>OX383965.1:398899-2898899 GCA_947532105.1 Athrips mouffetella
AGTGATTATCACGTAACCAATATGTTATTGTCAATAACCGAAATTTTGAATGTTTCGAACAGTATCGTATCGATATATTTAAAGTATATCGAAATCGAAAATCGAAAATAAAAAAAAATATTTAAAAAAAAGTTGAGAGTAGACCACCTGTGCTTCACTATCATCGTCCCTCAAGGAATTACTACTATAGCACGATGCGAAACGGCGTAGACTCGCTCTATTTGCATTGTATTCTGCATGACATTCAATAAGTATTCTGTAAAGAATCTGCATTGAATAAAATTATCTGAATCTACATATTTCTAGTGAAGATTGAGACCTCACTGAAATGCAATTTTTGGCTTATAAAAACTGCCGTTTATATCTGGGACCAAGTATCGACCACCTGCCGACTATCCGGTAATTTGAAAACCGATTAGTCGGTTAGTCCGTCGGCCCATCACTATTGATTATCTTTTGAACATATATGGTAGGTATGTGATCAAGTAGATATAGAATTCTGTTTCTTTGTCTCTTGTAGAGACACGACACGACGCGACTGAGCTGATTTTAACAAACACTTGCGAATGAAATTACAGTTACGTTACGCAAACCGCAGTTTGGTTAAGTATTGTGTTACAGTTTAACCTATGTTTAACTCTATCATAACATGACATACTTAGTGATACTTTAACCTAATGTTTTCCCCAGGGTTGGCTATTATCAAGATAATTATTTTCTCTGATAATTATCTGATAATTATCTAACTATCAAATCAAATAACGTATAATATTTTCATTTATCGCAAGATTCCCTGCATTTCTTTTTTACATTTCTTGCATCTAGCCCATAAACCACTATTTTTAGTTTTAATGCAGTCAAACTTTCATATTGGATTAAGTTTTCTAGGCATAATGTTTTTCTTTATTTAATTTCGTAGCGCACAAACTACAGTTCACGAAAACAAATAACAGTGAGGGGAATTCCCCTGTAGATGAATGACATTTGGCGTTCGTTTGGATACACGCTTGATATTGTGACGAAAAAACATGCGTTTGGATACACATATATATTATTTCGTTTTGTTTTGTACAATAACAGTTACTCGTACTATCAACGATAATTATCAACACGTAATTATCATGATAATTATCAACGATAGTTATCAAGATAATTATCACTATAATTATCCAGGCCAACCCTGGTTTTCCCTTTTCTATACTATTAACCAAGCAATATTTGTATATATATTTGTAATCGGTTTCTCGAAAACGGCTCTAACGATTTCGATGAAATTTAACATACTGGGGTTTTCAGGGGCGAAAAATCTATTTAGCTAGGTCTCATGCCTAGGAAAATTCGTATTCCCTGTGTTTTCAAGCATTTTTTTAAAATACCGTATTTAAGACAAAAACCTACAGCGCCATCTGTTGGCGGGTAGCATAGCTTGCTCACCCGATGATATATTAATGTTGAGGCGGCGATTATAGAGCGAAGCTCGGTCGCCCAGGTACTTACTATGATGAATGTAGAGGGAAGCGAGGTGGGAAGTAGGAATGTCAAGATCGTACCAGGTGGAGGCCTGTTGTCTCTGCCCACCCCACAGAGAAAGAGGCGTGATTTTATGATTTTATGTACGTACCTATTACATTATGTATTTTTACTTTCGAGAGGAGCGAGAAAGGTATTGTATTCGTGAAAAAAGAAGTAATTTTCAAATTTTCTCAAAAATGTGTTCTATATCACTTACATACATACACACATACATACATAATATCACGTCTTGTTCCCGTCAGGGTAGGCAGAGACCACAGTTCTCCACCAGCTACGATCTTGACATACTTCCCTTGCTTCCTGAACTTTCATCAATCCCTTCATACATGCTCGTCGGTTTAGGGTACTTTTAACCTGGCCTTTACTCAGAACGTCCTGGATTTGGTCCTGGTACATCATAATTATCATAAAAAACAAGTCTGCCAAAAATGTCGGTCGGTCGGTCCGTCGATCGGTCTGTACGTCACGCTTTGGCCTAGCGGCTAAACGAATGGTCATATTTTTAATTTAAGAGTTTTATGCAAATCCATCAAAGGGTTTTGAGTGGTTTCCTGCTGGCTCTCATTTTGAGGGTAGCTGTCATACAACGAAAATGAAAAATTGTAATTTTCGCAAAAACTGCTTATAAAATCTTGATGAAACTTTGCATGACCAAGCGTCTCCATTTAAGGTATTTTACGGCAGTATCAATTGGTTTCTAAAATTGGTTTTCTACCTGACTGCATATTTCATTCAATCATCACAAGTCCTGAATGTCCGTCAACTGTACATCACAAAATTAGTGGAATACAACCATCGTAGTGTCTTAAACTCTAATCAATACTCTATGATGCTAAAACAAAGAGTTTTTAAACTTGGGTCGGTCTCTGTTAGATCTCGTTTTGCCCAACGTTTCTTTGAGTTCATGTCTGTTTTTGTTTATAATAAAGTTGCAAAATTATGCGAGGTTAAACATTGCACAGTCCCACAAGCAAAGAAGCTGGTAACCAAATATTTATTGACCCTTTCTTTCTCCCAAACAGAAAATATTATCAAGCCGTTGATCTAATCCCGTAGTGCCAGTATTTCGCTAACACACACACACATCACACTTATACTCACTCACTCACTCACACACATGTCATCTCATAGTATTTTTTGGTATTATTATTCTCTTTCTCTTTTTCTGTATTTTTATGCAATATAAATTATGTAATACTACAAGATCTGGAGCATCTAGGCTATTAAATTGTAAACTGTCTTTTTCGTTAAAGTTTGTTTTAGGCTGCCCACGATACAGGCTTGACCTAGTGTGGGAGTCAATGTTTTGCCTTATGGAAAGTTACCAATCTCATTGTTTTATTTTTATATGCTATAAATTGTAACTTTATTTGATTAATAAACTATTTGTATTTTGTATTTGTATTTTTACATAAATCTAGTAGGTATAGGTAAGTTTATATTTTCATATTATTTGTATGGAATTACAAACTTAAGTTTGCAGTTAGTACTTATTTACTCATTACTATCCGCAGTCTTTATAATATAGTAGTTAGAGCATTCGGCTCTTGATCCGGAGGTTCTGGGTTCGACTCCCGGCGGGGACACTGTTGAATGATGACTCTCGTATATCGCGAGAAAGTAAGTGCAGTGCTGATGTACCATTTATTTAATTCGTAATTTAAATTGACTTATGTTTATTGTATCGTGGTTTTTATTGTCGTTCTTTTATCCCACCATGGCGCCACTTTGTGAAGCGATGTAGTGTAGCTACGTCATTAAGAGATTTTAATATCCAACAAGGAATTAACTATTTTTGATTTGATTATTCTTAATTCCTATTAGCGATTTTATTGATCATACAAGGTAGAAAATCTCAAAATTTCACAACCACAGGCAGGATAGTTAGTTTATTTATTTCTTAAGATAAGGTAACATCAGATTTTACACAATGTAAAAAAGGGCTACCTGACATAAGGTCGTCAACATAATCTAAAAGGTACAATTCAAAATAAACAAATAAACTATTAAAAATTACATGTCAAAAAGGTAAATTGTAACATGTCAAAAATGTATAAAAATATTCTTAATTATTGTAAAATACGTATAAATTCATTTATAGAATAAAGTTCTTTATCCAACAAAAAGTTTTTTAGTCGATGACTAAACGTTTCGTCATTTTATTCATTTCTAAGTTCAGCGGGTAGGTGCTCGTAATAAGTGGGACCGATAATGCGTGGATTTTTTGTCGCGAACGTGGTGCGACGTGGGACTGCACGCAGCCTGCCGGTGTTCCGCAGCGCTCGGCCATACGCATCGCCACAACGTTCGTAGGTGGCTATGTTCTGCCTTACATACATTATTATTTCATACACGTACAAGGAGTACAAAGTAAGTATCCCGTGGGTCTTGAAAAGCGATCTACAAGAATGTCTTGGTTTTAAACCTAACATTGTTTTTAAGGCTCGTTTCTGGGCAATAAAGACGTGGTGCGATTCTGTTGAATTCCCCCAAAGTATCACACCGTATGCCATGATGGAGTGAAAGTATGCAAAATACGTTTGACGCAAAACTTTTAATGATACGATTGGACGTAGCTTCCTAAGTGCATAGGTTGCGCTACCCAGTTTTTCGCACATATTCTGGACGTGATTTTTCCAATTCAGATTTTGGTCTATGTTCAAGCCAAGGTACTTACATTTTTGGCAAAGTGGGACAGGACTGTGCACGGAAATCGGTCTATCAATATTTTTTGCCGTAAATAATATTACATTAGACTTTGCTGCATTTAGAATGAGGCCGTTAGAGGTGAACCACTGTTGTAGCTGTGAGTATATGTGGTTAATTTTGATGTTCAACTGTTCATAAGTAGGCGCACTTACAACAACCGTAGTGTCATCTGCAAACAGCACAATCTGACCATCGGTAACGTATGAAGAAAGATCATATATGAAAATTAAAAATAGCGTATTCCCAAGAGAAGACCCCTGAGGGATACCGATAGTAATGTGACCTGGTTTCGATTTTACTTTTTTACCGCTTACAGAGACTTCTACGGTTTGCTTCCTATTTTGTAGAAATGATGCTACCACGGATGCCGTAGTGATGATTATAGCTTGTCTGACAGAAGTCGATTTTCGATTAGATCAAACGCTTTACTTAAATCGCAGAATATCCCAGCTGTTTTTTCGTCTATTGGCGTAAGTATGGTATCAATTACTTTGTGTGCTGCTGCTGTTGTTGACCTATTCTTGCGATAAGCGTACTGCATACTGCTTAAAAGATTATTAATTTCTAGATGGTTCATGATCTGTTTTGATACGAGAGATTCTGCGAGCTTCGATATATTAGGCACGATAGTGATCGGTCTGTGGCTGTCAACGCTGGTTCGATCACCTTTCCCTTTACATATTGGACACACTCTAGTGCTTTTCAAGACATCTGGGTAAATGCCCCCCACAAACATCTCACGCATCAATATTATCAACAAATCTAAAAGAAATGGCCAAATAGACAACAATATATTGTAGGATATGTCATATACGTCTAACGTGTTTGGTGACTTCATCATCGTTTTAAACATTTTATTCAATGTACATTTGTTTACTTCGGGCAGTACTAGGTCAAGTATCACGATTCCTGATAAATGGTTAACTAGATGTTGAATAGCCTCTTTCCTATATGACGTTTTGGTGCAACTTCATCATTAACAACCCGCCACACCTCTTTCACCGGGTTTTTGGCATTACACAGTCGATTTTCAGCGTAAATCTTACGATCACGTAGGCTAGTAGCCCTAATTAAGGTAGCATAATGTTCTATACATTTTTTAACTCATTGGTATTTTGCGGATACTCGTATTGTTTCTTCATTTCGCAAAAATCTTCGTATCTTTTTATGTATGTATGTAACTCAGCGCTTGGCCGAAGTTTTTTTATTGGAAAATGTATGTCAATGTAATGGGTCAGTATATTAAATAATCTGTCAAATTTTTCATGGATATCAAGGCTACAATATAAAAATATTTTTATTATTATTGGAAATGGGGCCGATAGAGGAGGGGCAACATTTCAAATTGTCGTGAATAGGTCGAGTGGGGTATGATATAAAAGGGTTAATTAAGGGTTACATTCAAACATTCCAAAATAGATTTTTGTGTTTTTTTACGACTCTTAGTTTTCAAGTTATGATCATCATCATCATATCGTGTGGGTTGCAAGGTCGATGACCGACCTCACAAACCCTGGTGTCAGAGTTGTTGAGCCGCCAAAGGCCTCTGACATGGCTCATTAACGACTACATCCGTAGATAGTAGCCGGGACCAACGGCTTTACGTGCCTTCCGAAGCACGGAATCATCTAACTTTTCGGGCAATCAGGTGATTCATCCTGCAATGCCCTAACCAAACTGGGGAGGTCGCACAAAGAGATTTTTGTTTGACAGTGTCCCCACTGGGAATCGAACCCAGAACCTCCGGATCGAGAGCCGAACCCTCTAACCACTAGACCACGGAGGCTGTTGATTGTAAGTTATGATAAAAATACCAAAATAATACCATTCCCCACCTTACCTTCGAAGTTCGCAAAACGAAAAATCTGATGAAATGATCGATAGAGGTTTATGTAAACATTACAGCAAAAATAAAACGATCTCTCTAAGTAGCACAGTTTTACAGAAATCTGCAAAAAACCTTTACTCGTACAAACAAACTTAGTTTTGCGGTCCTAAAAATAGATTTCATTGCTTCCAAACATAATATAGGCATATCGGAACCCTTGTCGCGCGAGTTCGACTCGCGCTTGACCGGTCTTCTGTTATTAAGTTAGACAGACTGAACACATTAAGAAATTGAAACATAAAACAAGCGCAAAGAAATAGGTGATA
This sequence comes from Athrips mouffetella, assembly GCA_947532105.1. NCBI lineage: Eukaryota > Metazoa > Arthropoda > Insecta > Lepidoptera > Gelechiidae > Athrips > Athrips mouffetella. Next base: position 405,296 of record OX383965.1, read on the forward strand.
AAACGTACCCTACTTCGAGTGAACCACAGCATGCAGGTGACAAATTAACAACAGAACTATTTACAAAAATAAATGAGATATTAATTTGGTTTAGGTCTTGTAAGGCAAGACCTAACACAACAAATACTTAGAAGTCTTGTGTGAGCTAGAAAAACAAAGGCATGGGTAGGTATCTGTTATTTTATCGGCTATGCGCTCGCGCCTACTTACCGGCAAGAATGTGACCAATGCAACAATAGCATTTTTACAGAAAACTTTTCAGGAATGCTGGAAAATAACAACCACTGTTCTTTGAAAAAGGATTGCAATTTCGTGGCAATTTACAGCTTATTTTATTGTGTATTTTCGATAAGAAAGTCTTTATCTGTATTTTATATAGTATGTTAATACAATTGTTTCTTAAAATAAGATCACCAACATGTTGTTATTGACTGTGAAACATTTGTACAGTCGACTTTAGACCTTACGAGTATTGAAATAAGAACGGTAGTCCAATGTGTCAAGCTTGATGTGCTTTTGACTGTACAACAAGCAACACCTTAATTAAACATATAGAGCTATTAGTTTGGTTTACGCTTGATTGGATACTTCGGAAGGGGAAGGCCTCGGCGAACGTTCCAAGACCAAATTCAGGACGTTCAAAATTATAGGCCAGGTGAAAAGTAACCTGAACTGACGAGCGAGTATGTGCTGGTTGATTAAAGTAGGGGAAGCCAGGGATGAGGTATCTACCTACACCAAAGGGAAAGAGGAGTGATGTTATGTATGTATATGTAAGAAAAACAGAGACTATACAAAAGACACACAGATGTAGTCTCTAGCTACATAGATATAAGTTTTCTTATCGTATGCCCCGTGTGGTGCCGGCAAAGAATAGCACCGACCCATCTCTACCTGTAGGTGTCGTAAGAGACGACTAAGGGTTAGTGAACCAGATGATGGGCAGCACCATCCTTCTGTGTATCGTATCATCTTACATTCTGCGGTCACCAACAACCGCAGTTCATGGTGCCAGCCGCAACGCTAACAAGCGTGGTGACTATGGTACTTCCCCTCCACATTGTTTCAGCAAAAGCTGGAATTTTGGAGAGAGTTCCCTGTCCTGTAGTGTCATGATGATCAGGGCTCCCGCACACGACCGAGAATCGGTGGCCGATTATCGCCCAGGACAAGGACGGAAGATCCAGGTGATAACACGTAAGAGCGGGATGCCGACAAAAAATCGGCCACCGATTCTCGGTCGTGTGCGGGAGCCCTTAAGAAATGGGCCCTTGTTGCCTTTATAAATTAATTTAATTATTATAATGATACAGGGTGTCCCAGGAAATAAATACCAGCGAAGGTCAGGATTTAGAAAGCCTCATTACCTTACGATTAAACCCTATGTATCTAGCTCCGCGTAAATTGTTTAGAAGTAGTGATCCGATTCCAGAAATTATTTTTTGCTAATAAAATAAAAAAATTAAAAAATAAAAATGTGTTTATTGAATACAAATAACAACGATGGTCATTAGTTCATTACAGCCAATTATAGTCCCACAAACCGAAAGAGTTTGTGGCATTATACAATGTTGAATAGGCCATCACAAACAGGTTGTGAGACCCACTGAACTAGTTTGCACTGTATCTCAGTGGACCTCTCTTCCCGTTGGCATGACAAAGGCAGAGGTGACATGTTTTTGACATCATTATTATGCAATAACTAAAGTTAATTACCATAAAAACAAAAAGGTATATCAAAGTGGCTATGCGTTTAACTAAGATGAAAGAGAAACAACATGCACTAAGTGAAACATAAAAGTAAAACATAAAAGTGTTGCTTCCCGCCTTAGATTAATTTGAGAAGAGTTGGTAGGCGATTTAACTGCTACAATTTTCTAGCGTGTTGTGTTTGTAGATTGGTATGTTTGTGTATGAGTTTAATGTTTGTTAGAGTATATGTGACATGAGTGTATGTAAAAGAGTGAATTTGAAGTTTGTAGATGTTACTGGTTCAAATAAAATGGTCAACTTGAGATCTTAAGAAGCATTTCGGTATCATTATAGTTAAGACCATTAAGGTATTTTCGGAGGACCAATTTACAATTATGCGCTGTTTGAACTCTGAGGTTGAGGTGATCATTAAATTTGTTATAAAGAAAGGGTGCCAGAAAAGGTAAGAACTTTTGTGCAAATGATGTTCGACATGACGGCTTTTTGTATACTTTGTTTTGTCTTCTTTGAGTAGAGTCAAAGTCGGGTACGTTTTTATGTTGATATAATATTGCATTCAGAATATATAGTTGTCTTATTGTCAGAACTTCTGTAAGTTTGTACAATTCAGTAGTAGAGAATCTAAATCTTTTAAATGTAATTATTTTGAGAATTGCTCGTTGAGCTCTTTCCAACGAAAGGATTGTAGTTTTAGGGTATCCGCCCCAAGAAAGTATGCCATATGTACATACAGATTGACATAAAGCATAATATACACTTTTGAGTAATGTAAAGTCACAGACATATCGTAAGTTTCGGAAAATATAGAAGAGTTTCCGTATACGACCAGAGAGCATGATAATATGTTCCGTCCAATTAATGTGCCGGTCAATAATGATACCCAGATACCGGATAGAAGAGACGGTAGTTAATTGGTAGCAGTTACACGCAGGAGTATCTACGCAGGTATGAGCCTTGATATTGAGGACACCAGCACTTGGTTGAGTATTCGACCGTATGCTATAAGGTATAATTTTGGTTTTGTCCGTATTCAGTGTAAGTAAGTTGTTGTGTAGCCATTCAGTTATAATTTTGAAACCTTCTTCAGCTAGTCTGTTAACCTCATGCCAGTTTTTACCAGTAAAAGAAATAACAGTATCATCGGCATATGTTATTGTGGTAGCGCCAGGTATTACTAAGTTGGAGATATCGTCAATATATATCAAAAAAAGAGTAGGTCCAAGTGTGCTTCCTTGCGGTACTCCAAAATCGATATTTTCTTCTGCACTTATAATATTTCCCACTTTGACCATTTGAGATCTACGAGTCAGATAGTTTTTAAAGAGCTGGAGAGGAGTGCCACGGATACCTTTGAGTTCTAATTTCTTTAGGAGTATGGGGACAGAGACAGTATCAAAGGCTTTCGCGAGATCTAAAAATATACTTAAGCATTTTTTGTTATTGTCAATGTTTGATGTTATGTATGAAATTAGTTTTACAATTGCGTCATTAGTAGATTTATTTTTTCTGAAGCCAAACTGATTTTGTGAAAGCAAATTATTTAGTTCAAGATACTGTAAGAGACGTGAGTTAATTAATTTTTCTATTATTTTAGATACTACTGGGAGTAAAGATATGGGCCTGTAATTAGAAGGGCTGTCTCTGTCCCCAGACTTATGAACAGGAATTACAATTGACTTCTTAAATACGTCTGGGAATATTCCAGACTCAAAGCAAGCATTACAAATTATGGCTATAGGTATGCATAAAATATGGGCAAATTGTTTTAGGAAAAATGATGTAATTCCATCCCAACCGCAAGAACGTGTGTTTTTTAGAGCCATAATAGTAGTAAGAATTTCCTGTTCATCCGTTGGTAATAAAACGAAGGAGTTTAGTGGTGATACTGATGTGTCAATGTTGTTTGCTAATTTTTCTTCGGTTGAGTGCATTTTACTAAGAATTTTATGAGCAAGATTTCTACCAACGCCAACAAAATACCTGTTTACCTCGTTCAATGACTCTACTGGATTCGATTTTAAATTGATGAGTTCAGTTGTTTGGTTTTTATTTGTAGGAATATTGCTTATGTCTTTGATAATTCTCCACTGTTTTTTTAAATCGTTATTGTGTTTAGCCATTTCTGCCCTGTAATATGTCCTTTTAAGTTTCTTTAGTAAATTATTACATGTATTCCTATATCTTTTGTATGTTATTTGTAGAATTATATTAGCTTTATCTTTTTTTAGTTTGCTATTCAGTCTGTCTCTGTTTTTCATACAACGTATTAAGCCTGAAGTGATCCAGGGTTTCACGTTTCTTTTTCTACGAGGAATATTAACTTGAGTTGTATATTTATTAATGCCATTGTTCAAAAGTTGTAGAAAAAGTTCAGTTGCATCATTAGGATCTTTACCCGTCAAAATTTCGTTCCAATTTAATGATAATAGATATATGAATATAGCTTCATAATCAATTTTAGCATATGTCTTAATTTTTGGGTTTTTATTGCAATTTGTTTTATTTTTGTTTATTGACACTATAATGGATGAGTGGTCTGTGACACTCGACTGACAAACAACCGTATTTGATTTGAGTCTGGTCTTAATGAAAGTGTGATCTAAACATGATTTTCCGTGTGTTGGAAAATCATGAGTTGGGAATAGTCCATAGAGAGCCAATAGGCTAATATAATCCGAAGGGTTGTATTTATTACACGTGTTAGCCGACGAAATATCAATGTTAATATCACCTAACATCAATACATTTTTGAACTGCTTAGTTTTTGATAAAACATTTTCAAGAAGTCCAAAAAAGTTTTCAGTACTGGCAGCAAATTCATAAGGTCTATAAATACAGATTATAGCATACTGATTACCTAGAGTTGCTACCAAACAATTTGTCTCAGAATTACTGTAGTCATCTACTTTAAGCTGTAAATAGTTTTTCGCATAAATTACTACACCATCATTCTGAATTGATGTTCTTGATAGTCGAATAGGTTGTATATTGTGGTAGTACCGGGATGTTTGTAAGCTTAGATAGCCAGCACTCTGTTAAAATGATGAAGTCAAATTCTCGGTCACAACGTTTTATTAGCACTTGCAGGTCATCAAAGTTATGATTTAAGCTCCTAATATTTTGATGTAAAAATGTTAAATATTTATTTGAGCCAGTAATATATTCATTTAGGTTTTCCGGCGAGTCAATAAGTTCTGCACTGTGTACATTGACATAAGAGTCAATGTCAACTCCTAATTCTATGTCAACCATAGAGACTTATCATATTTTTTGAGAAAGAATTTTGAAACAATGCTGTTATCGGTGCCGGGTGAAGTTAGGATGTGTGTTTTGTGTGTTGTTTTAGTTTGGCGTAATTTTGAGTGTTTGTGTTTAATGTGTATATTGCAGTCGAATTGTAGCATATTTAAATAAGTAATGTACATAGTTAACAATTGAAAATATACAAAGAGCTTATGAAATTTAAGACAAGGCTGTAAGGAAGTAGTATTAGAAAAAACTATTGATAGTCAATCCATTCTTAATTCGTCATTAAGGGTCTGTACACTCTTGACGAGAACAGGTTTATCGTCTTCTTTTTTTCTTATGTAGATATTGCCATTTTTGACCCAGCAGAACTTGTAGTCATTTTCTTTCGCAAATATACGCGCTGTTCGGAATAATTTCCTGCAGGAGCCAGGTACCTTTTCTGAGATATACACTGGTTGAATTTTGCCGGGTATACCCAAAAGTAGGGTGTTAAGTTTACGCTCTTTTGTGTTGTTTCTGTTGTAGATACGGGTAGCATTCAATATTTTGTTTCTTGTCATCACAGTTGTGAATTCTACGATCAAAGAACGTGCTTTATCTGACTGGCCTGGAAGACGGTAAATGTCGCGAACTTCAGTTTGGAGAACGGGACTGCCAATGGTTTGCCCGATATTCTCGACGATATTCATTAAGGTGTCATTAGTTTCACCCTCCAAAAGGGGAATGTTACGTATCTCCAATTCCGACGACCGTGATTTAAAAGTTTATATCTTGAACTTTATTTTCCAAATATTGTATATATTCCAACTGCTCTTGCTTTTCTTTTTGGATAATATGGATTTCTTCTCTCATGGTATTCATTTTTATATTTTGTTGCTTTATTGATTCCTCAATGTTTTCGTTAGTCTTTATATTTTGTTGTTTTAAATCGGCTACATCGGTTATCAGCTGCGAAATCATGGACATTTGCTGAGACAATAATTGAGCGATATTCTGGTTATCCATTTTATCAGGAGAAAATGTAGGAGAAAGTTCGAACCGGGGTCGCTTAGCTCTGTTGCCGGTGTTTGCGTACTCACTGTTGAACGAAGCGCTAATAATATCTGTCTCAGATTTACTATGTTGTCCTAAGTTCCCAGTTCGTTCAGTGATCGGAGTGCTTGAAATAGACATTTACTGCTACGATAATAAGGTCGATTTGTAATGGCCGCCAGGCCGCTCCGCTGTAGTATGAGACAAGCGGTGAGCGTAGCACTCGTAGCGGCGGTGTAGAGGTTTCGTATCTTCAAAAATTATTGATTATTTCGATTTTTCGCCTGACCTAACGCATGTTAGGTTGTGTTAGGATCTCTTTCGACCAAACGCATGTGCTGAGTGAGCGAAATTAAATCCCATGACACATCACCTGCAGGACAGAGAACTGCCTCCAGAACACCAGCAAAAACGGATGATATAAGTATCAGGGGAGGGGATTTACCATAGTCACCACGCTTGTAAGCGTTGCGGTTGGCGACCGCTGTTGTTGGTGACCGCAGTGTGTAAGATGGTATAATACGCTGCTGCTGCCCATCATCCGGTTCATAAGCCTTTAGTCGTCTTTTACGACACCCACGGGTAGGGATAGGTTGGTACTATTCTTTGCCAGCACCACATGGACTTTAATGCTTCTTTATAATACTAAATACTTCTATTATTTTTTATGGAGTGCAAAAAGTTTATTGTATTGTATTGTAACGCGATAAAACTATTATTAATTTACTTCAATCGTAATGGCAGATTGCATCCTACTGCCCTTCAGACTAATGACAAGTTTACTTTATCACAGAAACAAACCATTACTGATTACAATTTTATTGTTATAGCTTTAGCGTAATCATTTCAATTGTATTATAGAGGAGTTTTTTCTAAAACTATCTTCGCTATGAACCACAATCCTAGATTTTAAAAAAATTTACAATTTCCTAGATAGAGGAGATACCTATTATTTATGGGCATGTTTATTTCCTACCTGTATGAATACTTTTCGTTTACAAACTTTACATCGCAATTCACATTAATTTACCTATGTAATATCAAAACTGTTCTTTCGAAACTCCAAACAAATATTATAAATGACAATGTAATCTGCCTGTCTATCTGTCTATTATGGCCAACCCCATGAACTGATTTTGATTATTGGTATGAGGATAGTTTGAGCCATGGGATAGTTTGAGCCATGAGCTTCTTTTTTTCTGAAGTACCAAGTCGTGGCTAACAGGCGAAACAGCTAGTAAATATTTTCTTTCTTTGAACAGTCAGACATGTCTCCATGAGGAATAATTTATAGGTACATCCATTGACATAAGAAAACTCGCTTTGAGTGTGTTTCCAAAATCTTTGGAAGGTACAGCCACAAGAAGGTCAAGCTTGGGTCTTGCAGTGTGACTCCAGCTCCAATTGCGATTGAAATAAGATTGGACAAAGTTATAGAAACCTACAAAATTTTAAACGGCCACTACAATCTGAAAAAGGACAATAATACCTGTCTGAGAGGTCACCACTTGAAACTAGAAACCTGTCTCTCCCACAACAATCCTCTGAGAAACTTCTTTGCTAATAGAGTCGTCAACCCATAGAATAAATAAAGAAGTAGTCTCAGCACTAAATGTAAACATATTTAAGAACAAACTAGACAAACATATAATAGAAATTAAGAAAAAGAACACTAGTTAACTGAATACAGGCATTATTAGTTGTATATCGAATAACAATAATAAAAAGTCTGATATGTCAAGTTTATCATGCTCTTGACTGTACCATAAGTAAGTACTTGAATAAATTACCATGAGAGCATTTATGTACAATATTATGTATTTTTTTATTATTTAGTAATGGCCATTATTTAGTAATATGTAGATATTATGATAATGAAGTATGTCAAGATTGTAGCAGGTGGAGGGCTATGATCTCTGCTCTGCCTACCCGATAGGAAAGAGGTGTGATTTTATGTATGTACTAGCTGGTGCCCGCGACTTTGTCTGCGCAGGATAAATTGTAGCCTATGTGTTATTCTGATGTATAAGCTATATTATTGTAAAGTTTCATTAAAATCCATTCAGTAGTTTTTAAGTGAAAGAGTAACAAACATCCATCCATACTTACAAACTTTCGCGTTTATAATATTAGTAAGTAAGAAGTAAGATGTATTTAGTATTACTTGAGATTGTTTCGCTTAAGTACGATTTAAAGTGTTAGTATCTCAATAGATAGATAGAAACTCTTCATTGCACACAAATTTACAATAATTGCAAAAGAACAACTTATATCAAATTTCGCCCAAGGGCTGCCTTATTGCTTAGAGTAATCTCTTCCAGGCAACCTTAGGTTGAAGGTCCATTTATTTAATATCTTTTAAACACAACAACAAGAATTATCTATGACTGTAATGTTAAAAGGTACCTTAGTAAGATTGTTCATTGAGTTATTTAAATAATCTTCTTTCCATTCCCCTGTTTAATTATTTTACATTGGACAGTTGGTTTTAAGCAATTACCTCAATTAGTTAGGTAGGTATTATCTTATCAGTAATATTATGAAGGCAGTGTGCAGGAGATATTTAACCTCTCAAGCCTCAAAATTCACAGGAATCGAAAAGAAAATGTGTATTTACGCGATTAGGCATAATTTTGCATAAATTGCAATACAATTTTCATAAATTTGCCATTTTTTGGAAACTAGGAAAATGACATAGGGGTCATATTATGTCAACATTTTCCCGATTCCGATTAGATATTTCCGATAGTTCCAGAGGTTAAGGGTCCCTTTATTCAGGTAATTTACCCAGTACGGAACCCAGGATGAGTTCATTCTGATGTTTGTTTCTGATGAGTTCGCTCTAACTCCTAGCCCTCTCTGGGCTGGAGTTTAATGAAACACATCAAACATATTTAAAAGAGAGTGTGGGTTTTTATTCACTTTTTTTTTCCACATGACACCATTTTGTTTGTGAAGCAATGTAAATGTAACTGACGAGATTTTTAATATCCTACAATGAATAAAATACATTTTGATTATGATTTGATTTGATATGGTCCTGACATCTGTCTATGGGATTGACGTTGAAATGTTTTATTAGGTTACATCCTACCACTCATCTGCTTGCATTGAATCATCTCAAACATAAATAACAAGTAGGTTTCTAGATAAACTTGCAAAATTAAAAAGGCTATGGGTTTCCTCTGGAGAAGTATCTTCTCCTAGACTATTTCTACCGTAAAGCAGCAGTCTTTGCACTGCTGTGTTTGGTTTCAAAGGGTAAGGAAGCCAGTAAAATTACTGGCACATGAGACATCCATCTTAGTTCTCAGGCTGGACGGAGTGGTAGATGTTGCTTTTATCATCATCATCATCACCATATCAGCCGAAAGACGTCCACTGCTGGACATAGGCCTCCCCTAAAGAACTCCATGACGACCGGTCCTGCGCTGCTCGCATCCAGCGGCTTCCCGCGACCTTGACCAGATCGTCGGTCCACCTTGTGGGGGGTATGCCAAGGCTTCGTCTTCCGGTACGTGGTCGCCACTCTAGAACCCTCACGCCCCATCGGCCATCGGTTCTTCTTGCGATGTGCCCTGCCCACTGCCACTTCAGTTTAGCGATTCTCAGGGCTTGCTTTTATATAAGTGTCAAATTACTAGACACTTACCACCAGGTGTCCCATGTGTGCTCACTTGTAACATAAAAATAGTAATAACAGATACAATCAGTTGGAAATAGGTAGGCAGGTAGCTGTGGCATTGTGTCTGACAATAATGATACAATATCAGATGAGAGGAGAGCAAGGGTCACGTCGCACCACGTCGCGCCGCATCGCAGCATCCGGATATTGGCCATTTAGCTCAAATCCATCGCCACCGGCTCACTAATCAACAAATCACGCACTCTCAATACCTATATAAAACCACTTAGAACCTACTGCGATATAGGTACCATTACTGTTTATTTACAAGCTAATAAAAACCACAAATCCAAACACAATCTCGACACTAGAATAAAACAGGAAATATTGCGATACTTACTAAAAAAATAAGTATATTTTCAAAATCCCGTTGTTTCAAAACTTCAGAGGGCTCACACAAATGTTCACTTCTTATAGGAACCACTAATAAAGGACAATTATATGTGCATTAATTGTTTACTATAGATAAATTATAATGCAATTTTTGTAATTTCCGAGAAAATCAAATTATAAAACAGCGAACCAAAACACGCACGCACAAACACCAAATAAACGGGCACAGAGTACTACGGGTGAGCAAATCGACAGTGCTGCCAGTACTGAATCGAATAAGTGAGTTCAAAAAAAGATCTAAAAAAATTTGGTATTTATAAAACAAAAAATCCAACTGCGTAACAGTCAAGAGGAAAACAAACTAGGATCTTAGTAAATTTGAATTTTATAAGATACAAGCTGTTTTATATATTTAGGTTGCAGGTTGGGACAAAAATAAACCGTGCTGCAGTGGTTTCTTGCAGCGGTGTGAAGTTAGCTGAAAAAGTTAGCTGAATTTGATAACCCGACCAAATTGAGGAGGTCATTTTTGGAAAATGGTTTGAAAGCCCCAAAACGTGTGGAAAATGATCAAAAACCGAAAGAAAATTGCTTTTCCAGCTAGGACGAGAGCCTACAAACACTAAAACTCGTAAAAACTAAGGTGGTTCTAAAAACATCACGAATCGCTGTTTCGAGGCTAAATATGATTTTCTAAGTCGAATAAAGTATAAATTTAGTAAAATAACACAAAACCCACTATTAAACATGCTAAATAAACTTCCTATATACAGAAAACCGAAAATAAATGAGCATGAAAACAATGTGAAAGTGTTTTATTTCATTCAAAAATATACAGTTTTTCAGAGGCTTGTAGCGACTACCACAGACCAGGTACATCCATAAATCTGGTATCAGGAGAAAGGAGGCACCAATAGCTGTTCAAAAATATAGGTTCAAACTAACTGGATATGATCAGATTGTCGCAAAAGCCTAACATACAAGCATACTCGCCCATCTAGAATCCGCTAACGCGATGTCATTGTTCAGTGGCTTGGAGTTTCTACCACGGACCACTAACAGTCTTAAAACTGGCAGCATTAGAAAGAATTTATCAAAAGCTTTTAGAAAATAAGCAATACAATCAAATTTTTGCAATCTGATTGCACGAAAACTATAATTTTCAAATGACACACCTAACTTCTAATACGCTTGACTTATATTAAGAGGCTTGTAGCATCTACGACAGACCAGGTACATCCACAAATTTAGTACCATTATAAAACAGGCTTCAATACCTTTCCAAAAATGTAGGTTTCAACGAGCTGATTATGGTCAGATTGCCGCAAGAGCCTACCACACGAACATAATCGCCCATCTAAAATCCGTTAAGGTGATTGCAATGTTCAGTGGCTTGAAGCGCCTACCATAGACCAGGTACATCCACAAATCTGGAACCATTAGAAAGAAGGCTTTAATAGCTATCTAAAAATATAGGTTCAAACTAACTGGATATGGTCAGATTGCCGCAAAAGCCTACCACACAAGCATACTCGTCCATCTAAAATCCGCTAACGTGATGTCAATGTTCAGAGACTTGTGGCGCCTACCACAGACCAGGTACATCCACAAATCTGTTACCATTAGAAAGAAGGTTTCTGTGCTGGGTTCTGTATTCTTCGGATAAATGTATAAAATACAGGTATTTGCAGGTTTTTTCACAGAAAACGCAGAGATAGTTTATCACCATTTATTGGATCTCAATTGACAGATCAAAAGTGACGTATGTCACGAAAAAAGCGCCAAACGCAGAGTGCGTTCTGAAATTACTAAATTACATTCACAACATCACTCCCGAGGGCAAAACAAGTTAGGTAACAGGTTGGAAACATAACAGTAACGATAGTGATACACAACTTGCAATGTTACCTAACATTACATAACTAAGTATAATTAAAAACTAACTTTTTTAACACAATCTAATTGCGTACAATTTCAAGTTACATTTAACTGAGATCAATGTTACATTTACAGTCAGCTATCAAAAATTATAAACTTAACTAACATAACGTAAATATAATACATTGCACACCAGAGAGCATTATACCATTCAGTAAATGTAAGCATTGTTATGTTTATACTGAAAATAAAATAAAGTTAATCCATAAATCTAAATGGTATTTTTATTGCACGACCTGACCTGGTAGTTGTAGCTAAAGGGACTGGTGCAGTAGAGCTTTGCTCATTACCTGATAGTTGTTGCGTTTCAGCTGAGCTTGGTGCAGGGATGACATCAAGCCACTCCTGAGAAACCATGGAGAGTTCAAGCGGGTATAATCTTTGATAAGGTCTTACCTTTTCTCCTGAAGCCGTCTGAACTCTAGCAACTCGCGTGAAGCCGTCCTTCCCTGTGTAGACTTCTGTAATAACACCCAAAGGCCAGTGTAATCTACTTGTTGTATCTATCTCTATAAGTACTACATCTCCTATTTTCGGTTCATTTCTGTCGCCTTTTCCTTTGCTGACAAGCAGTGATATGTACTCATTTTTAAATCTTTTTCTAAAGTCTTCTCTTAATTGTTGTAGGTACTTATAGCGAACTTGTAAGTTATTTTGGTCAATCTTGTCTAAGTCTGGTGTGTCAGCTGTTGGTAAACTCTGTAAAAACATCATAGGTGTAAGTGGTTTCACTTCTCCTATCTCTACATATGTCAGTGGTCTGCTGTTGATAACAGTCTCGCAATCACATAAGATGGTTGAAAGTTCAATCCAATCAAGTGACGCTTTGCCGAGAATTCTACGAAGCATGTCCTTGACTACTCTGATGAGACGCTCCCACCATCCTCCCCACCACGGAGCTGCAGGTACGGAGAATTTCCATTGGATCCTGTAACAGATGCTTGCTTCTTCAATTTCCTGCCAGTTTAATTCTCTGAGAAGGTTAGCAGCACCAACGAAATTTGTTCCATTGTCCGTGTAAATAATTCTCGCTCTGCCACGTCTCGCTATAAATCTGCGTAGTGTCATCAGGAAACTGTTGGTCGAAAGTGACTCAGTCAACTCCAAATGTACGGCCCTGTAAACAGCGCATGTAAATAAAACAATCCAGCATTTTTGGTTATTCTTTAAATATAGAGGCCCAGCCAGGTCTATGCCAGTCACTTCAAAAGGAGCTGTGGTTCTGATGCGATCTGCAGGTAAAGGTGGCTCTGGAACTACATAATGTTTGGCTTTGTACCTTTTGCAAATTATGCAGTTTGTAACAACATATTTTACTAGTCTTCTAGCTCCAGTAATCCAGTAGGTATTTCTTAATGTTGCAAGTAAAGTCTGTGTACCAGCATGATTCATCTGTCTGTGTGTTTCTTGAACCATTCTTTGTACTATTTCATTTTTTCCAGGTAGTAAAATTGGGTTTACAAAATCTTTATCTTGTCCACTGTATTCTAGTCTAGTTTTTACTTTTATAATCCCTTCTTCTTTTATAGTTATGAGCTTCTTTTCTATATTATTTTTCTCAGCGTAGTTTTCCTTCTGAATCAATTTTATCAGTGTTTCTTCAGCATGCCTGTGCTCTTCGAATCCTATCTGTATAGATTTTGTATCATATGTCTTTCTTGTGTTAGGACTCAGTCTTAGTAATCTAGCAACTAGTCTTACTATCTTGTTGTACTGCCTGAAGTACAAGAGACTTTCACTGAAGCTCTCTGAAGTGAGTTCTACATTCACTGATACACTTTTATTGTGTTCACTACTGATGATTTCTTCCTCTTTTTTAGTGTAATTAATCGTGGTCTTTGGCCACTTTTCTTTTTCCAGGTACAGCCATTGTGGACCCATCCACCATTGTTTCTCCAGCAGTGTCTTCGGGTCGCAGCCGCGTGAGGGTAAATCAGCAGGATTGTCAATACCAGGTAAGTGTTGCCAGTCTTCTTTGTTAGTATTGTTGCAGATTTCTTTTACTCTATTCGTCACAAAGGCTTTCCAGGTGTTTTGTCTCTGCAACCAAGCGAGTACTACAGCAGAGTCTGTCCAGCAATACACCTTGTACTCCTTGCATTCAGAGAGAAGACCTGATTTTACGACTTCATTGTATAATCTAGAAGCCATGAGAGCTCCCATGAGTTCCAACTTGGGAAGCGACATCTGTCTCTTGATCGGGGAAACTCTGCTTTTTGCTGTAATGAGTCGTACAGACACTTTACCTTTGTGTTCTGTCCGTATAAAAATGCAACCAGCATATGCATCTTTGCTTGCATCACAGAACACGTGAACCGTTGTCTCACAGTCTTTTAACTGGAAATCTGAAAGGCGTCGTGGTATCCTGCACTGCAAAAGACCTTCTATGGTATACATCCAATCCTTGTATTCTTTTTCTAATTCCGTAGGTATCTTCTCATCCCATCCTGTTTTCAATAACCATGCTTTTTGTATAATCAGTCTTGGGACTAGTGTGGTTGGGCACAAGAAACCAATTGGATCAAATATCTGTTGTGTGATAGATAACAAATTTCTCTTTGTTATATTACTAAGTACAGATTTCAGATTCAAATTGCAGCATAAGTCATCGTTACTTCTGTTCCACTGTAATCCTAGAACTGAAACTGTTTCTGGATCCTTTCGTTCTTCTTTAAGGTTGGTCATCCATCCTCTTAGTTCAAACTTTCCTTTTTCCATCAGTTCTGATGCTTCTTTTATGAACTTCTGTACTTCCATTTTTTCATCAAAACTGGTTATGCAGTTGTCTACATAAAACGCTTCCTTAAGTCTTTTTGCTGTCTCTGCATACATATCCATATTTTTCTGCAGGTGGCGATTGATGGTAGCAGCTAGCAGGTACGGGCTGCATGCTACCCCAAAGGGTACACGAGCATGTTGGTAAGTAACCATCTTCTGCTTCGTTTGAGGATCATTCCACCACAGTAGCTTTAAGTACTTACGGTCAGCAGGTAAGATTGAAACCTGTAGGAATGCTTTTCTTATATCTGATATGACACCGTACCGTCCAGCTCTAAACAATGTCAGTAACTTTGGAATGATTTCGATGAGGTTAGGTCCTTTCTCTATACATGAATTTAAGGAACGTTTATTTTCATCTTTGCACGAGGCATCTAGGACAGGCCTGATTTTTGTAGTAGCACTTTCTTCTGACTTTATTATTGCAAAATGAGCTAAGTAGTGACCATCATTTTTATTGTCATTCTGTACTACTTCTATAATTCCTTCTTTTTCCCAGTCTTTCAGTACCGCATGGTATCCTTCCAGCTTCTTTATGTTTTCTAACTTCTTTGTAGTGGACCACAATCTTTTCTGTGCTTGGTCAAAGTTAGTTCCTATCTGTGGACCATCATGTTTCCATATTAAGCTAACTTCATACCTATCATCTTTGTTTACTGAAATGTTAATATAATTAGTGTCATTACATTCTTTCTGATATGGGTCTTTTATGCCTAAAGTTTCTAAGTCCCATAAGAATTCTAATGAACTTTCATTTGGTACTGTTGTTGTAACAACCAAGTTTGATAAAACATCGCTGTGTACCTTTGAAAACTCTATTGGACCCTGAAGCGTCCAGCCTAGGCTGGTGCTGACTGCTACCAACCTGTCTGTAACATGCACCAAGTTTCCATCCATAATGGCACCTAAATAGTCAGAGCCTATAAGTAAATCTATCTCCTCCTCTATATTTTCAACGGTATCAGTCAGATAAATGTTTTGTTTTTTAAGTTTAGCAAGCAAGCTTGCATCTTGAAGCTTGGGTAAGTTGCCACAAAGCTTATCTTGCCCTAGGCCTGTCATTGTCATAGTGTTACCACCCTTTAGGTCACTCACCTGAAATTTAAATACTTTGTGTGATTGTGTAGCCTTCTTGACACCACCAAAAAGTGAGTGGCTTAAATTCTCACTCCTTGTAACCTGTAGTCCAAGATCTTGTGCTAAACCAGTCCTTAAATAGGTGCGCTGTGAACCAGAATCCAGCAAAGCTCTCACCTTCTTCTCCCTGTTGTTTCCTGAAATTTTCAAGATCAAAGTTTGTAGCACTGTTGTGTTATTATTGCTAGAAAAGTTGGAGGAAACTTCTGGGTTCTCTGTTGGTTTGGGCTCACTGGTGTTGGGCTTCTCACTGTGTAAATGTACTGTAGGACAAAGTATAAGTAAATGCCTTTTGCCACAGCACATACATTTTATGAACACTTTACAGTTTTTGGCAAGATGACCCTTCTTTAGACATATATAACAACCTCCTTTATTTTTAATGGCATCTTTCTTTTGTTCTAAAGTCAAAGAATTGGCTTTCCCGCACTCTAAAGTATTATGAAACTTATCACAAAAGTAACAAAGTACTTTACCTTCTTTTTCATGTAGTCCTCTTCCTGACTTCTGTTTTACCTGAGCCTCGTTCACCAAGCACGCTGCAGTAGGAACCACTTCTGTAGTTGAAGAGCTGTCTAAAAAATCAGATTTGGCTAAAAGCACCCTCCGTTCAGCCTCAACTTCAGTCTGTAAAAACTGTATCAAGTTACTAAGTTTTGATTCCCCCCCTTTGCAAGAAACTTTACTCCAAGATAGTAAAGTGCTCTCTGGTAGTGCTGATTCTATCATAGGTAGTAAAATACACTCATATTTATCTTTAATTATGCCTAAAGATTCTAAAATTTGCAAATTTGCTACAATTTTATCATAAAGTAAGTCCAATGTCACACTATGCTTGCAGCTCACTAACTTCAAGAGTTCTCGAACATATATTTCAATCAGGGTTTCATCTTTGGCAAACCTGTCCTTAAGAGTTTGTATAACCTTCCCGTAATTTGCTTCTGTAGGCGGGTAGCTTTCAACAAGGCTTCTAGCCTTACTCTCTGGTGTCATGGCCTGGGTTAAATATTGAAACTTCGTTTCGGCGTCCATACCTTTGTCTTCATGGATTTTTTTAAATTGACCCCAAAACGCCAGCCATGACTTTGGGTTGTCATCGAATTTTCTGATTTCGATTTTAGGAAGATTGAGGTGCTTCTTTGATCCATCTTCTTTGTGGGTTTGCTGTTTCACTTGAAACTTTGCCATCAAAGAATGTTTTAGGTTTAACCACTTCCTTCTTACGTCATCACAAGATTGGCATTCTTTATCAAAGCCTTCCTCGTCGAAATCTTCCGAATTCAACATTCCTTGGTGGATTTCTTGATCGAGGATCTGTATTTGAGTCATCTTTTCTTCTAGAAACTCTAAATCCACCGGAGTGCAGGCGGTTTTTTCGTGGCGCGTAAACGCCCGTCTCAATTGCTCCCGCTCGCGCGTCTTCTTATCGAGATCCATCTTACCTCTCTTGTTTTTCTGTGGTAGACGGTCGCCACTATGTGCTGGGTTCTGTATTCTTCGGATAAATGTATAAAATACAGGTATTTGCAGGTTTTTTCACAGAAAACGCAGAGATAGTTTATCACCATTTATTGGATCTCAATTGACAGATCAAAAGTGACGTATGTCACGAAAAAAGCGCCAAACGCAGAGTGCGTTCTGAAATTACTAAATTACATTCACAACAGTTTCAATAGCTTTCCAAAAATATAGGATTTAACCAACTGGATATCGTCAGATTGCTGAAAAGCCTACTGCACAAGCATACTCGTCCATCTTAAATCCGCTAACGTGATGTCAATGTTCAGTGGCTTGTGGCGCCTACCACAGACCAGGTACATCCACAAATCTGATACCATTAGAAAGAAGGTTTCAATAGCTGTCCAAAAATATAGGTTTCAACCAACTGGATATCGTCAGATTGCTGAAAAGCCTACACACAAGCATACTCGTCCATCTTAAATCCGCTAACGTGATGTCAATGTTCAGAAGCTTGTGGCGCCTACCACAGACCAGGTACATCCACAAATCTGTTACCATTAGAAAGAACGTTTCAATAGCTTTCCAAAAATATAGGATTTAACCAACTGGATATCGTCAGATTGCTGAAAAGCCTACTACACAAGCATACTCGTCAATCTTAAATCCGCTAACGTGATGTCAATGTTCAGTGGCTTGTAGCGCCTACCACAGACCAGGTACATCCACAAATCTGTTACCATTAGAAAGAAGGTTTCAATAGCTGTCCAAAAATATAGGTTTCAACCAACTGGATATCGTCAGATTGCTGAAAAGCCTACACACAAGCATACTCGTCCATCTTAAATCCGCTAACGTGATGTCAATGTTCAGAAGCTTGTGGCGCCTACCACAGACCAGGTACTTCCACAAATCTGTTACCATTAGAAAGAAGGTTTCAATAGCTGTCCAAAAATATAGGTTTCAACCAACTGGATATCGTCAGATTGCTGAAAAGCCTACACACAAGCATACTCGTCCATCTTAAATCCGCTAACGTGATGTCAATGTTTGTGGGCTCTCGTCCTAGCTGGAAAAGCAATTTTCTTTTAGTTGTTTTCGGTTTTTGATCATTTTCCTCACGTTTTGGGTTTTCAAACCATTTTCCAAAAATGACCTCCTCAATTTGTTCGGGTTATCAAATTCAGCTAACTTTTTCAGCTAACTTCACACCGCTGTTTCTTGCCGTTTCTTTTACACTGCCATTGCACGATCCGAAACGGTGTAGACTCGCTCTATTTGCATTGTATGCATGACATTCAATAAGTATTCTTTAAAAAATCTACACTGAATAAAATTACCTGAATACGTTTTGTAGTTTTTTATGTAGGATAGTTAAGTCAAATGACTCCCATCTCACCTGACAAGAGTCGATGGAGTCGGACATAGTCGGAGAAGTATATGGTACATTTTTGACTTCTGCGCATCAATGACAGGGCCAAAGTTATTTTGTGCGTCGTATAGCATAGGTACCTACTTATGAGATGCCTGTTCACTCTTGCCTTGAAAAGATTCAGATTGTATTGTTCAGGGTTATTCACATAAGTACCTACCTATAATTTTATTCGTCTCTGCCGGAAATATCTTATAAAATTCTAAAAGCTCGTCACCGTCTTCCAAATGGGCAGCCTCACTAAAAATCGCCAGCACGAGACTCTAGATAAAAATTAGTACCTAGAGCTTGCTTTCCTCTTTTCTGTTACACTGTCGGGTTTTTGTTATTAAAAAATGTTTAATTTCCAACTTTTAGTTTGTTTGGTACGTTAAATTATTCTTAAACATTTGTTCAAACTTATTTGCCTCTTAAAACCTTTCATGATGCTCAAATTGGTCCAAAAAATCCACATTGACTTGTCATAATTATAATACACCGAGTGTCACTCGTGCTATTAAGACTTTAACGACGTATAATTCATAAATATTGGTTGGTAAAACAAAGAAACGGACATACATACCTACAGGTCAAACACATATCCCTTAATTTGGGCATCGCTGCAGTCGGGTGAAGAGAGGTGTCGTCGCAGAACAGATAACAATATTATTTATACTGATCACCGTCTTCCAAATGGGCGGCCTCACTAAAAATCGCCAGCACGAGACTCTAGATAAAAATTATATCTAAGGCCAATGTCATTTAAATGGAGCAATAAAGACATTTGACCTTAGATATAATTTTTGTCTAGGGCGTCGTGCTGAGGCTGCAGGTCAAGTAGCGGCCAAACTGTCTTTGACGCTACAGAACAAAAATGTAATATGATATGTAACTATAAATAAATAAGCTTGACATAACAACGCAGCGAGACCAAAGCTCCTATGGCTATTTTATTAAGAACGGTAGAAAGTCCAATGTGTCATGTCATGCTTGATGTACACTTGCTTGATTGGAAAAAGATCTTGCTAGAATAATTAGCTATTCACTGCAGCAGACGACAAAAAACTGTGCCTAAAAGGTGATTTAAGTAGGAGTATGATATAAGTGAAACATTTCAGCTTTTTTTACATCCTTTAGATTTTAAACTCTGTTTTATAGTTTTTTTGTGCAATGACATATAAAAGAGAGAGAGATTAAAGAATTATAAGCAGGTGTGTAATCATTAGTGCTATTCAAATTAAAATATTTTGGAGAGAAAAACACTACGGATTGTTTCTTGAATTTAACGCACACATCACATTCACTGAATATAGTCGGTTTATTTCTATATGCGTGCATTCGTCGAATACGATCGAATACAGTTTTAAACCAGATTAAAGCGCGCTTATGTCAATGTCACTGAGAAAAATTAAAATTTTGATTTTGTTTTGCGTTTTAAGAAATTATTGAGGGATAATGATTATTCGATAAGATAATTAAATCTAAAAACCCAAATGAAAGTTGAAAAAAATCTCTCGAAAACGAGATTGATGACAAATGTCTTATGAATTTGACGTTTCGCACACGCTGCACTACCTCATTTTCGTATGCAATGATAGCGCGCTAAAGTGACGTCACTGATGACGTCACGTCGCTTAAACGAGTGAATACGAGCAAGTTTTGAACCGACTATTAGCGCGCTAAAACCGCACACAAAGCTCATGAGCAGGTTTTAATCCGTAGTGAAAGAAAACTAACAATATAGTTTTACAAGAATAAAAAATCACAACAAGAAAATGGAACTTATTAAACTGTAACAATTCAGAAAGTTCAGCTTCAAATGACTAAGCTTGGCAACACTAAATGAATGACTTCAACTTGACAAATCGAACGAACGATCGAACGAGACCCAAATCGACAACCGGTCACTCCAGTCACTCACACGTCATTCGATCTAAAGCTCCGTTCACACGACACGAGAGTTTTAAATGTCATTTTCCACAGCTTATTTTCTTCTAATTTGTTTATTTTTCTTAGGTCAGTTTTCTATAAATAAAAAAAACCGATGAAGTGCGAGTCCTTCCTACCTTTAGTATTTTTGGAAGCAATAAAGTCTATTTTTAGGACCGCAAAACTAACTTTGTTTGTAAAGGTTTTTCACGATTTCTAAAAAAACTGTGCAACTTAGAAAGAACGTTTTATTTTTTCTGTAATATTTAGATAATCTTCTATCGAGTGTAATTAATTCAGACTTTTCCTTTCACTAACTTCGGGGAGAAGGGTACCTATTTTTTTGACATTTTCCATAACTTGAAAACTAAGAGTCGTAAAAATCTACAAAAATATATTATAGAATGTACAAGTATCGCCCTTTCATATGACACCCCACTCGACCTAGTAACGTCTATTTGAAATTCCCCCCCCCTATTCCCACTAAGCATTGTAACTTACATGAAGTTACGATAACTTTCTTTATCACCCATTTGAAAGTTCCAAAAGCAATGTTGCAGCAAGCCTGTCGCGAGTTTTGTCATAGGTACAGCTTGTTTGTAAGTTTTGTTATATTAACATGTTGATTTTCCAGCAACATTGCAAATTAAAGTTATAATTCGAAGCTTACACCAACTTTATTTTAGGAACTTGTAATAGCTTAGAAAAGAAACGTTACAGCTAGCTGAAATATGCAATGATACAAGTAAATAGTTGAAGCAACGTTTTATTTAGAACATTCAGATGAAATATTGCAGAGACTTAACAAAATTAATTTGCTGGTAAGTTTTGACGGTCGTGTTGCAAGAATATTACTAATATAATATCTATTTTCAAAATTGATAGCAAATTGCAAAAGAAACCTTCACAAAGTTAAGTTAAGGTAAAGCATCAAAATACTATACAGGGTGTTAGGAAAAGTACCGATTTTCTTTAAACCACATGTTATATAAGTAGAACAAAGTACATTTAGCGTGTTTAAAAAATAAATAAGAAGTTAATTTTTTTTTAAACCAAAGAGAAAAGAATGTCTGGACCAATGAGGCGATGTAATACGTGTAAGTAGGTATATTGTATTGCTACAATGAACACTGTTTGGGGTATATCGGTGCGATTCAATTGAGTTAGTAGGGTTGAACAAAAAATTTTTTTTATTTCAAATTTACACTTATAGAACTGGTGGTTCAAAGGAAATCGGTACATTTCCTAACACCCTGTATAGTATCAAAATACAATGTACAAATAAAATTGATTTTCGATTTTAGATATAGGGCCGAGTTCCAAAACGGATAATATCCGTCTTATTACATACCTTTATATTAACGTCATACATCGCTATTCTGCTGTCAGTCAGGGTAATTTCTCAACGAAATCTTTTTTATTTCAGAAAACATTCGTATCTTAAAATAATAATGTCACGAACATGTCGGCTGGCATACCAGAGAACTGTTTAAAAATTTCGACAAGTCAGCTAAGAGCCCCGTGGTCCAATGGATAGGGCATTGGACTTACAAACCGTTGGTTCTGGTTCGAGTCCAGCTTCCCACCGTTGGATATTCTATTTATCATTTGTTTTGAACATTCTATGAAGAAAAAATAAAGATAGCTGAAAAAAGAAAGCTGAACTTCCAGAAAAAGTAAAAAAAACGTTTTTTTTTAATTATTTTTATTTTGTTTTTTAATGTTTCCACAAACATTTAAAAATTAGGTTGTGGCGTTATCAGTTATTTAAATTACAAAAACTTAGCTTTGTAACGTTTTTGCAATGTTGTGTTCACCCGATTGTAGAAACATTCATTATAACGTTGCAGGTATGTTACATTTGTAATGTTTTTGTAATGTTACAACTAAAACATTTAGTAACATTAAAATGATCACTGAAAGTAACATTGCACTGTATAAATATAGCGTGGCCGTTTCAAGGTTGCTGCTATGTCCCTGAGAGGTTGCTGTAACGTTACAAGCTTTCAGTTGAAACTTACAAGCTTTCAAATGTGTGGTTCTGCAATATTGCTGAAACTTTAGCTTGCTTAGTGGGTTTGGGCCCCCTTTACATTAATAATCATATATTTTTTATTCTTTATTTAATCATATATTTTTTATTCTTTCATTTGCATTTAAGTTGTGCAACTATATTCTAAAACTATTCCAAGTTTCAAGTCGATAGGAGATATACAGGTGTGACAGACGGACAGACAGACAAAGTTGCACCTTAACCTTTTTTTTACCATTATGGTATCGAAACCCTAAAAACCAACCTCTACAACGTGTTAGGAACGATTGTAAAAACTAAACTGTAGATACATGCTCCTTTATCGTTACTGAAATAACCTCTAAGAACACCCTATAGGTAGGTATAGGAACAGCAAACTGAAGGGGTATGATCAGTATCAATCAGTCAACACTTCTTCAGTTCCTAGAAATGAGAAAAAAATCTGCATCCCAACTCCCAAGAGAGACCGATGCTATTTTCGTAGTCCACTAGCGCCCCCCTCAGTTTAAAAATATTACTTGCTAAATACAAAACTTATTAAAAAATTTGGAAAGACGGACTAAGTAGGTAAAGATACCTACCCTCGTTTATTTATAATTTTATAACCTATAAATTCTTTAAAATATAGTTTACCGTAGTTACAGATACAAAAATTACGAAAAACGGCCACTTTTAGCAGTTTTTGTATGTGTGAACTTTATTTTACAGAGTTGATGGGTTCTAAAGTTCTAAACATAGAATACATGCAGGTTCTAAATTTCATCTGTCTTTCCGGATTTTCAGTAACATTTTTTTAACTGATGGGGGCGCTAGTGGACTAGTTTCAACCATGAAGTGGATCAGTTACGTTCACTTCCGTTTCCGGAAAGCTTTAATGCAGTTATTGTTATTGTATTGTTGTTCTATGGGAAGTGTTTTTTTTACGTGGATACCTTTCGTTTGGTTGGTCATTTCGTGCAAAGTGGATATAGGCCCTCTGGCGGCAATAATTGGTACTACATCGAGCTTTGGATGAGTCAGAGGGTTAGGGGAGAGGGGTGAGTGGACGTCGGTGGGAGCTTGACGTGTTCTTGACTGTATCTACATTAAATAAATAAATATTTTGGGACAATTTACACATTTTACCGATTTCGAAAAAGAAACTGGCGGCCTCATTTCGTTAAGTACGCACGGCAGCAAACACGTAGGAACAAACCAGTATAAAGCACAAAGCGCTTTGAAACACCTTTATAATGCGCACGGCTAAGAGTGGAATTCTCTGCTTGCGTCTGTGTTTCCGAGTTCATATGACCATAATCTATTTGAATTGAATTGAATTGAAGTCGCGAGTGAATAGGCTTCTTCTGGGCAAGTTCGTTCCATCGTCGACTTCATCTCTGTCTTCAAGACTAGATCGAGGTCAAGAGTAAGCCCATTGACGATAAAAAAAAAATATATAAGCTGAACCAGCGCTACGCTTCAAACGTCCGAAAACACAGACCTGCTCAAGGTCAAAGTATTTTATTTTCCATCAACGTGCGGCTGTGTGTACCTCTTTTGTCGAAAGCTATTTAACTCTCTGAACTGCAAAGTGTGAAAAATAAAAGATAGCTAATATTGATGTTAGTATGTTTTATTGTTCGTGGTCAAGAGCAACGTGATTGTCGTTTTTAATCAGCGTCGGTTGGGTGGTGGCGGTGTTATCGGGACCAGGACCGGCGGCGGCGCGCTGGTCGTCCCCCGCGGCGCCGAGAGCGCGCTGGTCGCCCCCCGCGGCGCCGAGAGCGCGCTGGTCGCCCCCCGCGGCGCCGGGAGCGCGCTGCGTGACGTAGTGGTGCGACAGGTGGCGACGCAGCTCTGACTGCAGCCGGAACCGGGCGGGACACGAGCTGCATCTATAAACCACACACTAATTAAACATCAAACAGACTCAGTTCAAATTGACATCTCATTAGTGGCGTTTCTTACGGTTCGCGTTGTATGACCAGTTTCGAGTAGAGCTTTGCAACTTAGCATGGGTGTAAGGCCGTCCGCTAAACTCGCGCGTGCGCACGGAGCGGGTACCCGTATACGTCCTGAGCGTGCGCCCGCTTCATGCAGCGCCGTTAGTACGGTCAACCGCTCGTCGGTAGAAACTTTTTCATCTCTATTACCACGCCATAAGGTCCAAAGTGTTTCTACTGACGTGCTGTTGAGTGTACGATTTTGACCTCGAGCGGGTACAGTTACAGTACAATGGATTATTTGCTCATTTATTATTTCTCTACTCTGCGTCAGTGGGAGGGGAGAGAGAGAGGGGTTGACTAACAAACTGCCTGTGCTCGAAAAAAATATTCTAACGGAAGTTTTTGGACTACTAGGTTCAGTTTGGTGTTCAGATAAATCGACAGTGGCGAATTCATCTGCCATAGAAAAACATGTCAATAGAACAATAATATTTTTATATTATTTTTTATATGATGATGATTAAAAAGAATACACACTGTTAGTATTTTTTATGTTTATTGTATGAACATAAACATCAAATATACGTATTTTAATACTTTGAGGCTAAAATTAAATTTTCCGAGTGTCGCAGCATTTTTTGATGATCCCTGTTATTCATTCGTTTTAACGACTAATTCAAGTTTAGGAATTTAAGTTTTCTTTTCGTTAAACACTCAACTAAATTAGAGATAGTAGTATTTAAATACTGATACCAAAATTTGATTGTTGTCTTTTGACCTTGAAAATCAAAAACGTATCATCTGCAAATAATACTACCTCATAATTGTCCTTTACAAGGTTTGGCAAATCGTTAATATGGAGTCTATATTTATTTATTGTCTATATTATAGACAATAAATAGAAATGGTCCCAGGATTGAGCCTTGTTGATCGCCCATACAAATTTTTGATCTTAGTGACTTTTTCCCATTTACATCAACCTTCTGGATCCTTTCACTTACATATAACTCCAGAAGGCGTAAGTAGAGCCTGGTCTCTAATTCCATAATGGTGTAATTTCCTGATAAGAATATCATGATGCACACGATCGAATGCCTTGGACAAATCACAGAAAAAGCCAATGGCATCACTTGACTCCTCCCAGGCGTCAAATATACTTTGAATTAGCTCAACACCTGCAACGATTGTTGAGTGACCCCTCGTAAAACCGAACTGTTTGAGGTTTATCAAGTTATTGCGACAAAAATGGATCTGAATCTGAAGATGGAATAAATAAATAAATGGATTCGCCATAGTCGATTTATCAGATAACGAAACCAAACATCAAAATAATGTTACTTTATTAGAACGACAATAGGATTAAGCTTTGTGTGAGAGCAGGACGGAGCGAAACATCTCTGTCGCTCTAATATCTTCAATTCCATTTTTATATTTATGGCTCCATCGCTACTTGCGGTGATTCTGCCAATGTCTAGACTTTTGATAAGACAAATGAGAATATATTATAACTAGGGCGTTAGGTACACAATCAATTTATTTCTTGTTGACCTGGTCTGAAAAGGACAACACAAATATATAAAGACAACACAAATATATAAAAACAACACAAACATATATAAAGACATCATCTTACTCATCGCTCCGTCCTGCTGCTGTCATTCTAAGCTTCATTATTCCGAACGTAAGAGCAGCTTACTCACTTGTATATCTCGTCGCCAATGTGCGAGCGCGTGTGTTTGACGAGGTCGTTGCTCTGTGTGAAGGCTCGCTCGCAGTACGAACACTTGTAAGGCTTCTCGCCCGTGTGGATGCGGTAGTGACGCTTCAAGTGGTCTTTGGTCAGGAATCTGTAACGAAGGGATCTGTTAGGAACTGTTAGGATCTATCTGATATCACTTGCCGTTGTCTGCATGTACGTGAATGTGATCTTTATCTGCGTGATTATGGTAGGTGCCTGTGTGAGTGTGATAGATATTTAAATAATAATAGGTAAAAATGTTTATTTTTCTCAAAAAACAGTAGATACCTACATGTTTCCCACTGAGATCCGCCAAACTATATAATAGGCTGTGTAAGTGAGATCGTTATCTGTGCGAGTGTAATCGGTATGTGCGCGAGTGACCGGAACATGTGTGAGTGTGATTTTCATCTATGTGAGTGTTATCGGTATGTGAAAGTGTGTGCGGTGTATAAGTGAGTGTGATTGGTACGTGTGTGAATGTGATCGGTGTGTGTGTGTGTTACCGTGCGATCATATTTGTGTGTGATAGTGATCGATATCGGTGTCAGTGTGATGATTATCTGTTTCATTGCGTTCTGTATGTGTGTAAATGTGTTTGGTATTTGTGCGTGTGTGATCGGTATCTGTGTGAGTGTAGTCAGTATCTGAGTGTGTGTGTAATTGAAACTAGTGTGAGTGTTACTGTGTCATTGTAATTGGCAATAGGATCGTGCTAGTGTGAAGGCGTGATGGGTAGGTTACCTCATGGGGCAGGTGTCACACTGGTGCGGCTTGAGGCCGGCGTGGCGCCGCAGGTGCTGGTCGAGCGTGCGGCGGTGCGGGAAGCTGGCGGCACACTGCGTGCAGCGCCACGCGCGCTCGTCGCCGTGCACTATGCTGTGCGACTTCAGCTCGCCTGCCAAACGGTCCACTGGCTATAAAGTATGCCACGCCACTGATAAGCCAGCGTAAGCCAGCGGGTGTTATGGGCGGTGGTGACCACTTATCATCAGGTGGCCCATCAGCTCGTTTGCCCATAGTAACATAACATTCTGGGCAAGGCATTATCTATTTATGTATGTATATCAGTCTTTGAGTTACCTACCCACTCATATTGAAAGTTTACCGTTAGATAAATTCAAAACTGTTATCAAGCAGAAATATGAAAAAGATTAGTATAAAATATCAGATTATCTAGAAGAGAAAAATCCATAGGATTAGGCTGCGGCTCTAACAGGCTAATTCAAAATTTTAATTGACTTATGTTTATTGTATAAACCTTGTACATTCAAACATATTTAAAAGAGCGCGTGGGTTTTTATTGTAGCTTCTTTTTTTCCCACCATGACGCCAATTTGTTTGTGAAGCGATGTAGTTTAGCTAACGTTTAATATCCAACAATGAATAAACTATTTTGAGTTTGACACCCATAGTGTGAGCTTTGCCTAGTTTGGGATCAGATGACCTTGTGTGAAATGTCGCTACAATATTTATTTATTTACGGTCATTCTGTCATCCACCTCCTCTGTCATTAGGACCATGTCGAGGCCAAGATAACCAGTTTTTTATTATTTTATCAAATTCTTTACTTAGATGGTGGAACACTCAAAAACCTAAAAAGTTAATATCAGAAGAGTATGGTGAAATTAAGGCTTAAACAGCACAAACAGAGACTTAATAAATTGCTAGAAAATAAAAAGGGTTTTAAATATGTGTATATCACAAAGCAAGTATGTAAAAAAGTTGCTGACACTAACCTTTACTTACAAATTTCTTGGGACACATTGTGCAGCTAAAAGTCTTGAGGCCGGCATGTCTCCGCATGTGCTGGTTTAGATTTGTGCTTGAATCAAACTTTTTGCCGCATGTCGGGCAAAGGTACGGTTTTTCCCTCGTATGGATCTTTATATGATTGGATAATGTTGCCAGATGAGCAAATGATTTATTACACATTGGACAAACGTGTGGCTTAACATTGTTATGTTTGTTAACATGCTCGTTTAAAAGACTCTCTGTGTTAAACCGTTTCGGACACTGGGAGCATTTGTACGGTCGGTTCACTTCATGGCTCAGTTCATGCCTTTTTACGTGGCTGAGTTTCTTAAACACCTTGCCACAAATGGAACACGCTAAAATTCTGCCTTTTTTAGCATGTTTGCGCATGTGAGCCGCTAATGAATTGACAGATCTATATTTTACAGAACAGACCGTACATTCTAAACTGGAACTAGGTTCATTTTGGTTTATTTCTGATTTTACGATCTGTTCACCATGAGTTACAATGTGTTTCATATATTTATGATGTCTTTTAAAAGTTTTGGAGCAAAAATTGCATTTGTATGTACTGTGGCAGCTGCCCCTCTGTTTGTGTTTCTCTAACTTTGCTAAACTTGAGAATTTCCTATAGCAAAGCTTACACTTTGTATCAGCTTTCACTTCTATGCTATTCCAATCATCAAATGCATAATCCTCTAAGCCATGATCCTCTTGGCTTTCATCAATTAAACTTGTTTCTTGCTTTATATCAATTCCTACAAAACTTTTATTAAGTTCCTCAACATCACAGTCAGTTTCTTCTTTTGTTATATTATTTTCACATTTGATATCAACAACCAAACTTTCCTGAACTTTTAAATCATCTTCATCTTTCCTTCTCTCGATGTGTACTCTTAGCTGTACATCAATTTTTTCTGCTAGTTTTCTAAATTCATAGAAACTTGTCAAACACTCGTAGCATTTAATACAAAGCTGCTTTGGAAGATCATCATCTTTGGAAACCTGGAATAATATAAGACTAATCTAATCATCTTCACTTATCATAATCTAAATATGGATAAGTAACTGAGTTATGTTTACTAGTTAATGGGCCACAGTGAGTACCTACTCTTATATACAACATGTTAACGGAATAAGCGAAACTGAGAAAATAGTTTGTTCAGAATCGAGAGAATAATCAATTTCACGGGTTTTAATAGGGGGGCATTTCCAAATTTTTTGGGGATGTCATGGAAATTTTGTGAAAAAAAAAGTGCTATATTTTATGTTTCTAATGATGCAGTTCTATAATACATTTCATAAAACTTAATAAAAACATAAAAGTTTCACGTAAAATTTAGTATTTCTTTATAAACCAACGAAAAATTGCGACTGCCTAGCACATATCGATCAGTTACGTTACGATGATTTTAATCACTAGTAAATAAATAAAAGCATTTGTAGGACCACTTTCTGATTTAATCACAGTAAATTGGTCTAGTTAATAAAGTTCTTGACCAAAAAATACATAATCTTAACCTAACCTAAACGCACTAGAAATGGATCAGAAAAAACGTTACGTTACGATGAGGATAAATTGAGGGCATATTTTTAACATTTACTTAATTTGCACGAAGTTTCTCGACCCACGTATAGTTCATATTATAAGATCGAATTACCTTTTATCGAAAATTTTAAGTACATAATTAATCAAACGTTTCAATATAATAGAATAATTCGCGGTATTTTGATAGCGACAGTAACTGAACCTTACGCTTTTGTAACGTTATTGTAATGTAAAATGATTTGTTAGGCTATACGTTACATCCACATTTGTTACGTAACTGACGTAACGTAAAGTGTTAACTTTTATTTCAAATATTTTTTTTACTAAATCTATTCGTCTTAGTGGAATTTTCGAAACAAATACTTGTTTAAAAAAGTATGGGTTCACTGAAATTGAAGGTTTAAAGCACGTAACCACTGACTATCTTTTGTAATCATGTAATGTAACGTATGCTGACAACATTACTGCGAAAATTAACCTGGTCAATAACAGCTATCTACTTCGAACACGGCTACCGTCGAACTGAAAGATAAAAGAGACCAAAATACTTTGACTATGTTGTTAGTGTTGCAAATTTTTTGAATTTACCCGGAAACATGAAAAAATATTTTCAGTACGTAAAAACCGCCGGAACGTAACTGACTGTCAGGTTTGCCCAAATGCTAGGGACAAGCTTTTTAGATTGATTTTCAATGGTTTTTGTTTATTTACATTATCTTTGATCACAGCGTACAAGTAATTTTGTAGCTGATTTATTAATATTCGAAATACAGCTCGAGAAAAAAGTCGAAAGTGAGTAGGGACAGTACTGCAGGACATGTCTTTAAATAGGTTTTGATGGAAAATGAAATTCCGTAGAATACACATTACAATAGTAATAAAAAAAAACGTATCTGCTTCACATTCTTCAAAATTTATATTTTATGCCTAGGGACACCCGAAAAAGTGGGGCCTGCACTTTTTTTTGGAATTGCCCAATGAAGTCCGTCGAATTTGTGGTTTTCT
The DNA here is from genome assembly GCA_947532105.1 of Athrips mouffetella. Classification (NCBI taxonomy): domain Eukaryota; kingdom Metazoa; phylum Arthropoda; class Insecta; order Lepidoptera; family Gelechiidae; genus Athrips; species Athrips mouffetella. Next base: position 435,963 of record OX383965.1, read on the forward strand.
TCCGACGGGGGGTGGGAGGGAAGCCCCCCTGTGAAGGGGGGGGCGGGGGGGAAGCCCCCCTGTGAAGGGGGGGGGCGGGGGGGAAGCCCCCCTGTGAAGGGGGGGGCGGGGGGGAAGCCCCCCTGTGAAGGGGTGGGCGGGGGGGAAGCCCCCTGTGAAGGGTGGGCTGCAGGAAACCCCCTTTCTAAATTTAAAGTTTTGAGGTTATTGACAAGTATAAATAGGGAGCCCCCCTGTGAAGGGGGGGGCGGGGGGGAAGCCCCCTGTGAAGGGTGGGCTGCAGGAAACCCCCTTTCTAAATTTAAAGTTTTGAGGTTATTGACAAGTATAAATAGGGTAACCTCATCATTTTGAACGTGTCTAAGGGCAGATAAGTGTGCCGAAAGATGGGGGGGGGGGGTCTCCTCCTCTGAAGGGGGGTGCGGAAACTCCCCTATTTGTGTGTTCGAGGGTCACCACGGGACATAACACTACTTACCACCTCTGTCGATTTAGTAATTTATTTATGGCAGGGGGAGGCTGTCGGAATTTCGAATTGTCACAGCTCCGGAGCTGCGGGAAAAGAAGCCCCTTCGCCCTTGCGTAACAAGAACCAGGTACCTTTGCTCCATCTAACAGATTCGGCAGTTTGGAAATGGGTTGACTAATTCAGTTCTGTTAGCAGCTTTGAACCCAATCTACCTATCCTATTCAGAGTTGGAGATCCGTTAGAATATTTGTCCTACCTAATGGACCTATGGCCTCCCGTCCCCCTCTATTGACCTTTTTCTGTGCACGTTCGCTTCTGTTTATTGCGGCCGTCCCCGGCTCAAATAAAAGTCAGCAATTATATCTTTACAAGGAATTTATTACATTGCAACACAATATGGATTACAAAACAATTTTTATAAGATAAATTACTATAAAAAATAGATTTTCATACAAAATTATATTTTATAGAATAATACAGTTACATAATTATGTACCTACTTATGTTGTGTTGTTTGTGTTAAACCTTTACAGAACACACAAACAACAGTGTAATATTATATTGTTTGTGTGTTCCGTTTTGGTTTTAAGTTATGGTTTGTATACCTTTCAATAACTCTTCAAAAGTGTCTAAATGATTTATTTTAATTTTCCTTCTCTACTGATATACCCACAGCCAGTCTGCAACATCGCTTTTATTTTGTTCTTGGTGAAAGGCCTTTTTAACCCACCCCACTGGCTTATTCTATTCGCTGGGTGTGTGTCCCGTCAGGTGCCACAAACTTATTTTTAGGATCACTATGATTCACCATTTTATGAATGTAGCCATGTTCAGAAAGGCACATATATGCTCTCCACGAATCGCTATGTATGGTGGAGCCTTGTACATGCTTTTTTATAAGTGGCACCAATGCTTGGGATATTCTCTCATTGTTGGGACACACTTCCAGTCGCAAATCATCACTGCCGTCTGCAATCATGCCAATCACACAGTGACCTCCAATATTTCTCCCTCTATTGTACTTTTCCCAAACTTGGACACACCAATTTGGACTATTTTGTTAGATGCACCAATCTTTATATCACATATTTTCAATTTCATATACCATCTCGGTAGTAATTATACTGATCTGCAATTGTTTTTGATGAAATGACAGGTTGTCAACTGCAGTTTCTATTTTTGCCTGTTCATAGGTATATCCAAAGAAATTTTACTTCATATAGAAGTAATATATAAGAAATAATTCGTCACAAGTAGGAATGTGTGCATGCTTTCATCTATCGATAGTCGATAAGTTACACAAGGAGAAATCGATGTCGAAACTTAGACCAAAAAGTTGAAGTACTAAACTTTAATAAAACTCAAATCTGTTAAAAGCAGTTATTAAAATTTATTTACACAAAAAATGTTTTTTTCATATTTTACAAGAAGGTACTTTCTTACGTAATTTAATTATTTACATATTAAAGATCTTAAAAAAGTATTATGTTGCCTAACGACAATTTACAATTTGTTTTCATTCTTGGACGTGGATACGATACATCTTTGCTTTCGTTTGGGGCTTCGTGCAAAGTGAATATAGGCCATCTGGCGGCAAAAATGAGTGCTGTGTCGAGTTTTGATTCAGTTAAAACTGATTTGGCATAAACATCCCGAAACTTGCTAGATTAAAAAATGTCGCGAATCGTCCTAGAACGTTATCGATCATCCTAAATGGCTCGAAAATTCTCGATTACCCAGAAACAATCTACTACTGACTCGGACCATCAGCCATCCTAAATCACTCAAATATTCTAGGACATTCTACACTATCATGTATCAGTCGTACATTCTAAAACTTTCTTGAACATCCCAAAACATTCTAGAACATTCTTTGGCATCCCAAAACATCCTTAAACATTCTTGAACATCATGTCACTCTCGGACATACTCGAATATACCGAAACATTTTGGAACATTCTCGGACATCCCGAAAATTCGTAGAACATTCTTTCTTTCATTATTAAACACTCGAACATTGTATAACATTCTCTAAAATCCTGAAACATTCCGGAACATTCCTAAATATCTCAAAACATTCTGTAACATTCTAAAACATCATGTAACTTTTGAACATTGTAGAACATTCTTGAACATCTTCAAACGTTCTGGAATATCCCAAAACGTTCTGGAATATTCTCGGACATTTCGAAACTTTCTTGAACATCATGTTACACTCGTAATATTCGACCAACTCAAAAGATTCAGGAACATCGATCCACCCGAAACATTCTAGAACATTCTTGATCATCATATAACACTTGAAAGTTCTAGAAAATCCCAAAACCATTGAACATAATATAGCAGTTGAAGATCCTAGAACGTACTAGAACATTCTTAAACATCTCAAGACATTCCGGCACATTCTCCGACGTCACAGAACATCCTAGAACATTCTCGAAGATCCTAGCTAGAACATTTTGAAAACATAATAGAGTTGAATGCATAACGGAGTTTAACGCTGAACGGAACTCACACTACGTCCGATCTAAACCCGGTCTGAACTCTGTCCGAAGTAGTCGTAGAACTATTTTTATGGTATTTTACGCACTAGATCCGGCTTCTGTCATCCGATTTAACTATTGATTCTTATTTTCACGGATTCGGATCGGACGCAGTGCGTAAACACCCTAAGGAATTGATCTGGATTAGATGAAAGTGACATGAATGCTACCTACATACACAAACGTATGTATCCACGTAAAGTTTACAGCCGTATCAAGGGATTTTTACAAGATTTGTAATTCTTTACCAATGATTTTTTTAATTATTTGCTTTTCGCATAAACTTACTTAAAACAAGCTGTACCAGCGACTACCTATGCGCCCTAGAGTGTCTACCTATGATTTTACATGAAAATATACCTTATTTTTACTAGCTCCCATGTGAATCACCATCAAATCCCTCTGGTGCTGGCAAACCTGCATAATCATGCTCTCCTTTTGAATCACGCACGTTGAATTTACACCCACCAGTTTCGGTCGGTACTCCCTTTTCTTTCGTCGTGTAGTTGTAACGAATTGAAACTGGTTTTTCCTGGTTATAAACATGTTCCAATGGGTTGAAACTGTTTAAACTGATTGAAACTGGTTACAAACGGTTAAATCTGATTGTATTCGGCTATAATCGCTTTTAACTTGTTAATAGTAGTTTAAGATACAAGTGCCGTAAGCATGGTTATTACAAACGAGTTGACGTTTTGTAAACCCGAGACAGAGTCGAGGGTTTACCATCGGCACGAGTTTGTCATAACCCTTACGGCCGTGTATCTTACGACGTTTTTCAATACATTTGTGAGAAAACAGGTATAAGTAATACACTTGTTAAAGGAACCAACCATGGGTACTGTCAGCCTCTTGTCGATTTATGTTCTCCTGGTACTCTCTATTTTATTTTAAACTAGCTGGTGCCCGCGACTTCGTCTGCGCAGAATCTGCGGTTTCACCCGCATTAAATGCGTTTTCCCGTGGGAATGAAGTGTTTTTCCGCGGTAAAAAGTAGCCTATGTGATTCCAGGATCTAACCTATATTTGTGCCAAGTTTCATTAAAATCCATTCAGTAGTTTTTGCGTGAAAGAGTAACAAACATCCATCCATCCATTCATACTTACAAACTTTCGCGTTTATAATATTAGTAGAAAGTAGGATATATTGGTAGGTAGGCAGTCGTCAGTAAAAAGTCAACACTGTAGTATTTTTACAAAATAATTTTATGACCAGAGTGTAAAAGCTCCTTGGTAGTATACTTTTTTTACTTACCGCACTAGTTCAGTAAGTAACTACTTACGAGCAATGTTTACCTCCTTGTAAGTACCTTTTTCGAGCAAATGTATTGAAAAACTAGTTTTAACCGTTACCTACTAATGATTTGGCAGTTCGTAATATAACTCCAAAAAAATATACAAAAAACGATTGTTGATTTCCTTAGACCTAAAATGAAAAAGGCAATGCTAATGTTGCTTGAAGCAAAACTCTACTGTGAAAACCGAACACAAATTCGCTTAGTTGTTTTAAGTACCCAAATCAGCCATTAAAAAAATACTGTCTTGTCTGTCTGTTTCGAAATGATTATCGAAAAATCTTCAATTTACAAACACGATTTTTATACAAATTTATTGGCACACTTTTTACTAGAAGTTGCTTTCTAGCGTAATTATTCAAATAAGTTTTACAACGAATAATTCCTTACGGTTGATTATTTACAGTTCTTGACAATAATTATTTACAATGGAATAATTAATATTATTTGTTACTCTATGCAATTTATTTACAATTCTTTTTAAATAGCATGCAACTGCCTAAATGGAAAAAGTCGTTAAGTTAACGTATGTATGAGATTAAAATTTATTTCAATTTTTATTTTTAAAATTTCTGTTTTTTTTAATATTAAGCACAAGTCTGACCCTGTATGAAAAAATATTCACTTTTAAGTAAGTATATACAATTATTTACTGGCCTTTAAATATAATTGTTTTAGTCAAGTGACTTCTTATTTTGTGTCCAGGCACGTTCAATTGTTTTGTTATGTGGTGGATTCGAATTGTTAAGTATAACTGACATATTGCTTTCATCAACAAATTTCGATGGTTGTTTTCAAAATCTTGTTCTAATGAATGTTCGGCTAGATTGTCAAAAATTTTTGAAAATGTAAATGAAGCGCAAACTTTGTTAGTAATCATCATTATATTTTTACGGTTGCCTAGATTTTGCCCGCCTTGTATATTTTTTTGTTCTCTCACATGCCTTTCCACAGCTTCACATACTAAAAATATATCTCTTGATGGTCTGATCAAACCTCCCCTGTCTTTGATTGTTATTAGTGATATTCTTCCACATTCATATTCCTCATATAAACTTTCCAGGCAACATTCGCATTTTAAAGTTTTTCGCAGTTTCAAGACAACAAAACCAGCAATGTAGTGAACAATATCTGACGACATTTCACTAAGAGAGGAGACTGATTGTGTATAATCGTGGTCGAAATTAAGAGGGATATCAGACGTTTCTTCCGGGTCATCAAACGCGATACGTGCATTTGCACTGCTTTTGTTTATGGCTGCAACTGATTTCCTCGACGAACAATTCAAAACAGTGATCCTCTCGAGTGGAACGCAGTTGCCACTGGCTCCATCTTTGAACTGAGCATGTACGAGTAACCTCTTGTAAGCCGCTTGAAACATGCGTGCCGAAGGGTTGTTGTTAAACCCACATTTAGCCCGTATGGCCCCGAAAAAAAGTTCAAGGTGATCTTGAGACATCTTGTATGTACACAAGTACTGTAGGTCATTGTTTGTCACAGTCTTGTCAAACATTTTAATTAAACTCCGCATGCACATAAGGAAGCCATTAAATCCGGTCTTTCTGTTTGACTTGACCAGTTTTATGCCATCGACAGTTTTTAAATTCTTTATGTAATACTCAGCAGCCGTGAAAAATTCTTTAGTTTCGTGGATGTTACAAGAAGAAAGTGCCTTTTTGAACCCTTTAGCACGCATGTTCCTGCTATTAAAAATGTCAAATAAGTTATTAAAAATTCGTAAAAATTTGATCGTGCCTTCACAGCCTTCGAAACCAGGTAAACAATTATCTGTACAATATTGTAAAGCGTCGGCTACTGAGTTGCTAAACAGTTGCGTCGCAAGGCGTACCTTCATTTTTTGGTTGATGAAATTAACGTGCTCTTTTTTCAATTTGTTACCCAGGTGTAAGCCTTCATCTTCTTGTAATTTCAAGAGAAGCTCCAGATACGTCCACGATATTAGGTTGTTATCGCCATCGACAAAAACTTTCTTATCCGCAAAAGCATTGCGCACAAGCTTAATATTGTGACAAGGATCAGGCCATAAGAAAACTTCATTGTCAGCACATTCAAACGACACGGATTCACAATTATCATCAGATGAGCCACCCGTCAAGATTTTGGCCATCGCGATATTGTTCGCAGCTCCGTCGTATGTCAGTGATGCTACTGCAACGCCACATTCATTCAATTGCTGTATGCACTGATGTACCAGTATAGATTTTTGTTCAGCTGAAATCGATGATATCAGAAAATATCCTACGGGTATTTTCCACGAGTCATTCATTGATGTCACCATAAGTGTTAATGCTTGGGTAGCAATCGCAACAGAATCAGTGTCCAACTCGCAGCCAAAATTTACATAACCAAAATACCGGAGATTGTAGCTATCCCATTCGATCAACTTGCGAATAGCCATTTCGTCCAAGGCCACGGCACAAAAAATCTTTTTTTGAGGATTTTGCTCCACTCGTAACCGAATAGCATCTAAGGCTTCTGTTGTTAATCCTGGATCACAATTAACCCCTTTATACCATGCTGAAATCGTTTTTGAATGAGGCAAAACATCTTCGAATTCATTGCGTATAAATTCATATGCTCTTGGCGAGAGATAATGGAGAGTAACAGCAAACTTTTTTAAATCCAAACTGTACTCTCTAGGAAGGGTAAGATCTGCTTTTTTGTGTAAAAACCTTTTAATCATGTCATTGTCATTTAAACTTTCTAAAAGATTTAGATTTTCCATTTCAATCTCTTCTTCCTTTAGCTTTTTCATCGAAACGTCGTACAGCTGTTCATTTTTTCTAGTGGCTCGCGATACTTTTTTCGTCAATGTATTAATTTTCCGAAGACGTCTTTTGCTAGTTTCCTTAGCTAACCAAAGGTCTTTCTCAAGCATAGCAACTTTTTTTTTTAAATTTGCAAGCTCCGACTCTAAATCCAAAATTTTTCTGTCAATGTTCACAGTATCGTAATCACCAACACACATGCCCGTTTTTCTTTTTACACATTTCCTAGGAATGTTAATTTCACTCGCTAATGGTTCCTGAAACAAAACATTGATCAAGATTTGTATGCCAGTTGCATATTGCATTTTTAGCTAATCTGCCAATTATTGATTCGCCATCAATAATAAATTTTAAAACATAAAAAAAAGGAAATAAAGAATGTTCAGATCAAAGATTTTTTTCCCACCGCGGCTTCGCCTCGGATCGCAATACACGTGTGGCATTCTTTAATGTTCTTTCTTCCCTAGGTACGGAAACTAAAAATTATCCATCTATCTTTTATTTTCTAATGATGGATTTTGAACATAGCTTTTTAAGTGCATTAGAGTAACCCATTTAAATGAATAAGCCGGCTAGATATTATCACAAAAATAATGTTCTTTGCGTCACCAGCTGATCCTACGCTTTACTTCTAATTGATCCAAAACTTCTTCTTTTAAAATAAAGTTGTAATTTAAATATTTATGTTCAAACTTTTAATTATAGGTACCTACAGCAATAACAAAATCACAAATAAAAAGTAACGTTTTTTTACACCCTGTATAAAATTAAAAATATATCTACCTTCACATTCTGCGAACAAAGGAGCTCTGTTGGTGCTTTATGATTATATCTTTTTGCCAAAATATTTCCCTGTAATTATAATGTTTTTGTTAAATGCTTATAAATTTATAAGAAGTAAATATTTGTACAGCAATAAAATTCCACTGTGCAGCAGTATTCTATGTATTTTTGTAGCAATAAATAACACTTAAACAATATTGTTCTTTTTAGCATAACAATTCCAAGTCCTAGCTTAGCTTGTAACTTGGTAATAAATTCCTTGAAAAACTATACGTTTTGTTACGTGTAAAATTAAAGCAGCTGTTATGATAATCCCAACCCCAAGTGTCCTCTTTAATCAGGTGTAACAAAAAGGGTATAGCAACCCTGAAGGATGTGAATCTGCCCATAAAATTGTACAACTTTCCCTAAAAACATAGGTCAAAATTCGAAAAAAATTTTTTTACCTCACATAGAAACTGATAGCTCACTTTGTATGGGAAATAAAAAAAAATCGTATTTCGACCTATGCATGTTCTTTAGGGAAAGTTGTACAGTTTCAAGGACAGAATCTCATCTTACTGGGTTAATATAACCTTTCTGTTATCTTCTGACCTTATCCTCCAATAGTATCCTCTGACCGCAAGTGGGTGACCAATGATACCTACGATTTATTATAATTTTACGTACCAGTATAATATCTGTTTCATCGGGTAAATGTAAAGTAGGTACAGCGTTTTCTTTTAGCCGCCGCCATATAAGGTTTTCATGAAAAGAATCGGCCGTAAAATGGTCAGAGCAAATTTTGCTGTACCTAGTTGGGCTCCAGTCATTGGGCTTTCTTATTTGTTTTGTCCATAGAATTTTTAGTTTTTTATCCTCAGGAAAACTAAAACAAATGTTGAGTTTAATATTGTAAAATAAAAAAATACCACTATCGATAAAAAATAATAACATCACTAGTCACCTACAACTGATCCCTAAAAAAACGATAAAATACAATAAAATACGCTACAATTTCAATTTAACTGACTGTAGGAATGATAAGTTGACATTTTTTTATACAACGTTTGTGATAACAATACACATACATGAAAAATAATGAGTTAAACTTACAGATGAAAAGACAAAATCTCATTGGAGTTTTCTTTTTGTGTTTTCGAAGATGTACAGCCATCAATAACACACGGCATTATTGCAAAACACAATTACAAATATGGACAGCAAGTTGAGAACAAATTACAAATACTATGCTCTTGTTCACCACATATTTTTTATAATTTATACAATGTTGACTAAAAGATTTTGAAAATATTTTGATCCGTTAAAATCACAACAAATTAAATAATCCTATAAACTTTGTAAATGCAATGAACGCGTCGTTCATCTAATTTGGTAGGATGTGATCACTGACGACTTGACATGGCATGAGACATGCTAGCAGTTGTCATCCCATACTGAAAAAAAATAGCATGGTTTCTTCTCCGAGCGAAGCAAGGAGGTTTTTGTTCTGAGGGTATATCCTCTGCATACATTCGTTGGAAAATGAGGATAATAGACAGGTGCACATTTGCAAACCAGGTGCCTGATGCTCGGTTCACTGAAGAAGTGCAGCAAGGAGTGTTGCCGCACAGAAACCTGCCCTTTTAGTTAGCTGACTTGGTCAGTGTCATTGGCCGCCTGTGCTGCTGGCCAATTTTTTCTGTATCGATGTGGCCCCTTTTTTCGGCAAATTCAATGCACTGCTCTGATGAGCACAATTGGCCCAGCAATTGGTCTAGTTTTGTCCAATTCCATATATTGCTGAAAATTATAATGAATATAAATTAATAATAATATAAGGTAATGTTCACTATGATTTCAATAGGGAGCAGCAATAAACAAACTTACCTAAAGTTGGGGTGTATGAGGGTTTCCCTTATTCCATTAACACATTGCATTTAAATCAACAATGGGCATTAACAGCCAGCTGCATATTTAAGGTACTTCCCAAGGTGTCACTATAAAACTTTGCCATAAACCACGCGCAAGCGGAATAGGAAGTAACCCTAAACTATTTGAAAATGTACTTCGATTCAATTTGCAAAGGTTCCAAGATACAAAACTGGACTCTTGTCACAGTGCATTGAAGAATATTTTTAAACCTATACAATTCTTCACATTCTGATTGCATGCGAATTAAACTAACCAGTTAACACACAAGAATAATTAGGTCATGCCAGTGCAAGACCTGCAAAAAATATTATTTGGAATGGTGCTACCTTGAGGAGTGTGCACTGGCTGAGCATCTCGGCCGCAGTCGCGCTGTCCTGTCCCTGAGCTTCCTCGAAGATATCATGCATCTGCAGGGCAGCATCCCTCAGGCATGTGCGACAGCAATTCTCAAAGCCTCTACTGTCTTTTACTGTTGCCATTGGGTAGGTCAAGAGCCAGCAAGGTAAATAAATATCTTAATTTATAATTACAGCGTGATAATCGGTGATACACAAGAAAATCAAGAAAATAACAATCAAAACAATCTCCCACGAAGTCCACTTTACTGTCAAACACAACTTTTTTTTTGTGGTTTGGATACTGGGTGGGGTACCCATGGCCAGATGATTGAAGAAAGATTGAAGGTGTACTCGTGCTTTGTGACTGACAGAACATTTGTCATTTTTCAATTTTCGCTTTTGTTGTCATTATTTGTCAATTTCATGATAAAGTTTTGGCTTTGGTTGGTTTTACGAGTTTTGGCCAAAAGTTTTAACCTTTTTTTATATATACTCGGATGTATGATGATAATTAAACGTTTATTAAGGATGTTCGAGTGGATCTGATGTAAATTCTCTTCAGAATTCACGCATCTTCAGCACAGCAGCAGCCCAGTTTCAGCTTGTGATACAAACGCAACAGAATGCTGAACATAGCTACCGCTTGCAGAACTTGCATGAAGAATATAGAAGACGGGCTGGTGGATCTCTTCCAGCCTTTCAAGTTGGGTAGCTTGCTGCTTGCCCAAGTCTTGATGGAGTGCACTGCTACGGAGGTATGTATATTTTTTATTTTTGTTTAAATTCTGAAATCGAACACTATTGTCATTTATTACAGGTAACCCAAAGTACCTATTGTATCTAAAATCATTTTTGGCCCTACATATTTTCACCGCTCAATCTCTCTATGACAGTATTTTTCCTTTAACTTGAGATTGGCAGGAATGGTTGTTCCCCCTTACTATGACCGATTGCCAAAATACTAAAAAGTGAAGTGAAATCGAACACTAGGATACCTAGAAAAATATTAAAATTATTTTATTTTAATATTTTGTGTTCGGATAAATCTATTAAGTAGAAAATGGCGAATTTTCACAAACACAGGCAGGATTCTCCATTAGTACCGGAGACTTTACCAACTAGGCTACTATTTTCAATACCTTTCTGTAGAACTAAGTCCTTGAAATAATAGTTTACAACAATGAGCATTAAGATAATGTTATAGTATTGATCATACAGGGTGTAAGGGACGGTGTACCGAAAACTGAAAGGGCGTGTTAAGTCGATGAAACTGAACAACTTTCCCAAAGAAACATTTCTGGGAAATGAAAAAATTTTTAACCTTCCCATACAAATTGCTCACTATGGTCGAACATTTTGTACGGAGAGATCAAATTTTTTTTCAGTAATGTTTCTTTGGGAAAGTTGTTCAGTTTCGTTGACTGAACACGCCCTTTCAGTTTTCGGTACACCGTCCCTTACACCCTGTTTATCATTTTCTCCTTTCAGGTGACAAAAGAAGATGGTCTTCCTCAGAATGTGTGTGGAGACTGTGTGAATCTCCTCAATACTTGCTACTTGTTCCGCAGTCAAGCTCAGCACGCACAGACTGAGTTCAAACGGATCCTTGAGAAAGGGGGAATCAAAGAAGAAGATGAGGACTTCAAATCAGACAACGATTTTGATCATAGTTTTGGAGACAGTTTTCATAAGTACAATTTTGAATTTCAGGCTGAGAGCCCAAAACAAGAAATAGTTGATGAACTTTACGAATGTAATAAAAAAATTGAAAATCAAAAGAAACACACCAAACACTTATCTCCTCATAAAAGCTCTTTCTCATGTCATGTTTGTAATAAATCATTCCAAAAACAATTAACTTTAGACAAGCATATGAAAAAACACAGTGAACATAAATGTGCAATTTGTGGTCTAACTTTTGATTCGGAGTCAATCTTGCTAGAGCACATAGGAACACATACAGAATTAGAAGTGAAGACGGAGGTAGAAGAAAACCAAGTCAAATGTGACATATGTTCGATGACGTTTAGCAAACCAAGATCTCTCGCCATGCACATGAAGAAACATAAAAACGAGAAGAAACATTCCACTCTAGTATTCATCTGTGATAGGTAAGTTCTTGTTATTTTTTTTTGCCTATAATTTTGTACTTTGTTTATGAATTATGTGTTTAATTGAGATCAGAAAGCAATCTTAAAAGAGTGTCAGCTATGATATCAAGTAATATCTGTATCCACCATAAATGTCCTGACTTCTTTCTGCCCACTGTACAATCAATAAAATGGTAATTAATACTTATATTACTGAATGGTTTTTGTACAAGTTTTTGGAATAAATTTTATTATTATTAATAATAAGCATGGGTCAACTTTCAAAGATAATTTTCTTGTTAAATAAATTTGAATCATGTGCTATACAATGTGTAAATGGAATAAGCAAAAGCCTTACATATTGGTTTATATTAAAAAAACTTATTTTTTTTTTTTCTAGTTATTGTCATTTTAAAGTTTCATCATTGTTCTAATAGATTTGTAAGTTATCATGGCGCGTCCGCGCACGCCACGCCCATTTCCCCTCCCCTCCTCACTTCTCTTGAACCGCGCGCCAAAGAGATTTGAACCTCGCTGCGGGAAAACGCGCCGCCCGCACGCGGATTGCCAGTCGCGTCTTACCTTTCGCATTCGGAAGTTTCCATACTACCCTCATTTTTGAGCACTTTCTCCGGCATAACATCTGCCACCCTCCTGCCCCCGGCCGCCCGGGGGTAGGATTACTTCGTGCGGACGCGACTCCCAGCCACGCCGCCACACCCATAGGGAGCCATGGCTCCCACGCTGCCGCGCTCCATTGGCCGAGGAAGGGTGCAGAAGCACAAGACCCAGCCCAATGTCGCCCGCGAGACAACAAGGCGGATGGATGAGGCCGCCCTTGCCGTCGTAGCATCCGAAATCCAGGTTGAAACCTCACCGCTCTTCGGTGACCTAGTGGAAGATCTCGTCCCGACGCTATACAAGCCGCCGGACTGCTTGCCACACTGGAAGGCCAACACTGTGCGCAAGATTTCTGTGCAAGTCCCGTGGCGGGACCCGCGCATTCATAGAGAAGACAACCCGCCCCCCGCGCCACAACCGGCACCCCGCCGGTCTCCACCATCACAAGTGATGGATACCAACGCATCGCCGCCGTCCACATCGAAGACTTTGACTTCGCCCCCCGCCTCATATGCGAGGGCAGCCGCCGCCCCCCCCCTCGCCGCCCCCTTCGACGAGGACACAGCCGGCCCCTACATCACCGAAGCCAGCCGCCAGCAGCACCCAGTCGGTGCGGAAGCCACCACCCATTGTGGTGGACCACTTCCCCGACTGGGCATACCACCTGCGTGTGCTAAAAGGGCAACTGGGTCACGCGCCGAACGTGCGTCCCTTTGGCAAAGGGATGCGCTTCTTGGCGCGCACCGAGGAAGAGTTCCGGGCCTACCAGCGATATCTCACCGCGCTGGAAAGGCAGACCAGACTCTCCTGGTACTCCTACGCGCCCAAACATGAGAAGCCGCTCAAGGTCGCCATCCGCGGCCTCCCAGCTGACGCCAACCCGGATATGATCGCCGCCGAACTTCGTGCCTGGGCTACAAACCGGAGTTTGTACGCCCCATACGAGCCCGCCAAGATCGCCCAGGCTGCGTGCACTTCGCGCAGCTCACCCGCACGCCTAACCTCACCCCGGGTATATACGCAGTCACAGAGCTCCTGTGTATTCCCGGCGTGAAGATTGAGGGATGGCGTGCCAAACAAGGAGTCCCACAGTGCCACCGGTGTCAGTCGTTTCGCCACAGCTCCCACAACTGCCACCGGAGGCAAGCCTGCGTGTGCTGCGGGGGCGAACACACCGCCAAGGAGTGCCCACGACCTCGCACCGAGCCCGCCACCTGCGCCAACTGTATGAAGGCCCATCCCGCCAACAGCCTCACGTATGCGGTCCTGCGCCGTGAGACTAGAAGCGGGAAAGTCAGCGCTACAGCTACGAAGACTCCCGCGCAGCCAGTCGCACCGGCGCGCGTGATAGCGGTGCCCTCGGGAGAGTCAAACGCGCCGGGGTCACTTATGGCCTCCGCGAATGAGCCCGGGGGGACCACGAAGAAGAGGAGGGGGAGGGGGAGGAGGAGAAAGGGAGCCTACAGCTCCGATCGCGGTCGTCCCCACAGCGGGGGAGAGTACGAAGCAATCGGAGGCGCCACCTACAGCCGCTGCCCTCCAGCCAGCACTTCCGAAGCCTTCGGAAGCGGTCGCCGCCCCACAAGCCGTGGGTACGAAGGCGGAGCACCCGAAGGAGGCGATTGACTTCGCCATTGGACTCCTGCTCGACCTACTGAAAGCAGTACGGGCGGGCAGGGACCCAACGCCGATCGTCACGGAGGGTGTCTCCATTCTGATCAATATGCGATCAGGGTGTTGAGGCCCCTCCACTCCTCACCAGGCAGCCCACGTCCACTACTCCTCGGCGAGTAGTTAGGACTGTGGGCCCCTCCACCGTCATCAAAGTCGCCGCCTGGCTTGTAGGCGCTCACTAGGCCTCCTCCAACGGGGAATCACCTGGTGGGCTGCCTCGCCGGCGGCGTGAAAAAATCTTCCTACAGGGTTTTCAAACCCAGCATGACCACCGGGTCTAGTGCCCGGTGAGATACAGCTCGGGCAACGAGGAAGTCCTCTGTCCCGCACCTGCAGCCTACAACACCAGGCTGTAGAAGACCCAGTCAGTCAGTCAGCCCGCACGCATAGCCATAGAAATATTTAGAAGCGGCAAAAATTCAAATAATCAAATTAAAAAAAAATTACACCTACTAAAAACCCATGAAATTGATTTTACTCTCGATTCTGAACAAACTATTTTCTCAGTTTCGCTTATTCCGTTAACATGTTGTATGTTCTTAAATGAAGACAATATTGTCTTTGTTATAGTTGTAACAAGGAGTTTGGTGCAAAAAGCCTATTGATGCGGCACTTGAAGATTCACACGGAGGAGAAGCCGTTCAAGTGCGCGCACTGTCCCAAGAAGTACTCGCGGCAAGACCAGCTCAAACAACACGTGAACAAGCACCTGGGGATGAAACCAAACATTTGTCCATATTGTAAAAAAGGTAGGAATAAGTCAAAGCTCTTTCATTCTGTCTGTTTTTGCTGCATAGTTTTGTTATGTGAAGAAAATAAAAATAATAAGGTAGGTTTTAAAGGTTTACGGAACTTGCAGTCTAATCTCCTGCCGACTTAGCATGCTCCAGTTGTCAGTTTATCTAGGCCCATAGACTAAAGACTTTAAGCATGGTCACGTTTTTTTGACAGCCGAGCAGTGCGACACATTTTTAAAGACAAGGATGGCTACCCTATGAGATGTGAAAGCCAAATAAAAAAAAAAAAGATGGCTACATGTATTAGTGTATAAAGCTATCTCTGTCTAAAATATCAAAAACGTAATTTGTAAATATGCTAAACATTTTCCTCCACTGACATTTCTTCGCGCTTGGAAGTGATAGATTAGATGACATAATTCCCTAATTAAAGTGACATTCCTCCAAGATATATTTTCTCTCAGGGAGCGTGCTAAGCAGGCTGGGGTTGCTAGAATGAAGGCATATTTAGATATTTTTTATGGTCTAAAATTTGCGTGTGAAAAGAACAAGAATGCCTTTGCCTGGCAAACATTATTTTATAGAAGAACATGTCAAGATGCAAATTGTAGGTAACTGTTAGATAGATAGCTGATCTTTTTGTATCGTGAGCCCAATTTTTATATGCGTATTTTCATATGTTCTAGCATGGAAAAATTATCCATAAATCAGACAGCACTATTGGTGACATAGTAAAGGTATTAAAGGTCCTCGCGTGAGAAGGTGGGGCACGCAAGGCACGTCAAAAAGTGTCCTTACCTTAGGACTACTAGATTAAAATGATAGTAAATAATAAAGATAAGGCAATATGTCAAGGTTGCAGGAAGCCGCTGAATGCGAGCAGTGAAGGACCGGTCGTCATGGAGATCTTTAGGGGAGGCCTATGTCCAGCCTTGGACAACTTTAGGCTGATATATTGATGATGAGATTGACAGTAGTGTTGTTGCAGGATGGAGCGATGTGTATGATATTGGAGCGACAGAGACACGTATCGATCCGACATGTTTTTACTCATAGTTTTTCCTGCTGTTATTCTAATGAAGCTGTACAGGTGTATGTCTGCAAACTGAACAACTTTCTTTACCCATGAAACTGAACAACTTTCCCTAAGGAACCTAGGTTGAAACGTGGAAAAAAAATTCTGACCTTTCAAACAAAATATGTTATCAGCTGATGCTCTTTCTATGATAGAGTGAATTTTTTTTTTCAATACATTTGCCGTAGTAGACGTACTGACCAAAATCGAGAAAGGGATGCTGAGATGGTTTGGTTTGGTCATGTAGAGAGGATGAATGAACGAAGACTGACGAAAGAGATCTACCAGGTGAGAGTGAATGGAAACGTTGGAAGGGGAAGGCCTAGGCGAACGTACCAGGACCAAATTCAGGACGTTCTGAATAAAGGCCAGGTTAAAAGTACCCTAAACCGACGAGCATGTATGAAACGATTGATGAAAGTACAGGAAGCAAGGGAAGTATGTCAAGATCGTAGCAGGTGGAGGACTGTGGTCTCTGCCTACCCCGACGGGAAAGAGGCGTGATGTTATGTATGTATGTATGTACATTTGCTCGAAAAACGTACTTACAAGGACGTAAACATTGCTCGTAAGTATTTACTTACCGAACTAGTGCGGTAAGTAAAAAAAGTATACTACCAAGGAGTTTTTACACTCTGATCATAAAATTATTTTGTAAAAATACTACAGTGGTGACTTTTTACTTGGGTGACGACTGCCTACCTATATTTAAAATAAAATGGAGAGTACCAGGAGAACATAAATCGACAAGAGGCTGACAGTACCCATGGTTGGTTCCTTTACCAAGTGTATTACTTATACCTGTTTTCTCACAAATGTATTGAAAAACGTCGTAAGATACACGTCCGTAAGGGTTATGACAAACTCGTGCCGATGGTAAACCCTCGACTTCGTCTCGGGCTTACAAAACGTCAACTCGTTTGTAATAACCCTACTTACGGAACTTGTATCTTAAACTACTATTTCGTATTTCGACCCATATTCCTTAGGGAAAGTTGTTCAGTTTCAAGAGTAGAGCAACTACACTATAATAGGTCTTTACCTATGAAATTGCCGAAATTTTCTTACAGATTAATGAGATCATAATTCCTATAATTCTAATGCTACTTTTTTCTTTTGTCTTATATTTGGAAGTTGACTTCAAGGTTATCAATTAACGCATAAAATAAAGCTTTTATTTTTAGTTTCATATATAAAATTAAAGGTTCGAAAATTGTTCGTCTTAAATGTCGTCCGATTTCATCATTAGATTTGTTATATTTATTTATAGATAATATTTTTCGAAAATTAAATTTAAGCTTCTGTTAGCTTAATGTCTTCCCAATACTGCCTAAAAAAAAATAAAAAAATAGGATTTATAATTCCTAAGAAAAAACTGCCTGCCGAGAGCGTACAAAGCAGACGTGCTTTTAGTTATTCTTTTAAAATTTAAATAGTGTTACAATCAAAACTCAACCTTTTTACGGTATCGTTAGACAACAAGTGATTTGTGCTGGTGAATAAATACTTACGACCGCTTGGCACTAAGAACTGCGTCGCGGCGTGGAAACGCCCCTCCCACCACCCGTGAGCTCTTGATTTTACATCCTACTCTTGCAATAGTACGCACTTGGTAACAAATCCATGAGCAAGTTCACCGCAGGTAACATGGATCTAAACCACTCACCTACTAGAAGAGGCCTATTAGACGGAGAGCGCGTGGTCGTCAACCCTACCTCATCGATTACCAAGATGCGACTAATCTAGGGTGATGCACGTTAAAAAGTTATATCCGAATCAACAGGGTTGCCTGGGCGCAACCTGGCACGTTTTGTACAGTGGGCAAGAAACTTGTAATTTTTTGGGCAAAAATTATCTCATCGAATACCAAATAGGTACATAGTACATTTGATAGTACTCATCAAGGAGTGCCTAAATCAACAGGGTTGCCTCACTCAATCCTGGCACATTCGGGGGTTGGCCTGATTTTAAGGTGGTCAAAAATGAGAAAAATTACCTCATCGATTACCAAGTAGGTACTTATTACAACTGATAGAGCTCTTCAAGAAGGGGCAAAATCAACAGGGTTGCCTCGCCAAATCCTGGCACATTCATGAGTCGGCCTGATTTTAGGTCGGCAAAAAAATACAAAACTTACTTACGATTATGAGTAATGAATTGAAACTTATACCATTTGAAGGATCTAGACATCTTAATAATATTTGCTATAGTATGCCGACACTTAAACAAGTTTCATATTATTATACAGGATAAAATGTTAAGATGGGGTACACACGGCAGCTACTATAAAAGCATTATAGCTACAAAAAAATTTAGTAATGAGACTAACCCTAACTTTTAGAGATATTTTGACCTACATTCACAGATTTTGGAAAAAATGTACAGTCAACAAGAAAAATGGCAATTTTCATAAAAAAAAATTCATTTCATTTGATCTTATTATTGATAAAAAACATATTTTTCTATGGGCTCAAAAGAGGTTAAGGTATTAGAACTGTCAGAAAGCACATAATTATTTTCCCATACATGTAATAGGAGAAACAGAAATTTTCATGTACCTTTTTTACGAAACATTCCATCCTCTTGTTACTAAGAAACAGAAGTCTGTAAAAGGTCCACCAGGGTAAAGGTATTAGAACTCTCAGAATCCGCAAAATAAATTTTGACTTTTAGAGCCATTAGCAATTTCTAAGTGGGCAAAACACTTTTTGGGTAACAATTACCTGTACGAATGTAGATGTAATGTAGTGAACGTATGTGTGTGTCTGAGTGTGTGTGTGTGTTTGTGTGCATGTGATGTGTTTGTGTTGTAGAGTAGGATGTGTGTGTATGTGTATGTTGATATAGTGCTCTTTAAGAAGTGGCAATATCAACACGGTTGTCTTGCCAAATCCTGGCATTTTCGGCCTGATTTTATTTTATTACTGAATACTGCATGAATGACTGATATATCCACGCCCAGCCCAAGCCACTGGACATAGAGACTTGAAATTTTGCACATAGATACCTCATACAGTGTAGGCAACATGGTTGCTTCCCCCAATCCTGGCACATTCGGGAGTCAGCCTGATTTTAGGGTGGTCAAAAGTTTAAAAAATTACCTCTTTGATCACCAAGTAGGTACTAAATGGCAAAATTTATTAATTAAAGTACATTCTGATCAGTATTTATTTTAGTTTATGATAAGTTATTTATATGTAAAGTATTTTAATTTTACTTTTGCACTATTGTGTCCCGTTGCTATTCACTTTTTCACTGCTTCAGGTTGGCTGAAGAAATCCTTTAATTTTGTTGTTTTATTTTACCTATGTGTGAAATAAGGAATATACAGGGTGTAAGGGACGGTGTACCGAAAACTGAAAGGGCGTGTTTAGTCAACGAAACGGAACAACTTTCCCAAAGAAACATTTTTGGGAAATGAAAAAAAAATTTTGACTTCTCCATACAAATTGCTCACTCTGACCGAACAGTTTGTATGGAGAGGTAAAATTTTTTTTTCATTTTCCATAAATTTTTCTTTGGGAAAGTTGCTCAGTTTCGTTAACTGAGCACGCCCTTTCAGTTTTCGGTACACCGTCCCTTACACCCTGTATACAAAATCAATAGGTTCACCCGCCAAATACAAAATTTAGCTACATGAAAACATACTATGGAGACTAACCCGATATTTTGGAGAAATTTTGTCGCACATTTACTGATTTCAATTAAATGTACAGTAAAAAAAAACTGCAATGTTCACAAAACTTATACTTTTCATTTCATTCGATCATCTTACTGATAAAGAACAATTCTCTGTGGGATCAACCGAGGTCAAAGTATTAGAACTCTCATAAAACGCAAAATTGGTTTCCCATAAATTAAGTAGTAGCATTAAAACTGAAACTTTACATACCTTTTTTCATACCATTCGATCCTTTTGCTGATAAGAAACAGAAGTCTATGTAAGGTCAAGCATGGTCAAGGTATAAGAACTCTCGGAAAACATAATATAAAATTTCAACTGGCTTTTAGGGCAATTTTCGTATTCTTAATGAGAAAAAACTTCTATTTAAAAATCACCTTATCGATATTCAAATAGGTACATAGTATATTCGATAGTGCTTTTTAGAAGTGGCAAAATCAACTGGCTTGCCAAAGTGAGGTTGCTCCGGTTGCAGCGCCGGACTCCGGCACGGCGCCGCGCCGTAAAAATTCACGGCGTGCACCGTGGAAAACTACGGCATGGCGCCGTGCCGTACTCTGGTGCGGTGCCGTGCCGTGGAAATAGAAGAGTGCCAAGACAAAAGCTGGTTACTGCTATTTTAGCAGGATTCGGTCTCTAATTATTTTGACGATTTACGTAAGAAAATGAATCTAAGAATACAATGAATTGCAAATGCAAGTTTGCAATATCATAAAGATTTTAAAATTAACTGAAATAATTTCAAATTTTAATTTACATTATATGGCAATTGGATTGACATTGAATTGGAATAGGATATAATCTGATTGCAATTGAAGTAGAATTACATTAGATTTGAATTAAATTAGAAATGATTAGAAATTAAAGTGGAACTGAATTCGAACTAAACTGAAATTAAATTGATCCGAGTTAGAATTAAAATGGAACAAAATTGAAACTAAATCATAACTGAATAAAAATTTAATTGGAATTGAATTTTGAACTTAAATTGGAATCATGGAAACTTTATTTCGGTTGAAAGCTGTCAAACTCACAATCACTATAACTCGGTTACTACTGACCCTAGACTACTCGTATGTTCGTAATAATGCTGGATCTCGTTGAGATCTCCGTTTCAACTGACAGCTGTCAAAATTAAAACGGCTATATCTCGTAAACTAGCGATGAAAGACTAGTATAGCTCTGTTTGGGGATAAAAATTGTGTTCTTGAATAGGTCTTCACTTCTAGTGAAATAAAGCCTCATATCTCGTAAACTAACGATATAAAAATACTTAATGTAGGAAAAATTTTAATTTGACACTTGTAATGTAGATCTCTTTGAGACATGTATTTTTTCCTCAAACAGTGCTAGTCTAGCATAGCTAGTTTATGAGATATGGCCATTTTCATTTTAACAGCTGTTAACTGAATTTAAGATCTCGATGAGATCTATCTTTTGTCCCAACATACAAGTAGTCTAGGGTTAGTAGTTTCCAAGTTATAGGTATTTAAAGCTGTCAAATGAAATAAAGATCTTGACGATGTTTATCATTTGTCCGAACATACAAGGAGTCTATTTTCATTAGTTTCCGAGTTACAGCGATTTTGAATTTGACAGCTGTTAAACAAAATAAAGATTTCGACGAGACCTCGCATTTGTCCCAACATACGAATAGTCTAGGAACCGTATTTTCCGAGATATTATGGGGATCTGATCCAAATGGCAGACATAACATCGGCAGAGAGATAGACAGACAGCTAAGTAACCCTGTAAGTGTTATTTTTTTCTTTTTGAGGTACGGAACTCTAAAAATAATCGAACTTAATAATATAAATAAAATTAACTTAATAACGTTAACATAATAAAATTAAAATGACGACTAATCCTTTAAAATCAGACCGACTCGCGAAAGTGCCAGGATTTGGCGAGGTAACCCTATTAATTTTGTATATATTCTTTAAACAAACATGCATATAAATAACTCATAGTTTCCTCTTTAGTTTCTACTCCTCCGAAAAGGTAGTGCCTTATAGTGTCTTCTCCTACTGGTTGGAGCTTGAGTTTCGTTGCGATGTCAGTTCTAATATAAGAACGTTGAGCACCAATGTCAATCAAAGCTCGAATGGTTTCTCCACCAATTTTTAGAAGAAGTGTTTGCAGGAGAGTAGTCCCATTGCTCTTTGCTGACATTGTGTGTTCGGCGTTGTCGGAGCTGCTATCAGTAGTACCAGATGCCTTGTTTATTTCCGGGCACAGTAGGACAGCGTGTCTCTTCTGACAACCGATACATTTAGGGTACATTTTGCACCTTTGCCATGAATGATTTGTCTTCAGACAGATATGGCAGTTTTTTTTTTGTTCACAAGCTTTTTCCTTTCCTCTAAAGTCATCTTTTGAGCCTTAATGCATTCGTGGCTCCCATGAGTAGACTTATCGCACCAAATGCACATTATAATGTTGTTGGAAGATGTTGTTGGCGTACTTTCAGCATTTCCAGTAATCAAGCAGGCTGCTGTTAGAATTTTACCTTCAGGTTTACCAGTCAGTCCCTCTCTAGTAAGTTGTATGCGTTCTTCACTGTCTACTTCTATTTTTATGAAGTCAAGGAGTTTGTTAAGTACGTCGGTGTTTTCGGTTCTGCTTCTTTGTCTCTCCCACACACGCAGAATAGCCGTGGGAGGGCAGATTCAACCAACGGGTACAGCATGGCGGCGTACTTTTCACTGGTGACACCAAGAACTTCCAGTGCCCTTAGCTGAGTCTTCAGTTTATCATAAAGAGAGGAAAGACACCTCGTATTACTGTTATCTCCCTTGGCTTGTTGAAGAACTAGTAGACGGAGAGCGCGTGGTCGTCAACCCTACCTCATCGATTACCAAGATGCGACTAATCTAGGGTGATGCACGTTCAAAAGTTGTATCCGAATCAACAGGGTTGCCTGGGCGCAACCTGGCAGGTTTTGTACAGTGGGCAAAAAACTTGTCATTTTTTGGGCAAAAATTACCTCATCGAATACCAAATAGGTACATAGTACATTCGATAGTACTCATCAAGGAGTGCCTAAATCAACAGGGTTGCCTTACTCAATCCTGGCACATTCGGAAGTCGGCCTGATTTTAAGGTGGTCAAAAATGACAAAAATTACCTCATCGATTACCAAGTAGGTACTTATTACAACTGATAGAGCTCTTCAAGAAGGGGCAAAATCAACAGGGTTGCCTCGCCAAATCCTGGCACATTCGTGAGTCGGCCTAATTTTAGGTTGGCAAAAAAATACAAAACTTACTTACGATAATGAGTAATGATTTGAAACTTATGCCATTTGAAGGTTCTAGACATCTTAATAATATTTGCTATAGTATGCCAACACTCACTCATTTTTCATATTATTATTTAGGACGAAAAGTTAAGATGGGGTACACAGGGCAGCTACTATAAGCATTATAGCTACAAGAAAACTTAGTAAAGAGACTAACCCTAACTTTTAGAGATATTTTGATCTACATTTACAGATTTTGGAAAAACTGTACAGTCAACAAGAAAAACGGCAATTTCCACATAAACTTTTATCATTCCATTTGATCTTCTTATCGATTCTCTTGTTACTATGAAAAAGAAGTCTTTAAAGGTCAACCAGGGTCAAGTTATTAAAATTCTTAGTAAATGCAAAATAAATTTTTATTCAGTAATAAAATAAAATCAGGCCAAAAATGCCAGGATTTGGTGAGGCAACCGTGTTGATACTGCCATTTCTTAAAGAGCACTATATCAACATACACGCATACATCCTACACTACACACACACATCACATGCACACAAAAACACACAAACACACACTCAGGCACACACATACATCCACTACATCTACATTCGTACAGGTAATTGTGGGGCTTGCCGCGTCGTCCTACTGGAGTGTCGCTCTGGTAGGTGGACGGGGAATTCACAATTCCCCCTCGACCTACTGCACTAGTATTCGAAACAAACTAGTTTTCATGTATCGATATTTTTTCTATTAAGTACAAAAAAAAATTCCTTACAGTCTCTTTAAAATTAACGGGCATTTGGGCAACTAATAGATTTCGTTGAGATCTTCATTTTGGTTGACAGCTGTCAAATCTAAAACCACCATAACTCAAAAACTACTCACCCTAGACTTTTGCACGTTCGGACAAACGATAGATCTCATCAAGGTCTTTACTTCGGTTGACAGCTGTCAAATCTAAAACCACCATAACTCAAGAACTACTCACCCTAGACTACTTTACGTTCGGATGAAAGATAGATCTCGCCGATGTCTTTATTTCGGTTGACAGCTGTCAAACTAAAAATCGCTATAACTAAAAAAACTACTAACCCTAGACTACTCGTTTGTTAAGACAAAGGATAGATCTCTTTGAGATCTTCATTTCGCTTGACAGCTATAAAATCTAAAACCACCACAACTCAAAATTACTGACCCTACACTACTTGTATGTTCGGACAAGTGATAGATCTCGTCGAGATCTTTATTTTGGTCTGTCGAACTTAAAATTAGTTTTACTTGGAAGCTCCCCTTTTATTAATTGTCCTAGCACACGAGTTGTCTAGGGTCAGCAGTTTTTAAGTTATAGTTATTTTAAGTTTGACAGCTGTCAAACAAAATGAAGATCTTGACGAGACTTATCATTCATCCAAACGTAAAAGTAGTCTAGGATCAGTAATTTTTGGGCTGTGGTGGTTTTAAATTTGACAGCTGTCAACCGAAATGAGGATCTCAACGAGATCTATCATTTGTACGAACATACAAGTATTCTAGGGTCAGTAATTTCTAAGTTATAGTGATTTTAAGTTTGACAGCTGTCAACCAAAATAAATATTTTGACTAGATCTATCATTTGTCCCAACATACAAGTAGTCTAGGGTCAGTAGTTTCCAAGTTTTAGCGATTTTAAGTTTGACAGCTGTCAACCGAAATCAAGATTTCGACGAGATGTATCATTTGTCCGAACATACAAGTAGTCTAGGTACATACAGTAGTTTCCAAATAATAGTGATTTAAAGTTTGACAGCTGTCAAACGAAATAAAGATCTCGACTAGATATATCATTTGTCCTAACATACGAGTAGTTTAATGTTATAGCAATTTTAAATTTGACAGCTGTTAACCGAAATAAATACCTCGACGAGATCTATAATTCGTTCGATCAGAATATAGCTAAGGGTGAGCAGTTTTTGAGTTAGTGGTTTTAGATTTGACAGCTTTCAACCGAAATGAAGATCTCAACGAAATTTAACCTCAGTTATTTTCATAAGTCCTGAAATGTATTTTATTGTGTTTTATGTAGTCTTGAAATAAACTTTATCTTTATCTTTGTCCTAACAATCGAGAAGTTTAGGGTTAATAGTTTTTAGAGGATATGTAAAAAGATAGTTATTTGACAGTGGGCGCAGTCTTTTCGCTTGAAAGAAAGAGATAATGTGCGCAATACGCAACGCATAAGATTGCGACAGATATAATGTGCGTGTCACTAAAACTAAATGATGTAAGCGCCTAATATAATATATCCACTTTTTGTAAAAACTAAGTAATAAAATAAAATTTTAGGTTAATCATTTGATAGCAAATACGAATGCCTTTCTGTTTTCTTAATTTCACTACTTAAAACACCTCAGATTCCACAAAAAGAGGAAATCATGAAAATTGAAGAGGTAACTTTTGATCTATATTTTGTCGAGCCGATTTTTACTAATCGTGTTTTGGTCTTAGCGATATTATCACTTGAATGGTCATGAAACACATAACTGAAAATCACGACAAGATACTGAGTAAATAAAAAGATATTTGTCTTCAAAATACACAACAAAAATCCATGTCGTCTTAAAATATAGCTATTTTTAGTTTGACAGCTGTCAACCGAAATAAAGACCAGAAATGAAGATCTCAACGAGATCTATTATTTGCCCGATTACCCGTTTCTTTTGAAGAGACTTTGTATCGAAAATATATTTTACATATACTTGTTAGGAAAAAAATATCGATACATGAAAACTAGTTAATTTCGAACGCTAATGCAGTAGGACGAGGGGGAACCGCGAATTCCCCGTCCACCTACCAGTGGGACACCGCAGTAGGACGACTGGGCATTTAGCCAAATGTGTTTTGCCCACTAAGAAATTGCTAATGGCCCTAAAAGTCAGTAAAAAAGATATTTTGCTATTTCTGAGAGTTCTAATACCTTTACCCTAGTGGACCTTTTACAGACTTCTGTTTCTTAGTATCAAAAAAAGGTACATGAAAATTTCTGTTGTTTCTATTACATGTTTGGGAAAATAATTCTGTGCTTTCTGACAGTTCTAATACATTAACCTCGGTTGACCCCATAGAAAATTATGTTCTTTATGAATAAGAAGATCAAATTGAAAAAAAAAATGTGGAAATTGCCGTTTTTCTTGTTGACTGTACAGTTTTTCCAAAATCTGTGAATGTAGGTCAAAATATCTCTAAAAGTTAGGGTTAGTCTCTTTACTAAGTTTTCTTGTAGCTATAATGCTTATAGTAGCTGCCCTGTATACCCCATCTTAACTTTTCATTCTGTATAATAATATGAAACGTGAGTTTCAAATGTCGGCATACTATAGAAATATTATTAAGCTGTCTAGAACCTTCAAATGGCATAAGTTTCAATTCATTACTCGTTATCGTAAGTAAGTTTTGTATTTTTTTGCCAACCTAAAATCAGGCCGACTCACGAATGTGCCAGGATTGGGCGAGGCAACCCTGTTGATTTTGCTCCTTCTTGAAGAGCTCTATCAGTTGTAATAAGTACCTACATGGTAATCGATGAGGTAATTTTTGTCATTTTTGACCACCTTAAAATCAGGCCGACTCCCGAATGTGCCAGGATTGAGTGAGGCAACCCTGTTGATTTAGGCACTCTTTGATGAGTACTATCGCATATACTATGTACCTATTTGGTATTCGATGAGGTAATTTTTGCCCAAAAAATGACAAGTTTTTTGCCCACTGTACAAAACCTGCCAGGTTGCGCCAAGGCAACCCTGTTGATTCGGATATAACTTTTTAATGTGCATCACCCTAGATTAGTCGCATCTTGGTAATCGATGAGGTAGGGTTGACGACCACGCGCTCTCCGTCGAGCCAGCAACTCTCGTACATAAATTTCGATAAGTAATTCATCACGTGCGTACCTGGATTTGAGATGTTCTATAGCTTGGGAGTAGTTTTCACCACTTGGAGGAAAGCTGTGGACTAATTCAGCAGCTGGAGAATTGGCTGTCATGCTCTGAATAAGATAAGCTATCTTGTCATCTTGATCGATTGAACAATCTTGATGGATCTTCTTAAATGAACTCCAGAATGTAAGCCAGTTTTTGGCGTTTCCGTCAAATTTCTGAAGTTCGAGCTTGGGTAGCCGTAATGCTCTACTAGAACCTCCATTGCTGCTTATGGAAGCGCTGTCGTATTTGGATTGGTGGTCTTCCTTTTGTAATATGTTGTCGCATATTCGTTGAAGCTCGATCCACTCTTTTTTATAGGCATCAGCAGACTCGCAATCCTTCAAGAACGTATCTTCTTCCAAATCTTCGGATGAAAGCCATTGAGTTTTTATACGTTCGTCGACGTTGAATAAATTTTCAGTTTTCTCCGAGAAATACTTGAAAGTATCTTGAATTTTGGCCATGCGGTCCTCGCTTGAGCTATTTATGCTGAGTTTGAGATCATTTTTAGCTTTCGTGAACAATTGTCTTGCAACCGATCGTCCTGTCACGGTCGCCAGAAATGTTAACGATGGTTGGTACAGAAATACCTATAGAAGGACATCTGCAAGTTTCTACACGAAATTTTAAAGGAAATACTAAGAATAAGACCGATGAAAATATATTTTGAAAAATTACAAACAATTGATTGACAACCAAAATGTTAAGACAATTTTGCCGACGAGCCACATTTTAAAAAGTAATAACTACAATGTTCTATGAAGGTTGTACTCGACACACATACATCCATTGTTACCCAAAAAGTGTTTTGCCCACTTAGAAATTGCTAATGGCTCTAAAAGTCAAAATTTATTTTGCGGATTCTGAGAGTTCTAATACCTTTACCCTGGTGGACCTTTTACAGACTTCTGTTTCTTAGTAACAAGAGGATGGAATGTTTCGTAAAAAAGGTACATGAAAATTTCTGTTTCTCCTATTACATGTATGGGAAAATAATTATGTGCTTTCTGACAGTTCTAATACCTTAACCTCTTTTGAGCCCATAGAAAATTATGTTTTTTATCAATAATAAGATCAAATGAAATGATTTTTTTTTGTGAAAATTACCATTTTTCTTGTTGACTGTACATTTTTTCCAAAATCTGTGAATGTAGGTCAAAATATCTCTAAAAGTTAGGGTTAGTCTCTTTACAATTTTTTTTTGTAGCTATAATGCTTTTATAGTAGCTGCCGTGTGTACCCCATCTTAACTTTCTATCCTGTATATAATAATATGAAACTTGTTTAAGTGTCGGCATACTATAGCAAATATTATTAAGATGTCTAGATCCTTCAAATGGTATAAGTTTCAATTTATTACTCATAATCGTAAGTAAGTTTTGTATGTTTTTGCCGACCTAAAATCAGGCCGACTCACGAATGTGCCAGGATTTGGCGAGGCAACCCTGTTGATTTTGCCCCTTCTTGAAGAGCTCTATCAGTTGTAATAAGTACCTACTTGGTAATCGATGAGGTAATTTTTCTCATTTTTGACCACCTTAAAATCAGGCCAACCCCCGAATGTGCCAGGATTGAGTGAGGCAACCCTGTTGATTTAGGCACTCCTTGATGAGTACTATCAAATGTACTATGTACCTATTTGGTATTCGATGAGGTAATTTTTGCCCAAAAAATGACAAGTTTTTTGCCCACTGTACAAAACCTGCCAGGTTGCGCCCAGGCAACCCTGTTGATTCGGATATAACTTTTTAACGTGCATCACCCTAGATTAGTCGCATCTTGGTAATCGATGAGGTAGGGTTGACGACCACGCGCTCTCCGTCTATATGTACTGGCTTAAGTGGTTCACAACCAAACTTATTTAATGCTGATCTACACGCTGAAGCCCAAGCAGGTCGTAAGCGCAAACAACCTGATCCAGATGAAGCCATGAAGATGCAGCTGATGAGCATACAAAAGCAAATGGCTGACATGATGAAACTTATGGCGGAATCCAACCAAACTCAAAAGGAAAGTCTCGATATTCTTAGAGAAGACGTCAAGACGGTCAAGGAACAAGTGGGCAACATAACCCCTATAGTCGCCTCAATAAGCACGGAACAAACTAAAATAAGAGCAGAAATGAACTATCTTGTACAAACTGTTGAAAAAGCAGACAAAAGAATTGGCACTTTAGAATCCAATGTAATAATTTTAAAAGCTGCTCAAGTAGCACCTCTTACAACTCGGGCTTCATGCGAAGATATGATAACAGAGTTTAACGAACGCAACTGGCGTGCCAGAAACATCATTGTAACTGGAATCTCTGAGCCAAAATCAACAACTCAGAGTGAACGACGTGAGTCTGATAAACAGCGAATCCTTGAGACATTAAAACTGGTATCAAACGACTGCCCTGAACCCAAGCTAATCAAGCGCATTGGAAAATATGACCCAAACAAACATCGTCCATTGAAAGTCGGCTTTCAATCTCCGGAGACAGCGAAATTAATTCTTAAAAAGAAGAATGAGATAAAAGATGGTAACATCAAGATTTTTTCAGATCAAACGCCTCTTCAACAAACATTCATTAAAAATCTCAAGGAGGAAGTCAAGCGACGTACCGAAAATGGCGAGGAAAATCTGACAATAAAGTATGTCAAAGGGTTACCTAAAATAATTCAAGACAAACCAAAAAACTGAAACCAATAAGCCCAAACCCAAATGACTCAAATGACAAAACCTGCAGTGATAGAATTTCATACCAAGTAACTAATAACTACCAAGCCATAACAACCAACAAAAGTGCTTTAAAATGCCTATATGCTAACGTCTGGAGTATAGTGAAGCCTGGTAAATTTGACGAGCTTCGATGTATCGTCCAATATTTTCCCCACACTGTCCACGTAATAATATTAACAGAAACATGGATAAAATCCGATGAAGAAGCTAAGCAACTACAACTACCTGGATATATTCATTACTATAACTTCCGGAACGGAGCTGTTGGTGGCGGTGTCTCGATTTTTGCACACAATAACCTGAAACATCATCTCGTTGAAGACTTGAGCCAAAACGAAAACCACTATTTATGGATTCATTTGAATAAGTTCTCTTTGGATATAAGAGCTATTTATAAGCCTGGTAGAACAAATGTTAAAAGCTTTCTGGACACATATACTTTGCAATTACAGAACAAGAAAAGAGCTTTAATATTCGGAGATTTTAATTTGGATTTGCTCAAACCTGATACTTCAGTTAGCGACTACAAAGATATGCTAAAAGAAAATGGCTTTACTATTATAAACAAACTTGACAGTTTCTACTGCACCAGAGAAACGTCGACATCCAAAACCTTACTAGACCATGTGTGCTCTAATTTAAAAGAAAACCACTTTCATCTTGCCATGGTTGAATCATCAATGTCAGACCACAAACAAATATATTTTGAAGTACATAAATACCAACCAGAACCTAAGAAATCAATACAGTATGAAGTAACTGATTATGACGAACTATACAAAATGTTCAAAAATACTAAAACTGAAAATCCAAACAACTTATACAACATGTTAGAACAGAAAATTATATTTACTATAAAAAGATGTAAAAAAACAAAAACCAAAATACTTAACCCACCAAGACAAGACTGGATAAATAAGAGCATTATTAAGGAGATCAATGAGAAAAATGTTTTGTGGCACCAACTTAAAACTAATCCAAAGGACAAACGGCTTGAACAAGATTTTAAACATAAACGGAATAAAGTCATTGAAGAAATACAAAGAATGAAAAGCAAATACTACTATAACAAATTCTCAAATTGTAAGAAAAAGCCGATGAAAATGTGGAATCTAATCAACTGTCTCTCGAACAACAAAACGAAGCAAGCATCTGGTCCTGCAAAATTGCATTTTGAGGGAAACACGATTATCGACGAGAAAGAGATCTGCGAGTGTTTCAATAATTACTTTTCGACGGTTGGGTTGAACCTAGCGAATGAAATTCCAAAAAAATATCACACTTCTACTTATTCCTGCACAAATGATAATCCTAGCGGACTTAGCAAACTCTCGGACTTAGAACCTGCAACAAGGGATGAAGTTATAAAAATAATTGACAATTTAGATTCGAATAGCAGTTCAGGCATAGACGGGATAAATACTAAATCCATTAAATGTCTGAAAAACTTACTAGCCGACGAGTTAACTGTTTGCATAAACAACTGCTTATTGGAAGGCACTTTTCCTAATAGTCTTAAAGTTGCCAAAGTCGCTCCGATATATAAATCTGGTTGCAAATCCGACCCAAGTAATTACCGCCCAATTTCGGTTCTTCCTGTGCTGTCAAAAATTTTCGAGAAAGTACTGTACAAGCGCCTTGATAAGTTTTTGCAATCAATTAACTTTTTGTACGAAAAGCAGTACGGATTTCTGTCAAAATCGAATACTTTATCAGCAACCGCCGACCTTGTAACAAAATTAAAAAACAACGTAGATAATAAACAAATCGGACTCGGCGTGTTCATAGATCTAAAAAAGGCATTCAATACTGTTAGCCACTAAATACTGTTAAATAAACTCAAACAAATTGGTATCTCTGGAAAAGCACTCAAAATTTTTGAATTGTACCTCAAAGATCGGTATCAAATCGTCAAAATTGGCAATCATCAAAGCAGTCCAAAATTAATTACATGTGGCGTTCCTCAAGGATCAATCCTTGGCCCACTTTTGTTTTTAATTTATATTAATAGTATTAGCACGTTAAACCTAAAAGGAGACATATCACTATATGCTGATGATACTAGCCTATTTTATTTTGGACACACAATTAAAACTATCGTCAATGACGCTCAAAATGACCTCAATTTACTCAGCACATGGTTCAAATTCAATCTGCTAACTATAAACACCAACAAAACACATAACGTATTTTTTTCCGCAAAAAATAAGAAAATACACGATTTTGTGCCACTGAAAATCGACAACCAAACAATCGAACGAACTAACAATGAAAAATACTTAGGCCTAATACTAGATAATGCCCTAACCTGGAAATATCATTTAGCAAGAATTAAATCCAAATTGAAATCGCTGACTGGTGCTCTTCGAAACATTGTCCGCTGTCTTCCACTGAACATACGATATGTAATATATAACTCTTTAGTTAAACCTCATATTGACTATCTAATCGAAATTTGGGGGTCGGCTGCAAAATCTAACATTAAAATAATACAGATTGCTCAAAACAAGTTAATTAAAGTGTTGTTTCGTTATGATTTTCTAACACCCACAGCAAAACTGTATAAAGAAACCAAAATAATAAGTATCTCACAAACATATAAATATTATAGCTGTCTATTGATAAGAAAAATTTTGTCTAAAGATATACATACAAATATAACGTTTACGAAAAAGAAAGACATACAAACACGGATTTTAAGAAGTGCAAATAACATTGTATTACACCCGCCACGCACAAACTACGGAAAGAGCATTATATTTCGTCGCTTCATTCTTCAGATATAATTTGTTTACAAGTAGTAGTCCTTAATTCGCCAGGCAGACGATGCACGCATTTAAGAGTAATTCATTTGATTCTCTTATTTAAAACGATTTCCGTCCGTGTTCACTTCACCACTGTAGCTGACATTCGCTTCATTCCTTTTTCGTGCGGGGCAGTGAACGCACGCGTCCCATGCCGAAGCGCAATGTTCAATAAGAAGTAGATAGATTATACCTGAAGTTGTAATATTGAAGTTAAATTACAAATATTTAAAATTATTTTCGATAAAATAAGTTTTTGCTCCGTGTGTTAGTGTAATTGTACTGGATTCAAAACTTTTCAGTAAGTGTTGTTTTGATTATTAATTCTTTCTAAGAGAGAAAAATTTTCAAGATTACCCACATGTTCTATTCTTAAATTTGCTAAACAAATTGAAGTGTTTATTACGGCCTACGAGTATCTTGCGGCCCGATACCTCCAGTTACTTGTTT
Source organism: Athrips mouffetella (assembly GCA_947532105.1). Classification (NCBI taxonomy): domain Eukaryota; kingdom Metazoa; phylum Arthropoda; class Insecta; order Lepidoptera; family Gelechiidae; genus Athrips; species Athrips mouffetella. Next base: position 469,149 of record OX383965.1, read on the forward strand.
TGTATACAAAAACGTAACATGACAACGTAACAACCATGATTATGACCTATCGGTCGCACCCAGAACTTTTACGAAAATGATGGGAAATTTAATAAGATAGACGTAAACCATATAATGACATTTTGTTTATGATAATTCCGACAAATGTTAGAACATTGTCTAATCGAGAGATTTTGAAACATTTTCAATATTTTTTTTTTTTTGTAGTTAATTACTACAAATTTTCATTACCACCTACACAGGCTTAAAAATTTTAGCCTTCGTTTACGTCATACAATTTTATCTTTTCTTACCTTCCGACAAACAAAGTAAAAATAAAGGAAAGTAACAAAATTAAACGTTACCGACGTATTAAGTATACGTGTGTATGATGTGTGTTAGATGTTTTTTCGTCTAATGGCGAAAGTTACGAGGGTAAGTAAAAAATGAAATATATTTTCTTTTTTTTTGTGTTTTAAACATTTATTACCAAGTGAATCATAGAACAACTTACGTCGGAATGGACTGCGAGTCAATTGCGACGGCAGTAACTTCGAGTTACCGCCTAATATTATTTACGATGTGTTACGTGAATGGATATGATGGAATGCGATTGTCTATCTATTATTATGTCGGGATTGACTGCGAGTCAATTGCGACGGCGTTAACTGCGAGTTAAGGCCAAATAATATTGACAATACGCGATATCTACATAGATATGAACTCTGGGTTACCAAGTATCTATTGTATTGAAAATACGTGATGCATAATGTTGCCTATCTATTATTATGTCGGGATTGACTGCGAGTCAATTGCGACGGCCTTAACTGCGAGTTATGGCCAAATAATATAGACAAAAATCGACATCTGAATATATTTTTACTGCGATTCAACTATCTATTGTCTGTCGGGGTTGGCTGCGAGCCAATAACGACGGTGTTAACTGCGAGTTAACGCCAAACTATCTGTTAGTTGTTGGGATTGACTGCGAGTCAATAACGACGGCTTAACTGCGAGTTATGTCAAACTATATCAACATAAATCATGCATAAAAATACAAGTTATCTATTTTCACGTCGGACTCGACTGTGAGTCAATCGTAACGGCGTTAACTACAAGTAAACGCCAAATAATTATTACAATATGCGATATTAAAATTGCTATTGACTGAGAGTCAACTTTTTATTGTTAAGGTCGGCATTGACCGAGAGTCAATTGCGACGGCGGTAACTGTGACTTAACGTCAAAATTTATCGTCAATGAAAACAATAATATCAAGTTCATCTATGTGTGTCGTCTGCGATACATTGTCTTTAGTTTTCACAACAAGCCTTTTTGTTTGTTAACCATAACCAGAATATTTTTATTGTAAAATACCCACCTACTAAAATTTTATTTTTGGGTGCCAGTAATAGTAAAGAGAACAAAACCGTCCACGAGGCAAAAGATCATGCCAGCCCTGGACCAACCGACACCTAAGGTCTGGACACCTGAGGAGTCTTCGAGACACCTTAGGCGTCTACGTTTGATACGCCAAACTTGTTCTCTATCATATTCACGACACACTGTCGAACTTTTGTACGCCTAAGTATATTGAAAAAAGGCATGCCTATAGACAAGCACATACTTCTCAAATATCACCTAATACCGGTTTATTGTAAATTATTACAAACACCGATACTAAATTGCTAATTGAATTCCAGGCTTAGATAAAAATATCTCCGCTTGCATGTACAAGTATCTGTAAAAGACAAAACTTGTTTTTATAAAAAAGTTAAAGCAAATAAAACTATTGAGAGATAAAGATGCATCTTTTCAAACGTCGGGAGCTCGTTTAACCCAGCAGAAGAAGCCTTGGTCGGGTCCTCATTACCCGTCAAATGGGGGGGGGGAGCGAGGTTACAGGCAGGCTCTGGCCTTATCCCCAAGCTCAAGCAGCATCGACTAAAAGTTACAATCCATCCAAAACTCATGCTCCAGCACAGAACCGTAACACAAGTACATGCTGGTATAATACAATGTTTTTTTTTCAACACTTCCTGTGTCCGGATAATTCTACGAAGTAGAAAATCGCAATATTTCATAACCACAATGTTGTTATAATACATGCATAAGCATGAACCCTAAACACCACAGTATCCTAGTGTTACCTGGGAAAAACGAGGAAATAATATTCCGTGTAGTGCTAATGTAACGTGAAATCCACGTTTAAAATTTTTCCTCAAGAAAAGCCAATATACAAAGTTTATATTAAATAATAAATAAATAAATAAAATCTTTATTGAGCAAAGCCTAATTACAATATGAACTTATCACTAAAGAAGAAAATAGACTACAAGGCTGATAGAGCTTACTAGATGTAACGTCTAACTCCCAAGCTAGAATAATCTGTATTATGGGAGTTAGCGTTCCTCCGAGTGTCAACAATAAAAAAATATCAGTACAAGTGAACGCAGGGCGATTAGATTCTGGTTCAAGGTAAGTAATTAGGTTACATTAATATGTATGTTTATGTATGTATGTATAATATAATATATATAATTGAGTGTGTGTGGTGCGTGTGTGTGTTTGTGTGAGTGTATGACTGAGGGCAGGAATGTGGTAGATTTGGTGTAATATATGAGGATATAATGTGGTAAGTTATATGAGGATGTAATGTGTGTGTATGTAATGTACTAACTAAATATAAATTTTATTAAAGATTTGTTTGGGTAAATCTAATTGCCTCTTATCAACAGAGCTTCAGTGTCATCGTAGGTTTTAGCAAGTAACCATTTGATGAGTGCTTTCTTGCATTCATACTCGTTGTAACCCGAAATTTCTATGGCTTTATCTACTTGATTGTACAGGTGAGAACTGATGTGTATAAAATTTTTACTTGCGAAAGTAGTATTAAATGGTAAATATGGGCATGGGCGCGGGCGTCTTCTACTCTTTGAAAGGAGAGACTTGTCGGGACAGATGACGGTAGGGTGTTTGCGTAATATTGCGTGCAGCACATATAGTTGTCTTACAGAAAGGACTTTGGCGTCATTGTATAATTGAATCGTTGGATATCTGAACGGTTTCGACATCATTACCTTAAGGGCTGCTCTTTGTGCCCGTTCTAGTTTAATAATTGTAGTTTTGTGTGTACCACCCCATATGGAAATGCAATAGCCAATGACGGATCTGCACAGTGCGTTGTAAACCATGAGTAGCGTGTCATGATCAGCAGACACTCTGAGTCTTTTCATGACGAAGATGATTTTTCTAACTTTTGCACATACGCTCTCCACGTGAGCGTGCCAATTCAGCGAACTATCAATCAAGACCCCAAGGTATCGAATAGTATTTGTTCTTGTGAGCTTAGGACAAGCGCAGTGGGCGACATACGGAGAGCACGTGTGCGCAGATATATTAAAGTCAATAAGCGGCTTACTATAGTTGGTTAGGGAAAACGCAACGTATTTAGTTTTGTCCACGTTTAGTGTAAGTAGGTTCTGATTCATCCAACTCACAACAGCTCGCATTGCTTGCTCAGCATATAATTTGGTCATTGCCCAGGTTTCACCACGAATAACAAGGGCAGTATCGTCTGCGTAACAGTATGTAACACAGTTATGCATAACGAGATTACATAGATCATTAATGTAAACTTTAAATAGAGTTGGGCCGAGTATACTGCCTTGTGGCACTCCATAGCTAAGAGACATGGTATCACTAACATATTCTTTAACTTTTACGATCTGACTACGATTAGTTAAGTAGCTAGTGAATAACGCAAGACTGTTTCCTCTTATTCCTATGTCTTCTAGTTTTCTTAATAGCAAAGGAATGGAAACCGTGTCGAAGGCCTTGGAGAGGTCAAGAAAAATTCCTAAACATTTTTTCTTGCAGTCTAGGGCTTCCACAATGGAAGTGGATAACCCGAAGACGGCATCTTCGGTGGATAAACCTGTGCAGAATCCAAACTGATTGGGTGATATCATATTGAATTTGGTTAAAAAGCTATTTAGTCGCTTATTAAGTACTCTCTCCAAGACCTTCGACAAGGCAGTTAATACAGAAATTGGCCTATAGTTATCGGGCACATCTTTGGGGCCAGCTTTGTGAATAGGATGAACTAAAGCCGTTTTAAAAACAGTGGGAAAAACACCTGTAGAGAAAGATAAATTACAGATATTAGTTATTATCGGAGTGAGTACGCTACGGCAATTTTTTAAGATTTTTGCCGATATTCCATCATGACCTATCGCGCAATCAGTTTTCAAGCTAAGTATGACATTCTCAATTTCACTGTCGTCCACATCTAACAGAACAAACGAGTTAGATGTATTTTTGTCTAGATGGTTAGCGATAAAAGATTGGTTTTGCGAAGACTGTTGTATTTTATCAGCAAGGTTCTTCCCGATGTTTGAAAAGAAGTTGTTGACTGCATTGAGTGCGGTTTTTGGATCATCAGAGAGTTTGAGAAGTTCAGAGGAAGGAGAGGATTTGTCGTCATTCAGTTGAGCAATCTCTTTTAGGGCATTCCACATATTCTTAGGGTTATTTTTGGCAGCAGAAAGTTCGTTGCGTTCGTAAATCTTTTTTACTTTGCGTAATAAGTTGTTGCAGAAGTTCCTATAGCGCTTGTAGCTGATTTTTAGAACATAATTGTCCGGATGTGCTTTTGCTTTCTTATGAAGTCTATCTCTATGACGTATACATCGTAAGAGACCTGGTGTAATCCACGGTTTCAGAATTTGTTTATTTCTCGGTACCATGACTTGTTTTGTATGTTTTTTTATTATAGGAACAATGATGGATAAAAGTTCATTAACTAATTGATTAACGTCAGAGTAAAATAATAAAGGGGATAAATCAAGTTCATTTATTTCGGTGCAAATTGCATTGTAGTCCATCCGATTGTAAGTAACTTTTCTCCGCTGTGTCGGATGGCCCCAGTTATTGCAAATGATAATTGCCTTATGGTCAGTTATTAACGGTTCTAGTTTAAAAATGGTTGATATTTCTGTAGATTTTAGTATTACGTGGTCTAAACATCGATTTATTCTTGTAGGAGTATAATATGCTGGTAAAAGTCCATGATACGATAATAAATTCAGATATGAATCGCGGTGAGAATCGGAGCTTTGTAAGGAAATATCAATGTTTATGTCGCCAGTAATTATGATATTTTGACAAGATTTCAAGGATATAAGAAGAGTGTTTAATTCTACAAGAAATACGTCCACATTTTTGTACGAGGGGGACCTATAAATTACTATTATAGCAGTATCTTGGCCTAGCTTGCATACAATTCCACTAGCCACAGTAAAAATGGCTACTGAGGTAAGTACATTTAGTTTATTTCTGACATATAGGACTACACCGTCATTTTGGTTTTTATCGTTATTTGTTTTGTGATATGTGAAGCCGTCAAGTTTAGGCAAGTTAGGAGCTTTACTAAGCCAGCACTCAGTCAGGGCAATAATGTCTATTTGAAGCTTAGTGGCTGTTAAGACTACAAGCAATTCATCTAGATTTTTGTTTATACTACGTATATTTTGATGAACTATATTTAACTTATTCTTAGTGGGATAAATATATTGAGCACAATCCTCTGGTATGCAGTAATAAACGTTTGCTACTTTAAATGAATCAATATCCGGAGTAATTAGGTTAGTCATTTATATTTTCTTTATCAACACACCAGGGGCAAGAACGAATAGGTTTTATTTTAATCAAAAAAGAAAAAACTATTTTTGCTAGTGCTATAGGTACTGAATTAGGACTGGGCGGATATGTGAATGCAATTAGACCAATTAACTTGTAGTGATATACCAGGGGCATGATAGTTAGTATGTTAAAGAGTACGTTTTGGTTATTGTGTGTGTGAGAATATGTGTGTTTTATAAAGTGAATGTATGTGTGTGATATATTTGTGTTTTCATGGATTATATAATATAAAAGTAAAAATAATAACATAGGCTTGTGAGTGTAATAAAAAAGTCATCAAGCTTGAGAGAATAAAATGATCGATGAAGAGTCTATTGTTTAGAGCGCAGTTCACGCAGACAGTCTTCGGATGTAATGCGAAAAAGCTCCGTCCCATTGTCCTTGCGGAGAAAGATCTTGCCGTTCGTAGACCAACAGAACTTATATTGATTTTCCGAGGCAAAAAGGCGCGTAAGGTAAAACAGTCTCTTCGTACCTGGCGGAAGGTATTCAGCAATGTAGATCGGTTTGCGATTTCCAGGTAACATTAAAGTTTCCGTATTTAATTTTTCATCCCGAGTTTTACCTTTATTATACGTTTTTGACAGCGCTATTATGGAGTCTTTTTTCTGCACCGATGAGAATTCCACAACGATTGGTTTTGTGGTTCCTGCTTTGCTCGGTAAACGATAGATGTCGCGTATGTCAGTTTCAGAGATGACGTTTCCGAGGGTTTTCCCGATCTTACTCATAACCATTCCAAGGTCATTGACTGTTTCCTTATCCTTCGTCGGTACATTTCTAATTTCCAGGGTAGCGGACCGAGAAGAAATTTCAAGATCCTTGATCTTTTGTTCCAAGGAGGCTATATATTCACGATCTTCTCTATGCTGTTTCTCGAGACATTCCATCTTACTTTTCATATCTTCATACATTTGGTTACTGAACTCCATCCAATTTTGTATTTCGCTATTTGTCTTTTTTATTTCGGCATACTGGGATTTCATTTCATTAATATCTTTTGTTGATTTTAACTGGAGAATAAGTTCCTATTTCCAGCGTTACAACCGTTACGAGTTACATTCCATCGGAATTTATATTGGGTACCTAATTTTAAAGCACCAAAACGCAATAGCTGTAACCGATTTATTCTAAATCCAAGAAATAAATGTACCTATTGCAACGTGTCATTCAACCGCCTCAAAAATTATGTTTTGAAAAACGGCTTCCTTGCTACGAAAAGCCCATCTCTTAATTTATGTTTTTAAGATGACCGAAAATTTCTACATTTAAATTTTCAACATAATATATGAAAGAAGTCACGCTATATAATTCTTTACGATTTTACAACCGTGCCTTATGAATATTATGATATTTTAGAAGATCTTATCTGATGGTATGGTAATGTTTCTACAAATTCCTGGCCATCACAAGATACTTGTCTTACAGAAAGATATTAAATACAGACAATTCCCTAACTAGTACCTAGTGTGGAGCAGTAAATAAAACCAAAGGCTACGAAGAAGGCCGAAGAAGTAAAATATTTGTTTTAAGGTTACAAAAAAAAAAAAAAAAAACAAAAGAGTATGTAAAACAAAAGGTACCATACCATATTGTACAAATAACTTGTCAAAATTGGCAATGGTACGATTGGCACAATATTTATTTATTTAAATTTTACGAAACACAAATTGCCGCAGGTGCCAGCTGAGTCAATGAAAGTCACTCCCGGGCTCTGTGTGCAAACTTTTAAGACACAGCTTTAAAGTTCGCTGTACTCTTAGTTTTGCTCTTAGCGACAATCCTTAGCGATTTATGTTTTTTTTTTTTTTTTATGAAAACTAGATCCAGACGCTGTAGCTATGGATACTTTATCCTTTGACCTGGACATTTTACGCGGTTCCGGTTCCTTTTATATTTGGGAAAAATTACTGATGACGAAGGCACCGTATTTTGTGTTTTCACAAGGCCTTCTCTGCCTTTTAGCCCATCTTAATTATTTATATCATACAAAATAAGTGTCCTTCAACACTTGAAACTTTTATAATCCATATCAGAGTATACTGTTCCTTTTTAACTAATCTTACAGGTCCTGTGGGTATTGATCCTCTCGCTTGCACTGATGTTCTCTTGAGCTTCGCTGTCTGAGGCTCCTATTTAACAATATATGTCAAAATACGCTTTGGGTAACAGCTTGTCCCCAGAAAAAACGCAAACGTGTTTGATAGTCCTACAACCAACAACTACTGTTATTTTTAACAAAACAACGTGACGAGATGTTTGGTTCGTATGAAGAGCTGTACAACGGCTCTCTTGACAATCATCGTTTGCCGTAATCTTTGCTACTTACTTATTAGGTGATAGAATTGGAACCAATAATTGGTTTAAAACCTTCTTCTACTTACAATCACAAGCCTAATCGGCCTAGTACTCGTAATAGTTACTTGGGACACACAACTAATAAGTAAATAAGTGTGTATCTAAATAGTCCCTTAATTTAGAGTTAATGATATAAAATAAAATGAACAGATCAGCGATTTCACTATATGCTCATGGGGCACAAAAATTTTCAATAATAAAAAGTGAATACTTATATTATTTTGCAAATAACGGAGTTGATATAGCCATAACGTATTTAATCAAACTTCCACTGCGGGCTAAGATTAGCCGATATTGTTCTAATATTATTTAACTGAATATATTATGCACTCGTGTTCTGTCCATATTTTTGTTCAAAAAATAAAATCAAGAACTGCCAATGTAGGAAAATTGTAAATATCAATTAACATCCACGTTAATCAGCTTAAGCAGCTGTGATTTATAAGCTGGTTGATTTACCAGAAACACTATCTGAGAGAAGACTTGTCGACACATGCATCTTCCCCGCTTTGCAAAATTGCAACTCTCTCAGCCCCGACTCGTGAAAACAGCTGGCTGGACCAGCACGTCTAGCACTTTTATTAGTTTGATATATTAGACCAGTAGGTAGATGATTTTGTAATATCAGTTGTATCGAATGAGTAACTTATTATATAAGTTGATTTTTGTTGCATACTTGCTTTTGGTATAAATCAAAGGTTATTTATTATCTGCTTGGATCAGCAAATTACAGATTTTTTCAACGAATTACTATTTGTAATTCGTTGGCTTAGATAGTTAAACTAGAACATCTTGTATATACAGTTGTTTCACAGTAACCAAACAAAACTTTGTTCTCTAAACATCTACTTGTAAACAAATTATATCTGAAGAATGAAGCGACGAAATATAATAGATGATCAAACGAACTCCAGGAGTGAAGTTCGATCGTTATTATATGAGTCGCTTCATTCGAAGATATAATAATATAACAACCCTCCCTCCCAAAAAACCAAACACTGTGACACAAGTTGTGGTTTCCACCCAAATGCAAAGTTTTGTTTAAAGGTTCATAGGTACAGACTCTAAAAAATGAAGCGAATGTCAGCTACAGTGGTGAAGTGAACACGGACGGAAATCGTTTTAAATAAGAGAATCAAATGAATTACTCTTAAATGCGTGCATCGTCTGCCTGGCGAATTAAGGACTACTACTTGTAATCAAATTATATCTTCGAATGAAGCGACTCATATAATAACGATCGAACTTCACTCCTGGAGTTCGTTTGATCATCTAATATAACTTATCAGAGCGCTCAGCTGTACAACAGTTTACCTAAAGAAATAAAAGAAACAAAAAGTATGTATTCGTTTAAAAAACTCCTTAAACATCATATTCTTAACTCCAATCCATAAATAAAACACTGTCACTTCCAGGCAATCTTATCTGTGTATATCGTTTGCAGTTCTTTGTCAACTCGTTGTAAACATAAAACTACCTTCATTAGTAGGTAGTCGATAAATAATGATTGAATACAATCAAAACTTGTGCATTTTATAAGTACGCTCTCTGCTAATATAATATAGTTTTATTATGTAAGTATTTTTAAGTTTCTCATGTAAGTGAAATGTATTTCTTATGAGAATAAACTATCTTTAACCTCAAAAATGCAAAAATGTTAGTACTGAAAATTGAGTTTACCTAAAATTCGCTATACAAAACGGCAATTTCATAGGTAAAGACCTAATATTTTCAGATATATACCAAACACCCTGCATAACTTGATTAGAAGGAAAGCAGGAAAAACAATGCGTGAGAGCAGGTCGCATAGATACGTGTCTCTGTCGCTTCAATATCTTACTCATCGCTCCGTCCTGCAAGAACATTGCTGTCGTTCTCATCATCGTCATATCGGCCGGAAGACGCCCACTGACATACACCTCGACCGCTGTCACCATGTGGCGTTGGTCTGGGGTTGCAGAGGAGGCTTGGACAATAAAACACGCAGCGAGCTTTGATAGGGAGAGCGCGTTACCATAGAGTATAAGCACAGACAATATGTTACTTTCTTAAAGTATGGCTTTGGATACATGACACCTGACGTTGAGCGTTGTGCGCTAGGGTTCTCGCAGGTGTCGAGCCTGAAGGACCACGTGCGAGTCCACACCCGCGAGGCGCCCTTCCTGTGCGCGGCGTGCGGGAAGAGCTTCAGCAACGCGTCCAACCTGCGCCAGCACATGCAGCGACACTCCGGCCTCAAGCCCTTCCGCTGCCAGCTCTGCCCCAAGGCCTTCAGCACCAAGGGTAAGAGCTTCAGCAACGCGTCCAACCTGCGCCAGCACATGCAGCGACACTCCGGCCTCAAGCCCTTCCGCTGCCAGCTCTGCCCCAAGGCCTTCAGCACCAAGGGGAAGAGCTTCAGCAACGCGTCCAACCTGCGCCAGCACATGCAGCGACACTCCGGCCTCAAGCCCTTCCGCTGCCAGCTCTGCCCCAAGGCCTTCAGCACCAAGGGTAAGAGCTTCAGCAACGCGTCCAACCTGCGCCAGCACATGCAGCGACACTCCGGCCTCAAGCCCTTCCGCTGCCAGCTCTGCCCCAAGGCCTTCAGCACCAAGGGGAAGAGCTTCAGCAACGCGTCCAACCTGCGCCAGCACATGCAGCGACACTCCGGCCTCAAGCCCTTCCGCTGCCAGCTCTGCCCCAAGGCCTTCAGCACCAAGGGTAAGAGCTTCAGCAACGCGTCCAACCTGCGCCAGCACATGCAGCGACACTCCGGCCTCAAGCCCTTCCGCTGCCAGCTCTGTCCCAAGGCCTTCAGCACCAAGGGTAAGAGCTTCAGCAACGCGTCCAACCTGCGCCAGCACATGCAGCGACACTCCGGCCTCAAGCCCTTCCGCTGCCAGCTCTGTCCCAAGGCCTTCAGCACCAAGGGTAAGAGCTTCAGCAACGCGTCCAACCTGCGCCAGCACATGCAGCGACACTCCGGCCTCAAGCCCTTCCGCTGCCAGCTCTGCCCCAAGGCCTTCAGCACCAAGGGTAAGAGCTTCAGCAACGCGTCCAACCTGCGCCAGCACATGCAGCGACACTCCGGCCTCAAGCCCTTCCGCTGCCAGCTCTGTCCCAAGGCCTTCAGCACCAAGGGTAAGAGCTTCAGCAACGCGTCCAACCTGCGCCAGCACATGCAGCGACACTCCGGCCTCAAGCCCTTCCGCTGCCAGCTCTGTCCCAAGGCCTTCAGCACCAAGGGTAAGAGCTTCAGCAACGCGTCCAACCTGCGCCAGCACATGCAGCGACACTCCGGCCTCAAGCCCTTCCGCTGCCAGCTCTGTCCCAAGGCCTTCAGCACCAAGGGTAAGAGCTTCAGCAACGCGTCCAACCTGCGCCAGCACATGCAGCGACACTCCGGCCTCAAGCCCTTCCGCTGCCAGCTCTGTTCCAAGGCCTTCAGCACCAAGGGTAAGAGCTTCAGCAACGCGTCCAACCTGCGCCAGCACATGCAGCGACACTCCGGCCTCAAGCCCTTCCGCTGCCAGCTCTGTCCCAAGGCCTTCAGCACCAAGGGTAAGAGCTTCAGCAACGCGTCCAACCTGCGCCAGCACATGCAGCGACACTCCGGCCTCAAGCCCTTCCGCTGCCAGCTCTGTCCCAAGGCCTTCAGCACCAAGGGTAAGAGCTTCAGCAACGCGTCCAACCTGCGCCAGCACATGCAGCGACACTCCGGCCTCAAGCCCTTCCGCTGCCAGCTCTGTCCCAAGGCCTTCAGCACCAAGGGTAAGAGCTTCAGCAACGCGTCCAACCTGCGCCAGCACATGCAGCGACACTCCGGCCTCAAGCCCTTCCGCTGCCAGCTCTGCCCCAAGGCCTTCAGCACCAAGGGTAAGAGCTTCAGCAACGCGTCCAACCTGCGCCAGCACATGCAGCGACACTCCGGCCTCAAGCCCTTCCGCTGCCAGCTCTGTCCCAAGGCCTTCAGCACCAAGGGTAAGAGCTTCAGCAACGCGTCCAACCTGCGCCAGCACATGCAGCGACACTCCGGCCTCAAGCCCTTCCGCTGCCAGCTCTGTCCCAAGGCCTTCAGCACCAAGGGTAAGAGCTTCAGCAACGCGTCCAACCTGCGCCAGCACATGCAGCGACACTCCGGCCTCAAGCCCTTCCGCTGCCAGCTCTGTCCCAAGGCCTTCAGCACCAAGGGTAAGAGCTTCAGCAACGCGTCCAACCTGCGCCAGCACATGCAGCGACACTCCGGCCTCAAGCCCTTCCGCTGCCAGCTCTGTCCCAAGGCCTTCAGCACCAAGGGTAAGAGCTTCAGCAACGCGTCCAACCTGCGCCAGCACATGCAGCGACACTCCGGCCTCAAGCCCTTCCGCTGCCAGCTCTGTCCCAAGGCCTTCAGCACCAAGGGTAAGAGCTTCAGCAACGCGTCCAACCTGCGCCAGCACATGCAGCGACACTCCGGCCTCAAGCCCTTCCGCTGCCAGCTCTGTCCCAAGGCCTTCAGCACCAAGGGTAAGAGCTTCAGCAACGCGTCCAACCTGCGCCAGCACATGCAGCGACACTCCGGCCTCAAGCCCTTCCGCTGCCAGCTCTGTCCCAAGGCCTTCAGCACCAAGGGTAAGAGCTTCAGCAACGCGTCCCACCTGCGCCAGCACATGCAGCGACACTCCGGCCTCAAGCCCTTCCGCTGCCAGCTCTGTCCCAAGGCCTTCAGCACCAAGGGTAAGAGCTTCAGCAACGCGTCCAACCTGCGACAGCACATGCAGCGATACTCCGGCCTCAAGCCCTTCCGCTGCCAGCTCTGTCCCAAGGCCTTCAGCACCAAGGGTAAGAGCTTCAGCAACGCGTCCAACCTGCGACAGCACATGCAGCGACACTCCGGCCTCAAGCCCTTCTGCTGCCAGCTCTGTCCCAAGGCCTTCAGCACCAAGGGTAAGAGCTTCAGCAACGCGTCCAACCTGCGCCAGCACATGCAGCGACACTCCGGCCTCAAGCCCTTCCGCTGCCAGCTCTGCCCCAAGGCCTTCAGCACCAAGGGTAAGAGCTTCAGCAACGCGTCCAACCTGCGCCAGCACATGCAGCGACACTCCGGCCTCAAGCCCTTCCGCTGCCAGCTCTGTCCCAAGGCCTTCAGCACCAAGGGTAAGAGCTTCAGCAACGCGTCCAACCTGCGCCAGCGCATGCAGCGACACTTCGGCCTCCAGCCCTTCCGCTGCCAGCTCTGTCCCAAGGCCTTCAGCACCAAGGGTAAGAGCTTCAGCAACGCGTCCAACCTGCGCCAGCACATGCAGCGACACTCCGGCCTCAAGCCCTTCCGCTGCCAGCTCTGTCCCAAGGCCTTCAGCACCAAGGGTAAGAGCTTCAGCAACGCGTCCAACCTGCGACAGCACATGCAGCGATACTCCGGCCTCAAGCCCTTCCGCTGCCAGCTCTGTCCCAAGGCCTTCAGCACCAAGGGTAAGAGCTTCAGCAACGCGTCCAACCTGCGACAGCACATGCAGCGACACTCCGGCCTCAAGCCCTTCCGCTGCCAGCTCTGCCCCAAGGCCTTCAGCACCAAGGGTAAGAGCTTCAGCAACGCGTCCAACCTGCGCCAGCACATGCAGCGACACTCCGGCCTCAAGCCCTTCCGCTGCCAGCTCTGTCCCAAGGCCTTCAGCACCAAGGGTAAGAGCTTCAGCAACGCGTCCAACCTGCGCCAGCGCATGCAGCGACACTTCGGCCTCCAGCCCTTCCGCTGCCAGCTCTGTCCCAAGGCCTTCAGCACCAAGGGTAAGAGCTTCAGCAACGCGTCCAACCTGCGCCAGCACATGCAGCGACACTCCGGCCTCAAGCCCTTCCGCTGCCAGCTCTGTCCCAAGGCCTTCAGCACCAAGGGTAAGAGCTTCAGCAACGCGTCCAACCTGCGACAGCACATGCAGCGATACTCCGGCCTCAAGCCCTTCCGCTGCCAGCTCTGTCCCAAGGCCTTCAGCACCAAGGGTAAGAGCTTCAGCAACGCGTCCAACCTGCGACAGCACATGCAGCGACACTCCGGCCTCAAGCCCTTCTGCTGCCAGCTCTGTCCCAAGGCCTTCAGCACCAAGGGTAAGAGCTTCAGCAACGCGTCCAACCTGCGCCAGCACATGCAGCGACACTCCGGCCTCAAGCCCTTCCGCTGCCAGCTCTGCCCCAAGGCCTTCAGCACCAAGGGTAAGAGCTTCAGCAACGCGTCCAACCTGCGCCAGCACATGCAGCGACACTCCGGCCTCAAGCCCTTCCGCTGCCAGCTCTGTCCCAAGGCCTTCAGCACCAAGGGTAAGAGCTTCAGCAACGCGTCCAACCTGCGCCAGCACATGCAGCGACACTCCGGCCTCAAGCCCTTCCGCTGCCAGCGCTGTCCCAAGGCCTTCAGCACCAAGGGTAAGAGCTTCAGCAACGCGTCCAACCTGCGCCAGCACATGCAGCGACACTCCGGCCTCAAGCTCTTCCGCTGCCAGCTCTGTCCCAAGGCCTTCAGCACCAAGGGTAAGTTATACCCTCTTTTGATCAACTTTACAATACTGTTCCCGGTCTTAGCGTGGCTGCAACTCCAGTCCAACACGTCTGAAAAACTGCCCAAATATCTGATAAACAACCCAACCCCACAAGTCTCAAATCATTATCATAACATCCCATCAAATATCCACTACAGGACAGCGAGATCCCTCCAGAATTCTAGCTTTTGCTGAAAAAAGATAGAGGGGAAGTACCATAGTCACCTCGCTTGTCAGCGTTACGACTGGCACCATGGACCGCGTTTACATTCATTGACCGCAGAATGTAAGATTTTATGATATACAAAAGGATGCTGCTGCCCATCCTCCAGTTCATTAACCCTTAGTCGCCTCTTACGACACCCACAAAATAGAGATGGGTTAGTACTATTCTTTGCCAGCACCACACGGGGAATTAGATGCTACCTTACAATTCCCCAGTCTGTACAAAAAAAAATGTGTGTCATGTGTTTTAAAATCAATAAAATATTTTGTATTTGTACTTGTACAAACTACTTCACAAGTCTTACAAACTGCACTAAAGGTCCGACTAACTGTCCCACAGGTATAAACATTGAATTGAACGCCAGTAATTAAAGTGCCTTCATGCGCCAGTAAACGTCGTATTTTGTATGCTCGTATATTTTCAAGATTTCGCCAAAAATAGGAACAGTTGGAAAGACGGGAGGGAAACCTTTGCACTGTAATATGGCCTCCTCACGTGACAATTTCCATCACAAGTAGTTATGGCAATCTGTACAATCGAGATTGGCTGTGTTCTACTCACGAAGCAATTACATCATAATTTCATTCCGCGAAATTTCAAAATTTTCAAAACTTTGTCAAAATTTCAACATGCGGGACTTGTGCTTACCATCGATTCATCAAACTACAAGCAATTAGCGTAGAAAAAAAGATGAAAGTGGCTAAAAATACTGCTTTTGTCTAACAACAATAATAAATGACAGCCACAGATTAGACAGAATACGTCCTTTAGATAGAGATGGAAAATTGCGAAGTATGAAAATTGCATGCAATCACGCTCCACATGTTGCAATTTGGAGACAATTTGTTTGACAGATTGTAGATTGCTAAGATTGGATTTTACAATTTGACAATTAGTTGAAGTCCCAATCTACCTATTTACGTTGCAATCTGAAGGTAATCTGTAGATTGCCACAACTGATTGTGATTCAGATTGTAAGGTGAGTAGACACTTTGACAGTCAGATTAGAATCACAGCAGTGTTGTTGAAAAATGGAGCGATGCTTGAATTTTTGGAGCGACAAAGACACGTATCGCTCCGTCCTGCTCTTACATATAGCAATGTCCTGCTAACGTTCAAATCAAGCTACATAATTCAACTGAATCGTTAACGTTTGTCTGCAGGGCAGCTGACGTCCCACGTGGGCACTCACACAGGCGCTCATCCTTACGCGTGTGAGGAATGCGGCGCGCGCTTCACTAAACCCAACAGTCTGCGCAAACACTCGCTCATACACACAGACCTGCGTCCCCATCGCTGCGACGAGTGCCCCATGACGTGAGTACTATAGTAGAGTGCACGAGTGCTTCACTAAACCCAACAGTCTGCGCAAACACTCGCTCATACACACAGACCTGCGTCCCCATCCCTGCGACGAGTGCACCATGACGTGAGTACTATAGTAGAGTGCATGAGTGCTTCACTAAACCCAACAGTCGGCGCAAACACTCGCTCATACACACAGACCTGCGTCCCCATCCCTGCGACGAGTGCACCATGACGTGAGTACTATAGTAGAGTGCATGAGTGCTTCACTAAACCCAACAGTCTGCGCAAACACTCGCTCATACACACAGACCTGCGTCCCCATCGCTGCGACGAGTGCCCCATGACGTGAGTACTATAGTAGAGTGCATGAGTGCTTCACTAAACCCAACAGTCGGCGCAAACACTCGCTCAACCACACAGACCTGCGTCCCCATCGCTGCAACGAGTTCCCCATGACGTGAGTACTATAGTAGAGTGCATGAGTGCTTCACTAAACCCAACAGTCTGCGCAAACACTCGCTCATACACACAGACCTGCGTCCCCATCGCTGCGACGAGTGCCCCATGACGTGAGTACTATAGTAAAGTGCACGAGTGCTTCACTAAACCCAACAGTCTGCGCAAACACTCGCTCATACACACAGACCTGCGTCCCCATCGCTGCGACGAGTGCCCCATGACGTGAGTACTATAGTAGAGTGCACGAGTGCTTCACTAAACCCAACAGTCTGCGCAAACACTCGCTCATACACACAGACCTGCGTCCCCATCGCTGCGACGAGTGCACCATGACGTGAGTACTATAGTAGAGTGCATGAGTGCTTCACTAAACCCAACAGTCGGCGCAAACACTCGCTCAACCACACAGACCTGCGTCCCCATCGCTGCAACGAGTTCCCCATGACGTGAGTACTATAGTAGAGTGCATGAGTGCTTCACTAAACCCAACAGTCTGCGCAAACACTCGCTCATACACACAGACCTGCGTCCCCATCGCTGCGACGAGTGCCCCATGACGTGAGTACTATAGTAGAGTGCACGAGTGCTTCACTAAACCCAACAGTCTGCGCAAACACTCGCTCATACACACAGACCTGCGTCCCTATCGCTGCGACGAGTGCCCCATGACGTGAGTACTATAGTAGAGTGCACGAGTGCTTCACTAAACCCAACAGTCGGCGCAAACACTCGCTCAACCACACAGACCTGCGTCCCCATCGCTGCAACGAGTTCCCCATGACGTGAGTACTATAGTAGAGTGCATGAGTGCTTCACTAAACCCAACAGTCTGCGCAAACACTCGCTCATACACACAGACCTGCGTCCCCATCGCTGCGACGAGTGCCCCATGACGTGAGTACTATAGTAGAGTGCACGAGTGCTTCACTAAACCCAACAGTCTGCGCAAACACTCGCTCATACACACAGACCTGCGTCCCCATCGCTGCGACGAGTGCACCGTGACGTGAGTACTATAGTAGAGTGCATGAGTGCTTCACTAAACCCAACAGTCTGCGCAAACACTCGCTCATACACACAGACCTGCGTCCCCATCGCTGCGACGAGTGCCCCATGACGTGAGTACTATAGTAGAGTGCATGAGTGCTTCACTAAACCCAACAGTCTGCGCAAACACTCGCTCATATACACAGACCTGCGTCCCCATCGCTGCGACGAGTGCCCCACGACGTGAGTACTATAGTAGAGTGCATGACGTGAGTACTGTAGTAGAGTGCATGACGTGAGTACTGTAGTAGAGTGCATAAGTGCTTCACTAAACCCAACAGTCTGCGCAAACACTCGCTCATACACAAAGACCTGCGTCCCCATCGCTGCGACGAGTGCCCCATGACGTGAGTACTATAGTAGAGTGCATGACGTGAGCACTGTAGTAGAAGTGCATGACGTGAGTACTGTAGTAGAGTGCATGACGTGAGTACTGTAGTAGAGTGCATGACGTGAGTACTGTAGTAGAGTGCATGACGTGAGTACTATAGTAGAGTGCATGACGTGAGTACTGTAGTAGAGTGCATGACGTGAGTACTGTAGTAGAGTGCATGACGTGAGTACTGTAGTAGAGTGCATGACGTGAGTACTGTAGTAGAGTGCATGACGTGAGTACTATAGTAGAGTGCATGACGTGAGTACTGTAGTAGAGTGCATGACGTGAGTACTGTAGTAGAGTGCATGACGTGAGTACTGTAGTAGAGTGCATGACGTGAGTACTATAGTAGAGTGCATGACGTGAGTACTTTAGTAGAGTGGTATAGTAACATAAGTGGTGTAATAACACTGTTTTTTGAGTAAATCGGAAATTGTATTCGTAAATTGCACAAATATCACACACGTTTGATTTTCCGCTACCGTTGCCAAGAAGACACTTCAGGACACACGTAGTCGAAATAATGTAGCTTGATTCAAATAGAAGCAGGACAGAGCTATGCGTGAGAGCAGGACGGACCGATACGTGTCTCTGTCGCTCCAATATCTTACGCATCGCTCCGTCATACCACAACACTGGTGTAATTTTTCTCAAGCTACTTTATTTAGACTGTATCTTCAACTGTGTCCTTACAAATGTGTTTCCTCATCAGGTTCCGCTGCAAAGACCACCTGAAGCGTCACTACCGCATCCACACGGGCGAGAAGCCTTACAAGTGTTCGTACTGCGAGCGAGCCTTCACACAGAGCAACGACCTCGTCAAACACACGCGCTCGCACGTCGGGCAGAACGTCTACCAGTGAGTACAACAAAACACTAAACTACACTACCCTATACTATACTACCCTATACTATACCACCCTACACTTCACGACACTACACTACACTACTCTATACTACACCACCTTACACTTCACTACATAACACTACTCTACACTGACCTACACTACAGTACACTACACTAAAAGTGTTCGTACTGCGAGCGAGCCCTCACACAGAGCAACGACCTCGTCAAACACACGCGCTCGCACGTCGGGCAGAACGTCTATAGTCCTTGAGCCCGTGACAAAATCACTTACCTGTCATGAGAACATCTTAAGATGTATGGCAACAGATCGGCAAAGTGGTGCTGAGCAAGAATCAGTTACATTTGGCATCCGAAATTTGCCGGAAGTCCGAGAATTTCTTCCACTTCCGATCAAAATTTGGGGGTGTCATGAGAACACTGAAACCCTCGGCAACATGTAGTCCTTCATTGACAGAGTAGAAAAATACAAGTCTGCCAGTTCCTAGTTTGCCGGAAGTACTTGGTAGACGGTCTCAAAGGACGGCCAATAAACAGATCTAAGTTTTTTACTATAAAATTAAATACGTATTAATGGTATTAATAATCGTGCAAGTCTGCCACGGCTATGGTTTTTTAGTTTCACTAGTTATCGTAACTGAGTACTCCAAGGGTCTGATGATGACCAGCTGTCGAGCAACTGGATCTAAGGTCGAACTACACCCAAGAGCTCCAGATTTCAACTCAAATACTTTGTAGGTGGCTGCCGTTCCTGGACCTGCTGGCTCGAGGGTCTGATGATGACCAGCTATCAAAAAAGATTAATTTTTATTGACAATTAGGTATCATAAACAAGCTTAGCTTACCTTCATATGCCCAGCCATTGGAATCGAACGGTCAAAATTTTCTTAACCTTAATAGGGCTCATCATCAAATCATCCCCTTTTTTACCCTCTTGAAGGATGGTTTTTAAGAAATGCTTAAACACATGTTTCTTTATTTTCTACAAAAAGCTCAAAGTCAAATTTGTGTGAATCTAGCTCAAGAAACAAAGGACTTTCATACAAACTTTCATCCCTTATTTCACCTCTTTAGAAGACGAATTTTCCAAAATCCTTTCTTAGTGGGTGGTTTTGAAGTGCAAAAAACCTGTGAAAATTTTCAGATCTGTAGCTGTAGCGGTTACGGCTAGGCGTTGATGAATCAGTCAGTCAGGAAAAGCAATTTTATATATTTAGATTTAGTAGTTCTAGTTATAATTAAGTTAACAATTTAATTAAGTAGTCCTCAAGTTCGAATAGAGCCATTTTCTTGAATGCTGGTCAGTATCAGACCCTCGAGCCAGCAGGTCCAGGAACGGCAGCCACCTACAAAGCATTTGAGTCGAAATCTGGAGCTCTTGGGTGTAGTTCGTCCTTAGATCCAGATTCTTGACAGCTGGTTATCATCAGACTCGAGCCAGCAAGTCTAGGAACGGCAGCCACCTACAATGCATTTTAGTTAAATCTTGAGCTTTTGGGTGTAGTTGGCCCTCAGATCCAGTTGCTTGATAGCTGGTCATCATCAGACCCTTGGAGTACTCAGTTACGATGACTAGTGAAACTAAAAAACCATAGCCGTAGCAGACTTGCACGATTAATAATACGTATTTAATTTTATAGTAAAAAACTTAGATCTGTTTACTGGGTGGTGGCCATCCTTTGAGACCGTCTACCAAGTACTTCCGGCAAACTAGGAACTGGCAGACTTGTATTTTTCTACTCTGTCAATGAAGGACTACATACTGCCGAGGGTTTCAGAGTGTTCTCATGACACGTAACTTGCACCCCCAAATTTTGACCGGAAGTGGAAGAAATTCTCGGACTTCCGACAAATTTCGGATGCCAAATGTAACTGATTCTTGCTCAGCACCACTTTGCCGATCTGTTGCCATACGTCTTAAGATGTTCTCATGACAGGTAAGTGATTTTGTCACGGGCTACCAGTGAGTACAACAAAACACTAAACTACACTACCCTATACTATACCACCCTACACTTCACAACACTACACTACACTACTCTATACTACACCACCTTACACTTCACTACATAACACTACTCTACACTGACCTACACTACAGTACACTACATTAAAAGTGTTCGTACTGCGCGAGAGCCTTCACACAGAGCAACGACCTCGTCAAACACACGCGGTCGCACGTCGGGCAGAACGTCTACCAGTGAGTACAACAATAATAACCTCTACAACACTGTTTAATTTGTACATCAACGATCTGATCGAGGAGCTCAGTAGCACCGGCGTCGGATGCAGCATGCTTAATGAAAGTGTCAATAATATAAGCTATGCAGATGACATGGTGCTGCTGAGCCCTTCGGTTAGAGCGCTGACGCATTTGCTAAGTATATGTGAAAAGTACGCAAGTGAACATGGACTTACCTATAATGTCGACAAAACCGAAGTTATGATATTTAAACACAATAATAAACAGATTAATGTACCTGATATAATGTTTTGTAACTCGAAATTGAAAATCGTAACCAGTTTAAATATCTAGGGCATATTTTAACTGAGAAACTTAAAGATGATGAAGATATAGAACGACAGAGAAGATCACTTGCGGCGCGAAGCAACATGCTGGCCAGACGCTTTGCAAAATGTACAAATCAGGTTAAAATAACTCTGTTTGGTGCATACTGTCAGTCGCTATACACATGCCAATTATGGACTAACTACACGCAGCGTGCCTATAACGCGCTGCGTGTACAGTACAACAATGCCTTTCGCTGTATGCTATATCTTCCATGGCGGTGTAGTGCGTCTGGCATGTTTGCATCAAACAGAGTTGATGACTTCTATGCAGTCATGCGAAAAAGGCTCGCGTCTTTTAACGAGAGACTAAGTAGGACAGACAATGGGGTGTTGAGGGCTGTATGTGGAGCTTGCAATATCCCCATTTACAGCCCTTAACAGTCCAGCTATTGCAATCCCAATTTAATTAATTTTGTAAAATAATATTGTACCACTATCATGTAATTTAATTTAGTCATAAGATATGGGTTTTTACCTGAAATAAATGATTTTTTTTTTAATACACTACCCTATACTACACCACCTTACACTTCACTACATAACACTACTCTACACTGACCTACACTACAGTACACTACACTACAAGTATTCGTACTGCGAGCGAGCCCTCACACAGAGCAACGACCTCGTCAAACACACGCGCTCGCACGTCGGACAGAACGTCTACCTGTAGGAATCCTACACAATTTAAGTTGTTCAGTTGGTAAAACTGCGATATTGTTAATTACTCGGTCTTACTTCCTTTACCTGTCAATCGACACATTCTTGCAACCAACTCTCATGTGTGCTTATTGTACTCCTCTTAATATAAAGAATAAACTAGTTAAAGTGCATCAAGAATTGTTTGAATTCCCTGCAACAGCCCCAAACAAACAAGAATACAGTCCACTCACAAAGGCAAGCATCAAACACTACCAGTGAGTACAACAATACACTACACTACCCTATACTACACCACCTTACACTTCACTACATAACACTACTCTACACTGACCTACAGTACACTACACTAAAAGTGTTCGTACTGTGCGAGAGCCTTCACACAGAGCAATGACCTCGTCAAACACATGTGCTCGCACGTTGAACAGAACGTCTACCAGTGAGTTTTACACTACCCTACACTACATTATACTATCTCACACTATACTGCACTACCCTAAACTTTCCCACACTACACTACAAGTGTTCGTACTGCGAGCGAGCCTTCAGACAGAGCAACGACCTCGTCACACATGAGCTTGCACGTCGGACAGAACATCTACCAGTGAGTTGTACACTTCACTACCTTACACTATACTACACTACCCTATACTATACCACCCTACACTTCACTACCCTACACTACAATATCCCACACTACACTACATAACAATATTCCACACTACATTACCCTACAATACATTACACTACATTTCCCTACACTACTTTACACTATCCCACACTACTCTACCCTACACTACACAACCCTACACTACAATACACTACACTACCCTTTTTGGGATTCAATTTTTTTTTCGTCTTTCGACCAATGTTTTTAGGGAAAGTTGTTCAAATTCATGGTCTGCGCAACCCACTAAAACAGTACTTTGTAAAATAATGCTCTTTAGTAACCACGGCCCACTGTTTTTTTTATGTTACAAATGAGCTAACGAGCAGGTGGGCCACCTGATGGTAAGTGGTCATTACCGCCCATAGCACCCACTGTCTTATTAATGGCATATGTTGAGAAAAATTGTTATATCTTCAGTTGTGGTGTCCCGCAGATGCACGGTGTGCTCGCTGCGCTTCCGGCTGCAGAGCGAGTTGAAGCAGCACTACCCCTCGCACTACCTCGCTGGCGACAGTCTGCCCACCGTCCCCGTGGCGACCAACTTGCAGGCGCCCATACTCGCCCCGCTTACGGAGCCGCACTCATACGCTTTAGTGGCCGACACCAGCAAGCCGGTAGATGCCACGCTCAGCGGCACCACGTAACTCAAACTACACTAGTCTGCCCCCTGGGCGATTCAGTGTTTTTTATGGTCAATTGGCTTACTCTTGACGTTGAGGGCAGAGATGAGGTCAACGATAAAGCTTGCCCAGAAAAGCCTATTCACCCGTGATTCGAATAGATTCGGGTTATAAAAACTCGGAAACACAGACGCAAGCAGAGAATTCCACTCCTTAACTGTGCGCATTATAAAATATGTTTCAAAGCGCTTTGTGTAAATGTGTGGAATATCAACCAAGTGTGGGTGATATCCTGCGGTGCGTCTGAACTCCCGATGGTAGGAGGGGGATGGCAGTATAAGCTCTTGGAACTCTTAGTGTACACATACACTCTGTGGATGATTCCCTGAGCTCAGACAGCACCATCATTCCCTCTTTCTACTGGACGATGACATACGATGATCAGTTAAAAAAGTCACATACAAACGCAGTGTGTCCTGTTAAGCAAGTTAAACGCGGGTCGTTGCCGTCTGCTTTCAAAATAGCACTCTGTATAAATTTTCGGTATTATTGCAATAAGGTTATGAAAATGTGTTCAAAATAGATTGAATAAGAAAAAAGTCTAGAAAAAAGTCTTGTATGTTATATGATGGACGAACAATAAGAAGGACTGACCATCCTCTTTTAGATATCGTAACCCGGTAAAAGTATAAAACTAGATGGCGCTAATAAATAGTCCGGGAGATTATTATGATTTATTGAGTATTCTGGTAAAAACATAAACCGAATTTTAATGTTAGCGTTTCTTTACTTTGAAACTTACGTTGAAATTTTGAATGATTTTCTTACGTTGAAATTTTGAATGATTTTTTGGAAGAATACTCGGTAGACTATAATTAATTTCCAGATTATTTGAAAGCGCCATCTAGTTTCTATGAGTTTTATGACTGTCAGGGTTATGTTTTCTAGTACAGGGATTGTCTGTTATTATTATTCGTCCCTGGTTATATCTGGCACCTTTTGAACAATATTTTAGTTATAATACCACGATCACAATCAGTGAACAGAAAATTATAACTAGGCCAAATGTATTTTTTTTTACTTTAAGTGTATGGAGAAAACTTCAACAAATGTCATTTGATGTTAGATATATTTTATAGGAAGTGTCTAAACCGCCACCAGCTGCTGTCTAAATAAAACAAATATCTTGCCGTCTGGCGATATTTGGGAGAACCTAAACTTAGTATATTTAAAAAAAATATATTTAAATATGACAAAGAGCTTTAATGAGTTAATCCAATGTATGTTTAGAACATTTACTTATATATAAGTACTAGCCCATCGGCACGTTACAATGTCCCCAATTCGTTGGTCCGAAATTTGACGTTTAGGACCAACAAATGTCAGTCGTTGTCAGTCATATTGTCAACATTGGATGCAAATACACTTACCAACAAAATGGAATGTTCTTTTTTGAAGAAACAATATACTCTTATTATTATTATTGTTATTTCTTATTATTGTTTTTGACTATAATCCAATTAATGAAACTGAAAAACCAGGCCTAAATCACATATAAACAGTTAAAAGTTTGTTTTGTTTTTTCCCGCCATATTATTTCCGTTCCGTGTATTTGGCACCGACCGAAGAACTACACAACGTAGTTCACGCGATTTTTCACAGATGGCGCTATTTTTTCTTGTATGGGGAAATTTTGAACCGCTTGTTCCCAAGACCCTATCTTGACTATATAAATCTATGGTTTAGAAACAGCTTTTAAAGCCCCTTTTGAATCCCATTCAAAAAATTGATTCAGATTCAGATAATTTTTTATTCAATGTAAATTGAATGTCATGCAGAATACAATGCAAATAGAGCGAGTCTACGCCGTGATGACGTCATAACTATCCCCTCCACCACAGTAAAGAGAAGGGCTTATCAGCAGTATGGAAACTCGGCCTATTTTTTGAAAATCGAATCTTGCATCATTGGAGCGTCAGGGTTGTAACAAACACAGAAAAATAAAGGAAAGGTCCGAAATCTTTGGTAACAAATCAAACATCAAATTTAAATTTTATTTTTCGAGCAACCCATACATTGCATAACCAAACAATAAATACATAGGTACATTAAATAATAAATGAAAAACGAAAAAGAAATTTTTATTTCTTAATTAATAAGTATGATTTATGTATTTGTTTCTAGATGAACAATTAAAGCATCCATATGCCGCACAATATGACATGATGAAACCACCGACAACAAACTAACCCACCGCTTCCCTTCACGCGACAACCGCGACTGAATTGAGGGCGAACTTTGCTTAGCGGCCTGTAGATAAGTGCGTCTGTGTGAGTGCGCCATTTTGGACGTTTGTATGAAGCTACCATACTGCTGATAAGCCCATCTCTTTACTGTGCCCTTTTAGAAAGCGATTACCACTTTTGTGATGTTCAGAAAAAACAGCCTGAACAACTACATACCAGTAGTCGATATGGCGGAGGTAACTTCGACGAACAGATTTTTCTGAAGGATTTTGAGATTTGAGTCTTACACTACACTCGAATTAAAACAGGGTGTAAGGGACAGCCCTCCGAATACTGAAACGGCATGATCAGTCAACGTAACTGAACATCTTTCAGCGAATAAAACTTTCGGAAATGAAAGAAAAAATCGGCTTCTCCATACAAAATTGCAAACTTGATTGGACAGTTTGTATGGAGAGGCTGATTAATTATTTTCTTTTCCTGATAGTTGTTGTTCGCTGAAAGTTGTTCAATTACGTTGACTGATCAGATCATGCCCTTTCAGTATTCAAAGGGCTGTCCCTTACACCCGGTATAGCTTGATTTGAATGAGAGCAGGAAAAACTGTGCGTGAGAGCATGTCGGACCGATATTTGTCTCTGTCGCTCCAGTGTGTAACACATACCTCTGTCCTGCTCTTGCACTTGTCATTCTATCCAAGCTACATTATTTCCACTGTAGTTCCTTACAATTTGGGTTTCTGTTACGAATTACGAAAATAAGGAATCGAAAGTTTTATTAAAATTTAAATAAATTAAATTTCAGATTTTTTTAATTTATTTTAAAATTAATTTATATTTTATTAAATTTTTACATGATGTTAGGGACAGCATTCCGCAGTCAACGACACTGAGAAACTTTCAGTGAACAAAACTATCAGGAAACGAAAAAAAAATCGACTCCTCTATACAAACTACCCGATCAAGCATACAATTTTGTATGGAGACGCGGATTTCTTTTATCGTTTCCTGAAAGATTTGTTCATTCAAAGTTGTTCAGTGCTGTTGACTGATGATGACCCTTCAGTATTCGGAAGGCTGTCCCTAAAACCCTGTATGTAGATGGAGCTTTTAAGTAAAATTCTATGGAATATCTTAAAAGTATTCGTGTAATTTAAAAGAATCACAAGTGTAAATGAACTGATATGTAAATAGTTCGGTTAGTGCCTTATTTACTAGGTGAACAAATTATGTTTATTAGATAGATTAGATTATAATTAAATAATTATTTATTATTATATGAATCTCATAATATATTATGAAGCGTAGGCATATTATGTGTTTGTTACAATTATCTATTTTCATTCACTTGATTAAGAACATTTTAAATCATCAATACGGTCTTTTATTAGCAAAGCTCCTACTCAAAGTGTCTACTCCAACTACTCTCAATTTTCGATATATCGGTACGATAATACTGCAATACGATAATACTGCGTATCGATATATTGATAACGATATATTGATAACCATAGTAGTTAAGGTATCCTTAACTAACCAACAGTGTGAAGGGCAAATCGAAACACAGCAAACACTGTTGCTTCACGGCAGAAAAAAGCAAGAGGGTGGTACTTCCCCAGACGGACTTTGCACAAAAGCCCTACCACCTTCAGAGACATTTACCAAACACCCTGTCTGTCTGTATACACAGTTTCCCTCCCCCCCCCCCCCGGATATTTTAAGAGTTGGCTCTGTCCAAAGAGAAGGTACTCGTAATCACTACGTTTCCGCTCTGCCCATGAAATTGAACAACTTTTCCCAAGGAACTTAGGTCGAAAGACGAAAAAAAATATCGGGTTCGTCATTTTATAACAATGAAAGTAACGTTAACGATTTTCATATATCTTCAACCGATTCTAAGATAAATGAAAAAAACTAAAATCAGGGACCCGTTTGAGGGTGGGGAGGGGGGAGCGTACATGGGATCAACGTAGAATTTTACAGATATGTTCAGGCGGACCTAAGGAACACTTTTAAAACAAGAGACCATCCACCGTAATTTAGCCTAGTTTATATTTTGTCTTTTTTGAACTAGGATTTTGGCTTGACAACATTGATTTCTAAATTCTGTGATGTCCAAAACCCCATAAAACCTTTGTTATCAAAAATGGTCCCGTTTTAGTTCTGAGAAAATTTAATTATCACTTATCTCCTACTCTATGTAGTGTAGGTATCCTTAGTGGCTTATGTGGAAAGGATCTTTAACGCTGGATTATTATCGAAGCGTGTTGCAGTAGCAACAGACGAGATTACTTCGCGGCGGCGCCATACGTCACCCACACTGAGCACCAAGGAACATACAGTGTGTAAGGGACATCCCTCCGAATACTGAAAAGGCATGATCAGTCAACGTAACTGAACATATTTCAGCGAATAAAACTTTCAGGAAATGAAAGAAAATATCGGCTTCTCCATACAAAATTGCAAACTTGATTGTACAGTTTGTATGGAGAGGCCGATTTTTTTTCGTTTCCTGAAAGTTTTGTTCACTGAAAGTTGTTCAATTACGTTGACTGATCGATCATGGCCTTTTAGTATTCGGAGGGCTGTCCCTTACACCCGTTATACTAGGAACATATACAGGATGTTAATTTCTTTTTTCGTATTTCGACCTATCTTCCTTGTGAAAAGGTATTTGTTCAGTTACTGATACTGATCCCACCATGATCCCACCCCTGAGCTACGGTACGCAACCAGATTAACACCCTGTATACTCTCTGAGCACTACACGAAACAAAACTTCTTACTAGGATATTAACACTTGGTATATTTACGTAGGTACAGTCAAGTGCAGTTTAAGCTTGGCACGCGTAGTGCAACTTTAGCTCTTATAGCTATTAAAGTAAGAACGATACGAAGCTCAATGTGACAAACTTGAAATGCTTATGACACTGTACAGGGTGTTGAATAAAAAAACAAATATACGACATGTAATTTCAAATTGTTACCAATTTGTGATACTTTGTTTTCAATAAATAATAATAACAAATATGCAAAATCTCTCGTGTGGTAGTAGGTCTACCCATGTAACTGAAACAAACTTTGTTCTAAGTACAATTTTCCACAAATGGCGGGCAAACTGTAATCGGTCGGCAAATTGTAAAAGGACGCCGGCAGACTGCAGCAGACTGTAAACGAGTTTAGATCACTGGTGCATTTTAGGTTCGTTAACCAAACGGTAAAGTCAACCTAACCGATCCCGAGCAGGGTTCGGTTAGGTTGGGTTATGTTATCTTTTGCCAGAAACGAATCACACGCCGTTTTGTAAAATGCCGCGGCATTACGTAAAATTATGAATTAGAAATTTTTCGGCATTTTGTAGAATGCTAAGGCATAATGTGAAATGACGAATTATACAATTTGCCTGCGACATGTACACACGACAGCACGTGAGTAGCACGTCTTTGGACTATAGGGCATGGTAATATAGTTACAAATGTTGACCGTACGCATGACCCTATTAGTCAATAAAATAAACATTAGCAATAAGTGCGGAAATAAGTGTTTACCCGAGACGAAGATAGTATAACGATCGCGAGACGAGGCCCGGAAGACCTCATCAGACCTTCTTCATAACCTAATGAGAGGAGATGGAATCCCCGCGCGTCGCCCACCTCTTCATATTAACCTACTTCACGAAAGCGAGTATTAAAAGTATAAGGAGGCTAAACTGTTTTACACACGGCCCCACATCAGTAGAAAGACTTTTGGACCTTATGGCGTGGTGATAGAGTTGAAAAAGTTTCTACCGACAAGCGGTTGACCGTACAGTCTACCGCTTAGGAATTTACGCGCTACATAAAGGATGTTGGGACAGCCTTCCGAATACTGAAGGGGTAGTAGGTAGGTAGAAGGGGTCAGTCAACGACGCTGAACAACTTTCAGCGAACAAAACTTTCAGGAAAGAAAACTAAAAATCCGCTTCTCCACACAAAATTGTAAACTTGATCGGGCAGTTTGTATGGAGAAGCCGATTTTTATTTTCGTACATACATACATCACGCCTCTTTCCCGTTGGGGTAGGCAGAGACCACAGTCCTCCACCTGCTACGATCTTGACATACTTCCCTTGCTTCCTGTACTTTCATCAATCCTTTCATATATCCTTTCATCCTTTCGTTTCCTGAAATTTTTGTTCACTGATAGTTGTTCAGTGTCGTTGTCTGATCATGCCCCTTCAGTATTCGGAAGGCTGTCCCTAACACCCTGTATATCGGTCTTGTAACTAAGGTCTAAGATATAAACGGTTTCAACGAGGTGCTAAGGTGTGATAATACTAAAGGGTGTGAATCTGCTCATGAAACTGAACAACTTGTCCCAAGGAACATTTTGACAGAAACTGCATCAGCTGATAGCGCATTTTGTAAGGGAGGTCAAATTTGGTTTTTCGTATTTCGGCCTATGTTCCTTGGAAAAGTTGATCAGTTTCATGGGCAGATACACACTTTTCAGTGTATCACACGTTTCCGTTTCACGTTGTGTAATAACTTGCAAAGACAATACAATTTACAAGTACCTAACTGTTTTCCATCCAGAAAAAATTGCTGCTCATCTATAGAACTATACTATGTTAAAATAATTGTGTGTATGTCAGTCTTCTTCATAGTGCCAGCCGTAACGCTAACAAGCGAGGTGACTATGGTACGTCCCCTCCACATTTTTCCAGCAATAGCTAGAATTCTGGATGGAGCTTCCTGTAGTGGACGTTTCATGGGATGTTATGATGATGTCAGTCTTTGAAAGCATTACAGACCATGTTGTGAGTTATGTTTGCGAATGGGTACACCAAACTTAAGAAGGGAACAGTCATTTCTTTTTGTATGGGGTGAGGTATTAAACACTATTGATTTGTTTTAACCGCTAGGCGAAAAGTACGCTGAGACTCACTACGACGCGTAGCAGTTTTAGAATTTTTATGTACAGTCAAGAGCAGATTAAGGTTAACACTTGCAGCAGTTGCAGCGTAGCTTTAGCTCCTACGGCTATTGAAATAAGAACGGTACAAAATACAATGTCTCAAACTTGACGTGCTTTTGACTGTATCTAAAACACGCGTCGCAGCGCTTACGGTGTGACTCCCGCGCCCCGTATAGTTTGAATTTAATATTTAATATGTATGCCAAGCTAGTTGTAAACAAAGTCAGTTCCAAGGAAACTTACAAGGGTCTCGTCAAAGGATTTTGTAGCAACTTACAAGTATTCATCACTGCGCTAGATCCAGTGTCCGTTCTATGGAATCGGCTGCCTAATTTGGGGACTTTGATAAAATCACTAGTTTTTACACAAAGCGACTGTCATCAGACCTCTGCCGGCCTAATACGCAGGTACGCACGGCAGCAAGCACGTAAATACAAAACCAGTGTAAGCTGAACCAGTGCTACGCTACAATCGCCTGAAACCAGATACCCGGTGTTTCCACCGACGTGCAGCCGTGTTTTTTTTATTTATTTAAATTGGTTAACTAACATAGTACATATAGTTATTTGACAAAGGTTTCTTAATATATGTATAAGGCTTTAAGGTTTTTATGTACCACACTTACAAGTCAACACAGCATTCATAAAGTATAATTTCTATATGTATAATTTTTTTAAATCCGTGTGTTTTCCTATACAACGCGTTATGTCCGTAATCTTTGAAGGTGGCTGGGCTTTTGTGCTAAGTCCGTTTGGAGATGTGCAGTCCTTAGCACGTCAAGCTTGGCACATCTTGAGTTATCAGCATATGAGATATTCAATCCTAGTTGTCATGGTGGGCAACGCGCTTTGCTGTCTTATTATTGTGGAAAATACGACAGTTGGTAGTTACTTTGGGTGTGGGTGACCACTAACCATCAGGTTACCCATACTCTTGTCTACTTACTTGTTACATAAAAAAATCTTACTATAGGAGCCGGAAGAATGAGTTTTTAAGTAACTAGGTTTTGCACGAGACTTCGTCCACATGTAAAAAAATATATAAATACTTACCAGTGTTTCAGTCAAACTATTAGCGATCAAACGTAAAAGTTTCATTAAAATCAGTTTAGTAGTTTTTGCTATATTATGTCTACAATGAACAGACAAAATCAAGTAAATTTTTTATAATACAATTTAACTAGGTGAATCATAATTTCACGAGGCTTATTTTTGTAATTTACTGGCTATTGGGTTCGATTAGGTTATATTTGGTTAGTTTAGGTTAGGTAGATACAGTTAGGTTAGTTAGGTTGCTTTATAATTTACCGGTTAAAATTTACCAATTTACCTGCGACAGAGATATAAATGCGAAAGTAACTCATTAACGTCGTCATGGCTAATTCGCTGAACGAATTTGAGCCATGGGGCACAGGCTACTTTTTTATTCCATGCGTTTGAAGTCGCGGGCAACAGCTAGTTAATAATAAGACGAATGACCGCTCATGTCACTTCTGTATTCTTTATCTGTGATAATCCTCACTCCAGTCGTTTAGTGTCTCGTGTCGTATCTACGGAAACGAGTGTTTAGTCCCTCTTTGTCTTCGTTATGACGGAAGAAAGGGATAGGACACGCTCGTAGCAAAAACGTTGAGCAAGTAGTGTTGCCAAACCTAGAGATTTACAGCTAAATGTTTCTTACTATCAGAGCGAAATTGAAAAAAGGTAAAATGTATGAACGATCGAATAACTGCAGTCTGCTACGGCGTAGCATTCGTAGCAGCTTGCTACGATACTCTGTATTTGCTAATGAAATTAGTTGGTATCTTAGTTTTTCAGTTACAACCACATGCTAGGATATGACAACAGTTTTGTGTAAAAAAACTAGTGCATTCGACAAATTATATGAACTCAAATACACTTCTTGTGACAAATGCTGAGTCCAGTGTCATTTCTTCGCATGATGTTAATATTAATATTGTTGTATCCTGCTTTGAAGCTATTATTATTACTAGCCTATGTAGTGTCCCACTGCTGGGCAAAGGCCTCCCCTCTATCATGTCATTCTTCTCTGTCCTGAGCTGCTGTTGGCCAATTCTCTAGAAAAACGTTAAGGTCGTCTTGCCAATAGTGTAGGCAACGAAGCAGTTGACTCCCGAATTAAATCCTCAGTCGATGAAACTTAGCTGGGGTATTACACTATATGATACAAACCGCCTATAAAAAAATCCAAAAAAAATGGGTACTTTTAATTTTTTCATAAAAATTTTTGTAATTTTTGTATGGAAAAATTAAAAGTACCGATTTTTTTTTGGATTTTTTTATAAAAGCTATGTCTCATATTTTGTAATACCCCAGCAAAGTTTCATCGACTGAGGATTTAATGCGGGGGTCTTCATACAACGATCCGCTTCGTTGCCTACACTAACGCCTACCTCGCCGACGGTGACCATCCTCCGGGACCCATTCGGTGGCTAATTTTGCTGAGAGAAGTACTGATCGTTATTCCAATTGCTCGGCTCTAAAGGTAGGAAAGAAGAACATTTCAATAATTTGTATTTCCACCTCACAGGCTCGGAAAATTTTTTCCTCGGGCGAAATCTGTGTGCAAAAGTCATTTTTGGCCACTAAAATATTTTTCAATTTAAATCGGTTGAAGTCTGCATGCCAAAGTTATTTTTGGCCGCTAGCGTGGAAAATTCATTTGGAATTTCAACGTGATGATGAATTTTCTTATGTGGTACTGGCACAATTGGTTAGCATTTTCCCGTAGCGAGGTGAAAAATTGTGTGTTTTGCCACAGATCATATAATACTAGTAAACGTTTTGCTCGGCAGGAAAGTTATTCCGCTTCTCTTACCTGGTGATAGTTTCATCGCTGCGCTTAGGATTTTCCTTTTGAACTTAAATCCTAGAATCCTTAACTTGCTCAGGTTTCAACACAAGACACTTTCTTTTTTCTTTCCTTATTTTGGATGAGTAGTTGGCAACCCTGGCGAGGGGTGTGGGCGGGGCGTATACAGGGTGGGTCGAGCGAGCCTCCGGCGTGTTATCAGTGCGCAGTACAACTCCGCCGCGACACGCCGTCACCCGTCATCCGCCATCCGTCACCGACCGAAAACAAGGTGAGCTAATTAAAACTACATCCTGTAGCAAGTAGGTACTTATCCCGCGTGTACAATGTTTACAAAATTTGTTCTTATTTCAATTTATTTTAAGTCCATATTTCATAAAAAAAATATACGTTTATTATTAATGCCCCGTCATGGTGTTATTAAAAGCAATTTATGTGCCATTTCTTTTTTATGTTTTTAAAACATCACACTTGCATGATACAGTCAAAAGCAAGTCAACTGCGTTTTTGACCATCTGCAACAAGGTCAACTTTACATCTAGCCCCTAATAAAATGTTAATTGAAATAAGAACGGCGTCCTGAACAATTTGTCAAGGTTGATGTGATCGTCACTGTACGGTGTTTGTTTTTATAGATATTGTTACTTCAACATGTTAAATATCTAACGTTGGTTAAGAAACACCACAATAGTAGGTACGGTGTCTTCGATATAACTCAAGAAGCAAGTTAAGAATGTGAGTGGGATTTTTTAGATATTTTTGAAGTTACCTTGGATCTTATTTCTGGTATTTATTATCAAAATTATTAAAAAAAAAACCGCCCAAGTGTGAGTCAGACTCGCGCCCTAAGGGTTCCGTACCTATTTACCATATGATATACTAAAAGCTTTTGCTCTTTGATTTTACGAGTAAATACTCCGCGACCATCCTCTCTTATATGAATGTTCTTGTTACCATTAGTTGTGAGAAAAGTTGTAATATTTAATGACTTCAGACTTTTCCCTTTATTTGTACTGTGAGACCTAGCTTCTTGCCAAATTTCATAATTTTAGGTCAACGGGAAGTACCCTATAGGTTTTGCTTTGGTGCATAAATGTATGGAGATGATGACATTAAAATCTATATCTTTTGATTGCGTCGTTGTAAAAAATTGAAATTTTCAGATCTTGTGTGGTTTATGGACCTTAATATTCGTTATCAATTTTACTCTTATACCTCTTCTCATTCGTGAGAAAAAGTTTCTTGACCGACAGACAGACAGACGGACAACAAAGTGATCTTAATCTTTTGATTGCGTCGTTGTAAAAAATTGAAATTTTCAGATCTTGTGTGGTTTATGGACCTTAATATTCGTTATCAATTTTACTCTTATACCTCCTCTCATTCGTGAGAAAAAGTGTCTTGACAGACAGACAGACAGACGGACAACAAAATGATCCTATAAAGGTTCTGTTTTTTTATTTTGAGGTACGGAACCCTAAAAACACGAAAATTCATCCTTACTAACTGTTACGATCTTTCCGCTCGCCTCTACATTAACTTTTAACTCAAGTTAAGCACCTGTAGATTAGCAATTTCTTAAATAAACCTTCTTTAAATTTTTAAATGTTTAACAAAGTTTTCTCTATTGCTGTATACGTCGTGCTATTATTATTCCTAGCCTATTATTATATATAATTGTGTTTATTTTTATTTTATTATTTATTATGTCCCACTGCTGAGCAAAGGCCTCCCCCACCTTCTTCTTCTGCGTAGTACTATGGCTATTTTATTTAAATTTTCTTGCTCAATAATTTATTTTAGTTCTAAAATCGACCGCGGCCCGTTCTTCTAACTACTAATTCAGTTACAATGTAAACAAAACCCGAGCATACATATTACAAGAGTACTATGGCTATTTTATTTAAATTTTCTTGCTCAATAATTTATTGTAGTTCTAAAATCGACCGCGGCCCGTTCGTCTAACTACTAATTCAATTACAATGTAAACAAAACCCGAGCATACATATTACAAGAGGACTCTGGCTATTTTATTTAAATTTTCTTGCTCAATGTTTTATTTTAGTTCTAAAATCGACCGCGGCCCGTTCTTCTAACTACTAATTTAGTTACAATGTAAATAAAGCATACATATTACAAGATGACTCTGTTGTATAAATGTAAGGGCGTCACGCTCGATGAAGATCATCATAATACATAATATATATAACATTTCGAGAATATTTTCGTTTACCAAGAGCAAAACTCACTTGCTGACATCAAAAGTGGATACTCGTGTCTCGTATCAATAAAGAAATTGTGATAGTTCTTTTAAATAATATTCATAATTATTTGCAATCCATACATTTTATGACGTTCGCTTTTGTAATCTTTCAATTTAATGGCCCGTTGTCTAAACCTCCTGGAATCCAATTCCTGAATATCAGTAAGTGAATTTTTGGAGACTTTAAAATAGGCTGTTTTCAACCACTTATTGAAACTACTACTGGATGGCGCTTCAGATCAGCAGAAGGAAAAACTACCATAGTGACACCTATTATAATAATCAGTATGAAAATAATTAAGTCAGTTTGATTGCTGCTGTTAAATACCTGTAACAGATTTACTTGTAAAAAGTTTTCATATTTTTACTGAGACTAAAAAAGAAATTACCAACAGTGATCAGCGTACTACCCATCGATACTTATAAAAACGTAGTTGACAGTCGTCAAGCAAAACTCCCTATGGAAAGAGGTAAGAGATAAAACATAATAACATGTAAGTACATGAAAATTAACAATCAATCAATACTTTTAGGGTTCCGTACCTCAAAATAAAAAAAACGGAACCCTTATAGGCTCACTTTGTTGTCCGTCTGTCTGTCTGTCTGTCTGTCTGTCAAGACCCTTTTTCTCGCGAACGAGAAGAGGTATCAAGTTGAAATTGATAACGAATATTAAGGTCCATGAACCACACAAGATCTGAAAATTTCAATTTTTTGCAACGACGCAATCAAAAGATATGGCTTTTTATGTCCTCATCTCCATACAGTTATGCAAAACCTACAGGGTACTTCCCGTTGACCAAAAATTATGAAATTTGGCAAGTAGCTAGGTCTCACAGTACAAGTAAAGGGAAAAGTCTAAAATCATTAAATATTTAAATTTTTCTCACAACTAATAGTAACCAATTAAGGTGAGCTCCCGTTTCAAGAACTTTTCTATAAAAGAGGGGTCAAGTTGGATGGTCGCGGTGTTTTTAAAACAAAGAGCAAAAGCTTTTAGTATATCATATGGTAGGTAGGTACGGAACCCTTAGGGCGCGAGTCCGACTCGCACTTGGCCGGTTTTTTTTATTTAACGAACATCATTGATCATATTTGAAAAGAAAAGTAAAGTTGTTGCATGTCCTTAGCATGACTGACCCGAATTTGATTTTAAGTATATGAGTCTATTCACTGCCTATCCGTAGCAGCGAAGTCTATGGTCCATCCACGTTTCTAAATGTGAAAGCTGCCATCAATGCCCCCTCAAATGTCGTTAAAATGGAATCCATCATGTCTCCCGCGCACAATGAATGGCCCAACGACCCGATGAGACAATGTGCCCGTGCCGCCTCATAGCCGCCTCATAGTCACCTCCTAGCCACCGCCTGTACATACCACGTACTGTACGGTCAGCAAAGAAATGACCTACGCTTACCACAGAAAAATGGTCTGCCATCATAATACGAGTAGCCCTGCAAAGTTACAGCGCTTCAAAATGCAAAAAACCACTTACTTTCGTCCTGTGATAATGCAGAGCCCTACATGTCTGCCTCTTCGATTTTCTACATCTTCAGAAGTATTTTAAACAGCAGCCACAAAGGCAGACAAAAAATACATTATTTAGTATATTATTTTTATTTTTTTTGCCTTAACTCAAAAACGCAGCGACGCACAGAAAAATTTGTTATGACCAAATTGATTCGTAATGAGCTGAGATCGGCTAGATAGATATCATCCCTATTTATATGAATAATGATCAAATCATATGCCTAAATGGCAGCCAGCACCCTAACTATATTTTTTTTATCAAATAAAATATTACACATCGGAAAAACACATACACAATAACTTATTTATAGGTAAATATAGTATATAGATAGGTTCCAAGCACCATACAGACGAGGTAGATAAATCATCAGTTATTAGCAATATTTTTATAGGAAGCTGAGCAACAAGTCTAAGCGTCGGAGGGTCCTCTTATTGAAATGAGGGAGGAAATTCCTCCCGAGAGGAATGGGGAGGGAGGGCCGCCGGAGACGCTTCATAGTTAGCTGCTAACTGACGGGTCGGCTCAACTATAATTGACACACAGTATAGCATGGAGGCTACCTCTATACAAACATTAGGGTGTCTTTCAAACTGAAACCTCGAGCTTATTCTACCATCATCGGGAGTCCAGACGCACCGCAGGATATCACCCATACTTGGTTGATATTCCGCACATTCGCACAAAGCGTTTTGAAACATCTTTTATAATGCGCACGGCTAAAGAGTGGAAATCTCTGCCTGCGTCTGTTTTCCCGAGTTCATATAACCCGAATCTATTCAAGTCGCGAGTGAATGGGCATCTACTGGGCAACCTCGTTCCATCGTCGACCTCATCTTAAGACTAGATCGAGGTCGAGAGTAAGCAAAATAGGATCGCCTAAATTTCGAGCGAAGCTAGGAAAAATTTGTTTTACTATTGGTTGAAAATTTTCCAGCTTATAATTTGACGAATCTGGCGGATCTTGTATTTCTTCGTCAAGAATTCCTGTGTAGTATGATAGAGAGAAGTATCGTAGCGTTACAGGGGCTTAGTAAAGAACCGATGGCCGATGGGGCGTAAGGGTTCTAGAGTGGCGACCACGTAGGTACCGGAAGACGAAGCGTTGGCAGGCCCCCCACAAGGTGGACCGACGATCTGGTCAAGGTCGCGGGAATCCGCTGGATGCGAGCAGCGCAGGACCGGTCGTCATGGAGATCTTTAGGGGAGGCCTATGTCCAGCAGTGGACGTCTTTTGGCTGATATGATGATGATGACAAGGGTTTAGTGTTATAATCCGATGCAATTTTTTTGTTGGAACAGCTAAATTTTACACACGTTCTATTTCTCTTTAGTACTTATACAGCGTTTTTAGGGTTCCGCACCAAAATGGTGAAAAAGGAACCCTTATGGTGCGACTTCGTCTATCTGTCTCTGTCACACCTGTATATCTCAGCAAACACTCATAATATCGACTTGAAATTTGGAATAGTTTTAGAATATGATGGCTCAATTTTATTGCAAATAAAAGAATTATAAAAATACATTTATTTCTCTCGATCCTGCATTTTATAAAATTTCAATAAAACACCAAAGTTCATAGATTATTAATTTTTTGTTTAGTTAAAGGCAAATAATAAATTTATTTAAGAATAATTACGTCTACAATTATATTTTTTTCATCATAATAATGAGAAACATAATTATTTAAATTCGACGACCCACACCAAGTCTGGACTACATGCCGCGTCACTTGCTTCAACTTTTGTTAAAGGTTCAGAACCACAAGTACTGGGAACCAGCCGCTGTTCGTATTCACTGTTAAATATACAAAATAAGGTATCTCCACTTTCCGAGGTGAACGCAGGTTGAAAGTACCACATGTAACTTTCATTTGACGACGTTGACAGGTCACCCCAAGCCGATCTCTTTCCATCTGTATTTGCATCAGGCGCCAATTTTAATCTCATATTATACGCCGTATTTATCAAAACATCTTTTTTCATATCTAAGCGCCAGTATTCTGACTTGCTGCTAGAACTACTGTTTGTGCAGTCAATTTGCAGCAATCGATCTTCATGTTCCACTTCAGCAGAGAGGACTAATTTACCCGCTTTTGCTCTGTTGAATATTCTGAATTCATCGCCGCGGCCAAAAGGTTCCAAAATTTCACTTATTGTCCGGCGTCTTGAATTTGTTAAAGTGCTGACTGCAGACAGCATACAGAGCAGAACCACGCATGAGATTTTCATCGTT
The DNA here is from genome assembly GCA_947532105.1 of Athrips mouffetella. Classification (NCBI taxonomy): domain Eukaryota; kingdom Metazoa; phylum Arthropoda; class Insecta; order Lepidoptera; family Gelechiidae; genus Athrips; species Athrips mouffetella. Next base: position 508,541 of record OX383965.1, read on the forward strand.
TCTGTAAATATTATAAAGTGATTAGTCGTCTTCTAGCTTACTAAATAAAAGCGTCTTCAGTATGAATCTTTTTGTATTTTCATTAATAGCAATAGGAATGTCCAATTTCATTGAATTATTAAACAAAACTTTTATTAGGTACTATTATTTTTTTAAATCGAATTTTGAAAGCAGCAGAGCCACGTTCATAACGTATTATAATAAATGCACTTACCTTAGATTACTTCAGCGACAAGTACAATAACGCAAGGCTCTGGCGTAACTTCGTTATAGCTACTTCATTAACGGTCTTTTATACCTCATGATTAGGGAAAATTTGTAAAGAATAACAACTTGTTTACTATTCTAACTCTATGATAGATAATACTCAATACTATTTAAACTATTAATTGGTAATTGTGGTTAAATCAGGAAGTAAACAAGGTGTTTTGGGTTACGTGTACCGGAAATTAATGATAATTGATAACGTACTATACGACACAGAGTCGAAAAAACTGTAATAAATAACAATAAATTATACAAAATAATACTCACCTTCCTTAAAGCACCCCGCAAAAATTTATGAAATGTTTTTGCGTTCGTAACATAGTTCGATGACGTACCAAACAAGTAAAAAAACCGGTCAAATGCGAGTCGGACTAGCGCGCCGAGGGTTAATTCCGATATACCTATAGTATTTTTGGAAGGAAGCAAGAAAGTCCATTTTTAGGGCTCCGTACCTCAAAAGAAAAAAAGGGGTCCCCTTATAGGATCACCTTGTTGTCCGTCTGTCTGTATGTCGGTCTGTCTGTCTGTCTGTATGTCTGTCGGTCTGTCTGTCTGTCAAGTCCCTTTATCTCACGAACGGGTAGAGGTATCAGGTTGAAATTGATACCATATATTAAGGTCTATGAACCACACAAGATCTGAAAATTTCAATTTTTTACAACGACGCAATCAAAAGATATGGCATTTTATGTCCTCATCTCCATACATTTATGCACCAAAGCAAAACCTATAATTATAAAATTTGGCAAGAAGCTAGGTCTCACAGTACAAATAAAGGGAAAAGTCTGAAATCATTACATATTACAACTTTTCTCACAACTAATGGTCACCAATTGAGTTGAGCTCCCGTTTCAAGAACATTCATATAAGAGAGGGGTCAAGTTGAATGGTCAATCAGGCGATTTTTGTTTGTTCTATTTTAAAAACGGGAAAACTTACAAACTTGAAAATTGGTGTTTATAGTGCATAAGCTATAAAATAACAACAAATAATAAAATTTGGTCAAGCGCGTGTGGGACTAAAAAAATCTAGCACATTAACTTACTGATATTTCAACTAATTATTATTACTAATTATTTGGTGGTACGGAACCCTCGGTGCGCTAGTCCGACTCGCACTTGGCCCGTTTTTTTAGAGCCGCAAAACTAAATTTGTGTGTAAAGGTTTTTTGCAGATTTCTAAAAAACTGTGTAACTTAGAAAGATTGTTTTATTTTTGCTGTAATATTTACGTAAACTTCTATCGACTGTGATTAATTCAGATTTTTCCATTCTCAAACTTCGGAGATAAGGGGAGGGGGAATGGTTTTTTTTACATTTTTCATCATAACTTGAAAACTGAGAGTCGTAAAAAATACAAAAATATATTTTAGAATAGACAAGTAAAGCCCTTTCATATGATACCTCATTCGACCTAGTGACGACCATTTGAAATGTTGTCCTCCTAATTTTGGCCCAAAGGCCCCCTTTACATTAGTAATCATATATTTTTTAAAGTTTTTTCATGTGTAATTAAGTTGGGCAACTACAGCGCGAATGTGTATTGGTTTCGCTCCCGAAGCTCATTGATTCTACTCATGAAAACGAGCAATTTTCCCGAAGAAAGAAATTTTTTACTCGAAAAATATTTTTCGCCTTCCCATACAAAATGAGTCGATCACGTGACAAAATTATTAGGAGCGGCGAAAAAATTTTCTTCGGGAAATTTGCATGTTTTCATGAGTAGAATCACTGGGCTTCGGGAGCGAAACCAATACAAACTTACGATGTATATTCTAAGACTATTCCAAGCTTCAAGTCAATAGCATGAGTGGTTGCTGAGATATACAGGTGTGACAGACAGACAGACAGGCAGACAGACGGACAAAGTCGGACCATAAGGGCTCCTTTTTTTACCATTTTGGTATCGGAACCCTAAAAACGAAGAGTGAGAGTGCTATTATCTTTGTATATGACCGTTACTACCTATGACCCGAAGAGTAAATTTTCTTCTAAATCATATACGGATTGAACAAAATTTGCGATAAGATCTTACACATGGACTTTTGCAAATCCACAACAATATTTCTTTTGACGACGTTTTTAAATATTTTTTTGCTGTTGTTGTCGTCATATCGTCAAGCCATGACACAACAAGCTCTTTTTATTAGTTAGAGTTAAATAGTTTATACTAGCTGGTGCCCGCGACTTCGTCTGCGCAGGTTTATAAATTGTAGCTTTTGTGTTATTCTGATGTATAAGCTATATTATTTTAAAGTTTTATTTAAATCCATTTAGTAATTTTTACGTGAAAGAGTAACAAACATCCATCCATCCATACTTACAAACTTTCGGAAGTAGGAAGGATAGGATAGGATTGATAGAGTTAGATAGAAGTGTAGAACTAGTAGTAATGTTTCAACCTTTCCAAAGTTCGGTAGTAACTTTTGATGTTGTTCGAGTTGCGTATGATGCCAATAGCCACGAGACCTCAAGCGACCCGCGCCGCCGGGTTCGATCGGCCTTGACCCGCCGATCGGCCGACCTCTATCGGACCCCGCACCCCTCACCCCTCATTCCAGTAGGGGGCCTAGAGGCCACCTCTCCCCCGCCCCACACCTCCTCGTAATACCACTCAACATTCGGGAATTGAAATTCTTTCACGATCTATATAATATACAGTCTACGGAATTTGCCCGATTGAAATGACAAATATATCAAAACTCTTTCTTGCTGTCTGTTAAGCATGGCAAGATTGTACGATTGTTGTCGTGATGAGACTTTTTGGATGCAAAGTCTTTTGATTCGTGACTCTTCTATTTGTGAGTGCGGCTTAGAGGAGGGTACTTTAGACCACATTTTCTTTCATTGCCCTTTAATTTCACATTCAGATTTTTATGTTTCTTTACATTTCTTAAAAGTGCCTTTCCCTACCTGTTTAGCTACTCTTTTATGTTCAAAAGATCCCAAATTTTTTTTTGCATTGGCCTATTTTTGTAAATATAATAACTTAAAACTTTAATCTGTTATTTATTTATATTTTATGTATTTATAATTGCAAGCTTTTCTGTGCTTTTTTATTAAGTTTTTTATTATTTTATTTTTTTGCTCTTGCTCTCTGGCAGTGATACTCTTTTAGAGTAATTGCCATTAAAAAAAAAAATTAATGAGTACCTATTGATAGTTTATTTCACTAAAAAGATGGTGTCAAAAACATAGGCCGTAATATTGTAACGAGCTAGCGGTTCGGGATTGGAGTGAAACGCCAATGTAGGTCTTTTTCGTTTATTTAGGAGTTATATACAACCCGAGCTTCTCATTTACACGTCACCGAGTTCGCCCTCTGAGCCTCATCGTGACGGTCTTCCCTCCTTGCACTCTTCCCTCAGGGATCTCTTCATCAGAGTCTTCCCTCCTAGCACTCCTCCCTCTGGGACCTCTTCTTCGGAGTCTTCCCTCCGAGCACTTTTCCCTCCGGGACTTCTTTTGCGTACTCTGCCCTCCGAGTTCCTCTTGCGTCCTCCTCTATGCGCGACTTACCTCCGAGCACTCTTCCTTCCGGGACCTCTTCTATGCGAGACTTCCCTCCGAGCACTCTTGCCTCCGGGACCTCTTCCTCCGGCACCTCTTCCACAGAGTCTGCCCTCTGTATCCTCTTGGGTTACCTCTGAGGCTCCTACTTCCTTAGGTTCCTTAGTTCGACGTCACGTTCGTGACAGTATGGCAGCTGACAACACGACGGCACGTTCGTATAACAATATATAGACATATAATGCTGCAAAGTTCAACAGCCAGTCAGCCAATCCAGCAGGCAATTTGAAAATTGAGAAAATCTAAAAGTTTTATACAAGGTGTAACTGAAATGGTATATCAACCCTGAAGGACGTATATCTGCCCATGAATCTGAATAACTTTCCCTAAGGAACATTGGTCGAAATACGAAATTTTACCTACCATAAAAAATGCGTTATCAGCTGATTCAGTTTCTATGGAAGATCAAATAATTTTTTTCGTATTTCGACCCATGTTACTTGGGGAAAGTTGTTCAGTTTCATGAGCAAAATCATATTCTTCGGGGATGATATACCCTTTTATTACACCCTGTAGATACGCCGAATTTGAACAAGTTAACCACTCATTCTAGACAGTCGTCTACTCATTAGTGACTCATCATCATATCATCCCATGAAACGTCCACTACAGGACAGGGAGCTTCCTCCAGAATTCTAGCTTTAGCTGGAAAAATGTGAAGGGGAAGTACCATAGTCACCTCGCTTGTCAGCGTTACGGCTGGCACCATGGACCGCGGTTGTATGTGACCGCAGTAAGTAAGATGGTCTGATACACAGGAGGATGCTGCTGCCCATCCTCTAGTTACCCTTAGTCGCCTCTTACGACACCCACGGATATGTATGGGATTGTACGTTTCTACTACGGGAAGTAGTAATCGGGGCAGAGCTACCTTAAATCTGTTTCACTCAGTGTTGCCATGCAGCCTGATTGAGCCATGGTGAATCTCTTGGACGCGAAGTCCTCAATCGGGGGTCAAACCCATTCGAGCCCACAACGGGAATCTTGCAGATTAATTATTATTACTATTCTTTGCCGGCACCACACGGGTCCATAGCACAGATTACATAATAGTAAACTAACGTTTACAGATCCGACACTCTCAGGCGGGGTGCCGACAAATTTCAACCTTACGTTTTAAGCATAAAGTCGATACTTGCAGTGCACCGCTTAGGACACGTTTTTAAATCGCGGGTGATCGCGGACAGGTGGGCTAAGGCGATTATTTTGTCACTTTATGAGATTCTGAGCGAGATGTAAGTAGGTATGTAATATGTTACTTTATTAGTGTGCAATAAAGTGTTATTCATTCATTCATTGCTCAGTCAAAAATCAAATACTTACTTACCTATTTTGCCGCCATAAGCTAAAGATGACATAAAGAAATGTAAAATCGACTGCCTCACCCAGTCGACTTCCAGCGCCGCGTTGCATACCTAGAGTGCGTAGTGTCACAGGTCTGTCCATAGTAACTTATATCTGATTTTTTCTAGCTCAGGCTCTGCTCTTAATAATGTTGTTAATATTTATCGCTTTCAGAAACCTGTAAGAATGGTGGAGTTCGTCCCGATATCCCCGGAGATGCGCGAGGGAGTGCTGCAGCACCTGCGCGACAGTTTCTTCGCGGACGAACCGCTCAACCGCGCGGTGGAGCTCTGCGAACGCGGACAGCCGCACGCCGCGTTGGAGCGGCTCTGTGTGCAGACGATGGCGGACGGGCTCTCCGTCGCCGCTGTTGAGGAAGACACGGTCGGTACAGTGAAGAGCAAACATTTCGGACCTCCTTGCTTTGCTCGGAATAGATACCTTGCAAATTTATTTTAGTAGGGGATGACATCTGCCAACATGTCCCAATCCCATCATCGATGATCCCTAGGAAATATTCAAAATAACCTGTCAAATCCATAGAACGACGCCTTAATTCACTATCTTGTGACGAATTATTTCTTTAATTCTCCTTCTAATTACCTTTATTTTTTTGTGGTCAAGAGCATGTTTTTAGGGTTCCGTACCTCAAAATAAAAAACGGAACCCTTATAGTATCGCTTTGTTGTCCGTCTGTCTGTCTGTCTGTCAAGACCCTTTTTCTCACGAACGAGAAGAGGTATCAGGTTGAAATTGATATCGAATATTAAGGTCCATAAACCACACAAGATTTGAAAATTTAAATTTTTTACAACGACGCAATCAAAAGATGTGGCTTTTTATGTCCTCATCTCCATACATTTATGCAAAAAAGCAAAACCTACAGGGTACTTCCCGTTGACCTAAAATTATGAAATTTTGCAAGAAGCTGGGTCTCACAGTACAAATAAAGGGAAAAGTCTAAAATCATTAAATATTTCAATTTTTCTCACAACTAATAGTAACCAATTAAGGTGAGTAATAGTAAGAATAAAAAAAAAACCGGCCAAGTGCGAGTCGGACTCGCGCACTGAGGGTTCCGTACCACCACATAAATATAATTGTATTAGTTGAAATTTCAGTAAGTTAATGTGCTAGATTTTTTGAGTCCGACACGCGCTTGACCAAATTTTATTACTTGTTGTTATTTTATAGCCTACGCCCTATAAACATACCAATTTTCAAGTTTGTAAGTGTTCCCGTTTTTAAATAGAACTAAAACAAAAATCGCCTCAGCAACCATCCAACTTGACCCCTCTCTTATATGAATGTTCTTGAAACGGGAGCTCACCACAATTGGTTACTATTATTTGTGAGAAAAGTTGTAATATTTAATGATTTCAGACTTTTCCCATTATTTGTACTGTGAGACCTAGCTTCTTGCCAAATTTCATAATTTTAGGTCAACGGGAAGTACCCTGTAGGTTTTTCATTTTTGAATAAATGTATGGAGATGAGGACATAAAATGCCATATCTTTTGATTGCGTCATTGTAAAAAATTGAAATTTTCAGATCTTGTGTGGTTCATGGATCCTAATATATGGTATTAATTTCAACCTGATACCTTTACCCGTTCGTGAGATAAAGGGTCTTGACAGACAGACAGACAGACAGACAGACAGACAGACAGACAGACAGACAGACAGACAGACAGACAGACGGACAACAAAGTGATCCTATAAGGGTTCCGTTTTTTTCTTTTGAGGTACGGAACCCTAAAAAGGGGTCAAGTTGGATGGTTGGAGTCCGACTCGCACTTGACTGTTTTTTATTTTTAAATATTACCATAGAGGAAGTTTCCTTCCTCTATGATATCACTAGTGTGCCTACAAGCAGCATGTTAAGCTTAAACATTGCACTTGGACAATCGTGCATGCCTGTCGGTCTCCTACAGATTGTACTTCGGAGAGTGTGCTCAAGAACTCCACTAGCTTATTCCACCATATCCCTTCTACCATCGGGGGTCCAGACGCACCGCAGGATATCACCCATACTTGATTGATATTCCGCACATTCGCACAAAGCGTTTTGAAACATCTTCTAGAATGCGCACGGCTAAGTAGTGGAATTCTCTGCCTGCGTCTGTGTTCCCGTTCATATAACCCGAATCTATTCAAGTCGCGAGTGAATAGGCTTCTTCTGGGCAAGCTCGTTCCATCGTCGGCCTCATCTCCAAGATTATTAAAATTATTCGCTAGTTACTTGTCTCGAAGGGAACAATTTGTTAAATATGGGCATTTTGTGTCTGATCCCTATCGTACGCCGTCTGGTATCAGTCAAGGATCAAATCTTGGACCTTTACTTTTTGTATTATTGATTAATGACCTCCCGGATATAGTTAAAAATTCGATGGTTCTATTGTTCGCTGACGACTTCAAATTAGCTATGTCTATTAGAAGTGAACATGACTGCATGATGCTGCAGGAGGATATAGATCGTGTCTATCAATGGAGTCTTAATAATAGGCTTTTCTTCAATCCCACTAAATGTGAAGTAATCAGTTTTACCCGCTCACACTCTCCAAGAGAGCGTACTTACACTCTTTGTGGAGAACTGGTATCGAGAGCAACACAGGTACGGGATCTGGGAATATTGTTCGTACAGAAATTTAACTTTCATGCCCATGTGGAACACCTAACTGTTTCTGCTTACCGCCGGCTTGGGTTTGTGTTGCGTAACAGCGCCCCTCTTACAGATCAAGCGGTTCGTATGCTGTATGTGGCTCTCGTTCGCAGTATTTTGGAAACCAACTCAGTAGTTTGGAGCCCATATGAGAAAAAATATAACCTTATGTTGGAGAAAGTCTTCTTTTTCTACAAGGACATTTGAGCTTCGACTCACTACAATTACGTAGATACTTAGCACTAGCAAAATTTGTTATAAATATTATTAGGAATAATATCAATAGTGTCTACTTATTGCAGCGTTTTCTGTGTCTGTCTGTGCATAACTCGTATCGGAGGGGAAGGCGTCAGGGGGGTGATCGTGGTAATTTCAACGATTTTACCAAAACAAAAACGTTTGTCTCAAAAGTTTTGTTAAGTCTTAACTGAGTGTTTTAGGCAAACGTTTTTGTTTTGGTAATATCGTTGAATTTACCACGATCACCCCCCAGGATCTACTAGCTCTTCCAAGTTCCAGCACAGATGCGCATAAAAATACACCAGTTTTGCGTGCCATCACGCTTCTTAATTCTGCAATCAATTATGAACCACAATGTGATTTATTCCATAGTAACATAAATTATTTGATGAATGCGTGTACAAAATGTTTTGAAATATTGATGCCTGTGAGCACAATTAGTAATTGATTTATAATGTAGGTAAGAGTTTATTGTAACGCTTTGCATTTTCTGTTATGTTACAATTGTATAAATAATAAATAAATAAATAAATCTCTGTCTTCAAGACTAGATCGAGGTCAAGAGTTAGCCCATTGACGATTAAAAAAAAATCGTAGAATCATGACATTTGGCAAGAAGCTAAGTCTCAGCACCATAGCACAAACAAAGGAAAAAAAAACCGAGAAAAAAAGGCCAAGTGCGCGTCGGACTCGCGCCCTAAAGGTTCAGTACTTATCTACCATATGATATACTAAAAGCTTTTGCTCTTTGATTTTAAAAACTCCGCGACCATCCAACTTGACCCCTCTTTTATAGAAAAGTTCTTGAAACGGGAGCTCACCTTAATTGGTTACTATTAGCTGTAAGAAAAATTGTAATATTTAATGATTTTAGACATTTCCCTTTATTTGTACTGTGAGACCTAGCTTCTTGCCAAATTTCAAAATTTTAGGTCAACGGGAAGTACCCTGTACGTTTTGCTTTTTTGCATAAATGTATGGAGATGAGGACATAAAAAGCCATATCTTTTGATTGCGTCGTTGTAAAAAATTTAAATTTTCAGATCTTGCGTGGTTCATAGACCTTAATAATCGTTATCAATTTCAATCTGATACCTCTTCTCGTTCTTGAGAAAATGGGTCTTGACAGACGGACAGACAGACAGAAAGACAGTCGGACAACACAGTGATGCTATAAGGGTTCTGTTTTTTTATTTTGAGGTACTGAATCCTAAAAATCATCAAATATTACAACTTTTTTCACAACTACAACAACCAATATTAAGATGAACAACCAATTAAGGTGATCTCCCGTTTCAAGTACAATTAAACTAAAGAGGGGTCAAGTTTGAGTGGACGAACAGTTTTTAAATACTAACGAGTGACTGAGGTCTTTTTGAAAAATGCAATCTTACAAATTAATTATTAAATATTTTTCATCACATTTGCTCGCAATGTGCGCAATCTATACACTGCTATACACGTATTGCGGCCGGAAAGTTTTAAAATGCGCCCTAGGGCTTTTTTATCTGTCATCTTGACTTTTAGTTGACATTCTGTGACTGTTGGCTGTCAGAAGACATTTCGTTCCGAAATGAGACTGATGCAAAGAGGTTCTAAGCTAAAAATAAATTTTAATAATCTTTGCCTCTAATTTATCTTGTTTTTAAACTGTTCCTAAAACAAGAAATTAATTCAAGATTAATTAACTATAATTAGTTTTCATATTTTACAATAGTTTTTATAAAAGTATTTTTTTTTTCTTTCCGCAAAGTATACGTTGTGAAATAAAACATGCGTATAATAAATAGCGCCATAATTTTGTTTTCCTAAACCTCAGTCACGTGACTATAAATATTACTTATAATGAATTAAATTTCTGCGTGAATTACCTACTTGAATTCCAAGATTACTTAATTTTTATATTCCTCGCAATTGTGATGAAATAGTAGATTGTATCACAAGGCTGTAAAATAATATTTTTAAGGCGAGGGCGCTATTTTGAATCCAGAGCGAAGTGAAGGATTCTTGAGTAGAATCCCGAGCATGGCGAGGTATTCTAAAGTAGAATCCTGAACGTAGCGAGGGATTCAATAGGTCGCCCAAGGTAAAAATATTTTTGCTGCCGCGTAATACACTCTACTTTTCATCTCCCTCTAAGAGAAAAGAATAAGAGGCTCATTAAGTCACACTCGTCATTAATTTTAAACAAAAAATCATATTAAGTATTATTTGTAACCACTGAAAATTTTATTGACATTTTTGTATCGACTAAGAACAGAACCTCTTTGGTTGGTAGTCTTGTTTACATTTCAAGTATATTTCTTTTTTATATTCATAATAATTTTAATAGTGCAACCAGCCAGTATCATTTTTCATACAATATATTGGTTCGAGTTCTATGGTTGACCTAAAATATCCCTATGGTGGACCTAAATTCAAATTCTAATTTTAAATCTCATTTTTACCCGCTACGAAAGTCTCTTGCAGAAAACAGCTATTTTGTTCGCCTTTATTGACGAACCGTTCAGCGATTTTCGAATAGATGGGATGAAATAGTTTTTTTTTTTTTTTTTTTTTATAGAAGATGGGATTACTCTTGACCTCGAGCTAGTCTTGAAGACAGAGATGAGGTCTACGATGGAGCGAGCTTGCCCAGAAGAAGCCTATTCACTCGCGACTTGAATAGATTCGGGTTATATGAACTCGGGAACACAGACGCAGGCAGAGAATTCCACTCTTTAGCCTAGATTAGATAGTAGATTGTGTAGCACGGGCGGAAGTGCAATTTCGACGCTCGGGCATTAAAGCACTCGTTAACGCTCGTGCTTTGAATGTCCCCTCAGTCGAAATTGGTTACTTTTCGCCCTAGATACACAATGTACTGTATTCTGATGTTGTATGATAAACGTTGTACCTGCAGGTTCTGGGCGTGGCGCTGAACGGCATCTTATGACCCGGAGACATCGAGCAGTCCATCGAGAAGATCCAGCAGTCCTCCGACGAGAAGTACAACAAGATATTCACCATCCTTTACACGGTCAGTTCTATTCCTTCTTTACAAGAAAACTTCCGTGGTCTAGGGATTAGCGTTCGGTTGTTTAAAAAAAATTCTATTAGTTTTATTAATTAATCCTACTAATATTATAAACGCGAAATACTTTTATATAGTTTGGTATTAAACTAGAGGATGGAACAGGTTGCCTGTGTCTGGAGGCTCCGCTCTTCCTTCTACAACGTGTTAACGGAATAAGCGAAGCTGAGAAAGTAGTTTGTTCAGAATCAAGAGTAGAATTAATTTCACGGGTTTTTAATAGGGGTTTTTTTATTATTTACATTTTTGGCGCTTCTATTCTAAATATTTTTGTGGATACGCGCGCAGTGACGCCGCGCGGTTCATGAGCGTTGAGGAGGGGAGGGAAATGGGCGCGGAGTGCGAGGACTAGAACAACGAAGAAACTAGAAAAATGATGAAATTTTAAAATAACAATATCTAGATTTAAAAAACTTTTTTTAAGATATTTTTTACGGGTATGGATTTATTTTAATAAAAATCAGTTGGGGTGTATGAGAGTTTCGCTTATTCCATTAACACGTTGTATATGTTTGCTGGTGCCCAAGGATCTGTGTGTGAGTGATTAATGTATTACGTAAAAATGTGTGTTAGTGTGTGTTGTGTAAGTGTGTGTGTTGTGTGAGTGTGTGTTGTGTGTGTGTTGTGTACTTCTTGACTCGGAGGTTCTAGGTTAACTCAACTTGGTTGAGGTCCTGGAACAAAATTCACTTTATGAGACTGTCCCCAGTTTGGTGGACATGCTGGTCGAATCACCTGATTTTCTAAACAGTAAGGTCTTATCAGGATGTTATTAGTTAGCTTTCATAAATTTCCCAGTACATGTTTTATATTATTTGTTTTGACCTAAGAAAGACTAGGGTTATTGGTGTGTAATCGTTGATCCCCAGACGAGCCACGAGCTGGACCTGTTCCACAGCTTCAATGTGGACAAGATCCTGGAGTGCCGCATCATCAGCGTGTCGGGGCGGGCGCGCGGCCGGGGGCTCGCCAAGCAGCTCATGCAGAGGAGCATCCAGCTGGCCGGGGAGCGCGGCTTCAAGGTAACATCTCCCCTGCAACCTCTAAGGTCCTTCGTACACAAGGCTACGCAAATATTCGATACTAAAGTTGTATACTACATTAGTATCGAGTCGCGAGTATCGAGTAGCGCACGGTCCGTACACATGAAATTGAATCGCAAGACGCAAATTGCCTATTCAAACCAAATTCGATTATTTAAACCAAGTTCGATAAACAATTCCTGAGATCTGTATGTAATATCAGCAATTTCCATTTACCATTTTTTACTATTTAAAACAGCAAATTTACAATAAAAAAATAAATATTTTAAAATAAAATATTTTTTTATTTCAATTCTTACAGTTTTAAAATTTAAGACAGCTGAGACACTCCCTTTAAGTAAAAAGATACCTGTATTGGGAGGCCTCGCTCTTCCGTATGACATTTAATAGATGCTGTAGAACTTAAATATTACAATGATACTGTAGGATTTAAATATTACAATATTAATTTAGATATTTCAACTTTAAATAACCTTTGGTTTTCCCTTCAGTCCCAAAGAGAGACAAAGTTAATTAAGACAAAACTTAAATAAGTAATCTGAAATTAATTAAGACAAAACGTAAATAGACATATTCTGCAATCAATTACTAATTATTATATTATTTCCATATTAAAGTGATACTATAATAAGATTTGATACAATAACATCGGGATACAATGCGCGCAGCGAAAGATGAGACCTGTCTGATGAAAGTAGAGGTGATTTTGCGCAGGTACGGCCTAGCGTCCCTCCCCACTTACCGCCAAAATGGCATGCAAACTGTCTACTGCGCAGGATATCGCTTAATATTGAATATCGCTGTGACTTATGTAGCGACGATCTCGTCCGGCAGGTAGCGCACGACTGGCGGGACGCGAGTCGCGGGACGAATGTCGGCGACGCGACTCGTGTACGAATCTCAATGGATTTGTATGGCGGTACTCGCTTGGAGACTTAAGTCGTCGAGTATCAAAGATTAGCGTAGCCTTGTGTACGAAGGACCTAACTGATCAGCGTTTCCAGGAATTGTAGGCTGGCAGACAAATGACGAAGCGGAATTCAGACGAGCGTACGGTGTTCACATGTGTGTTTTGGCTGGCGGTTGGCGTGAAGGGGGACTAGTACCAAAGTGTAACATAATTATGTGTTAATTCGAAAGCATATTTAATAATGCAAATACTAGTTAGGGTGCTTGCTGATTAATAGGGATGATAGATCAGCTCAATACGAATAGATTTGGTCCTTACAAGTTTTTCTGTGCGTCGCTGCGTTTTTGAGTTAAAACAAAAAAAATAAGAATAAATAATGTTGCTTTTCTCTGCCTATGTGGCTGCTGTTTAAAATTAAAATACTTCTGAAGATGTAGAAAATCAAACAGGCAGACATGCGGGGCTATGCATTATCACGGGACGAAGTAGTGGTTTTTTACATTTTGAAGCACTGTTACTTTACAACGCAGGGCTATTATGGTGGCAGAGGATTTTTAGGGGTCATATACATTGTGTTTAATCGGACAGTCATAGTCTGCCAGGTGTACATTTCAAAATAGTTAAAACTTAATTCCTCAAAAACGCAGGTGTGTGGATGTCTGCCAATATTTTTTGTATCTCATAGAGGATGCATCTTATCATCAGTCAAAGAGGCAGACATGAGCAAATCATATAGATTTTTTTCCGTCAGCACCCTAACTAGTAGTGCCCTCACCTCAGAATAAACTAAACGTGTTAGCGGCATCTATGCATTACTAACAGAACTAGATACTGTGATGGTGATCAAGAGCCAAGTTTATCTAAGAGTTACGTAAGTGATGGAATAGATGTCGCTTTTCTTAACTGAGCATTCTGAAAAGCAACTAGATAGATATAGATAGATAGATAAAAATCATTATTTTTAGAACTTTTTACATGAATTTACATAGGGTCTCCCAAAGCAAGGCTTCATGAAACCATCTGGTCCACAGCCTCTCGCTCTCAGTAAACAGTATCCTGATGATGGGACGTATGACCGGGGCTGGTCAAACACCCCATACTGAGGAGCATCCAATAGTTTTATTATTTGTTCTTATGTACCATAAACTTGTGGTATAAACATACTATTTTCAGGCTTGTGATTCCGTTTTTATGATAAAGCTAAAACAAAAACACACCGAAACGACACGTTTCTTGTACGGGCAGAGGGATCCTCTTGCTTTTTAACTTTTTTATTTTATTTGTTAGGTTATCCGGGTAACCCACCATAATAACTTCCTGCGGATATGTATTAATTTTAAAAGCACATTCAGCTAACGAAACTGAACAACTTTCCCTAAGAAAAAAAATATTTTTCGTATTATGCATTAACTTTAAAAGGAACTGAACAACTTTCAATTCGAAAGATAGGTTGAAATAGGTACGACAATTTTTTTTTCGTATGGGAGGGCAACTTTTTTTTAGTATTTCAACCTGTGTTTCTTAGGGAAAGTTGTACAGTTTCGTTAAAAGAACAGGCTCATAAAATTAATGCATATCCTCAGGAACAGGGTGTATAGGCTTAGTGATAGGGTCCCGTTGTCACTCTTTCGATAGGAAACCATAAATAAAATAGTTGACTGCTTACCAAGGGAGCAAAGAACTATTTTAAGGGCGAGAGCGTTTTTTGAATCCGGAGCGGAGTGAGGGATTCTGGAGAAGAATCCCGAGAGTAACGAAGGATTCAAAGTGGTGGACACTACTTTTTATCACTCTCTATGAGAAAATAAGTAAATGCAATTATGAATATGTAAGACAAGTATACGTTTATTTATTTATATAAGAACAATAAGACATGACATAGAAATAATTAGAGGCCAATAACAATATTCACATTCCTAATTCAAATCATACTTATTAGAGATTAAAATGATTTTAGTCCCTTGTGACGTAGAACGATTTAGGTCTTTATCCTTCTAATTCAATTTAAACCTCTTTTAGTCCCTTAGCGATTAAAACGCGATTTTAGTCCCTGTTAACGTGGAACGAACTAGCTTTTTTCGAATAGATGTGATAAAAAGGAAATTACATTGTCAGGAACATCAATTTGATGAATAATTCTTGAGCTAACTTGTTTTAAAAAAGCTGATTTTAATTTGTTTGTCCATGAACCAAAAAAAGTTTGAAAACGAAAAATATCTTCACGCTTTCAACTACCTCATGACCTTCGTCTGTTTCCAGCTGTTCAAGGTAGACGCGACAGGCGCGTTCTCTCAGCGCATCTGCAGCTCGCTGGGGCTCCGCACGCTGAAGCGGGTCCCCTACGCGGAGTACTGCGACGCCGGCGGAGCGCCCGTCTTCAACGTGCCTCCGCCCCACGACGCGCTCCACATCATGGTGCTCGAGATCGATTGAACTTCGCGTGCTCTACACCTGTCGGCTGCCTGTTTCTTCCGATGGTTCTATCAGAGATGGATTTCAAAATCCGCTGTTTTGTAACAAAACTGCTACCCAAAGTAAGACGTAATACTGAATGACTAACAGTGTTTTGTTATGCGATTTCGCTTCTGGCACTCGTCGGAACGTCGTTCAGCTGTTTTCCAAAACAGCTGATTCTACAATCCATCTGAGGCAGCTCTACTGTGACTCTGCCTATTTCTCTTGTTTAGAGATCGCCATATAAAACAAGGATAAAAGCTTTATTCTCGATTTGGTATCTTGCTATTATGGTTCACATCTTGTGATATGAATATATTGTTCCTCGAGCTTCGAGCAACATGATACCCCAAGCAAGATCGTGTTGCTCAAAGTGCCTGAATTATATTGACAAACAGTCAATGGATTAGAATGACAGAAGTGTGAGAGCAGGACGGAGCGATGCTCTACACATTGGAGCGACAGAGACAAGTATCGATCCGACCTGCTCTCACGCATAGTTTTTATTGCTGTTATTCTTATCAAGCTTTATTATTTCGACTGTAGGTTTAGGGTGCCATCTTTTAAAAGGTATTGAAGCGAATTAACAGAATGTTGTGTTTTAATGTTTGTGACGTTATCGCCCTCTGTACTCAATTTGGTGTAACAAAGGTGTCAGCAAAAAATTGTCGATATAATGTAGCCAAGAATGACAGCAATCTGGAGCGATGCGTAAGATATTATTATCGTCATGCCCGATGGTGTCGTTGGTAGTGAGCCTGCCTTTACTCTGTGGGCCGCGGGTTTCATCCCCGCCCAGGGCAATCATTTGTGTCATGAACACAATTGTTTTTTCTGTGTCTGGGTGTTATTAATCAATTCATGTATGTATATCAGTCTCTGATACCCATAGTACAGATAGATACAGTCTTTGCCTAGTTTGGGATCAAACGATCTTGTGTGAAATAAACGTACATCACGCCTCTATCGTCAGGAAAAAAATATATCGGAGCGACAGAGACACGTATCGCTCTGTCCTACTCACATTCTGATGAAGCTGCATCATTTCGACCCTATCTTGTTATTATCGCTCGAATCGTAGGACATGAATTGGTAAAAAAAATTGTTCCTCGAGTGATATTGAGCCATCCGTAGCACAAACTAATTCATAGGTCTATATTCCATATATTAAATGGCATTGAAACAAATAACTAAAAAAATTATGTGTTTCAATATTTGTGAAGTTTACGCCTTCTATGCTCAACATTTAACAAACGTGTCAGACATATAACTTAAATACGAGTATGTACTTTTATTATATAAGCGGAAGACAAAAATCCTTAAGTGTCAGATATATAATTCATTATTTGTTGAAACAATTTTCCTCTTTAGAATTTTCATATCTTGTCATTAGCCACTGCTATTATCAGATCAAAAAAACAAAATAAAATTGTGTATTAATATAAGTATTATGTTCCTAAATCAAATAATTTGCTGCATTGTTAAATATTTGCTACTCCGTGATCTGCTACGCCGTAGCAATATCGTAGCAACAACTGCTGGACAACAGCTGTTTTATTTATGTAGAAGTTTTTATATGTAACTAATTTTGTCGGCTATTTATAATTTTAGTATGTAAGACCATAAACCTGATTTACTTTTCCAAAGAAATTTAGTTTCAAAAACAATATATTTTATTTTTTCATACAAACCAATTCACCGTTAAAGGACAGTTTTGCATGAGAAAAACATGCCCTTTTGTCCCGCGTTTCTTAAGAAAAGTTGTTTAGTAATACATTTAAATTATTTCAAAATATCTAATAATTATAATCTTAGTATCAATCACCCAGCGCACAAAGTACCTATATTAAGAAAAAACACTTTACAAAATTCGTCCAACATTTTCGATTGCAATATTTTTTTTATTAGCGGCACAAATTAATAATATTCGATCCTTCAAGATAGAATTGTATCCAAAAAATCTAGATCTATTCTGTACTCACCTATATTTAGGCCTAGCTATTTAAGTTTAATGATATTTTGCCTAAGATAATAAGCTGTTGAAAATGATCTTTAATGAAAATGTTCAAAATGTAAAAATACAGTACTATTAGCATGGAAGCACAAACTTTAAGTTCGGTTAATAATGAGTATTTTACGGTACAGTTTTGTGTCTTCCTAGCTTAAAGAACTAACTTTTATACAGATGTCCAAAATGTTTCCAGCTAACTGAAGCTGTGGATGCAGACTACTTGAAACCTATTTCGAAGGAACAGTCGATTTAAATTATTATTAAAAAGAAACTTTACATCTAAGAGATTTCATATACATATGTTCCACATATTGATGTCGCAGCACTGGTTTAATCGGTTGATTTTGCTGTAAAAATAATTATTCAGCGGCTCAAACAATTAATTCTGCAGCACAAATAATTATTTTGCTGGACAAATAAATTTAGAGCTGCTCAATCAGGTATTTTGCTGATCATAAAGCAAATGCTGATAAACTTGAATTTGATCACCCGGCTGATTTAAGGTTAGCCTTCTCATTCGGGCTAGCTATCGATTAGGCAACTCGTTAAATGTTGAGCGATTAATTGAATGCCGGCAGATCAATCAACCTCCTAGGCACTCAATTAACTGCCTGATTAAACCAGTTGGCTGCGACATATCTATATCTGCTTTACATAGAAAATATGTGATAGGGCATTTCGTATGGGAATCCAAATCTTCTTTTTGAATTTCCAATCAACAATTTCAATTTTCAGAAGATATAACGCTCGATATTTTAGTAGTATCTAGTAGACAGACTGTCCTTCTGGAATGACTGTGTTGTTTGATAATGTTACACATAGAAGTTATTTTACTAAAGAAATTATAGACGAGTATTAAAACCAGTATTAAATGTATAACACTATTATATTATACACGTTGTTTTGTAGAATATTTACATTTTACTGTGCTGGTCACGAAAATATACTTTAAAAGAAGTTATTTAGTAGTTAGATCATACGTATTATATTGTAGATGGGTGACCCGTTCTATGACCGACAGGTTGCAATCATTGTTGTACAAGAGGTGACATCAAAACCGGCAAAGTGTATGTCGGACTTCGCACATTTAGGGTTTCTATCTGTGCCACGCATTTGACAGCAGAATCAAGTTGGTTATAATAGGAAAAATGTGGGAATTTCAAAAACAAATCAGATTTATCAATACATTGATATTTATTCGTAAAGAATACACAATAATAAATATTATCAGAAAGTTTCAAGTTCATTGGTCATTGGGTAGTTAAAAGATTCTTTGGAAGACAATTTTGTGCAAAAAGCTTTGGTGGCTTCTCATTCTTTTGTATTCCAACATCTTTTGATAAATACTGTAAACACAAATACAATATTTATCTACTCAACAAGTTATAAACAATGATACTCGACTCAACCCAATTTCTTTTTCACACCAAAAATATTTTTCGACAATTTTGGGTCAACAAAATACTAATAAGTTGTGTAAAAAGAGGATTGTAGCTCCAACCGTTCGGCTGTTGTATCACAACCTCAACTAGGTTTTTTCTCAATAATTTGTCAACAAATCAAGATACTATTATGCAATAACTACCAGACTTTCATAGAACGGGTCTGATTAAATGATTGTTATTATTATGAAATAATAATACATATGAGTATATAGCGGGTCTGTGTTAGATGTGTAGACGTTGTTACTGTACTCGACTGTATACTTTCAGTAAATAATATACTACTTGTAAACAAATTGCCTTTTATTAAGAAATACATCAACCTGTGCCGTATCACGAAAAGAAGCGGATTAGTCTTATGTATAGCCCGCGGCATAAAAGAACAGTTAATTACTCTCTTACTACGCTGGTTCAGCGACCCCAAGAGGATCTTGGCCTCGGACACGAGAGTTCTCCATTCTTTCCTGTTCTGTGCCGCTTCTTGCCAATCGGCTCTTTGGAGGGCATCCAAGTCTTTCCGCACTTCGTCACCCCATATCTGTACGTACCTAGGATGACCGACTGGTCTTTTTTCACTCGGTCGTCCCACGTAAGCTCTTTTGGCGGCCCGATCCTCTCCCATTCTGTCCACGTGGCCGACTCCCGCCCGTTCGGGCACTAGGTCTTCGATCTCCCTATTTTTCCTTCGCCTCCATCTGCCGTCCGCCTTCTTGACCGGTCCGAGAATTTTCCGCAAAATTTTCCGCTCTGCCACTAAGAGCTTATTCTTTTCTTTCTGTGTCAGTGTCCAGGCTTCAGAGCCACACATTAAGATCGGTTTTATGATATAAAAGAACATTATTATAAATATACCTTCAGTTACCACACTTCTTCTTATATTTAAGAGTCACGCTCTTATCGGTGGTTACCACACAAAGACCCAAAAAGAGCTGCGATCGAAGACTTCTGTAGTTGGACATATTTTCGTATTTGCATGTTTCGAATAGTGTCGTATCGATATATCGAAAATTGGGAGTAGACACCCAGACCCAATCTTGGATTAGATTTTGCCAGGTCAATGGCCAACCTGGCTGTCAGAGTTGTCATTGACTTGTCAAGCCGCCAAATGGCTTCTGACTTGGCTTAACGACTACTATCAAAATTTTGGGAGGGTCACCGCCGTCACTAAATCATGACCGCAAGTTGTCTTACACTACGATGAGGGTAGTAGGGCTTTTGTGCAAAGTCCGTCTGGGGAAGCACCACCCTCTTACCTATTTCTGCCGCAAATAAGTGCTGCCACTGCTGTTTCGGTTTGAAGACAATTACTGGCACACGAGACACACCATCTTAGTTCTCAGGGTTGGCAACATGCTTTGCTGTCTTATAATAAGTGTCAAGTTATGCCACCAATAAGACAGTGGACTCTATGGGGTGGTGACTGCTTACCATCAGGTGGCCCACCAACTCGTTTCCTCACTTGTAACATAAGAAAAAGCATAATTAACTACCTCATCTTTTCCGTCTTATTTAAATGGAACTTATATCTTTAATTTTATGTAATTTTTAGAAGAAATTAGGTAGTTTTTAGAGGACATTGGGCAGTATTGGTGGTTCTATCAAGTTTCCTTTTAAAAATGGCAAATAAGTTGTTTTAGTTGGCCTGAGTATTTAGAATTCAAATTCTGTTTTTACAGAACGACGATGTACCACCATTCAGATTATTTTATTTAGATTCTTCAATGTTATTATCTCTGTGGTCTAGTGGTTAGAGCGCTCGGCTCTCGACCTGAGGTTCTAGGTTCGATTCCCCGGTGGGGACACTGTCAAACAAAAATCCCTTTGTGCGACCTCCCCATAGTTTGGTTAGGACATTGCAGGATGAATCACCTGATTGTCCGAAAAGGTAGAAGATTCCGTGCTTCGGAAGGCACGTCAAGCCGTTGGTCCCGACTACTATCTAGGGATGTAGTCGTTAGTGGGCCATGTCAGAGGGCTTGGGCGGCTCAACAACTCTGACACCAGGGTTTGTGAGGTCGGTCATCGACCTTGCAGCCCACACGATATGATGATGACGATGGATGTTACTTGCAGATAAATTGATTTTAGGAATTATTGCATCAATTTCTTCTCAGATAAGTAAGTATAACTTGGTATAAATGTGTATTAATGTACCAGTAACATATTGATCGATTTATCTCTTACGATGAATTTACACCTGTAACATCCTATGAAACGTCCACTGTAGGACTGGGAGCTCCCTCCAAAGTCCAGCGAATGCGTGGTACTTACATGGGGATTTACCATAATCACCACGCTTGTACGCGTTGAGGCTGGCGACCGCGAATTTCCATAGATGCACTTAATTTCAAAAATACACAAACCGAGCGGGTAGGTCCCCACCTACTATTGGAATCAAATCTCTGTTTTAAAAGTGTTATGTAGGCTATTTATGAATTTTGTTATGGAACTAAAGAAATTACATAACACTGTTAAGACAGAGATTTGGTTCGAGAAAGAGGCTTAACATAATAAGAGCGCGTAAGAGGGTTGTGGGGGCTATACACGTTCATGTTTCAATCAATGTTGGCAGAGCGCCAGCCTCCATACAGCCGCCGCAGAGAGCTGCGTGCACTAGCCAAAACTTCTCGAGCCACCGCGCACAGACTAACTTGGCTACTAGCAAGATTAGTAATTTTTACTTATAAAAAAACAATATTTGTGTGAGATAAAAAGATTCAAACTTGAGTAAAAGTTGACGATTGCCTTCGTCGTTCTCAATCAAACTTCAATTTTATCGTTATTTATCTGCCTTGTGAAAATAATTCGACATTTAAAATTTCAAATGTGATATTTTTAAAATTATAAACATTGTTATAGCAGAACAAGCAAGAAATTGTGTTGTAAATTTGTTTTAGAATGTTGTAGGAACGATCTTATTAACCAAATTTAAGATTATTAACAGAACTTGGCACCCATTTAGGTAGATATCGCTTTTTTTGTCGGTGAATTCAACACCCACGCATATTCTTTAGAATGAACTTAGCTTCCATTTTTTTACATTTATGTTTTTGTGGGATTTTGAATACGTAAAAATGTTTGAACATTTGTTTGACATTTAATGTTTGTATAATATTTTGATTTTTTATGATGATTATTATTTTTATTTAAATAAATCCATTCCCGTAAAAAAATCTTAAAAATAGATTTTTTTGCTAGATATTGTTATTTTAAAGCTTCATCGTTGTTCTAGTAGATTTTTAAGCGCCCACTTCCCTCCCCTCCTGACCGCTCATGAACCGCGCGCCGCCAGCGCGCGTATCCACCGCAATAGTTAGAAGCGGCAAAAAATGTAATAATAAAAAAAAATACCCTTATCAAAAACCCGTGAAATTGATTCTATTTTTGATTCTGAACCAACAATTTTCTCAGTTTCGCTTATTCCGTTAACACGTTGTATATGGATTGTATCTGATTTAAACTGAATTGAAAAAAACAATTGTGTTTCTTTTTTAAAATATGGTGCAGCTGGAAATTAAAATTAAAAGAACTGCATAAATATATTGCAGTGGCAGAGATAGTCTCCACGTCTACGTCCCCAGAGCTACACGGAATTAGCCGCGCCAACAACGCTGTTATAAAAGCTTGCAGAGCTGGCGCGGCCTGCCTGCCTGCTTTACTTAAATACTGGTATACTTTCTTGTTTTTAAAGCGGACAAAGTCGTTGGCATAAGCTAGTGATACTATAAATGTACTATCGAGTGTCTTGAGTTTATCCAGTCTGTGGGACAGCGAGGATAAGGACGACCATGGCGTCTGTCTGTCTGCGTCTCCAACCAACTTGTTATTTCCTATTGATTTTACCATTGCTCTGCTCAAATTGCACGCGTCTTCATTGTGCCCATTTTCTTTTATTCTTGCCTTTCCAAGGCATCAAAAGTCGAAAAACGAAGAAATATAAAAATAAATTCTGATACGAGTATTCATCATATCGTGTGGGTTGCAAGGACGATGACCGACCTCACAAACCCTGGTATCAGAGTTGTTGAGCCGCCAAAGGCCTCTGACATGGCTCATATTAATCAGCAGATAGTAATCGGGACCAACGGCAACATGCCTTCCGAATCACGGAATCATCTAACTTTTCGGACAATCAGGTGATTCATCCTGCAATGTCCTAACCAAACTGGGGAGGTCGCACAAAGGGGTTTTTGTTTGACAGTGTCCCCACCGGGAATCGAACCCAGAACCTCCGGATCGAGAGCCGAGCGCTCTAACCACTACACCACAGAGGCTGACATTAAATTTGTTTATCACCTTTGCTTTCACTAGAAACAATTTTATAATCTGTCTAAGAAACATATCTTTATTTAGCGCGGGCTTAAGGCCTAAACGAAAAAAATAATTGTACGATCGGTTTTGTTGAGTCACCATGCCCTTTGAGTTTTTGCCAACCTGTCTCTTATACCCTATTACTAGGTTATATAATAATATGTTCCAAGCTCATGCAAGCGAATAAAACCAAGACTTCTCAATTAGATTTCTCAAAGCGCTGCCTAGACACGTATTCCACGCCCAACTATTAGCCAGCAGACTACGCCCCGCATACAAACTTTCTCACCTTGATCTAACTTGCGTTGAACTAGATATTAATTTATGAGTTGTGTTATAAAACAGCCTTATCATTAATACATTATAATAAAACTTAAGTAATTTTCATGAAAATCTGGTCTCGGTCGGGGGCGCAAAAAGGCGGAAGATCGTGGTAAGTTGATAGTTCGGGGTTCCGCAGTCTGGTCATATACATAATAAGATACTTAAATCCTATACTATTAAACGAGCAATATTTGTATATATATTTGTAATCGGTTTCTCGATTCTCTTTTTTTTTTATTTCCCAAAAATGTTTCTTTGGGAAAGTTGTTCAGTTTCGTTGACTGAGTCTTGACTGATCCTTTCAGTTTTTGGTACAACGTCTCTTACACACTGAATATTTACGGATTTCTCATACTTCTTCCAGGTTACGGCATTCGAGCCTCTAACAAAAAGTGTGTTACTGAGTATCTACTTTCACCACATTATGGTTTCGGTTATGTATCTTAGGAGGTTGCCCGCCATGGGGTCTCATTCCGTATTACGGGTTTTACGACGGAGTAAATAGCCCGAATTCATTTGGCCCTTTTGTTTCTAATAATTAAACTAAATGTTACTACTAGGTTGGTAGGTAAAGGTGTAAACTATGACATTAATTCAATTTTAACATCCAGATATCAATTTCTTCTAAAAAAATACCTTATGGAAAAAATTGCCCGAACAATTTTCGGCACAAATTCGTTCTATGACGTGAGGCATCTGTATTATATTATCTGCCCAGGCTGCGGGAGCTCTAACTATGAGCGATATTACCGAAACAACAACGTTTGTCTAAAACGCTTGGTTATTTCATCATCATCATCATCATGACATTCCATGAAACGTCCACTACAGGACAGGGAACTAACTCCCTCAAAAATTCCAGCTTTTGCTGAACCATTTGGAAGGGAAGTACACTTGTTAGCGTTACGGCTGGCACCATGGACCGCGGTTGTTGGTGACCGCAGAATGTAAGATGATACGATACACAGAAGGATGCTGCTGCCCATCCTCTGGTCGCTTCTTACGACACCCACGTGTAGAGATGGGTCGGTATTATTCTTTGCCGGCATCGCACAGGGCCTTAGTTACTTAGGCAAACGTATTTGTATTGTTAATATAGACCAAATTACCACGATCACCCCAAAGTAATATAGAACCCATTCAGGGAGTTTTTGAAATTTTTGCCCGTGTGCCAATAAATCTCAATCCAATGGACCGATTCAAAAAACAAAACTAATATCTAGCACGAAAATTATTGTCCAACTTAGTCGCAAACTCGAATATCATTCAATGAATTTGAATGATATTCGAGTTCACTAAGAAATATAACTCTCAGGAAATGAAAAAAAATCGACCTCTCCATGCAAAATTGGAAGCTTGGTCGCACAGTTTGTATGGAGAGGCTAAATGTTTTTATTTCCAAAAAGTTTTATTTACTAAATGTTGTTCAGTTAAGTACCTTGATTTTCAGTTTTCGGAAACGTGTCTCTTACACCCTATATAGGAATTATTAAACTAAGATGTCTTCCATCCTGTATAGCTTCTAGACCGTGAAATAGGTAACCTAGATGAGCTAGACGGTCACCTTGATGCGTGGGCGGCTGTATTCATTAACTGGAAACATGTTTATGAAATGTATGAAACATTAGGATGAACTTTGTTAGACGATCTTATCACATCTAATTACTGACCTTTGTGTCTAGGGCTCAGAGTAAAAAACTATAGAGTCCGTCATATACATATTCTGTAATGAACTAGTGAAGTGTAAAGCGTCTCCCTTGCGCCTATACTAGTCGGTCAAAAAACTCAGTTAAGTTTTACAATAGTCAAGAAATCTTTAAAAATATGCGAAAGTGAAAATATATCTTTTTTACTTGTGAATTGATCATTAATACTAAGAACGGAAGCCTAAATAATCCGTAATAGCCATTATATGCGTGATTTTTAACACCATATTTTCCTGAATGTGTTTTCACCAGAAAAACTGTGGTAGTAGCATTTATTAGTCCCATGTCACATATTTCTCAGAGAGAAAGATAAAAATTTTACGTCTTTAGGTTATGATAAAAATCCATACATTTTAGTATGGAGGTCCCTCGCAAGAAAGTGATACGCTTATGGCTCCCTCCTTAGCAGAAAGAGCTGCTACTTAAACCTCCTTGGTCTAGGGCTTGTGGGTGACTTTCCACCAGTACTGTGAGCAGGAAAATTCCAGCCAATAGGATTGCTCCATTTGACAGCGCATTTGACAATCTAGGGAAATGGCGCCATCCAATAGGTTGGAATTTTCCCAGCGCGTAGTTTAGCTCCCTCGCACAGCACTGGTGGAAAAGCAGCCTGAAGCTGTAAAGATAAGCCGCATCAGGCCTGTGACACTCCGCACTCTAGGTATGCAACGCGGCGCTAGAAGTCGACTGGGTGAGGCAGTCGATTTTACTTTTCTTTATGTCAACTTAAGCTTATGGCGGCAAAATAAGTAAGTAAGTATTTGCATGTTTGATTGAACAATTATACATACTTAGGTATCCTTGCATCTAGCTTAGTATCTCATAAAGTGACAAAATCATCGCCTTAGCCCACCTGTCCGCGATCACCCGCGATTTAAAAACGCGTCTTAAGCGGTGCACTGCAAGTATCGACTGTATAAGGTTGAAATTTGTCGGCAACCCGCCTGGGATGTCGGATCTGTAAACGTTAGTTTACTATTATTTAATCTGTGGCCGCATTGTTATTTATCAGTCTTCTTCTTCTTTCGTGTCGGCAGGAACACAGGCTAAATCTTACTTGCCCAGAAAGCGGCTACCGTGGTAGCCCTCTGGTTACCGTCAAGTAAGTTCTCACGCGAGCAGGTGGTCGGGCACGCGGGACAATTAGTGAGGTGTGCCATGGTTTGCAGGAGTTCTCCACATTCACAGCTGGCGTCTGCGCTACTTAGGAATCCCCACCGGCATAGGTTATCCTTGCTTCGGCCAACTTGGGTCCTCAGCCTATTTAGACTTCTCCAGGTTGGCCAAGGTTCCTTATAGCCAGGAGGCAGGTTTTCGTTGGGGGGGTACAGTGAATGTGGGTACTCGCTTGCCCAAAGTCTGCACCTCACGTCGGAAGGGTTTTGGTCGGTAGGCTGTGTGGATCGCAGGAAGCTTTTGCGGCTTCGCAACCGACCTGCGGCGGGAGAGAGCCCGTAGAGTGGATGTCTCGGGTCGCTTTCCTGTTTTTGTTTTTCTAGCGAACAGGTCACTTCTCTACGGACTCTGGGAGGAGCTATCCCCGCAAGAGGGAACAGCATACCGACAGAAGTGGAATAAGGCTAGGGCAACAATAAAATGCGAAAGCCCTCCTTGCAGTTTCCCGAACAATACAAACTGGATCTCCTACTTTACTTACTTTATCTATTACTTACTTACTTATTATTTTCGTACTTACTTACTTTATCTATTTCGTACTTACTTAATTTATCTATTTTGTATCTATTTACGTTTATGTTGCAAATGAAAACATTTAATTTGATACGCTTTCACTGCTGCACCTATTTGTGTGAATGTTTTGGTACGGAAAGAGTTCACGATAAAAATCATGTCTTGTGTGTACTAGGAACGCATAAACACAAAAACCGGTCAAGTGCGAGTCGGACTCGCGCGCCGAGGGCTCCGATATACCTCAAGTATTTTGGAAGCAATAAAGTCCATTTTTAGGACAGCAAAACTAAATTTGTTTGTAAAGGTTTTTTGCAGATTTCTAAGAAACTGTGCAACTTAGAAAGTTCATTTTATTTTTGCTGTAATATTTACATAAAATTCTATCTACTGTAATTTCCTTTTACAAACTTCGGAGCTAAGGGGGGGGGGCATTTTTCATCATAACTTGAAAACTGAGAGTCGTAAAAAATATTACATGTGAAGTAAAATATTAAAATGTACATGTGAAGTAAATTTTGCATCCCTGTTTGGGCCCCCTTTACATTAATAGTCATAAGTTTTTTTTTTGTTTTTCACGTGCAATTTGGGCCACCATATTCTAAAACGATTCCAAATTTCAAGTCGATAACATGAGTGGTTGTTGAGTGTGACAGACAGACAGATGGACAGTGTGACGGACGGACGTGTGACGAACGGTGTGACAGACAAAGTCACACCATAATAGTTCCTTTTTTACCATTTTGGTATCGGAACCCTAAAAATGATTAGCCAAGCCAAGCTCATCTTTTCTGCTTCGGCTGGGAATCACCGTTAGCGCAACAACATTGAGCTACAAAGACTTTTAATTAGAGAGAACATTTTTCTTAGTTATTTCCGGCAAAAATATCAGTATTTCAAGCCCTGTGAACCCACTCATTTTAGGGCATGTTGCTCACAATATACTTCCTCAATATACATGGGGGAGTGAATACAAAGACAAATATCGAAAGGTCGACTTAATGATTGGTTTCTATTTCTGATAATCTTTTGCACACGTCTGCTGACTCACATTTAGCAATCTTTTACTTAAATAAAATCAAATGCTGAACGTTGAGAACCGTCGATCTAATTATAATCTGTTTCACGAGTCAATGCCAAAGCTTACCAACACATTTTGCAGCTATATCATGGCTATTGTGCTCCAAGATCAACAGTAATCAGTTAGAGCTGTCAGAAAAAACAAGTTTGTAAAACAATGTTATTTTTCCGTCCAACGTACTCTGGTTCGTCTTGTTCGTGGTGGTCTGTCTGGTTCTATGGCTTAAAGGTTGCCAGGAAAATGCGGAATTCCGGAAGAATTGACGTATAGTCGTAGTATATAGTCGCGTAGTGTGTCGGGGGCGCAGCTAGTTTGGACGAAATAAATTTGAAATTGGAAGGTCGCGTAGGCCCGCATATTCAGTACAAAAGACCCTCAGGAACTCAGGAGCACCACGAAAATCTCGCGGGCGGGTGTGTTGGGGTGCGGGGTGAATTGCGGGCGGGGGGCGGAGAATGTCCGTTCTGTATGATAGTACGGTCAACCGCTTGTCGGTAGAAACTTTTTCAACTTTATTACCACGCCATAAGGTCCAAAAGTGTTTCTACCGATGTGCGGTCGTGTGTACTATTACTTTATTCTGTGCCACAGTGGTAGTGCTGCTGATACGCCGAAGTATTCCGGTTCGATTCCTGGCTGATACCTGATTGAAGAATTTGGATACTCCGGGTATTATTTTTCGAGTTAGTGTATAAGTGAGTATTGTTTAAAAAAATGTGATTGTGATGAAGCCAATCGAACAATACAGGGTACTTACACGGTAAGGGACAGGTTGGCAAATACTGAAGAGCATGATCAGTCGATGAAACACATAAAAAATTCGGTCTCTCCATACAAACAGTCAAATAAAATTTGTAATTCTTTCTTTTCGTTTGCGGTTATATGTGTCTTGGAGAATATAAATAAAAAAAAAAAAAAAAAAAAATCAATTTATTTCGAGCATTGCCCATAGCGTGTTAGTATGTTCTTATATCTATATTAGTAATTATTAAAATCTAAAACCCTATAACTAATTTTAGTTTCTTTGGCGAGGTGGACGCGGGTCCAGTGCTGCATGATAGCACTGTCCACGTCCAGTCTCGCCGCAACAGTCTGCAGGAGGCTGTTGGAGCTGCCCCGCACCCGATGGATCAGGGATGCTATGCGTTTTCTTACGATAGCTGAGAAGCTATCAACACCAGCTTCCGCTAGCATCCCCGAGGCACTGCAGTGACGTCGCAGCCCCATCAGCCCCCGAAAGGCATTATTGTACTGCGTGCGCAGAGCCCTGTAAGCTCCTTGGGTGTAATTTGTCCACAGGCTGCACGTGTACAGAGAGTTACAATAGGCTTTAAAAAGTGTAACCTTTACCTGTTGTGTACAACGTGCGAACCTGCGGGCAAGCATATTCGCCCTAACGCACAATGCCCTGCGCTCCCGCTCTATATCTAAATCATCTTTGAGCGATTCGTTGACCCAATGTCCCAGGTACTTAAAGCTCTGCACTTGTTTGAGAGGAGCGCCATTAAGCCTAACAGTTGGAACTTTGTAGGTCTTATTTTTAGCTTTGAAAACAAGCAGCTCACTTTTGGCAGTGTTGTACCGGAGACCGTGGGCCAACGCATACCGCTCACAGATGCTAATAAGCTTAATTAAAGCACTGATCGATGGACACAGCAGCACAATGTCATCGGCGTAACTTATGTTGTTGACAAAGGTGCCGTCAATAGAACAACCGACGCCGGCGCCGCTGAGCTCACCGATCAGTTTGTTCATATACAGGTTGAAAAGTGCTGGCGAGCTTATCCCACCTTGCCTCACTCCACTTTCCAACCTGTACATGCTCGAAAGCTCTCCTGACCACTTAACATAATTCTTCTGATGAGAGTACCAGTACTTCAATACCGAAATATACTCATGAGGCATATCGGTGTCATCATACAGCTTTTTCCACAGGACTTCATATTGAACTAAGTCAAATGCTTCAATAAATGCGTCAATATAGTTCCGCTTCATTGACTGATCATATTCTTCAGTATTGCCACCCTGTCTCTTACACCCTGTATGTAGCAGTCAAGTAGGGAAAACCCTGATTACTCAGCCTCTAGGGTTTAGTGCTCATATCATACTTCAAGTGGTGAGTCAGAAAATTTTAAGAATAAATTTTGTTTTATCTCTTAACCTCGATCTAGTCTTGAAGACAGAGATGAGGTCGATGATGGAACGAGCTTACCCAGAAGAAGCCTGTTTACTCGCGACTTGAATAGACTCGGGTTATATGAACTCGGGAACACAAACGCGAGAGAGAATTCCACTCTTTAGCTGTGCGCATTAAAAAAGATATATCGCTTAATACCACATTCAGAGAGCTATCCTTTTCAATTTTATTGACAAAAAACGAAATTCAATAAACCACAACCTTATAGTGAAGTCCGAGTACGTCAGTTAATACTATGTAGTGAAACAAAAGAATTGGTTCATTAATTTCTTAAATAACCCCTACAAACAACAAATAATAGTAGTAGGTAGGGTTATTACAAACGATTTGACGCTTTGTAAACACGAGACCCAGTCGAGGGTTTACTATCGTCACGAGTTTGTAAAAACCCCTACGAACGTGTATCTTACGCTATTTTTTAATATATACATACATAATATCACGCCTTGTTCCCGTCGGGGTAGGCATATACAATAACTAATTAGAAATTGTGTTTTGCATCGAAACTCATCATCCAAACTGTCACTAAAAAGACGCGATGCCACTACTGATCTAGGTGTACGAAGCTTTTAAATAAATAAAATGTCAAAAGGCTTAAAATATGCTGAAATTATATATACTTACTGGACTATATAATTTCAATATATTTTGTCAAAAAGTTGCTTAGTTTTATTTATTTTTCGCATAAAGTTAAAATAATTTTATTCTCAGAATCTCAGAATGTGAAACTCCTTGCTACCATACTTTTCATTGACCATAATTATTGGCATACGCATTGAAACAAAAATAAAGTTAATCAATCGCACTAGTTCGGTAAGTAACTACTTACGGGCAATTTGTAAGTCACGTCAGCCCATTTTACGAGCAAATGTATTGAAAAATATTTAATTAAAGGCATCAGTTGACGATCAAGCAGGTTCAAGCCCGGGTTACTTTGAATTTATTTTATCTTTATTTATTTTCACATCTCTTTGTAAAATAGGTAAAAAGTCTTGTAAGTTAAGTATTTAAAAGAGCACGTGGGTTTTTTATTGTCGCTTCTATTTTTTTTTAACCCACATGGCGCCACTTTTTTTGTGAAGCGACGTAAATGTACCTAATTGACGTCATTAAGAGATTTTTAATATCTTACAATGAATAAAGAACATTTTGATTTGATTTTTTATTTTGAAATGTACATACATACATAAAATCACGCATCTTTCCCGTCGGGGTAGGCAGAGACCACAGTCCTCCACCTGCTACGATCTTGACATACTTCCCTCGCTTCCTGTACTCTCATCTACCCGCAAATGCACACGCTCCGAGGTTTAGGGTATTAAGCTGGCTTTTATTCAAAACGTCCTGAAATTCGAACATGGAACGTTCGCCGTGGGCAAAATTAAAAATCCGAGGTAAAAACTAATTTAAGCCACGATAACACCTGCTCAATTCAAAGACAAATTCGGCATACATTGCTGGGCGGCTTTTTTATGTTAATTGCAATATCCTTACTTCAACGAGCAATGTATGCCGAATTAGTCTTTGAATAATGCTAGGTGTGATCGTGGCTTTACTTATCTTCACTTGAATGAATTGGAGTGAGTTGATAACTGGGTCATTAGGAGATGGAAGAATAACAAAATTGTGGTTATCGCCATCGAGTCGCCGTCGCTTAACATTACAAATTATGCGAATCTACAATGTTTCTTGATTCAATAAAAATCGGCCAAGTGCGAGTCAGACTCGCACCCTAAGGGTTCCGTACCTATCTACCATATGATATACTAAAAGCTTTTGCTATTTGATTGTAAAAACTCCGCGACAATCCAATTTGACCCCTCTTTTATAGAAAAGTTCTTGAAACGGGAGCTCACCTTAATTGGTTACTATTAGTAGTGAGAAAAATTGAAATATTTAATGATTTTAGACTTTTCCCTTTATTTGTACTGTGAGACCTAGCTTCTGGCCAAACTTCATAATTTTAGGTCAACGGGATGTACGCTGTAGGTTTTGCTTTTTTGCATAAATGTATGGAGATGAGGACATAAAAAGCTATATCTTTTGATTGCGTCGTTGTAAAAAATTTAAATTTTCAGATCCTTTGTGGTTTATGGACTTTAATATTCTTTATCAATTTCAACCTGATACGAGTACCTCTTCTCGTTCGTGAGAAAAAGGGTCTTGACAGACAGACGGACAACAAAGTGATCCTGTAAGGGTTCCGTTTTTTTTATTTTGAGGTACGGAACCCTAAAAACAAAGAGATCAATGTAGTAGTTGTTGTTAATCCAAGTCAGAACCTTTAAAAACTTTTATCCACTATCTAAAGTCTAGAACTGGGTCTGGTTTGTCTTCAGAATAGCAGAGGTCAGAAGTTGTCGCTCTGTGTAAAGAGCAGAAGTCACCTCCAATCCACTAGGTTAGGTAGACAACTTCTTAGAAACGGGAGAAAAACATGAGAAGAATGCAAAAAGACTCAACTCTGGAGCTACAATAGTAATTGAGGATTAAGACATCACGCATTTTCAGCGATTTAGCTTCTTCTTGTTCAATAGTATCACCTAAAAGTCACTCCTATAATTTTCGTATCATAATCATCATATAGAGAAAATCATGATTGACCTCATGACTCCCAGCCACCAATAACCCCAGACATAACTCTACGGACTGCGCCTACTAAGCTACGATTTTGCTACGGGCTACGGCGTAGCCGATTAGCTACAGACTACTGTAGATTTTTTTGATGTATGATATTTTACACTGGATCAAATCGACCTATAGTAGTTACCGTGAGGTGCCGGCAAAGAATAGTACCGACCCACCTCTACCCGTGGGTGTTGTAAGAGGCGACTAAGGGCTTCAGAGGATGGGCAGCAGCATCTTTCTGGGTATCGTACCGTCTTACATACTGCGGTCACCAACATCAGCGGTCGCCAGCCTCAACGCTTACAAGCGTGGTGACCATAGAATACTATGGTCGTGACTATGGTAAATCTCCTGCAAAGTTCCACGCCTTTGTGCTGGAGTTCTGGAGGGAGCTCCCTGAAGTTAATAATAACCTACTTAATATAACGTAGGTGACTCTAAGAAATAAATTCTGTAGGCGAAGCCGCAAGGCGGAAAGCTAGTAATATTTTCTACAGACAGTTTTGTGTTTTCTACTCACTCACATCTAAATGGCTGACTTGTGAAATTTCAATACAGTTTGGTAGATAGAAAAATCAGCTGCAAGGAAATTGACGATTCCAGGTGAAAAACGTGTAAAATTCTTCTTTCGTATTCTTAATTTGACCTTAAGTGGTATAAGCTGCGTCCTATTAGACTTGTAGTCTGTTCCAGCGAGAGGGTATATAACCCGGCGCCGGTTCGCCGCTCCGGCAGTGCTCGCCGAGTCGCGGCGGAGAGTGGAGGGGGGGCGGCGTGACGTCACGGCTACAGATGAACTTTTTACGAACGTCTATCGAGATACTCCCACTTGAACCTTCCAGGTGAGGGATACTTCACAGACATTTTTTTGCACATGCAGGGTAAAGTAATAGAGAAAACAGAAAAGGCTTTATGAATCAACGAAACTTTTTGAAAAGTTTTTTTCTTGCTGTCCCTATAATGATGAAAAAAGTGTAAAAAGTTATATTTACCTTTACAAAGTCACGCTACAAGAATCGGAGTGGTATTTTGTTATAAATTTTTGTCGATTCATTACGGCTTTAAAGTTTTCTGTACATTAGTATATCATGCACACGAAATTAATTCACGCAAAAAAATTGCCACTTCTTTTCACACATTTATCCACTTTTTGAAAAAGTAGAAAAAGTCTAGTCAATCTACGAAAATATGTATGGAGAGGGTTGGATTAAATGCACTTTAGGGGATAATTTATTAAATTACCAGAAAACCATTCAAAAATTTAAAATCACAGTGATCCCCGACATAACTTTGATTTTCTTAAAACCCGTATAAGGTGAACTCAACCTGTGTAATATTTACCATGTCGCTAAGGTCAGCTTATACTGGTATTTTTACAAAAAAATGTGTTTTACAAAATTGTCGGATTTAATTATTTAAAGCTTCAACTAGCCTATATTACTATTTAAAATTAATTTCTCTAAATGTGCATTCAATGCAACCTCATATCGTAGATTGACTAAAACTTTGTTTCGCAGTAGCAAAAGTCAGTTAAATCTTGAACTAAAATAATTGAACCGTAAAACACGATAAGCCGGCTAATCCAATCCAGTCGGCTTAGAGGTGTTAAATACGAGTACTCGGTTAAGTATATTGAGGCGATTATACACATAATATGTACAATCCTCGTCGTTTAGTGGACCACCGGAGAAACAAACGTACGGCTTCGTCAGAGTAGCTCTTCTTCGCAAGCTTCATTTCTTCGCACCGCAGGATATCACCCATACTTGGTTGATATTCCGCACATTCGCGCTTTGAAACATGTTTTATAATGCGCAAGGTTGAAGAGTGGAATTATCTGCCTGCATCTGTGTTCCCGAGTTCATATAACCCGAATCTATTCAAGTCGCGAGTGAATAGGTTTCTTCTGGGCAAGCTCGTTCCATCGCCAACCTCATCTCTGTCCTTAAGACTAGATCTAGGTCAAGAGTAAGCCCATTGACAATAAAAAAAATTGTCGCTACCTTGGTGTAGTGGTTAGAGCGATCGGCTTTCGATCCGGAGGCTCTGAGTTACTGTCAAACAAAAATCAGTTTGTGAGAATTTTCCAGTTTAATCACGCTTCTACTTGAAGCTGTTCGTTGGAGATTTGCTGTACCCGTTTCTTTTTTTAATTTTCCCCGTTTTATATTTAAATAGTTGTTTCATGTGGTTCTGTCTAATATTCAAAACAAGCTTCTAACAAACAACCCAATTTCATAATCAGTTCCGATTCGAACATAATGTAGTTAATAGTAGCGGTACGTAGCAGTTACGCGTTTCAATCTAATTTTGTTTTCCGTTTAGCAAGCTGTGGTTTCCCGCGTCGATTTTTTAATATTTATATTGAGTTTGCTTCACAATAACAACTCATGATAGCGCGTATTTTTTAATCACCCGAGGTGGTTTTGCCCATAAAACTGAACAACTTTTACATACATACATTTCACGCCTTGTTCCCGTCGGGGTAGGCAGAGACCACAGCTCTCCACTTTTCCCAAATAATTTTTTTCTGAAATATGAAAAAAATCGGTCAAGTGCGAGTCTGACTCGTGCCCCGAGGGTTCCGACATACCTATAGTATTTTTGGAAACAATACAGTAAATTTTTAGGACCGCAAAGCTAAACAGATTTAAAAAAAACTCTGCAACTTAGAAAGATCGTTTTTTTTGTTGTGTTATTTACATAAACTTCTATCAATTGTAATTAATTTTTTCTTTTTACAAACTTCGGAGATAAGGGGGGGAACGGATTTTTTTTTACATTATTTGAAAACCAAGAGTTGTAAAAAAATAAAAAAATACAATTCGACCTAGTAACAACTGTTTGAAATTTTGCCCCCTTTACATTTTTTTTGGGCCCCCTTTACATTAACAATCATAAGTTATATTTTATTTTTTCATATGCAATTAAGTTGGGCAACCATATTCTAAATCTACTCCAAATTTCAACTCGATAACATACGCGGTTGCTGAGATATACAGGTGTGACAGATAGACGGACAGACAAAGTCGCACCATAAGGGTTCCTTTTTTAACATTTTGGTATCTGAATCCTAATAATTGACCTTTCATACAAAATGTGGGATGTTCCTCGTGTCCGTATTACTGCTGCTGTCAGCTAATGCAGTTTGTATGGGAAGTAGAATTTTTTTTTCGTATTTTGACCTAGGGGAAACAAGAGAGTGATTGCCCACTGTCAACTATTGTCCACCCTAAGGGAAATCTACATTTTAGTAGATTTCTGATTGTTTTAATAGACCCAAAGGATAATGTAGATGGGTGTATAGGTTTATAACTACAATATAGCAACGCCTAGAGAAATAAACAACAATCGATCTTGTGTCACGAGGCGTGGGTGTTCTTAATAAGGTAAGATTTCTAATTTCTTAAGGAAACGTGGATTTGCTATACAAAATTATGTGTTTACTGTATGTGACGTGATTAAATGTTGTTTAAGACATTAACTATACGATAAATTGAACCCATGAGTAAGAAGAAATTATTTCTGGTTACCGCTTTTATATGCCGTTTAAAGCCAATACTTTTTAGTAATTGTCCACCCATATTCAGTGATTGTCATATAGATTTAAATAATAAAATCATGTAGTTTAGTTTACAAATTATTTTTTGTATTAAAGACCTTTGGGGAAAACACCTTGTTCACTATTTCACGTAAAAAAGAAATGGACAATCACTAAACCAAAGGGTGGCAATCATTGTATTGAATGGGGAATCACTATACTTTTCAGTGTTTCTTTAAAATTATCTTAATATTTTCTGAAACTGTTGTATCCAAGTTCAATATTACACTTTAAAAATTCAATGAGTCTGGAGACTCTTCCCAAAATAAGCATTTTCATTGCGATCTCGTTAATATAAACAAAATATATAAACCTATAGTGTAGGTAGAGCTTAAGCCACGATCACACCTAGCTGAATTCAAAGACTAATTCGGCATACATTGCTCTTTGAAGAAAGGATATTGCAATTAACATAACCAAGCCTCCCAGCAATGTATGCCGTATTAGTCTTTGAAATCAGCTAGGTGTGATCGTGGCTTTAATTGGACAATCATTATCTAGTTTCCCCTATGCTCCTTGGGAAAATTTGTTCGGATTCATGGCCAGTACCACCGCCTAAAATTTCTCCTAGAATATCTCTACTACTTTGTTATTTTGCAAGTGACTTCATTTTCTTGAGTCCGACTTGCACTTGGCCGGTTTTTAATAATTATTGAATAGGGTTTTCGATGCTTTGCGTATAATTACCGTTTTTACAATACAGGTAACAATAAAAAAGTAAAAAAAAACGTTACTTGTATACAGAGTGTAAAAAAAGGGTATAGGATGTCAATCTGCCCATGAAACTGAACAAACAAGTCGAAATACGAAAAAAATATTTTGACCTCCCATAGAAACTGAATAGGTCAAAAATTTCTTTCTTATTTCGATCTATGTTCCTTAGGGAAACAAAATCTTGACTTTCCATATAAACTCCATCCATCAACTGATAGCGCATTTCGTATGGGAGGTGAAATTGATTTTTTTCGTATTCCGACTTGTGTTCTTCAGAAAAAGTTGTTCAGTTTCATGAGTCGTCTCACATCTTTCAGGGTTGTTACCCTTTCTGTCACACCCTGTATTACTGTAGGATACGCTGATTGTTATTAATTTAAACCACATAAATTAATTCAAAATAAACTGTATTTTCTATATGTTGGAGCTATTATAAAGGAGGATTAGGTTTACACGGATCGACGGTTATATAACTATTTCTATGTTTATGTCATAAACAATTACTTTAGATTAATTTTAGAACACCCTGTATGAACACATCTTTTGAGAAAATAAACCTAATCCTAGCTTCTTAATAAGGTACAGACCTTAAAAGGTAGGATAGACAGTAACGCACAAAAACTCAAAATACAAAAATACTATAATTTATTTGACACTCCTAAATTACTACGAAGCCTTAGTAATAGTGTCTTTTCAGAACCATGTTTGCATGGAACACTAAAAATTGGCATGAAATTCAAGAATAATTGGAAAATTGCATATATTTTCGTTGTGAGCCTAAGTGTACTAGCACACTAGGCCAGGGCTCGCGTGCGGTCATACTGACCTCGCTGCGTCTAACGTCTTGCGCCTCTAGTGATTAACGATCCACTTCTAGGTCTTACGCAAGGCTTTTAAAACAAAGTCTTTGATTTAATCAGGTTTTAAATTAGGAAATCTTAATACAGACATTTGCCAAATAAAATAGAGTAAAAATTATTAATGTGGTTTCGTAATAAAAATAGACAAACTGAAAAACCGATCAAGTGCTTCATACCAAAAACGACAATATTTTTTTAAATAAAGCTAAAATAAATAAGGGTTCCTTGTCGACTACGGAACCCTAAAAACAATCCCTATTTATGAAAAAATTGTGTTTTAATTTATTTTTAATACTTTTATTTATTTATATCATTTCAATAATTATCACAACACTATCATTATTTTTGCAATGTCCGCTATAGCCACACAAACGTTCAAAAGGTTCAAAAGTTATAGCCCTTTAAATATAGGACACACATGCAGTTAACTCCCTAGGAACTCTAAAAATTACTTCTACTACATGATTAAGCTTATAATGTATGAAAATAGTTTTGCGATATCGATCCAAAGTTAAAAAAATTCTGTTAGATGATTGCGGAGCCTTGAGCAACCGAACCCTACTCTCAAATGAGTTTCGTTTTAGCTTCACTAAACTGTGTAGCATACGTTTTAGGCTCGGACCAGACGCAGCATATTTTGCACCGCGTAATAGCGTAAGATACGCAGCCCGCTAACAAAATTCTCAGCGTAACTTACGCGCTGGTGTGAACGGCACGGCATGTCGAAATTCTGTGAAACGCAATTTAGGCGCGAATCATCATTCGCACGTCTGCCACAAACACTGCTTGATGTCTCCTGAAATTTGTCTCCGATGTCCCGGGTCAGCTTAGGCCTCAGGGCCTGATTAATAAGTGGCCGGCCGTTTGACGTAAGCGCCGAGCCGTCGAAAACAGTACAGAATTTGGACTCTGGTTTCCTTAGGACAGCATGATGATGGCCCATTGAAAGGTACTCGCGCATGAAGTCCACGTACTTCTGGCGGAAGACGGGATCTCGCGTCATCCGACACTCCATCGACATCAGTCTCTTCTCAGCTTGCAGTTGCGTCGCGTAAGAAACGCTGCGTCTAGTCCGACCCTTAGTCTACTTCCTTTTATTTAGTGCATGAGCCGGAGTATAAAAGTTATGGTTTAGGCTGACTTGTCTTGACTTGACGCGAGGGATGATTTACGAGGCGACTGATGGCTGACGAGGGTTTCGCGTGATGGAGGGCATCAAACCGACTGTCTGACTTCAGGGTCGGCTTGTGACCTAGGTCACCTGAATATGAATGATGCCGCTTCCGATTCATTTTTATGTCATAATTTTATTTTTACGTTTCTGCTTGCACGCGTTATTTTTAGGGTTCCGTACCTCAAAAGAAAAAAAACGGAGCCCTTATAGGATCACTTTGTTATCCGTCTGTCTGTCTGTCAAGACCCTTTATCTCACGAACGGGTAGAGGTATCAGGTTGAAATTGATACCAAATATCAATGTCCATGAACCACACAAGATCTGAAAATTTAATTTTTTTACAATGACGCAATCAAAAGATATGGCATTTTATGTCCTCATCTCCATACATTTATGCAAAAATGCAAAACCTACAGGGTACTTCCTGTTGACCTAAAATTATGAAATTTGGCAAGAAGCTAGGTCTCACAGTAAAAATAAAGGGAAAAGTCTGAAATCATTAAATATTACAACTTTTCTCACAACTAATGGTAACCAATTGAGGTGAGCTCCCGTTTCAAGAGCATTCATATAAGAGAGGGGTCAAGTTGAATGGTCGCGGAGGCGATTTTTGTTTTAGTTCTATTTTAAAAACGGGAACTCATACAAACTTGTAAATTGGTATGTTTATAGTGCATAATCTATAAAATAACAACAAATAATAAAATTTTATCATGCGCGTGTCGGACTCAAAAAACCTAGCACATTAACTTACTGAAATTTCAATTAATACAATTATGACTATGTGGTGGTACGGAACCCTCAGTGCGCGAGTCCGACTCGCACTAGGCCGGTTTTTTTTCAAATGATTTGACTACATACACGTTCCTTTTAAACGTGGGTTGGTAAACGTGTGGAAGACGAGATTTTGTAGGACGGCCTACGGTTTATTTTTACGTTTATTGAGGAAAACCTGATTCATGGTCTTTGGAATGGTATAAAATAATGTTTATATTTCTGGCCTGATATCAGTACCTTTGTCGGTAATGAATGAATTGACGGAGGAAAAATGCACGTGAATGCGTGGGTTTCCAAAATCTTTCATTTTGAAGGAGTCACGTAATTGGTGGAGTAAATGTCATGGTAATGCGATCGTACTTTTTAAATTGTGCTCAATAATAACTTTATGAGGAGGTTATAGGTCAATTTTATGGAATTATTTGTTATCATCCTCGTTATCATCCTAACTCATCCTACAGTTAACCGATACTTCCGCAACATTCCGTCACCCACATTCAGCGGAAGTGCGACTGATAACAGTAACTTTAAGAGTACGCGCCCACATATTTATTACCTAATTGTTATAATAAAGAGATTGCCGAAATATAAAATAGACAACGAATTCCATTCAAGTTTTCATTAATTTGAGGTTGTTTTATTGTGGGAGTAAGGGGTTGGATTGTGGAGTTCTCAAAGCCCACTGCGACCTGTTAAGCTTGCTTCAAAGATGCTGACAGTCTTGCCTAAGATTTTTTTAATTTAGGAGTCAAATATGTAGTAAGCCTACCTTTTAGTCCAGTCCTGAATAGATCCAGGTTGTAT
Source organism: Athrips mouffetella (assembly GCA_947532105.1). Taxonomy (NCBI): domain Eukaryota; kingdom Metazoa; phylum Arthropoda; class Insecta; order Lepidoptera; family Gelechiidae; genus Athrips; species Athrips mouffetella. The sequence goes on from OX383965.1 coordinate 549,420, forward strand.
TATACTTCTGCATGGAGAGAGTTCCTTTTTGAGCCTAAGAAGAAGAATTAAACAGGATTTTTTTAGAGTGAACTTAATCTTTGCGTGCGAAAAGTTTCTAACCTAATGAGTGTATGACAACCTTAAATGCACTGTTGTTTAGTGGTAGAGACCTGTAATTGGCTTCTTGGTGCTTATGTAACTATTAATTAAGTTAAATCTAGCTGTTGGACGTCCTAAAATTAATAAAATAAATTAACGACATAAAGGTTAAAACTCCAAGCGGCGTCTAGTGCCTTGAAGATACAACTTCACCAAGTCATCATCATCATATCTTGTCGATTGTAAGATCGACGACCGACCTCACAAACCCTGATGTCAGAGTTGTTGTACCGTGCAAGGCCTCTTACATAGCTCATTTATCGGCTTCTTCCGTAAATAATAGCCGGCACCAACAGCTTAACGTGTCTTCCGAAGCCCGGAGTTATCTTTTCGGACAATTCCTCGCCCATACGTGTATGTTAGCCTTAGTTATAGTTTAGTCAATATACTTCCATCGTAAAGAGCACGCAACGTTAACTTAATACGCTCCCGGAACTCCCCCCCCCCCCCCCCCCCGCCCCGCCACCGCACAATGTGGAAGCAACAACCAAACTGAGAAAGAACAAAATAATTTTTGTTTGACATTGTTACCACTATGAATCGAACCCAGAACCTCTGGATCGAGAGCCGACCACTCTAACAAAGACTAAGATCTTTGTCCCCCAATATCCTATACTATTAAACGAGCAATTTTTGTATATTTGTAATCGGTTTCTCAAAATGCTTTATGCACTTCATACGTCGACCATATATAAGTGTTAGTTTATTGTTGTATAATAATTTCGCTGAAGAGGGTGTATTATCGGGGCGGTCGATCGTTGCACTGAATTATTAACCCTCACCCGCCTTCGAGCACCTGCATGCAACACTCGCCTACTTTCACCCGACATGGGGTACTAATTTGGCTCATTTCCTCCTGAAGTCGTCTAAAGGTGTGATAATATTGAACAACTTTTATTATTATATTCTTTATTGCACAATTAACATACAGAGAATTACATACAAGAGGACATTTACAAAGGCGGGCTTATCTCTGCAAGAGATTTCTTCCAGCCAACCTAAGGTCGTGAGAGAAAATGTTCGTTTAGCGGGACACAAGTGTGCAGTGAGAATTTTAAAAAGAAAATATAATATATTTTTACACGTATATACTACTTAAACTAATATACTACTAACTCCTTAAATACAATAAACACCAATACATATATAAATATATATACAAACATACATAAATAAATAAATAAAAATACTAAATACTATAGAGAGAAATGCACAATGATGACTACACGACTGATGACTACGACGAAGCAGTGATTTGCCGAAGAAAATGTTCCTTTACTTTTAGTTTAAAAGAGGCAATAGAGGGACTTTCTTGGATAGATTTGGAAAGACGATTCCATAATTGAACAGCAGTTTTTGTATTTCCCTAAATACAAAAAACCAAATTTGACCTCCTACTATACAAAACGCGCTATCAGCTGATGCAGTTTCTATGGGAGGTCAAAAAATTATTTTGTTAAATGACCTATGTTCTTTGGGAAAAGTTGTTCAGTTTCATGGGCAGATTATTACACCTTTCCGTCACACGCTGTATAAAAACCTAACCCCTTATCACAATACCTATATTAAACTTATTATAAGGTAAACTTGCGACAATAGTTAAACTTCTTCTTCAACTTAAAAGCCATGCTCCTGTCGATGAAGCAACTTTTAGTCTGTTCTTTTCTCCGTCAGATGCTTTAGTTTCTGATGCGACACAACTTTGACCTTCTCCTTGATCTGGTCTAAGTAACTTCGTCTAGGTCCTTCTATGCCTCTTCTCCCTTCAAATAACTACTCCACATTTATGTCAATCACTAGCGTCCCAAACTCTCCCTTTAACCGCCCATACCACCTGTATAAGTCTCAGTGAGATGCTACGTCAGATGTACAAAACAAAACGTGGTTTTATTTATGTTTACAAATTACTATCGATTAAAGCATTGCTCACTTGTTAACCGATTGTCCTCAATGCACGACTGCAGTTATAGGAAATGAGTGTCGTCTGATCCTCTTCGTTGAATCGGAATCGTCAGCTCATTGATCAGCACGACCACTGACCCTATTACATACTATTTACAACGCTCACGTTGTGACAGCAATAAAAGTGTGTGTTTGTTCGCAGGTCGAGGTCAGCGGTGGCGAGATCACGCCTCATCCGAAGACCACATCATGGATTTCAATCTAACACGGAACAACAAAAACCTTAAAAAAAAAATTAACAATATTTTTATCAATCTTTCAGTGTCGGCTGCTGGGATGGATTTTTATATTGTTTATGATAAAAGGATGTTTCGGTGATAGGAGTTTAAAGATGATAGCGGTGGTGCAGGCGGCACCGTCGGCGGTCAGCGCGCGGTCCGCGGGCCCGTGTGAGGACCGCCGGCGCAGTCTGCAGCCACGGGCGTCCCCCGCCTGCCCCCGTTTAGCTCTCGTACATCGCGGCACCTCCCAGCTGCCGCACTGTAGTGATGGGTCATTTCGCACTAGACAGGGACCGTAGGTTGAACAGGTAAAAACATGAATAACACACATGATTTATACAATGGTGGGTGTGGCTGTTCGCAGGCGACACCCTGAACGGGCAGCGGCTGATCGAGTTCCGCCTGGGCGGCGAGGCGGACCAGAGCGAGGGTCTCGCGGTAGCGTCCGCCGAGCTGATGGTCCGCGCCGAGAGTGCGCGCGCGCGACACGTGCGTTACACGCTGTGGGCCTTCACCGTGACCAACGGGTCGGTGGGCGCGCTGGCGGGCGCGGCGCGGGCCGACGTGCAGCACGCGTGGCAGCGGCTTGACGTGACGCACGCGGTGCGGCGCTGGGCGGCGGCTGGCGCCAGCGAGCCGCTGCGACTGCTGCTGGACTGCAGCGGCTGCCTGGGCCGCGTGCGGCTGCGGCTCGGCGGCGGCACGGCGGCACGTCCGCTGCTGCGTGTGAGACTCCACCCGCCGCGAGCGCGCCGCCGCCGGGCGCTGGACTGCGACGCGGCGCCGCGCGGGCGCTGCTGCCGGCAGACCTACTACGTGAGCTTCCGCGCGCTCGGCTGGGACGACTGGATCGTGGCGCCAGAGGGCTACTACGCGAACTACTGCCGCGGCGCGTGCGCGACCAGCTACCACTCGCAGGTGGCGGAGGCAGCGCGCCTCGAGCGTGCGGCGTGCTGCGCGCCCACGCGCTTCTCCGCTCTCTCGTTGATCTACTTCGGTGCGGACTCCAACATCATCAAGCGCGACCTGCCCGAGATGGTGGTGGAGGAGTGCGCGTGCCCGTAGCCCCCTCCCCCTCTCCCTGCGACTCCCCGCGAGCCCGCAAGCCGCTGTACACAGCCCGCCCCGCGCCGCCGCCCGCTCAGCGCTTCTGCCGCTCTCCTGTCTGATTTAATCCGAATCGATTATAAATAATATTCTCGACTTGTGTAATACTTTGTTCCTCACGTTCGAAAGACTATATCCTACGATCGAATATCCGGGGGCGGAGGCGCGCGCGCACGCCCGCCATCACGCGTAATTCGCGTCGCGCGCGCCCCCGCTCCATCTAAATAATTTAATACGCCATTTTCTTTCACCCCGTTTGGTGATCGCTTGTAATTATTGTAAACTGTATTATAATAATTATTATAATTACATATAATTTATAATAATAATAAATCAACTTTTTCATAATTATTACTACCTTTTTCATTACACTCTACTTCCGAAAAAACTCATTAGTTAGTTTGGCAACCAAGTTAACTACCTATTCGTACCTACTTGAACAAATTCATGTAAAACCATAGAATACATGAAAAAACTAAAACTGTAATATTACTTCATATCAGTAAAAATATCTAGTTTATTATTCGAAAATTAAACTGTGTATTCACAAACAATAGCTTTCCTTTGACAAAATCTTGTAATTAACCACAGTATAACCACAGTATAGCTAAAGAATATATAATATTACGCTTCTTCTTTGCGTGTCGATGGCATCGTCAATTTAATTTTATATTTGTTTAGCCCAAAATTTGGCAACATGCACTGCATTTTGTGTGGCGTCCATTAACTCTTGCTGTGTGCAGGTGGAAGGGGACGCAGAACACGATGTTAGGTGGGCCATAGTTTGTATCGCACCACACGTGCAGATCAGATTAGGATCCTTTGAGAAACCCCACCTGGACATGTTGTCTTTACTGCAGCCAACCTGAGTCCGAAGTCTATTTAGAGACTTCCAGGTCAGCCATGGCAAATTCTGTCCAGGCGAAAGACTCTCTGAAGGTGGAACAAAAGGGGAAGGAAGTGAAACTCTTTCACGCCACAGTCTGCAGCGAGCCTGTGAAGGGTCAGAGGTTAGGCTATCGACACACCTTACGAAATTTTTTCGGCTTTTTAGCCTTTGCGGCACTGGTTCGTGGCTGTGCAGAGGGTGTCGTGTGTCTTTCATCTTGGCCTTTTCACATGAGCTAGCCACAGATCTGCGGACACCTGGAGGCGCTATTCCAGCCAATGGATACAGTAACTTGACCGGAGTCGGCCTTAGACAGCCAGTAATTGTGCGACAAGTTTCATTTAAGGCGGTATCCACTAGCTTTGCATGTGATGAACGACCCCATACAGAGCATGCAAATTCGCCGGCAGAGAACGCAAGCGCCAAGCCAGTAGTTCGCAGCACTTGCGGGTTTGCGCCCCATTTGGTGGTAGTTAGACGGAGCAGTAGGTTATTCCGAGAATGCACCTTTCCTTTTAATTTCTCGCAGTTCTTACATTAATTACGCTAACGCGTGTACAGCCTTCATGTTTAACTTTCTTTGAGGGATCTCAGTCATTTGTACGATATTACCGGAACCAAAACTTTACGATCTAGTTTAATGTTTTGGTTTCGTAACATCATTCAAATTGTCTATACCTAAGGGGTGTAAGGTGCAAGTTTCCGAAAACTGATAGAGCATGTTCAGTAAGCGTACCTGAACAACTTTAAGTGAATAAAACTTTCAAGAGATAAAAATATAAATCGGCCTCCATAAAAATTGCAAACTTGATTGAGCAGTATGGAGTTTTACTAAGTTACAGTAACGTTGACTGATCATGCTCCTTCAGTTTTACCTATTTACAGTTACGTTGACTGACCATGCTCTTTCAGTTTTACCTATTTATAGTTACGTTGACTGACCATGCTCTTTCAGTTTTACCTATTTACAGTTACGTTGACTGACCATGCTCTTTCAGTTTTACCTACTTACAGTTACGTTGACTGACCATGCTCTTTCAGTTTTACCTATTTACAGTTACGTTGACTGACCATGCTCTTTCAGTTTTACCTATTTACAGTTACGTTGACTGACCATGCTCTTTCAGTTTTACTTATTTACTGTTACGTTGACTGACCATGCTCTTTCAGTTTTACCTATTTACAGTTACGTTGACTGACCATGCTCCTTCAGTTTTACCTATTTACAGTTACGTTGACTGACCATGCTCTTTCAGTTTTACCTATTTACAGTTACGTTGACTGACCATGCTCCTTCAGTTTTACCTATTTACAGTTACGTTGACTGATCATGCTCCTTCAGTTTTACCTATTTATAGTTACGTTGACTGACCATGCTCTTTCAGTTTTACCTATTTACAGTTACGTTGACTGACCATGCTCTTTCAGTTTTACCTACTTACAGTTACGTTGACTGACCATGCTCTTTCAGTTTTACCTATTTACAGTTACGTTGACTGACCATGCTCTTTCAGTTTTACCTATTTACAGTTACGTTGACTGACCATGCTCTTTCAGTTTTACTTATTTACTGTTACGTTGACTGACCATGCTCTTTCAGTTTTACCTATTTACAGTTACGTTGACTGACCATGCTCCTTCAGTTTTACCTATTTACAGTTACGTTGACTGACCATGCTCTTTCAGTTTTACCTATTTACAGTTACGTTGACTGACCATGCTCCTTCAGTTTTACCTATTTACAGTTACGTTGACTGATCATGCTCCTTCAGTTTTACCTATTTACAGTTACGTTGACTGACCATGCTCTTTCAGTTTTACCTATTTACAGTTACGTTGACTGACCATGCTCTTTCAGTTTTACCTATTTACAGTTACGTTGACTGACCATGCTCTTTCAGTTTTACCTATTTACAGTTACGTTGACTGACCATGCTCTTTCAGTTTTACCTTTTTACAGTTACGTTGACTGACCATGCTCTTTCAGTTTTCGGGAACCTGTCCCTTACACACTGTGTACTAGGATCCAATCGGAATATTATAGGTTGTTTAGAATGATAGCAGTGTGAACGTAAAATGGAGTGGTACTTTACGTAAGATGTCATTCTAATGAAGCTACATACATAAGGCTTTTGTCTTCATAGTGTCTACTATCAAAATTACTCCTTATCATACGTGGGGGTTAAATCGATTGATATTGAAGTCTTCTAACGCCAGGCCTACGCTAGTACAGGTTTTCTAGGACACGCCTATTGTAGAGGTCCAACCCTGGCTGCTCCGGCCTCCGTCCGTGCCGAACCGGGGGCTTACGGGCACATCAGAGAAGCTCCCAGGCCGTACCTGGAGCCTGGAGCCCAGAGGTTGATGAGAACGTCGCCGTTACGCCGAGCTAAAACTAACCTAAATTTCTTGTTCTGTGAGCGGTATACTCTGAGAATTTTACATTGGTTTTGCTCAGGAAGCCCAGTGATTCTACAAACAACTTACATGTAGAAAAGAATTTCTGCTCGAAAAAATATGGTCTCTATGGAGTATTAAAAAATGTTTTTCGAGTAGAAATGATTTTTCTTCATCTAAGTTGCTTCTTTTCTTGAATATAATAACTGGGTAACGGGAGCGAAAAATATTTACATTGTCATCCATCATCGATAGTAGTAGGTAGGTAGGCCCCTGGAGTTACGTCATGGGGTCTTGGCAAGGCATTAGCACCACCCCCCAATGTTGCAAGAGTCTATGAGCGGCAGCGACACTTACATCAGCTGTCTGCTAAAGCATAAAAAAAAATAAGCGGAAACGTTCATCCCTAAGAATCTGAGTCGCGCACTCCCTTCTTTCTGGATAGACTACAAAATTTGTTTCACGAAAAAATATACAGTGTGTGTTGGGTGACTGACTGTATTTAGTACAGTCAACTGCACAACAGCAAATATACTTCGGCTTAGGGCCAGCTTTATTACCAGACAGTAGACCACTTTTTCGATCCGTGTGGTGCCGGCAAAGAATAGTACCAACCCTTACATACCCGTGGGTGTCGTAAGAGGCGACTAACGGTTATAAACTGGAGTATGGGCAGCAGCATTCTTCTTTGTATCTTACATCTTACTTACTGCGGTCACCTACAACCGCGGTCCATGGTGCCAGCCGTAACACTAACAAGCGAGGTGACTATGGTACTTCCCCTCCAAATTTTTCCAGCAAAAGCTAGAATTCTGGAGGGAGCTCCCTGTCCTGTAGTGGACGTTCATGGAATGTTATAATGACGATGATGAGACCTCTTTTATTGAAGCTTAACTCTCCCGTGTGGTGCCAGCAAAAAATAGTATCAATCCATCTCTACCATATATTTTTAGAACCTTTTAGTTTTAGAAAACAAAAGTTTTGTTTCTGTCGCGCCGCTGCGTTTCGTCGGGAAGTCCGCACCTCGGCAGAGGAGTATAGGGTGAATTTCTGCTAAAGCCGCGATCACACCTAACTGAATTCAGACGAATTGGGCATACATTGCTGGGAGGCTTGGATATGATAATTGCAATATCCTTACTTTAACGAGCAATGTAAGCCGAATTTGTTTCTGAATTAGGGAAGGTGTGACCGTGGCTTAAGGCTGTGCGAGAGAGCTATGCCGTGAGCTGAAAGATTCCATAAAATAGGATTTCTCCATTCGACAGCGCATTTGACTAGCTAGGAAAAGGCGCAGGCATCCCATTGGCTGTAATTATTCCAGCTCATAGCTTACATTATGACCTTTTGTTTATAAAATCTGAACCCCATAAGTTATGGAAGTAATCGAAGTCTGGATCCCTTAGATGGTGGATCGAAGTGGCATATTAAAACTATGATATATTTGGATACCTCAGAAGGCGGATTCAAGAGAAAAAAATATTTTGCTTTGGCTCCACCGGTAGAGCCTTGCGGTGGATCCAAGTGGGATGAGGGGACCGCAATATCTGGTCCAAATTGGAATGAATTATTTTTTTATGAGCGGGCAAAGAAGTTGTAAACTCTGTATGACTAGCGACGAACACGACAAAAGAGTGGAATTCTCTGCCTGCATCTATTCAAGTCGCGAGTGAATAGGCTTCTTCTGGGCCAGCTTGTTCCATTGTCGACCTCATCTCTGTCCTCAAGACTAGATCGAGGTCAAGAGTAAGCCCATTGACAATAAAAAACCAGCCAAGTGCGAGTCAGACTCGCGCACCGAGGGTTCCGTACCAACACATAATCATAATTGTATTAGTTGAAATTTCAGTAAGTTAATGTGTGAATTTTTTTGAGTCTGACACGCGATTGACCAAATTTTATTATTTGTTATGATTTTATAGCTTATGCACTATAAACATACCAATTTTCAAGTTTGTAAGTGTTCCCGTTTATAAAATAGAACTAAAACAAAAATCGCCTTCGCGACCATCCAACTTGACCCCTCTCTTACGAGTATATGAATGTTCTTGAAACGGGAGCTCACCACAATTGGTTACTATTAGTTGTGAGGAAAGTTGTAATATTTAATGATTTCAGACTTTTCCCTTTATTTGTACTGTGAGACCTAGCTTCTTGCCAAATTTCATAATTTGAGGTCAACGGGAATTACCCTGTAGGTTTTGCATTTTTGCATAAATGTATGGAGATTAGCTTAGGTATTAGTATTCTTTAGTCGGCAGCGTCTTATTGACTTGACTAAAAACGCCCAAATAAAATATCTGCGAGGGGTGCGGGAATACAACGAGGGGTAAGGGGTGAGAGGGGGACACAATCGTAAGATGTTTATCTGCGGGATGTTTGTTTGTCGGTCGGTGCAGACTACAGACAGGCAGCCGGGCGCCGGGCGACCACGGCGCACGGTATGTAACTGCCTGCATCTTATTCTATTTTATTCACGCAGGGTGTCCAATGAAGAATGGTGGAGGTAGAATCTAAAGCGCTAAATAAATAACTTCTAGAACTACCAACGCAAAATTTTTATGTTGTCTATAATAAATGCTGACTCTATGATTATTGAACTCTGACTCTTTGAGGTCCAATGATAGATCAATTTTGTATTTTTTTTTATGTTACGAGCAGGTAATACTTTTTAATTTGAGAAGAAACAAAGACTATTTTTTTATTAGATTGTAAGTTGAATGATCGTAGCGATCTGTGTCGGCATATAAACTAGTAACCATTCCTATCTACTATAGATTCAGATTCAGATTATTTATTCAATGTAGATTCTTTACAGAATACTTATTGAATGTCATGCAGAATACAATTCGAATAGAGCGAGTCTACGCCGTTTCGGATCGTGCTATGGCAGCGTAAAATAATCATTATTCCTTTCTTATCGACACAAAACTTCACTTGCTATGTAAAATTAAGTTTTTCCCTTACCCCTCCTGGCCCTAAGTATATAAGTAACAACCTGCCAAAAAACAATTAATTGCAAAGCCCTTTGTAGGCACCCACTATCTAATATGCTGTTATATTTCTACGCCTAAAAAGTCCAATTGTTGCTAAAAATACGTCTGAAGAACGTGTTGAAAAACCCAGTAGGTAGCTGAGTGGGTCGGTTTTGTAAATCTGTTGACTGTTTACGATGGAATGTTAAATAGGATGATTACATTTTTTTTTACTAGCTGTGCCCACGACTTCCTTCGCGTGGAGTTTTGACTTAAAGTATAAACTTAGAGCCTATACACTGGAGCGAAAGAAAAGACATTTAAATGTCATAAAATGTTCCTCCAACGTAAAAGTTCAGGCAGCTACACTACCTCAGGCAGCCGGCGCCGGCGTGTCTCCGCCGGTCATCGATCGCGGTGCGCACTGCACGGCACACGTCACCGGCGACCGGCGACCGGCGACACCGGCCCTCGACCGAGCGGCGCCTCCAAGACGGCAGAAGGACCACCAGCCTCCGACAGAGTACTGCAACATCAAGCCATTCAAAAGAGAAAAATATTTGATTAATTGATCTAGCCAATTCTGTTCGAGTTCCGAGTGGTACCAGCAAAGTTCTGTGTGGTACCGGCAAAGAATAGTAGATTCAGATTCAGATAATTTTATTCAATGTAGATTCTTTATAGAATACTTATTGAATGTCATGCAGAATACAATGCAAATAGAGCGAGTCTACGCCGTTTCGGATCGTGCTATGGCAGCGTAAAAGAAACGGCAAGAAACCACTGCAGCACGGCCTACTTTAAGAGTCGGCTTTTTACAATGTGTTTCTTGTGTTTTGCTGGAATATCAGAGCACCATACCTCCTTGTCATTGATATAGTCATCTAATCTATAGTAAGCTTTTTTACTTATCGTTTGCTTTACACATTCTTTAAAATTTCTCTCAGGTAATTGCACTATATTGTCAGGTATTTTGTTGTAGTATCATACAAACAGACCCACAAAAGATGTATTGACTTTAGTTAATCTAGTATATGGTAGTGAAACGTATCCCGCGTGGGGCCCGTGCTAGCGTTGCAGCTGCCCTCTCAGCGTGCATAGACCGCGTGGTCTCCACAAACTGCAAAGGTGACTGGGAGCGGCTACTTACTTTCACGTATAGGGTCCTGCATGTCGATAAAGATGCTAAAGAAAAGCTGAGTTTAACACAGAAAATTAAAAATAACTGTGGCGTTTCAGAAACCATTCTCAGCTTTAACCCAAAACCCCCCGACCCTCCTAGGGTTGGCTCATGTAATGTTCACAAGAAGGTGGAGGCTAAGGTAAGTGAAGGGGACTTGAGGGGTGCTAGCCGGATACTATTTTCGAGTGATACGGTAGCTCCGTATAACGAAGATACCTTACAAGCCCTTCGCAGTAATCATCCGTCTCCTTCTGCTGACAGTCAGCTTCCGGAGCCGCCCCAAATCGATGGCGACGCTCTACCCCAAGTATCAGCCGATGACGTCATAACTTCTGTTATGACCTTTAATAATGGTTCGGCCGGTGGTATGGATGGCCTGACCCCGCAACACTTAAAAGACCTCTTAGCTGTTTCTGCAGGAGATGTCGGCAGACGTCTGGCCACAAGCTTGGCCTCCTTGGCTAATTTGATGTTGTCTGGCGGTGTATGTGAGGGGGTAACGGAGGTGTTGTACGGTGCAAGCCTATGTGCCTTAAAGAAGAAGGATAGTGGTATTCGCCCGATTGCCATCGGTACCACTTTTAGGCGTTTAGTGTCAAAAATAGCCTGTAGAAACATAGCGCCCTCTTTAGGAGGTAAATTCCAGCCGATCCAAGTGGGTTGCGAGGCGGCGGTACATTATGCAACTCGTGCGTTTTTGTCCAGTGACTCGGCTGAAGTGCTACTTAAAGTAGACATCAAGAACGCATTTAATTCGATAGATCGGGGCGCAGTTTTGGACTCAAGTGAAAGAAAACATACCTGCTGTGTTTCCATACCTATGGCAGTGCTACAGCAAGCCCACCAAACTAATCTACAAGGATACAGCTCTGAACTCATCCATGGGGTGCCAGCAGGGCGATCCACTTGGTCCAGCCATATTTAGTCTTGGCATCCATCCTACCATTTCTTCTTTGGTTTCGGATTTCAATGTCTGGTACCTGGACGATGGTACGCTGGGTGGCCAGTCTGATGTAGTTTTGGGGGACTTGGAGAAATTAATGAAGGACTTTGAGGGGATCGGCCTCGAATTAAACTTAAACAAGTGTGAACTGTATATCAACCCCTCAGTCAGCCCTAAAGCTCGAAATGAAATCCTAAGGCGTTTTAACTCTGTCGCCCCGGACATTCAGATTGCCACCAATGAGTCACTTCGCCTACTAGGAGCGCCCCTTCTGGACGGATCCATCCCACAGTTTATTGAGGAGCAGATGGAAGATTTTCGTAGAACTTCTGATCGTCTGCTGAATATAAGTGCACATATGGCGTAAATTATTATTAAATTCTGTCTATTTGTTCCTCAATTTACCTAAGTTCTACGTTGCAGCCACCTATGGAAATTTCAGGGTCTCTTGTCAGCTGTGGATGACTCCATAGAGCAGCTGCTCACTAAGGTCCTAAACTGCCAGTTTACGTCTGATGCGTGGGCCCAGGCATCTCTTCCGGTCCGTTTTGGGGGCATTGGTATACGGAAGGTTACCTCTGCATCTCTGCCCGCGTTTCTGGCATCTGCCTTTGGCTGCAGCAAGCTGTTTGATGATATTATCCGACCATCTTTAACGCGGGCCGAGGTGACTCACCGCTCTGAGGCACTGGAGACTTGGCTATCCCTCAGTGGCTGCGATGCTCCCACTTCCCTGCACTCGCAAAGGCAATGGGACCAGCCGCTGTGCAAGAAAGCGCAACAAGATCTTTTAAGCGCTTGCTCAAATACGACAGCCCGTGCTCGATTGCTGGCTGTTTTCGAGAAAGAGACTGGGCTTTGGCTTAACGCTCTTCCATTGGCAAATATAGGCACCTGCTTAGATGACTGCACTTTGTCCTTAGCGGTGGGCCTTCGGCTTGGCCTAAAAGTTAACCAGGTGCACGAGTGTAGATGTGGCGCGTCAGTTGACGAGCTAGGCCACCATGGAATTTCGTGTCAGAAAAGCGCTGGCCGCATCCCACGCCACGCGGCCCTAAATGACGTCATTCGGCGGGCCCTTGCCTCAGTGAACATCCCGGTAACGTTAGAACCAAACGGGATTGTTCCTTCTGATGGCAAGAGACCCGACGGACTGACGCTCATTCCCTGGGAGCAGGGAAGGTGCTTGGTGTGGGATGCGACCTGTGTAGACACTTTAGCCCCCTCCCACGTTAGAGCCACGAGCGGGCAAGCGGGAGCGGCCGCTGCGTCCGCGGAAATTTTGAAGATTCGAAAATATCAGGGATTGTCCAATTGCTACATGTTTGCACCCTTAGGGTTCGAAACGATGGGCACTTGGGGCCCTGAGTCTAAAAATCTTATTAGGAGTCTTTCGGCGCGTCTCAATGAGGTCTCTGGCGACCGCAGAGCTGGCAGTTTTTTCGGGCAGCGCATTAGCCTCGCCATTCCGCGAGGTAACGCTGCCAGCCTGCTAGGTACGTTACCTCGTGGGGACGCGCTAAATGATATTTTTTATTTATAATGACTTATTGACTAATTTATCTACATACATTGATAAAGAAAAATTATGTAAAATGACAAATAAAGTTATTGTATATGGTTGATCAATTTTGTACTTATATCTAGTATTAAAATTATGCCTATCACAATTTTAAGGTAATTGATGAATGTTCTTTCTAGCGTACATAATGTTTGAATAAATATATTGGCATGGCACCGTTATAATGTTGAGTACCGACCCATATCTACCTGTGGGTGTCGTAAGAGGCGACTAAGGGTTTATGAACCGGAAGATGGGCAGCAGCGTCCTCCCGTGTATCGTACCATCTTACATACTGGCGGTAAACAACAACCGCGGTCTATGGTGCAAGCCGTAACGCTAACTAACTGTGATGCTTTTTTTTGACATGTAATAACAGTAATTACCTATTACTAAATAAATGAATATATCAAGCGTGGTGACTACCACATTCTTACAGAAAGAGCTGGAATTCTGGAGGGAGCTCCCGTACTGTAGTGGACGTATTATGGGATGTTATATGATGATAGTGAAGTCTGTCCGAGTCAGCTTGTAATTATTTACTTTTCGCATAAACCTTTCTAAGTGTTTTTTTTTTCTAGCCCGCTACTAGGCAAAGACCTCCTCCTCGTTCCTCCAATCATCGCGGTTTTGAGCTAATTCCCACCGACCGCGTCTGTACGAGTCGTTGCCATCTACGAATAAATATTATTATTTATTCGTAGGTCCCCACGTATTAGGCTTTTGTATCACTATAATATTATAAATGCGAAAGTATGGATGTTTGGTTGTTTGTTTGTTCCACTATCACGCCTAAACAGCAAAACCGATTTTTATGAAATTCGGGAGGTAGATAGATCAAGCACTGGACTAACACATAAGGCTACAATTTATTCCGAAAAATGCATTGTTCCTGGATGGACACAAATACCTACTATATAACACGAGCGAAACCGAGGATAAAAGAAACTGAATAAATTAAAGAAATGCGACACGAGGCAGTCTTTCTTAAGAGCCGTGAGGAGACTTTATAATTCGCTTCGCAAAGTAGTCAACCAAAAAAAATCCATGTCACGATTATATCACAACGTGAACTGCTACATGCCTTCAATAATATTTTAAATATGCTAAATAATTTAATCAAGATAAAATATTTCTTTATAGGTACTTATCAAAATACTTTAAAAAGTTGATAGTAGTTGTCTCTACATAGAATTACCTACTAAATGTATTCTATTTAGGAACGCATTGCGTGCCTAAGCCTTTCGCCACGAACTAAAGTAATAGTTCTATCATACGGAACGGACACTCTCCGCCCCCTTGCAGTCCATCCCGCACCCCCGCCCTCGAGATTCTCGTGGTCCTTCTGAGGGCAGAACCACGTTTTAAAATATCCGGTGTATAGGGGTGAATTTCCAGAAGTGCTGTGACAGGGAGCTAACCTGTGAGCTGGGAAAATTCCAACCAATAGAATTGCGCCATTTCCCTGGCTTGTCAAGTGTACTGTCCAATGGAGCAGTCCTATTGGCTGTAATTTTCCAGCTCACAGCTTAGCTCCCTTGCACAGCACTGGTGGAAATTTACCCTAAGATTAGTATAGTACGCGACAGCTCAGGAGTAGACTAAATGTGATGTAGGTAAAGTAAGCGACAGCCCATGTGAATATATGGCGCGCCAAACATTTTGCCCGCACTGTTAAGCTGTCGCTTACTTTCTCGTTTCCGATCTCATTTGTTTTCGATGTCATTAGAACTTCTAGGTACACACGGCGGCAGATAGAGCCTAGATACACAGATTAAATAATAGTAAACTAACATTTACAAATCCGTCACTCCCAGGCGATGTGCCGACAAATTTTAACCATACTTATTATTATTATTTATTACAAGTTTTTTGCTGCACTTACAGTAAAAACAAAACAGGGCTAAAGGGCTTAGAACTAACTTACGGTCGGTGTGTGTTTGTTACTCTTTCACGTAAAAACTACTGAATGGATTTTAATGAAACTTTACAATAATATAGCTTATACATCAGAATTCATAGGCTACAATTTATAAACCTGCGCAGACGAAGTAGCGGGCACCAGCTAGTGTATATATAGGTATATATATATATATATGTAAGCAGAACCAGCACGCCAGGGAAGCTAGAAAACAAAGACCTATTTGGTTTCCCACCAGAGCCGTGCCTGGGAGCTAAGCTGAGAGCTGAAAAATTTCAACCATTGTCATTGCACGGAGAACGGAACGTGACCGTGGTGTTAACAACAAACCTGTGCCTAACATTTTCATTAAATTCGTGTAAAAAGAGGAGATAATTAGCTGTAACCTGTTTCAAAACAACATCAAGTGAACGACGCACTGCTGTACACTGTTTGTCACTCCAACAGCATCACTTAATGGCCGAAAAATCACCAATTTTCATCCAGGTATTCGTGCACTTTATCCGTTGAAGCACTATTTTGAATTAATCATTAACGCAAGTAAATACATCACAACGTAAAAGATAATTACCGATCAGCTGATTGGTCTGCGCCAGCTGATATTGACAGACGACTTAAAACGTCACTTTTGCGTTTCATTACACGCAGCTGACGTATAGTGCGGGAACTCACGCGAGAACTACACTACCACTATCAGCCAATATCACCCCTTTGTTGTGGCGACATCTATACAATTTATTGCGTACTGCGTAGTCTTGCAAGATCCAACTGCAAATAATCGACACGAGAGGGTAAAATTGTTCACTACTTCACCGCAAGATGCCACCTAAAGTTCTGCCTAGCTGTGCAGGCTGCCGGAATACTATCGGAAATAATCTGCATATACGCTGTAGCATATGTAAGCAGACTTATGATCTCGTTTGTGCTAATATACCAGAAAAGCGCTTTACAAATACGATGACGAAAGAACAAAAAAGCGACTGGAAGTGCCAAACATGCCAGTGTAAGCAGCCTAAAACAGGAAATTTAAACACACCGGTCGGCAGTGCACAAGGTTCTAGGGGGATTAACACCTCTTATACTGTCCCTTCTGAAGAACCACAAGATCTTGCTGCTAATGAATCTAACGACCATTCTTCATCTGGTTCGTCACTGCAGATTAAGGATTCTGCGGAAGAAAAGAGCTGTGAGAACGTCACGAGGGTGCGTTTTCCTGGTTTTGGTGGAGTGTACAGCAGTAATGAACAGGAGAATGAATCTCTCTCACCGGGTATAGTGAGAGCTATTATCAAGGAAGAAATAAATCTGGCATTAAAGGAGACTGTAAAGCAATTAGTAGGAAAAGAGTTTGCAGCCATAAAAAACCTCATTGCCAACTTTGAAACATCCTTGTCCTTCTTCAACGATCAATATGACTCATTTAAGTCAACCTTGGATAAAAATTGTGACACAGTTAAACACTTGCAGCTGCATAATCAACAACTACAATCGGAGGTGGAGAACCTTTCAGAACGGCTTAACTTTATGGACCAGCAACAGCTTGCCAACGATGTCGACTTCACGAATGTACCCGAAGCGAAAAACGAAAATGCTACACATGTCGTGTTAACTTTAGCAAACAAGCTGGATATCAAGTTAACAGAAGCTGACGTGGTGAGTGCATATCGTGTGGGCTCTACGCGTGGAGAGTCAGGAAGCGAGCAAGTTGAGGGCACAACGCAACGCCCGCGCCCCATCGCCGTGCGACTGGCACGCCGGGACCTGCGCGACAAGATTCTCAAGGAGGCGCGCGTTCGTCGCGGCGCCACTACTGCCGACACCAGCCTCCCCGGACCTTCGCGCCCTTTCTACGTTAACGAACGGTTGACTAAGTCAACAAGGCAACTGTTTCAAAAGGCGCGCGAAATGAAAACCAACTATGGATGGAGATTTGCATGGACTGTGCAAGGAAGAATTTTCGTAAGGAAATCAGAAGACAAAAACTGTCCTCGTCATGGTATTCGCACGTTGGCCGAGCTAGAAAGGGTTTTTAAAGACGAAGTGGTTAGATCCTGATAGTGATTATTTCCAACTCAATTTCGATTTCCACCCAATATTTATCATCATTATCGATTGTAACGCTTGCTATGCTTTAAACAATCAATGTCACAGCTCTTACATATTTTCTGATTTGTATCATCAGGTGGCGACGAATGGGTACTACACTCAGCACCAAGATTATAGTACATTCTTTTTAATAGCTCACACAGAACACTTCACAACAACACACATTTTACACAGAACTTTTAATTATAGTTATTTAATTATATTATTAAATATATGTCAGAGGAGGTCAGTACATTCTTTAATTTATATTTACAATGATGGGTAAAAAGACACGTCATTTGAAGCTAGCATTGCTTAACGTGCGTTCTCTAAACACTGGCAGGGATGAGTTTATCGCTTCTGTAGATAGACACCAGCCAGATATTTTAGCGCTAAACGAAACATGGCTACAAATAGGACAAGATAAATATTTTCCTCCAGTACCAGGATACACTTTAAAAAGTAACCCCCGTTCGACAGGTAAAAGAGGTGGCGGGGTGGGATTTTATGTTAAAAGAGGCTTACAGGTGCGTATTAAACAACATCCAATCTCCCCGCTGGAGCAAATGTGGATAGAACTCCGAATTTCGGGCATGAGACCCCTCGCTATTGGTACGGCTTACAGACCAGAAGCAGTTTCGATTGATACCGCCATTGACGCTCTCAACGACTCACTGGATATATTTGCTTCATATAGCAGTGTTTTTCTCCTAACAGATTTTAATGTTGATTTAAATATGTTAGAAAGACCCATGGCAAAGAAACTAATGACTTTTTTTAATAATCGTAATCTAGAACAACTCGTTAAAAGCCCAACAAGAGTAACAAACGACACCGAATCGTTATTAGATTTATTTATTACAGATAGCCCAAGAGTCTGTAAGACAATACATGTTTACCATAACCCCACGATTAGTGATCATGCCATGGTTCTTGCGGAATTAACTATTACGAAACCGAAACAGATGCCTCTATATATTTACAAGCGGTTTTTAGAAAAAATAAACATGGAGGAATTCACAAAAGATTTGAAAAACATGACATGGACAGATATTAAAGCGATAAAAGACGTTAACGGAATGGCAAAGTTATTTAGGCAACTACTAACAAAATTATTTGATAAACATGCACCAGTTCAGAAAATACGCATAAACCAAAATATGAACCCTTGGATTACAGACAACATTAGATTATTGATGGAGTTACGTGACTCAGCTCTAGTGAGAGCAAAAAAAACCCAAGTTGAACCACATTGGAAATACTACACAAGCCTTCGTAACTACACGGGAGGGGCTCTAGGACGTGAAAAAACTGCGTATTTCACACACTACGTTAATAAAAATAAACAACACCCACGACAAATGTGGACCTATTTAAGGCGTTCTTCGATCCTAGGTGACAATAGCAAATCTTTTATTCCTCAGCATTTAAGTAACCCTGAAGAAGTTAATAATTTTTTCCTAAAAATACCGGGAAACCCAACCACGGATCATAAAACTTTGATGGATCTAGAAAAAACAAAGTTGTGTAAAGAAGTGTTTGAGCTAAAACAATGTACAGAAGGTCAAGTTTATAAAATAATTTCATCAATAGAAACAAAAGCATGTGGTCATGACAGCATTTCAATAGATATGATCCGTCTTACCCTAGACGTTACGTTACCAATAATTACACACATAATTAACGCATCTCTTCTTTCAAACACCTATCCCGAAGAGTGGAAACTAGCTAAAGTAAGGCCTATTCCCAAAAGTAATAGAGTCGAGGAGTATAAAGATCTGCGCCCTATTAGTATACTACCAGTGCTCTCCAAAATAATAGAAAGAAGCGTCTGTGAGCAGTTAAAAAAACATCTGGAACAAAATAAATTGCTTCCTCTAATGCAATCGGGGTTCCGAAGTGGACACAGTACCACTACGGCTTTGGCTAAGGTCACGGACGATATTACTGCAGCTTCCGACAAAGGCATGGGTACAATACTAGTTTTATTAGATTTTTCTCGGGCTTTCGATTGTCTGAACCCAAAACTACTTCTTGCAAAATTAGCGTGTTATGGTGTGTCACCGTCAGCTTGCAAATGGTTCGAGTCGTTTCTGACTGACAGACAGCAATATGTAGAACTTGAGACTGACCAGGGCTTAGTAGTGCAATCAAATACCCAAAAGATCCCTCGTGGTACGCCTCAAGGATCTATACTCAGTCCTCTACTTTTTATTCTATATACGGCAGACCTTGTTACAAAGTTAAATCACTGTGAAGTTCACCTCTACGCCGATGATACTCAGCTGTATTACTCCTTTGCACCGCATGATCTTAATCCGGCATTAAATAAAATAAACGAAGACTTAAACACTATTTCCGACTGGTCAGCCAAACATAACTTAGTTTTAAACCCATCTATATCGCAATTTGTTGTACTGGGTAATAAATGGCAGCGTAACAAAATAGTGGAACAACACCCAAAATTATACATAGGAAGTGAGGTTGTTGCTCAAGTAGAAAAAGCTCGGAATCTTGGTCTGATTATGGATGGTGAAATGCGATACATAGAACACGTTAATATAAAAATACGAAATGCATTCTACCGATTAAAAGTTTTATACAGCTTCCGGAGGTATTTATCTGTGAGAGTGAGGGAAATACTAACAGAATCGCTGGTTCTGTCACATTTTAATTACGTTGACGCCGTATACGGTCCTCGACTTCTGGAGCAAACCAAAAAGTCCATACAACGCGTACAAAACGCATGTATGCGATTCTGTTACGATATACCGAAACGAGCGCATATCACACCGTACCTTAATGAGAGAGAAATTTTGAATATGGCTCACCGGAGAGAGCTGCACTTAGCCTGCATGGTCCGAAATGTACTCGAATTTGAGAAGCCATCATACTTATTCGAAAAACTAGATTGGTTAAGAGATAGGCGAGGAAGACCTCTTCGATCCCATAGGGTAAATGCGTTGTCTATACCTAGCCACAAAAAAACATTCTTCAGAGGAGGGTTCAAATTCGCCGCTTCAAAAGTGTGGAATGATCTACCACCCCCTTTACGTGATTCCATGTCACTTATTAAATTCAAAAAGCTTGTACGGAGACATCTCATGGAAAAGCAATCGGGAAAAAGGGCGAGCGAATTTTGAAACTTTCTCCGAATTAAACAGTTATTATCTTATCATACAAATCAAACATGTACACACACACACACATACACACACACACTTACTTACATACATATATATATATTACTTTTATATAATAAGTGCATGTACTACGTAGGATTTTATTTGATTTATTATTTTGTTTTAAATTTGTATGTTTTTTCTTTCTTTTATTTATATAACTTGCGTATAGCTATTGCATCTCATTTTACACAAATACCCTGCAACACCACGCTCACATAACTATTAACTTGACAATTGAAACCTTATTAGGGGCTGGTCTGAAAACCAGCGCTAAGCCACTAGGCATAGCAATATGCTGAGACTAGTACCCATTGCCAATTGTAGATTCCTGGAGTATTCCTTGTATGTTAAGATAGACAGATTAATACGTAGATTGTAAAGCCTCTTATGTTTTGTATGTATCTTCATTGGCAATAAGAATTTTTTTACTTTTCAATTTAATTAATTAATTATGAAATAAATCAGAGGTATTGTATGTATCTATCTTATGTATTGCATGTGTATTTATTGGCAATAAAGAATTTTTTTAATTTAATTTAGTTTAATTGCTCCATTTGGCAGCGCAGTTGACAAGCTAGGAGAATGAAGCATTCCTATTGGTTGAAATTTATATATTCATATATTTTTCTTAATTTATATATTTATATTTGTACACTCAACAGCACGTCAGTAGAAACACTTTTGGACCTTATGGCGTGGTAGTAGAGTTGAGAAAGTTTCTGCCGACGAGCGGTTGACCGTACTATTCCTTAGTACCAAGATTATTTTCTAAAACTGTTTTTGTACGTACGTGCGTTTAGGAGGAGCGGGGTCTTCTGGAACAGGCTATTAAGGCTTAAAAGAAGGTCCTAGCAACATGTTTTGCTTAACTATAAGTTTTTGAAAATAAATATTTTATTTTTATTTTTTCCCAACTCCCAGTTTAGCTCCCTCGCGCAGCACTGGTGGAAAATACAACACAATATTCTTTATTGCACCATGTTTAGAGAAAAATACAAATTTTATATTAGAAACAGGTGTAATCATCATAACATCCCATGAAACGTCCACTACAGGACAGGGAGCTCCCTCTAGAATTCTAGCTTTTGCTGGAAAAATGTAAAGGGGAAGTACCATATAGTCACCTCGCTTGTTAGCTTTACGGGTGGCACCATGGACCGCGGTTGTAGGTAACCGCATTAAGTAAGATGTTAGATACAAAGGAGGATGCTGCTGCCAATCATCCAGTTTATAACACTTAGTCGCCTCTTACGACACCCACCCACGGGTATGTAAGGGTTGGTACTATTCTTTGCCGGCACCACACGGGGCGTACAAACAGGTGTACAAACAGCAATTTCATCCAGGCAACCTTTGGGTGCAGGATATTTAGCTGACAGAGATACGGGGACGGTGCATAAAGATTGACATAAACCTTGAAAACCATCCTATAATCCCTTTTTTGGATTATTCCAACGCTTACCAACTTATTTTTTGGATTATTCCAACGCTTACCAACATATTTTGCAGCTATGTCAAAAGCAATCGGCTTAAGCTGTCAGAAAAAAATAAGTTTGTAAAACAAGGTTATTCTTTCCGTCAAAATATACTCTGGTTTTAGTGCCGTGTCTGAAAAATTTGTTGGTAATCGTTGGAGTAAACGAAAACGATGGATTATAAGGTCACAGTGTTACGTCAAACGGCGTAGACTCGCTCTATTTGCAATGTATTCTGCATGACATTCAATAAGTATTCTGTAAAGAATCTACATTGAATAAAATTATCTGAATCTATCTGAATCTTACCAATAATTTGCGGCTGACTGTACTTAACATTCCAGAAACAAGTAATGTGAGTTTCAAAGTTATTTATTTAGCAAAGTAACCAAATATGTTCTAATGTATTTACTTCTGTCTGATCCATTTCAGATATGATTTGCGCCAACTAGTTGGGTAAGTAAATAAATCTGTTAATAAGTAAGGAGATATCATATTACGACTAAGTTATTGTAAACTGCAGGATGGACAGCAGCGTCCTCTGGTGTATCGTACCATCTAAGCGGGCGGCGGCGGCAGTTTGCGGGCTAAAGAGTGGAAATCTCTGCCTGCGTCTGTGTTCCCGAGTTCATATAACCCGAATCTATTCAAGTCGCGATTGAATAGGCTTGTTCTGGGCAAGCTCGTTCCATCGTCTAGACTAGATCGAGGTCAGGAGTAAGCCCATTGACAATAAAAAAACCAGCCAAGTGCGAGTCGGACTCGCGCACCGAGGGTTCCGTACCACCACATAATCATAATTGTATTAGTTGAAATTTCAGTAAGTTAATGTGCTACGCCTTAGTTTTTGTTACATTGTTTTAAAAAGTTGTTGTCATTGTTTTAATATGTTACTTAAATAAATAAAAAAATAAAATATTTTTTGAGTCCGACACGCGCTTGACCAAATTTTATTATTTGTTGTTATTTTATAGCTTATGCACTATTAACATACCAATTTTCAAGTTTGTAAGTGTTCCCGTTTTTTAAATAGAACTAAAACAAAAATCGCCTCAGTGACCATCCAACTTGACCCCTCTCTTATATGATTGTTCTTGAAACGGGAGCTCACCACAATTGGTTACATTAGTTGTGAGAAAAGTTGTAATATTTAAGGATTTCAGACTTTTCCTATTATTTGTACTGTAAGACCTATCTTCTTGCCATATTTCATAATTTTAGGTCAACGGGAAGTACCCTGTAGGTTTTGCTTTTTTGCATAAATGTATGGAGATGAGGACATAAAATGCCATATCTTTTGATTGCGTCGTTGTAAAAAATTGAAATTTTCAGATATTGTGTGGTTCATGGATCCTGATCATCATAACATCCCATGAAACGTCCACTACAGGACAGGGAGCTCCCTCCAGAATTCTACCTTTTGCTGGAAAAACGTGGAGGGGAAGTACCATAGTCACCTCGCTTGTTAGCGTTACGGCTGGCACCATGGACCGCGGTTGAAGGTGACCGCAGTAAGTAAGATGTAAGATACAAAGGAGGATGCTGCTGCCCATCCTCCAGAAACCCTTAGTCGCCTCTTACGACACCCACGGGTATGCATGGGTTGGTACTATTCTTTGCCGGCACCACACGGGATTCTAATATATGGTATTAATTTCAACCTGATACCTTTACCCGTTCGTGAGATAAAGGGTCTTGACAGACAGACAGACAGACAGGCAGACGGACAACAAAGTGATCCTATTTTTTTTCTTTTGAGGTACGGAACCCTAAAAAATGCAACAACCGCGGTCCATGGTGCTAGGCGCAACGCTAACAAGCGTGGTGACTATGGTACTTTTCCGTCACATTGTACCACGCGTTTTTACTGCTATTCTACAGGGTATGGAACTTGAAAACATTCGACTTTTGAGATTGAGTTCAGACCGCGAGACTGAACAATTTTCGCCTAGGAAGTCATAGTAAAGTCAGTCTGCTGACCATACATTTTGTATGGGAGATCGAATTTTTTGTTTACGTCTAACGACCTATGTTCCTTAGGGAAAGTTGTTCAGTGTCGTGGTCTGAACTCAATCTCAAAATTTGTCGAATGTTTTCAAATTCACCCAGTAGTCCTGGTAGTCTTTTGGAGGTTCTTATCCTGAAGTGAACGTTTCATTGGATGTTACGATCTCAGAACAAAAACCTCCTTGCTTCGCTCGGAAATTTCTTTGGTTACGATGATGATGATGAGCCATGTCCGCAACTTCATACACTATTTTATTCGCTCAAATCTCATAGAAAAAGCACTTTCTTCACTATTTCTCAAGTCGGGCAACTTTCCCAAGGTTTCAACAGAAAACGGTCCATAGGTCACTCATAGCTAAACAGCTAAGATTATAAGTGGCCAGTGCTCAAGAGCAGTTTAACAGTAAGATATAGTAATATGTTTGATTTTAGGATGACCTGCTGATCAACTGAGTTGAGCAAAAAAATGTTGAGCTAGGCATAAAATGCTCGGTAATACAAGCTATATTCTACAGCTCAACTAGTTAAGCAATCTGTTTGGGGGCTAGAGCGAGCCTTTGTAACGTTACAAACGAACAGAGTAAAATTTATATTTATATAGAATTCTCTGCCTGCGTCTGTGTTCCCGAGTTCATATAACCAGAATCTATTCAAGTCGCGGGTGAATAGGCTTCTCCTGGGCAAGCTTGTCACACATGAGATAGAGTTCAAGAGCCTATTAACCACAAAAAAAATACAAATGTTCTTTATTCGTTGTACGATAAAACCAATCACCCTCGGTGGTCTACTAGGCTAGAGCGCTCGGCTCTCGATCCGGAGGTTCTGGGTTAGATTCCCGGTGGGGACACTATCAAACAAAAATCCCTTTGTTTGACTCCCCAGTTTGGTTATGACATTGCAGATTGAATCACCTGATTGTTTGAAAATTAGGTGATTCCGTGCTTCGGAAGGCACGTTAAGCCGTTGGTCCAGACTATACTATCTACGGATGTAGTCGTTAATGAGCCATGTCAAAGATCTTTGGCGGCTCAACAACTCTGACACCAGGGTTTGTGACGTTTGTATTGCATGGCCGTATGGTGATAGTCATGTTAATTTTTTTTAAACATGTTTTAACTATGCAAAGGCCAAAGAAATTAAATTATTATAACAAAAGTATTAGTTCTACGTGAATGAAGTCCTTGAACATTTTGTAGAGCATAAACCAAGAATCAAAATTATTAGGTACATGATATTTTAAGCTTTGAATTGAATTAAGTAAGTAAATACCTAATTACAATTCTAATTTATAGAACGATTCAAATGCTGAAGGTATTTGAGAAGTTCACAGTCTGACATTTACAAAGAAATAACAAGAAGAGTTCACTCGTACAAATCTAGTTTGACTCCGTAGCCGTTTACTACGAGCGTAGACGTGCTACGGGGCGCTACGTAAAGTTACAGGCGCCTTAGAGCGTTTTCACCCGACTACGGTAAAAAGGGGGCTATGATTTCAACCGGTGTGTATGTATGTACCTATGTATGTATTTTCATTTATTCCCTCATAACTTGTAAACTACTTATCGTAATAAGACAAATGAGGTATCGTTAGAAGCGTCTTCATCATCCACTTGTTATCTAAATATATAAAAGAGCATGTTGCATGCATTCAGTTAGCTAGTCGCTCTCAAAGAGTTAACACGTCGGTATAGTTACAGCGTAGTGAACGAGAAGTTGACCAACCGGTTTGCCGCATCCAGGAGTAGTGAACATTTTTTACACGCGCTATCTAAAATTGCTTCGATATGTTTTCTTGTGCAAAGTGTGCATTATCTTTCAATGACGGTGTTCAGTGTTCAGCTTGTAACAACCATTATGACTTTAGCTGTGCAATGATTTCGGAAAACCGTTACCGTAGATTTGGATCGGATCGTAAAGCGTCGTGGAGATGCCCTGACTGTAAATCCGACCATAGCCCGAGGCCGGAAACCATTGAAGAGGACACTATTAAGATTGACAAGATCGACTTGGTTCTGGCCGATCTGCGTCAGGTCAAGGAGCAACTTGCAAGCCTTCCGACTATAATTGCCGACATCAAGGGAATCAAGGACGAGCTAGCCTATGTAAAGGCATCGCTAAATACGACTACTGAACAACTCGAAGATCACTCGGCAAGACTTGCTCAAGCGGAAACCAAGCTCCAAGGTCTAGACATATTACAGACAAAGTGTGATTCATTGTCCCTTGAACTGGCACAAGTTAAGTTAGTACTGGCCGAAAAAGATCAGTGGTCCCGCATGAATAATGCAGAAATCAAGGGGGTACCTCTGAAAAATAACGAGAACCTGTTTTCTATAGTCGATGCATTAGGAAAAGCAGTGAACTATAGCGTCACTAAATCTAACATAAACTCAATTTCAAGAGTGCCTACTCACAACCCAAAGGAGAAATTGATTATAGTGAGCTTTACTAATCGATTTGTTAAAAAATCAAATCAAAATCAAAATCGTTTATTCATTGTTGGATATTAAAATCTCTTAATGACGTCAGCTAAACTACATCGCTTCACAAACAATGTGGCGCCATTGTGGGAAAAAAAAGAAGCGACAATAAAAACCCACGCGCTCTTTTAAATATGTTTGAATGTACAAGGTTGATATACAACATACATATGATAGGTCAGTTTTAATTTTGAATTAGCCTGTTAGAACCGTAGTCTAATCCCATGGATTTTTCTCTTCTAGATAATCTGATATTTTATAATAACCCTTCTTACATAATTTCTGCTTGATTACAGTTTTGAATTTATCTAACGGTAAACTTTCAATATCAGTGGGTACCTTATTATAGAAGCGTATACATTGACCTTTATATGTTTTACTAATTTTGTGAATACGGCTGACATGAGAAGCAAGTTGATTCTTGTTTCTTATGTTGACACTGTGCCTGTCACAATTTTTATCAAAAATATGTATATTCCGTTTAGCATATATTAAATTTTCATAAATGTATTGCGACACAAAAGTCAAAATGTTGATTTCTTTAAATTTATTTCGAAGAGATTCTCTAGGCTTCATTTTATAAATTGCACGAACAGCTCGCTTTTGTAGTAAAAAAATGCTGTTTGCATCCGCAGCATGACCCCATAACAAAAGGCCATATGACATGAGACTATGGAAATAACTGAAGTAGACTAACCTCGCGGTGTCTACATCCGTCAGAGCTCTTATTCTTTTCACTGCGTATGCTGCAGAACTAAGTCTGTTCGACAATTTATTAATATGCGGTCCCCATTGTAATTTGTTGTCTAAGGTAATACCTAGGAACACAGCTGATTCCACAAGACTCAATTTATCGTTTTTCACTAAAAGGCTTGTAGCAGTTGGCTTTACATTAGGCAAAACAAATTTAACACACTTAGTTTTCTTTTCGTTTAAAAGATTATTTACGGTGAACCACTCAACTACATTAGAGATTGTACTATTTACGTCGTCAAAATTTGATTGTTGTCTTTTGACTTTAAAAATCAAAGACGTATCATCTGCAAATAGTACTATCTCATTCTTGTCCTTTACAAGGTTTGGCAAATCGTTAATGTAGACAATGAACAGGAATGGTCCCAGGATTGAGCCTTGTGGAACGCCCATACAAATTTTTGATCCTAGTGACCTTTTCCCATTTACATCAACCTTCTGGATCCTTTCACTTAGATACGACTCCAGAAGGCTTAGAGCCTGGTCTCTAATTCCATAATGGTGTAATTTCCTGATAAGAATATCATGATGTACACAATCGAAAGCCTTGGACAAGTCACAGAAAACGCCAATGGCATCACTTGACTCCTCCCAGGCGTCAAATATACTTTGAATAAGCTCAACACCTGCATCGACTGTTGAGCGACCCCTGGTAAAACCGAACTGTTTTAGGTTCATCAAGTTGTTGCGATAAAAGTGGCTCTGAACCTGATTTAAAATTATCTTTTTAAATATCTTACTAAGAGTTGGTAGAACAGAAATAGGTCTAAAATTAGTGGGGTCTGATTAAAGCCGCGATTACACCTGCTTGAATTTGACGACTGAATAAGAAATCTACCTAGGAGGCTACGTTGAAAAAGACGTTTGTGAATTCAGAGTTCTAGCTAGGAAGCTAAGTATAAAAAGTGCCTACTAATACAGTTGCTGAATAGTGATGTTCCGATAGCGATAGTTTTGCTGTCGGTAGTTAATCTTGAAATACAGTAACTCTGTTGAATAGCCTTATCGAAAATAATTATTGTACAATAAAATGCTATCGATTGTTAAAAAATGGCTGATACAACCTCAAGACAAATACAACCGATAATTGAAAGAAGAAAAAATTACAGACAAACTTATTTGCGGTCTTAAAGATGGGCTTTTATTGCTTTTAAAAATACTACAGGAATATCGAATCCCTCGAAGCGAGAGTCTGCCTCGCACTTGACCGTCTTTTTTAATATAAGTATATTTTTGTTCGATATGTTGAATTAATCATTCGCACTTGGACATCACTAAACATGCTAAGTCCCTTCAAGTAAAGCCGCGATTACACCTGCTTGAATTTGACGACTGAATAAGAAATCTACCTAGGAGGCTACGTTGAAAAAGACGTTTGTGAATTCAGAGTTCTAGCTAGGAAGCTAAGTATAAAAAGTGCCTACTAATACAGTTGCTGAATAGTGATGTTCCGATAGCGATAGTTTTGCTGTCGGTAGTTAATCTTGAAATACAGTAACTCTGTTGAATAGCCTTATCGAAAATAATTATTGTACAATAAAATGCTATCGATTGTTAAAAAATGGCTGATACAACCTCAAGACAAATACAACCGATAATTGAAAGAAGAAAAAATTACAGACAAACTTATTTGCGGTCTTAAAGATGGGCTTTTATTGCTTTTAAAAATACTACAGGAATATCTGCCTCGCACTTGACCGTCTTTTTTAATATAAGTATATTTTTGTTCGATATGTTGAATTAATCATTCGCACTTGGACATCACTAAACATGCTAAGTCTAAAGGAGTTAGAAGGTTTAGTGATGTGAAAATTTTGCGAATGATTAATTCGAATCGAACAACTTGTCCATGCAAAATAAAAATAAAGCATTATCTTGGTTTAATAATAAGTACTAATAATAAACTTAAAAAAATCACTATAAAAAAATTGTATACGACTGTTCGGTTGAGTCAAGGAGTGATCACAGCTAGCTGGATTCAAAGACTAATTCGGCATACATTGCTCGTTGAAGTAAGGATAATGCAATAACATAACCAAGCCTCCCAGCAATGTATGCCGAATTAGTCTTTGAATCCAGCAAGATGTGATCGTGGCTTTAATAGGCTGACAATACATTTCCGTGATGTTTTAATTTTTATTTACCTTAAATGGACAAATGAGACCTGAACATTGCCGTGCCAAATCTTATGAATGAGAGTATTTATGATCAAACAAAAACAATGGCTGTGGTAAATGAAGTGGATGCATTTTTTCTCTTTTTCTAGTCTTGCAGGTGCACATAGTCATTCACCGTAACTGAACAACTTTCAGTAAATAAAACTATCAGCCTCTTCAATACTCTTCATATAAAATTGCAAATGGACAGTTTAGCCACGATCACATCTAGCTGGATACAAAGACTAATTCGGCATACATTGCTGGGAGGCTTGGTTGTGTTATTGCAATATCCTTACTTCAACGAGCAATGTATCCCGAATTAGTCCTTGAATTCTGCTAGGTGTGATCGTGGCTTTTTTGTCGAAAAGAAGATTATTTTAATATTTTCTGAAAGTTTTATTTACTGAAAATTATTCAGTTACCTTGACTGACCACGCCCTTTCAGTTTTCGGAAACCAGTCCCTTAGACCATGTATTGGTCAATTTAATTTCGATGCGAACACGGAATTAAATTAAAATTAATCATTCGCACTCGGACATCACTAAACCTCCTTACTCCCTTCATGTAAAGAACTTAGGAAGTTTAGTGATGGGTAAATTTTGCGAATGATGATGAACAACTTGTCGATAAAAAATAATTATTATTCATGGTGTAATAAAAAGTACTAAACAAAAAATTAAAAAATTCACTATAGATTACCATCGATACTTGAAAGGTTCAGATATTTTCTATACGACTGTTCAGTAGAGTTAATAAACCTGCTTTGCGACAAAAAAAACCGTAAAAAGAACTAGGTAAAGGAGTGATCACACCTAGCTGAATTCAAAGACTAATTCGGCATACATTGCTGGGAGGCTTGGTTATGTTAATTGAAATATCCTTACTTCAACGAGCAATGTATGCCGAATTATTCTTTGAATTCAGCTAGGTGTGATCACTCCTTTACTCTACACTGCGCGTGGCTTGACACGAAGTACGAACTTGGTCGGTTATTTAGTATCGATTATTACCGGTACTTTTAAGAATTCGATATTCTCGATATTTTCTATAGGAATATTCGGTAGAGTTACTGTATTTTTAAAATTCAACCATCGATCTCGTTATCGCAGCAACACTGATTCAATAATTTTCAAAATTTACGGTTTGGTTAGGTACTCAATCAATCGCCAGTTAAAGCGCGACGGAGTCAGATGTGTCCGTGTAGAATACTTGACTAGTGCAACACTGTTAGTTTTGAATATAATTGTTTTTCTAGTAGGAGCGCTTGTTTTAAGTAAAAAAGTATACCATCAGTTAGGCCATTATTTTTTGTTTGACAAGTTGTTCGATTCGAGTCAATCATTCGCATTTGCCCATCACTAAAGGCTTACTATATTCCGATGTCATTTTTTGGTGGTCATTTCCTCCGAGGCGAGTTCGCCCGGTTGGTCATTTCGCCCGAAAGTATTCATTGTTAGTCGAGGTCTTTTAAAACCATATCCAAAAGATAATGAGAAACTATGGCAAACAATAAATAAACTTACATACAGAAAAAAAAAATCCAAATACGATCAGTAAACTTCTAGATAAAAAGAATTGACTTCAGCATTTTGTTACTGTAAAAATATCGTTGGCCGAAAATATTTTACTTAAGACTGCACCACGTAAAAACTACCAAAACGGCAATCACGGTTTAATATTGCTTACATATTTAATATGATTTTTTTTAAAACCATTACGATTACGCCATACATTTTTAGTATGACCGCGCGAAGTCTAATAAATAGCTCTGACACGCGGCCGATACCCACAAGAGCTCGAAGTGAGACCACGTCAGTTTGCACCGCGACGTGCCAAAATTATGGATCGCGTTTCAACGTATACACATTCTCTGCTTTCATAGTGTAACAAGGTAACTTTGTTTTTTACTATTTTCTCAAGTAAGATATTTCTTTCCTTGTATTTATACTCGTAAAGTGTTTGTTTTAGAGAAATGGGGAAGCGCAAAGATAAATATTATGTATCCCGTCAAAAATTCAAAAAATATCTATTCCTTTAACCAAGTAAGTACCTACTTATATACCATACCTAGGTAGTTTTGTTTTATGATGGTTGACTGGTGATGAAGGGTAGGCGGAGGAAGATAGGTAGATGATGGGTCAGAAGGGTTATCAGAGTAATAGATTTTCGGTACGTGATTGATGTCCGGACGAAGATGGGTGACCGGTGGATGATATTGATGGGTGACCGGCGGAAGACGAGTCAATGGTAGATGATGGGTGACCGGTAGATGATGGGTAATCGGCAGTGGTCGGAATTGGTAGAGCTGTTTAGGGTCGAAGATCGGAAACTTGAACGTGCTGCTTGCTACATTATTTCGTCAGATCTGTTAAATTTTCCTCTTGAGACGGATTTCCATGGCATGGATTTTCGAAATAAGACTACCTTTTGATCGTTAGTATGTGTCCTTTGATCTTTCGATCACAAAAACAACGAAATGTACAACGATGGCACGGATTTAAATGGATTACTTTTTTAAAAGAAGTAAACGGCGCCAAACTTAGGCAGGAAAAAGCCTACATTATTTCGTCAGGTCTGTTAGATTTTCCTCTTGAGACGGATTTCCATGGCATGGCTTTCCGAAATAAAACTGCCTTTTGATTGTTAGTGTGTGTCCTTTGATCTTTCGATCACAAAAACAACGAAATGTACAACGATGGCACGGATTTAAATGGATTACTTTTTTAAAAGAAACAAACGGCGCCAAACTTATGCAGGAAACAGGCTACATTATTTCGTCAGGTCTGTTAGATTTTCCTCTTGAGACGGATTTCCATGGCATGGCTTTCCGAAATAAGACTGCCTTTCGATTGTTAGTATGTATCCTTTGATCTTTTGATCACAAAAACAATGAAATGTACAACGATGGCACAGATTTAAATGGATTACTTTTTTAAAAGAAGCAAACGGCGCCAAACTTAGGCAGGAAACAGGGTACATTATTTCGTCAGGTCTGTTAGATTTTCCTCTTGAGACGGATTTCCATGGCATGGCTTTCCGAAATAAGACTGCCTTTTGATCGTTAGTATGTGTCCTTTGATCTTTCGATCACAAATATAACGAAATGTACAACGATGGCACGGATTTAAATGGATTACTTTTTTAAAAGAAGCAAACGGCGCCAAACTTAGGCAGGAAACAGGCTACATTATTTCGTCAGGTCTGTTAGATTTTCCTCTTGAGACGGATTTCCATGGCATGGCTTTCCGAAATAAGACTGCCTTTTGATCGTTAGTATGTGTCCTTTGATCTTTCGATCACAAAAATAACGAAATGTACAACGATGGCACGGATTTAAATGGATTACTTTTTTAAAAGAAGCAAACGGCACCAAACTTAGGCAGGAAACAGGCTACATTATTTCGTCAGGTCTGTTAGATTTTCCTCTTGAGACGGATTTCCATGGCATGGCTTTCCGAAATAAGACTGCCTTTTGATCGTTAGTATGTGTCCTTCGATCTTTCGATCACAAAATCAACGAAATGTGCAGCGATGGCACGGATTTAAATGGATTATTTTTTTTAAAGCAAACGGCGCCAAACTTAGGCAGAATGATAGTTGATGACTGGATGAATGATGATGATGAAAGGATGATGAGTGACACGCGGATTATAGTTGATGAGTGGATCAATGATGATGAGTGATGCGTGGATGATAGTTGATCAGTGGACAAATGATGATAAGTGGATGATGAGTGATGCGCGGATGATGAGTGATGCGTGAATGAGTGGATGACTGATAATGATGAGCGGATGATGAGTGATTTTTGGATGATAAGTGATGCGCGGATGATAGTTGATCAGTGGGTGAATGATGATGAGCGGATGATGAGTGATGCGCGGATGATAGTTGATGAGTGGATCAATGATGATGAGTGATGCGCGGATGATAGTTAATGAGTGGATGAATGATGATGATGAGCGGATGATGAGTGATTTTCGGATGATAAGTGATGCGCGTATGATAGTTGATCAGTGGATGATGAGTGATGTGTGGTTGAGTGGATGAATTATGATGATGAGCGGATGATGAGTGATTTTCGGATGATAAGTGATGCGCGGATGATAGTTGATCAGTGGATGAATGATGATGAGCGGATGATAAGTGATGCGCGGATGATAGTTGATGAGTGGATCAATGATAATGAGTGATGCGCGGATGATAGTTGATCAGTGAATGAATGATGATAAGTGGATGATGAGTGATGCGTGGATGAGTGGATGAATGATGATGAGCGGATGATGAGTGATTTTCGGATAATAAGTGATGTGCGGATGATAGTTTCTACCACCATGTCATTACGAGTAAGTCTAAAGTGTTTCTACTGACGTGCTGTTGAGTATACAAACTTGAAGAGCTGTTCCCTGTCGCCCCTCGCTTCCCCTCGAGTAACCCTCCGTTATACAATCGTTGCGCTGAGCTATATTAGTAGAGTTCATTAAAAATACCTTGAGAGAAAAAAGTTCCATTCAAAACACAGTTTTTTAAAAGGTGTCGTTTCCTCCGAGCGGGCGAGAACGCGTCTCGGGTGAAATGACGCACTACGACTCCGCGTGGACTGCGCGCATGTGTGTGTTCGATCATACGCACACTACTGTTGCTTCCGACTCGACGCGAAAACTAAACAGTTTTGATCCTATACATTTTTTTATGAAAGGGACAACTGATTTAGACATGAATTGAAAATTTTGTCAGGATTACAAAGTATCTCTTTTAAGGAAGTCTAACAAAATTACGGACAAGTACAAGGTGTCAAACAATCTCCTGAAAACTTCATCAATGGACTCATACCATGAAAAATTAACGATTTTCACCATACATACATCTATACACAACAAAAAAAAATGTTAAAGTGCGAGTCGGATTCGCGCATCGAGGGTTCCGATATACCTACCTATAGTATTTTTAGAAGCAATAAGGTCCATTGTAAGGACCGCAAAACTAAATTTGTTTGTAAAGATTTGTTGCAAATT
Organism: Athrips mouffetella; assembly: GCA_947532105.1. Lineage (NCBI taxonomy): Eukaryota > Metazoa > Arthropoda > Insecta > Lepidoptera > Gelechiidae > Athrips > Athrips mouffetella. The sequence goes on from OX383965.1 coordinate 583,877, forward strand.
TCCAAAAAACTGTGCTACTTAGAGAGATTGTTTTTTTTCTGAATTATTCACATAAACCTCTATGGACTTTAATTAATTCAGATTTTTTCTTCGGAAAACTTCGGGGATAAGGAAGGGATAATTTTTTAAAACTTTTTTCGTCATAACTTGAAAACTAAGAGTCGTTAAAAATATAAGGAACTATTTTGGAATGTACAAGTGAAGCACTTTCATATGATACCTAACTTGACTTAGTACTGACAATTAAAAACTTTGACCTACCCATTTGGGCCCCCTTTACAATAATAATAATATTATAATTATTTCAATTGCAATAAAGTAAGACAATCGTATTCTAAAACTACTTCTACTACTAAATATAAAAGTATAAACGAGTTTTTAGCTTGCTTTTCAATTTATTTTAAGGTCATTAAAAATACTCATAGAAGCCTTTATACAAAGTATCTGAACATATCAGTCGCGCTATAAAGTGTACCAGCACAGAAAATATAGAGGTATACTAACGTATAGCACAACTAGTGAACTGACTATGATCCCTACTATGTTGATGTTCCTTAATAGTGATGTACAATTATTTCAAGAAGCAACAATCGAAATATTCGAATGTACTACTTAGTACTATCCAAATAATCTTTTATCATTCAATTGTTATTTTTCATTGGAATCATTATTCGCTTTTCGTACGATTTTGAATGAAAAATTTATTCTAACTAAAAGAATGAATAAAGCACTCAAATTCTTTGTGTTTACTTGACTGGTGCAACCTAATTTTAATTCCTTGTTTGTTTTTTAGTATACCGGTAATTCTGTGGTTTTTTTTGTAGTTATTCTAGTGTTTTTCTATACAACATAAATTAGCCCTTATTAATATTTTCCGTACGATGAGGTGTTCTATTCGTATTGGCCCTTCACTAAAGTTCCTTTCTGCGTTGCTTACTATGCGGCTTACTCAGTTAGTGACTTACTAAGTTCCATCTTTCTACCTTCCTTTCCTACGTAGGAGACTAACTGACTTAGTGTGTGAATTCAGTCAGGTGTGATCGGCCCTTTACTACCAGCTTTAAACAACGGAATAATTTTACTATGTTTCATCAAATCAGGAAAAACACCATCATCTACACATTTATTAAAAATACTAGATAAGTATGGTGCAATGCTTTCTATAACGGCACTAATAATTTTAACTGACAGGCCATCTATATCGGCGGTCTTTTTCATTTTAAGTGATTTAAAGGCTTTAATTATAACGAAAGCATTGACGTAACTGAATTTAAAATCTACATTGCAAACATCTACGTGTCGTTCGAGATAAGATTTGGCAAGAGTGGGAGATGAGTTCAAGGTTTTGGTAGTTGAAACTGGAATATCCGTAAAGAAGTTTTCAAAAGCTTCAGCAACTTCTATATCTGTACTTATGATCTGATCATCAATCTTAAGCTGGAAGTCATTCCGAGGAGCTTTAGATTTTCCAGTTTCACTGTTTATAGTTTCCCAAGTCGTTTTCGTAATGTTGGAACTATTTTTGATTTTATTTTTAATGAAATTTGATTTGGCTGCAGCACAAACCCTTTTGAATGTTTTTGAATAATCCTTTACAAATTGCGCAAATGCATCACTATTGTTATATGTTCTTTCCTCGTAAAGTTCATATAACCTTAGCCTGCTTCTGTGTATTCCCACTGTGGCCCAATCACTAAACATTAGATTCTCATTTACAGTAATTTTCTTTTCCTTGAAAATTGCATCGTACTCACTTTTAGTTAAAGTAAATAGAGACTCATACAATTTATTTGGATTATCACAATATGGTAAGTTTGGCAGTTTTTCTTCAACACTACTTTTGTAGCGGATAAGTCTACCTTCATTGATAGGTACGCACGTGATATCCTTTTTCAATGCTTTTTTAGTCGTGACTTTGAAAACTGCCAACTGGCCAGAATGATCAGAGCCCAACTTATTGATAATTGATTTATCTACTGGTTCTAAATTCGTAAAAATGTTATCAATACAAGTAGATGAGGACGCTGAAATTCTGGTGGGTAAAGAGGAGTTTGTGGCAGCTGCAAGGGCCAAGAAAGTGATAATGTCTGATGAAATTGGTTTCGTCAATACGCCGCATCAAATCTACATAAATGACCATCTCAGCCCGGAAAACAAGAAACTATTAACGAAAACTAAAGCGGCTGCCAAGGAAAAGAACTATGAATTTGTTTGGGTCAAGTATTGTAAGATTCATGTGCGTAGAAATAACACATCAAACGTATTTATAGTTAAAAATGAGGGTGATTTAAACAAAATTGTGAAATGTGCCGATTTGCTGTTTTTGCGTATTTAAATTACCACGACAATTTTACCTGTGCTAAGTTTTTGTTGATTTTGATCACCGAGAAAAGGTTCCAAACCCCTGTCACTCCCATTCTGTGTAATGCTTGTTATCGTCGCACAAAAATTGCTATTTCATTCACTCTACTGCTATTGCAAATTGATGCTTACTTGTTTACACTCACGGACACTGTTATTATTGATCTACCCTTTTTATTCTTATTGCTGGCTGTTTTACTCATGCCTGTACCAATATACTGTAGGTTTTTTGTTTTTGAGTTACGTTATGATGGATAGTACCAAAAATCTTAATATTTACTATCAAAATGTGCGAGGGCTTCGCTCGAAAACGCTTTTATTTTACCGTAACTTGAGTGCGGCGTCTTATGACGTCATCATTTTGACCGAAACATGGCTCGTCGATGGAGTAAAAGATTCTGAGTTGTTTGACAGTCATTATGTTGTTTTTCGTCGCGATCGTGACTATGCAAAAACTGGGCAGAATCGTGGGGGTGGAGTACTTATTGCAATCCACAAGGACCTCGCAGTAACGCCACGTTTTGATTTATGTATCATGGAGCTTTAAATATAATTGTTGAATTTTTAAACGTTGATAAGCTTACCCCAGCACCCTTCACTAAGTTTCTTTTTAATAAGGCTGACTATACATCTATAAATCTAGAAATATTAAGCATTGATTGGTCTGGCGAGTTCGCCGCTAGGAACCTCGAAGAGTGTGTGCAGTATTTTTACTCAGTGTTTATATCTTTAAGGGACAGGTTTGTACCATCAAAGTTGTGCAAACCTAATTCGTATCCCGTCTGGTATTCATCAGCGTTAAAAAAAGTTATCAAAGAGCAATATAAGTAATATCGTAAATATTTAATATATGAAAATGGCTATGATGAGTTATCATATAAATTGTTGCGGGCGCGAGCGAAAGAGTTGGAAAATTGTTGTTATTCTGATTATATTAAAAAGGTTGAAAAGTCTATAGTTGATAATCCGAAATGTTTTTGGGGTTTTGTCAGCACGAGATCTAGGTCTAATGCAATCCCTAGTTGTCTCACATATAAAAAAGAAGTTGTCAATACGGGTGAAGCTATTTGTAATGTTTTTTCGGAGTTTTTTCAGTCTACTTTCTTAGATCCCGATAATACCTATTGCTCTCCAGTTCCAGCTATGCGAGAATCGGTGTCTGACATAAGTCACATTGAAATTGACGAAGATACGATTAGGGGTATCTTGCGTAAGTTAGATCCCTCCAAGTCTGCAGGTCCAGACCACCTCCCAGCACGTTTCTTGATTGGTTGTGCTGACAGTATAGCCATCCCGATTGCTCTATTGTTTAAAAGGTCTTTAGCGAAATGTTCGATGCCAGGGATCTGGAAGTCTGCTTATATAACACCCGTTCACAAAAAAGGTCCCAAAACGGAGGTAACAAACTATAGACCCATATCAAAATTATGTATAATTTCTAAAGTCTTTGAGCAGGTTATTCAGAAGCAATTATCGTTGGCCTTAAAACAATCTTTGAGTCTTAGTCAACATGGTTTTTTGCCGGGCCGGTCCACTACAACTAATTTAATTCTATCCAATGACTTTATAACATTATCAATGGACAAAGGACAACAAGTAGACGCAATCTATACTGACTACAGTAAAGCGTTCGATCGAATCGATCACTCAATACTCTTGTTGAAGCTTGAACTCATAGGTGTGAGAGGTGACTTACTAAGGTGGTTTTCATCATATATCGAAAATCGTACGCAGGCTGTCGTCATCAAGAATTACATATCTAGTTGGGTTAAGGTGCCAAGTGGAGTCCCACAAGGGTCTTTGATTGGACCCTTATTATTCACCATCTTTATCAACGATATCAGCACTTGCTTCAAACATACACAGTTATTATGTTTTGCTGACGACATGAAGATTTTTAGCACTATATCTTCTCAAGCGGATGCTGAGGCACTGCAGTCAGACTTAAACAGGCTAGATTCTTACTGTCTGCTAAATAAGTTAGACTTAAACCCAGCTAAGTGTTCTTTGATAACGTTTACTCGGAAAACAAACAGCGTTCGGTATGATTATCGGCTCAAAGGTCAAATATTGCAACGTGAATCGTCTGTGCGGGATTTAGGAGTCTTTCAAGATAATAAATTGATCTTCGACTGTCATATTAATAGTATAGTTAACAAAGCTTCCAAAGCACTCGGGTTTGTTCTCCGTAGTACTAGGGATTTTAAGGAAGCTAAAGCTCTCAAAGTCTTATACTGCGCTTTTGTTCGTAGCTCCCTTGAGTTTGGGTCTCAAATCTGGAATCCCAGGTACAAGACTTATATTTCTCGTATTGAGAATGTCCAAAGAAAGTTTATCAAACATTTGTGTTATCGGCTCAAATTACCGTATAAATCTGAAAGGTACCATGACTTATGTAGAAAATTCCATATTTTGCCTCTTGAAACTCGGCGAAACATCGCCGATATCTTGCTTATATTAAAGCTAACCTGTAATACCATTGATTGTCCGCAATTGCTGGAAAGACTCGGGTTTGTCGCGCCCAACCGGTGCCGTCACTCGCCAGCGTTAGCCCTCCCGCAAGCCTCTACCAACTACAGGCAAAACAGTTTTTTGTATCGAGCAAGCAGCAACTTTAATAAAAAAGCAGATGATCTAGGTCTAGATCTTTTTGGCACTAGTATTACCACAGCTAGGCGCCTAATGAGCAGTGAGTTCTTCTTTTAGCGAGATGTATCGGTTTGGAACCTTTTTTCCTTCAATACCTATTAGTATTATTTTGTATATATTGCTCCTAATAATTTCTTTCTCGTAGTCTACCTGGTTTGAAAACTACTGTGTGTTACCTTTAATTTAGAGTTTCTGGCTTTTTAATATTGTTTATAGTAACTCTACTTGTGAAAACCTGTTATTAGTTACCTGTATATGTGTAAGTTTTTTAGTAAGTATTAGAAACTGATGGTTTTCCTACAAATAAATAAATAAATAAATAAATAAATAAATAAAAAAATAAATGTCCTGACTGACTGACTGACTGATTCATCAACGCCGAGCCGTAACCGCTATAGATACAGATCTGAAATTTTGTACACAGGTTCTATGTGCGTCAAAACCACCCACTAAGAAAGGATTTTGGAAAATTCATCTCCCAAGGGGGTGAAATAAAGGATGAAAGTTTGTATGAAAGTCCTTTGTTTCTTGAGCTAGCTTCACATAAATTTGAATTTAGGCTTCTGGTAAAAAATAAAGAAACAGGTGTTTTAGAATTTTCCAAAATTCATCCCCTAAGGGGGTGAAATAAGGGATGAAAGTTTGTATGAAAGTCAGTCAGTTTTAAAGTTAAAATCTTTAAAATTTTTATTAAGACTGACGACTAAAAATTAAGTTTTATGTGTCTCAGGGTTTTTGAAAATTTTACACCCTAAGTGGTGAAAAGGGGGATGAAGTTGAAACTCCTTCATTTCAAATGAATATCCACTAAATTTATTATTAAGGCATTAGGGTTGTAATTCTGTGGAACATGCATCTCTGTTATTGAAATTCCACCCCAAATTCAACCCTTTAAACAGGGAAATGGGGTGAAAAAGTCTAAAAACCAATATGGGTATCATTTGTATGGTTTATCCGGTCGCTGATTACGAAAACTAAAACAATTTTAAAATCCAATGTGGTGGACGTGAAATACCATCATCCCCCGGGGATGGGGTCGGGGTGCGATAGGGTTGATATGTCTAAAAATCAATATGGGTGTCGTTTGTATAGTTTATCGCATCGCTGATTACGAAAACTACAACGATTTTGAAATCTAAGGTGGTGGACGTGAAATACCATCATCCCCTGGGGATGGGGTTGGGGTGCGATAGGGTTAAAATGTCTAAAAATCAATATGGGTGTCGTTTCTATGTATATATAAGGATAGGGATAGCGGTTTAGACGGCGTTAAGGATAGGGATAGGAGTAGGGGTAGGGTTAGGGGCAGGGATAGGGAGAGGGAATGGGAGAAGGAGAGGGAGTGGGATGGAGGTAGAGAGAGAGGGAGAGTGTGAGGGAGGGGGAGAGAAAGAGACTGCACATTGTCTGAATATCACGCGGACGAAGCCGCTGGCACAGCTAGTAGGATATAAACGTATCACTTAAATGAATATTGCACCCTCTAGAGGAATGAAGTCACAAAAAAAATTAAGACTTTTTTCTTTGCTTGTGCTACGAGACCTAGCTTTTGGACAAATTTCATTATTCTTGGTCAACGGGAAGCACCGTTTTGGTTTGGTTCAAAAATGTATGTTAATGGAGAGATAAATGGCCGTATCTTTTGATTGTGTCGTCATAGAAGTTTGGAATTTTCATAGCTTCAAGGGTCTATGAATAGGTGATCTGTGACGGCCAGCTTAGACCCGAACGCAACTAGATGGAACTACTGCTGCAAATATAAGGTTTTTTTTAATGCAATAAGTACCAACTATGTATGTGCAAAAAGTTGATCAGCGTAAATTTCATGGTGCAACTTCAACGCCTAACAATGATTTCTATAAAAAAAAAACCGGCCAAGTGCGAGTCGGACTCGCGCACTGAGGGTTCCGTACCACCACACAAACATAATTGTATTAGTTGAAATTCCAGTAAGTTAAAGTGCCAGATTTTTTGAGTCCGACACGCGCTTGACCAAATTTTATTATTTGTTGTTATTTTATAGCCTATGCCCTATAAACATACCAATTTTCAAGTTTGTAAGTGTTCCCGTTTTTAAACAGAACTAAAACAAAAATCGCCTCAGCAACCATCCAACTTGACCCCTCTCTTATATGAATGTTCTTGAAACGGGAGCTCACCACAATTGGTTACCATTAGTTGTGAGAAAAGTTGTAATATTTAATGATTTCAGACTTTTCCCATTATTTGTACTGAGAGACCTAGCTTCTTGCCAAATTTCATAATTTTAGGTCAACGGGAAGTACCCTGTAGGTTTTTCATTTTTGAATAAATGTATGGAGATGAGGACATAAAATGCCATATCTTTTGATTGCGTCGTTGTAAAAAATTGAAATTTTCAGATCTTGTGTGGTTCATGGATCCTAATATATGGTATTAATTTCAACCTGATACCTTTACCCGTTCGTGAGATAAAGGGTCTTGACAGACAGACAGACAGACAGACAGACAGACGGACAACAAAGTGATCCTATAAGGGTTCCGTTTTTTTCTTTTGAGGTACGGAACCCTAAAAAATATCTCCATATGTCCATTAAAGTCAATTACTCTCGTCAGTCCGTGTTTACATGAGCACGATCACTCACACATGCACACAAAGCACAACCGTACAGTTTTGACCGCACGCCCACAATCGTAATATTGAACCAAAAATTGCTAACAAAAACTAGTACTTTCAGTACATTACTTGTATTTTTGTATTAATCAGCGAAAAATTTAACTAAAAATAGCAGTATTCGTTCGTTTTTCAACAGAATTTTATGTCCCGCGTAAGAATGCAAGTCATTTGAATTTTTGTATGGAAAACGGATCACCTTAACTTCAATTTGTTACCTTTACCCGTTCGGGAGAAAATGGGTCTTGACAGACAGACAGAAGGACAACAAAGTGATCCAATAAGGGTTCCGTCATTTTTACTTTTGAAGTAAAAATTCCTAATAAAAACTGTCTTTAAGTTGACAGTTTATATTCTAACGTAATAACTTCCAATCAAACTTTGAAGATAGAACCAAGTTATAAAGTTTTAACAGATTCCAAAAATAGACGCCTTGCTTAAGATTCATTGAATCAGCGCGTGATTTGACGAGATTACCGGAGTTTCATTTAGGACATCTCCATGTTAGTAACGCGGGTGGTTCCGTTCAGAAGAGTTTATGAATTAAACAGAGTAGACAGACAATTACTTGGGAACTGCTCAATCGAAAACCGCCAGAAATAAAGTAATTGTAAGCCAAGTCTCCACTTATTTGGTCCGGTGGAGAATATCGGATGCATTTACGTTGAAAATAGAATGTACATTTTTATTTGTGACTTGTGTGGACAGTAAGCGATAGTGTGTAATAAATTTTCTTATCTTGCCTCCTATAATCTTTGATTTTTAAAAGGTAGTTTCTTCTCCACTCCTGCAAGTCAGGTCTGTCCAATAAAATGCTCTTTCTCGATCTTTAAGAAATTGATGTAAGAAGTTTTTAATAATAATATTTACAAAACGGTAGTAGACTTGCTTTATTTTAATTTGTATGCTTTATGCATAGGGTGACACGATTTTCGCGCGTAACGGAATTGCGCGGTTTGACCATTGACGTAAGAAAAACGCTGCGCTTCTAAACGCCCCCTGGCGTAGTTTCCAAAATCTTTGGGTTTGACGCAATGCTCTGAGGCTTTAAAATTATGACGTTTACGAGACGTATAAAAACTGTTCAATGTGCTAGCTGTACTCTACAGCGTTACTTTTTATCACACTGGATAGTTTTAGACGTGGTTCTGCCCATGAAACTGAACAACTTTTCCCAAGGAACATAGGTCACAATACACAAAAAAAAATGTGCTGTCAGCCGATGCAGTATGTATGGGAAGACGAAATTTTTTTTCTTAATTCGACCTATGTTTCTTGGAAAAAGTTGTTCAATTTCATGGACAAAACTACCTCTTGAAATATCCTCCTAAAATAATATGGTGAAAATAAGGTTGCGAATAACGTAACACTAGTGTCTAGTACCTACCGGTTATAATAATATGTAGTCACGAATAGGAATGGTGGACAGATATTTAGCATAGTACTTGACAGTTATTAATTTAACACTGGCGTGGCTCCATTAGTCGTTTTATCAGTCCATAACACTTCAACATCCAGTAAACATTTCATCACAAGTTAACTAGTCAACAGTAAGTTCAGTTTCGATTGAACTCTCAAATTCTTTGGTTTCCACTCAACTCTTTTTAACTTCCGTCAACGGCGCGAGTATCTCCTTCCAGCTAGACTTGGACTGAACCACAGAATAAAATTATAGTAATATCGCATTAGCGTAATATATATTCTTTGGTACTATCATAAAGAACGGACCGAACGGACACTCTCCACCCCCTTGCAATCTACCCCCCACCCCGCGCGCAACCACCTGCGAGATTCTCGCGGTCCTTCTGAGGTTTTTTGTACTGAATACGTGGGCCTAGACGTGACTTTCCAATTTCAAATTTTTAATTTGCGCTCGAAGTATGTAGTGTCTGGGGTATGACTGAGCTGAGCTGATGCAATCATAACATGTTACCGTGATCGGGAAGTGGAGACACACCCAACACTTACCTTCACTCAATGATAACTTATTAAAGTAAGTTGTCGCTTTCAACAACTAGTTGACAACTTTCCGCAAGTTGCGTCAAATTCGTAGAAACGTTTCAACTTGATAGAAATAGAACTTCTTGTTGTCTTGTTCCAAAATAACCACCTACACTCAAAAAAAATATATATCGTAATGGAATGTTCGATTGATTATAATATCTTAAATAAAAATTGTTAATAATGTGAATTGCCTCAAAGTGTATATACTATTAATAGTATTTATCTCTCTTTTTAGGGATCCGTAGTCAAAAAGGAACCCTTATAGTTTCGTCATGTCTGTCTATCTGACCGCGGCTTAGCTCAGAGGCCCTACTAGAAAGCTGTAATTTAGTACAGATATAATTTATCCTCTCCAATAAACTGGTAAAATAAAAACTCAAAAATTTTTGAGTGTACCTTGAATTTTTTTTTCTGGTCTACTCCATAGTGTCGGGTATCGTTGGATAGGTCTTCTAAAAATAATGTGAGTCTGTACAATCCATTTTTCGATATAGGAATTCGTTGGCGAAATATTAAGCTAAAAAGCGCAATTTTAGGGTTCCGTACCTCAAAAGAAAAAAACGGAACCCTTATAGGATCACTTTGTTGTCCGTCTGTCTGTCTGTCTGTCAAGACCCTTTATCTCACGAACGGGTAAAGGTATCAGGTTGAAATTAATACCATATATTAGGATCCATGAACCACACAAGATCTGAAAATTTAAATTTTTTACAACGACGCAATCAAAAGATACGGCATTTTATGTCCTCATCTCCATACATTTATTCAAAAATGAAAAACCTACAGGGTACTTCCCGTTGACCTAAAATTATGAAATTTGGCAAGAAGCTAGGTCTCACAGTACAAATAATGGGAAAAGTCTGAAATCATTAAATATTACAACTTTTCTCACAACTAATGGTAACCAATTGTGGTGAGCTCCCGTTTCAAGAACATTCATATAAGAGAGGGGTCAAGTTGGATGGTTCCTGAGGCGATTTTTGTTTTAGTTCTATTTAAAAACGGGAACACTTACAAACTTGAAAATTGGTATGTTTATAGGGCATAGGCTATAAAATAACAACAAATAATAAAATTTGGTCAAACGCGTGTCGGACTCAAAAAATCTAGCACATTAACTTACTGAAATTTTAACGAATACAATTATGTTTATGTGGTGGTACGGAACCCTCAGTGCGCGAGTCCGACTCGCACTTGACCGGTTTTTTTTAGAGTCGAGAGTCTCCCCTGGCAGCTAAACGGTTGTTATTGGAAATGTAAAAAAATCATAGTAGTAGTATATATGATGAAATTAAAAGGAAAACTATCATAGCTAAGTGGGCTTCAAAGGGTAATGAGCTATAACCGAAAAACTGGAAGTAATAAGATAGCAATAGAACTAGGCCCTCACTGAGGATTAGGATTTAAAACGTTTATGTTATGAACGTTATGAAATAATTAATCAAAACCTGCTTTGCGATAAAAAAAATCGTAAAAGAAACTATAGAACCCTATACTGCACGTGGCCCAACACGCACTTGGCCGGTTTTTTCATGTAGCTTTTGCTGGAAAAATGTGGAGGGGAAGTACCATAGTCACCTCGCTTGTCAGCGTTACGGCTGGCACCATGGACCGCGGTTGTAGGTGACTGAAGTAAGTGAGATGGTATGACACACCAGGAGGATGCTGCTGCCCATCCACCAGTTTATAGCCCTTAGTAGCCTCTTACGACACCCACGGCGCACGGGTATGAATGGGATGCTACTATTCTTTTCCGGCACCACACGGGACCAATCCAGGGGTTAAAGCCAGTACCATATCCCAATGTAGGCAAAGGCCTCCTTTCTGTCGGGTTGTTCCTCCAACATCCAGTGATTCTAATATTTTACACCCCGCTATTGTTTCGAGAGGTGGCCTGGACAGCGGTGACTATCTTCTGGCATCATACGTCACGTATGCGGGTATGCGTCTAACCCAAAACCGCTGGTTCCCAAAATCTGTGGTCTTGGCTTGGAGAAGATAGGATAAGCCACGATCACACCTAGCTGAAATCAAAAACTAATTCGGCATACATTGCTGGGAGGCTTGGTTATGTTAATTGCAATATCCTTACTTCAACGAGCAATGTATGCCAAATTAATCTTTGAATTCAGCTAGGTGTGATCACTCCCTAAAAAGACTAATTCGGCATACATTGCTGGGAGGCTTGGTTTTGTTAATTGAAATATCCTTACTTCAACGAGCAATGTATGCCAAATTAGTCCTTGAATTCAGCTACGTGTGATCGTAGCTATAGTCCTATCTTCTCCAAGGATCTTTGCCACAGAGCTCTGAAGTCCATGCATATTGTTCTGCAGGCGGCACTCCGCCTGCAGAACAAGGGCCACTGCCCTATCGTTGTTCTGTGGTCTTGGCCGTAAAATAGAAAACTTGCTGGTTTCTTGATGCTCATATACATACTCAAACAACGTTCTTTTTCATCAATTACTGTAATGTCAACTATTAAATGACAAAATAAGGTACTTCTGTCAAAAAGATTTGTTGATTTTACGGTAATTTATTGTGATTTGTGTTGATTTCTGTGTTTTTGCAATTTGACTAGCCTTAGTTGTTTTTAAGACGATATAATCGTTCACTACAGTGGTTGATGATGGTGTTAAGATTGTGCAGAGATGCATAGATATGCGTATGCGACGCCACACGCAAGAGAACCAAAAGAATTGAAAAATAAACCCTTACATCCTTACGTATACAATCTCTCAGCCAAAGAGTGGGCAAGCAACTAAGTGATCTTTATATTTTAGCGTCTTTTTTCCACTTTTCTCGTACGTCTATTCAAGGACATCGCAATATAAGACCAGTAATGCGTGGTGCTCTCCCTCCGTTCCTCTGCGAATCCAGTTGCAATGTATATAGCCTGTGTTGTGGTAGGAGGACATGAGACAGCAGCGTGATGCAGCGCGCACCCTGGCCTCCTCCGCAGCCCCGGCGCCCGAGGTGAGAAAGTTATTTTCACTATCCGACCGCCGCAATTAAGCGCAGAACAGTTAAGAAAAATAGGAAAATTTTTAGCTGTTTTTAGCTTGATTAGTTTTTGGACGTAAAATCTAAAACCAGACCTTTACCTCTCGATTATAGCAAACAATGTAATCGGGTGTAAAAAATTGGTGAGCACTGTTTTAGCTTGTTACTTTATGAAACTAAACAACTTTCCTTTAAAAAAATGTATGTCCAAAAATGAAAATGATTTTTTTACCACCCATACAAAATGAGCAGCCAACTGGTGCAGTTTCTATGGGAAGTTGTAATTTTTATGTTGTAGTTGTAGTTTTTATGTTCCTTGGGAAAAGTGGTTTTGAATCATGGTCCAAATAATGCTAGAATAATGCTTACTAATTGTTTTTGTCGGTGTGTAATATTACGGTTAACGCGTCTATAGTACTTATAGAGCAATTTTGAAGGTGGTAGGGCTTTTGTGGAAAGTCCGTCTGGGGAAGTACCACGCCCTTGCTTTTTTCTGCCGTGAAGCAGCAGTGTTTGCACTGCTGTGTTTCGGTTTGAAGGGCAAGGGAGGCAGGGAAATTACAGGTACATGAGACATACCATCTTAGGCCTCAAAGTGAGCAACGCGCTTTGCTGTCTTATTAGTTTCAAAATATGCCATTAATAAGACAGTGGGTTCTATGGGCGGTGGTGACCACTCACTATCAGGTGGCCTACCTGCTCTTTCGCTCCCTTGTAATATATAAAAAAAAGTAATTCTTGAGATAATGTCTGCTGATACTCGTAGAACCTTTCTTTAAGCTTCCTGAGAATCCAGCTCCAACTGGATTATTCCCATTTTCCACCTGATATTCCCCATTTAGGGAAAATACGGGAAAGATTGTCGTGTCCTAAAATCCCCATGCTTTCAATAATTCCTCGTCAGGCACAGAATATACACCGTGTTTAAGAGCACGTTCAGTTAACGAAACTGTACAACTTTTTTTAAGAAACATAGGTGGAAATACGGTAAAAACAATGTTGCCCTTCCATGCAAAAAAAAAATTTTTCATCTCATCTTTTCGAAAATCGCTAAACGGTTCGTCAATAAAGGCTAACAAAGTAGCCGTTTTCTCCAAGAGACTTTCGTAGCGGGTAAAAATGGGATTTAAAATTAGAATTTAGGTCCACCATAGGGATATTTTAGGTCAACCATAGAGGTCGAACCAAAATATTGTATGAAAAATGATACTGGCCGGTTGTACTATTAAAATTATTAAATATTAATAATATCTTCTTCTTCTGCCTAGCGTTATCCCAGCCTATTGCTAGGGTCCGCTTTCCGGCTTAATTTTCTCCACTTTGCCCGATCTTTGGCATCCTCTGTGGTAAGATTGGTCTCCCTCATGTCTGCCTTCACGACGTCCAGCCAGCGTTTCTTAGGCCTGCCGCGTTTTCTAGGACCTTGTACAGAAATTGCAAGGCACCTGTTCCCGACATAGTCTGTCGCTCTGCGGCTGACGTGGCTGAACCATCGAAGGCGGCTCTCCTGCAGCTTATCCGCTACGTCGCGGACTCCAAGGCTGCCACGGATGTGCTCGTTACGGATACGATCTAACCGCGTAACGCCACACATCCATCGCAGCATCTTCATCTCCGCGACGTGAAGCTGCTGAACATGCCTTCCCAGGACCGGCCACGCCTTGCTTCCGTACAACAGTACTGGTCGGATGATGCTCTTGTAAACAAGGCCCTTAAGTTTTACCGGCATCCTTCGGTCACAGGTGACACCGGTTACTTCGCGCCATTTTGCCCACGCAGCGCTTATTCGGGCTTGGACGTCATGGTCAATTTCCCCAGAGTTGTGCAATACAGATCCAAGGTATTTAAATTTGTCCGTCTTCGAGACGCCTTCAGCGCCGACTTTTATGGGATCCGGGTCTGTACTGCCGCAGGCCATGTACTCGGTCTTCGACACATTTAGTTTTAAACCGCCGTTCTCTAGCGCTCCCTTCCAGTGGTTCACCTTTGGCTCCAATTTCTGCTTATCCTCGTCTGTCAGCGCAATATCATCGGCATAAATCATAAGCCAAGGAGATGGCTCATGGACTTCCGCCGTAACCACGTCGAGAACTACGCTGAACAGAAAGGGACTGAGCCTTGGTGGACACCTACAGTGACTGGGAATGGACGAGAATCGCCAACGGCGGTTCGAACCAAGGATACCGAGTACGAATATAAAAAAAGAAATATGCTCTATAAATGTAAACAAGACTACCAACCAAAGAGGTTCTGTTCCTAATTGATACAAAAATGTCAATAACATTTTCAGTTGTTACAAATAATACTTAATATGATTTTAGTATTGTTTCATCAAGTAATAATATTGTAATGGTATTTTATATTTAAAATTAATGACGAGTGTGTGTCTCAATGAGCCCCTTATAGTAGAGTGTATTACGCGGCTGCAAAAATATTTTTACCTTGGGCGACCTATTGAATCCCTCGCTACGTTCAGGATTCTACTCTAGAATCCCTCGCCATGCTTGGGATTCTACTCAAGAATCCTTCACTTCGCTCTGGATTTTAAATAGCGCCCTCGCCTTAAAAATATTATTTTACAGCCTTGTGATACAATCTACTATTTTCGTATGATGCATTAGGGGCTGATAAGAGCTGAATTACCTCCCTTTCTAACAAAGGGCAGAATGCGCGTGCTGGATTCGCGCTGTTTTACGTTTTTCGCTCATTTTTGCGTACTCATAATATTACTTTTCAAATTGCTATATTATTATGTATAATGTTTTGAATAATGTGTAAAAGTTTTGGCATCAAAGATTAATGGGTACTGCAGTGAAATAAAGTAAATTAAATTGAAAATGTACTGCAATTACCTAAAATAGAGTAAGAGTTAACTTACCTTAAACTAACCAAACAAACAAAGAGATATAACACACAATATTTTAATAAAAACAAATAGAACACGAAATAAAGTTAAAATTTGATTGAACGATTCGTGATTAAATTTAAGAAAATTATATAGTTTAAAGTTTTTAAAAAATCATTGATAGGCGTTAAAATAATGACGAATAAATTTGGAATTAAATCCGCGATGCGTGCGTCAGGTTAAACGCTCCGTCTATAGCTAGTAGATACTTTCGCTTGGAAAAAATCTAGTGATAACTTTAAGTGGCCACCTAACTTATTACTACAGCGTCTAGTTAAATATGGTCATAGTCGTACCTTCCGCAAAGTATCGCGGATCAAAGTTCTAAACGTATAAAATTACAGCCAAAGATTCGGATCCAAAAAAATCATGGCGCGTCTGGAGGCGCTTTTAGAATTTAGAAAAGAAAAACTAAAAATATAAAAGGTTTAAATATCTGAAAATTTGTTGTAGTAGGTGTTGCGCAGTTCGTGGCGTCTTCCTGCGTTGTTGAGAAACCCGTAGTTGAAGAAAGGCTGCGGTAAAGAGCACGGCGCAAGCAGCAGATGACAAGAAGTCTCTCTGGAGACAGGGCTAGGTAGTGTTGCAGGTGCAAGCCGGAACCTACTGCCCGTAATCGGACAGCTTTAGCTGCACGAATAAAAATGCGTCATAAGACGTGCGTGACTCGCAGATAGACGAGTACCATGATCTGTGCAACAGTAAATTTAGAGAAATTCAAGTGCCTGAAATGTTTATGTCATGTGAAGGAAAAATGTGTGACAATCCGGAGCATAAGCTAGGGCTAGACAATCTTTACGCAGATATTGTTAACATTCTTTCAGAATCTGCCATCCAAGTCTGTCAGGATGAGCAGCCATCTACAGTTAGAAAGATTGTTGGTTGGAACAAGCATGTCCGGGAGGCTCACCGGGAGGCTAAAATGAAGTATGAAGTCTGGTTGCTTTGTAATAAACCTAAAGAGGGTATAATATGGCAAGAAATGCGTGACGCACAAAAAGTCTTTAGAGGTAGGCTTAAATGGTGCCAAAAAAACGCAGATCAAATAAAAATGAACATGATAGCGACGCACCAAAAATCTAAAAACTTTACCCAATTTTGGAAGTCTACAAAGCAATTGAATGCTAGACCTAGTCTCCCTGTGAGTGTCTCGGGGTGTAACACGCCTAAGGAAATTGCCGGTCTTTTCAAGGACCACTTTCGAGTTTCCTCACTTTTGAATCCTTCACATGAGGTGTTTGATGTTGAGTCTGAGTCGGAGAAACCACTGATTCGATTTTCAGCAAATCAAGTGTCGAACGTAATCCGTCACATGTCAAGGGGGAAATCTCCAGGACATGACGGACTCAGCATCGAACATCTCAAGTTTGCAGGTATCCACCTTCCAAGAGTGCTGGGGATTTTTTACACTCTTTGCGTTACCCACTCGTATCTTCCTATGGACCTAATGAAGACGGTGGTAGTACCTGTGCCTAAAAACAAGACCGGCGATATGCCCGATAGGGCGAACTACAGGCCCATCTCCCTGGCTACTATAATAGCTAAAGTACTGGACAGTCTGCTGGATAAACAACTTGAACAGTATCTGGATCTTCATGATGCACAGTTCGGGTTCAGACCCGGACTTTCTACTGAGAGTGCCATACTGTGTCTGAAGCAGACTGTCCAGTATTATACGGATAGATCTACCCCTGTATACGCCTGTTTCCTTGATCTTTCCAAGGCATTTGACCTTGTGTCCTATGATCTGCTGTGGGGGAAGCTAAGGGACGCAGGCGTACCTAATGAACTGACCAAAGTATTCCAATACTGGTATGGAAATCAGCAGAATAGAGTGCGTTGGGGTATGACGCTGTCTGAACCGTACTAGATGGAATGTGGGGTGAGGCAGGGAGGCTTGACTTCGCCTAAGCTCTTTAACCTCTACATCAATGGGCTGATCGTTGAACTCAGTAACAAACAGGTCGGATGTCATATCGACGGCATGTGTACGAACAATTACAGCTACGCAGACGACATGGTGCTGCTGGGTCCAACGGCCGGCTCGGTGAGGGAGTTGTTGAGCGTGTGTGAAGCTTATGCTGCGAGGCATGGGCTGTCGTACAATGTTCGCAAAAGTGAGTATATGATCTTTAAGGCCCGAGGAAAAGAAGTGCTTTATGAGCCTGTTATCGCACTTAATGGTGCGCCGCTGCGGCGAGTGAATCAATTTAAATACCTAGGGCATTTCTTGACTGAGGACCTTAAAGATCATATAGACATAGAGCGCGAGCGGAGGGCGTTGGCGGCAAGATGCAATATGCTGGCCCACAGGTTTGCTCGCTGTAGTGAGGAGGTTAAAATTATTTTATTCAAATCGTATTGTCAAACCTTCTACACGTGCAGCCTGTGGACCAATTATACGCAGAAGGCCTTTAGCGCCCTTCGTGTGCAATACAATAATGGTTTCAGAGTGCTGTTTGGACTGCCTCGTTTTTGTAGTGCCTCTGGCATGTTCGCACTTGCTCGAACAGACGACTTTTATGCTGTGATTCGAAAAAGGACAGCGTCACTGTTCGCCAGAATGCGTAGCAGTCGGAACAGCATCCTGAAGTTGTTCGCGGAAAAGTACGACACACCCATGTTTATGCATTTTATGCGTGTATTGGTCAGGCCGAGTGTCACTTTGTCCTAGGCAAATAAATTGAGAATTGCTAATTATTATATTATGACCATGATTTGTGATTTTGTTTTTTGTGATACTAACATAGATATAAGTTTTCTTGTCTTACTAACAAATGGGCCCTTGTTGCCATAATAAATGAATTTAATTTAATAAGAGAGTGGCAACCTCTCAGTAACAAATATAACGTAAAGACAAAAATACTTAAAAAATTGTTGGCAGCAAAGATGGTAAGAAAACTGAGCTTCACAAACTGAAGCTGTTAACACAAATCTTAAAAGTGATTTTGATTTGATTTGATTTTTATATGGTTTTTCTTAGTGTATCATATGATTTTTCAAAATATTTTTCAAAGTATTTGACACAATCTCTTCTGTATCCAAACAAATGATAAGCACCGAGAAAGGAAAATCAAAATTTTGAATCAACTGTCAATGAATACAAACAGCCAGTCAATACATCGAGAAAGAAGCAAAAAGTATCGAACACTCAAAAACGAATATAAGCGAATAACGCTACAGTACTTAAGAGAAATGGTTTAAAAGTAAAAAGCAAAGGTGACTTTGGATTTTTTTATGGCGTACAATAGTAGATTTTACAACAAGTGCACAAAACGAACCATTTTACCGAGAATTTTTGGCAGCCCGAGCCGAAGGCGAGGGCTGATAGTAATATCGAGGATAAAATGGTTTTGTGGACGAGTTATAAACTCTGCTTTTCACTTTAATTGCGAGGAGATAAAACGTAAAAGTACTCTCTAAATGTAACTGAAGAATGAGTTGTTCTGCTTTAGTGAAGAATATGTTGACGCATGGGGGGGTGCAGCAGACCCGCGCGCAGGGCGTACACCACCGCGATTACTTTTTTGCCCTAGTGCTCAAAATTCGACTTTGTGCAGCCTATATCCTGCACAAATAAGCACTTTCAGAGCATGAGAAGTGAAAAATATATTTAATCGTGTTTCGGAGTCGGCTATATTCTTGGAAAGATGCTTAATTATCACATTTTTTTTTCACGGCCATATGACTATATGGCCGTGAAAAAAAATTTAATTGATCACTTTTCACTAAAAACCTGCTCAAGTGAAGCGTATTTAGCTCTTATCAGCCCCTTAACTCTGATAGCACGTTATCAGTTAACGAAACTGAACAACTTTCTGAACGTGCTCCTAAAATTAATACATATTCTCAGGAACACGGTGATAAAAATAAACAAGTTTCCTCAGGAGGAAAATTAGGCGTCCTGCGTATCACTTCATCATCATCATCATCATCATATCAGCCAAAAGACGTCCACTGCTGGACATAGGCCTCCCCTAAAGATCTCCATGACGACCGGTCCTGCGCTGCTCGCATCCAGCGGCTTCCCGCGACCTTGACCAGATCGTCGGTCCACCTTGTGGGGAGCGGTCCACCTGCCAACGCTTCGTCTTCCGGTACGTGGTCGCCACTCTAGAACCCTCACGCCCCATCGGCCATCGGTTCTTCTTGCGATGTGCCCTGCCCACTGCCACTTCAGTTTAGCGATTCTCAGGGCTATGTCAGTTACTTTAGTTCTTCTGCGGTTCACTTATGCTTATCATATCAACAGCGGACTATGCCGGCTATCGCGATGTCCTAAACAGAGTTCTCTCCATCAACGGGTGTCGTGTCATCTATCAAAGCCTCGCTGAAATCGTATTTATTATCATTTTTTATCGTATTTATATTCATTCCGTTTACCTCATCATTGTCTCACATTTGGCGACCCAGACGGTCTTCCTCCAGCAGCAGCTCTCTTTCCAACTCCAGTAGCTCCAGCAGCGAGCTGGAGTCACTGTGTTGGAGCTACCGACGAGGAGGGCGCAATCGGACGCGGCGCCGGCGCAGAAAGAAGAGGAGACGCAAGCGCCCGTGCCGCACCCGGACGCGCAGTCGAAGCCGTAAGTTGTACCTCTCATTTTATCAGTATCGTCCCAGGACAGGCTCCACAGACGAGGTCAAATTGTCCGCCGAGCTTAGGTACTCAATTTGCACTTGGAAAGTAAGTTAGTCTGTGCAATTCAAAAGGAACTGGTTGCCAACTAGGACATTTGATAACTATTAACTGGTTACCTTTTAATCAGTGATTGAAGGCTGGTATAAGTTTATTTCTTTTTTTTTAAACCGGCCAAGTGCGAGTCGGACTCGCGCACCGAGGGTTCCGTACCAATACATAATCATAATTGTATTAGTTGAAATTTCAGTAAGTTAATGTGCTAGATTTTTAGAGTCCGACACGCGCTTTACCGAATTTTATTATTTGTTGTTATTTTATAGCTTATGCACTATAAACATACCAATTTTCAAGTTTGTAAGTGTTCCCGTTTTTAAAACAGAACTAAAACAAAAATCGCCTCTTCGGCTATTCAACTTGACCCCTTTCGTATATGAATGTTCTTGAAACGGGAGCTCACCTCATTTGGTTACCATTAGTTGTGAGAAAAGTTGTAATCTTCTAAATATATAAAATTGCTTGTCCTGACTGACTGATTCATCAACGCCGAGCCGTAACCGCTATAGATACAGAGCTGAAATTTTGTACACAGGTTTATTGCACTTCAAAACCACCCACTAAGGAAGGATTTTCAAAACTCATCCCTTAAGGGGGTGAAATAAGGGATGAAAGTTTGTATGAAAGTCCTTTGTTTCTTGAGTTAGATTCACAAAAATTTGAGTTTCAGCTTTTGGTAAAAAATAAAGAAATAGGTGTTTAAGCATTTCTTAAAAATCACCATTCGAGGGGGTGAAAAAGGGGATGTTTTATTTTCTTATATTGGTCTATAAGTCTTTCATTTTTATAGGTATAATTATAAAAAGGTCTCCGTAAAAAATAAAAAAGTATGTGATTTAGAATTTCTCAAAATTCATCCCCTAAGGGGGTGAAATAAGGCATGAAAATTTTTATGAAAGTCCTTTGTTTCTTGAGTAAAATTTACACAAATTTGACAATGAGCTTTTGGTAAAAAATAAAGGAACACATTTTAGAGCATTTCTTATAAATCACCCTTCAAGGGAGTGAAAAAGGGGATGATTTTTGCTCCGTATGTTGGTCTATAAGTCTTTCATTTTTAAAGGTAGAATTATAGAAATTTGGTTTTGAGCTCTTAGTAAAAAACAAAAAAGTACGTGTTTAAGAATTTCAAGATATTCATTCCCTAAGGGGGTGAAATAAGGCATGAAGGTTTGTATGAAAGTCCGTCAGTTTTGAAGTTAGGATCTTCAAAATTTGTATTTAGACTGACGACTCAAATTTAAGTTTTAAATGTTTCAGGGTTTTTGAAAATTCTACACCCTAAGGTGTGAAAAGGGGGATGAAAATGAAAATCCTTTATTTTCATAGTAAAATTAACTATATTTCTTATTAAGGCATTAGAGTTGTAATTCTGTGAAACGCACATCACTGTTATTGAAATTCCACCCCAAATTCTACCCCTAAAAGAGGGAAATGGGGTGAAAAAGTCTAAAAACCAATATGGGTATCGTTTGTATGGTTTATCGGGTCGCTGATTACGAAAACTTAAACAATTTTAAAATCCAACGTGGTGGACGTGAAATAACATAATCCCCTGGGGATGGGTTTGGGGTGCGATAGGGTAAAAATGTCTTAAAACCAATATGGGTGTCGTTTCTTTGTTTATATTAGGATAGGGATAGCGGTTAAGATGGCGTTAGGGATAGGGGTAGTGGTAGGGTTAGGGGCAGGGATAGGGAGAGGCAGAGGGAGAAGGAGAGTGATGGGGAGGGGGAGGGGGAGAGGTTAAATTAAAAATTAAATTTAAGACTGTTTATAACGAAAAATTATTATTATTATATTTTTTTTTATACATTTTGAAGGCGCTTAATCTAGAATTCAATTAGATTATGTGCGCCCAAAGAGTTCCACAATGCAGTTGAGAGATAAGGGCTAGGTAAGGTAGGTGTTACACATAGGTGTTTGCGTTTGTGTTTCAGCTGCAGATGCATCGTTCCCACTTTGTTTGATAAAGTGCCATTTTAATATTGACTGAGCTTGCTTAGCATTTTTACAATTAATAATTTTATTTCTTATGTTAGTTGGTAAGTCGTTCAATACAGAGGGAAGGATGCATCTCCAGTGTCTCTTTCCATATACATTGCTATACTTAGGAGTGTTATATGTAGGTCGGTTAGACAGCTAACGCAACTTACTAGATCTATCACACTTATCTAATAATTGGATTTCCTCTATATAACTTGAGGTTGAGGGAGGAGGAGGTTAAAAGGGAGGGGGAGAGGAAGAGACTGCACATTATCTGAATTTCACGCGAGCGAAGCCGCGGGCACAGCTAGTATTTAATGATTTCAGACTTTTCCCTTTATTTGTACTGTGTGAACTAGCTTCTTGCCAAATTTCATAATTTTAGGTCAACGGGAAGTACCCTATAGGTTTTGCTTTTTTGCATAAATAAAAAGCCATATCTTTTGATTGCGTCGTTGTAAAAAAATTAAATTTTCAGATCTTGTGTGGTTCATGGACCCTAATATATGGTATTAATTTCAACCTGTTACCTTTACCCGTTCATGAGATAAAGGGTCTTGACAGACAGACAGACAGACGGACAACAAAGTGATCCTATAAGGGTTCCGTTTTTTATTTTGAGGTACGGAACCCTAAAAAATATAAAGAAAGCAAAATTCGATTAGAGCCGAACGGCGGCGGCGTAGGTACCGTGCTGACGACGTGCGTCGAATTTATCTATCTTAATTATAATCAATATTTATAACTACAATACTTAAATGTATAACTACGTTATTATTGAATTTCCAGGTAGAAACCGAGATTCGGAAGATGATAGAGCAGATGGACAGGCAGAAAACGAAACAGACAATGTACGTGAGTACTCACAATTTTATTTAGATAACTCACTTATAACCCAATTTTTTTAACTGTGCACTTCGAGCTGAATGTCTTTAGCTCCTACAGCTATTACGGTAAGAATGGTACAAAATCCAATATGCCAAGCTTGAAGTGCTCTTGACTGTACTTGCAATGAATAAAATTAGGGTTATCCTGACCCTACCAATACTGCAATCAAGCTAATATTTTGTCGGCTCGAAGTGCACAGTTAAAAAATCAGATTATACACCAATTTTTTTTCTTGACTCCTGCGGAGGCGCCGAGCTACGTCCTCTATAAGGAGAGTGATAGATGACGCAATTAGTTGCAACGTATGCTTTGCACCAATCGCCGCTTAGTAACGTATCCTGAGTAGGTACTCTTTGTTGTAAATTTCTATCTATCTATGTGGCTTGGCCTCCGACATAAAAACACTCCATGCTTACCTATTGTGTGCCAATTCCGTCCAGTCCGATGCTCCCAGTCAGTTCGTTTAAATCCTTGGCGACTTCATCATTCCATCAATATCTTGGCCTGCCATCATGACGCCGTCCCTGCCTCAGGTGTAAATTTAACCTGTAATATAATAGACCAAATTAAATTATTTCAGCGCTGCTATTATTCGAGAGCAAGCTAAGCATCGAGGTGATCAGGCGCGACTGATCGAGATAGCACCTAACATTTTTCTGAATTCTTTCTTTTCATTTCTTTTACGCTACCACGGAGCATCTAAAACGGTACTAGACTTGCTCTATTTGAATAGTATTCTGCATGTTATGCCGTTCTGTTCAATAAGTATTCTGTAAAGAATTTATAAGGTAATAAACGGCTAAATTGCGGATTTCTGCAGACTTACATTATTTTTAAAAGAACTATCTAACTACACCCTACATGGTGGGTTAGACCAAAATATAAATTTAACCCGACTTTACTAGTAGAGGAGGTACTTACTACGATGACTCAGCGACCCAATAAGGATATTGGCCTCCGACACAAGGTGTCTCGACTTAGTGTTGTTTGGCGCCAGGTAACAGCTTGAAGATAGCGCGCGCGCGAGGGGGCGAAACAAAAAAGAATTCTACCAAGATTTTATTATACCACTTTGTCGGAGTAGATGAAATGAATATTCGTACTAAATTACAGCTTTCTAGTACTCAGGGTCTCTGAGCTAAGCCGCGGACAGACAGACGGGCATAACGAAACGATTAGGGATCCTTGTTGACCACGGAACCCCAAAAATGTTATTTACATCTTAGGCGTCAAAGCGGTAATGTTGTGTTCTTGCAGAAGCCGTTTGTGGGGCCGCAACCGCCACAAAGGTGGATCTTCTGTATGCGACACGGCGAGAGAGTCGACACTGTCTTCGGGAACTGGACCGAAAGTTGCTTCGACGCGAGCGGAGGGTACGTGCGGAACGACCTTAACATGCCTCTACGGCTACCAGAGAGGTTCGTAACACCACAAATGCACCACAAATGCACCATAATTGGCTCATTTATGTTTTAAGTCTATTCCACGTGAGATTAGAATAGGTCTTTTAGTAACGCAGAATAAAAAGAGCCGATTTCTTTGGTAAAAAGACTTAAAAGTGGACATTTGGTTTAACTACCATAGTATGGTTAGAAATTTTATCCGTCAGCACCCTTACTAGAATAGGTATAATATACAGGTATAATATTCTAGTAAGGTCGCTGACGGACAAAATTTCTATATGATTTGCTCATGTCTGCCTCTTTGACTGATGATAAAAAGCATCCTCTAAAAGGTACATAAAATATTGGCAGACATCCACATCCCTGCGTTTTAGAGGAATTTCGTTTTACCTATTTCGAAATTTGACAATGAAACGTACACCTGGCAGACTATGACTGTTCGATTAAACACAGTCTATAGGACCACTGAAAAATGGTCTGCTACCATTATAGCCCTGCGTTGTAAAGTTACAGCGCTTCAAAATGCAAAAAACCACAAATGCAGACAAAAAAAAGTTTATTTAGTATCTTATTTTTTATTTTAACTCAAAAACGCAGCGACGCACAGAAAAACTTGTTAGGACCAAATCGATTCGTATTGAGCTGATCTATCATCCCTATTAATATGAATCATGAGCAAATCATATGTCCAAATGGCATCCAGCACCCTAACTATTCGGTTGTATGTAAAACGATAGTCGTGTTTTTCTGGATTTCCCGCGTAGAAATTATCGGATCTATTGTCCAATATTGTAATAATAAATATATTCTCTGTTCAACTTGCAGAGCGGGCGGCAAGGAGTCGTATGACAAGGACACGCCGCTGACCCGCGTGGGACACTTGCAGGCTTACCTGGTGGGGGAGGGGCTGCGGCTGGCGGGCGTCGAACTCAGGCATGTGTACTCGTCCGGGGCGCTAAGATGTGTGGAGACGGCGAACTCGCTGCTCGCAGGTTAGCAAGCAACTTGCAGTCACCTGACGGGGAGGGGCTGTAGCTTGCAGCTACTCGTCCGGGGCGCAGCGTAGAGTCAGCCCAATCGCTGCTCGCGGGTTAGCTGAAGAAACTTGCAGTTACCTGGTGGTCAGTATTTTATTTATTTATTTATTCCATAACAATTGACACTGTGTTGGAAATTACATTAAATTTAGCAAAAAGCAAATCATATCAACAATAACATCAACACTAATTTTTCAGAATACAAATATTAGATTACAATAGTACAGTTATTCAAATTAAATCAAATTGGTTCAGTAAATTCAATAAAAGTACATTACAATTTTTATTATAAATTTTCAGCCTACATTACGCTTTATTCCAATTCATAGGTATATTCGTCAACACTATAAAAACAGTTTTCCACCAGGAAGCGCCTCAGTTTGTCCTTGAACTCTATTATATTTTTTATAATTTTAAGAGATATGGGTAGGCAGTTGTATAATCTAGTCGCCTGAAAACGTGCGCTATGTCTCACCACATTTAATTTAGGAACATCAGGCCGCTGAAGATCCCTTCTGCGGGTACTCATCCGCACAACGTGTTCCTCCGCTGTTTCACGCTGATGTAATGATTTGACCAGATCAGTTAACACTAAGAATATGTAAAGCGAAGGAGCAGTAAGAATCTCCAGCTCAACAAAAATCTCTCTACATGACTCCCACTGAGGTATTCTGGCTATTGTTCGCAATGCTCTCTTCTGTCCTATAAATGCTTTTGAAATATTATATAGATAACTACATCCCCACAGTCTGATACTATATCTTAAACGTGATTCAACCAAAGCATAGTAAACTTGTACTAACTGCTCCTTAGTCGCATCATTTCGTAGCTTCTTAGAGCGTAACTACTCGTAGCCGAACTCATGTTATTAACCACAGTATTCACTTCATTTTTCCAATTCAAAAGAGCATCTATGTGCACCCCGAGAAACTTAACCACATCAACTAACATAACGCTGTCTCCTTTAAGGTTCACTTTGAGCGTTTCTTTTGATCTCGCTGTAGTTTTAAAAAGCATTACATTTGTCTTACTAGTGTTTAACTTTAGTTTATTAATTGTGAACCACTTATAAAATTCTGATAGTACATCATTTAAGTTAACGTTGAGTTCTGAAATTGTTTTTGCAGGTAATACTGCATTTGTGTCGTCAGCAAAAATGACTAAATTTATTTTATCTCCAAAAAGTTTACACATGTAATTAATGAGATCGTTAATAAAAACTATGAAAAATATAGGACCCAAAATAGAACCTTGTGGAACACCTTGCTTTACCGCTTTTAATTTTGAACAGTGTACCACTTCACAATTATCTTTTACTGTTTTTATTTCTACAAATTGAGATCTATTTTCTAAGTATGATTTTAGTAAGGAGAGAGTTTTGCCTCGAATACCATAAAAATCCAATTTATCAACTAATATGCTATGATCTACCAAATCGAAGGCCGAACTTAAATCTAAGAATAGTCCGACAACTTTATTATTGTTATTAAGTGCCGTAGTAACATCATCAATCAATGTATTTACTGCATTTATAGTACCTTTCCCCACCTGATATCCGAACTGTCTTTCATTAATGATCTGATTGGCGTTTAGATGTTTAACTATTCTAACTTTAATGAGCTTTTCAAATATCTTTGATACAGTCGGCAGTAAGGAAATTGGTCTATAGTTTGCCGCATCCCGTTTGCATCCCTTCTTAAATACAGGTAAAACCTTAGCAATTTTTAGTTGCTCCGGAAAGATGCCATTTTCAAAACAGTCATTGAAGAAATTTGCAAAAGGAACAGCTAATAGATCGATGTTGTTTTTGATGACATTTATAGGTACGTCGTCGTAACCGCAAGACATCTTGCTATCCATTTTATTGACCAGAGTAGTAACTTCAGTACTTGTAACATCTTTCCAGACAATACTATCCTCTACCCGTAGTGAGGAATTTCTAAGAATACCTATTGCAGTTGTCGTATAGCTATTTTGCTCTTCCCAACCTGATTGATCGAATTGTTGGGAAAATATTTCAACAATATCTTTCGGCTCATCTATTATTTTGCTACCCTTTTTTAATATTAGTTCATTACTTCTCCTTACGCGTGATTTATTTCTATGCTTCTCAACTATTGTCCAAATTGCTTTAGATCTATTTTTTGATTTATTAATTTCTCTTTGCACGTTAAGACGTTTCATTGATGCAATAACATTTCTAAAAACTCGTACGTAATTATTTTTGTACTTCATAATACTAGCATCGTTAGTGTCATTACTGGCTGTCATCAGAAAGCGTTTCATTTTACTAGCTATTCGTATTCCGTGTGTTACCCAGATTAATTTGTTATCAGTAGACAATTTAACTTTCTTTTTAGTCTTTTTAAAACTAGTTTTGAACGCAGTTTGGAAACCTTTTATAAATACATTTAGCCCTTGCATGTATCGCAGATTTTTGTGAATTATTTCTCTGGTGGGTAGGGGCTGTAGCTTGCAGCTACTCGTCCGGGGCGCTGTGTAGAGACAGCTCACTCGCTGCTCGCAGGTTAGCTAGCAAGCAACTTGCAGTCACCTAGCGGTGAGGGGCTATAGCTTGCAGCTGCTCGTCCGGAGCGCTGTGTAGAGACAGCTCACTCCCTGCTCGCAGGTTAGCAAGCAACTTGCAGTCACCTGTCAGGGAGGGGCTGTAGCTTGCAGCTACTCGTCCGGAGCGCTGCGTAGAGTCAGCCCAATCGCTGCTCGCGGGTTAGCTGAAGAAACTTGCAGTTACCTGGTGGGTAGGGGCTGTAGCTTGCAGCTACTCGTCCGGGGCGCTGTGTAGAGACAGCTCACTCGCTGCTCGCAGGTTAGCTAGCAAGCAACTTGCAGTCACCTAGCGGTGAGGGGCTATAGCTTGCAGCTGCTCGTCCGGAGCGCTGTGTAGAGACAGCTCACTCCCTGCTCGCAGGTTAGCAAGCAACTTGCAGTCACCTGGCAGGGAGGGGCTGTAGCTTGCAGCTATTCGTCCGGGGCGCTGCGTGCTCGTAGAGTCAGCTCACACGCTGCTCGCAGGTTAGCTGAAACAACTTGCAGTCACCCGGTGGGGAGGGTAGCTGGCATAGGTACTCGTCCGGGGATCTGTGTAGAGACGGTACACTCGCTGCTCGTAGGTTAGCTAAAGAAACTTGCAGTAAACTGTTGGCAAAGTGTCGTGTCTGGCAGGTACTCGTCCGGGGCGCTGCACAGTCTTTTAGAAATGCTTGGGTGCGGACATTTTTAGCTGATACCGTACATCGATGTAGTAAGTCATAATACATCAAATTGTAGAAGAAACCCTATTTCAATTATTAGTAGTTTTCGAGAAAAACATTGTTAAAGTAGCTAATTCGAAGGGGGTCTTTAATAAGTTTTTTTAATTTTTTTTGACATAGTTATAATCAAAAGCAACCATTAATAACCTCATTATAAAACTTAAAATTATACGTTATTCAAGCTTTACAACGGGTAAGAATTATAAGTGGGTTCAAAAATATTAGCAAAAACGCTAGATTTAGATTTAGATTTATTTATTTCACTCTATCAATTTCATGATTACATTAATTAGTACATTAAAATATAATATGTCAGAGGATAGGGTGATCGTCAGTAGGATAAATGTCAAACTTGTATACAAAATAAATGTCAAACTTAAAATTATAATAATACATGTCAAAATTATAAAAACGATAACTAAATATACAATGTCAAAATTAAATAAAACTTTGCTACATAATGTAGTCAGATCAATTTTACAGCATTAAATTCATTTAAAGTATAAAATTCTTTATCCAATAAAAGATTCTTCAATTGGCGATAGAATGTTACGTCATCTGTTACATCTCTCAGATCGGCTGGAAGTCGCTCGTAATAACTCGGACCAATCACACGCGGGTTTTTTGTGGCAAGTTCGGTCCGGCGCGGAACACTTGCGATCCTGCCCACGTTTCTCAACGACCGCCCTCCGCACGTACGACGTCCAAAGGTTGCAATATTCCGACGCACATATGATATAACCTCGAACAGATACAGACTGGTCATTGTCATTATACCGAGCTTCGCGAACATAGACCTACAAGTCCTCCGGGGCTTTAAACCGGCTACGATCCGGATAGCTCGCTTTTGTAAAATAAAAACACGTTCGGAATCAGTAGAGTTTCCCCAAAGCATTATACCATACGACAAAAGCGATTGAAAGTGCGCGAAATACGTTTGCCTCAGTACAGCATTAGAGACTAAGGGACGCAACTTACGCAGAGCGTAGGCAGCACCACTAAGCCTATCACACAGATGTTGAATATGTATTTTCCAGTTTATGTTACAATCAAGTGTAAAACCAAGGAACTTGCATGATTGACATAGTGGTACCGGGCTGGTAATACAGAATGGTCTTTCAATCGCCTTTGCCGAGAAAAGTATAAGATTTGATTTTACAGAATTTAAAATTAGTCCATTCGCAGAAAACCACGTCTGTATCCGCTCGAAGGTTGTATTTATTTTAATATTGAGGTCTTCAAATGTACGTGCGCATACAATGATCGTGGTATCATCGGCAAACAGCACTACTAAGCCCTCCGTAATATATTGTGGCAAATCATTTATTATGATTAAAAAAAGAGAATTTCCGAGTGAGGAGCCTTGCGGAATGCCGAGTGTGACGTCACCAGCTTGCGATCTGTACCTTCGCCCGTCTGATGTTATTTCCACTGACTGTTTACGGTTCTCTAGGAACGATTGTAGTAATTGGTGGGCG
Organism: Athrips mouffetella; assembly: GCA_947532105.1. Lineage (NCBI taxonomy): Eukaryota > Metazoa > Arthropoda > Insecta > Lepidoptera > Gelechiidae > Athrips > Athrips mouffetella. The sequence continues at coordinate 614,209 of OX383965.1, forward strand.
CTGTCTTTTACACCATAAGCTTTTAATTTATTTAAAAGTAAGTCATTTTGAATAACGTCAAAGGCCTTAGTAAGGTCACAAAAAATTCCAGCTGTCTTGTACCTATCATCTATACCAGTAAGTATCGAGTCGATTACTTGATGGGCAGCAGTGGTGGTGGACTTGCCTTTCCTATACGCGTACTGTCTGTCAGTCAGTAGGTCATTTGTCTCGAGGTGCTCCATTAAACTAGCAGAGATAATTGACTCAATAATTTTTGATATCGTGGGAACAATAGATATAGGCCTGTAACTGTCTACCTGGGACTTATCTCCTTTCCCTTTGTAGACTGGACAAACTCTGGTCACTTTGAGGACGTCGGGATATATGCTGTCACGGAACATGCCATTAATGAGGGTCACTAATAAATCGGCCAGCACAGGCCATGCAGACATAATGACGTTGACAGATATGTCATACATGTCCAGTGTATTTGACTTTGACAGCATATTTTTCAAGACCATATCAAGTTTTTCTCTAGTGACGACTGGTAACGAATAGTCAGGCGGATTTAAATCTTTTAAATATTCACGCAAGTATGTAAGTGCTTCAGTCTTATTAGTTTTAAGTGGCAGCTTTGAAGTCATATTAAGAAAGTGACTATTAATATGGTCAGGTAAAATATTTGTCGGAATTTCAGTTATCATTTTTTTATTTTTTTTCGGCAGGGTTCCCGCGCAAAACTTTTTTCAAACGGGATGCTTGAACTTCTGTTCTATCTATATAAAAAAATCTGCGTCCTAGTTCACTGCATCACGAAATTATTCACAAATGAAAAATTTCTCATCGCCGCGCCTGTATTATTACAGTACTGTGGGATAATTTGCTTTTAAAAATCATGTTGCGACTATAACTTGCATCACGTTATTTCATATATACTAACATATAATCACGCCCGTATTCCTAATCGGGTGGGCAGAGCCATAACTCCTGATCTGACATGATGAACCAAGATGAATAGTGTTGAACCATGTGGATCGCCCATATAGATAGTGTATCGTGTTAGAAAGGACACTATCCCTTTCTCGGCTTGTTTGATATCATTACCCTAAACTACGTGCAGTACCTAGTAATATTAATAATATTACCGTTATGTATTTTTTGTGCTCCCCTCTCGAAGACACTGCTAGCACATAATATTTCACAATATCACAAAAATGTTCTAATCTCTATCAAAGAAAAGAGGCATATTTTTAAAACCACATGAAATACCACACCAAGATGTTTTGGTACAAAACATACTATGTAACGCCCTGCAAGTTATAGTCATAAACATGCTTTTTAAAAACAAATTATCCCATAGTACTGTAATAATACAGGCGCGGCGATGAGAAATTTTTCAGTTGTGAATAATTTCGTGATGCAGTGAAATAGGACGCTGATTTTTTTTATACAGATAGAACAGAAGGACAAGCATTCCGTTTGAAAAAAAAATTGCGCGGAAACCCTGCCGAAAAAACATAAAAAAATTATAACTGAAATTAGCGTTTTTGCTAATATTTTTGTACCCACTTAGAATTCTAACCCGTTGTAAATCTTGAATGACGTATAATTTTAAGCTTTATAATGCGGTTATTAACCGTTGCTTTTAATTATAACTATGTCAAAAAAAAATAAAAAAACTTATTAAAGACCCCCTTCGAATTAGGTATTTTAACAATTTTTTTCTCGAAAACTACTAATAATTGAAATAGGGTTTCTTCTACAATTTGATGTATGATGACTTACTACATCGATGTACGGTATCAGCTAAAAATGTCCGCACCCAAGCATTTCTAAAAGACTGTGCGCTGTGTAGAGATAGTGCACTAACTGCTCGTAGCTTCGCTGTCACAATCATTGTCAGACCTGAGGCAACGGATATCAACTAGGTACCTACTACAGCGTTCAATAAATACTGAGAATGATCAACCCACAAAATAAACTACTTTTAAGAAATTTATCTCTTTGAACCCTGAATCCCGCAGTTTGCCGAAGTTTCGATTCCTTTGAAAAACAAAGTTTTCATTTTAGTCCTACCAAAGCTCTCCGTATGGAATCTATGGTTTCGATTTTGCCTTCGTACTTGTTTCTACTTCAGTGTTGGGAAAAAATACTAAGGCTATAGGACTGCCAGTGTTAAATCTAGTAAGTGGGAAAACTGGTTAACTTATTCGAACTCGACTTGCTGAACTACATCGATCGAAACTTTAGTTTTTCTTAAATTTCAAGTTGCTTGCTAGATTGGCTAACTGGCTGTTGAGCTTTACCTCATGTATACGTTTTTAAATATTTGATACCATCTTTTTAGTGAAATAAACTATCAATACTCATTTAAATATTAAAAGACTTTACGGCCAAAATGTTGTTCATTTTCACTACTTATTGAACACCCTTCGTATCATTAAGTGTTTGTCAAGTTGTAGTAGCTATTCCTGCCATTTGATGGACGCCATTTTGGCCCAGTACCGGGACCAACGGCTAAACAGACCTTCCAATAACTAGTAATTATTTTCACATACCTACTTGCTTTTTTTATTTTTAGTTTAACATTATTGACACCATGGTTGTGAAGTCCACTCCCGATTGCAGGATTAGGAGCAGATCCATGTGTGAAGATAAAAGTGGAGCCGGGCCTGTTCGAGCTGAAAGAGCCTCACCTGGAGAAGAACCTCCTCTTCATGACCAAACATGAGCTGTGCAATGGGGGCTACAACGTGGACATCAAGTAAAACCTATTGCCTATTACCACCATATTCTCATAACGATGAAATTGCCGTTCTGTATGGCGAATTTTAGGTAAACTCAATTTTCAGTACTGACATTTTAGATTTTTTTTAGGAATTGAAAATCCAAATTTTTATATTTTTATGCATGGTTGGAAAGACATTAAGCTTAAAGAAGCATAAATTTAATTAAATTTGAAGTCAACTTTCAAATATAAGACAAATGAAAAAATTTCTTTAGAATTATAGGAATTATGATCTCATTTTTTAGGGTTCCGATACCAAAATGGTAAAAAAAAGGAACCCTAAGTAGTACCTGTTGTGTCGTTTTTCTTTATGTATTATCCATTGTATTTTCTTGTGTGCAATAAACAATAAATAAATAAACCCTTATGGTGCGACTTGTCTGTCTGTCTGTCTGTCACACCTGTATAACTCAGCAACCCCTCATGCAATCGACTTGAAATTTAAAACAGTTTTAGAATATGATTGCTCAACTTAATTGCACATGAAAGAATTAAATAAAATTATGATTATCAATGCAAAGGGGACCCAAATAGGGGGGGTAAAATTTCAAATTGTCGTTACTAGGTTGAATGGGGTATCATATAAAAGGGCTTTACTTGCACATTCTAAAATATATTTTTGTATTTTTTTACGTCTCTTAGTTTTCAAGTTATGATGAAAAATGTCAAAAAAATACCATTCCCCCCCCCTTATCTACGAAGTTTGTGAAAGGAAAAATCTGAATTAATTACAAGTGACAGAAATTTATGTAAACATTACAGCAAAAATAAAACGATCTTACTAAGTTGCACAGTTTTTTAGAAATCAGCAAATAACCTTTACAAACAAATTTAGTTTTGCGGTCCTATAAATGGACTTTATTGCTTCCAAAAATACTGAAGGTATATCGGAGCCCTCGGCGCGCGAGTCCGATTCGCACTTGACCGGTTTTTCAATCTGCTCGGTCTGCCCTTTGTTAGAAAGGAAAGGTAATTTTGACATATGTCAGCGCCTTAATGTTGTAATATAGGTATAGGTGATAGAGATAGGGCTTTTGTGCAAAGTCCGTCTGGGGAAGTACCACCTCCTTACCTTTTTTTGCCGTAAAGCAACAGTGTTTGCATTGCTGTTTCGTTTTGAAGGATAAGGGAACCAGTGAAATTACTGACACATGAGGCATACTATCTTAGTTCTCATGGTGGGTAACTTAATTTGCTGTCGAATTATTTCGCTAATAAGACATTGGGTGTCATGGACGGTGGTGACCACTTACCACCAGGTGGCTCACCTGCTCGTTTGCCCACTTCTGATATTTAAAAAAATTGTTTCCAGCCACAAGCCGTACGTGGACCTAGACTTGAACACGAGTGAGACTTTCGACGAGTTCTACGGCAGATATGAGCGCGTGTTGGTGTCGGCTATCACAGATTCCGAGCCTGTAGGTCAGTCTGTTAACTCTAGTCATTTTGTGATGCCTTCGGTACCCATGGTTGTCGTAAGAGGCGACTAAAGGAATATGAACAAAAGGATGGGAAGCCGCGTCCTTCTGTGTATCGTACATCGAAAGGGATAGATAGGTATTGAAGAGGAAAGATAAGGATGGACAGGATAGAAAAGGATGATTAGGGATAGATAGGTGTATAAAACAATATATAGGGATAGAAAGGGATGGATAGGGTTAGATAGTATAGTGAAAACGTAGTGATTTACCTCCTCTGTGTTGGTGACCGCATATGTAAGACTAGCCGTTGCACGCGATTGCATCCGCGCGGTACACTTTTCTATCCACATGGATGGGGACACTACGTTTTAGTCACCAAAAACCGCGGTCTATGGTGTCAGCAGAAACGGCAAAACCGCGGTGCCTATGATACTTGGATTCCCCTCCTATATGAAACAGGCGTTTTATGGTGGAATTCTGAAGAGAGCTCCCTGCCCTGCAGTGGACATTTCTTGCGTTGTTATTATGATGATGGATGATTAACCAGGCTTTAAATGTGTGATTGAAGGCGGTAACATATTGTTCGTGGGTCACGCGACGTCGCCCGGCCTCATGGTGGCAGCATTGTCTCGTCACGGCTCCTCGCAGGAGCACCCTCCCTTCACGTCGGAGCAGCTCGCTGGCCCCATCACGCACGTGCCCTACTGCGGCCTCGCTGCCATGCGGAACCACCCCTGGGAGGTAACAACTCGTATAAGCTGAAATGACGCGCTTCACCACCACGTCACCAAAATAACTTGGCTTCCACGAGAGCGAGACGAGCATTTGTAGAATCCTAAACGTAGAATAAAAAATATTTTATTGAAGGTAAGTATGTGATCCCAGACCCTGCTCCAATTGATGAATAATAAATAATTGACGACTCCTTAAGGGTTCCTTCTTTAAGATTATTTCCCTTAAGTAATAATAATAAATTTGTAATTTAATTATAATAAACAGTTTTATTTTTTTTTCTCCATTTTTTTTTAAATGGGCTTACCTCGATCTAGTCTTGAAGACAGAAGAAGCCTATTCACTCGCGACTTGAATAGATTCGGGTTATATGAACTCGGGAACACAGACGCAGGCAGAGAATTCCACTCTTTAGCCGTGCGCATTATAAAAGATGTTTCAAAGCGCTTTGTGCGAATGTGCGGAATATCAACCAAGTATGGGTGATATCCTGCGGGTGATATCACTTTATCATAAATCAAGTTATTATGGCGGCTCGGTGGTGGCCGTGGAAGTGCGCGTCATTTTAGCTAAGACGACTCAGTAAGACGATCTTTTACAAGTACAATTTATAAGAATGTCGCATGGATGGTATGGATGCCTCAACATGCCGTTGTGAAACTGTTCTCGCACAAATACAGCGATGAGCTGAGAAGTTTGTCGAGAAAACTAAATTTTGCGCTTCCGCTTACGACCAGGTACAGTAAGCGAGAAGTTTCACAACGGTTAGGTGGGTTGGACATGGGTGTCGCTGTATCTGGAGAGCTGGCAACGGATAGCGTTGGTTGAATCATTTATAGAGCAACGAAACTACCCTAGCTAGTAAGCCCTACTACCGTTAGGTACTCATAGATCAATGCGCCTTCCAGCTTTACGTTGGTGGATGTGGGAGTGGGAGGACAGCAAAGGGGTTGAAAAATCTACTGAAGTTGAGCCATTTATAGAGCTCTGCTGTAGAGGCCTTAGTCAAACAATGCATCATATCATCAACCCATCATTACAGCATGGATTTAAAGGCCTATTGATTTAATTTGCAGTTGGTGGCGCCGCCGTGTCCCCCATGCGTAAACCTGGCCTCGGAACGGTTCGACTGGGAAGTGCTGCGAGAAGCATCCGTTCTCGACCCATCGGGATAACAGGAGAGTTGTCCGCCCTGGGTCAACCTGGCATCGGAGCGGTTCGACTGGGAAGTGCTGCGAGAAGCATCCGTTCTCGACCCATCGGGATAACAGGAGAGTTGTCCGCCCTGGGTCAACCTGGCATCGGAGCGGTTCGACTGGGAAGTGCTGCGAGAAGCATCCGTTCTCGACCCATCGGTATAACAGGAGAGTTGTCCGCCCTGGGTCAACCTGGCATCGGAGCGGTTCGACTGGGAAATGCTGCGAGAAGCGTCCGTTTTCGACCCATCGGAATAACAGGAGAGTGGTCCGCCCTGGGTCAACCTGGCATCGGAGCGGTTCGATTGGGAAGTGCTGCGAGAAGCATCCGTTCTCGACCCATCGGGATAACAGGAGAGTTGTCCGCCCTGGGTCAACCTGGCATCGGAGCGGTTCGACTGGGAAGTGCTGCGAGAAGCATCCGTTTTCGACCCATCGGTATAACAGGAGAATTGTCCGCCCTGGGTCAACCTGGCATCGGAGCGGTTCGACTGGGAAGTGCTGCGAGAAGCGTCCGTTCTCGACCCATCGGAATAACAGGAGAGTTGTCCGCCCTGGGTCAACCTGGCATCGGAGCGGTTCGACTGGGAAGTGCTGCGAGAAGCATCCGTTCTCGACCCATCGGTATAACAGGAGAATTGTCCGCCCTGGGTCAACCTGGCATCGGAGCGGTTCGACTGGGAAGTGCTGCGAGAAGCGTCCTTTCTCGACCCATCGGAATAACAGGAGAGTTGTCCGCCCTGGGTCAACCTGGCATCGGAGCGGTTCGACTGGGAAGTGCTGCGAGAAGCGTCCGTTCTCGACCGATCGGGGTAACAGGAGAAATGTCCGCCATGGGTCAACCTGGCCTCGGAGCGGTTTGACTGGGAAGTGCTGCAAGAAGCATCCGTTCTCGACCTATCGGGGTAACAGGAGGAATGTCCGCCATGGGTCAACCTGGCCTCGGAGCGGTTCGACTGGGACGTGCTGCGAGAAACCTCCGTTTTCAGCTAATCGGGTAGGGTAGTATAGTGAGTGCGACTAGTGCGGTTATACAATTGTTTTTTCTTGCAAGTGGCTGGCTACCTTCCGCTTAGTGGCGCCCCCATCAATAAAATAAAATGTGCCTAACTCGATGAGTACATAATTTATCGAAAATCTGGACTGATGGGGGGCTAGCAGCAGGTACTAGCCCTGTTAGATGTAGCATTATTTCCATGATGATTATTTCTTAGATGTGTCTGTAAATATGTAAACAAGTGTTTTAATTTTTGTATTTTTAAGTAAAAGTTTCTTCATCTATGTAAATAATATGTATCTTTTCAATAAAAATATGGATTTTTTTAAAGCAAACCGGCCAAGTGCGATTCAGACTCGCGCACCACGGGTTTCTTACCACTAAACAGGAGCGCACAGTCGCGCAGAAGTGTGTATTAAATGCGCGCTAGTTCGACTCGCACTTTGTCAATTTTTATTATCTACATCCTATGCACATACATTTATTACTTCTGTGCATGGTAGGTAAGTGTTCCCGTTTTTATGACAGAGCTAAAAAAATCGCTTAAAAACAGGTTTTTAGTAAAGAAGCCCTTTAATTATTTTTCATTTGTTATTATAGCGGCAACAGAGATACATAATCTGTGAAAACAACTGTCTACCTATTACGGTTCATGAGGTGCAGCCTTAGAGCAACGCGTCAAACCGCGCAAGCCCGGGCTTCTTGCGCGCGAAAATCGTGTTACTCTATGGGTGCAGCCCACTGACAGACATCGGAGGATATTAATAGAGTCCCGCTTTTCACCCTTATATGGTACAGTCAACGACAGGTCAAGCTTGACAATCACAGTGCCTGTATCCCGTACGTCTATTGAAATAAGAATGGTACAAAGTCCAATGTGTCAAGCTTGATGTGCTCTTGACTGTTCCCGAAAAAGAGCAGTAAATAAGTAGTGGTATGTATAACGAAAAACAACAGTGCCAGTGTTTAGTTTTCTTATTCTCTAATGAAATAGTTACATTGATCAGTTTTTGGAAAAGAAAACAATAACAAACAATGAACAATAACCAAATTTTTTCCTATCCTAATTTCAGCTGGTAATATCACAACTCATCACTGCACCATGGATTGCAGTAACCCAAGGATGTAGCTGCCCAGATCCTCATCTTGGTTAGTCCAAGAAACATAAATATTCTTTGTACTATCATCCTCACCCTCAACTTTTATGAGCACCGATTCCACTGATATGTTTCCTTCTGCAATGGTGATGGTCCAGCCTTCCAGCTTCTCTGTTAACAACAATTTGAGTTTCTCTGCAGTTTTGACAGCTGGTCCGGGGTCTTTGAAGTGCACTGTGCTTGTGAAGCGGACTATGTGTCTGTTGATGCCAATCTCATCGCACACTTCATCAATATCAAGCAAGGAAAGGCGGTTGTCTTTAACGCAGAGGATACCATGCACGATGCGCCGTCGCTTTGGGTCTGGAGGTAATGCATTGTACCTCACCGCCTCTGCCTTTAAAAGCCTCAAAGACACATCAATTGGAATCTTCGTTGGTGTGTTAATAGTACAAGTCTCACCATTGGCGGGCATGTAACAAGGGATGCTGAATTCTTTTTCAATTTTATCTTTTAAAAACTCCATCTTCTGAGCCTCTCCGTGAACTAACAGAACATTCTTCGGCTCACAATATTGTATCAACTGCATTATGCCTTTTGCGTCGGCGTGGGCTGAGAATGACATGTATTCAACAGCCATTTTCACTTCAACTACTTGACGGTTTTCAAATTCAACTTTCTTTGCTCCATTTAGAATCTTGTGACCGACTGTGCCTTGCACACAGAACCCTGGCATTATCACCATGTTCTGTTCATATGGAGCCCACTTTTTGAAGATATTCAGTGACAGACCAGCATGCAACATACCTGGTGTAGCAAACACTACCATGGCACCGGGATTCTCAATGTAGGATTTGTCAAATGGTTTGATGTGCTTGAAGTCAAACATGTTCCTTTGCACAAATGTTTTTCTGATCTTCTGGTTAGTCCAAGTAATGAACATTTTGTAGTAGTTGTTAGCTTTCTCAGTCAGTCCAAGGGCAAAGTAGACCGGGCACTTCAAATTCATTCTTTCCCAATAAGTTTCTAGTAATATGCAGAGCTCCTGAGCCCTGCCCAGGGCGAACACAGGAATAAGAACCTTACCGCCTTTCTCAACACACTCGTGAACTTTTTTAAGGAAATCTCTTTCTCTGCAGCGTTTTGAATCTCTTATAGTAGTCGCATATGTGGACTCTGATATCAGCAAATCTGGTCTACATTTGTCAATCCAAGCTGCACCGAGATGCCGGTCAGGAGTCATGTTGTAATCTCCAGTGTAGACAACGGACTGAGAGCCGACACGGATCCAGAACATGGCTGCTCCGAGCACATGACCCGCATAGTAAGCTTTGATCTCTAAATCATTGTCGACCATCACGGACTGGTGTAGAGTGACCGCTGTTACTTTCTTGATGCAGTCTTTGATCATTTGTGAGGTGAAAAAGTTGGACTCCCCTTTCCTCTCGACGGCGACTTTCCGCATGTCCTCGAGGAGGATGGGAGCGATGGCCTTGGTGGGGTGCGTCATGTAGATGGGGCCGGTGTACCCGATCATCTCGGACATGTAGGGCAGCGCGCCGCAGTGGTCGAGGTGGAAGTGAGAGATGATGACGCAGTCGATCTGACTGGTGATGGGCCCCTCGGGCACGATGTAAGAGAAGTCAGGGAACCGACGCTCGTCGTTATAACCCATATGCATGCCGCAATCTAGCATTATATTCTTCCCGCCCATAGACAGTAAGATACAACTGCGCCCGACGTCTTGACCCGCCCCCAAGGGAGTGATCTTTATTTCAGGCATGATGACGCTCAGCTCCTCTTCAGCAGTTCAGACCTTGACAAAAATAGCCAAAAGTGAGTCACATTTGTAAGTTCTTCAAGACTAAAAAATAACCTCAATTCTGTTAGAGTATTCGACGAAGCGAACGTTTATTTTAAGTTCAGACCCGTGTGAATCACACAAACAGTACAATATAATGAAAAATCACACGAAAATAACTTATTCTCAGGGAATTATAACAATTAAAACTAATACGCCTCATCAATCAGCTAAGCTTAACAAAACAGTCAATTCTTGAAAAGGTAACTAATAGTAGAAGCGGTTATGTATTGCACAATACATTGCTTTGTCAACAGTAACAAACTTAAAAAAAAAACAGTCAAGTGCATGTCGGACTCGCGCACCGAGGGTTCCGTACGAACCTGTAGGTATATAAGTAAAAGTTATGGTATTTTTATTGCTACCGACTTGCACTTGACCGGTTTATATTCCTTTATCTGTGCTGTCTTCTTCTTCTTAGCGTGTCGATCAATCACAAATATTTAAATTTTTGATTTTTTTTTTCATTTTTTAATTTTTATTGTGCTATAAGAAGTTGCTTCGTACCAAATTTCAAGATTCGGAGTTCACAGGAAGTACCCTGTAGGTTTTGATTTCCTTGCGAGTGTCGAAAAACTCGAAAAATTGCGGCATAGCTGTATCTTTTGATTGCGTTGGCTTAGAAGTTTCATTTTTTCACAGTTCCATGGAACAGTAGACTTGAGTCATTGATAATAATTTCGGCTTGATACCTCCACGCGTTCCTAAGAAAAAGGGTCGTGGGAGACAGACAGATGGACAACAACACAGGTATTATTTACTTACTGGTAGGTTCCAGCAACGCTTATTATTTACTATGTAACACTTGTTATGAAATAAACAATTTTGAATTTTTGGAAGTGATCCTATTATTCAATTCAATTTATTTATTGGTTATGAAGGAGACGAAGGTTATAGAATCTGGGACAAAGAAGCATCTAAACTGATAAGATCCAGAAAGGTAACATTTCAAGAAATACCTCTACTGGGAAAATCAGACGAGAAAGAAGCATCTAAACTGATAAGATCCAGAGATGTAACATTTCAAGAAATACCTCTACTGAAAAAATCAATCTGCCATGTGCCTGTAGCTAGGCAAATTGCTAATATGCTCACCAAACCACTTTATAGGCCCAGAATTGTAATGCTTAAGAAGTTTTCCTGTGATGTAAAAGGTGGTCTATTGTTATTTTCTAATAATAGGTACTGCATGTCTGTAGACTACTAGGTATACCTTAACAACTAGTTAGATTAGATGTTAAGGTCATATTTTTAAATTTAATTTGTAAAATTCGCACACAGTAATACTGTTTCTGAATAAATGATGATGATGATGATGGAAGGCATTAAAAACAGGGGTGGATGTTAAGACCAGAATATACTCCTCGTATATACTCTTTTTGGTCTATGAGTGTAGCCTAGCAACAGTAGCAACCGTTGTTTACTGTCACTATTCTTCATGTAAAAACTGTCTTTGAATACATCGATTTGTTGATAATTTTCATAAAAGCCTTTGTATTTATCCAAAACTAGCTGACCCGGCGAACTTTGTTCCGCCTTACAGGCAATAAATAAGCAGATTTTATTTACCCTTACCCCTACCCTACCCCAACCCCTACCCCTACCCTACCCCTACCCCTACCCTACCCTATCCCTACCTCTACCCCTGCACCTACCTAAGAACCTTCTCCTGACAATAACAAATACAACAAAAAAAGAATTAGAGAAATCGGTCCAGCCGTTCACGCGTGATGCCGTGACAAAGGGAAATAGGGATTCATTTATATATTATTATTATTATTTATAATTTATTGCACACAAGAAAACACAATGGACAATACATATAAAAAGACGACACAACAGGTACTACTTATTTCACTAAAGAAATGTCTTCCAGCAGACCTAGGCGAGCGTGAATAGTATTGGAGAAGGCAGATAGATCATGCGCAAACTCAAAAATTATACATAAAAGTAACAATAATAAATTACACATAGGTATCTAATTAAAATATATAAACCTTCTACACAAATAAAAAAAAAATAATAATAAATATATGATATATATTTGTTTGTATAAAATACATATTATGTTATGATATTATACATAAATAATACCTAACTAATAAATAAATATATGGCTAACTAAGACAGGGAAAGATAGTGCTCTTTGACTCGTTTTTTAAAGATAGCGATAGAGGGACTATCGCGAACAGTGTGTGGGAGGGAGTTCCACAGCCTAGCCGCATGAACAGTGAAGGAGTAGGAATAGAAATCGGAGTGGTGGGAGGCGATACACAAGGCTCAACTTGTGACCGAGAGAAACAAAAACGCTCACGTAAATAAGACGGGCACGAGGGATTGTACAGAATGGTATAGAGGAGAGAAAGGATATGTGTATTCCTGCGAAAACGAATTGGGAGCCACTTGAGCTGTGAACGAAAGTGAGACACGTGGTCGTACTTGCGCAATCCGAAAATAAATCGAATGCACAAGTTTTGGAGGCGCTCAAGCTTATTTAATCGCTCCTCAGTGACGTCCAAATAGCATGAGTCGGCGTAGTCAAGGATTGGTAATAGGAGAGAATGGGCAAGGGAAATTTTAGTCTTCAGGGGTAAAAAACTTTGAAGGCGTTTGAGAGAATGCAATGAAAAATGCAATTTACGACTGACCTCGTTCACGTGAGCGTCCCAAGAAAGGTTGTAATCCATGACCAGACCAAGGTTTCTTGCAGTTTTTGAAAAGGTGATGGAGGTGCCGTTGTAAAGAACTGGAGGGCAAACTGGATCTAATTGCCTACTCATATATGGGCTGCCGATAATCATAGCCTGCGATTTACTTGGGTTAACCAGCAGACCAAAAGATTCAGCCCAGTTAGCGATGCGTTTAAGGTCTTCATTAAGGCTCTCAATGGCACCGTAGATATCCGTGACGTTGCAGCTGCGGTAGATTTGCAAATCGTCTGCATAGAGATGGAAGTTAGATGAGATGACTGATGTAACAGTATTAATGAAGACGGAAAAGAGAAGAGGAGAGAGAACACCACCCTGAGGCACACCCGCAGCGAGATCACACCAGTCTGAGGAAGCCTCATCAAGGCGGACCTGCTGCGACCGACCGCGGAGATAAGAATCAAACCAAGCTGCAGCCAAAGACGAAATGTTGAGAGAGCGAAGAATGGCAAGAAGAACATCAAAGTCTACAGAGTTGAAAGCACTACTGAAATCAAGTAACACAAGAATAGTCACAGTCCTATTCTCCATGGCATGACGGATATCATCAGTGACTTTCAGTAGTGCAGTAACCGTGCTATGGCCTGGCCGAAAGCCAGACTGAAATGGAGAGAGAAGACAATTTGATGCTATGTGATCAACTAACTGCTTATGGACAATGTGCTCGAGGACTTTGGAGAGGAATGGTAGGATAGATATCGGGCGAAACTGTGAGAAGGAAGTAGGATTGGCGGTTTTAGGAAGAGGGATTACGTTTGCAAGTTTCCAAACTGAAGGAAAGGTACTAGTTACCAGGGAGTGATTAAAAACATGAGTGAGGATAGGTAAGAGTTCAGGGAGGATAAGGGATATCATTCGGGAACACAGATTGTCATTGCCCACAGCAGTAGAGGTGATTGAAAGAATGTGCTTTCTAACGTCATCTTCGGCTACAGTGGTAAAGTGAAAGGAAGAACAAAATGGTAGGGGTTGGTTACTTATTTGTGAGATAGTGTTAGCTTTGACAAGATTGTCTAAACACACAGGTGGGGTAGAGAAGTGAATATTAAGTGCATTAAGATCGACAAGAATTTCAGAAGGAGAGGAAAATTTCCCGATACCCAGGGTCCTGAGGAATTTCCACACTTGCCCGGGATCGGAATTTTCGATGGAGTTGTGGATGTGGCGTCTCTTTGCATCTCTACACAGTCGACTACAATAGTTCCGCAGATACTTGTACCTTGCCAAGTTCTGATCAGATGGGAGATTCCGAAACCGTCTTTTAGCTTTATCGCGCCTAGCCATCCAGTCTTTTATATCCTGAGTGAGCCAAGGCGCGGGATCATGCCTGATTTTAACACGTTTGATCGGTGCATGAGTGTTGTAAAGTAGTAGAATGATTGCCTGCAATTCCTGGACTTTCACGTCAACGTGGTCAGCCGCGAGGACCGGAGTCCAATCAATATTAGACGCATCGCGCCTCAAAGCCTCCAAATCAATACCCCTAAAACTACGACGGAACAGGAATTTAGGTCTACGCCGAGGAGGTTTGATTTTATAGGATAAATAAATAAGGTCATGGTAAGAAAAGTTAGCAGGAAATTGACCATGTGCGGCGATGTTATCTGGGGAGGAAGTGATCATGAGGTCGAGAAGGGAAGGAGTGCAATTGGGGGAATGATGCGTGGGAGAAAGAGGAAGTATGTGCAAATTTAAGGAGGAAACAAGCGACTGAAGCTTGTTAGAGCGGTGGTCACTTTTCACAAGGCAAGTATTAAAGTCCCCAAGAAGGAGAATATGATCGTAGCTGGGACAGAAGTCAGAAAGCAGGTTTTCCAATGAATTAAAATAATCGATTTGGAGAGAGGGACTGTAATACACTGCCAATAACATCTTCTTGTGATGAAGTGTAATCTCTATGAACAAGTGTTCAGCAGATCGTGAGTATAAACTAGGAGACACACTAAGAACAGTGTGTACTATGTCAGCACGCAAGTAAATTGCGACGCCACCGCCACCTTTACCAGTGCGATCATTGCGAATAAGTTTGTATCCGGGAAGAGGAAACTGGATAGAGGGAAGAGAAGGTTTTAAAAAGGATTCAAGATAAGGATTGCATCAACGGAGGAATTGCTAAAGGACGCCAGAAGATCGGAGTAGTGGCAGGGAATACTCTGGGCATTGATGTGAACTACGTTGAAATTATTGGAAAAATTAGAAAAAGTAGCCTTCAACTGTTCATGAACGGATAAGCATGAAGAACTTTCACCGTCACTATCAGCACTGAGGAAAGTATCAGAAGAAGACGAGCAAGAGAAAAAATCATCGTTAATATCAGCTAAGTTATCCATAAATAAAAATAATTATAATATACCTACTATATACTATTATATAAATATATATATATATATATATGTATATATCAAAATAAATGAATATCAATAAGCTAATGAAAAAAAAAAAAAAATATCTACTGAATGTTATCGACATCAGCCAAATCCACACTTGCTGCAGTGTAGTGAAAGAGATTTCGGAAAATTACGAATACAAAACAATAACAACTTATTTAACATAAAAAGTGCAGAAATAAAAATAAGATTAAACATTATTACTCAAAATACCAATTCAGACAATACGACAAAACACATCGGGCCGTTCGTCTCATACAAATACGGTGAGAAACAAGTGAGTTGACAACATAACACATAGTACCACCGCGAGAAGGAAAAAAAAAGTAAAAATTAAAAAGTAAGTAAACACTCAACTGAGTACTGACATATTTTGTATAACCTACATATATATATATATACCTCATTTACCCCTTACTTTAATAGTCGCACCATGCTACATTTTTACCATTTTGGTTTGGAACCCTAAAAATTATCA
Organism: Athrips mouffetella; assembly: GCA_947532105.1. Taxonomy (NCBI): domain Eukaryota; kingdom Metazoa; phylum Arthropoda; class Insecta; order Lepidoptera; family Gelechiidae; genus Athrips; species Athrips mouffetella. The sequence goes on from OX383965.1 coordinate 629,856, forward strand.
CGTGTTGTTAGTCTGATGTCGCTGAATCCAAATCCTGAGTTTGTTCGAACATCTTGCAAAAACTACCGATTATAGTTTGTTCAAAATCCAATAGCTTTACTAGACTTAAACTATTCCAAATTTCAAGTCGATTTCGTGAGAACTTCTCACGAAATCGACTAAGTTAAACAGTGACATACAGACAGTTGCACCACAAGGGTTCCGTTATTTTCCCATTTTGGTTCGGAACCTAAAAAAGTAACAATTTAATGTTTTCTGAAAGCAATGTACAGCAACAATAACTTTTTTTTTCGGTTCCGCGCAGCTAAAGCAATAACCATTAATGGCAATAACCCAAATCAGATATTAGAATTGGCAAGACCATGTGACAATTGTTTTGAATTGCCATAGTCGTCAGAATTAATCTTATTATTTTAAAAATAGCTATTTTCCGTTCTAAGTAGGTACATCAGGTTAATCTTTGCCATAAAAACCATTCCAAGAAAGAATAGAATAGCATGTTAAGTAAACAAACATTCTGCTTTTAAGAGATTTCTCTTCAATTACACGAGTTTTTGAGTTAACCACCGCACAAGCACAGAAAAAAAATTCCTACGACTATCTTACTGCATCCAACTTGTCAGAAATATTTTAATTCTTAAAACTTGTAACCAGAATTATTGAGGTTAGTTTATTGAGGTACCTACAAAATGAACAGCCCCGCAGTACCTACCTTTACCCGGAAGAGCACTGTCGCCAAAGATATAAGAACAAAAGGACGTGGACAAAATGACAACACAAAACAGAACATTGTGGCTAAAACGTATAAGGAGGGCTGACCCCAAATTAAATGGGACCAAGCCAGGAGAAATTAAAGATACATAGATTTATTGTTTATCAGGGATACAGCACGAGTCCACTTGACCGGTTTTTTTTATTGCTCAAACACAAACAGGTAACTGGCAACACTTACAGATGACTTTGGCATTTGTCTGTCATTGTCATTGCTCCCGTTTCGTTCCGCGTCCTGTCCAGCGTTGCCAGAATGTTACTTTTGTAACATTTTGTGTTACTTTTGACCCTCTCATGTTACCTCCATGTTACACGAATTAAAATGTTACTTTTGTGTTACTTTTTGCAATATTTCAGGACTAAATAAAAATATCCAAATTTTCCGGCAAAAATAATCGTAAAACGGAACGCACTCGAAAAAAAAATTCTTTCTCTTTCTCATACTTTGAAGAATGAAGAAGATAAGAGTACTAATAGACGATCGGATCGGACTGCTCTGAATTTAGCTCCGTACCACGATTTTCCCAATAGCAAAATTGTCGTTTGGTTCAATCCGTAACGCTATTGGACAAAATCGTGGTCCGGAGCTAAATTCAGAGCAGTCCGATCCGATCGTCTGTTAGTACTCTAACATTACAACTTCGAAAGTTAGTAGGTTCCACACGGCCAACTCTTCACCCAATCTGATTGGCAATTAAATTGGCGTTACGATCAGATCGCGCGTCTACACGTACCCAATCAGATTGCCAACTTCATTCGATTTTGTGTTTTGTGCTGGACGGACATCTGTCATAATGCCGTAAAAAACAAAAGAAATATTTTGGTTGCAGCTTTGGGTATCGAACGTAAAAAAAGGTTGTGGAAAAAGGAATGGCAATCATCATCATCATAACATGTGGGTTTCAAGGTCGATGACCGACCTTAAATATCCTGGTATCAGAGTTGTTGAACCTCTGATGAATGAGAATAAATGAATGAATAGTTATTAAAAAGAAAACAACTTAAAGCCATTTAAATGTTATTAGAGAGTACAAGTACGTCCGCTCAGCAAGCCACTTGTATGCAGACTAGTGCTGAAATTGGCCAATTAGCGTTCACACTGTTGAGTTTGCAAATATGCGAACTCTTTAGAAACATTTACAAAGACAATTTTTATAATCGAAAAAATGTCAAATATCAGTGTCTGCAAAAACATCGTTGTGAAAACAATACTAAATCGCGTTCGTAAATATAATTAAAGTAATTCGCGTAAATCTAGCTCTATAAACAGTTCCGGTATCACATATAGTTCACTGTGCATATAAGTTCAACTCCGCTAACAGGTTTAGGACCCCGCGCAAAAATTTAAAGACGAAAAATGGACCCAATAAAAAATATGACGATCGGTCTTTTAAGTGGAAAGTCCAACTGGGAAACATGGAAATACAAGATGTGCATACTTTTACGAACTGTTGATCGCGCGCTAGACGTAGTCGAGGGCAGATTCGTGCGACCTGAAAGCCCGAGTACAGCAGCGTCAGATTCACCGACAAATGCGAGTACTTCAGCAGAACTCCAGGCATTTATTAAGGCTGACACTAGTGCGCTGCTACTCCTGACCACGAACCTCGATGACGGAACGCTAAAAAAGGTCATGAGATACACCAATTCTAGAGATGTTTGGCTAGAGCTACACAGGCTCTTCGACGGGATCACCGAAGATCGCGCATACAATCTGTGTATGAAGTTTTTTGGTTTTAAGAGAGACTCGAATGATGATGTTGCTACCCACCTTTCGAAATTGAAAAATATTTGGACAGAGCTTAATATTGAGATGTCGAAATCAGAGTACAAGAAGGAACTACCCGAGCTCCTCCTTATATGCAAGATTTTGGATACTTTGGGCGACGAATATTTTACATTCCGTAGCAGCTGGCTTCTAACACCAAAAAAGGAAAGAACAGTCGAGAACCTGACCAGCCACCTATGTGCTTTTGAGAGAGCCTTGCCAAGTAATAACGTACCTGAGCAGGATATTCTCAGTGCCTCGACGTCGGGCACACAGAAGCATTCTAAGAAGAAGGAACCGAAGATGAAATGCAACTATTGCTTGAAAATCGGACACCGCGTTAAGAACTGTCCGAAATGGATTAACGACGGCAAGCCACAGAAGAGCATGAACCCGAAGCCCCCTTCTTCTTCTCATAGTGAGAAAGCCAACATGATTCTTTTGACTATAGAAGCGAACGCAGGTACTGTAATCAATTCACTTAACGATAACGACAGCGAGAACTGGTACGTCGACAATGGCGCGACGAGCCATGTAACGAACCGAGCAGACCTCTTCCAGAGTTTTGAGCTTTTCGTTGAGACGCATACTGTAACAACTGCAAGTGGCAATGCGATTCGTGCCAAGGGCAAAGGTTCAGTTACTCTCAAATCCAATGTAAGAGGGAAAGAATTCGTCATTACCCTTCAAGATGTCTGGTATGTCCCTGCTATAAATAAAAATTTATTTTCAGTTCTCGCTCTGCACGACAAACTCCCTAATAGCTTTTTCTCATCGACGACAAAAGAATGCACCGTCTATGTCAACGGAGAAGAATGCTTACGAGGAAAACGCCTGAGACTAGGTGGCTTATACCGGCTCGAAGCAACGAACGTGCCACCTGCTCAACCACAAGAAGTTTACCTGACAACTTCTACGCTGCAGCTCTATCACGAGAGACTAGCTCACCAAAACAAGAGACACGTAAAAGCCACAGTTAAACGCGAACTGGGACTCGATTTACCTCTTGATAAGGAGAACTGCGAAGGCTGCATTTATGGGAAAGCCCATAGATTTAAATTCGGGACGAGAACGCGTGCTAGTGCACCGGGAGAGCTTGTTCATACCGACGTTTGTGGACCATTTCAACCGAGTTACTCAAACTACAGATACTACGTTTTGTTCAAAGATGTCAATACTGGCTACCGTATGGTGTACATGCTGCGACACAAGTCTGAGGTCAAGAATAAACTCGTCTTGATGCTTAAACAAACGGAAACAGCTGGACACACTGTAAAATGCCTGCTTAGTGATAACGGAGGTGAATTCGACAACAAGTCCATTCGAGAAATCCTGAACGCGCATGGAATTCAACAAAGACTTGTGACACCTTACACGCCGGAGCAAAATGGAGTGAGCGAACGAGAGAATCGAACTCTGGTCGAAACCGCGAGATCCATGATGTATGCACACGAAGCTTTGCCGCAACAACTGTGGGCAGAACTTATTAACACGGCTGCATATATTTTGAATAGAACAGGTCCAACAAAGACTGAGGGAAAATCTCCCTACGAACTTTGGTGTGGAAAAAAAGCCGATTATTAAACATTTGAGAATCATCGGATCGAATGCTTACGCCCACATTCCAAAACAAAAAAGAAAGAAATTAGATAAGAAAGCCATCAGAGGCAGACTCGTTGGCTACGACGAAGACTGTTACCGGATCTGGATCACAGATGGAAAGAAGAACACGCTTATCCGCTCGCGTGACGTAATCTTCGACGAGAGACCACTTCCCATTGATGAAAAGTCTTCTAATGAGGAACAGACAGAAACTAGGGATTATACTTTTAAACTGCCATTGGATAACGCCAAAGACAGCGAGGCCTCTCAGTCACATCAAGATCCACCAAGGTTAACAGCCCCTACAGAAAACGAGGGAGATCGTAACGACGACGATCTGGAGATGAGCACAAACAACGATGGACTTGATCTCGAGGGAGAGAACCCAGAACCAGTTCCAGACGGAAACCCAGAACAAGTTCCAGTCGAAGATCATATCCAGGAACAAGACGTGCTAGATCTACCAGACAACAATTTTGAAGAATTTCATGATGCTGAATCTCCTACTCCACGCTACAACCTACGAGACCGAAGTCTAATCAAGCGCCCGGAGAGATACGACGATTTCGTGTGCGCCGCGGAAACGTTCCCTTCGAATTTCTCCGATGCGATGCAACGTGATGACAATGTAGAATGGAAGAAGGCCATGGACAGTGAAATGAAATCCTTTGAAGATTTAAACGTTTGGACGCCGTGTGTACTACCCAAGGGCAGAAAGGCTCTTCCATGCAAGTGGGTTTTACGTATCAAAAAGAACCCAGATGGAACTATCGACAAGTATAAAGCTCGCCTTGTCGTAAAAGGCTATAAACAGCGAAAAGGAGAGGACTATGATCAGACTTATAGTCCGGTGGCCCGACTCGCTACGATTAGAGCTCTACTGAGTGTCAGTGCACAAGAAAACTTACATCTCATACAGTTTGATGTTTGTACAGCATTCCTTAACGGCGAGTTAAAGGAAGAGATTTATGTCAAACAACCGGAAGGCTATGGAGACGGAACGTCAAATGTTTGGAAGCTTAACCGAAGCCTGTACGGATTAAAACAAGCTCCGAGATGCTGGAACTCTTGCTTTGAAAGTATACTGCTGAGCATGGGCTTCAATCAATCCGAAGCAGACTGCTGCCTGTATACCAAACACTTTGAAAATGGACAGAAAATACTAATGACATTGTATGTCGACGATGGATTAGTAGCTGCAACAGATGAGAAACTGTCGACCGCCTTCATAAACGATCTCAAGGAACGGCTGAACATTACAACGAAGCCAGCGACCTATTACCTGGGATTACAAATATCCAGAGAAAAGGACGGTTCCATTCTTATCAATCAGGAAGCCTACGCTAAGAAGCTCCTTCAGCGCTTCGGAATGGAAAACTGCAACCCTGTTGCTACGCCAATTGAGAAGGCAACACCTACTGAACCAGGGAAAGTGAACGACACAGAAGCGAACTTCCCCTATCGTGAGGCTGTAGGCGCCATCGCATATTTAATGGTCGGAACACGTCCGGACATAGCATATGCAGTTGGAGTTGCATCTAGAAAATTGGAATCACCGACTAAAGAAGACTGGTTGCGAGTGAAGCGAATCCTACGCTATATCAAAGGCACGAGCTCACTTGGAATCAGATACCAAGCGAAGTACTCCCGTATTTTGAAGGGATACAGCGATGCCGATCACGGTGGAGATCAGGACACCGGTCGCTCTACCACTGGAGTCGTTTGTCTCTATGCCGGAGGGACAGTATCATGGCTAAGCCAACGTCAAGCGTCAGTCGCTATCTCGACAACTGAAGCTGAAATTGTGGCAGCCAGTGAAGCTGGAAGAGAACTCGTCTGGCTCGCAAGGATTTTACAACAGCTGACTGTATTTGCGGATATTCTATTACTGTTTGTAGACAACGAAGCTGCTGTACGACTTGCGCATAACCCAGAATTCCATAAGGGCACAAAACACATACGCCTCAGACACTTTTATGTGAGAGAACTGGTGACCGAGGGTATCTGCAGTGTAGAAAGAATCGGCACAAAGGATCAAGCTGCGGACATTCTCACCAAGGCGTTGCCCGGTTCAACTTTTAAGGTCCTTCGCGTGGCACTAGGACTATCCCAGTAAATGTTTAGGGAAAGTGTTGAGTTTGCAAATATGCGAACTCTTTAGAAACATTTACAAAGACAATTTTTATAATCGAAAAAATGTCAAATATCAGTGTCTGCAAAAACATCGTTGTGAAAACAATACTAAATCGCGTTCGTAAATATAATTAAAGTAATTCGCGTAAATCTAGCTCTATAAACAGTTCCGGTATCACATATAGTTCACTGTGCATATAAGTTCAACTCCGCTAACACACACTACCCAATCTGATTGCCAATCGATCGAATCCAGTGTTGCCGTTAGCGTACATTTTACACATTTGACGTACCTTTCTAGCCTCCAATGTGCTATGTGTAATGGGGTCCAGTTTACGTGCCTTTTGTTCTCAACCAAAATAATGTATAATATTTTATAAAACGCCGTCAAAAAAAAAAAGATAATAATGAAAAGTGCATGTATCAGAACGTAGAACAACTATTAACCATGCATACTACACAGATTTATTTTAGTGATCCTGTACTTGGAACCATATCTATAGCCCAAAAGTGGCACTATCTTTCGAACGAAAAGATTATTTTTCTTCTTTTCGAGTCAATGGCAACACCGACTATAAAAGCTTAGCCCAAAATGTAGCCACATCAATAGCCTTTTGGTTGCCTTCAAAAAGGACCTTCCGAGTGCAGGAAACTGGAGAAGTTGGGCAGGACAACAAGTGTGTCACACTTGTCGTTATCAGAGAAGCCACCTCTTCATGAGTTCCCCGCACCTGTGAACGCCCGACCGGAGTCTGTTCAGTGACTTCCATATGGACCAGGGAAGAACGTGTCCTGGTGGCAGCTGGGATATGAATATTGTCAGAAGGGTACCTTTTTGACCACAGTTCTACCCTAGCCTTGGATGGATCTGAATCGAGCGGCATGGTGTCTGATAAAACTGTGACGGCTCTTAAGGCGTGAGGGTGGTGGGTTATGGCCGTATATCGGCTGTACAATTCCTGTTTTTGCTTCTCAATAGCACAGGCTACCCGACGCTTGACGTCCGGAGAAGCTATGCCAGCAAAGGAGTATAAGTGGCCAGCAGTGTTGGCTTCAGGGTGCCCCCAACTATTTGACAAGTTTCGTTGAGAGCAGTGTCCACATCGCTCGAATGAGCTGATCGCCCCCACGTGGCGTATGCGTACTCGCCAGCTGAGTAGCATAGCGCTAGGCTACTAGTCCGGAGGACATAAGGCACTGCTCCCCAACGGGTGGTTGTAAGACGGCGGATGATATTATTTCGGGCCCTAACTTTGCTTTTCAAATATTGACAGTTTTGAATGTTAAAGACCTGTCTAGAGTAACACCCAGGTATTTGGGATTGTCGTTATGGGCAATTTCCACCCCACGCCAAGTAATACACAGTTTTTTAACACTGTCTCAGTTTCGGAGGTGGAATACACAGGACTCGATCTGGGCCTCGGCGTTGGCCTGGGTTAAAAGATTTAAGTAGATATCCAGCTTTGAAAACTGTTATGGACGAGCCAGCTCTTAACAAAGAATGGCGAGAGCATGCTCTGCTGGATCATGAAACATTGAAACTAGACCCAACATTAACGGCCACCAACTACTGGAATATAGTTTTGAAGTAACGAAACATGAACAAAGACCTTCTTCTGTTTCCCAACTTATAGACCTACCCTTTACAAACGCTTCGGTCGAACGAATATTCAGCCAGCTGAAGCTTTTTAATTAAAACTGATAATCGTAACAGATCAAACTCAGACACTATAGCGGCTCAAAGATTCGATTAAATACGAACCGCCGAAATCGCTACACACCAGCAGCAACTGGTAAACAATAAATATATATTCCTGCTAATAATTTTTTCCTAACATCCGTGATACCCTGGGCTAACAAAAGATTGGTGAAGGAATTTGTAATCATGCATGACTTTTTTGTAGAATTAGTAACAATCAATTTGCCAAAAGCCAATTATGCCAAAAGTGTCATATGCGTTATTTTTTAAATTTTTTTATGTCACAAGTGGCTAAACGAGCGCCCACCTGCTCCTGCACCTGATGGAGTGTTCACCACCGCCCATGACACCTACTGTCTTATTAGTGAAATTATTTGCACCTCCCTTACCCTTCAAACCAAAACACAGCAGTGCAAACACTGCTGCTATAAAGCAGAAAAAAGTAAGGGGGTGGTACTTCCCCAGACGGACTTTGCACAAAACCTGCTAAATTTCAGATTATGGATTTTATTTACGAGCACTTACGAGCGAGCAGGAATTCTCTCGCTCACGTTCATTGCGAGAGAGCTATATGTATGAGTGAGTTGAGTAAAAAAATGCTAATGTACCTTTTTACCCCAAAATGTACGTTTTCAGCGCTGGATATGTACCTTTTGGGAAGTCAGATGTGGCAACACTGATCGAATCAGCCGATCTCGACTCCCAATTTCCTCGAATTGGCCAATTTGACCCAATCGCGATCCACACTACACAATCTGATTGTCAATCTAGTCAGATTGGTCGCGAAATTGCCGTGTTTGGACGAGGTTTAATAAACACAGCGTACAAGTAATTTTTTAGCTGATTTATTAATATTCGAAATACAGCTCGAGAAAGGGTCCGCGCAGACCGACCGGCAAAATGCTCTCCGAAGCAGTTTCTCAGGGTTGCCATGCCATGTTACTAATTTGTAGCGGTAATTCAACACTGGGACGTGCATGCAGGGAGTTAGGTTAGTATTATTATACAGGATGTTAGGGTAAGCATACAGGGTGTTAGGATAGGATCACTATATAGGGTGTTAGGTTAGGATCACTATATGTACAGGGTTTTAGGGTAAGTATACAGGGTGTTAGGTTAGGATTACTATACAGGGTGTTAGGGTAAGTACACAGGGTGTTAGATTAAGATCACTATATGTACAGGTCTTAGGGTAAGTGTACAGGGTGTTAGGGTACGTATACAGGGTGTAAGAATAGGATAACTATGCAGGGCGTTAGGTTAGGATCATTATATGTATAGTGATCCTAACCTAACACCCTGTGTAGTTATCACTATACATAATAGTGATCCTAACCCAACATCCTGATCCTACCCTGTGTAGTTTTCCTATCCTGGCAACACTTACAGATGACTTTGGCATTTGTCTGTCATTGTCATTGCTCGCGTTTCGTTCGTTCGCGTCACAGACTACTTAGATGATACTGACGTATCAGACTACCAACATTCAAACAAAAATACTCGCCGTAGAAGTGACATTTCCAACCTCACATGACATGTATTTTGTTTTACTAAACATATATTGTTTGGCTAAGGCAATACCACCATACAGCCTCTAATGCCATACCATACTCACCCACTTACCAATTTTATTATGAAAAATTATGAAGAGAAATAAAAAATAAAACCAAGGAATTATTTGTTTAAAGATTTATTTTTTAATCTTTTATTATATTTCTCAAGGGCTATTTTAGTAAACCCGGTTAATTTTTCCTTTATATATAATATCCTTTGTAAGGAAATTGTTCCTAATACCTTTTATCAGGTGAGATGGATCATATATCACATTCATTTTGCTTTGTCCAATGATGATTGTGTCATCTGAAATAAAAATAATCAAATATATTTATTTTAAAATAAAAAAATTATATATCCTATACTATTAAACAAGCAATATTTTTATCAATATTTGTAATCGGTTTCTCGAAAACGGCTCTAACGATTTTGATGAAATTTACTATATAAATAAATTTACTATAACAACAAATAATAAAATTTGGTCAAGCGCGTGTCGGACTCAAAAAATCTAGCACATTAACTTACTGAAATTTCAACTAATACAATTATGTTTATGTGGTGGTACGGAACCCTCAGTGCGCGAGTCTGACTCGCACTTGGCCGGTTTTTTTTAAATTGCTTTTCGCGTTTTAGTGCGTTTAAGAAGCTTACGGCGCCATCTGTTGTTGAGTAGCATAGCTTAATATTTTAATTTATACAGAGCACAGCTCGGTCGCCCAGGTACTTGATTAATAAAACTAACATAATAATTTTTAAAACAAAAAAAATACAAACCTGGTTCTTGGTTTTGGAGCAATTGTTCTCGCCTTGTATCCTGTTGCAGACTGTTTATCGCTGACTGAAAGGCAGTACCTTGGTCACAGCCAAGCACCAAGGGATTTAATCCTGTTTCAGCTACAGCTCCAACAATCTCTTTTATAATTGATTTTAATTCTGGGCCTGATGTCGCTCCTTCAAAAAAATAGTAGGCGATGGGCTGTTGCCATTTATGGACAGCTCCTCTTGCCATGAATACCAAAACATGGTCGGAAAACCTTGGTTTTCTCTCATTCAAATGAATAAAACCATTGATTTGGTCCTTTTTTGCATCATAGGACAGACCCGAACCCAATGCCATCTCATCAAATGTAATTGAGCAGTGTTTTTTTGTATCTGACCAAGTGTCAACCTAAAAATAAAGAAAATATTATTTTGCTACTCATATTGTATGTCCCGTGTGGTGCCGGCAAAGAATAGTACCAACCCATCTCTACCCATGGGTGTCGTTAGAGGCGACTAAGGGTTAATAAACCAGAGGATGGGCAGCAGCATCCTTTATATAATATATAATAATATAATATGATGACTCATAAACAGTTGATAAAATTTGGTCTTTTTAACTCTAAGAGCATGGTTACCCAGTATTTCATCAAATCAATCCATCAGTCTGGTCAAATTTTGACTAACACCAGAATGTGAGATGATTGACGCTAGAATGACACAAGAAGTAATACGATATGTTTACTATCAGTATTTCATCATTAACAATGGAGTAACGAAAAATACGAAAATATTTAATTTTTATTAGTACGGACCATCAGTAGGTATTTCATCATTCTGTGATCATTCTGAACGGACTGATAGACTGCACTGACTTAAAACTGAGTGTGTAACCTTGCTATTAGGCAGGCATGTTACCTAAATATTTACCTCTTTTTTTATAAGTGCGAAGAATTGTTTGTTGATGCCAGCTTCCACGTTTAGGTTTGATACCATATTATTCAAAGTGGATGTTGAAGGTAAAATAAAAATTTTGTGCAGGAATCTGTAACACTTTGGGCTTTGCTTCATTATTGCCAAAGCAATGAGTTTCTCTTCAAGGGTAAATCTGCGTCCCTTCTTCTTTTTCGTAAAAAGATTTAATTGCATTTTTATGAACTTTTTCGCGTATGGGTTCATATTTTTGATCATATCTTCAAAGCAGTTTCTTTTTGTAAATTTTGTTGCTTGTTTCGCTCGGCGGTGAAAATCTGCTTGTTTCTTTGCCTTTGAAAATTCTTTATACATTAATTTGCATTTCGGAGTAAGTTTGTTCAGTGTGTGAATAATTCTTCTCCGAGAAGACTTTTTTGCAGTTGGGACAGTTGGTGTTGAAATGATAGCCCCCTCAATAGGAGCTATTTTGTCATCTGTAATGTACAAAATATTTTTTTATCTTATAGAAAATAAAATATGACGCTTGCTTAGGTGAAAGTATTATTTTTGAAAATCACACATTTTTTTTTATTTTAAAATATGTGCAAGACTTGCAAGCTATGGAAATGTTTTATTATGAATTGTTTAAAATAGAAAATTGTTTGATTTTTTAAACACTTGCGATCATTACAAAAAAATTGATTCAATCCAATAAAAAAAGATTATATACAATTAACACTTTCACCACAAATGTGAAAGTGTTAAGATTTATTTTCGATCTATATCTGTCTGATGTATGTAGCATATTGCAAAGGTTTCTTTGATAATTATTTATCACGGGTGTGAAAATCTGTTTATCAAGAATATATAATTTTTTAGTGAAAACTAAAATGGTTTATAAATAAATAAATAAAGCCCTTATTACTGACATTTTACAGTTTCTGTTTTTTAACAAAATAGGTTAGTAAAATAATAATAACATACCTGTGGGACCTTTTGAGTGAACTTCTATTCTGAGTACAGAAAGAGATTGCTCTTCCAACAAACTACTTTGTCTAGGTGATTGTCTACTACAACCTGGCAGAGACATGTCTTGTTGGATGCTTGTACTAGTGGAAGCTGAAATAAACATTTATAAAAACCTTTATATAACACAAATGATTAAAATATTTATGCTACTAATGTGACATACTTTAGTCCGTAGAATCTTGAGTAAAAAAGAAAGATAACAATAACAAACCTATAGGAGGCTCTGAGCAAACTTTAGTTCGAGTCAGATTTGTATTTGAAGTTGATGACAATGGTCCTTCTTTAGAATATGTATGGTCATAGTGCCTTTTTCTTGTGGTCAAGTTTAACTGCCGCTTCTGCATCTATGAAAGACAGATTTTTATTTAATACACATACCTACTTTTTTAAATTTCATTTGTTATATTTTTTTAACAAAAATTAGACTGTAGGTAAATATAAAAAAAACCATAGCAGAAATTTCATTCCGTCCTTTTACTACTTTATCTTACTACAGTACATAGTCAACCCGTGAACTAATGAAATGGGTCAGGCAAAGATAGAATGGAAAATATCGACTGGTCAGGGCTGATAGATCTCTTACCATGGGATACTGTTGGGCTTCCACTACCAATTTCATCCGGCGTAAACAACGTTGGATATGCGCTGACTGAGAGCTTCGACCTTGCACCAATGAATCTCTTTTCGAAATGTTTTTGGCACACAAAAAGATTTTTAAGAGATGACCTATCAAGGGTATCATCTTTTATGCTCTGTAACCACTTATTGAGTCTTTTCTCATCTGCTGGAAACTTGTGTAAGATAGCGTCCTGTCGCGTACTCGCACAATTCCTAATACAGCACTTAAAATACATTTTGCAAGCGTCCTATCGCACTAGCAAGAAAAAGCGTCCATTTCGCGTTATCACCAATACATGAATATTGTAAAAAACAACAACACAGGAAGGTTGAGATTACGGTTATAGTGGAGAGGAAAATTTCACTCGATCGACACAATAACAGTAATGGCGGACGGACAGCGTCTAGGGGGAAGCAGGAGAGGAGCGGGGAGAAGGGACAACTGTCAAGTTCTCTTGGAAATGTCATCGGTATTGCCAGCGAATTGTCTTTGAACTTATAAGGCCGTGGTTCGCGTCCTGGATTCGATCATCCATCCCCCCAAATCCATCCAATCCACCCACTCGTATTTCTTTGTTTATTCCTCAAAATAACTAGCGACTTTATTATTCTGGCTTAGATAAAGGTAATTTGTTCTCTAACTTTTATCCGAGTGGTGATAAACGTGAATTGTGTTGTAGTGTACTTTATAACGTGGCGATAAGCTTATCAGTTCAAAACGTAGTGTATTGTATTCTCTTGCATCAGTTCACGCGTTGCCGGCTTACGCTGTCGGCGTATTCCCAGGGCGTATTGCAGCATAGCGCTGAGTGTACAGAATGTCTGGCGAGGGTGACGGGTCCAGCAGCAGCAGTGGGAACCAGAAGGTGGCTCTGATCACCGGAATTACGGGACAGGTGAGCCTTTTTTCCAATTGTTTTTCAAAACAAGTGCGTACCTCTGCCTGAATGTAAGTATGGTCGACCAATTTGAATCCTGACCCGTCTTATGCTTATTTTTACAGATAATTACAAGTAGGTTGAATTTCGCATAAACATGCATATAAAATAAGAAAGAAATAAACCTAATTGTTTTAACAGTTTCAATCTAAGAGGCCGTTGGTTGAAATAGTTCTTTATATGTGACCTAATCACTCTTCTGCATGAGTCGCAGCGTCCCCACCAGAAATAATAATAGATGCCATTCCATTTTGGGTAATAATTACCCTTCGACAGCAGTCTGTCTAGAGTTGCGTTCCGAATCGGGTAAAAATCACACTGACAGCAAGATAGTGTTATATGACGTCCATCAGTTTTTTCAAGACAGACTGCTGTCAAAGAGTAATTATTACCAAGTTATTACCGTTTTGGAACTCCCTCTAGACCTCAGAGTAAAAAACTATGGAGTCCGTCATATACATATTCTGTATGAGCTAGTGAAGCGTGAAGCGTCTCACTGTCGCCCATTCCAGTCGGTCAAAAAACTCAGTTAAGTTTTAGAATAATCAAGATATCTTTAAAAATTGAATGTTTTAGTATGAACTTTGTTTGCGAAAGTGAAAATATATAGTTTTTTACTTGTGAATTGATCATTAATACTAAGAACGGAAGCGTAAATAATCCGTAATAGCCATGCGTGATTTTTAACATCGTTTTTTTCCTGAATAAGTGTTTTCACCAGAAAAACTGTGGTAGTAGCATTTATTAGTTCCATCCCTCAGAGAGAAAGATAAAAAATTTACGTTTTTAGGATTTGAAAAAAATTCCATACATTTTAGTATGGAGGTCCCTCGCAAGAAAGTGCTACGCTTATGGCTCCCTCCTTAGCAGTAAGAGCTGCTACTAAAACCTCCTTGCTCTAGACTGTCTATCTTGCTGTCAGGGTAATTTCTACGGAATTTGAAATGCACAAAATTTTGCCAAAAAGGGTTAGTAATCAGTTGGTTTAACTGTTTAGGAGCTCCCTGTCCTGTAGTGGACGTTCATGGGATGTTATGATGATGATGATGAACTGTACATTACATGTTTTGTTTAATTTTTTTGGTCTTTATTTCTGAGTTGATTTTTGAATGATCGGTATTTGTGGTGTGATGTGCTTACCTGTAAAAAATTAGACATTTAGGTATTATTTATTTTTAATTTAAAGAAACGTACAAAATATCATACATAACTATTTAATGTATGTCCCTCTGACTTTCCACTGCTATGTGACAGAGTCTTTTTGTATGTAACTATTTAGAGATAACACATCAAAAACCAGAATTTGTTTATCCATGTGCTATTTATTATTATTAGTATAAATACGAAAGTAACTCTGTCTAAATACAAAAGTAACCGATTTTGATGAAATTTGTATGAAGATAATTTGAATTATACCTACTTTTTATTTGAATTTTATGCATACAAAGTCACAGGCCTGAGCCAGTTTTCTAAATCATTTATGTCAAGAGTTTCAATGTTAAGACTGTTACAACAATTAGACGGTTTCTGCAGGATGGTTCATACCTAGCAGAGTTCCTGATTGATAAAGGATACGAGGTGCACGGCATCATGAGACGCTCGTCTTCCTTCAACACGGGGCGCATCCAACATCTGTACGGAGAGCCAGCTTGCCACACCGGGGGACGCATGCATCTGCATTATGGAGACCTTACAGACACCACCTGCCTTATCAGTATTATTAGTAAGGTGAGCTCTTGGTCCTATACTTACAAGCCATAGTCCAAATCCCATTCTCAATTTTTTTTATTATGGCTTTTGTGTATTCACACTTTTGCCAATGTCATGTAGATTCGCTTTATAAGCCACTCATCAAAGATTGAATTGAATTAGATGTCACATGGTAACTGGTAAGAATCACGATTTTTACAATGCAACATTAAATAATTAGTTCCCCCCTTAAATAAATAAATAAAGCCTTTATTACTATGACATTTTTTTTTACACTGTTTTAACCTTATATTCTATCTTATCTTATTTTCTTATATTCTAGTAAAGTCCCCCCTTACCCCTCTTTTATTTATTTAGGTACCCTTCTCTTATATTTTCCTTTTTATTCCTCCTGTGTTTCTCAGTTAACAATTCCAATCCCATCTTCCCACCTCTAGTAATACAATATCCAATCTATATCTATAAAAGAAGAAGGTGACTGACTGACTGACTGACTGACTGACTGACATATCAACGCACAGCCCAAACCGCTGGGTCTAGAGATTCCAAATTTGGCATGTAGGTTCCTTATGAGACCTAGGGGTGCACTAAGAAAGGGTTTTAAAAAATTCCACCCCTAAGGGGGTAAAATAGGGGATGAAAGTTTGTATGAAAGTCCGTCAGTTTTGAAGTTAGGATCTTCAAAATTTGTATTTAGGCTGACGACTAAAAATTAATAATTAGGTGTCTCAGGGTTGTTGAAAATTCGACACCCTTAAGGTTGAAAAGGGGGATGAAGTTGAAAATTCTTTATTTTTAAAGTAAAATCCACATAATTTATTATTTAGGCATTAATGATGTAATTCTATGCAACGTTCATCACTGTAATTGAAATTCCACCCCAAATTCAACCCCTAAAAAAGGGAAATGGGGTGAAAAAGTCTAAAAACCAATATAGGTATCGTTTGTATGGTTTATCGGGTCGGTGATTACGAAAACTACAACAATTTTGAAATCCAACGTGGTGAACGTTAAATACCATCATTCCCTTGGGATGGGGTTGGGGTGCGATGGGGTTGGGGTGCGATAGGGTTGAAATGTGAATATGGGTGTCGTTTGTCTGGTTTATCGGGTCGCTGATTACGAAAACTACAACAATTTTGAAATCCAACGTGGTGGACGTGAAATACCATCATCCCTCTGGGGATGGAGTTGGGGTGCGATAGGTTTGAAATGTCTATGGTAGAGAGGTAGAGATGTAGAGAGGTAGAGTGGTAGATAGGTAGATAGGTAGAGAGGTAAAGAGGTAGAGGGGTAGAGAGGTAGAGGGGTAGAGAAGTAGAGGGGTAGAGAGGAAGAGAGATAGAGAGGTACAGGTACAGGGAGAAGGAGGGGAAGGGAGAGGGAGGGAGTGAGGGAGGGCGAGGGGGTAAGGGAGGGGGACAGGGAGGGGCAGTGGGAGAGGGAGGAGGGGGAGAGACAGAGGGAGGGGGAGGGTGAGAGACAGAGGGAGGGGTAGGGGGAGAGGAAGGGTTTCAGTTTTTCTCAATTACTTCTGCGAATTGGCTCTGTTTTGAAATATGACATAAAGGTGTCTCTCATCTCTCTCTTTACACTTGTTAGGATACTGCTGCTAAGTTCCTCTGTTCTGAGTAATTTATGAGTAACGTCTGTATATTATATAAAATTCAGCTAGATCTTGAATTATACTCATTGATTTGCGCAGGGTTAGTCCTGTTTTTCCTTAGTTTGTTCGAAATGATGGGATAAATAATAATTTCCCTGGACTAAAATATCTCATTGCTTCGGAAAACCGGTAACAACCTAAATACGAAATCCACGCGAGCGAAGCCGCGGGCAACAGCTAGTATTTACATAAACTTCCTACTAATATTATAAACGCGAACATTTGTAAGTATGGATTTATGTTTGTTACTCTTTCACGTAAAAACTACTGAATGGATTTTAATGAAACTTTACAATGGTATAGCTTACGAGTATACATCAGAATAACACAGGCTACAATTTATCCTGCGCAGACGAAGTCGCGGGCACCAGCTAGTAATATTATAAATGCGAAAATATCTCTGGCTGTCTGACACATACCCTTTAACAACTGAACTGCTAAATCAATTTTGCTGAAAAGTTAGTTTGAACCATAGGGAAGGACATGTGTTATGGTTTTCCTGTATTTCACGAGTATGAAGTCACGGGCAACAGCTAGTGATAGATAAGTGACATTGCTTTCCGAATAAAATGCATAAAAATTAGCTAAAAAAATCCAGGCACTTCTTTATGTACTTCTCATTTCTTTTATACAGGGTGGTCTAAATAGTGATGTCCAAAAGAAAATACTGTATTCTTCATACCTGAAAATATGCCTTGTATGTTCGCGATTTCTTAAATTTTTGGGTTCAATTCAGATTTTTCTTTTAAACGTCTCAATTTGGACCATCCGTTTAATCTGTTCGTCAGTTTTTCTTCAATGGACAGACAGGTGTAACTATTCATACCATGAAAAAAAAAATATTGTGTTTATCAGACTCGTCCCAAGGAGATCTACAACCTGGGTGCGCAGTCACACGTGAAGGTGTCCTTTGAGCTCAGCGAGTACACTGCGCAGGTCTGTATGTATACATACACTCTTGTTATCCTTACCAGCAAGTATTTACCTGCTGCTTTTTTAAATACAAAAAAAAATACATGGGGCTTGTGGGTGACCAATTAGCGCTCTAGGGTAATAATGTAGCTAGAAAATCCCTAGGGCGGTAAGTAATTAAAACGTCCGTCTTGATGGCCGCCTCCAGCAGCGGGGCGGCGGGCGTTTTAATCACTTACCGCCCTAGGGCTTTTCTAGCTACATTATTACCCTAGAGCGCTAATTGGTCACCTACAATTTGGTGGTAATAAGGACCTACTTACCTCACAATCGAGATGTAAAGCAGAGTAGTTAGCTCGGGTGTAAGCATCAATTGCACCCTCGAACTATATCTGAAAATATCTCGGACTGCAATTGATGCCTTACAGCCCTTGGCTACTAATCTACTAATAATAGTGTATTTTATGTGTGAGAGCAAATAAAATCTTATTGTATTGTATTTGACCTCTATGCAGGGTGTAAAAAATGTACGATGATCCTTCTAAGGGGTGATTCTACATCACTATATAAAAAAAATACTAACTATATAAAAAAAATATATTTAAAAAAATCTTTCTTTATTGTTTTTATCTTTGGGTGATTTGAGTTTTGATTTACAACTCGAGCTCTTTTTAGACTCAAACCCATGCTCCAAAGACTTGCGCTCGATGCTGCTCTGAACAGGGATTTTTTATTACGACTTTAGTGTCCGGGCACCTGCCTGAGAACAGTGATAAGGTTGAAAATGTTAGAAGCTCTCCCAGAAGAAGCCTGTCCACTCGTGACCTATTCAGGTTTTACGAACTCAAGAATACAAATGCAGGCAGGTTATACGACTCTTTGGTTTCTAGCTAACATGTGGAATTTTAAACAGGTGCAAGCTTGCCATGAAAATATCTATGAGTGTCAATGTTTTTGTTTATATAGCTTATTGGTTAAGGTGGACGCGCTGGGCACGCTGCGACTCCTCGAGGCGGTGAGGGTGGCGGGGCTGGAGAAGCAGACCAAGATCTACCAGGCCTCCACCAGCGAGCTCTACGGGAAAGTGGTCGAAGTGCCGCAGAACGAAAACACGCCCTTCTACCCGAGATCGCCGTACGGTCAGTTGTTACACATACGTCAGGGTCTAGGATCAGTTGTCCCACACCAGAGTCTAGGGTCAGTCGTCCCACACCAGGGTCTAGGGTCAGTCGTCCCACACATACCAGGGTCTAGGATCAGTTGTCCCGCATACACGAGGGTCTAGGATCAGTTGTCCAACACAAACGGCTATGGTTAGTCGTCCCAAATACACCAGGGTCTAGGGTCAGTTGTCCCAAATACAACAGAGCCTAAGATCAGTTGTCCAATATACACCAGGGTCTAGGGTCAACAGCAGACCAATATCTACTAGGCCTCCACTAGCGAGCTCTACAGATTCAGATAATTTATTAATTGTAGATTCTTTATAGAATACTTACCTACGGAAAAGTAGTCGTAAGTGATGCAAAAGGAAAACGCTCCCTATCTACCGAGTTGTCTCACATACATCAGTGTCTAGGGTCAGTAGTCCCCCTTCACCACGTTCTAGGATCAGTCTTCCCATAAACAATGGTCCACCAACACCAAGGTCTAGGGTCAGTCGTCCCACATACATCAGGGTGTAGGGTCAGTTGTCCAACGTATACCAGGGTCTAGGGTCACTCGTCCTACGTTCACCAAGGTGTAGGGTCAGTTGTCCAAAGTACACCAGGGTCTATTTAGGGTCAGTTGTCCATTCAGGCCTCCACCTAATCCAAGGTTGTCCGAAATCTTTGGTTTATCCTAACAAAAATATCATATTTTACATTTATCACGTTGTACCATGTACTTACTATTGACAACAGGGTGTCCTCTCTCAATTTTCGATATATCGATTCGATACTACTTCGATACAGTCGAATTCAAATCTTCGTTCACTTATAATAGAGTAGAATATTGGTTGGATGAATTTACAAACTAGCAGTAATTAGCAACCAAACAATATTTATTCTACTCTATCGTTAAGGGATGAAGTTTTGCATTTGCATGTTTCGAGTAGTATCGTTTCGATATATCGGACTTTGAGAGTAGACACCCAGGCTAGGCTAGGAAGTAAAAAAACTATATTTCGAATCGAAACCTCTTTTTTAGGGTTCCGATACCAAAATGGTAAAAAAAGGAACCCTTATGGTGTCACTTTGTCTGTCTGTCTGTCCGTCTGTCTGTCCGTCACACCTCTATATCTCAGCAACTACTAATGCTATCGATTTGAAATTTGGAACAGTTTTAGAATATGGTTGCCCAACTTAATTGCACATGAAAGAATTGTGAAAAAATTATGATTATTAATGTAAAGGGGGCTAAAATAGGGGGGGGGGGGGGGGGGCAAATTTCAAATTGTCGCTACTAGGTCGAGTGGGGTATCATATGAAAGGGCTTTACTTGTACATTCTAAAATATATTTTTGTATTTTTTTACGTCTCTTAGTTTTCAAGTTATGATGAAACATGACAAAAAAAATACCATTCCCCCCCCTTATCTCCGAAGTTTGTAGAAGGAAAAATCTGAATTAATTACAGTTGACAGAAATTTATGTAAACATTATAGCAAAAATGAAACGATCTGAAGTTTTCAAAGTCATAATGTCAACCAAAAATAGTAACTCTACGGGCTATGACGATATTCATACAAAGATGCTAAAATTATGCACGCCATACTTATGTCATCCACTAGCATATATAATTAATCTATCCTTTGATTTAGGAGTATTTCAGGATAATCTAAAAATCTCCATAGTAAAGCCTCTTTTCAAGAAAGGTGAACGGACAGATCCTGACAATTATAGACCGATCACACTAGTTCCTATTATGTCTAAAATCATGGAAAAGATTATGCATAGCAGACTTAATGACTTTTTTCTTAAACATGATGTTTTGTGTGAACAACAGTTTGGTTTTCGGAAAGGTAGGTCAACTACACTTAATATAATAATAATAATAAAAATCTTTATTTTTCTCTCACAAACATTTAAAAATTCAGGGATATGTGATATAACAAAATAAAAATTATGTGCAAAGAAATGTTTGTGAGAAACTGGAGCCTAAACTAAGTTTTCACCTGTGTCTTAGGACTCCAGGTTCCCACCCTCTTCTTATGGTACAAAGTTAGTTTCCGTTTGTGGTACAAGTTTGAAAGGTAAGACAAGAAAAACATAGAAGAAAAAATAAAGAAGTAGTTACAAAAACTAAACATTGAAAATTTAAACTAAGCACTTTACGTGACATAAAGGTGACGGCATTTTATGAGTACAAGATTGTGTAAGGTTTGCATTGTAAAACAAGATGTATTATATGTTATGTATGTATTTGTGTTTATTATGGTTTGTGTTGTAAATGTAGATGTGTATTGATACATGTACGTATTTGTATTTACTGCATAATCTCTAGTAGTTTTTCAGTTTCATTGTAATTAAGTGTCAACAACCAGTTAGTTATTTTCTTTTTTGTTTCATTTTTGTTAAGTTTGTGTATGTGTAATACTTTATTTATTTTATTGTACACCCTTCCACTTCGAAAACGGAAAAATCGTTGAGCAAATGAGGTTCTTGCTGGCTCTTGTGTGCATACAGTCAGGTGTCTTCTTACATTTTGTGTAATATCCTGTGGCAGGGATTTGTGTTGTCGTATGGCGGTTAACAGAATATAAAGTTGGCGAACTGTGAGAACTTTGGTGTCACGATAAAGTGCTATTGTAGGATATAGTCGTGGTTTGAGGAAAGTGACTTTAAGTATCATTCTTTGTGTTCGTTCAAGTTGCAAGAGCCTAGTTTTAGTTGCTCCACCCCAGGACACAATACAATATGTTAGTACCGATTGGATAAGGGATAAGTAGATACGTTTAAGAAGTTCCACATCTGCTATGTGCCGCAGTTGCTTGAAAATATAAGTAAGTTTTCGTACTTTTTGCACAACCGACTGTATGTGGTCCTCGAAAGAAAGATTTTTATCAATAATCACTCCTAGGTACTTAATGCTATGGGTCATCGTAATAGGAGGACAGTTACAATTACACGATGATGGGAAATCGCAATGGTGAGCAATTATTGTAGTTAAAGGGACATTACGATTATGAATCGAATATATGATATACCTAGTTTTATTTGCATTTAGCGAAAGTCCATTAAATGCAAGCCAGTGACAAACCGTGTTAAAGCCCACTTGTGCGGTTCTAAATAATTCATCCCATGAGTCAGCATAGAAGGTTAAAGCGGTATCGTCTGCATATGAGATGATGTTGCAGTTGTGAATTTTAATTTGGGAGAGCTCGTTTATGTAGCATAGGAATAATGTAGGCCCAAGGATGCTGCCTTGGGGTACTCCACATACAATTGGGAGTTCATTGCTGCACTGATCATCTATTTTAACAGACTGCATACGGTTCTTCAGGTAATTAAATAGAAGAGATAGTTGGAGGCCTCGAATGCCGTACTTCTCTAGCTTTGAAAGAAGGTTTGGGACAGGGACCGTGTCAAAGGCCTTAGCAAGATCGAGAAATATGGTCAGGCACTTTTTATTTGCATCTAGTTTTCTGACAACAAAGTCCGTTAACTCCATGACCGCATCATCAGTCGATAATCCCTTTCTAAAACCAAATTGTGTTGGTGAAATTATTTTTTGTTTTTCTAGATAATTTACTAGCCTTTTATTGATGATGCGCTCAAAGATTTTGGACAAAGTAGTCAAAATAGATATTGGCCTGTAATTGTTTACACAGTCCCTGTCACCAGCTTTGAAAACGGGTAAGACAACCGCTTTTTTCATAGCATCTGGGAAAAGCCCTGCATTCAAGCAACGATTAATTAGGTCAGTAACAACCGGGGTAATAATGTCAGTGACAACATGGAGGGCATTCGCACTAATCATGTCCCAACCTGGAGCGCAGTCTCGTTTAATTTGTTTGATTATTATGTTTACTTCCTCCTGGTCAGTTGGTAAAAAGACAAATGAATTTTGGGAAACGTTTTGAGGGATTATTGTGGCAGGTAAAGATGGAATATTTTTGGGTAAATGTTCTGCCAGTTGTTTCCCAACATTCACAAAGAAGTCATTTACTGTATTAACCGATTTTAACGGGTCGCCATTGATTTTAAGGAGGTCACTCGATGATGTTTTCATTCCATTAATATTAGTAACAGATTTTATCGTACGCCAAAGTTTCTTCGAATTATTTTTAACCAGTGCTAGTTGACCTTTTTCATATAACCTTTTTAGTTTTTTAAGCAGGTTGTTACAGTAGTTTCTATACCTTTTGTATGTAGTTTTTAGGATATCATTATTCGGATCGAAACGTAGTTGTTTGTGCATGTAATCTCTATTTCTAATGCATCGGAGCATTCCTTGCGTTACCCACGGTTTAACGGTAATTTTATTTCTTGGCAATTTAATGTTTAGAGTGTTATTGGCTATAGTTTTTGCTAGGAGGTCAATAAGTATATTTGTCGCTATATTAAGATCCTGTTGATTATATACCAGATCAAAATTAAGAGTTTTACATTCAGATTGAAACTGCTCAATATTAAGTTTTTGAGAGGTACGAATCTGTTTAGGTTTGGGAGTAAAAGTTTTTTGTAGACAGAAGAGTATAGCATTGTGGTCTGTTATGGAGGTATGTAATTTGAATGTGTACGCAGAGAGCCTTGTTTTAAGAATTACATGATCAATACAATTTTGCGTGTTTTAGTTTCATCAAAGCGGTATCTGAGTGTATAAATAATAGAACCCCCATAATGTCTGTGTTTTTAGATCTTAGCAAGGCTTTTGATTTCGTTAACCACACACAACTACTGCGTAAACTTGAATTGTACGGAATTAGAGGGAAGGCATACGACTGGATAAACTCATTTCTTACTAATAGAAGACAATGTACGGAGGTGTCTAGGATTGTAAAAGTAGGAAAATCTTTTGTGAAACAAAATTATAATTCACAATTTAAAATCAACAATACTGGTGTCCCGCAAGGAAGTGTACTTGGCCCACTTCTATTTCTAATTTACGTGAATGATCTTCCGGCCATAACACCCCATACTAGTGTGCTCTTTGCTGACGACACAACGCTTTTGATTAAATGTGACAAAATTTCAAATTGGGATTTAATAATTAATGAGACAATAATGAATGTAATTGACTGGATAAACGAAAATAATTTGTTAGTTAACGTAAGTAAAACAAAAGTAATGCATTTCCGCTCTTACAATTCTAGAAAAATACCTCTTACGGTATCCTATCAAAATCTTAGAATTGAACAAGTCGATACTTTTAAATTTTTAGGTCTCACAATTGACGAACACCTTAATTGGAAAAGCCATGTGGACGAGGTTTGTGGCAGATTAAATCGGTTCATGTTCGCACTGAGAAAGTTAAGGAGTACGGTATCGCAAGAAGCTGCACTAACCGCGTACCATGGCTACGTTTCGTCCGTTTTTCGATACGGTATTATATTATGGGGTAATTCAGTTGAGAACGATAGAGCATTTAAACTACAAAAAAAGTGTATTCGTGCAATTTGTAACGCTTGGTTTAGAGACTCATGCAAGCCCTTGTTCGTTCAATTGGAAATTCTTCCCTTTCCGTGTATGTATATTTTTGAAGTTTGTGTTTTTGTGAAACTGCACAAAACTTTTATTTTTACCGCAGAGAGGTGTTGCTAAGACAGCAAAGATCCATGTATGTAAATTTATTATATCAACCGCCTTGTCATACAGATTTTTACAAGAAAAATGTTTATAATATGAGTATTTTGATATAATAGGTCTTTACCTATGAAATTGCCGAAATTTTCTTACAGATTAATGAGATCATAATTCCTATAATTCTAATGCTATTTTTTCATTTGATTTATATTTGAAAGTTGACTTCAAGGTTATTAATTTACGCATAAAATAAAGTTTTTATTTTAATTTTGATATCTAAAATTAAGGGTTTAAAAATTGTTCGTCCTAAATGTCGTCCGATTTCATCATTAGATTTGTTATATTTTTTTACAGATAATATTTTTCGAAAATTAAATTAAAGCTTCTCTTAGCTTAATGTCTTCCCAATAATGCTTAAAAAAATAAAAGAAATTGGATTTATAATTCCTAAGAAAAATGCAAAAATGTTAGTACTGAAAATTGAGTTTACCTAAAATTCGCCATACAAAACGGCAATTTCATAGGTAAAGACCTAATATAACAAATTGCCTAATGACATTCTAATCATCGAAAACATTAATTCTTTTAAATCACAATTATTCAAATGGCTATTGACAAACTGTTTTTACAATATTAGAGAATATCTGACTTTTAATGACATTTAATTTAACATTTTATCTGATATTGAATTTTTTTTTGTTCATTTTTGACCGTTTGACATATCTTTTATAATTTTTTTCTATTTGTTTTATTTGCTTCTCTTGGATTTGTGGATGTAATTGATATTTTTATACAAAAATTTGCATGCTTGACGCAAGCAGAATACTGTACTGGAATCTATTTTAAGAACTTATTATGTAACATGTATTCTTGCTAATAAATAATTTCTATTCTATTAGAAATCTGCAAATAACCTTTACAAACAAATTTAGGTTGGACTTTATTGCTTCCAAAAATATAAAAAGTATATCGGAACCCTCGGCGCGCGAGTCCGACTCGCACTTAACCGGTTTTTTGGATCAGGCAGAGCACATACTCTGATTCCCTCGCTTTTTCCACTCTGGTCAACCCTTTTATTTAAGCTCTTCGGTTTAGACTACTTTTGACCTGGACCTAAAACTTGTTTAATTTGGTCTTGGAACAATTCCCGGCCCCTTTCCTTTACAATATACTTTGTCTCGATTCATTCATACATGCGCATATAATCGATCTCCATTGTTCAATTTGATACACGGATTCACATTATAGTATTGTGTTATGCCTTTTTGTTATACGTTCTTGAAATTACTTTTCTTATGTATGTTTGCTTTTATAATACGATAACTGCATAACAACTCAGTAGCATGCTTGAACACTTGGCATGCGAGGTCGGTCACCATGCGTGAAATACGTAGGCTGATAGATACCTTTGAAATAATACTGTATGCTAATGTTTATAGGTCGACGTTTTGAAATGGTGTACTTATCGCAAGAAACCATTGTAATGGTAATTCCAACGCTCATCCGTTTATAATTCTTGTTACCTACCGTTTCTAGTTATTACGTACTCGTTAAAAAAAACCGGCTAAGTGCGAGTCGGACTCGTGCACCGAGGGTTCCGTACCACTAAGACATTAGAAGCGCTCGAGTCAGACACGCACTTGACCAGTTTTTAGTATTTGTTGTTGTTCTATAACTCATGAACTATACACATACCAATTTTTACGCTTGTAAGTGTGCTAGTTTTTACGCAGAGCTAAAAAAGAAGAGATTTAGAGCTAAAAAAAAATCGATCAAAAACCGCCTGAAAAAATACGTTTTTAGTAGTGGAGCCTCACTAAATTAGCTATTTCTTTTATTTTTAGTTTTTATTGTTATAGCGGCAATAGAAATACATAATCTTTGAAAATTTCAACTGTCTACCTATTACGGTTCATGAAGTACAGCCCGCTGACAGACAGACAGACAAACATCGCAAGCATGTTATTAGGGTCCCGTTTTCACCCTTTGGATACGGAACCCTAAAAATTTAAAACAGAAATTACAATCTTTATTTGATTTTTTGGATAATCCGTCCTGATGACCTTGGAGGGTTAAAAGTAGGTTCACTTAGTTTGCAAATAAATAGTACTAAGAAAATAAAACTTCTTATTGCCTTTTAACTTACGTGATGAAAACTTTGACACAAACAGTGACACAGCGCCAACCTTAGATTATTATTTATTTATTTATTTATTTATGTAATAAGGATCGCCAACAGTACACGTATTATAAAACTTATTGTAATAAGACATGATTGTATTGGGTCTGATACGTAATACCCATTACAGGCGAACACAACATTCATAAGAGTACCTACTTACTTTTTACTACTAAATTTTAACAATAACAATTTACATTAAACTTTTAACATGACAGAGAATTTTGTGAAACATTTACAATTACATTTTACATTTTAATACATTAAGTCAACATTAAAAAAAGTTTTTAATAATACTTATCCAAGAATACTAATGTACCTCTAGCGCTGTATTCTAATGAAATAAATCTCGGCGTTGCTGGCGGCAAATATCACACGTCACGGCCGCACGTCAGAGTAAAAATTGTGACCTTGGTCGGGTTTCTGCTCTCTAGGGCTTATATAGCGTGTAAAAAAAGTACAATGACCCTTCAAAGGGGTGATTCTACATCACTAATAGATTGTAAGAAAAATATAAAAAATACTTTTTGAAATATATTTTTATTTATATATTTTTTTTTTATATATATATTTTTTTTTTTTTAATTTTGTGTGAGCATGAAATTTGTTTTTAATGGATTTCCATTACTCGCTAGTGACTGGTTATTATAAAAATAATCTGTTTGCATCATCAGCTGCTTCTAGAGGTCATTTAACCCTCCAGGCGCTTCACTTCTTCTTGAGCTAAAACTGGTTGTTTTTAAGAAAAGGATTTTTTTTTATACAATCTATTAGTGATGTAGAATCAGAATCACCCTAAGAAGGATTATCGTACTTTATTTTACACCCTGTATGGCTACGGCTGTAGCGCTGGTTCTGCTTAATTATACTACTTTTGTTGCTACTTATCTGCGGCCGTGAGAACCTACAAAAACAAAACCTTTAAATAGAATTGTTTAATTGATTGGAGATGAAACGGAGATAAAGTGATATCTTATTATTACATTTGCGATATCAGTTTAGATTGTTGAATTGATTGTAAAGCCACGATTAAACCTAGCTGAATTCAAAGACTAACTCGGCATACATTGCTCGTTGAAGTAAGGATATTGCAATTAACATAACCAAGCCTCCCAGCAATGTATGCCGAATTAGTCTTTGAATTCAGCTAGGTGTGATAATTTATTGCATTCCCTGAAAGTTTAAATCAGTGAAAGTGGTTCAGTTTCATTGGCTGATCATTTCAGTTTTCGTTCAATCAAGTTTACAATTTTGTACGAAGAGGCCGATTTTTTTTTTCATTTTCTAAATGTTTTCAAGCCCAAGTCACAGATGTAGCTCAAAAGGTCGCTTATCTCAAATAAGATTGGGCCGGTCATGTCGTCTGCATGCCAAATATACTTTGGGCTAAAATAACCACCACTTGGGAGCCATACGTTAGAAGACGTCGTAGTCGACCTCGAAAGAGATGGTGAGACGAGCTGAATGAACTGAGCTAGCTCAAAACCGGGATGTGTGGAAGGATGGAAGGGAGGCTTTCGCCTTGCAGTAGAACACCACTGGCTCCTAAATAAAATAAATAAATAAAAAGTTTTACTAACTAAAAGCTGTTCAGTTACGTTGATTGATCATGCCCTTTTAGTTTTCGGAAACCTGTCCGTATACAAATCCTTTTGTTTGTTTTTTTTTAAAGACACATAATCAGGTTCAGTATTAATACGTAATTGTATAGATACAATTTATGTCATAAAGTCAAAAAGCAAATCGGCTCAAGGTTTTGTCAATCAAATAAGTTACTGGTGCAAAGGTGCCCATCACACTAGCGGCGTTACCACGCTGAATAGCGATGGACAGCCTTTGCAACAGGAATCCACCCGAGCGAGGATCACCACCCCTCTCTCTTATTCGGCGCCTTATGTCCACAATATTCCAAATGTTCCAGCGTGCGCCAAGCTGTACGGCTACTGGATAGTAGTGAACTACCGGGAAGCGTACGGCATGTTCGCGTGCAACGGAGTGCTCTTCAACCACGAGTCGCCGCGCCGCGGGGAGAACTTCGTCACCAGGAAGATCACGCGAGCGGTCGCCAAGATCACGCTCGGCCTGCTGCCCTGCCTCGAGCTGGGCAACCTGGACAGCAAGCGCGACTGGGGACACGCCAAGGATTACGTCGAGGTCAGGAGTGCGTGGTTACACGCTCACTCGGTCACAACTTCACTTATATTCGACCACACTCAATCGGTCACAATTTCACTCGGTCACAACTTCACCTAAATTTGACCACACTCAATCGGTCACAATTTCACTCGATAACAACTTCACCTATATTTGACCACACTCAGTCACAACCCGATTCGGTCACAATCTCACTAGGATGCTACACCACTCAGTCCCAATTTCACTTAACCGTAATCTCTTTCAGTCACAGCTTATTATACAAGAGCCAAGTTATTCAGAACCTAACGCATTTATAGTCTCACTCAGCCACTATCCTGCTCAGTCATGACCCCTCAGTTACAACCTCTCTTGAACACGAACTAACTCTAGCATAGTCACACTCTTTCACAATTTACTCAATTTCAACATAACTTGGTCATAAATTCCTTAGTTTACGACCTTACTCGGTCCTAAATTCACTCAACTTCGACCTGACTTAATCACAAATTTCTCTCAGTCACAATATCATGGTTACAGCCTCACTCCGTCGTAATTTCTTTCAGTCACAGACTCACTCTGTCTTAAACTTATTCGGTTCACAAATACACTGTTACAACCTCACTTACTCATGAGATTCCAGTCAATCACAACCTAACTCAGTCATAACTTCAATTATTAACACGACAATGTCACCGCATGGAGCCATGAGAACTCTTTAGAGTTGAATGCTTCCAAATATTCTGTGATGTCGTTCCCGCGTAACATCCCCATGTTGTACTCACATACGCTTGGCGACACACCTCTTTGTCGAGTGCAATCCACACGCGATCTTGGAGTCAAATTCGATCCTGAACTTAAATTTGACGTTCACATTACTGACGTCTGCAACGCAGCGCGGATTAGTCTCGGCTTTATCAAACGCCAATCGAAGCTTTTCGACCGTAGGGAGGCAATCTCCAGTCTATATAACGCGTTCGTGCGGAGCAGACTGGAAACCAATTCTGGTGTTTGGTGTCCGCACAGTGAGGTGTATGTGACCATGATTGAACGAGTACAAAAGTCGTTTCTTCGATTCCTGTATAGGAAACTTTATGGATATTACCCGTTATTGTACCCAACTGTCTTCATTTTGGGCATGGTCTCATACATGTCTCTCGAAGTGAGGCGTAAGCTTTCTCTTGTGAAATACTTCTTCAACCTAATCCGAGGCAATATCAGTAACCCATCGTTATTGAAGCAAGTACCTTTCTTCATTCCGCCATTACAACGGCATTTCTTGCGACCATGCATACATCCTTTATTTGCCCTCAATTTGCCGCGTACGGTTACATTAAAACGCACACCTTTTTATGAGGCCCTCTCCTTAATTAACTCTATCGCATCAAATAAGGTGCTGACTTTCTCAGTAGCACTGAAACTAAATTTCTGACATCCACTGGTCATTACTTGGAAGTGGTCACAGCCCGGAGCACTGTGGTCGACATACCGCGCCCCCCGTGCCCCGGCCAGTAATCTAACTATTCTAACCCTATTTTATTTGACTTTGGCTTACATTTTTAGTATTAACTGTTAGTGTAAGTTATATTATTAATGAATAAATAAATTTAAAAAATATATAATAGGTCTTTACCAATGAAATTGCCGAAATTTTCTTACAGATTAATGAGATCATAATCCTATAATTCTAGTGCATTTTTTTTTTCATTTGTCTTATATTTGAAAGTTGACTTCAAGGTTATCAATTTACGCAACAAATAAAGTTTTTATTTTTAGTTTGATATATAAAATTAAAGGTTCGAAAATTGTTCGTCTAAAATGTCGTCCGATTTCATCATTAGATTTTTTATTTTATTTTTTCAGATAATATTTTTCGAAAATAAAGTTTAAGCTTCTGTTAGCTTAATGTCTTCCCAATAGTGCTTAAAAAAATAAATAAATTGGATTTATAATTCCTAAGAAAAATGCAAAAATGCTAGTACTGAAAATTGAGTTTACCTAAAATTCGCCATACAAAACGGCAATTTCATAGGTAAAGACCTATTATTTACGACGTATTCGGTCATCATGTTATTCTAAATCAGCGATCTCACTTAGTCACAATCTCACTCAGTTACAACACCACTCAGCTACAATTTACTCTACTTAGTCTCAGTTTAACACGATAACAACCGTACTCACTCAGTCACAATCTTACTTAGTCGCAAACTCACTAAATCAGCCTTACTCATTCACAACCTGTATGACAGATAAGTTGAACTACTTACACTGTTGCAGGCGATGTGGCTGATGCTGCAACAAGACACACCCCAAGACTTCGTGGTAGCCACCGGCGAGACACACTCCGTCCGGGAGTTCGTGGAGCGAGCCTTCGCCTGCGTGCAGCGACAGATAGAGTGGCGTGGTACGGGGGTGGACGAGACCGGACACGACAAGGAGACGGGGCAGCTGCTTGTTAAGGTCAACCCCAAGTACTTCCGACCCACTGAAGTGGTGAGTACAGTCATTGACCGTCCTTGAATCTTCGTGTGCGAAGACAGATAGAGTGGCGTGGTACGGGGGTAGACGAAACGCACTTTGGTCTTCGTTATCTTAGCTATTTTAAATATAGAAAAATATTGACACAAGCTTTGTTTGAATTTTGTTTTGTTAGAAATCTAAGTATACAGGGTGTCCCAGGAAACACTGTCAAGCGGTGGTCCAGACGTCGACCAACCCTTGGGCTACCCGAATCACCCCCGTGTATTATCCGCCATTATTTGTAGTTTTCGAGTTATAAATTATTTTATTAATTTTTAAAATTTTCTGCCGAAGGGAATTTAAAAATTCATATCTTTTTTTTTACTGAATATTTTTCCAATTTGTTTTTTGTGTCGTGATTGCCTTGAACGTTACTTTCATACATAAAATAATGAACCTCCTAACGTTCCTACTTGTTACTCAAAAAGTATGGTAAATAAAATTTTTGAACAATTTAATGGGCCGATTAAAATTTTGCTCATCAATTTAAAAATATAAAAAGGATGTTCCATAGATTGTAGATGATGTTAAAAACGTTTCAGGTCTCTAGTCTACCCAAAACATAAAAAAATTTGGTGCTTAATGGGGTATTTTTCGCGGAAATTGGCGTTTTAAAGTTGAGAGGGAAAAACCCCTGAATATTAATTTAGGCTCCAAATAAATAATTTGCCTATTTTGGTGATTCCTATTGCAAATTATGATGGTGGTAGGGCTTACAGCCTTTTGGCAGTTTCTATCGTAAAACAGCAGTGTTTGCACTATTGTGTTTCGGTAGAAGTTTTAAGACAGCTGTTAAAATTTCAGGCACATGAGCGGTTCTATTTTATTTCTTAGGGTGGTCCTTCCCATAGAATACATGAAACAGAGTTAGAAAGGCAATGCTGACAATTTTGTACGGGAACCGGTGTCGCCAGTTTGCACACATTTACACGATAAATTATATTTTCACTACATAAAAAAACCGCTAGCTATTTGTCGTCTACTGGTGAATCGAAAAAGTCAAAAGAGCCAAAATCTGACGTTTTTGGGTGAGAAAGAGACAAAGATAAAATGTGGCCATACTAATAAAGTTTGCACAAAACGGTTCAAAAAGTATCCATTGGATCTTTCTTTGTTTTAACATTCCTTTTAAATATTTCCCTAACAATATATTTATAAATGTGTGCAACATTATGCATAATACTTAAAAAAATAATTTAGATTTTTCTTTACTGAAAATAGAAAGTTAGCGATTTTGAAATATTAAATTGTTGTGTTATACTGGTATCATTATTGTGCAAATGCTAGTGATGTATGTTTCATTGGGCAAATTATCGATAAAATGGATTATTGTACTCTGGATTACAACTTTTCCACGAAACATAGGTTTGTTTTAGATTCATACAGCTTGCAATAACTAACTCTAGCGATGGCGGTTAATGCGTAGAACACAAAAAACGAGTCGCGGGGGTGCGCGGGGTATGGTGGGGGAATGACTGCGAAGCGTTCATTGGCTCTCCGCGTGTCACCATGCGCAGAAACTAATCGTCACGCTAATGTTAGGTTGTGCAAGCTGTTTTATTTTTTATATCTCACTAAAATCACAGATTAAATAATACTAAACTAACGTTTACAGATCCGATTCTCAGGTGGCGGGGTGAAGAAGGACGTACCTGATGATAGGGAATCCAGGCGCTGGTTCTTATTAGAGGTCACACTGCATCAATCAATCTTGACACAAAACATTGTAAATTCAAAGTCACTTTGTATTATACACAGGTGTTTTTGTCGTTTTAGATATTATTTTCATGAGAACAGAATTGCGCGCGCGGCCATTGCTTTTTCATTGATGTTTCAGGCAGGTACGGGGGGGGGGGAAGAAAGGGAAGGAAAGGATGCGTTCTTAATTAGTTTTATTGTGTTGTGTATTGCCTGGAAACGCATCATAATAACTTTTGTTTGAGAAGCCAAGTATTTACTTACACCTTGTATACGAGTTTTAGTTTTATACTCATTATTAGGGTTTCGTACCGAAAGGGTGAAAAACGGGACCTATTGATATGCCTCCGATGTCTGTCTGACTGTCAGTGGGCTGTATCTCATGAACCGTAATAGGTAGAAATTTAAAATTTTCACAAATTGTCTATATCTGTTGCCGCTACAACAAAAAAAAATTGTTTGAGCTGTATCTCATGAACAGTAATAAATATATAAATTAAGTGTGGCTCCGATACTAAAGACCTTTTTAGGCGATTTTTGTTTATGCTCTATCTTAAAAACGGGAACACTTGAAAACAAGAAAATTGCAATGTTTATAGTGCATATGCTATAAAATAAAAATTGCAATGTTTATAGTGCATAAGCTATAAAATAACAAAAAATAATAAAATCTAGTCAAGCTCGTGTCGGACTCAAAAAATCTAGCACAGGAACATACTGAAATTTCTAATACAATCGTGATTATGTGGTGGTACGGATCCCTCGGTGCGCGAGTCCGACTCGCTCTTGGCCGGTTTTTTATTAGAAGATCCCTGCGTGTAAATATTCTTCAACAATAAAATAGATCATGAAGCATTGTTTTGTTTTATTATTTACATGATATTTACATTTTTCTTATTTATATCTCACTAATATTATAAAGATAATTTATTTTAGTTTGAATTTTTATATGTTTGGATGTTTGTTACTCTTTCACGACCCAGCCACTAAACAGAATTTGATTAAATTTGGCAGGAATATGGACTTAGACCTAGAAAAGCATAATATCTACTCTTTTTTCGAATCCCACGCAAATGAAGTCGTGGGCAACTGCTAGTCAGCAATAAGGAGAACCAACAAATTAAATTAATATACCAGTGAGAACAGACGTGTGTGGTAAAGTTGGTGTCCCTCCGGGAAGTGATTTCGGTTTCTAACAGGTATAGCGTATAGCAAGAGGCTTTAAATGTCTTCTTTGTGCCGAAAAGATGATGTCACTCTCCAAAAAGTGTTTGGAGCAAGTAGAACTTGTTTTGGTGGCTAACCAATCTTTTTGCCCTGTGGCATCGATCCATCTTTGCTTTTCTTTTGGATCACCTGGGTAGCTGCCAAAAATTTCTTTCTAAAGTTGGGATTTAGTATGAGTGCAAACAATTTTTAATTTTTTAATTATTAAAAAATTATTGGTTAACTTCAAAGCTAAAAAATATATACAAGTAAGTATTCAATATTACAGAAATAATTCCAGTATACAGAAATTTATCGATATCGTTGTATTTTTGGAAGCACTTTTGCTCTGGTTTCGACCGGCTAAAAAATATTTTTGTTTTAACAAATATAGTGGATAAAAAAGTATTCAAAATGGTTATCGGTGGTACAATAGGCCTCCATTTTGCTAATTTTTATCTTTGCTGTGAGCTCGACGTGATAATATCGCACAAAACGGCATTTTCTTAAAAAATACGTCGCTGCTCTTTACGCCATTGAGTCGGGCAAATGACTGAAGGGGTCATTTTGAGGTTTTGACGTTTGTTTGTCCTACGGACCTATCCGTGGCACGCGGGGCCCGCCTACTTCGCCTTTCTAACTGTTTCATGTATTCTATGGTCCTTCTAAATTTGGTTGTTTTTTTCGTAAGAATGACTAATTGGTAGGGTATTTTGAAAGTATTTTCATACTTTTAATGGTATTTTTCGCTGAAATTGGTGTTCAAAACATGTTAGAGAAAAATATAAATCTTAATTTAGGTTAAAATAATTATTTTATTAATTTTAGTTTTCTATTCTTTTGGCAAATTTTGATAATTGTGAGACAGACTTTACAGAATAGCCCCACCACCTTCAAAGTTGCCACAAGAGTGACGAAAATTGTAAAATTTATTATTTTAAACCTAAATTAAGATTCAGGTTTTTCCCTAGCATCTGGTGAAACGCCAATTTCAGCGAAAAATACCATTTTAAGTACCAAAATACTTCCAAAATACCCTATCAAGTAGTCTTTCTTACGTGAAATTAAACCAAATTCTGAAGGCCCATCCTAAGAAATAAAATACAATGGCTCATGTGCCAGAAATTTTACCAGCTCTCTTAAAACTTCCACCGAAACACAATAGTGCAAACACTGCTGTTTTACTATAGTAACAGGCAAAAGGCTGTACTTTTCCAGACGTTCTTTGTACATAAGCCCTACCACCATCTTAATTTGCAATAGGAATCACCAAAATAGGCAAATTATTTATTTGGAGCCTAAATTAATATTCAGGGGTTTAATTCCCTCTCAACTTTAAAACGCCAATTTCCGCGAAAAATACCCCATTAAGCACCAAATTTTTTTAAGTTTTGGGTAGACTAGAGACCTGAAAAGTTTTTAACATCATCTACAATCTATGGAACATCCTTTTTATATTTTTAAATTGATGATCAAAATTTTAATCGGCCCATTAAATTGTTCAAAAATTTTATTTACCATACTTTTTGAGTAACAAGTAGGAACGTTAGGAGGTTTATTATTTTATGTATGAAAGTAACGTTCAAGGCAATCATGACACAAAAAGAAATTTGGAAAATGTTTAGTAAATAAAAAGATGAATTTTTAAATTTCCTTCGGCAGAAAATTTTAAAAATTAATAAAATAATTTATAACTCGAAAACTACAAATAATTGCGGAACATACATGGGGGTGATTCGGGTAGCCCAAGGGGTGGTCCACCTCTGGACCACCGATTGACAGTGTTTCCTGGGACACCCTGTATAAAAGAGCTTCTCTTGACTGACTGATTCATCAATGCTGATCCGTAGCCGCTAAAGCTACAGATGTGATTTGGACAGAGGTTTATTGCATGTCAAAACCGTTCACTAAGAAAGGATTTTCAGAAATTCATCCTCCAAAGGAGTGAAAAAAGGGATGAAAATGTGTATGCAAGTCCTACAGTTTTGACATGAGATACATAGAATTTAGGATTTAAGCTCGTAAAAAGAAAAAAATATACTTGTGTGCGCATTTTTGAAAAGGGGATGAAATAAGGGATGAAAGTTTATATGAAAATTCTAAAGTTTCAACATGAGATGTATAAAAAATTGGATTTGAGGTTACTGAGAAGAAATAACGAAACACAAATGTGGATTTAAGCTAATGAAAAGAAAATAAGAAACATGTGTTTCAGCATTTTTGCAAGGGGGTGAATTAAGGGATCAAAGTTTGTGTGAAAATTGAAAATCCTACAGTTTTGACATGAAATTGTTAAAAATTTCGATTTAAGCTAATATATAGGAAATAATGATAAGTGATGACATATGGTCATGCGGTCGCGGGAAGCGGCTGGATGCGAGCAGCGCAGGACTGCGAGTAATGGAGTTCTTTAGTGGAGGCCTATGTCCAGCAGTGGACGTCTTTCGGCTGATATGATGATGATGATAGAAAATAAGAAACAGGTGTTTCAGAATTTTCGCAAAGTCATCCCCCAAGGGGGTGAACTGAGAGATGAAAGTTGGTACGAAAATTTTACAGTTTTGACATATGACGTATAAAAAATGGAATCAAGCTTATTAGCTTAGAATTGAGCTAATAAAAAGAAATATTGGGATTTGGGGTTAATAAAAAAAGTAAAAAAGCACTTACCTTTGCATTTTTGCAAAATCATGCCCTATCATAAAATTGTTACGAGAAAATTAATTCTATGCGTGCGAAGCCGCAGGGCATCAAATCTTTTTAGAAGTTGTTTGCATTTAATGTAATTTCTGAGTAAAAATTTTATTTTTCAGGACCTTCTGCTCGGCGACCCCAGCAAGGCCCGGCGCGAGCTGGGCTGGGCCCCGCGCGTCTCCTTCCACCAGCTCGTCAGCGACATGGTGCAAGCGGACCTGCAGCTCATGGAGAGGAACCCCGAGGCGTAAGGCAACTCACTACACAGCGCACAGGTCTGACAGGGAACTGTATGCATGCTGCCCTAACATATGTTGCACGTATAACCATCATTCATTTGTGATGATGTGGTGTTTAGCTGGCTTTGTTCGCAGCTCTCTTTGTTAATTCGATCGAAAGCTTAGCTAAGTAATGATAAGAAACCTTGAGGCGTAAGGCAACTCACTACACAGGTCTGACAGGAAACTGTATGCATGTCGCTTGAAGATAAATTGCATGCATAACCATAATTCATTTGTGATAATGTAGTGTTTAGCTTGCTTTGTTCGCAGCGCTTTCTGTTAAGGGCTAAATACGCTTCACTTGACCAGTTTTTTAACAAAAAGTGATGAATATATGGCCGTGAAAAAAATTGTGTGATAATTAAGCATATTTCCAAGAAGATGTCTGACTCTGAAACACGATTAAATATATTTTATACGCCATAAAAAATCCAAAGTTACCTCTGCTTTTTGCTTTTAAACCTTTTTTCTTAAGTACTCATTAATCTATGATGCCAAAACTTCTACACATTATTCAATATATTATGCATTATTATAAAGCTGTTTTATAATTAATATTATGGGTACAGATGTTGAGGTAAATGCAAAAATGAGCGAAAAACGTAAAACAGCGCGAATCCGCTCTTTTCTAACACGCGCATTCTGCACTTTGTTAGAAAGGGAGGTAATTATTTTGACTCTTAACAGCCCCTTAATTCGATCGACCAACTCGTGCGCAAAGAAACGATAAGAAACCTTAAGACGTAAGGCTATTATTAACTTCACAGACAAGTCTGACAGGGAGATGTATGCATGCTGCCTGAAGCTTTATCGCACGTTACATTGTGAAGAATGATCTGTAGCTCATGAGATCCAATTCTGGTCGGTTGGTTATCTTAGCATCTCACTAACACCAACGCAAATCTGACTGGGAAATGTATGCATGCTGCCTGGCGTTTAGCTCGCTTCGTAAACGCGATCGCTTGCAGCTCTCTCTGTAAATGCGTCATATTTCCAATGGGGGTTGACCACAGAGTCACCATAATTGTTAGCCTTAGTAGCCTACCCGAGCTTAAGCTTAATATGTGTTTGTTTTCTTGCATGTTCATTTTTAATTCTCGGTTCATCTGATCTGATCCCAAACTAGGCAAAGCAAACACTATAGGCATCAAAGACTGGTATAAATACATAAATAACAGCCAGACACAGAACAAACACCCGATCTAACCTTCGGCGTGAGAGGCAGGCTCACTATAATACCAACCACACCAACGGCCTTGTCTAAGAAGTTGATAACTCCTTCGACTAATATAAAGAGTTATGGACGGGCCATAAGGAACATCGTTTGAAAGCCGATCAAGTGAGTGCGCGCACTCACCTTGATTTAGTCGGTCTTTGGATGCTCAACGTGTAACACGTGTGAAAAAATAATTATCTTCCCGCCTTTCTAATAAAAGAACGCCGTCCTGTGCTTTTCCAAAGTATTCAAATAACTCAAGAAATACGAACGAATATTTAGGCGTCACATTTCACTCGTTAGTAATTATTTTTTTAGTAAAATCTAATTATTTGATAATTTTCTAGATTCAAAATAATCGCTGGAAAAATAGCGACGCATGATTGAAACGGCGGCATAACCCGACCGCTCCCGTAGAACATTCGCTATCTCGCTCGCGCTACGGTGCGAGCGCGTGTTTCTATCTCTGTTAGGCAGTGTGTGTGCATGTGATTAGGAAAACTGCAACTGTGGGTTTGCGTTTACATGTAGTTGTAGCGCGACTTATTTTTTGTTAGCGTTTTTTATGGATAAGGCCCGTCCATACTCTTTATATTGGTCGATGGATAACTCTATAAATATTAAAATACAGGATGTAAGGGACGGTGTATCGAAAACTGAACGGTATATTTGCAACGCTATATTTGGTAGCAAAAAAGGTTCAATAAGCGGGTTTTAAGCGGATCAATTTTGGACCTATTACAGATACCTGATCAAATTAATTGAATAATAAGTTTGAACGCTCACATATCTTGAAAAAAGTTGACACTAAGATTTTTTATTGGCGCTATCTAAATTGAATTTTAAAACTAAAGCTAAATTTTCAATTTAAATTTTCATCTCGATGTTTTGTGTTTCCAGTGAAAGGGACAGCAACAGCACACGGAAGCTGGTTCGTGTCTTGTGACATCATTATATCAGCGATCGGTCAAGAATCCCAAAGAAACGACAACCTCTAACAGACTGCGGCCTCTCGCGTTCTGAACCGACGCCTCAACGTCTGCACTAGGAACGCTGTTAACCAATCGTGACAATTTTTGTTACTCTACCACTAGATTCGATTTTTACAACCGTTCCTTAATATCGCAATCACTGGTTACTTTTGACCAGTTTACGTATTGTAGAGACAAATAAACGACAGGAATGCTGACAAAATACTTAATATAATTGTATAAAGCGACAAAATCACACATAATACAAACATACATAGCAACTTATAGTCTATAGCGTTTTAACTCGTTAAAGTATGTCCGAGGTGTGCTTTGGAAGTGAATTTAGACATAGTTTTGTACTCAGTGCTAAAATGGCAGGTTTAAAGGTGCCTTCCTATCAAAGCTATGGTAGCTAACTTATGTGCTGGAATAATTCCAGCCAATAGGAGTTGTCCATATCCCTAGCTTAGAGTTGCGCTTGAAAATGGAGCAATCCAATTGGGAATATGAATGATGTTTTTTTATTTAAAAAAATTATCCTCATTCATGTAATAAACAGTTTAGTAAAACAATTTTTCGAATAACTATGAAATTAAAAAAGATATAAGCCATCGAAGAATTGTTTCTGTCTCTTTCTAGCAAAACGAAATTTAATAAGAAGTTTATATAGTCTCTGTTCTTAACCGATTTAAATTTTCATTTTACTTTTTGTCATCTCTACTACGGTTTTTTATATTTTGTTACTAAATAAGACTAAAAAAAATTATGCATATTCCCTATTGGTTAGAAAATTTTCCAGCATAAAAGTTAGCTACCTAACTTAAGGTTCGTCCGCGTTAAGAATGCAGTGAGTGGTTAGTGCAATTGCAGGGTAAAGGTGTATTCACAGCGAAGTTAAAACTTCAAAAAATACCTTTTTTTTGTTTTATTTAGGTAACAGAAAGGACCTACGAATAAATAATAAGTCAGGAACTCTAATTCAGAACCAATTCCAAACGAAAAGTGGGCCTACGTGAAACCAAAAGGACGTATATTCAAAATACGAATCAATTGGTTCAAATTGAGAACGAGAGCAGCGCGCGAGCTGCAATGTCAGCTAGTGTATGTATGTAGTTGAGCCAATGACGCGGTGGAACGACTTCTGAAATACACGACTTTCGTTGGGTTATTTTTTGAGCGCAGTTACAATTCCTGAATTATCTATTCTTATGAAAGGACACAAGCGCTTCTTTCGAAGGTCTATCTTCAATTAGTCATTTTGCAATTGACTTTATAATTTTAAGTGACCTAAAGGTGTTCTCACGCCAGTGTTTAGAAACATTTCCAAACAATTATAAACATCCGATGTGGGAGCAATAGTGGAAATGTTTATAAACGTTTGGAAACGCTTCAAAACGTTTGGAAACGCTTCAAAACGTTTAGAAACGTTTCAGTACAATCAAAATGTTTGCAACTAACTAACTAGCAATAAGTTATTTTCATAAGTCCTGAAATGTACTTTATTGTGTTTTATGTTGTCAAGAAATAAACTATATTATCTTAACTATTCCTAACAGTTGACGAACGTCTCTTAACATTTATAAACAAAACATACAGTAACATTTGGAGACAAAACAAAACTGTTTGCAACAGTTACAAACACCGGTGTGGGAGCACCTTTACGGGGCATAGCTAACAGCGTCGGAAAGCGATGACTCACTGCATTTTTTAAGATGGACGAGCTATAGCTCAGTACAGCTACAGCTAAAGCCACGATCACACCTAGCTGATTTCAAAGACTAATTCGGCATAAATTGCTGGGAGGCTTGGTTATGTTAATTTTAATATCCTTACTTCAACGAGCAATGTATGCCGAATTAGTCTTTGAATTATGCTAGGTGTGATCGTGGCTTAAGCCTGATTCTTAGAGAAAGATGTTTGAACAGTGTTCCTTCCCACTATGTATTATTTATTTTATCAAGACTGTGACGCAAAATCACAATAGCAATGTATAGGTAGATAGGAATAATGAAATTGTAAGTTACTGTACACTTGTATGAGCCGGTTTTTTCTTTTAGTTTCTTATTAATCCATAGTCTGTAAAAAGCCGGCCCAGACAAGTGTATAGCAACCCTTATAGAATTATTAACACGTATGTTAAGTTTATTATTATTGGCATAGTTTATATCCATCGATATTTAAGTCTGTCTCTTTAATCGTAAAGACCATATACATGTCACAGGCAAATAGTATAATTCGCTGTTTTACATGCCTTGGCATTTTACAAAATGCCAAATTTTTTTTTTATGATGTGAATTGTATGATGTGCCTCCGACATACATACATGGTATTTGGTATCTCTGCAATCCTCTCTGAATGGACCCATAAAACTGAACAACTTTTGTTTTATGCCTTTTCGAAAGAAGCAAAAATAAATTCTTAAAAACTGACCCGTTCCAATAGGGTGTTTTCCAGTTTGAAAGTTCGCTTGGCGCTTAGCTGGCTTTTTTGCGTTCGATAGCGCTGCTGATCACT
This sequence comes from Athrips mouffetella, assembly GCA_947532105.1. Lineage (NCBI taxonomy): Eukaryota > Metazoa > Arthropoda > Insecta > Lepidoptera > Gelechiidae > Athrips > Athrips mouffetella. Next base: position 672,072 of record OX383965.1, read on the forward strand.
ATAAGGAAATCGGAAAATGGAAACTAAACGATACTGAACTGTCTCCCAGTATGAAAACTATTAAGTCAGTTTGGATGTTGTTGTCAAACGTTTGAAATATATTTTACAAAGCCTAAAAAAATACCCAGAGTGATCGGCGTACCACTCATCGACAACGTCTGTCATCATCGTTTTTTTAGTGTAGTTGGTTGGTACGCTAATCACTGTTAGTAATTAATATTTTACAAAGCCTAAAAAAATACCCAGAGTGATCGGCGTACCACTCATCGACAACGTCTGTCATCTTCGTTTTTTTAGTGTCGTTGGTTGGTACGCTAATCACTGTTAGTAATTAATATTTTACAAAGCCTAAAAAAATACCCAGAGTGATCGGCGTACCACTCATCGACAACGTCTGTCAACTTCGTTTTTTTAAGTGTCGTTGGTTGGTACGCTAATCACTGTTATTAATTAATGTTTTTATTTATAGTATAATTTTAAAAATGTATGTAATCTTTTTACAAGAAAAAATGTTGCAGGCATTTGACAGAAGCAATCAAACTGACTTAATAATTTTCATACTCATACGTGGTGCCACTATGATGGTATTTCCTTATGCTGATTTACAGCGCCATCCAGTGGACATTTCAAAAGATGATTGAAACACCCTATTAAAAAAAAATGTAGTTGACAAACGTCGTAGGAAATACCCTGTTGTGATTTTGTACAAAGAGAAACAAAAAAAAAAAGATTTACTAATTCTTTCCTGTCAAAAAGGTTTGAAGAGATATACCAAAAACCCTGTATATAGGGTCCTAATGAAATAATGAACATTATTTGGTCTGAGTAATTTTAGGGTGTTACTCAGACCAGTTTCATGGTCTGAACTCAATCTCAAAATTTGTCGTATGTTTTCAAATTTTCCCTGTAGTTTGCCCATACCTATAGCAGTATAACCACAGATAACATAACATTATAACGTAAGTATAAGTTTTATTGGCGTGTGCCATGTGTGAGAATTAGGTAATACATATTAAAAAAAAAACCGGCCAAGTGCGAGTCGGACTCGCGCACTGAGGGTTCCGTACCACCACATAAACATAATTGTATTAGTTGAAATTTCAGTAAGTTAATGTGCTAGATTTTTTGAGTCCGACACGCGCTTCACCAAATTTTATTATTTGTTGTTATTTCATAGCCTATGCCCTATAAACATACCAATTTTCAAGTTTGTAAGTGTTCCCGTTTTTAAATAGAACTAAAACAAAAATCGCCTCAGCAACCATCCAACTTGACCCCTCTCTTATATAAATGTTCTTGAAACGGGAGCTCACCACAATTGGTTACCATTAGTTGTGAGAAAAGTTGTAATATTTAATGATTTCAGACTTTTCCCATTATTTGTACTGTGAGACCTAGCTTCTTGCCAAATTTCATAATTTTAGGTGAACGGGAAGTACCCTGTAGGTTTTTCATTTTTGAATAAATGTATGGAGATGAGGACATAAAATGCCATATCTTTTGATTGCGTCGTTGTAAAAAATTGAAATTTTCAGATCTTGTGTGGTTCATGGATTTTAATATATGGTATGAATTTCAACCTGATACCTCTACCCGTTCGTGAGATAAAGGGTCTTGACAGACAGACAGACAGACGGACAACAAAGTGATCCTATAAGGGTTCCGTTTTTTTCTTTTGAGGTACGGAACCCTAAAAATATAAAAATATCCTATAGTATTTTATACATACAAGGGTGAGGGACGGTGTAAACTGAACAACTTTCGCAAAGAAACATATTTGGGAAATTAAAAAAAAATCTGGCTTCTCCATACAAATTGCTCACTTTGATCGAACAGTTTGTATGGAAAAGCCAATATTATTTTTCATTTCCTAAACATTTTTCACTGGGAATATTGGTCAGTTTCATTGACTGAGCACGCCCTTTCAGTTTTCGGTACACTCTGTATTTATAGTCTTAACTGTAAAAATAATTATCGACTTATGCACAAATTTATTTTTATACTAGCTGGTGCCCGCGACTTCGTCTGCGCAGGATAAATTGTAGCCTATGTGTTATTCTGATGTATAAGCTATACCATTGTAAAGTTTCATTAAAATCCATTCAGTAGTTTTTACGTGAAAGAGTAACAAACATACATCCATACTTACAAACGTTCGCGTTTATAATATTAGTAGGAAGTTTATGTAAATATTACAGCAAAAATAAAACTATCTTTCTTAGTTGCACAGTTTTTTATAACTCTGCACAAAACCTTTACAAACAAGTTTAGTTTTGCTGTCCTAATAATGGAATTTATTGCTTCCAAAAATACTATAGGTATATCGGAACCCTCTGCGCGCGAGTCCTCGCACTTAATCGGTTTTTGAACTCTACTTGTGTGATTTATTTGAATGCACTTCACTGTAAATACATCACACCCTAGCTAGAGTACTCGTAACACGATTTTCGCGCGCTAAACCTGATTTCGCAGTTTGACGCATTGCTCTAAGCATCACACAGATTTCTAACAAACCATAATTTGGACCCTTTAGACGCTAATCAAGTTACGTAAGTAGGGTTATTACAAACGAGTTGACGATTTGTAAGCCCGAGACGAAGTCGAGGGTTTACCATCGCATCGGCACGAGTTTGTCATAACCCTTACGGACGTGTATTTTACGACTTTTTTTCAATACATTTGTGAGAAAACAGGTATAAGTAATACACTTGGTAAAGGAACCAACCATGGCGGTACTGTCAGCCTCTTGTCGATTTATGTTCTCCTGGTACTCTCCATTTTATTTTAAATATAGGTAGGCAGTTGTCACCCAAGTAAAAAGTCACCACTGTAGTATTTTTACAAAATAATTTTATGATCAGAGTGTAAAAACTCCTTGGTATTATACTTTTTTTACTTACCGCACTAGTTCGGTAAGTAACTACTTACGAGCAATGTTTACGTCCTTGTAAGTACGTTTTTCAAGCAAATGTATTGAAAATTATATTAGTGAGTTTCCAGTGATTCTTCTCATGAAAATAAGTTCCCAAAAAAAAATTCAACTTCGTCTTAAAAGTCAAAGCACTGTTAAATCTAATGATGTCACTTTGTTTTAATAACAACTAGCGGCCCGCTCCTGCTTCGCACGGGTACACAAATACGTTCAAAAATACCTTATTTTGAAAATCTACTTTTTTGCTATAAATAGTTGGTTACTGTGGGTTATCCTTAAAAGATAGACAAACACTATCGCGGACTTTTCTTTAGAGCTCTTAGAGAGCAACCATTCTTTCATACATATAAATAAAACCATTTACGCAGCGGACGCCCAGAAAGCTCTCAAGAGGCACGTTTTTTACCGACTCGATCGACAAACATCATCACAGTTCAGTTAATTTGCACTCAATATTTGGCTTAAACCTTCCTATTGAATTTATCTATCTATTAGTGAAAACCGGATCGAAATCAATATAGTACGAGTAGTTCCTGAGTTTAGCGATCACAGACAGACATGATGGATGGATGACGACAGAAAAACGTTTCGGGGGACTTTCTTTTATAATATGTAGTGATGAAGTGATAGTGAAGTGGCAACAATACATTTAAGGGGGCTTCAACTTTAAAGATGATTTGTGCAAAGACGAATTAAAATTCATGTTTAAAAATCCTAGGTACTCTATTTTGTACATTCCGATATTTACAGATACAGGGTTAGTTTTGGACCCCTAGCCAAATTTTAGAATGTTACTCGGAACACAAATCTGAACAACTTTCCCAAAGAAACGTAGGTCGAAAAACGAATTTTGTTTACAAACCTTGCACTAGCAACAATGGAATTTGTATGGGACGACCAAAAATTTTTCTCGTTTTTCTTTAGGAAAGTGGTTCAGTTTCATGTTCTGAGCAACATACAAAAATTTGGCTAGGGGCCAAAAATAACCCTGTATACAACGTGTAGTTCTAAACGCAAAACCTCTCGGGTGGTAGATGTAACTGAACAACTTTTAGAAATTTATATTAAAAAAATTATTTAGTCTGATCGGGTAAATTTGTATGGAGAATCAACTTATTTTAATTTCCAGTTACTTGGTTAAAACTACCCTCTGAGCGGTTTTGCGTATTTAGAATTACGTTCTATAGGGTTGTTTGTAAGGGTCCGCGCACACCAAACGAGAGCAGAGTAGTTTTTGAAAACATTGCAAAATGGAAATAAAATACAAAATTGCCTAACAGGCATAAAACTGCTCGCGGCTGCTCGAGCATTTTTCGTTGACGAATTCCCGTTAACGGCATACCTATTGTCACAGTAAAGAGATGGGCTTATCAGCAGTATGGAAACTCGGCCTATTTTTTGAAAATCGAATCTTGCATCATTGGAGCGTCACGGTTGTAACAAACACAGAAAAATAAAGGAAAGGTCCGAAATCATTGGTAACAAATCAAACATCAAATAAAAACAATATATTTCGAGTGACAAAGACCCATACATTGCAGAACCAAACAATAAATAAATACAAAATAAGAAATGAAAAACGAAAACAAATTAAAAACAAAACAAATTCAATTTGTTCAATTTTTGTGAATAATAAACTATTTTTTTTTATTTCAAACAAAGATTAAGACACTTAGTCGCCTTTTATCACACAAGGGCAGGGCAGAAATAAAAATAATGATAATATATCCATATGCCGCACAATATGACATGATGAAACTACCGAAAGCAAACTAACCCACCGCTTCCCTTCACGCGACAACCGCGATTTATTTCAGGGCGAACTTTGCTTAGCGGCCTGTAGAGAAGTGCGTCTGTGTGAGTGCGCCATTTTGGACGTTTGTATGAAGCTTCGAGACTGCTGATAAGCCCATCTCTTTACTGTGCTATTGTGAAGGCTAAATGTAACAACTTTTGCTCTACGACTTTTGAAAAAACGCAAATAAAATTTTACCTGCACAAAAAGCTCTTAACGGAAATTGGTCGAGTTACGAATAACCCTATATTATTATGTAACTACATGTATACAAACGTGTATGTTATGTATAAATGTAACTATTGTTTATATATGTATGTTGAATTATGTAAGAATTTAATTTAAAGGAAAAATAAAAGTATACTTTTAAAAATTAACCCATTTTTATTTACAATTAAAAACAATATAATAAATCGACATTTTAGTTCAGGAAAATTTTGCAATAGTATTTGTATTCTGGGCGCTATTCAAGGTGTAACAAAAATGGTATGTCAACCCTGAAGTATGTGATTCTGCCCATGAAACTGAACAACTTTCCCTAAGGAACATAGGTCGAAATGCAAAAAATAACTTAGACCCATAGAAACGGAATCAGCTGATAGCGCATTTTTATGGGAGGTAATTTTTTTTTTAACAGGCTCCTAATAATAATGTTTCAAAGGGAAAGTTGTTCAGATTCATGGGCAGATTTACATCCTTAGGGTTGATATACCCTTTCTGTTACACCTTGTATGGACCGAAGCAATGAGTATATAATTATGAGCAACCATTGTCATAAATACAGCGCGTTCAGCCGGCTTAGCACGCTGCAGTTGTCAGTTTATCTAAGCCCATAGATCAAAGACTTTGAGCATGGTCACGTTTTTTTGACATCCGAGCAGTGCGACACATTTTAAAAGACAAGGACGGCTACATGTATCAGTATATAAAGCTATCTTTATCTAAAATATCAAAAAAGTAATTTGTGGATTTGCTAAACATTTTCCTTCACTGACATTTCTTCGCGCTTGGAGGTGATAGATTAGATGACATAATGCCTTAAATAAAGTGACATTTCTCCGAGATATATATATTTTATCTCGGGCAGCGTGCTAAGCCGGCAGGACAAGTTTGTCTATAGATGACGGTTATTTTCTACGCATGTGTGACAGGCGGAGAGCCAATGCCCCTGGGGGGATCCGCGCAAACCCCCGCGACTAATTTTTTGACTTCTGCGCATTAACGGTTACAGACAGAGTTATTTTGCACGCAGTATAGTATAGTGCGGGGCAAACAACTTGAACAATAATCGCGTGGTGGGGAAAGCTTTGCGCACGTTAATTTGTATGTAAAATCGACTCTGCGCAGCCATGGTCATTGTTCAATTAGTTTGCCCACATTTATAACAAACGAGGATGTAATCTACCTTCCCATGAAATTTAGACTTTTCCCGTAATTTCATACAAATTGCGTATTTTGTATGGGAGGTCAAATTTCTTTTCCCGTATTTCGACCTTTTAGTTCGAGTTGACCCGTGTGGTAGCAAAGAATAGTACAAACCCAAATCTACCAGTTTTGCAGTGTACTTTTTATGGTATGTTATGATGGGTTCGAGTTTTATGGGCACACATCCTTTAAACAACTGGCACAAATAAATAATTGAGGATTACCTCACTTTTCCGTTCTATGTTTGTAGAATACTGTTTACAAAGATATTTATATTTTTAATAAATCGGTTCAATATTGCTCTATGAGTAAACATTAATTTTAATTTGTACTTCGTTCATTGCGCAAGTGGTACAATCAACGACAGTTCAAGCTTGACACAAAATCAAATAGAGTTGCACTGCGAGTGTCAAGCTAGGCCTGTCGCTGACTGTACTTAAACTACTCTAACAAGAGTAATGATCAACAAAGTAAAAACGCAAAGAATTAAAAACTTAAATGTAAAATAACAATCTAAATCTAATTTAACGAAGAATTTAAAAGATACAATAAATCTAAGTCAAAAATATATACAAATCATTTTACAAATGATACAAATTCCAGTGCGTAGCGAGGTTGTGTCCAACACTGGGTCACGGAATTGTAAGCTGGGTTGACAATGAAAATGGTAGAAAATCGTCTTAGCCCGCAGGCTGAGTTTACCCTTAAGGGGTTGAACGTTGTTGATTTTTCCCGCGGGCTAAGTAGTCCCTTAGGGTGGTTTTCCACCATTGCTGTGCGTGGGAGCTAAGCTATAAACTGGGAAAAATCTAACCAATAGGATTGCGCCATTTTCCTAGCTTATCAAATGCGCTGTCAAATGGACCAATCGTATCGGTTGAAATTTTCCAGCTTTTCCAGCTTACCTCCCTCGCAAAGCCCTGATGGAAAACCGATCATAAGGGATTGGAAGTAGTCGACGGAAACCGCAGACAGAGTGAGGGTGTTAACGCACTACGTCCGATCGAATCCGATCCGAACCCGTGAAAATAAGAATCAATAGTGAAATCAGCCGCCGTCAATTCGTCAATCGGCTTCCGCCATCCGATTTTACTATTGATTCTTATTTTCACGGATTCGGATCGAACGTAGTGCGTAATAGTATTTTAAGATACAAGTTCCGTAAGTAGGGTTATTACAAACGAGTTGACGTTTCGTAAGCCCGAGACGAAGTCGAGGGTTTACCATCGGCACGAGTTTGTCATAACCCTTACGGAAGTGTATCTTACGACGTTTTTCAATACATTTGTGAGAAAACAGGTATAAGTAATACACTTGATAAAGGAACCGACCATGGGTATTGTCAGCCTCTTGTCGATTTATGTTATCCTGGTACTCTCCATTTTATTTTAAATATAGGTAGCCAGTCGTCACCGAAGTAAAAAGTCACCACTGAAGTATTTTTACAAAATAATTTTATGATCAGAGTGTAAAAACTCCTTGGTAGTATACTTTTTTTACTTACCGTACTAGTTCGGTAAGTAACTACTTACGAGCAATGTTAACGTCCTTGTAAGTACGATTTTCGAGCAAATGTATTGAAAACACTCTGACGGACTTGGTGGGTCGAGTCGACCATGAAATAAACAGAAAGTGGTCAGGTCGAAACAATGTAGTTTGATTAGAACGACAGAAGCGCCTTTCGGAAGCGGTATTTTACCATCGAAAACGCTAGTAGAATAGAATGAAAATGTATGCGATTGACCGATGACTATCGAGATGTTGCGTGAAAGAATGTCAACCCCAAACATTTTTATTTTATTTTATAGCGTTTACGATAGTAGAAAGCCACTTTTCTCAGGGCCCAGAACTAAACGATGCGTAGATATTAGAGCGCCAGAGACACGTATCGCTCCGTGCAACTTTCCCGCACCGCTCTGGCCAACCATGGAGGGTATACATGAGTCCACGAGCAGATGAACGTTCAGGGCAGACGATGTGTATCCAAGTCAAGCTGCTGCCGCAACACTCCGGTAAGTATGAACTCGGTGCTCACGAGGATGGCTCCCCGGCCACGCAAGGTGTTGTGCAAAGCCCGGTCGGCGGCGCACGTGACCACCACCCAGCGTCCATTGGTCACGTAAGATAAGTGAGGCCCGCTCGGGCTTTGTACCCACACGCCGCCGCTACATTCCACTATCTCTGCGGGCCAAACAATTTTTTTTTTAATGACACAAGTGGGCGAACGAGCAGATAGGCCGTTAATGGTAAGTGGTCACCACCGCCCATTACTCCCACAGTCTTATTAATGTCACAATTAGACATTAATAAGATAGCGAAGCGTGTCGCCTACCCTGCTAATTAAGACTGCACTCCGCGCACACTAGCGCCCTCATCAGAATTTAATTAATTTCTTTGAATTGGAGACCAAAATGAAAAATTTAATTTTTCTTTGTCAGGATAGCGTTATTTTAAACTATTACAATAAGCTTTATGTTATCTCGTTTATTCTAAATCCTTTAAACGGAACGCGGTGGCCACCAATTTCTGTTTTAAGGATTTTGAATAAACAAGATATCATAAAGCTAATTGTAATAATTTAAAATAACGCTATCCTGACAAATAACACTTAGCCGTTCTTCATTTTTCATTTTGGTCTCCAATTCAAAGAAATTAATTAAATTCTGATGAGGGCGCTAGTGTGCGTGGAGTGCAGTCTTGAGATGGTATGTCTCTTGTGCCGGTAATTTCACTGGCTCCCTTACCCTTCAAACCGAAACATAGCAGTGCAAACACTCCTACTTTACGCTAAAAACAGGTAAGAGGGTGGTACTTCCCCAGAAGGGCTTTGTAGAAAAGCCCTACCACCATTACATACATTCGAATTAAGGACATAATCCCAAACTGAGTAACTAATTCTATAGAGGGATTGTCATCCGCATAGAAAAAGTAACCCATATCTGAACTGAATAAAAGCAGAGCATAAATTATACATTCAATGGAATAAAGAATTGACACCTTGACACCCTTAGGCCGGTATTTCGCTGGGACACCACGGTGGCGCGACTGGTTGCGCCATTGGTGTCCGTAACTAGACACCAGTAAAGTCACACCCTGCGGCCACAGTATTAAGGGCTATATTTCACTGGGAGTGGTAGCGCGACCACCATCCGCTGGTTGCGCCGCCAAATTGGTTGCGCAACCAAACGGACACCAGGTGAGTAACTCTCTATAGAGCTGTATACATTTTGTTGGTAGCGGCGACTGGTTGCGCTGCCATGGTGTCCCAGTGAAATACCGGCCTTATGGTTCCGAAACAAAAAACGGAACCCTGGTACGACTTCGTCTGCCTGTCGGTCTGTCTGTCTGTCACACCTGTTTATCTCGGCAACTATTCACGCCATCGACTTTAAATTTGAAACAGTTTTAAAATAGAGGGTGTAAGGGACGGTGTACCGAAAACTGAAAGGGCGTGCTCAGTCAACGAAACTGAACAACTTTCCCAAAGAAACATATGTTGGGAAAAGAAAAAAAAAAACCTCTCCATACAAACTGTTCGACCAGAGTTGGCAATTTGTATGGAGAGGTCAAAATGTTTTTTCATTTCCTGACATATATTTCTTTGGGAAAGTTGTTCAGTTTCGTTGACTGAGCATATCCTTACAGTTATCTATTGTAAGGTAAAATGTATGTTGCTACACCTAACTTTCAGGGGTCACGGAAGACCAGCGCTACAGCAGCGCAAGGTGCTGTAGCATACGCTGAGTGGCTACCTTTTTTAGTACTGTTTTACTAAAATAAAAATTTTTCTTTCTTTCTTTCTTATCGGTACACCGTCCCTCACACCCTGTATACTTGCCCAATTATAATTAATTGCAAACGAAATATTTAAAAAAATATTTTTATTATTATTGGAAATAGGGCCCAAATAGGAGGGCAAAATTTTAAGTTGTCATAACTAGGTCGAGTGGAGTATCATATAAAAGGGCTTCATTTGAACATTCCAAAACAGATTCTTGTATTTTTTATAACTCTTAAAACAACAAAAAAAATACCATACCCTTATGTTCAAAGTTTACAAAGCAAAAAATCTAAATATAGTCATATTTTAAAATCTGCAGATAAGATATACACAAATTTAGATTTGCGGTCCTGAAAACGACTTAATTGCTTCCAAAATTACTATAGGTAAGATATATTGGAGTCCAACTCGCACTTGACCTGAGTTTTTTTTGTCGTGGAGTGGTTGGTGAGACATACAGGTGTGACAGACAGACGGACGAAGTCGCACCAAAAGGGTTCCGTTTTTACCATTCTGGTTCGGAACCCTAAAAGGATATCTTACGTTTCATCTCGACCGCTTTGGGCTGTACGGCGGGCGTGACGGACACGTAGTAGCCCTTGAGATAGTTCCGGGGGCCGGACAGCGTGCCGGACAGACTGAACCGGAACCGGCTTTCCTTCTCCACGTCTTGCAGCAGGTACTGCCACGGGTCTGCGCGACAAACAAAACAAAAAATAAATACAGACCGAAATGGCACGATTGAGTAAAAACAAGTATAGCTTTGATAGCATTAAAATACAAGAAAACAATGTAAAAGCCGACTCTTAATAGGCCGTACTGCAGTGGTTTCTTGCCGTTTCTATTACGCTGTCATAGCACGATCCAGAATGGAGGTACACTTGCTTTGGGGCGCGTTTCAAATCAGGTAGAAATTATACAGCAAGATAGCTTTGTATATTGTTCATATGTGTGGTCGACACAGACTGCTATCAAAGGGTAATTATTATTCGTTTTGGAACCCAAACTGTATTATGCATGTTATGACATTCAATAAGTATTCTGAGAAGAATCTAAATTGATTAAAATAATTAGACTTTAAGGACACTGCATGTTATCCTACGTCATCTAGTACACGAAATTTGCAACTTTGTAGCGATAGTAGTGGCCTACTAGGTCCACAAAACGTTGGTCTGCCAATCTGTAACCTGGCAGGTTTTGTACAGTCGAAGCGCAAAGTGGTTAAGTGACAGATTACACGAATGAAATCCATTCGTAAAAATAGAAGGTTCCTATATAAGTAAAAAACAACAGGTCTGCCTTGCACCCTCTTGGCAGTTTCGCCAGTCCGACCAAATTTGTAGTCCAATCACATCTGACCACATATGTGGTCCGACTAGCGAAACTGCCAATAGGAAGCAAGGCAGACCTGTTGTTTTTTACTTGTATAGGTACCTTCTATTTCTACGAATAGATTTCATTCGTGTAATCTGTCGCTTAACCACTTTGCGCTCCGACTGTACAAAACCTGCCAGGTTTCGGATTGGCAGACCAACGTTTTGTGGACCTAGTAGGCCACTACTATTGCTACAAAGTTGCAAATTTCGTGTACTAGATGACGTAGGATAACATGCAGTGCCCTTACAGTCTAAATCTGAATAATTGTTGTGGCAGGCCGTAGCAATGCGTTAGCCATTGGAGCGATAGAGACACGTATCGCTCCATCCTGCTCTCACGCATAGGTATGTTTTGAAAACATTCTTATCATGCTACATTCATTTGACTGTAGTACTGAAACAACTTATTCAATGTTGAGTTCGTATTTATATGTAAATAATTTATTCACGCAAATGTAAGTTTTTGATATGTAAGACTTGTATTAATCAACCAATCCACAAAAGAACCAATCCACGAAAGAATAGAACTTTAAGTTTTTATGAAATTTCCCTCCAGTTACTCAAGGCACACGTTTGTAACAATAAGTAACACAACTGACGCACAGACAAAGGTTGAAGGATTTTCTTGCTCCTTATTTTGCGGGAAGGTGGTACACCATACACTGACCACATCACCACTTTTTAAGTTTGTAGTCGAGACTCCAAAGGTCACCGTACGTAGACCATCCACTGTCACGGTTAAAATTCGAACATCGGCTTATTTCTATCGCTTCGCGTATTTTTCGTGGTATGAAAGACTTTTCCCTCGCTAATACGAAGCGTTCGAATACTTATCGAAGCGTATAAAGTGGTTAGACTGAGTCTACTATGTGTTTAGTGATCCGCGGATAGCATCGAAACCTATCGGCCTTATGCCGTCAATAGTTTATCCGTCTAAGTATATAATAAAGGATTTTCTCTTAGCTTTTCACATGGAATGGAAATCTTGAAAAATCTGTATTCTTTAAAGCCAAACCCTGTCACCCCGCACCTACTAACAGGCGCAAAGTATCATGTCTGTCGGTCTTCTACAGATTGTACTTCGGAGAGTGTGCTCAAGAGCTTCACGAGCTTATTCCTCCATCCCCCTTCTACCATCGGGAGTCCAGAAGCACCGCAGGATATCACCCATACTTGGTTGATATTCCGCACATTCGCACAAAGCGCTTTCAATCATCTTTTATAATACGCACGGCTAAAGAGTGGAATTCTCTGCCTGCGTCTATGTTCCCGAGTTCATATAACCCGAATCTATTCAAGTCGCGAGTGAATAGGCTTTTTTTTCTGGGCAAACTCATTTCATCGTTGACCTCATCTCTGTCTTCAAGACTAGGTCGAGGTCAAGAGTAAGCTCATTGGCAATAAAAAAAAGACCCTGGTTTATGTGAGACAATTGACCCTAGACCCTGGTTTGGGACGACTAACCCTAGACCCTGGTGTATGTGAGACAACTGACCCTAGATCCTGATGTATGTGGGACGACTAACCCTAGACCCTGGTGTATGTGACACAACTGACCCTGGTGTGGGACGACTAACCCTAGACCCTGGTGTATGTGAGACAACTGACCCTGGTGTGGGACGACTAACCCACCCTGGTGTATGTGAGACAACTGACCCTGGTGTGGGACGACTAACCCACCCTGGTGTATGTGAGACAACTGACCTTGGTGTGGGACGACTAACCCACCCTGGTGTATGTGAGACAACTGACCCTGGTGTGGGACGACTAACCCGCCCTGGTGTATGTGAGACAACTGACCCTGGTGTGGGACGACTAACCCACCCTGGTATATGTGAGACAACTGACCCTGGTGTGGGACGACTAACCCACCCTGGTGTATGTGAGACAACTGACCCTGGTGTGGGACGACTAACCCTAGACCCTGGTGTATGTGAGACAACTGACCCTGGTGTGGGACGACTAACCCACCCTGGTGTATGTGAGACAACTGACCCTGGTGTGGGACGACTAACCCACCCTGGTGTATGTGAGACAACTGACCTTGGTGTGGGACGACTAACCCACCCTGGTGTATGTGAGACAACTGACCCTGGTGTGGGACGACTAACCCGCCCTGGTGTATGTGAGACAACTGACCCTGGTGTGGGACGACTAACCCACCCTGGTATATGTGAGACAACTGACCCTGGTGTGGGACGACTAACCCACCCTGGTGTATGTGAGACAACTGACCCTGGTGTGGGACGACTAACCCTAGACCCTGGTGTATGTGAGACAACTGACCTTAGACACTGCTGTGGGACGACTAACCCTAGACCCTGGTGTATGTGAGACAACTGACCCTAGACCCTGATGTATGTGGGACGACTAACCCTAGACCCTGGTGTATGTGAGACAACTGACCCTAGACCCTGGTGTGAATGAATGAATGAATGAATACATTTATTCGCTAGCATACACGGTTAAATAAACATGGTAGGTAAGTATGATACAACCTGGATACAACGTTCATGCGTGATGCGCCTCGAATCGGCATGCAAATATTAGAAATACAATTAATATTAAAATTACAATAATTAAAATAAAATAAAGAATTCATAAAGTTAAAAATATCATTAATATATCAATATCATAATTAGATTTCACTATACAAGGTCACAAATTAACTTGAGTGGGGCGACTAACCCTAGACCCTGGTGTATGTGAGACAACTGACCCTAGACCCTGGTGTGGGACGACTAACCCTAGACCCTGGTGTATGTGATACAACTGACCCTAGACTCTTGTGTGGGACGACTAACCCTAGACCCTGGTGTGGGATGACTTACCCTAGACCCTGGTGTGAGACAACTGACCTTAGACACTGGTGTGGGACGACTAACCCTAGACCCTGGTGTATGTGAGACAACTGACCCTAGACCCTGATGTATGTGGGACGACTAACCCTAGACCCTGGTGTATGTGAGACAACTGACCCTAGACCCTGGTGTGGGGCGACTAACCCTAGACCCTGGTGTATGTGAGATAACTGACCCTAGACCCTGATGTATGTGGGACGACTAACCCTAGACCCTGGTGTATGTGAGACAACTGACCCTAGACCCTGGTGTGGGGCGACTAACCCTAGACCCTGGTGTATGTGAGATAACTGACCCTAGACCCTGGTGTATGTGGGACGACTAATCCTAGACCCTGGTGTATGTGTAACAAGTGACCCATTGACAACAATAAAAACTCACCGCACACGGCCCCGCTATCGACGCTCGCCTGCACCCAGTGCGGCCCCACTATGGGCCGGCCGAGCCCCACTGCACACAACAGTTTGAACGTCCGCTTGAGTTCTGGAGTGAGCAGCACTGTGCACGCTGACACTTCTGATACAACCGTTGCTCCTGGAAACAAATTATATTCACTCGTAGCTACTTGGAGGAAGTTTAGCTATAACTAACATCTTTTTGAAATTTGTTTCTCGAATTATACTTTTTTATGTAAGAGCAGGCAAACGAGCAGACTGCTCACCTGATGGTAAATGTCACTGCCGCCCATATACACTTGCAACACCTGGGGGGTGGTAGTAATGCGTTTCCAGCCTTTGAGAAGTTTGTTAACCCGCTTTTTGAATGACCCCATGTCGTAACTACCAGGGAAAACCGCAGGGGGAAGATCGTTCCCTGTCCTCGATGTGCGCAAGAGAAATGATCGCGCAAACCGCGTTGTGTTGCAACGCAAATTGTCCAAGTGATGTGGATGGAACCTCTTCCTGCGGCGAGTGGTGCGGTGGTGGAATAGTTTCTCAGAACACTCCCCGTTGTACAGACGGTTCAGAACATACAGGGAGGCCAGGTCTTTCCGAAGACTTAGTGGCTCCATACAGTCTGTGAGCTCGGGATCATCAACAATTCGAACTGCCTTTTTTTGAATGAAAAAATTAGGAATTGGTATTGGGGCGCTCCAGCCCAAAGATGGCAGCAGTACTCTATGTTGGTGGGGCCTGAATTTTGCTTTATATAGCAAGATGATAAAAATATCTGGGCAGCAATTGATTTTCATAAGTTTTACCCTCCTATTTCTGTCGACCGAACGATTAACAAGCAAATGGAGAAAACAATATCAACTCACCAAGTTTTTCAAGATGAACTTTGATTGGCCCTATATCACACGCGAAACCGGTGAGCAGCACTTGATGCGAAGCCCGCGATGGTGTCGACCGCAGCGACGTACTATTTAAACTCAACGTAGAATTAGTTGTACTCGAACTATTGGCTGAAGAAGTAGCTGTCATAGATCGAGTTCGCTTCGGACTTGGCGCAACATCTATCACATTATCCATTCGCTTCCTTTTAGGCGAATCGAAGCTGGATTCCGATGATCGGTGGTACACTGTACTCTTTTCGTGATTTCTTTGCGAGTTTTGACTGTTTTCTTTAACCGTTCTTTGCCGTCTACTTCGTCTGATTTCTGGCTCTGTAGGTTTTATTTCATCTTTCTGTATTTTTTTCGTATCGGAACTGTCATCTTTCTTTCGTCTCTTTGTATCTAAATTCTCATCTTTCTTTTGTTTCTTAGTCTCTTTAGTATCAATTTTATTCTGTTCTTCTTCCTTCTTAGGTCTGCCCCGTTTTCGTTTTGTTCTTTCTAGTTCTTCTGTTACTGGCTTGTCTACTTTAATATCTTTAGTTTTATCATGTTGCGCACTTTTATTACTGTTAGTGGTATCCATGGTACTCCTGCTTTCGTTAGCATCGGCGATTGAGGGAGATTTTTTTGAATTTTCGGTTGAAACTGTGTAATTCGTAATTTTATCTTGCTTTGCATGGTTTTTCTTTGATTTCTCTACCTGTTTAGATTCTTTGCTTTCATTTTTGTCTGTTTTATTTTTTGGTTCATCTGTCTTTTTAGTGTCAACAGTGTGTTCTTTGTTCTTTACCTTTCGTCTAGATCTAGTCTTGTCGCCGTTTTCAATTTCAGTCAGGTCTACAACCACGTCCTGACTATAATTGTTCTTAGATTTATTTTTACGATCTTCAGCGTGTTTATTTTTGACAGCTTGGCTTTTAATGTCTTCTGATTTTTTCTTGTCAACGGTGTTGTCTTTGTTCTTTGCTTTGTCGTTTTTTCGTGAAGACCTCGTCTTGTCACCGTCTTCTATTTCAGTAAGGTCTACAACGACATCCTGACTATAGTCGTTCTTAGATGTATTTTTTATTTCTTGCACTGATTTTTGTTTGGTCGCGTCTAAATTGACTTCGTCAGATTTACGTTTTATTGGGACTTCTTTAATTTTGACATCGTCTTTGTGATTCTTTTTATCGTTTTTGGTTCTAAGTCGTGTAATGTTTTCGCTGATGATTTCCGTGTCAACTACATCATCTTGCTCGGAATCGTTCAAGAACTTCGGTTTGAAAATGTTTTTGTTGCGTTTTTGCGTCGCTAAGTCACAGCTCTCTTGTATCTTCGCTGTCGGTTTTCTCGTTCGTGTGATTATTCTAGTCGGTAGAGCCTGCATGTCAAACTTTTCTGTCAAGTCTTTCTTCACCTTGGCTTTAGACCTCTTTTTCTTATGAAGAATAGGAGTTTGATCTTGTGAGTCTTTCTCCTGCTCGGATTCACTGGAGGACTCAGTTTCGTCCGTTTTCGTACTCAACATGACGCTAGTTTTTATCTCCTGGCTGTCCGGCAGCAGGGTTTCCAGAAGTTTGCGAGGTCGCACTTTTTTCGGCGTGACTTCTCCATCAGATGGGTCACTGGGCACTTTCGTGGGTTTCGCGACGTCAACACTCGTAACAAAATTATTGAGTTTTTCGTCTGCATCACTACTCGATGACTTGTTGACTTGTTTAACTTTGTTTACCGTTATCTCGATTTCGCCCTCGAGATGTGGGAAGCTTCCACCTCCCTTGTGACTTTCCACATGGGAAGGCGTCATTGTACCGTCTTTTGATTGTATTTTATTGTTTTCAGTTCGCGTTTCTGCTGAAAAGTCTGGTTGAGAACATAAATCATCTATTATATCTTGTGTTGCCGCATAATACTTTTCATCACCATCATCACTAACTGACTTCGTTTTACCCACAACCGATTTTTCTTTTGTATCTTTTAACTCATTGCTTTTAGTGTCTTTTCTTTTAGGTTTAACAGGAGTTGGAAATGGAACTTTGAAAGGGCTTGCAACAACCTCATCAGAATATTGTTGCGTTAAATCTTTAGTAGTAGATTTTTTCGGTACATCTTCTGCTATAACCTGTGTTGGTAAATCTTCAAAACTTGTTTCTTTGTTGGTATCAATTTCGGGTATAACTTGTGTTAGCATGTCTTCGAAGCATTCTGCATTCGGCTCTTCATCTGTTTTATTATTTGCTTCTACATTGTCATTCGCATTTATTTCTGGTATTACTTGCGTGGCCAAATCTTCGAAATTAACTTTAGACGAAGAAGCAGGCGCATCGGGAATAATCTGCATCGGCAAATCGTCAACATTAGCGTTAAAGCTACTCAATGGCACTTGATTTGTTTTCTTTCCGTCAATTTCGTTTCCCTCACTATCAGTAACTACATCGCCATCATTTTTTTTCTCAGGAATCTTCTGCGGCGATAGAAATTCTAGATCTTCGCAATCTGTTGATTCGCCAGATGTTACACGAACATTTCTTTTTGTCGGTTTCGATTGGGTTTTACTCTCCTCTAATCTAATTTCAAAGTCATCATCAGTGATGGTATCAGACTGCGACAATGGAATCTCTTCGCTATCATTTTTTGGTGCACTGGTACCTAAAATCGGCTGTGAATGGAAATCTTCATCTAAGAAACTCTTAGCCTCTACTTCATCAAACAATATGATTTCATTTGATTTATCTAAATTGTGTTTTGATTTTTCTACAGACGTGTCTTTATCTAAAGAATCGTTTACAATTTTATTATTTGGTAACGGAGTTTCTGCGTTGAAAATGTCATCATCATCATTTTTGATTGAGGTAGTAGGTTTGGGCTGTATAAACTGGGTATCACCATCATGAATGTCAACATCTGTTTTGCTTGATACATTAGGCAGTTGTCTATCTTGGCTGTGGACGAAAGGACACGCGGTCACCGTTGGCACCTGAGTCTCAGCTGAAAATATTGGATTCGGGCTATCATCTTTATCGGGAAAAGGAAGCTGTGTTTCCAATTCGTGTATATTTATATCTTTTTTGTAACCTGGTGGTAGTTGAGTATCTGCTTCAAACATTTCATCACTATTTGCTTTATCATAAGGCAGTTGTGTTTCGGCTTCAAATATATTTTCCTTGTTCTTATTCATTACTTCTGATGGTAGTTGCGTGCTCGCATTAAAAATGTCATCTTCTTTAAGATTAACTGGACCATTTTCTTTCTCAACTGATGACTTCGTTTCAGCATCAAATGCACTACAATCGTTTTCCTTATTAGCATCATTTTGATCTAATGATTTACTAATAGAAGGCAAGTCAGGTAGTTGTGTTGCTTGGCTATGTATAGATGGTATATGACTGGGCGGAAGCTGTGTTTCTGCGGTATAAAGAGAATCCGTGCTGTCATTTTGTACCGGACCTAATGGTTGCTTATCCTTACTAACATCTGGTAAAGACTCATTTAAGCTATTTGAGTCATCTAAATTAAAAGAATCAGATTTTTTCGATGAATTCCAGTAAATATTGTCGATTTTGTTAGTGCCTATAGGTTGGATCGAGATTGTTTTGGAAGACGATTTGATGAATTTATTATTAGCGTTTTTAAATCTGTGATCTGGCTTCGGTTGCGAGGGCACGATGAAGGAGTCATCCTGTGAACAGAAATAGCACATTATAAGGTGATGCTAGATACAAGTTACCACATGTTCCTGAGGTTATACATATACTTTAATAGAATAGTGATTGCCTGACTAATAAGGGTAGGTTGCACCATCTAACTTAATCATAACCGAGTATACGCCTCTTGCTCTCTATAGGTTGGAGAGAGCAAGACTTGTATATTCGGTTACGGTTAAGTTAGATGGTGCAACCCACCTTTAATGTTTATAAGGAGTGGAAGATTTTATTCCTTTTCCACATGTTTGATTGCAACAGTGATTCAGTTTGGTTGACAGAGCATGCTCTTGATTTGATGCATATCTTCAGGCACATGGCGACAAAAACTAACGCTCAAAGGAAACAGAAACAAAATGTCATCACACACAAGGATATTACTTCACACTATCCAGTTTAGGTCCCTTAATAATAGTAACTGAACGGTGGAGCAATGCTTGAAATAATCATCTCCCAAAAGCTGAAATTGTAGATTCACACCATGAAACTAAAAAAAATTCGAAATGAAATGCGATATAATCGATAGCGCATTTTAGATAACAGAATAAAAAAATGGTTCTAAATGGTTCTTCTTCTATGGTTCCTTTTCAAGTTATGTCTTTTATATCCTGTATCCATAAATATTGCTCCTGTTACAGTATAGGATTGTACATAAGGCCACTAGAAAAACTTTATCTTTGACATCTGGCGACTCACTCGCTGACTCCCGGCAAACTTCCCGGGTAGAGTGTCTGCTATATCGAGCGCCTGTGTTAACGGAAGATGGCTAATATTTACCTTATCGCTGACATCTGGCGACTCGGGCACGGTGGCGTGTCGGACCCTGCTGGCGAACTTCCCGGGCAGAGGAGTGTCGGGGATATCGAGCGCCTGAGTACACGGCAGGTCGGTCTCCTCCTCCAGCAGTCGGAAGATCCCGAACACTTCCCCGAACTGCACCGTGTCGCCGTTTGACAGCGGCACGGGGATGTACGCAGGCAAGTGTTTCTAGTGGAACAATTCACGCATTACGAGTAAAAAAAACTGGTCAAGAGCGAGTCGGACTCGAGCACCGAGGGTTCAGATAATACGTATAGTATTTTTAGAAGCAATTAAATTTGTTTGTAAAGGCTTTTTGGAGATTTCTAGAAAACTGTGCTATTTAGAAAGATTGCTTTATTTTTCATGTAATATTACACACACAAACACATACACACACATACACGCCATTCTCACAATACGCACGCACGCACTTTGATTGTTAATTTTAGCTTACCTATAATAGATTGTTTGTTTTATTATTCATATTACTTAGTTCATCGGTTAAGGAGAAGCAAACTGGTCACCGAAACACAAGTTTTTACTTAGCTCGGGACCAGTGTTTAATTTAATTTGTTCAATTTTTGTGAATAATAAACTATTTTTTTTTTTTTTAATAATAGGTCTTTACCTATGAAATTGCCGAAATTTTCTTACAGATTAATGAGATCAGAATTCCTCTAATTCTAATGATTTTTTTTCCATTTGTCTTATATTTGAATGTTGACTTCAAGGTTATCAATTAATGCATAAAATAAAGTTTTTATTTTTAGTTTGATATATAAAATTAAAGGTTCGAAAATTGTTTGTCTTAAATGTCGTCCGATTTCATCATTAGATTTGTTATATTTTTTTACAGATAATATTTTTCGAAAATTAAATTTAAGTTTCTGTTAGCTTAATGTCTTATCAATAATCCTTAAAAAAATCAAAAAAGTTGGATTAATAATTCCTGAGAAAAATGCAAAAATGTTAGTACTGAAAATTGAGTTTACCTAAAATTCGCCATACAAAACGGCAATTTCATAGGTAAAGACCTAATATTTACATATACTTCCAACGACTTTATTCATATCAGATTTTTCCTTTCGCAAACTTTGGAGATAATGGGAATAAAGTTGTAAAAGACTAGATTTTGGAATATTTAAGTAAAGCCCTTTCATAATATGATACTCCACTCGACCTAGTATTTTTAGACAGATTCTATTTAAACTTTGTGTTAACAAACATACAGCATTTAACTATCCTACCATTTCATTGAAAATTAAAAAAGGATTGTTAAACAGCAACTTACATTATTAAGTCTTGTCTTGTTGGCAGAGTCTAGGTCCATAAGCATGAAGTTTTGCCCGCTCAACACGTTGATAACAGCATGCTGCCGGGATATTGACTACAAAATAGCAAAAGATTTATAAGAATTAAAAAGTTATTGTCATATACTCCAAAATGGCGGCTAAACGCAAACTAGTCTTGTTATGTCAGGTGTTTTATTGCATGTGCTCTCGCGATAATTTCGGCATATTTCGCAGTATTTATATTTATTATATATATGTATATAGTGTTTAGATAGTATATATATTTATATACAGGTATTAATTTTTTACTATGAAATTGTAGGTATTATTTATTTATTTTTGTTTTTTTCCATTTACATGCACGATTGTATCCCGCTATGAATATTCTCTCTCACAACCATGGGTTGGCTGGAAGAAATCTCTTGTAGAGATAAGCCCGCCTTTGTAAATGTCCTTATTGAAAGTTTACCGTTAGATAAATTCAAAACTGTAATCAAGCAGAAATTATGTAAGAAGGGTTATTATAAAATATCAGATTATCTAGAAGAGAAAAATCCATGGGATTAGACTACGGTTCTAACAGGCTAATTCAAAATTAAAACTGACCTATGTATGTTGTATATCAACCTTGTACATTCAAACATATTTAAAAGAGCGCGTGGGTTTTTATTGTCGCTTCTTTTTTTTCCCACAATGGCGCCACATTGTTTGTGAAGCGATGTAGTTTAGCTGACGTCATTAAGAGATTTTAATATCCAACAATGAATAAACGATTTTGATTTGATTTGATTTGATTTGTTTGTTTACTTTCTGTATGTCAAATGTGCAATAAAGAATGTATATATATTTATGTACTGTTGCAATAATTGCCTGCCTATTCTTAATCATTTAATCATCTAACGGTTAGATTCTAACCATACAACATCATATAAATTACCAGCCAAAGTTTTGTGACAAATTGACTATTAATATATTAAAAACTTACAAACAGATTGTACTAAACTTGCAAGTAAAATATCAGTTTGTCTAAACTAACACATTCGCATAGCTCAAAAAAAGTAAATTGGACAATCTTTCCATAGAGAGGTTATGCCTGCATTTTACTTTCTGTTCAAAAAAATTTATTTATACGTATAAAATGATAATATACCCTATATTACTAAGCGATAGAATTTAGTGAAAAAGTTTTAATGTTTGGATTAGTAGATTTAGCAATTTTTTGTGTTCTACTGGCTTATACAGGGTGTTAATTTGATTGCATGCAATAGCCCAGGGGCGGAATCATAACTGAACAATTTTTCCTAAGGAACACAGGTCGAAATACGAAAAACCAAATTTAACTTTCCATACAAAATGCGAAAATGCGCTATCAACTGATGCGGTTTCTTTCAAAATTTGATTTACGAATTTCGACCCATGTTACTTGGGAAAAGTTGTTCAGTTTCTAATACTGATCCCGCCCCTGACGTACTCAAATTAACATCCTGTATTTATAAAATTATAAATAAATAAAAATAAATACCACACTTTGGTCACCAAAAGACATACAAAAAAATAAATACTTTAACATATTTCACATTCGCTTTTGCTAAGGTATGTTGTGTACTTTTTTACTAGCCTATACTGTCCCATTCCTACCGTCGAGAGCGGGCTCAAGGCTGCTAGACTGACGTGGGAAGAAGCAAGAAGGACGGCGCAAGACAGGGGGAAGTGGAGACAGCTCGTGAAGGCCCTATGCACCAGCGGGGTGCCCTAGGATAACAACAACACACTGTCCCACTGTTGGGCTAGTGACTAATTTATATGTTTCCACTCCCCTTCTGTTATAAATTAGGTACTATCAAAATATTCCTGTATTTAAAAATATTAAAAAATACTTTTTTTAATTATAAAATATTTAGATACTTCACAAGTTCAAATAGAAGGAATACTAATTTATTTTACTATGGGATGACATCATCAATCATCAAACGTGATTTGACATCCTCATACAAAATTTACAGAAAGATGCCTATGCTGCATTTCCAATGAATGAATGTCAGAATACCTTGTGATACATATTTTCATTCATCTTCCTTCTATTATGATTTTAAATTTCTATTATTACAACTCTTTCTAGTAGGAGAAAGCATGGTCTTATACTAGGCAACAAAATATAAATACATAAATAAATATACAATTGTGCATGACTGAGGTACCCATATTCACAGTTTGCCACTACCCTGTCTATACCGAAGTTCAGGTGTTTTGTAAACATAATCATAACCTCAAATGAATGTAAAATTAATTAAAAATGTAGATATTTCTGTCTTTCTGTAAGTAAAACAATAGAGTAAGCATTTTTCTCTGTATGTATTGTGGTTACAAACATACCTCGGGTAATTAAAGATAAAAACACCTTACTTTTTCATAAACTTGTAAAACCTTAACTTGAACCCAACACCATCGGCTTGGCAGACATTGAAATTTAAAGAAATGCTTACATTGAGGTTCAATACTATGTTGCATGTTGACGGGTCTCTGCCAATCTTGTTTGGGCCTCTTTTCACTGGGTACTTTGTTCCTAGAATGCCCAGAAAGCCAATCTGAAAACAGATAAAATACCTGTATATAGATTATGATTTCCCGGACCGTGTAGATAGAGCCATTTTACATTCATAATATCCTATACTATTAAACGAGCAATATTTGTATATTATATAAAAATATATATTTGTAATCGGTTTCTCGAAAACGGCTCTACCGATTTCAATGAAATTTACCATACAGGGTTTTTCGGGGGCAAAAAATCGATCTAGCTAGGTCTCATGTCTGGGAAAATTCGTTTTCCCTGCTTTTTAGGCATTTTAAAAATTGGTTAAACCTACAGCGCCATCTGTTGGCGGGTAGCATAGCTTGCTCACCCGATGATATTTTAAAGTTGAGGCGGCTATTATAGAGCGAAGCTCGGTCGACCAGGTACTAAATCCAAAACAAGCTACTTGAACCTTATTGGTGCAAAGCCAATTTCACGCACCAAATTCTAAACACTGTTTTTTACCAATAGCATGGACAAGTATTAAGGACAGACCATCCCGTTTCAGAAATTGTAACTCTGAAAAGTATAAAACTAGATAGAGCTAGTTATTGCTTAT
Organism: Athrips mouffetella; assembly: GCA_947532105.1. NCBI lineage: Eukaryota > Metazoa > Arthropoda > Insecta > Lepidoptera > Gelechiidae > Athrips > Athrips mouffetella. Next base: position 696,431 of record OX383965.1, read on the forward strand.
TAGGAGAAGTTATTAATATTGCTTATTAGGAGAAGTTATTAAGGATTATCGAGTATTCTGCTTAAAAATCAAACCAAACTTTCTTATATTGAAACTGTTGAAATTTTAAATATTTTTTTGCAGAATACTCGGTAGCTGATAATTACTTTCCAAATAATTTGATAGCACCCTCTAGTTTCACTGAGTTTTATGATTTTCCAGGTGACATTTTCTAGTATGGGGATTGTCAGTCCTGTTATTATTCTTCCATACCAATAGATATACTATAATGAGGGATCTCTCTGTACCCCTTTGCTAGATTTGGCGTCTTCAAAAAGAAAGTACTTAGGGAGGGATTTCATTCAAACAATAACTTAGGGGCCATTTCAAGAAGTGTAATCTGTGTTACAATATCAGCTTAATAATATAACCGGTAAGTACTTACGCGATAATATAAACAATAACATGTACATACGTACATCCAAAAGTTGTAAGTATTCATAACCTAATTTTGGAGTACTGTTATTTTCTTTTAGCCCCTTATTTTTAGGTGAAAGCTGTTATAAAATGTAGTAAACTTTTCAAGAGAACAAATAATATTTTTTAGCAAAGTAAACAAAGCGTAATATAACCTGTTCTGCGCATATCCTTTCCGTATGTGTCGTCTGTGTCTGAGTTAATTCAAGTGGTTGCGTGAATTCCATGAGCAAAATGGGCTTTTAATTGATAAAAGTATATTATGTTATCGTGGCCCGTAGATATTTACAACATCTCGAACACCGAAAACGAAATTGAAATTATTTTCACAAACCGCGAACGAACGCTTGTTTCTCTTTTTTTTATATATATTTGTTTTACGGCTCTGAACACTAGTCCTTTTGAGCCTCTCGTTTATTTCATTGTCATTTGTACATCTTAGGTTAAATAGGTTGTGGAAACCACCAAAAATCTACTAAATAAGAATATTTTATATTTATTTTTAATTTTCACATATTTGTTAAAAATGTGCAAGAAAATGGAATTAAAAGTCATCACCTGAATCAAATCAAATCAAATCAAAATCGTTTATTCATTGTTGGATATTAAAATCTCTTAATGACGTCAGCTAAACTACATCGCTTCACAAACAATGTGGCGCCATTGTGGGAAAAAAAAGAAGCGACAATAAAAACCCACGCGCTCTTTTAAATATGTTTGAATGTACAAGGTTGATATACAACATACATCGGTCAGTTTTAATTTTGAATTAGCCTGTTAGAACCGTAGTCTAATCCCATGGATTTTTCTCTTCTAGATAATCTGATATTTTATAATAACCCTTCTTACATAATTTCTGCTTGATTACAGTTTTGAATTTATCTAACGGTAAACTTTCAATATCAGTGGGTACCTTATTATAGAAGCGTATACATTGACCTTTATATGTTTTACTAGTTTTGTGAATACGGCTGACATGAGAAGCAAGTTGATTCTTGTTTCTTATGTTGACACTGTGCCTGTCACAATTTTTATCAAAAATATGTATATTCCGTTTAGCATATATTAAATTCTCATAAATGTATTGCGACACAAAAGTCAAAATGTTGATTTCTTTAAATTTATTTCGAAGAGATTCTCTAGGCTTCATTTTATAAATTGCACGAACAGCTCGCTTTTGTAGTAAAAAAATGCTGTTTTCATCCGCAGCATGACCCCATAACAAAAGGCCATATGACATGAGACTATGGAAATAACTGAAGTAGACTAACCTCGCGGTGTCTACATCCGTCAGAGCTCTTATTCTTTTCACTGCGTATGCTGCAGAACTAAGTCTGTACGACAATTTATTAATATGCGGTCCCCATTGTAATTTGTTGTCTAAGGTAATACCTAGGAACACAGCTGATTCCACAAGACTCAATTTATCGTTTTTCACTAATAGGCTTGTAGCAGTTGGCTTTACATTAGGCAAAACAAATTTAACACACTTAGTTTTCTTTTCGTTAAGTAAAAGATTATTTACGGTGAACCACTCAACTACATTAGAGATTGTACTATTTACGTCATCAAAATTTGATTGTTGTCTTTTGACTTTAAAAATCAAAGACGTATCATCTGCAAATAGTACTATCTCATTCTTGTCCTTTACAAGGTTTGGCAAATCGTTAATGTAGACAATGAATAGGAATGGTCCCAGGATTGAGCCTTGTGGAACGCCCATACAAATTTTTGATCCTAGTGACCTTTTCCCATTTACATCAACCTTCTGGATCCTTTCACTTAGATACGACTCCAGAAGGCTTAGAGCCTGGTCTCTAATTCCATAATGGTGTAATTTCCTGATAAGAATATCATGATGTACACAATCGAAAGCCTTGGACAAGTCACAGAAAACGCCAATGGCATCACTTGACTCCTCCCAGGCGTCAAATATACTTTGAATAAGCTCAACACCTGCATCGACTGTTGAGCGACCCCTGGTAAAACCGAACTGTTTTAGGTTCATCAAGTTGTTGCGATAAAAGTGGCTCTGAACCTGATTTAAAATTATCTTTTCAAATATCTTACTAAGAGTTGTTAGAACAGAAATAGGTCTAAAATTAGTGGGGTCTGATTTACTACCAGCTTTAAACAACGGAATAATTTTACTATGTTTCATCAAATCAGGAAAAACACCATCATCTACACATTTATTAAAAATACTAGATAAGTATGGTGCAATGCTTTCTATAACGGCACTAATAATTTTAACTGACAGGCCATCTATATCGGCGGTCTTTTTCATTTTAAGTGATTTAAAGGCTTTAATTATAACGAAAGCATTGACGTAACTGAATTTAAAATCTACATTGCAAACATCTACGTGTCGTTCGAGATAAGATTTGGCAAGAGTGGGAGATGAGTTCAAGGTTTTGGTAGTTGAAACTGGAATATCCGTAAAGAAGTTTTCAAAAGCTTCAGCAACTTCTATATCTGTACTTATGATCTGATCATCAATCTTAAGCTGGAAGTCATTCCGAGGAGCTTTAGATCTTCCAGTTTCACTATTTATAGTTTCCCAAGTCGTTTTCGTAATGTTGGAACTATTTTTGATTTTATTTTTAATGAAATTTGATTTGGCTGCAGCACAAACCCGTTTGAATGTTTTTGAATAATTCTTTACAAATTGCGCAAATGCATCACTATTGTTATATGTTCTTTCCTCGTAAAGTTCATATAACCTTAGCCTGCTTCTGTGTATTCCCACTGTGGCCCAATCACTAAACATTAGATTCTCATTTACAGTAATTTTCTTTTCCTTGAAAATTGCATCGTACTCACTTTTAGTTAAAGTAAATAGAGACTCATACAATTTATTTGGATTATCACAATATGGTAAGTTTGGCAGTTTTTCTTCAACACTACTTTTGTAGCGGATAAGTCTACCTTCATTGATAGGTAGGTACGCACGTGATATCCCTTTTCAATGCTTTTTAGTCGTGACTTTGAAAACTGCCAACTGGCCAGAATGATCAGAGCCCAACTTATTGATAATTGATTTATCTACTGGTTCTAAATTCGTAAAAATGTTATCAATACAAGTAGATGAGGACGCTGATATTCTGGTGGGCACCAAAAAAAGATTCACAAGATTGTAGCATAGGAACAAAGATTTCAATCTATTGCACACACTGGATTCTTCTAAAATGTTAACATTAAAGTCTCCACATACTATAATGCCTTTGTTGCTGTTACTAACTTTAATTAAAGCTTCATCCATTGTTTTTTCGAACATATCAAATGATGAAGCTGGAGGTCTGTATACGCTTATAACAATAAGGTGCTCAAATTCTACACAGGCCAGTTCAATAGTTCGCTCAACAGACAGGCACACAACATCTGTCCGTTCCTTACACTTTAGCAACTTATTGGCAAGTATTAAGGAGCCACCGCGTATCGCATTGTCTCTGCTGAACGAACTAACAACCTGGTGGTTCTTGAAGTTAAACTTGAACTGATGCTTCTTGAGCCAGTGTTCTGTCACGCACAAAATATCAATTTTACTACAGTTCATGAATAGCTCCATTTGTAATTCTTTGCCCAACATTCCTTGTATATTCTGGTGTACCAGGTTGAATTTACAATTAGTTTTCTTACTACTCAAATTATTTTTATTCTTAAGAGGTAGGCATTCTATTGCTGTAGGTTTACTTTGCGGTATAATACTGCCAGAGTTACACTCTTTTGTCTTATTCAATTTTATTGTTTAAAGAACTTGGAACAGATTCCAATGGTCGCACCACCCTAATGCTACTGGTCCGATCAATAGAAACGGACGTGTGGTTAGCCAATGCATTGGCTACATTAATAATAAAATTTGATAGCACATACGCTATTCGTCTAGTATAATAGTATAAGAATAGTCATCGCTGTTTTCTTCAGCAGGACATGCTGATGCATAAATTTCCTTGGTGTAATTTTTTTCTACAACTAGTGTCGATTAGGAATCGTGTACCTAACTAGATGACTAGGTCATGCCAATCTATAGGGACATTCATGAGGTTAACATTCAATACATTATTAGCGTTAAATTGTGGCAAAACTAGCAAAGAGATTACGAAAGTATAGTCCGTTCCACGAGTCAATGCCAAAGCTTACCAACACATTTTGCAGCTATATCAAGGCGATTGTGCTCCATGATCAATAGTAATCAGCTAAAGCTGTCAGAAAAAACAAGTTTGTTAAACAATGTTATTTTTCCGTTAAATATAGTCTGGTTCGTCGTACTTTGTCTGGTTCTGCGGCTGCAAAATGTGTTGGTAAGCTTTTACATTGACTCAAAGAACGGATTATAGCTAAAATCTTGGAAACCATTCACACCAGCCGGCTTAGCACGCTGCCCAAGACAAAATATATCTCGGCGAAATGTCACTTTATTTGAGGAATTATGTCATCTAATCTATCACCTCCAAGCGCGAATAATTGTTTAGCGAATCCACAAATTACGTTTTTGATATTTTAGACAGAGATAGCTTTATACACTGATACATGTAGCCATCCTTGTCTTTTAAAATGTGCCGCACTGCTCGGCTGTCATAAAACGTGACCATGCTTAGTCTTTAATCCAGGCGCGGATCCAGGGGGGGGGTCACAGGGGTCATGACCCCCCCCGAAATGCCAACAGATTTTTTTACGTTAATTTAGAAAACCCGGTACCCAAACTATACAGCATGTAACGGAAAGGTGTATAATACTGAAGGGTGTGAATCTGCCTATGAAACTGAACAACTTTTCCCGGAGAACATAGGTAATAGAACAAAATAAGTTTTTGACCTCCTATAGAAACTGCATCAGCTATTATAGATAGCGCATTTTGTATGGGAGTTCAAATTTAGTCTTTTGTACTCTGACCTATGTTCCTTGGAAAAAGTTGTTCTGTTTCTCACCCTTCAGTATCATGACACTTTTCCGTTCGTTACACGCTGTTTAAACAGAATCAAACATACTTTCACAGTACAATACTTTTAAAATGTAGCAGGCTAAAGCTCGTAATTTTATATTAGCAGCCCACCCCGGCTTTGCACGGGTGCACTTAGTTTTGGGGGATGTTTGTTTATCTAGAAATGTTAAAACATATTTTTCCGTAAGTATTTTGGTAAGATTGACATGGATTATCCGATTTGAATTTTAAAAAGTAGTCTACACCCATTGAAACAGTCTTGAAAACGAAATGATTTATTTAAATAAGGATTAATAAAATGGCATGGATAACATAATATGATTTTGGTCGGCATTTCTATCAACTTTTAAAATGTAAAAAAGTAGTTTTTGTGACATAACTACAATACTTGGACATATGGTCTCACGAAGTTTTTTTTAGATATTAATATGCTCTTTAATATTGTAGAACATTATTTTATTCTATCATCAATAGTTTCTGTAGCGCATGCGATGAAAGACATCGTATAACAATTTTTTTCACCTTGGGTTACATTATTGAAGTTTAGTAGGGATCCTTTTTTTCTAGTAATAAATGTACCTAGCTTATGTTACTCAAGAATAATGTAGCATTGTAATGATGAAATTTTTTTTTTATATCGGTCCCGTTGTTTTTGAGTGTATTAGTTACAAACATACAAACAAACACATTAAAATACAAAACTTTCCTCTGATCTTTCTTCTTTCTTAAATATATAAAATAGATTGTCCTGACTTAATGAATGATTCAACAACGCCGAGCCGTAAGCGCTATAGCTACAGATCTGAAATTTTGTACATAGGTTTTTAGCATTTTGAAACCACCTACTAAGGAAGTATTCTCCTAAATTCATCCCCTAAGGGGGTGAAATAAGGAATAAAGTTTGTATGAAAGACACTTCTTTCTTGAGTTAGATTCACGCAAATTTGAATTTAATCTTTTGGAGAAAATAAAGAAACACACCTTTTTTCCGTCGTGTAGCTAACCCTAACACAGGCTTTGGTCTTTTTTGGGTTGCTACTGCAGCACTTGATTGCTGAGTGTTTAATTTTATCGTAACTGGTGTACAAACTGTCCAATGTATCTTATGTATAAGTAAAAAAAAAAAAAGTTTCATTTTTTAAGGTAAAATTAAAAAAAATAAGTTTTGAGTTCTCTGTACACGTGTTTCTTTACTTCTAACTATTAGCTAAAATCCTAATTTCAAGTACCTCATGTCAAAACTGTATGTACTTTCATCCCTTATTTCACCCCCTTGGTGGATGATATCTCAAAATTGCTGAAACACGTGTTTTTTTGTTTCTTACTATCTAAAATCCAAATTTTCAAGTACCGCATGTCAAAACTGTAGGATTCTCAAACAAACTTTCATCTCTATTTCACCCCTTTGATATCTCAAAATTTCTGAAACACGTGTTTCTTTGTTTCTTAGCTTAAATGTAGATTTTTAAGTACCTCATGACAAGAGCTCAAAATCAAATTTGTATAACTCTACCTTTAAAAATGAAAGACTTATAGACTAACATACGGGAAAAAAATCATCCCTTTTTTCACCCCCTTGAAGGGTAAGAAATGCTTTAAAATATGTTTCTTTTTCTTTACCAAAAGCTTAAACTCACATTTGTGTGAATCTGACTCAAGAAACAAAGGATTTTCATACAAACTTTCATCCCTTATTTCATATGGGATGAATTTAGAAAAATCCTTCCTTAGTGGGTGGTTTTGAAATGCAAAAAACGGTTTACGGCTCGGCGTTAATGAATCAGTCATTAAGTCAGGACAAGCTATTTTATATATTTAATAAAGAAGAAAGATCACAGGAAAGTATTGTATTTACGTGTGTTTGTATGTATGTTTTTAAAGAAAAAACTCAAAAACTACGGAAACGATGTAAAAATAGTTATTTATGCAACTGTTGCGTAATGAGAGTAATTTTAACACGAGATCTGGTTTTTGATACGAGGCGCAGCCGAGTATCAAAATAGTATAGATCGAGTGTTAAAATGACTAATTACGTATAGTTGCATACAAAACTTTATCTACGACCGACGAAATATTTTTTTTTTAAAGAGTAGTGATCAATTTATTGAACTAAGAGGACAGTTAGTACAGTTAATTAAAGTTATTCCCCAAGTTATTCCAGATCCAGAGCTTGTGGATGGCGTTGCTTTAACATTAATTTCATGTATATGGTTACTGACAGCCTCTTGTAGAATCATGTTCTCCTGGTACATACTTTCTATTTTGTTCAAATCACTTCTTTTGTTGCCAATGTCACTTTATATAGAAGCGAGCCAACTGTCAGCTTCTTGTCGATTTATGTACTCCTAGTCACGCCTGGTACTCTCCGTTTTCTTTTACATATAGGTAGGCAGTCGTCACCCCAAAATTACTTTAAAATAGGCTGTATGTAGTACTGTGGTAGTATTGCCTTAGCCTATGCAGATTGAAAATTATGTATTATAACAGTTGCGGAATGAAATACCATACTCCATTTCCGTACTGCTCGTAGTATGGAACAGTGTGGAAATGAAAATGATAGCGGACAATGACCTCAATTTCGAATCTGTCATTGGTTTCGAATTCGGAATATTCCGGTACGGGAGTAGATAAAACAGTTTTCCCCATTAGAATGCTACATTATTCTTGAGTAACATAAGCTACATTTATTACTAGAAAAAAAGGGATCCCTACTAGACTTCAATAATGTAACCCAAGGTGAAAAAAATTGTTATACGATGTCTTTCATCGCATGTCCTACAGAAACTATTGATGATAGAATAAAATAATGTTCTCTAATTTTAAATAGCATATTAATATCTAAAAAAAACTTCGTGAGACCATTTGTATAACTATTGTAGTTGTGTCACAATAACTACTTTTTTACATTTTAAAAGTTGATAGAAATGCCGACCAAAATCAGACTATGTGTCTCTGTGACGTGATTTACGAAAATGCGATATCTGTTTGAATATATGTTTTTTTTATTTGCTCATTTGTTCTCATTGTTTAAAAATCCAATTTTTACTATTATTTTGTAGTAAATAAAAAACTATCTGACGTGTAACGAATGTTATAAAATAAATTATCATTATCATTAAACTACCTATGCTCATTTTTGTGTGAGTAAAAATAATGTTGTTGTTATGGTCAGTCTCGATGACCCCCCCCCCCTAAATCTAGGGCTGGAACCGCGCCTGCTTTAATCTATGGGCCTATAAACTGACAACTGCAGTCTCACTCACAGGTCTCCTCACGCGACAATTTCCGTGTCCGTCTTCCCAGCAAGCCCGTGCGAGATATATCCAAGTGGCATACACCAAAATTTAGTGGAAATTGGTTCATTCCATCAGTAAAGTGTCAGATTCAGTGCATCAAAACTGACGACACTACGAGCTGAGAACTTTGGGTGGCTGTAGAGACGTCTCGTCCGCCAGCCCATTCTATACAGGGAAAACTACGAAGATTACATAAAAGCAAAATAGTTCCACATTTACTGCATGTCTAGTGCAATTGATTGTAAAAAAGCCGAATCGAAAATGTCCATATGGTAGGAGCACTTCATCAATAATTATGGGTGGCTGGAGAGACGTTTTCCCAGCCAGCCCATGTGATATCTCGGAACATATAGTAGGTAGGAAGATAAAACAAAGCTAAGTATTTAATACCTACTCGGAACAGTAGGTAGCAAATATTTCAAAATCCTAGCTCCACTAACTTTTGAGATATTTGTATTTTTTCATGGGCTTGCTGGGGAGACGTCTCGCCAGCAAGCCCATGCTGTAACTCAAAAAGTACTGCACGTAGAATGCTGAGCGATATACCAATAGAGAGTGCATATTTGATGCAATAAGCACCAAGAAAAATGAGACCCTAGGTCTTACGGTTTCGGTGCTAGAAACAAATATCATTTTCCCGCCGAAAATTTTGAATGCATGATGTGAAGTGCGACGTTGCCGTTCTGTGCAACTCTACATGTTGCTGTTAGAGCATTCAAAAATCAATCTTGTATCCTTATAGTTAAAAGGTACTGTAGACGCACGTGTAGATTATTTGTAATTTGAGAATAGTTCGGGAGACGGTATACTTAGTAAAAGACTGATTGGTTATCAAAAAGTTTTTATTTATTTGTGACGAAAGCTTAAGAACGAAAGAGATAATATGTATTTTAGCTCACGTGAAGACTAACTGGTGCCTCAATCTCTTTTTAGCAACCGTGACAACTGTATTCTAGGAGGAGATGTAGGTTTAATGGTCTCAGTAACAAACTAAAATTTTTAAAGTATTCTTAAATTTTCCTGTAATTAATAAGTTAAGAAAACTGATTTATTAAATAAATACGTGAGCCAAAATACATATTATGTCTTTTGTTCTTCACATGGTGTCCACAAATAAATAAAAACTTCTTGTTAACCAATCAGCCTTATAAGTACACCGTCTCCCGAACTATTCTCAAATTACAAATAATCTACACGTGCGTCTACAGGACCCTTAACTATAAGGACACAAGATTGATTTTTGAATGCTCTAACAGCAACATGTAGAATTGCACAGAACAGCAACGTTGCACTTCACATCATGCTTTCCAAATTTTCAGCGGGAAAATTATTTTTGTTTCTAGCATCGAAACCATAAGACCTAGGGACTCACTTTTCTTGGTGCTTATTGCATCAAATATGCACTCTCTATTGGTATATCGCTCAGCATTCTACGTGCAGTACTTTTTGAGTTACAGCATGGGCTTGCTGGCGAGACGTCTCCCCAGCAAGCCCATGAAAAAATACAAATATCTCAAAAGTTAGTGGAGCTAGGATTTTGAAATATTTGCTTCCTACTGTTCCGAGTAGGTATTAAATATTAAGCTTTGTTTCATCTTCCTACCTACTATATGTTCCGAGATATCACATGGGCTGGCTGGGAAAACGTCTCTCCAGCCACCCATAGTTATTGATGAAGTGCTCCTACCATATGGACATTTTCGATTCGGCTTTTTTACAATCAATTGCACTAGACATGCAGTAAATGTGGAACTATTTTGCTTTTATGTAATCTTCGTAGTTTTCCCTGTATAGAATGGGCTGGCTGACGAGACGTCTCTACAGCCACCCAAAGTTTTCAGCTCGTAGTGTCGTCAGTTTTGATGCACTGAATCTGACACTTTACTGATGGAATGAACCAATTTCCACTAAATTTTGGTGTCTGCCACTTGGCTATATCTCGCACGGGCTTGCTGGGAAGACGGACACGGAAATTGTCGCGTGAGGAGACGTGTCCGTCTCCCCAGCAACCCATGCGAGATATGGCCAAGTGGCATACACCAAAATTTAGTGGAAATTGGTTCATTCCATCAGTAAAGTGTCAGATTCAGTGCATCAAAACTGATGACACTATGAGCTGAAAACTTTGGGTGGCTGTAGAGACGTCTCGTCAGCCAGCCCATTCTATACAGGGAAAACTACGAAGATTACATAAAAGCAAAATAGTTCCACATTTACTGCATGTCTAGTGCAATTGATTGTAAAAAAGCCGAATCGAAAATGTCCATATGGTAGGAGCCCTTCATCAATAATTATGGGTGGCTGGAGAGACGTTTTCCCAGCCAGCCCATGTGATATCTCGGAACATATAGTAGGTAGGAAGATAAAACAAAGCTTAATATTTACTACCTACTCGGAACAGTAGGTAGCAAATATTTCAAAATCCTAGCTCCACTAACTTTTGAGATATTTGTATTTTTTCATGGGCTTGCTGGGGAGACGTCTCGCCAGCAAGCCCATGCTGTAACTCAAAAAGTACTGCACGTAGAATGCTGAGCGATATACCAATAGAGAGTGCATATTTGATGCAATAAGCACCAAGAAAAGTGAGTCCCTAGGTTTTACGGTTTCGGTGCTAGAAACAAATATCATTTTCCCGCCGAAAATTTTGAATGCATGATGTGAAGTGCGACGTTGCCGTTCTGTGCAACTCTACATGTTGCTGTTAGAGCATTCAAAAATCAATCTTGTATCCTTATAGCTAAAAGGTACTGTAGACGCACGTGTAGATTATTTGTAATTTGAGAATAGTTCGGGAGACGGTGTACTTAGTAAAAGACTGATTGGTTATCAAGAAGTTTTTATTTATTTGTGGACGACATGCTAAGAACGAAAGAGATAATATGTATTTTAGCTCACGTGAAGACTAACTGGTGCCTCAATCTCTTTTTAGCAACCGTGACAACTGTATTCTAGGAGGAGATGTAGGTTTAATGGTCTCAGTAACAAACTAAAATTTTTAAAGTATTCTTAAATTGTTCTGTAATTAATAAGTTAAGAAAACTGATTTATTAAATAAATACGTGAGCCAAAATACATATTATGTCTTTTGTTCTTCACATGTTGTCCACAAATAAATAAAAACTTCTTGTTAACCAATCAGCCTTTTAAGTACACCGTCTCCCGAACTATTCTCAAATTACAAATAATCTACACGTGCGTCTACAGGACCTCTTAACTATTAGGACACAAGATTGATTTTTGAATGCTCTAACAGCAACATGTAGAATTGCACAGAATGGCAACGTTGCACTTCACATCATGCATTCCAAATTTTCAGCGGGAAAATGATTTTTGTTTCTAGCATCGAAACCATAAGACCTAGGGACTCACTTTTCTTGGTGCTTATTGCATCAAATATGCACTCTCTATTGGTATATCGCTCAGCATTCTACGTGCAGTACTTTTTGAGTTACAGCATGGGCTTGCTGGCGAGACGTCTCCCCAGCAAGCCCATGAAAAAATACAAATATCTCAAAAGTTAGTGGAGCTAGGATTTTGAAATATTTGCTACCTACTGTTCCGAGTAGGTAGTAAATATTAAGCTTTGTTTTATCTTCCTACCTACTATATGTTCCGAGATATCACATGGGCTGGCTGGGAAAACGTCTCTCCAGCCACCCATAATTATTGATGAAGTGCTCCTACCATATGGACATTTTCGATTCGGCTTTTTTACAATCAATTGCACTAGACATGCAGTAAATGTGGAACTATTTTGCTTTTATGTAATCTTCGTAGTTTTCCCTGTATAGAATGGGCTGGCTGACGAGACGTCTCTACAGCCACCCAAAGTTTTCAGCTCGTAGTGTCATCAGTTTTGATGCACTGAATCTGACACTTTACTGATGGAATGAACCAATTTCCACTAAATTTTGGTGTATGCCACTTGGCCATATCTCGCATGGGTTGCTGGGGAGACGGACACTGAGGAGACCTGTGAGTGAGACTGCAGTTGTCAGTTTATAGGCCCATAGATTAAAGCAGGCGCGGTTCCAGCCCTAGATTTTGGGGGGGGGGGTTGTACCGTTGCAGATGTTAGTTGTTAAGCTCTTTATTTGGCTCGCCAACGCACACACCATGTTGCACATCCTACTCGCTGTACGGTCGGTTGCAGACTGCGTATGCACGCTCGAGACACAGGCTATACACTACATCCCTTCCTTATTTTAATTAGATTTTTTATATCGTTCATAAATAACCTAATTAAAATTATAAAATACATTTGAATCGAAAATTATCAAATCATAATACGCTTCTAGCGGTACCTTCTACAAAATAGTTTTTCATCGTTTCCTTAGTTACTCCTCCTCTCCCCTACTGTTGCAAATGTTATCTTCTTCAAAATTATTCTTTTTGTCCAACACTTCCCAGTTTCTTCTTATCTGCCCCGTCTCCTTGTTCTGGACTTACAACAACCATTGACCAATGAAGCCTGCCTACAGCAGTCAATCCAGAAACTCCAGGAGGACCTTATTTTTAAGTCTTGTGTTACTTTAAAGCCTTGAGAGGAAGGCAAGAGTGAGAAAAACCACTACCTGTCTTTCCTCTACCTTTTTATTAATATTTTTATTTCACACTACTGGTTTCCATAGGTTTCCAGGTGATAAACAAAGAAAAATACAAAGACTATTCAAATTAAATTAAGGTTTTAAATATTACAACTAATCCAGAACAATAACAAGTTCTTCAGCTATTTATTATAGGTATATAATTTCTTTTCTTTTTTTTTTCGTATGGTTTGCAGGGTCAACGAATTCTTGGTGTTCTAATTACTTACACCTATTAAAATTATGATCTATACCCAAACATACAAAACGCACTCTTCAAAATACATATTTATATGTGTGATGATGATACAAACTGGCTGTTTCAACCCAGGAACTCCTCGGAAAGTCGATCTATCAATTCGGCTCATTACTCTGCACGTACCTGCTGAACTCCAACCCACCACGCCTGGATCGAGCGTCCAACACATCTTCCAAGACTATTATGATAAGAATAAGTATTTTAAACTACTTATTATCGTTCTATATTATTTCTGTTAGCACGGTGGCAATTATGACATCAATCATTTATAATAAAGATAGGCGGGTGAATGATCGCTGTTTACCATGGTGTTTTTCCCATATAAAAAGGAAACAAAAGTTGTCCTGATCGCAATAAAGTGCTTTGTCACAATTTGACATAAATTAATAAGATAGCGATATCAAATGAAGTTATTTTTCAATCTAATTCAACTACTGGTACCTTTAATCTAAATGTAGAATCTCACCAGAATTAAACTTAAAATGTTTGTCGGAAACTATTTTTTATGTTACTGATCAATTTTCAAACCTTATTGTCAAATTTAAGGAATTATTATTATTGTTTATTTTTAAGACTTCTTTCAGTTGTATCAATTTTGTAAATGAATTATTTATACATTTGCCGCTGCACAAAAGAACAGCACCCCTTTTTTAATAACACGTTTTTTTTTCTAATCTATTAAAACCTTTGTTCACAAATTTCTAGTGGAATTGCTGCTTGTCCACTTTGTTGATTTTATTATCTTACCTGTACCGTGTATGTCGACTCAACTTTTTCATTAAATTTTTAATTCATTGGGACACATTATTCAGACAGAACTATTCATTTATTCAAGCAAATATACCTAATTACCTTTTCGTAAGTTCATAGGTAGCTTTATTTCTACAACGCTTTTAAAGAGTATTTTGTTGCTTTACGGGAAAGTTACATAAGAAAACCTAAATTAAAACTGCTTTTCAATAGTTATCTGCGAGGCTTATTTACCACAAAGATCCTACTAGGTGACCGGATTATTATTCCAATTTCTGTAGCCTTTCACAGGAACCAAGCTATTTCCAACCAAAGTATATTTGAGTATGCACTAATTTTAAATAGGTACCTATTAAGAATGATAGGTTAGTTTTTTTTTATCGTTGTAAATGGACAAACCACATAATTTATTTCAAACATTGAAAAATTATTTACTTAATTATCTAAATCGATTGCTTCTTGAGCTTGATTTATTTATTGATTAACACGATAAGAAGAAGAAATAATCCTTGATCCCAATGTCTTGATTTAGGCACTTGAAATAGGTTGGTACTCGTAGGTATTACTTGTGGTTGTCTTGGCCCATAGAAGAGAATCAATATAACTTTACGATGTATTAAGTACACATATTGTCTATGTACCGGTCCTTTCAATTTTAAGTGAAATCGTTCAATACAATATACTCGTACTAGCTACACGCCGATGAACCTATGAGTAGTTGTTGGTACTTCACTGTCATTCATACTGAGCAGCAGCGATCCCTTTATAACACAGCGGAACGAACGTTGCCACTATGTGTACACAAGTTTTTTTTTTTTTTGTGGCATCGTTGTTCAAGGTACGAATGTTAAACATAATGAAAAAGGGACATGATCATTAAATAAACCCTTCCAGATTAATTTAATTTTTCGTGGGTATGTATTCATTAAAGTAGGAAATGTACAGTAACGGGTACTCTCGCTACAAGTGCCAGAACTTACCTGCTCCCTAACTACACCAGTGGTATTGAAAACTGTAAGATAGGTATCAAACTATTTAAAATTAACACTGTAGATAGGTACTTTTTATCAAACCTTTTCCAAACACTCAGCATGTTTAAACTGAATTTAGGGACAAAATAAAATTGTCACCATATGTCCTTATAAAGATAACTTGACTGTCAAACAATGTGTGTGAATCTTAAATCCATTTGTTACTTCTTTTCAACTAAACAAGGAAGCATTTTGTTATTTATAATTCACACTAATCGGTTCCCGAATCGTATCATATCATTATCCATTATCCACCCGGACTTTCCTTCACTCTTTAATACCATGGCTCAAAACAACACATGTCATTCGCCCACGCATATAACCTTTCTGAAAATATATGAGAAATATTTTAAGACGCGAGCTAGATTTAAATCCGCACCTTTGGAACGGACCAAGCATGAATTGTATTTACATACAACAAACATCAGAAGCAGCACGAATCCAATGAACAGACCACTGTGCTATCGCGTCTAGACTCCCTTACTCTCTTTATATTTTTTTTTATGCGTGGCTATTCTTTGAGTTTCATAATACTATTTATGCAACAAATAAAATATGAACATACGATTTACTATCATTTTTATTTATAAAATTTGTTTCCATACCCCTACATATTAAACAAAAGGAAATGAAAGCTGATTCAGTTTACAGAATTGTTAAATAATTATGTAGGTATTGTTCATGTTACCTGCATAAACATGTATATAATGGTAATTCTATGGTTTGGTTTACTGATGAGGAGTAAGCCGTTCCAACCATTGGAGCCGACCAATTAAATAATTCAGTTGGAATTCACAACTGCTCCAATTATGCCAAAATGACATAATGCAATCTAATGCCCAGTTAGTAACTGCTCATATTTTAAATTATTAAAAGACAATATGCAATTTAATGGCCAATATGTAGCTGCTCGTATGTATCTCATCATTGATAAAACTATTAGCCATTCAATTCATTATGCAATTAAATGACCAGTTTGTAACCGCTTATAACATATCACATTATTAACAAGACAATATTCAATTTAATGCTCAGTTTGTAACTGCTTGTTTGTCAGATTATTGAAAGGACAATATGAAATTTAATGCCCAGTATATAACTGCTTATATGTCAAATAATTAAAAGACAATTTGCAATATAATGCCCAGTATATAACTGTTTACCTGTCAAATTATTAGAATACAATATGCAATTTAATGCCCAGTATGTAGCTGCTTGTATGTATCTCATTATTGGCACAATTATTAGCCAATATGCAATTAAATGCCAAGTTTGTAACCGTTTATAACATGTCACATCATTAACAAGACATTATTCAATTTAATGCTCAGTTTGTAACTGCTTGTTTATCAGATTATTGAAAAGACAATATGAAATTAAAAGCCCAGTGTATAACTGCTTATATATCGAATTATTAAAAGACAATATGCAATTTAATGCCCAGTATATAACTGCTTACATATACAATTATTAAAGATAGTATGCAATTTAATGCCCAGTATATAACTGCCAATATGTGTAATATGCAATTTAATGCCCAGTATATAACTGCCAATATGTGTAATATGCAATTTAATGCTCAGTATATTACTGCCAATACGTGTAATATGCAATTTAATGCCCAGTATATAACTGCAATTTATGTAATATGCAATTTAATGCCCAGTATATAACTGCCAATATGTGTCATATGCAATTTAATGCCCAGTATACAACTGCCAATACGTGTAATATGCAATTTAATGCCCAGTATTTAACTTCCAATACGTGTAATATGCAATTTAATGCCCAGTATATAACTGCCAATACTTGTAAATGCAATTTAATGCCCAGTATATAACTGCCAATACGTGTAATATGCAATTTAATGCCCAGTATATAACTGCCAATACGTGTAACATGCAATGTAATGCCCAGTATATAACTGCAATTTATGTAATATGCAATTTAATGCCCAGTATATAACTGCCAATACGTGTAATATGCAATTTAATGCCCAGTATACAACTGCCAATACGTGTAATATGCAATTTAATGCCCAGTATATAACTGCCAATACGTAGAACATGCAATTTAATGCCCAGCATATAACTGTCAATATGCGTAATATGCAATTTAATGCCCAGTTTATAACTGCCAATACTTGTAAATGCAATTTAATGCCCAGTATATAACTGCCAATACGTGTAATATGCAATTTAATGCCCAGTATATAACTGCCAATACGTGTAACATGCAATTTAATGCCCAGTATATAACTGCAATTTATGTAATATGCAATTTAATGCCCAGTATATAACTGCCAATATGTGTCATATGCAATTTAATGCCCAGTATACAACTGCCAATACGTGTAATATGCAATTTAATGCCCAGTATTTAACTTCCAATACGTGTAATATGCAATTTAATGCCCAGTATATAACTGTCAATATGCGTAATATGCAATTTAATGCCCAGTTTATAACTGATTGTTTGTCAAAATATTAAAAGACAATATGCAATTTAATGCCCAGTAGGTATATAACTGCCAATATGTCAAATTATTAAAAGACTATGAAATTTAATGCCCAGTGTATAACTGCTAATATGTGTAATATGCAATTTAATGCCTAGTATAATAATTACTGCTCATAACATGGTACATATGTAGCACGAGTACCACTTAACGCAACTTAAATAGATTATATTTGACAAATTCAGAGTATATTTATATATCATATAATATTTCATCATAATCCAAAGTAACGACCACTACAGGACGCTGAGTTCCCTCCAAAATTCTAGCTTTTTCTGTAAAAAGTGAGGAGGGGATCCTCGCCTGTCAGCGCTACGGCTAACACCATGGAACCCGGATGTAGGTGACCGCAGTATGTAATATGGTATGGCACACAGGAGGATAACCCATCAATACAATTCAAAATTTATTGATAAATAAAAATTGGCATGTTAGTTACCTCCTCCCGTTTATGAGCCATAGTCGCCTATTACGACACCCACGAGCATGTATGGGTTTGTACCATTCTTTGCCGGCACTACACGGGATATAAAATAATTAGGATCATTAAAACTGACTCGTGGCTGGTTCGTTGGATCCAAGGTAAATAAATTATTCTATAAATAGTAATAAAAACAGCACAAATAACCTGCGCTGAGTTAGCATCCAGCTATTTCGTTTTTTGGGTACTATAATCCTTTTGAACCTACGCAATAAACTCAACGAGTACGTTCCAGATAGTAAGTATTCGGGACGAATATTTAAACGGAAAGCAGTCCAAGTAATATTAAATGGATAGTGGTATCAAAACCTATGGTAAATATGTATCAAAGTATTAGTATCTACTGTACTGGTAACCCCGCAATATGCCGCACGTCATCGGTGGGTTAATTATGGGGGGGTCAGCCCTTTTAATAGTAAAGTAAATAAATTTGTGTAGGTAGTTCATTGTTATATTCATCAAAAGTTTTTCTCGCCGTGTCAAGTTGTCAACGACCGACCGAACTACTGTTCGGCGGAACCTACAGGCACCCTATAGGTTATTTTCAAGTTTCCTTAAAACCTTAAATCCTTTTTATTTCGATTGGCTTGACGCAACTACCTACATATTGACTTCTATCCGTTCCGATTTCTTTGGTTGAATTACTCAAACCACAGCCAAGGAAAACTTTAAATATGATGCAAAATCTGGATGGGCTGATACGCATCCTTTGTCCGTTCAAACAGGTTCACACCTGTTCTATTTATAGCCGGCCGACAATAACTATGTTTGTTTACATCAAGCCAAAAATTTGTTTCACAACTATTTAGTGAAATTAAGTAATTCCTTTCCTTTTTTTTCTGTTTAAAATATTTTATAAGCAAGTACTCACTTTTAATCCTCGTCGTCAACTGTACCGTTGCAGATGTTAGTTGTTAAGCTCTTTATTTGGCTCGCCAACGCACACACCATGTTGCACATCCTACTCGCTGTACGGTCGGTTGCAGACTGCGTATGCACGCTCGAGACACAGGCTATACACTACAGGGGTCATCGAGACTGACCATAACAACAACATTATTTTTACTCACACAAAAATGAGCATAGGTAGTTTAATGATAATGATAATTTATTTTATAACATTCGTTACACGTCAGATAGTTTCTTATTTACTACAAAATAATAGTAAAAATTGGATTTTTAAACAATGAGAACAAATGAGCAAATAAAAAAAACATATATTCAAACAGATATCGCATTTTCGTAAATCACGTCACAGAGACACAGATAACATAGTCTGATTTTGGTCGGCATTTCTATCAACTTTTAAAATGTAAAAAAGTAGTTATTGTGACACAACTACAATAGTTAGACAAATGGTCTCACGAAGTTTTTTTTAGATATTAATATGCTATTTAAAATTAGAGAACATTATTTTATTCTATCATCAATAGTTTCTGTAGGACATGCGATGAAAGACATCGTATAACAATTTTTTTCACCTTGGGTTACATTATTGAAGTCTAGTAGGGATCCCTTTTTTTCTAGTAATAAATGTAGCTTATGTTACTCAAGAATAATGTAGCATTCTAATGGGGAAAACTGTTTTTTTATATCGTTTCCGTAGTTTTTGAGTTTATTCTTTAAAAACATACATACAAACACACTTAAATACAATACTTTCCTGTGATCTTTCTTCTTTATTAAATATATAAAATAGCTTGTCCTGACTTAAGCAAAATAGTTCCACATTTACTGCATGTCTAGTGCAATTGATTGTAAAAAAGCCGAATCGAAAATGTCCATAGTGTAGGAGCACTTCATCAATAATTATGGGTGGCTGGAGAGACGTTTCCCAGCCAGCCCATGTGATATCTCGGAACATATAGTAGGTAGGAAGATGAAACAAAGCTTAATATTTACTACCTACTCGGAACAGTAGGAAGCAAATATTTCAAAATCCTAGCTCCACTAACTTTTGAGATATTTGTATTTTTTCATGGGCTTGCTGGGGAGACGTCTCGCCAGCAAGCCCATGCTGTAACTCAAAAAGTACTACACGTAGAATGCTGAACGATATACCAATAGAGAGTGCATATTTGATGCAATAAGCACCAAGAAAAGTGAGTCCCTAGGTCTTATGGTTTCGATGCCAGAAACAAAAATCATTTTCCCGCTGAAAATTTGGAATGCATGATGTGAAGTGCAACGTTGCCGTTCTGTGCAATTCTACATGTTGCTGTTAGAGCATTCAAAAATCAATCTTGTGTCCTTATAGTTAAGAGGTCCTGTAGACGCACGTGTAGATTATTTGTAATTTGAGAATAGTTCGGGAGACGGTGTACTTAAAAGGCTGATTGGTTAACAAGAAGTTTTTATTTATTTGTGGACAACATGTGAAGAACAAAAGACATACTATGTATTTTGGCTCACGTATTTATTTAATAAATCAGTTTTCTTAACTTATTAATTACAGGACAATTTAAGAATACTTTAAAAAATTTTGTTAGTTACTGAGACCATTAAACCTACATCTCCTCCTAGAATACAGTTGTCACGGTTGCTAAAAAGAGATTGAGGCACCAGTTAGTCTTCACGTGAGCTAAAATACATATTATCTCTTTCGTTCTTAACATGTCGTCCACAAATAAATAAAAACTTCTTGATAACCAATCAGTCTTTTACTAAGTACACCGTCTCCCGAACTATTCTCAAATTACAAATAATCTACACGTGCGTCTACAGTACCTTTTAACTATAAGGATACAAGATTGATTTTTGAATGCTCTAACAGCAACATGTAGAGTTGCACAGAACGGCAACGTCGCACTTCACATCATGCATTCAAAATATTCGGCGGGAAAATTATATTTGTTTCTAGCACCGAAACCGTAAGACCTAGGGACTCACTTTTCTTGGTGCTTATTGCATCAAATATGCACTCTCTATTGGTATATCGCTCAGCATTCTACGTGCAGTACTTTTTGAGTTACAGAATGGGCTTGCTGGCGAGACGTCTCCCCAGCAAGCCCATGAAAAAATACAAATATCTCAAAAGTTAGTGGAGCTAGGATTTTGAAATATTTGTTACCTACTGTTCCGAGTAGGTAGTAAATATTAAGCTTTGTTTTATCTTCCTACCTACTATATGTTCCGAGATATCACATGGGCTGGCTGGGAAAACGTCTCTCCAGCCACCCATAATTATTGATGAAGTGCTCATACCATATGGACATTTTCGATTCAGCTTTTTTACAATCAATTGCACTAGACATGCAGTAAATGTGGAACTATTTTGCTTTTATGTAATCTTCGTAGTTTTCCCTGTATAGAATGGGCTGGCTGACGAGACGTCTCTACAGCCACCCAAAGTTTTCAGCTCGTAGTGTCGTCAGTTTTGATGCACTGAATCTGACACTTTACTGATGGAATGAACCAATTTCCACTAAATTTTGGTGTATGCCACTTGGCTATATCTCGCACGGGCTTGCTGGGAAGACGGACACTGCAATTTGGACACAATTTGTTTGACAGATTGTAGATTGCTAAGATTGGATTGTACAATTTGACAATTAGTTGGAAGTCAGCCCCAATCTGCCTACTTACGTTGCAATCTGTTTACAATCTGAAGATTGCGACAACTGATTGAGATTGTTGCGTGAGTAGAGCCCATTAAGCCGGCTGATATGTTTGATTGGATCTTGTGTTACCAGCAGCCGGTTGCCAGTAGATTGAACATATGAGATATTCTATTTTATTTGAATTTGGCTTTTAATGGATTCAGTGGTCAAAAATGTATTTCCACCAACAAAAATAAACTAATCCACTAGAAAAAGCCACTAACCACTAAATCCAAAATTTGCCCACTGACAAGGAGGTCTAAAGTCTAAACCCCCCCTTACCCCTGAAACCACCAGTTTCAGTGGATTTTCCACTAAGTTGCAACCCTGCGCTCGATTGCTGTCAACAAGCTGTCAAAGTCAGTCTGAAATCTTTTTTATTTTGGACCTTGGCAACTAGGATTTTTGTAGCCCTAACCTACACGGTCAATCTGAAAAGTGATTGACGAATAATTAAGAAACTGATTGATTTGAGATTTAATAACCCATAACCAAACGGGGTTCTCGATGTAGTATTTGATTTGTTTCCTTGCAATATTTAAGCCTTGTTTCATAATAAGCGATTCACTCAAACAAAAGCTAAACGAATATGAATGTACAAGCCATAGAATCAAGCAGCTTCGCCAATAAGTTTAAGTACTGGATTGATTCAAACGGGTTTTTCTATATTAGCATTTCCGTGCAAAATATAAGCTTTGTAATATGTTCCATTGTTATTGATTATTCTTTTTGACGTGGATGCCTCTACATATATACTAATCTGTGGTTTGGGGAGTCCAAAGAAATTTGACCTCCTTGCTTCTCTCGGAGCAAAGTTTACATAAGCCCTCTAGTGGCAATAATTATTACTACATCGAGCTTTGAATGAAACAGAGCAAAGAGATTTTAACCTCGCTGCGCTCGGTCATAGAGGGATCCGAAAAGTGTCGGCTATAGCTTGGCTTTTTACTCATGTTAAGAGTCATATTAGAAAAAAAGAGATAAACATGTTTATGATTATCTACTTTCAAACGTCGCTGTAACGCTTTTTGACCAGCTAGAGATGTGCAGGCACTCGATATGACGAGTGCGATATGAGTGCGGTATTTCGACTTTTTTAAAACGATAGTATTAACATACCCACATTAAATATTGACGAGGCTTTGAGCAGATGTTAGATGCTCATGATGAATTCAAAATTTTGTGACTTAAAAAAATCGTCTTGAATTCGAATGTTTTGTATGCTATTCACAATAATGATCTTTGAAGATAAATCAAATGAATAGAACCAACATTTGTCGTTGCATTTACGTTTATAAAAACGCACCCCGAACAATTCATACATCAAGCGCGAAACCACAAATCGTCAGAATTTGAAAATGACAGAGACTTACGCACGTCCACGCAGTACAACTAGGCTCGATAAAGAACCCGGCAATCGTGCGGGCGCGGGTCGCGTATGGTGAAGGAGTCTATTCCAAGGGGTGCGTAGAATGTCTTTTTCGCATTTCTGTTTTTATAGTCAATATTATAAAAAAAAAGAATTCAAATGAAGAGTAAATTAATAAAATTACAGAACGTTACGAAGTATATTTAAAAAGTTATGAATCTACTAATAAAGTTACCTACTAACTAAAATAAAATTACAGAACGTTACGAAGGATATTTAAAAAGTTATGAATCTACTAATAAAGTTACCTACTACCTAAAATAAAATTACAGAACGTTACGAAGTATATTTAAAAAGTTATGAATCTACTAACAAAGTTACCTACTACCTAAAAATAACTCTTATTTTCGTTACCATTTTCACTCAAGTCACTCTGCAAGTGTTGTTTATTTAGTAGTTTTAATGCCTTGTTGCAATGCCGCTCTACTTTATCTGTAAAACTTGAAGGGACCTGAAAATAAATAAATATTGACTACCGATGATATGGTACAGTCAAGAGTACGTCAAGCTTGACACATTGGACGGTGTACCGATCTTATTTCAATTGCTGTAGAAGCTAAAATCACGCTTGTAACACTCACGAGTCGTTTAGTGATAAAATAGCCCACAACAGATTAGCAAGGTGTCAGGGCATGAAGACCCTATGTACCTATTAGTGATGCCAATCATTACTCCGAGTAAGATATTTTTTAAATAAACATTATTTGAACACCCTGTATTATGCACGTTTTGTCATTCGTTTATTTGACACAGAAGTTGAAATTATGTCTTTTAAATCAATTAATTTAATAATAATAAAATCACACATTTCGTGAAATTTGCAACGTCATTACTTTTTTAGGGTTCCGTACCTCAAAAGAAAAAAACGGAACCCTTATAGGATCACTTTGTTGTCCGTCTGTCTGTCTGTCTGTCTGTCTGTCTGTCAAGACCCTTTATCTCACGAACGGGTAGAGGTATCAGGTTGAAATTGATAATATATATTAGGGTCCATGAACCACACAAGATCTGAAAGTTTAAATTTTTTACAATTACGCAATCAAAAGATATGGCTTTTTATGTCCTCATCTCCATACATTTCTGCAAAAATGCAAAACCTACAGGGTACTTCCCGTTGACCTAAAATTATGAAATTTGGCAAGAAGCTAGGTCTCAAAGTACAAATAAAGGGAAAAGTCTTAAATCATCAAATATTACAACTTTTATCACAACTAATGGTAACCAATTGAGATGAGCTCCCGTTTCAAGAACATTCATATAAGTGAGGGGTCAAGTTGAATGGTCGTGGAGACGATTTTTGTTTTAGTTCTATTTTAAAAACGGGAACACTTACAAACTTGAAAATTGGTATGTTTATAGTGCATAAGCTATAAAATAACAACAAATAATAAAATTTGGTCAAGCGCGTGTCGGACTCAAAAAATCTAGAACATTAACTTAATCATAATTGTATTATGTGGTGGTACGGAACCCTCAGTGCGCGAGTCCGACTCGCACTTGGCCGGTTTTTTCACGTAGACCGATTTTTTGGTGCCATAGTAAAATACGTTAGTGATGATTAGGTCTATTATTTGACATAGGTTTCACTTATGTACAACACTTTTCAAATTTTTTGGCTAGAGGTCTAGGGAAGAGTCGCATTGTCTTTGGTGATAATGTTTATTATTACATATATTTTACTAACAAATAGCAATATATATATATATATATATATGAATTAGACAACACAACGGAACCCTAAATCTGCCAAGTAAGACACGCACTTGGCCAGTTTTTATATTACTCGGATATAACCATTTACAGAGACCGTGCTAGAATTATGAAGTGAGCATCTGATTTAATTTGATAACTTTTTAGACATTATCGATAACCACTATTTACATCTCTAATGGTGGATAATCTAAATCATTCGCGTTATGTAGATATTCTTGAATTTTTCTTGTAATTTGCAGTATATTACTTTGCGGAAGGTTTTTTTAAATTGATTTAGGTACCTAATCTTTAATATAATTTGTTGTCACTTTAATGAGTATTACACATTTTTTTTTAAAAAATAAGCTTTTAAATATTACTTACAAATGAAAGCATAAGAATTCTTCGATGTCCTGTTTCCTAGAAGAATGAGATCCGCATGCCGGTACGATTTATGTATTGTTCAGCATTTAGGCTTTTGTGTACAACACTTATTTGATTACATATAAGTATTTTAATAACAGTAAAATTATAAAAACTACAGAGCCGCTTCTCTCACAACATGATCACAACAAATAGTTTCTTATACGACTGAAAGTAAAGACAACGTCATACTAGTTGTCAAGAGAACATTCAGATAACTTTTTAAATTAGCAGAAGTGTAAAAAGAACCAAAACAAACCTGGTTCCAAATTGACGTTTCAAAAGTGCAATACTTGACAAACCTTCAAATCCCTCTATGACCGAGCGTAGCGAGGTTCAAATCTCTTTGAAACAGAGGGTGAGGGGAGGGGGAGAGTGCAGGTGGGAGAGCGTGAGGGACGTGGGTGGGTGGGAGCCTAACGTGCTCTGGACTGTACCTACCTGTAAAGAAATATAAGGCCGTATCAAGAACACAGCTAACTAGGGTTTTAGGTAGGTAGGTAAATTGTTTACCAGGTAAATAAACTAAAGAACAACATGCTTGTGGTACAGGCAGGTGGTACAATTTTAACACCAACAGTGACGGCGCAGAATTATGTGCTTCCCGGCAGGTACCCAGGCGCAACAAATAACTGTCACCACATATTATGGCAGATTTACACACAGCAAAATTTTGGTGCCCCTGAGGGATGCAGCTATACGAAAGAAAGAAATAGTGGAACTACTTTCTCTTTCTTTCGTATAGCTACATCCCTTAGAGGCGCCTAAATTTGGCTTCGTATAAATCCGGCTTTAGGACTTGTAAGTTTCCTTGTCGTCGACGTCGTAGTGCACACCAAGTTGCATCCGTACATTGTCCTCCAAGCGGGCCAGTATCAGACTCTCATTGTGAGTCAGGCGGGGAGATTCCGTAAGGCCTGAAAATTAAATGGATAATTCATAAAGATGGACCTCTAGAATAAAAGAGGCTAAAGGGCCCCATACAAAGCCCTGCCTGCAGGGCCCTGCTTGCAGTGCCACTGCAAATCGTGCTTTGTGTGGTGATGCAGGGCCGACAAAAACGCCGTTACATCGGCCCTGCAAGACCACACACGGTACGATTGGCAGTGCGCACTGCAAGCAGGGCCCTGCAGGCAGGGCTTTGTATGGGCCGTTTAATAATAATATCGCCTTCGTTTGGGGACGACACGTGGGTCATGGTCTCATAAAGTTTGGAAAACACTGACTATAGGTCAGTACAGTCGAATCGAAAGTACAGTAAACAAGAAATTTTTTACGAAAAGTGATCATATTATCAACATGATTTTAAATTTGAAATTCCCTTGTCTATTTTAGAATAAAAAAGTCATTTTACAATTAATTCATCTAGGCACGAAACCATGCCTACTACTGCATGTCGTGCCTGCAACATAAATGATATGAGGTTAAAAAATTGAGTTTGTACGTAACACTCACAGTCACAAGTCATTTAATGATAAAATTCTAAAATATTTTGGTTTTACTTAAGTTTATTTTTTGCGCTGCACTTACCAGCTTTGATGCACCGAGCTACTTCCAAAGCTTCATATACCAGCGCAGCGCTATTCCCGTAGTTGTAGGGCAGTCTTGACGAGTGGAGTGGAAAACTTTCCACTTTGCCATCAACATGAACCAACTCGGTGGGGAAGTGGAAAGGATCTTTTAGCTATAACACAGGAATCGACTTGTAAAATTTCACATATGAAAGCAATTGGCGCTATTGGTGTTGGGCGATCCGTACTAAGAACAAACATTTCTATGGTAAACTAAGGTGTTTGTTCTGCGTTTCAGTCTACGAATAATTAATAACTATTCGTAGGTTTTATTGCTATTTCTCTTTAGATGCATGTAGTATTATCTCTATTGATATATCTATGTCTCTATTGATGCATGTATACAGCGTGAATTTGTATAAATTTTGCACCTGAGGCCCAGTGATTCTACTCATGAAAACAAGCAACTTTCCAGAAGAAAAAAATTTTTTCGCCCTCTCATACAAAATAAGTCGATCACGTGACCACTTTCGAAAGGTGAAAAAATTTTTACGAGTAAAATTTTTTTTCGGTTCGGGATAGTTGCTTGTTATCATGAGTAGAATCACTGGGCCTCGGGAGCAAAAACAATGAAAATTCACGCTGTATGTGTACCAGACACTTGGCTTTTCCAAGTTTGAGGTCAATGACTTTGTGTTAATGTGATTTTTTTTTACTTTTTTATTTTTCTTCTTCTTAATACTAACACAATGCAAAAACTTTACTACTGAGTAAACAAACTCACCGTCGCATAGCCTTTGGTCCCGACTACCGTGGCATTATTGGCAAGTTTAAGCTGTGAATGCGTGTTAAGCACGGCGCGCCTGCCGCCGGAATACTCGAGAATGACGGAGTTGCATAAGTCCACACCATCTTCGTTGAGATCCCCTTTAGCTATCATTCTGATCGGCTCCTCTTTAAAAATGTACTGCGCAAATTGAAGCACGTATACACCAAGGTCGAGGACGGCACCACCACCTAGACTTTTCTTTCTTTATAGAAAAGATTAAAAAAATGGTATAAGGTAAGTTATAAAATAAGATACTAAAAGCATCAGAAAAACTTAAAATGCTTGTTATTATATCAATGACTTTGTTTTGATGGACGCATACAACATTATATCTAAACATATGATTATCTGTTTATTTTCTATCCATAAGCCAAGCGCATCAATAAGTTCATCATAAATTAATTATAACTCACGAGATTCTGTCCATGTCAGTTAATGCAACTCCAAAATTTGCTTCAACAAACTTGACAGTACCAAGTGTCCCAGAACCTATTTTCTTCTCCAATGCCAAATAGGCCGGGGAGAATCTGGACCAGATGGCTTCCATCAGGAAGAGGTTCTTCCTTTCAGCCAACTCGATAAGGCTTTTCGCTTGCTGATAATTCAGACATAGTGGTTTCTCACAAAGTACATGTTTGTCGTTCTCCAGGAACATCTTTGCAAGAGGATAGTGATCCGGGTTCAAAGAACCGATGTATACCACATCTAGAAAACGAGTACAGTAATGAAAATTTTTATTTATTTAATAATATTTTTTTAAGTCCGTGTCATACTGAGGCGGTAGCGGAAGCGTTCCGGGGGTGGTATTTTTTGTAAAGTATTAGTTCTTATGCACCCTGTCACATTGAAAACCGGTTGCGGCGCGGTATTTTCTTCCCGCAGGTCCGCCCCCCCGGAACGCTTTCGCAATCATACCGCCTCTGTGTGACTTGGGCTTTGATGAATTAAAAATTACTTACCCACATCAGAACTCTGTGCCAAATCTAAGTAAGAATCAAAAACTTTTGAAATTTTGTGAGTGTTAGCGAAATTTGTGGCTCGAGATTTGTCTCTAGCGGCAATAGCAACGATTGTTTGATCTCCCTTGTCCGGGTAAGAATTAAAAGCATTCACGAAGTCATTGCTGATCTTAGCTGCAGTCACAATTCCCCAACGAAGTGGCATCTCTATTCACCTAAAAAAAATATTAGTCTTTAACATAGATTTGTATAGTCGTCTTTAATAATTTGTAACAAACTTCAATTCCATTAAAATAATTTCAAATAAAAACATACTGAATGAGACGTCTGACCAAAAAGAAGACCTATAGCGAACTAGAATAAAATAAACTTTACTATTACCAATAACGTTGGTCAATACTGTACTTAATTAAAATAAAATAACATGTCAAACTCGGATATAACAGAAGACCTTGAGCTTAACCCTAGCTTATCTGTTTATTACTCACTAGGTTTCCAGTGGATTGTATTTACAAACATTTGAAAGTACATAGATATGCAATGCAATAAATTTATTAATACAAAAGTGTCCACATAAGTTATATAAGAAGAACACATTATAAATTCGAATACAAATAAGTTTTAATGTGTAAATGCACAGAGCAGCACCGTAAACAAAATAAATGATACAAAATCTATGGGAATTCTTGGTCGTCAGCATCGTAGTGCACGCCTACTTGTTTCCTAATAGTGTCTTCAAGTTTGGCAAGAATCAAACTATCTTTGTGTGTCATGCGACTCGATTCCGTAAGTCCTGAAAAAATATACAACTCGTATTATTATTGCACTATCTTACGTTACACTGCAATAAGCATTTGAAATCCGGAATGTTATGATTATTCTATACATACTACATAGTAACAAATATTTCATAATTCTTACCAGCCTTAATGCACCTTTGGACCTCCAAAGCTTCGTAGACTAAACCAGCGCTATTGCCAAAGTTGTACGGAAGATGGGAGGTGTGAAGAGGGAACTCCTCTACCTTGTCGTCGACATGGATCAATGTTGTAGGGAAGTGAAAAGGATCCTCCAACTAAAAAACAAGCATAGTTATTGGTTTTCTTCTTAAATTTAACTTTTCCCTTTTTTAAACAAAGATAATGTGAAACAATTGCAACCTAAACGGTACCAAACGGTCAAAAGCTGGGTACCACATGGTACCACCAATTTGCTATTTTACTAGCTTTTTAGTGTAGCTTTATATTGTAGGTAAGTACCTAAGGTAAAACCCATACGGTAAAGAAAAAATATTGTTAGAACCTGTTTTAGGATCTCTAGCAGGTATATGTACTATCAAGAGCAGGATAGGCTTGACACTGGTAACGTAACTTTATTCAGCATTGATTCAAATAAGAACTGTACAAAGTGCAACGTGTCAAGATTGACGTGCTCTTGACTGTACCGTACCTACTAACATCACTTGGTAAAACTTACAGTGGCTCTGCCCTTGGTGCCCACAACAGTGGCGTTATTCGACAACTTCAGTTTAGCGTGTACGTTTAGGACAGCACGCCTGTCACCTGAATACTCCAAAATAATAGTGTCCACAAGATCAACCCCTTCTTCATTTAATTCTCCTGTAGCAGTTACTTTGATAGGCTCATCTTTAAAGATGAACTGTGCAAACTGCAACACGTATATTCCAAGGTCGAGCAAGGCACCGCCTCCCATACTTTTTTTCCTGAAAGTAGGTGTATTCGTTTACTTTATAGATTTCGAGTATAATGTCTACACATATCTTGCGATAACACAATCAACTTGAGTTACTAGTTTGTAATGCGTAATCGTAATAATTATGTTATCAACTAGTTATCTTACCAAAGCCTCTCAACATCCACTATCGGTACTCCAAAATTAACTTCCACAAACTTCACTTCTCCAAGCTTTCCGCTGCTAATTTCATCTTCCAGGGCTTTGTACGCAGGCGAGAATCGGGACCAAACGGCTTCCATTAAAAATAACTTCTTTCTCTCTGCTAAGTCTACCAGGCTCTTCACTTGCTTATAGTTCAAACATAACGGCTTTTCACAAAGTACGTGTTTCCCGTTTTCAAGGAACATTTTTGCCAGAGGATAGTGGTCAGGGTTTATAGCTCCAATGTATACCACATCTGAAAATGTGTGAAGTTGGCTTAATTGTCTAGTTACGTATACTTAGTTATCATCAAATCTGTGGTCGCTTGTGATATCAGTCAGAAATGGCTTAACAGGCTCTCCAAAGCATGGAAGCCCCTTCAATGTATAGGACGTAAGGGACGGTGAAACGACGAAACTGAACACCTTTACTTTCAGGAATTGAAAGGTAAAAATTAGCATCTGCGTTCTAAGTTGAAAACTTGATTGGACGTTTTTATAGAAAGGCCGATTTTTTTCATCTCCTGAAAGTTGTTCAGTTCCGTTGACTGATCAGGCCCTTTCAGTTTTCGAAAAGCTGACCCTTACCCTTACACCCCATACATTTTGCTGGTTATGTGGCAATGAAATAAAATTGTTTATTCCACGTAAATTGTGTTGGCGTAAACTAATAAGAATTAAGTAGGCCTTTATAATGTGAGCATCTTTTTTTAAAAAGTTGCCCAGCTTCACAAGTTAATAGTTTAAATAATTCAATAAATGCTAATACCTAGTGTTTGAGATAATACAATTTCTACTGCAAGCACTATATAAATTAATAGTGTCACGCAACAACTTAACAGCAAGGTTAATTAAAGCAATTGACTGACCTACATCGTTGCTCTCTGCTAAAGCCTTATAAGACTCGAACACCTTAGGAATTTTGTGTGTTTTCGCGAAGGTTTCTGCTCTTGACCTGTCTCTTGCAGCAATGGCCACGATAGTAGCGTCTCCTTTATCCGGGTAAGAGTTGAAAGCATTCACGAAGTCGCTGCAGATCTTCGCCGCAGTCACAATTCCCCACTTGAGTGCCATCTGTATTTTTACACATTTCGTAATTATTTAAATGTAAGACCAAGTGATCGTAATCGATAATCTTTTGAATCTAGACTCCTACTCGTACATCCGAAACTGTCCAAATCATTAAAGCCGCTTTTAATAACGCCATAGGTAACTACATAAAAATGTAGTACCTAGCACGTAATGCGTACCTATGTAATAATAAGATTCCTAGATCATGGCACACATCATAACATGGCATCATCATCATAACATCTCATAAAACGTTACAACTAAAGTGTAGTAGGGAGGATGTTTGTTAGTGTTATGATTATGACTGGCGCATAGGACCGGTGGTAATTTTTTAGTCGCCTTTTACGACTCCTGCAGCATGAGAAGGGATGATTAGTATTATAAGTATCTTTCTCAGCCGGTATCACACGGATTTTCATACCCAGTGCAGTGCAGACAACACCTTATAAAAAATGCCCATTATTGCCCCATTATTATAACCATTATAAGCTCGTCATACTCGAAGGGAAAACGCCACAGGCATGGCACAGAAGTGTGGTGGTGCTCTTCTTCAAAAAGGGTGATAAGACCTGCTGAAGAATTACAGACCCATCTGACTTCTGAGCCATGTCACAGATTAATTACGTTACCTAGGTATTTTAATGGGTTCCTTACTTAGTTCTAACAATTTTTTGTACTTTTCTGTCTTACTGTGCTAAAAGTTATTACAAAAAAAAGTACTCGACGCTTGTAGGCTGTAATTAATCTGATCATCAAACTAAACAAGACACATTAGCAAAATACAAACTGGACAGGTTGGTTTGTTCGGTAGGTCGATTATAGTTTTTCGGTACCTATATGTTAGTTCTGTGATTTTTAGGGTTCCGAACCAAAATGGTAAAAACCGGCCAAGTGCGTATCGGGCCACGCGCAATATAGGGTTCCATAGTTTTTTACGATTTTTATCGCAAAGCAGGTGTTGACTAAGTATTTCATTAACATAAGTAGAGGTCGTATAAACGCCTGATTGCTACTGCTATTTACATTATTTCCAGTTTTGCAGCTATAGCTCATTAACCTGTGAAGCCTACTTAGCTGTGATAGTTTTCCTTTTAATTTTATCATTTATATTCTACTACTATGAATTTTTTTCACATTTCCGTTAACTACCGTTTAGCTGGCAGGGGGGGGGGGGGGGCCCGGGGGGCGACACTCGACTCCAACAACAAAAAATTGCGCTTTCAAGCTGAATATTTCGCAAACGGATCCCCAAATCGAAAAATGATCTTCGAAAACTCACATTATTTTTCCACACAATGAGGTGAACAAGAAAAAATAACCCCCACTTTACTTGTAGGGGAGGTACCCTAAAAAAATATATTTTCTTAGATTTTATTTTACCACTTTCTCGGCGTGAACGAAATACATATCCATATTCAATTTCAGCTTTCTTGTACGAAGGGTCTCTGAGCTAAGCCGCGGACAGACAGACAGACGGACATGACGAAACTATAAGGATTCCTTGTTGACTACGGAACCCTGAAAACGGAACCCTTATGGCGGCGTGACTTCCTCTGTCTGTCTGTCCGTCTGCCTGTCTGATTGTCACAAATGTTTGTCTCAGCAACCACATTATTTTGAATATGATTGCCCAACTTTATTGCAATGTAAAGAATTATAAAAATATTATTACTATTATATATTTTTTTTATTTGGTAGGGCGGGGGGGTTAAAATTTTTAAAATCAGCATATTTTAAGGCTCCTAGTCTTTTATAAAGTTACGGTAAAAAATGTCTAGAAAAAAGCCACCCCCACCCTCGTCTTATCTCTGAAGTTTGCTAAAAAAAAAAAACAAAACAAAAAACCGATCTCTCAGTACGGTAGCAGATATTTTTTGAAATCTGCAAAAAACCTTTACAAAAAAAATTAGTTTTACGGCACTAAATATGGACTTTATTGCGGTATTTTTAGGATTCCAATACCAAAATGGTAAAAAAGAACCCATGGTGCGACATTGTCAGTCTGTCTGTCACACCTGTAAATTTCAGCAACCACTCATGCTATCTACTTACTTGAAATTTGGAATAGTTTTAGAATATAGTTTCCCAACTTAGTTGCACATGAAAGAATAAAAAAAATATATGATTATAAATGTAAAGGGAAGGGCCCAAAAAAAAATTTTTTTTTTCAAATTGTCGTTACTGGTCGAGTGGGGTATCATATGGAAGGGCTTTGTACATTCTAAAATATATTTTTATATTCTTTTTACGACTTAAGTTTTGAAATTATGATGAAAAATGTATATAAAAATACTTATCTCCACCTTTATCTCCGAAGTTTGAGAAAAAAAAACCTGAATTAATTACAGTCGATAGAAGTTTATGTAAATTATTACAGCAAAAATAAAACGATCTTTCTAAATTGCACAGTTTTTTTAGAAATCTGCAAAAATCCTTTATTTTGCGGTCCTAAAAATGGAATTTATTGCTTCCAAAAATGCTATAGGTAGGTATATCGGAACCCCCAGCACGCGAGTCCAACTCGCACTTGACCGGTTTTTTTTACACGGAAAACGGATTTTTTTCATAAAGCGCGACGCTCCAGTTTGAGAAACGCTGAGTAGGATGCCGGAAGATAACCACACAATTTTATTACGTAGACGGTGGGTGACATGACTGACATGACACTTCCAGTTTTCCACATACCTACCGACTAACACATTAAAATTTATATTACCTATTAGCTTTCATCTTTTATGGGTCCGTTTTCTAAAGACTACTTAGTTATTTTCCTACTCCTTTTATATCTTTAAAACAAGAATTTCTTACCTTCTGGCTTGTCTTCTGCGCTGGCGCTGTTCTTAATTCTTATAATTTTTACGACTGCTCTTGGTGGCTTATAACGAAGCAATATCGTGTTTTTGTTTTGTGGAACGAATCAAAGATTGCTTGCACGCACGCCACAGTTCAACGCACAGCTGATTACCAGCTGATTGACGACGATGGATGGACAGTGATGGACCCGGACAACAGCAGGTAAAGTTTTTTCGCCTTTTGGATTACGTTTGCTTTTTGAAAAAACACAATCAGACAATCTTTACTTTCGTCTTCGACATTTTTCAACTGCATTTGAGTATTTCGAAACGCGAATAAAAACTCTGAGCTATACCCAGGGACTAGATAAGTACTATACGTACAACGCTATACCACACATGAAACGAACATACCCAACATTGGCATTGACGTCTGTATCATGTCACTGTCATCACTGTGTCAAAATAGAAACAGGTTGGGTCGGGTCGGGAAATATCTATTTTTGTTTCAATTTCCTTAACTTTAGTGTGAGATCTTTGGCTAAGTTAATAATGGACGATATAGTTTTTGTTGGTGACTGGATTAAAGACCGAGTGTTGGGCTCCGGGAGCTTCGGAATCGTGGTTTTATGGAAACACAAGAATACGGATGAAAAACTCGCGATTAAGACTTGTAAATGGGGAGATGAGCTCACCCCGAAGCACAAAGAACGATGGACAAAGGAGGTGGAGATGTTACAGAATTGTGATATACCCAATATCGTCGGAACAAAAGAATTGCCGAAGGAATTCGTGACAGGCTTGGCGCCGGCCAACCCTTCACGTTTACCCATCCTTTGCATGGAATACTGCAGCGGCGGGGACCTCCGTCAGTTACTCAACAAGCCCGAATCGTGCGCAGGCCTCAAGGAGCTCCAGGTGCGTCAGATTCTCTCTGACGTGTGTAACGCTATGCAATTCCTGCATTCACACAAAATTACGCACCGTGACCTCAAACCCGAAAACATCGTAATGCATTTTGACACGTCTCCTATTCTGCCGCCACACGCTCAAAGGAAAGTTACTTACAAACTCATAGACCTTGGCTATGCTAAGGAAATCGACTCCAACTCTGTTTGCGCCAGCTTTGTAGGGACTCTACAGTATTTGGCCCCTGAGATTCTCTACAGCAAATCATACAGCAACTCTGTGGACTACTGGTCCTTTGGGCTGCTGGCTTTTGAGATTATATGTGGAACAAGACCATTTCTACCATTCATGGCGCCCGTTCAGTGGATGCCTTTTGTCAAGAAGAAGTCCCATGACAATATTTGTGTTTATGAAACCTTTCATGGAGACATTGAATATTCAAATGAAGTTTTCCCAGAAAACCATATATCTCAAGCTTTTAAGAACCAAATAGAAAAATGGTTACGAGTTGCATTGGAGTGGGATCCTAAGGTGAGAGGTAGAG
The DNA here is from genome assembly GCA_947532105.1 of Athrips mouffetella. Taxonomy (NCBI): domain Eukaryota; kingdom Metazoa; phylum Arthropoda; class Insecta; order Lepidoptera; family Gelechiidae; genus Athrips; species Athrips mouffetella. Next base: position 732,406 of record OX383965.1, read on the forward strand.
ATGCCCCATCTAAAGTGACATTTAAAATACCTGCAGAAAAAGATGAAACATCAAAAAATGGCAGCAACATTGTATTCTTCGATCTCCTTGAACAATCTTTGTCCTTAAAAATAGTAAAGGTGTTTTCAGTTCAAACTCTTTCTCAACACTCTTTTGAAATCGATGATAGGACAACTATAGCTACATTAAAGACATGGCTCAGCAAAGAAACGGAAATCCCTGTTCAGAATCAAATTATCTTGTCTCAAACAACTTACATGGATGTAGGAAACGAGGACGCTGTTGTAAAACACTGGCATGAAAACTGCAACACGATGCTGTATCTTTTCAATAAAACACAGTTTCTTAAAGACCATGTAGAGCCAAAGGTTCCAAAAGCTGTTCAAAGATGCCTGGAACATCCAAAAGCTCTGTACAACTTCAAGAACAGCCAAAACTTATATAGAAACGGAGTTTACTTCGTTATGTCCCAGATGGAGATATTTGACTCCCTCATACATGGACTGTTTGCGAGAGGAGAGGCTGTCAAACATGAAAGCAAGCAGCTGCTGCTCAAGCACAACATTGTTGACAAAAACATTGGCAAACTCCTTGCTCAGGAAGAATATGTGTCTAAAACTGTTGAAGTTGGAAAAAAACACATCCAAAATATAAGAGAAACCGGAGCAGGTGCTAACTACTTGGGTGGATTCAGCAAGATCTTTGAAACTGCTGATGATATTTCAGACAAAGTTACCAAGTTACAAATGGCTTGGAACCAGCTTTCTGTCAGGCTCCAGTCAGCTGCAAGGAGAAGCAACGAAGCTCTATCTACTGAGCTTAATAACTTTGTTGTCAAACACAACTACCATTCCGTGATCACTAATGCTCTGAAAGCCTATGTTGCATACAAGAAGAGTGAATTTTACAGCGAACACAGAAACAAAGAGAAACAGTGCCATGATATAATGAAAATTTGTTATGAAAGCCTTAAATTGAGGAGCAAAATTTTGTCAGAAATCAAACATCAGCCTTTCATATTGAAGCTTATGGATCTGAGTATTGAATTCACTAAAATTGCTGACATTGTATCTAATGCTGCAGATAATGCTGAGAAATTATCCAAAGATCTTTCTACAATGACAGATCAACTCAACAACTGCACTTGGTCTACATTGAGTATCCTAGCAAGCGATGCAGAGCATTTAGGTGACCTGCCTTATGGTGTTATTTCCTTTGAAAAGAGAGATTTCAAAATTGGGGAGTCAGTTTCGAATCATTGCATAAAGGTGGAGAAGAAATGTGAAGATGATGACAAACTGAGGTCCTTAATAGAAGACAGTCTAAAGATAAGACAGTGCCATGCAAACATTTCACAAAAATTGAACTCACAGAAGGAACTCATGAACAAATCTCTTCAGTTTGATTTTAGTTTTTTAAATGAAAACTAGAGTACATGTTGTGTAGGTACTTATTTTTATACATTTACATAAACATCAGACCTTGTTCCCATTTATAAATGTAGGAATTAGTATGAATGTAATTCTTTTAAATTAGGAATCATGAAAAACATGGATTTTCCAAATAAGACTATTGAAAAGTATGTGCCTTTAACATTTAAGAATTTACTGTGATTCTGGGTGCAATAACTAAAAATATAAGAATTATACTTTTTATTAAAGATAAGTTAGGAGTAAATAATTTAAGGCAATTTTTGTAAGAGAAATGATTTTTGGTCACATTCTGGCATAATTTGTTTATTCTAGTCAAAATGTGTTTTTATTGGTGTACAATTTCGTAGGATAGAATAACCATTTGTACTTTACACATATACTTTTATTTCAATGTTATACAATGTTACTAAAACTAAATCTGCAGAATTTAACTCATATTTTATGAATTTAAATAAATATGTTTTGTTTCAGTACAAGAACTAAGTATTTAATTTCATGTGCAAATCATGCCTGCTAAACAATTATTCATTACTGCTTAGTACTCTTCTACCTACTTATTTATAATAATTATAAACGGAACGTGACCGTGGTGTTAACAACAAACCTGTGCCTAACATTTTCATTAAATTCGTGTAAAAAGAGGAGATAATTAGCTGTAACCTGTTTCAAAACAACATCAAGTGAACGACGCACTGCTGTACACTGTTTGTCACTCCAACAGCATCACTTAATGGCCGAAAAATCACCAATTTTCATCCAGGTATTCGTGCACTTTATCCGTTGAAGCACTATTTTGAATTAATCATTAACGCAAGTAAATACATCACAACGTAAAAGATAATTACCGATCAGCTGATTGGTCTGCGCCAGCTGATATTGACAGACGACTTAAAACGTCACTTTTGCGTTTCATTACACGCAGCTGACGTATAGTGCGGGAACTCACGCGAGAACTACACCACCACTATCAGCCAATATCACCCCTTTGTTGTGGCGACATCTATACAATTTATTGCGTACTGCGTAGTCTTGCAAGATCCAACTGCAAATAATCGACACGAGAGGGTAAAATTGTTCACTACATCACCGCAAGATGCCACCTAAAGTTCTGCCTAGCTGTGCAGGCTGCCGGAATACTATCGGAAATAATCTGCATATACGCTGTAGCATATGTAAGCAGACTTATGATCTCGTTTGTGCTAATATACCAGAAAAGCGCTTTACAAATACGATGACGAAAGAACAAAAAAGCGACTGGAAGTGCCAAACATGCCAGTGTAAGCAGCCTAAAACAGGAAATTTAAACACACCGGTCGGCAGTGCACAAGGTTCTAGGGGGATTAACACCTCTTATACTGTCCCTTCTGAAGAACCACAAGATCTTGCTGCCAATGAATCTAACGACCATTCTTCATCTGGTTCGTCACTGCAGATTAAGGATTCTGCGGAAGAAAAGAGCTGTGAGAACGTCACGAGGGTGCGTTTTCCTGGTTTTGGTGGAGTGTACAGCAGTAATGAACAGGAGAATGAATCTCTCTCACCGGGTATAGTGAGAGCTATTATCAAGGAAGAAATAAATCTGGCATTAAAGGAGACTGTAAAGCAATTAGTAGGAAAAGAGTTTGCAGCCATAAAAAACCTCATTGCCAACTTTGAAACATCCTTGTCCTTCTTCAACGATCAATATGACTCATTTAAGTCAACCTTGGATAAAAATTGTGACACAGTTAAACACTTGCAGCTGCATAATCAACAACTACAATCGGAGGTGGAGAACCTTTCAGAACGGCTTAACTTTATGGACCAGCAACAGCTTGCCAACGATGTCGACTTCACGAATGTACCCGAAGCGAAAAACGAAAATGCTACACATGTCGTGTTAACTTTAGCAAACAAGCTGGATATCAAGTTAACAGAAGCTGACGTGGTGAGTGCATATCGTGTGGGCTCTACGCGTGGAGAGTCAGGAAGCGAGCAAGTTGAGGGCACAACGCAACGCCCGCGCCCCATCGCCGTGCGACTGGCACGCCGGGACCTGCGCGACAAGATTCTCAAGGAGGCGCGCGTTCGTCGCGGCGCCACTACTGCCGACACCAGCCTCCCCGGACCTTCGCGCCCTTTCTACGTTAACGAACGGTTGACTAAGTCAACAAGGCAACTGTTTCAAAAGGCGCGCGAAATGAAAACCAACTATGGATGGAGATTTGCATGGACTGTGCAAGGAAGAATTTTCGTAAGGAAATCAGAAGACAAAAACTGTCCTCGTCATGGTATTCGCACGTTGGCCGAGCTAGAAAGGGTTTTTAAAGACGAAGTGGTTAGATCCTGATAGTGATTATTTCCAACTCAATTTCGATTTCCACCCAATATTTATTATCATTATCGATTGTAACGCTTGCTATGCTTTAAACAATCAATGTCACAGCTCTTACATATTTTCTGATTTGTATCATCAGGTGGCGACGAATGGGTACTACACTCAGCACCAAGATTATAGTACATTCTTTTTAATAGCTCACACAGAACACTTCACAACAACACACATTTTACACAGAACTTTTAATTATAGTTATTTAATTATATTATTAAATATATGCCAGAGGAGGTCAGTACATTCTTTAATTTATATTTACAATGATGGGTAAAAAGACACGTCATTTGAAGCTAGCATTGCTTAACGTGCGTTCTCTAAACACTGGCAGGGATGAGTTTATCGCTTCTGTAGATAGACACCAGCCAGATATTTTAGCGCTAAACGAAACATGGCTACAAATAGGACAAGATAAATATTTTCCTCCAGTACCAGGATACACTTTAAAAAGTAACCCCCGTTCGACAGGTAAAAGAGGTGGCGGGGTGGGATTTTATGTTAAAAGAGGCTTACAGGTGCGTATTAAACAACATCCAATCTCCCCGCTGGAGCAAATGTGGATAGAACTCCGAATTTCGGGCATGAAACCCCTCGCTATTGGTACGGCTTATAGACCAGAAGCAGTTTCGATTGATACCGCCATTGACGCTCTCAACGACTCACTGGATATATTTGCTTCATATAGCAGTGTTTTTCTCCTAACAGATTTTAATGTTGATTTAAATATGTTAGAAAGACCCATGGCAAAGAAACTAATGACTTTTTTTAATAATCGTAATCTAGAACAACTCGTTAAAAGCCCAACAAGAGTAACAAACGACACCGAATCGTTATTAGATTTATTTATCACAGATAGCCCAAGAGTCTGTAAGACAATACATGTTTACCATAACCCCACGATTAGTGATCATGCCATGGTTCTTGCGGAATTAACTATTACGAAACCGAAACAGATGCCTCTATATATTTACAAGCGGTTTTTAGAAAAAATAAACATGGAGGAATTCACAAAAGATTTGAAAAACATGACATGGACAGATATTAAAGCGATAAAAGACGTTAACGGAAAGGCAAAGTTATTTAGGCAAATACTAACAAAATTATTTGATAAACATGCACCAGTTCAGAAAATACGCATAAACCAAAATATGAACCCTTGGATTACAGACAACATTAGATTATTGATGGAGTTACGTGACTCAGCTCTAGTGAGAGCAAAAAAAACCCAAGTTGAACCACATTGGAAATACTACACAAGCCTGCGTAACTACACGGGAGGGGCTCTAGGACGTGAAAAAACTGCGTATTTCACACACTACGTTAATAAAAATAAACAACACCCACGACAAATGTGGACCTATTTAAGGCGTTCTTCGATCCTAGGTGACACTAGCAAATCTTTTATTCCTCAGCATTTAAGTAACCCTGAAGAAGTTAATAATTTTTTCCTAAAAATACCGGGAAACCCAACCACGGATCATAAAACTTTGATGGATCTAGAAAAAACAAAGTTGTGTAAAGAAGTGTTTGAGCTAAAACAATGTACAGAAGGTCAAGTTTATAAAATAATTTCATCAATAGAAACAAAAGCATGTGGTCATGACAGCATTTCAATAGATATGATCCGTCTTACCCTAGACGTTACGTTACCAATAATTACACACATAATTAACGCATCTCTTCTTTCAAACACCTATCCCGAAGAGTGGAAACTAGCTAAAGTAAGGCCTATTCCCAAAAGTAATAGAGTCGAGGAGTATAAAGATCTGCGCCCTATTAGTATACTACCAGTGCTCTCCAAAATAATAGAAAGAAGCGTCTGTGAGCAGTTAAAAAAACATCTGGAACAAAATAAATTGCTTCCTCCAATGCAATCGGGGTTCCGAAGTGGACACAGTACCACTACGGCTTTGGCTAAGGTCACGGACGATATTACTGCAGCTTCCGACAAAGGCATGGGTACAATACTAGTTTTATTAGATTTTTCTCGGGCTTTCGATTGTCTGAACCCAAAACTACTTCTTGCAAAATTAGCGTGTTATGGTGTGTCACCGTCAGCTTGCAAATGGTTCGAGTCGTTTCTGACTGACAGACAGCAATATGTAGAACTTGAGACTGACCAGGGCTTAGTAGTGCAATCAAATACCCAAAAGATCCCTCGTGGTACGCCTCAAGGATCTATACTCAGTCCTCTACTTTTTATTCTATATACGGCAGACCTTGTTACAAAGTTAAATCACTGTGAAGTTCACCTCTACGCCGATGATACTCAGCTGTATTACTCCTTTGCACCGCATGATCTTAATCCGGCATTAAATAAAATAAACGAAGACTTAAACACTATTTCCGACTGGTCAGCCAAACATAACTTAGTTTTAAACCCATCTAAATCGCAATTTGTTGTACTGGATAATAAATGGCAGCGTAACAAAATAGTGGAACAACACCCGAAATTATACATAGGAAGTGAGGTTGTTGCTCAAGTAGAAAAAGCTCGGAATCTTGGTCTGATTATGGATGGTGAAATGCGATACATAGAACACGTTAATATAAAAATACGAAATGCATTCTACCGATTAAAAGTTTTATACAGCTTCCGGAGGTATTTATCTGTGAGAGTGAGGGAAATACTAACAGAATCGCTGGTTCTGTCACATTTTAATTACGTTGACGCCGTATACGGTCCTCGACTTCTGGAGCAAACCAAAAAGTCCATACAACGCGTACAAAACGCATGTATGCGATTCTGTTACGATATACCGAAACGAGCGCATATCACACCGTACCTTAATGAGAGAGAAATTTTGAATATGGCTCACCGGAGAGAGCTGCACTTAGCCTGCATGGTCCGAAATGTACTCGAATTTGAGAAGCCATCATACTTATTCGAAAAACTAGATTGGTTAAGAGATAGGCGAGGAAGACCTCTTCGATCCCATAGGGTAAATGCGTTGTCTATACCTAGCCACAAAAAAACATTCTTCAGAGGAGGGTTCAAATTCGCCGCTTCAAAAGTGTGGAATGATCTACCACCCCCTTTACGTGATTCCATGTCACTTATTAAATTCAAAAAGCTTGTACGGAGACATCTCATGGAAAAGCAATCGGGAAAAAGGGCGAGCGAATTTTGAAACTTTCTCCGAATTAAACAGTTATTATCTTATCATACAAATCAAACATGTACACACACAAACACACACACACACACTTACTTACATACATATATATATATATATTACTTTTAAATAATAAGCGCATGTATATATATACTACGTAGGATTTTATTTGATTTATTATTTTGTTTTAAATTTGTATTTTTTTTTTCTTTCTTTTATTTATATAACTTGCGTATAGCTATTGCATCTCATTTTACACAAATACCCTGCAACACCACGCTCACATAACTATGAACTTGACAATTGAAACCTTATTAGGGGCTGGTCTGAAAACCAGCGCTAAGCCACTAGGCATAGCAATATGCTGAGACTAGTACCCATTGCCAATTGTAGATTCCTGGAGTATTCCTTGTGTGTTAAGATAGACAGATTAATACGTAGATTGTAAAGCCTCTTATGTTTTGTATGTATCTTCATTGGCAATAAGATTTTTTTTACTTTTCAATTTAATTAATTAATTATGAAATAAATCAGAGGTATTGTATGTATCTATCTTATTTATTGCATGTGTATTTATTGGCAATAAAGAATTTTAATTTAATTTAATTTAATTTAATTTAAATTTAATTTATGAAAATTATGAACTATTCAAATAACTTTAAATGTTTTGTCTATATATTTATTCTACTTGTTGCAGTATACCCAGAAAGCCTTTCGGTCTATTAGGTCCAGTTCCTCAAACGTCCACTTCCGCGAACGTCCATTTACGTGAACGTCCATTTCCGCGAAAGTCCATTTCTGTGAAAGATTTTTCAACTTATTTTTTCAAGTCCGTGTTTCTTAACCCCTCCAAAGTCTCAAAAAGGAGAAAATTTCAAAAAATGCTAAAACAAGATTTTATTCGCATTAGTACGAGTACGTCTAAAAACCAATTTTTAAGTCACCATCTTCAAAAACAATAGAAAGGTTTTGAAACTTGGGTGGTGGTTCGGTTAAGATGAAGTTTGAAATACCTACGGACTTCAAAAAATGGACTTTCACAGAAATGGACTTTCGCGGAAATGGACGTTCGCGGAACTGGACCTAATAGACCGAAAGGCCAGAAAGGTACAGTCGACCACAGTCAGTGGAAACATTTCTAACTCTGTTACCATGCTATAAAGTTCCAAGTGTTCCTGACGAGCTGTTGCGTGTACAATATTTGGATGGCTAACTATTTTTGCCCTAAGATTTTTTGAAATTAGCAAATACTATGTTTTACATCACAAAATTTTTTGCCAGCCAGGCTAGGTACACAGTGTATTGCATTTTGTATGGAAAGTCGTATATACAGGGTTATTTTTGGACCCCAAGTATGTTGCTCAGAACGCAAATCCGAACAACTTTCCCAAAGAAACGGGTCGAAAAACAAACTTTGTTTTTGGCTCTCCCATAAAAGCCTTGCCCCAGCAACAGTGGCATTTGTGTGGGACGAACAAAATTTTTCCTCTTTTTTTCGACCCATGTTTCTTTGGAAAGTTGTTCAGTTTCATTTTCTGAGCAACATACTAAAATTTGGCTAGGGGTCCAAAAATAACCCTGTATATTTGCGTATTTAAAAATGTAGTAAATCAAGTGGTAGCATGTAGCCACCAAAATAGACTCTTCAGAGGGTTCACATTACATGAATTAAAATAATAAAACCCTTACGAGATGTAGCTTCCTGTAAACTGTTCTAGCCAATCTTTGAACTGGTTCATCATCTTGTGCAGACGTTGTATGTCGCGCGGGGTCTGCAGGTACTCTTCGGGCGCGAACCGGGGCTCCGGACTTCCACACACGTGTAGCCAGATGGCTAGTACGGCGTCCCTCACATTCGCCACCTTCCGGCGACATAGTCGCGCCGACGTCACGCATATCGCCACCAATGCAGACATGCTTACCGCAGTCACCCCCCGCGGCCGCTCCCTACGAGCAGCTAAGAAATAATTCCTCAACAATAGCTCCGCCTTAGCGTCCAAACTCACGTCCAAGCCCGCTACCAAATCGACGTAACCTGCGATATCTTTTATTACTTGCATTTCTTCTTTATTCGTCGTTGGAGGCTCTACAGCATTTTGTAACAGAAAATCGACGATTTCGTCATTGTATTCCCCGTAGTCCCCGCGACAGACCGTTCCGAATACGCTTGCGACGTTGTGGATGACCATTTTTTTGAAGTCCATGCCTTGCGCCCAAATGGCGCATTGTAGCTCCACTTTACCAGTTTCCGTAGTTACTTCACCAGTTTCTATAGACGATAGAATGCTCGATGTTTGCTTTTGGTTGTAAATTTGCAGCGGCAGCGGCAAAACACAGACTCCACCAGAGCTGGCGATCAAGGCGGTGGAAGCTGCAGTATTGGTCGTGCCTAAAAACACTGCTCTATCCGCTGTTTGAGCTCCTTTCTCCATCAACTGGGAAACATAGCCAGTGTCGTACCCCGCAACCAGAACGTGGATTATCCTTGATCCAGTGTGCGCGTGCGCCTTCACACTCGCTAAGCTGAGGAGCAAACATATCTTGAGGTGCATGAAGTGATGTAACGGACAGGCGCTCGCGCCAAAGCTACCCGCGAGGCAATAGATGAACTGCCACGGTATGCCTTCGCAAGTCGCGAACAGCTCCTCGATATCTGCAGTGAGCGGTGACGAAAGAGGAGCGCTTAGTGATACTACTTCTTCCAAGCCCAACACATGCGTGGTCTTCTTTACAACGCTTGCATAAATATTGTAATTCGATCCCAGTTTCAATTTACAGATCAAATCATCAACGATAGAAAAGCATTTCGACAACAACGAATTCTTTAATTTGAATGTTGCAGCAACACGCTCGCCACAGCACCTCATTCCGCTGTTTTCGAAGAGTATCGTCTTGCATACGTAGCATTTTGGAGGAACTTTTGGTATGAAAGGCAGCACTACCTCATTACCCTCGCATTCCTCAGGGCAAGACCACACGGTGTGGTAAACGTAACTTTCCGGCTTCGAAAAAGAAAGAAGCAAGCCTTGAAAACATACCAAGCCTGTGTAACTCCTAACGTTTGGTCGGATCGTCAACCGAGATACAGATTTCAATCTCAGATTAACGCCTACTTGGGCTGACGTTACTGCTTTATTGTCATCATTTACAGATTGAAGACATGCGAACAGAATATTGCCGCAAACTCGTTGAAATTTCTGCGGTTCCTTCATCAAACATTCTGCAGTTACCGGGAACATATCAGTTAAATCCATTACGTCAATGTTCATGAAAAATCTATACGGTGGAAACTTCGCGATCATCTTGTTGGTAAGTTCTTGTAAATATGTTTCGCAGTTAGTTTTCATTTCTGACAAAATATGTTTCTTGTCCAAATAGAGCAGAAGTTCGCATTGAAGATTCATAGTTTAAGATTGAAAAAAAATAAAATTCTTCCGTTTTCGTTTCGTAACTCGCCAAAAGTTAAGTCGACTTCTTTTTTAATAAGAACCTAATTGTAGTTTTCCGCTTTGCCTTATGTTCAATTTCCCGCCAACTGAACAATTTTTTTACTCTTGCTTGTGAGTGCCTAAAGAAACGTATTCATACAGCCAATTTGTAAGTTGTATTTATTACTAAAAAGAGGTCGATTATGTAACCCAATAAAAAAAAAAGAAAAAAGAAAATAAAAAGTTTTTATTTCTCTCCACAACCAAATTAAATTATTAAATAACGTCACAAAAAGTATTTTTAACAAGTCTTGGCTGTGGATCGCTGGTGCCTATGGTAGGTAAAAAGAACCTGAGTTACAGGTCACCAGGTCTCCACCACTCTTATGAAAATACAGATAGGCAAATACTTATGAGACAGACACAGTACATGATAGGTATGAAAGTAACTCAAAAGAGAAATTAAACTACATGCGGGACAATAAATTTTTTGAAAAAATAATTTAAAAAAAAACCGGCCAAGTGCGAGTCGGACTCGCGCACCGAGGGTTCCGTACCACCACATAATCATAATTGTATTAGTTGAAATTAGATTTTTTGAGTCCGACACGCGCTTGACCAAATTTTATTATTTGTTGTTATTTTATAGCTTATGCACTATAAACATTCCAAATTTCAAGTTTGTAAGTGTTCCCGTTTTTAAAATAGAACTAAAACAAAAATCGCCTCCGCGACCATCCAACTTGACCCCTCTCGTATATGAATGTTCTTAAAACGGGAGCTCACCACAATTGGTTACCATTAGTTGTGAGAAAAGTTGTAATATTTAATGATTTCAGACTTTTCTCATTATTTGTACTGTGAGACCTAGCTTCTTGCCAAATTTCATAATTTTAGGTCAACGGGAAGTACCCTGTAGGTTTTGCTTTTTTGCATAAATGTATGGAGATGAGGACATAAAATCACATCACATGATCATCATTACATCTTTTGATTGCGTCGTTGTAGAAAATTGAAATTTTCAGATCTTGTGTGGTTCATGGATCCTAATATATGGTATTAATTTCAACCTGATACCTTTACCCGTTCGTGAGATAAAGGGTCTTGACAGACAGACAGACAACAAAGTGATCCTATAAGGGTTACGTTTTTTTTCTTTTGAGGTACGGAACCCTAAAAACACGTAAAAACAACAATTTGTGTGTATATGTGTAAAAGTATGTGTGTGTGTGTGTATGGAAGTTCGCGCGGAAAGGTATGTAGGAATATAAATAATTCTGGAAGATATATTTAAGATATAACTACTAAGAGACTCTCAGTGTCCGCATATGTCTGCTTGAGCAGCCAGTCATGTAGGACGTCATAAAAATTGTGGTTATTTAAAGTATACAAAGATAAAATATTATGGAGTTGGTTATATAGATGAGGGCCTAAAAACACAAAGAACCTATGACTAAAACTAGTTTTCAGGGGAGTTGCGAGAGCAATAAAATGTGTGCTTCGAGCTGATATGGTCAATAAAATTATTGTAATCTTACCTAATTTGCATGTAAAGCAACGTTAGTTTACTATTAATCTGTGGTAAAGCTAAATTAAATTTACAAATAGTAAATTTAAATTTCATTTTTGAGACACCCTTGCAGGGTTCATGTACCAACTGTGCCTTAACATACGACCTTTAACTATGTAACTAACTACATGAGTGCAATGAATAAATAAATAGAAAAAATAGCAAATTTAGCTCCTCCAGCTATTAAGATAAGAATGGTACAAAGTGCAATACCTATGTAGAGCTCGAAGTGTTCTTGGCTGTACTTGAAATAAATAAAATTAGGGTTATGTTGACTACCAATGCTGTTATCATGCTAATATTTTGTCAGCTCGAAGTGCAGCCTAATAAAAACAGGGTTAATTATATGTCATCATCATCATCATAACATCCTATGAAACGTCCACTACAGGACAGGGAGCTCCGTCCAGAATTCTAGCTTTTGCTGGAAAAATGTGGAGGGGAAGTACCGTAGTCACCTCGCTTGTTAGCGTTACGGCTGGCACCATGGACCGCGGTTGTAGGTGACCGCAGTAAGTAAGATGTAAGATACAAAGGAGGATGCTGCTGCCCATCCTCCAGTTAACCCTTAGTCGCCTCTTACGACACCCACGGGTATGTATGGGTTGGTATATGTATTTTTCTTAAATTACATAACTATTGCCGGTGACACTGCTAAAGGCCTACCTACGCGAGACATTTAGTTGGCTCACGGCCCACGCGTCGTTAAGTGTTCCCTTAAGCAAGGTCAGTAAACAATTAGCCATCGAAGGAGCGGAAATGCCGAAACGAAAATGCAAATCTCATCGAAACGATAACTACCATTGACTCGATCTATTCATTCATTGTGACAATGTACACTTGCGTAGAAAAGTGCAATATGTTTTTTATTTTGCTGTGGTGATTTTGTAAGACAGAATACAAACTTACTACTTACGACGTAAGTACAATTGCACAGAAAAGTGCTTGTGATAGAAACCCGTCCCCGTAATGGGCAACTTGCGGTAATAACTATTTTTTCAACAAATTTGCTCATAAAACAGCTTATTAAACACGCGTGTCTATAACATTCATAATATTTTCATGAATAAATAAACTGTGTTCGATAATAGGTGTTATCGATAAACAATAATTTAAGCTCGGGCTGCAATTCTCGAGCCTCGGGTGTAACCTCGAAAATAGCGCACTTGCATCTCAATGTACTATTTTAGCTTTCTACACAAATTATTGTGTAGGTCATTTAATTCACATAGTTTTTCAACCTATGTTCCTCAGGGAAAAGTTGTTCAGTTTAAATTCATGTTAGAACGAACGAAGGAACTCAGTGCTTTTCTTAACACCCTGTATAATAAATATATCTAAAAGTACTAACAGGCGATCGGATCGGACTACTATGAATTTAGCTCCGTACCATGATTTTGCCCAATAGCAAAATTGTCGTTTTCGTTAATCCGCAACGCTTTTGGACAAAATCGTGGTCCGGAGCTAAATTCGGAGCAGTCCGATCCGATCGTCTGTTAGTTCTCTAAAAAGATAGAATCGTCAGACGAGTTTATCATCCATCAAGCAACAGTTGGGATATTATAATGTTAAAAGAAAACTAAAATAAAAGTCCTGGGTAAATGAAATAAACTTGTTACGATTTACCGTAAAGTACCTAAGTTATCCATAAAAATAACTTAACATTGTTCCCTTTGCAATATTATCGTTTAACGCGTGGGTTTATATTACCCCCCTGGAAGTACCGATATCTTGCAGATATAAAATTGAAATAAATTAAGTAATTGACGCCGTCAGTGTACATGAACGGAGGGCGAGTGGGCGGAGTGAGCGTATTTTTCGTGCGGGCGGCGCGTGGGGCGGCTGGCGGTCGTCGGGCGCCGCGCGTTGTCTTGTTGCGTGCGCGCACTCGATGCCGGAGCACGACGCGTACCAGCTGCGGCCGCGGTCCGCGCGCCGCCGGGAGCCGCGCGAGCGTCGGCCGCCGCAGCCGCTCAGCAAGTATCGCCGCAAGACAGCCAACGCACGCGAGCGCAGTCGCATGCGCGAGATCAACCGGGCCTTCGAAACCTTACGTCGAGCCGTCCCTGCTGCCGCCATCACTGGAACTCCGGTGCCTTGCGAAAAGTTGACCAAAATTACTACATTGCGACTGGCTATGAAGTACATCGCTTCGTTGTCAGCTGCACTGCGCGAGCCGGATCATATTGGAGCAGCGTCGGACGACACTTGCAGCAGCGTGCCGGAGCGCTGGCCCTCGCCGATGTGCTCGGAGCTGTCTGAGCTCTCCACCGAGCTGGAGCCCCCCAGCTCAGAGTTCGCGGAGGACTCACTCTCGCCCTTTAACTCATTCTTCGCGGAGTTTGAGTGCGACTATGTTGACAGGACATTCGCGTGATAGTGCTGTGTCTGTGTTCGTGGGATGGAACTGTACCAAGTTGGTGCTATATGATTAATTATTGTATAATTAGGTTTGAATCTCCTGCCATATTATTAATGTTTGTTAAACTTTGAGATTTTTAAGATTTATTTATATTATACTTTTTATAATAAAATCTGTTATAAACCTATCGTTTTAATGCAGTTCAAATTTAACGTATTTTGTTTACTCTGATAAAAGTAGCAACGTAGGTATGTAGGTACGATTGGATTAAGGTAAATTCATAATAATATGTATAACATACGAGTATCTTACTTGTGCTGTTCTAAAATCAAAGAGTGGATAAACGAAGTTAATATTTTAAGGACAATCTAAAATCCTTCTAATACTCATGATCCACCAAAACCTAAAAGGAGTTTGGTATTGGTAGTACCTCTGCAAAACCAAAGAATATAATAATATTATGCTGGCAAAACTCTCGGGTTCGTGCTCTACTCATGACACTGAAGAATTTTGTTTTGTACATTTTTAAGTCGTATTTGTTTTGTTATTCTCAATCTTCATTCTCAAATAATCAAATATAATTTTGCTTATTTTAAAAAGCTGTGTAGAACAAAAGTTATTCAGTTTCATACGCGTAGAGCAACCAATTTGAGAGTTTGCAGAGATATACCAAACACTGAAGAGAAATGTTGCCGTAAATAAATAAGTAGTACCTAAACAAAAATAAACCTTGGAATGCAAAGTCTCCTTCCATCCTCACATCTTGTCTTAACATTCTACTTAAAGCTTGAACCCTCTCCGCGTTTATTTATAAAATACAACGAGCAGTTGACAAACGCTACGCTACGCAGGATATATGTAGAAAGCTCCTTAGTCGAGTAAATTCTTTTGCTGTGTACAGAATTCGTAATTATTTACGAGCTCCAGCTATTATTGTTTAGTAAAATAGAATCTACTACCAGTGCCCAAATTCGACTGGATTTATTTTAGCAAAAGTATCAGTAATACTTTTGCTAAAATAAAAATAAATCTTGTTATAAAAATTCATATCACTACTTTGGAGAAGCGTGTGGCTGTACCTAGTTACTGTATCACTGAATTAGTCACCCAGCTTGCCATTATTTACGATACGACCTATTACCGAATAAATATCTTGTGAAGCGATGAGATCTCTAATTTCGAGACTAAAGCACGGAAGCGTGGGCTCATGGACTGCAGAACGGTTCCATTCAACGAGCAAATATCTAGAAAATAGAACCTTGGTACAGTGCTTTGCAGCCTTGCCCACGCGCATCGATCTCGCATTGTTCTTCCACAAGTTAAACTGGGTGTAATCGGTTCTGCTACGGATGAATGGTTTTTATTCGTTTCTTTTATTGACTGATGTTTTACATTTATTTTATTGAATCGCGTTACTGTATGAAAAGCTATTTCATACTCCGTAAAACTCTTGTAATCAAACCATGTCCACTCCACCCCTTACCCGAAAATATCTCAGTTGTCTATTGCTAATTATCAGTTATTAAAAAGATTCAAAATGGCAACGTTCCTATTCGCCTCTAGTTCATTTGATATTTTCATTTGTTTTTTGTCACTAATTGTACCAACCTAGAGTAGTATGTAGATGTGTACCAATGTAAAGTTTTATTCCAATTTCTTGTATGCTGCTTATTATTCTTTATTCAGCCTTTGTCGAATGTTTTGAGGACATAAACTTATGTCTCAACGAGCGTGTCAAGCAATAAAGCAACAAATTGTTGTATCCCGACAAGTCTCTCGTTTTGGCTAAGCTGATTGCTTTCCCGCCAAATACGGTGCAATGACAGTTCATTGAAATTTATGTGATCAAATGACAGACAGACAAAGCTCCGAAACGTCATACGTTATAAGTAATGTAATCTGCAGTGCAGGACTGACTAAACGTACACTTACGTGCATGACGCTTTTTTTAAACTGAAAATTAATATTTATGAAATAGGCTTAATCTGAGATGTCACGTTTCATCGTCGATCTTATGCCTATCCTCATTGCTAGATTATGGTCAGGAGCTATCAATACAAAAAAAACTTTTTGGGATTTTTGATTACTGGTACCTACTTAC
This sequence comes from Athrips mouffetella, assembly GCA_947532105.1. Lineage (NCBI taxonomy): Eukaryota > Metazoa > Arthropoda > Insecta > Lepidoptera > Gelechiidae > Athrips > Athrips mouffetella. The sequence goes on from OX383965.1 coordinate 748,787, forward strand.
TTTAAAACGATTCCCCATAGCGTCATGTAACCGGATAAAGAAAGACCATGGGATCGATGTCTTATTTTTGTACTATCTACAATAGTAAAAGCCCGATCAGTGGTAAAAACCCCTAAACAATTACTACATTTTGGACACAAGTTTATAGTAAAGTAGGTACCTATCACAGAACAGAAAAAAAGGTACCTAGGTATTTGTAACAAACCTGAAATGCCAGCAGCGATGACAAAGACGACCGGAGGTCTCGGCGGCGGCGTAATGCCTGTCTAGTTCTTTTAAACGTTGACAGTTGTGTATGAAACTGTACATCAAGATTCGTGAATGCAGCATTGATTAGGATTTAACGTGACCAAATAGAGGTTGTCGCCTTACTCGGGTCTGTGCTTGCAAAATGTATTTACATTCACACCCATAAAAACTTTACTCAGGGTGGGTGTGTGACAGGTAGGCAAAAATTTGTTTAGTTTAAAGGTCTGAGTACCAAACTGAAATTCTGTGCACAATTTTAAAAAGGCCTTACCATTTTCATTAGGATGATTTAATTTCATTGCAATTTTTTTATCATCCCATCCGGGGTGAAATATCCATTTTCATTCATTCATTCATTCATTTATTAATTGCCTCCATGAGTACAAGTGCGTCTTAATGCTAGTGTAAAGTTCTACATGAAACCCTGTTTGGGCATTATGCAATATATTTAAAAGGTAGTTCTACCCATGAAACTGAACAACTTTTCTTCGACCTATGTTCCTTGCGAAAAGTTGTTCAGTTTCATGGCCAGAACCACTTCTTAAAATATGATAAAAAAATAAGTGTATTAATGTGCAGCATAAGAAAAGACTGCAACCCAGCCCTTCACGTTAAATTAAGTAAGTAGTCAGGTACTTACTTAGTACTTATTTCAGAAAAAAATGTGGTTAAGACCGGGACAAGGAACTCCTTCCTGAATTCCACAACAAAAATGTGCATCACCCTATTAATAGGTTCTATTTACTTTCTTTAATTGTGGCTCATCAACATCATAATAGTCATCATATATTCTGCATATAAGTGACAAAGATGTAGAGCTTATGTATTTATTTATTGTATGACTCACAAATTCGACCGAAATCCTTAGCTGAGTGTGTTTCTAACTATAGAAGGAAAAATAACATAAAGTTGAATAAGTGACGCGTGGGTGGGTGGACCGAGACGAGAAGGCCATGTGACGTCATTAGTGCTGCTTTTGCTCTTCAATAAGCTTCTAAATCACTATCTAAGCGTTTCATTTCAATTGTTCCAATCTATACGTACATACATAATATCACGCCTTGTTCCCGTTGGAGTAGGCAGAGACCACAGTTCTCCACCTGCTACGATCTTGACATACTTCCTTTGCTTCCTGAACTTTCATCAATCCTTTCATACATGCTAAAACATAAAATGAAGCGTTTTAGGTTCGTGTATACCTTCATATAACCTTTACTTAGGAGCTGGGTATTTTAAAGATGTTTTCGAGTTAAGGAGTGCCACCCTGCCGATTTTTTCTCCGCAAAATATGGATCTTTTCATATTCATATTTATTTATTTCATAACAATTATAATTTGTGTCGAAATAATAGTTTAGCTAACAAATTCCATCAAATAAAATAAAAATTTAATAAAACTAATTAAATTAAAATCAAATTAAAATTAATGTTAACATTAACATTATTATAATATTTGGTCAAAAGTTAAATACAAAATGTCATAAATAAATCAGGTCAAAAGTTTCACGACTCTATACACTATCCTTCCTTCTGGTTCCTATCCTTTCAGTATTTTCCTTTTCAGTTTCATTCTCTAAGTGATGTTTAGCGAGGTCACCAAGCAACACTAAAATATAAAAGCATATGGTGCAGTCAAAATTCCCAATTTTACAAATATGAGACAAATTGTGGTATTCTCACAATAGTCCGAATAGCTCTATTTTTCAAGGCCCGACGATCAGGCTTTGTCTAGGGAAGCATGCTACATACGCGGCCCTATCGTCAGCTACTACCCGTTCAGATCGAGGTAAAATGCTCACCTATTTTATATAAAAACAATATCACAGAGACTACAAATAGAATAGCAAACGTTTTAAAATAAGCTAGAGTCTGGTCAACGAAATCTTTCCATACAAAACGACGGGAAATTTAAAAATAAAGTTTTAAACCCTGAAAATACAGCAAAATAACAATTTGATCAGTTTGATTTAGTTGGTTTTCAAGACTACAAGTTACTACTTGAAAACCAACTAAAAGTATCAAATTGTTATTTTTCAGTATTTTCAGGGTTTAAAACTTGTTATTTTTAAATTTTCCTCGGTTTTGTATGGACAGCTTTCGTTGGCCAGACTAGGTAATTACTTATGAAAAGATGGAGAAATTGCAACCACATACGGGAATGGAATCCACGTCTTCTTCGTTATAATACGCTAAGCGAAGCATATATTCAGATATATATATTCAGCATATATTCCTGTTAGATCCCCCATGTTTTCGATACCCAAAGGGGATCCTCGTGCAATAGCGGGTGCTATTGGATCCCCCAGGGGATCACAACAGGGGATCGTACTGGAAATTACCTGGTAAACAGACACATAACAAAAACGTAAGGCGAGACCTACCTCGGGTCCTGCGGCGTAGAATACAGCTAGGGTCTTTGCCAACCGCACCATCAACAAACCAACAGGGCAGATAACTTAGCGCACTGAAAAAATCGTCGAAGCACTGGACTTCGGGAGCAAAACCAACGAAAATTCAAGCTGTAGGTATAATACCACGGCTGGGGTATAGCTGCGTTCACACACACACTACGTCATTACCATTGGCATGTTAATGTTAGTAATGACGTAGAATGGTGATGACGTTTGATGGCGATGACGTATGTAAATAATTACGTGCGCGACTGTACCGATACGCAGTTAGAGGCTCTACTCACGAGCGGATCGGACCGGTCCGATTTTAGGTCCACCACGTTTTTGCCCAATGGCAAAATTGTCGTTTGGGACAATCCGGCAAAGCTATTGGACAAAATGGCGGTCCAGAGCTAAATTCGGAGCGGTCCGATCCGATCGTGAGTAGAGCCTCTTATGTCCTCTAAATCTAAATGTCCTCTATTAGGTAGGTACTTAGGAACACCTCAACTTTTGACCTTTACCCTTTTAGGCACCTTTATTATTATACAGGGTGTAAGGGACGGTGTACCGAAAACTGAAAGGGCGTGCTCAGTCAACGAAACTGAACAACTTTCCCAAAGAAACAGTTTTGGGAAATGAAAAAAAATTTTGACCTCTTCATACAAACTGTTTGACGGCACGGTGATGTACCGATAACTGAAAGGGCGTGCTAAGTCAACGAAACTGAGCAACTGTTCGATTAGAGTGAGTAATTTATATGGAGGAATTTTTTTTTTCATTTATAAAAAGTTTCTTTGGGAAAGTTGTTCAGTTTCGTTGAATGAGCACGCCCGTTCAGTTTTCAGTACACCGTCCCGTACATTCTGTGACCTAGGTATGGAGTTTTTTGGTCCTTGTTATGCTTGTTTCCTTTTGGCCAAGATTTCGTGCGTAATCAATCATAACGTAACAGATCTAGGTACCTACCGAAGATATAAGCTGACTAACTACTTGGCGACAGGCTAGTCTGCAGGCAGCATGACATTTTCATTCGATTGCGACGGAGAAGCAATGAGCAGAATTCAAAGACTAATTTGGCATACATTGCTGGGAGGCTTGGTTATGTTAATTGCAATATCCTTACTTCAACGAGCTATGTATGCAGAATTAGTCTTTGAATTCAGCTAGGTGTGATCGTGGCTTTTTGCGCAGGCGGCGACGTGGGACGAATCCCTGCTGAGAATTTTTATTTTACTATAAAGTTTGAGTTTTAAGAATACCTACTATAAATAAATAAATACCTTCATTAAAAAGTCCAATATCATCGTTTTTGGGACAATTTGGATATTTTTAGGGTTCCGTACCTCAAAAGAAAAAAACGGAACCCTTATAGGATCACTTTGTTGTCCGTCTGTCTGTCTGTCTGTCTGTCTGTCTGTCAAGACCCTTTATCTCACGAACGGGTAAAGGTATCAGGTTGAAATTAATACCATATATTAGGATCCATGAACCACACAAGATCTGAAAATTTAAATTTTTTACAACGACGCAATCAAAAGATATGGCATTTTATGTCCTCATCTCCATACATTTATTCAAAAATGAAAAACCTACAGGGTACTTCCCGTTGACCTAAAATTATGAAATTTGGCAAGAAGGTAGGTCTCACGGTACAATTAATGGGAAAAGTCTGAAATCATTAAATATTACAACTTTTCTCACAACTAATGGTAACCAATTGTGATGAGCTCCCGTTTCAAGAACATTCATATAAGAGAGGGGTCAAGTTGGATGGTTGCTGAGGCGATATTTGTTTTAGTTCTATTTAAAAACGGGAACACTTACAAACTTGAAAATTGGTATGTTTATAGGGCATAGGCTATAAAATTACAACAAATAATAAAATTTGGTCAAGCGCGTGTCGGACTCAAGCACATTAACTTAATGAAATTTCAACTAATACAATTATGTTTATGTGGTGGTACGGAACCCTCAGTGCGCGAGTCCGACTCGCACTTGGCCGGCTTTTTTTATAAACAACTTAGGTACAGTCAAGACCAATTCAAGCTTGACACATTTGACTTTGTACCGCGCTTATTTGAGTCAATGTAGAGACGAAATTATCCCGTGTGATGCCAGCCAAAAATAGTACCAACCCATACATACCCGTGGGTGTCGTAAAAGGCGACTAAGGGTTATAAACTGGAGCATGGGCAGCAGCATCCTCCTTTGTATCTTACATCTTACTTACTGCGGTCACCTACAACCGCGGTCCATGGTGCCAGCCGTAACGCTAATGAGCGAGGTGACTATGGTACTTCCCCTCTACATTTTTCCAGCAAAAGCTAGAATTCTAGAGGGAGCTCCCTGTCCTGTAGTGGACGTTTCATGGTATGTTATGATGAGAGACGGAATTTGCACTGCGAGTGTCAATTTTGATTGTACCTTACTAAGTTCTTATTAAAGTCAATTAAAAAACGTACTCAAAGATGAAGAAAATTGCACATCTGTATAAAGAACTGTTAAAAATAATTATTAATACGTCACCTTGACAAATAAATTGAATTAGCACTTTAACGAAATCGGGAAACAAATTACCTTTATCACTTATTGAAATATCCTTATTAAAACTTTAGGTCTTATTTTGAAGCTTGAAATGGTATATTTTATTCTGTCGTAAAATTTAATGCAAGCTGTATGTTATGTAAGACAGGGTGCAGTGGGTTCGACAACATTATTTTTGCTGTTGAAATCGTCTTAAATGATCTTTACTGCTAAAAACTTCAAGCAAGTTTTGAATCGACTAGCGAAGTTTCCAATTGAAATAACAAGTTAATCGCAAAGAGGTCGCGACGTCTGTATATGGGAAATCGGCATCATTCGCAAGATGTGAGTTAGTTCTCAATGCGCGCACGCAGCCAAATGAGTAATGATTGATCGCTTGTCTGCTGTTGGTCAGGACAGTGATTTAAATTGGCCTGACACCTGCAGTGAACTGAACCTGCAGTCGTATCCTTCGATGCTGTTTATGGCGTTGGCGCCAGCTCCTTTACTGTAGTAATCTTTTTAAAATATTCAAATCAAGATTCGTTACTTTTCCCTTTTCTAATTTTATATCTTTAATTGCGTCTCCGTACCCGAAGTGACTTCCATATGGACCAGGGAAGATCATGTGCTGGTGGAAGGTTTTCGGCAATGGTGATATACCTAGACGTCTTCCCGCGGATAAGAGCACGATCAGTTAACGAAACTGTACAACTATCCCTAAGAAACAGGATGACAGGAAAAGCGCCGAGGGTTCCGATATACCTTTAGTATTTTTGGAAGCAATAAAGTCCATTTTTAGGACCGCAAAACTAAATTTGTTTGTAAAGGTTTTTTGCAGATTTCCAAAAAACTGTGGACTTTTTTTGTACGTTTAAAATATATTTTTGTATATTTTACGTCTCTTAGTTTTAAAAAATATCATCCCCCCCCCCTTATTTCCGAAGTTTGTGAAAGGAAAAATCTCTATTAATTACAGTTGACAGAAGTTTATGTAAACATTACAACAAAAATAAAACGATCTTTCTAAGTTGCACAGTTTTTTAGAAATCTGCAAATAACCTTTACAAACAAATTTAGTTTATGGTCCTAAAAATTGACTTTTTTGCTTCCAAAAATACAAAAAGTATATCGGAACCCTCGGCGCATGAGTCCGACTCGCACTTGACCGGTTTTTTTTTCGTAGTTTAACCTATGTTTCTTAGGGAAAGCTGTACAGATTCGTTAACTGAACGTGCTATAAGTTTTTTTTGCATATCCTCAGAAACACGGTAAAACATGTAAGTATACATTTTGCTTGACACATTGGACTTTGTACCGTTCTTATTTCAATAGATATCCGGGCTAGACTCGCACTGTGAGTGTCAAGCTTGACCTGTCGTTGACTGTACTTACATTTTCCGATAGTTAAGTCACAATTCACGAAATAAAATACGCTGTGTCAAAATGACCATATTAGGCAGCATGGCCCGTCGCGTCGTGATCGCACCGTGGCGTATTGACTCATGCCTAACGTAACGCTGATAATCTGATAGTTATGGCGACGATAACAAATAAACTACCAGCTTAAGGTCCATTAATTTCTCTATACAGGTTATAATGGACAGGTTTCCGAAAAGTAAAAGGGCATGATTAGTCAACGTAACTGAACTTTCAGGGAATTTCAAGTTTAATTAAACTTTCAGAAAAAACCGGCCCACCCACACTTGCAAAGATGTTTAAGTAGCAGCACTTTCTGCTGAGGATGGAGCCATAAGCGTACCGTATCCATTTCTTGCGAGGGACCTCCATACTATAATGTATACATTTTAGTCAAATCCTCCCAAGTCACATATTTTACGTTTTTAGGATTTGACTAAAACTTGGGACTAATATCGTAGGGGGTATTGTGCAGCAGCATCACTTCGCATTAGGTAATTTTAAAAACCATATCAAAGACATATAAAAATATAGTAGCTAGCATGATATCATCTTATTTCAAAATCTTTGTTAGGTAAGTACTTGTAGTTGAGATAACCATAACACAAGGTTAAGCTGATAGGAAGATCTGTATGCTGAGATAACAGAAATGTCGCAGTTAAGCCTAACCAGGATTGCGCAACAAGAATATCAGCAACGGGTACGCACGGCATAACATCGTCGGACTGGCCATATAAGCGGGGTGGCGTTTGCCAGCTGGGCCCTAGCCTTTGTGGGCCCCCCATGGGCCTGGCTAGTGCGACCTGTCGCAAACCAAGAGGTAGGTAAGGGGCCCGCGCAGACTAGAGCCCAGCTCTTCCAAGTAGGCACATGTTATATAATGGTTCATACATACCTACTTAGAGAGAAATTTTCGAAGATGTGTCATGTACTCGCCATTGATGTTGATGCCGAGTCCAATCCAGTCCAGGAATTTGAAGACGTCTTCCAATGCAGCGATGAACAGTTAGTGTAGGAGATATGACATCTCCCTGTTTCACTCCTCGCTGCAATTGGATAGGTTTCGAATCCTGGTTCTGGAGACGAACTGACATAGTGGCCGAAGCGCATGTATGTGGTCTATGGTACTAAAGCTTTTACGGAAACCGTCTTGTTCGGGAGGCTGGAAGTACGTACTGATGATGAATACAATTTTGTGGTGTATCCAGATCCCTGTAATAACCCCTGTTTCCGCGCATTTTCATAGTTTTCAAGTTATTAATTTTCATAGTTTTCAAGTTATTAATTTTTAATGAATCAATGTTATGTAGTCTCCATGGTACGAACACTGTCTCCCAAGTCACAGGGTTTTTCTTAGTTTGGGAGTCAGGGTTTCAATACATTGTTTGTTTTCTGTTGAGTGCCTATATTAAGTTCTTTTGTGAAACGTTTTGCATAAATAAACTATTTATTTTATTTATTTATTTTATTTTTTATTAATCTTTTTCTGTATTTTTGAGAATTTTCGACTGGATCGACATATTATATAAAAAGTTGAATACTTTTACTAGATCTTTTTTGCAACTGAATCTTTATGAGTTGTACTTTTATGCATATCATAATCAGCTTTGTCACTTCGAAGAAAGTTATGAAAACCATATACATTTCGTCAAATCATTTCCATATTTTTCATCAAAGTAATGAAGCTGATTATTTTGAGCATTAAAGTACAACTCATGAAGATTCAGTCTGTCATGTCAAAAATTCTCAAACATTCAGACAAAAAACACATAAATCGAAAACTAAGAAAAATCGTGGAACGTAGGGGTCTGGATCTGGGATCTTAATTTTGACGTCAATCTTCCGGCCAATGGCGAAAAAAATTTTGTTATCAGATGGCTAATTTCAAGAATTTTCAACCTCATTTTCTTAGGCCAATGTTAGCCAAGTAGCTCATTAAAAACAACTTCTTTTCATTAATTTTGAAAGTTGAGAGTCTGGCACATTTTTATGGCCTATTAAGGAACCATGAAATTACCTGTTTACAGTTTTATTTAAAGTTGAAAATTTAAGTCATGATTCTAACTTATATATCCCTACAACCTTTTAAAAGCTCCTATGAGCTAGCTTAACACACTCTTGGCCATTACATACAGTTATTGGTAAAGTCAGGAATACGCCAAGCTTGACATATTCATATACATAACATCACGCCTCTTTCCCGTCAGAGAGAGTCCTCCACCTGCTACGATCTTGACATACTTCCCTTGCTTCCTGTTCTTTCATCAATCCTTTCATACATGCTATTCGTATATTGCTTAGATAATGGAAATAGAACAACTTAGTTAAGCTTCTCGTGCTCCAGACTGTGTATTTCTAAATGTTCAGCATCTACTAATCTATGTACAGTTAACGACAGGTCAAGCTTCACACTCGCAGTGCGACTCTAGCCCGTACGTATATTAAAATAAGAACGGTACAAAGTCCAATGTGTCAAGCTTGATGTGCTCTTGACTGTACACAGAGTGTAAGGGACAGTGTACCGAAAACTGAACGCGTGTGCTCAGTCAACGAAACTGAACAATTTTCCCAAACAAACATTTTTGGAAAATGAAAAGATATTTCGATCTGTTTATACAAACTGTTCGATCAGAGTGAGAAATTTGTATGGAGAAGTAAAAATTTTTTTTTCATTTCCCAAAAATTGTTCTTTACGAAAGTTTTTCAGTTTCGTTAACTGAGCACGCCCTTTCAGTTTTCGGTACACCGTCCCTTATACCATTTATGTTAGCCTAGCTAGGCACACACACTCTTAGTATTTAAGTGGAGCTATCTTGATTCAAAACTTCACCTAAGTCGAGTATGTAAGCTTTTACAGCCTTCGTCAGCAGAAATCCTTTCTTAACTTTACTTCTTGCATTACTTCAATGTTTTATGCTTGACTTCTAAATCCACCGGTTTTGGCTTTGTCAGTCAGTTTTACGAATTTTCACGTAGATGTAGATAGTGCAGTAGGTACTACTGATTTTTGCTGTATGAGATCACAAATACGATGGTGTTTGAAGGTTGACTCACCTTGCAGACCTATCTGTGAATATGGTATCAATGTATCATGCACACCTTTCTCAATACGTTCTCAATCAACCTCACGTTCGCTTTTCCTAATATGACAACTGACAGGTGGACATACCCTGTGATTGACCAACTTACATTTAACACTGCTAAAACAACATGAAGTCACAACTTCGAATCTTATTCTTTATGCTCAAAGGTTATTCTCGGCAGGTAACATTGCAAAAAGCGTGGTAATACGTGCAAAAGCTCACGAACTATGGACAGTATTGTCGTATTGTGTTTCATTATAAATGGCAGAAAAATGGGAGCAAGTCCATAATATCTCAAAAAATAGCGCGGTCTTGAAGGCACGTAGAGCTCTAGATTTTACGGTGCCTTGTTTTTTCAATCGTAGTCGTGGGAATGGGCAAAAAGTTGATCAGTAGTACATGCATATATTTTGCTATCAAGAACTAATTAAAAGTCACCCTATATAAAGCTCTAAATCGTCTGTAAGTAGGTAGGTATATTTTTAAAGTATACATGTCCAGGCAAACCGTATAATTCGCCGTTTACAAACGGCGGGCAAACTGTAAATGGTCGGCAAATTGTAAAACTGCGCCGGCAGATTGTAAACGGGTTTACAACCTTCAGCTGCCGGGGGGTGCCAGAAACGAATTACGCGCCGTTTTGTGAAATGCCGCTGCATTATGTAAAATGCCGAATTAAAAATTATTCGGCATTTTGTAATATGCCAAGGCAAACCGTGAAACGATGAATTATACAATTTGCCTGCGACATACTCGTACACTCAATTTTTTTTTTTATTACTAAGTGATATTAAAATAGTAAATAGTAGCTATTATGATGTTTACAAGTAGTGTTAGATTTAGGCAAAGGATATCTGGTAAACGTGTGTATCTAGGTGAGGGTTAGGTTAGGACGTGCGCGTGCGACTCTCACACGCTGTGTCATGCATGTCACGCTGACTGAGCGCACACGGGGGATCCTCGTCATCACTTTGCAACAAACCATTCATCATCTATCATATCGTGTGGGTTGCAAGGTCGATGACCGACCTCACATAACCTGATGACAGAGCTGTTGAGCCGCCAAAGGCTTCGGACATGGCTCATCAACGACTACATCCATAGATAGTAGTCAGGACTAACAGCTTAACGTGCCTTCCGAAAGACGGAATCATCTAACTTTTCAGACAATCAGGTGTTTCATCCTGCAATGTCCTAACCAAACTGGAGAGGTCGCACAAAGGGATTTTTGTTTGACAGTGTCCCCACCGGGAATCGAACCCGAACCTCCAGACCAACGAGGCTTTTGGTGTCATGACTCATGACATGAGTGAGAACTGCGTGGGTTAGGTAGGTAGTTAACATTTAGGTATCATCAACCATATCATCAACTCAGTCGCAAGGTGGTCGCAAGTTTGTCTAGCCTTGTTGAGCTGCCAAAAATCCTCTGACATGCATCACAACTTCCTAAAGTCAAAGACAAATTTGGCGTACATTGCAGAGAGGCTCTGTTTCTTGTTCTTACTTCAGTGCGCAGTGTATTCTGAATTAGTTTCTGAGTTAAGGAAGCGTTTTTGTATCGTTCGCTTTAAGTTGATCCTGGAAAAAACTAAAGTTACTAATTTTCGAGATAGTAAACAAATGAGTATTTCATTAAGAGCCATAGACAGGGATAAGGTCAATAAGTAAAAATAAAAAATACGAATTTTTTTCGGTTGCAAATAATAATATTAAAAATTAATTTAGTGTTAGCTACAACCACCACGCTGCGCTGGCAACACCAACCCATCGCCTATATAAGCGGGCTGGACACCCGATGGGCCTCTCACTCGCTGCTCGAACATCAACACGATCGGACCTCTTAGGAGCGTTATAGTTAGCCGTTGTACCTAGGTCGTATCTAGCCCTTTAAGATTTCCTGAATATTGTCCTTGTTGTGTTAATTTAATAGAAGTTCGGTTTGTCATCAAATGTGGTGTTATTCCAATAAAATGTTGGATAGGTTCATCTGTGCCTCATTTCCTAAGAACAACCCCCTTACCGTCTGGTTTCTTACATCAGAAGTGTGTAAAAAATCTTCACGCGTCTTCGCTCATGTTCCATCCATTTTGTTCAGTTTTACGTGTTTTCCTGTGTGTTGGTTAGAAGGTAAGTGGTGTTCATAGTTCTACAAGTCTGTCTGTGGATCTAGATCGAGAAATCGTGCCAATTTCCCGCATCAAAGGCATTCCTGCAATCATATCTTTGTCTAAAAAGCCACGTGGTTATTGTGCTTTTCAACATTTATGGCTATACGCAGCGATTGCTTCCGCTCAGAATCAGTATTTTTCATTTCTTTTTGTCACGTAGACGATCCACTAGACATTCAAAGACATCGTGATTTTTCATACAGTTGTCGTCGCAACGGCGGTTATTTTAGAACCCAATATGTTGTTTAATGAGTTTATTTAGGAATGAAGGTAGACAAATAATTTTGCTTCAAAGTTTTCTTAAGCAAGTTGAGATAATTTCACATGTTGTTTTTGCGTCGACCCGCAAAATAGAATTCAGTACGATTGGCCGGACGTCGATAGTGACACATTGACCTCAGTGATTCTTTGTAGCGTTGCGCTAGTTCGGTTCATACAGGTTTTGTTGTCAAGTTGTTACCACCAACTTTACTTGGCAGTCTGGAACGCGATTCCACGAATGTTTTAGAAGATAGCTGAGAAAATCATAACGTAGTTGAACGTTGTTGTGAGCAAACCTTGTTTGTACAGGAAGGTTGATATTTTCGGATGACGGTACGTGTTCAATAGGTGTTTGGTGAGAAAAGTCTCGTTCCTTTCTACACAACCGAGTAGTAAAGTTTCGTTTATAATTTGAAAGTAGGTAGCAGAGCAGTTTTGCAAAACAAAAATTGTGTCTGTAGTTGTACGGGTTGGAATCGTGCACACTCGTACGAGGTCGTACGAAAGGTCAAGAAGGCCGAATTGTAGAAAGAAATGGTCAGGAAAAAGTGATTCTTAGGTTTACATGTGGATTTTTTAAGTAAATTTTTTATTTAGGAACATTTTAATTGATTGTTTGTGCACCATTGTGGGTAATTTTTCCGTAATCGGTAAAGTTTTTATTAAGCGGAGAACAGCCATAGGTTGAGTTTGGTTCCTCGTTTCGTGGAATAGCCTCATAGCAACTAAATGGACAGAAAGTGTTATTTTCACGGATGACTTTGTAGCGTTGTTCAGTTAATGAAAGGACTTACTGATTCAACAAAACGAGTAGTGTTTAGCCGTAGATTATGTCGGTGTCTAGTTCACTTATTGGTTAATCGTGTTTCGGCTTTCTTTGGTGAAAAGAAAAGACAGCAAGGATGTAAGGCACACCAATGATATCTTTGAGGCACACGTGGTATAGAACACTGCGTCGTAACGTAAAATGATGTGGTGCTGTGATGGCGTCAATTAAAATAAAAGTTGTTTGTATTTTCGTATCGATTTATTAGTCTTATTTGTGAAATACAGAGACATTCGACGAGCGCGCAGTAAAGTTTCTTCGAGCTAGTGTGAGTCAACATCAAGCGAGATGGGCCAATATCTGCTAGTAGCCATTCTTGCTTTGTTTGTAATTGTCGACTGGTCATTGTCGATAGTCGTCGACACGCAGTGATAGTATTTTTGTAGCTGGAAATTGAACTTTCGATATTTCGACACCGTGGCATGATCACGGGTGAACCGGAGTGTATGGTTATGGTATCTACCCTCCTTTGAGAGTACCTACTTGGAGCGACACGAGATATGTCACGCTGGACCTGCTGACTTGGAAAAGATCAAGGAGAAGATGAATTAGCCCTCCGTACAGGATTACAACAACGACTTATGTGCTATGTGGTGGCCGCAAAACGATCAGTTATGCGTGAATTTGATTAAGATTACATTTGTGCGCAAAAAATAGATTGGAAGTAAGTAGGTATCCATCCTCTTGTTTAAAGGTAAGCCAGTTTTTGCTAACAAGCAAAAGAGTCCTCATTATTGCCTACCCACTTGTTGTCTTTATATCAATGAGAAAAGGACGTGAGCTAAGTCCGTAAGTTGTTGTCTTTCGTTACATCCATCACAAAAGTGGGAAACGAGTACCAAAGTGTGACCGTAAGTGCTAAGACATATCGAACATTTTCTGTGCTTCGGAAGGTATGGCGACACTTTGGCTACTGTGACTGTTAAGGTTAGGTAGTAGATCCCTAATAAGGAATAAGAATGGTACCTACAAAGATAGTTTCAAGTTTGTGATTTTTTGTGTAATGTTTGTGTAGGTAGATGAGCTACCAGAATAATGCAAAAGCAGTCCTAAATTGGCTTTCAGAAGATACCAACAGTGTTTCTGTGCATTCGTGCGAGATTGGATGCTCTCAGCTTTGCTTTTTACTAAAGTTCTTATTTTAGTCTGTTTTAGATGTGATCTGAAGGTATACTCGTACTGCTAGAATCAAAGATACAGTATTCTAGCAGAAGTGGGATGATCCATGAGAGTGAATTTCACAAACTACCACTGACATCGGAGATCAACATTGTATGTGCAGAGAGGAGGTAAATCACTCGCTATGTGTTTAGGAAATGACAGTGACTCCTTGAGGTACCTACACAAGCTTATGAACTCGGTAAGGTTTTACCAATTATTATTAAATATATTAAAATATTAAATATTTTTATTTGCAAACAACAAACATCGGTAATGTTTTACAGCAACAGTACGAGTATACAGTTTGCCTAAAAATATAACAATTTTTGTGCCAACTGACATCTAAGCTAGGGAAACCTGTGTTTTAGATGTCAGCATTCCTTGCAATGACTACATCGAGAGACAAACAGGGATTGCATATTATAAAATCATAGTTTTGTACAATCAACGACAGGTCAAGCCGGACACTCGCAGCGTGGCTCTAGCCAGTACATAGTGAAATAAGAACAGTGCAAATTCCAATGTGTCAAGCTTGATATGCCCCTGACTGTACAAGAGCAATAACAAGAGTGCGTTTGCGTTAGAAAGCGAGAAATGTATATATGTAGGTAATACGTAAGTATGTATGTGTGTAAGTGTGTGTGTTTGTGGGGGCAAAGTGTAAAGTGTGTGGGAGTGACTGCAAGTGCAAAAATAGTTAAATACACGAAATATGATTAAGAAATATGTTAGAAAAAAGGAATATTAAATAATGGGGATTAGTAATTTTTCTGTATCATCGTACGTCAAAGTCTTTAGCCAAATTTGAACTTTTCTTTTAACTTCAAATTTATTAAACGAATAAATATCAATTTTCTTATGAACAACATTATAAAGTCTACTACTCAATGCTAGCAGTTGCCGACCGGCGAAGGCGGTACGGTGACTCGCAACAAAGCTGACGGGGCAACCTTTCCTTTTAGTTAAGGTTGTATCGTTCAAGGGTAACTGTGCATGTCTGTATAACACAGCTCTTAGTATAAAAGTCTGTCTCACTGTAAGTACTTGAGCCTCGGAGTATAATTTACTTGTCGAAAAATCACGTTTCTTAAACAGCATCACTTTCAAGACTGCTCTTTGCGCTCTTTCGAGGTCCAGTAAATATGTTTTGTGAGTACCTCCCCATATTGGGATCGCATAAGATAATACAGATTGACACAAACTAATATAAACCTTACGGAGGGTTTCAATATCAGCAGATGATCTTAGATTTTTAAACAGGTAAATCAGTCTTCTCGTACGGGTACAGAGTGACTCGATTTGCGCATGCCAATCTAGTTTTTCGTCCAAGAGGACTCCAAGATACTTCACACTAGTTACCATTTCCAAGGCGCCACAGTCACAGGTTACTGAGTCGACACCGCAATGATGGGCTATGATGGATTCGGATTCAGGTTGTTGAGAACTACGCGAGAGAGTGAACTTAACACACTTTGTTTTCTCAATATTCAGTGTAAGCAAGTTGTTTGATAGCCAAGTCATCACATCACGAAGAGCAAGTTCCGCTGACTCCTTGGCTTTCACCCAGTCCGTACCATAGGCCAACAGTGCGGTGTCATCGGCATATGTAAAGATTTCACAATTTGGAAGCGGCAATTGACAAAGACCGTTGATATAAATTTTGAAAAGTGTAGGGCCGAGAATGCTGCCTTGTGGGACACCGTAGCTAACCATTTCCTCATTACTAAGCAATGAATTAATTTTAACACATTGAGTTCTATTACAAAGATAATCTTGGAACAGTTTATGTGGGACTCCACGAATGCCCAAACGTTCCATCTTCGACAGGAGGATAGGAATAGAAACGGTGTCGAATGCTTTCGAGAGGTCCAGGAAGATGCCATAGCATTTTAATTTATTATCAATTTTTGCGGTAAGAGAGTTTGTGAGGTCACCTATGGCATCTTCCGTGGAGACACCCGTCCTAAAACCATACTGGTTGCTAGCGATTATATCGTATTTATCAAGAAAATTAGTAAGTGATTTATTTACAATACGCTCTAATATTTTTGAAAATACATTTAATATAGAAATTGGCCTATAGTTGGCAATCACACGTTTATCCCCTTTTTTGTAAATTGGGTGAATAACAGCTTTTTTAAGAGCTTTAGGGAACTTCCCCAGGGTCACACAGAGATTACATATGTGAGTGATGGATGGTATCAAGGATGAGCGCGATGATTTAATTAGACTGGGCGGTATGTCATCCCAGCCAGTAGCACAATCGGAGCGAAGGGCCATTATTGTAGTCTCTACTTCGGCTGAATCCACTGGTAGCAAAACAAATGAATTTGAAGATAGTGTGAAGTTGTTAGTGGAATCTGAACTTGGTGCAAGACGCGATCTTGTTATTTTTGAAGCAAGATCTGATCTGATTATGTATCTGACTTAGATCTTTTTATGCCATGATGTTGTCGTCGTGGTGTGGCAAAATCTGTGTGAAAAGTTATGGAACCACTGTATTGTTGAAAGATGTAACATAACCACTTATGTAGGTAACAATTAAAACAAAAATGGTCAGGTACGGCCGAGCAGTTGAGTGCTGACGTTTGTGGCTATTAATGGTTCTTATGCATTCTTGAACGAGGCCACTATTTAAAGCTACAAGCGTTCCTGTTATTTGTGCGTAGATTTATAGATCTACTTTTCTACCTGTTTCGTCTTACATTGTGCTTTTGTTTTTATGTTTTATGTGTGTTTCGGCTGGCTGAGTGGCTGGCGACACCTGATCTATCGGGATGGGTCTTCCTGTCCAAGGCTTCGCAGAGTACCGGCAAGCTGGATTCTGGCGTGTGCTGTACAAGGTTACGTGCGTGCTTCCCCACCACCGCTACGAGCTGGAACTTCTGGTGTTGTGGCTTACGTCCACTGTGCCTTTGGTTTGTCTGGACAATGACTATGGCTTGTGTCACCGGGTTGTCGTTTAATAAGCCTACGTCTATTGTGCCAGTGGTTTGTCTGGTGTCGGGTCGTTAAAGCCTACGGCTACTGTGCCTACGACTTTAACGGCTTGAGTCTGATATCAAGCAGAACTTTGGGCCTCTGATATCTGAAGGCGGGTAACCCCTGTGCTTCCAACGATCTGGTTTTTGAAGGCTGGTAACCCCTGTGCTTCCAACGATGTTTCTTACAAAATCATGGATGGAAATGGTAATGACCTATCCATGGATTTGTAAGGGTACTACTGGTGTGAAAATCTCCTTTCAAGTTGCTCCTTTTCATGGGACTACGTATGATAAAAGTCCGGAAATTTATCATATGGGGTTTCATAGCTTCCCTCTCTAACGTAATTTTGCAAAATCTCTTTGAAAAGATAATGCGTCATTCATCTCGAGTTATTTGTCTGAAATTTTTATTATGTTGATAAGTACCGACAGATCTCCTCAACAGAGTAACTACTATGGTAGCAAAAGTGCACGCTTGTTATCATACTGGTTCAATAACGTAATGAACAAACTGAGACTACTTGTTAGCTTCCTATTTCAGACAAATAACAGTTGTTCTAATCTGCGATGTGCATCAAATTCTGTGTTGCCATTCATGTGCTTAGATACTGATGACGAGTTCCATTATGTGTATGGAGCGACATAGCGAACCCGGAACTGACTGCTTCGGGAGTGACCCGCGGTCGCGCCGTTTCATTCCCGCTGCGTCGTGTGGTGCGGTGCCGCCGGGTAGAGCGCTCGGGAGGTGCTGCAGCAGGGTGCCACAGGACCGGCTCCCATCAGCAGCCGCAGCCGTCACATACTCTTGTCGGCCTGCACTTCAACCGGACGCAAGACGTATCAACAAACTTGGTGAGACCAAACCAATTATTTTATTAAGTCATCACGTGTTGCGATGAGACTAATCACAAGACAGTTAAAAGTCGTATCTAGTGCAAGTACCCAAGTACTTATTAGAACTGTAGAACCTAAGATAAAGTCTGGTACAGCTGAGATGACTGAGATAAACGCATTAATCCATCAAGCGAATTCAAACTTCACGTTATTCGCTAATTCTTTGTACAACCTATGCGTAAAAGCATACACATATTATGTATGCTGTACAGTGTGATGATGATTTGTCAGTTTCGAAACTGACTGACTAATTTCTGATTTCTTTGTTTTGACTGGATTGCATAGAAGAAAGACAGGTTCAGGTTATTTTTATTTGTTGATGTTCAGAGCCTTTTTCCTGCAGGTTCTGATGACAATGAAGAGATGCAGCCAGGACAGCTACTTCGAGTGACGTGGCTTGGTCATGTTCAAAAGCCATCGTGGACGCTGGCATGTCAGGAGAGGCCGTGTTAGCTACAACCACCACGCTGCGCTGGCAACACCAACCCATCGCCTATATAAGCGGGCTGGACACCCGATGGGCCTCTCACTCGCTGCTCGAACATCAACACGATCGGACCTCTTAGGAGCGTTATAGTTAGCCGTTGTACCTAGGTCGTATCTAGCCCTTTAAGATTTCCTGAATATTGTCCTTGTTGTGTTAATTTAATAGAAGTTCGGTTTGTCATCAAATGTGGTGTTATTCCAATAAAATGTTGGATAGGTTCATCTGTGCCTCATTTCCTAAGAACAACCCCCTTACCGTCTGGTTTCTTACATTAGTTTTTGTCAAATATCGATTAGCCGTATAGCAGAATGAAACGTAGCCATGGCCAGTCTTAAAAAAAAACTGACAACTGGTCTAATGCCGGCTCCAGACTCTCACGAGGCGCCTCGTACGAGGCTCTCGCACGAGTCTTGGCGAGTGGAGGCTGCAGGAGTGCTAGCCATCCACACTCTCGATTTATTCAGTTAGCCGCTACGTCTACTAAAAGATGGACGTATTTGAAGTTACTGCGTTAGCCACCCTAAGTCACCATTAATAATATTTTTTTTTAGTTTTTGGCTCCTGGGGTATATATTTAATGCTTTGCTTATCCGATCCCTCGCCTCGTTCACTTTATTTTTATCCTTGTGGTATGTTTTTGTAACAACAACAACAAATGAGCGAGCACGAAAGTGTGGTTGATTCCCTCGCCTCACCCTCTCGTGTAATTTGACTCGCGTCCGAAAAACCGACACAAAACGGAGCGCCAGCGAGGCGAGGCGAGAGAAGACGAGGGGACACGAGCGCACCGTCCTCACTCTCGCGCTCGCGTTCCCTCCTGTTGCCTCCTGGAGAGTCTGGATGGGGCAAAAGTAGTCTGTGGTCGGTTTATACAGCTGTTAGTTTTTTTTTATGATAGGCAATGACTACTCATCAGTCATCACATTCTGCCATACGACCTATCGATATTTGACGAAAACAATTTTTTTTAAACTTCGTCATTTATGGCCGAAATAAACTAGTATTTTTTATTTATCTTTAATGATCCTATTCCTGTTTATGAGCCAAGTTTCAAGGTAACTTATATAAGTTTCCTTTGCAAATTATCCTCACCTTGCATTTATACTGGATTTCACAAGATTTGCGTTTACCAAAAACCAATCCTCTCAGTTTGGCGCCCAATATGGGGCCTACGCTAAAACTATTCTTTGTTTTGTTACCAGGCTATATACATTTGGTGGGCTTTGGTAGTTTATAAATACAGAGCAAATCTAGGTCGTCCAGCTACTGACATTAAAAAAAATACGTAAGTAGGTGTTCATAAGCAAGCATAATAAAATAATAATGCATTTCAGTGCACATTTATGGCGCCCAGAATGGGACAAGATAAAAAATACGGTCAAGTACGAGTCAGACTCACGCACCGAGGGTTCTGATATACCTATAGTATATTTTTGGAAGCAATAAAGTCCATTTTTAGGACCGCAAAACTAAATTTGTTTTCTAGAAATATTTCTAAAAAACTGCAATTTAGAAAGATCGTTTTATTTCGCTGTAATATTTACATAAATTTCGATCGATTGTAATTAATTCAGATTTTTCCTTTCACAAAATTCGGAGATAAGGGCGGGAATTGTATTTTTTTGACATAACTTTTTCATCATAACTTGAAAACTAAGAGTCGTAAAAAATACAAATAATATATTTTAGAATGTACAAGTAAAGCCCTTTCATATGATATGCCCGCTCGACCTAGTAGCGACAATTTGAAATTTGCCCCCCCCCCCTATTTGAGCCCCCTTTACTTTAATAATATTTTTTTTTATTCTTTTATGTGCAATTACGTTGGGCAACCATATTCTAAAACTATACCAAATTTCTAGTCGATAGCAAGCTTTGTCGGCGTGGATAAAATGTATATTCGTACTAATTTACAGTTTTCTAGTACAAAAGTCTCTAAGCTTAAACGCGGACGGACAGACAGACGGACATAACGAAACTCTAAGGGTGTTTTTTAGTATGATACCCTAAAAACCACTTATGGGATCAGCTGTTCATATTAAAGAATAGTTGACAGAATGATAACATCTACAAATTCTAGTCACTAATAACGCAAGTAGTATTTAAAAGTACTTACATTGCTGAGTTTGTAGGTATTTAGTTTCGCCGCTCGAGGTTATTTATGAGGCGGCTAATGGGACAAAACATGGTGTTTATTTATTGGTAGTGTGTCGCCTACAACTTAATGAGCCTAGTAGGGTCCTAAAGTTGACATAAATGTTCCAACAATAAGCAGGATTCGACGCGATGACATCAAACCACTGAAAGAAAGAATAATCATTAAAACTCAAATGGATGAAATCAAATTCTTTTTTAAGGTTCCGTACCCGAAGGGAGGGTCCAAAAGGTGCACAAAGCATCTTCAAAATTAAAGCTTCTCTAAATCTATTGGTGTGGCTTTCTGTTTCGAATTCCGATGACAAAGAAAGTGACAGCAATAGATTTGAAGGAACTTTATAGCTAAAGATGCTTTGAGCAATTTGCTGAAAGTCTGATATTATAATGTATATGATCTCTATTTAGACCTTGTATTTCGCCACAACTACGGCGTCGAGAACCTGACCATTCCCACGGTTTAAAAACCCATTCAGTTTAATTTTCCGATAAATTAAGCCAAATGAGAAATGTATGAGTATTTCTAGATCAAGACTGTTAGTCGTGCTAATGGCGCTTGTATGGTATTGCACGTTTTATTTTATTTACCGAGCTACTTACTTGGTCATAGTAAGGATACGCTTGATGACGTCATTCATTTACCAGCAATTTTTAATTATTTTTAGGGTTCCGATACCAAAATGGTAAAAAAGGAACCCTTATGGTGCGATTTTGTCTGTCTGTCTGTCACACCTCTGTATCTCAGCAACCACTTATGTTATCGAAGGATAAATCTGAAGTAATTACAGTTGACAGAAATTTATGTAAACATTACAGCAAAAATAAAACAATCTTTCTAAGTTGCACAGTTTTTAGAAATCTGCTAATAACCTTTACAAACAAACTTAGTTTTGCGGTCCTAAAAATGGACTTCATTGCTTCCAAAAATACAAAAAAAATATCGGAACCCTCGGTGCGCGAGTCCGACTCGCACTTGACCGGTTTTTTTTATTGTTGATTGGCTTACTTTTGACCTCGATCTAGTCTTGAGGACAGAGATGAGGAGGTAGATGGAACGAGATTGCCCAGAATAAGCCTACTCACTCGCGACTTGAATAGATTCGGGTTTTATGAACTCGGGAACGCAGACGACGCAGGCAGATAATTCCACTCTAAGCCGTGCGAATTATAAAAGATGTTTCAAAGCGTGGAATATCAACCAAATATGGGTGATATTCTGCGATACGTCTGTGCTCCCGATGGTAGGAGGGGGATGGTGGAATAAGCTCTTGGAGCTCTTAAGCAAACAATCTGTGAAAGACCCACAGACATGCAACCTTGCGAAGGTGGGCCAGACTGTGAAACTTGGTTTTCACCAGCATCTCATCACCAACGAGCTTCTTGGCTCTGCGATATATCGAGTCAAGTGGTTCACTACAAATAACCATAATCAGAAATAAACCATCTATGGTTTTAGTGACCTACAGTTAATACAGTATGTCCAGTAAAAATACGGCTTTGCAAAACATTAAATGCTAATAGCTACTTTTTTGTGTATATCGTATTTAAATATGATGTTAAGACGCAATATTTACGAATCCACCTTAAATTTAAAGCGGAATATTTTTTTCGAATAACAGCTAAGGCAAAAATAGTAATAGACAATTATATACTTTATATCATAGATAAACGTATACTTTACATATAGGCATCAAAATCCACCATAAATATATTTAAAAATATCAATTTATTTCAAAATATAAAATCTCCACTTATTTTTACATATAAGGGCCAATAAAGTCGAGGTAAAATAATAGCAATAAACTGAGCTAAACTCAACCTTTTTAAATGTAAGTGATTTTTATATATATTCACAAAAATGCCATACTAAATAAAAAAAAAGTTTTTTGTAATCGCTGGTTTACAATGATTTTGTAAACATTTATGTTGGATTTGCCAAAAATCTATATATATAAAAGAAGAAGGTGACTGACTGACTGACTGACTGACTGACTGACATATCAACGCACAGCCCAAACCACTGGGTCTAGAGATTCCAAATTTGGCATGTAGGTTCCTTATGAGGCCTAGGGGTGCACTAAGAAAGGGTTTTACAAAATTCCACCCCTAAGGGGGTAAAATAGGGGATGAAAGTTTGTATGAAAGTCCGTCAGTTTTGAAGTTAGGATCTTCAAAATTTGTATTTAGGCTGACGACTAAAAATTATTAATTACGTGTCTCAGAGTTTTTGAAAATTCGACACCCTTAAGGGTGAAAAGGGGGATGAAGTTGAAAATTCTTTATTCTTAAAGTAAAATCCACATAATTTATTATTTAGGCATTAATTATGTAATTCTATGCAACGTTCATCACTGTTATTGAAATTCCACCCCAAATTCAACCCCTAAAAAAGGGAAATGGGGTAAAAAAGTCTAAAAACCAATATGGGTATCGTTTGTATGGTTTATCGGGTCGCTGATTACGAAAACTACAACAATTTTGAAATCAAACGTGGTGGACGTGAAATACCATCATCCCCCTGGGGATGGAGTTGGGGTGCGATAGGTTTGAAATGTCTAAAAATCAATATGGGTGTCGTTTGTATGGTTTATCGGGTCGCTGATTACGAAAACTACAACAATTTAGAAATCCAACGTGGTGGACGTGAAATACCATCATCCCCCTGGGGATGGAGTTGGGGTGCGATAGGTTTGAAATGTCTAAAAATCAATATGGGTGTCGTTTGTATGGTTTATCGGGTCGCTGATTACGAAAACTACAACAATTTTGAAATTCAACGTGGTGGACGTGAAATACCATCATCCCCCTGGGGATGGAGTTGGGGTGCGATAGGTTTGAAATTTCTAAAAATCAATATGGGTGTCGTTTGTATAGTTTATCGGGTCGCTGATTACGAAAGTTACAACAACTTTGAAATACAACGTGGTGGACGTGAAATACCATCGTCCCCTGGGGATGGGGTTGGGGTGCGATAGGTTTGAAATGTCTAAAAATAAATATGGGTGTCATTTCTATGTTAGGGATAGCAGTTAAATTGGCGTAAGGGGTAGGGATAGGGACAGGTAGAGGTAGAGAGGAAGAGAGGTTGAGAGGTAGAGAGGTTGAGAGGTAGAGAGGTAGAGAGGTTGAGAGGTAGAGAGGTAGAGTGGTAGAGAGGTAGAGAGGTAGAGAGGTAGAGAGGTAGAGAGGTAGAGAGGTAGAGAGGTAGAGAGGTAGAGAGGTAGAGAGGTAGAGAGGTAGAGAGGTAGAGAGGTAGAGAGGTAGAGAGGTAGAGAGGTAGAGAGGTAGAGAGGTAGAGAGGGAGAGAGGTAGAGAGGTAGAGAGGTAGAGAGGTAGAGAGGTAGAGAGGTAGAGAGGTAGCGAGGTAGAGAGGTCGAGAGGTAGAGAGGTAGAGGGGTAGAGAGGTAGAGAGGTAGAGAGGTAGAGAGGTAGAGAGGTAGAGAGGTAGAGAGGTAGAGAGGTAGAGAGGTAGAGAGGTAGAGAGGTAGAGAGGTAGAGAGGTAGTGAGGTAGCGAGGTAGAGAGGTCGAGAGGTAGAGAGGTAGAGGGGTACATACAGGTACAGGTAGAGGTAGAGGGAGAAGGAGGGGAAGGGGAGAGGGAGGGGGAGAGGGAGGGGCAGGGGGAGAGGGAGGAGGGGGAGGGGGAGAGACAGGGGGAGGGGGAGGGGGGGAGGGAGAGAGAGGGAGAGGGTTTTAGTTTTTCTTAATTACTTCTGCGAATTGGCTCTGTTTTGAAATATTACATAAAGGTGTCTCTCATCTCTCTCTTCACATTTGTTAGGATACTGCTGCTAAGTTCCTCTGTTCTGAGTAATTTATGAGTAACGTCTGTATATTATATAAAATTCAGCTGGATCTGGAATTATACTCATTGATTTGCGCAGGGTTAGTCCTGCTTTTCCTTAGTTTAAAATTACCCCGAAATGACGGGAAAATATCTCATTGCTTCGGAAAACCGGTAACAACATAAATACGAAATCCACGCGAGCGAAGCCGCGGGCAACAGCTAGTGTGATTATATAGCACTATTTAAATTATTAGAAAGCAAAACGGATCGATTACTATTTTTGGTTGCGAAGATAAGCTATATTTAAATTTCGTGCTATAAAAGTTAAACAATACAAAAAAGCTAATATTTTTAGGTGGATTCATGTAAATTATGAAATTCTGAATATAATAGGTCTTTACCTATGAAATTGCCGTTTTGTATGGCGAATTTTAGGTAAACTCAATTTTCAGTACTAACATTTTTGCGTTTTACTTAGGAACTAAAAATCCAAATTTTAAATATTTATTTATACATGATTGGGAAGACATTAAGCTAACAGAAGCTTAAATTTAATTTTCGAAAAATATTTTCTGTAAAAAAATATAACAAATCTAATGATGAAATCGGACGACACTTAAGACGAACAATTTTCGAACCATAATTTTTACGTATCAAACTAAAAAGAAAAACTTTATTTTATGCGTAAATTGTTAACCTTGAAGTCAACTTTCAAATATAAGACAAATGAAAAAAAAATGCTTTAGAATTATAGGAATTATGATCTCATTAATCTGTAGGAAAATTTCGGCAATTTCATAGGTAAAGACCTATTATAGTAAGCCGTAAATAAAAAAAATAATCTATTAACATTTTTTTCCGAAATTCCATATTTTTTTAATGTTTGGACGGCAAAATAAATAAATAAATGAAGTAAATTTAGGTGGATTCCATTAAAAAGCTTTACACAGAAATATAATCTATCGATCTGAAAAAGAATCACGGCTATTATCAATTATTTCCGTTTCGCCATACAATCTCTCGTAATTTTACTGGAGTAATAACACTGAATTATTTTTGCGACTTTTCTTTCCATTTTTCTTTGAGCTAATGAGTACAGTCAAGAACCGGTCAAGTTTGACACTTGCAGTGCGACTCTAGCTCTTAAGGCGGTTAAAATAAGACGGTACAAATCAGTCAACATTGACGTGATGTTGACTGTACCTACGTACTGGACGGGCGACGCGCGACGGAAGGAAAGAGAGCTTTTTGAAAAAATCTGCTTCGCTGATCCAATTAAATCTCAAGGTGAATAGTGTTCCGTCTCAGTTATTTGATGGGTTCGTTCACTGTGCACATTCTAGCGTAACAGACTAAAAATCCGGTCAAGTGCGAGTCGGACTCGCACGCCGAGGGTTCAGATATACCCGTAGTATTTTTAAAGGCAATAAAGACAATTTTTACGGCTGCAAAACTAAGTCTGTTTCTAAAGGTTTTTGCAAATAATGCAGAATTCTAATAAACTATGCTACTTACAGAAATTGTTTAATTTTTGCTGTATTATTTACATAAACTTGTATTGACTATAGGTAATCAATTCCGATTTTTGCTTAGAAAACTTCGGAGATAAGCCCCCCCTTATCTCCGAAGTGAAGAAATGGTATTTTTTTTGATATTTTTTTTCATAACTTGAAAACTGAAAGTCGTAAAAAAGTACAATAAAGTATTCTGAAATGTTTAAGTAGGTACAGCCCTTTCACATAATGTCCCACTTGACCTAGTAATTTTGCCCCCCCCCCCCCCTACTTGAGCCCCATTTACAATAATAATATATTGTTTTGCAAGCATATTTTAAAAGTATTTCAAATTTCAAGCCGAAAGCGTACTTGCAGGAGATAGATAGCGTAATAGTTCCTGAGATAAACAGGTGTGACAGACAGACGAAGTCGCAACATAGGGGTTCCGTTTTTACCATTTTGGTTCGGAACCCTAAAAACCGTACAGCACGAAGCTCTTTCATTGAGGAGTGTTTGCACTAATTGAACAAGATAACATAGCATCAACCAACATTTATTGTCGGAGGCATGAAGCAACGTGAGCCTTCTCCCTCAAAGATAGAGTCTAAAATTCAAAGAAATTACAAAAAAACAAACACTTCATAATTTGGTACACTCCTCAGCTCGACTCAATTTAAAATATCTAAGTAAAAACCAGTAAAAACGAGCTAACAGCTACTTTGATGGTAAAATATCATATTTTCTTGCAGTTCTAATGAGGTCTGCGATACAGACATTTTTTCCCCGCATTCAACCCACTGTACAATTTTTTTTGTCGTTATTTGAACTTGCTAGAGTCGACTAATTGATTAGGTGTTCCGATTGATTAAAGAAAATGGTGTTTAACAAATAATTTAACACACCCATTTTCAGTTAAGTAATTTTTAGGGTTTTATACTTATCTGTCTGTCTGTCAGCGGGCTGTATCTTATGAACTGTAATAGGTGGACAGTTAAAATTTACATAGATTATGTAGGTATTTCTGTTGCCGCTAATAAAAATTTAAAAGATATACCTAAATTAAAGGGGGTTTTCCTACTAAAAACGTGTTTTAGGCGATGTTTGCTCGATTTTTGTTTTAGCTCTATCAGACACATATCAAGCATATTTAGCTGGCAGATAGGTAGCAGCAAGCGGTGAAACGGCCCCTGAGTCTTTTTAGTTGTTTTATTTGTATAAATGTACAATATAAGTCTCATTTGTGGGAAAATTCGTTGCCTCAGTGTTATGTAGCAGTGGTAGCAGAACTCGCTACATTATATACATAAGCAATTATTTAATTGGGAACAGCAACACGGTATCGAACCAATTTCAACATGAAGATGCGAAGATAAAAAGTAGTCGAAATTTTTTTTTTCGATAGTTGCTCGTTTTCATTGTAGAGGCCAATGAAAATTCATTTTCCAACACATTTGCTCATAAAACAGCTCTATTTGCACTAAAATAAGGTCCATAATCCAACTTATTAAGCACGCGTGCTTTTTAGGGTTCCGTATCCAAAGTGTGAAAAACGAGTCCCTATTAGCGAATCCATTTCTTGTATCTATCTGTCTTTCTGTGGATTATGTGACTTAGGACTAGTAAATGTTATTACTTCAGTTTTTATGGTAAATATACTTACAATTTAAAAAAAAATGTGTAAAATTGGCTATTACTGATCACTTACGCTTCGCCTTTCTTATTATTATCCACAGATATAGTTCTGTGTTATTATCTATACAGAGATAATAGTACATTAAGATGCACGTGCGCTATTTTGGATATTACGGTCGAGGCTCAGATATTGCAGCGCGAGTCGCAGGCGAGGGCGTAATGGAGCCGAGGGTGTAATCACCAAAGCGCACAAACTTCTTACGACGTTTTTCAACATATTTGTGAATAAAAACGAATCAAATTCGCTTACATTTTTACGGTTCGGGCAGCAATTCCTGAGCCTCCATTTTTCGTTCTCACAATATACTTATCAACATGGAATAAATACACCACAAAGAGCTAGGTTTATACTTATTCGCCAGCTCATTGAAATAAGCCAAAAAGACATTCTCCGAAAACGAATTGGCATTTTTGCTGTTCTTCCATTCAATGAACTTTTCGTAGGCAAGAACGTATTTTCCTTTGATTTTGCTGGAAGGAGACTCTCACTTATATTTTGTGCCCCAGTAATTATTTCCTGTGGGGTAAAATTAAGTTCTTCTTCATTGCTTGAAACCAACGACGACATTGTTAGTTAGTTACAAAAATCAAAGCAAATGAAAATACTTCTGAAAAATTGCGCGCGGAATTCTTGTTGCGCGCGCATTTCTTTTTAGGGTTCCGTACCTCAAAAGAAAAAAACGGAACCCTTATAGGATCACTTTGTTGTCCGTCTGTCTGTCTGTCTGTCTGTCAAGACCCTTTATCTCACGAACGGGTAAAGGTATCAGGTTGAAATTAATACCATATATTAGGAACCATGAACCACACAAGATCTGAAAATTTAAATTTTTTACAAAGACGTAATCAAAAGATATGGCATTTTATGTCCTCGCCTCCATACATTTATTCAAAAATGCAAAACCTACAGGGTACTTCCCGTTGACCTAAAATTATGAAATTTGGCAAGAAGCTAGGTCTCACAGTACAAATAATAGGAAAAGTCTGAAATCATTAAATATTACAACTTTTCTCATAACTAATGGTAACCAATTGTGGTGAGCTCCCGTTTCAAGAATATTCATATAAGAGAGGGGTCAAGTTGGATGGTCGCTGAGGCGATTTTTGTTTTAGTTCTATTTAAAAACGGGAACACTTACAAACTTGATAATTGGTATGTTTATAGTGCATAAGCTATAAAATAACAACAAATAATAAAATTTGGTCAATCGCGTGTCGGACTCAAAAAATCTAGCACATTAACTTACTGAAATTTCAACTAATACAATTATGTTTATGTGGTGGTACGGAACCCTCAGTGCGCGAGTCCGACTCGCACTTGGCCGGTTTTTTCAAATGATGTGACTAAGCAGTGGCAATGCTCCCAAACAGCGTAGTCATTGAAAAAGTACATATAATATTATAAGCAATAAATTTTAAGTTAATTTGTTGTCAAATTTAACTAATCTCATGCAAAAAACTGTTTATATATTATATTTTCATCAACATTAGGTATATATTTACGAAAATGACATAAATATTTTTGACATTAGAACCATTTGCTCTTTGTTAATATAAAAAAAAAAACTTTTGCTGTAATATATAATGAAAAAAGCACGCGTTTTTAATAAGCTTGATTATGGACCTAAATTCAGTGCAAATAGAGCTGTTTTATGAGTTGAAAAAAATATAAAATTTTCACTTTTGAATAAAAAGTTTTAAGAAGACTTGTAATTTTTTTAATAATTTTTGTTTTTGATAAACCTACTCGGTCAGTACCTGGATACGTTTTCACTTCAGTACTTCATAGAGACTATGTATGTACACTAGGTGTAACAAGGGTAGGGGAGACCGGGGCAAGATGAGACCCTTAAGAGAAAAAGCGTCATAACTTGAAAATCAAACTGTTTGTTAAAAATGTCTTGCAACAAAATCAACACTTATAGTTTTAATTAACATAATTGTTATCTTTTACGGCTCTAAATCTCATATTTTTTGGCAAATAGGAATTAAATGGCACAAGTCAAAAATCCCGTCTTGCCCCATGACCGGGGCAAAACGGGAAACACTACGGGGCAAAATGAGTTCACATTTTAATCAGGTTGACAACGTTCACAAATATTGCCTCCTCATCGTCATCGTCTACACCTGCGCAGGAATTATGGGCCCAGCCATGGCACACGCTACAACTAACCCATCCTTCAGTGGACTGTGAATATAAGTACCCACAATATATGCAAGCACAATCATTTTCATCGTCTTCAGATGAACTCATATCCGTGTTATTTGACACCATATTTGAGTGGTTCTTGATGGATTGAGCAGAGGCACTTTAAAATAAGACACTCTATTAATAATTCACATTATATTATAATATTTCAGACACGTTTTAGTTTTACATCTTGAGGCTCGGGCTACAGACTACAGACTCAAAGTCAGCTGTCAAGTGAGCTGTCATGGTTGACGTTTGTTTCGTTTCACTCCTACTCATAACATCTCCCTTTTTTTTTACAAAACAAGAATAAGCTGATATGAGACTTAATGAGTCAATAATAATTAAATTACAAATTTTAAGTTACATGAAAATATGAAAGTCATATCAATGCAACATGCGACATACATTATAATATCAGAATTTATTATCAAAACATTATTATTAGATTATTACATCTTACATTACAGTGCATAACATAGTCAGACTTAAATTCATAATACAATTGTCATCACAATAATAAAATTAATAAAACCTTGGTAACCTAGTAGGTATATAACCAGTCATTAGCATAGTCATAATATTTATAATACAGTCAATCAATTTCAAGCGCAAACCTAAGCGGCGGCTTGACCTGTCTACCACTCCTAGTCTTCTTCAGACATGAGTTAGGCTGTTGTATGTGACTATCAGAATCTGTTGAACTCTCTACTCGCTCGATAGGTGTCTCTCTAGGTACTTCTTGGCTCTGAAAAGAAACTTCTTTTCTCTGTCCTGTCATACTATAACTTCCTTCTCTTCTGGAAATGTCCTGATTTCCCTCTCTCTTTACTTCATCACGAGTTTGCTCTTTTCTTGATAAATTCTGACTTTCCTCTCTGCTTGATATATCCAAATTTTCCTCTCCATATCCTTCATTTTCCTGATTGTTCTCTGCCCATTCTTCTCTCACTATTTCCAACCAATCTCTCCTTCTTTCTTTTTCTTTTCTTTTATCAGAAAATGACTGAGAAACTGTTGGTATTTTCCGTGACGTTTCAACTGGTGTGACAGAATGTTTTAGAATATGCTGACGGTTCCTTCGGTATGTTACACCTTCAGAAGACTGTATGATGAAAGAACGAGGTTCCTTGCACTGTCTTATTATTCTTCCTGAGGTCCATTTAGCATCAGGTGACTTCTTGAATAATATGTTATCTCCAATAGACAATACAGGTAAGTTTCTTGTCTTCTTATCATAATAAAGTTTTTGTTTGCCCATATTCTTTGTCTTATTTTTTATATATTCCTTTTGATCGACCACTTTAGGCTTTAGATGTTGTAAGAGTGTAGGTACTTGTGTTCTTAACGACCTTGACATCAGTAACTGAGCTGGAGATGGCAGGTTACCTCTTGGTGTAGTTCTGTATTGTAGTAGAGCTAAGTATGGATCATCTCCGGCTTCTTCACATTTAGTAAGTATATGTTTCACAATTTTCACTCCGGACTCGACTAGACCATTGGAACGTGGCAGGTAGGGACTCGAGGTTTTGTGCTCTATTCCCCACTCCTTGGTGAATTGTTTAACTTCTGCGGAATTAAAAGGTGGACCATTGTCACTAATCATTTGTACCGGTATACCATGACGACTAAATGCCGATTTTAAAACTTTAATAAGTTCCTTGGCATTAGTACTACTGACATCAGCTATTTCGATACAATTTGAGTAGTAATCTTCAATGACAAGAATGGTTCTCTTCTTATACTGCAGATAATCCATTCCTACTTTTTCCCAAGGGAAATTAGAAATCGAATGTGGCATGAGAGGTTCTGGTGGATTGGCACTTCTGTTAGCCATACATGTAGGACAACTTTCTACTGTATTCTGAATATCTTGTGACATAAAAGGCCAGAACACCACGCCTCTAGCAAAATTCTTTGACTTTATGATGCCTTGATGACCACTGTGAATCAGTTTTAATATATCTGATCTTAATTTAGTAGGTATTATGAGACTGTTACCTTTAAGTACCAGCTCGTCAATAACATGAATCTCATGACGGTTATTCCAATAAGGTAGAGCTAGTGTATGAATTCTTGACTTGTTCTCCGGCCATCCATCTTTATAATACTGTTTTAGCAACTGCATGGTGTCGTCTAACATGGTTGCTTCTTTTAGCCATTGCATTCGTTCAGCTGAAATTGGTAAATTATTTTGCAAAAGATTGACATGTACGACAACATCTTCATCAAGCTCTTCTTCACTATTCTCCGGAAGAGCTGCTCTCGATAAAGAGTCTGCTATGTACATTTTTGACCCTGGCTTATACTCAACCCTTAAGTCATACGCTTGAATTTTTTAGCATAAGTCTCTGTAAGCGTGTTGGTACTTCAGCTAACGGTTTGTTGAAAAGTGTAATGAGGGGACGGTGATCAGTTTCAACACTTACCACCTGACCGTAGATGTACTGATGGAATCTAAGACATCCGAAGACTATGGCATACAGCTCCTTTTCAATCTGTGCCATACGTTGTTGACAAGCAGTCATGCTTTTAGACGCGTAGCAGATTGGGTGATTATCCTGTAAAATTACAGCTCCGACAGCAGACTGACTAGAATCAACTGACAAAACAACTGGTTTCTTGACATCAAAGTGGGCTAAGACAGGTGCCTCACAAATAATCTGCTTGAGACGGCAAAATACTGCTTCTTGACTTGCATTCCACTGCCAGTCACTTGACTTCTTTAATAGATCTCGTAGCGGTTCAGTCAGTGTTGCCATGTTTTTGATAAATCCTCCTAAATAATTCAGAATTCCTAAGAATCGTTGCAAGTCCTTCGGACATGATGGTGACTGCATATCCTTTATAGCTCGTATTTTCTCTGGATCAGGGGAAACTCCATTTCTTGAGTAGACATGACCGATATATTTTACTTGTGTTGTGCCAAACACACATTTATCCTTGTTGAATTTCAGATTGACTTCTAGAGCTTTTTCAAAAACTCGCTGCAAGTTTCTGTGATGTTCTTCTTTGGTAGTTCCATAGACAAGTAAATCATCAGCATAGACTATTACGCCTGGCAACACACCGAAAGTTTCAGTCATGATGCGATGGAATATTTCTGGTGCACAGTTTATACCATAGGGTAGACGCTTAAATCTATAACGTCCAAATGGAGTATTGAATGTGCACAAGAAAGAACTTTCTTCGTCTAATTTACACATCCAAAAACCACTGCTAGCATCCAGCGTAGAGAAGTATGCTGCTCCATGTAGTTTAGATCGTACATAATCATTTGTAGGTATTGGATAGTGTGAGCGTTTGATGGCTTTATTCAGATTCCTGGGATCTAGACAGACTCGTAGACTACCATTTTTCTTCTCAAGTAAAATCAGTGAGCTTACCCATGGTGTTGGTTCGGTGACCTTGACAATGACATCCATTTCTTCCATTAGACCTAGTTCCTTTTTCAGACGTTCATGTAGTGAGAAGGGGACCTTGCGAGGAGCATCAATTCGTGGTAACACATCCTTGTTAGTCTCAAAATGACATTCACCTGGTAGACAACCCAAGCCTTTGAACACCGAGGCATATTTTTTAATCATAGCCTGTAAATCCTGTAAATTACAATTTTTGTTAGACTTTTCTAGATTATAAATTCGTTTTACAAGTCCTAGCTCAGAGCATGTCTTTTTTCCAATAATAGTAGGTGACTTAATATCAGCAATAATAAATAAAACCTTGTGAGTGACATTTTGACCTTGACGCCTGAATTGACATTCAATATTTTGTTGACCAACAATTTTCACTTCATTTCCAGTATAGGAAGTCACTTTGGCATTACAAGTTGACATATTATTTAACTGAAGTAAGTTATAGACATCTAAAGACATAACATTAGTATCGCTTCCTGTATCTAAAATACATTCAATTTTACACTTGTTTATGAATAAATCAATTGTCCACTCTGACTTACATTTTGAATTTAAAAGTCCAATGAAAAAGTTATCTTCATCTTCTTCACTGTCCTTCATGTCCATGTGGTTGACTCGCTTTGACTGTTTTGACTTACACAGAGCTTCATAGTGACCACGGACTCCACACCATCTACATTTGACATTTGTTGCGGGACACTTGTATCGGTGGACTTGACCACAGCGACCACAAGTTGAATGTGATTGACTGGACACTGGTTGTTGACTAGATCGATGCCTGGACCTTGACGTGTGACGATTATGCTCTTGATTCATTTTGTTTCTTGACATTGACCTCTGCCTGCTCTGATGACTAGTTCTTGCTTTGTGACTTGTATACAAGACCGTTGACGATTGATTGTTTCCATTATTTAATGTTACAGCTTGTGACTGTGTCTGAATAAGTGTCTTTGCCATTGAAATAGCATTTTCTAAGGTAAGATCTTGTTCTAACAAAAGTTTTTCTCTGACAAATTGATATTTCTCATGTAAATTACAGATGAAAATATCTTTGACTAACCTGTCTTTCAAGGTATCGAAATTACAGTGCTTGCTCTTGTTTATTAAGTCCATCAAAAAGTCTTCAATCGTTTCATCAGGTAGTTGTTTTCTTGTGAAAAATTTATAGCTCTAGAAGGTAATGTTCGTTTTTGGTACAAAATAATCATTAAATTTCTTTACCAAGTCGTCAAATTTCACCTTTTCTTCGTCCATTTGAAAAGAGTTAAAAATGTCGAGTGCATTTTGTCCTAGCATATGAAGTAATACAGCGACTTTTCTATCGTCTGACTCATCGCAGATGCCGGTTGCCTTCAGATAGATTTTGAACGATTGAAACCATTTTTTCCAGTTATGCGACATATCTCCTTCAAGGGATAAAGGTTCTAGACTTCCGTTCATGGTGATTTTGCGCTTTGATGACCCGTTTTCTCCTTCTCCTGGCATGATTTCGTAACGATTTATTGCCTTGACCTTGAAAATTTCCGTTGGCGGCTTCACTCAGCGATTCATCTCACGTTACACTTCTGACACCATATTTGACACCATATTTGAGTGGTTCTTGATGGATTGAGCAGAGGCACTTTAAAATAAGACACTCTATTAATAATTCACATTATATTATAATATTCCAGACACGTTTTAGTTTTACATCTTGAGGCTCGGGCTACAGACTACAGACTCAAAGTCAGCTGTCAAGTGAGCTGTCATGGTTGACGTTTGTTTCGTTTCACTCCTACTCATAACACGTGTCACTCTGTTTTTTGCGTTTTTTGTTTGTTTTCCTTTTTTTCCGGCTTCTTTTTTTCAGTCTTTTTCTTTTCAGGTTTCTTTTTTTCAGTCTTTTTCTTGTCAGGTTTCTTTTTTCAGTCTTTGTAGTCTTCGGGGCAAGACGGGATAGTATCCCATTATGCCCCGACCATGCTGCCCCAACAGACATATTTTACAAATTTATCAACAGTTCTAACGTAACAAATAATTGTACGAAATAGCAACCTAAATTCGATAGTTTTACACTGCTGTTACAAGTATGTGGTAAAGTATTACAATAGCACTGATTCCTACCTTGGTGCCCATCGATTCAAAACTGAAAACTTTTTAACATCCTCTCGCGAGGGGCGACTGAAGTTCGCGCGAAAGGCGCCGTGTTCGGCTCTGTTGTGTTCACCAGTTACGCACAAAAGCACATTTCCCGTCTTGCCCCGAACTTCATCTTGCCGCGGTCTCCCCTATATTACTAAAAGATATGATTTTGCCCATGAAACTGAACAACTTTCCGGAACGTAGGCCGAAATACAAAAAAAGGTTTTGACCTCCCATACAAAATGCGTTATCAGCTGATTTATCTCTTTCCTCAAGGCTAGATCAAGGTCAAGAGTAAGCCCATACATAGTAAAAAAAAAATGGTAGGTCAAAAAAATTTCGAATTTCAACCTATGGTCCTTAGGGTTAGTTGTTCAGTTTTATGGGCAGATTCACATCCTTCAGCTTTGATACACCCTATCCTACAACGTGTGGACTTTACTACGTGTAACGTAATAACTGAAGGGTGTGACTGAACCTTTTCCCAACGAACATAGTATAGGTCGAAATGCGAAATATACCAAATTTGACCTCCCATACAAAATGCGCTAT
The DNA here is from genome assembly GCA_947532105.1 of Athrips mouffetella. Taxonomy (NCBI): domain Eukaryota; kingdom Metazoa; phylum Arthropoda; class Insecta; order Lepidoptera; family Gelechiidae; genus Athrips; species Athrips mouffetella. The sequence continues at coordinate 784,644 of OX383965.1, forward strand.
CAGCTGATGCAGTTTCTATGGGAGGTCAAACATTTATTTTCGTATTTCAACCTAAATGTACCTTGGGGAAAGTTGTTCAGTTTCATGGGCAGATTCACAATCTTTAGTATTATCACACCTTTCCGTTACACGTTGTATGATTTTTACTGCGGTTTGAAACGTCACTACACCTTCGCGGCGTTGTCTCCTGCGAGTTGTCCGTCCTCCTGGGGTATCCACTGAGTGACGATCCTCGCCCACATTTTGTTACGGAACCCCAAATTCGCAGTTTTCGTGAACATCCTAAAAACGTGTTTCGACCCTTCGTGTTGCAACCCTTAAGTTGACCGCTATTATTGTATCGTCACATAAGAGGATTTATAAGTAAATGCATAAGAGTCACATCGGTCACCTCACCGGCCACCATACTGCCTTCGAGAGTCGCAATTCGCATATACCTGACCTCAACCCGCGTAAGTATAATATAACACATAATGCACGTATGATTCATAAAACCGGCTCTCATCTTGCACACGAACACTGTGGACTTGATCATAATAGATGAAAAAACGATTGATACGGCCGTAAGTTTTACGTGGATACGTTTATGTACGTAGGTATAGTCAACCAATCCACTCCTCACCCCACCCCTACCCGCTGACTCATTCAAAGCTCGATGTAGTACCAATTGTTGCCGCCAGAGGGCCTATACCTACTTTGCAAATTTATGTGTGTATTGTGAATTCTAATGTTTGTAATACTTTCAACATTATTCATGAAGTACCATGGCTGACCTGGAAGTCTCTTAACAGAATCGAGGACTCAGGTCGACCGGAGCAAGGAAAACCGACATAGGTGGGGGTTCACTGAAGAGACTAACATTTCATGCGAGTGCAGGTTATTCCTCGCAGAGTATAACATAGTTACGGAATAATCGCCTGGACACACTTAAAGATTACACCCTATATAAATATATAGTTAAAAGCTGGTCAAGCTTGACACATTGGTCGTTGTAACGCTCTTATCTCAATAGCAGTAGAAGGTCGCTCTGCGAGTGTCAAGATTGACCCGCTAACTCACTCACTATACCACCATTTTTTGAATACATGCGAAATGTTACATTTAGGCAAGTTATACAGGTTTTACGTAGTCGCCTACCTAACCTGGGGGATTTGGCGTAGTCACTGGCTTTTACACAGAGTGACTGCCATTTGATCTAACCTAGAGGACAAACCACTCAGTCAAGTTTGCCAAGTTATTGACTTCACTTCCACTTTATTGAGTTCAGGAGACATGACATGTCCTTGTCTCACTCCTCGTAGTATTTGTGTGTTTTCGAATCCTGGTCCTGGAGACCCCCCCCCACTCCCCCCTCTCAATCCGCCAATGTAACTAGATAGGTAATTCGATGAAAGACAAACATTATAATATCGTAAAAGGGCGGCACGTCAGCGATAGCGCTGGTTCAGCTCATACTGATTTTGTTACCACGCGGCGGTATGTGGTCCGATCCGTACGTGAGAGCTTTTTTCCTGAACGTCTTATAAGAAAGATTATTGTTTTAGAAGGCACGTTTCCTTTTCCCAAGTTCCCAGTTTCAGCGGTCAGTGCATGGCGCCAACAACGACCCGCTGATTTCATCGCGATGAGAGTTTTGGCGGGAACACGACGACGTGACTACCGTTTTTGGAAACTATTCGTTTCAATCCTTTTCTGAAAAACTTTTTGCCATAAATGAGACTAATTGTTTATTATGATTGCATTAAGTGCCTATTGTGATATATTTAAAGTTGCATTCGAGTACAAAAGGTGAGGTTTAGGTAAGTACAGTCAAGAAGACAAGAAGACACACTCAGCGCGACTCATGCCATGCCCCTATGGCTATTGAACTAAGGGCAGTATTTGTACCGGCCCATTTGTCAAGCTTCACGTGCTCTTGACTGTACACAGCACGTGCGCACAGATAAGGGCTCCCGCACACGACCGAGAATCGGTGGGCGATTATCGGCCAGGACAAGGACGGAAGATTCAGGTGATAACACGTCAGAGCGGGATGCCAACAAAAAATCGGTCACCGATTCTCGGTCGTGTGCGGGATCCCTAAATAAGATAACTCTCCCATTTTCCTACAAGGTAAAACTAGTGAGCCGCTCAGGGTTTGCTCGGGTCCGATTAGGTAGGTATAGGTATTACATTAAATCAATCGTCACGAAATTCGTATTAATATGGTAGAAACCGCTTCAAAATCCATGAATTTTAAGCGATTGAATTGAAGTTAAGTATTTCAAAAATCAAATTACCAACATAAATAAAATTAGGTAGCTATGCTTAACTTTTGTAAACGCAAAGATAGAGCAACTAAGTACCACTCGGCCATTTTTTTCGACCTATTGCCTTACTAGTACTACTTACGAGTACTACTCTGGCGCAACGACCCATAATGAGTCTTGGCCTCCGAAACGAGAATCCGCCACTGACTACTGGTCCCTTGTGCGGTGGTTCGCCAGTCGCCTGCCTGGAGCTCGGGTCTGATATCCTTATATCCTTAGGACAAAGTTATTCAGTGTCATGGGGAGAGGTAGAGAGTATAATAGATAGTGGTTTAAAGGATTGCAGTACTTCTCGTCCCACCCTGTGTATGCCTGCCTAGGTACGGTCAACCACACTACAGTGGACACATTTGCAGCTCTTTCGCCATGTCATACAGTCCAAAGTGTTTCTACTGACGAGCTGTTGGGAATATAATATAAATAAATCATTTCATCTGGGAATATAAAATAAATTGTGAAATCTGTAAATTAATTGCATTACACCCTGACACGAACAATTTACGCCATAGCTTTTAAAGACTCCATGTTCTCCATATAGGGGAGAGTGGATCGTCGTCGACATTCCTTATAGGGAACATTTTTGACTTTCGAAAAACATTGCGGAGTCCGAGAGGTCGCATGATGTTGATAAGGAAAAAGAGGACGCACCTCATTTACATATATTATTCGCGATGCGCTGAAAAACGACCACGATGTGTGCGCAAGAGCAAGAGACATTGACCTTACACGTTCGGACAAATTGAGGTTTTAACGCGGTTCTAAGTGAACAAATAACTAACTAGTTAATGCGTTCAGATGCAAATGAATTACATAATATTTTTAGGGTTCCGTAGTCAAGGAACCCTTATAGTTTCGTCATGTCCGCCCAGTCCGTCTGACTATCTGTCTGTCCGTGACCTAGCTCAGACCCTTACAACTAGAAAACATTTTCCTAATTACTGACAAAGTGGTAAAATAAAATCTTGAAAAAAAAAAACCGGTCAAGTGCGAGTCGGACTCGCGCGCCGAGGGTTCCGATATACCTATAGTATTTTTGGAAGCAATAAAGTCCATTTTCAGGACCGCAAAACTAAATTTGTTTGTAAAGGTTTTTTGCAGATTTCTGAAAAACTGTGCAACTTAGAAAGATCGTTTTATTTTTGCTGTAAAGTTTACATAAACCTCTGTCAACTGTAATTAATTCAGATTTTCCCTTACTCAAACTTCGGAGATAAGGGGGGGGGAATGGTATTTTTTTTGACATTTTTCATCATAACTTGAAAACTAAGAAACTTAAAAAAATAAAAAAATATATTTTAAAATGTACAAGTAAAGCCCTTTCATATGATACCCCACTCGACCTAGTAGCGACAATTTGAAATTTGGCCCCCCCTATTTTGGCCCCCTTTACATTAATAATCATACTTTTTTCAAAAAAATTTCATGTGCAATTAAGTTGGGCAACTATATTCTAAAACTATTCCAAATTTCAGCTCGATAGCGTAAGTGGTTGCTGAGATATAGAGGTGTGACAGACAGACGGACAGACAGAGCGGCACCATAAGGGTTCCTTTTTTTTACCATTTTGGTATCGGAACCCTAAAAATTGTTAGGGTTCCTCCCCTACCTACAAGTAAAGTGGTGGTGATTTTGTTCTCGTTTACCCCATCGTGGCTTCACAGGTTAATGAGCTATAGCCGAAAAACTGGGAATATAATAATTGCAAGGACCTTCGCTGAGCATTAGGAAGTAAAAAGTTAAGTTATGAAACCTGCTTTGCGATAAAAAAATCCTAAAATAAACTAGGAACCCTATACTGGGCCTGGCCCGACACGTACTTAGCCATTTATCTAACCCATTGGTAGAAAAACCGAATAAGGCCAGGGCACTGATAATGATGAATTAATTTATAAACAACTGCCTCCGTGCCGTGGTCTGGTTGTTAGAGCGTTTGGTCCAAAAAAAAACCGGGCAAGTGCGAGTCGGACTCGCGCACTGAGGGTTCCGTACCACCACATAAACATAATTGTATTAGTTGAAATTTCAGTAAGTTATGATTGAGTGTTAGATTTTTTGAGTCCGACACGCGCTTGACCAAATTTAATTATTTGTTGTTATTTTATAGCTTATGCACTATAAACATACCAATTTTCAAGTTTGTAAGTGTTCCCGTCTTTAAATAGAACTAAAACAAAAATCGCCTCAGCGACCATCCAACTTGACCCCTCTCTTATATGAATGTTCTTGAAACGGGAGCTCACCACAATTGGTTACCATTAGTTGTGAGAAAAGTTGTAATATTTAATGATTTCAGACTTTTCCCATTATTTGTACTGTGAGACCTAGCTTCTTGCCAAATTTCATAATTTTAGGTCAACAGGAAGTACCCTGTAGGTTTTGCATTTTTGAATAAATGTATGGAGATGAGGACATAAAATGCCATATCTTTTGATTGCGTCGTTGTAAAAAATTGAAATTTTCAGATCTTGTGTGGTTCATGGATCCTAATATATGGTATTAATTTCAAACTGATACCTTTACCCGTTCGTGAGATAAATGGTCTTGACAGACAGACAGACGGACAACAAATTGATCCTGTAAGGGTTCCGTTTTTTTCTTTTGAGTTACGGAACCCCAAAAAGTAAGATGATTCCTTGCTTCGGTAGGCACGTTAAGCTGTTGGTATCCCGGCTTTGTAGTCGCGATACTGAGCCATGTCAGAGGCCTAATTTGGCAGCTCAACAAATCTGACACCAGGATTTGTGAGGTCGATCATCGACCTAGCAACCCACACGATGACACGACGTGATGATGATGAGCAATTTACAAAGGGTGTCAGGAAAAGTACAGAGATCTATCCATATCATCATCATAACATCCCATAAAACATCCACTGCAGGACAGGGGGAACTCCCTCGAGAGTTCCAGATTTTGCTGGAACAATGTGGACGAGCAATAGCCATCATGGCTTGTATTTGCAGTTGCGGCTGCTGGCATAATCTGGCGGTCGTTGGTGACCGCAGTATAAAATATGGTACGATACATAGAAGGACACTGCTCATCTTCCGGTTCATAATCCCTTAGTCGCCTCTTACAACACCCATGGGTAGAGATGGGGTTGGTACTGTTCTATGCCGGCACCACACAGGCAACCAATACCTATACCAACATTATACTGTGATTAATACTTACTGAACAACTTTCCCCAAAGAACATTGTAGGTGGTAGGAATATTGTGTGCCAAGTCCGTCTGGGTAGGTAAGTATAGGTGTGGGCAAACTACTTGAACAATGACCTTGGCTGCGCAGAGTCGATTTTTCATACAAATTGACGTGCGCAAAGCTTCTCCCACAACGCGATTATTGTTGAAGTTGTTTGCCCCGCACTATACCGCCCCTTAGCCCGTTTTTGCCGTGTTTGCATTTTGCACTGCTGTGTTTCGGTTCGAAGGGTAAAGGAGACATACCATCTTAGTTCTCAGGGTAGGCACTGCGCTTTGCTGTCTTGTATTATTAGTATCACAGTATGTCACCAGGCACGTATATAAGGGGGGGGGGGGGGGTTTAGGGGGTTCGAACCCCCCCCTCAGGACTCTATGTCTTTCATACAAAAGGAGGGCAACATAAAGGAATAATTAATAAGTAGCAAGAATATGGGTTGGCGCTGGCGTGTCCACACAGGTCACATCCCACACGAGAAATTTACCCTTTTCTCTACGCCACCTGAGATAATCAGTTAGGCCTCTGCCATCGGAGCAAACGACTCCGATTGGTTCCAACGTAGCCGGAACGTTCGCCGAGGCAAGGGCTCGCTGTATTACATCATTTAATGTGGCGTGGCATGGGATGCGACCCTCCGTCTTATTGCAATTTGCACGAGAGACACACGTTCACGTTTGCATTGCAACCTTACACCTCCAGTCCACACGGCTGGACGGTCTTCGCACCTAGCCTCAGGCCGACGATGAGGGAAAGACTTAAAAGTCAAGTAAAGCGCCGCATCGCAAATGATTTTAGAATAAACGGCCAAAAGCCTGGCTCGAAACCGAGTTGGTATCTGATAATTGCTGCTAGGCTCTCCGGCACAGTGGCTTATTCCATCTTTTTTGGGAAGCCTAAACAGTAGTGGACGGGCTGGTCAGGACACAAGTTAATCCACCTCTCCCTGGCGTAAAGGAAGATTGCGAACTCAACAGATCCCATGGCAGGAGTAGCGATCTTGGTGAAAACATTTATATAGTTAGCTATAGCCAGACGACAGAAACACAGGCAAAGCCACCTCAGACGCCTTCCTGATACCTAAGACACCGAGACGTACAAAAAGAGACGCCAAGTCCCAAGCTTGGTCAGTAAGGTGGATGTTCAATACTTGAGTCCAAGATACACGAATCACCAGGTCATACGTCCATACCTACTCATACGTCCATAAATGTGTAAACCGCAACAAATACGTAAATTTTAGCACGAAGAGGCAGAATTTCACTAAAGTAAGTGCCATATGAGCATAAATGTCATTCAAACGATCCAGTTTTTTAAAGCTTTTCCATCTGTTGGTGCATGAAGCTTGAAATTGACTCGTGAAGCAGAGGCGCTCTTAAAATATGTAGCCATTAACTTGGTGACTGATTTTATACCAGGCGCTACGGTGTCGAACTCACCGTCACGGGAATCGTGAAATAATGACATATTTTCAGCACTTGCATTAATTGTCTTTCAATTTACGATAATGCTAACGAAAAATTTGGAGCTCGCTGCGCTCGCGTTTTTATCTAGCCATACTAGGACTCGTCTTAGACTTTCTATATCTACGTGCTTGTATGTCACTAATAAAAAACCGGTCAAGTGTGTACGATTTATGACGTATTAAAAAAAGCTACTTACTAGATCTCGTTCAAACCAATTTTTGGTGGAACTCTGCTTGGTAATGTACCTACATCATATATATTTTTTAGTTTTATCATTCTCATTTTAGAAGTTACAGGGGGGGGGGACACACATTTCACCACTTTGGAAGTTTCTCTCACACACACTATTCAGTTTAGAAAAAAAATTACACATATTATAAACCTCAACATCCTTTTTGGAGACCTATCCATAGATCCCCACACGGGTTTGATGAAAAAAAAAAACTCTATTTTTGTGTGAAAATCTTAATGCGGTTCACAGAATACATCTACTTACCTAGTCTCAACTCAACAGTATAGTTCTTATAGTTTCGGAAAAAAGTGGCTGTGACATACGGACGGACAGCCAGAAAGACAGACATGACGAATCCATAAGGGTTCCGTTTTTTGCCATTTGGCTACGGAACCCTAAAAAGTACACCTAACAACACGTCATCGTCAGTAGAGGCGATTTAGATGCCTGACCTGGTATTCTGTGAACCGCATTAAGACTTTTACACAAAAATAGGAAAAAACAATAAATTTTGGGGCTTTCCCATACTTAGAACTGAAACCCAAATATTTTTTTTAACCAAACCCATACTCGTACGTGTGGGGTATCTATGGATAGGTCTTCAAAAATGATAATTGAGGTTTCTAATATATTTTTTTTCTTTTACTCCAGGGAATTTAGAAACTTTTATGTGAGTGGGTTTGAAGTAAATATAAATGTGACTTTTTTATTATTATTGACAAAATTAAGTTCAAATACATATATGAGTACAGGGTGTTAGTGTTAACACTGTGATCCTTGAAACTGTGCTTTGAGACCATGAAACTGAACAACTTTCCCTAAGAAACATAGATCGAAATACGAAAAAAAAAAATTCATCTCCCATACAAAATGCGCAATCAGCTGGTGCAGTTTCTATGGGAAGTAAATTTTTTTTTCGTATTTCGACCTATGTTCCTTAGGGAAAGTTGTTCATTTTCATGGTCTCAATGCACAGTTTCAAGGATCACAGTGTTTACACTAACACCCGGTATGTAAAATAGTATTAAAGAAAAAATATAGGGAAGATGACGAAAAATACATTTTAAACCGAAAAATTCAAAAATAAAGATTATCATTAGAGTTGACATTTTAATTTTGTATAAAATGTATTTAAAATAATATTTAAGAAGTAAAACATTAAACTTACTTTCATTAAATATTATCCTTTATGTGCAATTTTGAGTTAACTTATTAACTTACTGAAACTCCGAATTCAGCAATTTCAATGGGAAAACATTTTAATTTGTAGGTAAACTACCTATGATTATAGTTCTATTAACAATGCTAATCGATTGATTGCATTAGCATTTTAGTATAAATAAAAAATAGAAATATATGTTCCCGAGGTCATACGATTTTAATAATTATACATTTATAGGAGAGATTAGTTGTTTAACAAGAATCCGAGAAAAAACAGCCATACTTAATTACTTCCAGGACAAATAATAATTTGGCTGGACTATTTCTTGAGTTGATTGAATGAAAGGTAAACCGCAATTTACCTTTCATTCAATCAACTCGAATCAGCTAATTTAATTAATATTATGTGCTATTATGTGGTGGTACGGAACCCTCAGTGCGCGAGTCCGACTCGCACTTGGCCAGTTTTTGTTTTTATGGCTAAGTTTGCTATTTCTTTACGGACATGAAATTTTCATTTCGTTTTAAACGAAAGTGAAGAAAAGTTGGTCGAAGCAATCAGGAATCGAATTCTTCGCCAATCTTCGCGCCAAAGCTTCGCGTAGTTTCGGCGCAGCTCACTTCATTACCGAATAGCCACAGATTAGGGTTGCGTTCCGAATCGGGTAAAAATTACTCTGACAGCAGGATAGCGATATATGACATCCATCGGTGTGGTCGAGACAGACTGCTGTCAAATGTTAACTATTACCGTTTTGGAACTCACTATAGATAGAATATGTCGTAGATGAAACGAACAGGCTTTGCCAACGGTACGTTTATTATACGCTGTTAAAGCTAACCATGAAACCATCGAATGAAAAATACTCTTCATCATCAGGTATTTTTTTCTCGCTTTAACGTAATATCAGTTTCTGTTTTATTTTAGAGAATACACGCACTACGGATTAAAACCCATGAGCTTTGTGTGCGGTTTTAGCGCGCTAATAGTCGGTTCAAAACTTGCTCGTATTCAATCGTTTAAGCGACGTGACGTCATCAGTGACGTCACTTTAGCGCGCTATCATTACATACGAAAATGAGGTAGTGCAGCGTGTGCGAAACGTCAAATTCATAAGACATTTGTCATCAATCTCGTTTTCGAGAGATTTTTTTCAACTTTGTTTGGGTTTTTTAGATTTAATTATCTTATCAAATAATCATTATCTCTCAATAATTTCTTAAAACGCAAAATAAAATCAAAATTTTAATTTTTCTCAGTGACATTGACATAAGCGCGCTCTAGTCTGGTTTAAAACTGTATTCGATCGTATTCGACGAATGCACGCATATAGAAATAAACCGACTATATTCAGTGAATGTGATGTGTGCGTTGAATTCAAGAAACAATCCGTAGTGACGATCGATCAACCTGTGCGTTCCATATTGCACTGACAGACTGCTTTAGAGCACTGTGAGCGCGCTTAAGTCGGTCCAAATTGACCAAAAGCGTGCTCTAAAGCACTCGCTCGTTCACCGCCTTACGTCATTGATGACGTCATCGTTTCTGCTATCAGTGCTTTAGTCAAATAGGTGGAGCAGTGAAAGCGCTAATGTCAAAATCGATTTGACACACATAAAACCCCACACATTTGCAGCCAGCTGATGTTTCTCAAGTTTTGATTTTAATGAGTTTGTCTCTAATGGAAATGAGAGTGGATTTGGCGCACACTTTTCAGCGATTAGCTTAGGCTTTGTTAAAGAAAATAAAAACGAAACTGACATTTTGACAGATGAACACGTGAGCGCGCTTAAATCCATTCCAAATTGACTAGAGCCATTAAAGCAGTGATAGCTTTGTGAGCGTGCAAAATCAATTTGGACCGTCCGTCAGTACTGTATACGCTTTTAGCAGCGTTTGTACAATTTGGAACACAGCCAACGTCACTTCGTTTCATTCATTTGTCAAAAAAGTAGAGTAGTAGTCGCGGTCCATATTTGAAATAAGATCATTTACCACGACCAAAGCATTTCAGCAAAACATTAATTAGCTGCGTCATAAAATGAGGTGACGTTGTGCATTTTATATCGTTTCCAAACGTTACATTCCATTATAAAGTGCGTATTTCTACGAGCGAAATGGCCGGAGCACCTGTGAAGTTGGGATCGATTTTATCGTTCTGTATTGTTTTGTATGCGGTATATTATCGCAAAAATGGAGTTGGAGATGTGCGGCTGCTGCCCGTGAAGGAACATTTACTGTTTTTGGAGAGTGAGAACAAAGTTGGTCAGGGTGCGAGGCAACCCCGAGTAGCACTGGGTTACGGCGCTTGTCACGACCTTTTTGTCAATGCAACAGCCTTGTTGCCAGCTGAGAGGCTGCGTGGCGCGCCGGAACACTTCAATGAACTCTCCAATATGGATAGTTTTCTCAAAACCTTTGCCTACTTCTTCAAACATGGCGCTGCGGCTGAGTAAGTTCCCATAATTTACTAAACTTCTTTTTTATTATGAAGAGCATTCAGATATCATTTAAAGCATTTGAGTTTGTTTAAGGCTTAAATTTAAATTGCCCTTCTGTTATCAAAACTTTTATCAAACAACAGATAAGACTCCAAAGAAATTACAAACTTTAAGTTAAATAAAAGTCATTGTCATTCTTGTTTATTGAATCATAATTAGATGTACAATTTCCTTATTATTCAAACTTGTTTTGTTAAAGTTTCTAAAAACATTTGCCTTATTTATTCAATTACTTATATGTTAAATTAACTTTGTTTCTAGTTTTCCTGATGAATTTAAAAAAAAATTATTTGTGTTCCAGGAGATTTGTTTCCAATGCTAAACTATTTGATGACTTGACTGAACAAGCATTAAATCTGCCCAATTCAAGATGGGCGCTCGGAGGAAATGCGCCGCTCATGGCCAGGAGACTCTACATGGAAGGGTGGGAAGTACTCCTAGCCGCTAAGATGAGCAATAAGCTCAAAACTTACATTCCGGAAGGGATCCAAGTTGTAGGTGATGAAGAAAATGTTGAAGTAAAAGATGACATTCATATGATACTAGAATATAAAGCTGATGAAAGATTTGGTGCTTTTAAAGCCCCAAGAGCTAACAGGTTTATAGTTCATAATGATGAAAACAACCCATTACTAAGTTCTTTAGAAAAATTTGGAGAACATTTACCAAAATTTAATCCCAATTTATTAGTCATTAGTGGACTCCAAATGATGGATAATTATCCTTTTAAAAAAGATGGAAAAGGTATGTTTATTTCAATATTGTGGCCATGATTGCTAAGTTAGGAAACCAGCCATAATTTTTTGACATGGTTATTCTTGTTTCAGATTTGAGAGCTGAAAGACTGGATTTGGTCAAACAGCAAGTTTTATCACAACCCTTAAATACTTTGACCCACTTTGAGATGGCCAGTTATGTTGACCTGGAGCTCCTGCTGCATCTCAGCACTAAACTCTTGCCTTACGTTGACTCGGTGGGCATGAATGAGCAGGAGCTCTCAAATTTATTAAGTGTTTTAGAATATGGACAAGTATCTGTGGTGGCTGACTCTAACCCTAGAGTAGCCACCGCTTTGGACCAGATGCGCAAAACATTCCAACTAATCAGAAATAAAAATAAGGAATATGCCAGTAAAAGAAGTCTAACAAGAATTCATGTGCATACATTGGCTTATCAAGCCATTTTAACAGTTAAAAGTTCCAATTGGACAAGGACCGAAGCTGCAGCTGCCAAAGCAGCCTTGATAGCGCACAGATATGTATGTGACAGTCATAATATAAACCTAGATAAGTCTAAGTTACTATTGGATGATAGTTTTTCTACATCAACTGACAATGACAACACTAGTAGGATGTTTTTTGAGCCCACAAAGCCAGTGTCCTGTTGGGAAGAAACCCTGGATAATGACAAAGTGGAAATATGTGTTGCTCCAGTACTGATCTGTACCGAGGCCCAGCTTACGGCTGGTGCAGGAGATAATATTTCTGCGGCCGGATTAGTACTGCAAATCGAAAAGTGATTCTAAGTCATTCTATTTAATATTTCGAACAAGTTGTTCCTTTACAAAAATATTTATATTCATTCCTCACATTGTTTTAATTTATTACCAGCTTTGTGCCATTAATTTTAATGGAATAAGCTAAATAATTATAAACCAAGTACAATATTTTAACAATCGTTGTTGACATTATGAATATTTATGAAGTATGCTCTTATGTAACAGTAAAATTAGTCCATTTATTATTATTTATTTAAAAAAATGTATCAAGTTATTTGAGCATTAATTAAATTATGATTAGTTCATAATGATAGGTATGTATACATTCCTTTTTGGGCGATGATCAAATAAAAGATAAAAATTATGTGCAAGAAGTTTTATTTAAAAATGCAACTCAAAATTAACAATTTGATGTTTTTCTTTTTACTGAAATTTTTGCAAAAAGGCCACAAAAAAGAGAAAAAGGTCCCGGAATGGTATCCTAGGGGCGCAAAAAAAAAAAAAGGAAGCCCACAAAGACGAGCTGAAACTAACCTCTGGCCCTCTCTGGAGGAGAGTGGCACAGGACAGTGTTAAGAGACTTTCTAAAAGCACAAAAAAAAACAAGAAAAAAAATACTACTTGGCACGCAAGACACAAGAAGAGGCTATATTATTAAATGTTTTTCTTATAATCTCGAGTATTTTTTAACCAAGATTTAAGTGTGTAAATGAGACAACTTGGTAACTTATATGATGACAAAATATATTTACACAAAATCAGTAAATACAGCTGATGGCAAGGCACATTGGAAAATAATTTCAGAGGGTAGATTCCAGTATCAGTCTCCGCTTTTGGCATTGATAATTCTGCTGCTGAATTCACTTGACACTTGTTTTTAATAAGCAGCAGCCATATTTTGACAATAAATGAGTGAACCCGCAGAAAGTAGGTTTCCCATAGTAAAATTAAATGTAACATAGAACATTTGTTTTATGTGCTTTAAATAGATCATAGCCATAACAGGTTCATCCACAATACCAAAAATTAATGACTATGTAGTTTTTAAGTACCTTTCATCCTAAAGACATTTAACAAAATTACTTATAAATCAGTCATCAAACTTAATCTTTTTATTCAGTGGGCCTTGAGTTTTTGTATCAGATTTTGCTGTATTTTTGTAACGGTCATACAGGCCACTTCGAACAAATCTTTTGGCAGCTTCAATATTGACGGTAGGCCTCTTTTCACGGTCTTTCACTTCTTGCCACCGCAACATGGTAGCTTTTATTCTCTGTAGCTCTCCTTGGACTGGATGTTTTGAAGGATCTATGCCTTGGATGCGGAGGTGGACCCAATGAAGAGAGGTTAGTGTATATGCGAGGAATAAATCCAGCTCGATTTGAGACGCAACCGGCATCTTATCGTAATGTTGTTTTAGCGGCAACAACTCCTCCAGCACTTTCTGCGTTTCCATCAAATTCTGCTTCAACTCATCGCAGTTTTTTACGAAGTCCGTGTCTTTAGCAAGCTCGCCGTATTTTAAGTCCCAATTTGTTTCTGATGTGGACATTTTTTTAGTTACTTTAATTAGTTCTATCACACGACAATCACGAAAACAGTACGAAACAAAGGTACGAAAAATGATTCAATTCAATCTTTGATGAGTGGCTTTTGTGTGTTCACAATTATTTATGATTATGAAGAAAGAAATCATAAATAACCTCAAAATCTCAGATGATTGCTTTTTTTTTTTTTTTTTCCATTTGCTCTTCCTTCAGAAGAGCAGGCTAAGGTGCTAGACCATACCGCCATCAGATGATTGCAAAAGCTACAGATTTTGAATTGATTGACGAATGATGGAATTAATGGCTCATAGACGTTCAAGCCTTGGTTCATTACATTACTAATTTCATTGACGTAAGAAAAACGATGCGTAGTTTCCAAAATCTGTATGTAGGTCACTATAGTACTTATCTAGTCCCTGAGGTCACTTTCTTTGTCAACAAAACACAGAGTCAGCAAGACTTAAAAGAGCTTTATCTTTAAAGAAGACGCTTTGTGCAACTGGCGGTAAATCACAGACTATAGGGCTGATCTAAATCATTCGGCTCTCGACGCGCAGGTTCTGGGTTCGAATCCCGGTAAATAAAATTGACAAAAAAAATTGTTTTTGAGGCTACCCCCAAGGAGGTTTTAGAGCGTAGCGTGGATTAAAACCTCCTTGGCTACCCCACAGAAAAATAAAAAAGGAGGTCCGAAATCTTTGGGCTACCCCAGTTTGGACATTGCTTTGGTAAGCTGTTGGTTCCAGCAACTATCTACAGAGGGCTTTGGCAACTCAATAACTCTGACACCAAGGTTTGCGAGGTAGATATGATGATGATGCATGAAGAAAAAAAAAATATGTATCAGAAATTAATAATCACTTTATTTCACGGGAAAACAAAGTTGAAGTTAGTTGGTTTAACATCAGTTCTCTATTTTTGTCGACTTGTTATTATATAATTCAATCAATACATTTAAGCGATTTTATAATGGCTTCTAGACTATCGGGTATAATTATATCGATATCAATCGTCCAAGTACTCAAAAGGTTCTGGGGGTTCGGGTTCTTTTTCCTCCTCCGCTTTAGGTCCGCAGGCCGCCACCGGTTCTACCAGCATTTGCTCACCGTCACCGCTGTGGTTCAACATAACGATGCCGCCGATAGTCACGTCCTTCAGAGGAACGTAGCCCGCTCCATCCAGGATGCTCAAGCCTTTCAGTTGCTGCCGCATGACGCGCGCTGGATTCTGCAGCATCTCAAAGTTAGGTTCAGGTTCTTTCTTCTCTTTAGCTTCTTTTTCCTCGCCCTCTTTGTCTTCTTTCTTCACCTCTTTGGAGGTACTTGGTTCTGTTTTGTCAGATTTTCCGTGGACGGTGATGTTCGGGTTGGGGGATTTGGAAGGCTTCTTTTCCTCCTCGTCGACGTCCATCTTAGAGTTGGATGCGGAGGAAGCGCTGGAGGAGCCGTCCGTAGCGTGTTGACGCCTGCGCGCGCGGGCCGCGGCGATACTCAGCACGGCGGTGGTCACACGCTCGCGCTCCTCGCGTTTCTTCTCTTCTAGAGGAGCCGGGTAGGCGTACAGCGAGGGCTTAGAGTTGGACTTAAGCTCCAACTGCGGCATGTTGAGATCGGAGTTGAGAGCGATCAGGCAGGTCGGTGTGAAGGCGAGCGACAGGCAGTGCGCCAGCGGGAACCAGTACCAGTATTGCGTGAATACCAGCATGCCTACCACCGCCAGCATATTCATGTGTCCCGTGCGGTTCTGAAGCGACACGGTCACGTTGCGGCCGCCCGCGTCGATGATCCCCTGCGCGAGGATAGCGCCGAACTTCGCCATCACGTCCTCGTGTTTATTCGACACGACTTGAGCGTACAACTGCCGGAAGTATGTCACTTTCGGGCAAAGCGCTTCGGTTTGCTGAATCAGGATCATCGCCGAAGCGATTAGAGCGCCTTGTCGGACGAAGTTGACCGGGTCGAACTTGACCATCGGTTCGAGGAGGGCAATGGCCTCCCGGTTGCCGGTGCCCGCGCACGCGATGCCGAGCGCCATGGCCGCGCCGTACCGCACGTGCGGGTTGTAGGACTCGGCCAGGAGCGACACGACGGACGGGCACTGCTCTGGCGTGCGGAACAGAAGGAAGCCGAGGGCGGTGACGGCAGCTCGCCGCACGTCATCGTTGACGTCCGAGACGGCCACGTGCAGCAGCGTGCGGATGGAGTCGTTGTTGCCGGTGCCGCAGTAGGCCGTGGCCACCGTGTAGCAGCCGGCGCGACGCAACAGAGGGTCCTTGTCTCGCAGCAACTGGGCGACCAACGCATCCGCTTCTTCCAAACGCCCGTACATAGTAAACGCTATGCCGACAGCTAAACCGCGCAGAATTTTCTCGTGTTGCGTCTCCTGAGCGTACGCCACCATGTCTTCGATGGCCGCAGCGTGTCTCGACCCTAACATCACCATCCCCATGGCGATGCCGGCGGCTTCTCCGGTCACGGCGTCGTCTTGGTACAAGTTGAACTTCAGCTGCTCGTAGACGTCCTGGCGATGGGTGCCCATGGCGGCGAGGCCGAGTCCGAGGCAGCCCCCGTGCCTGACCATTTCATTCTGAGCGTCTTTTAGTTGTGTCAGTAAGTAGTCGATGATGTTAGCGCCGTGGTTTGCGTGAATAAGTCCTAGAGCGTACAGGCCGCCGCCTTCTGAGTAGCCGGAGGAAGGTCCTGTCTCTTTAGGAAGATATGACTGCATCAGAGCGAGGGAGTCCCCTTCGTGGCCGCGATGGATGACTCCGAGGGATGCAGTCACCGTCAGTTTCGCCCAATTCGTCGCTCTTGCCAGCCACTCCAGGTTATCTCTCAAAAACTGGTCACTTGTTGTTCCAGCATGCATAAAAGCATTAGCTATAACTGTAGCTGTGTGACAGATAGAAACCCTTATTGCATCTTTTGTATTTTTGAGAATAAGTAAGTCTGCATGATTTGACCTAATCAAGAATTGTAACTGTAGACCTATAGATACATCTCCACCCAAGATAGATATAAGTTTTTCTACTCTTTTTTGGTGTTCCTTCTCTTCATCGTTTAAGCTTTCAATATCTCTTTCTGGTTTGCTGGTGTCCTCTGCTGGGGGCTGGTCTACTTCCATGGCTGCTGATGATTCTGGGAAGGGGCCACCTTGAGGTTGTGGTTTTCCTCCAAGGGCACTGGGTACCGGGGCTGTGCTTCTCAAGGCCTGTAGAACCCTGCCTAGAAACTGTTGTGTAGCCGAGTCATACAAATCGAAAGCTATTTGATATGCCATGAGAACTGATTCTTTAGGGCCACTGGTGAGTTTGTCGAGAATTTCAGCAACAGAGAGGGGGTCTTCAAGGAAGATGAGACACTGACACATGTTGACATAGTCTGGGATGTTGAGGCCACGGTAAAGACCTACTAGGGAGCGGAGGACTGTGCTACGGAAGCCACGGTTTTGAAGGAGGCTCATTGCCACTTGAAAGGCATACTGCAGCATTCCTGAAAAAAAGAGATTTGTTCTTGTGAAAATGGTGTCATATAAAATGTAGGTCTTACTGTACTCAAAATATTTAAAGTTTTGAATGCATGACAACAAACAACTTTTACTACAAAAAGCTTTTTTGACCTATTATCCATTTGCTCTCTTAAAGTGAGGTCAACAGCAACAACTTATGTAACTTCACAAAAAGTAATTTGGTCTCCATATGAAATTATCAGCTGGTCTGTTCAATTACTACAGGAATTTGATTTTTACTTTGGACAGGCCTGTCTCACTCCGCGTCTAGGCATGAATTAAGTACCTACCGCGCGGCGCTACCTGCGGGCGCAATGTCAGTAGGACTGTCGCGCTTTCGGCGTTTACATGTTCGATAAGTTTCGCGCACTTTGTGTCAACGTACATTCATAAGACAATTAATATTTATTTTTGCTCCAAGTCTGGGATATTTGTACATAATTATAATAAGAAACAGAAGTATTATTATGTGTAATATGGATGCAAGAACTCGAAAAAAAATCTAATTGATGTTTTTTAAGATACCAACTGATAGCAATAGGTGTTTTTATTATTTTTATAAGCAAATAAGTATCGTTTATGAAACATACTTATTTTTCTGACGGAAAGTGTATATAAGTCTGAACTCAGAGGTCTGAAGAAGTCTGAACTGAACTCTGAATATGAGGTTCTTTGTAAATATTGTGTCAAGCTTGACTTGCTTTTGAATGTACCAGTCTAGCAGCATATAATAATTTTAGTAAGACGAATAAATGAAATAAAATAGGTATTAGTCAATCCTGGCAATCGACACGGTATATCAAGCTGCATTACAAATGGACGACCCTGACGCGTGAAGTTGTGGTGCAATTTACCTTTCGCGCGCTATATTTAGGTACATAAAAAGGCGGCTTTTTCCAACATCAAAGGAGTGAGACTTCTGTAAACTTGTTTACTATTATATGTTCTGTGCTTTGGATTAGAACAAGAATAGTACATTGTGTATCAAGGGCGGAAAGTAAGCAATTTCGAAAGAGGGGACTTTCAAAGCACGAGCGTTAGCGAGTGCTTTAATGCTCCGAGTGTCGAAATTGCACTTCTGCCCGTGCTACACACAATGTTTTTCATCACATTTGTGAGGAATATAAAAAACAAGTAATGCTAGAATATTTCTTCAAGTAGGTAATTCACACAGAAATTTAATTATTTATAATATTTATAGTTACATGCCTTAGCTGCTACGCTGAAACTGTTCACGTCTAGGAAAACAATATTATGGCGCTATTCATCACATGCATGTTTTATTTCATTTTATTCATACTTTGTGGAAAGTAAAAAAAAAACGCATACAGCCTAAGCAAAATTGCAAAAATTTTAAACCTTTATAAAAACTATTGTAAAAATGTGAAAACTAATTGTAGTGTAATTAATTTTAAATTACTTTCTTGTTTTAGGAATAGTTTAGTATTATAAATTGATAAATTAAAGGCAAAAGATTGTTAAAATTTAACTTTAGCTTAGAACCTCTTACGACACTCTCTCTCTCTAGACAGATACGAGTGGAAAAGGCTTGAGGCAGTCTTCCTACAGGGGCATTCAATGATCATTGACATTTTGTAGCATTTATTACCATACTAGTGTGTGTGCAGACAAGGTGGGGGAGGCCTTGCACAAATAGTGACCCTGTTCTACAGAAGTTTTATTGCTTTACTGATACACACTTTTATTTAAATCTAGTTTACAGGGTGTACCAAAAACCGTAGACTGAACTGAACAACTTCCCTAAGAAACATGTCAGGAAATGAAAAAACTCCATAAAAGTATTTTGCAGTAATATCCATTGATCTGTGAAAATTCATATTAAGGGTATTCCAGTACCAACAAAATTTTAACATGTGATTTACTCAAAATTGTACATGGTTAGGTTGTTATAATTTGTAACAATTCAAATTCTGAATTGATAATTGCATATTTCATTATAAAATTTTTTGGAAAACCTAAATACAGTCATGGAACCAATGGTCATTGGGACTTTGTAATAACAACTTAGTTCCAAAAATGTGTCAACTTAGTTTAAAAACCTGTTTCAAATGTTTAGGCTAAGTTACTGTTAAATAAACATATATTATATTATAAAATAAGTTCATATTTCCGTACTATGTGGATGGTATTACAAATTTTTAGTTTGCAGTTGATACTTCATACTAGCATATAGCGAGAAAGTAAGTGCAGTGCGGCTGTACCATTTTTAGTTGTAGAACAAAAATTGTTGCTTTTGACCTCACTATTAAGAGGGCAAATGGATAGGTAAAAAAACCCTATGAACATCTGAGTTCATCCTATAACCATACTCTGGGATCATTCAGACTCATTTCATAGTCAATGTCCCCATAGTACCATGTTAAAGTTGTTTGATCATAAGTAAAGATCTGTCCAAATAACTAAGAATTGTAATGGACAATGTGGTCCCTGTTATTAGATGTACTCTTTGCACAAGCTACAAATCTTCTGGGTCAATGAACTTTAATAACAACACTTAATTTAGCCTGAAGGACAATGACTATGCAAATTATATTGTTGTTTTATTTGATTACAAGCATAAATAACTGTTAACACTATAAAAAAGTAATCAAACAAAGAAAATATCTTTTTTATAGTCAAAATAATGCTTACCTGATATATCATCAGATTTCATGATGGTCTCCTCAAAGATATCCATACGACGGGTCTCTAAAGCCAGACCTAGAGCTTGGCGGTATTGTCCGTCGTCTAAACATCGCTGGAACATCCGATTTACAATGGCCTCCAACCTTGGATCGATCACCGTGTCGGACCCACTGCTTCCCAGAAACTGCGCCTTCCTCTTGGCTGTATAGAAGTCGATCGCTTTAGCAATTGTCGTGTCCACATACTCATTTCGAGCGTTCACATCGAATAAGTCACCAGCTCCTAATGCGTACGTAAGCGAATCTTCAAATGCTCCCAAATGGTAGTACACTTTACTGGCAACTAAAGCAGCAAGTTGATGCTGTGAGAACACTTTATCCTCGTGTAGGAT
Organism: Athrips mouffetella; assembly: GCA_947532105.1. NCBI lineage: Eukaryota > Metazoa > Arthropoda > Insecta > Lepidoptera > Gelechiidae > Athrips > Athrips mouffetella. Next base: position 805,100 of record OX383965.1, read on the forward strand.
CTCGATCTTTTCGATGGATTCCGAGATCTCCGGCCAAAATTCATCGACAAGGTTATCCAGCCTCTTCAGAGCAAATTCTTTTACCTCTGACATGGGCTCATCGAGCAGGGAAATGATCCCCGCTGCGGATGTGATATTCATCTTTGGTAGAACCTTATCTTTCCCACTGATATTTCCTTCTTTTTATTGCTAAATCAAATTATTTCTTCTCACAAAAACACCACAAATTGCAATGAATGAGTTGACGATTTTTCTTTGACAGACAATAATTAACCATAGACAAATTCTTTTTTTTCCCTTACTGTTGCCATTATAATCATTGATAAAGTGTTAAAAAGGCAACGAAAAGAAAATCTGGTTTTTCTTTGTTTTGGCAAATTTTACTACTAAAAAAAAACAACCTCAGTTTAAAAGCGTTATGGCCAAAACCGAAGAGCAAAAACAGTAATTGACTTCTAAAATGAAGTTTATAAAAGAAAAAGTAGGAATATATCGTGATGTTCGAAAATGGTAACACTAATGTTCACCATAGACATATATTTTTTTTTTGTAACTAAACTACCATACACTATCAATAATTAGCCATTAAATAAATATACAATACAATACACTATCAATTAAACTGTCATTGTGTTTTTATCGGATTTTGTCCTGAAAATTCAAGACGACGAGAACTGAAATAACGTAAAAAGAACTTGATTTAGGCTCATAATGAACTTGAATTAGGTTCTGATTGAATGAATTTATTTGGTGATTTAATCACGATTAAATAACTTGTTTGAATTGAAACGTGTGCAGTGCCCTTTCCCATCAATCATGCACCATTGACGTGTGGTCGTGAGTTGTCATCTTTCTGTCATTAATGTCACTTGCACGCAGTAGACGAAAGCCCAGATTAGTAAGTTAAACAGGACGAAAGCGAAAACTCATAAACAGCTGTAGCAAAATTTTGTTTATTGTTAAAAATGTTGGACTTATTCAGTATCTTCAGCAAGGGAGGGATTGTGCTGTGGTGTTTCCAGAGTACGAGCGACTTCTTGTCGCCGTCCGTCAACGCATTGATTCGCAGCGTGATATTACAAGTAAGTGGTCATTGCAAGACCTTGCTGGCATCGAATAATGCAATTAGTAATGCGCAACGTGGGACATATTTAGAGCACTGGTTGTAGCTATCATCCCTTTATATAGGGCTTCGTTAATATGGCATCTGTCTAGAAAATTCTGATATGACAGGCTTTTTCTTTGAATCTATACCTTTAATTTTCCTCAAAGTCTGGCAGCAAAAGTACTATTATTTCCTTAGTTTCTACGTCATCAAAAGCTTTATACCAGAATTATTGATAAATGTATTATTTTATTTTCAGGAGCGTTCTGGGAACAATTCGTTTGGGCATCAGTCCCTAACGCTGCAGTATAAGTTAGATAACGAATTTGAGCTGGTTTTTGTAGTGGCATATCAGCGTATTCTGCAGCTCGCATACATAGATAAGTTCCTGAATGATGTACACCTGGAGTTCAGAGACAAGTATAAGAATGAGCTCACATCCGGAGACCATATCCTGGACTTTGACTTCAAGTCCTCGTTTGAGAGAGTGCTTAGGGAGTGTGAGAGTTGGGGTGAGTTATTTAAGTCATGGATTCATTTTAAAACTAGTACAATTTTATTTATTTTATGCTTTTTATTTACTTGGTCAGATAACAGCATTATTGACTATGTAGATTATAAACCAGGCCCATTAGAGTGGTTGGTAGTGAGTATGCCTTCTATGCCGGAGGCTGCGGGTTTGATCCCCACCACTATTTATTTATGTATTCTTAAAAGCTGCTACTGCCTACCAAAACTTTACTATTCGGCATTACAAATTCTATACAGTCAAAGGTGCTGATATCATTATTAACAATTCATTGTAATTTTTTCTTTGTGCATTAAAAATATTTGTTATAATTGAATCACACAATTTTAATTTCGTTATTATGAAACAAGAAAGATTTTGAAATTATTTAAATATTTGATAAACCAATATGATGTAAATTTCTTGCTTGTATCACAAAGTTTACGCAAGTAGATGTTATAATGTATTTTGTCTTATCTGAATGATGAGTTTCAATATTTGTTTCTGTCAGTGTGTTTAGCACCCACAATTTATTTTTACATGCCTATACTATCCCCTTGCTCGCAAAGGCCTCCCCCCCTGCAGTCCTCTAACTATCCACAACACAGGAGTTTATTAATGTAGGGGTATGTGTTAACATTGTTTTTTTTTAGGGTTCTGTACCCAAAAGGTGCCAAAGAGACATTATTACCAAATTAATGTTGTCTGTCTACTAAAGGGCTGTACCTTTTGAGACGTAATAGCACGCCAGTTGAAAATTATTCAGGTTATCCAAAAAAAATAAGTATAAAAAATTAAGGGGACCATGTTTAATAAACTTAATTTTTTAAAAGCTTTATCTTAAAAATGGTAACACATACAACCATGAAACTTGGAATAATTGTGATGCATAAACTAGTGCCAGACAAACCAGACTATCAAAATTTAGCACAGTTGTTTCAAACCTACAACAAAATTTTTATTTTATTTCAGCTAAGTCACAAGCAAAATTACCAAAACAGATGAGGAGTTTTGAGGACTCGCTGAAGTCCAAGAAAACTGTCGCCTCTATGATTGAGAGGAAAGGAGAAGAAAAAGGGAAGAAAACAGGTAATTTATAAAAAAAAACATCATGCAACCTACCATACAAACTTTAGGGACACATTATTGACAGAAGCAACAAATTTTTCATTTGCAACTTTAAAAATAAGCTCCATACAGCTGGTTAGTCAATTTAAACTTTTGAGTGAAGTTGAGAAACTTTTTATTGCTAACTTTATATAATATATTTATGTAATTTCATTTACATAGACAACAGTTAACAATCAGGGAAAAGTTCTAAAATGTTAATGTGCTAGTATAGTTCTAGATTGCAAACCAAAAAAGTGAACATATAGCATGGTTAGAGTCTTGACAATTAAAGCTTTCCATACAAAAATTTAAAAATAACAAGTTTTAAACCCTGAAAATACTGCAAAATAACAATTAGATACTTTACTACCATTAGATACTTAACAAGTTACTACCTGAAAACCAACTAAAAGTATCAAATTGTTATTTTGCAGTATTTTCAGGGGTTGCCAGACTTGGCCAGACTATAGGCAGGTTATGCTATACATTAGAAAGAATTTACAATAAAAAAAAATCAACAAATCAATATTGAATTATAACAACATGCAACTTATGAAAATAACATTGATGAATTGCATAATGAAAGTTGTTATAGCCCTTCTACAATAAAGCAAACAAAGTGTATCGTTTTTGTGGTTGACCACACAGTTAACATTTTAATATTGATGAGTTCTTGACTTCAACCACTTGACATTTGCCATCTTTTGTTTACCGGCATGGGTTGGCTGAAAGATATATAAGGTCTTAATGAAATAGTGAAAATAATGTTAGTATGTTACTCAGACCATGAAACTGAACAACTTTCCCCAAGGAACATAGGTCGAAATACGAAAATATATTTTTGACCTCCCATAGAAACTGCATCAGATGATAGCGCATTTTGTATGGGAGGTCAAATTTTGTTCAGTTTCATGGTCTAAGTGAAAGTGAAAATGGAGTTTGTGGCTAAAGTTGTTCAAAAACACGCAGAAGCTCATGAACATAGACTTCTCCATCATGTGAACTGTTATATATGTGGGTAGGCACCTTGTTTATGTTATAAAATGATAATATATTTGAAGGTGGGTTGGAAAAGACGGTTGACAGACTGTAGGTGTTGCTACTGAGCCCAGTAAATGTTACTCGTGAATTTTCGGTGTTTTATTCTAATATCAAACATAATAGTGGCGACGTTTGGAAAAAATGTCGAATAGCATGTTTAAGGAGTTCAATCCACATGTGGACAATTGGGAAAATTACATCGACCGACTGAAGTTCTGTTTCGAAGCAAACAAAATCGAGAAAGATGAGGAGAAGAGAGCTAATTTCTTCGCCGTTTGTGGTGCGCAAGTGTTTGAGACAGTTTTAGCGTTAATTACGCCTAAAAAACCGGGTGAAGTGGCTTTTAGTGAAATTGAAAAAACTCTAACTAAACATTATGCTCCAAAGCTCAACGAAATATCTGTTTCATTTCAATTTTACAAACGTGATCAAAAACGTGGCGAATCAGCATCCGATTACATTGCGCATTTGAGAAAATTAAGTTCACGATGTAATTTCAAAGACTTAGAAAGAATGTTACGTGACCGTCTTGTTTGTGGCATGAGTGACAGTAGATTGCAGTATGAACTGTTAAAAAAAGACAATTTATGCTATAAAGACGTGGTTAGCGCGATGCTATCATCTGAGAGTGCGGAAAGAGATGTGCGTATGATACACGGCGCCGCCGCCTCCGCCGCCGACAGCGGGCAGCGCGCCGACACAGAGTCCGCCGCAGGCACCAGCTTCGCCGCGTTCGGCCACGCAGCGCCCGAACCAATGGACATAAACATTATGCAAACTAACAATAAAGCTAATGTGCGGTTGTGTTATCGTTGTGGAGATCGGCACGGTGGTGTGTGTAGATTTATTAACACAGTGTGCCGATTCTGCCATAAGAAGGGCCACATTGAAAAAATTTGTTCAAGGAAACGCAACAGTGGTCGAAGAGTAAATTTCACTGATAACGAAAATGAGGAGGATGCTGTTCTCAACGGAATTTATGCCGTCAGTGGTGGTAGTCGTGTACCGCCATTTGAAATCCAAGCGCAAGTTGCTGGCAAGCCTGTTATACTACAAGTGGACACTGGCGCGAGTTTTTCAATCATAAATGAGCATACGTGGGAGTCGATACGTCCGTTACTACCTCGGGGCGCATTGCAGCCTGCATCACTCCGGCTACGCACCTGGACGGACACGCCCGTCAAGCTGCTTGGTCAAGCAACGGTTCCCGTGTACTACAACGATACTCAGCGTGAACTTACCGTCATCGTGGCTCAAGGCAATGGTCCTAACCTCCTCGGGCGAGACTGGCTTTCCCCTCTAGACATAAAGCTCAATATACACTATGTGTCAGAGGGTGACCTAAACGAGATCGAAGTTATCCTAAAAAAATACAAAGACGTATTTAAACCAGGACTTGGTACTTACCGTGGCAAACCTGTTAAGATTCATGTGAAACCCGACGCTACGCCCAAGTTCCTCAAGGCGCGACCGGTTCCATTCGCTATTAAAGAGAGAGTAGAAGCAGAAATTGATCGTTTAGTCCAAGAAGGAGTACTTCGACCTGTCTCATATTCAGATTGGGCTACACCGACCGTTCCGTTAGTGAAACGAACAGGAGACATTAGATTATGCGGCGACTATCGCAGTACAGTAAATCAAGCGACTGAATCGGATACTTATCCGTTGCCGACGGCGAATGAAGTGTTTGCTATAGTTGCGGGAAGCAAATACTTCACAACATTGGATTTGGAGCGAGCCTACACACAGGTGTCAGTTGACGACGAAACAGCTAAACTGCTGACGCTCAATACGTGTAAGGGATTGTACACAGTACACCGCCTCGCCTTTGGCGTGAAGGCTAGCCCCGGAATATTTCAACGGCTAATGACGTCATTGTTAGCCGGCATCGAGGGTGTGGCAGTGCTGATTGATGACATTCTGGTGTGTGGACACACTATGCAAGAGATGCAACAAAGACTCGATACCGTGCTGGAACGCATAGAAAAGGCTGGTCTACGTCTAAACAAAGATAAATGCAAGTGGGCTAAAGAAAAAGTAGAATTTTTAGGGTTTGTCATAGATGCTGAAGGCATACACCCGGCACCTAGCAAAGTCGAAGCAATAAAGAAAACACCGGCACCTAAAAATAAACAGGAATTACAGGCTTTCCTAGGTCTGTACAATTTTTATGAGAGATTCATAGTACACAAAGCAACCATTCTGGAACCGTTGCACCGATTGTTAGACAAGACACAGGAATGGCAGTGGAATGACCGCGAGAAGAAAGCTTTTGACACGGCTAAACATCAACTAACGTACGATTTGACACTGGTGCATTATGACTTACACAAACCTTTGATTTTGACTTGCGACAGTTCGGAATACGGCGTGGGCGCAGTACTCTCACATATCATGGAAGATGGACAGGAGCGCCCCATCGCAATGAGCTCTCGGACTATACACACTCATGAACGCCGGTACTCACAACTTGATAAAGAAGCTGCAGCGATTATGTTCGGCATCAAAAAATTTCACAACTATTTGATGGGAAGATCTTTTACGATTGTAACTGACCATAAGCCGCTGCTTGGTATTTTTGACCCAAAAAAACCTATGCCATGCATGCTTTCCCCGAGATTGACACGGATAGCTATAGCACTGACATCCTATGATTACTTAATCACGTACAAGCCGGGAGAGTGTATCGGAAGCGCTGACAGTTTGAGTCGTTGGCCATTGCCAGTTCCCGATCAAACTGAACCCCAATTAAGTGACATTTTGTTAATGGCTGAGACTCCACAAGACTTCCCTTATAGTGCAGAACGGATCGCGGAAGAGACTAAGAGAGATAAAATATTACCCCGTGTCATCCATTACGTTCAACGTGGTTGGCCAGCTCGCGTCACAGACAATGATTTGCGTACCTACTGGTTACAGCGCTCCGAATTGTCGCTACAAGAAGGCTGTTTGTTGTTGGGAAGCCGCGTAGTAATACCTGAAGCGCTGCAGGCAGCTACACTTCGTGTGTTGCACACTATACATAGCGGCATCGTAAAAACTAAAGCCTTGGCCAGAAGTTATGTTTGGTGGCCAGAAATGAATCGTGACATTGAAAACTTGGTGAGTGGTTGCTCGAAATGCCTGGAAAACCGACACATGCCGCCTAAAACCAGCCATGAATGGATAATACCGTCAAGACCTTGGTCTAGAATCCACGCGGATTTTGCTGGGCCATTCCAGAATAAGCTATTTTTGATAATCGTAGACGCGTACTCACGTTGGCCTGAGATTTTCATAGTAAACAACACAAGCTCTATAACGGTAATCCGTCATTTACGGATGCTTTTCGCTACGCATGGACTTTGCGAGACAATGGTGTCAGATAATGGCACTTCCTTCGTGTCCAAAGAGATGAAACAATTTTTGGAATCCAACAAGATCAGACAAATAACTACCGCGCCTTACCATCCAGCCACAAATGGTCTCGCAGAGCGAATGGTGCAAACTGTAAAGGACAAATTACGCAAAATGGAAAACGTTTCCTGGGATGTAAAGCTACCCAGGATACTGTTGGGTTTGAGAACAACACCCTGTGCAGGAACAAACAAGAGCCCGGCGGAAATGCTAATGAACAGGCGATTACGCACTCTTTTAGACACCATCCATCCTGACAATCTTATAAATAGAAAAATTGAACAGCAAATTACAAACAACTCTGATAAGAGACACAGAGAAACCAACGTGGGACAAACAGTGATGTACAGAAATTTTAGTAGCGGTCCACGTTGGCTGCATGGAAATGTAATTGAAAAGAACGGCCCTTCTAGCTATAGAATTTTGACTGATGATGGTATAACAGTAAATCGCCATGTTGACCAGTTGATTAAAGTATCTGCTGAGAGTAGTCAGACAGACCCACAAATAGAGGTGGGGGAGGAGGAACCAGCAGATCAACCTCAACCAGACATCAGTCAACGTCAACAGCCTGCAACATACTCGAGCGAGGATGATAGTGAGATGATCGAAATCCCAAGCGCTCAACAATGGGCACAGATGTTGGGGATCCCGGAAAAAGCTGGCTCGAGTGGGGGCAAGATTAAAAACAAATTTATTGCTCATTCTAAATTACCTTACGAGTATCATAGACCAATGAATCCAAAAGAGTAATTAAATCTATTATGTTAAGTGTAGTTAAGTAGTAAAGAGTTGATAAATAATCATATTAAAGAAATAACTTGATTGTGCATGTATTCAAAAGAATTATAATGTATTAGGTATTTTTGTATCAACTTGAAGAGGGAGGTATGTTATATATGTGGGTAGGCACCTTGTTTATGTTATAAAATGATAATATATTTGAAGGTGGGTTGGAAAAGACGGTTGACAGACTGTAGGTGTTGCTACTGAGCCCAGTAAATGTTACTCGTGAATTTTCGGTGTTTTATTCTAATATCAAACATAATATGAACGTTGAGGCAATCCAGCTCCTCGACAACACAGACATAGTGCGACGACTTAAAAGGACCAAACCCTTTGAGTTAGTGTAATTAGTGTTGTGATAAACTCATTAGTGCATAATGTTATAGAAACACAAAAACAATGTGTCTTCCCCTTAAGTAATTAGAGACAATAAGAATAGTGTTATTGGACGCATTCTTAGGCTTAATTGTTTATGTAGTAGTTTAAGTTAAATGCAAATTACTCATTATTAGCTATACAGCTAGATTGTAATATCAGTAAGATATCTAATTAGTAAAGGTGTCCTACTTCAATAAAAAAAAAAACTATTTCTTTAGTGCCGTGTATTTTCACAGATAGTCACACCTTTGTGTATGATGTCTACAGAGGTTAGCTGGCTTATAATGACAATAATGTGTTAAAGTAAGGCCATCGTAATAGGGTTGCGTTCCGAATCGGGTAAAAATTACTCTGACAGCAGGATAGCGTTATGCCTGCTGTCAAATGTTAACTATTACCATTTTGGAACTCACTCTAGGTCGTTTCTGACAGCTGTCAAACGTATGCAAAATTATAATCTGCAAAGAAAAATGAACCCTGTGTGTAGAACTGAACCAAAAACGGACTTCTCGTTGACCCTACTTTAGGTGCAACCACCACACCACACCTGCTGGGCCTCTCACTTGCTGCTCGACTGTTCGAACGATCAGACTTCTTAGGAGCGTATACACCTCAGAACAAAAACCTCCTTGCTTCGCTCGGAGAAGAAACCATGCTATTTTTTTTCAGTATGGGATGACAACTGCTAGCATGTCTCATGCCATGTCAAGTCGTCAGTGATCACATCCTACCAAATTAGATGAACGACGCGTTCATTGCATTTACAAAGTTTATAGGATTATTGTAACTTGTTGGGATTTTAACGGTTGAAAATATTTCCTAAATTATATGTTGTAAACATTGTGTAAATTATAAAAAACATGTAGTGAATAACTTGAAAATATCGTGAATTTATTCTCAAGTTGCTCTCCATATTAGTGATTGTTCTTTTTAATAATAACGTGTGTAGTTGATGGCTGTACATCTTCAAAACAACAAAACGAAAATTGCAAAGAAATTTTGTCTTTTCATCTGTAAGTTTTATTCAGTATTTTTCATGTTTGTGGATTATTATCACAAATATTGCATAAAAAAATGTCAACTTATCATTTCTACAGTCAGATAATATGGAAATTGTTACGTATTTTACTGTAATTTATCGTTTTTTGTGGGATCATGTTGGAGTTTATGAGTGATGTATTTTTTATCGATAGTAGTATTTTTACTTTCGAGCTGAGCGAGAAAGGTATTGTATTCGTGAAAAAAGTTGCACAAACTTTCTCAAAAATGTGTTCTATATCACTTAAGCAAGTCCCCTAAAAATGTCCGTCTGTCGGTTGGTCGGTCTGTCCGTCACGCTTTGGCCTAGCGGCTAAACGAATGGTCCTATTCACACCATATTTTTAATTTAAGACTTATTTCCGAATGGTTTTTTGCTGGCTCACATTTTGAGGGTAGCTGTCATTCAACAAAAAACCGGTCAAGTGCGAGTCGGACTCGCGCGCCGAGGGTTCCGATATACCTATAGTATTTTTGGAAGCAATAAAGTCCATTTTCAGGACCGCAAAACTAAATTTGTTTGTAAAGGTTTTTTGCAGATTTCTGAAAAACTGTGCAACTTAGAAAGATCGTTTTATTTTTGCTGTAAAGTTTATATAAACTTCTGTCAACTGTAATTAATTCAGATTTTTCCTTACTCAAACTTCGGAGATAAGGGGGGGGGAATGGTATTTTTCTTGACATTTTTCATCATAACTTTAAAACTAAGAAATTTAAAAAAATACAAAAATATATTTTAAAATGTACAAGTAAAGCCCTTTCATATGATACCCCACTCGACCTAGTAGCGACTATTTGAAATTTGGCCCCCCCTATTTTGGCCCCCTTTATATTAATAATCATACTTTTTTCAAAATTTTTTCTTGTGCAATTAAGTTGGGCAACTATATTCTAAAACTATTCCAAATTTCAGGTTGATAGCATAAGTGGTTGCTGAGATATAGAGGTGTGACAGACAGACGGACAGACAGACAGACAGACAGACAGAGCGGCACCATAAGGGTTCCTTTTTTTTACCATTTTGGTATCGGAACCCTAAAAATGAAGAATTGAATTTTTTTTAAAAACGGTTCAAATTATTTTTATGAAACTTTGCTTGACTAAGCATCTCTATGCAAGGTATCTTGCGCCATCATCAGTTTGTCTGTGTGATTCCATATAAGGGGTGTTCCTGTACTACCAAAACGTAAACTTGTGATTTACTCATAGGGTCAGTGCACCACTAGATGACCAAGCACCAATAGCTGACCAAAACTTAAATTTGAACTGAAAGTTAGAAAATTTAAAAATACCGCGATTTTATATAGAATTTAACTATGTTGGCGTCTTACAATAAAGTTATGGGTTTGTCTAGCTAGTACTTTAGTATGTTTATTCGAAGTGGTCATGCAATGTAACATTTGAAAAAAAAAACTTTAAGAGCATATTTTGTAAAGTCCTTAACACTTATTATATCACAAGCCTAATTCATAGTCGAACTTTTAGAAGTGACTCTGAAAGTAGAACTAATTATTTAGTTTTTTTATTAATTTCGTCATAAAACCGCTTAAATGGTCAACTAGTGGTACCTACATTGACCCTAATTGACTACATTAAGTTTGTATTATTTTCTATAATTTTAATTTTGTTTTAACATTCAACGCGTTTTGTTTTCATTCTGGGTTCGATTCCCGATGGGGACACTGTCAAACAAATATAACTTTGTGTGTCTTCGCCAAATTGAAATGTCTCAATCAGCATGAATCATCCTGAATCAACAAATTGTAAGAAAATTAATAAAAATACTAAATTAATCTACATAAAATTCTCTACAAAAAAGGTTTGAAAGTTTTTCGCTACAAACAATACTGACAAGCAATTCTTGTGCTCATGCAACGCTTTGGCTCACAAGCGTATGAAGATTCCGGGTCAAGCTTATCCGAAACCAGAAGACTACAGGCTCCTTGTGCTCTAAGGTCCAATAAGGAACTCAGCTCCACGTTATAAGGCAAGATAAGATACACGAAATTTCGCTTGAAAATTTATTTGAGCTACTTAGAAGAAAAACACAAACCCGTATTTCAGCATTTTTGCAAAACCATCCCAAATGGATTGAATTGAGGGATAAAAGTTTGTTTTAAAATCCTACATAATTCGTATGTAAGCTAGAGATATTCATGAAAAAAAAAAAAAGAACCTTTACACCTCCTACCCCTCTTGCCTCCACCGCTACCGTCCATTACTTTTAGTAAGTAAGTAAGTAAGAAATTTGGTATCTTTAATATTAAAACACCTACGTAAGAAATCACCTGTAGTAAAAAATGCAAAAAGTATTTTTTTTAATGAATTTAATCACTGCTTTTAACAGATTTGCCTTTTATTAAAGTTTAGTACTTCAACTTTTTGGTCAAAGTTTCGACATCGATTTGTCCTTGTGTAACTTATCGACTATCGATAGATGAAAGCATGCCCACATCCCTACTTGTGACGAATTATTTCTTATATATTACTTCTATATGAGGTCAAATTTCTTTGGTATACACCGTGTTCCTGAGGATATGCATTAATTTTAAGGGCACGTTCAGTTAACTGAAACAAAAACTGTACAACTTTTCCTATGAAACATGGGTTGAAATACGAAAAAAAAAATTTATCTCCCATACAAAAAAATTTTTTTTCGTATTGTGCCTTAACTTTAAAAGCACGTTCAGTTAATGAAACTGAACAACTTTCCCTAAAAAACAGGTTAAAATAAGAAAAAAATTTTTTGTATGGAAGGGCAAGATCTTTTTCGTATTTCAACCTGTGTTTATTAGGGAAAATTGTTCAGTTTCGTTAACTGAACGTGCTCTTAAAATTAATGCATATCCTCAGGAACAGTTAACTGTGGTACCTAGGTAGTATCTTGCCTTTTTAGAGGTCTTGGATATTGTTCTTGTTGTTTAATTCATAGAAGTTCGGTTTTGTCAGCAAATGTGGTGTTATTTCAGTAAAATGTTGGTAAGGTTTATCTGTGCATCATTTCCTAAGAACCCAGTTCCCTTCTGGTCTGTAACAAATGTTTTTGTTTACAATATTTGTTACTTGGTGATGGTGTTCTGTATGCTTTGTTTCCAGTGAAGATTGTTGAGGCGAAGGCCGTGAGCAACGGCTCGGCGGTGGAGCCGGAAGAAGACTTGGAAGAGGATGCCATCGCCGCCAACCGCGCCAAGCTCGCGCAGAAACTAGCGGCCCGGGGGAAGAAGGAGCCCAAGTGAGGATCTTAATATTCATTGATTTTCATTTATTGTAATCCCGAAGCCTAGTAATATAGGGAACATGCATACATTTTTTTAGTCGCATTTATTAACAAAATATGAAAATACAATAGTTTAGATGACCAAAAGTGAAATTAAAATTTAAATCGGCTAAGAAATACGGCCGATATAAACATTTAAAACTACTAATTAGACAGACAGATCCGACATGAACAGTGACGTCACAATGCACTACGGCCATATAAACTCCATATTAAATTTCGTTTTGCTAGAAAGAGACAGAAACAAATCTTCGATGGCTTATATCTTATTTTATATTATAGTTATTCGAAAAATAGTTTTACAAGACTGTTTATTACATGAATGAGAATATTTTTTTTAAATAAAAAAAATCGTGCATGTTCTCTATTCTATTAATCAAAATACGCAACTTTCCAGAAGGAAAAAAACTCTTATTTACACACATCGTAAATTCTCAATAATGCGTTCAGAAATTGTATTGTAGGCACATGATTTGGTATAAAAAACTCTCGTGTCATACTATTATGGAACTTGTCTCACTCCGCTCGGCTGCAACAAATCGAGTATAAGCTAAACCAGCGTTACGCTTCAAACGCTCGAAACCAGAGACCTGGAGGTCAAAGTGTTTCCACCGGTGTGCGGCCGTGTATACCTACTACGTCTTTTCAGCGACGCTGTCTGCCTCAAATTGTCAATTTTAATTGTCAGGGTTCTGGGAAGAAGACCTAAGAAAAATCTTGCTGACTAAAGATTTGAATAGAAGCTACTTTTTGACTGAGTTTTTTTGAGTTCATTTATGACTTTGGAACTGTAACTTGTTTTTCTCTACACAAGAAAAACATTGCACAAAGCCGACTCTTGTCGTAGGTCGTGCTGCAGTGGTTTCTTGCCGTTTCTTTTACGCTGCCATAGCATGTTACGAAATCGTATTCTGTATGTTACGAATGACATTTAATAAGTATTCTGCAAAGAATCTACATTAAATAAAATAATCTGAATCTTCTACGTTATGTTGACTCTGTTCTCCTCATGTCCGGTCTCCAGGAAATCCCCGAAGGTTCCTAAAGTAGTGGAGAGCAAGGAGCGAGTGAAGCAGCCGCGCGTGTGGGCACTGGGAGGGGATTCCCGCGACCTGCCCACTCTCGACTTCAGCACCGACAATCCTGAGGACCAGACCAACGCGCATTTAGACCAGGACACGCAGGTAAACAAGGGATCTCAAGTTCCCGAAGGTCCTGAAAGTAGAGGAGAGCAAGGAGCGAGTGAAGCAAAGCACGCGTGACTGGCTCATTCTTGACTTCAGCACCGACAACCCTGATGATCAGACCAACGCGCATTTAGACCAGGACACGCAGGTAAACAAGGGATATCAAGTTCCCGAAGGTCCTGAAAGTAGAGGAGAGCAAGGAGCGAGTGAAGCAAAGCACGCGTGACTGGCTCATTCTTGACTTCAGCACAGACAACCCTGATGATCAGACCAACGCGCATTTAGACCAGGACACGCAGGTAAACAAGGGATATCAAGTTCCCGAAGGTCCTGAAAGTAGAGGAGAGCAAGGAGCGAGTGAAGCAAAGCACGCGTGACTGGCTCATTCTTGACTTCAGCACCGACAACCCTGATGATCAGACCAACGCGCATTTAGACCAGGACACGCAGGTAAACAAGGGATATCAAGTTCCCGAAGGTCCTGAAAGTAGAGGAGAGCAAGGAGCGAGTGAAGCAAAGCACGCGTGACTGGCTCATTCTTGACTTCAGCACCGACAACCCTGATGATCAGACCAACGCGCATTTAGACCAGGACACGCAGGTAAACAAGGGATATCAAGTTCCCGAAGGTCCTGAAAGTAGAGGAGAGCAAGGAGCGAGTGAAGCAAAGCACGCGTGACTGGCTCATTCTTGACTTCAGCACCGACAACCCTGATGATCAGACCAACGCGCATTTAGACCAGGACACGCAGGTAAACAAGAGATATCAAGTTCCCGAAGGTCCTGAAAGTAGAGGAGAGCAAGGAGCGAGTGAAGCAAAGCACGCGTGACTGGCTCATTCTTGACTTCAGCACCGACAACCCTGATGATCAGACCAACGCGCATTTAGACCAGGACACGCAGGTAAACAAGGGATCTCAAGTTCCCGAAGGTCCTGAAAGTAGAGGAGAGCAAGGAGCGAGTGAAGCAAAGCACGCGTGACTGGCTCATTCTTGACTTCAGCACCGACAACCCTGATGATCAGACCAACGCGCATTTAGACCAGGACACGCAGGTAAACAAATATCCAGTTCCGAAGGTCTTGAAAGTAGAAGAGAGCAAGGAGCCAGTGAAGCAAAGCACGCGTCACCTGCTAACTCTTGGCTTCCGTACCGACAACCCTAATGATCAGACCGGGGGGCCAATTCTTGAAAGTCACCGGGTGATTTTCAAGTTTTTTAAAATTGAAATAAACCCTGTTAAACTCCTCAAAAGTAAGGATCAATATTTTTTAATTATAAAATAATGTTCAGTTTTAAAATGACCATCATCTAAGTTTTATGAATTTATCGTGGTTTTTTTAATTTTAAAAATATTGAAAATCACCCAATGAGTTTCAAGAATTGGCCCCCAGCTCATATTTAGGCGTCGATACACAGGTAAACAAATAATTTTCATTGCTTTAGTCTTATTCAGTTTTACCCTGATGATAAGTCCGACGCGCATCTAGACCAAGACACGCAGGTAAATCATAAACTCGGATTGTACGACCGCGGAATACGCAGCCAATATTTCGCAGCCAACTATTTTTTAAAAGTACCCTAAACCGACGAGCATGTATGAAAGGATTGATGAAAGTACAGGAAGCAATTGTTTCCATTAATTGGTAAATTGCAGTATTCGTAGACCTTCCCCTTCGAAAACCATTTTGCTCCTTAGCAAGTAAGTTATACTTCTCAGTGAACTCAATAAGTCGGCTATACATGGCTCGCTCAAAAATTTTGCCGAAGATTGGAGTGAGAGTAATCGGCCTATAGTTAACCATGTCAGATCTTTGACCTTTATTCTTATTAATCGGTTTTACAATAGCTACCTTTAATGATTTGGGAAACACACCTGTCTCAAACGACAAATTTACTATAAAGCTTAATGGGCGAGCAATATAGAACCGGGATAATTTTATAATGTAACTACTCAAGCCATCGTAACCCACTGAATTTGAGTTTTTAAGAAGCGATATAACAGTTATCAGCTCCTTTTCTGACACTGGCGCCGCATAGAAGGAATGGCAACTAGAGATAATGCCTCTACAGGCTTCTGCACATTGAGTTTTCTGAGATACTGGTATGGAGTCAATAAAGTAGTCATTAAAATTG
The DNA here is from genome assembly GCA_947532105.1 of Athrips mouffetella. Taxonomy (NCBI): domain Eukaryota; kingdom Metazoa; phylum Arthropoda; class Insecta; order Lepidoptera; family Gelechiidae; genus Athrips; species Athrips mouffetella. The sequence goes on from OX383965.1 coordinate 821,061, forward strand.
GAGGCAATCAACCCAGAATCACTAATCTCGATACCATTCACTAATATATTGGATATTTGATGTGGAGGATTGTTAGATATACCTGAGCAGTCCTCGATTATTTTCCATGCTGCTCTACCTTTATTGTCGGATTTAGATAAAGTTTTTTTATTTGCCAGTTTGATAGAAGTCCTAGTGCAACGCTTTAGAATTGTATTATAGCTTTCATATATTTTTTGCTTCGATTTGTTTCCTTTTATTTTATATTGAATGTATAGGTTTCTTTTAATTTTACTAGAAATTCTTAAGCCCTTAGACATTCACTTATATTTTGAAAAGCATTTGATTTTAATTTTTATGAAAGGGAAACATAGGTCATAAAAAAGTTTGTACAAGTCAATAAACTCGTCGTTTGCAAATATACTGTGGAAAAGGAGATATTCTTAATACAGTTTTGAATTTTTGTATGTTACTGGGAGAGTAATCTCTCCTGGTTATGAACCAATGTTTAGGTACATTATTATTTTTCACTTTGATCGTCAAAGATTGTGCCGTATGGTCAGAAAGAGCTAAGTTATGAATGTCAGCTTTAATAGAATTTTTAAAATTGCAAATAAAATTGTCAATACAAGTATTACTTTTCTCCGTCACCCGTGTATAATTATTAATTTGTAGATAAAAATTATAATTACTGCGTATGTGTTTAAATTCAGTAACAATTTTTTGTAAATGTCGCTTTTCTGTCAATATATCGATGTTAAAATCACCACATATTATTACTTTAGACTTATGTTTCCTTGTTAGTTTAAACAAAAGAGCTCTAAGTCTATAAAAAAATTCACTAACATTATTTACCTCTGGGATGCGATAAAGACAAATTAAAATTATATTTTCAGTAATCAAATGAATTCCACAACACTCAAATACATTCCTGGCCGCAAGAGATTTCAAATCTAGGCGTATAAAGTTAGCATGTTTCTTTAAAAAGATACAGGTTCCTCCACGATTGTTTTTGGATCTTTTTTTGCTATTCTTAACTCTAGCATAACAGTCTGCTAGTTTATAGCCATCGAGTGTTCTCTTCACCTTTTGGTACAAAGTGCTCTGTGACACACACTGCATCGAAAGAAATTTGCTTATGTTGCTCTAAGCTCTCTCAGATATTGCTAGTAAAAGTTGGTCTTTTTTGGAGATAAGGCCGCTCATATTCTGATGTAAAATACAAAATTTATTGTTATTAATATTGTTGTATAAAGTACTAGAAGTGTCCTGAACAGCATTTATATTATCGTGGTTCACGAAATAACTCGTCTGTTGACATTTTATTAAAAAAGAATGGAATCGTTCCCTTTTTGTATTTTACATCATCAGTTTTACTAGAGTCTATGGGTTTAGTGTCTTTATTTGGCTGAGAATTACTCTTTTTGACAGGTTTTAAAAAGAAATAAGGAATTGTACCCTTTTTTAGAAAGATAGAATTCGAATTTTCATTTTTCTTACTGCCCATAATCAATTTCCTTAATTCAACAACATTTAAAAACCTATTTTCGTAATCAATGCAGTCAATAATATAATTGATCGACTTGCACATATCTGCTAAGTTGTTTTTACACTCTACAAAATGACAGTTACTATATTGATTACAAATATTTCTTATGCAGTCATTTAGTTTGTTCTCATTCAAGTAACGATTTTTTGAAACATTTAGAAAAAGAATAGTATTATTTCTAAAAGATTCCATAACATGCTTGAATTATGATCACCATTTCAGTAGAATTTATACTAATATATAAGTATACGGCGTGTAAAATAACTGTGACTGTGACCGTTAATGCGCAGAAGTAAATAAATGAGTCGCGGGGGTGAGCGCGGTATGTGGGGGAGGCGAGCGAATCGTTTATTGGCTCTCCGCCTGGCACCCATGCGCAGATAATAACCGTCATACACACACTTGTTGTGAACGCGCTATACAGGTATGTTTCTTTCAAATAGAAGCTGCGTTGCAAGAGCTTGGCTTCAAAGTATGAAAATTCAAAAAGCGGGTTAACAAACTTTTCAAAGGCTGGCAACGTACCACCCCCCCCCCCCCCCCCCCCCCAGGTGTTGCAAGTGTGTATGGCACTTACCATCAGGTGATTTGTCTGCTCTTACACAAAAAAAAAACAGTTGAAACACAGATGTATTTGCCTATTTACACAGAGCAGTTGAAGCACAGACTGATAGACAGAGAAGAATAATTTTTTTTTGTTTCATTCTTCCTTTCGGAAAGGCAAAGAGTACAAAGCCCATACAGCCATTTCTGATGTCTTTAATCTTTCTTTTAGCTCAAAGAAAATGTTCGTGACTTTTTGGGACAACACAAACGGGGCTTAAACACGAGATCACTTGAAATCTTCATCAGCTGCGCACTCCGTAGTAAATTTACTGCATAACACACTATCTTTATTATCCACTAAATGCACAAAAAAACAAATTTTCAATAAAGCAGGCAAACGTCCATGTCAAGTTCCCGCCAAAAAGTTTTCCAGAGAAGAATCATTTAAAAAATAATATTTAAATAGCTGTCAAAAATGGCCAGTTCTCATTGTTACGAAGGAGTTGCAACACAGAGACTGCATGACACGTTTCCTTTCAGCTGGTGGGGCGGATGTCGGGCGCCATCAGAGACCTGGAGGTGGAGTCCGACTCCGACTCGAGCGAGGAGGAGGAGCAGCAGCGCGCCGCCACCACCACCAGCGGCAACAGCACCAAGTCCGGGGGCATGTTCAGTATGTTCAAGGGTGAGTGCGAGTACTGCTCTTTGTTTTTTAGGGTTCCGTAGCCAAATGGCAAAAAACAACCCTTATGGATTCGTCATGTTCGCGCAATGGTAATATTAAACCAAAAATGCTAACAAAAACTAGTACTTTTGTGTGCATTAGCTGTATCTCTTCCAAAAGTTTAACTAAAAATAGCAGTATACACTCGTTTTTCACAGCATTTTATGTCCCGCATAAGAATGCAAGTCATTTGAATTTAGTTTATAGAACATATCGCCTTTAAATTTAGTATGGAAAACGAATCGCCTTCGCTGCTGTTTTTATAAAAAGATGCTCTGTGCAAGTGCCATTAAAATGTGAAGATTTGATTAAACGATGTATGTATCTTCATATATATATATATATTTTTAGTAACCACTACGAGACTGTTATAGTTATATTAGACTTATTTAATATTTTAAGCAACTTTCCAGTTTAATTGTAGTGAATGCAGTACGCACCGGTAATTGGCTTATATATCAGTCAAATTGCATTATGTGATAGATCAAGTAATTGTTTTTATCTACTCTCATATCGTTAATCCTCAATAATGCGTTCAAAAATTGTAGATTAACATCTTCATAATGTCAATCTGTGCTTAGAAATACTCTTAGCAGCATTTTTTATCTGTGGGAGTGTATTATGAAGTATTGAATTTACTAACAATCATCGCGGGAGACCTATTAAACAATTTTAAATTTTTTATAGGCGCGCCATTGACAGCTTGATGCGTTTGTAGTCTGTGGCTGCAAGGAGGTTTTATTGAAATAACGGAAAACTCGACAAACAAAAGTTGTATTTACATACTTTTATTAGTTTTGTAATGAAATAAGTGATAAAATTGTTTACGATTTGCCTTCGAGTGTTTTTAAAGCAGCTATAGGAACTTCGATTAGCAGTTATCACCGGAAAAAGAGAAAAACATTAAGGTTTGTTTTTGAACACATTATTTTAGGATTTACGATATGAGAGTAGATAAAGTTAATAATTAGGTAAAAAACACTCGTGTCTTCTATTCTTCTAAAGGATAATTAGGTATAAAACACTCGTGTCTTCTATTATGGAACTTGGCTCGCTACGCTCGCCTGCGTTCCATAAACCGACACTCGATTTTATACCCGTCATTATGTAACGTTGCATAAACTACTATAATATGTATGCTGTTGGTGTGTCTAATAACTTAAATAAACAATGTATGTTCTAGGCCTGGTCGGCTCCAAAGCCCTGACGGAGGAGAGCATGCGCCCGGCGCTGGACAAGCTGCGAGACCACCTGATCGGCAAGAATGTGGCTGCAGACATCGCCAACAAGCTGTGCGACTCCGTGCAGGCGCGGCTGCAGGGGAAGGTATGGACACACCAAATATATCATCATAACATCCCATGAAACGTCCACTACAGGACAGGGAGCTCCCTCCAGGGTTCTAGCTTTTGTTGGAAAAATGTGGAGGGGAAGTACCATAGTCACCTCGCTTGTCAGTGTTACGGCTGGCACCATGGTGCGCGGATGTAGGTGGCCGCAGCAGTAAGGAAGATGGTATGATACACAGACGGATGCTACTGTCCATCCTCCAGTTTATAACCCGTAGTCGCCTCTTACGACACCCACGGATATGTATGGGATGGTACTATTCTTTGCCAGCACCACACGGGACAAGTATATATGTTTAAAAAAAAATTATTTGGCAATCGTCAACCCATATTTGGGGACATTTCTGCCAGTGTCGTTTTGTAGAACATTCTTCAGTTTTTAAAATATCTTCAGTTTTTAGAAGTTAAAATATGTCGAACCACCACTGACGAGGGAATTATTCATTGCTCTCCCCGTAAAGCGATAGTAGACTTAAGCAGGGGAAGGTATGGAGATTGAGCTTTCAGAATGCCCGGCCATGGATTGTGCGTCTGCGACAAGCGCAGACACAGCCGATTTGCTTCCAATTTCGAGGTTGGACAATCTGAGATCGGACATTTTCGGATGGACAGTATACAAGTAATGTCTGAGCCAAAAGATATCATTTCGTTTTCGAATCAAGGGATATATACAAAGTAATTTATTTCTAACTTACATCTTTTGCCCGTTTATTAGTGAGGTCAAAAGCAACAACTTTTGTTCTACGATTTTGCCAACAAGGCACAAAAACGTTCGATTTCCCATACAAAATGTGTTGATCACTTATGTTACTTAGTTTGTTTCGTTACAAACTGAATGTACAGTTTGGCGCAAGATAAATTTGTATTGTAATTTCTATGAATGAATGTTTTTTGTATGGGTAATTGAAAATTTTAATAGTAAAAAAAAAGTTGTTCATTAAAACTTCAATAATAAGGTGGTAAAATAGGAGTCACGTACAAAAAAAAAAATTTAAGTATTTTAAGGAAGTTTTTGTACAGGCACACCCCGGACATAGAATTAGAAATGCTATTTAGTACGGTCAACCGCTTGTCGGTAGAATCTTTTTCAAGGTCCAAAAGTGTTTCTACTGATGTGCGGCCGTGTGTACCCATACCCTTATTCTAAGCCTTTGTACAATAAACGTGTGTGACTTTCGCTCCGGGGCATTTGTGGTGCAAAGGCTGTCTATGGCTTTTCAGCGTGGCAACCATAGATTTATATAGTCAAGATAGGGTCTTGGGATCAAGCAGTTCAAAATTTCCCCATACAAGAAAAAATAGCGCCATCTGTGAAAAATCGCGTGAACTACATTGTGTAGTACTTCGGTCGGTGCTAAATACACGGAACGGAAATAATATGGCGGGAAAAAACAATTTTTTTTAACTGATAGGGGCGCGAGTGGACCGCCGATAGCCTCTTAATAAGATTTATTATGTAGTATGATATACTTTGTGTTGTTATTACTTGATGGAACTCCAATGTATTTATGTAATTAAACACCATTTCAATAAATCATCAATAAATAGTGGAACTAGTGTGAAAATGGTGTTTAATTACATTTAAAAAAAAATATTATGTAGTATGATTGTTCATATAATCTTAATTAATGTAATATCAACGTGGTGCATAGATTTATATAGTCAAGATAGGGTCTTGGGAACAAGCGGTTCAAAATTTCCCCATACAAGAAAAAAAAAAATAAAAAAAAAAAATAAATAAATAAATAAATCGCGTGAGCTACGTTGTGTAGTACTTCGGTCTGTGCTACATGGAACGGAAATAATATGGCGGGAAAAAACAAAACAAACTTTTTACTGTTTATATGTGATTTAGGCCTGGTGTTTCAGTTTCATTAATTGGATTATGGTCAAAAACAATAATAAGAAATAACAATAATAATAATAAGAGTATATAATTTCTTCAACTAAGAAGAAGAATTTTGTTGGTAAGTTTATTTGCATCCAATGTTGACAATATGACTGAACGACTGACATTTGTTGGTCCTAAACGTCAGACTTCGGACCAACGAATTGGGGACAGTGTAACGTGCCGATGGGCTAGTACTTATATATAAGTAAATGACGTGGTGTTAAAGAGTGTGTTTGTTCCCAGGTGCTGGGCACGTTCGAGAGCGTGGCGCGGGTAGTCCGCAGCACGCTGACGGAAGCGCTGGTGCAGCTGCTGTCCCCGCGCCGCCGGGTGGACGTACTCAGGGACTGTCTGCACGCGAGGGAGCAGGGCCGGCCGTACGTCGTCACCTTCTGCGGGGTGAGGATATTACTAGTTTTTTAATTTTCAAACGAACATTGTTTTCATTTTAACTGTTCTTTACCGTAAGATTTAAATAATATTTGCAAAATTTATATCTTGCATATTCTGCCTTAAAGCAGCAGTGTTTGTTCTGTTGTGTTTTAGCTGAAAGAGCAAAGGAGCCTTAAATAAAAATAGTGAATTAATTAGCCTCACATGAGACACACCATCTTAATTCTCAGGATGTGCAACGAGATTCTGTTTTATTAGTGTCAAACTATGCTACTAATAAGACGGTGGCTGCTTTGGAAGTGGTGAATACTTATCATCATGTCGGGTTGTGCTAAATTCGCTATAGATTTATTAATTTAACAAGAAAATTTAAAAGTAATTCTATTGGTTACACAGTTTTTTCTCTCTGATTGGCTGGCTTGACCAATTTGAGAGAAAGAGAGTCAGCTAGTAGAGCGAGAGGAACGAACACGGGTTGACGAATTAAAAATTATTACAGTGTTAGTCTTTAAGGAAATAAAATATGTCATATTAAAATATATGACATTTACATTTATTTTGACATTGAATATTATTATTATTACTACGTTTCTTTTCTGTAGTTTTTGACATGTTTGTATTTTGTTTTATTATCTTTATGTTACATTTTTGACGATCATATTATTCACTGACATTTGAACAATGTATATGTACTTTTGTATCTGATAATATGAAATAATCTAATCTAATCTATAAATGATTTACTGTTGAAGAAATACCGGAATATACAACGTGTTAACGTAATAAGCGAAACTAAGAAAATAGTTTGTTCAGAATCGAGAGTAGAATCAATTTCACGGGTTTTATTTATTTATTTATTTACAGTTTATTGTACACATGAAAATACGTTAAGAAAATTAAAATTAAGAAAAATTACACAACAGGCGCTGCTTATTTCTAAATGAAATTTCTTCCAGCAGACCTACAGAAGCGTGATTTGACTGGAAGAGGCAGATAGGACGTGCACAAAAACTAAACCTTAACATTATACTTAAACTATATAAATACACAAGTATACATATATAAATATATATTATATATATACATAAATACATAAATACACTGTATGGATCACTTAGACAAAGAGAGATAATGCTCCTTAACTCGCTTGTTGAAGACAGCGATAGTAGGAGTGTCACGTATAGTGTGAGGGAGGGAGCTCCACTGCCTGGCCGCATGAACAGTGAAAGAGTAGGAGTAGAAACCGGAGTGGTGGGAGGGGGTAGAGAGGTTGAATCTGACGCTGCGGCGACAGGGCTCCTCTTGAGGACGCGAAAATTCAAAACGCTCGCGGAGATATGAAGGGGAATTGGGATTATTCAGGATATTATAAAGAAGCGAAAGGATATGAGTACGAGTATTCCTGCGGAAACGGATCGGAAGCCACTTGAGCTGCGAACGGAAATGAGACACGTGGTCATACTTGCGCAAACCGAATATGAATCGAATGCACAAGTTTTGGAGACGCTCAAGCTTGTTTAAGAGCTCCTCAGTGTAGTCCAAATAGCATTAGTCGGCGCAGTCAAGGATAGGAAAAAGGAGACTTTTGTTTTTTTATGTTTTTTATTTAAATTTTTACCGCTTCTACTCTAAATATTTGTGTGGATACGCGCGCTGGCGGCGCGGCGCCGCGCGGTTCATGAGCGGTGAGGAGGGGGGGGGGTGAAGTGCGCGTGGCGGGCGCGGAGCGCGAGGACTAGAACAACGGAGAAACTAGAACGATGATGAAACTTTAAAATAACGCCCGTTGGCCTTAAAACAATCTTTGAGTCTTAGTCAAATGGTTTTTTGCCGGGCCGGTCCACTACAACTATAGTCTATACAACATAGCTTGATCTTTTTGACAGATGTAAAATTGGTGACCGACATAACTTTGCAATGACGAACATAATATTTTTTTATTTTATCAATTTCAAAAATTGTTAAAACTTTAAAAATAGACACACAACACACAAAAGTATCTAATATTCAAACATTTTCCGAAAATCTTAGTGGTTTTTATAGCTTCAAAGTAAGATTTAAATAGAAAAACTGAAAACAATGAACGCTCGTGCAATGTTACGTCGTTTGGTCGGATGGGACACAAATAACAGGCAGTGACTGTTACAAATATCGGTTACAAAGAAGCCTTATTAAAAATCATTTTATCGAATTATCGCATACATATAATAAAAGAGTAGAATCGGCGTGTCTGTAAATTTAGTTTTTTTACCGAGGGAGTGATAAAAGAAGAGTAACAGAATACAAAAAACCTATTTTTGGAATTCTTTTCTAAAACCAAGGTGGCAACACTGGCTGGTGTCGTCCGCCCGCCTGGCCGGTTACGGTTATATAGTACGAGTGCGACAGCCTTGTATGCGTCACGTCCTGAGTGTTTTGAATTATAACCTCAAGCTACTTTGTTGTTCTTTTGTTTTGTTGTGTTGTTATTTAATATTTGTTAAGTTCTTATTGTTGAATTTTAGTTTTCGTTGTGAACTTTTGTTAATCATGCCTAAAAGGGTGAAAAAAACTGTGCTTAACAGTGAAACGCGTGAGTTTGTAATACGCTTACGCGATTATTTTGAGCGTGAGTGTCAAAATGGCGGACCTTTACTGCCATTGTCTCAAGTGCGGCAACGTGTAGCTGACGCTTTGGGAATTGGATTAGCTACTGTAACACGAATATCGACTGAAAAATTTGGCAAAGAAGGTGATGAAGAGAACAAACTATCGACTCCAAATAAAAAACGAAGACGTATCCAACCTATAGTCGATATTGACGATTTTCAATGTGCGGCTATACGAAACCACATTTATGGGTATTATTCAAAGAAAGAATTGCCCACACTTAAAGAGTTGCTGGGAACATTAAGAGAAGCTGGTTTATATGACGGTGGTCGAACTTCGCTGTCAAAACTATTAAATAAAATTGGTTTCCATTACCAAAAAGCAAACAAACGCAAGATCCTTATGGAAAGGACGGACATAGCACTCAAAAGATTTACTTTTTTAAGAAAAGCTAAAAATATTTCTGATTGGAAGAAGGTTGTGTTTTTAGACGAGACGTGGTTGAATGCCAATCACACTGTGCAAAAAACATGGAACGATGGTACTGCCCAATCATCCACAAAAGTACCAGAAGGAAAGGGGGAGAGACTAATAATTTGCCACGCAGGTACTGCCGAAGGTTTCGTGTCAAACTGTTTAATGGCATTTAAATCCCAGAAAACGAATGAATACCATGAAGAGATGAACTTCGAAAAATTTTCAGAATGGTTCTATAAAATGATGGACAACCTGGACGGTCCTCATATAATAATAATGGATAATGCATCCTACCATTCCGTGCAACTTGACAAGGCTCCGACGACGGCAAATAAAAAAGCCGATATAATAGAGTGGCTTATGAACAAGGGCGTAAATGCCGATATGACAATGCTCAAGTGCGAACTGCTTGGGCTGGTGGCCATACACAAACCAAGGGAGCCAGTGTATTTGCTGGATGAAGCAGCAAAGCAACGTGGTCACACTGTTATCAGATTGCCACCCTATCACTGTCAATATAATGCCATAGAACTCATATGGGCACAAATCAAAGGTTAGTGAAAATGCGTATTAAATTCTTTTTTTCTTGATAAATATTTATTTTTTTCATGAATACTAAAACATATACTGCATTAAATAGTATTACTTTATTCATCATTTGTTTCATTCACAGGACATGCAGCCCGCAACAACACATCTCCTCCCTTCACCGCAAACAAAATGCTCCGTTTGTTGGAAGAAGCTTGTGGTCAGGTGACCGCTGAAAACTGGGCGAATGTTGTTCGACACGTGAAAGAAGAAGTTTTGTCTGACTGGATGCGCGATGTGCGCTTCGACAACTTCGTTGAAAACGAATTAATAATTCAAGTTGGAGATGATGACACAAGTTCTGAAGACGATTCTGACGATGAAAACCTAGGTTGTGTTCCTCTTCCCGATTAAAAACTATGCTTTAAAGATAAAATTTTGTTTTATTTTTCAACCTTGATTTTAACTCAATATTATAATAATATAACCCATCGTCGCATACATACCCAATATTTTTATGTCTAGTGAAATAAAGTGGATTGATTAATGAATTAATTTATTTTGAATAGTTTAAAACATACAGCCACACCATCTCATCACACTTGCAAGTACCTATATAAAAACGTTATTTTTTGTACTACTAGATATTGCCTGTTTCCCATCACTAGACCCATCTGTCAAAACGATCAAGCTATGTTGTACAGAGTATAATTTAATTCTATTCAATGACTTTATAACATTATCAATGGACAAAGGACAACAAGTAGACGTAATCTATACTGACTACATTAAAGCGTTTGATCGAATCGATCTCTCAATACTCTTGTTGAAGCTTGAACTCATAGGTGTGAGAGGTAACTTACTAAGGTGGTTTTCATCATATATCGAAAATCGTACGCAGGCTGTCGTCATCAAGGATTACATATCTAGTTGGGTTAAGGTGCCAAGTGGAGTCCCACAAGGTTCTTTGCTTGGACCCTTATTATTCACCATATTTATCAACGATATCAGCACTTGCTTCGAACATACACAGTTATTATGTTTTGCTGACGACATGAAGATTTTTACCACTATATCTTCTCAAGCGGATGCTGAGGCACTGCAGTCAGACTTAGACAGGCTAGATGCATACTGTCTGCTAAATAAGTTAGACTTAAACCCGGCTAAGTGTTCTTTGATAACTTTTACTCGGAAAACAAACAGCGTTCGGTATGATTATCGGCTCAAAGGTCAAATATTGCAACGTGAATCGTCTGTGCGGGATTTAGGAGTCTTTCATGTTAATAAATTCATCTTCGACTGTCATATTAATAGCATAGTTAACAAAGCTTCCAAAGCACTCGGGTTTGTTCTCCGTAGTACTATGGATTTTAAGGAAGCTAAAGCTATCAGAGTCTTATATTGCGCTTTTGTTCGTAGCTCCCTTGAGTTTGGGTCTCAAATCTGGAATCCCAGGTACAAGACTTATATTTCTCGTATTGAGAATGTCCAAAGAAAGTTTATCAAACATTTGTGTTATCGGCTCAAATTACCGTATAAATCTGAAAGGTACCATGACTTATGTAGGAAATTCCATATTTTGCCTCTTGAAACTCGGCGAAACATCGCCGATATCTTGCTCATATTAAAGCTAACCTGTAATACCATTGATTGTCCGCAATTGCTGGAAAGACTCGGGTTTGTCGCGCCCAACCGGTGCCGTCACTCGCCAGCGTTAGCCCTCCCGCAAGCCTCTACCAACTACAGGCAAAACAGTTTTTTGTATCGAGCAAGCAGCAACTTTAATAAAAAAACCGGTCAAGTGCGAGTCGGACTCGCGCGCCGAGGGTTCCGATATACCTATAGTATTTTTGGAAGCAATAAAGTCCATTTTCATTACCGCAAAACTAAATTAGTTTTTAAAGGTTTTTTGCAGATTTCTGAAAAACTGTGCAACTTAGAAAGATCGTTTTATTTTTGCTGTAAAGTTTACATAAACTTCTGTCAACTGTAATTAGTTCAGATTTTTCCTTACACAAATTCAAAAATGCCATGGTATTTTTCATCATAACTTGAAAACTAAGAAACGTAAAAAAATACAAAAATATATTTTAAAATTTACAAGTAAAGCCCTTTCATATGATACCCCACTCGACCTAATCGCGACAATTTGAAATTTGGCCCCCTTTACATTAATAATCATATTTTTTTCAAAATTCTTACATGTGCAATTAAGTTGAACAACTATATTCTAAAACCATTCCAAATTTCAAGTCGATAGCATAAGTGGTTGCTGTGATATAGAGGTGTGACAGACAGACAAAGTCGCACCATAAGGGTTCCTTTTTTTACCATTTTGGTATTGGAACCCTAAAAAGCAGATGATCTAGGTCTAATCTTTTTGGCACTAGTATTACCACACCTAGGCGTGTAATTAGCAGTTAGTTCTTCTTTTAGCGAGATGTATCGGTTTGGAACCTTTTTTCCTTTTTCAGTATTATTTTGTATATTGCTCCTAAATAATTTCTTTCTCGTAGACTACCTGGTTTGAAAACTACTGTGTGTTACCTTTAATTTAGAGTTTCTGGCTTTTTAATATTGTTTATAGTAACTCTACTTGTGAAAACCTGTTATTAGTTACCTGTATTTGTGTAAGTTTTTTAGTAAGTATTAGAAACTGATGGTTTTCCTACAAATAAATAAAATAACAATATCTAGAAAAAACAATCTGTTTTTTTTATTTAAGATTTTTTTTTACGAGAATGGATTTATTTTAATAAAAATCAGTTGGGGTGTATGAGAGTTTCGCTTATTCCTTTAACACGTTGTATTAGTGAAAACCTGAACAGAACGATTTTTTCTTACGTTTGTTCACTTGTGACATAAGAAATAAAAAAGAGATCTTGATGGTTTCCCAGGTGAACGGAGTGGGCAAGTCCACGAACCTGGCTAAGATCTGCTTCTGGCTGATCGAGAACGGTCTGTCCGTGCTGATCGCGGCCTGCGACACATTCCGCGCGGGCGCCGTGGAGCAGCTGCGCACGCACGCGCGGAGACTCAACGCCATGCACCCGCCGCGCGCGCACGGGGGCCGGACCATGGTCACGCTCTACGAGAAGGGTTACGGTGAGACACCACATTTTAAGTGCTAGATATCAAAAAGACCCCGTTTTCGGCCATGTCGACCGCTGCTCTCAACTCCTACATAGATGTATGGCGTTGATGGTGACTTACATACCCAATTTTTGCAGTAAACTAGACATGTACGCAGAGACTAAATGATGTGCATTAATGTCCATACGCCGGAGAGTCAAGACCGAGACCATGGTCCAGAGGCGGCTCGTCCTAAAGAGCACTGGTGCAGTGCACTCCCTCTTTCACAAAACTCAAACTTAGGATCTAGTTAAGTTACTTACGATTACATACCTATTTTCATAACCCTATACGTTGTATACATTTATAATAGCCTAAAAAATAATTACGCAACAAATAAGTAGTCAAGTTGTACCAAGTGGTGCGCCAGAGATTGCGCTCTTATGAAAACATCTTCAGTACAATTCCTTATACAGAATTCAATGAGTGCGAAAGAGAAACATCAACACGCTTGAGCGCGTGAAACAAAAGATTTTCTATGAGAAATTAGTCTAATCAGGAGCGCTGCTCCATGCTACGTTGCCAATTCGCGCGCGATGCTCATGCAGTTCGGTGACAAGGCGCTGTTGCCGATCATACGTAAACAAACTTTTCGTATACAGCTTTCAGTTACTGTTCGCAATTTTGCTTGAAAAAATAGAAATAATTGTTTTTAATAATGTACGTGCTTAATTACTGTAACAATGGACGAATACAGTGTCGTTTATACATAAAAAATGCGAAAAAGACTTTACTAATACGACTTGAACTCAATGAAAAGGTGCCGCCACTACCTGGAATTGCGGTAGTTCAAAAATGTAGTACAAAAAATTTACTTTTAATCGTGTTTTCAAACCAGAACAATATTTAAAAACACCTTGGATATGCGTTTGTAAATAAATTGTTTTGTTTCCCGTGTCTGGTATTTGGAGCTGGCGCTGGCGCGCATAATATGTAGGTAACAATAAAGGCATAAAAAAAAATTCATCAATAAATGGTAGGTAAGTCAATTTATTTAAGTAATAATTTTTTTTGTGCACACCCATAAAAAAATGTCACGAGCCGCCTCTGCCATGGTCACGCTCGATGGGAATGGATACAAGGCGTAGCTTCGTAAAATTAATGTCTAAGTAAAGGACGTCTAGTCTCAGTAGTTCGGTTCTTTTGTCCGGGACCGAACTTCTAAGAATGGGTCTGTCTGATAGTTAAACCAACACTAAAAAATCTCAGAAGGCGTTTTGCCGAATCGTAACCAGTATAAAATATGTCAATGTCAAGATTGTAGTGTGCAGACTCGCCTTCACCCACACTTATATAGTTATTGTGGCATGTATTATTCGACAGTACAATATAGAACCTTTTACCGGCAACACGTGTTTGTATTTATCACCGCTCCCGGGTCCGCACATCGCAAGATCGAAGTTTTTATACAGGGTGTTAATTTGAATGCGTGCCATAGCTTAAGGGGTGGTTGAGTAACGATAAAGAAACTCAAAAAAAATATTAAAGAAAATCCTACTAAAAAAGAATTTAAACTAGTATGGCAATCGGCCCAGTTCAACGATTGGCCCACGACATATGCACTGGCAAGACACGGCGAGAAGTCTATAATACGATAAGTTTAAATCCTATATCCCGTCCTATCAATGACACCATAGTCAATCCATCAATCAAAACATTCTTTATTATCACTTCTTGCATTTTACTGTAATTTTTACATTCGAGCGGAGCGAGAAATATATTGTATTCGTGAAAAAAAAAAGTTTTTCTAATTTTCTCAAAAATGTGTTCTATATCACTTATACATCATAAAAAACAAGTCTCCCAAAAATGTCTGAAGTGTAGTAGTAGCCATGAAATGTACGCGGGTTGTACAAGAGAAACACACTAGTTGGTGGTGGAAAGTTGAATATGTTAATATTTTGTTGTGACTTGTTCTACAATCAGGTTCTGCAGTAACTTTCTTGTAGTTTTTTAAGTCGAATGTCAATTCCGGTAAATCTTTCGGTTTTTTGAAAATCTCTATTATGTTTGGTTGGCCACCCAAATCATAGTTTGAGATTTCATTTCCCGTTTCCGCAGTATCTCTTTGCTCTTCCTGTCTTCTTGCTTGAGCTCTTGTCATTACTGTCATTACTTGTTTATTCATATTTTTAAGTTCTTCACTAGTTATTTCAATCCTAGATAATGCGTCTGCTGTCACGTTATCTTTTCCTTTCAAATACGTTACTGTGAAATCATATTCTTCCAAACAAAGTCGAAATTTTGTTAATCTGCTTGATGGATTGTTCATATTAAACAAATAAACTAGTGGACGGTGGTCTGTTATTATTCTAAATTTCCGTCCGTATAAGTATGGTCTAAAATATCTAACTGCCCAAACAATTGCTAATAACTCTTTTTCTATTGTCGGGTAGTTTCTTTCTGCGTCATTCAATGGTCGACTTGCATAACTGACTGGCAAGCCATTGCTATTAGATAATACACTACCGATTGCTATACCTGATGCGTCTGTATGTATTGTAAATTCGTTATCTTTTGAAAAATCTGGATATTGTAGTATTGGGGGGCTGCTTATGGCTTTCTTTAATTTTTCGAATGCTTTAGAGCAATTTTCTGAACATTCAAAAGTTACATCTTTTTTAAATAATTTATTTAGTGGTTGAGCTATTTCTGAAAAATTAGGTATGAATTTCCTATAATAGTTTGCAAAAGCAACAAATCTTCTAACTTCATCTGTTGTTTTTGGTACTGGGTAGTTTTGTATTGCTGTGATTTTCTTTGGATCTGGTTTGATACCTCTTGGTGTCACAACATGTCCTAAATATAAAATTTCTTTTTGGAGGAAATTGCATTTTGTTGGATTCAATTTAAAATTTACTTTTCTTAACCTTGTAAATACATCTATCAAATTTTTATTATGTTGATCAAGATTGCGTCCCATTACTATAATATCATCTAAATAAACAATACATTTCATATAGTTTAGACCAGACATAGCAATCGTCATTGCTCTGCTAAAAGCACTTGGGCTGGTTTTTAGTCCCATTGGTAGACGTTTCATTTGGTAGTGTTTATCGGCTATAAATGCAGTATATTTTCGACTTTCTTCATCCAATTTGATTTGGTAGTAGCCTTGATTCAAATCCAGTGTACTGAAATACATTGCACCTGAGAGTGAATCGAGGATTTCAGTGATATTAGGTAATGGAAATTTGTCATTTTCTATTTGTTCATTGACTTTCCTGTAATCGATGACTAGTCTCCACTTTTTATTTCCTTTCGCGTCTTCTTTCTTTGGTACTAGTAGAATAGGGCTAGACCATTCTGATTGTGATTCCTCTATGATGTCATCTTTCAGCATTTGTTCTATTTGTTTTTTAATTTCGTCTTTTTGTGAATGTGGTAAACGATATGGTTTGTTGTAAACTGGCATTGCATTTTTCTTCAAATGGATTGTTTGTTCATATAGATTTGTTACATTTAATTTATCTCCGGGTAAATTAAAAATGTCTGCGAATTTAGCACATATACTAGCGATTTGTTGTTCTTCTTCTTTGTTTAAATTTTCTACATTCAGTAATGAAAACAATAGTTTTACTCTATCGGCATTGTTTGCACATTTTTCGAAAGAAAAACAATTGAATTGGTTTAGACTTTTGACTTCTGGGGTAATTCTTTTTAAATTTACTTCTTCATTGCGTGTGTTCAATATTTTGACTGTAATTGTTCCATTATTATTTCTAGATATTGAATTTGCAATAAATATTCCATCACTAATTTCACTTGAAAATATTACACAATCATTTTTTATTGAAGTGGGAACCCTAACGACTGATTCACTTCTAGCTGGTAACGTGATATGCGTTGCTTGGCTTTGTTTATTATTCGACGCGTACAGGGTCAACGGTATTGTGATATTATCTGTTCTTGTTTTTAAAGTTAAAGTTTCTTTTTCATAGTTTATATTACATTTGAATTTTTTTAAAAAATCTTGGCCTATTATACCGTGTATGTTTAAGGGTAAACTGTTTAGAACGTGAAAATTATGTGGGAATTCTACACTTTTCGAACTTAGATGTAATCGTATGTAACCAATCGTTTTAATTTTACCACCTATTCCATTTATGTATGTCCTTTTGGGCTGGATAAACTGTCTTGTTCCTAATGCTACATCGTACCTTACTGCACTAAGTGATGCACCTGTATCTATTAGCCATTTGTATTGTTTTCCATTGATGGTGAACTGTGCAGAGTTCATATTTTTATAAGTTAGAATGTATTCATTGTTCACGAAAAAACTGATTCAATTCTAAAGAATCATTGCTTTCGTCGGGTATTTCATGTGCCATGTTTACTCGATGTTTCATCTTTCTCATTTTTGAGTAATTGGCTTTGCGTGAGGGTTCTTTGAACGGTTGGTTATTTTCGCGAAATCTATTATATTTTTGAAAGTTCCGTGGTTTCGGACCACTATGCCGCTTATAATTGTTGGGGTAGTTACGATTATATCGCTTGTCTTTGTTGGGGTAATTTTTCTGGTAGTACGGTGGTTTGTACCCAAAACTATTAGTTTTGTATTTGCCTTTCATATAAAAGAGTTGTTCGGTTCTTGAAGTTGATGGAGCCATAGTGATTTCTTCATCTTTTGCTCCTTGAATAGCATCTTTTAGTGAGGTATATCCGCGAGCTGATATTACAGTGCTAAGTCTTTCATTACGTAAGCCATTAGCAAACCTATTGATAGCTTGCTTTTCATTTATTGGTTTTAATAATTCATAAGCTTTACTGTTGTTATTGGCCTGCGATAGTGTTAAATTGACAAACAGGTCTTCTAATTCTTGTCCGTATTGCTCTAAACTTTTGCCACCTTGCTTTGCTGACAAAAGTTGTTTTTGTAATGCGGTATCCGATTTTTTTATTAAAAGATGTTTTTTCATTTCATCCACCAATTGTGAAACTGTCAAGTACGTTATTGATAGCCTAAGCTTAGCATTATGTGACAATCTAGTCTTTAATACAAACTGTATTAAGTTTTTATGGTCTTCCTCTTTCAATAGTGACGAATATAATTCTATTGCGTCTATTAAACTTTCCGTGACTTGTTCTGTACCGTCCATGACTGGTAACAGAGAAGCTGCTGTTCGCAAGTCGAACTTTTCAATAGTATCATTAGTCATGGTTGTTTCTTCTTCTTTTTCGTAAGACAGAATTTTTTTATATAAATTTTCTACTGATTGTACATACGGCTCTATGACTTGTATTTCTTCTAGAGATATTTGTTCTTTATCTATTCTTTTAACGTATTCATCGACATAAGATTCGTACTTTTTATACAGCGATTTTGCCTCTGCTATTTTCTTTAAACCTATCGGTGCATTCCTACGACTAGGGCCTAGTTTCCGTAAGTCAACTTGTATGAGTTTTATTTCTTCACAAATGGTTTTTATGTTATACATTAAATCACACATCACACATAAACACACATCTGGTAAAAATGGTACTGGTAAATTATAAAGTCAATTCACTTACGAAGTTCATTCTCTGTTGCGAGGATTCACTTTTCTGCACTAGCACACGAACAACTTAATCATCTCCTAGCAGCTCCTTCTTCTTGGCTCGACATCACCCGGCGCTCAACAACATATATCTTAGACGGATGCTCTTCGTTGTAGCGTGGCTGCCGCTATTTGCCGCTTGACTTTCTTAGTCAGGTAGCTATTGAAATGTTTCCAGACGAAGTAGAGGAATACAAGGGCTAGCATTATCAACATAGCCGTCAGCATGTAGTTTAATGAATAATCTTTCTGACCTGGGTCTGATTGAGTTGCACTGGCCGCGTTTCCCGCTCCGTTCTGTGCTATTATAACTTCTTCTTTTCTCTCTTCGTTTTTGGAGGATGGATTCCCCATTACTCGACTTGTGGATGGACCGGAGTTTTAACGAGTAATTATACTTTACTTCACTCGCGATCGCGTTACTGTTTGTTCGAGGGTGGCTCGGAACCCATAACGAACCAGCACTGTCTAAAAACAGTGGACTGGCAGGGTCGCCATGAAATGTATTCAAATATATTCAAATCCAGTGTACTGAAATACATTGCACCTGAGAGTGAATCGAGGATTTCAGTGATATTAGGTAATGGAAATTTGTCATTTTCTATTTGTTCATTGACTTTCCTGTAATCGATGACTAGTCTCCACTTTTTATTTCCTTTCGCGTCTTCTTTCTTTGGTACTAGTAGAATAGGGCTAGACCATTCTGATTGTGATTCCTCTATGATGTCATCTTTCAGCATTTGTTCTATTTGTTTTTTAATTTCGTCTTTTTGTGAGTGTGGTAAACGATATGGTTTGTTGTAAACTGGCATTGCATTTTTCTTCAAATGAATTGTTTGTTCATATAGATTTGTTACATTTAATTTATCTCCGGGTAAATTAAAAATGTCTGCGAATTTAGCACATATACTAGCGATTTGTTGTTCTTCTTCTTTGTTTAAATTTTCTACATTCAGTAATGAAAACAATAGTTTTACTCTATCGGCATTGTTTGCACATTTTTCGAAAGAAAAACAATTGAATTGGTTTAGACTTTTGACTTCTGGGGTAATTCTTTTTAAATTTACTTCTTCATTGCGTGTGTTCAATATTTTGACTGTAATTGTTCCATTATTATTTCTAGATATTGAATTTGCAATAAATATTCCATCACTAATTTCACTTGAAAATATTACACAATCATTTTTTATTGAAGTGGGAACCCTAACGACTGATTCACTTCTAGCTGGTAACGTGATATGCGTTGCTTGGCTTTGTTTATTATTCGACGCGTACAGGGTCAACGGTATTGTGATATTATCTGTTCTTGTTTTTAAAGTTAAAGTTTCTTTTTCATAGTTTATATTACATTTGAATTTTTTTAAAAAATCTTGGCCTATTATACCGTGTATGTTTAAGGGTAAACTGTTTAGAACGTGAAAATTATGTGGGAATTCTACACTTTTCGAACTTAGATGTAATCGTATGTAACCAATCGTTTTAATTTTACCACCTATTCCATTTATGTATGTCCTTTTGGGCTGGATAAACTGTCTTGTTCCTAATGCTACATCGTACCTTACTGCACTAAGTGATGCACCTGTATCTATTAGCCATTTGTATTGTTTTCCATTGATGGTGAACTGTGCAGAGTTCATATTTTTATAAGTTAGAATGTATTCATTGTTCACGAAAAAACTGATTCAATTCTAAAGAATCATTGCTTTCGTCGGGTATTTCATGTGCCATGTTTACTCGATGTTTCATCTTTCTCATTTTTGAGTAATTGGCTTTGCGTGAGGGTTCTTTGAACGGTTGGTTATTTTCGCGAAATCTATTATATTTTTGAAAGTTCCGTGGTTTCGGACCACTATGCCGCTTATAATTGTTGGGGTAGTTACGATTATATCGCTTGTCTTTGTTGGGGTAATTTTTCTGGTAGTACGGTGGTTTGTACCCAAAACTATTAGTTTTGTATTTGCCTTTCATATAAAAGAGTTGTTCGGTTCTTGAAGTTGATGGAGCCATAGTGATTTCTTCATCTTTTGCTCCTTGAATAGCATCTTTTAGTGAGGTATATCCGCGAGCTGATATTACAGTGCTAAGTCTTTCATTACGTAAGCCATTAGCAAACCTATTGATAGCTTGCTTTTCATTTATTGGTTTTAATAATTCATAAGCTTTACTGTTGTTATTGGCCTGCGATAGTGTTAAATTGACAAACAGGTCTTCTAATTCTTGTCCGTATTGCTCTAAACTTTTGCCACCTTGCTTTGCTGACAAAAGTTGTTTTTGTAATGCGGTATCCGATTTTTTTATTAAAAGATGTTTTTTCATTTCATCCACCAATTGTGAAACTGTCAAGTACGTTATTGATAGCCTAAGCTTAGCATTATGTGACAATCTAGTCTTTAATACAAACTGTATTAAGTTTTTATGGTCTTCCTCTTTCAATAGTGACGAATATAATTCTATTGCGTCTATTAAACTTTCCGTGACTTGTTCTGTACCGTCCATGACTGGTAACAGAGAAGCTGCTGTTCGCAAGTCGAACTTTTCAATAGTATCATTAGTCATGGTTGTTTCTTCTTCTTTTTCGTAAGACAGAATTTTTTTATATAAATTTTCTACTGATTGTACATACGGCTCTATGACTTGTATTTCTTCTAGAGATATTTGTTCTTTATCTATTCTTTTAACGTATTCATCGACATAAGATTCGTACTTTTTATACAGCGATTTTGCCTCTGCTATTTTCTTTAAACCTATCGGTGCATTCCTACGACTAGGGCCTAGTTTCCGTAAGTCAACTTGTATGAGTTTTATTTCTTCACAAATGGTTTTTATGTTATACATTAAATCACACATCACACATAAACACACATCTGGTAAAAATGGTACTGGTAAATTATAAAGTCAATTCACTTACGAAGTTCATTCTCTGTTGCGAGGATTCACTTTTCTGCACTAGCACACGAACAACTTAATCATCTCCTAGCAGCTCCTTCTTCTTGGCTCGACATCACCCGGCGCTCAACAACATATATCTTAGACGGATGCTCTTCGTTGTAGCGTGGCTGCCGCTATTTGCCGCTTGACTTTCTTAGTCAGGTAGCTATTGAAATGTTTCCAGACGAAGTAGAGGAATACAAGGGCTAGCATTATCAACATAGCCGTCAGCATGTAGTTTAATGAATAATCTTTCTGACCTGGGTCTGATTGAGTTGCACTGGCCGCGTTTCCCGCTCCGTTCTGTGCTATTATAACTTCTTCTTTTCTCTCTTCGTTTTTGGAGGATGGATTCCCCATTACTCGACTTGTGGATGGACCGGAGTTTTAACGAGTAATTATACTTTACTTCACTCGCGATCGCGTTACTGTTTGTTCGAGGGTGGCTCGGAACCCATAACGAACCAGCACTGTCTAAAAACAGTGGACTGGCAGGGTCGCCATGAAATGTACGCGGGTTGTACAAGAGAAACACACTAGTTGGTGGTGGAAAGTTGAATATATCTAGTGGGAAAAATTATGGGTTTTTATACTATTTTCACAGGTTGTTGAACTAAGGAATTTATCCTTGGTATTTAGCTTATCTAAATAATATCAGGTTACATGTATTAATGTTAATTGGATTTTTACATATATGGTCATAGTTATTGAAATATGATATCTCTATTATACATTTATGGTAGTTGTTTCAGTAATATGATATCCTTGTTTATTCTATCAAAATACTAAGTGTTTTTAACTTATCAATTTCTGTATATGGTCAAATAGGACGATGCCTTTTAATGTGAATGACCTATACACGTGTGGCTATACTTACACGTGTACTACTACACTTCATGTCCGTCTGTCGGTCGGTCGGTCTGTCCGTCACGCTTTGTCCTAGCAGCTAAACGAATGGTCCGATTGACACCATATTTTGAATTTAAGAGTTTTATGCAAATCTATCGGAGGGTTTTGTGTGGTTTCCTGCTGGCTCTCATTTTGAGGGTAGCTGTCATACGACGAAAATTAAAAATTTTAATTTTCGCAAAAACGGCTCATAAAATCTTGATGAAACTTTGCATAACCAGGCATCTCCATTTAAGGTATTTTGCGGCAGTATCAATTGGTCTCTAGAAATTCATA
Organism: Athrips mouffetella; assembly: GCA_947532105.1. Taxonomy (NCBI): domain Eukaryota; kingdom Metazoa; phylum Arthropoda; class Insecta; order Lepidoptera; family Gelechiidae; genus Athrips; species Athrips mouffetella. The sequence goes on from OX383965.1 coordinate 843,868, forward strand.
TAAGGGGTGTTCCCTTACTACTAAAATTTTAAAACGTGATTTACTCAAAATCGGTTCTGTTGAGCTTATTTTGATGTTCTACAATTTGGATTCTAAATTAATTTTCTACCTGACTGCATATTTCATTAAATCATTTTTACATAAATGTAGTAGGTATAGGTACGTTTGTATTTTCATATTATTTGTAAGGAATTAAAAGTAAAAAAAAGATAAAAGTATTTATTTCACCATAAGTGGGGTTTCACAAACTTAACTTAATTCTAGGATGCTATAAGTTTGTTACAATCAAACCCTGGCTCCCAAACTAGAAGATGTTCTGTGTTTTGGGAGGCAGTGTTCATACCGTGGGATAACACATTCAATACATTATTAGCAAGAAGAAGTAATATAAAACAAAAGAAAAAACATGCAAGAGATAGACAAAAAAGAAAATAATAATAACACTTTGTAAAATAATAATAATTAAAAAAAAACATAATTAAATAATAGTAATACTAATAATACATAGTGTTTCGTTTCTTGAGAAACGAAATGAAAGAAGAAAGTCTTGAAAATCTTCTTGAAAACGTTTATTTTAGAACGAATTATTACGAGCGCTTTGGGGCTGAATGAAGGTTGGATGCAAACTGGCGTGAGAACCCCGACAAGTTATACAGTGCTAAAAGCGCCTGATAAAAAAGATTCGAGAAGAAAAGATTTGAGAATGGATGAAGATTTGTAGGCGCGAACATCCTCCCCGCCGTTGAAAGGTTAACTTTCAAGCTTGAAGTTCTTCTGCCGTTGGAAGAGGACACAAACGAGTTAATGGACGACGAACGGTGCCTCTTCTAGTTCTTAGGTCTGCCACTCTTGATATACCATCAGGACCCGGGAAAAGACGTTCTACTCGTCCCAGACGCCAGCATAATGGTGGCACATTGTCTTCTTGAATGAGCACGAGATCATCAATGTTCAGGTTGTGCATATTGGTTTTCCATTTCATGCGTTGTTGTAGCTCATGAATATACTCGCGCTGCCATTTTGTCCAAAAGTGTTGGTGAATTTGTTCCAAACGAGCGTATCGCTGCAGACTAGTTTCTTTGTAGTTTTGAAGGTCGGGTGAAGGCAAGGCGGTTAGCGGCCTGCCAATGATGAAGTGCCCTGGGGATAAGGGTAGGAAGTCGTCTGGAGAAGAGGATAGTGGACACAAAGGGCGACTATTTAAGACTGCCTCAACTTGTGCGAATAATGTGGATATCTCTTCGAAGGTAAGATGAGAATTTCCCATGACTCTTTTTATATGGAATTTGGAGGATTTCACCCCGGCTTCGAAAATTCCGCCAAATTGAGGAGCGTAAGCAGGCGAAAATATAAACCGTATTTTCTCATGATTTGCAAATTCAACAATTGAGTCGTTATTCTGTTTTAGAAATGATCCAATGTCATTAGCAGCGCCGACGAAATTTCGACCATTGTCGCAGAATATTTCTGATGGCTTTCCGCGGCGCGCGACAAATCTACGTAACGTCATAATAAACGCATCTTTTGTGAGATCAGACACGGCTTCTAGATGTATACATTTGTAACGCAAACAGACAAAAATGCATAAGTATGCCTTCAATAATTTTGCTCCACGACCTTTACGATTTAAAATTTGAAATGGGCCAGCAAAATCTGTACCCACTGACTTAAACGGAAAATCCGGTGTAATACGCTGTGAGGGAAGATCTCCCATCTTCGGCGTGAAAGTCTTACCCCGCATGCGCCTACAGAGAACGCAGTTGTAGACTGTACGTCTAGCTAAACGTCTGCCGTTAATAGGCCATACTGATTCTCGTATTACAGCAAGCAGGAGTTGCGGTCCAGCATGCATGTGTTGAACGTGCTCTCGTTCGAATAAAAGCTTCGTTAAATGGTGTGACGAATCAAGCAAAATTGGATGCCTTTTCTCATAGGTGTATTCGGAAGAATTGATGCGCCCCCCTACTCTAATTAATTTATTTTCATCCAAAAAAGGTGAAAGCGATAAAAGCTTTGATTTAGGTTTCAAAGGTAAGTTATTTGTCAATTTTTTGTACTCGTCCGGGAAGCATTGACGCTGAGCTACTAGACACAGGTAATGAAACGAGTCATCAAGTTCATCGATGCATAAGCGTCCAATGCGCTTGCTCTTAGAGTTTCGTGAATTAAAAATAAATCTTTTGACATACGCAAATATGTTTATTATTTTATTTAGCTTTGAATATTTTTCGAAATTTACTATTTCATTTGATGAATTGAAGCATGTATTACAGTTTGCTTCATTTTGTTTTACCTTTTCAGGGTTTTTGTTTTCAGGTGGAGTGACGGAGTTTTTATCAGGTAAGTTTTTGCTTTTATTTGTAGTTTTAGTTAAGTTTTTTATTTCAGGTAAGTTCTTTATTTCAGGATTATTCAGCACAGGCCAATCCTTTTCATGTTTTGTTAAAAAACTTGGGCCAGACCACCACAAATCTAAATCTATCAACTGGCTTGCGTTAACACCACGTGAGACAAAGTCGGCTGGGTTGGACAAAGTAGGGATAAAGCGCCAATTTGATGAGTCTGTAAGCTCATTTACCTCGACCACCCTATTCGCAACAAATGTTTTTAGTTTCGTTGGATCGCCCTTCAGCCAAGCCAGGACCACGCTGGAGTCACACCAGTGTACTATTCTTGAAGGTGTGAAGCGAATGGCATCTGTGACAGCCTTGCATAATCTAGCTGCTAGCAATGCTGCGCACAGTTCTAGACGTGGGATCGTCATGGGATTAATGCGTGCTACTTTTGATTTGGTACAGAGTAACCCTACAGTGACGTCATTGTTTGAATTTATGGATCTTAGATAAATACAAGCGCCATACGCGAGCTGAGAGGCATCACTGAAGGTGTGGATTTCTATTGACCTTGGTAAGTCGCATAGCACTCTGCGCTGGATTTGTAGCTTTGAAAGTTGTTGTAAATTATGCGAAAAATCCAACCAGCACTTTTCTACGTCTTTAGGTACATTTTGATCCCAGTCTATCTTTTGCGACCATAATCTTTGGAGCATCATTTTCGCTTGTATTACAAAAGGACTCAGGAGCCCCAAAGGGTCAAAAATTTTGAATGAATGAGACAAAATATGCCTTTTGGTGATTTTATCATTTGTAGGAAGAAATTTTGTAGGAAAATTTAGTGTGTCAGTTTTTGGGTCCCACCCAAGGCCAAGCGTGCTTGTTGCTTCGCTCAGCGTTAGGTTGTCTTTTGCATTTGAATCTAAATTTTGAAGTAGATTAAGTGAATTAGACTTGTATTTTCGTAGATTAAAACAAGCTGATTTTAAAGCCGATGCAATCGAATTTTGAATGTAACTTAATTCTTGTTCTGTATCTGCCCCAGTGATGAGGTCATCAATATAAAAATCGTTTTGTATTATTGTTTTGATTTTAGTGTCTTCGCATTCTTCGCCTACTTGTTTCAGACATCTAGTGCTTAAATAGTTCGCACTTGTGGTGCCATAAGTGAGAGTATTCAACTGCATTGTACGGATGGGTAAAGACTCATCTTCCCTCCATAATATCAGTTGTAGGTTTCTGTCTGATTTGTCAACTTCTACCTGCCGATACATTTTTTCGATGTCGGCAGTAAGTATGTATTTATATTGCCTTGCCCTGATTAATATGGAGAAAAGAGAATCTTGTATGTTTGGACCCGCCGCAAGAATATCATTAACAGACTGGCCAGAGGATGTTGGAACAGAGCCGTCAAAGACAATACGAGTTTTCGTAGACTCGCTGGCGTTTTTAAAAACGGCGAAATGGCATAGAAAATACGCTGGATAGGGTTTGCTAATTGGTCCTTGAGACATGTGTCCCAACTCCTCGTATTCTTTCATGAATTGCACATATTGTGCCGCTAAATCCGATTTTTTTTTAAATCGTTTTTCCATATCAACAAGACGCCTTTTAGCTGTGTTATAGGATTCACCAAGACAATCCGGTGAAGCAACTAAGGGTAGTTTAACATTAAATCTGCCATTATCTAAACGCTTGGTATGTTCTAAAAAGTGTCTTTCGCATGCCTTTTCTCTTTCGCTGAGAATAGGCTTCGATGGGACTTCTTCAATATCCCAAAATTTTGACATCATTTGGTCGACACGTTCTTCTGGCTGCATCATGCCAGAGTTTGCTATTATAGCTTTGTTGCAATGAACAACATTTGACATTATAGAATTTATCGGACCAGCGAGCAACCAGCCGAATTTAGAATCTCTGAGTTTTGGGTTGTTGGGGCCTAGGGAAATTTGTTCGCTTCCTAGAACGTCCCAGAAAAGATCTGCACCAATAAGTACATCAACTTGCGTTGGTTGATGAAACGTTGGATCAGCAAGATCTATATTTTTAGGTAACTTTAAATGACGTATGTCAATGGGTGCCTTAGGAAGCTGACCGGTAAGATCATTCAAAACCAAAAAATTTAGTGTAGCAGAAAATTGATTGTTTATAGATTTTACTTCTGCGATGCAACCCTCACTAACCTGATTAGAGCTTTGATTACCAATACCGATGATTTTGATACTAGTTATCGGTTTTGAAGCGAGTGATAACTTTTCTTTTAGATTTTTTGTTATAAATGTGGACTGGCTGCCACTGTCAAGTAAGGCACGAGCCTTTTCTACCTGACCAGTCACAGGATTGCGTACTTCGATTATTGCTGTCGAAAGCAGTGTTTCAGTAGCATGCTGATCGGTGAAGTTAGCACTGGTTGAAGCAGTAGGTATCGACTCATGCAGTAATGTGTTGTGCCTTTGCTTGCACTCACGGCATGGGCCGAAACGACAATCATCGGTAGGATGTCCCTGCCTCAAGCAGTTAGCACAAAGCTTGTATTTGTTCACCTCGGCTTGTCTTTCTTGTACGCTTTTAGCTTTAAAGGTAGGACAATCAAAAATTTTGTGATTTTCGCTACAGATAATGCAAATAAATGAATTTGCCTTCGATTGATTTGTGGAAGTAAATGACTTTGTGTTGCGTTCTTTTTCGTTTGTGGTTTTATTATTATTTTGATTTTGCGGGTTTCGATTATTGCGGAATTGGCTTTGATTGTGTCGCGGTATATTTTGTTCGTGCTTACTTCTATTTAGCGCCTCCAATACATCTGCGCGATCAACTAAAAACTTTTTGAAGTTTTCTAATGTTGGTTCGTTATTATTTTTAGATTCTTCCCATTTTGATAAGGTTTGAGCATCTAATTTTGAAGATAGGTTAAAAATAATAAGCGTGTCCCAATGCTCTGTAGGCTCCCCCAAACTAGATAATGCTCTTAAATTTTTTGTCACGTGATCAACCAGGAAACGTAGTGACCGTTCTGACTCCTTAGTGAATTGTTGAAGATTAAACAGTGACTTAAGGTGGTGGTTGACAAGTAATCTTTTGTTGTCGTAGCGGTCACAGAGCAATTTCCAGGCTTCTTTGTAGTTTTTTGACGATACCTCAAGGTTGGCAATAATTCTCGCGGCATCACCTTGAACGTAAGTGTTCAGATAGTGAAATTTTTGGATTTCCGACATGTTTTTGTTGCTATCGATCAAATTCAGAAATGTGTCCCTAAATTCCAGCCATCGGAAATATGCGCCATCAAATGGTGCTATTTGAATTTGTGGCAGTTTGATACCAGAATCTTGAGGGCTATGGGGACATTGATGATTATTTTCATTTTGCCTCTGCTCTTTATGGTTATCATCCAAAAGAAATTTTGCCTTAGCTATGGCTAGTACCATATCCGATTCAATTTTGTCCCTTTCCTCAAGCTCTAATGTCAAATTACCCGAATTTACGACCTCAATTTGACTTTGCAAGTCATCAAATTTTGACGAAAGCTGCTCGAATTTACCAAGCCTAATGGTTAATTCAGCAATCTCAAGATGGTGAATTTTTTCTTGGTTTGCTATTTTGTCTAAATAATTTTTAAACTTGGTAACCTGACCTTTGACCGAACTACGCCGCACTGTTAAGTCCTTGTATAAGGCCTCCGAATCTGTCGTATTGTCTGGCATTTTGAATGAAATTATTTTCATAAACTGTTTACAAAAAAAACAGCGAGATAGTTCAATCAACAAGTATCAGCAGTTAGAATTGAGAAATGAATTTAAAATCTCACGCTCCTCGCAGTGACGTGCAGTTACATTCTGCGCGGGAAACCGGTTGCAGTCCGCTCGATCAGCTGACCAAGGAATGCGGCGCACGATAAGCAGTACTATGCGGCGCACGGACTTCCCTGGAATGTTTGTCAATGAAGCGTGAATATTTGGGATGTAAAAAACGATAAATATTTACTGATGCAAATGAAATAAAAACTCGGTGTGTACGTAATAGTTAATACAGAATATTAGATCACTTTATGTTGTAAAAATGTTATCACTTTATAATGAAAAAACAGTTCTTTGATATGAGAAAAAGGTAAACTTAGTTAAAATAAAAGAACTTTAGTTGTAGGGAACTAGATAAGTTTATTATTTATTGTTTATTATGTAGTATGTATTATTCTTTCGGAAGGTAATTTAGTCAGAATTATTATTGCTGTAATTAGAGAAAAAGATTCACTTACCTATGTAAAAATTCTAGGTAGGTAGCTTATGTCTTATGTAGTTGTGGCAAGTATATATTATTCTTTAGAAAGGTAATTTGGTTAGAATTATTGCTGTAATTAGGGAAAAAAACTCACTTATGTAAAGATTTTAAGTAGGTAGTTAATGCGATTTGTAGAAAGAAATGCACAAGTAGTAGGCTAATTCTTTGTGAGACGCTCTTTAGGTTTAAGGAAGGTATTTTAGGATTTAGGAATATAGTGGTACAGTAATTTGGTAGTTGTAGGGAGTAGAAAATAACAAAGGATGGCACTTAACTTTCGCTTTCTTGACGCAGGTGAACGATGCCGGCTTATTTTGGACAAAAACCGACGTTATTCTCACTGTTTAGCGACGATACTTTTGCTGCACCGATGCACAAACGCGTCAACAATCCTTTTTGATATTTTGATCTATTTCGATAGATTTCTTCTCTTGCGGTTACTACGTCGGTGAAAGGTCGCGATGTATATTTGCTTGGCACAAACAATCCTCGGCGTAGAATTTCGACTTTCCACTGGTCCTCGGGCTGTAGCTGACAGGAATGAAGGCTTTAGCTGGCTTCCTGGCTCCCTGACTGTAGCTCACGCACGACGAAACCTCTTCATAAAAACGCGATGACGCAGCAAACCGTATTTCTTGAATAGGAAGCTTATTTCTGGATTATAAGCTTGTCCTGTCACGGTCGCCAATGTTTCGTTTCTTGAGAAACGAAATGAAAGAAGAAAGTCTTGAAAATCTTCTTGAAAACGTTTATTTTAGAACGAATTATTACGAGCGCTTTGGGGCTGAATGAAGGTTGGATGCAAACTGGCGTGAGAACCCCGACAAGTTATACAGTGCTAAAAGCGCCTGATAAAAAAGATTCGAGAAGAAAAGATTTGAGAATGGATGAAGATTTGTAGGCGCGAACACATAGCTCTACTTTATAAAATAAATAAATAACTAAAGGAACCTTAACAGTTGTATAACAGTGCAGTATAAAATGGATTTGCATCGGTTTAATGCGAGTGTGCGTATCAGTGTATATTTGTGAGTGTGTGTGTGTGTATGTGTGCGTGTAAGTGTGTGTACTTGTTAACAAAAGAATATAGACCGCCAGGGACCTTCATTGTAAAGGTAAGTAACTGCTCTGTCTTATTATAGTCTTGTTCTGTTAGCCAATCTGATATATACTATAATTACAAACGTAAGTTTGCAGTTGGTAATTATTTACTCAGTACTATCCGCAGCCTGTATAATATAATAGAGCATTCGGCTCTTGATCCGGAGGTTCTGGGTTCGACTCCCGGCGGGGACACTGTTGAATGACGACTCTCGTATATCGCGAGAAAGTAAGTGCAGTGCTGCTGTACCATTTGTTCTTATTGTTGCCGATTTGAGGTAAACATACTCTTACCGTAATTAATGTATGGGAATTCGAAATTTACGACCACTTACTGATCCACCCTCAGGATTTGTTCACAATTAATCCAATTCCTAATCGATAATTCCCGGCCGCGCTTTACTGGGCGGGATATTATTTGTCTGAGCTCAGAATGCCTACTCTAGAATATTTGTTCATGGATTGTCAAATGGGAATTCGATGCTAGATAGATGGATGCGAAATATTCACTGCGTATTTCGCGGTTGTACAATCCGTGGCGGGGCATTTCGGGTTCTTTGTATGCGGACTATATTTGTGTATTATCATCATCATATCATCCGAAAGCGGCTTCCCGCGACCGCCACCAGATGTCGGTCCACCTTGTGGGGGCCTGCCAACGCTTCGTCTTCCGGTACGTGGTGGCCACTCTAGAACCCTCACGCCCCATCGGCCATCGGTTCTTCTTGCGATGTGCCCTGCCCACTGCCACTTTAGCTTAGCGATTCTCAGGGCTATGCCAGTTACTTTCTTCTGCGGATCTCCTCATATATTTATGTATTTGACTGTTTATTTAAATTGTATATTGTTGCAGGCAAGGACGCGGCGGGAATAGCAATGGAGGCGATCAAGTTCGCTCGCGATACACACACTGATGTGGTGCTCATAGACACCGCGGGCCGTATGCAGGACAACGAGCCCTTGATGCGAGCGCTCGCTAAACTCATCAAGGTAGGTTACTGCGTGATGGGTGACCGCCGCATGATGGGTGACCGCCGCATGATGGGTGACCGCCGCATTAAGGGTGACCGCCGTATGATGGGTGACCGCCGCATGATGGGTAACTGCTAACACTGATGTAGTGCTCATAGACACCGCGGGCCGTATGCAGGACAACGAGCCCTTGATGCGAGCGCTCGCTAAACTCATCAAGGTAGGTTACTGCGTGATGGGTGACCGCCGCATGATGGGTGACCGCCGCATGATGGGTGACCGCCGCATTAAGGGTGACCGCCGTATGATGGGTGACCGCCGCATGATGGGTAACTGCTAACACTGATGTAGTGCTCATAGACACCGCGGGCCGTATGCAGGACAACGAGCCCTTGATGCGAGCGCTCGCTAAACTCATCAAGGTAGGTTACTGCGTGATGGGTGACCGTCGCATGATGGGTGACCGCCGCATGATGGGTGACCGCCGCATTAAGGGTGACCGCCGTATGATGGGTGACCGCCGCATGATGGGTAACTGCTAACACTGATGTAGTGCTCATAGACACCGCGGGCCGTATGCAGGACAACGAGCCCTTGATGCGAGCGCTCGCTAAACTCATCAAGGTAGGTTACTGCGTGATGGGTGACCGTCGCATGATGGGTGACCGCCGCATGATGGGTGACCGCCGCATTAAGGGTGACCGCCGTATGATGGGTGACCGCCGCATGATGGGTAACTGCTAACACTGATGTAGTGCTCATAGACACCGCGGGCCGTATGCAGGACAACGAGCCCTTGATGCGAGCGCTTGCTAAACTCATCAAGGTAGGTTACTGCGTGATGGGTGACCGCCGCTTGATGGGTGACCGCCGCATGATGGGTGCTCGCCGCGTGATGACGGTTTAAATAGTAGTTTTTAGTACATTTGATTGAAAAACGTATTTACAAGGACGTAAACATTGCTCGTAAGGAGTTACTTACCGAACTAGTGCGGTAAGTAAAAAAAGTATACTACCAAGGAGTTTCTACACTCTGATCATGAAAAAAAAATTAAAATACTACAGTGGTGACCTCAGAGTAAAAAACTATAGAGTCCGACATATACATATTCTGTATGAGCTAGTGAAGTGTAAAGCGTCTCACTGTCGCCCATGCTAGTCGGTCAAAAATCTCAGTTAAGTTTTACAAAAATCAATATATCTTTAAAAATCTAATGTTTTAGTATAAACTTTGTTTGCGAAAGTGAAAATATATCGTTTTTTACTTGTGAATTGACCATTAATACTAAGAACGGAAGCGTAAATAATCCGTAATAGCCATTTTATGCGTGATTTTTAACACCGTTTTTTTCCTGAATGGTAAGTGTTTTCACCAGAAAAACTGCGGTAATAGCATTTATGAGTCCCATTTCACATATTTCTCAGAGAGAAAGATAAAAATTTTACGTTTTTAGGATTTGAAAATAATCCATACATTTTAGTATGGAGGTCCCTCGCAAGAAAGTGCTACGCTTATGGCTCCCTCCTTAGCAGAAAGAGCTGCTACTTAAACCTCCTTGGTGGTGACTTTTTACTTTTTACTGCCTACCTATATTTAAAATTAAATGGAGAGTACCAGGAGAACATAAATCGACAAGAGACTGACAGTACCCATGGTTGGTTTCTTTACCAAGTGTTTGTGCAACTTATACCTGTTTTCTCAAAAATGTATTGAAAAACGTCGTAAGATACACGTCCGTAAGGGTTATGACAAACTCGTGCCGATAGTAAACCCGAGACTCGTTTGTTATAACCCTACTTACGGCACTTGTATCTTAAACTACTAATTAGGCCTAGCATTATTGAACCTTCCCGTGTGTGACAGGTGAACATTTACTTATATATAAGTACTAGCCCATCGGCACGTTACAATGTCCCCAATTCGTTGGTCCGAAATCTGACGTTTAGGACCAACAAATGTCAGTCGTTGTCAGTCATATTGTCAACATTGGATGCAAATAAACTTACCAACAAAATGTTGTTCTTAGTTGAAGAAACAATATACTCTTATTATAATTATTGTTATTTCTTATTATTGTTTTTCACTATAATCCAATTAATGAAACTGAAAAGCCAGGCCTAAATCACATATAAACTGTAAAAAGTTTGTTTATTTTTTTCCCGCCATATTATTTACGTTCCGTGTATTTAGCACCGACCGTAGTACTACACAACGTAGTTCACGCGATTTCTCACAGATGGCGCTATTTTTTCTTGTATGGGGAAATTTTGAACCGCTTGTTCCCAAGACCCTATCTTGACTATATAAATGTATGCAGGTGAACTCCCCCGACCTGGTGCTGTTCGTGGGAGAAGCGCTGGTGGGTAACGAGGCGGTGGACCAGCTGGTGAAGTTCAACCAGGCGCTGGCCGACCACTCGTACTCCTCGCAGCCGCGCTCCATCGACGGCATCGTGCTCACCAAGTTCGACACCATCGACGACAAGGTACCGAGACACTGAAGAATATACGAAACCCTCATACACCCCAACTGATTTTTATTAAAATAAATCTATTCCCGTAAAAAAATCTTAAAAAAAAAGTTCCTTTTATCTAGATATTGTTATTTTTCAAGATTCATCATTGTTCAAGTTCCATCGTTGTTCTAGTCCACGCACTCCGCGCACGCCACGCCCTCTTCCCGCGCCGATAACGCGCGTATTTACAGAAATATTTATAATAGAAGCGACAAAAATTTAAATAATAAAAAAATGACCCCTATCAAAACCCCGTGATATTGATTCTACTCTCGATTCTGAACAAACTATTTTCTCAGTTTCACTTATTCCATTAACATATTGTATAGGATGTTAGAGACAGCCTCCCGAATACTGAAGGGGCATGATCAGTCCACGACACTGAACAACTTTCAGTGAACAAAACTTTCAGGAAACGAAAAAAAAATCCGCTTCTCCATACAAACGGCCCGATCAAGTTTGCAATTTTTTGGCTAAACGTTGACCGCCGCTTTGTAGAATGCATCGTTACAACGATCCGGCGGAACGACAGGTAGGCGGATTGAAAAACGGCGACGTTTTGTAACCGGGCGCGCCGAAATATAATACGGCGGATTCTACAATCCGGCTGCGACATCAATATGCAGTCGGGTTAGGGTGGGAAGTCACGCTGCGAGTTTGAATTGACTTGGACTTTCTAATAAACTAAATTTACATCTACATCTCCTAAAATTGTGGATTCAGACCATGTAAATTTATTGTAGATTGACAACTTTTCCCAAGAAACAGGTCGAAATACGAAAATAAATTTCTGCCTTCCCTTACAAAATGCACGATCGATCACGTGATGCAGTTTTTGTGGGAAGTAAAATTATTATTCACCTCACAAGGTCGGAAAACTTTGCTTCATCGGTCAGTTTCTGCGTGCAAAAGTAATTTAATTAATTAATCTGGAAGAGATCGCTCCCACCGATAAGACCGCCTTTGTCACCCTAGATTTACGACTCTCCTTTGTAATTGGTAATGTTTTCTGTGTGTGTCAATAAAGTGTTTATCTATCTATCTTATCTAATTTAATCACTGGGAAAAAGTTTTTGAAATTAAAACGTGTATTCGTTAGTATTTTCCTCGCGATAGTTAGATACCAAATTTGTTTCAAAAAAACGTTACAAAGATTGCTGTTAGCTATACAGTTTCAGGTCTAGTGTCTTGAAATGTTATTCAAAGTTTGCTGTTAGCTAATACAGTTTCACGTCTGGTGTCTTGAAACGTTATACAAAGTTTGCTGTTAGCTGATACAGTTTTTTTTTCATAATTCGACCTATGTTCCTTGGGAAAAGTTGTTTAGGTTCATAGAGACATAGACCTTAAAATTTTCGCGGTGATAAAAAAATCTGCAAAAAGCTTTTACAAACAAATTTAGTTTTGCAATCTTAAAAATGGACTGTATTGCTTGTAAAAATAACCCTCTGCATGCGAGTCCAACTTTCATTTCAGTTTTTTCTTTTTAAATTGAGGTTAAAGCTGAGTTAAGAGCTGTAATGTGCCGAACTATATTTACTCCTTACTATTTGTATTTAATTACCAGTTCTAGCAATAAAATCTGTTCTATTCTACAAATTGTTTGTTTATAGGTGGGCGCGGCGATATCGATGACGTACATAACCGGCCAGCCGATAGTGTTCGTGGGCACCGGACAGACCTACGCAGACCTTAAGGCTCTCAACGCGCCCGCCGTCGTACAGGCGCTCATGAAGTGAACATGAGCCTTAATCAACATGGACCCAGTAGGAGGAATCACTGACCATCCCCTTATAAGTCTCGACGCATAGCGACCTAAATCTACAAAGTAAAAATCGCAAAATTTCACAACCTCAGGCAGGATTCGAACCTGCGTCTTCTGCGTCAGTACCGCAGACGCTTTACCAACTAGGCTACCGTTGTCCTGCCCGATGTTGTGTTTGCGACCTCTATACGCATTTCAACGTTGCGTTTGTGCTGCCACCTAGTAAGCATTTGCTGTACTAGCTAAACTAGTCCATCGTTGCAGACAGAATTCAAGTCGAAAATTGGTAACATTACGTATAATTGAAAATGATTTTTAATTTAGCACGGATAAATAAATCTATAAATAATTTTGCGATTTTCTACTTTGTAGATTTATCCGAACACAGGGAGTGTTGAAATAAAAATCATTTTCATAATGACCAGACTTCTGAACGCATAATGTCCTAAACGCATTAAGTCCTAAATGCATAATGTCCGAAACGCATAATGCCATAAACTCATAATGTCCATAACCGATTTTAATGAAATTTGGTTATACACAGTTTCAGGAACTCCACGCGAACGAAGTCGGATATCAGAAGTCAAATCAATCTTTGCCCGTAGTATACAGCGTGATTTTTATTCACCAGAAAAAAATTAAGGGATGATTCTGCCCATAAAACTGAACAATTTTTCCCAAGAAACATAGGTCGAAAAACGAAAAACCAAATTTGACCTCCCGTACAAAATAAGCTGATGCAGTTTCTATGGGAGGTCAAAAATTGATTTTCGTATTTCGTTGTTCAGTTTCATGGGCAGAATCATCCCTTAATTTTTTTCTGGTGAATAAAAAATACTCTGTAGGTCTCTTGACCATCACATTATACTTGGAAATCTTGACAATTTATGTATTTTTGAAATTGATAATGTGTGATAATAAAATAATATGTCTTTACCTATGAAATTGCCGAAATTTTCTTACAGATTAATGAGATCATAATTCCTTTAATTCTAATGCTATTTTTTCATTTGTCTGATATTTGAAAGTTGACTTCAAGGTTATCAATTTACGCATAAAATAAACTTCTTATTTTTAGATTGATATATTAAATGAAAGGTTCGAAAATGGTTCGTCTTAAATGTCGTCCGATTTCATCATTACATTTGTTATATTTTTTTACAGATAATATTTTTCGAAAATTTTATTTAAGCTTCTGTTAGCTTAATGTCTTCACAATAATTCCTAAGAAAAATGCAAAAATGTTAGTACTGAAAATAGAGTTTACCTAAAATTCGCCATACAAAACGGCAATTTCATAGGTAAAGACCTAATATAATCTAATCTTCCAAGTTGCGAAGGCTTAGGTCATTTTGCGTTTAAGTCGTTCTGTGTTTAGGTCGTTCTGCGTTTACTCGTACATCATTTTGTGTAGGTCGTTCTGCAATTAGGTAATTCTGCGTTTGGGTCGTTCTACGTTAAAGTCAATTATTGGTTTGAGGACATATGCGTCGAAACGCCCGTATATCTTAATTCGAAAAAGCATAAAAGGTCGGCATCCATTTAACTGACTCAGCACCCGACCAGCAAGCACCTATGGTGTTCCTTTTAGTATGTTACGCGGACCGCAAAACTGAATAACTTTTCCTAAAGAACATAGGTCGAAATACGAAAATAAATTTTTAACGTCCCATTGAAATTGCATCAGCTAATTGCGCATTTTGTATGGGAGGTGAAATTTTTTGTTTCGTATTTCGACGTATGTTCCTTAGGGAAAATTGATCAGTTTCGCGGTCTTAAAGATTGTAGCAGGTGCGGTCTGAACTCAATCTCAAAATTTGTCGAATGTTTTCAATTTCACCCTGTAGTTTCAGTTAGTTTTATTATTTTCCGGGTTACGATTTCTAGTACGGGATTGTTATTCTTTTTATAATTATTCGTCTCCACCATACAAAAAATACTTAAAGGCCGAAAAATAAAAATCTCTACCAACAATTCCACTCTTTAGCCGTGAGCGTTATAACATGTTTCAAAGCGCTTGGTGCGAATATGTGACATTTTTTTTATGTCTTTCACTGAGAATTTTAATTTTTCGGAAGCATGCACTCTGGTGATCATGTTGTATGAAAAGCCATGAACAGATTGTATAAAGTCATACAACCATTCAAATATACATTCATTATTGTATCGCTGGTAACTCAATTTCAAATCATCGGTGCGTCAGTGGTGGGAGAGGCAGTGTGTAAGGGACATCCTTCCGAATACTGAAAGGGCATGATCAGTCATCGTAACTGAACAACTTTCAGCGAATAAAACTTTCAGGAAGCGAAAAAAAATCGGCCTCAATACAAACTTGCAAACTGGATTGGACAGTTTGTATGGAAAGGTTTTTTTTTTCATTTCCTGAAAATTGTTCAAAGCAAAACTAAAATGCACCAGTAGTGATCTAACCCCGTTTACAATCTGCCGATGCTGTTTTACAATTTTCCGAACGTATACAATTTGCCTGCGATATATTGATATCATTTATCAACAGCGGTAATAATCCCTGCGCTTACTAAAAGGACCGTTCCACTAAGTTCGAGAGAGAGCGCAATATCGCTGTCCCGTTCCGATGATTTATTGTTCTCTCAATTTTCGATATATCGATACAATACTATTCGAAAAATGCAAATTCAAAACTTCGTCGCTTGACGGAGTACGATTTTGGTTGGATGCTGATCAATATCAATTTGACAATTCATCCAACCAATATCTTATTCTATTGTCAGTGAACGAAGTTATGAAATCGACTATGTCGAAGTAGTATCGTATCGATATATCGAAAATTGAGAGTAGACATCCTGGTTTTCAGCGAAAGAGTAATTGTAGTACAATAAAATACAATTAATAATTCGAAGATAAAATGTTACTTACTTTAAGTACTTTAGCCTTATGTGGTCAAAGGAAAATATTATTATATGGATTGGTTTATTATTAATTATTATACAATATTAAAACTTTATTACAAAATCAATGTGTTTTAATGTAAATAATCCCAAATTACAATATTAGATAGTAGTAAAAAAATAATTGAAATCTTAATTTATTTATTTATTTATTCCTATTGATGGTATAAAATAAAAAAAAAACTTTTGTTTGTTCAAGACCTTGTGTTTTTGAGGGGCTGCCTCCCGTCCTCTAGCGCCCCCATCTGTTATAAAAATATTGCTCGCTAAATACAAAACCTATCGAAAATCCGGAAAGACAGATTGAAGTCCTTTAGGCCCATAAGGACCACTTCCCAAAACGTCCACTTCCCAAAAGGACCACTTCCCAAAAGGACAATTCCCACAAGGACCACTTCCCAAAAGGACAATTCCCACAAGGACCACTTCCCAAAAGGACAATTCCCAAAAGGATCACTTCTCAAAAGGACCACTTCCCAAAAGGACCACTTCCCAAAAGGACCACTTCCCAAAAGGACCACTTCCCAAAAGGACCACTTCCCATAAGGACCACTTCCCAAAAGGACCACTTCCCAAAAGGACCACTTCCCATAAGGACCACTTCCCAAAAGGACCACTTCCCAAAAGGACCACTTCCCATAAGGACCACTTCCCAAAAGGACCACTACCCAAAAGGACCACTTCCCTAAAGGACCACTTCCTAAAAGGACTACTTTCCAAAAGGATAACTTTCAACAAAAAGCTAAAGAAATGCGTAAAGGTACTCTTATTTATTTAGAACTTAGTAAAATTCATTGTAGTTATAGATACAAAAACTGCTAAGTGGCCGTTTTTCGCAGTTTTTGTATCTGTAACTACAGTGAGAACTATATTTATCAGAATTTATTGGTTCTAAATAAACTAGGGTACCTTTACTTCAATAGCCCCTTAACCGTGCGTTGATTTGTCAGTCGGTATAATTTATTTTATAAAAAAGTACTATCAGGTGAAAAATGACAACTCCTAAATGAAACTAAATTTCCTTACTGGATTTTGACCATAACCCTAAAAAAACTTTTCCACTAATATAGGTTGCATTACGATTTTTTTAATTACTGCGTTACGTAAATGCACACTTTGTCTTGGAAAGTCATTTTTTACAAAAGTTGTATAATTTCATGGTCAGAATTTATTGTTAGCTTTCGGAAGTTGTCAAAATTATAACACTATCCTGGTACAGTCAAGACCACTTAAAGCTGGACATATTGGACTCTGCACTGTGCTTATTTCGATAGCAGTAAGAGCTAATTTGCGCTGTGAGTGTCAACTTGACTTGCTTTTGACTGTACATAGTTTAGATTCTGATTAGGGGTTTGAATCTGCACGTGAATCGGAACAACTTTTCCCAAGGAACATAGGTCGAAATACGAAAAACCTGACCTCCCATACACAATGCGCTGATGCAGATTC
The DNA here is from genome assembly GCA_947532105.1 of Athrips mouffetella. NCBI lineage: Eukaryota > Metazoa > Arthropoda > Insecta > Lepidoptera > Gelechiidae > Athrips > Athrips mouffetella. Next base: position 861,206 of record OX383965.1, read on the forward strand.
TATGGGAGGTCAAAAATTGATTTTCTTATTTCGACCTATGTTCCTTAGCGAAAGTTGTTCAGTTTCATGGGCAGATTCACACCCTTTACTTTATGCTGCAGTACTCTCACACCTGTCTGTTATACAGTGTGTAAGGGACGGTGTTCCGAAAACTGAAAGGGAGTGTTCAGTCAACGAAACTGAACAACATTCCTAAGAAACATTATGGAAAATGAAAAAAAGAATTTACCTCTCCATACAAACTGCTCGACAATTTGTATGGATAGGTCCAATTTTTTTTTCATTTCCCAGAAATTTTTCTTTGGGAAAGTTGTTCAGTTTCGTTGACTGAACACTCCCTTTCAGTTTTCGGAACACCGTCCCTTTCTTCCTTCGAGACAGGCTGCTGTGTTTTTACCCGTTTTGGAACTTAACCTAGGACAAAGCAGTTTTCTTGGCCACGGACCCGTGCGTGGCTTCATAGGCCGGCGGAGCAATCGGCCGAGACTGCACGGAGCGGAGGTCGTTCTTCGCATTCACTGATATTATTTTGGTGCGCGAGTTTTGATTATTCAGCGCTATTTCTATTATGAAGGCTCGTACGAGGATAAGTAAGTAGCATTGGTATGCTGAAAATAAAGAATTCAATGAGATTAGAGATTTTAGTATTCGGCGAACAAAATAACAAAACTAAATTTGTTTGTAACGGTTTTTTGCAGATTTCTATAAAACTGTGCAACTAAGAAAGATCGTTTTTTTTTGCTGTTATATTGACATAAACTTCTATCTACTGTAATTGATATACATTTTTCCACATCGGAGATAAGGAAAGGGGGGGGGGGGGGAAAACTATGTGTCGTAAAAAATATATTTTAGAATGTACAATTAAAAACCCAATTTGAAAAGCACCTCCCCCGCCCCTATTTGGGTCATATTTTTTTAAATTCTTTCATGTTGTAGGTGGAAGGGCTTGTGTGCAACGTCCGTCTGGGGAAGTACTATACTACTAGTACTACTTGCCTATTTCTGTCCCACCTGCTCGTTTGCACACTTGTCAAAGCTATTCCAAATTTCAAGTCGATAGCATGAGTGGTTGCTGAGAGGCCATGCTACAGGTGTGACAGACAGACAGACAAAGTCGCACCATAAGGGTTCCTTCTTTTACCATTTTGGTATCGGGACCCTAAAAATAAAGTCATTTGATACCAAACTATAAGCAAAGTCTGCACTATATGAATTTTTTAACAGCTTTTATCTATTACTAACTCAGAAGTTTACTACAGCTTCGTTAAAAAAAAACTTGGTATCCTTGGATATCACTTTAGCTCTGCATCTAAACTCGTGGAAAAACAACCTGAGACTTACCCAAGGCAGCCAAAAAGGTGAGGACGTAAGATGACGACAAAGCCACGACGTAGTCGACATTGTCGTAGGAATGCGCCACGATCATGAAAAGTGTGTGCAACCACGTGCCGATACGCGCCACGCTGTACAGTGCGTAAGCGTACAGCCACTTCGGCTTGCTCTGGAAAAAGCCAAAGAATCTTATCTTATAATCTTATAATGGATATGTTTTCTTTATTCCAACGCTTGCAGCCATGACATTGACTGCGGTATTTCACCGGCCTAAGGCGGTATTTCACTGGGACACCATGGCAGCGCAACCAGTCGCCGCTACCAACAAAATGTATACAGCTCTATAGAGAGTTACTCACCTGGTGTCCGTTTGGTTGCGCAACCAATTTGGCGGCGCAACCAGTTCGGATGCTGGTCGCGCTACCACTCCCAGTGAAATATAGCTCTTAATACTGTGGCCGCAGGGTGCGGCGACTCTGGTGTCTTTACTGGTGTCTAGTTACGGACTCCAGTGGTGCAACCAGTCGCGCCAGTGGTGTCCCAGTGAAATATCGGCCTAAAACCAGAGTATGTTTGACGAAATAACATTGTTTTATAAACTTGTTTTTTCTGATATATTTAGTCGATTGCTTTTGACACAGTTGGAAAATGTGTTGGTAAGCGTTGGAATAAACGAAAAATATGGGTCATCTGTCCCACATTTGGGCAAAGATCTCCCTCCACTGATCTCTACTCTGAGCATCTTGTTGCCAGTCTTTATAGAAGGCGTCGAGTTCATCGCGCCATCTGCGCCGTGGTCCGCCTCGACGCAATCTGTCTCTCTAGCTCAAGCAACGAAAAACATAATTTTTGTCCCTGGAGTCCCTGCCCGTACCCCTAACGCCAGGGGGGAGGGGGGGTTTGAAGGTTCCATTTTTAGGTTTTTCGAATATATCTCGGAAACTATGCATCCGAGCGACACGAGACATTTTACAAAATGAAAGCTGATTAAATTTGCTACAAGTTTTAGCCGTTTAAGTTTTTTGATATCTTGTATAGTTTTTGAGATATCCGCTCTTGAAAGTCTATAATTTTGGAAAAAATCTTTTTGCCTTACATTTTTTACTCTATATCTTCCGCATTTCGAAAAAGCAAGGTCGCAACCGCTAAGTTATATCTGAAGTCGCCAGAGGTCCAGAAAGCAGCAGCGGTCTTTTCAGACCCTTCCTCCACCACCGCCCAAATACAAAAGGCAGGTTCAGATAAAACAGATTTTTACAGATTGGACGTCGGAGAGTGTGCTCAAGAGCTCCACTTATTCCACCATCCCCAGGATATCACCTACACTTGGTTGATATTCCGCACATTCCCACAAAGCGCTTTGAACCATCTTTTATTCCTAATGCACACGGCCAAAGAGTGGAATTCTCTGCCTGCGTCTGTTTTCCCGAGTTCCCCTATAGCCCGAATCTATTCAAGTCGCGAGTGAATAGGCTTCTTCTGGCTCTAGTTCCATCGTCAACCTCATACTGTCCTCAAGACTAGATAGAGGTCAAGAGTTAGCCCACTGACAATAAAAAAGAAACTATAGCTTCTTAAACTAATTTTGCAACATCTGCGTCTGCTCATCATCATATCCTGTGGATTGTAGGATCGATGACCGACCTAACAAACACTGGTGACAGAGTTGTTGAGCCGCCCAAGGCCTCTTACGTCATGGCTTATGTAACGACTGTTTCCGTAGATAGTATAACCGGGAGTAACGGCTTTATCTGCCTTCCGAAGCACGAAATCATCGAGGTTCATACAAGCTTGAAGTGCGGCGTAACTTAGCTTTAGCTAAGTATGTGTGGAGGATGATTCGGGGGCAGGCCCAAAACTTGCAAAGTGCTCGCGGAGCTAGCATTGGTGGTGCCCAACCCAAGGCTGAGGTGTGCACCTTTTGATGCCATATTGGTAGTGCTCACAGCCCGCACCAATATTGTAGTACATTCCCCGCTCTCGATGGCCATACGTATATTGAATGCGGTATCACGGGAGGTTGATTTGTTCCACTGTACACAAGTGAGTTCACAAAGGCTACATTACAGATACATACATAGATTATGATAATTTACTTATTTTTTTTTTTTCTAATTATAATTTTTATTCAAAAGATAAATTCATTTATTGAAATAAAAAACATGTCAACTAAATTACAACACAAAAACACACTTACTACTACTTTACTTATAGATACCTTACTGTCTTAAGCTTAAAGATTGTCTACATTGTCACTTTGGTCTGAACTGTAAAGATAATGTACGTTTTTATAAAAAATAAAATAAAAATAAATAAATTCTTGGCACCTCACTTACCTTGATCACCCCATAGAGCTTGGTCAGGGAGAACAGGATGAAGATGGCCGGAGGAAGTGCCCCGAAGATCTTCGGGGTGTCCTCAGTGAACACCAGCTCTTCGTACAAGTCTCCAATAGTCAGGGACGGCATGAAGAATGTGATTCCATCCACGAGCATAACTACCTGCAGTCATAACATCATCATCAGTATCCTTATCATCGTAATATCCCATGAAACTTCCACTGCAGGACAGGGAGCTCCCTCCGAAATTCCAGCTCTTGCTGAAACTATGTGGAGAGAAAGTTACCACGGTTACCACAGTCATCATCACAACACTTGTTAGCGTGGCGGCTGGTATCATTGACCGCGGTTATTGGTGACCACCGTATGTACCTAAGACAGGGGAAAGTGGTGGCAGCTCGTGAAGGCCCTATATGCATCAGCGGGGTGCCCTAGGATAGCAACAACCATATCTAAGACAGATGGTACGATACACAGAGGTATCCTTCAGTTCATAATCCACCATCTCCCTTCTACCATCGGGAGTCCAGACGCACAGCAGGATATCACCCATACTTGGTTGATATTCCGCACATTCGCACAAAGCGCTTTGAACCATCTTTTATAATGCGCCAATAACTGGAAGGAGTTGGCCCAGGAAAGGGAAAAGTGGAAAGGTGGGAGAGAGGCTTTTGCCCTGCGGTGGGACACAACAGGCTCCTAATAATAATAATAATAATGCGCACGGCTAACGAGTGGAATTCTTTGCCTGCGTCTGTGTTCCCGAGCTCACATAACCCGAATCTATTCAAGTCGCGAGTGAATAGGCTTCTTCTGGGCAAGCTCCCTCCATCGTAGACCTCATCTCTGTCTTTAAGACTAGATTGAGGTCAAGAGTAAGCCCATTTTCAATAAAAAAATAAATAGAAAATAATCCCTTAGTCGCCTCTTAGACACACACGTGTAGAGATGGGTTGTACTATTCTTTGCCAGCACCACACGGGTAATAATAACATAGTTTACTCGTACTTATGTAAATTGGTCCTTCACATGTTCATTGATTACTACCCAACTAGCAAATTTCCCTTGGTCATAAACCTTATAAGAGGTTAAGGTCTTATATAAGGCTTATATGTGTTCTGATTAAGACAGAAACCCTAAAAAGGCATGTTATGAGTCTATTTAGGCTTTAAGAGCATTCACCCTCGTAACGCATTCTTATAGACGTATAAAAGTAAAATTTATACAATATTAATAAGAGTAGTGGTATTATACGCGCACTTTATAAGCCTGATTGCACTTGATTCTTAATGTAATGTAGGTAGTTTTAGTACAAGGTACGAACATTGTATAATGTAGGTGTTTCGAGATTATGTGCAGGCTTGTCATTAAACGTTGATACCGAATGGACGTGCGTGTCTCATTTATCACAGTGGCGACGAGGATTTTTATGGGAAACCCGGAATTGGTTATAAAAACTGAGAATAGTGACGAAGAAGTGGAGTGCAAAATGTCAGTCGGAAAAATTCGCGAGTTCGACATACACTCGGGTAATTGGAGTTCCTATGTGGAAGTTTTGGAAATGTTTTTCCTGGCAAATGGAGTGGAGGACAGCCTTAAGTTGCCTACTATGATTGCGGCGATTGGGGAAAGTGCATACGAATTGATATCTACTTTAGCCAGCCCCAAAAAGCCTAAAGATTTAACGTACGCGGCCGCAGTGGAACTGTTACGTAAGCATTTGCAACCGAAACCCTCCATTATGGCGGAACGTTATAAATTTAGACAAAGGCGTCAAGGGAGCAGTGAACCTATCAATGAATATGTTGCAGTGCTTAAAAGGCTGGCGAAATATTGTGAGTTTGGAACAGTGCTGGAGGACAATTTGCGTGATCAACTAGTATGTGGCATTCGTAGTGACGTCATTCGGCAAAGATTGTTCGCCGAGGATGGCTTAACCTACACAAAAGCGGTCACTTTGGCATGTGCGTTAGAAGCGGCGGAGAGAGATGCGGCGTTTGTGGATAGTTCGGGATCAGCCGCGGATCAAGCGGGGGACGCCGGTGGGCTGCACACAATGCGTGCCGGCGCATCGAACCGGCCGCGCGGCGGCGGGGCAAGCGGCGGAGGCGGGAGAGCGGGACGCTCTATAGTTTCACCGCGCGCTTATGCCGCGTGTTGGTCGTGCGGTGGGCACGATCATTTATCGCAAGAGTGCAAGTTTCGGCAGTACGTTTGTAGCAAATGTAATACGATGGGTCATTTGACGGCGGACTGGGGCGATTCACCGGCGGGCAGGCTCGCCTGCACGTTCGGGAGAGCGCCGTGCCGGTGTACTGCCGCGCGCGCCCGCTGCCCTACGCGCTGCGGGACCGCGTCGACTCGCACCTGGACGCGATGTTGCGCACCGGCGTCATCGAGCCCGTTGAGAGCTCGGAGTGGGCGACACCGCTAGTTATTGCGAACAGGCAAGACGGGGATATTCGGTTATGCGCAGATTACAAGGTAACTTTGAATCCAGTACTAGAAGTTGACAAATATCCTGTTCCGAAAATAGATGATTTATTTGCATTGCTAGGGGGAAGCAAGTATTTTAGTAAGATTGATCTATCACAGGCTTATAACCAGATTGAGTTAGACGAAACAAAAAAATACACAGTAATTAACACTCATAGGGGTTTGTTCATGTATAACAGGCTAGTTTTTGGCCTTTCGTCCAGCCCGGGTATTTTCCAACGAATCATGGCGAACTTGTTTAAAGACATACCTGGAGTAGTTACCTTCCTCGATGACGTGTTAATATACTCTGAATGTAGGGATAAGCATATACAGATTTTAAAGAGAGTGTTGGATAAAATAAAGGGATATGGCTTAAAGCTTAAAAAAGAAAAATGTGCCTTTTTCGTAGACCGGGTTAAATATTTGGGTTATGTAATTGATAAGGAGGGCATACATGCGGATGAGGACAAAGTTAAACCGATATTAAATATGACTGAACCTAGGGATGTGTCAGAGTTGAGATCTTTTATAGGCATGGTAAATTTCTATGGCCGGTTTATAAAAAATTTAAGCACGCTGCTTTGCCCACTTTACCAATTATTAAAGAAAGAGGTTCCTTGGTGTTGGGGCGCACAGCAGCAGTGGGCGTTTCGGGAGGTAAAGCGTCATCTGAGCGAGGCCACGGCGCTGACCCACTACTCCCCGGCGGCGCAGCTGGTGGTGACATGTGACGCGAGCTCTCGAGGACTGGGAGCGGTATTGGGCCAGTGCAGCGAGGGGGGGGGCGGAGCGCCCGGTCATGTTTGCCTCGCGAGCGCTCACTGCGGCTGAGCAGAACTACAGCCAGATTCAAAAAGAGGCTCTGGCTATAGTTTTCGCGGTAAAAAAATTTCACCAGTACTTATATGGCCGCCATTTTACGTTAAGAACAGATCATAAACCTCTCGTTACCATTTTTGGGCCACACCAAGGGGTGCCTAGTATGACAGCAAGCAGATTGCAGAGATGGGCTCTGATACTCACTGCTTATGACTTTGAGATAGAATATGTTAGTTCGGCTGAAAATGTGGCCGATTCGCTGTCACGTATGATATCAGCTCATAAAGAAAATAAGTTAGGTAGCGAGCCGGAATGCCCCGAACAGACCTATTTACATTTTGCTACCGAAGCACTACTTTTGGATTATAATCAGTTAAAAAGTGAGACTATTACTGATCCCGTTTTAGGTCAGGTTTTAAATTATGTACGTAGTGGTTGGCCACAGGAAATCGACATCAAAGAATTGCGACCATACTTCAATAGGAGGCAAGAGCTTTACGAAGAGCTTGGATGTGTAATGTGGGGCCACAGGGTGGTCGTGCCACGGAAATGCGTCGAAAGAGTCTTGCGGGAACTGCACGATTCCCATATGGGTATAACTAAGACTAAACAGCTAGCGCGTAGTTACGTGTGGTGGGCAGGCATCGACGAGGCGGTGGAGGCGGTGTGTCGCGCGTGCGATGTGTGCGCGCGGGTGGCGGACGCGCCGGACAGCCAAGCTCCGCGGGCCTGGCCGCGGCCTAGCCGTCCGTGGTCTCGATTGCATCTGGATTTCCTGGGGCCGATAGGGGGCGCTACTTTCTTGGTCATAGTCGATGCTTACTCGAAATGGATTGAGATAGTGAGGGTAGTTTCCACATCAGCTAAATGTACTATAGCTAAATTAAGGGAGCTCTGGGCACGTTTTGGTATACCAAAACAGGTAGTTAGCGACAATGGACCCCCATTCTCTAGTGAGGAGTTCAGGAAATTTTTAAGCTCAAACGGCGTGGAGCACATATTTTCAGCACCGTATCATGCCTCGTCAAACGGGGCGGCTGAAAACGCTGTAAAAACTTGCAAACGGGTGATTAAAAAGGCCACCTTACAGGGGATAGACATAGACACGGCTCTATGTAGATACTTACTTATTTATCGTAATACTGAACATTGTACTACTGGCCAGACGCCATCGAAGCTATTGCAGGGGCGTTCGCTGCGTACACGGCTTGATTGTCTGAGACCGCAAAGTAACACGGATCAGAAAACGGGCCAAAAAGTAACTGGCCGCGAGTTCACGCCAGGGGCGTTGGTGTGGTATCGGACTTATCGGGGGGGTATTACAAAGTGGGTAAAAGGTAAAGTATTGAAAAGATTAGGCAGTAATGATTACGATATTCTGGCAGAGGATAGTTCGGTTGTACACAGGCATACTGACCAAATTAAATTAAGGTTTGATAGGATTGTACCTTTTTCGGAACAGGAAAAGAAGTCAACTCGTGGTCCAGTTAAAAAGAGATCTTATCTTGTGTATCCGAGTATCCCTGGTAACGCGGGGTCTGGTTCCGGTGCGCAGCCGGGGTCGCCGGGGCAGCGCGCGGGCGCGACGGTACAGTCGGCGGCCTCAGCCTCGTCTCCGCGCCGGCCTCCTGTTACAGCCGCCGCGGGGACGACGCAGCTGGCCGCGCCCTCCCAGTCGGTGGAGCGTGCCGTTTCGCAGGTGTGTAGGCTTCCTGATCAGGTTGGTGTCGGGACGGAAGTGGCTGAGTCGACGCAGACTGCTGCGCCCACTCAGCAGACCGAGTACCGTCGACCGCCGCGTTTGCGCAAACGTCCGAATTTTTATGGTTTCGAAATTGATTGATTCTTATTACAAATATGTTACTGTTAAAGAGTGTGTACTAGTTTTATAAGTTACCCCGTTCTTGGGGAATATATGATTAGTGCTTATTTGTTTTCAAACACAAAGCAATACGCCAAGGGGTTATAGTGGTTTGTTCAGGTTTTTAAGATAGTGTTTACTTTTTCATGTTATTTACTGATTCTGTTTCTTGTTAGAGTTATTGTTAATTAAGGGTGGAGATGTAATGTAGGTAGTTTTAGTACAAGGTACGAACATTGTATAATGTAGGTGTTTCGAGATTATGTGCAGGCTTGTCATTAAACGTTGATACCGAATGGACGTGCGTGTCTCATTTATCACACTTAATAAACATTTATATATGCATTTTGCGAGTACTTTCGAGCTTAGAAATGACTTGCTTAAGTGTTTTATTAGACTTCGTCAGTTATACTTATGATTTATTCTTACAGACGTACATAAGATAACGTTGTAAGCAATTAATAAGAGTAATGGTATTTTAAACGCATTTATAAGTTTAATTGTCATTGACTCTTAATAAACACTTATAAATGCCTTTTATAATTACATTCGATCTTAGAAATTGCTTTACTATGTGCTAAAAACTCTTTTTCCGGTATGATATAAATCCACTTTAAAACCTATTATAAAATCTATATAATTTATCTCACCTAAGCCATTATAAAGAGTAATAGCAATTTAAAACACTTATAAGTAACTTACACAAAACCTATTTTGAGTTTTTTTTTTTTCATGGTACGACGTCATTTTGTGTTGTAGTTTTGCTCCCAAAATTAATGTAAAATCAGGTTGGTGGTAAGGCGGCGCCTGCTACCTGTTTTCTACGCGAAAACGCACTAAGTGCCCATAACACCTTTTTCATTTGATTTACTTTAACTTTATCAAGGAACCCTAGAATTATGAGCAATATGGCCGCATGCACGCAGTAGCCAAATGATTTTGAGTTACTTTACGAGGGCGATATTTTTTATTTTATTTTATTTATTTAACTAAGATCTACAGCATTAATACTTAAAATACAAACCAATACAATAAACAGTACATTAGCCAATTACAGATCTTCACTACGTAAACAAAAAATATTATCAAGTTAATTTAGGGCAGGTAGGAAAAAATTTCGAAATAAAAATTAAGACAATTACAAAGTTAAACAAAATTGATAAGGTTTGTCGCTCACAAATCACATTAGCAATGAAGATACGGTGTGTGTGTGAAGTAGTGTGTATTTGTGTTGAGTAGTGTCAGTGTAGTTGTATCTTAAAATGGGTTTACATGCCGCAAAGTAGTAAGATAAATTATTTATCTTTATTTTGCAAGGTACTTGCAATTTGCTTAATAAATTGAAGTTTAGTTTGGAAGAAAGGATCTGTTTCTGAGAACATTTTGTTATAAATTCGAGATAGACGTATTTTTACAGAGTTCGCTGCATAATTAGTTCGGGTTTGAGGTGTATAAAAAAGCTGCGTATGCCTGGTGCGTTTTTCCGGCACGCGCAACTGTAAAATGTCATTGACAAGCTGTGAGCAATCAAGAGTACCAGAGCATATGTCATGAAACAGTGCCATATCACGTACTAACCTTCGATTTCTATATTCGATCTTCGATATAAGCCGCAAATAAGAGTAATGCACTTATTTTGTTCTGATAAAGTACTTATTAGTCATAATTAGGTGTAATGGCGCATTATGTTAATTATTTCACAAATAACTATTTAAGTTTACACGTCAATGATACATTTTTGGAAAGGCCCGTGAAAATATTGACATTTTACTTTTAAAATAATCGAGAAAATCAACTTCGCATGTTAACTAGTAGTTTAGAGTACGCAAATACACGAGTTTTAGAATATACACGTTAGCTACACACTAGAGATTTGCAGGAAAGCAAAATAAATGTAAATACTTACGTTTTTCGGCGTCCTTTTGTTTCTTTTTTAATAAAAAGAATTCACTCGCGTGACTATATGGCGACCGAATGATCGATTGTGATTTTTACTCTTACTAGGAGATCACAAAGAGGATTGTTAGCGTTAACACACTTAGTGCAGCAATAGTTAGAAGACTATAAGCCTATTTGCCCTTAGTACATGCCATTGTAAGTCACTTGTAAGTTTATTTGGTATCATAAAAGCATCAGAAAGAGGCTTATAAGACTGAAAATACACTTCTCAAGACCATTGTAAGGCAACACTTATAAATATATAAGGGTGAAAACACTTATAAAGTGCGCCCAAATCGCTACTTACGGAGGTCTGTAAGCATGATATAAGAGTGACTCTTGAGACGTCTGAAAGATCAATTTTTGCTAGTTGGGTAGCCTTAGGTACATACAAAGTGTGACAGAAACGATACAAGCCTGCAATCTGCCCATAAAACTTGAACAACTTTTCCTAAGGAACAAGACGTAATGTGAATTTGTGTTTTCAGATTTAAATTATTTAATTCAATGTATATTCTTTGAAGAATAGTTATTGAATGTCGTCATAACATGCAGAATACAATGCAAATAGAGCGAGTCTACTACCGTTTCGGATCGTGCTATGGCAGCGTAAAAGAAACCACTGCAGCCAGGCATACGACAAGAGTCGGGTTTTTACAACGTGTTTCTTGTGTTTCGCTGGAATATCAGAGCACCATACTCTTTGTTATTGATGTAGTCATCTAATCTATAATAAGCTTTTTTATATAACGATTGCTTTACACGTCGTCTATCTGTCTTAGTTTGTGTGTTTTAGTAGTGGTAGGGCTTTTGTGCAAAGTCTGTCTGGGGAAGTACCACCCCCTTGCCTTTTTCTGCCGTAAAGCAGCAGTGTTTGCATTGCTGTGTTTCGGTTTGAAAGGTAACGGAGCCAGTGAAATTACCGGAACATGAGACATACCATCTTAGTTCTTAGGGTGGGTAACGCGCTTTATCTGTCTTATTAGTGTCAAATTATTTTACTAATAAGACAGTGGGTGTCATGGACGGTGGTGACCACTTACGACCAGGTGGCCCGCCTGCTTGTTTGGCCACTTGTGACATAAAAAAATAAATAATTGTGCGACCTCTTTTCAGGCTATAGATAATTTTTTATAAAAGTTGTTTTTGCTTCACCATAATAAACATTAACATTAATCAAACGCCTAGTGTAAAAGCTTACCCCCGCAGCTAAGTTCAACAGAGTAATACCAAGCAGAATGGTCCGCAGTTTGAGGCGGCCGAAGCAGGTTGAAAACCAAACCAATAGCAATTGCATTTTAATTCCTCGTATTCTCAGTTTACAGCAAAAGATATGGAAACTGGACAGACACTGTAACCCAAGGTTTATCAGTTGTACATCATTCTGAAATTCAATTCAAAAACACTATTCTGAAATTACATGGACAAAATTTAATTGATAAGCTAGAATTTAACCTAACATCCCAAAGGGGGCATGGGAGGACCAAATGTTTGTTGCCCTGAAAAAAATCGGTTAATGAATGAATAAATTTTGTATGGGAAAGCCCAAAAAAAAAAAAAATGTCGCTTTTAGGGTTCCGTAGTCAATAAGGAACCCTTATAGTTTCGTAATGTCCGTCTGTCTGTCTGTCTGTCCGCGGCTTAGCACAGAGACCCTTGGTACTAGAAAGCTGAAATTTTGTGCGAATATACATTTCATTTACGCCGACAAAGTGGTAGAATAAAATTTTGATAAATATTTTTTTTAGGGTACCTCCCCCTACAAGTAAAGTGGGGATGAAACTTTTTTTTCTTATCTACCCCATAGTGTGTGGTGTCGTTGGACAGATCTTTTAAAAATAATGTAAGTTTACTCAGATCATTTTTCGATTTAGGGATCCGTTTGCGAAATATTAATCTTGAAAGCGCAATTTTTTGTTGGAGTCAAGTGTCCCCCCCCCCTGCCGGCTAAACGGTTGTTACTGGATATGTGAAAAAATTCACAGTAGTAGCATATATAATTAAATTAAAAGGAAAACTATCACCGTTAAGTAGGCTTCACAGGTTAATGAGCTATAGCCGAAAAACTAAAAATAATAAAAATAGCAATAGCAATCAGGCGCTAGGACCTCGCTGAGCATTTGGAGGTAAGAAGTTTATGTTATAAAATACTTTCTCAAAAGCCGATTTGCGAAAAAAAAACTATAAAAAACTACGGAACCCTTTACTGCGCGTGTCCCGACACGCACTTGGCCGTTTTTTTTTACCTGTGTTTCCTTGGGAAATATATTCAGTTATGTTGTGATTTAGTAAGGACTTCAAAATTTATCCGATATAGGATATTAGGATGTCAAAATTGTTAAATTATAGTGTCACTATAGATACTCCCCATTCCCCATAAAATAGACAGGTGCAGGAAGCCGCTGGTTTATCGTCAGTTCACAACTGGGTCTAGAATTAGGTCTGGAGCTAGAAAAGAGTCTAGGAGCTCGGCCTAGAATTTCGTAGCAAAAATAAATGGTATTCTTCAGAGGGGATGAGCACTTGTGGCCGTGGTAGTTGCTCTTTCTTTCTGATCACGAAAGATAAGCAACATTGGCCGTGGTCAGAACCCAGATGGGTGACCGCTAGTTGGACAACAACTAGAGCGTTTCCGTGCTACAGAAGGCACATCTCAGCTACTGTCAATGTAGTCTAGGCAACGAAGCGGATCGTTGTATAAAGACCCCCGCATTAAATCCTCAGTCGATGAAACTTTGCTGGCGTTATTACACTACATGAAAAAAAATCGGTTCTTTTAATTTTTCCATACAATAATTACAAAAAAAATATTTAAACAAATTTTTTTGTATTTTTTTTTGATATTTTGAATTTACATTTAATTCATGATTCTTTATCATTCTGTCAAATAAAATCTGCTTAAGGAATTTATGTTGGGTTCAACTGCTTCGTTGCCTGCACTAATGATACTTACTAAGTCAGAGGCCATTTGGCGGCATGAAAACTCTGACAGCCAGGTTGACCACTAACCTGGCAAAGTCTAATATTGGATTGGTCTGGTTTCCCCTCTGGGTTGCGGAGGTCAGATGGCAGTCGCTCTGTGTAAAAGCCAGTGCCCTCGTCAAATCCCCTAGGTTAGGGATACGCAGAAGCACGTTGCTGCCCATTCTCCAGTTCATTATTTTCCCAAGGAACATAGGTCGAAATACGAAAATCAGTTTTTGACCTCCCATAGAAACTGCATCAGCTGATAGCGCATTTTGTATGGGAGGTCAAATTTGGTTTTTCGTATTTCGACCCATGTTCCTTGGGAGGAGTTGTTCGGTTTTATGGGCAGAATGAACCCTTAATTTTTTTCTGGTGTGTAAAAAATCACGCTGTATACACCCTACACAGCCAGAAATCACCATAAAACTTCTAGGTAAAAGTAATGTTTTGCATAGAACAAATTGTAATTGATTTCAAGTTTACCTTCCTATAACATAATTTCAGTCTTAAAACCCTCAGAAATAGATAACAATGTACACGAAAAATTATGTTTTTACCATTATTTTACATTTTTATAGTAAAGAATTAAAACATCAGAAAAATGACAAAAATATGTCGACACAGTCCACAGACACAATCACACCCAATCACACACAGGACAAAATAGTCGGATCAAAGAGGTGATATACGTTTGGAAAAGAATACCCTGAGACGAAGAAAGGTATTAGGTTAGTTAATGGATTAAGTCACTTTATGCTTCGTCAGGCGCGATCACGACGCGCCGTAATCGCGCGACGTGGTCCGCTGCGTAGCAAGATACGCGTCGCGTGGCGAGTACCCGTCACGCACCCCCAGAACTATTTTTGAACTCCCAAAATCACGTGTTCAGTATCAAATAGACATCGTGATGCTCAGCACAGCGACGTGTGTACGTGACGTATGTACCGATTCAATACGCCGCGTGGGCTTTGCTTGACGTAGCGGTTACGTAAAACAAACACGTCTGAGCGAAACGCGCTGTGCGTTTGCGCCGCGTATTCGTATGATCCGTTTCATGAGTCAATGCCAACGCTTACCAACACATTTTGCAGCCATGATTCTAAAACCAGAGTATAATTTGATGGAAAAAATAACATTGTTTTACAAACTTGTTTTTTCTGATAGCTTTAGCTGATTAGTATTGATATAGCTGCAAAATATGTTGGTAAGCGTTGGCATTGTCTCGTGAAACGGATATACCTACGTCGCACGCTAGCTAGCGGTGCTCTTGTATTTTGAATTTATACGCCACGCCACGCCCTGTTCGTTCAGTCCAATGCGTCTGCGCGTGTCACACTCGTACAGGACTAGCATTGAAAAGGTACGGTCAAGAGCAGGTCAAGCTTGACACTCGCAGTGCGACTTAAGTTCTTACGACTATCGAGTTAAGAACGGTACAAATGCGAATGTGTTGAGCTCTACTGGACGGACTCTAGACTCTAGGCACAGATTCATCATCATCATGACATCCCATGAAACGTCTACTACAGGACTGGGAACTCCCTCCAAAATTCTAGCTTTTACTAAAACAATGTGGAGGGGAAGTACCATAGTCACCACGCTTGTCAGTGTTGCGGCTGGAACCATGGACCGCGGTTGTTGGTGACCGCAGAATGTAAGATGATACGATACACAAAAGGATGCTGCTGCCCATCCCCTGGTTCATTAACCCTTAGTCGCCTCTTACCACAGCCATGGGTAGAGATGGGTTTGTACTATTGTTTGCCGGGGCAAACAGATAATAGTAGCATAAATGAAATACTTTTGAATTTGAACTTGGCAGGTTAATTTAATTATATAAAATAATAAATCTAATTACACAATTAATCAAGTGTTACTTACAGCACAAAAACCTGCCAAGTTCAAATTTAGAAGTATTTGATATTAGATATTATTTTCAACGTACCTGCGTATTTTCACAGCTATACCATATTTTAAGTTGGGTGTATGGTAAAGTGAATTTCGGCCAGATGAACCGTTGACGTGAATAAGGCGGCGGATAGTGGCTGGATGCGGAAGGCGGAGGACTGGATGTGGTGGCGAGTCTTGGGAATGGCAAATGTTTACTAGTGGATCAGGCTGCTGATGAAGACGATTATGATCGATATTGAAGTGCATCTAAACTTGGCATTGGATCGGATTTCAACCCTTTTTTAGGCAAAGAGTTAGCCGATAGGAACTTGGCCCCCTTTTTAACAGTTATGTTTTTGGTGGGATAACTAACTTACGTCATTATTACGTTAACTAGATTGTAACAATAATAATGATGTCCGGATAGAGACACATTTTAATTACCCAAAATATTTCGTCCGACCTTTTTAATTGGACATCCTAATAATCTTTAATTTTGGTCATTTTTGTGCAGTTAACTTGAGTTTGTGTCAGGATCAGACGTTTTTATTTTAGGGTAGTGTAACTAAAGTGAGAGAGAGTGGAAAAAAAGATCCGTTATTGTTTATAACAGTAGAGAAAGCTAAGAAGACGAAAGAATAGGAGAGAAGTTTCGGAACAGATCGTCCTAGGCTGTGCCTACGTGGTGTTAGCTTCAATCCAACTAAAGACATGTAGTTATGTTAGTTTCGATACATTTAAACACTAAATTGCAGTTTGTGTACCTAATTAAAAAAAAAACCGGCCAAGTGCGAGTCGGACTCGCGCACTGAGGGTTCCGTACCACCACATAAACATAATTGTATTAGTTGAAATTTCAGTAAGTTAATGTGCTAGATTTTTTGAGTCCGACACGCGCTTGACCAAATTTTATTATTTGTTGTTATTTTATAGCCTATGCCCTATAAACGTACCAATTTTCAAGTTTGTAAGTGTTCCCGTTTTTAAATAGAACTAAAACAAAAATCGCCTCAGCAACCATCCAACTTGACCCCTCTTTTATATGAATGTTCTTGAAACGGGAGCTCACCACAATTGGTTACCATTAGTTGTGAGAAAAGTTTAATGATTTCAGACTATTCCCATTATTTGTACTGTGAGACCTAGCTTCTTGCCAAATTTCATAATTTTAGGTCAACGGGAAGTACCCTGTAGGTTTTTCATTTTTGAATAAATGTATGGAGATGAGGACATAAAATGCCATATCTTTTGATTGCGTCGTTGTAAAAAATTGAAATTTTCAGATCTTGTGTGGTTCATGGATCCTAATATGGTATTAATTTCAACCTGATACCTTTACCCGTTCGTGAGATAAAGGGTCTTGACAGACAGACAGACAGACGGACAACAAAGTGATCCTATAAGGGTTCCGTTTTTTTCTTTTGAGGTACGGAACCCTAAAAAGTCATTATGTGCTGAAATAGTAGTTTAAGATACAAGTTCCGTATGTAGGGTTATTACAAACGAGTTGACGTTTTGTAAGCCCGAGACGAAGTCGAGGATTTACCATCGGCACGAGTTTGTCAACACCCTTACGGACGTGTATCTTACGACGTTTTTCAATACATTTGTGAGAAAACAGGTATAAGTAATACACTTGGTAAAGGAACCAACCATGGGTACTGTCAGCCTCTTGTCGATTCATGTTCTCCTTGTACTCTCCATTTTATTTTAAATATAGGTAGGCAGTTGTCACCCAAGTAAAAAGTCACACCTGTAGTATTTTTACAAAATAATTTAATGATCAGAGTGTAAAAACTCCTTGGTATTATACTTTTTTTACTTACCACACTAGTTCGGTAAGTAACTACTTACGAGCAATGTTTACGTCCTTGTAAGTACGTTTTTCGAGCAAATGTATTGAAAATATTATTTACGAAAACGAATACCTACAGTGGATTCAGACTATGAAACTGAACAACTTTTCTTAAGTAGGTTTAGATGTAACAAATCAATAAAAAATTTAAAGTGATTCGCAAAAGCACTGCCCATAGAAATTGCATCACATGAAACATCGTGAAAATTTTTTTTTTCGCCTCCATAGAGAAGCGGTCACGTGGTAGATCCATTTTGTTTGGGAAGGCGAAAAACTTTTTCTGAGTAAAACATTTTTTCTTCGGGAAAGTTGTTTGTTTTCATGATTTGAATCACTGTGCTTTGGGAGCAAAACCAAAGAAAATTCACGCTGTATTTTAAGGAAAATATTGCTTATTTTTTGGAAAAAGTTGTTGAATTCAGTTGAAATTTTTGGAGTATGTTTAGATTAAAAAACAATATTGTAAGGATTTCTACTGTTATGAAAATAATCGGTCTTTAAGTGGTAGTAGAGTTAGTAGAATAAGTAGGTAATGTGTGGAAAGATGAGACAATTTTACGAGTACCTGAAAGTGTCGTTGTGGCAATGCCGGGTCAAAACCTGCTGCTATTTAGCACCACTTCGAGTCGGCCTGATTTGCCTGGCGTATCTTCAAGCATTTGTTTCGGTAAATATACCGCCATTTTATAAGGATAGTCGAGGATCAATAAGGCAATGTCAGTCCTAGCTGAGCTGGGTAAACATCATCATCATATCGTCCGAAAGACGTCCACTGCTGGACATAGGCCTCCCCTAAAGATCTCCATGACGACCTCCTGCGCTGCTCGCATCCAGAGGCTTCCCGCGATCTTGACTTAGGTAAACGCTTATTGTATCCTATACTATTTTATTATTTCTTACGCGCGTTGTAGAGCGTTCAAGAAACTTACAGCGCCATCTGTTGTTGAGTAGTATAGCTTGCTCACCCTATCATATTGTAATGGTGAAGCCCCTATTATAGAGCGAAGCTCGGTCCAACAGGTACTAATAGCTAAAGCAAAGAGCTTGAGCACCTGTGTGGTCTTCATTAGCCTCCTTAACCATAGTGGGTGGTCGTGAACTCTTGACAATGACGGCATTCATAAACAGTTTTTTTTTCTTAGGTATGTCTTTTTTAGGGTTCCGTACACAAATGGTGAAAAACGGGACCCTATTAATATGCCTCCGATGTCTGTCTTTCTGTCAGCGGGCTGTATCTCATGAACCGTAATAGATTCAGATTCAGATAATTTTATTCAATGTAGATTCTTAACAGAATACTTATTGAATGTCATGCAGAATACAATGCAAATAGAGCGAGTCTACGCCGTTTCGGATCGTGCTATGGCAGCGTAAAAGAAACGGCAAGAAACCACTGCAGCACGGCCTACTTTAAGAGTCGGCTTTTTACAATGTGTTTCTTGTGTTTCGCTGGAATATCAGAGCACCATACCTCTTTGTCATTCATATAGTCATCCAATCTATAGTAAGCTTTTTTACATAACGTTTGCTTTACACATTCTTCAAACTTTATCTCAGGTAATTGCACTATATTGTCAGGTATTTTGTTGTAGTATCGTATACACAGACCAACGAAAGATGTATTGACTTTAGTTAATCTAGTATATGGTTGATCAATTTTATGCTTATTTCTAGTATTAAAATTATGCCTGTCACAAATTTTTGGTAATTGATGAATGTTCTTTCTAGCATACATTATATTTTAATAGATATACTGGCATGGCACTGTCATAATGTTGATTTCCTTGAACAGTTCTCTCAGGGAATCACGAGTCTTCAGGCAATAAATTGCTCTTATAGCCCTATTTTGTAAAACGAATATTGAATGTATATCAGCTGCTCGGCCCCAAAGCAGTATGCCATAAGACATAATGCTATGGAAGTAGCTAAAGTAAACCAGCCTTGCAGTAGCTACATCAGTAAGTTGTCTGATTTTTCTAACAGCATATGCAGCCGAGCTCAATCGACCAGAAAGAGCCGTTATATGAGGGCCCTATTGAAGTTTAGAGTCTAGTGTTAACCCTAAGAAAACTGTACTATTTACAAAATCTAATGGCTCATTATTCAATACTATGTTATGTGAAGTAGACCTTACATTTGGTAGTGCAAATTTAATACATTTAGTTTTTTTGGCGTTTAGGACTAGATTGTTAACAGTAAACCATGCATGAATCTGTCCAAGTGGATCGTTGACTTCGTTATAATTTTGTGATTTCCTACTTACATTGAATATTAATGAAGTATCATCAGCAAATAACACAATCTTTGACAGATTCTTCACCACAGAAGGAAGGTCATTAATATAAATAAGGAATAAAAATGGCCCTAATATGGACCCTTGAGGTACGCCAATTTTGACAACAGATCCCAGTGATTTCGTCCTGTTTACTTGTACCTTTTGAATCCTGTTTTCCAAATATGACCTAAGTAGTTTAAGTGAATTATTCTTAACACCGTAATGTTCAAGTTTTAGCAACAATGTGCTATGATCTACGCAATCAAATGTCTTGGATAGATCACAGAAGATACCAATAGCATCTTCAGATTTTTCCCACGCGCAAAAGATGTATTTTAAAAGTGCAGTCCCGGCATCCGTTGTACTGCGCCCTTTCGTGAAACCAAATTGATGGTCATGTAGTAAGTTATTTCTATTGAAGTGTGAAAGCATTTGATTGAGTATGACCTTCTCAAAAAATTTACTAAGTACAGGTAAGACTGATATTGGTCTAAAATTACTGGGATCCTTTTTGTCACCAGCTTTGAATAATGGAACTACTTTACTTTTTTTCATTAAGTCAGGAAATGTACCATGATCGACACAATCATTGAATATAACAGCTAAATATGGAGATATAGTATCAATGATCGCACTACAGACTTTTACTGACATTCCCCATAGGTCCTCAGTAGTTTTAATTTTAATACTTTTAAAGGCTTTAATAATTTCGTGAGGGGTGACATGATTGAACCCAAATTCAGTTTCGCAGGCGTCCACATTCTTTTGAAGTAAATCGCTAGCAAGTGAAGATGAAGAATTGAGTGACTCTGTTGTTTTCAAAGGAATATTAGTAAAAAAGGTTTCGAATATAATAGGTAGACAGTTGAAATTTTCACAGATTATGTAGGTACTTTTGTTGCCACTATAACCGTGCACTATAACTACAAATACTAAAAAATATTGAAGGGGCCACCCTACTAAAACATCCCCCGGACCACGCGATGTGCTGGAATTCTGGAGGGAGCCCCCTGTCCAGCAGTGGACGTGTAATGGCATGTTTTGAATTTGCAGGTAGTGCAGATCGTAGGCACAGCGAACGACGCGGTGATTTTCATGCCAGTTATAGCTCATGTCCAGGGAGACATTTATGAAGACGAGGATCCTTCGAAGGTCGCCTGCATTCTTCCCCCAGCTGTAGACCTAGCCTTCAATGCTGTGCTACTTTGTGGACTGTATCGGGTATGTCTATGCAGCGTGTAACGGGAAGTTGTGATAATACTAAAGGGTGTGAATCTGCACATAAAACTGAACAACTATTCCCAAGGAACTTATTCCATAAAAGAAAATCAATTTTTAACCTCCCATAGAAACTGCATCTGCTGATAGCGCATTTTGTATTTGGTATTTCGTATTATAGACCGTAAGAGCACTGCATGTTATCCTACGTCATCTAGTACACGAAATTTGCATCTTTGTAGCGATAGTAGTGGCCTAGTAGGTCCACAAAACGTTGGTCTGCCAATCCGAAACCTGGCAGGTTTTGTACAGTTGGAGAGAAAAGTGGTTAAATGACAGATTACACGAATGAAGTCTATTCGTAGAAATAGAAGGTACCTATTCAAGTAAAAAGCAACAGGTCTGCCTTGCATCCTCTTGACAGTTTCGCCAGTCGGACCACAAATGTGGTCGGGTGTGATTGGACCACAAATTTGGTCGGACTGGCAAAACTGCCAAGAAGATGCAAGGCAGACCTGTTGTTTTTTACTTGTATAAGTACTTTATATTTCTACGAATAGATTTCATTCGTGTAATCTGTCATTTAACCACTTTTCTCTCCAACAGTACAAAACCTGCCAGGTTTCGGATTGGCAGACCAACGTTTTGTGGACCTACTAGGCCACTACTATCGCTACAAAGTTGCAAATTTCGTATACTAGATTTTATTTATTGATACAACAAAATTCACTCAGCATTACAGTTACCCAAAGCGCTGGTAAACTTAAATAAAATAACAATAACTTATCATTTAAATCTAAATACTCTCACAAAAGGATAAAAATGTTGTATTAATATGACACCACCTGTCAGCAAACAAATCTAGTTCAGGATATTTTTCTAGTAGCTCATTCAATAGGTAAAGGGAAGTCACAAGTGGTGAGTGCCTGTGTGCCTGCGTACGTGTCGCCTCTACAGCCAATAGCCGGTGTGTGCGGGCGCGGATATACCTGTCCGGTACGTACAGCTGGGTTGGTATTCCGCTAAATTATTAACTTCAAAACATGTTGATATTTGCTAATGGCGACAAAAGTTGTAAGAAGTTGTGCATAACATATTTTGTGCAAGCTATGAAAATTTGGTTTCATACAAAAACAGCAACGTATAGTGATTTCTCAGAATAAGGACAAAATTTGCATTGCCTTTCTCCCTCTTATAGAGACAGTTAGAGGGAGAACATGTAGACGCAGTCGCGCAGCGAGCAACCCTACCTCATCGGGTACCTCATACCGTTTAGGTATGAGGTTCCAAGTAAGTAATGTGAGTAAAGGAACATGAAGGGGTAAAAAAATAAGCAGTTTTTTGCTGACTGTACAAAACGTGCCAGCTTGCGCCCAGGCAACCCTGTTTTTTTGACTCACCATATCATTGTGCAGCAGCCTAGATAGGTCACTGTTTGGTATCCAATGAGGTAGGGTTGTTCGCTGCGCGCTCTTATCTATTGAGAGAAAGGAAAAGACAAATGTTTATATGAAACTAAAAGGGATGGAAGAAAATGTGACATAAATATAGTTTTTACGTCAAACTGATTACCAACGAATAAACAACAAAATTTCTTTGAGTACTATTTCGTTAAAAACATTGAAATAAATAATCACATGAAGCTTGAAGCAAGCACAGGTTTTTTTAAAAATAAACAAAAGGCATTAAAACTAAAAAAAGCTGTGCTGGACGATTTTGCAGAAGTCATGCTCTGACACCCAAGAAGTTCGTGGCACGATGCTCAATAACATCAGTAGAGTTTCACAACAAGTGGGTCACAAAATGAACATGGATAAGACGAAAATGATGTCTAACGCCCTTGTTGTACCCATTCCACTCAAAGTCGGAGACTCTGAAAATAGGATAATAGGTAGTAATGTACCTGAGGGATAAAGAATAATCCTCAGCTGCTAATAAATGCTTCTTATATAAACCAAGTAAGTAAACTGTTGAAATTAACCAAGAACAAGACTGTAAAGGTAGGTTACTTTAGTTGGTCTGTGTCAAAAGAGACTGAGGCCACTGTTACGC
The DNA here is from genome assembly GCA_947532105.1 of Athrips mouffetella. Classification (NCBI taxonomy): domain Eukaryota; kingdom Metazoa; phylum Arthropoda; class Insecta; order Lepidoptera; family Gelechiidae; genus Athrips; species Athrips mouffetella. Next base: position 884,233 of record OX383965.1, read on the forward strand.
TCAGTATTCCGTAACCCCTAACATACATACTTACAACTGCCTCTCAGCTTGAAATAACCAAGGAATAACTACTTAATAATTCAAATTTAAACATGCCTAACCAATTCAATGGGTTCTACCTATAAAAGCTGTCTATAATTTTATCTTAACAGAGAGACTACTAGCTATGATGATCATATTGATCATAGATACCAATATACAAATTTACTGATGATATATCTAATACAAATATTCTTCTGTCAGAAAGGTGGTGAACATAATCACATCATCAGGTATGGCCAGGGGTATGGTGGGTCCGTCACGATCATAACATCCCTCCACTACAGGACAGGGAGCTCCCTCAAAATCATAAGCTAATCCTTTATATTAGAAGTAACATATCCGTGTAGGACCGGATAAGAATATAGTAAAATTTTTCTTCCTATGAAATTAGTAAACGGCTACTAAGTGTACACAAACTGGCGCCAAACAGTATCCACCTTTTATATCTTTCTCGTCGTAGCTCTTGCAAAATGGTAGTAACCTCATCTCCAAAGACTTTAAGAATCTAACTGCTAGGGTCAATGAGTCTTGTTTTAAAACCTCACATTCTTCAATTTGCAGGTACGAAAAGAGCAGCAGACACAGCGTGCAATCTATGCTACTCAGCTGGTGAACATGCATATCCCTTTGGAGCGCGATCAGCTCTCTCGAAAGATGTGGATATTACCTACTGAATCTTGTTGAGCTATTTGTACGGAAAAACTAAAAAGGAATTGGGTAGCAGACAACCTCTACAAAGAGATAATTATTCACCCTCACGCCTAAAAAGTCGTCACAGTTTTAACAAACACACAGTGCTTCCACGATTATTGATAGATTCAGATCCATCCAACATCATCGTTCCATGGGAACAGTCTCAGAAAGTGGATAACGACTAGTGTGAATAAGACGCTTTGCAAATCCTTAGCTGCGGCCTTGGCACGACAGAAGCCGGCGGCGAGTGCTAGCAGCGAATTCAGTACAGTTCATTATTTTTAGAAAGTTGATCAAATTACTAAGAAATTGATTACTAGGAATAAATCAACTTATGATTGTGTGTTATTTTCCGTCGAGATAGGTACAAGTGGCTTTTATACTGAAGTTAATTTGTAAATAAAACAGGTTGATAGATTAAAATAAAACCATATTTGTCTCGAAATATTTTATTCTTGCAACTCTCTGCACTTTTTTGTTCTTGCACAGTTTGGTATCAGATGATCAGATGACCTTGTGTGAAATGTCCCCCAATATGTATGAGTACTACCTGACGCATAATTACAAAATTATTCGTGAAGACTCTTTAGCGACGGAAGCGTAGTCAACCACACTAGCCTCCTTCTGTCCAAGCTCACTCACGAGCAGAGCGTTTTTGCCGGTTATAGGTATAATTGTAATATCATTGGTTTTTGCTAAGCAGATGACTACTGGACTTGTTGTAGTTTGTAGGCGAGTTTGTCTCGTACAACGGTTACATAAACGATTAACTGCGCCTGTACTTCTTTTTCAATTTACTTCTAGAAACTTTTAAAAGGTAATTTACATCCAATTCCAACGGGAACAAGGCGTGATGTTATGTATGTATGTAATTACATCATGCTCTCTAACATGGAATACTAATTACATTATGAAATATTATTATATTCATTTAGTGGCAGCCATTCATAAATAAATATGAAAATATTATCATAAGGGTCGGGCCAGATTGATCGACGGCCTTTCGCACTTTGCCATGAAGGAAAAAAAAAATTTACGCACCCAAAAAAATTTTTTTTTCTTCATGCACTTTGCCGATTGAAAAAGAGCACACTAGTACGCATTATGCCGATCCACCGCTTACAGAGGCGTTCGCATCCATACGCAGCTGTACGGACGCGTTCCCATCCGTACGCAGCCGTAAGGTGCCGTATACTTCACGCGGGGACTCCCTGCTTTATCACAGTATAGGTAATTACACAATGTTCTCTTTACAGTCAGCTTTTTTGTTGCGCATTTGAGGAAACAATTTAGTACACTGTTGATATTTATTATCGAATTATTTCTAGTACCAGTTTTGTTAAGCAATTGGTTGATTTGCAGTAAAGAAATTTTTTTTGACGTAAAAATTATTTAATTTATAAACATAAACTGATAGGTAATGGGTAATAAATTATTTAATGTGCGTGCATCATGATTTTCATTATCTGTACAACTGTTTCACTGGGAAACAATAGTATCTATGTTGCAGTTAAATACCCACAATAAATACAAAAATCTTTAACTTATACGAATTTTGCGAAAAATATATAAAAATGTGTTGTAGCTTAAAACATATTAAAAATTATTAAAACATAAAATCTTATTTTACTTCTCATTTGTTGATTTACTGTACTTTGTACACTGTGGTACAACTTATCGCCATCGTCAGCCGTCGACGTCGTTCTCCGACGATCACCGTCGTTCTCCGTCGATCGCCGTCATTTGCCGTCGTTCGCCGTCGATCTCTGTCGTCCGCGTTTCGTCTTCAGGGCGCGTTCGCCGCGTCGATACGAAAGGATTTGCATACTTTGCGCGCGTTTTGTATAGGCAAACCGTCGATCGCAGTGATCAGTGTGGCCCAACCCTAATTCATAATGACAACCATGAAACTGTCAAGAGATTTGTTTGATTAGATATTTATTTAATGGCATCACATCTCATTACAAGTTGTATTCCGCCAATATCAAGTAAAGAAATTGCTGCAAAATTATGGCGAAATAACACATCCACATCACGAGGACAAGGGCCTGTATACTATGATGACTCCGATAAGTTGAAAGGGGAAATAGGCGCTCAGCAGATGAAGGGGCGGACATACGCGGGCAGTCACGGACATTGTCGCCAGTGTGGCCGGTATTGCGAAAATTATAGTTTTTATCAGAATAAAATTCAAATATAACAAGTTTAAAAGTTGCTCTATGTTTTAAACTAAATGAAAATCAATCTGAACAACCTTTTCGAGTGATTAATTATTTGAATTCAAGCTGTTTTTCTTTCCGAACTAAAGATTTTGGAAAATACGCGCATAGAAACGAAGCGTTTTTTTCATGTCAATGACTATAGTAATACGAAAATAATTGCAGTACCGGCCACACTGGCGGACTGTCAGAACAAAAAGTCTGTCGTCTGCTGCGCCACTTCATAGGAGTCATGATGACAGCCGCTTTTAACCATCCGAAAATCTCAGTAAATGATGTTCACTTTGAAAGTCGTTCACTGGATCTGGAACACCCTATCAAAATTATACAACGACGTTTTTGTTCAAATTATGAAAAAAAAATATCATACGAGGCTCAGCAGACAAGATCCGTGAGCTGGGCAGACACGAGCAGTCACGGATTTTGTCCGCCAGTGTGGCCGATATTTCGAAAATTATAGTTTTTATCAGAATAAAATTCTAACCACAATTTTCACAATTGCTCTACATTTTAAACAAAATAACAATAAATCTGAACAACCTTTTCGACTAAATAACCATTTGGTATGAACAACAATTCAAGCGGTTTTCCTTCCAAAGCAAAGATTGCGGAGCGTTTTTCTCATGTCATTGACAAAAGTTTGCCGTCTGCTGCACAGACCCTCAGAACAAAAACCTCCTTGCTTCGCTCGGCACAGACCTTTGGTCTGCTGTGGCTCGCGGGGATACAGGCGCTCAGCAGATGAAGGGGCGGACATACGCGGGCAGTCACGGACATTGTCGCCAGTGTGGCCGGTATTGCGAAAATTATAGTTTTTATCAGAATAAAATTCAAATATAACAAGTTTAAAAGTTTCTCTATGTTTTAAACTAAATGAAAATCAATCTGAACAACCTTTTTGAGTGATTAATTCTTTGAATTCAAGCTGTTTTTCTTTCCAAACTAAAGATTTTGGAAAATACGCGCATAGAAACGGAGCGTTTTTTTTCATGTCAATGACTATAGTAATACGAAAATAATTGCAGTACCGGCCACACTGGCGGAGTGTCAGAACAAAAAGTCTGTCGTCTGCTGTGCCACACAGCGTTTTTCTTACGTCAATGCTAGGATTCGAGAGTAAAAAATGTTCCTCAACAGAAGAAAAAAAAACCCTTATCGCTTGCCACCACCAATGATCTTACATTTACCATGATAGCGTACTCTTAACAATTTGTGCAGAGGCAAAACGAGCAGAGCAAGCATCATAGGCGATGTACTTCGTCCCTTTCTAAATTATTGCCATACTACGAGTAATGAAGTTTGCACAATTTCCGTGCAAAATGTTAACTTTTATATTCACAAATTTATATTTATACGTATTTTTAAATACTTATTTGAATAATTTTCAACGTGCAAAGTATAAACTTCTCTCTCAGTTTTCATTAAATATTGATAAATGCAGAAAATCATTTTCTTTTGATTTATCTGGATTAAAAACTCTTTGCTAAAATGATTTTTAACAAAGATTTTGCATGACATTTTGTTGATGTTGTCATGGCAACATAAACAAAATGTCATGCAAAATCTATTAGAAAGGGACAGCTTCCTCTCATCTTACGTCCTACTCTGCTCGCATAATTTTTGGAAGAGCGCAATCTGGTTAAAAGCGCCACGCGCGAAGTAATAAATCTATGGCCACCACTGACCTCTATATATACAAGCGTACTTGTGTGGTACTTGTGTGTGTGTGTGTGTGGTGCTTGCCACACGATCACTGTGCATCTTCCAAGGAAATCCAAACCGGCAGAAAACTTCATTAACTAAATTCTTAGCGACAATGGTGGATCATTTTGATCGTCTATTTCACACTCAAATTGTGAAATTCGCCTCACAGAATGCCTAATTGCCTACAGTTTACAAATTGGTGCGTAGTTCGTTTCTCGCGTAAATCGCATCGCAATAAACCTTGGCATTTTTAGGGTTCCGATACCAAAATGGTAAAAAAAGGAACCCTTATGGTGCGACTTTGTCTTTCTGTCTGTCACACCTCTATATCTCAGCAACCACTCATGCTATCGACCTGAAATTTGGAGTAAGTTTAGAGTATAGTTGCCCAACTTAATAGCACATGAAAGAATTTTGAAAAAATTATAATTATCAATGTAAAGGGGTCCAAAATAGGGCGGGCCAAATTTCAAATTGTCGCTACTAGGTCGAGTGGGGTGTCATATGAAAGGGCTTTACTTGTACATTACAAAATTTATTTTTTTACGTATCTAAGCTTTAAAAGTAGTAGTAGTTGTAAAAATGTAAAAAAAATACCTTTATCCTCTTATCTCCGAAGTTTGTGAAAGGAAAAATCTGAATTAATTACAGTTGACAGAAATTTATGTCAACATTACAGAAAAATAAAACAATCTTGCTACGAGTATGCTGCGCAGTTTTTTTGAAATCTGCAAATAACCTTTACAAACAAATTTAGTTTTGCGGTCCTAAAAATGGACTTTATTGCCTCCAAAAATACAAAAAGTATATTGGAACCCTCGGCACGCGAGTCCGACTCGCACTTGACCAGTTTTTTTTATTTCTGATAGCTTTCTATTTGCAAGCTAGTTCGGAATTTAAATGGAATAATTTATGATAAGTTTCCTCCTGGGTTGATACCTCGTAGTTCGTTTCATTTTTTGGGTTCCGTAGTCGAAAAGGAACCCTGATAGTTTCTTCATCTCCGTCTGTCTGTCTGACTGTCCGCGGCATACCTCAGAGACCAAAGAGAAAGAAAAGTTTCAGAGACCCTTAGTACTAAAAAGTTGTAATTTACTGGACATATATTTTAACCACGCCGACAAAGTGGTAAAACATAATCATGAAAAAACAACTTTTTAGGGTGTGTCCTCTACAAGTAAAGTGGGGTTGTTTTTTTGTTCTTGTGGATCTCATCGTGTGCTCTAGCTCTTTTGAAAACAACGTGAGTCTTTTAATTTTTCGATTTAGGGATCCGTTTGCGAAATATTAAACTTGAAAGCACAATTTTTTGTTGGAGTCAAGTATCCCACCTGCCAGCAAAACTGTTGCCAATGGAAATATGAAAACATTTAAAGGAAAACTATCACCGCTAAGTAGGTTTTACAGGTCATTGAACTATAGCAAAAAACTGGAATTAATAAAAATTGCCATAGCAATCAGGCGCTAGGATCTCGCATAGCATTAGGATGTAAAAGTTTACGAGTATGTTATCAACGTTATTATTAGCCTATGTAGTGTCCCGCTGCTGGGCAAAGGCCTTAAGTGTCCCACTGTTAGGCAAAGGCCTAATGAAATAAAAACCTGCTATGCGATAAAAAAAAATTAAAAAGTTTTTTTCGTAGTTACGGAACCCTATACTGTGCATAGCCCGACACGCACTTGGCCGGTTTCTTCTTTATATGTATCATTTAATCTTGAGTCTCTGTAAGGAGCAAGTAGATTAATATCTTGAATTATTGATAAATTTTTCGTGGATAAATAAATAGTTTTAGTAAAAATACGATAAATAAACGTTTCATTTTACTATACTCTGAACTCTGATCTTGCTGCTGTTCAGCAATAGGCTGAAAATTTCGGGCTTCTTGTAAACCCAACTAAATCTCAAGCAATAATAGTTGGTAGCAGCAGACTAAGGGGTAGGTTAGGGGACTTAGCGTTGCCAAAAATATTTTACAACGGAGTCTGTATTCCCTACACGGACAAAGCAAAGAACCTAGGGATTATTATAGACCGTGACCTGTCATGGTCAGCGCAAGTTAGTGAGGTGAGTAGGCGCATGCACTACTATTTTCACTCCCTTAAGCGACTCCAGTACTTCCTTCCCTTTCAGACTAAAATCTTGCTTGCACAGGCTCTACTCCTTCCTATTCTTGACTACGCTGATGTATGCTACTTGGATGTGACTGAAGAATTGCTGAACAAACTTGAGCGCCTACAAAATCTGGCTTTTAGTTTCATCTTTGGTCTTCGCAAATATGATCATATCTCCGAATTTCGCGCTAAATTAAAATGGCTACCTATCCGATTTCGTCGTAATGTGCACATCCTTTCTACCTTATATAAGATCCTGAATGACCCTGCCACCCCTGACTACCTTCGCTCCCGCTTCAAACTTTTACCTCCTGATCCCCGCTCTAGGCGCGACCGCATCACTGCGATGTTGGAGTGGCCTTGAGCGAACACCAAATTCTTTTTCAACTCCTTCTCTTCCCAAGCTGTGCGACTATGGAACAAACTTCCCAAGGATATACAAAGCAGTCCTTATCGCAAAGAGCATACTTATCGCAAGCATTATAATATTATTTTTAGCTTATGTAAGTATTTATGTTTGTATGTATTTTAAAAGGATGTTTATCCTTCTTTATATATGCCTTATTGTTTATATTGTAATTTTAAGTATATTAGTGTGTAGTATAAGTAGGTATTTTTTTTCTCTCCATATTTTATGCTAGTTTGCTATTTATTAAAAACATATGTATTTTTTTTAATTCTCATTTCACACTTCTAAATGCACATTCCTGTGCCCCTTTTCATGTCATTCTTTCACACCAGCTAGGTTGGCTGGAAGAGATCTCTTATAGAGATAAGCTCACCTTTGTAAACAAATTTTATGTTGACTACTTACTATTTTATGTAATTTGTGCACAATAAAGAATATATATATTTTTTTTATATTTATAAACTAATCAAACATTTTGTTATGGAAACAATATTTTTCATATGAGTGAAAGAGAAACCACATTAGTCCTGTCCTTGCCTATACGAGTACTTCTCTGCCAAAATGCGCGTATAGAGACATTCATTTCAGGAATGTTTAGTAAGGGCAAGTTCCAGCTACTATCTATGTAGTAGTCGTTGAATGAGCCATGTCAGGGGCCTTGGGTTGGGCAGCTCAACAACTCTGGCACCAGGGTTTGTGAGGTCGCTCATCAATCTTGTAACCCACACGATATGATAATGATCCGATCACTAAGCATAAGCAATGTTGGTCATGGTCAGAACCCGGACGGATGACTGCTAGTGGCACAACAACAAAAACCGTTTCCGTTTGAAAACTCCAGCCTATAAGCCTATAAGCAGTTAGAACAATCCAATATTGCTCTGGGCTGAGCCTGCTGTGGATCAAGTTATTCAATAGCTATTGCGGTAGTCCGTCTTATTCATAACCGGCAGTTTCCCTTATCTCTGACAGGGTCAGAGAAGTTGGCGAATGCATTTGAACAGCTCGCTTAAAATCATCTCATACGTGCTCAACAGGGTTAGAGTTGGGATCGCCGGAAGGACATTGTTTTCTCGGAGAGCAGCTTTTACACGTTCAGCTCGATTTCCTGGTTCATTATAGTTGAAAAACACAAATCGGTGCCCGTAGTTTCACGATCATAGTGCCGGTAGTTTTTTAAATTTTTTGCTCAATCCAACAAAGATAATGTTTGAAGGTCTTGAGCAAGGTATACATGTTGGCGGCGTCTTCCAGCTGAAACTTAGCTAAACCGATCATAATGTTACAGTAAAGAATTTTTGATGAAAATCTAGATAGAATATCATAATATTTACATTGTCATATTGGATGTCTGTCATACTAATCTGGGATGTCTGTGACCAGTGACATAACAGCGCCCAAAAAAGTTTTAATTTTAAAGAGTAGACACACTCTATACAAAATAGAGTTCCATGGCAAAATACCTTTTTTACCTCACAAGCTCGGAAAACTTTGCTTTATCGGTTGAATCTGCGTGCACAAGTCATTTTTGCCGCTTGCGTGGAAAAGGTTTTTGAATTTTTTTTCGGTTGAAGTCTGCGTGCTAAGATTATTTTTGGCCGCTAACGTGGAAGATCTTTTTGAAATTAGAACCTGATGATGAATTTATTATAGTATAAGGTATCGGTGCATATAGGTAATTAGGTACCATTTTTCTCCCTGTAGTGAGATGAAAATTTTTGTTTTGCTCGGCAGCAAACTCGCTTCGCTTGTGGCTCAATCCTAGAATCCTTCGCTTGCTCAAGTTTCAATACATAGCACTCGCGCGAAATAACACTTTTGTGTACCAGTTGTGTTCAGAAAATGAAATGAAGCTAAACTGTGACAAATACTATTTCGTGACTTTTCCAGGAAAAAGAAACAATGGGTTACCAAATAAAACATTTCCAGTAAGTTTTTACAACAAGTTGCTAGCATCCGCGATCTTGGGATTTATTTAGATTCGGATATAAGTTTCAGGACCCAGATTTATGAAATTCTTAAAAAAGCTTTCTAACTAACTGGATAAGGATTTGTAATAAGACAATTTAAAGCAGGTACCTATTTAAAGATCCAGATGTTATTATCCCTATTTATAATTGTGTGGTGCGTAGTGTATGCTAGTCCAGCATGGAATCCATGTTATCAAGTGCATATCAGTCGTAAAGAGCGGGTCCAAAAATGTTTCTATGTCATTTGGCTTATGCTAACAATAAATAGATGTGACGTACACAATAAATGTGGGTACTCTGGGAGAATATCATTCGACTGCTGGCGAGCGGGGATGTTCTGTCTGTGTCCCACGTACCATTAATAGTTAGTTTTACTAGATGCATCCCGATAAATAACAGTAGACCTGTCACCCAAAACACGGTAACGCAGTGTTTGCTGCTCCCGGAGTAAGGATAAAATCCGCGGAATAAACAAATATAAAATTAAAATGACGATGCCATCGACACGCAAAGAAGAAGAATAACAGTACGTCCTACCGGACGTAACACTTACTTCATATGAATCTAGGTTAAAGTTCTATAAAAGAATACCAAGTATCCGAAGAAAATATGAAAACATAACATTCCTGTACAAATTAGTCAATGGGTGTATTGACTTCATGGAGATTCTACAAGCCATACAATTTGAAATTCCACGACCAAACAGCAGGCAGCAGGCTTCTAAATAGGAGAACATTATTGTCCCTCCTTATGTTAGGTTAGGACCAACATTGGCCAACACAGTCCTGTCCACAGAATGTGTACCGGTTACTACGGTATTCGTTTTACATTTGACATCTTCACTGGTTCTTTGGCCTCAGTTAAAGATAAGGTACTTAGTAATTTAATTCTTCCCTAATTTAACCTAATTGTCCCCTCACTTCTTAGTAATTTACTTCTTACCTAATTTAACGTAACTTAAAACTAGAACTATGTACCTGCATGACGTTTTTGTATACCCCTTGAAATGCTGTGTTCACTATTTGAGAATGCCAATTAGTAATTATTTCTACACTGAATGTATTGTTTTGTTTGTGAGTTGAAATAATAAAGATTTTTTATTTTTCATTATCTACTTATGTTTGTCAGTATTCTAGTTGTAGGTGTGTAATATTCGGCAGCTAGGACCTTGATAGTGAAATTAGTATGCCCCTATGAAGGACCTTGTTTTTTTTTTAATTTAAATGTTTATAAATTCTTTTTATTTCGAAGAAAAAACAGCAGCAATCGAACAAATTTAATTATTTTTATACTGGGGGAACGTTCAGTATCAGTGTTTCCATTTTATATTTTCCTACTGCTAACTAGCAGCGCTTAATACGAGTAGTTAAACTTCCAAAAGCTGGTTGAAAACACCCTATTGATTTGCAAACTTTCGCGACACCCCCGCCCAAAATAAAGTAAATACCTGATCAGGGTTGTAAACTGAAAACGTTTCACTTAGTTGATTTGAAACAAATAAACAATATTTTTTGTAACACATACATAACTTAAACTTTAAACTCGCGATTGAAAAGTATTCTCACTCAACACAGGTCTCTTTCAGCCAAAACACATTACCACATATTTCCAACTGGGGTTGGTCACTTTGACTGTCTATGTTGATTTTATCTGCATTTACTGAAATTTCATAAGACCGTGAATTTTAATTGGTTTCGGTGGGTTTATTAATGATTCTACTCACTAAAACAAGCAATGTTCGCGAAAAAATCAATTTTGACACCATACTTAAGTGGTCACGTTATCGACTCAATTCATACGGGAAGTAAAATTTTTTTTTGGGAAAGTTTCTTCTTTTTAGTAGTAGTCTACTGGGCTTGGGAAGCAAAACCAATTAAAATTATCATTATACAACGTGTAATGAAAAAGTGGGATAATACTAAAGGGTGTGAATCTGCCCATAAAACTGATCAATTTTTCCCGAGTAACATAGGCTGAAAAACCAAAAACCAATTGTTTGACCTCCCATACAAATGGCGCTGTCAGCTGATGCACTATGGGAGGTCAAAAATATATTTTTGTATTTTGACCTATGTTTCTTCGGAGAAGTTGTTCAGTTTTATGGTTAAATATTTCAGTATTATCACACCTTTCCGTTGCACGTTGTATATCTTTCCTATTGACTAAACTCAAATTAAAAAGAATCTCATGTTGTTTGTTTTATTTGTATTTGTTTAAATAGTAATTTGTGATGTCCCTTTGTCTGTAGCTATGCATCCCCAAATGAGCCCTTAGACCAGTTTCTATACTAAGAACCTAATTCTCTACACAAACTGCCCTATACGACCAAAATCAGCAAAATTACCTTTTGCGGTTTTAAACTTGTTTCTCTTATTTTCACCTGTAGGATATTTCTTGAATTTAGCTTTGGCAGCATTTCTCTAATAGGTAACCTTTTGAATAGTGCGCATGATAGTTTTAGTAAGCACAATTGTTATGTAAACATCTCCCGCATCTATGTGTACTTTACCTTAGAGTTACTCATTTATAATATAATCTCTTCAGAAAAGAATATGGGGAAGTAAATGCAAACCTTATAGAACGTAATCTTTTCGAGAAATCCGTGTACGACTCGTATAAATCCGTGTACGAATCGAATTGTTTATCCGGTCTCACTGATTCCTATACAGACAGAGTGAGACTGCAAAAATGATATCGTCTTCATATGATCTAGAATAAGGACTCCAAAAATTTGGGTATGAAAAGGGAGGCTATAGATTGATGCTTCCATATTACGCAATAACATATTCTTTAAAGAAAACAATCAATCACCATCTCTTATCAGCCAAGATTTGCAACCTTTTCGCCGGTTAGTCGACAAAAGCCTTTGAAAATAGGAGAATCGCAACCCTGCACTCTAGGATAACATGCAGTGCCCTTAAAGTCTATTATGTTCCTTGGAAAAAGTTTGTCTCTGGTTGTAGTGTCATGGCTGCAAACAAATTTTGTTTTGCAGTCCTAAAACTGGACTTAATTGCTAATAAGAATACTATGGTTATATCGGAACCCTCGGCACGCGAGTCCGACTCGCACTTGACCGTTTTATAGGGTTCCGTAGCCAAATGGCAAAAAACGGAACCCGGATTCGTCATGTCTGTCTGTCCGTCCGTATGTCACAGCCACTTTTTTCCGAAACTATAAGAAACTTAGTAAGTAGATGAATTCTGTGAACAGCTATAAGATTTTCATACAAAAATATAAAAAAACCCAATAAATTTTAGGGTTCCCCATACTTAGTACTGAAACTCAAAAAATTTTTTTTCGTCAAACCCATACATGTGGGGTATCTATGGGTGTTCAAAAATGATATTGAGGTTTCTTATATAATTTTTTTATAAACTGAATAGTTTGCGCGAGAGATACTTTCAAAGTGGTAAAATGCGTGTCCCCCTGTAACTTCTAAAATAAGAGAATGATAAAACTAAAAAAAATATATGATGTACATTACCATGCAACCTTCCACCGAAATTTTTTTTTATACGTCATAAATCGTAAATCGCAATTTACCTTTTATTCAATCAACTCAAATATTAATTATAGTTACATCACATAAAAAGTTAAGCAATAAAAATACCATAACTTTTATGAATTCTTTTGTTTACGATAAAGTTCGGCAACCATATTCTAAAACTTTTTCAAAAAAAGTTTATAGCATGAGTGGTTGCTAAGATATATATATACAGGTGTGACAGACAGACGAAGTCGCACCAAAAGGGTTCCATTTTTATCATTTTGGTTCGGAACCCTGAAAATGAAAATTACGTTTATTTTTAGAAGCTTGAAGAGGTCTGACTATAGATACACTGCACACCTGCCAAACTGCAAAACAGTTTGTTGGCAGTGGAACCCTTCCTTATCACTTTCATCCTGATTGCTTATCACTTGCATTATTTTTTTATAGAAGAGGAAGACAGATGATAAACTCAGTTTATCTCTTTCTCTTACAAACAATGAAGGAGACGCTCTCCTTTCTAAATCTGTGGCTGTATCAAAGGAAACGCTCTCCTTTATAAATCTGTGGCTGTATCATATCTCTTGTAATTTAAAGTTCCAGCTGCTAAGGTGGCCTGCAGTTATGTGCTGTTCTTTATTACCTTCCTACTTACGTACATCTATTTCTTTTTGTCAAGGCGCCTGCTCCGCCCACGTGCATTACATGCATTATGTTTCCACCTTAAGATTCGACTTTTCATCTTCTGGATGCAGAAAGTGAGTTTAAAGTAAAACTCATTTAAATTTATTGCTGACACTGTCAGTAGACAAAGAAATGCAACTTTAGGTTAAGGAACAAAGAAATTTATTATTACTTATAAGGGTTAACTCATTACATAAGGCTTAATAATATGAAAAATTACTGTCGTTGGTGACTTGTTGTCTGTCTTTAAATCTAAAGCCAAACTCCCCCTTCAGGAAATTCATAGGTCTTCCTTCATAGGAATCAAGACGTAAGACATTAAAGTTTAAAAGTGTTTTGGTAATTGTTCGCAGACTGACCTGGCGCTACTTCGCGTGTACTCTTGGTATGGCCTGATTTCCATCATCCTCTCCTTCCTGGTGTATGGTCTTCTGGAGGCCGTCATCAACACCTTGTATCTGCTCGTCATCGTCCTCGTTGGAAGTGAGCATTTATTTAATACTAGCTGTTACCCGCGGCTTCGCTCGCGTGGTTTTCGTATTTATGTTGTTACCGGTTTTCCGAAGCAATGAGATATTTTCCCGTCATTTCGGGGTAATTTTAAACTCCCTGCGCGCAAATCAATGAGTACAATTTAAGATCCAGCTGAACTTACTCCTAAATTACTCAGAACAGAAGAACTTAGCAGCAGTATTATGACTTAAAGTTGTCACTTAACCTAACAAATGTAGAAAGAGAGATGAGATACACCTTTATGTAATATTTCAAAACAGAGCCAATTCGCAGAAGTAATTGAGAAAAATTAAAACCCTCTCCCTCTCTTTCCCTCACCCTCTCCCTCTCCCTCACCCTCTCGCTCACGCTCTCCCTCACCCTCTCGCTCTCCCTCTCCCTCCACCTCCATCTCCCTTTCCCCCTCCCCTGCCTCCCCTTCCCCCTCCCCTGCCTCCCCTTCCCCCTCCCCTTCCCCTCCTTCTTCCCCTGCCCCCTTCCTCTCACCCTCCCTCTCCCCCTTCCCCTCCTTCTCCCTCTCCCTCTACCTATGTACCTAACTACCCCTCTACCTCTCTGCCTATCTACCTCTCTGCCTATCTACCTCTCTGCCTATCTACCTCTCTACCTATCTACCTCTCTACCTCTCTATCTCTCTACCTCTCTACCTATCTACCTCTCTACCTCTCTACCTCTCTACCTCTCTACCTCTCTACCTCTCTACTTCTCTACCTCTCTACCTCTCTACCTCTACCTCTACCCTATCCCTACCCCTATCCCTAACGCCAATTAAATCGCTATCCCTAACATAGAAATGACACCCATATTGATTTTAAGACATTTCAAACCTATCGCACCCCAACCCCAACCCCAGGGGATGATGGTATTTCACTTTCATCACGTTGGATTTCAAAATTGTTGTAGGTTTCGTAATCAGCGACCCGATAAACCATACAAACGACACCTATATTTATTTTTAGACATTTCAACCTTATCGCACCTCAACCCCATCCCTAGGGGATGATGGTATTTCACGTCTACCACGTTGGATTTCATAATTTTTGTAGTTTTTGTAATCAGCGACCCGATAAACCATACAAACGACACCCATATTGATTTTTAGACATTCCAACCCTATCGCACCTCAACCCCTCCCCAAGGGATGATGATATTTCACGTTCACCACGTTAGATTTTAAAATTGTTGTAGCTTTCGTAATCAGTGACCCGATAAACCATACAAACGATACCCATATTGGTTTTTAGACTTTTGTACTTCATTTTCCTTTTTTAGGGGTTGAATTTGGGGTGGAATTTCAATAACAGTGATGTACTTTCCACAAAATTACAACCCTAATGCCTCAAAAATTAATTTAGTGGATTTTACTTTGAAAATGAAGGATTTTCAACTTCATCCCCCTTTTCACCCCTTAGGGTGTAGAATTTTCAAAAACCCTGAGACACTTAAAACTTAATTTTTAGTCGTCAGCCTAAATACAAATTTTGAAGATCCTAACTTCAAAACTGATGGACTTTCATACAAACTTTCATCCCCTATTTTACCCCCTTAGGGGTGGAATTTTTTAAAACCCTTTCTTAGTGCACCCCTAGGTCTCATAAGGAACCTACATGCCAAATTTGAAATCTCTAGACCCAGCGGTTTGGGCTGTGCGTTGATATGTCAGTCAGTCACTCAGTCAGTCAGTCACCTTCTTCTTTTATATATATAGATTTCTTTCTTCTTTCAGAGCTCTGTACATATTTTATTTAATATAGAGGTATAGGGTGACTTTGAATTAGTTCTTGATAGCAAAAGATGTGCATGTACGAGTACTCATGATACTGAATAACTTTTCCCAAGGAACATAGATCGAAATACGAAAAACCAAATTTGACCTCCCATACAAAATGCGCTATCAGCTGATGCAGTTTCTATGGGAGGTCAAAACCTGATTTTCGTATTTCGATCTATGTTTCTTGGGGAAAATTTTCAGTATCATGAGGACATTCATACCTTTTTCTTTCAAGAACTAATTAAAAGTCACCCTATAGACAAAGGTATATAGTTAGTTTGTAAGACATCGCTTGCAGTTGTAAGGCCGCCTTTGCCCACATTAGTTACCCTACCTACCATTAGTTACCTTAACCTACTCTTGTTTCTATTTACGTCAACAATAAAGAGTTTATCTATCTATCTGTGTTTATGTTCTTCACTCATCAATTACTATAGTACACACGGCCGCACATAGATGGAAACATTTTGACCTTGAGCGGGTCTCTGGTTTTGTGCGTTTGTAGCGTAGCGCTGGTTCAGCTTATACTGGTTTTGTTTCTACGTGCTTGCTGCCGTGCGTACTTACATATTTCTTTCTCATCAATTACTTAATTATAATGTTCGATTCTTCTCAGTTTACCAGATCTACATCCTGGTCCTCGTCCGAAGCTTGATGATCGAAATACACCTTAAGACAGTGGGAGCTAAAAACGAGTTTATCTATAGTAAAGGACAGGATATGGTCATAATCAGAGACGTTGAGAGCCCAACACCTGGAGCTTTACCAGCTTTAATGGAACCTGGAATGGCCACCTCCATCACAACCCTTGATACTGTAAATGAACAACATCCAGCTGTAGGAGATTCAAGATATAGCACTTTGAATAGAACTGGTACTCTTAGAACAGCTACTTTGAACAGCAGAATAAAAGACCCCATTGATATCAATACTCAAAAATCAGCAACTCTTCCTAATAAAGACACCACTGCCATTGTTCATAATCCAGCGAATATACAAAGAATTGGCGCTATACAAAGCCTTGGTGCTAATAATACCTTTAAAACTGTTGGAAGTGTTTCTAATGCTTTGAAAAAGGATATTGCTACTACTTCAGCAACTCCAGATGTTAGTGTGAACAAAACTGATAGTATCAAAAAGCCAGAAGAAGTGCTTAGTGAAACTGAAAGCGATGACAAAACTAAAGACATCACTAAGAAGAAAAAGCGGGGATTCTTTAGTAGAGCTCCAAAAGAATTGAATCAAAAGGAAAAT
Organism: Athrips mouffetella; assembly: GCA_947532105.1. Classification (NCBI taxonomy): domain Eukaryota; kingdom Metazoa; phylum Arthropoda; class Insecta; order Lepidoptera; family Gelechiidae; genus Athrips; species Athrips mouffetella. The sequence goes on from OX383965.1 coordinate 901,094, forward strand.
AGTACTTCAAACGCAGATGTAAGTGAACCTTCAACATCTAAACCACCAGACAGCAAGCTTGATACTTTGAGAAAGAATACTGTGAATGTCACGTCTACTGCCACAACTACCCCAGTAGCACCAGCTAACAAAAACACGAGTAAGATTACAAATGACGATGACAACAAAATAGAAACTATCGAAGAAGCAGTCACGGAGCCAAAAGCAGATGAAAAGAAGGAAGACGCTCCTCAGAAGAAAAAGCGAGGAATTTTCAAGAAGTCTGCAAAGGAAAGTAAGAAGAAAGAAGATGATAAAAAAGATGGCAAATCATAAGATTTTAGCTAGAAAATATGTATACTTTAAAAAAATTAATACATTAAATGATTATTCAGAATTCGTTTATTATTTCTCCATGCTGATTGATTTCCTTAGATGTTTCCAGCCACAGAGCATATAATCTTTGCGCGCCCCGCTACTATTTTATTTTTTTATTTATTCATTAGGTTCACCAACAGATTTACATCTTAAAAACTAAAATAAATGAACAATAAATTAACTTGATGCAAACCCAATTATAGGTGAACAAAAGTCACTCAGAGCGGAAGCGGGCGGACACTTTAATTGTGGTTAGATTTTGATGTCACTAAAGGTTTTTGAATTCGTATTATGAAATACTAAAAATGTCGACATTTGAAGATTTAAACCAGTTATTGTATTCTCGACACATTCTCGGTACCAAGCTGTTTTTTCCCAAATTGGTTCTGGATCCACTTACATGAAATGGTGTGTAGTTAACAATTCTAGCATTTGCTCTAGGAACTACCAATTTTACTTGCGACACTAAGTTAGGGCGATCCAAGTATCCTTTAAGTATCTTAAAGAGAAGCATTTGGTCAGCTATCCATCGACGGTCCTCAAGTGTTATGAATTTGTAGTGCTGTAACCTAGTTCTATATGATTTCAATGAGGACAGTTGTTTATCATGTAAGGTAAGAAAGAATAAGAACCGCTTTTGGATTCTTTCAATTCTAAATGATTTTATTTTTAACACTTCCAGTGTTCGGATAAGTCTACAAAGTAGAAAGTCGCAAAATTTCACAACCACAGGCAGGATTCGAACCTGCGTGTTCTGCGTAAATTGACGCAGAACTTTCACAATAATTCTTTCAATTCTGTCACAATACTCTAGCACAATACTCCAGAAGTGATCTAATGAGAGCGTTGTTTACTGCAATCAAAGCTTTTTTACATCTCTCATAGTCGGTAAGTAGGTCCTAATTACCCCCAAATGGGGCTTGTAGGTGACCAATTAGCGCTCTAGGGTAATAATGTAGCTAGAAAAGCCCTAGGGCGGTAAGTAATTGTAACGCCCCCGCCCGACAGCACCTCCACCTCCACGCGCGGCTCCGCCTTGATGGCCGCCTCCAGCAACGGGCGTGTTAATTACTTACCGCCCTAGGGCTTTTCTAGCTACATTATTACCCTATAGGGCTAATTGCTCACCTACAATTTGGTGGTAATAAGGACCTACTTACCTCACAATCGAGATGTAAAGCAGATTAGTAAGCTCGGGTGTAAGCATCAATTGCACCCTCGAACTATAGGCGCCCTCGCTGCGCTCGTGCGCCTAAATATCTCGGGATGCAATTGATGCCTTACAGCCCTTGGCTACTAATCTACTATTGTTATTAAAAGTTTTGCAGTTTCTCCATAAGAACCCTAACAGTTTGTAAGACCTGCTCACAATATCGTCAATGCTACTAGTAGTACTATTTTCCCCGTTCACACAGACACAATTCGTTTTGCATGCGCAAATCTTCTCTACTATTATAAACAGAAGAGTTTGTATGTTTATAGGCTCTCTTTTGATAACCGATCAATCCCTACAAACTGTGCTCTTTTCAACAAGACACTGGCAGTATCTAAACGGCCCATTGCCATAATACAAAAGTTGAAGTTTGAATGTTTGTTACTCTTTCACACCCAACTGCTGTACAGCATTTGCTGTAAATTTTCAGGATTCTAGATTATGATCAGAAAAAAAAATAGACTGTATCCAGGGAAAATTTGAGGATTTCCTTTGAAAAATGTGTTTTATTTATGTTTTTCGCGGATAACTACTATACCTAAAATTTTTTAGCATGGCAAAACATTTTACCAACTTACCAACACATTTTGCAGCTATATCAAGACTATTGTGCTCCATGATTAATAGTAACCAGATAAAGCTGACAGAAAAAACAAGTTTGTAAAACAATGTTACTTTTTTGGTCAAATATACTCTGGTTCGTCTGGTTCGTGGTAGTTTGTCTGGTTCTATGGCTGCAAAATGTGTTGGTAAGCGTTTGCCATGCTATTTTTTTTTAGGTATAGTTGAAAATAATTATAAAACCTTCATGAGACGTTATAGACCGTAAGGGCACTGCATGTTATCCTACGTCATCTAGTACACGAAATTTGCAACTTTGTAGCGATAGTAGTGGCCTAATAGGTCCACAAAACGTTGGTTTGCCAATCTGAAACCTGGCAGGTTTTGTACAGTTGGAGAGAAAAGTCGTTAAATGACAGATTACACGAATGAAATCTATTGGTAGAAATAGAAGGTACCTATATAAGTAAAAAACGACAGGTCTGCCTTGCTTCCTCTTGGCAGTTTCGCCAGTCCGACCAAATTTGTGGTCCGATCACATCCGACCACATTTGTGGTCCGACTAGCGAAACTGCCAATAAGATGTAAGGCAGACCTGTTGTTTTTTACTTGTATAGGTACCTTATATTTCTACTAATAGATTTCATTCGTGTAATCTGACATTTAACGACTTTTCTCTCCAACTGTACAAAACCTGCCAGGTTTCAGATTGGCAGACCAACGTTTTGTGGACCTATTAGGCCACTACTATCGCTACAAAGTTGCAAATTTCGTGTACTAGATGACGTAGGATAACATGCAGTGCCCTTACGGTCTATTATGATGATGATGATGAGCGGGGAAATGCCAACCTCTTGCTTATTTCAAAGCACCTGTGTTTGCTTGCACTGCTGAGGTTCAGTTCGAAGAATAAGATGTGACCACTTACCATCTGGTGGCCCACAAGCACGCTTGCTCACTTGTTACACAAAAAATTATACCTGGGCGACCGAGCTATGCTCTGTATGATTAAAATATCATCGGGTGAGCAAGCTTTGCTACTCGACGACAGATGGCGCTGTAAGTTTCTTGAACGCACTTAAACGCGCTAAGCAATATTAAAAGAAGACAGTGAAAACCAATTTTTCCAGACATGAGACCTAGCTAGATCGATTTTTTGCCCCCAAAAACCCCCGTATACAAAATTTCATAGAAATCGTTAGAGCCGTTTTCGAGAAACCGATTACAAATCCTATATTATTAAACGAGCAATATTTGTGTATATAATGTAATCGGTTTCTCGATAATGGCTATAACGATTTCGATGAAATTTGGTATACAGGGGTTTTTGGGGGCACAAAATCGATCTAACTAGGTCTCATCGCAGGGAAAATTCGTTTTCACCGTATTTTTAATATTTCTTAGCGCGTTTTAGAGTTCGTTCAAGAAACTTACAGCGCCATCTGTTGTTGAGTAGCATAGCTTACTCACCCGATGATATTAATCATACAGAGCATAGCTCGGTCGCCCAGGTACTATATATATACAAATATTGCTCGTTTAAGGTGATCTGTGACGGCCAGCTTAGACCCGAACGCAACTAGATGGAGCCACTGCTGCAAATATAAGGTTTTTATTTTTTTAATGCAATAAGTACCAACTATATATATGCAAAAAGTTGATCAGCGTAAATTTCATGGTGCAACTTCAACGCCTAACAACAATTTCGATAAAAAAAAACTCCATATGTCCAGTAAATTCAATTACTCTCGTCAGTCCGTGATTTACATGAGTACGATCACTCACACATGCACACAAAGCACAACCGTACAGTTTTGACCGCACGCCCACAATCGTAATATTGAACCAAAAATTGCTAACACAAATTAGTACTTTCAGTACATTAGCTGTATATTTGTATATCAGCGAAAAATTTAACTAAAAATAGCAGTATTCGTTCATTTTTCAACAGAATTGTATGTCCCACGTAAGAATGAAAGTAATTTGAATTTTTGTATGGAAAACAGATCACCTTAATAGTAGATTACATGAGACAATAAGACAGAGTCTTCTTCCCGTCCCCGGCAACAATCTAAGCCGAGGTCCGAGCCCCGCGAGGCGCCTTTCGGCTTGTTGCCTAATATATTTATTCTGGGTAGAGCCTTCCGCTCCCCACCCGCTCTCAAGCTAACAGCAAGATCATCTTAAAAAAAATACAGTGGCTGTAAGGGCGGTGGTGACGGCTGTTTCTCTTTCGTACCCCTATCACGGGCTTCAATAATTAGGGGACCTTATTATTGATGGTAGAGTCAAGAGCACATCAAGCTTGACGCATTGGACTTTATACCGTTCTTATTTCAATAGACGTGCGGGCTAGAGTCACACTGCAAGTGTGAAGCTTGACCTATTGTTGACGTCAGGAGTACCTGACGTTGAATTAAACTTTACGATAGCTTGTTTACGACCAACTCGTCCCTTGAAACGTAAAAAAACTTAGAAAAATAGTTATGTTTGAACCTCACAAGTTCGGAAATCTTCACTTTTATCGGTCGAATTCTGCGTGCAAAAGTCATTTTTTACCACTAGCGTGGAAAAAGCTTTGGTTATTGACCTGCGCTATCAGCTGATTCGGTTTTTATGGGAGTTCATACTTTTTTTTTCGTATTTCGACCTATGTTCCTCAGGGAAAGTTGTTCAGTTTCATGGGCAGATTCACATCCTTCAGAGTTGACATACCCTTTTTGTTACACCCTGAACAACTATGACAGCTACGCCAACATGACATAACTAATTGGTACAACACAATTAATTTAAACGAACAAAATTTGGAGGTAATTTATTTAAGAACATACTAATTACCTATTTTATTGAAACAATTCATTCTGTGTTTGACTTTCTGTAAAGCTAATCGTGTGTGAGGAACCAAGAATCAAACTAGGTCCTAACTTATCAAATAAAATTAGGTAGGTTTTAATTACGAAAATATTAAAATCTATTCCTAAAATAAAAGTAGTCTCTCTATCTTTCCTTTAAGTGTAAAACAGGCAACGAAAATACAACTCAAAAAACTGGCAAAGTGCGAGTCGGACTCGCGCACCGAGGGTTTCGTACCACTAAGGTAAAAATAGCGTCTTAAGTTGTGGTTATAATAGCGTCTTAGTCAAGCGATTCTAAGGGCTACGTCAGTTACTTTAGTTCTTCTGCGGATCTCCTCATTTCTGATTCGATCCCGCAGAGAGACTCCGAGCATAGCCCTTTCCATTGCCCTTTGGGTGGCTTCTTATACATAATTATAATTTTTTAAGTGCTGAAATATGGAGGAATCACAAGCTGTAGTTAAGAAGAAATGCTGTTTTTGCGTGCCTTTGAGAGTGGGCTTGCTGAGTCTTGCTTACTTCAACCTTTTTCTAGGGGTAAGTTGTTTTTGTATACTATACAACGTATTTGGTTCTGTACCTTCGATCTTACATTGGTGGATACACGATGGGTGCTCATGAAATAGCACTATAAAAAGAGGCTCAAGCTTTTTTGTGGCAGTCCTTAGGTCACATCTCTATGGTGGTATGGTTTCGTCCCACCCTATCCCCAGGAATATGGCTAGGGGTATGGTCGGTCCGGACCTTTTTTGCTCTTAGTAGCTTTATGGAAAACTTTTACTTTGAAATTTCAAATTTAACACTATTTACAAGAATTTGAGGTCATTACTTTGTTTACAAAACCCCAGCGTCTTTCGTGAACTGTGTTATTCGTTTATTTTACAGTTCCTGCCATTCGTAACCTTTTTGCCGGTGACTCCTTGGGACGCTCCGTTCATAAGACTGGATATGTGGGAGGTGGCGTTTGACAGGGAGTGGAGGGTTGCTGTCCAGGGGTTGTTGGTATTACCCTGTATCATTGATATCGCCTTCGCTATAGTCCTGTTGTATGGCTTGCATAAGGTTGGTATAATGTTTTTTTTTTATGTTACAAGTGGCCAAACGAGCAGGTGGCCCACATCAGGTGGACTGTCTGCTAGTTTGTTCACTTGTTCCATGAAAAAATCTTAATTTCTACTGTCTTAATTTTGACTCTTGTCACAGATAAAGTAATAGTACTATCATGTCCCGTGTGGTGCCGGGAAAGAATAGTACCATCCCATACATACCTGTGGGTGCCGTAAGAGACGACTAAAGGTTATAAACTGAGGGATGGATAGCAGCATCCTCCTGAGTATCATACCATCTTACTTACTGCGGTCACCTACAATCGCGGTCCGTGGTGCCAGCCGTAACGCTGACAAGCGAGGTGACTATGGTACTTCCCCTCTACATTTTTCCAGCAAAAGTTAGAATTCTGGATAGCTCCCTGTCATGTAGTGGACATTTCATGAGATATTATGATGACTATCATACAGAAGGGACACTCTTCGCCCCCCGCCCGCAATCTACCCGCGAGATTCTCTTGCTCCTCCTGAGGGTCTTTTGTACTGAATATGTGGGCCTACGCGACCTTCCCATTTCAAATTCGCGCTCGATTTAACTATTTAGTGTCCGGCGTGTGCTCTCGTTTAATTAAACTCTCCTTATTTTTACCCGACTACGTCAAAAAGGAGAGTTATGATTTTGACCGGTATTTATGTATGTGTGTATGTTCATCTGTTCCCTCATGCATGACTTCTACGAGTAAACTGACTACGTCGTAATTTGCGTTAGAAGCGTCTTTCATACTTTTAGAGCAAGATTTTCCAATAATCGGGTTTTAGTTTTCGAACAATTTTTTTTTCTTTTTGGGAGCCTGATATAGAAAATTTTTATTTTTTTCATGTTATAAATTCAAACCCCATTTTCAACCCCTCCAATGTTTCAGAGCGATGCGATGGTGCTGTACGGATACATGTGGTATGCGGTGATCAGTATGGTCAGTACGATCTACATCTGCTGCGTGACAGTTTGCGACTTCTGGTATCCTGGGCCAGTTATTTTCACAACGGCTGTCAGTGTTTGTGAGTATAAGCCTCCGTGGTCCAGCCGGCTTAGCACGCTCCAGTTGTCAGTTTATCTAGGCCCATAGATTAAAGAGTTTAAGCATGGTCACGTTTTTTTGACATCCGAGCAGTGCGATACATTTTAAAAGACAAGGACGGCTACATGTATTAGTGTATAAAGCTATCTCTGTCTAAAATATGGAAAACGTAATTTGTGATAAATGACATAATTCCTCAATTAAAGTGACATTTCTCCGAGATATATTTTCTCTCGGAGAGCGTGCTAAGCAGGCAGGTTAGAGTGTACCGGACTCTCGATACAGGGTGTCTAACCTCAATTTTCGATATATCGCTATGATACTATTCGAAACATGCGAATTCAAAACTTTGTCGCTAGACGATAGAGTAGGATATTGGTTGCGTGCTAATCACAGCAAATTTGAACGGCAAATTTCGCTGAAAATTTCACCTGATATTCTCAATAGTAATTATTGCTGACTAGCTGTTACTGGCAGCTTCGCTCTCGTTATATAGTCTTTGTGTTGTCGCCTAGTGTCTGCTAAATTCAGTCTTAACATAAAATGTACATCTTTCCAGTATTTCAAACCTTCATCTTTATCTTGGTGCGGAACTTTCGGGAAGATATCAACCTGACCAACTCCATTTCTGGGAACAAACTGCCGTTGTACAAGCAGCAGGGAGTAGGTGATGTGGAAAGTCAACCACAGCCAAGTGCCCCTACGCAGATCAACGACAAAAATGCTGTGGAGAAAACGTCTTTGTAAACAGATAAATAAAAAAGCATTTTATAATAAAATTATTACGTGTATCGGAAAGATGTGATAATACTGTTGGGTGTGAATCTGCCTATGAAACTGTACAACTTTTCCCAAGGAACATAGGTCGAAATCCGAAAAACCAAACATGACTTCTCATACAAAATGCACGCTGGTGCAGTTTCTATGGGACGTAAAAATTTTTTTTGATTTATGATATTGTTCAGTTTCATGGGCAGATTCACACCCTTCAGTATTATAAAACCTATCCGTTACACGCTGTATAAGGACTTTACAAAATTGTTGTAAAACCTTCTAACCTGCAACAAATTTTGTTCTACGACTTTAGGTAATTACCAAAAAAAAATCGATTCTCCATACAAAATTATCAGTTCATCGGACCAATTTGTATGGAAAGTGGATTTTATTTTGCTAATTTCCAAAAGTTGTAGTACAAAAGGTGTTGCAGCTAGCCTCCAGAATAACATCAATTTTATAGCCCGATATAGGAGTTAATAATAAAATATAATATAGAAATTGTTTGTCAATTATGTGTATTATTTACGAAAAAGTTCTGTCTGGAGTTATTTCCCTGTTTTGATGTTTTCACTAAACAGTATCAGCCACGTATCAGCCTTGGCTGTGTATTAACGTGCCACCAAATTTGAGTAAATTTTTACCAAATAATATTTACCAAATTTTGTCTACCAAAATGGATGAATGTACACCAAATTTGATTCTGGCACTTCGCCGGCCGCTGCCGCGGCACGCTCGCTCCGCTCGCTCGGCTCGTGCGTTGTAGTCGCAAGATAACCTAACACAACCTAACCGAACCGGTTACCCAAATTTGGTGATACGTTCAGCCAATTTGGTGTACATTCATCCATTTTGTCTGAAGTGTATTGGGGTATAAAAAAATATTTTGGGAATCATTTAATTTGTTGCCATCAGCCTTAGACCCTGTCCAGAACGGGCGAATTCGCCACGATTTACTCGCGCGTGTTTCGCGCGTTCATCTGGACGCAAACAAGGCACTCCTAGTATCTCGACTCGCGCGAGCCTCGCGCGAGCCTCGCGCGAGCCGAGAAAATTCGCGCGATGCTTGTGGACGCAATGTATTGACACCCAGTACAGTCAACGACAGGTCAAGCTTGACACTCGCAGCGCGACTCTAGCCCGTACGCTTATTGAAATAAGAACGGTACAAAGTACAATGTGTTAAGCTTGATGTGCTCTTGACTGTACCTCGCCGACGCGCGTAGAAACTCGCGCGTAACAATTCGCGGCGAATTCGCCCTTTCTGGACAGGGTCTAAGGGTGCGTTTCCACTAACAGCACACCAGTAGAAACATTTTTGGACCTTATGGCGTGGTAATACAGTTGAAAAAGTTTGTACCGACGTGCGGTTGACCGTACCTACCTAGCTAACTTGTGAGCTGGAACCTCAATCAATAGGATATGGAGAATCATATTGGTTGGTTTTTTAGGGTTCCGTACCCAAAGGGTGACAAACGGGACCCTATTAATATTAATAGTTAGTGTTGAGCGAAAACATCAAAAATAGGGAAATAATACTCGAGGCATAATATGCCTCCGATATCTGTCTGTCAGCGAGCTGTCTTTCATGAACCGTAATAGGTAGACAGTTGTAATTTTCACAGATTATGTATTTAATTTTCCGCTATAACGATAAATGCTAAAAATAAAATGAAATATTAAATTAAGAGTGGCTCCCCTACTAAAATAATATTTTTAGTCGATTTTTGTTTTAGGTCTATCGTAAAAAGGGGCGAGTCGGACTCTAAAAATCTAGTACAGTAAGTTATTGAGTACTGAACCCTCGGTGCGCGAGTCCGACTCGCACTTGGCCGGTTTTTTATAAGTTTGACAGCTGTCAGAACGGGGGTCTTTCGATAGCCTTATTTTAGCTAGACTAATTATCTCATCTTATCTCAATTCTCATCTCACTTCACTAATTATTATATTATAAATGCGAAAGTATGGATGTTTGTTTGTTCCACCATCACCCCTTAACGGCGGAACCGATTTCGATGAAATTTGGGCGGCATATTGATAAAGTACTGGTCTAAAACATAGGCTACAATTTATCCCGGAAAAATGCATAGTTCCTGTAGGATAACTGAAAAACTCACTTAAAATTCGTGACACACTATAGGACATCACAAAGACTATAACGCGAGCGAAGCCTCGGGTATAATCTAGTTTAGAATACCATTGAATACAGCTGAAACTAAAAAAGGAGCTAGGCTACTTGTGCTAACAGAATCTCAGAAGGAATACTGTAATTTATAGTACAGCTCGCAGAGCCAAGAAACTCGCTGGTGATGAGATGCTGGTGAAAATCAAGTTACACAGTCTGGCCCACCTTCGCAAAAATGCATGTCTGCCGGTCTTCTACAGATTGTACTTTGGAGAGTGTGCTCAAGAGCTCCACGAGCTTATTCCACCACCCCCCTTCTACCATTGGGAGTCCAGACGCTCGCAGGATATCACCCACACTTGGATGATATTCCACACATTACATCTTTTATTATGCGCAAGGCTAAAGAGTGAAATTCTTTGTCTGTGTTCCCGAGTTCATATAACCCGAATCTATTCAAGTCGCGAGTGAATATTCTTCTTATGGGCAAGCTCGTCTCATCGTCGACAAGACTAGATCGTGGTCAAGAGTAAGCCCATTGACAATAAAAAAAAACAGACGGCGACACGCAAGTGGTACCACTACGACCTTGAGCGGATTTCTGGTGTATTTACAGCATAGCACTGGTTTTGCTTTTTAACTGGTTTCGTTCCAATTTATCTGCGCCCGAGTGTTAGAGGTATGAAAATTACATCAATTGCACAAATTGTAAAAATTAAGAATTAATTAGCTAGAAACATCCTAATTATTTATGTTAGTTTTTTAACCATTTCATTTCGTGTCAGACTCTCTGTACAGTGAATCGCGTGGTGTGGAAACTAGCGGGAAATAATTAATTCATTTAGGTACAAACTTACTCTTCAAGTGAAATAGGGATGTCGGGTTAAGAAATTATTATTCCGAAGTATAATATCGAATAATCTCTTATTAGGGTGACTTTTAACTAGTCACCCTTATTAAAAGTCACCCTATATAGGGTGACTTTTCTATGGCAGGTCAAAACTTGATTTTCGTATTTCGACCTATGTCCTTGGGGAAAGTTGTTCAGTATCATGAGTACATTCATACCTTTTTCTATCAAGAACGAATTAAAAGTCATCCTATATACTTAGTGGGTGTGCGATTTACGTAGTGTGGCGGCAAGATACTACGGTAGTACTTGTAAGGCATATTCTTTGACGATACGCAGTGGGGCGTTGCTGCTATAATATAATCCGTTCCACGAGTCAATGCAAAAGCTTACCAACACATTTTGCAGCCGTAGAACCCGACAAAGTACGACGAACCAGACGAACCAGAGTATATTTAACGGAAAAAATAACATTTTCTTACAAACTTGTTTTTTCTGACAGCTTTAGCCGATTACTATTGATCATGGAGCACAATAGCCTTGATATAGCTGCAAAATGTGTTGGTAAGACTCGTGAAACGGACTATACAACGTGTAGCGGAAAGGTGTGGAGGATATGTGTCTGCCTATGAAACTGAACAACTTTCCCGAAGGAACATACATCGAATTAAAAAACAATTTGACCTCCCATACAAAATGCGCTATCTGCTGATGCAGTTTTATGGGAGGTCAAAAATTTATCTTCGTTTTTCGACCTAAGTTCCTTGGACAAAGTTGTCCAGTTTCATTGAATTGGGGACATTTCACACATGGTCATCTGATCCCAAACAAGGCAAATAGAAAATAGATGTCTACTTGCTAATTATATTCTTTGAAAAGGTCAAAAGCTATGGAGGAATCACAATCTGCTAAGAAGAAATGCTGTTTCTGCGTGCCGTTGCGAGTGGGCTTGCTAAGTCTCGCTTACTACAACCTCGTTCTTGGGGTAAGTTTCAAACTTCCTCTTCTAGTTAGAGAGATCTAGGCCTACTGTCCACGAAAGCCACACGTCATACGCACGCTTTCGACATTTTACGGTTGCTTTCATCTTGCATAGACACAAACGAAATTTGTACCTATATGGAGTGGCAGTGCCGCATTTGTGTATAGAAATGATCATAGTAATGATGAAGCAGTGGACATGTGTCTTTACAGGATGCAAACAATATGCACGATGCAAGAAAGTTGTGATGATAATAAGGGCTCCCGCACACGACCGAGAATCGGTGGGCGATTATCGGCCAGGACAAGGACGGAAGATTCAGGTGATAACACGTCAGAGCGGGATGCCGACAAAAAATCGGTCACCGATTCTCGGTCGTGTGCGGGATCCCTAAGGTCGCCTTTTGTCCACATTTAATAACTCGCTATTTGTAAATGTTTCCTTTTTAAGTGTACAAAAAGTCATAATCATTTATTAATTCAAGATGCAATTAACCTTGAAATGATAAAAGCGTGTGTATGACATGCGGTTTACGTGAACAATTTGTCCTTTTTTTTTTTCATTTATTACAGGCTTTAGCAACTAGACTATCAGCCTAAACAGTACACAAATTACAATATAAGAAATTAAACCTAAATTACCTAAATACTTCCTTATTTTCTATTTATATTAACAAAAAAGAAATAAAAACAAATCACAAAACTTACATATAACAAATGTTACAATTTACCAGTAGTAAATATAGAGAACTCAAACAAACTCCTATAAATTTCAGGAAATTTCAGTAAATCTTGGAGAGTTAGAGGAAAATTATTAGGCTCAAAATGCTCCTGACATTGGCCAATCAACAATAAACGCTGTAAATTAAATTCAGGACATACAAAGAATAAATGATCCAAATCACAAAATTCATATTTACAATATTCACAAGAAGGACTATTATTATTTGTCCTTCTAATAGAATATTAGATTAACCTACACCCAAGGAGGTTTTAATCCACGCTACTAGAGCGTAGCGTGGATTAAAACCTCCTTGCCTACACCTAAATACAGTGTATTTAACTACGTACGTGCCTTCCTTTTCTCCCTTCTACTTTTTCAGTTTATTATTCCTTTAAGGGTTGTTTCTAGGTATTTGCCGAGTTGTATTAGATGTAATAAAATTTTCTTTAACGAGTAAAGTTCTCCTTTCCTCGACTAACTGTAACCGCGTTTCATCTAGCTAATCATTTCAAGTCTTTGATATTTGCTTGCTGAATGCTTTTACATTTCCTTCTACGTTTCACTACTATCGGACGCAGTGCTCTAAATGTTAAGTATATCTTACTGTTTCCGACGAATAAATAACACAACACTTTCTGTGGTATTGGGTGCTGATACAGAATCCTTGGTGCCCGAGTTCGACTCACAATTGACCAATTTTTCTAACTTACAGTTGGTGTTCTTTTGGGATCCGTTTCTGCCGTTTGCCACGAGGATAGACGCATGGTCGACAGCTTTCGACCAGGAGCTGAGGAGGGCAGTCGCTGGAATGTTGTTACTGCCTTTGATCGTTGATGTTGTTTTCGCCGTGGTGCTGCTGTATGGTTTGCATAAGGTACTTAAGTTGATTTTTACTTTCGAGCGGAGCGAGACAGGTATTGTATTCGTGAAAAAAAAAAGTTTTTCCAATTTTGTCAAAAATGTGTGCTATATCACTTATACATCATTAAAAACAAGTCTCCCAAAAATGTCCGTCCGTCTGTCGGTCGGTTGGTCGGTCGGTCGGTCGGTCCGTCGGTCGGCCTGTCCGTCACGCTTTGGCCTAGCGGCTAAACGAATGGTCCGATTGACACCATATTTTGAATTTAGGAGTTTTATGCAAATCCATCGAATCTTGCTGGCTTTCATTTTGAGGGTAGCTGTCAGACAACGAAAATGAAAAATTGAAATTTTCTCAAAAACGGCTCATAGAATCTAGATGAAACTTTGCATGGCCAAGCATCTCCATGTAAGATATCTTGCGCCGGTATCAATTGATCTATGTAATTTCATATACCCTGTTCCTTTACCACCAAATCGTAAATATGTGATTTACCCAAAATTGGTTCCATTTAGTTCATTAAAATTTTCTATAATATTAATCCTGGATTGGTTGTCTACCTGATTCGATATACTTTATGATTATTTTGAATAAAATTTAGTACACAGGGTGTACCAAAAACTGAAAGGGCTTGCTCAGTAGGCTAAACTGAATAATTATCCATAAGGAACATGTGTTGGGAAAATAACAAAATCTCCATGCAAGTATCCTACGGTAGTATCCATTGATCTGTGAAAATTTATGTAAAGGGAGTTCCAGTACTACCAAAAGTTAAACATGTGATTTACTCGAAATCGTTTGAGGTTTGTTTGTTTTAATGTTTGACAATTTCAATTCTGAATTGATCTGTATATTTCATTCGAACATTTTTTTGGAAAAACGTAAATAAAAGTTTGTATTTCCATACTATGTGTATGGCATTACAAATATAAGTTTGCGGTTGATAATTTTTCCTTGAGTATTGCGACTTGCGAGAAAGTAAGTGCAGTGCTGCTGTACCATTTATTTTACTTATTAGTCATGCAACTAAATAAAAACACAACACAATAGCTTTCAAATAATAAGTGGAAGTATGCTAAAAAGAATTGTCAATTTCATCCAAACTGGGATCAGATGACAAAAGACCAAATATCCCGCCCCATATACTTCACAATATGAGGCCGCTAATAATCTACTAATAGCAATCACCAAAACTTATACAATACTTACCATAGCTCATGATGAGAATGGACATAATATGGGCAAGACAGTTGCGAGAATGTTGCTACTTACTGCCTTTGATTGTTGATGTTGTCTTCGCCATGGTGCTGTTGAATGGGCTCCAAAAGGTAAGGTTATTTACTTACCAATTAGAAACTGAACAAAAAAAGTATGCAATATAGGTACAACGTGCGGGATCACCCAAAAATCTTAAAATGAAGAAGTGGTGGAAGAGTTTTTTAATATCCTACAATGAATAAAGAACATTTTGATTTTGTGGAAGTATGTTAAAAAAAGTGGCCATTTCATCTAAACTCGGATTAGATGACAAAGGCCAAATGCATCGATCACCTAAAAACATTCTGCAGTGGCTTGCATAAGATATTTTTGTTGTTTTATTAACTTACTTACCTATGATGGAACTAACAATCAGTAACAGCCATTGCTGCCGTTCGTGACGAGAAATAAATTCTATATTCAGTAAATATCCAATAAGCCCCCTTTAAACTTTCTTGTTTCCCCACATTATTTTTGACTCCCTCTAATATTTTTCAGTGCTCTGATTTTTCCTTCCTTTAAACGCGGTTGAATGTACAGACAGAAAGACCAGAGGGCCACTCCACCTGCGCGGGCGTAGGGCAACAAACATGGACTTCAAACCTCTCTGGTTGAATATGATGTGCAGCTAATAAAATCATACAAAGACTAGCTTATTGCACTCTGACTAACACCTCTCATTTTGTAAAAAAAAATAAATAAATAAATAAATTTTTTATTCAGATAATAACACCCTATTTACATGTGTTATACTTCTGCCAAACTGCAGAGCAGTTTGTTGGCAGAGGATACTCCCTTAAATTACCAGACGGGTAAATATACTTACACATACCCATTTACGCACGGCAGCAAGTAAGTGGAAACAAAACCAGTATAAGCTGAACCAGCGTACTAAACCACAAGTTTCTGAATCCGGAGATTAGTAACTATTTTATTAGCCGAACCCCCAAATTTTTCGACCCACTTCAATGTTGATCGCCCATATTTTAACCTTTATTTTTATTTCAGAACGATGCGTTGGTGCTGTACGGATACATGTGGTATGCAGTGATCAGTATCGTCAGTATGATCTACATCTGCTGCGTGACTATTTTTGAGTTCTATTCTCCTGTAGAAGCTATTGTTACAATGGGTACCAGTGTCTGTAAGTGTATTCGTTTTACTTTTGTTTTAATAAAACACGATCTTGTATCGACCACCGACCTTACAAACCCTGGCGTCAAAGTTGTTGAGACGCCCATTCATCAACAACTACTGTAGATAGAAGCCAGGACCAACGACTTGACGTGCCCTCCGAAGCAAGGAATCATCTTACTTTATGCACAATGATGTGATTCATCCTGCAATGTCCTAACTAAACTGGGGTAGTCACACAAAGTGAATTTTGTTTGACAGTGTCCCCACCGGGAATCGAACCCAGAACCTCCGGATCAGATTCAGATTCAGATAATTTTATTCAATGTAGATTCTTTACAGAATACTTATTGAATGTCATGCAGAATACAATGCAAATAGAGCGAGTCTACGCCGTTTCGGATCGTGCTATGGCAGCGTAAAAGAAACGGCAAGAAACCACTGCAGCACGGCCTACTTTAAGAGTCGGCTTTTTACAATGTGTTTCTTGTGTTTCGCTGGAATATCAGAGCACCATACCTCTTTGTCATTCATATAGTCATCCAATCTATAGTAAGCTTTTTTACATAACGTTTGCTTTACACGTTCTTTAAACTTTCTCTCAGGTAATTGCACTATATTGTCAGGTATTTTGTTGTAGTATCGTATACACAGACCAACGAAAGATGTATTGACTTTAGTTAATCTAGTATATGGTTGATCAATTTTATGCTTATTTCTAGTATTAAAATTATGCCTGTCACAAATTTTAGGTAATTGATGAATGTTCTTTCTAGCATACATTATATTTTCATAGATATACTGGCATGGCACTGTCATAATGTTGATTTCCTTGAACAGTTCTCTCAGGGAATCACGAGTCTTCAGGCAATAAATTGCTCTTATAGCCCTCTTTTGTAAAACGAATATTGAATGTATATCAGCTGCTCGGCCCCAAAGCAGTATGCCATAAGACATAATGCTGTGGAAGTAGCTAAAGTAAACCAGCCTTGCAGTAGCTACATCAGTAAGTTGTCTGATTTTTCTAACAGCATATGCAGCCGAGCTCAATCGACCAGAAAGAGCCGTTATATGAGGGCCCCATTGAAGTTTAGAGTCTAGTGTTAACCCTAAGAAAACTGTACTATTTACAAAATCTAATGGTTCATTATTCAATACTATGTTATGTGAAGTAGACCTTACATTTGGTAGTGCAAATTTAATACATTTAGTTTTTTTGGCGTTTAGGACTAGATTGTTAACAGTAAACCATGCATGAATCTGTCGAAGTGCATCATTGACTTCGTTATAATTTTGTGATTTCCTACTTACATTGAATATTAATGAAGTATCATCAGCAAATAACACAATCTTTGACAGATTCTTCACCACAGAAGGAAGGTCATTAATATAAATAAGGAATAAAAATGGCCCCAATATGGACCCTTGAGGTACGCCAATTTTGACAACAGATCCCAGTGATTTCGTCCTGTTTACTTGTACCTTTTGAATCCTGTTTTCCAAATATGACCTAAGTAGTTTAAGTGAATTATTCTTAACACCGTAATGTTCAAGTTTTAGCAACAATGTGCTATGATCTACGCAATCAAATGCTTTGGATAGATCACAGAAGATACCAATAGCATCTTCAGATTTTTCCCACGCGCAAAAGATGTATTTTAAAAGTGCAGTCCCGGCATCCGTTGTACTGCGCCCTTTCGTGAAACCAAATTGATGGTCATGTAGTAAGTTATTTCTATTGAAGTGTGAAAGCATTTGATTGAGTATGACCTTCTCAAAAATTTTACTAAGTACAGGTAAGACTGATATTGGTCTAAAATTACTGGGATCCTTTTTGTCACCAGCTTTGAATAATGGAACTACTTTACTTTTTTTCATTAAGTCAGGAAATGTACCATGATCGACACAATCATTGAATATAACAGCTAAATATGGAGATATAGTATCAATGATCGCACTACAGACTTTTACTGACATTCCCCATAGGTCCTCAGTGGTTTTCATTTTAATACTTTTAAAGGCTTTAACAATTTCGTTAGGGGTGACATGATTAAACCCAAATTCAGTTTCGCAGGCGTCCACATTCTTTTGAAGTAAATCGCTAGCAAGTGAAGATGATGAATTGAGTGACTCTGTTGTTTTCAAAGGAATATTAGTAAAAAAGGTTTCGAATTCTTGAGCCACTTCTACGTTTGAACTAATAGTTCCGCGATTTGTATGAAGTGTGATTTGATTGTCACGCGGTTTCACTTTTCCAGTTTCACTGTTTATAACATTCCATACAGCCTTAATTTTGTTATCAGCAGACTGTATTTTTTTCCGAAGAAAAAATGACTTTGCTTTTGAACAAACTAATTTAAATAATTTTGAATATTTTTTGACATATTCAATGAAATTGTCGTCATTTGAATAATTTCTTAGCTCATATAATTCAAAAAGTCTCTCTCTACTTTTGCGAATACCAGCGGTAGCCCAGTCACTGAATTTGAATTTTACAATAATTTGTTTTTTTCTAATAGTGAAAATTTTACTGAATTCAGTATTAATCAATGTGAATAAATCTTCATATGAGTTATTAGGGTTGTTAGTATTATAATTGTGACAGGGCAGTTTTTCTAGTAACGTGTTTTTGTACTTTTCTAACCTACCGCTCGTTAGGTTCCTGGTTTCTATATCTATCTTCTGGGTTACTCGAGAATAATTAAAAGTAACACTTTGACCAGAGTGGTCAGACTGAATCGAGTTTATGATACTTTTCTCAAAATAATCGCAATTACAAAAGACGTTATCAATACAGGTAGCCGAGGATGACGTCACCCTTGTAGGTTCAAAAAATACATGCTCTAAATTAAAACATTTGAAAAGACTTATAAGTTTGTTACTATAGGTATTATTTTCTAAGATATTGACGTTAAAGTCACCACACACTATCACAAACTTATTTTCTTTTGTCACTATTTTTAAAACATCTTCCATTACTAACTCGAACATTGAAAAATTTTGAAAAGCGGGAGGTCTGTATACGCACACTACAACATGCTCGTCCAGCTCAACACAAGATATTTCAATACATCTTTCAACCGAAAGTCGAACAATATCTTTACGGTTCTTTATCTTAAAACTGTTACGAACTAAAATCAGTGATCCACCGTGTAAAGCAGACTTTCGATTGAAAGCACTGGCTATACAATAATTTTCATAATTTATCAACATTTGATAGTCTTTTTGCCAGTGTTCTGTCAGACAAATAATGTCAAATTTTGTTCTTTCTAAGAATAATTCTAATTCTAAAATTTTTCCAGAAAAACCTTGAATATTTTGATGTAAAATTTTCAAAATATTAGATTTTTCCTTTGTCTTTGCTATAGGAAGTTTTTTGCCAGAAGGTTTTTTTTCATTTACTTCAGTAAAATTTTGTGTAGAAAAACCCTCTTTTGTCGTATGAACTAGTTTAAAGAATTGGTGTTAGTAATGTTACTAACTATAGAAGTTTTTTGTGTATAACTTCCTATAACAGAGTCAGATATATTATATGCTATCAATGTAGCCAGGTCTTTCTTAAACTTAAGAGGCAGATACATAGTATCCTTTGTCAATCTAAAATAACTTACAAAAATATTCATGTCAAGATATAAAATGTCACTATGACGACTTGTCAAATTTTGTAAATGTAAATTCATTCTGTGTATACATTTGTTGTGTTGCTCAGTAACATTTGAACAGTATGGAAAGTTACACAGAATAAACCTACACTTAGTTTCACTCTGTATCTTGTTTAACAATGTCACAAAATTGTTTAATTTCAATCAAAATCAGGAGCCGAACGCTCTAACCACTAGACCAAAGATGCGTAGAAAGCTGTTAAAAATGTTAAGTGTTTCAAAATGTATCAATAAATCGGCCTACCTGAAACTGTTGATAATACCATACAAATATACTTTATTGGAAACCAAAAGGATATAGACAACAATTACAAAAAAAATCATCATCATCATCATATCAGCCGAAAGACGTCCACTGCTGGACATAGGCCCCTCCTAAAGATCTGCATGACTCGCGTTCCTGCGCTGCTCGCATCCAGCGGCTTCCCGCGACCTTGACCAGATCGTCGATCCACCTTGTGGGGGGCCTGCCAACGCTTCGTCTGCCGATACGTGGTCGCCAATCTAGAACCCTTACGCCCCATCCGCCAGCGGTTCTTCTTGCGATGTGCCCTGCCCACTACCACTTTAGTTTAGCGATTCTCAGGGTTAAGTCAGTTACTTTAGTTCTTCTGCGGATCTCCTCGTTTCTGATTCGATCCCGCAGAGAGACTCCAAGCATAGCCCTTTCCATGGCCCTTTGGGTGACTTTGAGCTTCCTGATAAGGCCCATCGTTAGCGGCCACGTCTGGCAACACAAAAGAAATAACAACATAATATAGTGAAAATAGGCAGCCTTATGGCTAGGGTAGCGCTCTCTACTAGCCAACCACTTCTCACTTACTTATCTTACCCAAAACATTCATTAATCATGAACATTACGCCTCTTTCTTGTAGAAATAGGCAGAGATCTCATTAAAACATCTTTTCTTACACATCTCAATTTGACTAGTCTTCGTGTAGACTAAACCTAAGATAATAGAGTTAAGGGGCTGATAAGAGCTAAATTAACTCACTTTCTTACAAAGGACATAATGCGCGTGTTAGAACGGAGCGAATTCGCGCTGTTTTACGGTTTTTGCTCAGTTTTGCATTTTTCTCAAAATCTGTAACCATAATATTAATTACTAGCTGTTGCCCGCGACTCCGTCCGCGTGGGGTTCAGAAAAAGTAGGTAATGACTTTTCCCATGGTTCAAACTATCTTCGTACCAAGTTTTCATCGCAATTGGTTTATCGGATTAGTCATAAAAGCGTAACAGACAGACAGTGCAGTTCGCGCTTTTATATTGTTGGGTAAATACAGAGTACAGATAGTACAGATTTATTGTAAATTAAACACCTGTTACTGACTGGACTGGACTGTTAGGTCGCCCACTATCCTCGTAAGTGTAAAATTATAGTCGAATTACACGCGGAGGAACTGTGATACGGGTTTCGTTATTTCTTATACAAAACAAAGCCACTTTAGCTTCTGTGGCTACTGAAAAAAGAGCGGTACAAAGTCCAACGTGTCTTGCTTCACATGCTTTTAACTATACATGTACCTACATACAAAACTGTTGGACTTTACTTTTGTACAATCTTTGTAACTTATTTCTCCCCTTAAAAGACATTTTCTACAAAACAATGATTCACCTCTCTCTATTTTTTGAAGTATTTTGTTTATAAGCACCTACTTATCTAAGTTTTCAAAACTCTAGAACTTTCATACATTTTTTACATTTGCACCGTCATGCCGAACAAGATAGGATTTTTTAATTATTATTTTTATCATAAAACTAAATCTAGATTTTACCAATCTTTAGCTGTACCCACGACTTTTACACAAACAACTGGACCGGATCAAACGGAATTTTCAACAACGCTTTCTTCCTTTCAAAATTATAAGCTTTGTTTGATTTCCGCTTGGCTTCAACGTTTGAAACTTTGAACTCGCCTATTTTCTATTTGAAGGAACCGATTGCAGTAAAATAAGTTCAAATATTGCACGATAGCAACCCAAATTCGCTATTGAAAACCCCGTTTGAGTCGTTCAAGTAGTTTGTGAGGTATTGGTGCGGTCGCTTAAAATTTCGCGAACCTTCTGTCTGAGTGAACCGTTTGCAATGAAATAAAGCTTATATGCTGCACAGACAGAAGCCCGACGCGTCATTTAAAACCTCGTTTGAATCAGTTCAGTAGGTGAGTTCTTGGTTCTGCAGCTTGAAACTTTGCGTATCTTCTGCCAGAGTGAACCTTTCGCAATGAGTAAGCCAAACGCGTTATTGAAAGCCACGTTTGAATCGGCTCAAAAATTTGTGAGTTAATCGCGCCTTCGCTTGAAAATTTGCGTAACTTCTGTCTGAGTGAACCCTTTTTAAACTAACAAACCTAAGCTTATATGTTGCACGGAAGTACCTAATCCAAGCACGTCATGTAAATGCCAGTTGGAATCGGTACAGTTGTTTGTGAGCTATTGGTGCCGCCGCGCCGCTTGAAACTTCACGCACCTTCTGTTTGAGTGAACCGTTTTCAATGAAAGTAAGCTAATACATTGCAAAGAATTAAGCAAAACACGTTATTGAAAACCGCGTTAAAATCCGTTGAGTAGTTTGTGAGTTATTGGGGCCGCCGCGCCGCTTGAAACTTCGTGAATCTTCTGTTTGAGTGAACCGTTTGCAATTAAACTAAGCATAAATGATGCACGGAGTAAGCAAAATACGTTACTGAAAACTTCCGTTTTAATCGGTTCAGTTGTTTGTGAGTTATTGGCGCCGCCGCTTGAAATTTCGCGCAATTTCTGTGTGAGTGAGCCGTTTTCAATGAAAGTAAGCCAATGTGTTGCAAAGTAGTAAGCTTGACAGGTTATTGGAAACCCCGTTTGAATCCGTTCAATAGTTTGTGAGTTGTTTGCGCCGCCGCATGAAACTTTGCATAGCTTCTGTTTGAGTAAACCGTTTGCAATGAAACTAATGTTTTATGTTATGTTGCACGAAAGAAAACCAAACACGTGATCGAAAACTCCGTTTGTGTCGGTTAAGTAGTTTGTGAGTTATTGTCGCACAGGCAGTTTGATACTTCTCATTGAGTTAACCGATTTAAATGAAACATAGCCTATATGTTGCTCAGAGCTAAGCTTAACCTATCTGCGAAAACCGCGAGAAAATCCGTTCAGTCGTTTCGGAGTTTATCGAATACATACAGACAGACAGACAGACAAAGTTTCAAAAAATACATTTTTGTGTTTTGTTAGTCCTGTCTTATCGCCTACACTCATTTTTTCATAAATTTCTCAAAAGTACAGACACACGGTTTTTACTCCTTTATTATATGTATAGATAAAACAGCTACATTATTATGCATCATAATATCTATTAATGAATAATGTGTAAAAGTTTTGGCATCATAGATTAATAGGTACTTAAGAAAAACGGTTAAAAGCACCCTAAACCGACGAGCATGTATGAAAGGATTGATGAAAGTACAGGAAGCAAGGGAAGTATGTCAAGATCGTAGCAGGTGGAGGACTGTGGTCTCTGCCTACGCCAACGGGAAAGAGGCGTGATGTTATGTATGTAAGAAAAACGGTTTAAAAGCAAAAAACTGGCCAAGTGCGAGTCGGACTCGCGCATCGAGGGTTGCGTACCACCACATAATCATAATTGTATTAGTTGAAACAGTATGTTAATGTGCTAGATTTTTTGAGTCCGACTCGCGCTTGACCAGATTTTATTATTTGTTGTTATTTTATAGGTTGTGCTGTATAAATATACTAATTTTAACGTTTGTAAGTGTTCCCGTTTTTAAAATAGAACTAAAACAAAAATCGCCTCTGCGACCATCCAACTTGACCCCTCTCTTATATGAATGTTCTTGAAACGGGAGCTCACCACAATTGGTTACTATTAGTTGTGAGAAAAGTTGTAATATTTAATGATTTCAGACTTTTCCCATTATTTGTACTGTGAGACCTAGCTTCTTGCCAAATTTCATAATTTTAGGTCAACGGGAAGTACCCTGTAGGTTTTGCTTTTTTGCATAAATGTATGGAGATGAGGACATAAAATGCCAAATCTTTTGATTGCGTCGTTGTAAAAAATTGAAATTTTCAGATCTTGTGTGGTTCATGGATCCTAATATATGGTATCAATTTTAACCTGATACCTTTACCCGTTCGTGAGATAAAGGGTCTTGACAGACAGACAGACAGACGGACAACAAAATGATCCTATAAGGGTTCCGTTTTTTTCTTTTAGGTACGGAACCCTAAAAACGGAGGTAACTTTGGATTTTTTTTATGGCGTACAAAATATATTTAATCGTGTTTCAGAGTCAACCATATTCTTGAAAAGATGCTTAATTAACACATAATTTTTTTTTGCGGTCATATATTCATTACTTTTCGTTAAAAACCTGCTCAAGTGAAGAGTATTTAGCTCTTATCAGCCCCTTAATATGAAATCTTCATCTTTCCAGTGTTCCAAACCTTCATCTTTATCCTGGTTTGGAAATATCGTCAAGAGATCAACCAGACCCTCGCCCTGGCTGATAATAAGCTGCCATTTTACAAGCAGCAGGAGGCAGACGGTGTGGAAAGTGGGAGCTCTCCGCAACCAAGTGCCCCGACACAAGTCAACGTTAGTGATGCTACTGTGGAGAAAACGTTGCAGTGAATTTTTAGTTTAAGAAATTTTATTTTAAGAAATTAGCTGAGAGGTAAGACGTGCCAATGTCAACTGTTTTCAAAAGCACACGTAAAGAAAAAAGACTCAGAAGTATGATAAAATGGAGTTTCAATTTCATATATGTATGTATCACATTCGATTTACACACATTCTCTTTGAGCTTAGAATAAATGAATTTGAATGTGCAATTATTATAATGTCAAGTCAAAGGTCTTTGATTGGCTCATAAGTGATCTGATTCATAATATGTCAAAAGTACATTTTAGCATATTTTCAACTTGTTTTCAATAATACAAATCATTTAGGTACAGTCAAGAGCGTTTCCAATTCGCGTCACAGCATTATGCTGCGTTAGGGACACACATAATTTTTCGGTTGTCATCTTTTTCCTCCCGACGCATAATGTCACGTTCGCAAAATATCACTTTCTCAAAATGTCACGTTCGCAAAATGACACGTTCGCAAAATGTCACATTCGCAAAATGTCACGTTCGCAAAATGTCACGTTTTTTGGGAAAAGTTTTGAAATATTTTGCTATTTATTTGGGACTAAGAATTTTTTTGAATTTTTTTTGGGGAATTTTCATTTTTTGTGGATTTAGAAACGAACGTGACATTTTGCGAAGGTGACATTCTGCGAACGTGACATTTTGCTATGGTTAGCCCTAGTGTGACATTTTGCGAACGTGACATTATGCGCCGGGAGGATCTTTTACTTCTTGTATTGTTTTTCTTTTATTTTCTCTTTTATGTTTGCTATCCATTTCAAAGTCGATTTCGAAAGAAGATTTCAAAGTCACAAAAATTGTCACCCTTCCAAAAAAGCAGAATACCCTAAAATGTGAGGAACATAGGACCTTAAGTCTTATTTCTCAAGCATCAAAGATTCTTCTTAAAATTATACAAAATAGAATAAGACCCATAGCTGAAGACTACCTCGGACCAGATCAGTACGGTTTCAGACAAAACAAAGGAACACGAGAAGCTATTTTAGCTTTAAGACTAATTGTGGATAGACGAATGGATGTGGGTCTTGACACTCATATAGCTTTTATAGACTTAGAAAAAGCTTTTGATAAGGTTCAGTGGAAGAAAATGATGAATATTTTGAAAGAAGTAGGCCTAGATTACAGGGATAGGAGGATCATATATCAAATTTACAAAGAACAAGAAACCAAAATAGGAATTGGAGAGGATATGAGCACGGCAAAGATAAGGCAAGGAGTAAGGCAGGGATGTCCACTTTCACCTTTGATATTTAATATTTTTATCGAATGTGCGATACGGAAAATAAATGCTTCAGGGAAAGACGGAATCAAAATGAATGGTGACAACATTCAGTTCATACGGTTCGCAGACGATATAGCGGCACTAGCTGAAAACTCCACACATTTACAGGCTCTTGTTGAAGAAATGGATAGAACATTTCAGGAATTTGGTTTAACAATCAACGCTAAGAAAACGAAGACATTAACGTCCAGGAAAAAACATAATACATCAAATAGACCAATCATATTAAATGGCAGTCCGCTTGAAGAAGTAAAAAGCTTTAGATATTTAGGTAGCCTGATCACAGACAATTCCAGATGCACGCCCGAGATTACTTCAAGAATAGCTATGGCAAAGACAGCTTTCAATAATAAAAAACATCTGTTCAAAGCAAACATTTCAAAATTAGCACGGAAACGATTGCTTAAAGCCTTTATATGGAGTATTGCGCTCTACGGCTGTGAAACGTGGACCCTAACGCAAAGAGATAGAGAAAGGTTAGAAGCATTCGAGATGTGGTGTTGGAGGAGGATGGAGAAAATCATCTGGACAGAAAAGAAAACTAATGAAGAGGTGTTAAACATGGTTAATGAAAGAAGAAGCATATTAAATACTATTGAAAATAGACGAGGGAACATGTTGGGACATCTGATGCGACACGACAAATTTTTAAAAACTATCTTAGAAGGAAAGGTTGAGGGAAGGAGAGGTAGAGGAAGGCCAAGACGTTGCTACATGGACCAGATTAAGGAAAAAATAAATGTTGGGTCGTATCAGAAAGTCAGACAAGTTGCAGAAGATAGGAAGGCGTGGAAGTTACTCCACCGACAAGAGCGTAGCTCTTAAATAAGAAGAAGATCCATTTGCTATCTATCTACCTACATTGGACTTTGTACCATTCTTAATTTAATAGCTTTAAGAGCTAAAGTGAGTGTTAAGCTTAACCTGTTCTGGACTGTACCTAAATTATTTCAGCAGAGTAGATTGAAATGATTAATTATGCAATACGAAGAACAAATAGCCAATAAAAAGTCTACTGCTGGACAAGAACGTCTCTAAAATTTGTAGTGTACAAAAGTAGAGGGGTATAATTTTAAGTGTGCACTTTGAGAAAATTTCATACAAAAAAATTATGACGTCAAATCCCTTGCACCCTTTTAGAAAGCGAATACCACATTTGTGATGTTCAGACGAACAGCCTGAACAACTACATACCAGTAGTCGGTATGGTGGAGGTAACTTCGACGAACGGCTTTTCCTGAAGGATTTTGAGATTTGGATCTTACACTATGAGAGATTTTAGCCCCTATAGTTCTTACGGTAAGAATGGTACAAAATCAAATATGTGAAGCTCGAAGTGCTCTTGACTGTACGTTTACTATTATTTCAATTGTGGTTTATAAAGTGTAGTGCTTAAAATATGTGTTATGTCATAAAATACCGACATTGATGCTGTAAGTACCTTATTTTATTTGTAAATATCGTTGTGTTTTCAACCTATTATATTTAGTTATAGTATTATGATCAAATAAAGACATTTGAAAAAAAAAACTATTATTTAATCTGCGACTGTAGGTACTTGCAATAAATAAAATTTGGGTTATGCTGACCCTACACATACTGACATCAAGCTAATATTTTTTGGCTCGAAGTGCATAGTTATAAAAATCGGGTTATACTACTAATAAAAAGAAAAGGTTTTTCAAAATTCATCCTCTTTACGAATCAACAGAAGTCCACGCGGACGAAGTCACGGGCAAAAGCTAGTATCTATTACACTGATGTAGATTATTCAGAATACCTATTTATATTTTTATGGACAAACGAGCAGGTGGGCCAACTGGTGGTATGTGGTCACCACCGTCTATAACACTTATATTACTCTATGATAACACCCACTGCACTAGACAGCAAAGTACGTTACCCACCCTGGGAACAAGATGTGTGACGTGCCGATAATTTCACTGGCTCCCTTATGGCCTGGCCACATGCAGCCGGCACGGCACCGTCGCTGGCCACCGGCGCCGGTAGACGGCGGCGCGACGCCGTTGCCGGTGCCGGTGCACGGTGTGATTCAGATTCAGATTATTTATTCAATGTAGATTCTTTACATAATACTTATTGAATGTCATGCAGAATACAATTCAAATAGAGCGAGTCTACGCCAAGGTGTGTGCAGATTAGTTGGTCACCGCTTGCTGTTGGGCCTTTTTGCGCCTTATAAACAATAGCAAAAGTAGAATACGTGTCTTGTCATCCATAATTAGATATTTTTGTCACTATTACTATTCCGAACAGCAAGCGGTGACCAATTAAACTGCACGCACCTTTGCAAACCGTCCACCGGCAACGGCGTCGCGCCATCACCGGCCACCGGCACCGGCGCCGTCCACCGGCAACGGTGCCGTGCCGGCTACATGTGGACAGGCCCTCACCCTTCAAACTAAAATACAGTAGTGCAACCACTGCTGCTTTACGGCAGAAAAAGGCAAGGGATGGTATTTCCCCAGACGGATTTTGCACAAAAACCTTACCACCTACATATAAAATTTTCAGTTTTCCATCCTTCAGTTTTCTTCGTAATAAAGCGAGAGGGAAGTCGCGTTCTGCCCTGCAC
This sequence comes from Athrips mouffetella, assembly GCA_947532105.1. NCBI lineage: Eukaryota > Metazoa > Arthropoda > Insecta > Lepidoptera > Gelechiidae > Athrips > Athrips mouffetella. The sequence continues at coordinate 929,102 of OX383965.1, forward strand.
TGCGTCCTTCAAGGTTGATATGCCCTTTCTGTTACACCTTGTATGTTATAATTATAGAAAACATAACTTTTAGTGTGTAAACAAGCAGTTATGTAAGCAGAATTAGGGCATGCACACACGAAGGAAAACATTCACTGAACTTACGACAGGAGCGGACTAAGGTGGTTACCTCTATTATCACAAACACAACACCCACACTCTCACACTTTCACTTTTTAAATTTAATAAATAATAAGCAACATCTCAAAAGGCGTCCACTACTGGTCAGCTAGCTACACCCAGAATTTTACAGTTAACAGTGTGGTACATTTTCGGGGGGTAGTCAGAAAACATAGTGCGTACATATGCCTATTTGATAACTCTTTAAATAAAAACTTTCATAGAAATACACACCCGGCTGATGACAGAGATTATAGGTGACTGCAGTTAACTGCAGTATGATAGCTCTATATCCAAATTTGCACCTTCCCTGCTTTTGGATGCTAGATTACTTCTGGATGCTCCTGCCAATCCTTCAGTTGCCTTAGTCACCATTTACATACCACTTACTACTTTCGATCGTGAGCTTCTTCTTTGTTAAGTGTGGGACTATGTGTAAGAGAAAGAAGAAATTTCCGTTAGTAAATGTCTATAGAGCTACGTTTTTCTACTAATACAAAAATTATTTTTAATGGATTTTAAGTTTTGACATTGGAAATGTCTTTTCGTTCGCTCCAGTGTAGGCTCCAATTTCACGAAAAAGTGCGATCCCCTTTTATCTTGGAGAGTTGTGAAGATATGATATTCAAGAAATGCTTATAGACGCGTATTTACGAGAGCTGTATTTAATATTTCCGCCTACAACAAAGACGATCGGGTAGGATTCGCCTTACCTTTTTGAAAAGTCAGAAGGATATTTTTTCGAATTCCGTAGATTCATATCCAATGTGCTCGATAGTCGTGTGAGGCACGAAGGTAATTTTTTTTTTAACCTAAGATAAATATTCAAAACACAAGTTTTATTTTGAATAATGAGGCAGGCTACCTTAAAAATATTTATCTCTACCAGTGTGGTGCCGGCAAAAAATAGTACCAACCCATCTCTACCCGTGGGTGTCGTAAGAGGCGACTAAGGGTTTATGAACCGGAGGATGGGCAGCATCTTTCTGTGTATCGTACCATCTTATATACTGCGGTCACCAACAACAGCGCAGCGGTAGCCAGCCTCAACGCTTAAAAACGCGGTGACTATGGCAAATGTTTAGCAAAAAAAATCACCATCACAGTTTTTTCTGGAGTTCTGGAGGGAGCTCCCTGTCCTGCAGTGGATGTTTTATGGGATTTTATGATGATGATGAGTGTTTTTGATCTCTACCAGTAAACAACAATACAAATGACTAATTATAAATAACTCTTCGTGAGTTCTGGACCAATTTACGTTTATAATATATCAGCACTTGTATGTATGAAACTTTGTAAACTTAACCTACTCAAACAGCAAGTTCACATAAGTTATGTTTTGCTTCTGGTCTGCGTAAACATTGGTATTATTACACTGGTAACTTTGGAAATACAATGTCTAAGAAAATCTAAAGTAAATAGAACAAGGTCACACTCGATTCTACAACGTTAAAGTTGTAATTATTTTTCAATAAATTTTCTCGAAAAACGTACTTACACGGACGTAAACATTGCTTGTAAGTAGTTACTTACCGAACTAGTGTGGTAAGTAGAAAAAGTATAGGTACTACCAAGAAGTTTTTACACTCTAATCATAAAATTAATTTGTAAAAATACTACAGTGGTGACTTTTTACTTGGGTGGCGACTGCCTACCTATACTTAAAATAAGAGTACCAGGTACCAGGACAAGAGGCTGACAGTTCTCATGGTTGGTTCCTTTACCAAGTGTATTACTTATACCTGTTTTCTCACAAATGTATTGAAAAACGTCGTAAGATACACGGCCGTAAAGGTTATGACAAACTCGTGCCGTTGGTAAACCCTCGACTTCGTCTCGGGTTTACAATACGTTAACTCATTTGTAATAACCCTACTTACGGCACTTGTTTCTTAAGCTACTATTCCGAAACGCCCTCGGAATCATACACCCACAATAAGCTGTTGAAAGCATAATATTTTGAGTGTCTTAGATTGAATATACGGATGTAGGGCAATGGAAGCACTTTGTCCTAGAGCGGGTCTCTGGTTTTTAGTATTTTTAGCGCTCTGGTTTAGCTTTATATTGGATTTGTTCCCATTTACATCAGTAAGTACGTGCGTACTCTTGTGAAGAGCTATCCGCCTTCTTCTATCGAGAGTCCAGACGGACGATTTTACACGAAAGTACACATTTGCACAAAGCACTTTGCAACGTATTTCATGATGCGCACTGCCAAGCAATAAAATACCTTCCCTCATTTGATTCCTGAGTTCTTTCTTATAATACAAATTTATTCAAATCGCAATTGAATAGGCTTCTTCTGGATACGGTTGTACCATCGTCGACTTCGTATCTGTCCGCATCGCTAGATTGAGGTCAACAGCAAGACCATTACTTATTAATAAAAATCCCTTGACTTTTTAGTCACATATTGCTTATGCACCTACGCAATATTCGACCAAGGGTTCTTTTTATCTGTAGCTGGCAATCAACTTGAACAAAAAGTACGTGATCTTATATTATCGTTCAAGTTCTTTGCCTATATAAGGTCCTAATGAAATAGTGAACATAATTTTAGTATGTTACTCAGACCACGAAACTGAACAACTTTCCCCAAGGAACATACGTCGAAATTCGAAAATCAATTTTTGACCTCCCGTAGAAACTGCACCAGCTGATAGCGCATTTTGTATGGGAGGTGAAATTTATGTATGTTCCTTGGGGAAAGTTGTTCAGTTTCATGGTCTGAGTAACATACTAATATTATGTTCACTATTTCATCAGGACCTTATATATATTCTTTGGTTTGGTTTATACTATAATATACTCTTCATAACAAATAACTTCGTAACAAATTTTTATTATTTTTAAACTCTACATTTCGAATACGATATTTAGACACTGTGGGTGTCACAGTTAATATTTTAAATAGATAAATAGGAAAATAAAATATGTGAGCCGGATTAGAACCTGTGACCCGCGAAGTACCCGTTACCGGCACGGTAAGTTGCAGGTTCACATTCGGCTCGCGTCAAATTTTAAATTTCTAACGGGTAGGTTTTCTCAAAGGTTCAATAAATGACGTTTCAAAAAAACATACTGCTGCCCCTATTCACCTGTACTTAGTCCATCCCTGTTGTTGGTATAGTACGGAAGCAGGCGAGCGAAGGAAAAGGTAACCAAGCATCGCAGGCGCAGAACGCAGGTCGTGAGTTACCTGTACCGCGCCGCGAATCGCGCAAGACACACGCGCGTGCGCATATCTATGCAACTAGCGCCACCTGTACGCAACTCGCGGAAGTTACGTGTGAGTGCGATACCTCGATTGTTTTGTTTTTGTGTTTACTATCAAACATGGATTTAGTAAATTTGTGTAAAACTAAGAATAAAAACTATAAATAAATATTATGGAACGATTTTTGATAATTCATATAATGATCAGCTGAACGATGCAACTAGTATGGAGAGGAGTTCTTTTTTGACCCCCCTGTTAAGTAGAGAGCACGTAGAGAGCTACTTTTATAGATATACTTGCTCTATTTGCATTGTTATGAGGCAATACATGTTATTAAGACATTTATTAAAAATAATCAGTATATCAATCAAATAGGCTTTCTCTAACTTTTTTTTTATGTTACAAGTGAGCAAACGAGCAAGTGGTCTGCCGCTGTTAGCCTTCAAAACTAAGCAAATAGAAGGTTTTACACAGAATTATTAAATCCCTAAAATTGGTGATAGAAGTGAGTGACTTATTGGATGTGGATAATGCGACTGGTATTATGTCACAGATCATTACAATACTGATTGTGTTTAGTTTGGGGCTTAAGGTTACCGTCTACTGAGCTGAACCTCTTATCAAATGAAACCTACTTATCATCATAACATCCCATGAAACGTCCACTATCGGACAGGGAGCTCCCTCAAGAATTCCAGCCATCGCTGGAAAAATGGGAAGTACCATAGTCAACTCGCTTCTTAGCGCTACGGCTGGCGCCATGGACCGCGAAGGAGGATGCTGCTGCCCATCCTCCAGTTGACCCTAAGTCGCCTCTTACGACACCCACGGGTATGTATGGGTTGGCACTTTTCTTTGCCAGCACCACACGGGACTACTCCTACTTATACAGAGTGTAAAAAAAGTACGATGATACTTCTAAGGGGTGATTCTACATCACAAACAGATTGTAAAAAAAAATATAGGAACAAACTCCTTTTTGTTAATAATATGGGTCATCATGAAATTTGAATTTTCTTTGAATGATATTACATTAGTAATATATTTGATATTTTAACAAAAATAAACTTTATTTACGACTGGCAAGAGACCGCACGAGACCGGGAGAAGTGGCGACATCTCGTATTGGAGGCCAAGACTCACTTTGGGTCGCTGAGCCAGCGTAGTAAGTAAGTAAGTAAACTTTATTTGCACCACCAGCTGATCATTAATTTTAATTTTATGTTTGTATTATCTTGTGTACAATAAACTGTAAATAAATAAATAAATAAATCATAGAGGTTACTGAAACCTCCACACGCTTCAATTTTTCTTGGACCAAAACTTCATTTTTTAAGAATAAATAATTTTCACAATATTTTTATAAAATCTTTTAAGGATGCAGAAGGATTATCGTGCTTTCTTAAAGCGCTGTATAATATTTCACCCAAACCCCTTATTGTGCTGTAACCAAAAAGTTTTGATTTTATTACGTTGGGACGAAAATATCTTGTGTGCCTGATCTTTTAATAGTAGTTTATGCAACTGTCATTTAATACCATATTATATGCAGTTGCGTATACTACTTTATCTTCACTCCTACAATAAGTAGGTACTTACTTATAAAAATTAAACAAAAGTAAGTAAACAACAAAGGCAACTTATATTATGTATACTACAGTTCTGATATAAGTCTATAGAAGCCGCCTTAATATATCCGCTAGGTCTTCTTTGAAATATATTACAAGCAGAACATTTCCTTAACATGGTTTTCTTTTAGATTTTCATTCTTTCCCAATTCATTGTAGGTTATGTCGTAAAATGTCCTAGACTAATATGAGAGAAGATCATAAGTTATTGAGTATCTTCTGGTGTGAGTGCAGTATCCTGACTGCACCACTTTATCTACTTTTTCAATAAACTTTCACATTACTTTCACGGGCACAAAATACTTGAAAAAGGTAAATGTTTGAAAATAGCGGCAAATCTAATATCTATTTCCAAGTCCTTTCTAATTTCAGGCTGCGAGCGCATATTTTGAGCCACAGATGAAATAATTGTAACTATAGTAACTGTTACTCTAACTGCTCCAAAATAAAAGGTTATTTATATGGTACACTTTGTAATATGCTACTGATATTTGACAGCTACTAAGAAAAACTGATATATTACTAACGGGCTCTCTAAAAGACCTTCTATTCAGTCTTCTTAAAAAAAGTTTAGATTCAAGGAGAATTGTATCCAAGTGTAATGTAATGATTAAAAAATTAAATTACGTAACAAATTTTCATACAAAAATCGTTACGTAATGGAAATTTTTAATTTTTTATATATACTCTGCGTAATATACAGCCTTACGTATCAACTTTTTGAATCATATTTCAAAGTTTACGACATGAGTGTAGATAAAGGAATTTATTTCGTTACTCGAGTTGAAGAACAGAAAAAAGAACAGTGTCAAGCATAGCATATGAAAATAAAACACATTTAATTCAGAACAAAAGAAGATTTTGATCTGTTCATACTCAAATATTTTGACTTAGTATTACACAAAAAGTTTACATTACATATGAAATCAACACAAGTCTGTGTAGACTCGCTCTATTTGCATTGTATTCTGCATGACATTCAATAAGTATCCTGTAAAGAATCTACATTGAATAATTTATCTGAATCTGAATCACCCTTTGGTTATGGAACCCTAAAAACCTATTTGTATAGAAAAGGTTAATACGAACTAAGCAAAGCCCTATAAAGTATTTTAAATTTTAATACGATGCCCGAGTCTCCAAAAGTAATCAGTCATGTCTAGGGTCCACTCATACTGCTATTCGGATCACGTAGTACCAAAAGGGGCAAACATTAAGGTAATGGTGTTAGACATTAAACGTCCAATTGTCTGTCGCGAGATGGCTGTTTTCCCTTGAGGGGAAAATGAAATGAAAAGGTTGTTTAACGTAAAATATTCGATAGTCGTTCGTGTGGTGCCGGCTAAGATTAGTACCAACCCAACACTACCCGTAAGAGGCGACTAAGGGCTTATAAACCGGAGGATGGCCAGCAGCATCTTTCTATGTATCGTACCATCTTACATACTGCGGTCACCAACAACAGCGGTCTCCAGTCGCATGGTGATCCCTCCCCTCCTAAGTATCTATGCATTTTTGCTGAAGTTCTGGAGGGAGCTCCCTGTCCTGTAGTGGAGGTTTCATGGGATGTTATGATGATAAGGTAGACATCATTAAAACATCCGACTGCACTACTGGAAAAAAGCTTTCCCCTAATCACCAAAAATACGTGGTATTGAAACGCTGCTCGTGGCGAGGTTGTTCTTTCTTTTCGATCAGGAAAGTTAAGCAACGTTGGCTGTCGTCATAACGCGGATGGGTGACCACTAGTAGTGCAACAAAAAGAGCAGTGTAGACTGTAGACATTAAATGAGTATTCAGTAAAGAATCTACATTGAATAAAATTATTTGAATCTTCAAGTTGGGAGACACGTGTCTAAAATCCGACCTTGTGAGAAAATCAAATATTGTGTAAAATGTGATTATTAAAAAGACAAGATTGAACATTTTCGAGCAAACAAAAAGCTAAGACAAGACAACATCCATATTCCAGACGAATTAACTTTGCTTTCTAGCTCGGCTACTTTTGAAACTTAATTTAACGATGCGATGCTAATTTCATACAAAATTATACTCGAAACACTTTAATTCTTCTTCGAGTTTGTGGCAAACTCATCAACTAAAATGACAGTTTAAAATTCAAAAAATTTCTTTTTAGGGTTCCGATACCAAAATGGTAAAAATAGGAACCCTTATGGTGCCACTTTGTCTGTCCGTCTGTCTGTCAACCACTCATGCTATCGACTTGAAATTTTGAATAGTTTTAGAATATGGTGGCCCAACTTAATTGCATATGAAAGAATAAAATAAAAAGATTATTAATGTAAAGGGGGCTAAAATAGGGGGAGAAAAATTTCTTATTGTTTTACTAGGTCGAATGGGGTATATCATTTTAAAGGGCTTTACTTGTATTTTTTCACAACTCTTAATTTTCAAGTTATGATGAAAATTACAAAAAAATACCATCCCCACCCTTATCTCCGAAGTTTCTGAATGGAAAATTCTGAATTAATTACAGTCGACAGAAGTTTATGTAAATATTACAGCAAAAATAAAACAATCTTTCTAAATTTCACAGTTTCTTAGAAATCTGCAAAAACCTTTACAAACAAATTTAGTTTTTCGGACTTAAAAATGGACTTTATTGCTTCCGAAAATACTATAGGTATATCGGAACCCTCGGCGCGCGAGTCTGACTAGCACTTAACCGGTTTTTTTAATCAAGTTGTGGCTTAAAGAATAAATGACACCTAATAGCTTATGACAATCCCATACGTTTTCATACTTACATACATAAATATTAGTTAAAAGACCTAAAACCCGACTACCGAAATATCTTGCTCTAAAAAGCATGGACCAAGAAATTATTGTCATCTGACATTGTGATGTACAAACTATGGTATTTATTCAATTTTCATAGTGATGTTCAGATCATAACCGTGGTCATATTATTATGCCACTACACGCCCTAAAGCTTGTGATCGCTGTTAAGGCAATATTATATATTATTTGGTTAAGGGCAGGTGGCATATGACCACAGCTATTGTCCGATCACCCACCACTATGAAAATTTATTATTAATAATAAATAATAATTTAATAATAATAATATATTCCCCAAAAAGTTAAATACCACAGATGACAATATTTTCTTGTTTCATAATTTTTAGAGCAAGATATTTATTTTTTATTTAAATTACCTATTTTTGGGTTATGATATCGTAATAAAGCAATCAATATATTTTTGGATTACGCTCATGAAACCCTTTCCTGTCATTAAAAAACATTTTATTTTTTCATTCATGACTTAATGTCCTCTAGAGGGCGCTACATTCAATTCAATGTTACGTCTTATATATTTTGACTAGCGGATAAAAAAGACGCTTCTAACGATACCTCATTTGTTAAATTAAGATTAAAAGTTTAGAAGTTATTAGGGAATAGATACATACATACTTACATACATACCGGTCAATATTATGACTCTCCTTTTTGGCGTATTCGGGTAAAAAATCACGCCTAAGGCTGAGACCACAACCCTCCACCTGCTACAGTTTTTTTCATACGATTATAGAAAGCCAATAGTTTATGATTCGGACCTTGCACTAAGCGAAGGTTTAATCTCAGGGGATTCACAAAAATACCATGCAAGTATAGCGTGCACAGGCAAAATTTGACTATGGAACTTGAAATATGAGTCGCGGGTGTTAGGGGAGGAGGCGAACGAAACGTTCATTGGCTCTCAGCCTGTCACCTATGCGCAGAAAATAACCGTCAGAGCCAAAGTTACCGCACGTCGGTAGAAACTTTTTCAACTCTATTACCACGCCATAAGATCCAAAAGTGTTTCTACTGATGAGCTGTTGAGTGTACTATACGTTTCACTACTCGTAGTATAGCTACATAAACAACTCGATAACCTACTCTTTAAGTTACGTAGTTCTCCCATATAAAGTAGCCCAGTGCACTACTGTCCATGACTATTCAAGCTTTGCCTCCAAGCGAGTTACTTAAGGGGCTGATAACAGCAAAATTACCTTCATTTTTAACGTAGTAGGACAGAATGCGCGTATTAGAACACAGTGGATTCGTGCTGTTTTACGTTTTTCGCTCATTTTTGCATTTTTCTCAAAATCTTCACCAATAATTTTATTTTATTTTTATTTTATTTTATTTTGTTTGGAAAACTTACAGCCTTATTATTTACACATTACTCATTATACATTAGGTAGGATCTGGGCCATTAACAAGTTTTCACCTATAAAAATGAAACTTAAGATAAAAAAGAACTGAAGGTAGGCTTAAAAAACACATCAAAAACTAAATTCTATAGGTAATATCAAAAGCAGGTCAAGCTCGACACTTACAGCGCAACTGTAGCTTCTATGCTTTATGAAATAAGTAGAACAATACAAAGTCCGAAGTGACGAGCTTGACATGCATGAATTAACGTGAGTAACAATCGGATAAAACAACTTAAAACTAAACAAACATTAAAATATACTTATATTTTATATGTACCTACTAAACTAATGTAGACTGGGTGTTTGTGCCACCTAAAAAAATATTTTTTTTTACGTATGGAATAATAAAATAAATCGTGCCTCAAATTAGAAATATAGCTGTAAAAAACTTATAAAAAGAAGTCATTATTAATAAAGGTTTTAAACTGAGCTGCCTTCTTGAAAAATAAGTCGGTATGCTGTGACATTTTATTGTTGAATAACCTACAAACTCGCGGTATATATGAGTTGCTCTTATAGTTAATCGTAGTGGCCGGAACGTGAAGCGATAACCAGTTACGACGCGATGGACGCGCGACTGGTACTTGCAAGCCAATCTGAGAGAGTAACTCTGGCACGTCTAGACTACCGGTAAATAAATTGGAGAGAAGTGTGAAGTCAGATATTTCTCTTCGCAAGAACAATGGCAGAAAATGAAAGTGCTTGCAACGATCAGTATAATCCTTAAGATTTGTTTTAAATCTTCGGTTTAGGTACCTCAGAAACTTACGTTGAATCAATTCAATTTTATCAATATATTTTGCGTAACACGGACTCCATACTTGCGAACAGTATTCTAGTTGGCTTCTCACAAGGGCGCAGTAAAGAATTTTTAGAGTTTTTGCCGATTTAAACTTTTTCCCCACTCTAAAAAGTAAACCTAATGCCTTAGTAGCCTTTCCAGTGATTTTGGCTATATGTTGATCATATAATAGTTCAGAATCGAACGTGACTCCCAGATCATTGACAACACTAGTTCTAGATAGCACAGATTGGTTTATAGTGTAATCATATAAAAGAGGGTTACTCTTCCTTGTGAATGTAATACTATTGCATTTAGCAATATTAAGGTTAAGCTTATTAATGAAACAGTAGTTCGAAAGCCTATTTATATCACTTTGAAGCAACAACGTGTCATTATGAGAATGTATAGTTTTGAAAATTTTCATGTCGTCGGCGAAGAGCAATACATTGGAGTGTTGGAAACAATTGTGAATGTCTGATATAAATAATGTAAATAAAAGCGGACCTAAAATAGAGCCTTGTGGCACACCCGACGGAATCAAAACGGGTTCAGATGAATAACCGTTAAGTACAACAGATTGGCTTCGACGCTGGACATACGAAGTAAACCATCTGTACAAATCACCTTGGATTCCAGCCTCTGAAAGCTTCTTCAATAGAATACAGTGGTCAATACGATCAAAAGCTTTGCTGTAATCTGTATATATAGCATCTACTTGACCTCCCTTCTCCATCCCTGAAGTTACATACTCAGTGAACAACAGTAGATTAGTTGTTGTGGACCGACCATGCAAAAACCCATGTTGTTCAGGCCTAAAACTTAACTTTAGTGCATTATATATCTGGCTATGTAAAATTTTTTCTAGAACCTTAGCAAAAATGCACAGTTTCGAAATTGGTCTATAGTTGTCAATTTTCCGCTTGGATCCTTTCTTATGAATAGGGGTCACTAATGCCGTTTTCCAAATAGATGGGACGATACCTTCAGACAGAGATCTTTTATATAAAATACATAATGGTTCAGCTAAACTCTCGGCGCAATTGGCTATTAACACCGGTGGTATCGAATCGGGGCCAGCTGACTTGTTTTTATCTAATGATTTTAACATTCGGAGAACTGAATACTTGTCAATCTCAATAGAAGATATAGAGTAGGCTGATTCAACCCTGTTCCCAGTATCTGGCGTGGCTATTGAGACACCTGCGCTGTTACATTCGGTAGGTGTAAGGTAAGTTGAAGCGAAAAAATCTGAAAAAGCCTTGCTTATACTGCCGCCAGTACTGGCCACGGTAGTGGAATATGTCATTGACTGAGGATAATTGTTATTTTGCTTTAAACCCTTCATGTACGTCCAAAAAGCTTTAGGATTAGAACGGATTGAAGTTTCTACCATGTCCATGTAATTCTTGAAACACATAGCCTCTACATTGCGTGCGCGATCCCTTAAGAGTTGGTAAGTGTTACGATCGGATATATTATCATAGACCCTGGATTTCCTCAAAAACTTAAATTTTTCTTTCAGTATTTTCTTTAGAGCTGGAGAGTACCAAGGTGGAAATTTGCCTAAACGTACGAATTTCGTTGGAACATATTTCTCCCTAAGCCTGCAAATCAAGTTGTTGAAGACAGAATATTAATTATAAAACAACTATATGATAATGCATAATATTAATTTATTTATTATTACTCGTATTTATTTATTTAGGAGCCGGTCGTGTCCCAGTGCAGGGGCAAAGGCCTCCTTTCCATCCTTCCACACATCCCGGTTTTGAGCTAGCGTCTGCCATTGACGAGAGTGTTCGATCAACTAAGCCATATATTCAATAATGTGTAAAAGTTTTAGCATATTAGATTAATGGGTACGAAAAAAGGTTTACAAGAATAAAACAAAAGTAACTGGATTTTTTATGGCGTATAAAATATATTTATTTGTGTTTCAGAGTCGGCCATCTTCTTGGAAAGATGCTTAATTGCATTAATAACTGCCTAAAGCAACAGATTGGTAGACTTCTGGACGATAGTCAGCACGGTTTCCGAGAAGCTAAGTCCACCTTATCGAATCATATTAACTTCTCTGACTATGTCTTAGCTGAACTCGACGCAAGACGCCAAGTCGATGCAGCATTTTTCGATTTCCGAAAAGCATTCGATCTGGTGGATAATGACATTCTTCTCGGAAAGCTCGGAGCTTTGGGTGCTACATCTAAGCTGCTTAGGTTTTTTGCTGACTATCAGTGCTGCAAAGTGCTTACTTTTCGCAGACGACCTGAAGCTCTTTTTGGCAATCAAAGATAGGGCAGATACTGAGGCATTGCAGAATGATATAACCGCTGTTGCCGAATGGAGCGAAACTAACCGTCTACCGCTTAACATTTCCAAATGCAAAGTTATGACATTCACTAATAGTCTAGCGCCACTTAAAGTAGACTATGAGGTATTGGGTAAAAAATTAGCTCATGTCACTGAGTTTAAGGACTTGGGACTGGTTTTGGACCCAAAACTCAACTTTCGTGCCCATGTGGTAGATGTTTGTAAAAATGCGAATAGGATGCTTGGCTTTATCATGCGTACCACTTACAATTTTAGTGACTCGCGAGTATCAATAGCCTTATATATCTCGTACGTCAGAAGTCGTCTGGAGTATAACGCCGCCGTATGGGATCCTGTGGAGGGCAAATATTCGGATATGGTGGAAAAGGTTCAGAGGAAGTTTGCCAGATTCCTATATAAAAAAATGTATGGCTACTACCCTTACCTCTACCCTTCGCTATTCGTTGGAGGCATGGTTGGTTTGGAGACTCTAAATTTGAGGCGTAAACTTGCCATTCTCAAATATTATTACCTGGCATTGAATAATAAAGTAGACAACCCTCAAGTGGTGGAACGTGTCGGGCTGTACGTTCCGCAAGCATACAGCCGAGGCGATGGAGCGGGCAACCCGCGCGCGCGCCGCCCACTGCTGGCCGTGCCGCGCATGCGCACTGTGCGAGGTGACGCTGCGCCTACTGCGCGGGCCATCAATTTATTGAATTCGTTCTTACTGACCGAGGTACCTAACGCCGACCTGTATGGAACTACTAGTGTTAAGATATTTGTTACACAATGTAATATTTTTCTTAATGACATTTGTATTTAATTGTATATGACATTTACTTTTATGGCATTTAACTTGTGACATTAAATTATATAATTTAATTAATTTTATAGAATTATGATAATGATAATATAAATATAAATATAAATATAATAATAATAATATAAAATTTATTCATCGTCCCACAAAAATGCCATTACAAATTACAATTTTTTAAGAAACAATAATAAAGCAAAGTTTTGGACATTGTATTGTGGGAGATCTGGTGCCTAAACTAGGTAGTAACCTGTATTTTAGGTCGCCAGGTGATGATGACATTAACTTGTAAACTAGTAATCTAGTAATTGTTTTTTATAACTTTATAGTGCTTTGGCTAATGCTGTGAGCTATATTGTGACTGAATAATAAATAAATAAATAAAAAAATAAATAAATTAATCATCACATAAAAATATTTCACGGCCATTATATTCAACACTTTTCGTCAAAAAACTGCTCAAGTGAAGCGTAATTAGCTCTTATCAGCCCCTTAAGTAATGTGGAGGGGAAATGGTACCTAAGGAAGTACAGAACAGGTTCTCACAGGAATTCCACCAACTAGGTACCACGAACAAGTTTCGTGCAAAACTTGTTCGTGGTACCACTTTGCTTGTTTATTTAGTTAGATTAGAACTGAAAACACGGGATTATTTTTTAACTGTGCTAAAACTGTCTTTATAGTAAATAAAAATTTTAAATAACATTGTTTTACAAACTTGTTTTTTCTGACAGCTTTAGCCGATTGCTTTTGAAATAGCTGCAAAGTTTGTTGTTAAGCGTTTTTAAGAATCGCCCCTAACTTGTTTATGACACTCCTAGCTATAGTTTGACGGCCCTTAAGCAAGAACTTGGGCGATTCTTAAGTTTAGTGTAAACGGCACTTAGGGTTAAGGGTGTTAACGGGACCCTAGGCTATTACTCAGCCTACGTTGCCTGTATGTTCGACATTTAAGACGCTTCTCACTCTAAAATTAGCAGCTGCAAGCACGTCAATGCAAATGTCGACCTGTGTCGAGACAAATTAGGATTTACGTATCAAGACATTGACTGATTTTATAAAGGTATGTACAGTTTCACAACGAAATTACAACAAATCATTTCCAGCAAAAAAATTGTAAGTAAATCCATCCATCCGTTTAGTGTCATTTTGGAAGAAGAAAGCATTTAGCTTTTTTTTTTAAGGTTTTTTAAATTGTGTCGGAAATATAAATGTACAAACTATAGCTGAAACATAGATAGTCAGCATATATTTTTTTCAGATTTATTCCCTTAATAACGACCTACTTATATCGTCTCAAAAAACGCCAAAATTTACAGAACACAGTGAGAATCGCCTAACTCTCATCCACTAGTTAAGATGCACGTGCGCAATTTTGGATATTACGGCCGAGGCTCAGAAATTGCAGCCCGATCCGCAGGCGAGGGCGTAATAGAGCCGAGGGTGTAATCACCAAAGCGCACAAGCTTCTTACGACGTTTTTCAACACATTTGCGAACAAAAACGAATCAAATTCGCTTACCTTTTTGCGGTTCGGGCTGCAATTCCTGAGCCTCCATTTTTCTTTCTCACAATACTTTTAACATGGAATAAATACACCACAAAGAGCTAGGTTTATACTTATTCGCCAGCTCATTGAAATAAGCCAAAAAGACATTCTCTGAAAACAAATTTGCATTTTTGCTGTTCTTCCATTCAATGAACTTTTCGTAGGCAAGAATCAATTTTTCCTTTGATTTTATTGGAAGGAGACTCTCACTTGCATTTTGTGCCCCAGTTATTATTTCCTGTGGGGTTAAATTAAGTTCTTCTTCATTGCTTGAAACCAACGACGACATTGTTAATTAGTCACAAAAATCAAAGCAAATGTAAATACTTCTGTAAAATGGCGCGCGGAATTCTTGTTGCGCGCGGGTATTTCTTTTTTCAAATGAGGAGCTGTGACGAAGCAGTGGCAATGCTCCCAAACAGCGTAGTCATTGAAAAAGTACAAAAACTTCAAATTGATTGCAAAATCAGTTACTGTTAATTTGTTGTCAAATTTAACTAATCTCATGCAAGAAACTGTTTATATATTATATTTTCATCAACATTAGGTATATATTTACGAAAATGTCATAAATGTTTTAGAGATTAGAACTCCTTGCTCTTTGTTAATATAAAAAAAAAAAATTAAATAACTTAGTGCTTTAATATATAATGAGAAAAGCACGCGTTTTTAATAAGCTGGATTATGGACCTAAATACAGTGCAAATAAAATTAAATAAATTAAATTACAATTCTTTATTGCCAATAAATACACATGCAATACATAAGATAGATACATACAATACCTCTGATTTATTTCATAATTAATTAATTAATTTGAAAAGTAAAAAAAAAAAAGTAGAATAGAGCTGTTTTATGAGCAAATGTGTTGAAAAATAATATTATTCGCTATACAAAACTTATTGGGAATCCGGAAAGACAGATTGAACTTTATTTTAAAGAAATTATAGGTTCTAAATAAACTAGGGTACCTTTACTTCAATCTGCATTTCCGGATTTCCGATAAGTTTTGTATTTAGCGAGTAATATTTTTTTTCCAATGGGGGCGCTGGTGGACGGGAGGTAGAAGAGGTAACTATGTGGTTAAAATATTCACAGAATATGGTGTTAAATATTATGGCGGATTACCTAACAAATAATTAAAGCAATGAAAAGTAAAAAATTAAGGCAGGGCAACACCCTGCTGGTTTACGCAAAAATATGCTAGGGGCGCCGGGCGGTACTTTCACAGACGTAATTTGTACAAATCCCTTACATCTTCTTCTGCTACAGCGTAAGCCAAATCCTATAATAATAATAATACACACAACCTTTTAAACCCCCACACACAAAAAATAGCTAAATACACAGACCTTGCCGTTGAGATTAAATCTCAATGGCAAGTTCACACTGTCAGGACCGTCCCGATCGTCCTCTCCTCTACCGGCGTCATTCCAAAAACTCTTCATTCTAGCCTCGAAACACTCAGCATCCATCCACTCATTTATACACTTTTACAGAAGGCCGTTGTGCTAAATACATGCAGGATCGTCAGGAAGTTTTTGTCTCAAGACTAATGCACTTGGCTTCGGCCCGTGCCATAACATACCTCTTCGGAGAGAAGTAAAAATACTAAACGTAAATAATAATAAAAGAAGAGAGAAAAATAAAAGAAAGATAGATAATAATAATAATAAATTTGTTTATTAAAGTCAACATTGGTCCATTTGTTAGTAATACAGACAATCTTAAAAACTAGGGTTAGTATACAAATAAAATCAAAACAATAATAATAACCTACCAACTCTGTTTACCATGTATCTTTGCAAATAAACTTATCTTATCTAATAATATGAAATAGATCGAATTGAAATCAAATTAAGTTAATATCCTATACAATCCTATACTATTAAACGAGCAATATTTGTAAACATATATATTATAAATTTGTAATCGGTTTCTCGAAAACGGCTCTAACGATTTCGATGAAATTTACCATACGGGGGTTTTTGGGGGCGAAAAATCGATCTAGCTAGGTCTCATGTCTGAGAAAATTCATTTTCTCCGTTTTTGAGCATTTATTGAAAATCTTCTGGGCAAGCTCGTCCCATCGCGACCTCATTTCTGTCCTCACGACTAGATCAAGGTCAAGCGTAAGCCCATTGACAATAAAAAAAATAGCGAGTTTCAGTAATCCTACAGCGCTATCTGTTAGTGGACTTTGGCTAAGGTTATACCGAGCAAAGCTTGGTCCCCCAGGAACTTATTATTTAATCTGTGCTACGTCTCTCAAACATAATTACGCTATCTATTACGCACAAGTACAAGTGAAGTTAGTTCGCCTTACTAACACGTTAACACCGATGTCCGCGGCACGTAACTTAGCGTGCGGCGATATGTAAACATTTGGCTTTAGATATGTACAGTCAGCGTCAAATTCATATAAGCGTCTATCGTAGTCAAAATGATCTGTAGTAAACAAGTTCAATTTCAAGTACGCAAATCAAAAATTGTTAAAAAAGGTCATTGTCATATTTTTTTTAATAGATAAAGAGGAAGAAAAATTTGATGCGATTAGAATTTGTCGCGTCAAATTGTACTTCCTGTTATTCTATTGAAAAATTCAACAGTGACACCTGCTGTGTCTAAATGTCATATAGTTGTAAGCACCCAAAGTGTTCAATCTTGGCAACAAGGTTTCCAATATTATGTTCGCGGCCAATACCGTCAAATTGATGTAAGCGACTATAAATGTCAAAATGAACTGAAGTATTCTAGATCTTGTTAACTTCAGATCATTTTGACTACTACAGACAGTCACATCAGTTTGACGTTGACGACCGCGAGCATAATATTGGAAACCTTGTTGACAAGATATTTTGAACACATTGGGTGCTTACTATATGAAAATTCTAATAGCGTATATGAAATTGAACTTATTTACTGCAGATCATTTTGACTACGATAGACGCTCATATGAATTTGACGCTGACTGTACACACAATTTACAACAGTTCAGTATACCGTTCAATAAGTAGTGAGGATGACCCAGAAAGTTAATGACTATTGATGAATTAATAGCACATTTTTCTAAGCAGCTTCAACATCTCTTTGGACCCTGAATCGTGCAGTTTTCCGAAGCTTCGATTCCTTTGAAAAGTATAGCTTTAATTTTTATCTTACCAAAGCTCTCCGTATGGGATCCATGACTTCGATTTTGCTTTCATATCTGTTTCTCCTTCAATGTTAAGGCGATCCGTTTTCCATACTAAATTCA
The DNA here is from genome assembly GCA_947532105.1 of Athrips mouffetella. Lineage (NCBI taxonomy): Eukaryota > Metazoa > Arthropoda > Insecta > Lepidoptera > Gelechiidae > Athrips > Athrips mouffetella. Next base: position 947,047 of record OX383965.1, read on the forward strand.
AATGACTCGCATTCTTATGCGGGACATAAAATACTGTTGAAAATCGATTGTATACTGCTATTTTTAGTAAAAATTTTCGCTGATTAATACACAGTATAGATCGCACAGCCACAATGGTAAGATTGAAGCAAAAATTTCTAATAAAAACTAGTACTTTCGGTGCATTGGCTGAATCTTTGTATTAATCAGCGAAAAATTTAACTAAAAATAGCAATATATGTACACTCGATTTTTAACAGCATTTTATGTCCCGCATAAGAATGAAAGTCATTTGAATTTAGTATGGAAAACGGATCGCCTTAAGGAACAGATAGAAGTTATTATGAGTATAGGACTGTCAGTTAAATCTCGTAAGTAGAAAGTGGTCAATTTGTTCAAACTTTGCTTGTTCAATTGCATCTTTTGCATTTTTCAAGTTGCTTGATGGATTGGCTAACTGGCTCAGTTGAACTTTAGGTACCTCATTATTTAATACGTTTCTAAATATTATGCCCTAAGTTATTGTCACGATTTTTTGTAAAATTAACTATCTATCATTGCCCATACACATCAAAAAAGACTTAGTCAAAATGTTGTTTATTCTCACAAATTATCTAACAAGTAATGCAATGAAAACTATAGTCAACAGAACTTTGTTATTGTCGCACTTATGTCAATACAGTGTAAATTAGCGTACTCAGGTTTATCAATGAGCTCATAAAAAAAATACAGGCTGTATGGGTTGGCAAAAACAAAAAAAAATCATAAGGTATTGCAGGCGGGGACAAGTGGATTAAAATTATGTGTTTGGAGATGGTTTTTTAACGTCAAATATATTTTGTAGTTTTTGTTTGTCCCCGTCTCATGAAATTTTTAGGACATCTTTTTTCTCTTTTCAGTTTCTACTTGGTCGGGTATTTTGTTTTTTGAAGTATTTTTTTTTATTTTAATTATTAAAGACCAGCGGTTACCAGCAATTTCGTCCGCGTGAATCTAGTGAAAAAAAGGTTTTACAAACAATAAATGAAAAGAGAAGTCAAATGGATGTAATAGAAAACCGCAGAGGAAAGATGATGGCAACTTAATACGACATGACAGATTCATCAACAACATCATGGAAGGAAAGACAGAAGGAAAGCGTGGTAGAGGGAGGCCAAGGTTAAGCTATGTACCACAAATTAAGTAGAAAATAAATGTCAGATCGTAAAGGGAGGTAAAGGAAGCGGCTTTGGACAGAAAAAGATGGAGAAGAAATGATGTGATTAATGTGAAGATGTGTTTATTGTGCCGCTGACGGTGCTACGTATTTTTTATTCCGCCTGCGGGGATATTGATTTCCGATAACCTATTCTTGGAATTTTCCCGCATAAAAGTTGGCTCACTTTCTGGTTTCTCGACTCGATTTGTGCAAATATTATGTCAGTCAATCTTTACGTACCGTGGTGCGATGTGAAGAGGGACTAACAAGCGTACACACGCGTGCACATTTCAGAGTATCCGAACTACTTAGTGTAAGATTTATACAATCCTCTCAAGCTCCATGTTCTCAAGCAATTCAAAGGAATCGAAAAGGAAACGTAGTTATTTACGTGATAAGGCATAATTTAAATCGCGGTACATTTTTCATGAATTTTCCATTTTCCGGGAACTCTATGGGAAGTGACGATAACGTCACTGATGACAGTGACGTCACTTTAGCGCGCTAACATTGCATACGAAAACGAGGTGGTGCAGCGTGTGCGAAACGGCAAATTCAAATGACATTTGTCATCAATCTTGTTTTCGACATATTTTCTCAACTTTTTTTGGGGTTTTTGGATTTAATCATCTTATCGAATAATCATTATCTCTCAATAATTTCCAAAAACGCAAAACAAAATCAAAATTTTAATTTTTCTCCGTGACATTGACATAAAGCGCGCTCTAGTCCGGTTTAAATCTGTATTCGATGGTATTCAACGAATGCACGCATATATAAATAAATCGACTATAGGTATTCAGTGAATGTAATGTGTGCGATGTATTCGAGAAATAAACCGTAGTGTTAGGGGTCATATGTCAAAATTGTCCTCATGGCGATCGGATATTAAGTCTTCACAGGTTTGTGTGTACAGTAGTAGTAATTATTGAGCAAATCCCATAGTAACACATTAAAAGCAGCAGTGCACGTGATGATGAAAACTATCTAACGAACATCCAGTGTAAAAGGCCCAGTCCGATTATATGGACCGAGAGTCACGTACCTATTCTTTGCGCAAACTAACATGGCGTATACCTACAGGTTTTTGACTTATATATAAGGTCCTAATGAAATAGTGAACATAATTTTAGTATGTTACTCAGACCCTGACATATAACATAGGTCGAAATACGAAAAACCAAATTGGACCTCCCATACAAAAAGCGCTATCAGCTGATGCAGTTTCTATGGGAGGTCAAAAATTGAATTTCGTATTTCGACCTATGTCCTTTGGGAAAGTTGTTCAGTTTCATGGTCTGAGTAACATACTAAAATTATGTTCACTATTTAATTAGGACCTCATATATGCTCATATTATAACCAACTTCTAGTTTAGGCAGTTTAGATATGTGAAATGTAAATAAAAATCAAGTTTGTTTTATGGATTTTTGACTAATTTATTTAAGCGTGAGATTCTGTTAAAAGCTCTATATAATATTTGTACTAATTAGGTAATAATGATATCATTACGAGCAATATTTGTTAAACTATTATTATAGTCGATTTCTCGAAAACTGCTCTAACGATTTCGATGAAATTTATTATACGGGGATAAGAAAAATCAATCAAGCTAGGTCCGATGTCAGAGAAAATTCGTTTTGTCAGCTTTTTTGAACATTTTCGTTTCAGAAATCCTACAGCGCCATCTGTTAAACCCAAGTCAAATCAAACAGAGGCGGTACGATTGCGAAAGCGGTCCGCGGGCGGACCTGCGGGAACAAAATACCGCGCCGTTTTCAATGTGACAGGGTGCATAAGAACTCATACTTTACAAAAAGTACCGCTCCCGGAACGCTTCCGCTACCGCCTCAGTGTGACTCCGGCTTTAGTGAGCTTTGGTTAAGATAACATAGAGTAAAGCTCGATTGCCCAGGTACTGTTTTTTTACATTAAAATAGTAATCAAACACCCTCCGTGGTCTACTAGGTTAGAGTGAACGGTTCTCGATCCGGAGGTTCTGGGTTCGATTCCCGGTGGGGACACTGTCAAAAAAAAATCCCTTTGTGCGATCTCCCCAGTATGGCTAGGACATTGCACGATGAATCACCTAATCGTCCGAAAAGTTAGATGATTCCGTGCTTCGGAAGGCACGTTAAGCCGTTGGTTCCGACTACTATCTACGTATGTAGTCGTTAATGAGCCATGTCAGAGGCCTTCGGCGGCTCAACATAGAGATGTTGTGTCTGACACCAGGGTTTGTGAGGTCGGTCATCGACCTTGTAACCCACACGACATGATGATGATGAGTAACCAAATCAGCAGGCACTCAGTGGACATGGTCATTTCAACCGTCCGTCTTTAACGACTGTTTCTGCCTGAAAGCCTTTCAAACTTTTCGTCCCTAAAGTAAAAAACTTTCCAGACGTAAGGTCAGTAGGACAATTGACAATTTTCTTATGATTCAAGTTTTCTTACTAAACCAAAAGAAAACCTATTGTTCATCGTGTACAAAATGAATTATTTGGATAACTAGAAGTAATTTTTTAAGTGAAAACTTCTTTAGCGGCGCTTAGAAAATTTTATGTGAAAAAAATTATGGATTCGCATAAGATGTCGCATCAGAGGGCGTTAGAACTCAGATCAAGTATAGAAATGGATTTGCAACTAATCATACCAAGTTAGAGCAGGCTCAAGATATACTTTTTAGTTGTGCACAAGCTGTCAAACTAAATATCGCTATAACTGGTGGTGAGCTGGAAAAATATGCGCACACGCAGCTCTGAGCTAGAAAAATGGAGCAATCCTATTGGTTTGAATATCCCAATTCATGGCTTAACTTTGGTGGAAAGGCTAAAGGTTAAAAAGAGGGTAAAAAGTATTTTTTTTTAAGTTAGAAGAATGGAATTATAACTTTATTATAAATCTGTTCGATGTATCAGTATTTTTGAAAATTTATATTTCATAGGCGGTTAAATAGGATTATTTTTCATGGAAATCGGAGCAGACAGATACAGTTTTATTTTTTTGAGGAAAGAGAACTGCAAAATTGCTAAGCAACTAACCATTTGGTGTGTAGTATATATTTATGTAATTATTTTGCATTCTGCAGATAATTCCGTGCTTCGGAAGGTACGTTAAATCGTTGATCCCGGCTACTTTCTTAGAAAGTAGTAGTTAAATGGCCATGCCAGAGGCCTATCGTGGCTCTATAACTCAGACACTAGTGTTTTTGTCGATCAAGGTCGGTTATCGACCTTACAACCCTCGTGATCATCATCGTATTGATGTTGGTCTCAAGGTCAAAAATAATTGTACGTTTTCAATCGGCCGGCAAATTATAAACTACCGGCTAAATAAATCGGCGTCTCGGGTTCGGGTTTAGATCACTGGTGCACTTTAGCCATGGCCATCTTTCCACCAGGTTGGGTCGAGTTGTTTTGCGACCACACCTAATTACGCTCCGTATTTTAAAATGCCTAGGAAATATGTAAAGTAGCGGGTTTTTAATATTCCTTAGCAATTGGCAAAGTTCCAAGGTATTACATAAAATGGCGAAATATAAAATTTTACAGCCACAAATTCATAAATTTCTTCCATCTTCAGTTCTTTTGTGTATCCAAAGGAGAATTTATCCAACCAGTTTATTTTGCGACCTTCGACCTCCATTACCTCGTCCATAACAAGCTGTTTAATGACTCTTTACATGCCAAGCAGCCGAAAACAAAATGTGACATTAAATTTAAAATGGCTGTGACTTGCTCTTAATTAATATTTCGCAAGCAACCCTTCGGAGGTCAACTTGTTATTCCCAGGATGTGCTTTATTCTAATAATTTGTTTTGCGTGTTTTGACTATGGCATGATGTTGGAACAGATGTTGGGGTCGATTCTTGCCTGGCCGCAACGTTTAAGTCTAAAATTTGACAGGTCTAAAAGTGGTACTACGAGTATGTAAGCAAAAAAGCAGACCCGGCAGGGGGACACCCGACTCCAAAAAAAAAATGGCGCTTTCAAGCTTAATATTTTGCAAACGGATCCCTACATTGAAAAATGATCTTAGCAGACTTACAATATTTTTAAAAGACCTATCCAACGTCACCACACACTATGGGGTAGACATGATGTAGTAGATATTTGTTATTTCAAAATGATATTTCTTTTTCCTCTTTTCTGTTGTGTTCCCTTTGATACAATTACTTACTCACTGCCTTCGGTTGGCTGGAAGAAATCTCTTTTAGAAATAAGCCCGCCTTTTTGTATGTCCTTTAGTTATAGTCTTTTCTGCAATTTTTTTGTGCAATAAAGAATATATATATAGAAACAAAAAATCATCCCCACTTTACTTGTAGGGGAGGTACTCGTACCCTATAAAAATATATTTCAAAATTTTATTCTACCACTTTGTTGGTGTGGATGAAATGTAAATCCGTACAAAATTTCAGCTTTCTAGTACTTCTTTACTTTCAGCTTTCTAGTACTAAGGATCTCTGAGCTAAGCCAAGGACAGACAGACAAACAGACGGACAAGACGAAACTGTAAGAGTTCCTTTTGACTACGGACCAACTGACCAAGAGTGAGCGAGTAGACCAAGTGGAAAGTCTAAAATAAAAGTTACTGTGTAATAGTCTCCATAAAGCCTCGATATAGCAATTATGCCCCGTGTGGTGCCGGCAAAGAATAGTACCAACCCATCCCTACCCATGGGTTTCGTAAGAGGCGACTAAGGGTTAATGAACTAGAGGCCCATCCTCTGTTTATCCTATTATTTTACATTATGCGGTCACCAACAAACGCGGTCCATGGTGCCAGCCGTAACGCTAACAAGCGTGGTGACTACGGTACTTCCCCTCCACATTGTTTCAGCAAAAGCTGGAATTTGGGAGGGAATTCTCTGCCCTGTAGTGGACGTTTTATGGGATGTCGTGATGATAACAATTATAGTCGCTTGATGCGTTAACAAGGTGTGAAATTTATCACTTACGTCGACACGTGCGCTTACGCTGCTATACAATTACGAATGTTGTCATAATTGAAGACGCCTACGACATTTTGTAAGAGTTCATATTATTTGGTTTTCAATTGCCTAATTCACAATCACAATAACACAAATAGAGAGACATAATAGACATTTTGTTAAGTTACGTAAGTAGGCAATCAGAACCCGGATAGGTGACTGCTGGTGCAACAACAACAAGAGCGTTTTTGTGCCTCTAAAGACACGTTATGCCTGGGTACTGTCAATGGTAGTAGTCATTAAGCCAAGTCTGAGGGCATTTGTTGGCTTGAAAACTCTGACAGCAAGGTTGACGCAGTCGTCAGTACCTGGCAAAGCGTGGGTTCTGATTTGCGGTGGTCAGATGGCAGTCACTCTGTGTAAAAACTGTGCCTTCATCAAAGCCCCTAGGCTAAAAAGCCGACGCTACAAAATCCATAGCTAAAAACGAAATAAGACTAGGGATATGAATGACTATAGTAACCTTAGTGAAATAAGAGCCCAAAAAAATAATATTTGCCAGTCTTTTGGAGTTTTTATTGACTTGCAGATGGTCAACTGGGGAAATTTACTATTAATTTCTTTCAAGGAATTATAGTGGGTGTAAGGGACGGTGTACCTAAAACGGAACGGGCGTGCTAAGTTAACGAAACTGAACAACTTTCCCAGAGAATAAATCAAATTAAATAAATAAATATTTTTTTATTTATTATTAGAGAAACATTCTTGTGAAACGAAAAAAAAATGTTGACCTCTCCATACAAATTGCTCACTCTGATCGAGCAGTTTGTATGGAGAGGTCAATTTTTTTTTCATTTCCCAAAAATTTTCAGTAGGTATACCGTCCCTTTCACCCTGTATAAGAAAACATTTAAAATTACTAAAATTTTGGTTAGTGATTTACCATTTACCTACGCCAGTGGATAAACGCAGGAGAATGGAATTAAAATGTATGGGATTGATATTACCCAACGAACTAATTTCAATCCCATACATTTTCATTCTATTCTACTAGCGTTTACGATAAAAAAAACGCCACTTGTTTAAACCTCCTGTTTTTACCCAATTACCCCAAAACGGGAGGGTTATGTTTTTCGAGTGTATGTATGTATGTATGTCGATTTCTTTGTCGCGATATGCTGCCTAAACGGCTTGATAGATTTAAACATGTGAGGTGTCGTTAGATTGTGGGAGTGTCATAGGGTATAAATAATAATGAATTAAAAAGAACTAGAAAGTACTAAATAAAAAAAATATTTCAAAAAACAAAATACCCGACTGTGTAGAAAAATATGAAATAAAAAGAGAAAAAACAAGTACTAAAAATTTTATGAGGTATTTGCAGGCGGGGGACAAACCGGGGCGGATTAAAATTATGTATTTGGAGGTGGTTTTTCAACATCAAATATATCGTATTTTGTAGTTTTTGGTTGTCCCCGCCTGCAATACCTCATGAAATTTTTAGAAATTGTTTTTTCTCTTTTCAGTTCACATTTTTCTACAAAGTTGGGTATTTTTCTCCTGCCGGCTTAGCACGCTGGCCGAGAGAAAATATATCTCGGGGAAATGTCACTTTATTTGAGGAATTATGTCATCTAATCTATCACCTCCAAGCGCGAAGAAATGTTAGTGGAGGAAAATGTAAATAAATATAAATAAAAAAATATATATTTAGGTGTTCGTGCCTTCGCTTGAACCATATTTGAGATTACACTCTAGTATCTCAGCCCGTTTCACTCAGATTTCATATCTTGCAGCGCCCTCTGGCGACTATTTTGGTTACTAAGGTCCCCCCCCCCCCACGCCCGTCACAAGCGCCCGTCTGTTCTTTGATCAGTACGCTTTTGTATCTCAGCCGAGTAACACGTGCCTAGTGAAATATTTTTTTTTTAAGTTTTCTCGTTCTGTTGTGAATTCCGCTCGGACTCTTAGCCCAGCGACGAGACGCAGCTGCCTCTATTAGGCACCGTCATTACCGAAGTCATTGTAAAATGATTTTTCGTGCAACACTGTAAATTCCGCTCGGACTTTTGGGTCCAGTGACGAGATGCAGCTGCCTCTCTAGGCACCGTCATAACCGTCGTCTCATTGACCGACGTATGTTACCACATACGGCTGCCTACCTTAAGCACCGTAATTGTAAATGCCATGCTTTCGTGATACGACGGGTGTCGCTTCACGAGACAACGTGTCGCTTCACAAGACGACGTGTCGCCTCACGAGACGTCATGTCGCTTCACGAGACGTCGTATGTCGCCTCACTCATCGACGTCGTCTCACGAGACGACGAGTGTCGCTTTATTGGCCTGCGTCGTTTCACGACGCGTGTCGGCTCATGACACGACAAGGAACAGTGGCCAGTTTTGAAACTAATCTCACAAGCCGATCATCATCATTGCCCTAGCTTTGTTCTAGGCGACCTATCCTAAGGGATTTGACAAGAGCACTGGTATTCTCAAAGAGCGACTGCTATCAGACCTCTGCAACCCAGAGGGAAGGTAAACCAAATCCAAACCTAGACAAGGTTTTATAAGGCTATAATGGCCAGCATGGATGTCAGAGCCCCAAGCCGTCAAACGGCCTCTGACTTGGCTTAATTACTATCATTGACAGGCCGGGATCAATGGCTTAACGCGCCACCCAAAGCACGAAAACGCTCTAGTTGTTGTGCCACTATAGTCTAGCTATAGCGATTTCCCGTCCGGGTTCTGACCACGGCCCACATTGCTTAACTTTCTTGATCAGAAAGAAAGAGTAACTACACTCGACCACGAGCGCTTCTCTTACACGTTAATTACAGAACATGGCAAGTACTTCCACAGTAATTATGGACGGTCTGCAGTCTAAGTGGCCTATGCATGTTGCCTCAATCAATGATCTTTGTCGCCTAACACAAAAACTTGTTGTCAGCTAATGGTCATCCTTTCATTTTGAGATTTATAATCAAAACAGACCAGGGCAAGCTAGCTTATCTCCGCTAGAAGCTATTCTCTCTTCAAACAAAATCATTTGTTTTGATGACTTGGACTTGTGAGAGGTCAGATTACCCGGTGTTCTTAAAATTGAGAGAACTTTATGTAGTTAATAGCATCAGACGTTACCTTGCGAAATTCCATTATTTCAATTTATGGAAAATATGTAGCAACCTCCAAAATAGATGCCATGCACTCACTTTTTACCGCTTGCTTGTCCGCAAATAAATGTGTAGGCAACAAACAAACAACAACACGACAAGGGAGGTAATTTATTATTAAAAAGTCACTTCGTAGCCTCAAAATTAAGAAGATATTTTGTTGCCTCAAAGGACGTTGTATCCAGAGTAGCACAGTGTGGCGCTTCAAAGCCGACACGGTTCATACTTAAACCACACACTTTTTATCCGTATGAGAGACGAAAAACAAAATATTCTTAGCCACTTGCGCCGAAGTAATTGTAACGTATCCTCCCTTCATTACTTTGTTCTTACAGACAAGCGAAAATTGAATTTCTTATACGTGGCTTACAGAACGATTCCTCGACAAGTTGGGACATAAGTACTAATAAGAAAATATGAATTTCCTTATCCCCCCACAAAATTATATCTTTGCTTGCATGGTCATAACGATTGATGTTAAAAGTTTGTGAATAATAATAACACAGCACACCTACCTTGGGAAGTACGTTCCCACTTTCTTCTGGTAGATAGAATGAGAGGGGGGGGGGGGGGCAATAAAAACTACCAGTCCAACAAGGACAGCCTCACTTTCAGCGAGGGGAAGAAACGGTTTCACCTATCTGCTCCCCGTCTAAGTGCATTCCTGTAAAGTGAAACTTACAATTTTATTCACAGCTGCAGCCTGATGACAATAGCTACACAAAAGACTGATTCATTATTCACGTCAAATTTATTTTAAAACTACTTCTAAACGTTTCTTTCTTCATTGTCCACAAACGCTTACATACAAACACAGAGTAAGTGAGGTTATTACAGCGCGTTCAGAAAAGTCTGTCTATGACGGATATTTTCTGCGCATGGGTGACAGGCGGAGAGCCAATGAACGATCCGCTCGCCCCTGGGGGGCAAGTACTAACTCCTTGCTGGGGGGAGCCGCGCTTACCCCCGCGACTCTTGCGCATTAACGGTCACAGACGGAGTTATTTTGCACGCAGTATACAAAGACGAGTTTAGCTAATAAATCGGAGTTCCTGCCAGCTTTCCTAAGCTTGCTTGTTGCGTGATAGCCAGTAAGCGTATCAACACTTTATAGTCAAAGCAGGACAACCCTGACATCAAAAGATTTTGGCCTCTGAGATGATTAAGTCTCCACTAACCAAGAAGACAACTGCGACCTTCCGAAGCACAAAAAACGCTATAGCTGCCGCAGTTAACCATACCCAGAACTTATGTTGCGTAACTTTCTTTATTTGTAAGGAAAATTCATCTAAGCTATAACCGTTTTTGTGAATATGATGCTATTATTCACGAGTCGCAAGATTAATAATATTGCACTTAAAGACTAAGACAAGTACACGCAACTTTAGCTTCTCTTGTCAAAAAGTTTCTTAACCATCGTTTTGTGCTTACAAAAACAGTATTAAATTATCCGATGCCAGGATCTAGTAGGTACTTTCTTCACCAAATTTTGGGCATTTGACGAAGGCTTTTTCCAGCAAGTAAATAATGAACATACAACTAAAATGTGTTGTTATTTGGAGCCGATTCTGGCGTGATACGTTTAGGCATACTTTATTGAGCAAACAAAATACTCCACCACACATGACAGGCAGCCAGCACATTGGTGGTATTGTAAAGGTCATCGTGTAAGAAAAAGTAGGTAACTTTCGCCAATATAGACCTTTTGGACCTTATTAACTAAGCTACAGGCTTTAGATAGGTAACCAACATGTTTACAGCTGGATTTGTAATACCCTTAATTGCATATTACCTATAGTAATGTTTATTTTGTTCCGGGTCTTAGCCCGATAATAGTTATTAGGCAAAATAAATTACCTTATTATTCCCGACGTTTCGGCTGCGTTGCAACAGCCGTGGTCACGGGTAGACTGAAGAGAGGTGAACTACGTAGATATTATTGTGAGGGTAAACTAAAATTGTTATTGTCTCGCACAGGAAAAGTGCGAAAGTCTAAAACAAACCTTACCTATAGTAAGCTAAGCGTCAAATCCTTGCTATTGAGTAAGCAGATGCAATCAAGTAGGCAGCAGTAACTTATTTAGGTACTTCTTGCTTGTATGAGTTTTCAGATCCAAAAGATGATGTCGTAGATTGAGGATCTCTTGCAGATGCCTCTGTCAACCTTACCCAGACTTATGTATTTGCTAACATTAATTAATAGCTATATTTCCCAGATGATGCTCACAGCCTAAGTGCAACCGTACAAAGGGGAAACACCCATTCTAATAAAAATATCAGGACTATCTGATAGCTATCACCACCCGCTAAAAGTATTTGAATTCGGCCTGTTAGAATTGACAAATTATTGTTAAATCTGCAATAATGTTCATATTAAATTTAAACTTTGCTTCGGTTGCTCTGGAGTGTAGTTGTTCTGTAGTTGTGTAGTTCAGTAGCATATTTGCATTGCCATAAATGCACTTTTTCAGTTTGATTGTTTTTCCGCTGTAAAGTAAAAAGATTTCTTGAACAGTCCAAAAAATTCTTTATTCCGCTACAGAGTTAGTTTCGAAAAACAATTTTTGGTCGGTTTGTTATAGCTTGCTTTCTTATAACAGCAACAGCTTGTTCTGATGAACTTGTGGTAAGATCAAGGATACCCGTATTTTGTTGGTATCCCAAAAATCCCAATACTCTGCTTCCAACTTGTATGCACCAACAATGAGGACTTCGACACCTTTTGCATTAAGGCCTTTGTTGTAAATTTTAAAAAACCATGAATAATAGTTTAACATAAATAACTTTTCACTATATTTTTATCGTGGTTTGATGGTTTTTACAAAAATCCTTGTTACCTTTAAGCATTCTAGAATACTTTTGTAATTACAATGACATAGTAAAGTAGTAGTTTTTGATCCCTAACTATCTCAACTCTCGACGAATCTTCTTTGCTCTTTTAGCATGATAAGACTATTAAAACAAGAAGTCACCTCGTTGTTAAGTTGTGAAGTTGTTATATTCTGCATATGGACTAGACCAGCCAGTTTTCTACATCGCTATAACACCTGGTTGCCTCGCCACAGAATTGGTTGTAACCTTACAAAATAAAAATTCAAAATCCAAATAATTAAAATAAATCGAATTGATCGGTCGATCATTTTGTTCAGCCGTTTTGTTCCTTCTCATATTAACATGAGATCAACACGAAATCACTTGTGATTTTCATTAATTTTGTAAGTGGACCTCACCTTGTTCATACTCAGTATTTGCTGAGTACCTAGAAGAGCGTCATTTTACAGGTTTTTTTAAATTTATTTTTGTTGTTGAATTAGACAATTAGAATATTCACACGGCTCCCACTGCAGACTACTTCAATTTATGGATATAGACCCAAATTTTTATTTAATAATAATCTGACGCATACCGTCTAGAGAACTTACCACCGCAAACAAGTCGGATGCTCAGACTGGTTGTAATCTGCAGGCGATACCTAAATAACTTTTACAAGTTGTGAGTCCAAAAGTTTAATTTTCCATAAAATAAACAATCAAAGAGCTGTCGTAAGAGAAATTACACATACTGCATATTTACATACTAAGCTGTAATATTCTATTTTTCAATCACTCATTGTAGATAATAAGATAAACGAGCCCTACTCATCGTCGCAAAGCGTCTGGTGTAGTGACTGATTACTGAACGCAGGAAAAACTTTGAGCATTGATGAGAGTTTCAACTCCTTCCAAAAAAGATTTGTCAGGTCAACAGATTTATTTGTTAGCATCATCTCAAATTGCCTGCAGTTTTTCAATATTTGCTGTTTGTAATCTTACAATTATTCAAAATTATCTATACAATTTATTATTAGTCCTATTTATTATGAAGAAAGTTTCGACAAGACTGTTTGATTAAATTTAAAAATACTAATTTAAAATTCTTAAATTAACTCTGTTATAAATTACGCATTAAAGACAAATTTTACTAAATGAGACAGGTCACAGTACGCCCGCCAAAGCGCCGTCAGAAGTTAAACACGTCTCAAATATGGTTCAAGCGAAGGCACGAACACCTAAATAGAACCGTTTTTCCCCCGAAGGGTAAAAAACGGATATTTAGGTTTCTGCCGAAGCTTGAACCATACCTGAAGGCCTTGCCGGCTTAATTTAAAGGTACTGATCAAAGAACAGACGGGCGCTTGTGACGGGCGTGGGGGGGGGGGACCTTAGTAACCAAAATAGTCGCCAGAGGGCGCTGCAAGATATGAAATCTGAGTGAAACGGGCTGAGATACTAGAGTGTAATCTCAAATATGGTTCAAGCTTCGGCAGAAACCTAAATATCCGTTTTTTACCCTTCGGGGGAAAAACGGTTCTATTTACTTATTTACTGCTGCCATTGTACACTATTTCCATTCTATCCGGAAAATACTTTACAACTTCCAAAGTGATTGCTTTATTACTTCGTGGGAATCAAACCTTCGACCTTCGGCATTACTGTTTCACGACAAGACCACGTAGTCAGTCGAATAAGCAAAACAAGCAATATTGATCATTTAATATCAAAAACTTGTGCAATGCTAAATATTTTATTACTGCACAATCTAGGTTAATTTTCAAATATTGTTGCCAAATCTAATTGCCCGTAATAGAAAGTTAGCCAATCGATATATTGCAAGATGAAAATATTAGAGTTAACAACATATTTTGAATATAAAAACATCCTGTCTTGAAGGTCGATAACTTTTTAAAAAACCTATTGACGACGGACGCGTAACTGTCGATCGGGATCGGTTCCTCAATAGCAGCCTAGAAAAGCGAGGACAGCTCTGCCCAAACACGTGACTACAGGGTTCGTATCAAGGATCATACAATATGATACGTAGACACGTGATTGGACACGTTCCTCAAGTTCAATAACTCAGGGGGCACCGGTGGGACTTTGTTATAAGGAAAACACCATATAGGTACATAATCACAAAAGTATAATAAATGAAAGTTCACAAACACAGTTAACACAATATAGTAAAATAAAAGAAATTTTACAATGTTCGATCTGTGCATAAAAGGTTCTGAAAGGAATATTTTAATTGTTCAAACAAGTCGACAATACAAGAAAAATAAATTGAAAAAGTTCGCAAAGTATTTTAAAATTGTACAGAAAAGTCAACAAGTTGTTATTAAAGTTACACAAGACACCAGATATTTTAAAATATTAAAATACAAAATGCACAGAAAGTATTTAAAAGGTTCACACAAAACAAGTAATATCTTATGAAAGCTCAAATAAAACATGCGCAGAAATACTTAATAAGTTCTTAAAAGTTTTCAAAGTTCAGATAAAAGCGCGAGAAATATTTTATGAAAGCCTCATAAAACATTTACAAGTACAAAAATATTTTACAAAAGTTCAGTAAAATATCAATAAAGTAAAAGATTACAAGTCAGGATAAAACACAAACAAGGTAAAAGAAAGTAAAAATGTTCAATACAAATGTTTCAAAAGGAAGTAAAAGGTGCACATATGATTCACAAAAGTTTATAAAATTAACAATTTTTAAAAACTTACGGTCCATACACTTAAACTTATTTAACATATGTTCGATGAACATATGATCACTCCACTTATTATCAGAGGGTCAATCCCAGCTGATAATTTCACTTAGGGGTCGACGCCCTATTGTCAGCTGACCGAGGTCAAGCGTGACTCACTTCACTACCACAGCTGTGGCTTGAGGGGGGGCAATGACCTGTACTCAGCTGATGGCCGGGTCAAAAAGGAGAGGGTTCACTGACTCGACTTGGCACACTTTAGCCAATTTAAAACACTTGTATATATTTATTTATTTATTTATTTATTTATTTAATTTTTGGAGAACCGACAGCTTATAATAAACACACTAATAATACATATAGCTACAAACAGCCAATTAAAGGTTTTCACAACTAATGACAAAATTTGACAAGCAAAAGACAAAAATACAATCAAACGCTCACATAAATCACAACGCAACGCAACGGTTAGATAAAAACATACAAATAACAATTACACATTAAAGAACCTGTCACTCAACTGGCGCCTAACACTCGCTATACTAGTGTTAAACAGATCAAGATCAAGCACCTTAGATAACTTGTTAAAGTTGTTACTCGCCCTTAATATAAATGAATTTTGGCGATAATTTGAGGACGCATAGGGAAGGGACACAAGATCATGAGATCTTAAGTTTCTATTAGGAGCTCTGAGACCTATAGATGATAGCAGCTCGGGGCAATCAATAATATTTGAAGTGATTTTGAGTAAAAACACCAGATCTGCTATTTCACGCCGATTACTTAAGGGCAATAGGTGATGTTTCCTACATAAGGATATGTAACTCGACGAATCATATGGTTGCCGCAGCTTGTAACATAGGTATTTTAGAAACTTTTTTTGGATACGCTCGATTCGGGAGATGTAACAACCATACCGAGGGTTCCACACCTGCGAGGCGTACTCCAGATTGCTACGCACATAAGCACAGTACAATATTTTAAAGGTCTTAGCCCTTGCAAAATCTTTAGAACTTCGCATTATAAAACCGAGTGACTTGGAAGCTTTGGCAACAATATGATCTACGTGGGCATCAAACAACAGCTTACCATCATGCATTACTCCAAGGTCACGTATAGTGGACTCCCTTGGTAGGACTTGGTTTTTCAATTTATAATCATATGCGACTACAATGTGTTTACGAGTAAAAGTCATAACACTGCATTTGGTAGGGTTCAAGTCAAGACAATTGGCGATACAATAGTCCTCTAAACGACTAAGGTCACGTTGAACTTCAGCAGCATCAGCAGCAGATGCTATCTTAGCAAAGATTTTCATGTCATCTGCGAAACAAAGTAGTCGCGACGATTGAAAACAGGACTCGATGTCATTTACAAAGACCAAAAACAGCAGTGGTCCAAGCAGAGAACCTTGCGGTACTCCACTTGGAACGGTAACCCAACTAGATTTATAGTTGTTAGTGACGACTGCTTGCGAGCGATTTGCAATGTAAGATGAGAACCATCTAAATAGGTCGCCACTAATACCAATATGCGACAACTTGGTTAATAGATGTTTATGTGGGATCCTATCAAAAGCCTTGCTGTAGTCAGTGTAAATGACATCGACCTGATGTCCCTCGTCCATAGCCTTTGTCAGAAAGTCGCTAAGTAATACAAGATTAGTGACTGTGGAGCGACCCCTCAAGAAGCCGTGTTGCGTAGCACTTAATGACGCTCTGATTGCAGGATATACTTGACTGTGAACTACTTTCTCCAGGACCTTCGATAAAATGCATAGTTTAGATATCGGCCTATAGTTAGATATGTCGGTTTTGGGTCCTTTCTTGTATACAGGGGTTATGTACGCACGTTTCCAAATGTTAGGGACTATGCCACATGTAAGAGACTTCATAAATAATATTGTTATGGGTTTAGCTACAGTCTTTGCACATTTTATAAGAAACGAAGCAGGCACACCGTCAGGACCCGCAGACTTGGAAGCATCTAATGCTAGAAGAAGTTTTGTCACTGCTTCGGTATTTACGTCTATGCAAGATATATCTGATATGGTTGTTGAAGGATGATGCGTCGGGCTTGTAGAATTGGGGCTGCCAGAAGATGTTGCGAAAGTGGAGAAGAAATAAGAAGAGAAAGCATCACAGATAGCTTCTCCTGTATTCACGACTACCCCGTTATAAGATAAACTATTAGGTAAGCTATTAGAGTTTAGTTTAGATTTGTGATATGACCAAAAATATTTAGGATTAGATTCTATTGATTTCTCCACTTGTTTAATATAATTATTGTAACACGTAGCTTCAAGAGATTTTACTCTCTCACGTAAATATTTAAAAGTAGCAATGTCAGATATGTTACCATAAGTTCTAAATTTTCGCAGGTACTTAAACTTTTCCTTAATGGATTTCTTTAACGCAGAAGAGTACCAGGGTGGAAAATGATTACCATAAATAAGTTTAGATGGAATGTATTTAGCCCTAAGCGATTCAAATACGTTATAGAAATAAGACACACCATCTTCAATCGTCAATGGTGACAAAATAGCATCCCAGTCAATGGCAGATAATTCATTGTTAATGGAGTCATAGTCACCCTTACTATAAATAAAGCGGCTTACTAATGCACTTTTCAATGGTTTAAAAATAGTAAATTTCAAATCAATGTACAGGGCTCCATGCTCATTATCAATTGGAACCAACGCGTTGTTGCTACAATCAAAAACTGACACATTTTCATTAGATAATACTAGGTCAAGTATTCTACCGGATGAGTTTGTAATATTATTAAATTGGCTTAGGTTAAAAGCATGAATTTCATCGACTAAAAGAGTTTCATTTTCAGATCTGTAGTTATAAGGCGATAACGAACCATCGTTATTCAAGTTCCACTGGATTTTACTCATGTTAAAATCACCTACTATAAGGTATTTATCATTAGGATAATCATTAGTTATACAACTTAAATTAGTTAAAAAATTTGATAGTTGTTCGGAAAACGTAAAACCCTGACCTTCCTTACATAGATAAAGTACACAAATATGCAGATTTGTAGGTAATTTAGAACCTCGCTGCTTAATCGAGACTGTTAACCACAGGTCCTCGGCGCTAGAATGAAAGGAGGGTTGTGGGGTGACAGCAAGTTCCTTCCGGGTCGCTATAAGTACTCCACCCCCTAGCTTTTGACCGGTAGATGCGTAATTGCGGTCGCGTCTCCAGACTACATACCGATCATCAAATAACTCAGAGTTATGTATCCCATCCAATAACCATGTTTCCGAGAGAACAACGAGGTCATAATCACTAGACAATAAATTACGTAAGAAAATATTAGTTTTCGTACGTAGGCCTCTAGTATTTTGATAGTATACTCTCAGTGTATCACCACTGAAGTTATTTTTAGACGCCATTATAAAGTAATCGGAAAAACAATATAGCAAATATAATTAGTTTAGTAAGACCCAATATTAATTTACAGAGTGCATGGCAAGAGTAGTTTAATTTGTAAATATTAGATAACATAAGCAGGTAGTCCAAAGCGAGCGAGTAATAAATAAACTTGGATATAGTGAGGTGGCTTGATGAGCAGTATAAGCGCAGCCTACTGGGGGCAATAACCGGTTTGCGATTAGATAAGAAAGAATAATAGCGGAGTGCGAGCATCAGCTGAGCGCAGGTAGCCGTAGTAGGTAGTACGGCGCACGGTGGATTAATGCGTGGTTTAGAACCAAAAAAACAAATGTGTTGCGGCGTGAGTGTACGAGTATGCATAGAATTACATGATAAACAAAGTGCAGTAAAGAAAGTGATTAGACATAGGATTATACAAAATAAGTTATTGACTAAATAATTTTGTTTAAATCATTTTCGGTGTTAATTATCAGGACTTTGGATGAATCGTTTCTTCGAACGTGGATTTTGCAATACTTCACCCAAACGTAAGAATAGTTCTTCTCAGTTGCCAATCTCTTAACTTTCGTTAAAAGCTTCTTATTTTCTTGCGTGAGGTGGTCGTTGATAAATATTTTATGACCGCTGGGGAATCCAATTTCGCTGGTGAGCAGGGTTTTTTTGAGACGGAAGGCGGCAACAAAATCTTCTTTTACATACCGATTGGCAAAAGTGATCACTATATTTTTCTCTTTAGAATCAAAGACGGGTACACGAGCGATGTAATTTATCTGTTGTTTAATAATATTGTAGCTGATAGCTTTACCGATTTGTTCGGCAATGGTGAACAGATTTTCATTGCTTTTTAGGGGTACCCCTTTTATTTCAACATTATTAATGCGAAACCACTGCTCTTTTGAAGCTAATTCTTTTTTAAGATCGTTAAGCTGGTTAGTGGTTTCGGCAAAATTGTGTTTAAGTTGATCGAAATTAGATACCGACTTCTCGACGACCTCCAAGCGTGTTGAATGATCCGCCAAAATTATGCTGTCGTTATCAATTCGTGTCTTCAGCTGGAACAATTCATCCTTTATAGATTTTACCTCGTCTAATATTAATGGTATGCTTATGAGTTTTTGCCCCTGGTTGCGTAACTCGTTCATAATTGAAGTGAGGGTAATAGGTTCATCAGCTGACGGTTGAGTCGGTGCAACGGGCACGCTGGTCAGGTTACTCGGAGTCGACGGATTTTGGGCAGCTTTCGAAGCAGACGACTGATTATGGGCAGACTTCTTGCACTGGGGACACTTCCAGGCCGCTCTTCTATCGTGACCAAGCTTCCTGTAGTTATATTCGGTTATGTTTGCACATACGAAATCCAGATGATTTTCGCACGTTGAACACTGCACTCCATCATTAAAGGGCTCCATGCACACATCACAGGTCTGCATTTTTGTAAAATTAAGCTAAGACAAGCAAAGCTGAAATAAAAAGTCGTAAATCGTTGAGAGATTTGAACGGTAACTAGAACGTGCGGCGTGCGTGTCGAGCAAGCGTTCGACTGAGACTGTTTACTTCTTCCTTGTATCCTGGGGACTTCTGGCCGACGACTACGATTTTACTTGAAATCTGGCCTACTTATATTCACATTCGATGCGAAAATTCGGGGGTCACAACTCTCGTGAACCACGCAGAGCGCGCGGCGTCCGGCCAATCAGCGCGTTGTGGCCGGTGCATCGTGCGTGCTCGCTCCCTCTGAGCTGCTCTCGCCCCCGCCGCCCCCCTGCTCTTCACCCCTCTCTCGTCTTAGTTCTGTTTTGTGGTTTATTGTGCCTCGCCGTCCGTAACATTCTCCCCCCAGCGAGTGCCCGCAGCTTCCCATAAGGTCGGGAGGATGGCGAGCTTCTTCAGTGGCCTCCACAGGATGCCTTCGATTGATCGCACCCTTGCGCTTCTGATGATGCCGTCTGGTCTGGGGGAGGCTCGTTGGACGACTCCTCGGGGCTTCGTGTTCTGTAGTAGGTTGGGGTCGACGACGACGACCGGGTCTCCAACCCGCAGCTGGTTCTCCTGGGTCCTCCTCCAGGCGCGTCTGTCCGCTGGGGAGCAGGTCCCGCCGCGTGGGAGGCCACTCGAACTCCCGATGAGGCAGCGGTTGGGAGTGAGGGCCCCCGGGTGCCCGATGTCCGCTGGCACGTGAGTCAGAGGTCGGCCGTTGACGGCGCGCTCGGCCTCTGCCAGCAGGGTCATCACGGTCTCGGCTGTGGTCACTTGCTCGGAGAGGGTCCGCCCCACAGTTCGGGAAAGGGCAGCTGAAGGGTTTGGATTCGGAGGTGGTCATGTACCCCTTGGAGGGGACAGTGGGTGGCGCCTCGCGGGCACGACTCGTTTGGCACCGGGGCGCCACACTGCGCACCTCAGGGCGCAGTCTTTGGATGTGGTCCGGCAGGCCTGGGTCATCATGTTCGGTTGTGTGGGCTGCCGGGTCCTCTT
Organism: Athrips mouffetella; assembly: GCA_947532105.1. Classification (NCBI taxonomy): domain Eukaryota; kingdom Metazoa; phylum Arthropoda; class Insecta; order Lepidoptera; family Gelechiidae; genus Athrips; species Athrips mouffetella. The sequence goes on from OX383965.1 coordinate 967,738, forward strand.
CGTTCTCGAGGCGTTGGACGTGCGGTGGTTCTGGCCAGACTTCTTTATGTTCGGAGGGGAAGGCTGGCCCGCAGTTCCATAGATCATCTTTGGTTACCGGTTCAGTGTGTCCGGCGTCTAGGCCTGAAGACTCGGAGATGTGCAGTACTTGCTCTTCGCCTACCTGGAGTCTGGTCCGTGGTAGCGCCCCGTGGAGCACCCAGCCCAGTGAGGTGAGTGAGGCTGCCGGTTCGTCGCTTCGGCCGGCACGCAGCTCGCGAGTCGCAATGAGGTGCCAGTTGTTGGCCCCAATCAGGAGCCCCGGTTTGGCGCCCTCGCAGCAGTCCAGGAGGTTCAGTTCTCGAAGGTGGTCGAGCTGGATGGCTGCTGGATAGACGCTCTGCCCCCGGATCGCCAGTTCACGCACGGTCCGAGCGTTGATTAGGTGTTCGTCCGTCTCGCGTCCTCTTACCCACAGGTGTAGGCACTGGCTGTCTGTTTCGGTGGTGGTGGCTGACACGCCGCGCAGGTTTAGTGGCACCGTCTTACCTCTGGCACCGATGCGGCGCGCCAGCTCTTGGTCGACCAGGGTGATCGTCGACCCCTCGTCGAGCAGCGCGTGCGTCTTCACTGTCCCGTTTGGCCCCCTGATGCTGACTGGCATGATCTTCAGGAGGACCCTTCCATCGCTGTTCCCGCAGTGTGAAGCTGCGGCGACGGTCTCATGGTCTTGTTCAGGGCCAGGTTCAGGTTCAGGCCTCTCTGGATCTGGTGGCATGATGGCTTGTGTAGGGTTGTGCAGCAACACGTGGTGAGAGTGCGGGCAGTCCCGCATTGAGCACTTCTTTGCTCTGCACGCCTTCCTGGGATGCCTGCTCGTCAAGCAGCGGAAGCAGACCTTTTCGTTCTTAGCCCACTCCCATCGCTCGGCGACGGTCATCCTCTTCAACTTCTTACACCCATCAGGGAAGTGGCCACCTCCGCAGCACAAGCAGGTTGACGCCTCCTCGTGCCCAGGATCAGCGGTGGTGGTGGCGAAGACCCGGGCAGACTCCCTCTGCCATAGTTCCGGTCGTCGCTGGTTCTGAGTTGCCTTGGCGTGGGCTGGTGCCGGTTCGCGCCTGGGCGGCTTGGAGTCAGACTTGAAGTAGGTGGTTTGCATGGCATCCTGGGCGTCCTGCATCAGGTAGCGAGCCACGGCGAGGATCTCAGGCTCGTTCGGGTCTTCTAGCTTGGACTGGATCCTCCAGAACTTCCTTACGGTCGGAGTCATCTTATTTTTAATTTCTCCGGACAGGCTTGGGTTCATCAGGAAGGTTCGGTTGGCCACGCCCTCCAGGACGCAAACGATGTTCTGCACCTTGAGTGCAAACTTGTTCTGCTCTGACGCAGACTCCCCTTGGTCCGGCAGTCTGTGTAGCTCGTTCAGTACCTTGTTTATTACTTCGTTAGGCTGCCAGAAAGTCTGCTCGAGAGTTTGCAGTATGACGTCTGGATGACGAGCGGTGTAGAGTAGCGACGAGACGCATTCCCTCGCCTCCCCCCGTAAGGCTATACGGAGGCGGCCCAGGTTCTCGATCGGCGAAATCCGGTAGAGCGCCGTCGAGTCGCGCAGTGCCGCCTTGAATGGCAGCCACTCGCTGGCAGCCCCGCTGAAGTGTGGCAGCTCCAGCGCCTGGTGGGACTTCGGTCGCATGTCCGTCGGATGTTCGTACCTCTGCTCGTACGGTTCATACTGTAGCCGCTGCAACGGTGGTTCAGTGTGTGGTCGTGGTTCTTTCCACACGTTCTGCTGAAGCATCGGCTGGGGTGGCCGCAGCGCCTGGACTCCCTGGTGGTACGTCACGTGGTGAGGTTGTATCAGACGCTCCGACATCGGTTGAGGTTGGCTGCAGATCGGTTCTAATATAGCAGCGTTGTAATGTTCATACCCGTTATGCTGCGGCGCGCTGTTCTGTTGTGGTTGGCTGTACAGCTGTTGGTGCGGCGCAGACATGTGGTGCTGACCGTTCGATGTCAGCGGTGGGTTGTCGGCGCGGTGCGGCGACGGCTCGTTGAAGCGTAGATCTGCTTCTGTTCGGTGCTGCCGGTTCTGTGGCAGCGGTGGTCCGCCGTGGTACGGCGGGGTGTGGTGCTGACCGTTCGGTGTCAGCAGTGGTCCGCCGGCGCGTGGCGGGTCGTCGAGGTGTTGCTGGGCCCCGACGAGGTGCTGCGACGGTGGCTCGACGCAGCGTGGTTCAGGTTGATGCTGACCGTTCAGTGTCAGCGGTGGGTCGCCGATGTGTGACATCGGCTGGTGGTGTTGACTATGCCACGTCAGCTGAGGGCCGCTGTCGTGTGGCGGCGGCTGGTGATGCTGACCCCCCTGGGCCAGCGGTGGGCCGGCGTGGGAAGGCAGCTGGTGATGCTGACCCCCCTGGGCCAGCGGTGGGCCGGCGTGGGAAGGCAGCTGGTGATGCTGACCCCCCTGGGCCAGCGGTGGGCCGGCGTGGGAAGGCAGCTGGTGATGCTGACCCCCCTGGGCCAGCGGTGGGCCGGCGTGGGAAGGCAGCTGGTGATGCTGACCCCCCTGGGCCAGCTGTGGGCCGGCGTGGGAAGGCAGCTGGTGATGCTGACCCCCCTGGGCCAGCGGTGGGCCGGCGTGGGAAGGCAGCTGGTGATGCTGACCCCCCTGGGCCAGCTGTGGGCCGGCGTGGGAAGGCAGCTGGTGATGCTGACCCCCCTGGGCCAGCGGTGGGCCGGCGTGGGAAGGCAGCTGGTGATGCTGACCCCCCTGGGCCAGCGGTGGGCCGGCGTGGGAAGGCAGCTGGTGATGCTGTGGCGTCGCCCCGGGTAGAGGCGCCTCCTCCCCCCGTAGTTCGGGCCGGGCGTGCTGGGTGAGCGCGTTCTGTTCCGCTATCCAATGGCCTGTGCGCACGCTGGCAGGAGGCGTGTAGTCCCCACGACGGCTGCGGCGCTCCCTTCGGTCGTCTTCTGTGTCGGCGAGTCGGGCCTGTAGTATTGCCTGAGACGCCGCTTCGTCTATCGCGAGGTCCCTCAGGCTTTGTTCGTATTCTTCCTGTCGCTTTAGGAAGTCTGCTTTCAGCTTGCTCCGTACCTTGTCCATGGCGGCTTTGTCCATTATCGCCTTCTCCCTGGCTCGTACCGTTGACACAACTGAGAAGACATCGCTGGCGGCGCGGGAAGCTCGGCCTTGCTGCAAGGAAACGACTCCGGTTCTGCCCCGTTCATGGGCTGAGTCGCTTGTGGATCTTCCTTGTTCTGGGGCTGAGGACACGCGGTGGCAGTCGCTGTCTTCGTTGACGAAGTCAATGTTCAGGGCCGGATCAGTTCGGGTGGTGTCCGGGTCCCTTTGGTACTGGAAGTACGGCAGGTGTGGGTTCTTGGCCATGATTGCCGAGAGTTGGGCTGAAGTCTTCACGTCGTGCGCGTTGACAGGGTGCGTTGAAGGGCCGGCGTAGTGGCCGGAGGTAACGCCGGCTGGATCAGTGTAGCCGGCGGTTGCTGCACTCGGCGCGCTGACCAGGTCGACTAGGTAGTCCGCAGTCATGGTGCTCGGCGAGGCAGGTGCTTGGCTATAGGCAATGAGCCCAGCCAGCTGAGGGTGGGCGCCGTTCGTTAGGGCGCGCAGTTCGGTAGCGTCAGCATGGTACAGCGGAGCCCCGGCGGCGGGAGCGCCAGCCGGGCATGGCGGAGCACCAGCATGGCGCAGTGGAGCCCCGGCGGCGGGAGCGCCGGCCGGGTGCGGGTGGGCGCCGTTCGTTAGGGCGCGCAGTTCGGTAGCGTCAGCATGGCGCAGCGGAGCCCCGGCGGCGGGAGCGCCGGCCGGGCACGGCGGAGCACCAGCATGGCGCAGTGGAGCCCCGGCGGCGGGAGCGCCGGCCGGGCATGGTGGAGCACCAGCGTAGTGCAGCGGAGCCCCGGCGGCGGGAGCGCCGGCCGGGCACGGCGGAGCACCAGCATGGCGCAGTGGAGCCCCGGCGGCGGGAGCGCCGGCCGGGCATGGTGGAGCACCAGCGTAGTGCAGCGGAGCCCCGGCGGCGGGAGCGCCGGCCGGGCATGGCGGAGCACCAGCGCGGTGCGGTGAGGTGCCGGCGGCGGTAGCGCCAGCCGGGCACGGTGGAGCACCAGCGCGGTGCGGTGAGGTGCCGGCGGCGGTAGCGCCAGCCGGGCACGGTGGAGCAGCGGTGGCGTCGGCGGCGTCGGTGCCAGCAGGGCGCGACGGCGCTGCAGCGTTCCGGCGTTGACGGGCCATGCCAACCGGCAGCTCGTCCCGTTCCGCCTGGCTTAGCCCAGGCTGGGACATCGATGGTGCTTCCATCGCGGATTGACTGCGTGTCTTAGTCATAGTTCACACACAAAAGTTCAATACACAACACAGTCACAAGTTCACAATACAAAATAGTTCAGTGGTAAGTCGGCACAGAGTTACAGTTCGGTACCAATATAACAAAGTCCCAGATCCGGCTCGAAGGACCATAAACTATTGAAGACGGACGCTTAACTGTCGATCGGGATCGGTTCCTCAATAGCAGCCTAGAAAAGCGAGGACAGCTCTGCCCAAACACGTGACTACAGGGTTCGTATCAAGGATCATACAATATGATACGTAGACACGTGATTGGACACGTTCCTCAAGTTCAATAACTCAGGGGGCACCGGTGGGACTTTGTTATAAGGAAAACACCATATAGGTACATAATCACAAAAGTATAATAAATGAAAGTTCACAAACACAGTTAACACAATATAGTAAAATAAAAGAAATTTTACAATGTTCGATCTGTGCATAAAAGGTTCTGAAAGGAATATTTTAATTGTTCAAACAAGTCGACAATACAAGAAAAATAAATTGAAAAAGTTCGCAAAGTATTTTAAAATTGTACAGAAAAGTCAACAAGTTGTTATTAAAGTTACACAAGACACCAGATATTTTAAAATATTAAAATACAAAATGCACAGAAAGTATTTAAAAGGTTCACACAAAACAAGTAATATCTTATGAAAGCTCAAATAAAACATGCGCAGAAATACTTAATAAGTTCTTAAAAGTTTTCAAAGTTCAGATAAAAGCGCGAGAAATATTTTATGAAAGCCTCATAAAACATTTACAAGTACAAAAATATTTTACAAAAGTTCAGTAAAATATCAATAAAGTAAAAGATTACAAGTCAGGATAAAACACAAACAAGGTAAAAGAAAGTAAAAATGTTCAATACAAATGTTTCAAAAGGAAGTAAAAGGTGCACATATGATTCACAAAAGTTTATAAAATTAACAATTTTTAAAAACTTACGGTCCATACACTTAAACTTATTTAACATATGTTCGATGAACATATGATCACTCCACTTATTATCAGAGGGTCAATCCCAGCTGATAATTTCACTTAGGGGTCGACGCCCTATTGTCAGCTGACCGAGGTCAAGCGTGACTCACTTCACTACCACAGCTGTGGCTTGAGGGGGGGCAATGACCTGTACTCAGCTGATGGCCGGGTCAAAAAGGAGAGGGTTCACTGACTCGACTTGGCACACTTTAGCCAATTTAAAACACTTGTATATATTTACTTCTTCCTTGTATCCTGGGGACTTCTGGCCGACGACTACGATTTTACTTGAAATCTGGCCTACTTATATTCACATTCGATGCGAAAATTCGGGGGTCACAACTCTCGTGAACCACGCAGAGCGCGCGGCGTCCGGCCAATCAGCGCGTTGTGGCCGGTGCATCGTGCGTGCTCGCTCCCTCTGAGCTGCTCTCGCCCCCGCCGCCCCCCTGCTCTTCACCCCTCTCTCGTCTTAGTTCTGTTTTGTGGTTTATTGTGCCTCGCCGTCCGTAACAAAACCTATGTGCAAAATATCATGTCTACATCAAGGAAAATTATGGTCTATGAATTAAGTGAAAAATGTGAATTTTTGTAGCTTTTTTTCATTGATATGCCTCCGATGTCTGTCTGTCCGTCTGTCAGCGGGCTGTATCTCATGAACCGTAATATGTAGAAATACGATTTTATTACGAAATGTGTATATCTTTTGCCGCTACAACAACAAATATAAAAAAAAATAGGGCTCCCAAACAACTAAAGGGGGAAACGAAATAAAAATTTTGACCTACCCCATCGAGTGGGGTATCGTTGTTTAGGGTCGTTGAGTAGATACATACGCTATTTATTCTTTGAAAAAATATTTAAAAACAAAAGAAAAAAGATGTTATCAAAGTCAGATTTCTTTTTTACAAAATTTTATTTTAGTATCTCATGTACAGTTGAAATTTTCACATTTTATGTATTTATCTTGCTGTTATAACTAAGTATAATATGGATAAAAGAAAATAAGGGAGGCTTCGCTACTACAAACGTGTTATTATGCGATTTTTGCTCGATTTTTTGTTTAACCTCTGTCGTAAAAACGGGAACAGTTACAATTCATTACATTAATTGTGTATAAGCTATAAAATAACAACAAATAATAAAACCTCGTCAAGTGCGAGTCGGACTCAAAAAATCTAGCACAGTGAGTTACTATAGAATATTATTGAAGGAAAAGTAGAGGGCAGAAGAGGAAGAGGAAAACCAAGACGCACTTATTTTGACCAGATAAAAGAGAGGGTAAACGTCGAGTCTTATCAGGATGTCAAATCATTGGCAGAGGACAGAGAGAAATGGAGATTGCTCCACCGACAAGAGCGCGGCTCTTAAATATGAGAAGAAGAAGAAGTTACTATAATTTCAACTAATACAATCAATATTTTGTGGTGATACGGAACCCTCGGGGCGCGAGGCAGACTCGCACTTGGCCGGTATTTTTATTACGTCAATTAAATTGAAAAATGTGAATACTTTTTAGATATTCTTTTCTTTTTTTTAAATTTAACATGTACCTATGTTTAAAATTTAACATGTACGGTCAACCGCTAGTCAGTGGAAACTTTTTCAGCTCTATTACCATGACATAAAGTCCAAAAGTGTTTCTACTGATGTGCTGTTGAGTGTACCTATGAAAAATTAAGTACCTACTCTAATTTAATGACCACTTCGAGTCCACAATAAAAATAACAATGTTAAAAAAAACCCGGCCAAGTGCGAGTCGGACTCGCGCACCGAAGGTTCCGTACCATCACATAATCATAATTGTGTTAGTTGAAACTTCAGTAAGTTAATGTGCTAGATTTCTTGAGTCCGACACGCGTATGACCAAATTTTATTATTTGTTGTTTTTTTATAGCTTATGCACTATAAACATACCAATTTTCAAGTTTGTAAGTTTTCCCGTTTTTTAAATATAACTAAAACAAAAATCGCCTCCGCGACCATTCTACTTGACTCCTCTCTTAAATGAATGTTCTTGAAACGGGAGCTCACCTCAATTGGTTACCATTAGTTGTGAGAAAAGTTGTAATATTTAATGATTTCAGACTTTTCCCTTTATTTGTACTGTGAGACGTAGCTTCTGGCCAAATTTAATAATTTTAGGTCAACGGGAAGTACCCTATAGGTTTTGCTTTAGTGCATAAATGTATGGAGATGAGCACATAAAATGCCATATCTTTTGATTGAGTCGTTTTAAAAAAAAAAAAAAACAGATCTTGTGTGGTTCATAGACCCTAATATATGGTATCAATTTCAACCTGATACCTCTATCCGTTCGTGAGATAAAGGGTCTTGACAGACAGACAGACAGACGGACAACAAAGTGATCCTGTAAGGGTTCCGTTTTTTTCTATTGAGGTACGGAACCCTAAAAATGGCAGTGGCTCTTGTCGAACAATCGTCTGCCACTTAGGCAGAAAGGGATTCAAAGACCACGAACGAACAAGGATACTTACGTATACATGGCCCCACGTCGATGGAAACACTCGCCTAGAGCGGGTCTATGGAGTCGAAATAATTTTTTCGAATAAAAATTCGGAAAAATTCGGGCTTGTTGCTTGTTTGCAAAACCAATAAAAATTCACGCTATATACATACTGTTGGTATGGTTAGTGAAATGGAGGCACCTTTAGGTTTCAAGGATTTGTTGGTGATAGGGCTTTTGTGCAAAGTCCGTCTGGGGAAATACCACCCCCTTGCCTTTTTCTGCCGTAAAGCAGCAGTGTTTGCACTGCTGTGTTTCGGTTTGAAGGGTAAGGGAGGCCGTGAAATTACCGGCACATGAGACGTACCATCTTAGGTCTCGGGTTGGGTAACGCGGTTAGCTGTCTTATTAGTGTCAAATATGGGCGGTGGTGACCACTTACCACCAGGTGGCCCACCTGCTCGTTTGCCCACTTGCGACATAAAAAAAACCGGTCAAGTGCGAGTCGGACTCGCGCGCCGAGGGTTCCGATATACCTATAGTATTTTTGGAAGCAATAAAGTCCATTTTCAGGACCGCAAAACTAAATTTGTTTGTAAAGGTTTTTTGCAGATTTCTGAAAAACTGTGCAACTTAGAAAGATCGTTTTATTTTTGCTGTAAAGTTTATATAAACTTCTGTCAACTGTAATTAATTCAGATTTTTCCTTACTCAAACTTCGGAGATAAGGGGGGGGGGGAATGGTATTTTTCTTGACATTTTTCATCATAACTTTAAAACTAAGAAATTTAAAAAAATACAAAAATATATTTTAAAATGTACAAGTAAAGCCCTTTCATATGATACCCCACTCGACCTAGTAGCGACAATTTGAAATTTGGCCCCCCCTATTTTGGCCCCCTTTATATTAATAATCATACTTTTTTCAAAATTTTTTCTTGTGCAATTAAGTTGGGCAACTATATTCTAAAATTATTCCAAATTTCAGGTTGATAGCATAAGTGGTTGCTGAGATATAGAGGTGTGACAGACAGACGGACAGACAGACAGACAGAGCGGCACCATAAGGGTTCCTTTTTTTTACCATTTTGGTATCGGAACCCTAAAAAGAAGGAAGTATCCATGCACGTGAGCCCTCCAGTTGTATGAAATTTACACTTAATCTCTTTCAATAATACCGACTGATTTTCTGATATTGCAATATCTTTAATCTTCATCTTAATCTACGGAGCATCCAATTGCATTAACATTGCCATTCCCAAATATTTTATTGTCATATTATGCAACAATATTTATCACAAGCTTTTGTAATTCGTTAAGCTGTACTTACGACTTACGAATGGCATTTCGAAAGGACATGTCACATAAATAAGCAAGGATACGGGTTGAAAGTTGACTGGAGTATTATTAGCTCGCTTCAAGTAGGATTCGTATATATCCGGAACTTTATTGACATTTCGATAGTTGCTAACCCTCGCCGAAGAAAAAGGGTGTTACAAGGTTTTCGGGTAATTTTTTTAATACTTTTGTAATCACAATGCGTTTTTAAACTAACTTAAAATATTTGTTCGTTGTTTTGTTTTGCTCCTACCCTCTTACTAAATTCTAAAGTGTCCGGCCGTATTGAATTATTGTTGTTATTAAATTGTGTGAAGGTCTCTGCGATACAAGCGTTGCTTAGTGCAGAGATCGATGTCAAATTAATTAATTATGGTAGTTCCTTTTAAAATAACTATTCAACCATAGGTGTTCATGTTAAGTGATGTTAATATTAAGTAGATTTAAGTGATTGTTGTGAAATACCCACCCAATTATTTCATCTGTGCACCTACTGTAACATCTTGGTATGTTTATTAAATGAATTTTTATTTATTATTTATTTATTCGTATACGGTCAGTCTTAGGCTGAAGTAGTTTTAACTGCCAGTTGTACAGAGTGTCTGTAAGGTTAAAGCCCGTTTAAATATATTGCTTTCACTTTCTTCGTCCTCGAACCAGAAATACAGCAAAGTTTAACCTAAAATAAGTTTTGGCAGTTACCAGTAAAAAAATCTAAAATTCTAATAAACTAAAAAAAAATCTTAATTCTCTAATTTAATCTAAAAGTCTAAAATTATGTTATAATTTAATTTAGCGATAGTGGGTCGAGAAATTGTCTCTTTCTCTATCTCAATCGAAGATGTTCTTGATCTGTAGGTAAATATTTAAAAATAGGAAATAAGTACGTAGGTTAAAGCTTAAAACCCAGAATACTAAAAGTAAAACGATAAAACAACAATAAGGTGTTTGAAATAGTCGCAAATGAGCTGTTAATTGTACGTACAAGTCGTTAAACTGAAAGTTTCAGGCACAGCTTAGACTATTTTGAACCCTAGACGGGATTTTATTACACATAAAGGATAATTGTAGCTTTACAGAGTGTACTTATGTTCAAATGACTTTTGAGGCTTAAATTTAGAAAACTAACTTTCATCCGTGTGGTACAGGCAAAGAGCGGTACTAATCCATCTCTACCCGTGGGTGTCGTAAGAGGCGACTAAGGGTTTATGAACCGGAGGATGGGCAGCAGCATCTTTCTGTGTATCGTATCATCTTACATACTGCGGTCACCAACAACAGCGGTCGCCAGCAGTAAGGCTAGAAAATGGTAAATTCCTTACTAAATACCACGCGCTTTTACTGGGGTTCTGGGGGAGCTTTCTGTCCTGTAGTGGACGTTTCATGGATGTTATGATGATGATGATACTGAACTTTCGCACAGTGACTTCGCCTGCTTAGATAGAGCTTCAGTTCAGAAGTAATCCACACAAAATTATATGTCTAGTGGATATGTCGCAGCCATATCGTAGAAAACGCTGGATACATAACGGCGTGGTCGCCATTTCACATAACGGCGGCGCCATTTCACAAAACGGCGCGTAATTCGCACGCTCGCTTCGCTCTCTCGGCTCGTGCGTGGTGGTCGCAAGGTAACCTAACCCACCCGGTCGGTTAGTTTGGTTTTACCTTAGCTAACGAACCTAAAATACAATCTGGCGACGCTCAGTGATTGCAATCTGCCGATGACGTTATACATAATGGCGCCTGTTTACATTTGGCCGGCCGATTGTAATCCGGCGGGTTATACGATTTGGCTGCGACAGATACTCGTACATTGCATTAAAACATATAAATGCTAAAAAGAGAGGTGACTTTTACTATGCTGATGTTGCGGTCCTATGGTATCCCACTGTTACAAAAAATCATGAGGAGGTTAATTTAAATTTAAATAAATAACTCTCACAAATCACATATAAGCCGAATGCATCCGCGACGGTGGGCGAGAGTCGTCACCCAATGGATACCACAAAATGGCCAACGCCGCAGGGGTAGACCACGAAAAAGGTGGCGTGACGATTTGGACTCGTACCGTCGCGATTGGCCAGAATTCGCTATGGACGGCGACAGTTGGAGGACCGAAGGGGAGGACTTTGCCCAGCAGTGGGACAGTATAGGCAAGCGAAAAAAAAAAAAACTCACAAATCAAATCAAATGTAGTTTATTCATTGTTGGATATTAAAATCTCTTAATGACGTCAGCTAAACTACATCGCTTCACAAACAAGGTGGCGCCATAGTGGAAAAAAAAGAAGCGACAATAAAAACCTTAGATAAAAACCCACGCGCTCTTTCACACACAAAATTACTTTACTTGCCCCCAGGCAAAATATATCTTGAGATCGAACACTACGGTGCTGTAATTTCAATTTATTTGCGATACATTTACCAACCTTCTCAATTACGCAAGATTGCGGTCAGGTTTCTGTTGTTGTTTGGACGACTAGTAACAAGAAAATTATGAAATATTATGAAATTACTTACTTCTTGTTACTTTTAATTTTATTTACCGATAAAAGCGGGTGGCTCAATCATTAGTGTAGGCAACGAAGCAGTTGACCCCAACATTAATTTCTCAGGCAGATTTTATTTGACAGGATGATACAATTGATATATGGATGATAATTTTGGATTTTTTTATAGAAGGTTTGGCTCATGTAGTGTAATACCCCAGCAAAGTTTCATCGACTGAGGATTTAATGCGGGGGTCTTCATACAATAATCCGCTTCGTTGCCTAGACTACATAGCGACCTAAAGAAAAGACAGAGAGCCGTCGCAAGTCATTTAAGAAAAAATATTAGTCCCGTGTGGTATCGGCAAAGATTAGTACCAACCCATACATACCCGTGGGTGTCGTAAGAGGCGACTAAGGGTTAACTGGAGGATGGGCAGCAGCATCCGCCTTTGTATCTAACATCTTACTTACTGCGGTCACCTACAACCGCGGTCCATGGTGCCAGCCGTAACGCTAACAAGCGAGACGACTATGATACTTCCCCTCCTCATTTCTCCAGCAAAAGCTAGAATTCTGGAGGGAGCTCCCTGTCCTGTAGTGGACGTTTTATGGGAATTTATGATGATTTCATTAGGACCTCATAGTAGATGTGTAGGTAGCTGCTAAATACATAAAACTTACGGTAGTGTCTATTCCGCTTGCATGCAAGTAGGTATTTTTTTGTAAAAAGGAATCTAGCAATACTAAAAAGTAAACACATATGTAAGAGCTTTGGTCACAAAAAAGAAGATATTGCTATTTTTACTGCCATTTCTACTTAAGTCATTAGCGCCTACCACGCGTCTCTGGCTTTTCTTCGTAAGAAGTCAATTATTTTCTTATTGTACGTAAACGGTCGTAAAATATTTGATGTTAAGAACTTTCTTTTTTGTTTGCAAAAATCATATTTACGGAATCAGATTCATTATTATTTTATAAAGAAAAAATATTTTGTGCTTCAAACGAAGCGCAAAATTGTGGTTTAAAATAAAATATATACAATAAAACACAAATTACTTACTCGTATATCAGACACGAACACAGACACTGCTTACGAGCAAGGAAACAATCAGCATAGTCTTGTATGATATGATCTATCTACAGGGTTAACATTCTACATAACCCTCTTGTTTTGGGGCAGTCGGGTAAATATTACTAGCTGACTGCGCATTTTGTATATTTTCTTTTGGTTTCTACCTTTGTTTGTTTATTAGTTGAGACACTAAAGTTCATATGAAAAGCACCCTAGGAATGTGTTATGTAAAAAAAGTATATAGACTAGATGACTACACCAATGACAATGGGGTATAGTGCGCTAATATTCCAGCGAAACACAAGAAACACATTTTTAGTAGGCCGACTTTTAAAGTAGGCCGTTCTGCAGTGGTTTCTTGCCGTTTCTTTGACCCTGCCATAGCACGATCCGAATCGGTAGTGGACACTGAGCAAGGAACCATATACGTTTTAGTAGTAGACTCGCTTTATTTGCATTATATTCTGCGTATTATATACTGCGTATTGTATACAAGTATTCTGTAAAGAATCTACGTTGAATAAATAAATCTGAATCCCAACAAAAATAAACCAAAATGATCGAATATGAACCCAAAATAAGGTTCCTAAACCATACAAAATCTAAATCAAATCGATTGATTTATTTCTAAATATCCAACCTTACCTATAATAGTTAGTAAATTTTAATATTATTCAGCACAGAGAGAAAACGAATGATTAAAATAAACAACTGATTACTTACAGAAAAAACAAAAAAATAATTCAATCAGTCTGCTTCGAAAATCATTCGTGCAAATTAAATATCGAAATACTTAAGTACGTTTCTTTCTCATTTCATTTAACACCAAATTATAATGATCGTGAATCGTTCGAGATATGATTGCTATGTAAAAAGCAAATTAAGTGTAATTTCATGACATTTTGACAAATGATCTCATGGTTTAAGGTGTTTTTATTTCATTCTTGTTTTTAGTAAAACATATAATTCAATTTATTTATATTTTTCAAACAGACTAAGAGTAAAGGTGCTCCCACACCGGTGTTTGGAAACATTTCCAAACAATTATATATATCCGGTGTGGGAGCAATGGTGGAAATGTTTATAAACGTTTCCAAAAGTTTAGAAACGTTTCAGATACAACCCAAAACAATAGGAATGTTTAGAAACGTTATCAAATAAAATCTGTTCCTTACAGTTGACAAACGTCTGTAAACATTTATAAACAAAACATTTAGTAACATGGAGAAAAAAAAACTAAACTGTTTGAAATTGTTTGCGACAGTTACAATCACCTGTGTGGGAGCACCTAAAGAAAACATAATTTATTAGACCAGGCAAACTGAGATTCTTTTTGTTGCTTTTAATTTTTTAATGCTAAAATATAAATAGGATAATTTTTAGAGCTGTAGCCAATCTGTAGCTTTCTCTAGTCTAGATATTTGCCTTTCTAACGACAGATGCTATTCCATACTAGATTTTTTTTTAGCATTTTGACCTCGATTTTGACTATACGTACATGTTTTTATGAGAATGTTTTCCAGTGACTAAAGATATGGATAACATGGGTCTAAAAAAGTGATGCACAATTTACAAAATCAAAATTTATCAAAAAATAAAAAGAAATAATAAGAATAAAATAAGTCTCGGAACTACGAAAAATTTGAATTTTTAATTACACTCTTAATTCGATATTCGAATCTGGATTACTAACCTTGTAATTTTAAGAAGCCGTCGACTGGTTTGCGGCCAGTTAGGTAATGTTACGTAGCTATTTTGTGCAGGTTGGCCTATACTAACCGCATTCACTTTCACCTACTAAGTCTCTGATGTGATATTATTTTTTCCGCAGATGCTGACTCGGGAGGCAGTGGCCGTTGTCAAACCTGCCAGTGTTTTAGCTGTAAGGCTGTATGGTGCAAGTGTCTGTGCCTAAGTGCGAGTGTTTTGTTAAGTGCAATTTTTGAACGGAAGTGCTTTTTTAATTTTGGAACGATGGTGAGTTTTAGTTATTAATTTTATTACTTAGTTTTTATTAATTTTAATTTTATTTTACATTCATTAATTTAAAACGTCAATATTTAACTCTTTCGTATGCATAGTATTTACAATATTTTTTTTTTAATAACCGGGCTATGAGCAAAATACTCTTTTACTTCCGGTAAGCAGCTCTATCTACATTCTAGTTTTAAGGGCAAGTGGCTCCCTTGAATTTAAAAAAACAAAATATAAATTATTACCATACAGAGTTTGAATAAATACAACTTTTTAAAATTTTAACAAAATATTTGTCTTTCCCGGTCATGGGGAGCTAATTTGTTATAAGAATTTAAAATTCCTAAAAAATAAGTTATGGCATTGATTTTAAGGGCAAGTGGCTCCCTTAAATTAAAAAAAAAAGAAAACAAAATAATAATTACTACCGTTATACAGTTTGAACAACTTTTTAATTTTTTTACAAAATGTTTGTCTTTCCGGAGCTAGTTTATTGAATTTCAAATTTGTAGAAAATAAGTTATGACATTTATTGAAAATATCAAAAAAGTTGAATAAAACTTTCTAAGAAATGGCATTCTTAGAGCTAAAATACCTGTTTTGATTCTTTAGCTATTTATCAAAGCTTTTACTTGACTTTCATGATATCACTAGCCTACTGCCCCGGGTCCGTGCACGTGACAAAAGTCCGTATTTTCGTCCCGCTTCTTCTGGGCAAGCTCGTTCCATCGTTCGATCGAGGTCAAGAGTAAGCCCATTTTCTATAAAATAAAAATTCAACTGAATATGGCTTCGGCGGATATGATGATGATAAAGGCTAGAGAAATGATGATACTTAATAATGTCACGTATTTAGATACAAATTTTCATCCCCCAATGAACTTACTTAGGGGATGAATTTCTAAAAATAAACATGATTTCATTTTGAATTCCTTAGCATGAGCCTGAACATTAATTAAATATTTCTTACTGCTAATTTTAAAAATGCAGAATTTTATTTTACAGGATTTTTGAATCGTCTTACCTTATTTAACACCCTGTATACAAGGTGTAAAAAAATTAAGCACTATTTTAGCATGTTACTATGAAACTGAACTAAAAAGAAAATAATTTTTTTTTACTGTACCAGATGTTAGCGCATTTTGTATGGTAGGTAAAACTCGTATTTCGACCTATGTTCCTTAAAAAATGTTGTTTAGTTTCATAGTCTAAGTAACAAACAACAGGCTATACATTGAAAACATTTATTATTTACCTGTATATATGGTGACTTTTAATTAGTTCAGAAAAAGGTATGCAAGTACTCATGCTACTGAACAACTTTTCCCAAGAAACATAGGTCGAAACGAAATATGAAAATCAAGTTTTGTCCTCCCATAGAAACTGCATCAGCTGATAGCGCATTTTGTATGGGAGGTCAAATTAGATTTTTCGTATTTCGACCTATGTTCCTTGGGAAAAGTTGTTCAGTATCATGAGTACATGCATAACTTTTCCTATCAAGAGCTAATTAAAAGTCACCCTATATGAAAAATATGAATTCTTTACTATAAAATTCAAGCTATTCGTAGAGAAACCCGTCGTACATTTACATTTGATCATCTAACTTCACCTAGAAGTCCTTGAAGGCACGAAATCGGTCATAATGGTCAATTTCCTCCGCGCTAATTGCCCACGCGCACATCGCCTCTTTACAAACAATAGCGCCACAATGGGTGCTTACAAGACTCTATACAGCTTCGAATGGAATAAGGAATAGGAAGGTGTTTATATTTTAATCAGATTATTTTCCTGCAAGTTAAGTACCATGAGTAAACACGTGTTCTTACACATATAAATCCAATACTACATCCGAATAATACATTCGATACTTGTAGACGAGCAATATACTTTAATTAATTCTTGATAGCAAAAGATATGCATGTACTCATGATACTGAACTATTTTTCTCAAGGAACATAGGTCGAAATACGAAAAACCAAATTTGACCTCCCATACAAAATGCGCTATCAGCTGATGCAGAGGTCAAAACATGATTTTTGTATTTCGACCTATGTTGTTCAGTATCATGAGTATATTCACATCTTTTTCTAAAAGTCAGCCTATATAAAAAAAGGCAAGAAACCACTGCAGCACGGCCTACTTTAAATAGACGTAACATATTTGACATGACATATAGACGTTCTTGGAATGTATTTAGTGTCAATTGACACTTGGCCCGGGTCTCAGAGTAATCTGAAATTTCTCCTTTACAATGTAGATGTTTTCGGGGATGAAAAATAGTTTTACCTGCGTTCTCACGGCCGCGAAATACTTATGGTTTTCTCAGTGTACTTAAAGAAAGAAGAAAATTAAATCTAGCTCCATTAAGTAAAACAAGGTTAATGTAAGATTATTTCGAGCATTACACACCACACTGTTTGTTTGTGTAACACAGCTCAATCTTAGATTAGGCTTTTCCAAGTTAGTGGCCAGTGATCATAGAGTAACACGATTTTCGCGCGCAAGAACGGGCTAGCGCGGTTTGACGCGTTGCTCTAAGCCAGTGATGTACGAAAATTGAACAACCTGTCATAATATTGGTCATCAGATATGTATATTCAAAAAGTATTTATTTTTTTGACCTGATTGCCTTTTGCCCACTTATTAGTGAGGTCAAAAGCAACAACTTTTGTTAACAATGCACAAAAAACGACTTTGCTAACAATGCACAAAAAATTTTCGACTCTCCATACTAAAGTGGTCACATGACCGACCCATTTTGTATGGGAAGTAGAAAATTTTTCGTGCGTTGTTAGCAAAGTCGTAGAACAAAAGTTGTTGCTTTTGATCTCACTAATAAGTGGGCAAAAGGAAATCAGGTCCAAAAAATAAAATAGTATGTAAGATTTGTTCTTCTTCATCTTGTCGTGTGGGTTGCAAGGTCAATGACCGACCTCGCAAACCCTAATGTCAGATTGTTGAGCCGCCGAATGCCTCTGACATGGCTGATTGACAACTACATCCATAGATAGTAGTCGGGACCAACGGCCTAACGTGCCTTCCGAAGCACGGAATCATCTAACTTTTCGGACAATCAGGTGATTCATCCTGCAATGTCCTAACCAAACCGAGGAGGTCGCACAAAGGGAGTTTTGTTTGACAGTGTCCCCACCGGGAATCGAACCCTGAACCTCCGGATCGAGAGCCGAGCGCTCTAACCACTACACCACAGAGGCTGTTGAAATGGCATGATTAGTAAACGTAACTAAACAACTTTCAGTATATAAAAAAAAAATCGGCCTCTCCATACGAACTGTCCAATTAAGTTTGCAATTTGGTATGGAGAACCCGATTATTTGTTCGTTAGCTGAAAGTGGTTCAGTTACGTTAACTGATCATGCTCTTTCAAATTTGCCAAACTGTCTTTAAACTGCCTGTATAAATAAAGAAAGGATTTATTTTAATATCGTCCTTATGTTTGACACACACATAACCTTAAATACTTTCTTTTTACGCCATAAAAGATTAATAACAATGATAAGAAGACACACGGACCTTTAAAATGAGTTAACCTTCCCCTTTAAAGCTTTAGTACACACGGCCGCACATCGGTAGAAACACCTTTGGACCTTATGGCGTGGTAATAGAGTTGAAAAAGTTTCTACGGACCGACACGCGGTTGACCGTACAAAATTACATAACTTAAAGCGGTTTTTGCATCATATAACGTTTGTAACACTGAAAATATAGGACTTGAAATATAAATCAACAAGTACAGTCGAGTACACATCAAGCTTTTTTATAGTCGATGGGCTGGCTTACTCTTGACCTCGATCTTGCCTCAAGGGCAGAGATGTGGTCGACTATGGAATGAGCTTGAGAAGAGCTAGGAAAAAAACCGGCTAAGTGCGAGTTGGACTCGCGTACCGAGGGTTCCGTACCACCACATAATATTAAATGAATTAGTTGAAATTTCAATAACTTACTGTGCTAGATTTCTTGAGTCTGACTCGCACTTGGTCAGTTTTTATTATTTGTTGTTATTTAATGGCTTATGTATTATAAATATAAAACTTTTTTACGCTTGTAAATGTTCCCGTTTTTACGTTAGAGCTTATACCAAAAATCGAGCAAAAATCGCCTAAAAACATGTTTGTTGTAGGGAATTCCCCCTTCTTTTTGTTTTAATTTTTAGTTTTTGTTGTTATAGCACCAAAAGAAATACAAAATCTGTGAAATTTTCACTGTGTACCTATTCGAGGCTAAGCAGAAGAGAGCCGGGCAGACACGGGCAGTCACGGACTTTGTCCGCCGCAGAACAAAAAGTCTGCCGTCTGCTGTGCCTATTACGGTTCATGAGATACATCTCGCTGACAGAAATAAATAGAGTCCCGTTTTTCACCCTTAAGTTGTGGAACCCTAAAAATCAACACCTTATAAGCTTGAAGAGCTCTATATTGCCCTTTTACACTATGTATGTAACTAGCACGAGTGATTTGCACAAACTACTTGGGAAGGCCCCTTATTGTCAGGATATTGCGCAAGTCATTGGACCGGTGCTTTTTTTGCAAGTTTACTTTAACAATGCGTTAAAGGAACGAAAATCACTCATCGCAATCTAACCAGCGGTTTTTCCACTTTTTAGGGTTCCGTAGTGAACAAGGAACCCTTATAGTTTCGTCATTTCCGTCTGTCTGTACCCTTAGTACTAGAAAGCTCTATTTTGGTATGGGTATACGGTATACATATAGGGTGTCTTTTAATTAGTTCTTGATAGCAAAAGGTACTGATGATACTGAACAACTTTCCCCAAGGAACATAGGTCGAAATACGAAAATCAAGTTTTGACCTTCCATAGAAACTGCATCAGCTGATAGCGCATTTTGTATGGGAGGTCAAATTTGGTTTTTCGTATTTCGACCTATGTTCCTTGGAAAAAGTTGTTCAGTTTCATGAGTACACGCATATCTTTTGCTATCAAGAACTAATTAAAAGTCACCCTATATAAGTCACGCCGACAAAGTGGTAAAGTAAAATCTAGAGTACCTAAGAGTAAAGTGGGGGTGCATTTCTTTTTCTTTTAAACTTCGGAGATAAGGGGGGAACGGTATTTTTAAGAAATTTTTCATCATAACTTGAAAACTAAGAGTCACTAAAATATTAAAAACCTATCTTGGATTGAACAAGTGAAGCCCTTTCATCTGATACCTAATTTGACCTGGTAACGTCAATTTAACATTTCGACCCACTTAGGCAACAACCTTTACAACAATAATAATCATATTTTTATAATTCTTTTGTTTGCAATAAATAAAAGTGGACAATCATATTCTAAAACCATTCCAAATTTCAAGACGATAGCATTAGTGGTTGCTGAGATATCCAGGTGTGACAAACAAACAGACTGACGAAGTCGCACCATAGGGGTTTCGTTTTAACTTGTTTGGTTCGGAACCCTAAAAACGGTAATACAAATTTTTCCAGACTTTAGACCTAGCTAGAATCCATTTTTGACCCTGAAAACCCAACAGTATATGATTATGTGTATAAGTGTGCTTGTTGAAGCTTCTACTGGCGCAAGGCACAAGTCATTATGTAAAAGAGCCTTTATTTAGAAATATAGACCTCAAACAGTCAGAGATGTAGTAATATAGTATATTGCGTACCGACAATGTGCCCAACTACCTATTTCTATTCTCATATAACTCATTGAAGTTTCTCAATAAAGAGCGACAGGCAGCTTTCGTAGGCTTGTATGACTACAATACACAAGCCCATACCATACATACATACAGCTGCCGTATTCCAGCGAACTACCGTATTCCGAAGTGAAACTACGATAATATCGCGCAGATAATAAAATTAATCTGTGGCACAGAAAAATAAAGGCACTTAGAAGGAGGATTGAAGAAATAATTCGTCACTAGGTGGTGTAGGCGTTTTTCTATGGATTTGACAGGTTATTTTGAATATTTTCTACGGATCATCGATGATGGGGTTGTGACATGTTGGCAGATGTCATAAATTAGCAAGGTACGAAACTTAGACTATATAATACTAGGTACGAAATCTTTGGTCTATGGTTTGTTATTTTTTGGCGGGAACTCGACATGGGCGTATGCCTGCTTAATTGAAATTTTGGTTTTTTGTGCATTTAGTGATTTAGTGGATAATAAAGATAGTGTGTTATGCAGTAAATTTACTACGGAGTGAGCAGCTGATGAAGATTTCAAGTGATCTCGTGTTTAAGCCCCGTTTGTGTTGTCCCAAAAAGTCACAAACATTTTCCTTCGTAAAGTTCACTATCGCTTTACGAGGGAAGCAAAAAGAAAGACAGATTAGACATCAGACATGGCTGTATGGGCTTTGTACTCTTTGCCTTTCCGAAAGGAAGAATGAAACCAAAAAAAAAAGGTCTATGGTTCGGCCTTTAACAAGGAAATTCCCATACAAAGCTAATTTCCGAACGTAATTGTTGTTGTCAATTCGATAATATCGGAGCTCCGATAAAACTTTGGAATACCAACCCTGTATTCTTCGTTTGTATATTGTTATACAACATTACACTATCGAACGAGAAATGTTTACATGTATTTTTGTAACCGCATTCTCGATAGTGGCGTTTATAAAGGTTTTTGCAGCGGCAAAACTAATGGGAAAATTAGTTTTTGTGACCGTACCGACCTTGCCTGGTTGCGCATTGTCAGACCAACGTTTTGTGGATCTAACAGGACACTACCCTCGCTAGAATGTTGCAAATTGCTTCTACTCGAAGACGTAGGATAAAAAAAAATTGTTCTTATTTCTTTTTATCATTTTTCCTTAATTATAGCTTAGACCTCGTGGGGTGCTGGCAAAGAATAGTACCAACCCTTACATACCCGTGGGTGTCGTAAGAGGCGACTAAGGGTTATAAACTGGAGGAAGGGCAGCAGCATCCTCCTTTGTATCTAACATCTTACTTACTGCGGTCACCTACAACCGAGATCCATAGTGCCAGCCGTAACGCTGACAAGCGAGGTGACTATGGTACTTCCCCCAGTGGCGTATTTACGAATCAGGCGCCCCCCCCCCCACAATTTTTTTTCGCGCCCTCTATCTAGATGTCAAAACACCAGCCAATTGCGAGTCGGACTTTCGCACTCGGTGTTCCGCTATTACCAAGCACGTAAATACAGAAACTCTTAGAAGCGGACAAGTCGTAACGCAAGCAGACGCAAACGCGACCGCAGCGAGCGCGATTTTTGAAAGGCAATAGTACAACTTGGCTACTTTCACAAATAAACGCGAGCGCAGCGAGCGCGAAATTTTTTGCTAGCAAAAACGCAAATTGAAAGAAAATAACTCATTTTGATGTAAGTGCGGAAAATATGTTGGGAAATATTTGAGTAATCGAACAAATATACGGTATGGTATATTGTATTAAAATCCATTGTGGACGTGCTATTTTTCTTTATAAATTTAGATAATATCGGTCGATGGCCTATTTTTGACATAAGTATACCAAAAGCCTAAAAGTTTTTTTCTCTAAGTCAGAAACTTTTTGAAATAAATGAGACGCTTACGTAGGTTGCGTGTGCTATTGTTTCAAACGACAGCCAAAAAACCACCGAGAAACCATTCATCCGCGCCGCCCCTCGGCCCGTGGTCAAAGTTGACGGACAAAAATTTTTTTTTTAACAACCTTGTTGGTAATTTTGGTACTTATAGTTTGTAAATTGATAAAGTTTTCAAAATAAGTAAGTAACGTTCAAAATATAGAGCTTCCTAAGATCTAGAACTCGAACTTTGATCTTAAGACCTATATGTGTTAGATAAGGGAGTTTCCCAAGAGTGCTACCTTTTCTATGAATAAATTTCGATTAACAAGTTTTCCAATTTTTCGATTTATTCAAAGGTGGCGTCTGGCGTCTCTTAAACGAAAATATGGAGAAAAATCATAGCGGAATAGCAATTCTTTACCGTCACGGGCACGGACACACGCACACACCGCCGCCGCCGCGGTGCCGAAAGGGCATGCAAAGATACATTATACAGGGTGTTAATTTGATTGCGTGCCATAGCTTAGGGGGTGTTTGAGTAACGATAATGGAACTCAAAAAAAAAAAATCCTGCTTAATTTTTATTAACTCCATTGAAACTAAACTAACGCGAAGGGCAATGACCTAAAGCACCGCGCTATCAAAAGCGCGCGAAAGAGTTTCAGTTATGTAGTTGCCTACCTTATCCACTGATACTGCGTACCACTGATGCTCCGTCCGGGTCATTGCCTTCTGCGTTCGTTAAGTTTCAATGGAGTTTTAGTTTTTTTTTAAGTAGGATTTATTTAAATATTTTTTTTGTGTTCCTTTATCGTTACTCAAACACCCCCTAAGCTATGGCACGCAATCAAACTAACATTCTGTATAGGATGAATTTTAATTAGTTCTTGATAGAAAAAGGTATGAATGTACTCATGATACTGAACAACTTTCCCCAAGGAACATAGGTCGAAATACGAAAATCAAGTTTTGACCTCCCATAGAAACTGCATCAGCTGATAGCGCATTTTGTATGGGAGGTCAAATTAGGTTTTTGTATTTCGACCTATATTTCTTGGGAAAAATTGTTTACTATTATGAGTACGTACATGCATATCTTTTGCTATCAAGAACTAATTAAAAGTCACCCTATATAGGGTGATTTTTAATTAGTTCTTGATAGCAAAAGGTATGCATGTACTTTTATGATCACCCAAAAAAAAATTAAAATAATTTTTTTTTTAATTAGCCGTTCATCAGTTTAGAGTACTTTAACATTGTACACTCAAATACAGGGTAATGTAAGGGACAGCTTTCCTAAAACTGAAAGGACTCGACGAAACTGAACAACATTCAGTGAAAAAAAATTTCAGGAAATTGAAAAATATCAGCATCTCCATACAAAACTTTAAAATTGAATCGACGTTTATATGCTTCACTGAAAGTTGTTCAGTTTCGTTGACTGATCATGTCCTGTTAGTTTTCGGAAACTTGTCTTTTACACCCTGTATTTAAGTTTATAATGTTAAAGTACTCTAAGCTGATGAGTGGGTCCGTGCAGTAAATTTATACTTTTTGGAAGGCACAAAGTACATCGCTATAAGTTCCCGAGTTCATATAACCCGAATCTATTCAAGGCGCGATTGAATAGGCTTCTTCTGGGCATGCAGTGGCGTGCACTCCATACATGCAAAAAAGCTCTGCATACCCTGTGGTCCCAGACGATCAATACAAATGTGCCCCTAAATATAAATGATAATGTTAACTTTACTATAATAACTCCCGTAAAATGAAATTCTCGTCAAAATGTCTTTGAGTTGGCTTCCCATATATATTTAGTTACGCGCCATCTATGCTTAACGGTAAACACTCGCGTGTAGCACCGCAGCGCTCTGTAACTACGGGGCGCCCCGTGCGCAAAAGCAGTACTAAGCCCTGCTTATTTTTCATACAAAGCATCTCGTTAAGTCTCGTGTAGTACACAGCAAAAGTTTGTCTGTGTGCGTGAAAATGTATGCGTGTGTAGCGCTTGCAGAAGCTCAGCTTATAGTGCGACCCGTCCGAATTGAGAAGCCGTCAAAGTGTCGCTTAGTTGTTGAATATAGAGTGTCGACTTGTTTAGTCGAATTGACCATCTCTATGTTTCGAATATAAAACCGATATAGCAGTTTTTACGTCGTTGATTCGATAAAGAAAATGTAAATAATACAACATGAAATAATTCGTAAATTAAATTTATTTTAATATTTTATTAATTAGCGCAAATTTATCAATCTTTGGATATCATGGACCTATTAGGGTCGCGTTTCAAAACAGTGAGCATATTCCTGACAGCTGGACATCCGTATAAATTGGAAAAAAAAATTGCATACCCTGCCTAAAATCTCTGTGCACGCCACTGTGGGCATGCTCGTTCCATCGTCGACCTCATCTCTGTCCTTAGGTCTAGATCGATTTCAAAAAAGAAGCTGCTTCCATATTTTTAAACCTGCTGTGCGATAATTTTTTTTAAAATAAATACGGAACCCTATACGCCACGCACTTGGTCGTTTTTTATTTTATTATTTATTAAGGTAACGTTTTACTCAATTTGGTTACAACTCTACAGTTTAAATGCCAAAGTTATAAAAAATCCTGAAGATATACGAAATGAAAATATCCTATAAAGAATCATAAGAGGAAGCTCACAAGGTGAAGTAACAAAATCTAACAGAATAAGTTTATCGAGCGTAGCTCATACAAAAACTATATTTTCTTCGGTCGAACAAAGTACTTAATTTCTTTTGGTGGCTTAGAGACTCAAAAAGTATTTTGGCCAGTTCTCCCTTCCATTCACATTCGCAAGCTAGTCGTTGATAATGTTGTTAATTTAATTTTAGTATTCAAGTCAAATCAAAATATCATTTATACATTTATCATTTGACAAACCCGTTGGTGTGGTTGGTAGTGATGCTGCCTCTCACGCCATGAGTCGCGGGTTCGATCCCCGCCCAGGGCAAACATTTGTGTGATGAGCACGAGTGTTTGTTCTGTGTCTGGGTGTATTTTTGCTTTGCCTAGTCAGATGACCTTGTGTGAAATGTCCCCCAATATATATATTTTATTTATTTATACATTGTTGGATATTAGAATCTGAATGAGTCTTGATAATTCACGTGGGCGTAAGTTGAAAAATTTATTCACTGTTCATTGCTTTTCTGTTATACTATAGTTCTTGTACTAACGAAACGGCCTAGCCACATATTTTTCCAAGGTGTAGATTTTGTGAAGTTAGGGCTTGTTGAGTTAGAAGCTGGGCTCTATATGAGATCTGATAACTTTTTGAAAATGCAAGCTATATTGTCTCGTCTTGGCCACAAATGTTTTTGGTGTGATTTCATTTCTTTTTGTAAGTTTCATAGTACTTTTTTATTTTTAATTATTTTGTTTGTTCGTTCGTTCGATCGTTTGTTTGTAAAAAGTGGTGTCCTTTTTAAATGGGGGGGGGGGGGGGGGGGTAAAAATTTTAACTAATAATCCTGAAATACGTCTTTTATTATTCATATTTATAACAAAGAGTGTGTACTAGCTTACATAGCAAATTTCAGCTTTCCAGGACTTCGGGAAGTACCTTAAGAATTTTGATGACCATCAGTGAGTCAGTGACGAAATCAGGTTTTTTTAGATATCAATAAAATCTAAAGTATGAAAGATATGCAACTGTAACTTTATGGGCTTATTAAGTCCACTATTGGTATCATATCCTGTAAATTATGTTCATGTGGTATAATCCAAACCCAAGATATGAGGGTTCAGAAAAACTACAATCCTCTTCGAAAAAAGGTAGGGAGAGCCCTTGCGCCCCAGATTAGTAAGTTAATGTGCCTTGCGCTTCGCTTGGCTCGTCTTGGCGGGGGCATTGCCTTGCCCCCAGATTATGTTCACTTAAAATGAATGGATCTATACTCGTACTTATAGACAGCTGAAATTATTATGATTTTACATCTATGTCAAAAGCAAATGTCAGAAAAAAAAACCGGCCAAGTGCGAGTCGAACTCGTCGTATTAGCAGTGGCGTGCACAGAGATTTTAGGCAGGGTATGCAATTTTTTTTTTCCAATTTATACGGATGTCCAGCTGTCAGGAATATGCTCACTGTTTTGGAACGCGACCCTAATAGGTCCATGATATCCAAAGATTGATAACTTTGCGCTAATTAATAAAATATTAAAATAAATTTAATTTACGAATTATTTCATGTTGTATTATTTACATTTTCTTTATCGAATCAACGACGTAAAAACTGCTATATCGGTTTTATATTCGAAACATAGAGATGGTCAATTCGACTAAACAAGTCGACACTCTATATTCAACAACTAAGCGACACTTTGACGGCTTCTCAATTCGGACGGGTCGCACTATAAGCTGAGCTTCTGCAAGCGCTACACACGCATACATTTTCACGCACACAGACAAACTTTTGCTGTGTACTACACGAGACTTAACGAGATGCTTTGTATGAAAAATAAGCAGGGCTTAGTACTGCTTTTGCGCACGGGGCGCCCCGTAGTTACAGAGCGCTGCGGTGCTACACGCGAGTGTTTACCGTTAAGCATAGATGGCGCGTAACTAAATATATATGGGAAGCCAACTCAAAGACATTTTGACGAGAATTTCATTTTACGGGAGTTATTATAGTAAAGTTAACATTATCATTTATATTTAGGGGCACATTTGTATTGATCGTCTGGGACCACAGGGTATGCAGAGCTTTTTTGCATGTATGGAGTGCACGCCACTGTGTATTAGTTGAAATTACATACATACATACATACATAACATCACGCCTCTTTCCCGTTGGGGTAGGCAGAGACCACAGTCCTCCACCTGCTACGATCTTCACATACTTCCCTTGCTTCCTGTACTTTCATCAATCCTTTCATACATGCTCGTCGGTTTAGGGTACTTTTAACCTGGCCTTAGTTGAAATTTCAGTAAGTTAATGTGCTAGATTTTTTGAGTCCGACACGCGCTTGACCAAATTTTATTATTTGTTGTTATTTTATAGCTTATGCACTATAAACATATCAATTTTCAAGTTTGTAAGTGTTCCCGTTTTTAAATAGAACTAAAACAAAAATCGCCTCAGCGACCATCCAACTTGACCCCTCTCTTATATGAATGTTCTTGAAACGGGAGCTCACCACAATTGGTTACCATTAGTTGTGAGAAAAGTTGTTATATTTAATGATTTCAGACTTTTCCCATTATTTGTACTGTGAGACCTAGCTTCTTGCCAAATTTCATAATTTTAGGTCAACGGGAAGTACCCTGTAGGTTTTGCATTTTTGAATAAATGTATGGAAATGAGGACATAAAATGCCATATCTTTTGATTGCGTCGTTGTAAAAAATTGAAATTTTCAGATCTTGTGTGTTTCATGGATCTTAATATATGGTATCAATTTCAACCTGATACCTTTACCCGTTCGTGAGATAAAGGGTCTTGACAGACAGACGGCCAACAAAGTGATCCGTTTTTTAGGGTTCCGATACCAAAATGGTAAAAAAAAGGAACCCTTATGGTGCCGCTCTGTCTGTCTGTCCGTCTGTCTGTCACACCTCTATATCTCAGCAACCACTTATGCTATCAACTTGAAATTTGGAATAGTTTTAGAATATAGTTGCCCAACTTAATTGCACAAGAAAAAATTTTGAAAAAAGTATGATTATTAATATAAAGGGGGCCAAAATAGGGGGGGCCAAATTTCAAATTGTCGCTACTAGGTCGAGTGGGGTATCATATGAAAGGGCTTTACTTGTACATTTTAAAATATATTTTTGTATTTTTTTAAATTTCTTAGTTTTAAAGTTATGATGAAAAATGTCAAGAAAAATACCATTCCCCCCCCCTTATCTCCGAAGTTTGAGTAAGGAAAAATCTGAATTAATTACAGTTGACAGAAGTTTATATAAACTTTACAGCAAAAATAAAACGATCTTTCTAAGTTGCACAGTTTTTCAGAAATCTGCAAAAAACCTTTACAAACAAATTTAGTTTTGCGGTCCTGAAAATGGACTTTATTGCTTCCAAAAATACTATAGGTATATCGGAACCCTCGGCGCGCGAGTCCGACTCGCACTTGACCGGTTTTTTTTTGAGGTACGGAACCCTAAAAAAACAAGTTTGCAAAACAATGCTATTCTTTCCGTCAAACTATACTCTGGTTTTAGTGTCATGGCTGCAAAAAAGATTGGTATTATTGGTAAGCGTTGGAATAAACGAAAAAAATGGAATTTAGCTACTTTTGATGCTGACTGTACATAAATTTATATCTCAGGGTTCAAAGTTTAACATGTTATAGAAGAATCGGCAATTAACAGCTAAGGGCTTACATCTGTGGGTTGGTAATTAGGAGAACACCCAATTATAAATGTTGGTTGTGTAATTCTGCACCAAAACATGACCTACATCATTCTGTTATGAGAGCTTTATACAAAAACACAAGCTTTATCTTATTGTTAGATAGATGAAAGAAAATATAAAATATGCTTATTAGGAATTAGTACTTGGGTGACCGAGCTTCTCTCTACAATAGCCGCCTCAACATTAAAATATCATCATCGGGTGAGCAAGCTATGCTACCCGCCCACAGAAGGCGCTGTAGGTTTTTGTCTAAAACGCGGTATTTAAAAAAAATCCTTAAAAACACTAGGTAAACGAATTTTTCCAGACATGAGACCTAGCTAGATCGGTTTTTCGCTCCCGAAATCCACCGTATGGTAAATTTCATCGAAATCGTTAGAGCCGTTTTCGAGACACCGATTACAAATATAAATTATCATCATCATCATCATCATGACATCCCATGAAACGTCCACTATAGGACAGGGAACTCCCTCCATAATTCCAGCTTTTGCTGAAACAATGTGAAAGGGAAGTACCATAGGGACCACGCTTGTTAACGTTACGCACATGGACCGCGGTTGTTGGTGACCGCAGAATGTAAGATGATACGATACACAGAAGGATGCTGTTGCCCATCCTCTGGTTCATTTATTCATTAATCCTTAGTCGCCTCTTACGAAACCCATGGGTAGATATGGGTTGGTACTATTCTTTGTCGGCACCACACGGGACAACTACGGCGTACTATTCCGATACAATAGATATCGCCGTCAAATGGCTCTTATAAAAACTCTCCTGCTTTTCGAGATATTTTTTTTTGTATGGACATATCTCTAGGTTTTTGAAGCACTCGTCATTCACGTATTTCCTTTCAACAAACGATTTCAAACGTTTTCAAAGATTAAGTTTTTCTTTGATACGAGTAACTCTTATGAAGACGCACATGTATTCGTGCCGAGACAAAATGTTGCGCATATTATCTTTCGTACTCGTATAAAAATGACATACACTCAGTTTAAGAAAGCTCCACATTTTCTTTGTAAACGAAACTTAAGAGTAAATTAAAAAAATAATGACAAATAAAGAAACAATAGCTGTACCTAAAGGAGCTTTGACTTTAAAGAGGCAAAATAATTTTTGGATTTTATTACGCAAATAATATTTCACGTATTTCATCATAACATCCCATGAAACGTCCACTACAGGATAGGGAGCTCCCTCCAGAATTCTAGCTTTTGCTAGAAAAATGTGGAGGGGAAGTACCATAGTCACCACGCTTGTTAGCTTTACTGCTGGCAACGTATTTATGTATACTAATTTGAAATTCGGAATTTCAAGGTATCTGGGGTGTGATGTGATAGGGTGAAAGCTTTTAATAACAAAATTTTTGAAGTGAAAACTTCTTTAGCGGCGCTTGGCACTTTTTTAGATGGGTAAAAAAATTTAAACACACGTCCGATGTCGCGTCAGATCAGACGAAGATTGTCTATATGTAATATAAATTGTCATGTTTGTCTATGATAGCGCAATAAATGAATATTGTATGTACTTTTATACTGATAAATAAAACAATTCGTGCGAAATTATTCCCTAACCATTCCAAAATATTGAAAAATGCAAATTAAGTTTTCACTTCTGCCGGCACTCCCGGAGTGCAATCCGTCCTTTTTTAGGGTTCCGTACCTCAAAATAAAAAATAACGGAACCCTTATAGGATCACTTTGTTGTCCGTCTGTCTGTCAAGACCCTTATTCTCACGAACGAGAAGAGGTATCAGATTGAAATTGATAACGAATATTAGAGTTCATGAACCACAAAAGTTCTGAAAATTTCAATTTTTTTCCACCACACAACCAAAAGATATGGCTTTTTATGTCCTCATCTCCATACATTTATGCAAAAAAGGAAAACCTATAGGGTACTTCCCGTTGACCTAAAATTATGAAATTTGGCAAGAAGCCAGGTTTCACAATACAAAGAAAGGGAAAAGTCTAAAAACATTAAATATTTCAATTTTTCTCACAACTAAGAGTATCCAATTAAGGTGAGGTCACGTTTCAAGAACTTTTCTCCATAAGAGGGGTCAAGTTGGATGGTCGGGGAGTTTTTAAAATCAAAGAGCAATAGCTTTTAGTATATCGTATGGTAGATAGGTACGGAACCCTTAGGGCACGAGTCCGACTCGCACTTGGCAGGTTTTTTTATTTATTAATAAATCATTCTGGGTCCTTAGGTGGAACGTATATCATTTTAAAGGTAAGCAAGTACCACGTGCTACAGTATGTTGGCTCAAGTAACCCTTTCAACCCCAATGGTTATTTTAGTGGAATAAGCCCTCATAAGGATTTACAGACACGTTTTGTAAAGTGTGTGCCGCGATAAAATAAAGATATTTTGTAAACAACCGTCCGAGTAGTGTTGTCTAAGGCCGGTATTTCACTGGGATACCACGGTGGCGCGACTGGTTGCGCCACTGGTGTCCGTAACTAGACACCAGTAAAGACACCAGCAAAGACACACCCTGCGGCCACAGTATTAAGGGCTATATTTCACTGGGAGTGGTAGCGCGACCAGCATCCGAACTGGTTGCGCCGCCAAATTGGTTGCGCAACCAAACGGACACCAGGTGAGTAACTCTCTACAAGGTGTAACAAAAAGGGTATATCAACCCTGAAGGATGTGATTCTGCCCATGAAACTGAACAACTTACCCTAAAGTACATAGGTCGAAATACGAAAAAAAATTTTTGACCTCCCATAGAAACTGAATCAGCTGATCACGCATTTTTGTATTTGAGGTCAATTCTTTTTTTTCGTATTTCGACCTATATTCCTTAGGGAAAGTTGTTCAGTTTCATGGGCAGAATCACATCCTTCAGGGTTGATATACCCTTTCTGTTACACTTTGTATAGAGCTGTATACATTTTGTTGGTAGCGGCGACTGGTTGCGCTGCCATGGCGTCCCAGTGAAATACCGGCCTAAGGATAGTAACATCCCATCCCAGCCCGGGGTCACACCCTGCACACAACATACATCGAGCGCGAATTTGAAATTTGAAATTGGAAGGTCGCGCAGGCTCGCATATTCAGTACAAAATACCCTCAGAAGGAGCACGAGAATCTCGCGGGCGGGTGCGCGCGGGGGTGCGGGGTAGATTACAAGGGGGGCGAGAGTGTCCGTTCTGTATGATAGTACTATTGCTTTATTTGGTACCGGGGATGTGAATGGTAATTTACTACTGATTCAGGATCGGCGTCCATGTGACCGCCTCAGTACCCGACCAGCTCTAGATAAGTACCAAGTTTACATTAAAAAGAGTAGAAGGCGCACGGTCACCGCGTTGTCCACTATTTTCACTTCTGAATTTAAAATGTATAATACCGTCTTACTACAAAAAAGTTAGACATCTGTTGAACACTTGATTAAAAAAATCGTACCAAATAACCAAATAACTCTGTCTATGTCATTGATGCGCAGAAGTCAAAAATGACTTATTTTCTTATGACTTATTTCTGCGCATCAACTGACATAGCCAGTTATTTTGTGCGATTTTTTTAAATCAAGTGTTCAACAGATGTCTAACTTTTTTGGAGTAAGACCCTGGGTGTTCAACATATAACTTATAGTCCGTTTTTAGGGTTCCGTACACAAAGGGTGAAAAATGAGACCATACTAATATGCCTCCGATGTATGTCTGTCTGTCAGTCACCGGGCTGTATCTCATGAACCGTCATAGGTAGACAGTTTAAAATTTTCACAGATTATGTATTGTATGTGTAATAAAAAAAAATGAAGTGGAACTTTCCTACTAAAAACGTGTTTTTTGGGCGATTTTAGCTCGATTTCTGTTTTAGCTCTATTGTAAAAGTTACCGTTGTTGTGTTAATTTATATTAACATAACATCGAGCTAAAACCGCCTAAAAACACTTACAAGCGTGAAAATTCGTACATTTATAGTGCATAAGCTATAAAATAAAAATAAATAATCATAACTGGTCAACAGCGTGTCGGACCCGTGCGAATTTAATACGATTTCTGCTTGACTGTGCGTCCATAATTAAAACGATATTTTTATTATAATGGTACGGAACCCTCGGTGCGCGAGTCCGACTCGCACTTGGCCGGATTTTTCATTATTTTTAAAGCCGAGGCGGTGCTAGTCTGATTCTGTTGCGGTTAGTGAACTTCGATTTTTTGTACTGTTGAATATTTTAGGCACTAAGAAAGTCTGATGATCTACGGTAGTAACTAGGCTATATCTAACTTAACCATGTCCTACGAGGATGAAGCTGCAAAGCGGAAACGTATATGGTTAAAGCGTTTGTTTCACCAGGAAATATAATAATTATTTATTACACAACAAGAGCAGTAAACTACTAAATATCTGTTACATAGCATTGCAAGTAATAAGTAAAACATTTATACTAATAAACTAAGTCAATTAGTATTTGTAGCGTGTACCAGTTACGTTTCGTTACATTGTTTCCTCGAAATACGTAAAAATATACAACTGAAGCAGGCTGGAACGGAACGTGGCCAAAAGAGTTTCGAACTTATAATTAACAAACTAAACAAACTAAGCTGCATTACAGAAGTGTGTGTGTATTAAGACATATATCTCTTCTTACTTCTCATCTTGTTTTTTACATCTTGTTTTTAGGGTTCCGATACCAAAATGGTGAAAAAAGGAACCCTTATGGTGCGACTTTGTCTGTCTGTCTGTCACACCTATATATCTCAGCAGCCACTAATGCTATCGACTTGAAATTTGGAATAGTTTTAGAATATGGTTGATCAACATAATTCCATATGAAAGAATAAAAGAAAATTATGATTATTAATTTAAAGGGGGCCAAGCAGGGGGGCCAAATTTCAAATGGTCATTACGAGTACTAGGTCGAGTGGGTTATCTATAATATGAAAGGGTTTTACTTTACAATCTAAAACATATTATTGTATTTTTTTACGACTTAGTTTTCAAGTTATCAAGTTATAATGAATAACGTAAAAAAAAAATTCCATTCCCCCTCACTTATCTCCGAAGTTTGTGAAAGGAAAAATCTGAATTAATTACAGTCGATAGAAGTTTATGTAAATACTACAACGAAAATAAAGTGATCTTTCTAAGTTGCACATTTTTTTTAGAAATATGCAAATAACCTTTACAAACATATTTAGTTTTGCTTATTATATTGCTTCCAAAAATACTATAGGTATATCGGAACCCTCGGCGCGCGAGTCTGACTCGCACTTGACCGTTTTTTTTACTTCTCGTTCAAACAAATATGTCACAAATTTTAGTTAAGTAACCGTATAACGGAAAGGCGTGATAATACTGAAGGGCGTGAATCTGCACATGAAACTGAACAACTTTTCCCAAGGAACATAGGTCGATACACGAAAACCCAAATTTCACCTCTAATACAAAATGCGTTATCAACTGATGCAGTATATACGAGAGGCCAAAGATTAATTTTGTTCTATTCCTTGGGAAAAGTTGATCAGTTTCATGCTCGGCATGTTGGTCCGAGGTTTCATGCTCGGACCAAGTATAGAAATGGGTTAGTTTAGTATTAGCATAGGGGAAAGAAATGTATTAGGTATCACACCTTTCCCTGACTCGCTGTATAGGGTTTACCCTAATTAAATTGGGTTAGTGACATATGCCCCCATTGTCAAAATTACCCCCGTTGTCCGTTGTATTTAATTGTAATTGTGGTTTGGGCAATGAAAAGTACCACCATCTCTACCCGCGGGTGTCGTAAGAGGCGACTAAGGGATTATGACCAGAGGATAGGCAGCAGCATCTTTCTGTGTATCGTACCATCTTGCATACTGCGGTCACCAACAACAGCATACAAGCGTGGTGACTATGATAAATTCCCTCCTAAGTACCACGCCTACTTGCTGGAGGTCTGGGGGAGCTTCCTGTCCTGCAGTGGACGTTTCACGGGATGTTATGAAATCACGCCCCGTTTATTTATAATTAGAAAGGTACCTACACTGCACGTACTACTCGTAGCTGACAGGAAAACGTGTAACGTAAAATTTGCTCGAATTAGTAACCAATAAAATGACGTAACTTGAAATAAAAGTCATAATATGGCTTATTATTGAGACACACCTTACATAATTTGTTGTTCAATCAAAATCCAATCTTATCATTAAGAATCAGAGCTCTGTTCCATATGGCTCGTGGGCCGTGTCTGAATAGAAAATATCTTTAAGAAAACTGGACTTTATTTAAATAATTTCAAGGTAGAGTTTGGTTTGCATTTCAGCTAGGAAGTGTTTCGGCGAAAGTGTTCGCGCTTGTTCAACACAGGTGTACAGTTGATGAGAAAAGTTTAAAGGATTATTTATTTTAACATTCAGAAAATACCTGGTATTTGTTTAGAAGTTGGATTTAGAACTTTTATTGAAACAAAGCTTTATGGATATATGGTTTTTAGTCGGACATTTAAAATACTAATGAAGGTTCGTGGTCGCAGGAAAATGTCAAAGTTATAAAAAAAGCCGATGCAAGTTCGTGAATTAATTTACACGAAAAATCTTAAAAAAAATACAATTGTAAGCTTCTGTACCTACATTTGTAGTCAAACTTAAATAAATTAAAACATCATAGATAAATAAAATAAATCATATTAGTTTGTATGTATTTTATTTACCTGTATATATTTATAGATATATTTATAGATATATATATATATTTATTTATTTATTCTTATACTTACATTATATATATATATATATTTATTGTATTGCAGTAGTATATTAATATTATAAGTATATTGGCACACTACTATAGTTTTCATTCAAACTTTCCTGCATGCAAAGGTTGTCTGGAAGAGATCGCTCCTAGCGATAAGACCGCCTTTGTCACCCTAGATTTAAGAGTCTCCTTTTATTGTTAATGTGTTTTGTGTATGACAATAAAGTATTTATCTATCTATCTATCTATTTCAAGTACGAGACACTCAAAATATTAACGACTACAACTTTAAACAATCTCGTAATTAAACTAACAAGATACGCCAGTAAAAGTGTTATGTAGTTAAGAAATAAGAGATCAACTCAACCCAATGAAGCATCTGATCAAATATCTGATTTATTTATAGAATAATTACCCACGCCTATCTTACAAAACCGTGAATGATTGTATAATTGCATTCATACTCTCACTTAATTAACAAGGGTCACGGCCGTTCTTGTACAGTCAATAGCTTCGCGTTTCCCACCAAAAATTATACACATTTATATCGGTGTTTTAACGGTTAGAAAATATTTCAAAAAGTATTGATTTGAATGGTGACAAAAAATTTATAAATATTTTTTGATGATTGTAAACATACATTCGTTAACATATGAAAATTGTTTTGTACAATAATTTATATCTAAATGTTTGGAACTGAATTTGGAATTGATAATTATTTAATAAGTTTCAATTAAATTACAGAGTATAATCAAGTCACCAACAATTCAAAGAATCTCGTAAAAACTTTGAATGTTTATGTATTGAAAAGTTTCCAAAAGATTAAAAAAATATGTATGGATGATTCTAAATAAAGTGAGGGTGCAACTTATGATGTATTCTTGCGTGCATATGATCAGCGTCTTCATTATAATTAATTTATTCGAAAAAATAATGATTGTGCGTGTTATCATAGAGTAATATAATACGTTATTAAATTAACGAAGGAAGGATTATTTTAGGTTTGATTGAACGAATTATGAGAAAATCAGCAGGTGTTTTTTATATTTATTCTACTTTTTGATTTGACAGTAGGTATGGTTTGGACGTTTGGTACATACACAGTCACATTCAATATTACAACGAAAAAGTGCCTCCATATTCGTGTGTTCTAAATATAAACTGTATAAAATTGTTTTTATTGTTTCGCAGCTTGTAAATTTTAGGTTAAATCAGAAATGTTTATTAACACAACTAGGACAAATAAAATCACAGATCCATAATAAAGTCAAATACATTAAATCAAAAATATTAAATTAAAGTATTAAAAAAGATGTCAAAAATAAAGTCCCCACGCTGGACTTCTACTTAGACAAAAAGCCCTCCCCGAATCGTACCGGACGCAAAGGTGCCCATGACACTCGCCGCGTTGCCAATGGTGTAATTTTTTGAGCAGCAATTTTACATCTAATAAAATGGTCGAAGACTTTTTAATCTATTTATTATACTTATACTTCTATTTGCGAAAAGGGCGGTTACCTCTGAAATTGTCAACTATATTTATTGCGAGTATATCACTTTCGTTCACGCCTGTCCTACTCTCACTAAGCGGTCACGGCCGCGAGCATCATAATCCCGTAACGTAACGATTACGACCTGCCTCACAAGTGATTTATCATCCATGGCTGGCGTTGACCGACCTATTTGCTTACTTCTTCTTCATAAAAACGTAATGCAATGTGTTGACAGTGTAAGCTCTGCGCCGTAGTGATTGATTTGTAGGCGCAGCCTGCGATGAGACAATAATGGTTTGTGCATGCGCGTTTGTGCGCGTGACGAAGTGCCAAGTGGTTATTATGTGTTATTACGTATGCGTTATTATTATGACATGTTTAGATTTGAATATTTAATGCTGACAAGTGCGGTGTTTTAATTGATGTCTTACCATCTAATAGGCAGTTCCACAAAGCTTCTTCAAAGTTTGTTTTGAGCTGTCACTTTCTGCTTGGATGGTGAAGAAGGAGACGTTATTAGATTTAAAGGAGCTTTAACTTTAAGGGCACTTTGTACATTTGTCAGTTTTAAAATGTGGAGATTTTTTACTTCGATTTTGGCAGAAGGACCAGTTAAGGTGATCTGTGACGGCCATCTTAGACCCGAACGCAACTAGATGGAGCCACTGCTGCAAATATAAGGTTTTATTTTTTAATGCAATAAGTACCAACTATATATGTGCAAAAAGTTGATTCGCGTAAATTTCATCGTGCAACTTCAACGCCTAACAACAATTTCGATAAGAAAAATATCTCCATATGTCCACTAAAGTAAATTACTCTCGTCAGTCCGTGTTTACATGAGTACGATCACTCACACATGCACAAGCACAACCGTACAGTTTTGACCGCACGCCCACAATCGTAATATTGAACCAAAAATTGCTATAAAAAATAGTACTTTCAGTACATTAACTGTATTTTTGTATTAATTAGCGGAAAATTGAACTAAAAATAGAAGTATTCGTTCGTTTTTCAACAGAATTTTATGTCCAGCGTAAGAATGCAAGTCATTTGAATTTTAGTGTGGAAAACGGATCACTTTAAGTCAAAAACGCTTTTTTATGGTTCCGTAGCCAAAGGGTAAAAAACGGGACCCTATTAATATGCCTCCGAGTCTGTCTGTCAGCGGGCTGTATCTCATGAACCGTAAACATAATCTGTTTATTATGTATTTCTATTGCTGCTATAACAACATATACTAAAATTAAAAAAAAAAAAATTAAGAGGGGCTCCCCTAATAAAAACATGTTTTGGGCGGTTTTTGTTCGATTCTTGTTTTAGGTATACCGTAATCGGGAACCACTTACAAGCATGAAAATTGGTACTCGTATAGTGCATAAGCTTCAGAATAACAACAAATAATAAAATCTGGTCGAGTGAGTGTCGGACTTGCAAGTTTTAATGGACTTCTCCGTTACTGAGCGTCCATAATTAAGACGGTATTTTTACCTTAGTGGTACGGAACCCTCGGTGCGCGAGACCAACTCGCACTTGGCCGTTTTTTTGTGTTCTGATATTACGTTGATATACAAACAAAGTAAAAGACAACAAACGGATCCCTGAATTCTGTCCTTCAGTCAAAAACATCTTTCTTAGGAACAAAAACGTTTCAATGTAAAATTAAAATGAAACCTCAAAGTTAAAGGTTCTTAGTGTAGTGTTCTAGTTTCAAAGACAATCAAAAGTATTTTTCTACAACTGGAAGGCAAGTTTTCGACCTTGAAAAGTGCCTCAAGTGCCAATATGTAAGTATGTAGACTTAACATGCGACCCATCTTTAAGGGCCCCATATACGGAACGATCCGTCTGTACGATCCGTCGCTTCAGACCAATCGAAACGACGGATCGATAGTGTATGTGAAGATCGTTAAGGATCGATCGATATTGATCGTCGGAGATCGCAACAAAATCCCATGCAATCATGAATATCGTGACGATGAATCAACAGTGTATGGCTCTTTGCGATCAACGATTCGATTTTTTTAGGCTTTCTAGGTTTTTTCCCACATTTTTCTAGGCTTTCTTTTGTAGCCGAATCAAAGTTACCGCCACATAGGTAAGGAAAAGAAGTTCGTTTTCCATTTTATAAGGGCTCGTATTTAATTATTTGAACACGTCTTTATCCTTTCGTTTCAAACAAGTGAATGATCGATTGTTACGAGCAATCGTTTCGTGTGTACGCGGCAAATTTTAAGCGATCGATCGTAACGATATTCTACAGATGGATCGTACAGACGGATCGTTCCTTATATGGGGCCCTTAATCGTTTACATACTGATAGCACAAGTTTTTTAACTATATGTGTAAATAAGACAGCAAACTAGCACAGATGTGCTAACACCATAAACGAGGAATGATTTATGAAAGTCATCAAACCGGATTTTGACGTTATAAAGAGTGTTACAAGGAACACTTCGTATAATAAAACGTTTATTATTTTATTTGGGGTCAATTGCTCAACTCCATTAAAATTTCAAATAAAAAAAGAGCACAAGTACTGAACTGAAAATTAACACTCTAATATGTAAAGAAACAGGCCAAGTGCGAGTCGGACTTACCCACCGAGGGCTGTATCATTTGATTGCGTTGGCTTAGAAAGTAGATATTTTCACAGCTCCAAGGGACAGTAGACCTGAGTATTCGATATGAATTTCAGCTTGATACCTCCACGCGTTCCTGAGAAAAAGGGTCGTGACAGACAGACAGACAGACAGACGGACAACAAAGTGATCCTATAAGTGTTCCGTTTTTTCCTTTTGAGTTACGGAACCCTAACAATCAAGCAAAGATCGCCTAAATAAACACACTTTTAGTAGGGAAGCCTCCCTCAATTTTTCTTTTATTTTTTAGTATTTGTTGTTATAACGGCATTGAAAATACATAATCTGTGAAAACTTCAACTGTCTGCCTATAACGGTTCATAAGATACAGCCTGCTGACAGACACCAGACATCGGAGGCATATTAATAGGGTCCCGTTTTTCACCCTTTGTGTACGGAACCCTAAAAAGGAATTTTAAATGCTAAGAATGTAGTCTGTCTGGAATCACACATACTTTCCTTCAGTTAGATATACTTCGCATATATTTTTAACATTCTGTATAATCCATCCTGTTTAATCATTCTGTGTAAATAATGAGTACTTGCTTAGGCACATAAATGAGAAACAAGGCACCAAATATGCTATCATACAATATTTGGAAGTTCGCCGTGTTTGTTAAAGAATAAAGAAAAACCGGCCAAGTGCGAGTCGGACTCGCGCCCTAAGGTTTCCGTACCTATCTACATGATATACTAAAAGCTTTTGCTCTTTGATTTTAAAAACTCCGCGACCATCCAACTTGACCCCTCTATTATAGAAACGTTCTTGAAACGGGAGCTCACCTTAATTGGTTATTATTAGTTGTGAGAAAAATTTAAATATTTAATGATTTT
Source organism: Athrips mouffetella (assembly GCA_947532105.1). Lineage (NCBI taxonomy): Eukaryota > Metazoa > Arthropoda > Insecta > Lepidoptera > Gelechiidae > Athrips > Athrips mouffetella. Next base: position 1,007,966 of record OX383965.1, read on the forward strand.
AGACTTTTCCCTTTATTTGTACTGTGAGACCTAGTATAGCTTCTTGCCAAATTTCATAATTTTAAGTCAACGGGAAGTACCCTGTAGGTTTTGCTTTTTTGCATAAATGTATGGAGATGAGGACATAAAAAGCCATATCTTTTAATTACGTCGTTGTAAAAAAAATAAATTTTCAGATCTTGTGTGGTTTATAGACCTTAATCAATTTCAACCTGATACCTTTTCTCGTTCGTGAGAAAAAGGGTCTTGACAGACAGACGGACAACAAAGTGATCCTATAAGGGTTCTGTTTTTTTATTTTGAGGTACGGAACCCTAAAAGATTTTGGCAGAAAGATAAAGGCTCTCCTTTATATATTTGTGACGCTGAACTTGAATAGCACAAATATATTACATTAAGAATTGTATTTTTAACTCACAGAACTCTGAAGTCCATGCGTGTCTATCTTTGTTTTGTGAATTACGAGTAACTTTTATACCAACGTGCTAGTTACGTTACCAAAGTAACATTTCTAATCGCATCGAACTGATCCAGTCAAAGGCAATTCAACTGAAAAGGTAGCCTAGACTGCCTAGAGGTTAATTATTGTAAACAAAGCCATACTAAGGTGAAATTACAAAGAGAACTAGTCACGTTACCGTCTGCTGCGCCCTTTGATCGCTGTCGAGGTAATTATACAGGAACAAGCTTCTTTCAAAGAAAGTTTCTCGAGCAGGAATATTTTTCCGGTATCAAGGGATTTTTTTTTTCACTAGCCTATACTGTCCCACTTATGGGCAAAGGGCCTCCACTTCGGTCCTCCAACTGTCGCGGTCCATAGCGAATTCTGGTTAAACGCGACGGTACGAGTTTAAATTGTCATGCCACCTTTTAAAAAGGAAAATTAAAAGAGATATATCTGAAGATAAGTCCGATCTTGCGTGCGGGATTGCTGCAGCTGAATTCAAAGACTAATTTGGCATACATTGCTCGTTGAAGTAAGGATATTGCAATTAACATAACCAAGACTCCCAGCAATGTATGCCGAATTATTCTTGGCTTTGGGTATGGCTGGGCTGAATATCTTCAAGGCTGAGCCAAGAAACTCATTGGTGATGAGGAGCTGGTCTGACGAACGTCAGTTTTGTATTAATACAGATATAAGAAAAATTGGACGCGAGCCGGAATTGATTGTCAGTGTGGTTGCGGCAAAGATACAAATCCATCTCTACCGGTGTTGTAAGAGGCGACTAAAGGTTTATGAATTGGAGGATGAGCAGCATCTACTGTGTATTGTACCATCTTACATACTGCGGTCACCAACAATAGCGGTCGCCAGCCGCAATGCTTACAAGAGTGGTGTCTATGGTAAATCCCCTCCAAAGAACCACGCGTTTTTTCTGGAGCAGCGTAGGAGCGGTGGTCGTCGTTGAGATCTTTTTTTACAGTGGCCAAAAATGTATTTAATTTATTAAAGTAATAAACAAGAATCTTAAAAGAAGGACAAACTCAACATTGCATTTTTAGGTTATGTAGATAATAGTGCGAAGCCGACTGGAAGTAATTGACGATGGCGATGGCGACGATCAATTCCACCTGGCTTCTTTTGACGTAGTTTATTTGATAGATACATTTTTTAAATAGGTAATGTGGATGTCCTTGCACCTAGCGAGTGACATTGTCGTGTGGGATATTGAATGTAATAGATAATTAGTTCTAGATTAGTTCTATCGAAACATACGTAATTCGTAATTAGTTCCGTTTTTTTTTCTCGTAAAAATGGACTTGAAACGTTATGGTCAGCCAGCGATGTACTTTTGAATTACGTACGATTGGTACGAAAATCAGTCTAGGTAATTAGTTCTGTCCTAGACGTAATAATGCTTGTGTGAATATTTGCAATTGGTTATATCTGATACTACTAACTAGAATTTGAAAAATTCTTATGATATAAAAAAAATCAAATGTTCTTGATTCATTGTAGCCCCTGTGGTCTACTGTTTAGAGCGCTCGGCTCTCGATCCGGAAGTTCAGCGTTCGATTCCCGGTGGGGACACTGTCAAAACAAAAGTCCCTTTGTGCTCCCCAGTTTGGCTAGGACATTGCAGAAATTCACCTGATTGTCCGTAAAGTTAGACGATTCTGTGCTTCGGAAGGCACGTTAATCCGTTGATCCCGTTTACTATCTACGGATGTAGTCGTTAATGAGCCATGTCAGAGGCCTTTGGCGGCTCCACAACTCTGACTCTAGTTTCGAGGTCGGTCATCGACCTTGCAACCCACACGATATGATGAAGTTATTACCAATCTCTTAATGACGTCAGTTACATTTACATCACTTCACAAACAAAGTGGCGTCATGCAGGATAAGAAAGCGACATTAAAAAACTTTCGCACTCTTTTAAATATGTTTGATGTACGTTATAGAAAGATACATTATCTCCAAATCACTTACCGCCAGTTGGAGAAAGCTTCTTTTAAGTTAAAGCTCATTTAAATCTTTTGCTGACAGTTTCTGTTTTGTTAAAGACGAAAGTCTTATTCCAGCGGAAAAATCATTTAAGGCGGACGAAGTTGCGGGGAACAGCTAGTAGCTTATAGTTTCAATCAAAGAAATTTGACCTCATATAGAAGTAATATATAAGAAATAATTCGTCACAAGTAGGGATGTGGGCATGCTTTCATCTATCGATAGTCGATAAGTCACACAAGGAAAAATCGATGTCGAAACTTTGACCAAAAAGTTGAAGTACTAAACTTTAATAAAAGGCAAATCTGTTAAAAGCAGTGATTAAATTCATTAAAAAAAAATACTTTTTGCATTTTTTACTACAGGTGATTTCTTACGTAGGTGTTTTAATATTAAAGATACCAAATTTCTTACTTACTTACTTACTAAAAGTAATGGACGGTAGCGGTGGAGGCAAGAGGGGTAGGAGGTGTAAAGGTTCTTTTTTTTTTTTTTCATGAATATCTCTAGCTTACATACAAATTATGTAGGATTTTAAAACAAACTTTTATCCCTCAATTCAATCCATTTGGGATGGTTTTGCAAAAATGCTGAAATACGGGTTTGTGTTTTTCTTCTAAGTAGCTCAAATAAATTTTAAATAAGGTTTTTGTTCTGAGGTTTCAATATTCAGATTCGTCGGTAGCCAATTACACTTTGATAAAATAGGATTAGCGTTGAAAGAGCCTAGAAGATAGCGGAATAGCAATATTGGATCAGCATCCTCAGTTGCCCCGCGGGTTCTCATGTGAACCCGGAAAGTTTTGACATATGACCCCTATGTCAATTTCCCATAGAGTTCCCGGAAAATGGAAAATTTATGAAAATTGTTTTGAAATTTATTCAAAAATATAGGTACCTTACTCGTATTACGTAAACAACTACATTTTCTTTCAATTCCTGCGAATTTTGACATGGGGCTTGATAAATGAAAATAAAAAAAAACTTTTTTTTAATGAGTATGGGCTTACTCTTGACTCCATCTATCTTAGACCGACGATGAATCGAGCTTGCCCAGAAGAACTTTATACTGTGAGAAAATTATGATCCTGAGACCTGCGGCAAAACCATTTTATTATAATAAATGTGTTTCGTCAATTCCATCACTTACCAATCTATTTTGCAGCCATATCAATAACTAGAGTATATAGGGTGACTTTTAATTGATAGAAAACGGTATGAATGTACTCATGATACTGAACAACTTTCCCCAAGGAACAAAGGTCGAAATACGAAAATCAGGTTTTGACCTCCCATAGAAACTGCATCAGCTGATAGCGCATTCTGTATGGGAGGTCAAATTTGGTTTTTCGTATTTCGACCTGTTCCTAGGGAAAAGTTGTTCAGTATCATTAATACATTCATATGTTTTGCTATCAAGAACTAATTAAAAGTCACCCTATATTTGACGAAAAGAATAACATTGTTTTACAAACTTGTTTTTTCTGTCAGCTTTAGCCGTTTGCTTTTGACATAGCTGCAAAACGTGTTGGCAAGCGTTGGAAATTGGAATAATAGTAAATAAAAAAAAAATATCAAAGGCAGTTTTTTGTCATCTGTCAATTTAAATATACAGGGTGTTAATTTAATTGCGTGCCATAGCTTAGGGGGTGTTTCAGTAACGATAAAGGAACACAAGAAAAATATAAGAAAAAAATCCTACTTATTTTTTTTATAATTTATTAGGTATTACCTTTTGACGGTCCTAACTCCGTTAAAGTATGAAGGGAAAATTGGAGTCACACACAAAAAAAGAAAGAATTACTTGATACTCGTGCGCTGGCTCTGTGATAGCGCGGTGCCCCGTCCGGGTCATTGCCCTCCGCGTTAGTTTAGTTTCAACGGAGTTTAAAATTTTTTAAGTAGGATTTTTTTTTATATTTTTTTTTGTGTTCCTTTATCGTTACTGAAAATCAAATCAAATCAAAATCGTTTATTCATTGTTGGATATTAAAATCTCTTAATGACGTCAGCTAAACTACATCGCTTCACAAACAATGTGGCGCCATTGTAGGAAAAAAAAGAAGCGACAATAAAAACCCACGCGCTCTTTTAAATATGTTTGAATGTACCAGGTTGATATACAACATACATAGGTCAGTTTTAATTTTGAATTAGCCTGTTCGAACCGTAGTCTAATCCCATGGATTTTTCTCTTCTAGATAATCTGATATTTTATAATAACCCTTCTTACATAATTTCTGCTTGATTACAAATTTGAATTTATCTAACGGTAAACTTTCAATATCAGTGGGTACCTTATTATAGAAGCGTATACATTGACCTTTATATGTTTTACTAATTTTGTGAATACGGCTGACATGAGAAGCAAGTTGATTCTTGTTTCTTATGTTGATACTGTGCCTATCACAATTTTTATCAAAAATACGTATATTCCGTTTAGCATATATTAAATTCTCATAAATGTATTGCGACACAAAAGTCAAAATGTTGATTTCTTTAAATTTATTTCGAAGAGATTCTCTAGGCTTCATTTTATAAATTGCACGAACAGCTCGCTTTTGTAGTAAAAAAATGCTGTTTGCATCCGCAGCATGACCCCATAACAAAAGGCCATATGTCATGAGACTATGGAAATAACTGAAGTAGACTAACCTCGCGGTGTCTACATCCGTCAGAGCTCTTATTCTTTTCACTGCGTTTGCTGCAGAACTAAGTCTGTTCGACAATTTATTAATATGCGGTCCCCATTGTAATTTGTTGTCTAAGGTAATACCTAGGAACACAGCTGATTCCACAAGACTCAATTTATCGTTTTTCACTAATAGGCTTGTAGCAGTTGGCTTTACATTAGGCAAAACAAATTTAACACACTTAGTTTTCTTTTCGTTAAGTAAAAGATTATTTACGGTGAACCACTCAACTACATTAGAGATTGTACTATTTACGTCGTCAAAATTTGATTGTTGTCTTTTGACTTTAAAAATCAAAGACGTATCATCTGCAAATAGTACTATCTCATTCTTGTCCTTTACAAGGTTTGGCAAATCGTTAATGTAGACAATGAACAGGAATGGTCCCAGGATTGAGCCTTGTGGAACGCCCATACAAATTTTTGATCCTAGTGACCTTTTCCCATTTACATCAACCTTTTGGATAATTTCACTTAGATACGACTCCAGAAGGCTTAGAGCCTGGTCTCTAATTCCATAATGGTGTAATATCCTGATAAGAATATCATGATGTACACAATCGAAAGCCTTGGACAAGTCACAGAAAACGCCAATGGCATCACTTGACTCCTCCCAGGCGTCAAATATATACTTTGAATAAGCTCAACACCTGCATCGACTGTTGAGCGACCCCTGGTAAAACCGAACTGTTTAAGGTTCATCAAGTTGTTGCGATAAAAGTGGCTCTGAACCTGATTTAAAATTATCTTGCCGTGTTTGCGTGCAAATAAATATATTTCATTTCATTTTCATTTCATTTCATTTCTTTTCAAATATCTTACTAAGAGTTGGTAGAACAGAAATAGGTCTAAAATTAGTGGGGTCTGATTTACTACCAGCTTTAAACAACGGAATAATTTTACTATGTTTCATCAAATCAGGAAAAACACCATCATCTACACATTTATTAAAAATACTAGATAAGTATGGTGCAATGCTTTCTATAACGGCACTAATAATTTTAACTGACAGGCTATCTATATCGGCGGTCTTTTTCATTTTAAGTGATTTAAAGGCTTTAATTATAACGAAAGCATTGACGTAACTGAATTTAAAATCTACATTGCAAACATCTACGTGTCGTTCGAGATAAGATTTGGCAAGAGTGGGAGATGAGTTCAAGTTTTTGGTAGTTGAAACTGGAATATCCGTAAAGAAGTTTTCAAAAGCTTCAGCAACTTCTATATCTGTACTTATGATCTGATCATCAATCTTAAGCTGGAAGTCATTCCGAGGAGCTTTAGATTTTCCAGTTTCACTAATTATAGTTTCCTAAGTCGTTTTCGTAATGTTGGAACTATTTTTGATTTTATTCTTAATGAAATTTGATTTGGCTGCAGCACAAACCCGTTTGAATGCTATGAAACACCCCCTAAGCTATGGTACGCAATTAAATTAACAGCCTGTATAAATCAATTTGTAAGTTTGACCGATACGCTGTGTTTCGCAATAAATAAATAAACAAACAAAGTCCACGGGTACGCAGTCGGGTGAGTAATAGTAATAAAACAAACACTTTTATGACTCTTTATGCACTTGAATACAACATTTTATGAGTGTTTAGTTATCACATCATTCAATTTATAGTTCGGGTGCTGGCTGCCATTTGGGTATATGATTTGCTCATGATTCATATTAATAGGGATGAAAGATCAGCTAAACGAATCAATTTGGCCCTAACAAGTTTTTCTGTGCGTCGCCGCTGCGTTTTTGAGTTAAATAAAAAAACCGGTCAAGTGCGAGTCGGACTCGCGCGCCGAGGGTTCCGATATACCTATAGTATTTTTGGAAGCAATAAAGTCCATTTTTAGGACCGCAAAACTAAATTTGTTTGTAAAGGTTTTTTGCAGATTTCTGAAAAACTATGCAACTTAGAAAGATCGTTTTATTTTTGCTGAAAAGTTTACATAAACTTCTGTCAACCGTAATTAATTCGGATTTTTCCTTACACAAACTTCGGAGTTAGGGGGGGGGGGATGGTATTTTTTTGTCACTTTTCATCATAACTTCAAAACTAAGAAACGTAAAAAAATACAAAAATATAATACATGTGCAATTAAGTTTGGCAACTATATTCTAAAATCATTCCAAATTTCAAGTCGATAGCATAAGTGGTTGCTGAGATATAGAGGTATGACAGACAGACAGACGGACAGACAGACAGACAAAGTCGCACCATAAAGGTTCCTTTTTTTACCATTTTGTTATCGGAACTCTAAAAAGATACTAAATAATGATTTTTTGGTCTGCCTTTGTGGGAGCTGTTTAAAATACTTCTAAAGATGTAGAAAATCGAAGAGGCAGACATGCAGGGCTCTGCATTATCACGGGACGAAGTAGTGGTTTTTTGCATTTCGAAGCGCTGTATATTTACAACGCAGGGCTCATATGGTGGCAGACCATTTTTCTGCGATCCTTTACGTTGTGTTTAATCGGACAGTCATAGTCTGCCAGGTGTACCTACGTTTCATTGTCAAATTTCATAATCGTTAAAATTTAATACCTCTAAAACGCAGGGGTGTGGATGTCTGCCAATATTTTTTGTATCTTTTAGAGGATGCTTCTTACTATCAGTCAAAGAGGCAGCCATGAACAAATCATATAGAATTTTGTCCGTCAGCACCCTTACTATTATTGCTAAATATCCGTCGTCCTCCATAGTTCACTCAACTTCTATCTTCACAATCTGACCTCTGTAAATGTGAATTAAAATTAACATACTTGTACGTACACCCAACCGCATGTCAGTGGAAACACTTTGAGCTTTATGGCATGGTAATAGAAATGCAATTGTTTCTACTGATGTGCGCTTGACCTTACAATGAGTGTGCTTATCCGTATTGTTACAACTGCATATGATTTCAAAACTACGAATTAAGTAAACATTTCATAACTTTTTTGGTACAGTCAAGACGAGGTCAAGCCTAACACTTGCAGCGCTTTTAGTTCCTAGGGCCATTGAAATAAGAACTGTTCATAGTACAGCATGTGAAGATTGACGTGCTCTTGACTGTACGCACTATCGTAAATTTTCCTTTTACTAATAATATAAAAATGTAAATTCGTCTGCGTAAGTACGTCTCGACGAATGTTTTATATGGTAATGTTATGGTTTTATATGTTTTATGTATTCAAGTTGCCCTTAAGAGGAATTCCAATGATTCCACTTGTTCGCACATGTCCTTAAGTGGAATAGTTTTGGTACGGTTTTAGCACAGGAGCAGGTTACAAAAACATTTTCTGGCTGAGTACCACAAAAGAACACATTTGTTGTTTAAATCAGAAGGTCTATGAAGGTAGCTGCGAACCCTTTCCTTTGGAACCAATGATGTTTTATTGCTAGATTTACTTTTGGCGGCTTTAAAAACGGCTCACAAAATTAGCGTCTGGTCGTAATTCAAATTAGTTCCATAGAAAATCTAAAAATGAAACATTAGTAAGCATAAGTTCCAACTACCGTAGAATAGCTCAAAAGAGGCTTCTTAAATCTATGGGGTTGCTCGAGCAAAGCCAAGCAAGCGAAAGGAACGAGGGGAAGGTTTTGTGTAAAAGTTAATCAAATAGATTTTTTTTTTCACTCATCGAGCACCAAATAAAGATCTGGCACAGTAGACAAAGGTTATCAAGAAGAGCAGAGAAATACCTAGTTGCCCTGTCTTGCTACTTTTTAGTGCCACACAGATTTGAAAACCGTGGAAATAACTTGACTGATTAGTAAATGCTTCTTGCTTAGGGCAGGCTTGCCTTTAAAGCTTCAAACTTATTTTTTAGGGTTCCGAACCTCAAAATAAACAAACGGAACACTTACCTATAGGATCACTTTGTTGTCCGTCTGTCTGTCTGTCAAGACCCTTTTTCTCACGAACGGGAAGAGTTATCAGGTTGAAATTGATAACGAATATTAAAGTTTATAAACTACACAAGATCTGAAAATTTAGTTTTTTTACAACGACACAATCAAAAGATATGCCTTTTTATGTCCTCATCTCCATACATTTATGCAAAAAAGCAAAACCGACAGGGTACTTTCCGTTGACCTAAAATTATGAAATTTGGCAAGAAGCTAGGTCTCACAGTACAAATAAAGGGAAAAGTCTAAAATCATTAAATATTTAAATTTTTCTCACAACTACTAGTAACCAATTAAGGTGAGCTCCCGTTTCAAGAACTTTTATATAAAAGAGGGGTCAAGTTGGATGGTCGCGGAGTTTTTGAAATCAAAGAGCAAAAGCTTTTAGTATATAATATGGTAGATAGGTACGGAACCCTTAGGGCGCGAGTCCGACTCGCATCGAAAGATTTGCTCAGGCAGCCCTGTATATTATAGAGCTCTATCCTTTGTTACTCGTAACCAATCGACACAAATAATATCCATCGTGATACTCGATGATGTTAAGTTTTGCAGTTCGCTCTCGCACTACTTTGACGAAAAATTTAGTGCGCTATAGGCCATAGTGAGTATATTTTATCTGTGTTACTATGGCTTTAAAAAGTCGTGAGAATGACCCAGAAAATAAACGACAATTTATAAATTAATAATGCAATTTTCTACGTATCTTCAGCATCTCCTTGAACCCTGAATCCTGTAGTTTTTCAAAGCCTCGATCCCTTTCAAAAATGAAGTATTCATTTTGGTCCTACCAAAGTTCTCCGTATGGGATCGATGACTATGATTTTGCTTCCGTATCTGTTTCTCCTTCGGTGTTGGAGAACAGATAGAATTAATACTTATTAGAGGAATGTCTGCTAAATATATTAAGTGGGGGAGTGGCTGACAAATTTAATATGTGAAGTGACATACTCAGGTCATTTTGACTGTGTCGAACCAAGTCGCACCAAGTCGCACGGACAGTCAACGACAGATTAAGATTGTCAATCACAGTACGAGTCACGCCCGTACGTCTATTGATATAAGAACGGTACAATATCCAATGTGTCAAGCTTGATGTGCTCCTGACTGTACATTACTCGGATGTTAGAAAAATATCCGTAATGTAACTTGTCTAGTGTTGTTAAGTGGTCAGGCGCAGCGGATATATCATTCATTACTAGTGACAGCCCTGCTCAATGTCCGTGGGTTACTGCGAATTCTAACTAATGAATAAGAAAGAAAAGTAGTAAGTTATAATAATATCCCAGTTGTACGAGTAAGGGCTCCCGCACACGACCGAGAATTGGTGGGCGATTATCGGCCAGGACAAGGACGGAAGATTCAGGTGATAACACGTCAGAGCGGGATGCCAACAAAAAATCGGTCACCGATTCTCGGTCGTGTGCGGGATCCCTAAGTCCTATAATATTAACGATTTCGATAAAATTTAGTGTACAGGGGTTTTTGGGGGCAAAAAATCGATCTAGCTAGGTCTCATGTCTGGGACAATTCGTTTTCACTGTCTTTTTTAACATTTCTTAGCGCGTATTAGTGCGTTCAAGAAACTTACAGCGCCATCTGTTGTTGAGTAGCATAGCTTGCTCACCCGATGATATTTTAATCATACAGAGCATAGCTCGGTCGCCCAGGTACATCTAATTAATGAATAAGAAAGAAACGTAGTAAGTAATAATAATATCCCAGTTGTAAGTATTTTTTTATGTAAAGTTGAGCAAACGAGCTGGTATCTTAAGAAAGCAATCATCGCTTTCCGCCGCTGGTTGCCAAGCCCCGTAAGCAATCAGGTCACTTAAAATTATAAAGTCAAATGCAAAACTTTGTTTTCTTTGTATATTACCTAAAAAATTTAAAAATAAATAAAACAATTATATATTTTTTTGCGTTTTAACTCCATTGTGAATACACCCTTACCCTGCATTGGCATTAATGATTAACTGCATTCTCAACGCAGATGAACTAAAAAATCTTAGACGGTCACCACCGCCCAAAGCACCCACTATCTTATTAGTGCAATAAAAGTACCATATTTTCTTAGTGCGCCACTTTCGATGTGAATAAAGTGATAATGCCGGCTTTTTATGTTTGTAATAAAGAATCTATCAATCTATCTATATCAGAATCCTTCAAAAGCAACCAGTCGCTAACAAAAGCAATACTTCTTTTACGGCATCTGTTTACGGAACACATTTGCAAATACTGTCGACTCGAGAATATATGCCGAAAAAATAACAGTAGGAAAATATATTGTACTTTTATTGCGTGAACCCTGAGAAGTGTTTGTGCCACGTATCACACAAGTCCTTAAGAGTTCACGGATCCAAATTCCAACTAGCCGCACTTGCCTCGATAGATCTCAGAGCCAAGAAGCTCGTTGGTAATGAGATGCTGGTTAAAACCAAAGAGATTTTAACCTCGCTGCGCTCGGTCATAGAGGGATCCGAAAAGTGTCGGCTATAGCTTGACTTTTTACTCATGTTAAGAGTCATATTAGAAAAAAAGAGATAAACATGTTTATGATTATCTACTTTCAAACGTCGCTGTAACGCTTTTTGACCAGCTAGAGATGTGCAGGCACTCGATATGACGATTGCGATAATGTAGTATTTCGACTTTTTTAAAACGATAGTATTAACATTCACACATTAAATATTGACGAGGCTTTGAGCAGATGTTAGACGCTCATGATGAATTCAAAATATTGTGACTTTTAAAAAAATCGTCTTGAATTCGAATGTTTTGTATGCTATTTACAATAATGATCTTTGAAGAGAAATCAAATGAATAGAACCAACATTTGTCGTTGCACTTATGTTTATAAAAGCGCACCCCGAACAATTCATACATCAAGCGCGAAACCACAAATCGTCAGAATTTGAAAATGACAGAGACTTACGCACGTCCACGCAGTACAACTAGACTCGATAAAGAACCCGGCAATCGCGCGGGCGCGGGTCGCGTATGGTGAAGGAGTCTATTCCAATGGGTGCGTAGTGTCTTTTTCGTATTTCTGTATTTATAGCTAATATTATAAAAAAAAGGAATTCATCAGAAATGAATTAAGCTGCTTTATTTATTCTCTCATTTAATTCAAATGAAGAGTAAATGAATAAAATTACAGAACGTTACGAAGTATATTTAAAAAGTGAATCTACTAATAAAGTTACCTACTACCTAAACTAAAATTACAGAACGTTATGAAGTATATTTAAAAAGTTATGAATCTACTTATAAAGTTACCTACTACCTAAAATAAAATTACAGAACGTTACGAAGTATATTTAAAAAGTTATGAATCTACTAATAAAGTTACCTACTACCTAATAATAACTCTTATTTTCGTCACCATTTTCACTCAAGTCTCTCTGCAAGTGTTGTTTATTTAGTAGTTTTATTGCCTAGTTGCAATGCCGCTGCTATGCAGTTCTACTTTATCTTTAAAACTTGAAGGGACCTGAAAATAAATAAATATTGACTACCGATGATATGGTACAGTCAAGAGTACGTCAAGCTTGACACATTGGACGGTGTACCGATCTTATTTTAATTGCTGTAGAAGTTAAAATCACGCATGTAACACTCACGAGTTGTTTAGTGATAAAATAGCCCACAACAGATTAGCATGGTGTCAGGGCATGAAGACCCTATGTACCTATTAGTGATGCCAATCATTACTCCGAGTAAGATGTTTTTAAAATATACATTTTTGAACACCCTGTATTATACAAGTTTTGTCATTCGTTTAGTTGACACAGAAGTAGAAATTATGTCTTTTAAATCAATTAATTTAATAATAATAAAATCACACATTTCCTGAAATTTGCAAAGGTCAATACTTTTTTTCACGGAGACCGATTTTTTGGTGCCATAGTAAAAGACGTTAGTGATGATTAGGTCTATTATTTGACATAGGTTTCACTTATGTACAATATTTTTCAAATTTTTTGGCTAGAGGTCTAGGGAAGAGTCGCATTGTCTTTGGTGATAATGTTTATTATTACATATATTTTACTAACAAATAGCAATATATTGATGAATTAGACAACACAACGGAACCCTAAATCTACCAAGTCCAACACGCACTTGGCCAGTTTTTATATTACTCGGTAGATTAACATGTAGCGATATAACCATTTACAGAGACCGTACTAGAATTATGAATTGAGCATCTGATTTAATTCGATAACTTTTTAGACATTATCGATAACCACTATTTACATCTCTAATGGTGGATAATCAAAATCATTCGCGTTATGTAGATATTCTTGAATTTTTCTTGTAATTTGCAGTATATTTCTTTGTGGAAGGTTTTTTTAAATTGATTTACCTAATCTTTAATATAATTTGTTGTCACTTTAATGATTATTACACATTTTTTTGCAAAAATAAGCTTTTAAATATTACTTACAAATGAAAGCATAAGAATTCTTCGATGTCCTGTTTACTAGAAGAATGAGATCCGCATGCCGGTACGATTTATGTATTGTTCAGCATTTAGGCTTTTGTGTACAACACTTATTTGATTAGATATAAGTATTTTAATAACAGTAAAATTATAAAAACTACAGAGCCGGTTCGCTCACGACAACATCAAAACAAATAGTTTCATAGACGACTGAAAGTAAAGACAACGTCATACTAGTTGTCAAGAGAACAATCAGATAACTTTTTAAATTAGCAGAAGTGTAAAAAGAACCAAAACAAACCTGGTTCCAACTTGACGTTTCAAAAGTGCAACACTTGACAAGCCTTCAAACCCCTCTATGACCGAGCGTAGCGAGGTTCAAATCTCTTTGGTTAAAACCAAGTTTCACAGCCTGGCCCACCGTCGCAAAGTTGCATGTCAGTCTGTCGGTCTTGTACAGATTGTACTTCTGGGATTGTGCTCAAGATTTCCACGAGCTTACTCAATCTTCTCCCTTTTACCATCGGGAGTCGAGACGCACCGCAGGATATCACCCATACTTGGTTGATATTCCGCACATTCGCACAAAGCGCTTTGAAACATCTTTTTTAATGCGCACGGCTAAAGAGTAGAATTCTCTGCCTGCGTCTGTGTTCCCGAGCTCCTACATACCGAATCTATTGGAGTTGCGAATGTAAAGGCTTCTTCTGGGCAAGCTCGTTCTATCGCCGACCTCATCTCTGACCTCAAGACTAGATCGAGGTCAAGAGTAAGCCCATTGACAATAAGCCCATTGACAGAGGTCTCAAAGGAATCAAAGGAAAATAGTTGTTTTCTGCTCTCGCTGATTGATACTTCCTTATTACGCCTATCACATCACATTACACTGCGTTACGTTACATAACATTACTGCATTATCATTTATTCACGGTGCAAAGCCATAATGTTATGCGTGGGTATTTCTTTTTCTCTTCATCTTGACTCTGTGTCGTTTATTTTATTAGTACTTACGTTTCTTTTCAACATTTTATTGCGTCTCTCTCTACCAAACATCATTTGAGCAACGCTATCTGATTTAAAGAAGAGTGATTTAATTCTGTTTGTTAAGGTACTTGAGAGAGAGTAACATAAACTTTAAGCGTGGAAATACAGGGTGTAAAAAAAGTACGATGATCCTTCTAAGCAGTGATTTTACATCACTAATAGATTGTTAAAAATATAAAAAATACGTATTTTTAATTTTTATTTTGGGTGAGCATGAAATCAGATTTTTCTTCGAATAACATTATATTAGAATGAATAGGTACTTGCTATTGACTAGATATAATAACAAAAAACATCTTTGTCTGCATCACCAGCTGATCATAGGAGGTCATTGAGCCCTCCAGGTGCTTAATTTCTTCTTAAGTTAAATAAAACAATTTTTTGTAGGAAAAAGTATGTTTGTTATATTTTTATACAATCTATTAGTGATATAGAAGCACCCCTTAATCATCGTACTTTTTTATATATTTCCACAAATTTGCCAACGCAACGTGAATGCGTATAATAGAGGTCGCAAACAAAATAGTACGACCACGGTTGGTAGGCGTCTTCGACACTGATGGAGAAGACACAAATATGGTGAAATTACCGCAGTGATTATTTGGAATGAGGGTCCGATATTTGGATGTAACTACACCATGATCATAGGACGACTGAGGAAATAGGGGCAAATGGGAAGATAGCTTTTTCTTCTTCATTTGTATATGTTTGTTTGACTCCTTATATGACTCTTTCAACCGTACCCTTAGAGCCCTTTCACACTGGGCGATTAAGTCACGCGGCTACGAAGCGCGGCAGTAGCACTGCTTAAGGGCAGGCTGTGATAATAATATGATACATTTGATTTAAAATATTTGACATTTGCAGTTGCGATGTGGATCACCATGTATTACGGTTTCTGATCATATTTACTAGAATCTGGTATAAAGACAACACGATTCAATAAACTTTTCTCGATAGATTGATCTTTCAAAGTAAGGTCAGTATTTACCGAATTTCGCCTCGTATTCAGAAATCCGAACGATTTATAAATTATTTTTTGCCAATTAGATGATTAGATACATCTTATGCATATCTAAATTCTGGTGAAACAGTTTCTAATATCGTCATTTACTTCTTAATATAAACGAAAAAAAAAAACACAAAATACAAAATAAATCAAAACAGCTCGATGCCGCTCTGTTCCCATACGCGCAATTTGCAGTTTTTTTTTACTCAAGGTCATCTGATCCCAAACTAGGCAAAGCCTGTACCACAGGCCTGTACTATGGGTACCAGAGACTGATATACATACTTAAATAGATAAATAACACAATAGACAGAACAAATACTTGTGTTCATCACACAAATGTTTGCCCTGGGCGGGGATCGAATCCGCGGCCCTCGGCGTGTGAGGCAGGCTCACTACCAACCACACCAACGGGCTTGTCAAGTGTGTTTGTTAGAAAGGGACAGTTTCAAGACCAATGCCTTGCCTTCATCGCGCAACTAGGGATCATAAGAAGCGCAAATCTCGCGCGGCTACCATAGGCGCACGACAGCAGTTCAAAATTACGCTATGTCGAGCACCTAATGCGTAGTCGTAACGCTGAAACCGCCGTAATGTGAAATGGTCTGCGGTTGCAACGCTGCTGCCGCGCTGCTAAACCGCCTAATGTGAAAGGGCTATTACACTTTCTAACACTCTTATGACATGACACATACTACACGTTTCTTGCGCATTATCAAAGACTGGATTCCACAAACCCTTTAGATTAAAGCCATCACCCCTATTAATAGAATCATTGACTGTTCTCGGGGTGAGTGATATTCCAACGAAAATTCTTGGGACTTGTGAACTTCGATCCCGTGATTGAGTCCGGATTCCAGTCGACGTTCACTAATGAAAGCCGATTTAAGTGTGTCTATATTCTTGACACTAAGGAATAAATATTGACAAACTTTGACTGTTCATTAGATTATTGATTTACTAACCGTTAAATCCGTCTCGTGTAGTGCCGGCAAATAATAGTACCATCCCATTCATACCCATGGGTGTCGTAAGAGGCGACTAAGGGTTATAAACTGGAGGATGGGCAGCAGGATCCTCCTTTGTATCTAACACCTTTTTCTATGAAGAACTAATTAAAAAGTCTATATATGATTTTGATATTGTTAAGACTAAGCTGGCGCACAGTTTTGTCTTTGAATATAAAAGTAAAAAAATTGTTTTTGCAAATGGCTAATGAATAGATTTACTCTAAAGACGGTATTTCACTGGGACACCATGGCAGCACAACCAGTCGCCGCTACCAACAAAATGTATACAGCTCTATAGAGAGTTACTCACCTGGTGTCCGTTTGGATACGCAACCAATTTGGCAGCGCAACCAGTTCGGATGGTGGTCGCGCTACCACTCCCAGTGAAATATAGCCCTTAATACTGTGGCCGCAGGGTGTGGCGACTCTGGTGTCTTCACTGGTGTCTAGTTACGGACACCAGTGGCGCAACCAGTCGCGCCACCGTGGTGTCCCAGTGAAATATCGGCCTTAGTATTTTCCCAATGCATTAACCTTTTCATTTATACATAGCTCCATGTACGGTTGAACCTATTTTGCAATGTCTTCATAGAAGTAGGTTTTAGCTCAAGCTTAAATGGCAAACTTAGTGCGTTTTATTGTATAGGTAAGTATAAACTTATTCAGTTATTCAGTAAATTTTGAAATTGCGCGTATTTTGTAAGCAATAAACTTGTGTTTTAATGAAAGAGGATTTCATAAAGGGTCCGTACTTAAAAAAACCGGTCAAGTGCGAGTTGGACTCGCGCGCTGAGGGTTTCGATATACCTTTAATATTTTTGGAAGCAATAAAGTCCATTTTCAGGACCGCAAAACTAAATGTGTTTATAAAGGTTATTTACATATTTCTAAAAAACTGTGCAATTTAGAAAGATCGTTTTATTTTTGCTGTACGTAATTTTCTGTCAACTGTAAATAATTCAGATTTTTCCTTTCACAAACTTCGGAGATAAAGCCCCCCCCTTTAAGTAAAGCCCTTTCTTCTAAAAGTCTTTATTCTTTCACGTGAAATTAAGTTGGACAATCGTGTTCTAAAACTTTTCCAAATTTCAAGTCGATAGCGTGAGTGGTTGCTGAGATATACAGGTGTGACAGACAGAGAGACGAACAGACAGACAAAGCGGCACCATAAGGGTTCCTTTTTTTACCATTTTGGTATCGGAACCCTAAAAACGGAACCATTATTGACTTTGTTGTCTGTCTGTCCATTTGTCAAAACTTAATTTTTTCAGGAACGGGTTATGGGGTCAAGCAGAAATAAACATTCATCATGACATCCCATAAAACGTCCACTGCAGGGGATTCACCATAGTCACCACGCTTGTAACCGTTGCGGCTGACGACCGCTGTTGTCGGTGACCGCAGCATAGGAAGGAAGGTTCTCTGCCCATCCTCCGGTTCATAAGCCGTTAGTCGCCTCTTACGACACCCACGGGTAGAGATGGGTTGGTACTATTCTTTGCCGGTACCATACGGGTCATAAACATTGGTGTCGCAAAAATCTGTGTTTAAAAGACACAGCCACTTATATTCCCAATTTATTCGTATTGTCTCGTTTATTTTCGTAAGTGTTAAAAGCTCTGGCATTGTCTCGACAAATTTATATTTTGCCGGGAATGTTTGTGTTCAAGCTTAACGTAATTATCTGCTTACAAGCGAGCAAACGAGCAATCCATCTGATAGTACTTACTATCATCTTACCACTTGATCATCACCGCCTATAGCACCCACTGTCTTATAAGTAGCACATTTCGACACTAATTAGATAGAAAATCGCGTTGCTTACTTTGAGAACTAAAATGGTATATCTCATGTGCCGGTAATTTCACTGGCTCTTACCCTTCAAACCGAAACACAACAGTGCAATCACTGCTACTGCTGCACGGCAGAAATAGGCAAGGGGTTAGTACTTCCCCAAACGGACTTTGCACAAAAGCCCTACCACTACAGACAGTAACATACAAAAATATGGTTAAATTACCCCGTAAAATCATTTTATTACTATGCATCAGAAAGCACGTAGATCTATTGAAATAAGTTACAGTTAGCATTGTGTTAAAAGCTCTATCATAGCAGGCTAGGTTTTCTTTTAACCTTGTATACCATCTAAAGAAAAAACAATTACAGTATGCATTTTCCTCCCAACATCCTTGGAACTACTTAATTCTAATTTCCAAAGAATTAATACATCCTAGGACATGATATTCTCAATATATTAAATACTAGTTGTAAATAGGATGTGCGAGCGTATTTACATTACAATGGAGCTCGTGTGCTGCTGTTTATGGCAGAACATTAAGTGCAGGCTACGTTTGGTAGGGCCACCTTGCTGCACGTGTCGAAATGTAGCTACATACGTAACATAGCTCTTGGCGTTGCTGGTAGCCTGGTAGTGACCCTGCCTAGATCGTGAGTTCGAGCCTGGCCCAGGACAAACATTTGTGTCAAGCAAGAGCATGTACTCGTAGTCTCTGATAACAAGAAATAAAAATAAAAGCAATTTATTTCGGACAATGTGATACATATAGGTTTGTAAGCACAGTACGGTCAACCGCTTGTCGGTAGAAACTTTTTCAACTCTATTACCACGCCATAAGAACCAAAAGTGTTTCTACTGATGTGCGGCCGTGTGTACTTGTGTAGTTTGGAATCAGATGACCACGTGTTTACTTTATATTTTTTTAAATATTGACACTCGACAAAGGGCCCGCGATTCTTTAAAAACAGTGAATAAAACGCTCTTTGTTTCACTGAGTGAATAAAAAATATTTAATTTGGAACATGCGCGAATATACGGATTATACTCGTAGTAAGAAAAAAGAAAAACGCGCAAAGAGGTTGCACACTCTCGCTATAAAAACGTACCTACTGAAAAGCACCAGAACGTAATAACTGGCTGTATCCAATATGGCTCGGTTTAAAATTTTAAATTAAGAAAAAAAAATGCCGTCAATTTTCTGTGCAATTTTCCTTGTAAAAGTTTCTGTTTGGTATCGGGAAAATCTTAATCGACCTTGTGAAACGACATTACAGCTATCTCAGCATAAGACCGTTTCAGACACAAATAAGCACATAAATCTAAGTTTCAAAAATTGTTCTACTAGGTATTACAATTAATTTCTAGTTCTTTTGTTTCATATTGTTCTTTTATGTATTACCTATAATAAAATTTGATTCATAACCACAGAGTAATTATTTTCTTGCAGTCAATGATAAAAAGTAGAGTACCTAACACGTGAATTCTTTTTTATCTCGGCTCTTGTATCCCTTGATCCGCTCAGGATTCTATTCTAGAATCCCTCGCGTACCTTCGCTACTCTCGGGATACAACTTAGTACCTCGAAAATAATTCACCTTTTTTCACTTGTTGGGTAATCTACTATTACACACTTAGGCGGTTGCAGAGCAGAGGCTAATAAAAAGTGACGCAATTTTATTTCTTAAGGGGCTACCCGCCGGCCACTAGCGCCCCGATAAGTAAAAAAAAATTTCTCGCTAAATACAAAACTTATAGAAAATCCGGAAAATTAGATTGAAGTAAAGGTACCCTAGTTTATTTAGAGCTTATCAATTCTGAAAAATATAATACACTGTAGTTACAGATACAAAAAGAGCGAGAAACGGCCACTTTTAGCAGTTTTTGTATCTGTAACTACAGGGAACTTTATTTTACAGAGTAAACTGGTTCTAAATAAACAAAAGTACCTTTACTTCAATCTGTCTTTCCGGATTTTCGATAAGTTTTGTATTCAGCGAGTAATATTTTTTTAACTGATGGGGGCGCTAGTGAACGGCAGGTAGCCCTTCTGCTATATGCCTATATCTAATAAAATAGTGAACATAATTTTAATAAGTATGTTTACTCAGATCATGATTTACCCAAAAAACATAAATCGAAATACGAGATGAAATTTTTGACCTTCCATACGAAACTAGCTCTAGGTGTATTTGTGTTTCTACTCGAGGACGATTGCATGATAGATGCATACATGGTGTATTAAAAACGATATCTGTAATAATAATGGTCGTAAACTGATCAACCGCTTGTCGGTAGAAACTTTTTCAACTGTATTATCACGCCATAAGGTCCAAAAGTGTTTCTACCGATGTGCGGCCGTGTGTACTCATTTCTAATGATAGTATTTTGGTAGAGGAGCCGCGAAGGATTTTTCACGTGATAATCAACGACGGCAATCGGCGACAAAGAGATGTCTCAATATAAGATGCTTTATGAAAAGATCACGAAAAACTATGTAAGAAGTTCCAGACCAGAGCCCCGTGTTCAGGAGGCCATTGTCTGGAAACAAAAACAAGTGATTGCCCGTAAAAGGGTAGCTTGTAATCATACAAAAAAACACTGACCAGACATGAAAAACAGACATGTTTAAATTTTTTTAAATAGTTTTTTTTTTACGTGATATTTACGGCGAACAAAAGTGATTACTCGTAATAGAGTAGCTTATACTGATAACAAATACACAAAAACCAGACAAAAATCTGAAGCCTTTTGGCAAACCCGACGAAAAAATTGTTTCCTATTGAGTACCTGATAAAATTTAAGATAAATTTCCTATTGAGTACCTGATAAAATTAGAAGGCCACAAGTGATGATGTTATTGTAGCACGAAAGGAATATAAAAGAGTGAAAGGTATTGTAAAGGATGTTGTTGAGAGAAAGAAAGAGGAGTGTAAAGATGAGTTTGACAGAAGGCTTTCTGAGGATTTCCAGTCAAACCAAAAGTTTTTCTGGAAATCCATACGGACAGCCCGAGGAAAGTTTGGATCATCGGAGCTGAGTAAAATCAGAAGCCAGGATGGAAGTATAATAAAAGGTGAAGAATGTGTGCTGAAGAGATGGAAGGAATATTTTGAAAGTTTGTTTGAGAGAGAAGCAGAGGCTAGCGTACCGAGGTCTTCTGTGGAAATGCATGAGAATGAATATGATAGTAATGCAAGTGAGATAAGTATGGATGAGTACATGAAAGCAATGAAAAGTATGAAATCAGGTAAAGCAGGTGGGTATGATAGAGTGTCGGTCGAAATGTTGAAGGCTGGGCGAGGCATTGTGGCTAGTCAGCTGTACCGCCTTTTCAACCTGTGTTGGACGAACGGCCGAGTACCAGGTGACTAGTGCAAGGCTGTGATTGTGCCGCTGTACAAGGGAAAAGGGTCACAACAGGACTGCAAAAATTACCGCGGGATAAGTCTTCTCAGTGTCGTCGGCAAACTGTATGCAAAGGTTTTGATTGAGAGAGTCATGAAAGATACTGACGAAAAAATATGGGATGTACAAGCGGGATTTAGAAAGGGAATGGGATGTACAGATCAGGTCTTTTCCTTGCGGTGCATAGCTGAAAAGTTTTTGGCCAAAAACCAAAAAGTCTACTGCGCGTTCGTGGATTTGGAAAAGGCCTATGACCGAGTGGTGAGGAATGAATTGTGGTCGGCATTGTCTATGTATGGGGTGAACGGTCATCTGATTCAAGCACTGAAATCTCTCTATGAGGATTCCAGTGCTTGCGTCAGAATAAACGGGGCGTACACTGAATGGTTTGGCATCGAAAAAGGTGTTAGGCAGGGATGTGTAGCGTCACCTTGGCTGTTTAACCTGTTCATGGATAATTGTTTGACTGATCTGAAAGAGAGTATGTGTGGACTGAGAATGAATGAGTTACTCATCAAATGTCTTCTCTACGCTGATGACCAAGTTATACTTGCGTCATCTGCTGACGAGTTACAGGAGATGGTAACAATGATGAATGTGGCTTTTGATAGGAAAGGAATGAAAGTAAATGTAAGCAAGACGAAAGTAATGGTACTTGAAAGAGAACAGTGTATGACAGAGTGTACTATATTAATAGGTGGTGAACAAGTCGAACAAGTGAAGGAGATTGTGTATCTGGGTTCTAAGTTTACGAGAGATGGAAAGTGCGAAAGTGATATCGAAAGAAGAGTGAATGCTGGAAACATGGTGAATGGTGCTCTGCATGCTTTTATGAAGAGTCAGAAGGTGTCTCACAAGGCTCGTCTGGCTGTTCATAGAGGCGTTTTGGTACCAACACTGATGTACGGCAGTGAAAGCTGGGTATGGCAGAAGAAGCATGAAAGTAGAATTAATGCAGTAGAAATGAGAGCGTTGAGGAGTATGATTGGTGTGAAATTGAGTGACAGGATTAGAAATAGTGTAATAAGAGAACGTTGTGGCGTAAAAAAAGACGTAGTGACTAAAATTAAGAAAGGGATGCTAAGATGGTTTGGTCATGTGGAGAGGATGAATGAAGGAAGATTGACGAAAGAGATCCACAAGGCGAGAGTGAATGGAAACGTTGGAAGGGGAAGGCCTCGGCGAACGTACCAGGACCAAATTCAAGACGTTCTGAATAAAGGCCAGGTTAAAAGTACCCTAAACCGACGAGCATGTATGAAAGGATTGATGAAGGTTCAGGAAGCAAGGGAAGTATGTCAAGATCGTAGCAGGTGGAGAACTGTGGTCTCTGCCTACCCCAACGGGAACAAGGCGTGATGTTATGTATGTATGTATGTAAAATTTAACGCGATAATCAAGGCGAAAAAGAGATGTCTCAATAGAAGATGCTTTATGAGTAGATCACTAAAAACTATGCAAGAAGTTCCAGACCAGAGCCCGGTGTTCAGGAGGCCATTGTCTGGAATTGAAAAAGGACAAAAAAAAGTGATCTTCAGGAAAAAAAATGCTCATACCAAAAGACTGATGAGTAATGATATAAAAGGCTTAAGTCAAACCAGAAAAGCCTGAAAAACTGAAAATGGTAATTTTTTACGTGATATTCAAGGCGAACAAAAGTGATTGCCCGTAAGAGAAAAAAAGATACTTTTTTCTGAACATGAAAATCGTTCAGATGTTCGTATTATCATGAGAATGTCGTCGAGTCAACGGCTGTTAAAAGAAGGAACTGATTCAATACTTCGTTAATAAAGTTGTACAACAAGTTGACGACATGTCTGTGAGGAGTAAAATGAAAAGCTCGGCTTAAGAAACTGACATTTGCGTTTCACTCAAATCCCAAACCACTACCTAGTAACACTATGAAAATTAAATGAAGTATAGTAGAACCACAGAATAAAGTAATATCATACAGAACGGACACTCTCCCCCCCTTGCAATCTACCCCGCAGCCACACGCGCGCTTCTCGTGGTCCTTCTGAGGGTCTTTTGTCTTTTCTACTGAATATGCAGGCCTACGCGAACTTCCAATTTTAAATTTCAAATTTGCGCTCGATGTATTAGTCCAGTAAAAATACGGTTTTGCAAAACATTAAATGCTAATAGGTACTTTTTTGTGCATATCGTATTTAAATATGATGTTAAGACGCAATATTTACGAATCCACCTAAAATTTAAAGCGGAATATTTTTTTCGAATAACAGCTAAGGCAAAAATATTAATAGACAATTATATACTTTATATCATAGATAAACGTATACTTTACATATAGGCATCAAAATCCACCATAAATATATTTAAAAATATCAATTTATTTCAAAATATAAAATATCCACTTATTTTTACATATAAGGGACAATAAAATCGAGGTAAAATAATAGCAATAAACTGAGCTAAACTCAACCTTTTTAAATGTAAGTGATTCTTATATATATTCACAAAAATGTCATACTAAATTAAAAAAAAGTTTTTTGTAATCGCTGGTTTACAATGATTTTGTAAACATTTATGTTGGATTTGCCAAAAATGTGATTATATAGCACTATTTAAATTATTAGAAAGCAACACGGATCTATTACTATTTTTGGTTGCGAAGATAAGCTGTATTTAAATTTCGTGCTATAAAAGTTAAACAATACAAAAAAGCTAATATTTTTAGGTGGATTCATGTATAATATGAAATTCTGAATATATAGCAAGCCGTAAATAAAAAAAATAATCTATTAACATTTTTTTCCGAAATTCCATATTTTTTTAATGTTTGGACGGCAAAATAAATAAATAAATGAAGTAAATTTTGGTGGATTCCATTAAAAAGCTTTACACAGAAATATAATCTATCGATCTGAAAAAGAATCACGGCTATTATCAATTATTTCCCTTTCGCCATACAATCTCTCGTAATTTTACTGGAGTATATGAAATGTGCGGGTGTGGTAGAGCTAAAGCCATGGATTTTTGACTCCAGCATATACCAATGAAACTTTATACGCCTCGTAACATCCTGTAGATTTCATCTCGTACCATTTTATCTCAAGATGGAATATTGAGTCAAGCTTACATTTGCTTACATTGTTGCATGCAGCTGCATATTCAAGCTTTCATGAATATTGAGTATTTGGAATAAATTTTAATACACTCTCCTGGAAGGACGGTACAGTCAAGAGCACATCAAGCATGACACATTGACTTTGTACCGTTCTTAATTGCAATAGACGTACGGGTTAGAGTCGTGGACTTTGTACCGTTCTTAATTGCAATAGACGTACGGGTTAGAGTCGTACTGTGAGTGTCAAGCTTGCCTTGAATATAACTAATTTACACAAGGAGCCGTGACAAGGGTTGCTTGACAAATTCTTGGCGCACAAACAATCACATTTCCAGTCCAGACGCACCGCAGGATATCACCCACACTTGGTTGATATTCCGCACATTCACACAAAGCGCTTTGAAAAATCTTTTATAATGCGCACGGCTAAAGAGTGGAATTCTCTGCCTGCGTCTGTGTTCCCGAGTTCACATAACCCGAATATATTCAAGTCGCGAGTGAATAGGCTTCTTCTGGGCAAACTCGTTCCATTGTCGACCTCATCTCTGTCTTCAAGACTAGATCGAGGTCAAGAGTAAACCCAATTTCAATAATAAAAAAAAAATCTTATTTTAACTACTATTTTCCTACAAGCAGATTTAAAAACAGAAAGAAGCCTCTTTTGAATATGATAAATAACCGTCCTTCAAGCTTGTTAAAAAGTCGAAGAAAGAAAAATTCAAGTTTTCGGAATAAATGAAGATTAATCTGAGATTAATTATGTTGAGCAGGAAACGGAATGTTTTCAAAAAATATGAAGCATTTTTATATACATTCGGTATTGTTTAAAAACAAGGATTTTTCCCCATTGTTACGAAAATATTAAAAAAATGTTACGAGTAACAAAAGTATGTTGTTAGGCTGTTTTAATAAGCCAACGAACAAAAATGTTAAAGTTTAAAATAAATTCCAAAATGTTTGATAAAATTTTCTCAGGTCACAGATAATATAATACTATACTAGTACAGATGCCTCACGTCATAGAACGAATTTGTGCCGAAAATTGTTCGGGCTATTTTTTCCATAAGGTATTTTCTTAGAATAAATTGATATCTGGATGTTAAAATTGAATTATTGTCATAGTTTACACCTTTACCTACCAATCTAGTAGTAACATTTAGTTTAATTATTAGAAATAAAAGGGCCAAATGAATTCGGGCTATTTACTCCGTCGAAAAAACTGTAGTACGGAATGAGACCCCATGCTCAGGTACAATTTTAATCATTACCAAAATCCAATACTATTAAATGAGCAATAGTACGTAAATAAATATGCAATGTGTAACGGGAAGATGTGATAATAACACAAATATAATATAAAGGAGGATAATTTACTCGGGTCGTTCCCTACCGCAATAACCAGAAGCCACCATATGAACTTTTTCAATTAATCTGGTCGTTGCGGCCACTGTCCGTGGCCATGGCCGCTAGTGCGCGACGTCCCTAAGGGCTCCCGCACACGACCGAGAATCGGTGGCCGATTTTTTGTCGGCATCCCGCTCTGACGTGATATCACCTGGATCTTCCGTCCTTGTCCTGGCCGATAATCGCCCACCGATTCTCGGTCGTGTGCGGGAGCCCTAAGTCTGATATCTCTCTATAAATCATACGATTTGTATGTGTAAAGTCACAGAGGTACATCTTGTTATCAATTCGACCCCCGAATAAATAAATAAATAAATATGAAGATTCACGAATACAAATTACAAGTCAAATAATGTTTTATCATAACATAATTTACTCAGCGCCACTGAGTTGGTAACACAAAAACCGTTACACGTGCCGAAACTTAAGTATATTTCTAATCCTTGTATAGGGTCCTAATGAAATAGTGTACAAAATTTTAGTATGTTACTCAGACCATGAAACTGTACAACTTTCCCCAAGGAACATAGGTCGAAATACGAAAATAAATTTTTGACCTCCCATAGAAACTGTATCAGCTGATTGCGCATTTTGTATGGGAGGTCAAAAATTTATTTTCGTATATCGACCTATGTTCCTTTGGGAAAGTTGTTCAGTTTCATAGTCTGAGTAACATACTAACATTATGTTCACTATTTCATTAGGACCTTGTATATAGGGTGTCAGGATTCTTATTTTACGTGGGACTGAGTTCTAGAGCACAAAGCGCTTTAAAACATCTTTTATAATGCGCACGGCTAAAGAGTGGAATTCTCTGCCTGCGTCTGTGTTCCCGAGTTCATACAATCCGAATCTATTCAAGTCGCGAGTGAATAGGCTTCTTCTTGGCAAGCTCGTTCCATCGTCGACTTCATCTCTGTCTTCAAGACTAGATCGAGGTCAAGAGTAAACCCATTGACAATAAAAAAAAAGAACCTCAGAGCACTTCGGCCCTATGGGATCCTTTGTGCTTCTCTGCCTTACTGCTTATATGATCTTCCGCTGTCTTCAAATATGGTCATGATGAGCAAGGATGTTGATTTAGAGGAGCTTATCGCCTTCTGGTGTTGGGTAAGCCTGGGAGAGAACTGTTTAAAGAGATCAACATTAAGACAGTGCCATCAATATATTTATGAAAATATTATGTGCGCTAGGAAGAACATTCATCAATCACCTAAAAATTGTGACAAATATAATTTGAATACTAGAAATAAGTACAAACTTGATCAACCATATACTACATTAGCAAAAATCAATACATATTTCGTTGGTCTGTGTGTACGATACTACAATAAATACCTGACAATATAGTGCAAGTACCTGAGAGAAAATTTAAACAAAGTAAACGTTATGTAAAAAAGCTTACTATAGATTACATGACTATATCAATGACAAAGAGGCATATGCTCTGATATTCTAGCGAAACACAAGAAACTCATTGTAAAAATTCTATTCCTAAAGTAGGCCGTGCTGCAGTGGTTTCTTGCCGTTTCTTTTACGCTGCCATAGCACGATCCGAAACGGCGTAGACTCGCTCTATTTGCATTGTATTCCGTATTATCTGAATCTGTAAAACATCAAAAACCTGTGAAGCATATTTAGCACTGATAGTTTTCCTTTTAAATTCATCATAATATAACACTACTATGATTTTTTCATATTTCCAATAGCAACCTTTAGCTGCCTTCGGGTCGACGACACTCGACTCCAACAAAAAATTGCGTTTTCAAGCTAAATATTTCGCAAACGGATGCCTTAATCTAAAAGTTCTAAAGATACCCCACACGATGGGGTAGACAAACAAATATTTTCTCACCCTGTTTACTTGTAACAGAGGTACCTAAAATATATATTTTATGTATGTTCATACTAAATTACAGCTTTCTAGTAGGGTGTCTGAGCTAATCCGCGGACAGACAGACAGACCGAATTACAGACAGATGGACACAACGAAACTATAAGGGTTCCTTGTTGACTACGGAGCCCCAAAAATTAAAAATAAGATTGAGTGTTTAACCTGACACCCTGTATAATGGATAAAACAAAGCTTGCGTTGGTGTTAATGAGATGTATTATAAATTATTCTGTAACTGTACTGGACGGTTAATGAAGCCTATTTGGGAAAAATACAGGGTGAGGTGTGAAGCCTTCAAAGGTTGTTTCAGAGAACAGAATAACAAAATGATTTTTATTTTAATACTTGTTTGTATTCTTTGGGTGCGGAATTCTTAGTACGCGAGTCCGACTCGCGATTGGCCGGTTTTTTTATGTACATTAGAGAATTTGTTCAATATCATAGGTAGAATATGTGGTTTTTGGAATAGCATAAATTTTTGTGACACCCTATATATTTAGCCATAGGTAATCTACCACTTAGAAATGAGGAAAATTAACAGGAAGCTTAATTTCGCAAGTCGGCTTTAATCATTTTCGTACGACTCGATTAATTAACGTAACAGTAACGCGATAACCTTCAAGGCTACCGCCAGTTTCAGAAAGCTTCTTTAAGATAAAGTCTCCTTAAGCTTCGTTGATAAAATCACATTCGATGGATGTAGGGAACCCAATTCAATTGCTGACGTAAAGAAAGACAGGTTAGTTTATACTTGAACATAGGATTTGATTTGATTTATTTATTTACTAGCTGTTGCCCGCGACTCCGTCCGCGTGGGGTTCAGAAAAAGTAACTAATGACTTTTCCCATGGTTCAAACTATCTTCGTACCAAGTTTATATCACAATCGGATTAGTCATAAAAGCTTAACAGACAGACAGACAGTGCAGGTATACAGAGTACCGATAGTACGGATTTTTGTAAATTAAACACCTCTTGTTTACGTGTGGACTGTTAGGTCGCCCACTATCCTCGTAAGTGTAAAATTATAGTCGGATTCCACGCGGACGAACTAGATACGGGTTTCGTTATATCTTATACAAAACAAAGCCTAACTAAATCTGAGGCTCAGTCACTTTAGCTTCTGTGGCAACTGAAAAAAGAGCGGTACAAAGTCCAACGTGGGTTCACATGCTTTTAACTGTACATGTACCTGCATACAAAACTGTTGGACTATACTTCTGTACAATCGTTGTAACTTATTTCTCCCCTTAAAAGACAATTCCTAAAAAACAATGATTCACATCTCTCTTTATTTATTTAAGTATTTTGTTTATAAGTACCTAATTCCTAAGTTTTCAAAACTAAAGAACTTGCCATGCCGAAACAGGATTTTTTTTATTATTATTTTTATAATAAAACTAAATCTAGATTTTACCAATCTTTAGCTGTACCCACAACTTTTAGACAAACAACTGGACCGGATCAAACGGAATTTTCAAAAACGTATTTGGCTTTCTTCCGTACAAATATAAGCTTTGTTTAATTTCAGCTTGGTTTCACAGCTTGAAACTTTGAACTCGCTCATTTTCTGTTTGAGTGAAGCGATTGCAATAAAAAAAAGTTCAAATATTGCACGAAAGTAACCCAAATACGGTATTGAAAACTCCGTTTAAGTCATTTAAGTACTTTTTGAGGTATTGGTGTGGCCGCTTAAAATGTCGCGAACCTTCTGTGTGAATGAACCGTTTGCAATGGAATAAAGCTTATATGTTGCACAGAAAGAACCCCAACGCATCATTGAAAACCTCGTTTGAACCAGTTCAGTAGGTGAGTTCTTGGTTCTGCAGCTTGAAACTTTGCGTAATTTCTATCTGAGTGAACCGTTTTCCACTAACCTAAGCTTATATGTTGCACGAAAGTACCTAATCCAAGCACGTCATGGCAATGCCAGTTGGAATCGGTACAGTAGTTTGTGAGCTATTGGCGCCGTCTATTGAAACTTCGGGCATTTCCTGTCTGAGTGAATTGTTTTCAATGAAAGTAAGCTAATACATTGCAAAGAATTAAGCTAAACACGTTATTGAAAACCCCGTTTAAATACGTTTAGTAGTTGGTGAGTTATTGGACCCGCCGCTTGAAACTTTGTGAATTTTATGTCTGAGTGAACCGTTTGCAATGAAACTAAGCATACATGTTGCATGGAGTAGCCAAATACGTTACTGAAAACCTCGTTTTAATCAGTTCAGTTGTTTGTGAGATATTGGCGCCTCCGCTGGAAATTTCGCGCACCTGTCTGAGTGAGCCGTTTTCAATGAAAGTAAGCTAATATGTTGCAAAGAAGTAAGCTTGACAGTTTATTGAAAACCCTGTTTGAATCCGTTCAATAGTTTGTAAGTTATTTGCGCTGCCGCATGAAACTTAGCGTACCTTCTGTCTGAGTGAACCGTTTGCAATGAAACTATACTTTTACGTTGCACAAAAGTAAGCCAAACTCGTAATTAGAAACTTAGTTTGAATCGGTTTGCGAGTTATTGTCGGACAGGCAATTTAATACTTTACATCGATGTAGCTTCTGATTGAGAGAACCGATTTGAATGAAACATAGCCTATATGTTGCTCAGACCTAAGCTTAATCTATCTGCGAAAACCGCGAGAAAATCCGTTCAGTAGTTTCGGAGTTTATCGAAAACATACAGACAGACAGACAAAAAGTTCAGAAAACATATTTTTGAGTTTTATTAGTCGTTTCATATCGCTCACACAATTTTTTTTATAAATTTATCAAAAGTGCAGACACGCGGTTTCTACTCTTTAATTATATGTATATATAGATTTGTCCCGCGGACGGACAGGAGACATGACGAAACTATAAGAGATTTTTACTACGGATCCCTAAAAGCTTGAATGGCTTGAGTTGGTGTTTTGCTTAAATGGAAGTTGGTGTTATGCGTCTAAAGGTTTCCAATCAAGAAAGTTAAGCAACGTTAGCTGAGGTCAGAAACCGGATGGGTGACCGCCAGTAGCACAACAACCAGAGCGTTTCCGTGTTTCGGAAGGCACGTTAAGCCTAGTAGTACCTAGTTAAGTATAGTAGTCGTCAAGCCTAGTCAGAGGCCATTTGGCGGCGAAAACTCTGACAGCCAGGTTGGCCACTAACCTGGCAAAGCCATTGGATCTGGTTTGCTCTATGGGTAGCGGAGGTCAGATGGCAGTCGCCCTGTGTCTCCAATTAGTCTAGGCAACCTTCTATAAAAAAAAAAAAAAAAAAAAACGGTAAATTTGATTTTTCCATCCAAAAAATGTTAGATTTTTTTTTTTGATATTTTGAATTTATATTTAATTCATGATTCTTTATCATCCTGTCAAATAAAATTTGCTTGAGAAAATTTAGTTGGGGTCAACTGCTTCGTTGCCTACACTAAATGCCCTCGTCAAATCCCCTAGGTGAGCTAGCCGACTCTGAAAAACCATTAGTAAAAATGGAATAAGGCTGTCAATCAATGGTGACGCCTTAAATCCTCTGTTTGTGATTCGTAATGACGTAACTATTACCAGCCCTTGCACTATACGCTTTTGTCTTTTAGGGTTGTTACTTCCAACCATATTTGTATCTACATTGAATATTGAAACTTGGCACACATATAGGTTAGGTCCTGGAATAACACATAGGCTTCTTTTTACCGCGGAAAAACACTTCATTCCCACGGGAAAATGCATTTAATGTGGGTGAAACCGCAGGCGGAAAGCTAGTGTAAAATAAATCAACCTTTATAGTACAGTCTGTTTAACGCAAAACATTAATTGCCAAGCAAGCTGTAGCATGGTTACGGCGTAGTTAATTTCTACGAGAAAAAATGTGCATGTTTATTTTTAAGCTCCATCGCTGTTTCCGAGCCCTTTTGTAGTCCAGTCAATCTACAAAAAATTGTATGGAGAGGGTTGGATTAAATGCATTTTAGGGGATAATTTTGTTAATCTTCGAAAGTTGTATGGAAAGGGTTGCAGTAAATATTTAATGCAAGAATTGATTATATGCTGATCAGTTAGCTTAATAAATAAAACAAAATAATGCACTTCAGGGGATAATTTGTTAAATTACCAGTAAAAATATTAAAAAATTTAAACTACAGTAATCCCCGACATAACGTTGATATTCTTAAAACCAGTATAAGATGACCTCAACCTGTATAATATCTACTATGTAGCACAGGCCAGCGTACACTGGTACTTTAAAAAAATGTGTTTTTAGGAAATTGCCGAATTTAATTATTAACAGCTTCAGATAGCCTATTTCAATAATTTCTATAAATGTGAATTTAATGCAACCTCATATCGTAGATTGACTGGACTATTGGCCGGATTGCACTATGCTAAACTCAGCACCAAAAATGTGAACCATTAATTAAGTAAATCGGTGACAGACGTGTCGAGATACGACCGGATCCGCTCGATCGAGTGCGAGCGGACCATGTCGCAAGATCTGGTACGTTGCGACACCGTCTTATTAGATTTCTTGTATCTGGATCATTCCTCGGAAGTATTCGATTGAGGTTGTGCAAAATTGTAAGTTGATCAATGAGTATCATTTAGAGACGGAATATTTCATCACCGGTTTGACATTTCATCCAAAACTTAATAGATTTTGTACATACTTTAATCAACTGTTCTTTGGAAAGGTTGATTGACGTAGACGTAGACCTTCTATCTCGTTTCAATGTATTAGATTTAAAAAAACATGTCAAACTTTTTATGTACTTATTTCGGAGGCTCGCAACAACTTTTTTTTTTCTATGACTTCTAGAAATCTATAACTACACAATCAATCTATCTTTTGATTGTGTAGTTGTAGAAGCTTGAAATTATCAAGAACCCATAGACCTCGATTAAATGTTGCTTAAAACTTGATACCTTTACATAATAACATATCATTGTCTTTACCCGTTTCTGAGAAAAAGAGTCATCATCATCATCATAACATCCCATGATACGTCCACTAAGGACAGGGAGCTCCCTCCAGAATTCTAGCTTTTGCTGGAAAAATATGTGGAGGGGAAGTACCATAGTCACCTCGCTTGTTAGCGTTACGGCTGGCACCATGGACCGCGGTTGTAGGTGACCGCGGTAAGTAAAATGTAAAATACAAAGGAGGATGCTGCTGCCCATCCTCCAGTTAACCCTTAGTCGTCTCTTACGACACCTACTGGTATGGGTTGGTACTATTCTTTGCCGGCACCACACGGGAAAAAGAGAACGTAGACGGAAGTAAAGGGTGACTTTTAATTAGTTCTTGATATAAAAAAGGTATGCTTGTACTCGTAATACTGAATAACTTTCCCCAAGGAACATAGGTCGAAATACGAAAACCAAGTTTTGACCTCTCATAGAAACTGCATCAGCTTATAGCGCATTTTGTATGGGAAGTAAAATTTGGTTTTTCGTATTTCGACATATGTTCCTTGGGAAACGTTGTTCAGTATCATGAGTACATGCATATCTATTGCTATCAAGAACTAATTAAAAGTCATCCTATATAAGGGTTCCGTTTCTTTTCTTTGAGGTAAGGAACACTTAAAAGAAACGACAAGAAAAACCCACGCACTCTTTAAAATATTATTGATTATAACATATAAGTAACTTCAATCATTCTCTAAAGCATATACTTAGTACCAACATGCCAAGTTAAATAAATAACTAACTAGACTACAAGAGATCAGAATAGCCACAGGTTCAACTAGCAACTTACCATGTAGGCTCGGGTAACTTGTTAACTAACGTGCCTAGTTCAACCCTAACGAGAGTTTAGATACCACGGAATATAAAATGGCTACAAGAAAGGGCTTGAATATTTATGTCTTTTTCTTTTCGTTTTTTTTCTTTAATGATTGCGTCATTATGTCTGCCAGCAACTACTAATGACAGGGTGTAAGGGACGGTGTACCGAAGACTGAAAAGGAGTGGTGCTCTGTCAATGAAACTAAACGACAGAAAAAATGAGAAATGAAAACAATTTTTGTTTTCTCCATACAAACGGTTCGATCAGAGTGAGCAGTTTGTATGGAGAGGAAATTATTTTTTATTTCCCTATTGGGAAACATTATTATGTTTCTTTGGGAAAGTTGTTCAGTTTTGGTACACCGTTCCTTACACCTTTTATATCGACTTCTTCTGAATAGTTTTAAAGCATCATCATCACCATAACATCGTTTAAAACGACAGAATATCAGAAGCGTCGCGCGCCGGCCGCTACCGTAGCGTGGCGCGCCAAGATTATGTGCTTTGTGGAGTTAGTACACAGGGCCGCTCATCGGTAGAAACACTTTGATCTTGAGCAGGTCTCTGGTTTCGGGCGTTCGTAGTGTAGTGTCGGCTCAGCTTATACTGGTTTTGTTGTACTATCCTTAGCAACAAAATGCTGTTAGTTACTATTCCCTGGGCATTGTTCTTGTGTTCCTTTACGTCCACTGCAATCTAGAATTCCAGCAAAAACGCATAATACAATATGAAAGGGAAGTAACATTGTCACCACGCTTGATAGCGTTGCAGCTGGCACCATAGACTGCGTTTGTTGGTGACTGCAGTATATGTACGATACACAGAAGGATGCTGCTGCCCAACCTCTAGTTCATAATCCCTTAGTCGCCTCTTAAGACAACCACGAGTAGGGACGGTGTGATACAAAGTTCATCCAGAAACACAAGGACATAATAGCATGCCCACGGTAAGCCTACTTGCCTCTTCCTGCAGTGATATACTCTATGGTAGAGCCTTACTAACTACCTTAAGTATGTATAAGGATTTTTACACGTGTTGCTCAAAGTTTGTTAATTGAGTATATGGATAGGGCTCGGAGATACTTCTTAAGGTCAGCAAATTCCTGTAAGTTGTGTTGTGAACAGCCTACAAGTTTTAGGTGAACGAATATGCTATATATATATATAATATTTCATCTTAAGATATCTGTAGCAAATGTATTTAGATTATTTTGTATCTTAACTATGTATGTGATAGTCCATTATAATAATCTTTATTCTTTATTGTACACGAATACATTACAAAAACAAGCACAAGTGAAAACCTATAACAATGGCGAGCTTAACTCAAAGTTGAGTTTTCTACCAGCTAACCTTAAATATAAAAATCTAGTAGACAATACAGCGGGCATAAAAGTGTACAACACAAATAATTAAAACAAGAATCCTTACAATAATTTGTCAATATGTTAAATGTCAATCCTTTAAGCCAGGGGGGATGCAGCGGGGGTTGAAAGTGGGTGCTGTTGCCACTAACAGCCAGTTGAACAAAGCATCTTTTAAGTTAAATCTTCTTTAAATCTATTGTTGTCACTTTCTTTGTCAATAAAACAGAAAGAGTCACCAATAGACTTAAAGAAGCTTTATTTTTAAAGATGCTTTCTGCAACTGGCGGAAAGCCTGTCAATCATACTTCTGCGCTCGACGTTTGTCTCTTTATTCGTTAGTTACAAGATGGTTAGCTTTTATCAACTCAAAAATTTTAACAGGAGGTTCTGCCAATGAAACTGAACAAATTTTCCTAAGGAACATTGGTCGAAATATGTACAGTCAAGAGCACATCAAGCTTGACACATTGGACTTTGTAACGTTCTTATTTCAATAGATGTAAGGACTAGAGTAGCACTGCGAGTGCCAAGATTGACCTGTCGTTGACTGTATGCAATGAATAAAATTTTGAGTTCCCGTTGAAACTGCATCAGCTGACAGCACTGTTTTGTTTGAGAAGTCGAATTTTTTTTCGTAAATTGTTCTATGTTCGTTGGGAAAAGTTGTTCAGTCTCAAGGGCAGATTGACCTCTAAAATTTACAGGGAAAATAAAGAAATAACTGTGTGTAGGTTTGCGATGTGGTGCCGGCAAATAATAGTACCAACCCATACATACCCGTGGGTGTCGTAAGAGGCGACTAAGGGTTATAAACTGGAGGATGGGCAGCAGCATCCTCCTTTGTATCTTACATCTTACTTACTGCGGTCACCTACAACCGCGGTCCATGGTGCCAGCCGTAACGCTGACAAGCGAGGTGACTATGGTACTTCCCCTCTACATTTTTTCAGAAAAATCTAGAATTCTGGAGGGAGCTCCCTGTCCTTTAGTGGACGTTTCATGGGATGTTAAGATGAGGTTTGCGATTCAATCACAAAGTTTTCGAAGGTTTTCAATAATTCCAGTTATTTGCGTTTCCGATAAAAGCTCCAATTCCCAAGCAAAAGTAAACGTGAAAACCGGTGGTAAATAATAAAGAGAAACTACGAAATAAGGGTATGTTGTTCGTGTTTTGCCGGTAAAGAATAGTACCAACCCATCTCTACCCGTGCGTGTCGTAAGAGCCGACTACGGGCTTATGAACTGGAGGATGGGCAGCAGCATCTTTCTGTGTAATGTACCATCTTACATACTGTTGACTCTCCGCCCCCCTTACCCCGCATCCTCGCGCGCACCCGCCTGCGAGATTCTCGTGGTCCTTATGAGAGTCTTTTGTACTAAATCAATAAATATTTATTGTACAATATGACACAATACATGAACAGCTTTAATTGATAAGTTGTACAAAATGAACTTAATCATAGTGGGAAAACCAGATCCCCAAACTAGGTAGAACTTGTGTTTTGGGAATTTTTGATGTTCCTCCGCAAACGAGTTGAGATTACAACTAGATCAACGACACAATATCAAATTGGCGTATTGCTACATATGTAAAAAGAAAGGTGACAAATATAACAATAAAAACAAATAGGCGAACAATTTAGAAAATAGGAATAAAATAAACTAAAACAGCACAACATTGAGAAACTATTTTTAGATTTGAAGCACAACGGTATCAATGCAAAAGCACGTCACGAGAGAGAGAGAGACAAATATTATGCGAACCTATGCGACCTTCCAATTTCAAATTTTCTGGGGTGTGATTATAGTACTATTTCTTTATTCTTTGTCTCAGTTTAGCTGCCTAGTAACTACAGCTCTGGCGGGAAGGCACCTTAAATAGTTGCTATGCCTTTGTCAAAAGATCCTCTATGTGGGCGTAAAAGCCCTACAGCTGGGGAAATCTCTCACTCTCAGCCCACGTCATATCATCTCGCCATAATTAAATTTTATCCAACATGAAGTAGACTAAAATAACCGAAAATTGTTGTAAGTATTTTTAGAAGAATTTTTTCGAGTATTCGAGAAAGGTTCTATTAGCCCTAATGGTTTGTAAAATCCGGGTAGGGAGTGAAATTAAGGGTCGTTTTGGTGAAGTTTTAGGCCTGAAATATACTTATAAGGCATACGGCAAGGAACTTGAAGGAACTGGCGAGGAGAAGGCACGGTGCCACTTCGAAACTCAGCGCTGTAAATCAGCGCCACAGCGCTGATAAGCGCTTTGCCGCTGCAGCATTATGCTGAGTTAGGGCCTACTTGGGTGTGCGGCACACTCTATAACTAGATTTAGATTTAATGTGCATTTTATATTGTTAAATATTTAGTTGTGGATTTGTGCTGTATTCCTAAATAAACAATTTATCTATCTATCTATCTAAACTTGTTCATACATAATATATATGTAAGCGTCGCGTCGTAAATCTATAAAATCGTAAATTGGTTTTGTCTGTTCATTGGGCATTTTTATAAAAAATATCAAGTTATGCTATTTTAATGCCCCTGAATCCAAGTCATAGATTTTTTGGCTTTTTGTTTGTTTATTTGTTCGAGCATCACGCAAAAACTACTGAACCTATTTTTAACCCCCGACGCAAAATAATAATGAAACGTTTTTGGTTGATAGCTAATGATTTGACTTAAAACACTGGTAGGCATATATTTTTTTTTACATTCGGATGAAGTCGCTAGTTATACATGAGCGACGTGGCGCAGGCATGCCGCTTCGCTGCCTTCTATGTAATGTCGCTTCCGTACCATGCCTGCGCCTTGTCCTCACTGTATGCTCGTCATGTAAATTTTACCCCTTAGGTAAGTAGTTAACATATTTTATTGGTGAATTAGAGTATTGTTTTTGGTTATACAATGAGCCGCAATGAAAATAGGTCGGTATGTTTTCAGCAGTATACATTTTCATACAATCATCGTCATATCATACGCTTATTTTGACTCCCATCATTGTTTGTAAATGTATGACGGTAGTTTTTCCAACCTGTTTTCTTTGAAGCTCACAAGTCACAACGATACAGAAACGCAAAAATGAGCGAAATACGTAAAACAGCGCGAATCCATTCTTTATTAACACGCGCATTCTTTGACTCTGATGGATATCGCCTTTATATGATTTCCGCAGCTTCCATCCAGGTTGGTGTTGCTGTAACGTTTCCATCCATGCTAAGCTAGCAAGAAAAAATTACAGTGTACTTAATAATTATATTTAAAGTCATTTAAATAAACAAGTAGCCTAATATATATTCTACATTACAAAATATACGGCACAAACTAACAGGTACATTTTCAAGATCATGTTTAGGGTGTTGCTGATGGCAGCATCAGGTGCATCAGTTGGTGCTGGAGTGACAGGTTCTTCGACTGCATCTGTATTATCTGTATCATCTGTGCCATCAGCATCATCTTCATCATCACTTTCATCTAAAAATGATTCTCTGAAAGCAAAAGATACAAGATTTTTCTAATGAGTTTAAATACGGCTTATACTGGAGACTGTGTTAAAAAAGGTGTCTGAGATCGTGAACCGGGGGATAGGCAGAGTGTTCTTCTGCATACCATACAACCATTCTGTGATCACCAACCACCGTGGTACATTGTGCCAGCCGCAAAACTACAAAGCGAATTGACCATGGTACAGTAAAAAACCGTTCTTATTTCAATAGATGTACGTGCTAGAGTTGAACTGCAAGTGCCAAGCTTGACTTGTCGTTGACTGTACATTCTAAAAAAAACCGGCCAAGTGCGAGTCGGATTCATGCCCTAAGGGTTCCGTACCTATCTACCATATGATATACTAAAAGCTTTTGCTCTTTGATTTTAAAAACTCTGCGACCATCGAACTTAACCCCTCTTTTATAGAAAAGTTCTTGAAACGGAACCTCACCTTAATTGGTTACCATTAGTTGTGAGAAAAATTTAAATATTTAATGATTTCAGACTTTTCCCTTTATTTGTACTGTGAGACCTAGCTTCTTTCCAAATTTCATAATTTAAGGTCAACGGGAAGTACCCTGTAGGTTTTGCTTTTTTGCATAAATGTATGGAGATGAGGACATAAAAGGCCATATATTTATCTTGTGTAGTTTATGGACCTTAATATTCGTTATCAATTCAACCTGATACCTCTTCTCGTTCGTGAGTGAGACAGACAGACGGACAACAAAGTGATCCTATAAGGGTTCCGTTTTTTTATTTTGAGGTACGGAACCCTAAAAACGATGACGACGTCAATAAGCACCATCCCCTGGAGAAAAGCTTTGCTTAAACTTTCTCTCTATTTGAAGGTGGAAAGGTTTTTGTGCAAAGTCCGTCTGCGGAAGTACCACCCCCTTGTCTATTTCTACACTATAGCAGCAATGTTTGCACTTCTGCGTTTCGGCACAGATTACTAAATAGTTACTTCGGTTTGAAGTGTTAGGGAGCCAGTGAAATTACCGTCACGACATACCATCTTTATTCTTAGAGTGGACAGCTTGCTTTCCTGACTTATTAGCGTCAAATTTTGCTACTAATAAGACAATGGATGCTATGGGCGGTGGTGACCACTCACCATCAGGTGGCTCACCTGCTCGATTGCTCACTTGTCATATAAAAAAGACTCGTGTGATACAATTTACAACATCTCCAAGGTTGGCAACATGCTTTGCTGTCTTATTAGCGTCAAATAGTGCCACCAATTTAGACTATTGGTGCAATGAGTGATGGTGACCACACCGTCAGGTGCACTGAACTGAACAATATTACTCATCAACGTAATAAGTTCAGGTGCCCATCTGCTCGTTTGCTCACATGTTATATAAAAAACCGGTCAAGTGCGAATCGGACTCGCGCGCCGAGGGTTCCGATATAACTATAGTATTTTTGAAAGCAATAAAGGTCATTTTTAGGACCGCAAAACTAAATTTGTTTGTAAAGGTTTTTATTGCAGTTTTCTAAAGAACTGTGCAACTTAGAAAGATCGTTTTATTTTTGCTGTAGTATTTACATAAACTTTCATCGACTGTTGATCATTCACATTTTTTCTTTAA
This sequence comes from Athrips mouffetella, assembly GCA_947532105.1. Taxonomy (NCBI): domain Eukaryota; kingdom Metazoa; phylum Arthropoda; class Insecta; order Lepidoptera; family Gelechiidae; genus Athrips; species Athrips mouffetella. The sequence continues at coordinate 1,048,287 of OX383965.1, forward strand.
AAAGGTGATTTCCGGTTGGGGGAGGCCTAGTGAGCGCCTACGAGCCAGCGGCGGCTTCTCATCATCGGAGGTGGGCGGGCGCGGTGCAGCGTCAGCACGCTTGCGCGGCGCGCGCGCACTGTACACGACGTGGTTGGGGGCTGGTAGTAGGGGCCCACAGTCCTGACTACTCGACGGGGAGTAGTGGACGTGGGCTGCCAAGCCACAGAGAAAGATGCTGCTGCCCATCCTCCGGTTCATATGTCCTTAGTCGCTTCTTACGACACCCACGGGTAGAGATGGGTTGGTAACTTCTCCAGATTCTTACACTCGGAGGTACCGTTTTGAAGGCAACCAAAAGGACACATGTGGCCACATTTTGGGCTAAGCCAGTGCGGTTTTGCCGTTGACTTGCTTTTGCCTCAAATTTATTTATTTATTTATTTATTTATTCAAAAATATATTTTAGAATGTACAAGTAAAGCCCTTTCAACCTGGTAGCAATAATTTGATATTTTGCCCCCCCCCCGCCCCTATTTGGGCCCCCTTTACATTAATTATCATAATTGTTTTAAACTCTTTCATGTGCAATTAAGTTGGGAAACCATATTCTAAAACTATTGCAAATTTCAAGTCTATAGCATGAGTGGTTGCTGAAATATACAGGTGTGACAGACAGACGGACAGACAAAGTCGCACTGCCGTTTCTTTTACGCTGCCGTATCACGATCCGAAACGGCGTAGACTCGCTCTATTTGCATTATATTCTGCATGACATCAATGATATTACAATTATATAACCGCATGACATTCAATAAGTATTCTGTAAAGAATCTACATTGAATAAAATTATCTGAATCTGCACGATAAGGGTTCCTCTTTTTACCATTTTTGTATCGGAACCCTAAAAATGCATCAAAAATTACATTTGATCATAGATAATAGATAATATTTTATCTGTCGAGTCGTGCTAGCCAGGCAGAGGGAACCATGACACTTTGAAATTATTTATTAAACCTTTTAAAACATAATTTCTGTTAGATTTGAGTTCTTGTGTCCATATTTTTTATGACAATTTTATTGGCAGTAATATAGAGATATAGGTAGATTTTAACGACCCACTCAATTTATTAGGTATCCAAAACTAAAAGCTTTGGAAAACAGTCTGTAACACATTTTAAAACTCCTGGGAATTACCTGAATCCATCCTTTAAAGCCCAAAAAGTTACACTCTACAGCACATCATCCCAGACAACCCTTTACCCTCTTGCTATTACAATTAGGTAAATTTTGTAAAAAAAGGTAATGGTTAGTGTGTTTTTGAGTGTACACTAATTTAAAACAGGAAACTCGTTAAAAATTTTCAGATCATTGATTTGAAAATAAATTTACAGGTAAACGGAATATTACAGTTTCTTTTATGAAAAATCCGGTCAAGCGCGAATCGAATTCACGCGCTGAAGAAGCTAAAGTATTTTCCATTTTTAGGATTTCAAAGCTAAGATTGTTTTCAAACATTGTTTTGGTTTTTTGCAGATTTCTTTATAACTGCGCTACTTCGAGAGATCTTTATATTTGTCGTCTAATATCTTAAGGTTTTTTTTCTTTTACCAAACTTTGGGATAAGGCATAGGTGAATGGTATTTTTTAAGACATTTTCTATTATCACATGAATAGCTAGGCACCTTTTGTAATATTAGCTCTTGAATTGTATTCTACATGTTATGACATATTATTCAGTAAATATACTAACTACATCGAAGAAATTGATTTAATCTGAATTTAAAGATATTCTATAATATGAAGGTATACTCACCCAGTATTATGAACGTAATTTATTGAGGCAACAATGTAATCTGTGACTAATTCCTTCGCGTCGTCGGCAATAACAAAATCACTGTGTCCAAAAGAATCTCTTGGTACTTGTCTTACAATTGTATTGGGCATATCGGCAGCCATGTCTAGAACATCTCTTGGATCAAGTAGAATATCACTGAGTGTGTAATGCATTACTACGTTGCTGGTAATAAGTCCCAAGTCGTATGAAGGTGGTATTGCGGTGCCGTATATGTTTTGGTTGTCGATGGAGCCATAATCGAAACGTTTGAAGATTTGGTCGCGGATGTTTTGGCCGTAGTGCGCGATTTGCTTTAAAGCTCCGCCTCCAAATTGAACATCTATGGTTAAGTTCGTCTCTCTCTGTAATTAAATGTATTGATATATAAACATATAAAATAGATAAAACCCTCCACTCTCTTCGTCAGGAAACGCCTTGAATTTACTTCCCATCTCTAATTGCCGAATTTAGTTTTCAACAAATAGTTTAGAATCTAGAAGCAAATCCAATGTTCCACTAGTTATGGAAGTTTCTGATAATTTTGATATTGAAACAAGGATTCAAGGGTTCTAAGTTTAACATGTTGCGAAATAATCAGTTCTTAATTAGGAATTTACATTCTGTGGATTTCTAATTGGGATTGGGATCACGGCCAATTAGAAACGTTTTGTCAGTGCAAAATGTGAAGGTCATAAAAGGTACAAAACATTTGGTAATTTTGTACAATATTCTTGTACTTACGGAAAATTAGAGAGAGAGAGAGAAAAGAGAGAGAGAGTAAAAAGATAGAGAGAAAAGAGATAAAGAGAAAAAAGAGAGAGAGCTCACAATTAAGTGTCTCGTTTTACAAATACAAAAGCATTTATTCCCAATAAAAATATACAATAAAAAGCACGCGTAGATTTAAAAACATAGAAGGGAAAAGGTAAAACATAGGGGGAAGGTTTTAAAAAGGTCGCATATATATTTGAGGTCTCTAAAGCGGAAATCAGCTTTGGGCAGTCGTTTAATCTGGTTGAGGATCTCTTGCATGAGCTTACTGAAAACTGAAGAGAGTTTGAGAGGGAACTTACAATAGAGTTATTTTTCTTGATGTCTCTGAAGCGTGTTAGTTTGGGCAGTTCTCCAATCTGGTTGCGGATCTCTTGCAGGGGCTTATTGAAAATACGGGAGAATGAGAGAAAACTCACAATGAAATGTCTTACTACATATTGTTTGGGAGATGAACGTCAATGAGAACAATGTCAATGTCTGCCAATACGTTTAACTACCCACAGACTCCAGTTCATCCGTGATCATGGTGCATGCAACAGCGCCGCAATATCGGGAGCTCATCAAGAACCCGTCATACTGTTTTCATAAAAATGTCTTGCTCCAACAAACTTGTAAATGTACGGTTTTCGACAGCTTTCTTATTCGTTTGAGGACCTGATTTTACATGAGCTTATTAAAAATAGAGAAGAAAATGAAGAAAGAACTTACAATAAAGTGTCTCGCTCCAACGAGGTCACACATGTACTTGTATTTGACATCTCCAAAGCAGAGGTCAGCTCTGGGAAGTCCTCCGATTGCGTCGATAACGCCTTCCACCAGCTCGATTGTAAGTTCCACTAGACCTTCAGCTCTTGCTAAGCCCTGCAAATAAAATATATGAAGAGAAAATTCATAGAGGTTTTGACTAGGGAGATACTTGGGGCTTCAGGAATTCATATTCATAATGAACACAAACATTCCATTTAATATAGATTGTTGTGTGATTGTTAGGATCCCAGAATTGAAGATCTTTATATTTTTTAGGGTTCCGTACCTCAAAATAAAAAAAACGGAACCCTTATAAGATCACTTTGTTGTCCGTCTATCTGTCTGTCTGTCTGTCGATCAAGACCCTTTTTCTCACGAACGAGAAGAGGTATCAGGTTGAAATTGATAACAAATATTAAGGTCCATAAACCACACAAGATCTAAAAATTTCAGTTTTGTACAACGACGTAATCAAAAGATATGGCTTTTTATGTCCTCATCCCCATACATTTATGCAAAAAAGCAAAACCTACAGGGTACTTCCCGTTGACGTAAAATTATGAAATTTGGCAAGAAGCTAGGTCTCACAGTACAAATAAAGGGAAAAGTCTAAAATCATTAAATATTTCAATTGATCATATAACCCTTAGGGTGCGAGTCCGACTTGCACTTGGCCGTTTTTTAGGGTTCCTTACCTCAAAATAAAAAAAACGGAACTCTTATAGGATCACTTTGTTGTCCGTCTGTTTGTCTGTCTGTCTGTCTGTCTGTCAAGACCCTTTTTCTCACGAATAAGTAGAGGTATAATGAATGTTAAGGTCCGTGGACCACACAAGATCTGAAAATTTGAATTTTTTACAACGACGCAATCAAAGATATGGCATTTTATGTCGTCATCTCCATACATTTATGCAAAGATGCAAAACCTGCAGGGTACTTCCCTTGGACGTAAAATTATGAAATTTGGCAAGAAGCTAGGTCTCACAGTATAAATAAAGGGAAAAGTCTAAAATCATTAAATATTTCAATTTTTCTCACAACTACTAGAACCAATTGAGGTGAGCTCCCGTTTCAAGTACTTTTCTATAAATAAAAGAGGGGTTAAGTTGGATGGCCACGGAGTTTTTAAAATCAAAGACAAAAGCTTTTAGTATATCATATGGTAGATGGGTACGGAACCCTTAGGGCGCGAGTCCGACTCGCACTTGGCCGGTTTTTTTTAAACTCTTAGATTTAAAGCTTACCTAACGGAACTAGCTATGGATCTACGAATTTCCTACATGTTTATTATTTTTAGAAAGTTAATCAACTTATTAAGAAATAGATCAACTTACGATTCTTATACAGGGTGTAAGGGACGGTGTACCGAAACTGAAAGGGCGTGCTCAGGCAACGAAACTGAACAACTTTCCCAAAGAAACATATGTTGGGAAATGAAAAAAAAATTTGACCTCTCCATACAAACTGTCTCCCAAATCTTTTTTCATTTCCCAACATGTTTCTTTGGGAAAGTTGTTCAGTTTCGTTGAATGAGCACGCCCTTTTAGTTTTTTGTACACCCTGTATTTTCCGGTGGCATGCGTAAGTTTGAGTAAAAATAATAACATGGAAAGTAAATGTGTTCCCAACTTGTACAGTTGTACGTGTACTTTAATAAAAATACCCTAAAATACCTGGATCAGATCCCGAGGGTAAACTGAAAGCAATTTGTGCGTGCGTGTGATCCTTTATAAGTGTCGACGTATTTTATTCACATTAGATATTTTAATACAGGGTCATAATAAAATAAAAAAGATGTCCTGCTTTCGTTTTAAGACACAAATACTTATGAAGAAAAAGCGTGCAAAGGCGTGGTATCAAATAGTAGTTCATCCCTAAACAAACAGAATATTTTTTTCGAAAAAATTATAGAAAACATCCCATGTAAAGTCCACTGCAGGACAAGGGGCCAGAACTCCAGCTCCATAAAGCGTGGTACTTTGGAGGGGATTTACTCGTACCATAGTCATACCACGCTCGTAAGCGTTGCGGTTAGTGACTGCAGTTGTTGGTGACTGCAGTATGTAAGATGGTATACTATACACAGAAAAATGCTATTGCGCATTCATCGGTTCATAAGCCCTTAGTCGCCTCTTACGTCACCCATGGGTAGAGCTGGGTTGGTACTATTCTTTTTCGGCACCACACGGAGCAGTGTGATCTTCACCCCTTTTTCCCGTCAGGGTAGGCAGAGACCACAGTCCTCCACCTGCTACGATTTTGACATACTTCCCTCGCTTCCTGTAGTACTTTCATCAATCCTTTCATACATGCTCGTCGGTTTACGGTACTTTTTACCTGGCCTTTATTCAGAACGTCCTGATCTCTTCTGAAATTTTTTATTTACACATGCATGTTTATACGTGAGATAAGTGACTTGGTATTAATATATTCTAATTTGAAACTTACGTAAATAATATCGGTGAAGGGAGTAATAGTCAGCAAATCTTCATTGGGGAAGTATCGCTGGTACCCGACTCCAGCCAACAAGTGCACCGATGCCATCTTGTCATTATATTCTGGTCTCATCGACCCTAGGACCAAAAACACCGTCCCTCCTTGGGAAATTCCAATATAGTGCAGCTTCTCTCTACCTGTAGTCGCTAAGACATAGTCGATCATAGCCGGCAGGTCGTAAATGCCAATTTCTTCCCATGAGAAGTCGAAAAACTCCATCCTGTCTTCAGGAGAGTCAGGGTCGAGGGTCACATGGGCTCTAGAGTGTGCGTTGCCACGAGAATTGCCGAACCATACGTCGAACCCGGCATCAGCAAGGTTGAAGCCTGTGGACACAGTTATGTTGTTACGCTACTGAGAGTTGTATTAAAGAACCTCTATATTATGTACCGAAACGGAAACACCTTTCCTGCGCTCGATATTATGCCTTATTGCGTAGAAACTACGGTTTATTTTAGTTTGGCGTATATGGTGACTTACAACCTATTGAAATTACCTTTCGAATGACGTATAAACCATAAAAAAAGTGGCGGGAATCGGAGGGATTACCCGACAGGGATTGAGTAGGCCAATGGCTGTCAAGGTTCAAGGCCATATTATACGACTACGAAATTGCGTACAGAGGTTAAAAAGGTAAGAAAACTACTTTGTGGTTTTAAAGGAAGTTGTTGTATCAAACTATAACTCCATACAAAAGCCCCGGGCTTTACTGAACATAGTTTTGTTGGTGTGGGTATGATTATTTGTTCAAGTAAGAATTTGCGAGGCAGCTGTGTAGCCTGCGTAAAGCCATGATCACACCTTCCCTAATTCAGAAACGAATTCGGGTTACATTGCTCGTTGAAGTGAGGATATGGCAATTAACATAACCAAACCTCCCAGCAATGTATGCCGAATTAGTCCTTGAATTCAGTTAGGTGTGATCGTGGCTTAATCCACCTTCAAAATCATCTAGGAATTGGATGTTCAATACTATAATAATTGCTAATTGGAGAGACTCCTACATTTCATAGCCAAAATATTATTTATAAATATTTGTTCAAAATGATAAAAGAACGGCTTTTCAAACATAAAAAATAATAAAGTCTGCAAGAATTCACAAAAGACCCCGTGTACTACGAACCTCCTAAGTTTTAAGCAAAAATAAAACACTATATTAAATGAAATAAAGGCTCAAATGAAGAGCCTTGGGCTAAGTACAAGAAGGCAGGTGTCTCGTGTATTTAAACTAAATTGTTTTCATCAACGTTACAAATAATGCTTTTAGTTAGTCAAGGTGCTCAATTGACTCACAAAATTAGCATTAATGTAAGTATTAAAACAAGATTACGAAAGACCTAAATCATTTCAACGAAAGCTTTCAACCTTTCAACTATACAATAGTTATAAATCCTTTGAGTTAGCTATTGTTGGAAACCTTTTATCATTGAAAATGGACGAACAATAGGTACAGTCTACAACAAGTTAAGCTTGACACTCGCAGCGCGACTCTAGCCCGTACGTCTATTGAAATAAGAACGGTGCAAAGTCCAACGTGTCAAGCTGGATGTGTTCTTAACTGTACCTACATAAAAAACTTAAATGTATTCAACGACACGTGACACTTAAAAGTGAATATTTAAAATGATCGATACAGTGCCAGACTATAAAATTCAACCTTATTTTGCATTTTTATGAACTAGGTCATAGCAAGACAAACATAGATATTAAAAAAAAAGCTTTAAATCTATGCATTAGGAATGGCTGCTTGACAGCTGTTTTTATAGTGTTAGATACATGCATAATGCTTCTAATTCAAAATTAAATGGGTCTTACTACCAGTAACCATCAGTTGAACACTTGATTAAAAAAATGCGCACAAAATAACTGGCTATGTCAGTTGATGCGTGGAAGTCAAGTCATAAGAAAATATCTAATTTTTGACTTCTACGCATCAATGACATAGATTGAGTTATTTGGTATAATTTTTTTCAATTTTTCAATCAAGTGTTCAACCGATGTCTATCTTTTTTGTCATGTTTTATTATTAAAAGTTTATATTTAAATTATTTTTGAATTAAATTTCTAATGTTAATTTTTTTGCAATTTATTAAAGAATTTTTTCTAAATATAAGTAAAAAATTTTAAGTAATTTCAAGTTTGACATGGTAGTTATTTAATAGTTTGACATATATTATTTTGCACTGCAGAGTACACTAAGTACCAGATAATTATTATTTAAGACCTTTGTATACTGTATTCTTGCAAATAAACTATTTGATTTGAAAGAATGAAGAAATAGGTTCACCTAAGGCCAAGTCCGGTTGTGCGTATATGTAGTCGTGAGACTGGCCGTAAAGACCATGCATGCAGAAGACGACTGGTCTACTCTCGTTTCCAGAGGTCTGGTGCCTGGCGTAAGGGATCCTGAAGACGCCCAGAATGTAGCCATCTTCTGTGGTCACCGGGTGGGACTCAGCTACGTAACCAGCGGAGGTTATGGTGTCCATCTAGAGGATGCAAATAAACTTTTTCAAATTTACGAAGCTATGGGTGTTAGTTAAGCAAGGTGGACCGACGATCTAGTCAAGGTCGCGGGAAGCCGCTGGATGCGAGCAGCGCAGGACCGGTCGTCATGGATATCTTTAGGGAAGGCCTATGTCCAGCAGTGGACGTCTTTCGGCTGATATGATGAAGCTTGGCAAGATAAATAAAAAAAAATCTTTTATTTCGAGACAATTGTCCATATTTTGTTAGTGAGTAACTTATAACGCAGGATTAGCTTAAATTAACAAAATTTAAGTATTTTACTGAACTGAACAACTTTATTAAAAAAAAAACATGTTTCTTAAGTAGAATTTGGTAGAATCCATTTTTTTCGTTTATTCCGACGCTTACCAATCTAATATGCAGCCATGACACTGAAACCAGAGTATTTTTTTTTATGTCAAAACAGACAAACGAGCATACAGCTCACCTGATGGAAAGTGTCACTGCCGCCCATGGACACTTGCAACCAAAGAGATTTGAACCTCGCTACGCTCGGTTAGCGAGGTTCAATTCTCTTTGCTTGCAACACCAGAAGTGGCGATGCTAGTGCATTGCTAGTATGTTTGACGGGAAGAATAACATTGTTTTACAAACTTATTTTTCTGACAGCTTTAGCCGATTGCCTTTGAAATAGCTGCAAATTGTGTTGGCAAGCGTTGGAATAAACGAAAAAATGGACGTTCTTAGTTTTATATGTATGGAGGTTTATCTACATTTTCCAACAGCAATTTCATCGCTTCTTTTTTCCACGTGGTGCCACTTTCATTATGAAGGCATGTAATAAATAAATAATATTTGTACTTGGAAACAGTCAAATTCAAAGCTTTGTTCACAGACAATAGAGTAGAATATTGGTTGTCCAATAATATAATGGAAAATATACTCATCATATATATCATCTGAAGCATTCGGCTGATATAATACTTAGATACAGAAATTCAAAAACGCTTTTATTGAAAATTTGAGTTACAATAAAGTAGAAAAAAAAAAAAATAAGAAAAATAAGAAAAAAAAATAGAAATGAAAAATAAGCTTTGCTTAAGCTGAAATTCTTATAAGAAGTTTTTTTATTTGTGTTTAGTCAGTTTATTCAGCAGCAGAAAAATTGTGCTTTGCCGAATATTTATTATGAAAAAAATATTATAAATAAAAAAAAGGACGGGTTGCACTCCGGGAGTGCGGGCAGAACTGAAAACTTGCATTTTTTAATATTATGCTTTTTGTAAGGGTCAATCGCGCCATTGCTCGCGTACTTCTTTGATGTCACTGAATAAAAACCCGTATGGAACATAACAATACGGTTGGCAGTTGACGTTTTTTCGATCAGGCTACGGATCTGACGCGAGATCTGACACGAGTTTATAATTTTTTACCCATCTAAAAAGTGCCAAGCGACGCTAAAGAAGTTTTCACTTCAAAAAGTAAATTAAATAATAATATTTTGTTTTTTATTTAAAATAGCTATAAAAAACTTACCATAACACGTGATGATCTTGGCAACACCACTTCATCTTGCCTCGGCGCAGCCACCACAAAGCACAACGCACCTAACATACACCAAATTCGCAACATTTCTATCAAGGACCTTGCCTCAAACAAAATCATATAATGAGCACATACAATCACATTTATAACTTCTGTAGTATCTATGAATTTATAGTTTTATATGATCTATAAAGATGAAATTGGTCAAATTGGGCTTATCTGCTGATTACAGATAAATAACTGCGGAACTCTTGTGTACATAAACAAGATACGAAATAGAATCAATTTAAATAGTTATATTCACTTTTACGGAATTTGATACAGTATCGAGTATCTCGGTAGTAGCGTTGACGAACGTTAAAAAGTACAGTTAAGAGCACTTCGAACTTGACACATTGGATTTCCGCCATTCTTACTTCTGTAGTTGTAGGAGCTTAAGATGCGCTGCGAGGTAAGCGTTAGCGCGCTTTTGCTAGGTCTGTGGCTGCGAGCATAGATTAGCGCGCTTTTGCTAGGTCCGTGGCTGCGAGTGTCTATGTTGATCTGCTCTCGACTGTGCCTATCTTAGCTGAAGATTATGTTGCAACTACTTCCCTCTTGATCGAATCTGATAAGTCTGATAACGTACTCACTTGAAATTCTCATAAGTGCAATATTCTCCTAGTCTTTATCCCCTTCTATAAGTATAATTTTGTGTTTTATATTACTTATTGTTCAAAATTTGTACTAAATGTTAAAATCTGATTAATCTGAAGGTATACAGGATGTAACAAAAAGGGAATACCAACAATAAAGGATGTACGAGTAAACCTGCCCATTAAACATAAGAAATTAAAGTCTCAGTGTTGTTGAGCCGCCAAAAGCCTCTGACATGGCTCATTTTTACATCCATAGAGGGGACTAACGGCTCAACGTACCTTTCGAAGCACGGAATCATCAAAATTTTTGGCCAATCAGGTGATTCATCCTGCAATGTCCTAACCGAACTGGGGAGGTCGCGCAAAGGGATTTTTGTGTGACAGTGTCCCCACCGGGAATCGAACCCAGTACCTCGGGATGATCCGAGCGCTCTAACCACTACACCTAGGAGGGTATCAATTGTAATGCATCGCATACAATTTTCCGTATTAAAACTTCATAAGTACCACACACAGTGTCCCCACGGGATTTTAAAAGATTAAAGTCATAAATAGAATAATCCTAGATTAGGCTTGCAAGACAGCATGATATATGAATATTATGTTTTCTAACTTGGGTAGCCTAAACTAACGAGATAACACTTTGATAACAATGAAATTGTTTATATGCTCGCTCAATGATGAATTTCCATGTTATAAAAACAACCATTTGAGAGAGTTTTAATTGTGTCTAAATGTCTTTATAGAATTTATTTTTATTTTTAATCATCCCCAAGCTTTAGGAAGATGCGACCCTATTCTATCATTAGGCTCATAGTGAGCTGCTTACTGTCTGCCTCCAATACGCCTCCCTATATATAATAAGCGGTGTGTCCAACAGTTTGCGGCGTTACAAGCGGCGCGCGTTACGTTCAGTGAGCAGCTGAGTCGCCGCGAACTATGCTCCCGGTCGGCGGCTCAGTCAGCTCACTACGCCGACGGAACGAATTGAGTGAGCGACCGGGAGCGGGGCGCAGAGTCAGTCGGCTCACAGTGAGCAGCTCACTGTGAGCCTAGTAGGGACATGGTCTTGGACCGGGTGAATCGTTCGTGGCTGAGTGGTAGTTGCTCTTTCTTTCCGACCACGAAGGTCAGCAACTTTTGTCTGTGGTCAAAACCCGGACTGGCACAACAACTAAAACGTTTCCGAGCTTCAGAAGGCACGTCTTTCCCGGCTACTGTCAATGATAGTCAGAAGCCATTTGTGCGGCTCGAAAACTCAGACAGCCAGGTTGGCCACATACCTGGCTAAAGGCAATGATGATGAGAGTTGACTGGGTGATTTTTACCCTTAACTCAACCATCATATTAGGGACATACTTCACCTAAAAATCTAATGTGCTTACATACATACATACATAATATCACGCCTTGTTCCCGTCGGGGTAGGCAGAGACCACAGTTCTCCACCTGCTACGATCTTGACATACTTCCTTTGCTTCCTGTACTTTAATCAATCCTTTCATACATGCTCGTCGGTTTAGGGTACTTTTAACCTGGCCTTTATTCAGAACGTCCTGAATTTGGTTCTGGTACGTTCGCCGAGGCCTTCCCCTTCCAACGTTTCCATTCACTCTCGCCTTGTAGATCTCTTTCGTCAATCTTCCTTCATTCATCCTCTCTACATGACCAAACCATCTAAGCATCCCTTTCTCAATTTTAGTCATTACGTCTTCTTTTACGCCACAACGTTCTCTTATCACACTATTTCTAATCCTGTCACTCAATTTCACACCAATCATACTCCTCAACGCTCTCATTTCTTCTGCATTAATTCTACTTTCATGCTTTTCTGTCAAACCCAGCTTTCACTGGCGTACATCAGTCTTGGTACCAAAACGCCTCTATGAACAGCCAAACGAGCCTTAATGTGCTTACTATAATCAAGTTCTCCTTTGTTCCAGCGAGGGCAGCTGTGGGTGGTCCTTCTACTCCTGGATTTTGCTGCCGGCAGCAATGTGCTTATGCTGACCATGGGCGGCACCAAGTCTCACAAAATGCCTTTCTGGGAACTGGGTAGGGGGCTGACCAGGAGGTAGGTATTGGTTAAAAAAAAGTTGTGTCGGAAAAGTTGCTCCAATCTAAACTTTTTCTTTTTTTTCTTTTTTTTACTGTGTATGGGCTTACTCTTGACCTCGACCTAGCCTTGAGGACAGAGATGAGGTCGAAGATGGAACGAGCCTGCCCAGAAGAAGCCTATTCACTCGCGACTTAAATATATTCGGGTTATAAGAGCTCGGGAACACAGACGCAGGCAGAGAACTCCACTCCTTAGCTGTCCGCGCCTTTTCTTTCACGACAAGTTCGCCTTTTTAGGGTTCCATACCCAAAGGGCAAAAAACGGGACGCTATTAATATGCCTTCAATGCCGTCTGTCTTTTAGCGGGCTGTAGGCGATTTTTGCTCCATTTTTTGTTTTACTTAAAATTGGTATACTTATAGTGCATATAAGCTTTAATATAGCTGCCAGACTCGCGCGCATTTAATACACTTCTGTGCGACTGTGCGTCTTCAAGTCGGTATGTTGACTTTAGTTATGCGGAACCCTCGGTGCGCGAATCCGACTCGCACTTCTCCAATGTTTTTGAATTTAGGCTGAATTTATATTGGGTAAGTAAATACAGGTCAGTAGAGGTACATTCAGCCGAAAGACGTCCACTGCTAGACTTAGGCCTCCCCTAAAGATCCATTACGTCCGTTCCTGCGCTGCTCGCATCCAGCGGCTTCCTGCGACCTTGACCAGATCGTTGCCAGTGGACGTCTTTCGTCCGATATGATGATGATGAGAGGTACATTGCTTGCTGCATTCAAGTGTTTTCGTACAGAAAACATATTAAACAAGCAATTTCCATATTTCTACTGACCCCATATTACTGACTCCGTGTAAATCTAGTTATCGTTATCATCTATAGCAGATTGGAGCCCCTAAATTTTTCAATCCTAAATGTAACCCATATATACTTCCCAACATACTACCCTGGCTCAGCGTCCCCAAGATGATCTTGGCCTCCAACATAAGAGTTCTCCATTCTGTGCCGCTTCTTGCCGATCCGCCAGTCGGTCGTCCCAGGTACAAATGGAGTGACGAGGTCCGGAAAGACCTGGATGCCTTGTTTATGATGTTATAGCAATTTGACACAAATAATATCTTTAACAAAATCTTTTATAAAATGTATATTTTCATAACAGGAGTCACAACGTGACTTTCATCAGCGCTTTTCCTCCGGACTTCCACATCGAGGGTCTGGAGGAGCTGGCTCCCGAAGGTCTGGTCTCCTACGTGCGTAGCTACATGACCCACGACCTGGTGGGAGCCAGGATGCGGGGAGAAGAGCCCTTACCTCTTAAAGACATCTTCAGATACGGATACGAGGTAGAAGGTTGTGGGACAGAATCATTGGGCTTGCTTTCCTCATCCTCATTATCATGACATCCCATGAAACGTCCACTACAGGACAGGGATCTCCCTCCAAAATTCCAGCTTTTGCTGAAACAATGTGGAACGGAAGTAACATAGTCACCAAGCTTACGGCTGGCGACCGCTATGGTTGGTGACCGCAGTATGTATGATGATACGATACACAGAAGGATGCTGCTACCCATCCTCTGGTTTATTAACCCTTAGTCGCCAGTTGGTACAATTTTTTGCCGGCACCACATGGGGCCTAACACTTACTTTATACCAACCTTATTTATACGACTGATGTCCTAATAGCAACAATCCATCAACATCCATCCACCAATGTGCAAGCACACCTCATCCACATTCTCTATCTATACGATGCATGAGATATTGATCCACTTCGACCACCTCTGGTGCCATTACAGTAATACGATCGATGCTCACGTGTCGAAGATTGTCATTTTAGCACGTAAGTGTTGCACAAAGTGTACTTAAACGAGAGCGCGAGCGAGTGCGCTTTCATACTCACGTTCATCATCGTTATCACAACATCCCAAGAAACGTCCACTGTAGGACTGGGAGCTCCCTTGAGAATTCCACCGAGTGCGTGGCCCAATTTGATGGGGAAGTACCAAAGTCATCACGATTGTTAACGTTGCGGCTGACCCGCGTTTGTTGGTGACTGCAGTATGTAAGATGAAATGATATGCAAAGGACGCTGCTGCCCATTGTCTGGTTCATAATCTTTTGTTCGCCTTTTACGGTACCCATGGGTTCAGATGGGTTGGTATTATTCTTTGCCGGCACCATACGGGATACTCATATTATTGTCTTCCAATCCTTCTATCAGACTTTTTGTTACATTCACTTTCATACTCATCACTGGATCAGGAAAAATGTCCTAAACTTGCATTAAAAAAACACTAGTTGAACTTATATAAAAATTTATTAAAACTTGTTTTTCTTTTCAGGCTTGCGACGCCTTTCTAAGTGATTATGAGACCCGTTCTTTCCTCCGATCAGGAAGGAGCTTCGATCTTATCATCTTAGATGGTGCTTACCCCGAGTGTGGCTTAGGGCTGGTCTACCGCCTCAAAGTACCCTTCATGTATATCAACACTGTCGGGTTTTACGCCATGCCTATGAGCAACGCTGGAAGCCCAACTCCTTGGTCTGTGACTCCTTTCTTCGGAAAAGCTTTTACGGATAACATGAGCTTGATAGACAGAGCGTTGAACACGGCTTGGTATGTCGGAGCATATTCAACACACGCTGTAATGACGATGATCCTTCAGGGTGTTTTGAGGAGACATTTTGGGCCACAAATTCCTCATGTTTACGATATGGCCAGAAATGTCAGCTTTGTGCTGCAGAACGGACATTACTCTGTGTCTTATCCCAGACCGTACCTACCGAATGTAGCAGAAGTGGCATGTATACACTGCAAAGAAGCAAAGAGGCTAGATCACGTGAGTATAATTTTTTATTAGCCTTTCTGTACACTGTAAGTGTACAGTGTGATACTAATACCCAAATATCTCTTGTAAGTCTGTCAATGTCTGTTTATATGTGGTTTATACTTTCTACATCTTTGACATGGTAATAACCACCATAATAAAATATACAATATGAATTTCTAACTATCAGAGACCGAAACCCAAGACACGGGTCATCTTCTATCTAAATCAATCATAATTTAACTACTGTCCCTTTTGTGGAAGATTGAAAGCTCAATAATAATTAAATTTCTACCTGATTTTTAAATTTAAATTTATTTATTGCATTACTACAATTTATTTATTGCATTACTACATGCTTTTTGCATGCCGCCATATGGTAGAATATGCTGACACTATTTTATATCACCATCTTTCTTACGTGTATTCTGCAAATAAATAATTTTCATTTAATTTTCATAATTTTCATTTCAATTTTCATTTCATTTCATAAAAAGGCTCTTAAAATTAAATTGTACATATGTAGTACCCCGTTGGGGCACCGCAATGGTGAGAGGTAGCTTACAATAAAATTTTCATTATTCTCCTTAATTACAAATATTACCAATCAAAATAATTATCCACAAATAAAATAAATTACAAATTAAATTTTAAGTCCAAGTCATGCTAAATTTAAAAAAACTATGTACATCTTTTAAATTTCATAAAATTAAATACTATCCTAATGTCTAAGTTAACAAAACATTATTTGTAGTAGAATACAATAAAATGAAAAAAAAACATTTAATTAAATTCATTAATTAATATGTATAGGCACTTTTATTTTCTAATATTGTTCATCTTTATTTTTGTTGTTGAACATTTCTTTTTATATTATAATAAGCTTAGTTAATTAAATATTTTTTTAGGAATTTAATTTTGATGTTTTCGCTTAGTTTTTTATGTAATTCAGAATATTGTGGTAAATTTGTATTGTCATCGAATGAGGACATCTATAAGCTTAGAGTTGTTGCTGGGAGTTTTTATTGCTTGTTAAAATTCCTGGCATTTCTTTTAATTACTTTTTGTGGAGAATAATAGTTGTCAATTTTTCCGGAAGAATTTACAGCATTTTAAGATATAGATTGAACCATTTAAACTAAACATGTAGGCAGAGCGTGTAGCAAGTTCCGTGGGTAGTAACCCGTCACAGTTTTAAAGATTTCTTATCAATGTACACATAAAGAAGAAGATCTAAGCTTTTAAAGAACTGAAAGAGATAAATTAAGATTTCAATAAAAACAAACTTTTTTTTCCTCAGGAAGTAGAAGAATGGATCTCCGGAGCTGGTGAAGCGGGTTTCATCTTTGTCTCCATGGGATCCTCGGTTCGGACGACGAAGATGCCTCTAGCAGTCCACCGCCTGATAGTGAACGCTTTGGGTCGTCTTCCACAAAGAGTGCTGTGGAAGCAGGATGGCGAACAGAACATGACTGACATACCTTCGAACGTGAGGCTTTATCGGTGGCTGCCACAACAGGATTTGCTTGGTAAATAAAAAACCGGCCAAGTTCGAGTCGGACTCGCGCCCTAAGAGTTCCGTACCTATCTACCATATGATATTCTGAAAGCTTTTGCTGTTTGATTTTAAAAACTCCGCGACCATCCAACTTGACCCCTCTTTTATTAAAAAGTTCTTGAAACGGGAGCTCACCACAATTGGTTACCATTAGTTGTGAGAAATATTGATATATTTAATGATTTCAGACTTTTCCCATTATTTCTACTGTGAGACCTACCTTCTTGCCAAATTTCATAATTTTATGTCAACGGGAAGTAAGTACCCTGTAGGTTTTGCATTTTTGAATAAATGTATGGAGATGAGGACATAAAATGCCATATCTTCTGATTGCGTCATTATAAAAAATTGAAATTTTCAGATCTTGTGTGGTTCATAGATCCTAATATATGTTATTAATTTCAACCTGATACCTTTACCCGTTCGTGAGATAAAGGGTCTTGACAGACAGACAGACAGACAGACAGACGGACAACAAAGTGATCCTATAAGGGTTTCGTTTTTTTCTTTTGAGGTATGGAACTCTAAAAAGAAGAATAACAAGAAAATGTTGTGTATCTACAGGGTGAAACAGAAAGGGTTATACCAACCCTGAAGGATGAAAATCTGCCTATGAAACTGAATCATTTTCCCTAAGAAACAATGGTCGGAATACTCTCATACAAAATGCGCTATCAGCTGATGCAGTTTATATGGAAGTTCAAATATTGTGATCTATGATCTTTGTTCCTTGGGAAAAGTTGTTCAGTTCATGGGCAGATTCACACCCTTTAGTATTATCACCCCTTTCCGTTACGTTAAGTAAAAAAAGTACGATGATCTTCTAAGGGGTAAAATTCTACATTACCAATAGATTGAAAAAAAAAGTATTTAAAAAAATTGGTACTATTTCTCAATTTTTTTTTACTGTCTGATTCAGATTCAGATAATTTTATTTAATGTAGATTCTTTACAGAATACTTAATGAATGTCATGCAGAATACAATGCAAATAGAGCGAGTCTACGCCGTTTCGGATCGTGCTATGGCAGCGTAAAAGAAACGGCAAGAAACCACTGCAGCACGGCCTACTTTAAGAGTTGACTTTTTACAATGTGTTTCTTGTGTTTCGCTGGAATTATATGGGCTTACTCTTGACCTCGATCTAGCCCGGAGGACAGAGATGAGGTCGACGATGGAACGAGCTTGCCCAGAAGATAATTAGCCTAATTATGGGTGACCATGAAATTTGATTTTCCTTTGAATTACATTTAGATGAGATGAGATAGAGAGAGAGAGAGATGCTGAGATGGTTTGGTCATGTAGAGAGGATGAAAGAAAGAAGATTGACGAAAGAGATCTACCAGGCGAGAGTGAATGGAAACGTTGGAAGGGGAAGGCCCAGGCGAACGTACCAGGATCAAATTCAGGACGTTCTGAATAAAGGCCAGGTTAAAAGTACCCTAAACCGACGAGCATGTATGAAAGGATTGATGAAAGTACAGGAAGCAAGGGAAGTATGTCAAGATCGTAGCAGGTGGAGGACTGTGGTCTCTGCCTACCCCGACGGGAAAGAGGCGTGATGTTATGTATGTATGTATGTATGTACATTACAGTAATTAATTGAAATGAATAGGGTACATGGTCATGTTAGTGACTGGATACTATAAAGCACACTTCTTTGTCTGCATCACCATCATAGAGGACATCGAACCCTCCACGCGCTTCACTTCTTCTTGAGCTAAAACTACTTTTTTTAAGGAATAGTAGATTAGTAGCCAAGGGCTGTAAGGCATTAATTGCAGCCCGAGATATTTAGGCGCACGAGCGCAGCGAGGGCGCCTATAGTTCGAGGGTGCAATTGATGCTTACACCCGAGCTTACTAGCTACGAGCTTTACATCTCGATTGTGAGGTAAGTAGGTCCTTATTACCACCAAATTGTAGGTGACCAATTAGCGCTCTAGGGTAATAATGTAGCTAGAAAATCCCTAGGGCGGTAAGTAATAAAAAAAACACTTCACTCTTTCAAAACTCAATTACTTACCGCCCTAGGGCTTTTCTAGCTACATTATTACCCTAGAGCGCTAATTGGTCACCTAAAAGCCCCATTTGGGGGTATTAAGGACCTACTTACCGAATATGAGAGATGTAAAAAGTATTTTTGTAATGCTTTTTATACAATCTATAAGTGATGTAAGTAGAATCACTTCTTAGAAGGATCATTGTACTTTTTTCCACTGCCTGGATATATAGCGATATTTCCAAAATCATAAACGACTAATAAATTCTAGTACTTGTTGATGAAATTTCACTATCTTGGTTCAATGAACTCCGTAAAGAAACTTCAGTAACGAGAATAAATACCTTTACATTTACCTATAGTTTCCATGAATCGGTAATCGATCTTGAAGCGTTTCTGAGATTACAAAACAGATAACTCAGAATTCCTGTATTTGCGTTAATATGAATTCTTGGATATAATTTATAAGGTATGATGTCGGTGCCCTTGTCAAAATTACTGATGATTAATTCTTGAATAATTTAATTAATTTTGGAAGGAACAAAGACCTTCTACAGGTGTAAGGAAAAGTACCGATTTCCTTTTAACCACATGTTCTATAAGTAGAATAAAGAACAATAAGCATGTTTAAACAATAAAAAAAGAATAAAAATATAACAGATTTTAAAAATTATTATTGATATTTAATTGTGTCAACCCTCACCAAACTCAAGACTATCGCACCGATAAGCGTGAGCATTTGCCTCAACTGTCGTCCTTACGTAATTTTCTATCTCCTATCTCTGTTGCTCGCTTGTAAATGAAGTTATTTATTGAATGGGGTGGCGGGGCGCGTTGCGATTCTTAGATTAGGGTTGGCCACCTGAACTTTTTGTTTCATAGGAAGTATTTTATTTTTATGTTATTTTTTTATAATCAATACGTTCTATGTACTTTATTCTAATTACACAACATTTGTTTAAAAGGAAATCGGTACTTTTCCTTACACCATGTATAATAGATAATATCAATTCGTAACGTAACTTAGAAAAGGTCTTAGATGCGAAAATAAAATAATTTTTCTTTAGAAAGTTGTTTAACTCTATTACCACGCCATAAGGTCCAAAAGTGTTTCTACCGATGTGCGGCCGTGTGTACGAGTCTAAGTCGTCACGTCATCTTTTTCGTGGTGTACCCCGACGGCTTTGGCCATCGTGGGGTATCCATTGTGTGACGACTTTCGTCCACCGTCGCGGACGCATGCGGCTCACGTACCCAGCCCAGTCCCACTTGAGCCTGGCTGTCTTCCGACCGACGTCAGCTATTCCTGTCTTTAACTTTAAAAAAATTCTTCTACAGGTCATCCAAAAATAAAAGCCTTTGTGACACACGGTGGCCTCCTCAGCATGTACGAGACGGTCTACCACGGCGTGCCAATAGTCACCATCCCTGTCTTCTGCGACCACGACGCCAACGCAGCCAAGGCCGAAGTCGACGGTTACGCCAAGAAACTCGACCTACAACACCTCACATCGGACAAACTCTACAGATCTATCAAAGAGGTTATCAATGATCCTAAGTACAGACGGGAAGTTAAAAAGAGGCAGTTTTTACTTAGAGATCAAAAGGAAACTCCTTTAGAACGAGCGGTGTATTGGACTGAATATGTTATTAGACACAAAGGTGCTTACCATTTACAATCTCCATCCAAAGATATGAATACAATTCAATATTACTTAATAGATGTCATCCTTTTATTAATTACAACGCTATTTTTACTCTGTTTGATAACAGGATATGTTATAAGACTAAGTTTTAATAAATTAGTAGACTTTGTTCAAAGTAAAAGAATGGACAAGTTAATAAACAAGTCAGTGCTCTTGAAAGGGTCAAAGAAGTTAATAAACCATGCAACATTAACCAAGAAAAGGTTGTGAAGGTTAGGTGCATCGTAAGTTCAAAATTGTACATATTTGTAGAGATATTGTTTTGTATAATACAGGCCCTTATAGAGTCGGAGAGATCTGCAAGTTATCCTATATCATCGAGTACAAGTTTTCAACTTTGTAGCGAGTGTAGTGGCTTATTAGTTCCACATTACGTTAGTCTGTCAATGCGTTTTGTGGATCTAATTATTACTCTGACCAGAGAGTAAAAATTGTATAGAGTCCGTCATACAAGGGAGGAGTGAATCGTAAAATATCTCCTTGTCGACTACAACTGGTCCATCAAAAAACTCGGTTATGTTTTACTAATATAGGAAAATTCTTATAAAAATCAAATGTTTTATCCAAACTTTATTTGTGAAAGTTTAAATAAATATATCATTTTTACCTGTATGTTGATCATTAATAGTAAGAAAGGAAACATAAATGATCCGTTATACCCGTTTTTGAATTGTTTGTATTTTTAGTAGTACAAAACTTTTTTTAGTTAGGTACATATTTCTCAAAGTGAAAGATAAAATTTTAACGTTGTTGGGATTTGATAAAAATTCATACATTTTAGTAAGGAGGTCCTCCGCAAGAAATGGATACGCTTATGGCTCCCTCTTTAGCAGAAAGTGCTGCTACTAAGTTGCATATCCTTTACTCGATGACGTAGAACAATTTGCAGTGCCCTCGGAGTCTGTTATAAAAACATCTGTATAACAGATATATTTGTATGTGCAGGGTGAAATTAGAAACATTTGAAAATGTTTCCAGCAATAGTAATAGATTAGCCACGTTAATAACAGCCACGTTGCAAGGCACGCTTATATGAACGTTATTAACGTGTAAAAGAGGTCGAAATTAACATTGACGCGCGTGTAGTTGCTAAATAAATTTTAGGGACGATATAGGTTCAGGGTAAAGACCTCTGTTCCTACTATTTGCAGAATAATCTGGCGTATAAAAGCTACTCGTATTCATACGGCTGGGTTATACATTTACACCATCCGGCGTTTGCCGGTTTTCTTTTTAGGGTTCCGATACCAAAATGGTAAAAAAGGAACCCTTATGGTGCCGCTTTGTCTGTCTGTCCCTCTGTCCGTCTGTCTGTCTGTCATACCTGTATATCTCAGCAACCACTCATGCTATCGACTTGAAATTTGGATTAGTTTTAGAATATGGTTGTCCAACTTAATTGCACGTAAAATAATTAAGAAAAAATTATGATTATTCACGTAAAGGGGGCCCAAATAGGGGGGACAAAATTTCAAATTGTCGGTACTAGGTTGAGTGGGGTATCATATGAAACTGCTTTACTTGAACATTCTAAAATATTTATTTTAATTTTTTTTAAACTCTAAGTTTTTAAGTTATGATAAAAAATTACAAAAAAAAACCGTTCCCCCCCCCACCTTATCTCCGAAGTTTGAAAATGGAAAAATCTGAATTATTTACAGTCGATAGAAGTTTATATTACAGCAAAAATAAAACGATCTTTCTAAATTTAACAGTTTTTTAGAAATATGCAAAAAACCTTTACAATCAAATTTAGTTTTGCGGTCCTAAAAATGGACTTTATTGCTTCCAAAAATACTTAAGGTATATTGGAACCCTCGGCGCGCGAGTTCAACTCGCCCTTGATAGGTTTTTATTTTCTATGCCAGCCCTGATTAAATGAAGAGGGCTCTTTTCAAGAAATTGTTTGGACGGTTTACTTCGGATCAATGACCGTTACTATGACAGGTTATTTAGCAAGTATTATAATTATTTTGTATATAACAAAAACACACCTACGCATGTCTTATGATATTATATAAAGGAAAAAGCTCAAGGTTATAAAATATTCGATTTTTTACAGTCTTCAAGGCTAAAAAAATATACTTCTATAAATATAAATGTCGTCCATCCTAGTGATAAAATTAAAAGGACTGAGAAAACGTATTGCTATTTTAGTTCTAGTGTATACAAAGAAAGACAGAGAAATATTACCTAACACTTAAATATATAAAAAATACGCACATAAATAAAATAAAGGGTGTAACGGACGGTGTACCGAAAACTGAAAGGGCGTGCTCAGTTAATGAAACTGAACAACTTTCCCAAAGAAATTTTTTGGTAAACGGAAAAAGTTTTGACCTCTCTTTACAAACTGTTCGATCACAGTGAGCAACTTGTATGGAGATAATTTGTTTTTTTTTCATTTCCCAAAAATATTTCTTTGGGAAAGTTGTTCACTTTCGTTGACTGAGCACGCCCGTTCAGTTTTCCGAACACCGTCCCTTACACCCTGTGTTGTCTACAAAATACAAAATTGTCTACAAAATACAAAATTGTCTACAAAATACTCTAATCCGAAATGAGGCCTTACTTTTGATGATTGAAGTTTTAAACGAAGTAAGTATAGGATGTAACGAAGAGAGAAGAGAAGAAAACCGCAGAGAAGATGATAAGCCACTTAATACGACATGACAGATTCATTAAAAACATCATGGAAGGAAAGCGTGGTAAAGGGAGGCCAAGGTTAAGTCTATGTATCACAAATGACTAAGACAGACCGAAACATGACAAAAATTTTTTTTGACCTCCCTTTAAAACTGAATCAGCTGATAGCTATCTCTATTTATTTATAGGACAAGTTTCGAGGTTCCGTACACATGGATTTGGGCTTGCTCGTGGCCTCTATCTAGTCTCGAAGACAGAGATGAGATCGACAATGAAACGAGTTTGTTGAATGTACAGGGTGTCTACTCTCAAAGTCCGATATATCGAAACGATACTACTCGAAACATGCAAATGCAAAACTTCGTCCCTTGACAATAGAGTAGAATATTGGTTGGATGAATTTTCAAACTGCATCCAACCAATATTCTACTCTATTGTCAAGGGACGAAGTTTTGCATTTGCATGTTTCGAGTAGTATCGTTTCGATATATCGGACTTTGAGAGTAGACACCCAGGGTTGACACAATAAACAAAATTCAATTTCGATAGCACTAATCTAGGACTAACTATCTATCACATTCAATATCCCACACGACAATGTCGATCGTTATGTGCAAGGACATGCCTCTTTGCACCTAGCGAGTGACTAGTCTAAGCAACGAAGCGGATCGTTGTATGAAGACCCCCGTATTAAATCCTCAGTCGATGAAACTTTGCTGGGGTATTAACTCTACATGAGACAAACCTTCAATAAAAAAAAAAAAAAAAAATTCCTTAATTAAATTTAAATAAATTTTTCCATACAAAAATTACAAAAAATGTAGGTATGAAAAAAAAATTTTGTAATTTTTTTTTTGTATATTTTGAATTTACATTTAATTTATGATTCTTTTATCATCCTGTCAAATAAAATCTGCCTGAGAAATTAATGTTGGGGTCAACTGCTTCGTTGCCTACAATAGACTCCGCTATCGTTGCATCGAATCTATATAGTCGCTACCACTTCTTGGTCCTTCTGTATCGTAGGTAATGGGTATACTTCTATGCTAAATTTTTAAAATTATAGTCAATTTTATTTTTTTTGTATGTACAGTCATTGACAGGTCAAGCTTGACACTCGCCGAGCGACTCTATCCCGTACGACAAAGTCCAATGTGACAAGCTCGATGTGGTCTTGACTGTACCTATACAGCGTGAATTTGTATAGGTTTTACTCATGAAAACAAGCAACTTGCCCGAAAGAAAAAATTTCTAAACTCGAAAAAATTTTTCGCCTTGGCATACAAAATGAGTCGTTCACGTGACCACTTTACTATAGAGAGGCGAAAAAAATTTTACAAGTAAAAAATTTTTTTCTTTGGGAAAGTTGCTTGTTTTCATGAGTAGAATCACTGGGCTTCGGGAGCGAAACCAATACAAATTCACGCTATATGTATGTAAAAAAAATTTTAGTCAGCAACTTAAGTTACCATGAAATCAAAGTTACCAACCGAGATTTTCTTATGATAGTAAAATAATGTAAATTTTGTAAATATAAAGTATAAGGTTTTAGTTAGGAAAAGGGTTGGTACAACTGTTAACAAAAGTGTTATAGAACTTCTTAATTTAGGTGCATGTTCATTAATGTGGAAAACCCTACAACTTTTAGTGACAAGAAATAAGAGTCAAACTAAAACATTAGCGAATATGACCTCTTTATTGCTCACCTTGCTAGAATTAAGTGAAAACTGTGGTAATATTTTGTAATTTATATTTTTATGGCTTAAAAAAGAGAAATAAAACATTTTTATAAGAAACATTTTGTTTTTTTATATCACCAAACGACTCGTGGGTAAGTGTTACTCATAATCACATGTGTTATTTTTCATATCTATTTTAGGTAACATCATGAATTAAATCCTTTTAATGCGAAAAAGTAAAATTTTCTTTGTTCCTTATTACGAGTACCAGGGAAGAAATGAAAGAAAAAAAATATCCAGGAAAAACTAGAAATGTGCTTTTTATTTCCATAGGATTTGTATGACGGGTACCGGCCACAAAGCAGACTGCTAGTAGTTAATTGAAATTATTTGTATGGTACAGTTTTTTATTTTCCGTACAAAATGATAAGCATAAATTCTTTAAAAAGTAAAAATAAAAAAAATGGGGGAAAATTCACATAAAGTATAATCCCAAACTAGGCAAAGCCTGTACTATGGGTACTGAAGAAACAATCATAATTTGCTAGGCTCAATTTATGATTGAAAATTTTGGTATCTATTTTTTAACTTTAATATTTAGAATAATTAAGTATACATAAGAATTAGGTACCAAAATTTTGTTAACGCACGAATTCCCGGTTTATTCATCGAGTTGTACACTAAAAAAACAAAATATAGTTTATGTGATATTTATTTATTATAACTTTTAAAAGAAGCAGTATCTATCTAATTCTTATTTTATCTTAAACTACTAAACGAGCAATATTTGTATATTATATATAATATTTTTAATCGGTTTCTCGTAAACGGCTATAACGATTTCGATAAAATTTAGTGCACGGGGGTTTAAGGTGATCTGTGACGGCCATCTTAGACCCGAACGCAACTAGATGGAGCCACTGCTGCAAATATGAGGTTTTATTTTTTTTATGCAATAAGTACCAACTATACAGGGTGTTAATTTGATTGCGTGCCATAGCTTAGGGGGTGGTTCAGTAACGATAAAGGAACTCAGAAAAAATATTTAAAAAATCCTACTTAAAAAAAAAAACTCCATTAAAACTAAACAAACGTGGAGGGCAATGACCCGGAGCACCACGCTATCAAAAGCGCGCGAAAGAGTTTCAGTTATGTATATGCCTACCTTATATATCCACTGATTCTCGCGCGCTGGTTCGGTGATAGCGCGGTGCTCCGCGTTAGTTAAGTATCAATGGAGATTTAGTTTTTTTTTTCAGTAGGATTTTTATAATATTTTTTATGTGTTCCTTTATCGTAACTGAAGCCCCCCTTAAGCTATGGCACGCAATTAAATTAACACCCTGTATACGTGCAAAAAGTTGATTCGCGTAAATTGCGTTTGTTACTCGCAACGTTGGAATGCGTATAGAGGTCGCTAAATTTCACAACATCGGGCAGGACCACAGTAGCCTAGTTTACCAACTAGCGTCTGCGGTACTTACGCAGATGACGCACGTTCGAATCCTGCCTGTGGTTGTGAGATTTTGCGATTTTCTACTTTGTAGATTTATCCGAACACAGGAAGTGTTAAAATGAAAATCATTTTCAATTATCCGTAGTGTTACCAATTTTCAACTCGAAATCTGTCTGCAATGATGGACTAGTTGAGCTAGTACAGCAAAAATGCTTGCTAGGTGGCAGCACAAACGCAACGTTGGAATGCGTATAGAGGTCGCTAAATTTCACAACATCGGGCAGTCCCACAGTAGCCTAGTTGGTAAAGCGTCTGCGGTACTTACGCAGAAGACGCAGGTTCGAATCCTGCCTGTGGTTGTGAGATTTTGCGATTTTCTACTTTGTAGATTTATCCGAACACAGGAAGTGTTAAAATAAAAATCATTTTCATCGTGCAACTTCAACGCCTAACAACAATTTCGATAAGAAAAATATCTCCATATGTCCACTAAAGTCAATTACTCTCGTCAGTCCGTGTTTACATGAGTACGATCACTCACACATGCACACAAAGCACAACCGTACAGTTTTGACTGCACGCCCACAATCGTAATATTGAACCAAAAATTGCTAACAAAAATAGTACTTTCAGTACATTAACTGTATTTTTGTATTAAATAGCGAAAAATTTAACTAAAAATAGCAGTAATCGTTCGTTTTTCAACAGAATTTTATGTCCCGAGTAAGAATTCAAGTCATTTAAATTTTTGTATGGAAAACGGATCACCTTAAGGGGCAGAAAAATTTATCTAGATAGTTTTTTTATGTCACAAGTGGGAAAGAGCAACGGGCCACCTGTTGGTAAGAAGTCACCACCGCCCATGACACCCACTGTCTTATTAGTGAAATAATTTGACACTAATAAGACAGCAACGCATTACCCACCCTGAGAACTAAGATGGTGTGTCTCGTGTGCCGGTAATTTCACTGGCTCCCTTATCCTTCAAACCGAAACACAGCAGTGCAAACGCTGCTGCTTTACGGCAGAAAAAGGCAAGGCGGTGGCACTTCCCCAGACGGACTTTGCACAAAATCCCTACCACCTACAAAATACTCCGTCTTTTTGAACATTTCTTGAAAATAGATTTCGCGCGTTTCAGAAACCCTACAGTGCCATCTATTGTGGGCTATGGTTAAGATCATACAGAGCAAATTTCAGTCGCCCAGGTAAAACTTATCTATTATTAACTTATCTACCTACACGAAAACGAAATCAAATCTGCGATAAATATATTCCTTTAAAACTTGAATGAATTGAACAAGATGACGCTCAGATATTTATGTACATTTAAAAATAAATACTGACTAGAAAAATACATGTATGGATTTGTCATATAATTCATAATAAACTATTAATAGACTTGATAATACAGCGTAATATTGTTATCACCCCAGATATTTTAAGAGGTGGTTATGAATTCGAACTTCTTGAAACTTCTTGAACAACTTTGAACAACTTTTTCCAAGGAACTTAGGTCGATATACAAAAAACAAAATTCGACCTCTCATACAAAATGTGTTGTCAGCTAATGCGGTTTGTATGGGGTGTCGAAATGTTTTTTTCGTTTTTCGTGTCGAAATTATTCGACCTTTGAAAATTTGTTCAGTTTCATGGACAGAGCCACCTCTTAAAATATCCGTCGTGATAAAGAAATAACCCTGTATAGAACTTCATTCCAAAATTATTAGTATTCTTAATTATTAAATGTTTTTTTTTTTCTATTTATATATATTACAATATTAAAAACTTATAAAAAACAATTTAATTATTTAAACTTGCAAATATTTTTTTTTTATATTTAACCATTAATTTGATTAAATATCGGAACTTGGGCATAGGTAATATTAAAACGACCACAGATCAAGCCACATATTCGATACGACGTGAAATGTTAATATTTTTATTTTTAACACATTTGCTCATAAAACAGCTCTACTAGAACTGTATTAAGGTCCATAATCCAGCTTATTTAACAAGCATGCTATTTTCATTATAATAGCGCACTAGTGTTTTATTTTTATTTCTTTTTATTTCAGCAAGGAGGAAGGAGTTTATATTTTCATGTATAAATAAACTGTGTTCAATACTGTTATAATTAAACGTTCATTTCATGAAAATATTTAATTTATCAATTAACGGACAATAAATTTAACTTTTATGTAAGAAAATATTTCATTTTGAATAATTCAAGAATTAGGCTGTTTAGCAGTTTAGTCAACGTATCTCTTGCGCGCATGTATAATCGATGTTTGCTAAAAAAGTAATGCGTGCGCCATTTTCCGCCGTTTGTTGTAATTATTTTCAAAAGTGTCCACATCTACAAATAAAAAACAGTAATTAAGACTGTAGTTTCTTTATGTCGAAAATAATTAGACTCAAAACACAAGTCTGGAGTAACGGGTGTACTTAGATATCTAGGGAAATAATACCTAACTTCCCATATGAATTTTTTTTCGGGAAAAAAAGTGAGCAAATTCTACTCGTTTTTATTCGCAAATGTTTCGCAAATGTCGTAAAAAGCGAGTGCGTTTTGTTCATTACACTTTCGACTCCATTACGCCCTCGTCTGCGGCTCGGGCTACACTTCTTCAGCGTCGGGTGTAGTCACCAAAACAGAGCACTTGCAACTTAATGTACTATATCACATATTATTCTGTAAAGGTTTTATGGGTCTAATAACAGTATGAATTCTGAAGGCATAAAAAACGAAAAAATGTAATTAGTAAATCGAAAAGTTGTAAACCATAAACTGGATTTGAATCTGTTTGTATTAATAGCAGTTTCAC
The DNA here is from genome assembly GCA_947532105.1 of Athrips mouffetella. Taxonomy (NCBI): domain Eukaryota; kingdom Metazoa; phylum Arthropoda; class Insecta; order Lepidoptera; family Gelechiidae; genus Athrips; species Athrips mouffetella. The sequence goes on from OX383965.1 coordinate 1,077,544, forward strand.
AGAACATCCAAGCAAAAAAAGTTTCAAACTAAATATATAAAAAAAATTCAGCTCTACAATAAAATTGTATGAACTATATTGTACTGTAAAAGGTTAATTTTATAAAATTTCTATGCCTTTAGCCTTAAATCTGCGGGTGTCATCAAAATTTTTGTTGCAGATTAGATTAGATTTTATTATCTCACATTATCAATTGTAATTATGTATTGAGGTTATTTCTACTATCTATATGTGTGGCGATACAATCGCGGAAATTCTGCGTCGGAACGATTCCACGACGAGTCTAACATACTAGAGTGGAACTTACCGCAAGTTCATATCACTTGTGACATTTGCTTTGTAGTTGAAGATCGATCTCTAGTGTGTTATACTTGACGGAAAGATCCGTCGCAGACGTACCGAAACGGAATTTCCGCAGGTGAGTCGCTGCACTAAAAGTCTTAGCTAGCTCATTTTCGAGACCTGATCCACTTCATCACATACACTGCAACCTGCCTTCCCACTCCAGGTTTGAGAAGCCCATAGCTTCGGCTCCATAGGACTACGAGGTTCAGGAGCCTGGTCGTCCATTACATGCTCACCTTGGCTGGCTCCTGACCCTCGCCGATGATGCTGATGTCTTTAGGGTCCTCAGGCTTGATCTTGGCCTCGGCAGAGCCCGAAGAGACGGCGAAGTGCATTATTCGGTCTAGAAAGTAATGTAAACGGTAAATTTTAATATAATAGTTTTTGGCTACTGGGAAATTTTTGAACCCATAGCTACACCGCGGACATTACATGCTACATACAACGCGTGCGAATTTGAAATTGAAAGAAGCGTAGGCCCGCAGAAGCACCGGGCGGAAAGCGGGCGGAAACAAACAAATTAATGAAACGTAAGGTGAAACAACATGAAGAGTTATTAAGGACACAAAAAATATAATTAGTCAAAGTAATCTACCACAAACTGTTTCTATTGCTAAGCGAATGAGTTTGGAACTTCGCTCGAATTCTGTTGCATTAGCAGTTTATATTCTAGTGTTATTTTTTTTTGCTAGATACAAATACTTTTTTTTTGTTTCTCGTATATCTTTTCATTTCACCTGATAATAGAATACCAAAAACACTTTATTTTGGTTTTTATTTTTCAGTTTTACTTTATTTTGGTTTCAGTCAGAAGTTTCCTGTATAGGTCCGAAAAAAGTAAAATTGAAAAATTCAAGCTACGGTAGATCCCTCAAAACATAACTTTATTTTAATATTTTTAGATTGTCTGAAATCTGTGAAAAAATACGCAACTTTTGGTACCTATTGCGTTAATGTAGCATAAAAAAAATCCACATACAAAGACGGGACACCCTTATTGTACATCCTAAAATATATTTTTGTATTTTTTACGACTCTTAAATGGCAAAAAAAAAACTACTAAGGGGCCCTTATCTCCAATGTTTGTGAAAGGTAAAATCTGAATTAATTACAGTCATTAGAAGTTTATGTATATATTACAGAAAAAATAAAACGCTCTTTCTAAGATGCACAGTTTTTTTGAAATCTGCTAAAAACCTTTACAAACATATTTAGTTTTGCGGTCCTAAAAATGGACATCATTGCTTCCAAAAATACTATAGGTATACAGGAACCCTCGGCGTGCGAATCCGACTCGCACTTGACTGTTTTTTTTTATTCTTAACAACATATCAAAATTCAACCAGGAGTCAAAAATTACCCCTTAAGTAAATAGTGTTTGTTATAACACTTTTGTTAGTGTAACGATTATATTCGTCACAGTTTTAGGAATTTAATAATAAACGTATAAAATGATATAGACTTACTAAGTTAAAACAAATAAGACCTCATAATATTTCACCACTATTCAATTAACAACAGGTACGGTCAACAACAGGTAAAGCTTGACACTCGCAGTTTGTTTTTAGCTCTTGCTGAGATTGAAATAATTCTGGTACGTAATCCAACGTGTCAAGCTGAACGTCGTCTTGTCTGTACATCTAAACAGACCTCCCGCTTACAAAATAGCATTGCGCTCGTATTGGACTGTAATGCCTTGTAATTAGATTCATTTTGGTAAAAAGACGCAGTGGACGTATTATTGTAAAAACAATACTTCTTAGAAATTTAAGAAAAAAAGGCATAGCGAGGCAGTGACGTAACACACTGCAGCCAAATCGCACATGTGGTAATTTTTACTGTTTTGATTTAAGGTTCATTTTAGGAGAGATGCAGCAGGTATAAAATTGTAAGGAACAAACACAGGATATTGAAAGAGGGAGATGCAGGGGGCAGTCAGCGCTAGGCTTTAGAATAGGGATTACGTGCACAAATTATTATTTTTTTCGGCGGCCGCCTGATTATAGTACTTTAGTGGTTAAAATTAGGGTATGAATGAGAGACGGCGCCTGACTTTACGTACGATAGGATCCTAGTATATAGAATAAGAGCTTAAAAAATAGTACTTAGCGACTGCGGTTCAGTAGGCTAGATATTAATTTAGGTACCTAATGCGCATTAGTGTTAAATGTTAGACGTGGAGGTTTACTGATTAAAGAAGTGTCAGGCGTTTTGCATTAGGGAATTCTAACTTATTTTTTTAGCAAGTGTAAAATTGTGTAAAGTAATTTATAATTATATTTCAATTTAGTGCAGTGAACGTGCTACAGGTATTGTACGAGAGGGCTTCGTGTTTGTGTCTTTCCCGTCGGGAATTTATGGCTTCGTTGTTGGTGAGTTTATTTCAGATTTCCTACTATTCATTTTAGAAGTGCTTGTTAGGTCTCTTGAAATGATAGGTCATCTGAGATGGTGCTGGGGTGATCAACGACAAGTTTTCTGAGTTAAATCTAGGTGCAGTTGAATCCTGTGTTTTATGGAGCCAGCGTGAGAATTAGGTTGGGTTCATTTGATGCTAGGTTATTAGGGCACTTAGGTGGTGATGAATGTATAACGCTAAAATGTGATGTAGGTATTCTAATGTTATATCGATGAATACACAATAAAATTAATCGGTATAACACATGCAATTATAAGACAATATTATTTTAGTGAATTGTTTTTATCTAATGTTCCACGAATATAGTACTGGTTAGATTTCCTAAGTCGCCTAGCCTGTATTATAGAGGGACAATATTTAGCACTCTTACACGTTAAAATTGAGTGTCGAATTTTGTTTCGTTTGGATCAAATGGATATAAAACAATTTACTAATCGTAGATTAATTTTAGGCAGGTGGAGATGGATGTTATTTTGAGATGATCGGAATAATGTGTGTGATGGTTTGCAAGGTAACCTATTTTAACTTTGGGCGTAGGATTGTTCTAAGGATTTGATGGGTAGCTGGGATGCTAGGTTGGTTGGGAGTCCCAGATAATCTAAAAATCTATAGGAAACCTAATTCTAGACTTTCAAGTCTTCATCCAAACCCTATCCCTGGTTTTGAGTCACTTTCATTCCAGCAACGCGAGACGAAGAGACCACGTGCTTAATTTAATTTTACTTCCCACTATAAGGTCTAGATCTAGGAAACCTAGGTCACCTAGAAATTGAAAGTGACGCGCGATCGAGACGAATCTGTAGCGCTCGGTTCGACGTCACACACAAGCTAGCGGGCTGAATTGGTATGTTTTATTTTAAATAATTTTATTATATTATAATTATTTTCACTTTTTATTTCAGTTTCTTCTATATTACCACAAATCTACTTATTTTTCTTTAATAAATCTAATTACCAATCCACAATGTACGGGTCTTTTAGATGTTAAAGTTAGACGATCACGCATTTATGGCCAAAATTATTACAAAATTAAAATTATTAAATAAATCCAGTCCACAATAAACCATTTAGGTAGGTTACGTGTTGTTACATTGGTGCCTCGTGACGCAGAATTGTGTTCTTAAAGGGCGGATCTTGATTGATTCGAACACACAATAAAAGAACCTGTTTTATTACGTGTAGATTTGGCTTAGCATAGGTTTGGCTTAGCATATTAGGATGACTAGAATTTTTTTTAATGTGTTTTTCACTTTTTGAGACGATTTATAGAGAACAGCATTACAAACAAATATAATGAATGACTAGTTTGTATTTTTTTGTTTTATGAATTTTATGTGATGGTGATAGCATAAAGAGTTTTATAAATAGATATACTAAGGTACGCTTATACCTACTTTTGGCCAGCAGTGGGACACAAAATAGGCTAGAAATAAGAATGAAAAAAAGGTGGGTATGGTGGTCATTTATCATCTTGAAACATGACTGTTATGGTGAAATATCTGTGACAATATTGTACACAAACACATAGATAAATTACGTTAGACATTTCATATTGTGTAATTTGATCCTTTACTTGAAACAATAAATTGATAAATGACGCCAGACACAAAAAGAAATGATTTTCTTAATCATGTAAATGTTTGCTTTGCCAAGTATCGAACCTGCAACTCCACATAGCGCGCGCAGAAGACAGGGTCGCTACCGGCCACGCCACATGCCCTTCGAAATGGGATGCACTTTTTTTGTTTCGACAATGTTAGAGTGTTTTCTTTTGCCAAGTTTAGGTTTATTTTAGCGTTTTTGTATCGAACGTCATATTCTTATGGTTTAATAGGTATAAAAATAGGAAACCTTTGACATCTAAGTTTAAATAGTTTAAGTTCTTTTGTGAATAGTTAACAAAAAAAATTAGTACTGTGGATGCTAGAGATGAAAGGTGGTAGGGCTTTTGTGCAGTGCCCCTTTGCTTTTTTCCGCCGTAAAGCGTCAGTGCTTGCACTACTTTTTTTCAGTTTGAAGGGCAAAAGAGCTAGTCAAATTACTGGCACATGAGACAAACAAACTTAGTTCTTAGGGTGAGCAACGCGTTTTGCTGTCTTGTTTTTATCATTTATACTACTAATAAGACAGTAGGCACTATTGGCGCTGGTTACTACTTACCATCAGGTAGCTCGCGAGAGCGCTTGGTCACTTGTTACATAAAAAAATATTTTTGGACGTTAATGTCTTGTGAATTACAATAATTATGCAGGAAGGGTATAAAAATTGTGGATTGGTAGTTATATTTATTACAACTCCAGGTAGCGGTAACATATCTATTGATAAAAGTAATAAACACAGCTGGAATTAGGTGGTAACAAAATCAGTATAAACTGAACTTGCACAGCACTACAAACGCTCGAAACCAGAGAGGGTCGGAGTTTGCCACTGATATGCGGCCGGCTGTACTTAGTACAAACATGCGAGTATTTAGTACTCTTTGTATGATTGGTAGTATTGGTATTTTAGTAAGCAGATAGATTTTTAGAGGAAAAAAAAAATTGTGGGGCGATATTCTCATTAAATTTAATGTTTTTAATAAGATGTAAAAAAATAGGACTGCCTCAATGAAAGTGTATAAAACAATCTGAATTCAAGGATACTTAGGTAATAAACGCAACGCAACGCAATAAAGCATTATTTTTTAAAAGGCATCTATATTTGTAGCAGGTCATATCAGTCAAACAATGAAAAACAAACGGACCCTTGGGTTCTACAGTTTTATGGCACAGTTTAACTTTCGTACCATGGGCAGGTCAGTTTTTTTTGGTAACACATGTTTGTGCGTCGCAAGTCAGTGGTTTACAACTTTTGGACTTAAAAAAAATACAGGCTTTGAAAAAGTTCAGAACAGTAGCTCATACCCAAAGTATGAAGATATATATTTTCATAAAAAAGGTAATAAATAAAAATTGAATTTGGGCTTTGAATTGTTTTCAAAAGTACATTACGCAAGTTTCAAACCTAATCGCTCAAGCATAATTTTAATTAATGCTAATATTTTAAATTTATTTGGTGAATTTGAACAGCACACATCGTTCAGTTATTTGCATTAATACTATTCCTCATTTAAAACTAATTATATATTGTGTTAGTTTTAAAGTTTATCTACTCTGTTTTACTAACCAAGATTTTTATAGACCAAGGTTGGGAACCTCTGTTTTAAAAACAAAGACCTCCGTTTCAAAACAAAAACGCGTTAAACAACTTATTATTATTTTGTGCTTAAGTTTTCTGAAGTTGTCGATAACTCAAGTGCACCAATAATTCTCGTGGTGATAGGTAATCCACTTCAGTTCAAAGAATTTTGAGAATCACTTTTGAAGTAATAAATTTGGTCGTATTTGACACATAGGTACAAAAGTGGCAATTTGTTTACGCTTGAGGACGAAGTGAGACGAGTGGGTTCGGTGAAGTTCGGTGATTCCCAGACCTAGTTCGTAGTCGGTCAAGTGTGAAAATCAAACTCCAACAGGGTTCTGTACCTTTTATATTTTAGTTATGAGTTGTGCCTTATTACATTTTTGTTTTAAAGACCTTTAGCCGAATAAATAGGTGATGTGTTTAATGTTCATTTAAAAGGGTTACCTATAATTAAACATAATCGTAAAAGTTGATATAGTAAACAAAATGAGTATTGTGGTAGTTAAACTATTATTATTATTATTAAACTATTATTGTGGTAGTTGGACCATTTTAATAAATGATTTATGATTTATTTATGATTAAACTATTTTTTTTTGTAGTTTAATTATATATAGATAGGTATTCTTTATTAATAAAAACTTGACTATTTAATATGCAAAGAACAACGTATAAATCTTTAGTACGTGACACACGCACGGTACAAGGGATCACAACGTTATCATAAGAGGGTTTTTAATCTTCAAATTTGAGGGACGGAACCCTAAAATTTTGTGTAAAATTTAAAGCTTTGTTAAATCCAAAGACCTAGTGTTGATTTCTTTGTCAGTAAAATGATAATGATGATAATTTTGAGGTATCAATTTAACAGTTTGAATACAGAGATTTTTTAAAGTAGTTTGAAAAATGCTATTTAGTTCAGTTGTACGTTAAAAAAAAAACTCTTTTTATTTAAAATAAGCGGAACTAACAGTAGGCTTTTTATAAACAAATGGATTAAATTCGTAGGGGCGAAATAATTTGATTCAATCATTTTATATCAATGTGGGTTTCTACTACCTGTTGAAAATGCAAAATGGAACTCATGTTATTTGTACCTAATAGTTTTATTACGTCGCGTATATTATGAACAGATAAATAAGATTTATATGGGCGAAATTGCTTAATTTTGGTTTGAGTTTTATACTTGTTGCTTGGAGTGTATTACAATTTTTTTTATGAGTAAAAGAAAATGTTTAAAATTAGGGGCGTGTTAGTATTAACTACCTGTTTAGCAGTGGATTTTTAAAGGGCTGTGTCTATCATCATCATAATATCATGCGGGTTTCAAGGTCGATGACCAACCTCACAAACCCTGGTGTCAGAGTTGTAGAGCCGCCAAAAGCCTTTGACATGGCTCATTAACGACTGCATCCGTAGATAGTAGTCAGGACCAAAAACATAACGCGCCTTCTGAAGCGCGGAATCATCTTGCTTTTCGGAAAACCAGATTATTAATTCATTAATGTTTTAATCAAACTGGAGAGGTTGCTCAATGGGATTTTGTTTAACTGTGTCCTTACCTGGAAACTAACCCGGAACCACGGATCGGGTGCCGAGCACTCTAGCCACTAGTCCACGGAGTCTACTGTTAGTTAAATAGTTAACATGTGTCAGAGTCAGAAGTTTTTCAAGTCAGTAAATAGTTTTAAGGGCATTGCTTAACGTTTAGTTGCGAAAATCAGCCCATCGCACAATTTTATTATAAAGATATTTGATATAGTTTAATGACTACTGGCAGGAAACCAAGCTCGTTTGAACGACTTAACATGCCTTATGAAGCAGAGAAACCGCTCTTTTCTTACTGCTATTCCTTATCTACTTAGGTTTTCACCACAGTCGATGTTCTTTTGTTATTGTGATTAGGAAAGAATCATCATCATAATATTTCGCCCGGTTAAACGTATATTGCAGACCGTCACTAAAAACGCTTGGTACTAAAAGGGGATTTACCAACGCACTTGTAAGCGTTGCGGCTGGAGACTAGAGTTATTGGTGACCGCAGTTGGGATGAGACGATATACAGAAAAATGTTGTTGCCCATTTTCCGGTTCATGATCCCTTAGTCGCCTCTTATGACACCTTCGGGTAGAGTCAGATTGGTACTGTTCTTTGCCGGTACCACACGGACAAGGAAATAATAGTTACGGTTAATTTCAAAATATTTATTTAATTGTTACTACTCGTACCAAGAAAAGTGTAGAATATCAGTACACAGATACTCAGACTTCAAATCATTAGTTACATTCTGACATCGATTTCGATCAAGTATCGAACCCGAAACTTTCTGCACGGTAAGCAAGTGCACAACCACTGTGCCAATCAACAATCAGAATTGGGTCTTGTTTGATTTAATACGATCATTCCAATAGGACACAAACATAATCCTATCAGAAATAGAGTTGAAATAAGATTGTATTTAGTGTGTATTGAAGTTATACTAGAAGTGCATTATTAGGTATAATTATGTAAAGTATGCATATTACTTGAATTCTTATGGGCGTTTTGCATAAAACAACAACCTAACATGCAAAAACTACTGAACTGAATATCTGAAAGTAAGTCTATCTTGTCTAGGTTTATTGCAAGAAGGGTTGTATAAAGTAGGAAGACATTACTCTTATAAGAAGTACAAGTATGAAAGATTTTTCAAAGTTAGGGGCGTAAGGTAAATTAAGGTTTATTGACAGCAGTGGTATATGAAGTGGGAATACAACATTAGCAGGAGTGCTAGTACTTGTGTAAGATGATTTAAAACGTTTAGTGTAAGGGCTACGACATCAATAATAATAATAAAAAACTACTGAAGTGATCTTGACATTGACAACCACAAATTTAGTTTTCCTATTGTTATTTCCTCATTGTCTTCTGCTATTTATGGAAAATATCAATCCAACTCGGAAATAAAGGGGCGATGTAACGATTATATTCGTCACAGTTTTAGGAATTTAATAATAAACGTATAAAATGATATAGACTTACTAAGTTAAAACAAATAAGACCTCATAATATTTCACCACTATTCAATTAACAACAGGTACGGTCAACAACAGGTAAAGCTTGACACTCGCAGTTTGTTTTTAGCTCTTGCTGAGATTGAAATAATTCTGGTACGTAATCCAACGTGTCAAGCTGAACGTCGTCTTGTCTGTACATCTAAACAGACCTCCCGCTTACAAAATAGCATTGCGCTCGTATTGGACTGTAATGCCTTGTAATTAGATTCATTTTGGTAAAAAGACGCAGTGGACGTATTATTGTAAAAACAATACTTCTTAGAAATTTAAGAAAAAAAGGCATAGCGAGGCAGTGACGTAACACACTGCAGCCAAATCGCACATGTGGTAATTTTTACTGTTTTGATTTAAGGTTCATTTTAGGAGAGATGCAGCAGGTATAAAATTGTAAGGAACAAACACAGGATATTGAAAGAGGGAGATGCAGGGGGCAGTCAGCGCTAGGCTTTAGAATAGGGATTACGTGCACAAATTATTATTTTTTTCGGCGGCCGCCTGATTATAGTACTTTAGTGGTTAAAATTAGGGTATGAATGAGAGACGGCGCCTGACTTTACGTACGATAGGATCCTAGTATATAGAATAAGAGCTTAAAAAATAGTACTTAGCGACTGCGGTTCAGTAGGCTAGATATTAATTTAGGTACCTAATGCGCATTAGTGTTAAATGTTAGACGTGGAGGTTTACTGATTAAAGAAGTGTCAGGCGTTTTGCATTAGGGAATTCTAACTTATTTTTTTAGCAAGTGTAAAATTGTGTAAAGTAATTTATAATTATATTTCAATTTAGTGCAGTGAACGTGCTACAGGTATTGTACGAGAGGGCTTCGTGTTTGTGTCTTTCCCGTCGGGAATTTATGGCTTCGTTGTTGGTGAGTTTATTTCAGATTTCCTACTATTCATTTTAGAAGTGCTTGTTAGGTCTCTTGAAATGATAGGTCATCTGAGATGGTGCTGGGGTGATCAACGACAAGTTTTCTGAGTTAAATCTAGGTGCAGTTGAATCCTGTGTTTTATGGAGCCAGCGTGAGAATTAGGTTGGGTTCATTTGATGCTAGGTTATTAGGGCACTTAGGTGGTGATGAATGTATAACGCTAAAATGTGATGTAGGTATTCTAATGTTATATCGATGAATACACAATAAAATTAATCGGTATAACACATGCAATTATAAGACAATATTATTTTAGTGAATTGTTTTTATCTAATGTTCCACGAATATAGTACTGGTTAGATTTCCTAAGTCGCCTAGCCTGTATTATAGAGGGACAATATTTAGCACTCTTACACGTTAAAATTGAGTGTCGAATTTTGTTTCGTTTGGATCAAATGGATATAAAACAATTTACTAATCGTAGATTAATTTTAGGCAGGTGGAGATGGATGTTATTTTGAGATGATCGGAATAATGTGTGTGATGGTTTGCAAGGTAACCTATTTTAACTTTGGGCGTAGGATTGTTCTAAGGATTTGATGGGTAGCTGGGATGCTAGGTTGGTTGGGAGTCCCAGATAATCTAAAAATCTATAGGAAACCTAATTCTAGACTTTCAAGTCTTCATCCAAACCCTATCCCTGGTTTTGAGTCACTTTCATTCCAGCAACGCGAGACGAAGAGACCACGTGCTTAATTTAATTTTACTTCCCACTATAAGGTCTAGATCTAGGAAACCTAGGTCACCTAGAAATTGAAAGTGACGCGCGATCGAGACGAATCTGTAGCGCTCGGTTCGACGTCACACACAAGCTAGCGGGCTGAATTGGTATGTTTTATTTTAAATAATTTTATTATATTATAATTATTTTCACTTTTTATTTCAGTTTCTTCTATATTACCACAAATCTACTTATTTTTCTTTAATAAATCTAATTACCAATCCACAATGTACGGGTCTTTTAGATGTTAAAGTTAGACGATCACGCATTTATGGCCAAAATTATTACAAAATTAAAATTATTAAATAAATCCAGTCCACAATAAACCATTTAGGTAGGTTACGTGTTGTTACATTAGTCATTGTACTTCATGTTTTTCTTTATATTTGTTTATCCAATACATATAAATTACAAATTATAATTTAATATTTGTAACATATTGTTGTTTTTATAGCTATTAAATTATGACTTAGTGTGAGTAGGATGACACAGCTTCATTCTCGTGACATAGGTCTTAGAGAATGAATTTCTTGTTTTTATCGTGATTAATAACTTGTTATTCGCGTGTTAAAAGACAAAGAATAAAAAATATTAGTCTGGTAAACAACAGAAATTATTTTTCTAAAGTATTTGCATTTGATTTTGACATTTATTTTATGTTAAAAGTACAAAAACAAAAAAAAAATACTTATTAAAACTCAACTACGACCGTAAGTTTCAAGTTTTGTGTTAACGTGAGGTTAATTCTACATTTTATTTTCGTAAGAAAAAGCTTCGAGCGCTTGCTAGCAAAAACATTTTTTGCCTTCTATTCTCATTATTTTGCACGCTTCCTTTGTTCAGGCACCCATTTTCATGAAAAATAGTAGATGTAGTTTATAACTTCAAAAAATAAGTGTTTGAAAAGGAGTAAAGTGATGCAGTTACTATGGGAAGTAAAAAAAATTATGTCCAAGGTTTTAGTTTTGGGGAGATTTCTTTGTACAATTTCTATAATGATGAATACGGAAATAAAATGGAAATAGCTTTAAATACAATTAAAAAACCTAAATTTGATTAGAAATTGTGTGATATAGCGCGTTCAGGACAAGTCGGGTTATGACGGTTACTTTCTGCACATGGGTGATAGGCTCATTTTTCGACTTCTGCGCATTAACTGTCACAGCCCTAGTTATTTTGTACACCGTATAAGAGAACGTTGTGGCTTAAAAGAAGATGTAGTGGCCAAAATTGAGAAAGGAATGCTGAACTAATTGAAGGATGAATGAACGAAGATTGACTAAAGAGAGAGAGAATCCACCAGGTGAGAGAAAATGGAAAGGAAGGGGAAGGCCTCGGCGAACGTTCCAAGACCAAATTGAGGAAGTTCTAAATAAAATGGGTTAAAAGGGATGATGAAAGTAGAGAAAGCAAGGCAAGTATGTCAAGATCGTAGCAGGTGGAGAGCGGTGGTCTCTGCCTACACCGACGGGAAAGAGGCGTGATTTTATGTAAGTACTTAAATTTGAAAAGGTGCTTGCAAGGTTAAAACGCACCCTGACGAGTCTACCTTTGAAGTGGAAGATCAGGCCGCCGAGGACGCCTAAGGTGCCGCAAGTGACCAGCATCCAGCGAATGACCCCAACAGCTCGCTTCGGGATAAAGAGCTGGTGTTTGAGCATCTTTACGAAGGTTTTGTTGAGAGCTAGGCCCTGAAAAGTGTACATAAAACGATGAGACTTATCATGTTGAATGAGAGGTTTGTTACTATTAGCGTAACGTCGCCGCAGTCTGTGATATATTTTATTTTTATTTTATTTTGTTCGGAGAACTAACAGCTATAAACTAACAAATATAAATAACTCTTATAAAAATCAGGCAGCCAACGACAAATTTTCACTTGTAGAAAATAATTAAATAACAAAACAAACGTTTGTGTGTACAAGTGCAGTATTGTAAAAAAACCGGCCAAGTGCGAGTCGGACTCGCGCACTGAGGGTTCCGTACCACCACATAAACATAATTGTATTAGTTGAAATTTCAGTAAGTTAATGTGCTAGATTTTTTGAGTCCGACACGCGCTTGACCAAATTTTATTATTTGTTGTTATTTTATAGCCTATGCCCTATAAACATACCAATTTTCAAGTTTGTAAGTGTTCCCGTTTTTAAATAGAACTAGAACAAAAATCGCCTCAGCAACCATCCAACTTGACCCCTCTCTTATATGAATGTTCTTGAAACGGGAGCTCACCACAATTGGTTACCATTAGTTGTGAGAAAAGTTGTAATATTTAATGATTTCCGACTTTTCCCATTATTTGTACTGTGAGACCTAGCTTCTTGCCAAATTTCATAATTTTAGGTCAACGGGAAGTACCCTGTAGGTTTTTCATTTTTGAATAAATGTATGGAGATGAGGACATAAAATGCCATATCTTTTGATTGCGTCGTTGTAAAAAATTTAAATTTTCAGATCTTGTGTGGTTCATCGACCCTAATATATGGTATTAATTTCAACCTGATACCTTTACCCGATCGTGAGATAAAGGGTCTTGACAGACAGACAGACAGACAGACGGACAACAAAGTGATCCTATAAGGGTTCCGTTTTTTTCTTTTGAGGTACGGAACCCTACACTAACTAATAAAATCAAGAAGAAAAAATACAACAAGAAATAAGTAGTATGCCTACCTAAAGTTACACCTAAGACTTAATACCTAGTTACAATAAGAGCGGTTTAACAAGATTAAGATGCTAGTTAAGAGTCGACACAGCATCGACACAGACCACCACCTGGTTGTAACCCGAATTGGTGGTCTGTTTAATCGGTGGCGGCATAAAGCACAAGAGCAGACAAGCGTTTTGGATCGAATTAAAGGGAAGAGATTGCAAGAGGAGGATGTCAGAAGTGAATACTTGAAAGGCTTGAGTGAAAGATTTGAGAACCTAGATAAAGTGAATGATATTGAATGCTTGTGGAATGAATTTAAAGATGGATTAGTAGGAGTAGCTGTTAATGTTTGTGGGGTGTCGAAAATGAGAAATGGTGGAAAGAAGAAGAATGTGTGGATGGATAAAAGTGTACAGGCAGCTGTTTGTGAGAAGAAAAAAGCATGGTTAGATTGGTTAGCTGTAAAAGCTAATCAAAGAATGCAGAAGGCCACAAGTGATGATGTTAGTGTAGCACGAAAGGAATATAAAAGAGTGAAAGGTATTGTAAAGGATGTTGTTGAGAGAAAGAAAGAGGAGTGTAAAGATGAGTTTGACAGAAGGCTTTCTGAAGATTTCCAGTCAAATCAAAAGTTTTTCTGGAAATCCATACGGACAGCCCGAGGAAAGTTTGGAACATCGGAGCTGAGTAAAATCAGAAGCCAGGATGGAAGTATTATAAAAGGTGAAGAATGTGTGCTGAAGAGATGGAAGGAATATTTTGAAAGTTTGTTTGAGAGAGAAGCAGAGGCTAGCGTACCGAGGTCTTCTGTGGAAATGCATGAGAATGAATATGAGAGTAATGCAAGTGAGATAAGTATGGATGAGATCATGAAAGCAATGAAAAGTATGAAATCAGGTAAAGCAGGTGGGTATGATAGAGTGTCGGTCGAAATGTTGAAGGCTGGGCGAGGCATTGTGGCTAGTCAGCTGTACCGCCTTTTCAACCTGTGTTGGACGAACGGCCAAGTACCAGGTGACTGGTGCAACGCTGTGATTGTGCCATTGTACAAGGGAAAAGGGTCACAACAGGACTGCGAAAATTACCGCGGGATAAGTGTTCTCAGTGTCGTCGGCAAACAGTATGCAAAGGTTTTGATTGAAAGAGTGATGTAAGATACTTACTGACGAAAAAATATGGGACGTACAAGCGGGATTTAGAAAGGGAATGGGATGTACAGATCAGGTCTTTTCCTTGCGGTGCATAGCTGAAAAGTTTTTGGCCAAAAACCAAAAAGTCTACTGCGCGTTCGTGGATTTGGAAAAGGCCTATGACCGAGTGGTGAGGAATGAATTGTGGTCGGCATTGTCTATGTATGGGGTGAACGGTCATCTGATTCAAGCACTGAAATCTCTCTATGAGGATAAACGGGGCGTACACTGAATGGTTTAGCATCGAAAAAGGTGTTAGGCAGGGATGTGTAGCGTCACCTTGGCTGTTTAACCTATTCATGGATAATTGTTTGACTGATCTGAAAGAGAGTATGTGTGGACTGAGAATGAATGAGTTACGCATCAAATGTCTTCTCTACGCTGATGACCAAGTTATAATTGCGTCATCTGCCGACGAGTTACAGGAGATGGTAACAATGATGAATGTGGCTTTTGATAAGAAAGGAATGAAAGTTAATGTAAGCAAGACGAAAGTAATGGTACTTGAAAAAGAAGAGTGTATGACAGAGTGTACTATATTAATAGGTGGTGAACAAGTCGAACAAGTAAAGGAGTTTGTTTATCTGGGTTCTAAGTTTACGAGAGATGGAAAGTGTGAAAGTGATATCGAAAGAAGAGTGAATGCTCGAAACATGGTGAATGGTGCTCTGCATGCTTTTATGAAGAGTCAGAAGGTGTCTCACAAGGCTCGTCTGGCTGTTCATAGAGGCGTTTTAGTACCAACACTGATGTACGGCATTGAAAGCTGGGTATGGCAGAAAAAGCATGAAAGTAGAAAAAATGCAGTAGAAATGAGAGCGTTGAGGAGTATGATTGGTGTGAAATTGAGTGACAGGATTAGAAATAGTGTGATAAGAGAACGTTGTGGCGTAAAAGAAGACGTAGTGACTAAAATTGAGAAAGGGATGCTGAGAAGGTTTGGTCATGTAGAGAGGATGAATGAAGGAAGATTGACGAAAGAGATCCACAAGGCGAAAGTGAATGGAAACGTTGGAAGGGGAAGGCCTCGGCGAACGTACCAGGATCAAATTCAGGACGTTCTGAATAAAGGTCAGGTTAATAGTACCCTAAACCGACGAGCATGTATGAAAGGATTGATGAAGGTTCAGGAAGCAAGGGAAGTATGTCAAGATCGTAGCAGGTGGAGAACTGTGGTCTCTGCCTACCCCGACGGGAACAAGGCGTGATGTTATGTTAAGCATCTGCTACAAAACTTATTATAGTTTAGAAATTATTGGTGAAGGAAGCTGTCCGCCTATATTACTGTTACTATGGTAAGTAACCCTTTATTGTTCGTCCATCTTAAGAATGCAGCGAGTCATTGCTTTCCGCCGCTAGTAGCCAAGCCCCGTAATCAATAAAGTCGCTTAAAATTATAATAAATATAGGTATATATATGTGTATTTTGCACATTTACATTTGCTGTTGGTAGCATAATGACTTACTGCATTTTTAACGCAGACGAACTATAGTGCGGCTTTACCGTCTGTCTCTCACACTCATTTATTTAAAAAACTTACAAAAGGTCATTTTGCGAACGTGTCATTTTGCGAAATTGATATTTTTTTAAAGTGACATTTTGCGAACGTGACATTATGCGATGGGAAGGTCCACTGCAGGACAGGAAACTCCTCGCAGAATTAATTATTATTATTATTTTTTTTTTTATCATCATTTATTACAAAATAAAGTTACAAAACACAATTAAAATGGGCCGTTAAACTTAACAAAGTTTGTCTCGGCACCAATCCGCAACAAACATTATTACAATTTAATAAGTAGATACATACAACATGAACAATAATAAATATAAGTAGGTAGTATAGCGCCGCGTCGCAGCGCAGCGCCGCGTCGCACGCAACCGATGCCAGGCCGGGAACCGGTTTCCTCGGCAGTACCGTGCGTATGAGGTACGGGATGTTCCAAACATACATTCGTTATCATTATAATCACATATAGTCAAAGCGTTTACGGCCTACAAAACCGTTTTCGCCACGTCTGACAATTGCCGTTATCGGGATGTTCCAATTAGCTATATTTTCCATTTCTTTTATTACTTTTCGGCCGGTATCCAAAACTGCCAATAAGCTCATTACAGATTGGTTTAGACAGTTTACCATTCAAAGTGATATCTTCCCTACTTTTTGTTGATAGTTTATTGAGTAAGGTTGGCAAAATGTATTCTGTTGTTCGTGTTCCATAATAGTTTGAAGCTCGTGGTATTAGGAACATTTTGTTAGTTACTTTTCTCGTTATTTTTGAGTGCGATACCAGTTGTATTAGATCTGTCATCATATAATGTTCTTTAAGATATTGGAGTTTGTACTTAATATGGATAGGTAATACTTCGCAAAAATTAAATAATTCATCGTCCGTTTTAAGTTTATTTTTTAGATTGTATGGTACAACTATTTTTAAGAGCCTAACTTGTAGATTTTTAATTCGGTTCAAATAAGACTTAAACGTTCTGCCATAACTGCTTAGCCCGTATGCAATAATGCTTTCCGCCAATGAAGTGTACAGACTCAAACGGATTGAAAAAGGTATTCTATTCCGGAGGATATACATTTTTGCCATAATAGCCCGCAACTTGTCACACACCATATCGACATGAGCACCCCAATTAAAATTTTGATCTATCATCATACCAAGATATTTCTGTTCTGATACTTGCACCAATGGTAGGCATTTACATTGCGGAGGACAAATGCTTGCGTGTAAGCATTCATGACTATGCCCAACGATTTTAACGGGGCGAACAGATCTACACTGGTTAGAGCGAATATGCATCAGCTTGGTTTTGTTGCTATTGAGAACTAGACCTGCGTCATGCGACCATCGACATATGAGATCGAAATCATGCTGCAGTTTTTGTTCTGCTTTCTTAAGGTCTTTGTCAGCGGCTAGCACACATGTGTCGTCAGCAAACTGGTAGATACTACAATGATCAACGCAGTTGTTCATGTCATTTACATAAGCCAGATAGTGTAAGGGTCCAAGCACAGATCCCTGTGCTGTCCCCTCTGTTACTTGCACCTGATCACTACAAGTCTGGTTTATTTTAACGCAGTATGCACGATTATGAAGGTAGCCTTTACACCACTCCAAGATCGGCCCACGAATGCCAGTATCCTCCAACTTCTGTAATAAAATATCGTGTCGCAGTGTGTCGAACGCTTTACTATAATCTATAAAGACGACTAGTACATGCCTCCTGCAATCTAGGTGTTTGTTTATTTCATCACAGAATCGCGAGAGCAGCATCGACGTACTTTTTTTCGGCTGAAATCCGAACTGATTTTGGGACAAAACTTCATCCATACTAATATTATAAATGCGAAAGTAACTCTGTCTGTCTGTCTGTCTGTCTGTTTGTTTGTTGCTCTTTCACGCCTAAACGGCTGAACGGATTTTGATGAAATTTGGTATGGTGATAGATGGTAACTTGGAGACGGACATAGGCTACTTTTTACCCCGGGAAAATATCTCATTCCCGTGGGAATCTACACATACAATAATACTCTAGCGGGCTCTTTCACGCCTAAACGGCTGAACGGATTTTGATGAAATTTGGTATGGTGATAGATGGTAACTTGGAGACGGACATAGGCTACTTTTTACCCCGGGAAAATATCTCATTCCCGTGGGAATCTACACATACAATAATACTCTAGCGGGGTTGTATCTGCTACAGCACACCGAAATTACTTTACCGATTTTGATGGGACTTCTTTTTTCACTCAACTAAGTATCGCTGATTTTTTGAAATCCAACGTGGTAGACGTAAACTACCATTATCCCCTGGGGATAAGGTTGAGGTGCGATAGGGTTGAAATGTCTAAAAATCAATATGGGTGTCGTTTGTAAGGTTTATCGAGCCGCTGATTACAAAAACTACAACAATTTTGAAATCCAACATGGTGGACGTGAAATGCTATCATCCCTTGGGGATGAGATTGGGGTGCGATAGAGTTGATATGTCTAAAAATCAATATGGGTGTCGTTCGTATGGTTTATCGGGTCGCTGATTACGAAAACTACAATGATTTTGAAATCCAACGTGGTGGACGTGAAATACCACCACCCCTGGGATGGGGTTGGGATTCGATAGGTTTGAAATGTCTAAAAATCAATATGAGTGTCAGTTGTATGTTTATATAAGGATAGGGATAGCGGTTAAGATGGCGTTAGGGGTAGAAGCAGGGATAGGGGTAGGGTCAGGGATAGGGAGAGGGAGAGGGGGAGGGATAGGGAGAGAGTGTAAGGGAGGGGAAAATGAGGGGAGAGAAAGGGGGAGGGAGGGGTAGAGGGCGTGGGAGGGGGTAGAGGGAGGGAGAGGGGGAAGGGGAGGATGAGTGAGGGGAAGGGGGAAAGGGAGGGGAATGGGAGGAGGGCGAAGGGGGAAAGGGAGGGTGATGGGGAGAGGGGAAATGGAGGGGGAAGGAAGGGTGAGGGGGGGAAGAGGGAGGGGCGAGGGAGAGGAAGAGAGAGTGGGAGAGGGTGAGGGAGGGGGAGTGGGAATGTAGGGGGGGGGGATACAAAAGGATAGATAGGGAGGAATAGGGACCTTTTTTACTTTTATGAATACCTCCTCGCTACCCATTCACTTCACTCCCTTTATTGCCTTCTTTTTTAAGTTCGCCTGTAACGGTTTACAATGAAAATTCCGCACTACCTACCAGTTAAATAAAATCAAAAGATAATTAAGTTTGTAGTAAGATGCATTTATTCAACTTGGATAAGTACAAATGCATCTTTTACGTAGGGATCAAGAAGGATAAGCGTTCCGTAAAATATGTTTCAATTAAGTTCGAGTTCTGTTTTTTTATAAAATCTACGCGGACGAAGTCGCGGGTAACAGCTAGTGTTTATTATAAAACCCTTGAATTTGGTTGCACACAAACTTTTCCACAATTTTATCTACCGTAGGAAGCATAGTTATAGGTCTGTAGTTGGAACAGTCTGTTTTATCCGTACCACCTTTAAATATGAGTCTCACCATGCCAACTTTAAGTTCGTCGGGGTACATGCCTGTATCGAAACTTGTGTTAATGAGGTGAGCTATAACTCCTGAAATTTTTTCCGCTATTACTCTAAGATCAATTGTACGTATTCCGTCTATACCTGGGGCCTTGTTAATTTTGGAATTTCCTATTATTTTATAAATATCTTTTGATGTAGCTTTTTTAATTAACATTGAAGAATTTAATGGATTTCTATATCTGGACTCACCAAGAACTTTATTTCTACAATTTGGAATAATATTTTTAACGTTTTCTTTGAATTTTACAGC
The DNA here is from genome assembly GCA_947532105.1 of Athrips mouffetella. Taxonomy (NCBI): domain Eukaryota; kingdom Metazoa; phylum Arthropoda; class Insecta; order Lepidoptera; family Gelechiidae; genus Athrips; species Athrips mouffetella. The sequence continues at coordinate 1,097,359 of OX383965.1, forward strand.
AAATAAATTAGCAATATCCCGATCCGAGCCAAATGATTCAAAGGCTGTTTTAATTGTATCATTAATATTTTTACAAATTTTACCGGATATTTGATTTAATATTTGCCAAAGTTGTCTAATGTCTCCCTTATTTATTAATATTTTCTTTTTAAAATAATTATTTCTTACTTTCTCTACTAACTTATTGGTTTTATTACGTTGCTTATTGTATTCGAGACGTTTGACAGCATTCTCCGTATCTTTAATCCACTCTAAAAAAAGCAAATCCCTTTTAATACATTCACTATTGACTTTTCTAGTAACCCACGGTTCCTTATTACGCTTCGATAAACTAAGCCGTTTTAAGGAAGTGCATTTTTGGTAACATTCAGAAATGTTGTTATTAATAAAAGCATTAATAGCTGTTGGGCAATTTAAATCAGCGCATGAATCCCAACAAATTTTTTGAATCTCATATTTAAATAATTTATTATCTATTTTTGTGACATAAATTGGATTAAGGGGTTTAAGTCTTTCTCTTACATAGCCACTTCAGGGGTTCCGCAGGGTTCCCACTTGGGTCCGTTATTATTTAACATTTTCATAAATGATATTTGTAATTGTATAAAACACAGTAATGTTTATCTTTTTGCGGACGACTTGAAACTGTGTAGAATCATTGACACTGCTGATGACAGCCATTTACTCCAAAAGGATTTAGATAGCATTGTAAATTGGTGTTCTGATAATGGCATGGATTTAAACAGTAGTAAATGCAAACACATAAAATTTACACGTGCACACAATTTCCTTAGAACTTGTTACAATATATCTGGCAATACTTTAATAGAATGTGATAATATTCGTGACCTTGGAGTAATATTCGATACTAAATTAACTTTCATTCCCCAGATAGATAACATTGTCAATAAGGCTTCAAGAATGCTTGGATTTATTCTCCGAAACGGAAAACTGTTCAAGAAGCAATCTACCAAAATTTGTATCTTTAACGCGTACGTTAGAAGCATCTTGGAGTACTGTAGTCCAGTGTGGTCACCTCACTATTCTGTTCACCAATTGCGTATTGAGAGGATTCAAAAGAGATTCTTACGGCACCTATCCTATTGCTGTGGGGTAATAAAAAGACTGCCATCCTATTCTGACAGACTTGAGCATTTTGAAATTGATAGCTTGATTGTTCGTAGACAAGTTGCTGACATGATTTTTTTGTATAACATATTGAATAACCGTGTAGATTCTCCTGATTTACTATCTGCTATATATTTCCGTATTCCTCGTCGTATTCCACGACAACCGCTAGGATTACTATATCTTCCAAGTTCCAGAACCAACCTTAAATATAATTCCCCTTTGCCCAGAATGTCTAGAGATTACAACAAACTAGGTCAGACTATTGACATCTTTAATTGCACTATGCCCGTCTTCCGTACAGAAGTATTTAACCTTCTTAGAAGTTAGCGTAAATTATGTTTAGTTTAGTTAACAATTCCAATTTATTTGTTATATTGTTGTTATATTGTAAGTTTATTTTTATATATTCATTTAATTAAGTGATGTTGTACTGCCAATTGCATGCTGTGGCACCTAAAGACAGTGCATTTACCTTTAATTTATATCTAAGTTTTTGTGGTTTGTACTAATGTAACTGTTACTGGTTGTCCTAAACAAATAAAATAAAATAAAATAAAATAAAATAAACATCCTGTACGTGGGATCCGCCAAGCAGTGCTACTGCCGTCATTCTATGGTCAGACAGTTTTGTACAAAGCGCGGCGCAGTAAACATCTTGTAAGCGAGAGCGAATCAATGCGTGGTCAATACACGTTTTGGTTATCTCGCCTTTTCGCATTTCTAATCTTGTGTAATCTGAGATCCCGCTTACAAGACCGTTTTCACTCATGACGCTCAAGTATGTTTTTTTTACAGAGTCGTTACTTTTAAGGTCTATGTTCATATCGCCGATAACAAGCAAGTCTAATCCCTGTGAGAAAGATAGTGTATGTGCAAGTTCATTAGTGAATGCGTATTTATTAGTGTTTGGTGGCCTATAAACTGCACACAAAGCCAAGTTGTACCGGGAAGGTGTCTGTAATTTGCCAATTAAGCATTCAAAGTGTACACTTGTTTTTCTTAACACTTGAAATTTATGTTTTTTATGAGTGTATACGATTATTCCACCGCCTTTCCGGTTTTTTCCAAGCTGTGTGTGCATATTATACCCATTAAGTTGAAACAAATCACTAATCTTGCTAGAAATATTTGCTTCTGTCACTGATATCACGTCTATTACAGATTTTTTAAAGGAATACACAATTTGTTCCAATTTACTAAAGTATTTTAAAAGTGACGTTAGATTGATGTGAATACATATTAGTTTATTATTTTTAGTAGGCAAGCAGGTTGAAAAGTGATTAATATCGATACAATCAAATAATTCTGTGGTATTATCAGGATTATCATCCATAAATTAAGCGAGAGAAGTTGTTAAATAAATACTGAATTAAAAAGAGAAGCGTAAAGGAGACTAATTAGGAAGCTAATGACTCAATGTCCTTCTCGCTTCGGATCCAGTAAATTTTTGAATTATCCGATTTTCTCGCAAACACCTTAGAATATGTGTCTTTAAGTTCAGACTTGGCCTTTGCTAGAAGAAACTTGATACGACCAGTGAGGGCTTCGCGCACGTACACTTTTTCAGATCTACCATCTCCGGTTAAATTAGGTAGAATACTACCGGCAAGTAGCTGAGTATTACGACCGGTATTTACCCATTGATTCTTGGTTTCTTCGCTATTTAGTTGCACAAAAATATTTCCTGTCTTTCCTTTACGTGCGGGTAGGCGTCTCGCAGTTTTTATCTGGCTATTGATGTCACCTACAATCTGTAATAAAGATGCTACCTTTCTAACTACATCTAGCACATTTTCATTATCTTGATGATGAATTCCTGCAATTTCAATATTATTCACTAGAACTGCTTGATCTAAAAGCTCAAGACGCTGCTCAATCGCTGCAATCCTAGTCTCCAGGTGGGTATTTTGGTTTTTTAGGGTAGTTTGCTTTCGTTCGAGAGCTTTTATTTTCTCGGAAGTAGCCTTCATTTCTTCCTCGTACTCATCCATTTTATCACTTGCATGTTGAGCTGCTTTTGTTAATACCTCTAATTCCCTAATGACAATCTTTTGCACTTCTTTTGTGATGTTATCATACAGTTTCTTCAGGTTAATACTGGAAGATGCAGGAGCCACTCTTTCCTGTTCTTCGTCTTCGTCATCATCTTCGACGGCTGACACGAAGGAAGTCCTTCTGGTCGATGACAAATGACAGTCACTGCACACCCATTCCAACGTTTCAGCCGCACGAAGAGCTGCGCGTTGTTTGTTGTTAAGGCCACTGCACTCTGCCCTCTCGTGTACAACAACATCACATCTGCTACACGTTATTCCAGCAGATTTTTTGGTAATAGCCTTTTTACAAATATTACACTTGCTCATATTGCGGGTAAAAATTTCACAAAAATAAATTCACTTTGGTACTGTTTATGTGTGTTAGCACTGTGACGTCCGAGCGCGGAATTTCATCATCATAACTTCCCATGAAACTTCCACTGCAGGACTCCTTCCAGAATACCAGCAAAAACGCGTGGAACGATTTGTAGGAGAAGTACCATAGTCACCACTCTGCCACAGTAGACCGTGGTTGTTGGTGACCGCAGAATGTAAGATGGTACAAAAAGAAGCCGCAGCCTATCCTCCAGTTCATACCTTAGTCGCCTATTACGAGACCCAAGGGTACGAGTAGTATTCTTTGCCAGCACCACACGGGCACAGAATACTCCTCAACAATACATATTACATTTTATTACTCCAATAATTTTGTCTAATAATAAGTATTTCAATTCCTCATTTTAAATAACCTACAACTACTATTTCGTGGCAATAATCTACAATTTTATTAATTGATGTAATTGCTGGAAACGAAATAGATTCTAATTATAATGTAACGCTGTGTGAGAAGATAGCCCTTATTTATTTCGTAATCGTAGAAACGATTCTACGAAGTCATGCTGAATTTACATTAATAATTTTATTGATACTTAGGCACAGACTTAGGCCTAATCAAACTTTTGCTATATCCTATTACACGAGCAATATTTGTATATATATTTGTGTAAGTTATATATTTGTAATCGGTTTCTCGAAAACGGCTCTAACGATTTCGATCAAATTTAGTTTTCAAGTTTTCAGGGACGATAAATCGATCTAGCTAGGCCTAGGAGTCATGTCTGGGAAAATTCGTTTTCCCCGTGATATTAGGCATTTTTTAAACACCGCGTTTTAGACAGAAACTTACAGCGTCATCTGTTGGCGGGTAGCATAGCTTGCTCACCCGATGATATCTTAATGTTGAGGCGGCTATTATAGAGCGAAGCTCGGTCGCCCAGGTACTATGCTATTAAAACCGATACTGTTTACCGAGACAGGTGGTCATTAAAGTGATACGAAATATAAAAAAAAATATTGGGCAGTTTTTATGGAGAAGCCGAAAATGTTGTTTAGTTTCATTAACTAATTATGCCCTTTCAGTTTTTGCTAACCTTTATCTTATTCGAGGATTTTTGAAACATGCTGAAAAAAAAGGCATTGTTGTGAAAATTTGACTTTTTTCTTTTTTATGTTACAAGCGAACAAAAGAACAGGTGGGCCAAAAAATGAAATGTTTCATTAAAATTCGTACAGAAATGTTTGTTAACCGGCGGGTACTTAGAATTATGTACCATGGTCTTGGGCAAGGAGGTTTTAGCCCTAAAATTTGCAACGAATTAGTAAAAAAATATTTTACTAATTATTTGCAAATTTTATGTTCTACAATTCATACATAGATGTCAACCTCATTGGAGCTATGGGAACCGAGATAATTGCTAAAAGCTGACTTTTTTGACATTTGACCTTGAATAACTCACGACGCGGACACGAGATTTTATGAGATTTTTGAGACAACTTTTAGAACACCAAACTGAAGGTGTACACGAGTTTACAGCTGGTTTGCTCAAATTCCGAGGTTGGCCCCTTATTTTTCCTTACGTGTCTGTATAATTATAGCTTATTACAAGTTTTAGCTTCGTCAAATGCCTGCAATCAAATTACAGAGCCAGTTGAAGCTAACTTGATTAGGTGTGTGAAAATGCACACGTGGGGAGCTATTTCTACCCTTGCAAATTGGAAAGGGAAACAGCTCTGTCCATGACGTAGATTGGACGTTTATAAACTGTAACGATGTGATGTAGTGATTGTTCGTAACCTTAAGGCTTATTAGGGTTTTTTATAGAGTACTTGGGCGACCGAGCTTCGCTTTCGCCTTAACATGAAAATATCATCGGGCGAGAAAGCTATGCTACCCGCCAACAGATGGCTCTGTAATTTTCCGTTTAAAACGCAGTATTATACAAAAATGTTTAAAACTACAGGGAAAACGAATTTTTTCAGACACGAGACCTAGCTACATCAATATTTTGCCCCCGAAATCCATCGTATGGTAAATTTCATCGAAATCGTTGGAGTCGTTTTCGAAAAACCGATTACTAATATATACACAAATACTGCTCGGGCTGTGACCGTTAATGCGCAGAAGTCGAAAAATGAGTCGCGGGGGTGAGTGCGGCAGATGGGGGAGGCGAGCGAATCGTTCATTGGCTCTCCGTCTGTCACCCACGAGAAGAAAATAACCGTCATAGCCCGAATTATCCTGAAAGCGCTATAAGCTCTTTGAATCTGTACATCGTGTCAAGCATAAGTACCTCTTCAATCCAGAAGATGGGGGCAATGGTATCGGGCAGGTCTTTCAGCAGTTCCAGCTTATCATTCTTGAGGAGACGCATGTTGAACTGCACTCGGGTCTTCGCCTCCATTGGAGTTCCAGAAATCTGAAACAAAGCAATATATCTACAGGGTGCAACAAAAATTATATATGTACCAAGACTGAAGGATGTGACTCTGCACATGAAACTGAACAACTTTCCCTAAAGAATACAGGTCGAAATATAAAAAGAAATGTTGACGTCCCTTATAATCTGAATCAGCTGATAGCGCATTTTGTATGGGAGGTCATATTATTTTGTCGTATTTCGACCTATGTTCCTTGGGAAAACTTGTTTAGTTTCATGGGCAGAATCTCGTGCACAGGGTTAATATACCCTTTCTGTTACACCTTATATATTTGATATCGTGTCCTCGATGACGGTTCTAACGATTTTGCGATACCAAACTAAACAGATAGACGGCGCTGTACTGTAGGCGGGTTTCCTAGATCGATGTAATTTACAATAATGGATGCGAAAAATTACGGTAAGTCGATATTACATTAGATTAGATCAGATCAGATCAGATTAGGATTAGATTGGGATTAGATTAGGATTAGATTGGGATTAGATTAGATTAGATGTATCTTTTTTGTTTTGAAAAATCTTATATTCCTTTCACACAATCAGAGATTTTTAGCCAATCCAAAAAATTACTATCTGGAGGAAACAAAAATCCTTCATTGGACACCTGAGAAGAGAGGAACCAGGTAGTACCGGGCTCCTACCGGCTAAAAAAACAACCCCCCAGCAATCTTTAAGTGACTGATTAGATTAGATTCGAAATGGGTTGGTGCTATTATATTCTTTGACACCGGTCAAACTTACCGGTTCGAAATCCATCTCGATTCCATGCGCATTGGCATCAGGATTCAATCCTTTGACATTCTGCAGCAGAGCAGTATCACTGTCGAGGTAATGTGGCATGGACGCGTACATCGGCGCTTTCAAGCATTTTGATATGTCCATAAGTCCTGGAACCAAATTAATAATCACCGTGAGCTATAATGAAAAATAAAAACTGGCCAAGTGCGAGTAAGACTCGCGTACCGAAGGTTCCATACCTACCACTAAGGTAAAAATACCGACTTAGGGGGACCAGATTTGTCGTTTTTCTATTAGCTTATACATTATTTATTTTCACGCTTTTAAACAAAAAAAAAACACGTTTCTTATATATTTCTTGTATTCTGTTTGTTAAATTTTCATTGTTTTTAATAATTGTTAGGTAATCAGCCACACATTCTGTAAAAAAATCGACCTTATAGCTATTACGATACGAGTTTAAAGATACAACCCTTTAAATGTCAAAGAAATAGGATTACGTCGGCACCTTTTGTGAACGAAACGTAGGACCTTTCTGCTGGGAAGACCGTCTATTGAGAAATTTAAACAGAAACAAATACTTCAAAGATGCATAAATAGATATGTAAACGCTTCATATTTGTGCAGCCAGATATCGGACCCAGAATGTACCAAATAGTAAAGTAATCTGGAACTACTCATCATAATCATCATAACAACCCATGAAACGTCCATTGCAGGACAGGTAGTTTCCTCCAGAACTCCAGCTTTTGATGAAACAATGTAGAAGGGAAGTACCATTAGTCACTACGCTTGTTAGCGTTGCGGCTGGCAGCATGGACCGCGATTGTTGATGACCGCAGTAAGATGGTATGTTTCATATTTTCATATTTTATTTAATGCAGTCACAGGTATAAAAGATGTTAAAATTATAAAATAAGTACAAGTGATACCCTGCAAGGCCACAGCAAACATGAGAGGACTAGTTGCCACAATAAAAATAAAATTTATGTACGTTAGTATTTATTAGTATATGTTACGTACCTATATTATATTAGTATATGTAAATGTTAGTACGCAATAATTTAACTTCATAAAAAAAAACCGGCCATGTGCGAGTCGGACTCGCGCACCGAGGGTTCCGTACCACCACATAATCATAATTATATTAGTTGAAATTTCAGTAAGTTAATGTGCTAGATTGTTTGAGTCCGACACGCGCTTGACCAAATTTTATTATTTGTCGTTATTTTACAGCTTATGCACTATAAACATACCAATTTTCAAGTTTGTAAGTGTTCCCGTTTTTAAAATAGAACTTAAACAAAAATCGCCTCAGCGACCATCCAACTTGACCCCTCTCTTATATGAATGTTCTTGAAACGGGAGCTGGTGAGAAAAGTTGTAATATTTAATGATTTCAGACTTTTTCCATTATTTGTACTGTGAGACCTAGCTTCTTGCCAAATTTCATAATTTTAGGTCAACGGGAAGTGCCCTGTAGGTTTTGCATTTTTGAATAAATGTATGGAGATGAGGACATAAAATGCCATATCTTTTGATTGCGTCATTGTAAAAAAATCGGCCAAGTGCGAGTCGGACTCGCGCACTGAGGGTTCCGTACCACCACATAAACATAATTGTATTAGTTGAAATTTCAGTAAGTTAATGTGCTAGATTTTTTGAGTCCGACACGCGCTTGACCAAATTTTATTATTTGTCGTTATTTTATAGCTTATACACTATCAACATACCAATTTTCAAGTTTGTAAGTGTTCCCGTTTTTAAAAAGAACTAAAACAAAAATCGTCTCAGCTACCATCCAACTTGACCCCTGTCTTATATGAATGTTCTTGAAACGGGAGCTCACCACAATTGGTTACCATTAGTTGTGAGAAAAGTTGTAATATTTAATGATTTCAGACTTTTCCCATTATTTGTACTGTGAGACCTAGCTTCTTGCTAAATTTCATAATTTTAGGTCAACGGGAAGTACCCTGTAGGTTTTGCATTTTTGAATAAATGTATGGAGATGAGGACATAAAATGTCATATCTTTTGATTGCGTCGTTGTAAAAAATTTAAATTTTCAGATATTGTGTCGTTCGTGGATCCTAATATATGGTATTAATTTCAACCTGATACCTTTACCCGTTCGTGAGATAAAGGGTCTTGACAGACAGACAGACGGACAGACAGACAGACGGACAACAAAGTGATCCTATAAGGGTTCCGTTTTGTTCTTTTGAGGTACGGAACCCTAAAAATTGAAATTTTCAGATCTTGTGTGGTTCATGGATCCTAATAAATGGTATTAATTTCAACCTGATACCTTTACCCGTTCGTGAGATGAAGGGTCTTGACAGACAGACAGACAGACAGACAGACGGACAACAAAGTGATCCTATAAGGGTTTCGTTTTTTTCTTTTGAGGTACGGAATCCTAAAAATTAACAATACAATCATAAAATTATCTACGTGATTATTACTATGTATTTATTACCCATTCATAGTTATTATCATAATTTATTCATTTGTTATTAAAATATTTATTTATAAGATTGTGTATTTATTTACTTAATTTTATGATACTTTATTCTAATTTGTCATTAAAAATTCAGTTATGCTGTAGTAACTTTTTTTGACTAGAAATTCTTTTAGTTGGTTTTCAAACGTTGCGGTTTTAGTTATGTTTTTTAATAGTTCGGAATGTGATTCCATATTTTAATCATCATAGAGTGGAGAGCGGATGTGTATAATTCTAATTTGGAGAAGGGTCGTTGAAGTTTAATTAGTTGGCGATTGTTGCGCTTTATCGTTTTTTCAGGAGAATACAATTGTGGGTGTTTTTGTACAAATTTACAAGCTTCAAAAATATAAATACCTGTTATAGTCAGTATGCTCAGTTTGATAAAGTAGGGTGTGCAGGAGTCAATTTGATCGATGTTCACCAGTATTCTAACGCATTTTTTTTGGAGTACAAATATTTCTTGTATATTGCAACAGTTTCCCCATAGAATGATGCCATAAGGTTAAGGCAGCCTTGAATGAGCGTATGCGTAGTACGCTGAGAGTGCGGTATTTAAGTTTGTGACCCGTTTTAGTTGACGGATAGCGTATATAAACGAAGACAGTTTATGCACTGCAGGACGCTGCTGCCCATCCTCCTGTTCATAATCCCTTAGTCGCCTCTTACGAAACCCACGGGTAGAGATGTACTGTAGTGTGGTGTGGTGCCGGCAAAGATACTATTCTTTGTTGGCACCACACGGGTATGTAACTACTACGTCAACATACTCGTAATTTCTAAACGAATCAATCAAACTATATTGACGTGGACTTTTGGACTTGGAGCTGCCAAAATAATAGCGATCATATATTTTATTTGAACGGCTCGTGGCCGAGGTAGTTGTTCTTTCTCTCCGATCACGAAAGTTAGGAACGTTGGCCGTGGTCAGAACCAGGATGGGTGACTGCTAGTGCAAAAAGAACTAAAGCGTTTCCATGCTTCGGAAGGTACTTTAAGCCGTTGTTCCCGGCTACTGTCAACGATAGTGGCCTTTAAGCCAAATCAGAGGCCATTTGGCAGCTTGAAAATTCTGACAGCCAGTTGTCCACTAACCTGAGTAAGCTTAATCTAGAATTGCAGTTGCAGGATGGCATTCGCTCTGTGTAAAAACCAGTGCCCTATTAAATCCAGGGACCCCCCAGCCAGTGAAATTACAAGCACACGAGACATACCATCTTAGTTCTCAGGGTGGGTAACGCGCTTTGCTGTCTTATTAGTGTCAAATTATTTCACTAATAAGACAGTGGGTGTCATGGGTGTTGGTGACCACTTACTATACCAGGTGGCCCACCTGCTCGTTTGCCCACTTGTGACATAAAAAAAAAACCGGTCAAGTGCGAGTCGGACTCGCGCGCCGAGGGTTCCGATATACCTATAGTATTTTTGGAAGCAATAAAGTCCATTTTCAGGACCGCAAAACTAAATTTGTTTGTAAAGGTTTTTTGCAGATTTCTGAAAAACTGTGCAACTTAGAAAGATCGTTTTATTTTTGCTGTAAAGTTTATATAAACTTCTGTCAACTGTAATTAATTCAGATTTTTCCTTACTCAAACTTCGGAGATAAGGGGGGGGGGGGGGGAATGGTATTTTTCTTGACATTTTTCATCATAACTTTAAAACTAAGAAATTTAAAAAAATACAAAAATATATTTTAAAATGTACAAGTAAAGCCCTTTCATATGATACCCCACTCGACCTAGTAGCGACAATTTGAAATTTGGCCCCCCCTATTTTGGCCCCCTTTATATTAATAATCATACTTTTTTCAAATTTTTTTCTTGTGCAATTAAGTTGGGCAACTATATTCTAAAACTATTCCAAATTTCAGGTTGATAGCATAAGTGGTTGCTGAGATATAGAGGTGTGACAGACAGACGGACAGACAGACAGACAGAGCGGCACCATAAGGGTTCCTTTTTTTTACCATTGTGGTATCGGAACCCTAAAAACCGGTCAAGTGCGAGTCGGACTCGCGTGCCGAGGGTTCCGATATACCTATAGTATTTTTGGAAGCAATAAAGTCCATTTTCAGGACCGCAAAACTAAATTTGTTTGTAAAGGTTTTTTGCAGATTTCTGAAAAACTGTGCAACTTAGAAAGATCGTTTTATTTTTGCTGTAAAGTTTACATAAACCTCTGTCAACTGTAATTAATTCAGATTTTCCCTTACTCAAACTTCGGAGATAAGGGGGGGGGAATGGTATTTTTTTTGACATTTTTCATCATAACTTGAAAACTAAGAAACTTAAAAAAATACAAAAATATATTTTAAAATGTACAAGTAAAGCCCTTTCATATGATACCCCACTCGACCTAGTAGCGACAATTTGAAATTTGGCCCACCCTATTTTGGCCCCCTTTACATTAATAATCATACTTATTTCAAAAAATTTTCATGTGCAATTAAGTTTGGCAACTATATTCTAAAACTATTCCAAATTTCAGGTTGATAGCATAAGTGGTTGCTGAGATATAGAGGTGTGACAGACAGACGGACAGACAGACAGACAGACAGAGCGGCACCATAAGGGTTCCTTTTTTTACCATTTTGGTATCGGAACCCTAAAAATCCCCAGGTTAGGTAGACGACACAGTAAAAACCATTTGGCAAAAACAGAATGTGCCATTAATGTATATTTTATTTTGAAGCTTCAAAATACCTTTTTATTCTAGCCCACTTTATGATGCCACTACGTTCGTTAAGCGATGTAACTTTATTGACGTCATAATGTATGTGAATTGGATTTGTTTTAAATTACATTTGAAAATTTTACTATCGGAAAAATCATATTACATGTTGTGAAAGACAAAAAGGTTTACACATGAGCCCAGTAACTACATTTTAGTTATGAGGCCATAATTGTCCTATTTAATCTAGGAACAAAGGCCCGGTTGTCTGATACGAAAGATTTGATAGCTTTAGTCAACCTGGAGTTAATTCCGATTACTCTCCGGGATAATAGTCGTTATAGAGACGATTTCACAAGTAAAATGGCTAGCCGAAAATTTTTGAGACGAAAAAGACATTGAAATAGTCTAAATTGTCAAAATAAATGTGGGGTCGTTAAAAAATAATTTAAATTTAGTTATCCCTGATGCACCATGGACCGCGGTTGTTGGTAACCGCAGTATGCAAGATGGCACAACATACGGAAGGACGCTGCTGCCCATCTCCGAAGATGATGAGCCCTTAGTCGCCTTTTACGACACCCACAGGTAGAAATGGATCGGTACTATTCTTTGCCGGTACCACAAGGGACTTCCCCTCCACATTCTTCTAGCAAGAGCTGGAATTCTGGAGGGAGCTCCCTGTCCTGTAGTGGACATATTATGTATTATGATGATCCCTGATGCAATTTTCTTTCATAACAGAATAAATAAAAAATTAAAACTGGCTAAGTGCAATTTGGATTCGTGCACTAAGAGCACCGTACCTGTACACCACATGACACACTATAACTTTTGGCCCTACTCTGCCACAACTGAAACCTAACTTGTCTGTAATATTTTTTCACCTTCAAGAGTTCTTTTGAATATTTTATTATCATTTCAACTTGATTCCTTTACCCGTTATTGAGAAAAAGTGTTTGATAGACAGACACACGGACAATCGAACAACAAAGTGATCTTATAAGGGTTCCGTTTAGTTGTTTTTTAGTTACGGAACCCAAAAAACAGTTGATAGGCAATTTTATCAGGTGTAGATCTCCTGAGCGAGTATTTGCAGAAGCAAGTAAGACCCTTCCAGGGACTTCTTGTGACATTACGCTGTCTTAGGCCCCAATCTTTTATTTTTAATATATTTTTAATAAACTGATGAATTGGAGTTCAAATAATCTCTCTTTCAATAATATATAGTTACCTTTAGGAGGGCATTGGTCAGGGGCATCGCAGAAACAGTTCAGCTCTGGGTCGTTTTGAAAGTCTCCGATATTGGCGATGTACCGGTTGGTCTTAATACCGCTGTAGGAGGTCTTCTTTTGGTACCACGGCTTGAACGACCTGCCGGACAGATGTCATGATAAGATAATGTTTTTATTATCGGTCTGTAACAATTTTGCTGTTGTAGGACCTACACTTAAAAAAAACCTTTACATCCTTTAACAATACGAGAGGTCTCTTCCAGTTGGGAGACATAGCTCTTCTATCTGTACAAGCCATGAAAGCTTTAAATAAGCTAATTCGGATGGATTGAACTACCTAAACCAGGTTTTGTTTACTTATATATTAGTTTCTTGCAGTTTTCTGCTAATGTTTATTGTGTGGCAATAGTTTCTTGAATATAACTGCAACTTTTCACAGTGACATAAACTAAGAGAACGTGATGGTGTTAAACAATGATATTGATGATTGAATGTACCTGCATAGATCTCCAGAATAAGACTGCAGTCTGTCGTGCTCAGTCAGGAATGGTGGAAAGACGGTCCCATCAGTACCCTGGTACTGGTTACAGTGGTCTCTCCAGATATCCATCTCTGGTTTTCCATCGATGGCCACCACCTGCCCGACGTCCATCACATTCTTGATGCCTCTCTTTACCGTTACTGGGTGAGGATCTATGGTGCCATTGCGCTGTGGAGTAAGAATCGAAAATAATACATCACGCGTTTTGTGGATTTGTTTCAATTGGATAGTTTTGTCACAGTTTAGATAAATATCTATTTCTATTCTTGATAATTTGTAACACAGCCTTTTTATTATTCGTTGTAGACGCTTAATTTACACCAAAACATACTTTAATGACAGGCCCGTTGTTGTGGTCGATAGTGAGGCTGTCTTCTACGCCCTGGGCCGCGAGTTTGATCCCCTCCCAGGGCAAACATTTGTGTGATGAACACGAGTGTTTGTTCTGTGTCTGGGTGTTATTTATCTGTTTATTTATATCGGAGAAAAAAACCTTAGCGTGTGTTTATGTATGTCAGTGTCTGGTACACATAGTAGTTAAGGATCAGGTGACTTTGTGTCAATATTGTTCTCAATATTTATGAATTTAAATATGAATTTTGCGCTTATTTGCGTAAAATTAGTTTTGCCGCGCATTTTATTACCGTAATTGAACGATTTTGCTCTTTAAATGGGAGCTATTTGCATTTTCATACAATTGTATTTGCTAGCAGGCGCATTAAATTGGTAGTCTATTATAGAAAGAAAGAGAGAAAGTTTGAAAGAAGTTTGAAAGAAAAAGAGAGAAGGAGAGGAAGAAAGAAAGGAAGAAAGAACGGAAGAAAGGAAAAACGTAAGGAAGAAAGAAAAGAAGAAAGAAAAAAAGATATAAAAGAAGAAAGAAAGGAAGAAAGAAAGGAAGAAAGAAAGGAAGAAAAGATATGACTTATTAGACGACACGTGTGATGTCATTAGCAACATACCAAATGGAACAAAGAAAATCTCATCTGATTGTTCGGCTCGAAAGACAAACTCGACGCAGCTTCCTTCTTGAGCGCAGTGCAGACGGCTTTCGGAGCAAACTCCGTCTTGTCACAATTTATGACGATTCCTCGGAACATTAGGTCTAGAGCCTTCACCCTGATGAAGATATCGGTAGGACTGTCGAAGATACTGTTGAAAGCCTTGCCTACCATGTTCAACATCGCTGGCTTGTCTTTCGCAATGATCGTTGCTATGCTCTGTGAAATAAGCAGGTAGTATATAACCATATGTCCAGTAAGATACCGGAAAACAATAGTACCAACCCAAACATATCCGTAGATGTCGTAAGAGGTGATTAAGGGTTATAAACAGGAAGATGGGCAGCAGCATCCTTTTGTGTACCATACCACCTTACTTACTGCGGTTAACTACAACCGCGGTCCTTGGTGCCAGCCGTAACGCTGACAAGCGAGGTGACTATGGTACTTCCCCTTCACATTTTGTTGCAAAATAAATAGTTCTGGAAGGAGCTCCCTGTCTTGTAGTGGACGTTTCATGGGATGTTAAGATGATATAACCATAGTTGTAGTCAAGTTTTGTTACTTGGAGGTGATGTCAATCAATCAGGATCTGTCTTGCCTGATGGGTGATCAGTTTAACAAAGAAAGTGTTACCATAATTTGGAATGCATTGAAGCCTTTGTAAGAAGCCTCTTTGGCGACTTGCAAACTTTGACTTCCTGTTAACGCTTATCCTGGCTCCTGCTAGCATGACGAAAGTTCTCGCGTGAAGTTATCATTTATTGTCTATTATCAATACATACATTTATGGGCTTATACATCCAGCAGCGATAGTGTTGCTGCATTCTGAGGGTTCTATAGGCTCGATTGGCGTTGTAGATTCTGAGGGCGCTGCACGTTATCCTACCTCATGGAGGACTAGAAATTTGCAACTTTGTTGAGAGAGCAGAGTAAAGATCCACAAAATTTTGGTCTTTCAATGCCAACCTTGTACGTTAAGTAAAGTCGGAGAAAAATGTGGTTAATTCATGGAGTCCACTGCAGCAGGATTGGGATGTCTCTCCAGAACTCAAGCAAAAACACGTGGTACTTCGCTGGGGTTTTACCACAGTCCCACGCAGCGTTGCGGTTGGCGACCGCTGTTGTTAGTGATTGCAGTATGAAAGATGGGATGGTACGATACACAGAAAGATGCTGCTGCCCATCCTCCGGTGCATAAGCCTTCGCCTCTCATGACACCCACGGGTAGAGATGGGTTGGTACTATTCTTTGCCGGCACCACACAGATGAAGTAATGAGTACACGAATGAAATCTTGAGTAGAAATAGAACCTATAAAAGGTAAAAACAATAGTTACGATAGTCCGACCACGTTTGTGGTCCGACCAGCGAGACTGCCAAGAGGATATCAGGCAGACCTGTTGTTTTTTTACTTACATAAGTACATTCAAAGGCAGCGCATTAAGATAAGGTTGAATATCTTGTTTTTGAGCGTGCGCTAAACCAACAAGGTCTTAAGATTTATATTATTTCTCACCAACACAAACACATGTGGGATGACGATCAACTCTTCACCAGTGAGTCCAGGCCCGGACAGGTCAGGTCGGAAGTAGAAAGTGTCCACCTTCTTGTATGTGACCGTGTCGTTTTCTGCATTGTCTTCTAGGTCCACCTTCTCCTTCCACTCACTGGGGACAAGATCTCTGAGTGAGTTGGCAATAGTTCGTGAGTTATCTTGTAGACAGCTTCACAGACTACTAGCAAGCCTGACATGTTTTCAAACGACCTCGTCGATTCTGACATCATCTAAGAAAGCGGTCGGGTCTACGAAGAACTCTCCAAAAGGCTCTTTTCCAGTCAAAAATTAAGTTGCTTGAAAAAATTCATCATCTATGATTTTATGAATTTTTTTACAGACTACTACAAAACATGTTATGCAGAATATTTAAGTCTACTACTGTTTTTGATGGTATAAAAGAAACGGCAAGAAACTATTAAGCACGGCCTTCTAGCTAACAGTTGGCTTTAAGCACTTTAGAAAGGATTTGCCATAGTCACCACTGCTGCCCATCCTCAAGCCCTTAGTCGCCCCATACGACACCCACGGGTAGATTAGATGGTATTAGGTATTAGATACAAATAATTAAAAAAAGTCAACTTAGCCTTAATAAGCTGCGTGTATCAGATTAGATTGGATCGGATTGGATTCGATTTGATTGGATTGAATTGGATTGGATTTGATTCGGTTGAGTTGGATTAGATTGGGTTGGATGAGTTTAGATTAGATTACATTTACTAAGCAAATATCAGAGCGTTATTCCCATCTGTCATGTAGTCACCTGCTCTATAAAACATTTGCTACAATCTATAAACTATCTTTCATTGTTGCTGGGAGCTCCTTCGCAGTGCCGCAGAAGGTACGTTAAATCTTTGGTTCTGGCTATTAACTTTGTACTGGTTTATTTAGGTCAGAGGCTATTTGCCGGTTTAAAAAACATTTGTAAGTTGTTTTTCTTGCCGGCGATACCTACATAATAATAAACTAGGAAAAAGCTCCTTTAAGTCCTAAGATTAGTTAAGTATGTGGACCCCTTGCCAAATTTTATTATGATATTTAGAACATTTTGAACAACTGAAAACACTTTGGTCGAATATCTCTGTTTAAAGTGCAAGGTTTGTGTTCGAGAAGTTATTAAAAATCTCGTTTTTCGACCTACATTTCTTTGGGAAAGTTGTTTGATTAGTGCTCTGAGGAACAAACTTTGGCTAGGACTCCACATTTTTATTTTCATGTACCTACCTAAAAGTGAGCAAACGCCAGGTGGCCCACCTGATGGTAAGTGGTCACCATTGCCCTTAGCACCCACTGACTTTTTAGTGAGACAGCAAAGCCAGTTACTCACCCTGAAAACTAAAAGATGGTGTTGCTCATGTGCCGATAATTTCACTGGCTCCTTTGCACAAGAGTCCTACACCGTTTTTTGAGGCAATTTAACTGAGAAAATAACGTATGAAATTGAAAAGAAATCATGTAGTTATTTCAGTTAATTTGCAACTAAAACGAAAGCGAGGAGCAAAATTCATATAAATCGTTTTCTCTATCAATGCCTCCAACCACATTTCAAATTATCCTGAACCCAAACCTAATGATCCAGAAAATCCCTTTCATGCCTAACTAGATGTGTAGTAATGCCTATTTGTATTTGAAGCCAAATAAATCAAGTTAAGCTACGAGTATATCGTATCGTCCTGTGTGGTGCCGGCAAAGAATAGTACCAACCCATAAATACCCGAGGGTGTCGCAAGAGGCGACTAAGTGTTATAAACTGGAGGATGAGCAGCAGCATCCTCCTTTGTATCTTACATCTTACTTACTGCGGTGATCTACAACCGCGGTCCATGGTGCCAGCCGTAACGCTAACAAGCGAGGTGACTAGGTACTTCCCCTGTACATTTTTCCAGCAATAGCTAGAATTCTGGAGGGAGCTCCCTGTCCTGTAGTGGACGCTTCATGGGATGTTATGATGAAGCTATATCTGCAGCACAAAGTCGGAGGTTTTAACTTTAACTATAAAATTGGCGTTTAGTATGGCGAACTTTAGGTAAACTCAATTTTCACTACTAACATTTTTGCATTTTTTAGGAATTAAAAATCGAAATTTTAATATAATTTTAAGCATAACTGGAAATATATTGAGCTTACAGAAGATTAAAATGTAATTTTCGAAAAATATTATCTGTAAAAAAATATAACAAATCTAATGATGAAATCGGACGACATTTAATACTAACAATTTTCGAACCTTTAATTTTATACATTAAACTAAAAATAAAAACTTTAATTTATGCGTAAATTGATAACCTTGAAGTCAACATTCAAATATAAGACAAATGAAAAAAATAACTTTATAAGAATTATGATCTCATTACGATGTAAGAAAATTTCGGAAATTTACATACATAAAGGGTGTAAAAAAAAGAGTATTCCAAAAATGATAGGAATCTGCCCATGAAACTGAACCACTTTTCCTACAAAATAAAAGTTTTGACCTTCCATAGAAACTTAATCAGCTGATAGCGCATTTTGTATGGGAGGTAAATTTTTTTTTCGCGTTTCGAAATATGTTTCTAAGGGTGAGTTGTTCAGTTTCATGACCAGTTTTTTTGACCAGAATCACATCTTTCAGGATTGGTACATCCTTTCTGTTACATCACGCCCCTTTCTCTCTACTTTATTCATAAAAAAAATTAAGCCCTTAGTAAAAGCGTACTTTTTACAGTGGTAAAACATCTCGCTTCCGTGAAAAACCTTTAAATGTAATGACATCACATGTAAAACCTCGTAATGTTTTTTGATAAACATTATTCATCAAATCTTTGATGTAGAGTAGGTACCTGGGCGACCGAACTATACTCTGTATAAGCTATGCTACTTATCAACAGATGGCGCTGTAAGTTTCTTGAACGCACTAAAACGCGCAAAGAAATTATAAAAAAACCGGTCAATTGCGAGTTGGACTCTGGCGCCGAGGGTCCCGATATAACTTTAGTATTTATGGAAGCAATAAAGTCCTTTTTAGGACCGCAAAACTAAATTTGTTTGTAAAGGTTTTTTGCATATTTCTACAAAACTGTTTAACTTAGAAAGATCGTTTTATTTTTGCTGTAATATTTATATAAACTTCTATCGACTGTGATTAATTCAGATTTTTCCATTCACAAACTTCGGAGAACGGTATTTATTTTGATTTTTTTATCATAACTTAAAAACTAAGAGTTGTAAAAAAATACAAAAATATATTTTAGAATGAACAAGTAAAGCCCTTTCATATGATATCCCACTCAACCTACTACCGACAATTTGAAATTTTGCCCCCCCCCCCCTAATTGGGCCCCCTTTACATCAATAATCATAATTTATTCTTAATTATTTTACGTGCAATGAAGTTGGACAGTCATATTCTAAAATCATTCCAAATTTCAAGTCGATAGCATGAGTGGTTGCTGAGATATACAAGTGTGACAGACAGACAGACGGATAGACGGACAGACAGACAAAGCGGCACTATAAGGGTTCCTTTTTTTTTACTATTTCGGTATCGGAACCCTAAAAACGGTGAAAACTGATTTTCCAGACATGAGACCTAGCAAGATTAATTTTTCACCCCCGAAAACCCTGTATAGTAAATTTTTTCGAAATCGTTAGAGCCGTTTTCGGGAAACCGATTACAAATATATATGTTATAGGCCAATTCAGGCATTCTATATAATGCCGAGCTCGTCAAGGCAATGTATAAAATAGTATTTCTATCGTTTTTAATTGTGCACATTGCCTAGGCATTGTATAGAATGCAATGTGGAGATATGTAGGCATTGCATAGAATGACTAGGTATTCCATAGAATACCGGATTTTACACAATGCCGGTAACATTATACAAATATTGTTCGTTTAATTAGTAGTAGAGTTTCTTAGGACTTATTAATAATCTTTTGAAGTAGTGGCGATAATCTTGAAAAGATAAAGGTTGTTGTTAAAAAAACCTTTATAAATGATGCTTCACAAACAAAGTGCCAGGAAATATTGATTTACTTACTGCAAAGTCACTTATTCTTCGCTTATCTACTAACTGACAGTGATAAAGGCCTCCATTTTTTGTTTGCTATGAACGCAAAAACCTGGGTCTATATAGCTACATAGTTTTCTGTAAGCCCATTACGTGGTTGGTAGTGCCTCTGGCATTTGTGCTGTAGGTCGCGGGTTCGATCCCCGTCCAGCGCAAATATTTTGTAAGATGAACACAATATTCGGAGCCTGTGTGATAAATTTATCTTCTTATGTGTCTTTGACACATGAATTACCTAGTTTTGGATCGTGCAACCTTGATTAAAATGTTCATCCAGCAAATATAAATTCAATCTACTTATTCCAGTACTGCTACAGGTAACATTAAGTAAATAGGATTTCCCTTGCCGTGACTTACTTAAAATCTCTAAATTTGAAAGTCTAAAATAAATAAAGGAAATAGAAAAACATATTCTAAGTAATATTCAATGAAGGTGGTAGGGCTTTTGTGCAAGGTCCGTCTGGGGAAGTACTACGCTTGCCAATTTCTGCAGTAAAATCCATTCGATCCAGTGAAATAACTGGCACAGGAGACATAACTACTTAGTTCCCTGGGTGGGCAACGCACTTTGATAGATAGATAGATAGATGAACACTTTATTGCACACTAAAAAAAAACAAATACAAATTAAAACAAAAAATTACAAAAAGTGGGCAAAGGCGGCCTTATCGCTGTAAGCGATCTCTTCCAGACAACCTTTGGGAAGAGGAATCCATAGAAGGTGAAAGAGTAGGAAGTGCAGCGTAACAAGGTGAGAATAATTATATAATAAAGCTTATGCTAAGAATACAAAAATAATAATAATAATAACATTAAAAAGTTAAATAATACTTTAATAAATACATACATTAATAATATAATATAATATAATATAATATTGTAAGAGGGGTGCGGGAGGCCAGCAAGCAAACGGCGGTGTAAGATTGACAATCGTGTATTTATCTAAGTTATTACACTTTAGACGAGATCGGCCCAAGTAATACGGCTATAGTGTGGACCGGGCACCGTTCACAGCACTATAGACGCATTAACTTAGGCTAGGGATAGTCACAGGAGAGCCGGGTACCGTCTGCTCTTGAGACTGCTAGCGAAAGTCTAAGGGTACAAAAATGGTTGGACCTATATGAGGAGGCCACGATGACCAGTCGATAGCGCGTTGTAGAAACTGAGCACGCCATCTATCAAACCTTTGCATAGTGCTTGTTACATTCTCCCCCTCTGTCCTCGAAGGCGACCCGACGAGAAGGGCAGGATGGCCTAAGTTCATTTATAGTAGTCTTCAGCTTCTACGTCCTTCTATGTATGGCGAGAGCTTGGTACTGTAATTCGTTTCCGCTGCGATAAACAGTTTGCTAGCGTACTCGATTAGGTGCTCTTCTTCACCCTCCCCCTGGACCAATACCGCCTCCATAGCGTAATAACTCGGATCAGTCTTGATTGTGTTGGTGAAGGGTAGAAATGAAAGAAGTCGGCCTAGCACCACGTAGAGGATGATCTATCCTTAGTAGAAGATGATCTAGCACAGCGGGAGTAGTCCATTGCGAAGAGGATAACGACTAGAAATTAATACGGCAAGAGTGTGGACCGGGAACCGTTCGCAGCACTAATGGCATATCATTTAAGGATAGCAACAGGAGAGCCAGGAACCGTCTGCAACCTGAGGCTATTGTTATTTGTCTTTTGTGAGTGTTCAGCGTCGTCAGCGTACATGTATTCCAGGTGCATCGGAGCAGGTGCATAGCCATCAAAGGCTTGGCGTAGCTGCTTAGCTGGGTTTCAATATCCAGCTGTTGCAGCTTCCAGAGGCTCTAACTCATATGTTAGAGGCAGGCTCGTAGTGGAACGTTGATGTTGATACGAAGACACCAACAGCCTTGGACTTTTTCTTGCTACTAGATGATACGATAAGCTTGCGCGGCCTCAACCTTACTCGTAACGTAGGTCCTGGCGTTTCTGAAGGTCCTTTGCCGGACTTGTCCAGCTTGGATGACTTCAGCCCCACGTTTTTGCGCCGGGTGTAAGAGGGGTGCGGGAGGCCAGCAAGCAAACGGCGGTGTTAAAGAGGACACACGTTATACTTATCGAAGTTATTCTACTTTAGACGAGATCGGCCCAAGTAATACGGCTATAGTGTGGACCGGGCACCGTTCACAGCACTATAGACGCATTAACTTAGGCTAGGGATAGTCACAGGAGAGCCGGGTACCGTCTGCTCTTGAGACTGCTAGCGAAAGTCTAAGGGTACAAAAATGGTTGGACCTATATGAGGAGGCCACGATGACCAGTCGATAGCGCGTTGTAGAAACTGAGCACGCCATCTATCAAACCTTTGCATAGTGCTTGTTACAATATAATATAATATAATATAATATAATATAATATAATATAATATAATATAATATAATATAATATAATATAATATAATATAATATAATATAATATAATATAATATAATATAATATAATATAATATAATATAATATAATATAATATAATATAATATAATATAATATAATATAATATAATATAATATAATATATATATGGGTAGATCTACAAACTATGGACGAAACTTAGTTTGATATTGGCCAACATTTTTTTAAACATTCTAGTTGCGGAATTCAGTCTAATAACATGAGTACAACGTCTTTTAGCGCATCTAGAGCGGAACAGTCAAAATATTTAATAGTTTTAGATTTATGGCCATTTTAAGGAAATCAAGCCACAGGAAACTGAGAAGGTCACCAGGAAACTGAGAAAAACAACAAAAACCTATAGAGATCAACGTTTATTTATCATGTATTACATAAATTTTAGAATTTGTATTATTAAATTAAGTTTTAATAGTACCAGTACCTTTATTAATAACAAAAAATTTCTTTATGCTTGGCTTAGATATTAATTCTATACTTAAACAGTCTTAAACAGTAAATCTAGACATCAAATGATCATTGAGCATTATGTATTATAATTATAAGATTAATAAAGTAAAATCTTCTTAAAGATAGTAAACAACATGAACATATAAAGTCTGAGGCTTAAAGACACTTTAATCTACTATTATAATAGTATTATTTCACCGCAGGTCTACTATTATTTCACCCAAGTACCACGAAAGCCGACGTGGGAAAGGCTGCCCCGCCAACTAGCGAAAAATCCCGAAATGCTTCATTGTGCCAGCTGGCAACTGGACGGGAGGACCCGATGGACCCATTTCGGGGGGGCTCAGGTGTCCCCGCAGTCTCCAGATGAGTTCCCCACAGGTCGAATAAGCTGAAACGTCCAATTAGAGAAAGGAGTAGCGTCTCGACCATTCTTCCGTTTCCCCACCACACACTCCTCAAAATGTCAAAAGTCAAAAAAGTTACCAAACGGCGGCACTTCCTAGCTCCCGCTTAAAGTGCACCTAACAAACATCAGGGGGTTGCACTCAAATATCGACCCGGTCCATCATCATCTCGAGACCGAGAAGCCGCACTTATTCTTTTTAACGGACACGCAAATAGGAACAACGTCGGACGCGGCGTACCTCAACTACCCAGGATACTCTTTGGAACACAAGTTCAAAAAACGAGCTGGGGTCTATGTGTACGTTCGCGATGACATTTGCTATCGGCGTTTCCGTTGCTTTGAGGATTCCGGGTTTTCTACAATCTGGCTACTGGTAGACACCGGGGTCGAGAAATCTCTCTACGTCGGTGTCTATCGGTCGCACAGCAGTGACGAAGAGACACCAGGCTCTTTGAACAGCTAACGGAGAAGGCGGATTGTGCCCAACAACGGTACCCAACAGCGCAGCTTTATTTTCTGGGGGACTTTAATGCCCACCACAGCGAGTGGTCGTTCCCATACCAGAAAACTGATCACGCTGGGAGTGAGGCGCGCAAACTAGCACTGTCGCTAGATCTCACCCAGCTGGTTAATGTTGCTACGCGGGTGCCAGACGTTGACGGACACACGCCCAATTGCTTGGACTTGCTTCTGATCACAGATCCGGACAGGCACTCCGTGTCGATATCAGCCCCGCTGGGAACATCCGACCACTGTCTGGTGAAGTCCGTGTTGATCATCTCTCCTCCGGATTATAGCCCAAGAGGCACGAGGCGAGTTTGGCGATACGAGTCAGCAGACTGGGATGAGATGCGGCACTTCTTTGCATCCTACCCATGGCAGCCACTGTGTTTTTCTTCGGGCGACCCCACCTGTTCAGCTGAAGCGGTTGCAGATGTGATACGGCAGGGAATGGAATACTACATTCCGTTCTCCGATATACCGCTTGGTCACAAAGCCCGACCTTGGTTCAATGCGGACTGCGCTCGCGCTGATATCAAGCTGCATACCAAGCCTGGGTTCAAGCCCGCGACCGAGAAGTAATTCTGCTGCAAAGTCCTGCAAGCGGTTGATCCGGAAGGCTCGTTACGAACACGTCAGTCGCATAGGGACCAAACTTGCATCCTACCCCTCTGGTAGTAAACAATTTTGGTCCCTTTCCAAGTCAGTCGAAACCAACTTCTGCCGTCCTACATTACCTCCCCTGCTGAAACCAGACGGATGTTTTAGTATGAACTTATCAGGATCCTGGATGGTTCTCAGTATACTGGGTTTCAATTTGACAGGAACCTGAGACCAGGATCCTGAGAATTTCTATCTAATATTAAAAAAAACGGATGTATTTATAACATTAAACCAAAATGAAGCAAAACTATGCCTTTGCGTCAGCAACTTACATATCAAAACGCCATAATTACTCATATTATTTATTTATTAACTAAAAAAATATCTTACCAGGATTCTGGGAACTCCACTGATTACGACACCACTTCCCTTGCTGACCGCGACGGGCTGACTAAACAACGCGCTAGGTGCGAATAGCTAGATGATATTATTTGTCTCTTTCGTACGTCTGATCGACTCAGCTAAACGGCAACATCGCACACCAAAAACCCTAGCTGGTATTTGCTTATTTTACACCAACCAGGATCCTGATATGAAATCGTGGGGACAAAATGTTGACAAGATTTTTTAAATATATTTTTGGGAAAATAAGATAATAATTATTCTACCTAGCAAGAAGAAATAGTTAACTCATTAATTTGGGTATCATATGACCTTGATACAGAAAATTTAATAAATCACGACACACTTTTTACTAGAATTTGTCCGAGGGACAGTACAGGATCCTGAGAATTTGACACTTTGAACAAAGATTTCGTTGTGTAAATAATTTTTAATATTAATTATTTTCAGTGACCAACTAGAAATAGCTTAAAATAACAGTATTCCATACAAATAAATTACTTTGAAACATTTTATTTTGTATAATTTGGCTGAGCCGCTAAAAATTCCTTACTTTGTAGATCTACCCATATATACAAATACGTAAATATACAATACTAAATACATACTACATACTCGTACATATTTTGCAAACAGTTTGAGAAAGGAGGTGCTCGTGTACTTTGCTGTCTTATTAGCGTCAAAGTATGTCACTAATAAGAAAGTGGGCAGTGGAGACCATTTACCATCAGGTGGCCCACCTGCTCGTTTGCTCACTTGTAACATAAAAAAAATATGCTTGACCTGAAAATCGATCAACGATACTAAATACAGACTTATTGTGAAATTAATTAAGGAAAATTGAGGTCGAATTCAAAACTCGTTCGGGTAGCGTACTCGCACCCCTTACGCTCAGTGGCGCTGATTGAAAGCCACAGAGCACTGAATGGTCGCGCGCCGGCCGCTACTAGAGGCGGCATGGTTTGCCATACAAACCAAGCATGTCAGGAGGCGTCACCCATTTACTCACACTATTTCCTCACTATGTTATGCACACTCTCGGCTCCTGCACGGCTGAGGTTTTGTGTTCCAAGACAACCTGAAGTCACATATTATTGCTAAGAATGCCATAATTGTGTTCATTCGCCTTTTTGCTTTGATTATTACACAATTTGGTATTTCTTTCGCTTCTTTGATAATGTTTACTACATAACGCTATATAGGAATGAGCTGTTTTCACAATTAAGTGTCAACTGAGTAATAAAAGGTGTCGATAGATTTCGCTTAAAGAAATTAAAATAAATCTATCATAGATGAAGCGTAAAGTAAATATACCTCCTTACACTTACGTTTACTTAGATAACAGATAGGAAAAAAGAAGTTGACAGTTAAATTTTCCTACAACAACGCTATATCTATCATGGTAATGAAAACTAGTCTTTCTTTTTTCAAAAACGGCTCATTGGCGGGCGGATAGCACATTTGCGTGAAACGCAGTTGCATGGCACGAGCCAAGATTCTGTGCTCTGTGTTGAAAGTCAATAAAGCTCTTGTTTACCAATATGCCAGCGATCGTCAATAACTCATGAGGTAGATTGAACAATACAGTTCTCGTGTTTCGAATTTAAGGTTCCGTATTTGAAGGGTGTCGCAGGGACTTAGCCAAGTCCGTCCGTTCTTGCAACAACTTTTACGTTGCCATACCACGATCCGAAACAGCAGTAGACTTTGTTAACACGTGGAGGCAGGTGTACTATACTCGTGTTTTGAATTTAGGGCTCCGTATCTAAAGGGGGCTACAGTGACTTAGCCAAGTCCGTCCGTTCTTGCCGTTTCTTTAACGCTGCCATATCATGATACAAAACAATAGTAGACTTGTTAACACGTGGGAGCAGGTGTACTGTACTCGTGTTTTGAATTTAGGGTTCCGTATCTTCAGAGTGCCACAGAGACTTAGCCAAGTCCGTCCGTTCTTGCCGTTTATTTTACACTGCTATAGCATGATACTAAACGGTAGTAGATTTGCACTATTTGCGTTGTACGCTGCATGTTATGATGACTTGTAATAAATAGTCTGCAAAGAATCTACAATTAATAAATAATTCTGAATCTACCGTAAAATCTAATCTAATATTGCTCCGTATGGTGCCGGTATAGAATAGTACCAACCCATCTTAACCCGTGGGTGTCGTGAGAGGCGACTATGGATTTAATGAACCAGAGGATGGGCAGCAGCATCCTTCTGTGTATCGTATGATCTTACATTCTGTGGTCACCAACAACCGCGGTCCATGGTGCCAGCCGTAAAGCTAACAAGCGTGGTAACTATAGAACTTCTCCTCCACATTGTTTCAGCAAAAGCTTGGCGTTTATAAATCAAATCTTTTAAAGCTGGAACGATCACAGCGAGCAATATTAAAAGTTAGTAATTTCTTACCCTATCGCTTCCCAACTAAAAAACTATATGATTATACGAAGGTGCTATCAGTTAGACAACTGTATATACTAAATGTTATTCTTCTGAAACATTCTTTACTTACCTATGATCCTGATCAATTAGTGAACAGACGCCGCAGTTATAATATATGCGCTAGTGTGTCCTGTCGTACTTCCTTTGCCCAAAGATCTTTCTACTTTCTAGGATCCTACTTATATAACTTTGTTAACAAAGAACTTAATATTTATGAACTTTTGAAAGCAGAAGTCAAGAAAAAGGTTTCCCTTTGGCTCATGTCATTAGATTATGATACGGTAGAAACCTTACTAATGCCATTATGTTGAAGTTACCAAGCCTACATACTACTCATAAATACCTACGCACTATAATATTCATACTCACACTACGTACACTCACGTACACGCACACACACACTCACACACACACACTTTCATACTGACACACACTGAATTAATATTCTAGAACTATTTTAAGTTATATGTATATCTTTATCTCTTGCTATCTTTGTTCTTACTTTTTAAAGGAGTCTTAGCCGTGTGATTTTCGTGATGGGGTTGGGAGCCTGGTGATCTGTCATACAGGTTTTTCCTAGTACGGACACCAGGCTCTCACAAATCAACAATTTTTTATTGTATACCTACAAACTCCAAGTGTACCTACCTGATATATAGAAATTGTTTTTGTGAGAGCAAATAAACGCTTTATTTATTTATTATTATTTATTTAAGGAATTCCTTGTCCTTTAGTGGACGTTTTATGGTAAGTCATGATGATGATGACCATAAAAGAGCTCTCCGTTTTGAAAGCTAATAGCTAGCTAATACTTTCACAGATTTTAATCATCATGACATCCCATAAAAGGCTCACTGCAGGACAGAGAGCACCCTCCAGAACTTCAGCAAAAACCATTAGTACTTTGGAGGGAATTTACCATATCATTAAGCTTGTAAGCGTCGCGGCTGGCGACGCTGTTGTTGGTGACCGCAGTATATAATATGGTACGATACACAGCTGTAGACGCTGCTGCTCATCCTCCAGATCATAAAACCTTAGTCGCCTCTTACAACACCCACAACACATCTTAGAGATGGGTTGGTACAATGTGTAAAGCAAACCCTATGTAAAAAGCAGGTTACACTGGGACATCTTGGGTCTATCTGAAGTCCGAAGAGAGGGGGAGGACTCGATAATCCTAAAATCAGGTAACTTGCTCTATTTCCGGGAGGGCGACCAACTGTCCCAGGGAGGTGTCGGGTTTATGGTCCACAAGTCTCTCGTGAACAACGTGGTCATGATCGAGAGTGTGTCGTCGCGGGTAGCGTACCTTATACTCAGAAACACCAAAAGGTATTCGCTGAAGGTCGTACAGGTATACGCCCCCACATCGACACACTCTGATGATGAAGTCGAGGCTATGTATGAGGATATATCTAAAGCCATACATACGCCTAAGACCCACTATACCGTTGTCATGGGGGACTTCAACGCGAAATTAGGCAAGCGAGGCGATGGTGAGCTGAGGGTGGGGCAATTTGGTGTTGGATATCGGAATTCCAGAGGCCACATGTTAGCAGACTTTTTGGAGAAAGAAGGACTCTTTATGATGAATTCCTTCTTCAAAAAGTCGGAAAACCGAAAATGGACCTGGATCAGTCCCGATGGTGCTACAAAAAATGAGATTGACTTTATCATGTCGACGAAAAAGCAAATATTCAATGATGTCTCTGTGATCAATGCGGTTAAAACCGGAAGCGATCACCGGTTGGTAAGAGGCACATTGAATATCAACGTAAAGCTGGAAAGAACTCGACTGATGAAGTCTACGCTCCGACCAGTACCCACCAATATCCAAAACCCCGACGGCTTTCAGCTCGAACTGCAAAACCGCTTTGAATGCCTTGGTGAATGCGTAGATGTGGACGACTACAATAACGGGTTCGTGGAAACTGTCCATATAATTGGGTCAAAGTACTTTAGACCCCACCGTACTAAAAGAACCAAAAAGATCTCTGACCATACCCTCAAGCTAATGGAAGAAAGACGCGAAATGGTTCTGCAGTCTCCGGAAGATGCTTCTCAATATCGGCGGCTCAATAAACAGATCTCTAAGTCTCTGACTCGCGACCTTCGGCTATTTAATACTAACCATATTAAAGAAGCGATTGAGCGGAACAAGGGCTCCAAAGTGTTCGCAAGAGATCTGTCTATTGGGCAGAGCCAGTTGACGAAGCTGAAGACCGAGGATGGCAGAACCGTATCGTCCAAGCCTGAGCTACTGAGGGAGGTCGAGAAGTTCTATGGACAGTTATACACGTCAACCGGCCCACCCGTTAGCAGTCTGGCCAACGATCCAAGAGCTAGACTTATCCGACACCATACCGAAGATATCCCGGACGTCAGCTTGTACGAGATTAGAATGGCTCTCAGACAGCTTAGAAACAACAAGGCACCCGGGCACGATAGAATTACGGCTGAGCTTCTGAAAGCAGGCGGAAGGCCAGTGCTAAAAGCTCTTCAGAAGCTGTTCAATTCTGTCATACTCGAAGGGAAAACGCCACAGGCATGGTGTGAACAGAAGTGTGGTGGTGCTCTTCTTTAAAAAGGGTGATAAGACCCTGCTGAAGAATTACAGATCCATCTCACTTCTGAGTCATGTCTATAAGCTGTTCTCGAGAGTCATTACGAACCGTCTCGCACGCAGGCTCGACGACTTCCAGCCTCCCGAACAAGCCGGTTTCCGTAAAGGCTTCAGTACCATAGACCACATACATACGCTACGGCAAGTTGTACAGAAGACCGAAGAGTATATTCAGCCACTTTGCCTAGCGTTTGTGGACTATGAGAAGGCCTTCGATTCGATCGAGACGTGGGCTGTGCTACGATCTCTCCAGAGGTGCCAAGTCGACTATCGGTACATAGAAGTGTTAAAGGATCTTTACAAAAACGCCACTATGTCAGTCCGTCTTCAGGACCAGGACTCGAAACCTATCCAATTGCATCGAGGAGTGAGACAGGGAGACGTCATATCTCCTTAACTGTTCACCGCTGCATTGGAAGACGTCTTCAAACTTCTGGACTGGAAAGGACTTCACATCAATGGCGAGTACATGACCCACCTTCGATTTGCCGACGATATTGTCGTAATGGCTGAGACCCTGGAAGATCTCGGCACGATGCTCAATAACCTCAGTAGAGTTTCACAACAAGTGGGTCTTAAAATGAACATGGATAAGACGAAAATTATGTCTAACGCCCTTGTTGTACCTACTCCACTCAAAGTTGGAGACTCTACGCTCGAAGTTGTCGATGAATACGTATACCTGGGACAAACAGTCCAGCTGGGTAAATTCAACTTAGAGAAAGAGGTTACTCGTCGAATCCGACTCGGATGGGCAGCGTTCGGGAAGCTCCGCAACATCTTCACGTCCAAAATTCTGCAGTGTCTCAAGACGAAAGTCTTTGACCAGTGTGTGTTGCCAGTGATGACATATGGAACCGAGACGTGGCTGCTCACGATGGGCCTGCGAGATCAAATCAGAAATGAGGAGATCCGCAGAAGAACAAAAGTAACTGACATAGCTCTGAAAGTCGCTAAACTGTAATTTAATATAAGTCTTGGAAGAGCGGTGCCTCCTAACACAGGCGATAAGCTTAGCAGGAGACACCTGCCCCTATTTTCAAAATATTTTTTATTTATTTTATTTTTTTTATTTTATTTATAAACTAAAGTGGCAGTGGGCAGGGCACATCGCAAGAAGAACCGATGGCCGATGGGGCGTGAGGGGTCTAGAGTGGCGACCACGTACCGGAAGACGAAGCGTTGGCAGACCCCCCACAAGGTGGACCGACGATCTGGTCAAGGTCGCGGGAAGCCGCTGGATGCGAGCAGCGCAGGACCGGTCGTCATGGGGATCTTTAGGGGAGGCCTATGTCCAGCAGTGGACGTCTTTCGGCTGATATGATGATGATGAATCTAATATTCTTTGCCGGACCTACACGGACCAGAGTCCCAGAGTGCCAGGTTATAATAATTAATTAAAATTAGTTTCTTCACGTAACATTGAAAATTCGGTTTGTACAAACACAAGGTGTTCTTTATGTTGTGTGGCTGGATCCTGAGTAAAGTCAGACCTGTAACAGGTCTTCAGGATCCACCCTGTTCAAATACATCAGGTACATGTACTACTTTATTTGTAAACTTAGTGGTAAGTTATCTATTTCTATGTTAGGATAAATTATATATATAAATGTGTGTACCTACGTATTTGTGTGTGTGATTGTATGAGGATATGTATTTTTGTTTTGTGTTATTAAAAACCATGAAGAGTACAAAAAAAACCGGTCAAGTGCGAGTCGGACTCGCGCGCCGAGGGTTCCGATATACCTATAGTATTTTTGGAAGCAATAAAGTCCATTTTCAGGACCGCAAAACTAAATTTGTTTGTAAAGGTTTTTTGCAGATTTCTGAAAAACTGTGCAACTTAGAAAGATCGTTTTATTTTTGCTGTAAAGTTTATATAAACTTCTGTCAACTGTAATTAATTCAGATTTTTCCTTACTCAAACTTCGGAGATAAGGGGGGGGGGAATGGTATTTTTCTTGACATTTTTCATCATAACTTTAAAACTAA
Organism: Athrips mouffetella; assembly: GCA_947532105.1. Taxonomy (NCBI): domain Eukaryota; kingdom Metazoa; phylum Arthropoda; class Insecta; order Lepidoptera; family Gelechiidae; genus Athrips; species Athrips mouffetella. Next base: position 1,129,461 of record OX383965.1, read on the forward strand.
GAAATTTAAAAAAATACAAAAATATATTTTAAAATGTACAAGTAAAGCCCTTTCATATGATACCCCACTCGACCTAGTAGCGACAATTTGAAATTTGGCCCCCCCTATTTTGGCCCCCTTTATATTAATAATCATACTTTTTTCAAAATTTTTTCTTGTGCAATTAAGTTGGGCAACTATATTCTAAAACTATTCCAAATTTCAGGTTGATAGCATAAGTGGTTGCTGAGATATAGAGGTGTGACAGACAGACGGACAGACAGACAGACAGACAGAGCGGCACCATAAGGGTTCCTTTTTTTTACCATTTTGGTATCGGAACCCTAAAAAGAGGAATATCTATACAAAAATCGTGTTTTGTCTTTTTCTCTATTTAAAAAAAACCGGTCAAGTGCGAGTTCGACTCGCGCACCGAGGGTTCCGATGTACCTTTAATATTTATGGAAGCAATAAAGTCCATTTTTAGGACCTCAAAACTGAATTTGTTGGTAAAGGTTTTTTTGCAGATTTCTAAAAAACTGTGCGACTTAGAAAGATCGTTTTTGACGTCTATCGACTGTAATTAATTCAAATTTTTCCATTCACTAACTTCGGAAATAAGGGGGGAACGGTATTTTTTTGACATATTTCATCATAACTGGAAAACTAAGAGTTGCAAAAAATACAAAAATATATTTAAGGATGTACAAATAAAGCCCTTTCATATTGTGTATAAGTGTTCTAGAAAGAGAGATCTTCTGCATACCTTAGCTCGTAATAATCCTAAAAATGAAGAAATAAAAGAAAAGTATAGAAAGTACAGGAACTATTGCAATAATATTATACAAAATGTGAAAGATGAGTATGATAAAAAACTACTAATAAAAGCCACAGGAAACACAAAAGCTACCTGGGGAGCAGTTACAGAGATATGTGATATCAAACCCAGTAAGCGTGCGAATTCTGAGCTTCTCACCATTAAAGCAAGTGAAGAAAAATCCTTGGACGCAATTAATGAGTATTTCACGACAGTTGGTGAAAAACTTGCAAACAACATCTTAACAAACACTAATACGACTGAATCTAGGCTTGCACAAGAATATAAAACCGACAATAGTGATTTAAGTAACTCAATGTTCTTTGTCCCAACCAATCCCAATGAAATCATAAAAATAATTGATAGCCTTAAAACTAACTCAGCTCCTGGGGAAGATAATATAAGTAACTACATTCTAAAACGCAACAAGCTTTCACTTGCGGAACCAATATCTCACATCTGCAACCTGAGTCTGATTGAAGGTGTTGTTCCAAGCGTATTTAAAACGGCTTGTGTATGTACTATATACAAAGGGGGAGACAAGAAACAAGTGTCAAATTATAGACCCATCTCACTTCTGCCTTCACTATCTAAGATACTTGAAAAGGTTGTGAACAAAAGACTACTTAACTTTTTGGAAGCAAAAAAGCTCTTGTCACCTAATCAGTACGGCTTTAGGCCTAAAATATCAACAGAAGATGCTGCAATATCTTTAGTGAATCTAGTCATAAATAAATTGGACCAGAAAAAATGCTGTATTGGAGCTTTCCTCGATCTCGCCAAAGCATTCGATACCGTATCTAGGTCGCTATTGCTTAAAAAGCTAGAAAAAATGGGAATTCGTGGGTTAACATTGTCTTGGTTCTCATCATATTTAACAAACAGGAGGCAGAAGGTTAAAATCGGCAATTGGATCAGCAAACCACAAAATATTGACTTCGGTGTCCCTCAGGGTAGCGTCCTGGGTCCCACCCTATTTCTAGCTTATATCAATGATCTCTGCAGCTTAAAGCTACGAAATGCAAGCATATTCACGTATGCCGATGACACTGCCATCGTGTTTTATGGTAGCAACTGGACAGAGACAAGTAAGACTGCAGAAGAGGGATTAAAGCAAGTGGCCAATTGGCTACAGTCAAATTTGCTAACCCTCAATGAAAGCAAAACTAAGTTAATCAACTTCAAAATCTCTGAACGTACAGCACCTAATACGACAGTTACTATCAAAATTCATAAATGTAACCAAGATAACCAAAACTCTTGTACTTGCACAACACTTGATGAAGTCAGCCAATTAAAATATCTTGGTGTAACTATTGACGCTAAACTTACCTGGTCACCTCACATTGATGCAACTTCTGCTCGCATAAGAAAGCTATTACATATTCTATACAAGCTGAGACGAGTGGCAGATATAAATCTTATTAAATTAGTCTATACATCTCTATGTGAGTCTGTCTTAAACTATTGCGTTATATTATGGGGAGCTGCGCTCAAGACACACCTAATCAAGATAGAACGAGGGCAAAGAGCAGTGCTGAAAGTAGCGTATAAAAAACCACGACATTATCCTACTAGCCTACTCTACAAAGAATGTCAAACTCTAACAGTACGTCAATTATTCATATTAGCAGCTACGCTGAGGTTTCATAAAACGGCGCTACAAAGTAATGTCATCTTTAACAGATCTGCGCGTAACCTAAAGTGGAAAGCAAATCCTACTAGAACAAAGTTCGCAAATAGATCTTTTGATTTCACAGGCCCATACTTATATAATAAAATTAACGCTAAACTCAAAATAGCACAACTCTCCAGATACCTATGCAAAAAAGAAATAAAAAAATTTCTTCTCTCTCTTAACTATGCTGAATCAGAAGAGCTGTTGGAGATCCTTAAATAAAGATATCCCACACACACATTAAATCTTTTTTTGTATTGCAGATTTTTGATTTGATTTAAAGAAATCCATACTAATATTATAAATGCGAAAGTAACTCTGTCTGTCTGTCTGTTTGTTTGTTGCTCTTTCACGCCTAAACGGCTGAACGGATTTTGATGAAATTTGGTATGGTGATAGATGGTAACTTGGAGACGGACATAGGCTACTTTTTACCCCGGGAAAATATCTCATTCCCGTGGGAATCTACTCATACAATAATACTCTACCGGGGTTGTATCTGCTACAGCACACCGAAACTACTTAACCGATTTTGATGGGACTTTTTTTATTCAACTAAGTATCGCTGATTACGAAAACTACTAGAATTTTGAAATCCAACGTGGTAGACGTAAACTACCATTATCCCCTGGGGATAAGGTTGAGGTGCGATAGGGTTGAAATGTCTAAAAATCAATATGGGTGTCGTTTGTAAGGTTTATCGAGCCGCTGATTACAAAAACTACAATGATTTTGAAATCCAACGTGGTGGACGTGAAATACCACCACCCCTGGGATGGGGTTGGGATTCGATAGGTTTGAAATGTCTAAAAATCAATATGAGTGTCAGTTGTATGTTTATATAAGGATAGGGATAGCGGATAAGATGGCGTTAGGGGTAGAAGCAGGGATAGGGGTAGGGTCAGGGATAGGGAGAGGGAGAGGGGGAGGGATAGGGAGAGAGTGTAAGGGAGGGGAAAATGAGGGGAGAGAAAGGGGGAGGGAGGGGTAGAGGGCGTGAGAGGGGGTAGAGGGAGGGGGGGTAGAGGGAGGGAGAGGGGGAAGGGGAGGATGAGTGAGGGGAAGGGGGAAAGGGAGGGGAATGGGAGGAGGGCGAGGGGGGAAAGGGAGGGTGATGGGGAGAGGGGAAGGGGGAAATGGAGGGGGAAGGAAGGGTGAGGGGGGAAGAGGGAGGGGCGAGGGAGAGGAAGAGAGAGTGGGAGAGGGTGAGGGAGGGGGAGTGGGAATGTAGGGGGGGGGATACAAAAGGAGCGATAGTGAGGAATAGGGACCTTTTTTACTTTTATGAATACCTCCTCGCTACCCATTCACTTCACTCCCTTTATTGCCTTCTTTTTTAAGTTCGCCTGTAACGGTTGACAATGAAAATTCCGCACTACCTACCAGTTAAATAAAATCAAAAGATAATTAAGTTTGTAGTAAGATGCATTTATTTAACTTGGATAAGTACAAATGCATCTTTTACGTAGGGATCAAGAAGGATAAGCGCTCCGTAAAATATGTTTCAATTAAGTTCGAGTTCTGTTTTTGTATAAAATCTACGCGGACGAAGTCGCGGGTAACAGCTAGTTGTATATAAACTTGGTGTACTAAATAAAATACATACCTATTTACCCTTACATGAACATAATATCTTTTTTTTTTTCAAAAAACGCTCGGTTCAAGCGTACACTGCCATTCACGAACATCCATACACACAGCAATCACACACATCCACCCACACGCACACACAAGTATATACGCACAAGCAAATGACTGCCTATGTCTTCTAATATAGTTTCTCTTTAGTTTAGATAATGCTTTTAAAGCAATATTAGTATGTAATATATCATATGGGAAGAGTCTGATGTCCCACAACACAGGGAATCCTAGTGTGGGGATCAGTACCCAACCACTAGTTTCTAAGAAAACAAATAATAAACATTTATATACTTATTATATCCCCACATTTCTGACACACATGTACACATATTCACAAACACACATCTACACATTCAAATATTTACGCATACATCTGCAATTTTTTACTTGCACAGTATTGTTATCCCCTTTTTTTGTTTAAAAATATTATTTTACTTTTAACAAGAAACCTTGTATTGTATTGTATTTAGCGGAAGAGTGCTGGCAACCCACAACACAGGGTATCCTAGTGTGGGTGTCAGCTTGCAATGTAAATATGATGTAATCTTTTTCACTAATAAACTATTTTATTTTTTTATTTATATGATACCCCACTCGTTCTGGCACCGATTGATTTCGTCTTCCCATACAAAATGGGTCGGTCACGTGACCACTTTAGTATGGAGTCGAATTTTTTTCGTGCGTTGTTAGCAAAGTCGTAGAACAAAAGTTGTTGCTTTTGACCTCACTAATAAGTAGGCAAAAGGAAATCAGGTCCAAAAAAATAACTTTGTATTTCGAATTTTTTTCGTGCGCCGAAGTCGTAGAACAAAAGTTGTTCCTTTTATTTATTTATTTTTATTTCTTTATTGACCTCATTAATAAGTGGGCAAAAGGAAATCAGGTCCAAAAAAATAACCTTGTATTTCACTCGTTTTAGGGCTTCGACCTGTTCTGGGAAATGGCGTGAATTTAATACCTTTCCTAAAGAAATATTATGAGTTGTTTTAGTCCCAGTCTTCGTAATTAGGTTGAAAATTGGAGTTTAACGAGCGCCACTTTTGGACGCTTTCGTTTGTTGAATGTTGATTATAGCTACGATTTCAGGTCTAATTAGCCTATATATAATGCCGAGCTCGTCTAGGCAATGTATAAAATAATGTTTCTATCGTTTATAATTATGCACATTGCCTAGTCAATGTATAGAATGCCATGTGGAGATCAGGTAACTTATGACCAACCAAACCCAACCTAACCTAACCTAACCCTACTTACATCTCACTTACACTTATTCTATAAATAGCCGGCTGAACATTGGGCATTGTATAGAATGCCTAGGCAATGTGTAAAATTTTTTTTTTCATACTTTGCCTGAACGTTTTAGGCATTGTATAGAAGGACTAGGTATTCTATAGAATGCCGCATTTCACACATAGCCGGTAACATATCCATTGCACTGAAAAATTATGAAAATAAATGTTTACCTCCTAAACAAAATGCGCTGTCAGAGTCTGCTGATGTAGTTTATATGGGAAGCTAAAAATGTTTCATTGGAAAAAAAAAACAGTTTCATGGGTTGATTGACATCTTTTAGTCAAGTTATATTATACCGTTTCTGTTACAGTACAAAATATATGCTCAGAATCTCTTTTTGTAAGAACCTACCATCTTAGAGTTCTCATAGTGGGTAACACGCTTTGCAATCTTATTAGCGTCAAATTATTTCATGTCAATTATTGAGTCCTAACAGGGACTAGATAAGTACTATACGTACAACAGTCCTAATAGGGAACATGCACGAATTTTTTTTATTTAGAAAATTTATTTTAATTTATGTAATAAACAGTCTTGTAAAACATATAAGCCATCGATATAAGCCATCGAAGATTTGTTTCTGTCTCTTTCTAGCAAAACGAAATTTAATATGGAGTTTACATGGCCGTTGTGCATTGTGACGTCAATATTCATGTCGGATCTCTCTGTCTAATTAGTAGTTTTAAATGCTTATATCGGCCGTATTTCTTAGCCGATTTAAATTTAAATTTCACTTTTTGTCATCTCTACTACGGTATTTTCATATTTTGTTAATAAATGCGACAAAAAAACAGACAGGCAGTAGGTAAATTGTGTGGTTGTACGGAACTCTCATTGCGCGAGTTTAACTAAATGAATTTCAGGATTGTGTAGGCAAACATGCAATGGACATACCGCATATTAACACACGTTATTACGATGTTATACTGCTCGAATTAAGTGGCACGAACGTACAGAAGTCATTATAAGTTGACATGATAATTTTATACGAGAGCTCAGCAAAGAATAAGAAAAATAAAGATACGTAAACCGTGGAATCAGTGCGCTAAATTTCGAGTCAAAACCAAGTTTTAGGTCATCTTACGCCCACGTGACGGTAGCCATACGGCCTAGCCACATATTTTGACTAAGGTGTAGATTTTGTGAAGTTAGAATTAAGCTCAAGTCACACAGAGGCGGTATGATTGCGAAAGCGGTCCGGGGGCGGTTTGGCGGGAACAAAATACCGCGCCGCGACCGCTTTTCAATGTGACAGGGTGCCTACGAACTCATACTTTACAAAAAATACCGGCCCCGGAACGCTTCAGCTACCGCCTCTGTGTGACGCGGGCTTTAAGGCGTGTAGAGTCAGAAGCTTGGTTCTACATGGGATCTGATAACTTTTTGAAAATGCGAGCTACACGGTCTAGTTTTGGCAATATTTTACACCAAAAATGTTTTGGTGGGTCCTGTTTTCTGTAAATGTCTCGATATAACAAGACCCAATCTCCTTTTCAATAAGAATAGCTTCCTCCTGAACATCTTCAGCATCAGTGTATTTGAAGAGATACACATTGAAAATGAGGGTAGGGTAAACTACTTACTTAAAACGAGAGGGTCCTATCTCCTTGTCAATTAGGATGGATCCGTCTCTCACTTCTTCAACATCAGTGTAGTTGAACAGTTGATAGCGAACGATATCTTTCCCTATGTCAGCTGGACGTCCGTCAACTTACTCAAAATGATAGGGCCCGATCTCCTTGACAATCGGGATGGCTCCCTTGTGCACCTCTTCAGCATTCAAGTACTTGAACAGTTGATAGCGAACGATAGCTGTACCTATATCTGCTGCTGCTAACTTACTCAAAATGATAGGGTCCGATCTCCTTGACAATCGGGATGGCTCCCTTGTGCACTTCCTCAGCATTCGTGTAGTTGAACAGATAAACCTTGAAGTTGAGGGCAAACGGTATCTTCTCCCACATTTGTCGGACGTCTGTCTTCGCTGAGAGCGCCATTTCCTGAGAAAAAAAGATTTTCTTGTACTCGATTATCAAAACAACTCCATTTATATTAAGGACATTATACGAGCATCACATAAAGTCAGTAAAATAGCATAAGTGATGCCATATGGGATTTCATGACTTCATGTGGTGTGTATATTCACCTAAGAAGGTTCGATTCCCGTTGGGGACGCTGTCAATCAAAAATCTCTTTGTGCGACCTCCCCAGTTTAGTTAGGATATTGCAGAATGAATCACCTGACTGTCCGAAAAGTTAGATGATTCCGTGATTCGGAAGGCACGTTAAGCCGTTAGTCCCGACCATTATTTACAGATGTAGTCGTTAAAGAAGGTGATAGGGCTTTTGTTGAAAGTCCGTCAACAACTTTGGCACCCGGTTTGTGAGGTCGGTCATCGACCATGCAACCCACAGGACATGATGATAAGTAGGTGTCTTGACTTACTTACCTATATTACCCATATCTAAATCAAGGATTAAGAGTTGTATGCAATATTATATATGCGAATAAAAGTGTTATCAGATCAGAAGCGTTATGAATCATAGCGTTATCTTTACCGACGTAAACAAATGAAAGAAGATTAATTTTTAGGGTTCCGTATCCAAATAGTAAAAAACGAGAAGAAAAAGAAGACGGGACCCTATGATGCCTCCGATGTCCGTCGGTCAGCGGGTTGTATGCATAGGTTGTATGTCATGAATCGTAATCTTAGCAGTAGAATTTTTACAGATTGTGTATTTCTGTTGCCACTATTACAACAAATAAAAAAAACTGGCCACGTGCGAGTCGGTCTCGCGCACCGAGGGTTCCGTACCACCATATAATCATAATTGTATTAGTTGAAATTTCAGTAAGTTAATGAGCTAGATTTTTTGAGTCCGACACGCGCTTGACCAAATTTTATTATTTGTTGTTATTTTATAGCTTATGCACTATAAACATACCAATTTTCACTTTTGTAAGTGTTCCCGTTTATAAAATAAAACTAAAACAAAAATCGCCTCCGCGACCATCTAACTTGACCCCTCTCTTATATGAATGTTCTTAAAACGGGAGCTCACCACAATTGGTTACCATTAGTTGTGAGAAAAGTTGTAATATTTAATGATTTCAGACTTTTCCCATTATTTGTACTATGAGACCTAGCTTAAAATGATTTTATTTTAACACTTCCTGTGTTCGGATAAATCTACAAAGTAGAAAATCGCAAAATTTCACAACCACAGGCAGGATTCGAACCTGCGTCTTCTGCGTAAGTACCGCAGACGCTTTACCAACTAGGCTACTGTGGTCCTGCCCGATGTTGTGAAATTTAGCGACCTCTATACGCATTCCAACGTTGCGTTTGTGCTGCCACCTAGCAAGCATTTTTGCTGTACACGCAGGTTCGAATCCTGCCTGTGGTTGTGAAATTTTGCGATTTTCTACTTTGGAGACCTAGCTTCTTGCCAAATTTTATAATTTTAGGTCAACGGGAAGTACCCTGTAGGTTTTGCTTTTTTAAATAAATGTATGAAGATAAGGACATAAAATGCCATATCTTTTGATTGCGTCGTTGTAAAAAATTGAAATTTTCAGATCTTGTGTGGTTCGTGGATCCTAATATATGGTATTAATTTCAACCTGATACCTTTACCCGTTCGTGAGATAAAGGGTCTTGACAGACAGACAGACAGACAGACGGACAACAAAGTGATCCTATAAGGGTTCCGTTTTTTTCTTTTGAGGTACGGAACCCTAAAAAAGACAAAATATTAATTGAGAGGGCCTCCCTACTAAAAACGTGTTCCTTAAAGCGATTTTAGCTCGATTTTTGTTTTGGCTGTATCGTAAAAATAGAAACACTAACAAGTTCATAGTACATACGCCTACGCTATAAAATAACAACAAATAATAATGAATGGTCGAGTTAGAGTAGGACTCGCGCGCATTTAATACACTTCTGCGTGAATGCGCGTCCATAACCGTATTATAGAGATTTTAATATCCAACAACGAATAAACGATTTTGACTTGACTTTTGACTTAACAAAGACGTACGAAACCCTCGGTGTGCGAGTCCGACTCGCACTTGGCAGGTTTTTATTTTTTTAATGTTTCATGTGTTGTTTTATTTTATGTTTGTAATGAGTTTTTTATGGACTGAAAGTGTCTGAATTAAAGGTTGGTTTATTTTATACAACTATCTATCACTAATGCTTCGAAAAAAGATTTATTTATTGCATATAAGCCATACGAGTATTCCTTAAATTTTCATCATAATAGTTCGCGAGCGATCTGCAATACTTAACATCATCAAGTATCACGATGGATATTAGTTGTGTTGATAGGTTTAAAAAGGATACAGGTATTTTTACCTAAGTGGTACGGAACCCTCGGTGCGCGAGTCCAACTCGCACTTGGCTGGTTTTTTTATTTTCATAAAACTGATATTTGTGTTGAGTGAACCTACATTTATAAATCCATCGACCTAAACATAATATTGCTTTCTTTACTGACTACAAAATTTTCGTTCCATACTAGGAAAACGACTCGGAGTAAGACTTTCATAGTAATAACTCAAGAAAGCTTTTATAGCAAATGAGATTAGAAAGATGGGATCGTTCGTAGAGTTTGATCCTGTCTGATTTTATAAAAGAGCCCATTTGGCTTTTACCTCAGTTATTTTCCCATCCCATCTCCATTAGGGTTACTTTGTTACACATCTTCAAATATTTACAGATCTAACATTTTTCACGGACTTGATGGTAGGTTTTTACACAGCTGCCGTCTGACGTTAACAAAGAGTAGATGACTAAGTACATCAATGATGAAAAGATAATGGTGCTTTAGGCCATTTTAGAGAGATTTAAAAGATTTATCCGTGAAATGCTCTTGGATTTTTAGTGACATCGTGATTTATAAATACAGCGTGGTAAATAATTTGACGGTGAACATTAATAAATCAAAAGTGATGCAATTTTATTCATATAATTGTAATCCGATTCAACTGCAAATAAACTATAATGATGTGAAAATAGAAGAAGTAGATACATTTAAATTTTTGGGAGTAAATATAGACAGCCACTTAAATTGGGAAGAGCATATAGATATAATTTGCCAACGACTAGATCGTTTCGCATTTGCTTCAAAATAAATGGTACAGCAGCACTGCACTTACTTTCTCGCAATACTCAAGGAAAAACTATCAACCGCAAACTTAAATTTGTAATACCATACACATAGTATGGAAACACAAACTTTTATTTACGTTTTTCCAAAAAATTTTCGAATGAAATATACAGATCAGAATTCAAATTATCAAACATTAAAACAAACAAACCTCAAACGATTTCGAGTAAATCACATGTTTAACTTCTTTTTAGTACTGGAACACCCTTTATATGAATTTTCACAGATCAATGGAACTACCGTAGGATACTTGCATGGAGATTTTTTAAATTTATTTCCCAACACAATATGTTCCTTAGTTTAGGCTACTGAGTAAGCCCTTTCGGTTTTTGGTACACCCTGTGTACTAAATTTTATTCCGAAAAATCATAAAGAATATCCAGTCAAGTAGACAACCAATCCAGAATTAATAATATTTAAAATTTTAATAAACTCAATGGAACCAATTTTGGGTAAATCACATATTTTATATTTGGTGGTACAGGAACACCCCTTATATGAAATTACATAGATCAATTGATACTGGCGCAAGATATCTTACATGGAGATGCTTGGTCATGCAAAGTTTCATCAAGATTCTATAAGCCGTTTTTGAGAAAATTTAAATTTTTCATTTTCGTTGTATGACAGCTACCCTCAAAATGAAAGCCAGCAAGAAACCACATAGAATCCTTCGATGGATTTGCATAAAACTCCTAAATTCAAAATATGGTGTCAATCGGACCATTCGTTTAGCCGCTAGGCCAAAGCGTGACGGACAGACCGACCGACAGACCGACCGACCGACCGACCGACCGACCGACGGACGGATATTTTTGGGAGACTTGTTTTTTATGATGTATAAGTGATATAGAACACATTTTCGAGAAAATTTGAAAAAAAAAATTTCACGAATACAATACCTTTCTCGCTCCGCTCGAAAGTAAAAATTTAGACAAAGTGTTTCAACTGAGACAGCTCTGACAGCATACCATGGATATGTTTCATCAGTGCTTACTTACGGATTATTAAATATGGGGTTATTCTGTTGATATCATAAGGGCCTTCAGATTTCAAAAACGATGTGTTTGAGCTATAGATAATGCATATATAACAGACAGCTGCGTACCTATTTTTAAGAAATATAATATTTTGCCCTTACCCTGCTTATAAATAAAAACTCTGTGCCTATTTGTAAGATCACATCCTGAATTTTTTGACAAACACTGCAATCACCGATCTCAGTATAAATATATGTTATATAAACCTCCTTGCAAGAAAGATATATATATGAACATAATGTGTATAACATGTGCATCTACATTTATATTATAACGCATTGCCTAATAATCTGAAATGTTTAGAATAAAAATGTTTTAAATATAAACTAGCTGTATGGCTTTTAGATAACTGTTTATACTCCATTAAAGAATTCTAAGGTTATAAAAATTTACCTGATGTAATTTAGATTTCAGAATCTAGACTAGGTATGTAAGTTATTTGTAAAATTTGCACACCTGCATGCAGTTTGAGATAAATGGACTCCTAAAATTGTTATAGCATCTACTTGACATGAACTCTAGCAAATAAACTATTTTGATTTGATTTGAACATTGATATCACAACACCGCGTTTTTTGTGCATCATCAGTTCATGATTTTACAACAGGATCAGCCAGGGCTATCAACCACCTGGTGGTGCCTGTATCTTAAGGTGTTTGCTTTCACAGATTATGTATTTCTTTTGCCGCTCTTACAACAAACAATATAAAAAAATATATATTTCATTAAGTTATTGATAATAAACTGCTATGGTTATTTTATAATTTTTAGTGCTACTGGATCCCGGAGGACGGGCGACGTCGCCGAGACCGTCCCAGAGGGAGATGGCGTGACGAATTAGATGCATTTGTGACTGACTGGCAGTTAGCATCACAGGACCGGGTTAGATGGCGAAAAGAGGGGGAGGCCTTTGCCCAGCAGTGGGACACCCTACAGGCTACATAAAACAAGTGCTAATAGATTCCTTACAAAATTTTGAAGCAGGTAAGTAGTTTTTGTTTAATATTTTTTTTATATTATTTGTTGATAGAGCGGCAAAAGACATACATAATCTATGAAAATTTTGACTTGCTACCTATTACGGTTCATGATATACGGCCCGCTGACAGACAGACAGACATCGGAGGCATCTCTCCAAGATCGTCGTGAGTGTACAGAACTTATCTATTTACATAAATTAATTAATAATCAAATCGATGCCCCTGCTCAATTTGTTTTCGTGTACCTCGCAGAATGGAACGCTGTTGTCGTGAAAACAATCTTTTTTAAATTGCGAGTAGTAGTTGTTACGTTGCTAACAGTTTTATCAGGCGAAGTTGTAAATTGTATAATTGCAAATTTTCTGATATAGACATTTTCAATATTTCTATAGGAATGTTAAAGAGAGTTATAAGTTCATATGTCTAACATCAACATAAAGAAAAAGAATATGTGTATCGATAAATAAGTAAAATTCTACATAAACTTAATGTATAGCTAGCTTATCAATTGAGGCAGCTATAGGTTTTTAAGCAAATTAATTATGTATTTTATCAATATTAAATATGTAACCGTTTGTTGCTAAATAAATAAAAATAAAATTAAAATAATAATAGGGTCCAGTTTTTCACCTTTTGTGTATGGAACCCTAGAAAGGGTCGCAAGGTATTCGGGGTCTACACGGCGGCACTGGTCCGCAATTGGTCCGCAAGTCTGCTACTGCTACAAAGACTTACTCCTAAGGTCAAAGCCAACTATATGATTTAAAATCCACAAATGGTCCATAAAATAGAAACTGCATTTGCACAATAATTATTCTTATCATATTGGCCTGTCCATATTAATAAAATTAACTTAAATATTAATAACCACTTGTAATGTAATGCATGCCATGGATATCTAAAAGCTTTCTTTTAACTTTTCTCTGTTTAAATGAATGTGTTTTTGATAAAAAATATTTCAAACTTAGGCGCTTTAAACGCAAGTGCAGTCGCCGGCGCCACTTATCTAACGTGTGGATCTAGAAAATGCCAGTAGTCCTAACGTTGGGGCGAGCGTTGGAAGTTGGCCGGCTCGTGTCGGTTTCATCAAAGGAATCTGTGCCACGTTCGCGATCTGTCCATACGTTGGCGATTTGCTCAGTCCTGTTGCAACATCGAGTGCGTGCGTCGAGCGAAAATGGCTTCCTCAACCACAAAATCTGTTCGACTCGTTCTGGATCATCGACAGATATTCTCGTTTATTTTTTCTTTTTTTTTCATATTTTTTCCGGCAATTTCGATTTCTGTATCGGACATCTTCACGTTGGCTCTGACGGAAAGGCACTAGTATAATAGCCAACTTGTGTACACCTCACCAATTTTACGGTCCAACGTTGGTACAACGTGTGGAGCTGGCGTTAAGAGAAGGCCAGGCCTTATACCCGTTGACTGACTTAAACTCCACTACATAAAAACAGTAAAAGGTTCAATGTGTCAACCTCTTTGGTCAAGCTAGACGTGGTTTTTACAGTACAATCTCGTATCCCAGACAGCAGGTAGGTACGTAATCCAATTTCAGTCTCAGTTGATGCTTTATTCATATTACGCAAATAGCATTTGAAATTTCCACAACACAGTTGGTACTATTTCTTTGTTTATTTTAAGTCCCTTAGAGCTTGGAAAACCGGTTTTCAGAAACCGGTTTACATTACTGTCAGCCGTAGAAAATGTCTTTGCAACACTAGGTTGTCGTCGCGTCGTCCGCAATACATTTAAAGTAAAGTAAAATAATTTTATTTCCTCTACAAAAAACATGGGCAAAAAAGTAGGCACAATAAATGTCTGTAGAGGCTGGTTCCTAAGCTAGGTAGTCCTCTGTTTTAGGCAACCAGGCCTCCACCTCCAGAATGAATGAATACAATTACAATTAAAACATACTATAAGCTAGACATCGAGGAGTTTTTACAATAATTTTTATATTTGTATTAGTATATATAAAACCAAAAAAACGGAAACAAAAATTTAAACTCAAAGAGTGAGCGTGTGTAAGAGAGCGTGTGTAAGTGTGTGTGTGTGTGTGCGTGTGCATGTGTGTGTGCGTGTGTATTTACATACAGAGTAAGCGTCAATACCTTTCCTAACCGTAAATTTGAAATCCCCGGTTAGCTGTATCATTGCCTCGGCCACGTGGATTCAGTCATGAGCATATCAAGCTTTCATCCACATCCAAGTCGCCTTTTTATATACCTAAACATAGTACGCCAAAGATAAACTGCACTTTAACTCCACGTCACGTCAAAGGAGTTCCGGCACTTAATACTCACAATGTATAAAAAATCGAATGTGCTTGCAACACTCGTCAATTCAAAAAAAACTGTCATGTTTTTTACCGTAACAGCACAACCAAGGAGGTTTAAGTAGCAGCTCTTTCTGCTAAGGAGGGAGCCATAAGCGTAGCACTTTCTTGCGAGGGACCTCCATACTAAAATGTATGAATTTTTTTCAAATCCTAAAAACGTAAAATTTTTATCTTTCTCTCTGAGAAATATGTTACTACCACAGTTTTTCTGGTGAAAACACTTCACCACCATTCAGGAAAAAAACGGTGTTAAAAATCAAGCATAAAATGGCTATCACGGATTATTTACGCTTCCGTTCTTAGTATTAATGATCAATTCACAAGTAAAAAACGATGTATTTTCACTTTCGCAAACAAAGTTTATACTAAGACATTAGATTTTTAAAGATATCTTGATTTTTGTAAAACTTAACTGAGTTTTTTGACCGACTAGCATGGGCGACAGTGAGACGCTTTACACTTCACTAGCTCAAACAGAATATGTATATGGCGGACTCTATAGTTTTTTACTCTGAGAGCACAACCGGGAAGAAAAACAAAATGATTCACTAAGCGTGGCACACAAAATAATCGACATGAAAAATACAAATGATATTATGACCACAATCGTAAAATATGCATGGAACGGAATGTTTTTCATGTTCTTTTTTTTAGGGTTCCGTACCTCAAAAGAAAAAAACGGAACCCTTATAGGATCACTTTGTTGTCCGTCTGTCTGTCTGTCTGTCTGTCAAGACCCTTTATCTCACGGACGGGTAAAGGTATCAGGTTGAAATTAATACCATATATTAGGATCCATGAACCACACAAGATCTGAAAATTTAAATTTTTTTACAACGACGCAATCAAAAGATATGGCATTTTATGTCTTCATCTCCATACATTTATTCAAAAATGAAAAACCTACAGGGTACTTCCCTTATGAAATTTAGCAAGAAGCTAGGTCTCACAGTACAAATAATGGGAAAAGTCTGAAATCATTAAATATTACAACTTTTCTCACAACTACTGGTAACCAATTGTGGTGAGCTCCCGTCTCAAGCACATTCATATAAGAGAGGGGTCAAGTTGGATGGTTGCTGAGGCGATTTTTGTTTTAGTTCTATTTAAAAACGGGAACACTTACAAACTTGAAAATTGGTATGTTTATAGGGCATAGGCTATAAAATAACAACAAATAATAAAATTTGGTCAAGCGCGTGTCGGACTCAAAAAATCTAGCACATTAACTTACTGAAATTTCAACTAATACAATTATGTTTATGTGGTGGTACGGAACCCTCAATGCGCGAGTCCGACTCGCACTTGGCCGGTTTTTTTGAATGAACACTTGTTGTGTATCCGATTTTTGGGGTTGCTACTTTTGTAAGCAAGGAATACTGTATCGAACTACAGACCCATATCCGTTCTTACCACAATGTCAAAGATATTGGAATGTATTTTAAACAACAGTCTTGTGAATTATCTCCAAAAACACAACTATCTTTCGGAGAGACAATTTGAGTTCAGGGCCGGAATGTCCACGGAGGATGCCATAGCTTGCCTCACACAGTCTGTAATAAACAAAATGGATAATAAACTGAAATGTTATGGCATCTTCTTGGACCTTTCGAAGGCGTTCGATACTGTTTCTGTGCCTTTCCTTGTTACAAAACTTGAAAAACTGGGTGTCCGGGGTATGGTTCTTGGTATTTTTAGAGACTACCGTAGTGACCGCGCTCAGGCGGTAAAGATTGGTTCTTTAGTGAGTGATGAGGTACCTATTAACTACAGCGTCCCCCAAGGGAGTATTTTAGGGCTAACTTTGTTCCTGGTATATGTCAATGACCTTTGCCAAATGAAGCTACAGAATTGTGAGTTATTTGCCTATGCTGATGATACAGCTTTACTGGCCTATGGTTCCAGCTGGGAAGATGTACAAAAGCATGCGGAAAACGCTCTCTGCCAAGTTATGAAATGGTTAAACTCCAATCTCTTAACTTTAAATATTTAAAAAACAAAGTTTGTCCGTTTCCGTATGCCAAATACCCGTAGCCCAATAGAAAGTGCAGCTGTATTGAGAGCTCATACATGCCCTTATATGTGTAATCAGTGTGATTGTCCTCAACTTGAGTACGTAAGCTGTATTAACTATCTAGGTGTATATCTAGATGAGTCTTTGATATGGCGCCCGCATATTGAATCGGTAACGTGTAGGAGCAGAAAACTCATTTATCTCTTTAAGAAACTGCGTCACTATGCAGACATACCTACTCAACATATGGTATACATGGGACTTTGTCAATCCGTTCTTACTTATTGCATCCCCCTTTGGGGAGACACCTACAAGACACTGATGCTGACTTTAGAGAGAGCTCAGAGAGCCATAATTAAAATTATGTACTTTAAAAGACGTGATTATCCTACGACTCAACTATACTCGGAATGCAAATTGCTATCAGTTCTTTATATTTCTCGTCTCGTCTCTTTATATTTCGTGCTCTATTGCGCCGACATGCTCAGTTACCTCTTGACCCTAAGATTGTACAGAAACATCATGGTACTGCAGTCTGTCCTTCTGCAAGCTACAGATCAGCCTTTGCGCGACGACAGTACTGCTCATTAAGTAGTAAACTGTAAAACAGGATACATAAACAAATAACTATTTACACCCTTAACAGACATAAATTAAATAATTGGTTGCTAACTCTGAATTATGAACAAACAGAAGAACTTTTAATCGAAATTTACTAACAATTTTATCTAACTGTAAAAATCACCCCTAATACATTTTTATTATTATTTTATTTATTTATTTTACTTGCATGTCTTTTTAATTTTTATTATTTTTTTAATTTTTACTTATCTTTTCATATTATATATGTATATATCTCAAAACCATTATAACGACAAAAATATGTTCTGGTACCGCCCAAACTTAGTTGCATTTTATTGTGCTCGATGGAGGAACTTTGACCTTTATAATACAGGCCCTCGGCTTAGCTTAGAGGTCAAATTGTCAAGCTTTATATGACAACTAAGTGAAAAAATGTCATTATTCAATGTACCTATACGATTCTGTTTTATTTGATTGTTGTAACTTAATTGTTGATGAATAAATTTATTTATTATTTATATATTTATTTATTATTTGTTCACCCAGAATTTTTTTTTTAATACTCTTTGAGTATTCGTTATATGGAAAATGCCGGTTGTCATTTGAATGTGTGGTTCTATATCTCGGATTCCTATTCTTGATCCGAGTTCTACGAGTATATGGACACCTGAAATGCTTAGCTACTTTTGATTCTGATTATACAACATCAACAACAAATTATAAAACATGGCAAAATGTATATCGGTTTTGTTGAATTAAACCGTTTGTTGAATTAAAACTAAACCGTCAAAAATACCGGTTTTATCCGCAAAAATACCTGCGCTTTTGATGTCAGTTATGAGCCTTGTTTGTATATAATAATCGTAAATCCTGTCTGAGGGTAGAATAAGAAAGTAGTCAAGATAGAGGAACAAATACGACTTTATATCATGTTACTGGTTTAATATTTTGCGTAGTAAGTATATGCGATATGCGTGCTTTAAATACTAAGTCATTATTATTGCCTTTTAGTCTTTTCCGTTTTTAGGGTTCCGTACCAATAGTAAAAAAGGGGCGCTTAAGCTATAGAATAACAAAGAATAATAAAACTCGTCCAGTACGTGTCGGATTTGCGCGTATTTAATACACATCTGCTGGACTACGCGTAAATAAGTAAGACGGTATTTTTACCTAAGTGGTACGGAACTCTCGGTGCGCGAGTCCGACTCGCACTTGGCCGGTTTTTACGGAGTCGGCTACCTAACATCATCTCACCTCCGCAATCCAGGAGGTAAACCAGGCTGCTTACTGGCCAGCCTGGCTTCAAAGCTGCCAAATGCAGGGACTAACAGCTTAACGTGCCTTCCGAAGCACGGAAAAGTTCTAGTTTTTGTGCCAGTAGCGGTCACCCATCCAGGTTCAGACCACGGCCATCGTTGCTTAATTTTCTTAACCGGAAAGAAAGAGCAACTACCTACCACTAGGCCACGAGCGCTTCTAAATACTAATTAGCAGGGTTATTGTTTGGTCCTGGGTATCTTCTCTCAAATTTCGATATCACAAGCAAATTCAAAACTTCGTCCCTTGACGATAGAGTAAGATATTGGTTGGATGCTAATCACTGCCATTTTGACAATTCATCCAACCAATATTCTACTCTATTTTCAGTGAATGAAGCTATGAATTCGTCTGTATCGAACTAGTATCGAATTGATATATCGAAAATTGGGTGATATTCAGGAATAGGGCTCCAGGTGGTGCCCGTGTGGTGCCGGCAAAGAATAGTACCAACCCATACATACCCGTGGGTGTCGTAAGAGGCGACTAAGGGTTAACTGGAGGATGGGCAGCAGCATCCTCCTATGTATCTTACATCTTACTTACTGCGGTCACCTACAACCGCGGTCCATGGTGCCAGCCGTAACGCTAACAAGCGAGGTGACTATGGTACTTCCCCTCCACATTATTTCAGCAAAAGCTAGAATTCTGGAGGGAGCTCCCTGTCCTGTAGTGGACGTTTTTTTCATGGGATGTTATGATGATGATGATGACCATCTTACATACTGCGGTCACCAACAACAGCGGTCGCCAGCCATAGATCTCCTCCAATGTACTACGCGATTTTGCTGGAGTTCTGGAGGGTGCTCCCTGTCCTGCAGTGGACGTATATTTTACTCTTGATAAACAAAACACATGTTAGTAATATTTTTGATAATAATTTATCACCCGGTGATATTCAGGAATTGGGCTTCAGATCTGTCTAAAAATATATCTTACTCTTGATAAACAAAACACTAATAGTAATATTTTTGATGATAATTTATCACCCGGTGATATTCAGGAATTGGGCTGCAGATCTGTCTAAAAATATATCTTACTCTTGATAAACAAAACACATGTTAGTAATATTTTAATGATAATTTATCACCCGGTGATATTCAGGAATTGGGCTTCAGATCTGAGCCCGTGTGGTGCTGGCAAAGAAAAGTATCAACCCATCTCTAACCATGGGTGTCGTGAGAAGCGACTAAGGGATTATGCACCGGAGGATGAGCAGCAGTATCTTTCTGTGTATCGTACCATCTTAAATTTGCGGTCGCCAGCCGCAAAGCTTACAAGTGCACGCATTTTGTACTACACACCTAATTACCACCCGTTTTCGCTGGAGTTCTGGGAGCGTTTCGCGGGATATTATGATGATATATGATGATATCCCTCCCACAGGTCTGAATGCTGATGATGCAGAGATCCCAATTTCGGCACTTTCGGGTACGGAACCCTACAAGAGATTTGGTTTTTAATGTCCATCAAGTCTTTAATTAGCTTTAGTGTCAGGCTTCAGAAGCTTCTTCTTTAATTTAAGAGCTTGGCTCTTGTCGATGGAGTAACTTCCAGTCCTCACGTTGTATCGCGAGCTGCTTTACCTCCTGAAACGACACGACATTGACCTTTTCTTTTATCTGGTCAAAGTAGCTTCGCCTAGGTCTTCCTCGTCCCCTCTTTCCTTCAATCTTTCCTTTCATTATGTTTCTCAGGAAATTGTCGTGCCGTATCAGGTGACCTATCATTTTCCCTCTTCAGTTATCTATTGTTTTTAGTAAACTTCTTTTCTCTTTGACTATTTCTAGCACCTCCTCGTTTCTTTTCTTTTCCGTTCAGCTAATTCTTTCCATTCTCCTCCAGCACCACATCTCAAATGCTTCCAGCCTTTCTCTATCTCTTTGTGTCAGTGTCCATGTCTCACTTCCGTACAATACAATGCTCCATATGTACACCTTGATCAAGCGCTTTTTTACCTTCTTAGATATTTTGGCCTTCAGGAGGTGTTTCTTGTTATTAAAGGCTTTTTTAGCCATAGCTATTCTTTGAACGATATCTGGTGTACATCTGGAGTCACTGGTGATTAAGCTTCCTAAATATCTGAATTTATAAACCTGTTCTATTGTAACGTTATTCAGTTTGATTGGACAGTGATCTGGAGAAGCGATATCACAATTTTTTTCCTTAATCCTATTACAGTTTTATTTTTACGCTGTAATAAATTGATCAACGAGGCGGAAGAGAGCCTCATGTTACAATCTTTGTGGCGTCGTTTTATTAGTAAGTACAATCAGCAACAAAATCGGTAAAGTGGTGGTTGATGATATTAGAAACATTTCGTTTGACATAGACATCTAGACATGTTTATTTGCTATACGTGTGTTATAAAGGTTCTTACAAAAAACCGGCCAAGTGCGACTCGGACTCGCGCACCGAGGGTTTCGTACCACCACATAATTATAATTGTATTAGTTGAAATTTCAGTAAGTTAATGTGCTAGATTTTTTGAGTCCGACTCGCGCTTGACCAAATTTTATTATTTGTTGTTGTTTTATACCTTAAGTACTATAAAAGTACCAATTTTCAAGTTTGTAAATTATCTCGTTTTTAAAATAGAACAAACTAAAACCGCCTCCGCGACCATCCAACTCTCTCTCTTATATGAATGTTCTTGAAACGGGAGCTCACCTCAATTGGTTACCATTAGTTGTGAGAAAAGTTGTAATATTTAATGATTTCAGACTTTTCCCTTTATTTGTACTGTGAGACCTAGCTTCTTGCCAAATTACATAATTTTAGGTCAACGGGAAGTACCCTGTAGGTTTTGCATTTTTGAATAAATGTATGGAGATGAGGACATAAAATGCCATATGTTTTGATTGCGTCGTTGTAAAAAATTGAAATTTTTTGATCTTGTGTGGATCATGGATCCTAATATGTGGTATCAATTTCATCCTGATACCTCTACCCGTTCGTGAGATAAAGGGTCTTGACAGACAGACAGACAGACAGACGGACAACAAAGTGATCCTATAAGGGTTCCGTTTTTTTCTTTTGAGGTACGGAACCCTAAAAATGACAAAAAAAATACCTCCCCCCCCCTTATCTCCGAAGTTTGTGAAAGGAAAAATCAAAATTAATTACAGTTGACAGAAATTTATGTAAACATTACAGCAAAAATAAAACAATCTTTCGAAGTAGCACAGTTTTTTAGAAATCTGCAAATATCCTTTACAAACAAATTTAGTTTTGCGGTCCTAAAAATGGACTTTATTGCTTCCAGAAATACAAAAAGTATTTCATTAATTTAAATGTTAATTATTAAAAACAAAGCATGACAACATAATAGGCTATATATATGGTATTCTACCTTAATTATGTACTCTTCATCTATATGTTACCATATAAATAGCAAACAATAAAAAAAACATTTTAACAAAAAATTTAACCGCCGAAAAAACTGAAAAGCAAGAATTAATTAAACTTTTTTATTTAACCTTAATAACAAAGTTCTTAAACTAATGTAAGAATACCCGAGTAATTTTTCGCCGCTTTACGTAATAAATAATTTGCTTGTTTGGCGCCGCCGCCTCAAAATTACTCAGGTATTCTAACATTAGTTTAAGAACTTTGATATTAAGGTTAAATAAAAAAGTTTAATTATACCTTGCTTTTCAGTATTTTCGGCGGTTCAATTTTTTGTTAAAAAGTTTTATTTTACAATTTTTTGTGACTGTACGAGCCAGAAGAGTTAGCCCGTACTCCTTTTAGTTAGTTGGTAGTTTGAGTGCACAAGTAAAAGTCAAAAGGCGTGTTGTCGCTTAAATGATTTATTGAACACTAATAATTTAATGCTACATTAGGCAAAAGTAGGGCGCCGCGTCGGCTAAATATTAATGTACGATCGGGCTCGTACATGCTGGGAGGGCAAGAAAGTAAGGGATGAATTTTAAGTTTTTGTAAGAATTTAAAGTTAACAAGTTGAACTAAAGCTAAATCTTCTATGTGGCTTTTTGCGTGGCGGGCACACGTCGCAGTTGCTGGCTCGGGTTGACATCTCAATGATTTCCGGTGGTTGTCGCTCGACGTCACGGCGTTCGCGTCGTTGTGGTTGAGGTTGTGGTTGTTGTTGAGGTTGTTGTTGTGGTTGCATCGCTGTGCCATTACCATTAGTATGCCTGTCTTTGTAACGTTTGTGTGCAACGTATATAGCGAATAACAGGAGTCCTCCCACCACCAAATAAAGGACTGAATATTGGTGAATGTCGTGGGAGCTTAGGTTAGCCGGTAGTTTTTCTCGTTCTTTGAGTAGTTTCAGTTTCGCGTCCAACTCGCGATGGCTTTCTTCTGTGTTTGTCGTTGTTAAGGTCTGAAGTCCACTCAAGTTGAACGTTGGGTAGTCGTTGCTGAAGTGTAGGTTCGGGTCTGTTATCTCTGGAATATCGAGATTGATTTCTATTTTGTTCCCAAAGTGATTGTAGGCAAAGACAGTGGTATCGTCGCTCTGAAGTAGGCATCCTTCTTCCAGGTCTAGTATGCCAACTTTTGTTAATTTGATTGTTGAAATCCTGTTCTCGCACAATATTCTTGCCTGACATGAATTGCAGCATAAATAAAGCCATCTATTTTGTTTGTTCAGTTTTATCCAGCTGTTCACGCATGTTTTTGTTTGTGTGTTACATTGCAAATTAGTTTGTTGATTTAGTATTTGTGCTTCACAGGGTGCGTGCCGGCTTCGAAGGCTAGTTATTGGATGGATCGTATTACAAATGTAGCGTCCTTCACTAGGCTGTGTGCAGTGATCCAAGTCTCTATCTTCTAGGGGTAGATATACATTGCTCTTTAGGTAGATAGCAATGTATGACGTACTAAGTATAACTGACGTATACTGTTGGTTTACTATGTTCATTGGCAGAGCGATGGGTCGGTAGATCTTATACTCATCGTCACTTGTCAGTGGTATGTGAACTTCCAGCAGTAAGTATGTCGATGTAATGCGTGCTCTGACATACAGCAACTCGTAGATGTCTTTGATGTTCTCTTCGATGTTATTGTCTTTGACTGGTAGTGATAGGCCTTTAGCTACTTTGGCGGTGACCATATGCAGTTGTTGAATAAGCTGTTTAGGTGTGAAGAGATGAACATCGAAGTGGCCGTTGTAGAGGTTCGTTAAAGTGTTCAGTAGCACGTCTTGCGTTCTTTTCAGGTTGACGAGTATCAATGAAGCGGTAAGTGACGCCGCATTGAAGTCGTTCATAGTTGACATTATTTCTACCTTTTGTGTTAATCTGTTTAGGTTATTCTCGGTTGCCAGTATGTAGTCGCGTATTTTCTGAAGTTGCTGTTTCATGAAGTACTCGTTATTTTTTATAATGTCGTTTTCTGCTTCTACAATGCTGGTTTGGTTTTTTATAAGCTCTAGTAAATAATCCTCGTTCATTTGTATTATATTTATGTCTCTTTCGTACTTTTTAGCAAATTCATCGTCTAAAACGCCAAAAAGAGCTCGCGCTAAGCTGCCAACGCCGTTGATAAGTCCTCTCTTCTTGCGGCTCAAGTGAGGGTTAAGTATTAGCGCATTATAGTCATCCAGCTGTTTAAGCTCGTGTTGGAGTTGAGCAATGACTGGTTCACACGGTTGTTCTTCTATTCGTTGGCAAATGTTGCTAAGAGCTGTTATGTATTTCGTTGCTTGTTTAGTGCCTTGCCAATATGTTGATATGTTGTAGTAAATTAACAAGGTCCATTCGTCATGAATCATTTGCAGTTCTCCAATTTCGTCAAAATAAATTGGGCGGTTGCCTTCTATTGGCGTAAGTTTAAAGTTCGATAAAGGTTGGGCCCAACTTGTAGTTAAAGTCATTGATAATGTTATCAATGTAAACAACATCATTGTGACGTTACTGCTGACTGGTGTTTTGGTTCGTAAGCGAGCGGATCGGGTTACCGAGTGCGCGTCGGCGCTATGTGTCGAGTCGTTGGTATTGTTATCGCTCTGTTGTTGTTTACGCTCGTTTATAGGGAGCGGTGATAGTTTCGTCACAGGTCGCTTCAGTGTAGTTGTTTGTGTTTTTAATGTGGCGACACGGACATATCCATCTTCACCAGGGTGTAGGTCAATGATGCGCCCCATAGACCACTTGCCGGGGGGGGTGTTGTCTTCTTTGACTAGCACTAAATCTCCCTTTTCTAAGTTTGGTTTTGGTTGTAGCCACTTGCTTTTGGTCTGGAGCTGATGTAGGTACTCCTTTGACCAACGTTTCCAGATATGTTGGTGCATTAGTTCTACCATTTTCCATCTGTTGCGTAGATCAAGCTTAGCTTCAGTTTGATTTTCTTGTGGAAGTGACATCATGGGGCTGCCTGTTAGGAAGTGCCCTGGGGTCAGGTATTGTAAGTCCTCAGGATCTTCTGTGAGTGGGCAAAGCGGACGGCTGTTCATGCAGGCTTCTATTTGAGCTAGCAACGTAGTTAGTTGTTCGAAGTCCAATTTCTGGTCACCCATGACACGCATCAGATGGAACTTCATCGACTTTACTGCTGCCTCCCAAACTCCAGCTGCTGATGCCCAACGGGGAGCTAGGAAGGCCCATTCGATATGAAGTTCGTTCAAAGCACTGAAGAATTCTGGAGATGTCATCGTTTCGTATTGTTGAAATTCTTCGTGCAGTAATCTGGCGGCACCTTTAAAGTTGGTTCCGTTATCGGAGTAGATATATTTAGGTGTGCCTCTTCTAGCACATAGTCGTTTAAGGGCTGCTATAAATGCTTGTGAGCTGAGATCCGATACAAGTTCAATATGGACCGCTTTGGTGGCCATGCAAATAAAGATGGCGATGTATCCTTTGTTTGTTTTTACCCCTCTCCCACGGTTTAGTTTGACGTCCACGTGGCCAGTGTAGTCGACTCCAGTGTGGGAGAATGGACGAGACGGAGTCACTCTCACGGCAGGTAAGTTTCCCATTAATTGTTCACTTTTAATAGGTTGGAATCGGTGGCATCTAACGCATGAACGTAGGACGGATTTTGTTGCTCTATTTCCGCCTATTATCCAATATTGTTGTCTGGTTTGCGCTAGTGTAACTCGAGCGCCTCCGTGCAGCGTTTGTTTGTGTGCGTGCTCGATTACAAGTGTAGTGAGGCGACCTTCATGGGGTAGGATAGCTGGATGTTTAGCCTTTTCAGGAAGGGAGGACAGATTTAAGCGCCCCCCGACCCTCAGGATGCCTTCATCGTCCAGGAAGGGTGTTAAGTTCAGAAGTTTGCTCTTTAGTTTGACTGTTCCTGTCTTCTTGATACTTTCAATTTCGTCATAAAAGTACTCGTGTTGTACGTTCCTGATAAGAAGCGTCGTCGCATTATCAAGTTCACGTAGTGATAAGTTTGTTCCAGATAATCCAGTCCGACGGCGTAGTATTGTTTTGTAACGTAACACCCAAGCGAGGCATCGTACGACACGTGTCAGGCTACCGCAGCGCTCGATGAGTCGTTTTGTTATTTCACCGCCACAGTTAGGTGATTTAATTGCATAACATTCGAAATCTCGTTCTTTATCAGTTGTATATATTTTTGTCTCTTTTTTTAGGTCTTTTGACGTTAGCCACTGAGGTCCATGCCACCACAGGCTGTAGGTAAGTAGTTGAGACGGATGGAGGCCTCGTGTTGCGCAATCAGCTGGGTTTTCTTTCGTGTTTACGTAGTGCCACTGGGTTGCAGGTACGACGTTTAATATCTGGACAGTGCGGTTCGTTATATAGCGATCCCATCTAGTGTTAGACCCTTGTATCCAGGCCAGCACCACCTGGGAATCTGTCCAGCAGTTAATTATGAGTTGGTAGTTGTCGAGAGCGGTCTTCACTTTCTTTAATAGTTTTGTAAGAAGTAACGACGCACAAAGCTCCAGACGTGGGAGACTGGTCTTCGTGGCCCGTGGCGCCAGCTTTGTTTTCGCAGCGAGTAGAGTAATCACGTAGTTACCGGCTTCGTTGATAGTTCGGCTATAAACGGCACAAGCGTATGCCTTCTCGCTCGAGTCGCAAAATCCATGCAGTTCGATCGCTTGCGACGTTGCGTTGATCCATCTAGGTATAGATACTTGTTTTATGTTTACAAGGT
This sequence comes from Athrips mouffetella, assembly GCA_947532105.1. Lineage (NCBI taxonomy): Eukaryota > Metazoa > Arthropoda > Insecta > Lepidoptera > Gelechiidae > Athrips > Athrips mouffetella. The sequence continues at coordinate 1,156,409 of OX383965.1, forward strand.
CGTTGCGTAATGTCTCCCATTCTTTAGCCACTTTTGCAGGAACATTTTCGTCCCATTGGATGTTGTTGGTCCAGACGCATTGGAACAGAAGTTTGGCTTTAACCGTTACAGGCGCCACCCAGCCGAGAGGATCGTATATCTTGCTTATTTCTGACAATAACAAACGTTTGGTGTATGTTGTTTTATTAGTCGGTGGTAGTGACATAGAAAAACAAAAAACGTCTTTGCTCGTGTTCCAGCCCAGTCCAAGCGTCTTAGTTGGTTCGTCTTGTTTGAAATTAAATACGTGCTAGCAGCTCTTTTGTTTTTCAGTTAGCTGATCGAGTATTGCCGGTTCGTTGCTCGCCCACTTGCGTAATGTGAAACCACCTCTTTGTAATAAGCAGTAGAGTTGGTTTTGCAGTATTTTTGCGCCTTCAATAGTGTGGTGGCCCGTAATGACGTCATCCATGTAAAACTGTGTTCTCAATGCCTTTTCAGCTTCCGGGTATGCCTGCCCCTCATCGCTGGCTAATTGTTGTAAAGTGCGCATGGCCAGGAAAGGCGCGGCTTTCATCCCGTAGGTGACAGTGGTAAGTTGCCATTCTCTTAGTGGTTCGTTTGGTGAAAAGCGCCAGATGATCTTTTGTAGAGATTGTTGATCTTGATGTAGGTAGATTGCTCTGAACATTTTTTCGATGTCCGCTGTTAGAGCGTACTTATAAGTTCGCCATGTAAGGATCAGCGTTAAAATGTCTTTTTGTAAGTTAGGGCCCTTCTCCATGAGATCGTTGAGGCTGTATTTTGAGGTAGAGGGCATTGAGGCATTGAAGACAGTTCTTAATTTGGTGGTCGTTGACCCTTCTTTTTGGACCCCATGGTGTGGTAGAAAGGCTTCAATTTGGTTATTGGCTGAGTTGGCGGCTGGAATCATATGGCCCATATCCATATATTCTTCTATGAATTGTTTGTAAAGTTTAGCGAAATTTTCCTTTTTTGCCATTTTCCTCTCTAGTTGTAGGAATTGGGAGACGGCTTGTGGTTTAGTTTTTCCGAGCTTTTCGCCAAAATCAGGTTTCAAGGGCATTTTGACGACGTACTGGCCCGTGTTCATTCGCTCTGTAGTTTCCACGTAGTTTTGTTCACAGAAGTCTTCTGCGTTAGTTTTTTCGCTCTGGGTAGAGATTTCTTCTGTTTCCCAGAACTTAGTTATGGAGTCTAGTTCGTTCAGTGTGACTAGACAGTTGAAAGTTTTGACGCTGCCGCTGAGAATCCACCCCAGCTTGGTATGCTGGGCTACCGGTGAGTTAAGGTCACGCCGTAGGACACCCTCATCGATAATTTTTGAGTAAATATCAGCGCCAAGTAAAATGTCGATTGGACCGGGCACGTTGTAATCCGGGTCAGCTAGTTTTAGGTTTTGTAGATAGTCCCATTTCGTAGTTTTTATTGTTGAGTTAGGTAAGTTATTTATAAGTTTTTTCATGATGAGAGCTTCAGTTTCGAATGTAAAATCGGAGTGGATTGATTTACATTCCAGTGTAAGTAGACCCTTGCAGTTACCGAGGGCTGCCCCGATGCCAGTGACCACGGCGCTCATTTTTCGACGTTGTAGTCTAAGTCGCTGTGCTGCGTTCTCAGTTATAAGGGTGACCTGAGAACCTTGGTCTAAAAGAGCGCGTAAAGTTATGTAGTCGCCTTCTAAGTTTTTCACCATTATTTGCACGGTTGTGAGTAAAACTTCTTGGTCTTCAGAGTTCACGCAGTGGCTGGCTCTCGAGTTTGATGGTACATGCGGCGGCATGTTAGTTGATTGCGAGTTATTTTGTTGGTCCACATGGAGTAGTGTGTGGTGACCTTTATTGCATAATTTACACGTTTTCTTCGAAGTGCATTGTTGTTCACCGTGGCTATACAAGCAATTTTTGCAAACACGTAGTTTTGCCGCAGTGTCGTTTCGCTCTTTCGCACTCATGCTTAGGAAGTTTTTGCAATACATCAAAACATGATCCTTATTGCAAAGTGGGCATATTTTGATAGCAGCATGGTATGACTTAGACCACTTATCTGACTTCTTAAAGTTCATCGACTTTTGTTCGCCTGATTTAAAGTTGAATCGTTGGTTTGGTTGAGTTGAAAACGAAGTAGTTTTTTGTTGATTTTGAGTTTGTTTTATAGCTTCAAAAGCCATAAACTTCGCTTCCAGAAAATCGATGAATTCTTGGAGGTCAGGTAGTTCCCGTGGGTTCGTCAGGTGTTGAATGTAGTCCGCATATGTAGTAGAATCGAGTTTCGGTAGGAGTAGGTGAACTAATAGCGGGTCCCACGTTTCTATACCGAGGCCCAAGCTGTGCAGTCCATTCAAACATTCTAATAAGGTGTCGTGTAGCTTCTTTATGTTTTGAGCCGACGGGATTTGAATGTTAGGTATGTTGAGAAGTGCGTTGACGTAGGACGAAAATAAAAGACGTTTATTTTCATAGCGATGCTGAATTATCTTCCAGGCTGCGTCATAGTTTTCAGCGCTGATAGAAAGATGTTGAATTAACTTCTCTGCTTCACCCTTGAGTTTAGTTTTAAGGTGCTGCATTTTTTGAGATTTAGTTAGTAGTGGGTTATGGTCGATAGTTTCAGTAAATAGGTCACGAAATGAAATCCATTGGTTGTAGTTACCGGAAAATTCAGGAATTTCCATTTTTGGTGTGGTTTTGTCGTAATGAGCACCGGTCCAAAGTCTCAAGTTTAGGTTCTTTTTTATGGCATCATATCTCGCCTCGTGTACTTTATATTCCTTTTTATAGTTTTCTCTATCTTCTCCCGTTAGTTCAAAGTCTATTTTCCAGTGAATTTTGTCTATTGCGTCCCATTTATTTTGTAGATTTTTAAGGTTGTCTTCCAATTCCCACTTTTCGATTATTTTATCATATTTGATTTTAGATGTAGCGTGTGCGAACGCGTTGAAGTTTTGTATTTGTTGTTTTAAGAGATTTTTTTGTTCTGGCGTAGGCCCTGCTGCAGCTGCTGCCGTTTCCTGTTGGTGCGATGACCTTCCAGGTTGCTCTTCGGGACGTTCAGCTGAAGGTGGAGCCGCATTTTCCAAAAGTTGAAGTTTCCTGGTTATGATATCCATTTTAGTTTGTTCGTACAATATTTTAGTTCGTTCAAAAGTGTTATCAGTAAAGTATTTATCAGTTTTGTCCGTGCTTTTGCACAGGACTCCGTTGTTGCTTTCAAACTCCGTCCAGAAGGCGTCTAAGTTATCAAGACGCTCAGTTAGGTAGCTAAGAGTTTTTCTCGACGAGCTGTCCTTCTTGTAGTTAGTCACCAGTCGAAAAATGTTGTCGAAACAATGTCCTTGCTTCTCCAAAAGTTTGTTAAATAGCTCAGCTGCCATTTGCTCCAAAGAAGGAGATTTTTCGGCGTTTTGTTCAGTTGACATGTTAAGTTAGGTAGTTTACCCAATCTGGTTCGTTAGTTGATTGAAGGCCGTAGGTTCCACAGTCTTCCGTTATCTCCAAGTCCTTGCCGTAGTAAGGGTCCTGAAGCAGTTATGTCAGTGCGTGCAAACACACTGTGATGACGTGCGACTTCTCAATACACTGGTGATATCCGCTGGTGGATGGCCAATGTACCGATCCGCAATCACAGTAGTTACACAACACTAACAGTTCACAAGATCGAAGGACCAAAAAGGTCGCTGGTTCATATCCGGCTCGAAGGACCAAAAAGGATGTACGAGCCAGAAGAGTTAGCCCGTACTCCTTTTAGTTAGTTGGTAGTTTGAGTGCACAAGTAAAAGTCAAAAGGCGTGTTGTCGCTTAAATGATTTATTGAACACTAATAATTTAATGCTACATTAGGCAAAAGTAGGGCGCCGCGTCGGCTAAATATTAATGTACGATCGGGCTCGTACAGTGACTATAAATTTTATTTTCCCACCCTTAGGATAAATCGGACTACTCTGTAAAAAGTTATGCGTGGTCATACATTACTATCAGTCAGTGAAGTTCAGTGAACAACCAATTATCCCCTGTTTTCCTACCCTTGGTGTTAGATTTTTTTTCCAAATTTATATGGGACCAATTTCGGGGTAAACCCTTTCCAATTAAAAAAGAATTATCAAAATCGGACTACTCTGTAAAAAGTTATAGTCATACAAAGTAGAAAAATCGTAAAATTTCACAACCACAGGCAGGATTCGAACCTGCGTCTTCTGCGTAAGTACCGCAGACGCTTTACCAACTAGGCTACACACAACACAGGAAGTGTCAAAATAAAAATCATTTTCAGTTATAGTCATACTTAAAAAAAAAAATATATATATATACATATATATATATACGCGTCGACTTGAGAACCGCCTCCGTTTTTTTTTCGTCTGTTGAAAAATAATTTCATTTTACCGTTACAGACTTTGTGTATACAACTGATGAGCCGCTAAAAAGCACAGCACAGATTCAGATAATAATTTATTCAATGTAGATTCTTTACAGAATACTTATTGAATGTCATGCAAAATACAATGCAAATGAAGCGAGTTTACGACAGAAGTAAAGCTGTGTCGGTGTTGAGCTGAACCAGTTGTGTTACTGACTGTACCTACATGTAATTACGTAGTACTTTGAAACCTCCTAAATAAGCCATCATTACGAACAAACACATCTAAAATTAAACAATTCGATACTATATCATTATTTTCTATGTTTTAGGAGTCAAACTATGATTACTATGAAGTTGAATATATTTGATTACTTTACAAAACTAAGAACGAAGTAACTTTAATATTCATCAATGTTGTGTTGCCCTTATTGGGTCATTTTTAGGGTTCCGTACCTCAATATAAAAAAACGGAACCCTTATAGGATCACTTTGTTGTCCGTCTGTCTGTCTGTCAAGACCCTTTTTCTCACGAACGAGAAGAGGTATCAAGTTGAAATTGATAACGTATAAGGTCCATAAACCACACAAGATCAGAAAATTTAAATTTTTTACAACGACGCAATCAAAAGATACGGCTTTTATGTCCTCATCTCCATACATTTGTGCAAAAAAGCAAAACCTACAGGGTACTTCCCGTTGACCTAAAATTATGAAATTTGGCAAGAAGCTAGGTCTCACGGTGCAAATAAAGGCAAATGTCTAAAATAATTAAATATTTAAATTTTTCTCACAACTAATAATAACCAATTAAGGTGACCTCCCGTTTCAAGAACTTTTCTATAACAGAGGGGTCAAGTTGGATGGTCGCGGAGTTTTTAAAATCAATCAGCAAAAGCTTTTAGTATATCATATGAAAGATAGGTACGGAACCGTTAAGGCGCGAGTCCAACTCGCACTTGGCCGGTTTTTTTTTTATTTAAAATGGGAAATACTAACTACTGATGTAGTCGTTGATGAGCCATGTCAGAGACCTTTGGCGGCTCAACAACTCTGACACCAGGGTTAGTAAGGTCGGTCATCGTCCTTGCAACCCACACGATATGATGATGTTATGGCCAGGAGCGATTATATTGCGAGGCTATTAAAATAAGGATTGGATTCAATCATATCTGACGAACAGAAAAGCTTGGCAACCTGCTTTTTAGGTGGGACTTTTTGAGAATATTAAATAAAACTGTTAACTTTAAGAGGCAATTCCAATCCTGTAATTACCTTATTTTATTTGTAGATATAATAGGGTGACTTTTAATTAGTTCTTTCTTGATAGCAAAAGATTTGCATGTACTCATGATGCTGAACAACGTTTCCCAAGAAACATAGGTCGTCTGCAGGGTTCACCGGAAACCAGCGTCGTGGCATGTGCCGCGACATTTGCTGAGTGAGGCCCTTTTTAACCAACGAAAAAAGAACGGAGGAGGTTCTCAAGTCGACGCGTATTTTTTTTTTATGTATGACCACGCATAACTTTTTACAGAGTAGTCCGATTTTGATAATTCTTTTTTTATTGAAACGGGTATACCCCGAAGTTGGTTCCATATAAATTTGGAAAAAAAAATCCAACCCTAAGGGTAGGAAAACGGGGGATGATTGATTGTTCACTGAACTTCACTGACTGATTGTAATGTATGACCACGCATAACTTTTTACAGAGTAGTCCGATTTACAGGGTGGGAAAATAAAATTTATAGTCACCAAAAATTGTTAAATAAAAACTGATTATTTAATCTTAATAACAAAGTTCTTAAACTAATGTAAGAATATCCGAGTAATTTTGAGGCGGCGCCAAACAACCAAAATAAATTAATTAATTACGTAAAGCGTGATGCACGGCGGCGGCGCCGACTCAAAATTACTCCGGGTATTCTCACATTAGTTTAAGAACTTTGTTATTAAGATTGAATAAAAAAGTTTAATTATTTCTTGCTTTTCAGTTTTTTCTGCGGTTCAATTTTTTGTTAAAAAGTTTTTATATTCACTGTGGTTGTCACAGCACTAGGCGTAGTGTTATGTTCTTTTTTTTGTATACCTTTTTTTTGTTATTGTTCTTCTCTTACCCAATTTATGATTTTTGTGTTGTGTTGTGACGTCTCAGTAATAATAAAGATTTCTGAAATACGAAAAACCAAATTTTACCTCCCATACAAAATGCTCTATCAGCTGATGCAGTTATTATGGGAGATCAAAACTTGATTTTCGTATTTCGACCTATGTTCCTTGGGGAAAGTTGTTCAGTATCATGAGTACATTCATACCTTTTTCTATCAAGAACTAATTTAAAGTCACCCTATACTTGTGTTACATCCTATTAGGTGTAATCTGTAAGTTACATTATTATGATCAAATAAAGAACATTGAAAACAAATAAAATTGTTATCTTGGAAATAGGACGCAAAACGTAACATAATTAAAAATTTTGAAGTAATTTTATTATAAAATTCACGCGAGTCGAGTTATTTATAACTAAATTATACTAAAAGTTTGTCCTCCTGCTGCTGGAGTAAAATTTAAAATTTTTGTTTTTTCAGTAGGAAGCTTGTTCGCGCACCAGTTAGTTTATTTTTTTGACTTTTTAGGGTTCCGTACCCAAGGAATGAAAAACGGGACCCTATTAATATGTCCCGTGTGGTGCCAGCAAAGAATAGTACCATCCCATACATACCCGTGGGTGTCGTAAGAGGCGACTAAGGGTTATACTCGTAAACTGGAGGATGGGCAGCAGCATCCTCCTATGTATCATACCATCTTACTTACTGCGGTCACCTACAACTTTACTGCGGTCCATGGTGCCAGCCGCTGACAAGCGAGGTGACTATGGTACTTCCTCTCCACATTATTCCAGCAAAAGCTAGATTTTTGGAGGGAGCTCCCTGTCCTGTAGTGGACATTTCATGGGATATTATGATGATTAATATGCCACCGAGGTCAGTCTTTTTTTTCTTGTCAATGGGATTACTCTTGACCTCGTTCTAGTCTTGAGGACAGAGACGAGGTCGACGATGGAAAAGCTTGCCCAGAAGAAGCCTATTCAGCCTGTCTGTCTGTCACCAGGCTGTATCTCATGAACCGTATTAGGTAGATAGTTAAAATTTTCACAGATTATGTATCTCTATTGCCACTATAACAACAAACAATAAAAAAAGAAAAAATAGGAGGCTTCCCTACTAAACACCTGGTCTTATGCGATTTTTTCTCGATTTTTTGTTTTAAATCTATCATATAAACAGGAACACTTACAAACTTGAAAAATGGTATGTTTATGGTGCATAAGCTTTTAATTAACATTAATTTAATAAAAACTGGTTAAGTGCGAGTCGGACTCGGGCGCATTTCATACAATTCTGCGTAATTGCGCGTCCAAAACTAACAATAAAATGCTATTTTTATCTTAGTGGTACGGAACTCTCCGTGTGCGAGTCCGACTCGCACTTGGCTGATTTTTGACTCTGTGTTACTTTGCTCCTTTTTAGAGTTCCAAAAACCCAAAGAGTGAAAAACGGGATCCTATTAAGGGGCTTATAAGAGCTAAATACGCTTCACTTGAGCAGGTTTTTAAAGAAAAGTGATGAATGTATGGCCGTGAAAAAAAATAATGTGATAATGAAGTATTTTTACAATAATATGGCCTACTCTGAAACACGATTAAATATATTTTGTACGCCATAAAAAAATCCAAAGTTACCTCTGCTTTTTGCTTTTAAAATATTTTTCTTAAGTACTTACCCATTAATCTATGATGCCAAAACTGTTTTATAATTAATATTATGGGTACAGATATTGAGAAAAATGCAAAAATGAGCGAAAAACGCAAAACAGCGCGAATCCGCTCCGTTCTAGCACGCGCATTCTGCCCTTTGTTAGAAAGGGAGGTAATTCAGCTCTTATCAGCCCCTTAATATGTCTCCGACGTCTATCTGTCTGTCAGCGGGCTGTATCTCATGAAGCGTAATAGGTAGACAGTTGAAATTTTCACAAATTATGTATTTCTGTTGCAGCCTTTATTTTTCTGTGGTTGCAGCTATGACAACATATACTAAAAATGAAAATAAAAAAAATAAGTGTGCACTCCCACCAAAAACGTGTTCTTTAAGCGATGTTTGCTCAATTTTTGTTTTCGCTCTATCGTAAAAACAGGAACACTTACGTGATAATTGGTACGTTTATAGTGCATAAGCTATAGAATAACAAAAAATAATAAAAAATTGGTCAAGAGCGTGTCGGACGCGAGCGAATTTAATACGCTTCTGCGTGAATGCACGTCCATAATTAAGACGCTATTTTTATTATAGTGACACGGAACCCTTGCTGCGCGAGTCTCACTCACACTTGGCCTTTTTTTTTTAGGTTGAGTATGGAGGGAAACTTGACCCATCCGAAGACTAGTCAAAAGATGGCTCCTTTCTTAAGATGCAGATTAGTGGTAGAGTTTGGCGATACTGTCATATTACTAAAAGCTTTTTAAATTATATCTTAGGCTTAAGTATATTTAAAGTTGGATTTTGAGTATGGCGGGAAACATGACCTACCAAGAAGTAACCAATGATGTTTTTTACATTAAAATACAAATTAATAGTACCTTTTTAAGTTGCATCTTAAGTATGGCAGGAAACATGACCCACCCGAAGAGTAGACCGAAGATGGCCGCTCCGCCTGCTCCGGCGGCTACCTTCAGATGCTTAGGTAGATGCATCTTGAAGCTGTCAAACAAAATAGTAAGTATAAAAGTAGTAAGTACTAGTAATAGGAGTAAGTATCTAGAATAAGTATCTATTATCTTAAAGGGAAAATAATATTGTTTACGGAATCGCGTAAAGTAGTCAACGTTATTACAACCGTGAAATATTTTGGGATATGACAGAAAGTGGAACTTTGTATAAAGTTAACGAAAGACAGACTTTCTTTCAGACCCATCATCATCATAACAACCCATGTAACGTCCACTGCAAGACAGGGAGCTCGTTGAGAACTCCAGCAAATACGCATGGTACTTTGAAGGGGATTTACCACAGTCACCACGATGTTAAGCATTGCGGCTGTTGACCACTGTTGTTGGTGACCGCAGTATGTAAGATGTTACGATACACAGAAAGATGATGCTGCCCAACCACCGTTTAAGCCCTTAGATGCCTCTTACGACACCCACGGGTAGAGATGGGTTGGTACTATTTTTTGCCGGCATCACACGGACGAGTAGACTTGTTATTCATTAATATATAGGGTGACTTTTGATTAGTTCTTTATAGCTAAAGGTATGCATCTACTCATGATACTGAACAACTTTTCCCAAGGAACATAGGTCGAAATACGAAAAACCTAATTTTACCTCCCATACAAAATGCGCTATCCTATCAGCTGATGTAGTTTCTATGGGAGGTCAAAACTTGATTTTCGTATTTCGACCTGTGGTCCTTGGGGAAAGTTGTTTTGTATCATGAGTACATTCATACATTTTTCTATCAAGAACTAATTAAAAGTCACCCTATATAAATATTAAAGGGAAAACAAAATTGTTTACAGATCCGGAAACGAAGGGCAGTCGACGATATTACAACCGTGAAATGTTTTGGGGAATGACTGAAAGTGAAACTTAGTATAAAACTGGCGAAAGAAACACTTTCTTTCAGACTAACTGGACCAAATAGCTCACATGATTTAATGAAAATAAAGCCAAAGAATTTAAAACTTTCATCAAATTTCTTTAATTAAACCTTCCATTTAGTTTCTTTAAGAAAATAAGCCATTAAAAATGTCTCTTGAGAGGAAAACTTGTTATTATGCAATAACTTTCGTATTATTATATTCATTGACATAAGAAAAACCGCTCCGCGTCTATGCGCGTATTTCCATAATCTTTGGTTTGGACAAAGAATTATTTAGTCAAAAAGGTTGTTCAGATTGATTGTTATAGATCAATTTCGGAAAATGAGAATTTTATTCTGATAAAACCTGTAATTTTTGCAATACCGGCCACACTGGCGCATGGCGGACAAAGTCCGTGACTGCCCGGCTCTGGTCTGCTAAGCATCTTAGTTGTTGTTTGACTATAGCTATGACAAGAAGAAGAACACCCAAAAGAAGAAAACCTCCATAGATGTGCGGATTTAGTTCAACTAGAGCCAAGTTACAGAAATCGGAAATTAAATTCTCGTGCGCACTCTGGTTGGCCTTGCAGTTGGTCGCAACTCCGTATGCTTCCATAAATCTGAGTGGCTTTAACCGTCTTCAAGGCATAAAGTACTCTCTGAGGCATTCCTACTTTAGCTGGAAAGACGAAACGCAATTCTAACATTTCTAGTAGGTTTGGTACAAAGTGGTAAACTCTAAACCTTGTGGGGAAATAACGGGGACAATTGCAACTGCAGAATTTGAAAATGGAAGCTCTGAAACTCACGCGTTTCTCCTAAAACATTGTCATCATCTGCTTTTTTTTGTCATCATTTAATTTTACAAAAAATATCTCGGGAAAATTTAAATTATCGATTCATACTCAGATCATACAACAAGGTTCAAGAAACAGATCGTACAACGAAAAAATAATATAAAAAAAATATAATAACACACAGACTTAACGTAGCAAATCATCATCATATCGAGTGGGTTGCAAGGTCGATGACCGACCTCACAAGCCCTGGTGTAAGAGTTGTTCAGCCGCCAAAGGCCTCTGACATGGCTCATTAACGACTACATCCGTAGATAGTAGTCGGGACCAATGACTTTATGTGATCCGTTTTCCATACAAAATTTCAAATGACTTGCATTCTTACGCGGGACATAAAATTCTGTTGAAAAACGAACGAATACTGCTATTTTTAGGTTTATTTTTCGCCGATTAACACAAAAATACAGCTAATGTACTGAAAGTACTAGTTTTTGTTAGCAATTTTTGGTTCAATTGTGGGCGTGCGGTCAAAACTGTACGGTTGTGCTTTGTGTGCATGAGTGAGTGATCGTACTCATGTAAATCACGGACTGACAAGAGTAATTGACTTTAGTGGACATATGGAGATATTTTTTTATCGAAATTGTTGTTAGGCGTTGACGTTGCGCCATGAAATTTACGCTAATCAACTTTTTGCACATATGTAGTTGGTAATTATTGCATTATAAAATAAAACCTTATATTTGCAGCAGTGGCTCCAACTAGTTGCATTCAGCCGACTTAGCACGCTCCAGTTGTCAGTATATCTAGGCCCATAGACTAAAGACTTTAAGCATGGTCACGTTGTTTTGACAGCCGAGCAGTGCGACACATTTTTAAAGACAAGGATGGCTACATGTATGAGTGTATAAAGCTATCTCTGTCTAAAATATCAAAAACGTAATTTGTAAATTTGCTAAGCATTTTCCTCCACTGACATTTTTTCGCGCTTGGAAGTGATAGATTAGATGACATAATTCCCCAATTAAATTGACATTTCTCCGAGACATATTTTCTCTCGGGGAGCGTGCTAAGCAGGCAGGTCTAAGCTGGCCGTCACAGATCACCTTTATGTGACTTCCGAAGCACGGAATCATCTAACTTTTCAGACAATCAGGTGATTCATACTGTAATGTCCTAACCGAACTGGGGAGGTAACACATCGGGATTATGGTTTTGACAGTGTCCCCACCGGGATTCGAGCCCAGAACCTCAGGACCGAGAGCCGAGCGCTCTAACCACTAGACTATGGAGGCTGTTACAAATTAAAACTAGAGATTGAGTCCATGACCTATTAGTTAGGGTGATGACGGTCAAATTTCTATATCATTTGCTCATGTCTGCCTCTTTGTCTGATGATAAGAAGCATCCTCTAAAAGCTACAAAAAATATTGGCAGACATCCACACCCCTGCGTTTTGAGGAATTAAGTTTTAACAATTTTAACAACTTTAACAACCCCAGAAAAATGGTCTGCCACCATAATAGCCCTGCGGTGTAAAGTTATAGCGCTTCAAAATGCAAAAAATCACTACTTCGTCCTGTGATAATTCAGAGCCCTGCATGTCTGCCTCTTCGATTTTCTACATCTTCAGAAGTACTTTAAACAGCAGCCACAAAGGCAGACCAAAAACACATTATTTAGTATCTTACTTTTATTTTTTTTGCTATAACTTAAAAACGAAGCGACGCACAGAAAAACTTGTTAGGACCAAACCGATTCGTATTGAGCTAATCTATCATCCCTATTAATATGAATCATGAGCAAATCATATACCCAAATTGCAGCCAGCACCCTAACTATATCTTCTTTGTCTAAAATAAAGTATCAATTTTGTACCTTTTCTCGGAAAATTACTTCCTTTGATTTCTGCCCTTGCGTAGAAGCGGAAATTTCCCCACCCGTCTGCCAGGTCACTGATGATTACTTCGACTAAAGACATTAGATTATATGTGTCGTGGACTTCGCGCAATCGATGCGCTTATTGCAACCGTTCACACGGCTCATTAAAGGTCATATGGCTGTACAATCAAGTACACGTTAAGGTAAGCAGTTAGATGTCGAGTAGTCACATCCAGGCTCACCAAATGGCCTCTAGCTATGCTTCACGAGCACTATCTAAGATAGTAGAGAATGGGGGCAAGACAACCTACTTTTTTACACACGACGGAACGGAGGTGGTATGTGCGTTTGGGGTTAGAGGTTGTTTGTGTGTGTATGTTTGTATGTCTGTTACCATTTTCCAGCTAAACTACTGAACCGATTTCGATGCGGTTTTTTGCATTTAATGGCTGCTGTTTCAGAGCAGGTTGTTAGATATATTTTACGGTTGTAGACTACCAGGGGGCACTGCAGCGGCCAGAATGGGTGGAGACAAAAATATATTTTCTCGTCTACCCTATAGTGCGGGGTGTCATTAGAGTTCTTTTAAAAATATTGTTAGTTTTTTAAAATAATTTTTCGATTAAGGGATATGTTCGTGAAATATCTAGCTTTAAAGCGCAGGCGTGGGTTTTTCAACATTTTTAATTTTATTCGCTTGTTGGTGGGATTTTTTTGAGAAATTTGTTTTCTTGAAAAACATACGCAGCTTTTAAAAACGTAAATTAAAGTTATTCAAAATTATGCGAAACCACACGTCCTTGGGATTTCTTTACTACTATTATGAGAAGTTTCTTCTTATTAAATTTACATACATACATAATGTCACGCCTTGTTCTCGTCGGGGTAGGCAGAGACCATGCACAGTCCTCCACCTGCTACGATCTTGACATACTTCTTTTTTATTAAATTTATTGAATGAAATACCTCCATGGTTTCTAAATCTTTCCATAACCATCGAGATTGCAATAACTTTTCAAACACTTCGATTTCATTTACGTGTAAGCAAAAATAATAAATCTTACATAGGTAGCAAAATGCAAAACAATGTTTTAGGATTATTGATGATCCTTTGTCGTTTTTACGATGGTGATGGAGCAGCTACGAAGTCAATTGAGGAGTTGTTCTACGATCACGAGGACGAGAAGAACTCCATGATTGCCATATCGTCTAAAAGTGAGTTTGTTTTCTTTCCTTACAAGCCAAAATGTTGCTCAGAAAAACATGTCTGGGAAATGAAATGAAGATTGTTAGAAATAACGTTGGTCTCTTAGAGAAAAAATATTCATGAAGAAGTTGCCATATGCGAACAACACGAACTCTCGCGCAAAGCCCAGAAGGGAGTACGCAAAAAGTACTGACATTTTTGAATTTGGCACAGAGAGAGCTACTTTCTTCCGGGTTTTGGAAGGGAAATGGTTCACATATGGTAGATTAGATTATGGCATTTGGTTTGTTTTATCAGCATCCTCTAAGACAACCCTCAGAATTTTGAATACCTATCATCACTCTTGAAGTTGATTATGAAGGTCAGGTGAGGTAATAGCCCTAGTGTTGAATCTTGCACCCAGGAAACCCTTTTTCTGAGTCATACTTCGACGACCAGGCTGAAAATGAAACCAATTTTTCGTCTTCTTTTCCAGTTGACACTGAAGAAATGTACGAAGACTTCTACGATGAGCTGGACAACTGGATGACGGTATCCAATTCTATGAACATCATATTCTTCGGACCTCCCATATCCTTCATGAGGCTTGATACAGAGTCTATTTTGCATCTTTTAGTGCATACCAAGCAGCATCTAGTGCCTATAAGCAAGGCTTTACTTGCTTGGGATATTGTCACAGGTACTTCTATTCTGTGATTAATTTCAGTAATATATTATGACAAAAATAGATGATCTCCATATCATATTGATGGTGAAATTGATGGACGACCTCACAAATCCTGTTATCAATCACAGTTTTTGAGACACCCAAGGCCTAACAATTCTTCGGCTTAACATGCCTTCTGAATCATGTATATCTTCCTTTTCGGACAATCAAGTGATTCATCCTGCAATGTCCTGATCGAACCGGGGATGTCGCCCAAAGTGATATTTGATTGACAGTGTCCCCACCGGGAATTGAACCCAGAACCTCTGATTCGAGAGGCGAACGATCTAACCACAAGAATAAAGAGGATGTCAATATAGAGGAGTACACCCAGTTGCTACTCAGTAGAAACACTTTGGACCTTATGGCATGGTAATAGAGTTGCAAATGTTTCCACTGACATGCTGTAAGGAGACTAAGTAAAGCGAAAAGAATGGGTCAGGGTTGTAGTTAGTGTACTGAGGTGGTATAATGTCTGCTCCTCAAGGAAACAGGCTGGTGTATTCAGGTGTGCATGCATCTTTCGCCAGAAGACGTAAAGTGAGCAGATACTAACAAGGTGGGCTGTTGGTCTTCCGTAGGTCGGGGGAACACACACGGATCAATTGTTATAAATATCTTTAAAAGGGGTCTTCGTGTACCAATTAATGTTTTTTGTCAATGATGATGATGGACAAATTATTGGGTCTAAACCAGAGAAACCTAACAAACCTAATGTAATGATGACTAAAGCCGAAGTGTTTTTCAAGTTGAGCCCATTTGGTTGCCAGTGATCAGTTGTACCATTATCATGCGTCGTCTTTCCATCCCTTATCCAAGATGCTTTAAAAAATTGTGTATCTTTTTGCAGACGGCAAAACGGCAGCTTTTCTCCAGGGTCGTGAACTTTTAGCCTTTGGATCTCTTTTGAATGTGGTTCCAGAAGAGGATCTATATTACACCAACTTTGGAGATCGTTCTGTTCTTAAATATTTCTCCAACTATCGATCTAAAATATCTGCTCGTAAGGTATAATTTTCCATGTCCTTTATATGAAGGTAGTAAAGTCAAACGACGGTCTTTATTGTAAGTGGTTACCTACGTGTATCAGAGTGGCTTTGGTCAGGTATCCTTGCGATTTTGGAGCAGTCGATGTATAATTATATTGATTCAACAACACAGCGTACCACGTCAGAAATTTTAATTTAAACTTATTACATCAGTTATAAAATAAAGAAATGCGGACATTAGATTATCACACATAGAGTACTCACTTCACTTCACTTTCACTTTTTAAAAAATTTTGGCAATAGAGAACTCTGGTTCTGGTAAAGAAGAGAGTGAAGCGTTAAACAGTGATGTACGATGTCAAAAAAAAAACCTAGAGCGGCATTAAGTTGCCATTGTGAATAAATAAGTAAAGCCAGTTTATGGGCCATAGACGTTCCAACAACAGAAGAAAGCCCTCTATCTCTTGTTACCCAGGGAGAAGGTAACGTGTCTGCCATTTGCATTTGCAACCAATGATATTTTATTTATTAATTTCCTTTCCGTAAATAACTGGCCTGAAAAAGCGCGACATGCGGACTTGTCAAAAATATTAATTTATAGGGTGTAAGGGACAGCCTTCTGAATAATGAAAGGGCATAATCAGTCAACGTAACTGAACAACTTTCAGCGAATAAAACTTTCAGGAAATGAAAAAAAAAATCGGCCTCTCCATACAAACTGTCCAATCAAGTTTACAATTTTGTATGGAGAGGCCGATTTTTTTTTCATTTCCTGAAAGTTTTATTCGCAGAAAGTTGTTCAGTTACGTTGACTGATCATGCCCTTTCAGTATTCGGAAGGCTGTCTCTTATACCCTTTATTAATAAGCAGTTAATAAATTTGTTATTTCCAGATAGGAATACTAGTAGCGTCTTACAAAAGATTTTTCGGTAACGAGTGGCACAAAAATGGCACCTATCTGAATGACTTGGGTTATCTCTTGTGCGGGTTTCCACCCTCAGATTTTTTGAAGATTACCCCCGATGTGTTCAGGGAGATCACTGTGGAGACGCTGAATAAGGTGTACCATTGCTCTAATAAGCAGACGAGGGTAAGAGCTTTGAGTTCGTTCAATTATTGTCAGACCCATCTCACAAAATGTCTGAGAAATAATTTATTTCTATAATTTACATCAATTTTTAGGGATCCGTACCCAAAAGGTCTCTATCATTTGTCTGTCTGTCTGTCCTTTTGGAGCCGGAATAGGTAAGAATGAAAAAAAAAATAGTACAGTTGCACTGCACTTACTTTCTCGCGCTATGCTTAAGTAAAGAAGTACCAACATCAAACTTAAATTTGTTATTCCATACAAGTAGTTTGGAATCACAACACACAAGGTGTAAAAATTTGAAAGAACTTTTTTCTGTATTTTTTCTCGTATTTTTTTTCACCAGCTGATTGCGCATTAAAGTTAAAAATTATGGGTTTCCATACAAAAACTTATATTTTGAGGTTTTTCGTTTCAGCTCTGTCGTACAAACCTTAGGTAACAACGGTGACACCATAGGTTAACATGTGAAACGCATTATTATTGTAGTGTATAAGGTAAAGAACAGTAAACAATAATAATAGTGGTCAATTGCGAGTCGCGTAGGTAATATTATACCTAATTTATATTCTTTGTAAAGAATACCGTGTTTCAAATAACTCACAGCGCCATCTGTAGAACTATTTTCAACTAATCTTCCAATCTGCTCATGTCTGTCTGTTTTCAGATCATGTACAACCACGCAATCCACCGAGAGTCTTACGGACGCCCCTACAAGTGGTCTTCTCATGAAATTGGCCGATTGGGAATGTTGTTGACTTGTAAGTTGTTTCCATCCTTGGTTTCTATACTGGTCTTGAAAACTTAAAAACCGTCTTTACTATTATTGTGTATGCAAAATTGTTTCTGAAAATGTTGCTAACTGCCACGCCAATAGCTTGCTATTTCCTACTTTCAGTCACTACCTACCTTTTAGAAATTCGTCTCTCTAGGCTTATTACGTTCAATACAGAGTCGGCTACCTTAAGTTAATGAGAATGACTGCCATCTAGCATCTGCAACTCAGAGGGAAAACCAAACTGGTTCCAAGATTATGCTTTGACAGTTTAGTGGCCAACTTAGCTGTCAGGAAGCTGCCAAATGATTTCTAAGTTAACACAATGGCTTCTGTCAGTGATAGGAACTGAGACCATTGGCTTTACTTTTCTTTCGAAGTATCTAGGTTTTGACACCGTCTGATGATGCATAACTTTCATTATCTGAAAAACAGAGCAACCATTCCATGCCCATGAGGGCTTCATTTTAGTTTCTTTTTGCAGTGGTACCAAAAGAAGACATCCCATCAATCCAGTTGGAAGCGATTACAGCAATCAGTTCTGAAGTGATGAAAGCAATAGACCAGGAAAAGCTGGAATACTTCACGAAGCAGCAGATATTCCGGATGAACAACCGCGCAAGGAGGATGTTCATTCTGAGGATGCAGCTGAAGAACAGTCTGACAGTTGGCCAGTTGGCTAAGGTGGCTGTTAAGAAATCGCCTAAAAGCCCGTCGTGAAAGCCCGTCTGCACGCGTTACAAGTCACTGGGTTTGTAACGCGTTCGTGACTTGTCACTCACGACTGAGATTTTGAGAAATTGAGTTGCAGTTTTTGATAACGAATTTCTCTTTCACAGACCAATGGACGTCCTCCGGGCTAGCGAAAGACGCAATTGAAATTTTGTGACTTAGTGCAGATGTTTTAAGATGTCATTAATTTATCATAGAAAATAACAATAAAGAAAAATAAAAATTCGTAGAGTGGTCAATCAGTAATCCTACCTTATCGCAAATTAAAAAAGTATACAGCACAAAAGTATACGGCACGTTTTGTACAGTCGGTATATACAGTTTTTTTTCTTCATCGAGTACCAAGTGAGTACAAAGTACTTTGTTAGTTTTAATCCCATTAATTCAAAGTAGAAAATATCTTAAGATATTAGAATTGAGGAGCTAGTTTTTTTTTAATTTTACAAACCACAATTAATTTAATAAAATTGCATTGCAATAAGTCATACTTAATCAATTAATATTAAACTAATTTTAAACTAATTATAAACTTATAAACTAATTTAAATATTCCAATTTTAGGGCAACCATAACTCTACTCTAAAATAAAGTCCAAACATACACAAATAACTAAATTAAATCACAAAGTAAATATTAAAGGTAAATTCTCAATATGAATTTGCAAAATATCAATTTAATATGTTATAATATTCTTGTCTCAAAAAAAAATTATAAATTGTTTATCTTATAATTAACATTAGCACAGTTTTTATTTCACGGTTCAAGCGTTTTTTTTTCTTCATATAAGTAACCGCCATGTTAGGCATTAATAGGCATGCTATTACCGTTAGCGCGCTTTTGCTAGGTCTGTGGCTATTACAGTAATTACTGGTATTTTATTTAGGTAGCATCAGGTGACAGTTATTTCTTAAATTACGTATTCTATTCTGTTTTATATCACTTCATGTCAAAGTCTTTTCATTTTAAAATTTAATTTTAATTATAAAGGGTGGCAATACCCCAAATGGCATGTTTCATCTATTATTCTGACCGATACTTTTTATGAAGATTCAGAAGGAATATATGTGTCGCAGGCATATCGTATAATTCGTCATATCACAGTTTGCGTTGGCATTCTACAATATCCGAAAACATTTTAATTCGGCATTTTACATAATGCCGCGGCATTTCACAAAACGGCGCGTAATTCGTTTCTGGCACTCGCCTGCCGCTGCCGCGGCACGCTCTCTTCGCTCGGTCGGCTCGTGCGTTGTGGTTGCAAGATAACCTAACCCAACCTAACCGATCCTTGCTCGGGATCGGCTAGGTTGCATTGAATAAACGGAGAGCCAACCAAGATCAATTTTCGCTTGTTTGGCATTTTGTGATTAAATTGAAAAAGATATTGAAAAATTTAATAAAGCGTCTTAGTTAATTGAAATTTATGATCTTTAATTCAATAATCAAATTGATACAATCCAATAAGGTCTTTGCAAGTTCAAATAGAGTAAAGAAACTATTCAAACTATTAAATAAATAATAATAATAAAATGTTTATAGCCAAAAAAGCCACAGTACAATAGTACTTAAACTAACTCATTAAAGTTCTAAACTTTGAAAATCTTGATTGAATCAGCAAATATTTTTTTTCAGTGTGGGTTTACCGTGGCTAACGAACCTAAAATGCACCAGTGATCTAAACCTGTTTACAATCTGCCGGCGCCATTTTACAATTTGCCGACCGTTTACAGTTTGCCCGCCGTTTGTTAACGGCGAATTGTACAGTTAACGACAGATCAAGCTTGACACACGCAGTGCGACTTTAGCCCATACGAGTACGTCTGATGAAATAAGAACAGTGCAAAGTCCAAAGTGTCAAGCTTGATGTGCTCTTGACTGTACGATTTGCCTGTGACCACAGATAATATAATACTATCTGCGACATATGTCCTAACTGTTGCCCGCGACTTTGTCCATGCGGAATTCTATCTGTCTATACATCCGTCTTTCTGTCCGTCTGTCCGTCCATCCACCTGTCCGTCCGTCTTTCCGTACGTCTGTCCGTCGGTAGATCGTCAGTCCGTCCATCCGTTCATCCATCCATCCATCCGTCCAACCGTCCGCCGGTCCACCCGTCCGTATACAACGTGTTAAAGGAATAAGCGAAACTGAGAAAATAGTTTGTTCAGAATCGAGAGAAGAATCAATTCCACGGGTTTTTTATAGGGGTAATTTAATTTAATTTTTATTATTTAAATCTTTGACGCTTCTATTCATAATATTTCTGTGGATACGCGCGCTGGCGGCCCCGCGCGGTTCATGAGCGGTGAGGAGGGGAGGGAAGTATGCGTGGAGTGCGCGGACTAGAACAACGATGAAACTAGAACAGTGATGAAACTTTAAAATAACTATATCTAGTTAAAAAAAACTTTCTTTCAGTATTTTTTACGGTAACGGATTTGATTCACTTTGATTGCGAGGAAATAAAACGTAAAAGTACTCTCTAAATGTAACTGAAGTATGAGTTGTTCTGCTTTAGTGAAGAATATGGTGACGCGCACGCGGAGCGGGGGGGGGGGGTTGGGGGCAGCACGCCCGCGCGCAGCAGCGTATATCCACCAAAAAAGCACTTTAAGAGCATGAGAAGTGAAAATTCGTATTTCCGTTTTTTTTTTAACATTTCTTAAAAGTAGCGCGTTTCAAAAAACCTTACAGCACCATTTGTTAGTTGGCTTTGGTTACCATATACTTTCCAAACAGGAAAAGCTTTGAAAATAATTTTTTATAACTATTTTTTAGTTTGGCGGAACTTGTTTGTAAACTTTAAACTGTTTTTGATGTGAAATAAACGTTTTTTAGGGTTCCGTACCTCAAAAGAAAAAAACGGAACCCTTATAGGATCACTTTGTTGTCCGTCTGTCTGTCTGTCTGTCAAGACCCTTTTTCTCACGAATGAGAACAGGTATGAAGTTGAAATTGATAACGAATGTTAAGGTCCATGAACCACACAAGATCTGAAAATTTAATTTTTTTACGACGACGCAATCAAAAGATATGGCTTTTTATGTCTTCATCTCCATACATTTATGCAAAAATGGAAAACCTACAGGGTACTTCCCGTTGACCTAAAATTATGAAATTTGGCAAGAAGCTAGGTCTCACAGTAAATATTTAAATTTTTCTTACAACTAATAGTAACCAATTGAGGTGAGCTGCCGTTTCAAGAACTTTTCTATAAAAGAGGGGTCAAGTCGGATGGTCGCGGAGTTTTTAAAATCAAAGAGCAAAAGCTTTTAATATTTCATATGGAAGATAGGTACGGAACCCTTAGGGCGCGAGTCCGACTCGCACTCGCACTTGGCCGGTTTTTTATTTTATTTCTTATAACACTTCCTATGTTCGGATAAATTTACAAAGTAGATAATCGCAAAATTTCACAACCACAGGCAGGATTCGAACCTGCGTCTTCTGCGTTTTTCAATTGTACGTAGTGTTAGCAATTTTCAACTTGAAATCTGTCTGCAATGATGGACTAGTTGAGCTAGTACAGCAAATGCTTACTAGGTGGCAGCAAAAACGCAACGTTAAAATGCGTATAGAGGTCGCAGTTTTTAGAACATCAGGCAGGATCACAGTAGCCCAGATGGCAAAGCATCTGCAGTATGAAAGACTCACTTGATTGCCTTAGAAAGAGCTCAACGTGGAGTTCTGAAAGTAATGTTAAAAAAACCATTTAGGTTCCCCACTAACACTTTGTATCAAGAGGCTCAGGTTTTGCGGGTTCGGCAGCTGTACATCGCTAAAGCATCCCTTAGCCTTCACAGCCAAGTTCTCAAATTGGATGAGTACCCCGTCTTATTGCAGAAACGCGTCTTTAAAATACCAATTCCAGCAGCTAAAACTACTTTCGCTAGAAGATTTCCTACTTACGCTTATTCTGCAATTTATAACCAAATTATCAAATTTTGCGACATAAAAAAATCGACAGTATTGGAAGCTAAAACCATAATTCAAAATTGGCTTAGCACTTTAGATTATCAACAAACAGAATTAATTATACCTTTTAGACAATAATATTTCGGTAGTATAGTAGTATATGCACTAGGTAATAAATAAATTCTTAAATTAATTTGAATAGCAGCTACAACGCACTTTGTTAGATTTAATTACTATTATTTTCCTTTTAAGTTATCACTTTAAGCTATATAGACAACTCGGTAACCAAATGTACATAGGTTTCCCAAGATACAGGCTTCGCCTAGTTTGGGGACCACTGGTAATGATTGTATCAACCTAGACGTAAGTTTCGCTTTAAGAATATAAATGTATTAATTTTTAGAGTTAGTATCCTATGTCTAAGTTGTAATTCTGTTTTTAATAAAGTATTATTATTATTGTAGTCTCTGGCTGGAGTTCACGGGCCGAAACCCGGGCCTTAGGCTTGCGTGGGGACATGGGTCCAACACGTAGAGGCCGTTTGAGACACTAATCTAAATTGTGAGATGGAACTGACCTTTCGGGTCTTACCTCTAAGTACACCCACCCATAAAATGCATCAGAGGTAATACCCGATGGGTGTAGTAAACTATTGCAATATAAAGGAAACTAACGTTACTAGGGTTATGGAGGAGGGGCTATGGATTGGAGTACTGGGCTATGGGATGAGATAACGGACGCCTGCTGTATCAATATCTCACAAATTGAAAGCTAAGCAGACGGTGACTTGCCGGTAACTAAATGGGCCCCCAAAATAGTGGCGCATGCCTTGGGCGCAACATTGGTGTTACCAGCTGTGGAGTGTCGAGAGGTGCGGCCCCGATTTCACCATCACGGGCGGTTCACCTGGTGCGGGTCGGCGCCCGGAGCGGGCTTCCTCGTTATTACGCCATTAGACACTTCCACTCCCGAGCATATAGCTCTTGCGACTCCACTCTAGCCGGCCGGTGAAGGCAAGCTAGAGGCGGGTGCCTTGTAGGACCCAGGAGTACTCAGGTCCGTGGTGTCGCCACTCACCAACAGCTCGCCACAAGCTGCCCTGCGGGTAGCTAAGGGTGTATTGAGAGGTGTGCACCGGTTTCACCATCGCGGGTGACTAAACGCCCCCCGGAGCGGGTTTCCCCGTTATTACGCAGATTGAGCACTTCCACCCTTCGAGTTAAAACTCTTGCGCCTCCACTCTGGCCAGCCGGCGAAGGCAAGCCAGAGGCGGGCTCCCATAAAGGGCCACCCAGGAGTACTCGGGTCCGTGGTGTCGCCACACACCAACAGCTTGCCAAAGCTGCCCTGCGGTTGGGTTATTATTATTATTATTATATTATTATAGTATTGACGTAGAAGACGCAGGTTCGAATCCTGTATATAGTTGTGAAATTTAGGGATTTTCTACTTTGTAGGAAAATATTTCTTTTTTTGAAGAGTAGCAAGTTAGTCTGTTCTGTTACAGACTGCCTCTGTTATCTTACTTGTGTTTCTAGGTACGCCCCAGAGATAATTATGCCTTTTAAATTTTATATTCATTTTTTTTTTAATTTAAATTTCAGTGCATTCATGAGAAGCCTGTGAGGAAGATCACACCGAGTCCTGAACGTCATGTTTACGCCTTAAGCCTTAAGGCATTTCCTTGAAACGTTACAAAAACGTTTCCTTAAGGCTTAAGGAAATGTTTTTGGTAATATCGTGCTAATTACCACGATCACTAGTATCTGGATCTTTTTTTTTAGTCAAGCTTGCAATGGTTCTGTTCCTGAAAAAAATCTGGTGTCATCTACATACCGATACGATATACCATGTCTAATATTAAATGATAAATCGTTAACAAAGAAATGTATAGTACCTAGTGGTCCGAAACTGATCCCTGCGGTACGCCCTAGATTATTTGGAGTCTTTCTGAAGTTACACTTTTTTTTCTATTTAATATATTTTTGACAATCTGTTGAATATGATGATTAGGACGGTATACCAAACCTTTATCACATCACATCTTTAGGACGATACGCCAAACCTTATGCTATGACATAAAACAACATGAGCCCTAAAGATTTTAACCATCGATTCTGATGTCAAATTATGGTAAAAAAAGAACGGGGTGCACTCCGGGAGTGCCGGCAGAAGTGAAGTGTCACTGAATAAAAAACCGTATTGTAATAAAAATACGGTTGACAGTTGAAGCTTTTTCGATCAGCCTACAGATCTGACGCGACATCTGACGCGAGTTTAACATTTTTTACCCATCTAAAAAAAGTGTCAAGCGCCGCTAAAGAAGTTTTCACTTCAAAATATGTAGTCTGGAAACGCTTACTTTTCATATTATTTAGTTTTATTTTTCAAGATGAAGAATCTCTAAAGTAGTAAATTGCGTTTCACAACCACAGGCAGGATTCGAATCAGCGTTTTCTCCGTGAATAAAGGAGAGGCTTTACAAACTACGCTACCGTGGTCCTGCCTGATGTTGTGAAAGTTACTACTTCTATACGCATTTCAACGTTGCATTTGTGCTGCCACCTAGTAAACATTTTCTGTATTAGCTCGACTAGTCCATCATTGAAGATATATTATAAGTCAAAAACTGGTAACACTACGTTTAATTAAAAAGTGATTTTTATTTTAACACTGAAGCCCTCAAAGTCAACACAATAAAGGCCATCCCTCAAATTCAGCAGGATCTATGCGGTAGAATCATTGATAGTTGGACCTCTCGGATCCATCCATGCCACCGTGTGAAGCCGTGGTGTACATTTGAAAGACATCATATTCCATACACTATGGATAGTATGGATGGATGGATGGATGTTTGTTAGTCTTTCACGTAAAAACTAATGAATGGATTTTAATGAAACTTTACAATAATAAAGCTTATACATCAGAATAACACATAGGCTACAATTTATCCTGCTCAGACGAAGTCGCGGGCACCAGCTAGTAAAAATCTAATTTCGTTAATACCTCACAGCTTGTTTTCTTCAATTTCAGCATCGACCCGCCGTTATTGGAAAACCCTTTAAAAAGGTACCAGTAATAATAATTACACAAAATTGCTGAAGAGCTAACCGTTTTACGTTTATTTTTAAATCAAATATAAAAAGTTAATAGGTTCACAAACGATAGCAATAAATTACAAAATTATCGTTTCTAAGTTTAATTGACAGAATATCAGCGCTGTGGCGTGCTTTGCCGCTGCAGCATTATGCTGAGTTAGGGCCTATTTGGGGATGCGGCGCACTCTTTAATGTGCATTTTATATTGTTATAGTAGTTTAAGATACAAGTTCCATAAGTAGGGTTATTACAAACGAGTTGACGTTTTGTAAGCCCGAGACGAAGTCGAGGGTTTACCATCGGCACGAGTTTGTCATAACCCTTACGGACGTGTATCTTACGACGTTTTTCAATACATTTGTGAGAAAACAGGTATAAGTAATACACTTGGTAAAGGAACCAACCATGGGTACTGTCAGCCTCTTGTCGATTTATATTCTTCTGGTACTCTCCATTTTATTTTAAATATAGGTAGGCAGTCGTCACCCAAGTAAAAAGTCACCACGGTAGTATTTTTACAAAATAATTTTATGATCAGAGTGTAAAAACCTCTTGGTATTATACTTTTTTTACTTACCGCACTAGTTCGGTAAGTAACTACTTACGAGCAATGTTTACGTCCTTGTAAGTACGTTTTTCGATCAAATGTATTGAAAAATATTTTGTTTTGGATTTGTGCACTATCCTTAATAAACAATTTATCTATCTACCTATCTATCTATCTTATTCAAAATTATGTATAAAAATTTCAGTTTAGGCATAGAATAATGAGTTATAGCTGCTTTAACAACGTATTTCCTAAGATGGGATTTGCACAAAAGCGGCAACCTACCACAAAAAAGAATCTAAGGTGTAAGGGACTGGTTTCTGAAAACTGAAAGGGCGCAATCAGTCGACGTATCTGAACAACTTCATTGAAAAAAACTTTCAGGAAATGAAAGAGAAAAATCAGCCTCCCCATACAAACTTTCCAATCAAGTTTGCAGTTTTGTATGGAGAAGCGGATTTGTTTTTCATTTACTGATAGTTTTATTCACTGCTGGTTATTCAGGTACTTGCCCTGTCCGCTATATCACTTTTAAACGATCATCTCAATGCACTGACAATGCTTGGTGAGGATGATGTACGAAAGGCAACGCAAGCTTAAATCGGTGAGTATAGAAGCTTAGATTTTTTATCGAGGTTTTCTTTCAAGATATACGTGGACAAAAAACTTACTCTCTAAAGGAGTCGAATAGGATGAAAGTTTGTATAGAAATCTAGGTAAATAATGATTAGTAATAAATACGTACAAGCGAGAAGTTTACGCAGTGGAGCGTCGACGTCGGCAGTTGACGTTATACTTGAGTATGTGGCCCGAAGTTGCACATCACTCCACCGTGACGCCCCGAGTACAGGCATGAAGAAAAATCACTGTTGCATGTATTGATAATATCCAAGATTATTTCATTTCATTTATTCATTCAACTTACTTATTTACATAAAATCCAAAACACAAGTATAAAGCTTATAAAAATACACAACTTAATTAAAATTACATAATAAAATTTTAAAAATTACAAATAAAAATTGACAAAAAAAATGTCAACGAACTCTCATGAAATAAAAATTTTCAAATTTTCAAAAATCTAATTGTCAAAAGAAAATAATAGGTACCTAAAAAGTACGTTCAAGGTACTTTTTAGCCTTGCTAAGAAAGCATCCTAGTTTGTCAGTCAACAAATCAATTTCTTCAATGTGAAAGAGAATGTTACTTATCAACGTAAGTGCCCGTGTGGTAGGTGCGTTGTTCGCAAATTATAGATAGATAGATAAATTATTTATTAAGGATACAGCACAAATCCACAATAAAATATTTAACAAAGTAAAATAGACATTAAATTATCACCATTTAATCATTATATACACTCGTAAGGTGCTTCCTGATCAACTGCAAATAATTCTTATGGCGGTGCGATAGTTGTGCGGGAGAGCAAAAAAAAAAAAAAAACTAGTTACCGATATCTTTTCCTCAGGGAAAGTAATTCAGTTTTATCTGTTCTATGGTTCGAGCGAGTAATATAATAGTATGGCCAATTAGTGACCACAAGGGGTCGAAAGCAGAAAGTTTGAGTTAAGAACTTTGTTGGGGCTAGTTAGGAGATAAACATACTAAAAGTCCTTGCCCCTCCGAGGTCCGCTCGATGGGGCACAAAGAAGGACCCGTTTTTTTGTTTTTTGCTTACATCTCAAAAACGATGCGTCGAACGAAATTTTGTTATACTACATAACAAAAGCTGATAAAATTTTCTACAACTTTGGCTTTGACACTTTTTATCTATCTCTTATCTTTGCCGAACTATGAGCTTCGAAAAATGGTCGATTTTCAAAAATGTTTTCTAGTCTTACTTTTTTTTCTTGCTTCATAACTTTTCTCAAGTGCTGCCGTAGATTTTAGGATACACATCTAAATTCACCTTTGCTAGCACATAAACTGTACATAAATAATTGTAAGTCTTAGTTGTAAGTTGCATGATTATTTATGATTAAAATTAATTTTAAAAGAGTGCATTTGATCGCCAACAAACTGTTTTGCAGTTTGGCGATATATTTAGTTTGTAAAACTCAGTTGTAAAATATTTAATAAATAAATAAAAAAAAAAAAAAAAAAAAAAAATGTTGACTCTGTATGTCCGGTCTCATAACCTCAGCCTCTTTCCTGGCCGTTTTTCAGAGCTCATAACTAGGCAACGATTGGAGATAGATTAAAAGTGTGAAAGGCAAAGTTGTATGGGGCAAGGACTTTTAGTATATTTATCTCCTAACTAGTCCAAACAAAGTTCCTTCGTCAAACTTTCTGCTTACGGACTGCTTACTTTCTGAAGGACATATATTCAATATAGGATGAATTTTATAATGTAAATTGCATGCAAGAATTTTTGACATTTAATATTAATATAAGCTATTTCATTGTGACCATATACTAGATTCAATTGACTAATCTCTGATCATGTTTTTGCATGCCTTTTAAATGGCAAAATATGTGGAACTCGTTGTCATTGACTGTATCTACACCTTATTTACCATATTTTGAGCGAATAAACAATTTCATTTCATTTCATTTCATTTCGACTTTTCCAAACACAAATTATTCGTTGCTTAAGTTATAAGTCTATTACAAGTATTATCCTATACTATAATTTGAGCAATATTTGTGTATATAAATATATTATTTGTAATCGGTTTCTCTAAAACGGCTCTAACGATTTCGATGAAATTTTCCATACGGGGGTTTTCGGGGGCGAAAAATCGATCTAGCTCGGTCTGATGTCTGGGAAAATTAGTTTTCTCCGTGCATATAAGCATTTTAAGCATTTGCGTTTAAGACAAAAACCTACAGCGCCATCTGTTGGCTTAGCTTGCTCATCCGATGATATTTTAATGTTGAGGCGGCTATTATAGAGCGAAGCTCGGTCGCCCAGGTACAAGCCTAGGTATTTCGCATTAAATACCTTATGCACCCTTATTTTTTTATCACCGTGGATTTTTAAAAAGCGGATTGGGTGGATTTTTAAATTTTGTCCATGAAACTGACCAACTTTTCCTAAGGAACATACGTCGAAATACGAAAAAATATATCGACCTCCTTAAAAACTGCATCAGCTGACAGTACTTTTTGTATAGGACATCGAACAATTTTCTTCGTATTTTTATCTATGTTCTATGGAAAAAGTTGTTCAGTTTTATAGGCAGAATACTAGTTTCATGGGCAACTCTGAAAATATCCGGAATGATAATAAAATAACGCAGTATATTTTATTTAAATGATCTGCGAATTAAAATAATGGAGAAAAGATAAATTTGATGCCAGCAGCGGGCTTTTATTCGAAATAAGCAAACTATATAACATTAATATTATATAACGTATCGGTAGCAAAATAGATAGATAGATAAAAACGTTTATTTATACACGTATTCGATACACAATATACAAAGGACAGTAAACTATTAACACAAAGACAAAAGAAACAGATTTCTACATTTAAAAACTGGCGCGAGTACATGTGTGCCGCAGCGGTACAAAAAGGCCGTAGCTCAGTATATTATATCACCCAGGAGGGCAAAACACTGTTTTTCAGCTACTACCTATAACCTAATCTACTAAGAAACGCGAGTGCCGCAAGTGTGTGATAAAGTTGGTAAATTTGTGTGTGTGTGTGTGTTAGATTATTTATCATGCAAATTCTAAACTTAAAACGATTTTCATTAATTTTGACGATTCTTTCCTAGACGTGAACAATATATTTTACTTTGTCTTTGGCCTAAAAAACCAATAAACAAAAAAAAAATTAAATGAGAAAAAAATTTAATTTTCACCTCCAAAGCTCGGAAACATTTGTTTTGTCGGTTAAATTCTGCGGCCAAAAGCGATTTTTGGCCCCTAGCGGACAAAAGGTTTTTAAAATTCGAACGCGATGTGCTTATTATTTTGTAGTATGCTGCAGTACTGGCCGCTTGTAAAACCAGCCACGCACTATCGTTTTAAAGATGAGAAAGAGGGATGCAGCTATAGGAAAGAAACAAATAGTATTATGAATAGTGAATGCCTGGTGGGTAAGGAACTGGCTGATAATAAAAAGTAAATTTAAAATTCGATCGCCTTTTTTTTGTTCTCTTGCCCAGATTAATGGACTTGCCCTTTGACTTCAAATCAACGCAATACAAAATAGATTTGCCTGCCACTACCTATCCTCAGTCTCCAGAAATCCAATGAAAATTAAAAAATAATAATAATAATAATAAATAAAATTTTCCTGAAAATTTATCAAGTAGTTTATCAAGTACCTCTTTCTGAAAATTTATCAAGTAGTTTATAGGTAGAGTCATGAACATAAGCACAACAGTCCCAAAAATAATAATAATTTAATTATAGTGATTTCCTTTTTAATGCCTAGTATTCTTAATGTATACATGGCCACTCGTCCGTGAAAACTCTTTGACCTTGAGCTGGTCTCTGGTTACGGAGGTTTGTAGCGAAGCGCTGGTTCAGGTTATACTGGTTATGTTTCCACTTGCTTGCTGCCGTCAGTACCATTATGTAGGTATTATGCCCTTAGAACGTATGAGTAATTAATTAAACACTTATTTCTTATATTTGAATTGCTTTTCTTGCATTATGTTAACATTTCCTCGCTTTAATGAGGTGAAAAATTTTGTGTTTCGCTCGGCAGCAAAGTTATTTTGCGTCTCGTACCTTGAAACCTTCGCCACGCTCAGGATTCTTCTTTTGAACCACGAGCGAAGAATCCTTCGCTTGCTCAGGTTTCAATACGAGGTACTCGCGCCAAATAAACCTTTTGCTGCCTTGCATAACAAATAACTATTATCTTCCTCCACAAGCAAAGTAAATTTTTCTGACAAAGAGAAAGATCTGGGTTGTAAAAATAAAATAAAAACCTAGATTAGATTTAAAGACAGACCAGACAATACTCAATATACAAAAGGATATTTTTTTTTATCGTAACAAAATTTTACTTTTTAATTTTTTACTTAAGAAACTTGCGAAAATATTTCACAAGATAGAAAGATATGCCTGCAAAACACTTTAACGTTAAGTAAAAAAAAAAAACTATTCATCGGTTAATTACCGAAAGAAATAACAATTTTGATGCAATTCGAATTAACATTATGAATATCTATATAATAAAAAATACCGGCCAAGTGCGAGTCGGACTCGCGCCCTAAGGGTTCCGTACCTATCTACCATATGAAGCTTTTGCTCTTTGATTTTAAAAACTCCGCGACCATACAACTTGACCCCTCTTTTATAGAAAAGTTTTTGAAACGGAAGCTCACCTTAATTGGTTACTATTAGTTGTGAGAAAAATTTAAATATTGAATGATTTTAGACTTTTCCCTTTATTAATACTGTCAGACCTAGCTTCTTGACGAATTTCATAATTTTAGGTAAACGGGAAGTGCCCTGTAGATTTTGCTTTTTGCATTAATGTATGGAGATGAGGACATAAAAAGCCACATCATTTGATTGCGTGGTTGTAAAAAATTGAAATTTTCAGATCTTATGGACGGTTTATGAAGGTTTATGGACCTTAATATTCTCGTTCGTGAGAAAAAGGGTCTTGACAGACAGACAGACGGACGGACGACCAAGTGATCCTGTAAGGGTTCCGTTTTTTTATTTTGAGGTACGGAACCCTAAAAATGAAGAAGAGGAACAAGTCAGTTCATTTAATAGTTTATTTCAGGCACTTATTTTTTACACTCAAAACATAAACATAAGAGAGGTGACAGTTTTTTAGGGTTCCGTACTCAAAGGGTGCAAACTGGACCCTATTACCCCTTTAATCGGTAAAAGGAATGTATTTCCCACCCAGAATTTTACATTTTGCGGGCCTCGGTGAAAAATATAACATGTCCCCAAAAATTTTATATGGTATAGGCAACACGAATACAGCTCATACATTGCCTTAGTTTATCTGGGAAATATGTTCCTTCTGTCCATTCCGCACAAACCTCTGCCCTATTAAGCGTTACTAAGCCGACTTGTGCGGATTTCATACACTCCTGTGTGAATGCACGTCCGACTGAGACAGTAATTTTCACCTTAGTGGTACGGATTACGGACCCCCTGTTCGCAAGTCCGACTCGCACTTGGTCGGTTTTTTTAGTTCGATTATAGGCTGAAACTATGTCCTAGTCTGCCATACAGAAATCGATAAATTAAGGAAATAAAAAAACGCTGATTACGTTTTATTTGTGTTCGAAAAAATTTACTGATTTCATCATTAAATGACCTATATTTAGGTGTTCGTGCCTTCGCTTGAACCATATTTGAGATTACACTCCCGTATCTCAGCCCGTTTCACTCAGATTTCATATCTTGCAGCGCCCTCTGGCGACTATTTTGGTTACTAAGGTCCCCTCCCCACGCCCGTCACAAGCGCCCGTCTGTTCTTTGATCAGTACGCTTTTGTTTCTCAGCCGAGTAACACGTGCCTAGGCACGAAATAAATAAAGAAAAGAAATAATTTTCTTTTAAGTTTTTCTGTTGTGAATTCCGCTCGGACTCTTAGCCCAGCAACGAGACGCAGCTGCCTTTATTAGGCACCGTCATTACCGAAGTCATTGTAAAATGATTTTTCGTGCAACACTGTAAATTCCGCTCGGACTTTTGGGTCCAGTGACGAGACGCAGCTGCCTCTCTAGGCACCGTCATAACCGTCGTCTCATTGACCGACGTATGTTGCCACATACGGCTGCCTCCCTTAAGCACCGTTATTGTAAATGCCATGCTTTCGTGATACAACGGGTGTCGCTTCACGAGACAACGTGTCGCTGCACGAGACAACGTGTCGCTTCACAAGACGACGTGTCGCCTCACGACACGTTATGTCGCCTCAAGAGACGTCGTATGTCGCCTCACTCATCGACGTCGTCTCACGAGACGACGCGGGTCTGGCGTCGTCTCACGAGACGACGCGTGTTGGCTCATGACACGACAAGGAACAGTGGCCAGTTTTGAAACTAATCTTACAAGCCGATCATCATCATTGCCCTAGCTTTGTTCTAGGCAACCTATCCTAGGGGATTTGACAAGAGCACTGGTATTCTCAAAGAGCGACTGCTATCAGACCTCTGCAACCCAGAGGGAAGGTAAACCAAATCAAAACCTAGACAAGGTTGTATAAGGCTAATGGCCAGCCGGGATGTCAGAGCCCCAAGCCGTCAAATGGCCTCTGACTTGGCTAAATTACTATCATTGACAGACCGGGATCAACGGCTTAACGCGCCACCCGAAGCACGGAAACGCTCTAGTTGTTGTGCCACAATAGTCTAGCTATAGCGATCTCCCGTCCGGGTTCTGACCATGGCCCACATTTCTTAACTTTCTTGATCAGAAAGAAAGAGTAACTACCACTCGACCACGAGCGATTCTCTTACACGTTAATTACAGAACATCGCAAGTACTTCCACAGTAATTATGGACGGTCTGCAGTCTAAGTGGCCTATGCATGTTGCCTCAATCAATGATCTTTGTCGCCTAACACAAAAACTTGTTGTCAGCTAATGGTCATCCTTTTGTTTTGAGATTTATAATCAAAACAGACCAGGGCAAGCTAGCTTATCTCCGCTAGAAGCTATTCTCTCTTCAAACAAAATCATTTGTTTTGATGACTTGGACTTGCGAAATTCCATTATTACAATTTATGGAAAATATGTAGCAACCTCCAAAATAGATGCCATGCACTCACTTTTTAAAATAAATGTGTAGGCAACAAACAAACAACAACACGACAAGGGAGGTAATTTATTATTAAAAAGTCACTTCTTAACCTCAAAATTAAGAAGATATTTTGTTGCCTCAAAGGACGTTGTATCC
Organism: Athrips mouffetella; assembly: GCA_947532105.1. NCBI lineage: Eukaryota > Metazoa > Arthropoda > Insecta > Lepidoptera > Gelechiidae > Athrips > Athrips mouffetella. Next base: position 1,189,975 of record OX383965.1, read on the forward strand.
AGAGTAGCACAGTGTGGCGCTTCAAAGCCGACACGGTTCATACTTAAACCACACACTTTTTATCCATATGAGAGACGAAAAACAAAATATTCTTAGCCACTTGCGCCGAAGTAATTGTAACGTATCCTCCCTTCATTCCTTTGTTCTTACAGACAAGCGGAAATTGAATGTCTTATACGTGGCTTACAGAACGATTCCTCGACAAGTTGGGACATAAGTACTAATAAGAAAATATGAATTTCCTTATCCCCCCACAAAATTATATCTTTGCTTGCATGGTCATAATGATTGATGTTAATAGTTTGTGAATAATAATAACACAGCACACCTACCTTGGGAAGTACGTTCCCACTTTCTTCTGGTAGATAAAATGAGAGGGGGGGGGGCAATAAAAACTACCAGTCCAACAAGGACAGCCTCACTTTCAGCGAGGGGAAGAAACGGTTTCACCTATCTGCTCCCCGTCTAAGTGAATTTCTGTAAAGTGAAACTTACAATTTTATTCACAGCTGCAGCCTGATGACAATAGCTACACAAAATACTTATTCATTATTCACGTCAAATTTATTTTAAAACTACTTCTAAACGTTTCTTTCTTTATTGTCCACAAACGCTTACTTACAAACAAAGAGTAAGAGGTCATTACAGCGCGTTCAGGAAATGTCTGTCTATGACGGTTATTTTCTGCGTATCGGTGACAGGCGGAGAGCCAATGAACGATCCGCTCGCCCCTGAGGGGAGCCGCGCTCACCCCCGCGACTCTTGACTTCTGCCCATTAATGGTCACAGACGGAGTTATTTTGCACGCAGTATACAAAGACGAGTTTAGCTAATAAATCTGAGTTCCTGCCAGCTTTCCTAAGCTTGCTTGTTGCGTGATAGCCAGTAAGCGTATCAACACTTTCTAGTCAAAGCAGGACAACCCTGACATCAAAAGATTTTGACCTCTGAGATGATTAAGTCTCCACTAACCAAGAAGACAACTGCGACCTTCCGAAGCACAAAAAACGCTATAGCCGCCGCAGTTAACCATACCCAGAACTTATGTTGCGTAACTTTCTTTATTTGTAAGGAATATTCATCTAAGCTATAACCGTTTCTGTGAATATGATGCTATTATTCACGAGTCGCAAGATTAAATAATATTGCACTTAAAGACTAAGACAAGTACACGCAACTTTAGCTTCTCTTGTCAAAAAGCTTCTTAACCATCGTTTTGTGCTTACAAAAACAGTATTAAATTATCCGATGCCAGGATCTAGTAGGTACTTTCTTCACCAAATTTTGGGCATTTGACAAAGGCTTTTTCCAGCAAGTAAATAATGAACATACAACTAAAATGTGTTGTTCTTTCGAGCCGATTCTGGCGTGATACGTTTAGGCATACTTTATTGAGCAAACAAAATACTCCACCACACATGACAGGCAGCCAGCACATTGGTGGTATTGTAAAGGTCATCGTGTAAGAAAAAGTAGGTAACTTTCGCCAATATAGACCTTTTGGACCTTATTAACTAAGCTGCAGGCTTTAGATAGGTAACCAACATGTTTACAGCTGGATTTGTGATACCCTTAATTGCATATTACCTATAGTAATGTTTATTTTGTTCCGGGTCTTAGCCCGATAATAGTTATTAGGCAAAATAAATTACCTTATTATTCCCGACGTTTCGGCTGCGTTGCAACAGCCGTGGTCACGGGTAGACTGAAGAGAGGTGAACTACGTAGATATTATTGTGAGGGTAAACTAAAATTGTTATTGTCTCGCACAGGAAGTGCGAAAGTCTAAAACAAACCTTACCTATTAGTAAGCTAAGCGTCAAATCATTGCTATTGAGTAAGCAGATGCAATCAAGTAGGCAGCAGTAACTATTTACTTCTTGCTTGTATGAGTTTTCAGATCCAAAAGATGATGTCGTAGATCGAGGATCTCTTGCAGATGCCTCAGTCAACCTTACCCAGACTTATGTATTTGCTAACATTAATCAATAGCTATATTTCCCAGATGATGCTCACATCCTAAGTGCAACCGTACAAAGGGGAAACACCCATGCTAATAATAATATCAGGACTATCTGATAGCTATCACGACTCGCTAAAAGTATTTGAATTCGGCCTGTTAGAATTGACAAATTATTGTTAAATCTGCAATAATGTTCATATTTAATTTAAACTTTGCTTCGGTTGCTCTGGAGTTTAGTTGTTCTGTAGTTTTGTAGTTCAGTAGCCTCAAAAATGCAATTTTTCAGTTTGATTATTTTTCCTCTATAAAGTAAAAAGATTTATTGAACAGTCCAAAAAATTCTTTATTCCGCTACAGAGTTAGTTTCGAAAAACAATTTTTGACCGGTATGCTTTCTTATAACAGCAACAGCTTGTTCTGATGAACTTGTGGTAAGATCAAGGATACCCGTATTTTGTTGGTATCCCAAAAATCCCAATACTCTACTTCCAATTAGTATGCATCAACAATGAAGACTTCGACACCTTTTGCATTAAGGCCTTTGTTGTAAATTTTAAAAAACCACAATAGTTTAACATAAATAACTTTTCACTATATTTTTATCGTGGTTTGATGGTTTTTACAAAAAACCTTGTTACCTTTAAGCATTCTAGAATACTTTTGTAAGTACAATGACATAGTAAAGTAGTAGTTTTTGATCCCTAACTATCTCAACTCTCGACGAATCTTCTTTGCTCTTTTAGCTTGATAAGACTATTAAAACAAGAAGTCATTTCGGTAAATTGAAATTGTTTTGTTGTTATATTCTGCATATGGACTAGACCAGCCAGTTTTCAGCATCGCTATAACACCTGGTTGCCTCGCCACAGAATTGGTTGTAACCTTACAAAATAAAAATTCAAAATCCAAATAATTAAAATAAATCGAATTGATCGATCGATCATTTTGTTCAGCCGTTTTGTTCCTTCTCATATTAACATGAGATCAACACGAAATCACTTGTGATTTTCATTCATTTTGTAAGTGGACCTCACCTTGTTTATACTCAGTGTTTGCTGAGTACCCAGAAGAGCGTCATTTTACAGGCTTTTTTTTTGAAAGGGAGAATTAGTTGTTGAATTAGACAATTAAAATATTCACACGGCTCCCACTGCAGACTACTTCAACTTATGGATATAGACCCAAATTTTTATTTAATAATAATCTGACGCATACCGTCTAGAGCACTTACCACCGCAAACAAGTCGGATGCTCAGACTGGTTGTAATCTGCAAGCGATACCTAAGTAACTTTTAAAAGTTGTGAGTCAAAAGAAAAACAATCAAAGAGCTGTTGTAAGAGAAATTACACATACTGCATATTTACATACTAAGCTGTAATATACTATTTTTCAATCACTCATTGTAGGTAATAAGATAAACGAGCCCTACTCATCGTCGCAAAGCGTCTGGTGTAGTGACTGATTACTGAACGCAGGAAAAACTTTGAGCATTGATGAGAGTTTCAACTCCTTCCAAGAAAGATTTGACAGGTCAACAGATTTATTTGTTAGCATCATCTCAAATTGCATGCAGTTTTTCAATATTTGCTGTTTGTAATCTTACAATTATTCGAAATTATCTATACAATTTATTATTATTAGTATTAAAAATTAAAAATAAAGTATTGCTATCGTGTGCAACGCTAGAAAATCTAAACAAGAAAATGAAATATTTAGATTTTCTTTTACTAATTTGTTTCGTGAGTCCTATTTATTATGAAGAAAGTTTCGACAAGACTGTTTGATTAAATTTAAAAATACTAATTTAAAATTCTTAAATTAACTCTGTTATAAATTACGCATTAAAGACAAATTTTACTAAATGAGACAGGTCACAGTACGCCCGCCAAAGCGCCGTCAGAAGTTAAACACGTCTCAAATATGGTTCAAGCGAAGGCACGAACACCTAAATAGAACCGTTTTTCCCCCGAAGGGTAAAAAACGGATATTTAGGTTTCTGCCGAAGCTTGAACCATACCTGAAGGCCTTGCCGGCTTAATTTAAAGGTACTGATCAAAGAACAGACGGGCGCTTGTGACGGGCGTGGGGAGGGGACCTTAGTAACCAAAATAGTCGCCAGAGGGCGCTGCAAGATATGAAATCTGAGTGAAACGGGCTGAGATACGGGAGTGTAATCTCAAATATGGTTCAAGCTTCGGCAGAAACCTAAATATCCGTTTTTTACCCTTCGGGGGAAAAACGGTTCTATTTACTAAATGAACTATTTGAATGACCAATTTGATTGTTTTAATATACAATATTTAACCAAGTTTTTTAGGGATTCGAACCTAGAACCTCCGCAATGGGAGCCGAACTCTAACCAGTAGGCCACAGAGGCTGTTTATGATTTTTCTTACTCAGCGGAAAACAGATTTTGTTATATTAAACTCTCGAAAGACAAATAAATTACCAGATACACTTACAATGTCAACAAATGTATACACAAGATAAGAATATTTTTGATTTATGGGACACTTTAAGCGTGTGTGTGGCATTTTTCAAATAAATGTTCGGTACTTTCGGTCTTGTGAATTTTATAATATTTGAACGAGGGCTTTTGTTCTCTTTTTGTGTAAATCTGTTTTGCACCTATATAACCTTACTGTGTAAAACTGTTTGCTATTCATCTGCTTTCAATATTAAATTTAAGGAAGATTAATGAAAATATATGTCACAAAGTATTCTGACATTCAGTCAGTCATTGTGAATACGGCATAGTCTGTGATTTTGTATGAGGATGACAAATCACGTTTGATGATTTGCAATTTTAACTTGGGACACAATGGCAGATGTCATCCCACACTAAAATAAATTAAGAATTCCGAATTCTTTGGACTGTTGCATGTTAACACTGTTTGATTTACGTGCTCTTTTTTTTGCGTAAGGTCTACATAGGGTTATTTGTGACCTTATGTTATTCAGAACAAGAAACTGAAAAACTATCCCAAAAAGACAAGTCGAAAAACGAGAAAACATGTTGGTTGGCGCATACAAATTCCACATAAGCCGTCTCAAGGTTTATGGAAAAGTAAAAAAAAAACCGGCCAAGTGCGAGTCGGACTCGCGCACTGAGGGTTCCGTACCACCACATAAACATAATTGTATTAGTTGAAATTTCAGTAAGTTAATGTGCTAGATTTTTTGAGTCCGACACGCGCTTGGCCAAATTTTATTATTTGTTGTTATTTTATAGCTTATGCACTATAAACATACCAATTTTCAAGTTTGTAAGTGTTCCCGTTTTTAAATAGAACTAAAACAAAAATCGCCTCATCGACCATCCCACTTGACCCCTCTCTTATATGAATGTTGTTGAATCGGGAGCTCACCACAATTGGTTACCATTAGTTGTGAGAAAAGTTGTAATTTTTAATGATTTCAGACTTTTCCCATTATTTGTACTGTGAGACCTAGCTTCTTGCCAAATTTCATAATTTTAGGTCAACGGGAAGTACCCTGTAGGTTTTGCATTTTTGAATAAATGTATGGAAATGAGGACATAAAATGCCATATCTTTTGATTGCGTCGTTGTAAAAAATTGAAATTTTCAGATCTTGTGTGGTTCATGGATCCTAATATATGGTATTAATTTCAACCTGATACCTTTACCCGTTCGTGAGATAAAGGGTCTTGATAGACAGACAGACAGACAGACAGACAGACGGACAACAAAGTGATCCTATAAGGGTTCCGTTTTTTTCTTTTGAGGTACGGAACCCTAAAACACCCTGTTTTTCAGATTTCTGTTCTGAGTAACATACAATTTGGCTTGGGGTCGCAAATAATCCGGTATACGGCAAAAAAAGCGTTTGACAGTTTCCTCTTTATATAGAAAAAAATTAAATAACAAGTTTGGCCTTTTACCTTTATTTGAAATTAAAAATATATATTTATTTTTTATTTTCGTACTCGCCTGTACTTAATAATAAGGTGGAAATTGTTTCTCCTCAGTAGACCAATAGAACTGTGGCATTGAAAATAGGGCTGTCCTATACTTATAGTTTGAAACAAGCTATCAAAATATCAAATAATGAGAGAGTGTCACTTCTTGCCACGCCTACCGAGAAGGGTTAGAAATATTTTATTAAGAACTTTGCATATTGAGTAAATATTTTATCAAATGTCAAGTTTCTTTAATAGGTACTCGTTTGGCCTATTTCATGCACTACAGGAGTGCCCTTGAAGACATTCGACAAATTTTGAGGGTAAGTTCTCTTATCGATAAATAATCGATAGATAAATTTTTTATGGGTATATAATTGTAAACTGTAATTTGGAGATGTCGAAAATTTTTTTTTACCCACCCAGCTCTGTGACTGGCTGGTGTGGTGGTTGTCGTTATATTTTTAAAATATATGAAAGTGATGGATTAGTGCGTTGCGTTCAGACGAGATATATTATGTGTTAGGGAAAGGCCAGGCTCAAAATGGAAAGTGCTCGTGGCCAAATTGTAGTTGCCCTTTCTTTCCGATCACGAAAGTTAATCAACGTTAGTCGTTATCAGAAGATGGGTGACCGCTAGTGACACAACATCTACAGATTTTCCGTATTTCGGAAGGTACGTTAAGCCCTTGGTTCCGGCGGTCAATGATAGTAGTTGCTAAGTAAAGTCAAAAGCTAAACAGCTTGAAAACTCAGACAGCAACGTTGGCCACTAACCCGGCAAAGCCTGAACTAAGATTGAGTCGGGCTTCCCTCTGGGTTGCGGAGGTCAGATGGCTGGCAGTCGCTCTGTGTGAAAACCAGAGCCTTTGTCAAATACCCTGGGTAACTGACTCAAAAAAACATTGGCAATAAATGGAATTACGCTAGGGCAATGATGAACTTGTCCGTTTGTTGCCGACATAGAATAGTACCAACCCAATTCTACCCGTGGGTGTCGTAAAAGGCGACTGGGGGCTTATGCACCGGAGGATGGGTAGCAGCATCTTTTTGTATATTGTACCATCTGACAAACTGCGTTCACCAATAACTGCGGTCATCAGCCGCAACACTTACAAGCGTGGTAACTATGGCAAATCCCCTCATATGTACCACGCGCTTTTGCTGGAGTTCTAAAAGAAGCTCCCTGCAATGGACGTTTTATGGGATGTTATGATGATGATGAAGAATGATGAATTGAACAAAAAATATTCAGACTTGTTTCCGTAATTTCGGGAATTTTCGGTAAAATAAGACTGCTGCCCAGTCTTTCTGCCGTGTTTCCATATTTTTATTATTTAGGAGCCGGTCGTGTCCCACTGCAGGGCAAAGTTGTCCTCCCTTCTATCCTTCCACACATCCCGGTTTTGAGCTGGCGTCTGCCATTGACCAGCATGTTCGTTCAACTAGTCTCGCCATCTCTTTCGAGGTTGACCACGACGTCTTCTGGCGTTTGGCTCCCAAGTGGTGGTTGATTTAGCCCAAATTAGATTTTGCATGCGGGTAACGTGACCGGCCCAATCCCATTTGAGATAAGAGGCTTTTTGGGCTACATCTGGCTTTGGATCTGAGATCGCAGCGTCGTATTTCTAACTCGGTCAACAAGTCTGACCCCGAGTAAGCTGCGCTCCATTCGCCGTTGACAGACCTTGAGTTTGGACTTGTGAATGTCCGTCAAAGACCAAGTCTGAGCTTCATAGGTAAGGCTGGGAGGGTGGAAGGTTTCCCTTGAGCAACATTAAACTCTACTCTGTCATAGAAGCCAAAAAAATTTATGTACGCTTTTGTCTGGTTTAGATTACGAGAATACAGAAATTCTTATCCCTTCTTAAGCTATGCATTTATCGCCATCGTCATTTCTTCATTGCTTTGACTTCTTAGTACCTACCTATATTTGCTTTCCACACTTAAATTGTTTTTCTTTTACAGTTTTATAAATAATTGTTTAGTGCTAATAGTATTTAGTTAAATAAAAATGTTATTCAAGTTAACAACTAAAAAACCTGGTTCACCAAGATACAGGCTGAGCCTAGTTTGGTGACCTCTGGTCTCTCTATGTAGGAATATTGTTATTTATAACTTAAGTAATTCCAGAATTGTATCACCTTTTTCGAGGTGGTAGGGCTTTTGTGCAAAGTCTGTATGGGGAAGTACCACCCCCTTGCCTATTTCTGCCGTAAAATAGCAGTGTTTGCAGTGCTGTGTTTCGGTTTGAAGGGTAAGGGAGCCAGCGCAATTACTGGCACATGAGATACACCATCTTAGTTCTCAGGGTGGGCAACGTGCTTTGCTGTCTTATTAGTGTTAAGTTATGCCACTAATAAGACAGCGAGCTCTATGGGCGGTGGTGACCACTTACCATTAGGTGGCCCACCTGCTCGTTTGCTCACTTTTAACATTAAAAAAAACCTGAGTCTGTGGTTATTAATAAATATTTTTTCATTTTCATCACACCATTTCACGTAGATTGTACCAAATTTCATGAATTTATTAGCAGCAAGAAAACCTTGATTTTACACAGTTGAGGGTGACCTAGTTATAAAGGCACAAAGAAAAAAAGAAGGTAGGAGGTAGAGGTTAAAAATAACAAAAAAGTTAACATCCAAAGTTACAAAGGTTTACTGTATTATTTAAATGTATGTGGCGGCGCACAATGTATGTTGTCGCGCGCCGCCGAGCAATGTACATCGCCCTGCCTCCGGTTACCATAGAATCAATCTTGTTATTCTTGCTTGCTGAAAATTTTTATACGTGGTTTCTGTATTTCTGGATATTATACGTTTTTAACTCATCTTCCTCGCTTTATTGCTGCTCCCCCTCATTGGTGACCTATTTGGACACGATGCCCAACGAAGAGAATGGAGAAGAAGGCGGAGGGCAGCTACATCGAGTTGGCGTGAGAGTACCACCTTTTTATCCTCAGAAGCCAGAACTATGGTTTTCGCAGCTGGAAAGCCAATTTGCGCTTGCGAACATTACGGCCGACGCTACGAAGTTTCATTATGCGTTCGGTCAATTGGACCCTTCCTTCGCCGCCGAAGTTGAAGATGTCATCACCAGCTCTACTTTTGCGTCTTCGACGGACAGATACGAGCAGTTGAAGAGTCAGTTGGTAAAAAGACTTTCGGAATCTCGCCAGAAAAAAGTTAACTGCTCCCCCTGTATATTAGTATTAGTCTCAGAATTCTGTTAAGAATCTACATTGAATGAATAATTGGTTCTTAATTTATTAATCTAAAAAAAAAACAAAATTTTCAATCTAGTTTTCTTTGGAAACTATACATGGTGTAAAGGATAGGTTGGCAAAAACTTAAACGGCATGTTTAGTCAACGTAACTGATAAACTTTCAGCAAATAAAACTTTTAGGAAATGAATAAAAAAATCAGCCTCTCCATACAAACTGTCTAATCAAGTTTGCAATTTTGTATGGAGGCTCATTTTTCTTTTCATTTCCTAAATGTTTTATTGATTGAAAGTTGTTCAGATACGTGGACTGATCATGCGCTTTCTTTTTTTGCCAACCTGTCACTTCATCATCATCATCATATCAGCCGAAAGACGTCCACTGCTGGACATAGGCCTCCCCTAAAGATCTCCATGACGACCGGTCCTACGCTGCTCGTATCCAGCGGCTTCCCGCGTCCGCCACCAGATCGTCGGTCCACCTTGCGGGACGCCTGCTAACGCTTCGTCTTCCGGTACGTGGGAGTGATTCCCATTGCGTCCCATGTCCCAACTCACCATTTTGGTGCGTAATGGGAATTGAATATTTTATTTTTATTCCCATTACGTCCCACTTCTTTTCTTATGACGTTTTATAAGGAAAGTAAAGATAACGACAAAAGTGTTTTCAAAATATTTATTATTATTTGATGTTTGCAAGATAGCGAAACACAGAATATACAAATATTGTGTAATTGTTCGACTACCATAAGTTCCAGTCAACTTATGGTAGTCGACTCTACCTCAAATGTCTTAATGTAACATTATTTACTAAGGAGATAGAACTTTTGTTATAACTTATCAATCGGGTTTTCGGAATTGTTTATGAATAAGAGTACAGGAAAACCAATTAGTTAACAATACAGTTTATTTTATGGTGGTTTTTAGTGTTAAATTCGGGTAATATTATAACAATAAGACTGATTTTGATTATTTTGTATTGTTGATTTTTTAATTATTGAAACTGTTAATTTGTATTCTAAATAAGAGTAAAATTATGTTCAAATCATGATTATTATGCCTACTCTTAATGAAGACTTATTGATGATGCTGTGGTATTACTGTAAAAAATATACAAAAAAAATATACTATCTGCCTTTTATTATGATAACTAAATAATTAATTAAAAAATTGTGACAGTTTTGTTTCCGAATGTACTAAAGTTTCTATAAAAAAAGCGTTGGGCCGTACTGGGAATACAAAATTGCAATGTCCACGAACGCACTAACTTGGTGCGTAGGTATTGGGACGTGATGGGAATCAGCCCCATCGGCCATCGGTTCTTCTTGCGATGTGCCCTGAGAATAGACGTACCTTACACCCTGTACAATTCAAAGCTCTCAGAGCAGGTTCCATCAGGATTGTACTAGTAGTTAGGAGTTTTCCAGCCAAAACATTTTCTTCGCCTCGTGCCTTTCGAAGTACGATCAACCGCACATCAGTGGATACATTCGCAACTCTATTACCATGCTATAAAGTCTAAAGTATTTCTTCTGACGTGCTGATGGGTGAACGTTCTAGATTCAGATTATTTTATTCAATGTAGATTCTTACAAGAACACTTATTAAATTTCATTACACTCGTATGCAGAATACAATGCAAATAGAGCGATTCTACTACTCAGATCGTGCTATAATGGCAGCGTAAAAGAAACGGCAAGAAACCACTTCACTGCAGTAGCACGGCCTTTTTTTTAATGTCACAAACGGGCAAACGAGCAGGTCCGCCACCTGGTGGTAAGTGGTCACCACCGCCCAAGACAACCACTGTCTTATTAGTGAAACAATTTGATACTACAAAGACAGCAAAGCGCGTTACCCACCCTGACATTTAAGATGGTGTCTTATCTGCCACTAATTCCACTGGCTCCCTTACCCTTCATACCGAAACACAGCAGGGAAAACACTGCTACGGCAGAATAAGACAAGGGGGTGGTACTTCCCCAGACGGACTTTGCACAAAAGCTCTACCAAGAGTCGTATTTAGAGCAATGCGTCAATACGCGCATGTTCGGGCTTCGCGCGAAAATCGTGTTACTCTATGGCTTTGTAGAATGTTTTTCTTGTGTTTCGCTGGAATATCAGACCCTTAAGTAAGTAGGTAGATAAGTTATTTTATCTTTGGTGGCCACCCATCCAGCTTTCGACCAAAGCCAACCATGCTTGACTTTCCTGATCGGAAAGAAATAGCAATTGCTAGGCAACGAGAGCTTCAGCAGAATAAATTGAAATAATTGTCATTTTTCTTATTTTTAATTTTCTTAATGTATTTTCTTGTGTACAATAAACTGTAAATAAATAAATAAATTAAAATACAACCACTAAACCCTAATCTTTATTAATAACCACCAACATAAAAATTATATGAATGAAAACAAATTGACATTTGTTCCCGATATAAATTACAAATAAGAAATACAATACAAAATTGATTTTATTGGTTATTTGTTGTCCTCGCCTTGATACAAAGGTACACTCAAATAGAAACATACAATGTCAAGAACGAACATATAGGTAACAACTTACATAAACATACAAAAATATGTAAAATTAGCAGAAAAGCATCTTATAGCTCTTTTTATGATTTTTCATGGTTGTCCTACGATACATATTATGATGTAGGGGAGAGGGGGGCAAGACGGGGTGGCGGGCAAGACGGGGCAGTGGCCATTACTCAGCAACCAATTGACCAATCACAAGCGTTTCTCCACGAGACGGTTCGTCTTGGGACTTGAGACGACTCGACTTGGGACTTGGGAGATGCACCCACGCGTTTTGTTTTTATTTACAAAAATCTTTTTTTCGGTGTTTTACTATCGTATTTCTATCGTATTTCTATTGAGATTAAGGCATGTTTGTTGCGTAAATAACAAGTTTATGGATTTGATCCTACGTTATTCCTGTAAGACACTGAATGCACTAACAGGAAATATCTTGTTTATTTGTCGGTTGCTTACAGTTTTTTATTGCCTAATGTTTTGAATCTAATTTGGCATGTGGGGGTAAGATGGGGTAAGGCATGGGAGGGTAAGATGGGGTACCCTTTTGCCCCTCAATGTATGTGAGTTTGAAGATGTTTACGCTGCATTTTAAAATGAATTTATTATTTGGTGCCCACGACACATGGCACTAAGGGTGCTTAATTTAGGACTAGAGTATTAAGTGTGTTTGTTGAAATATTGCAATATAGTACCTATTATTTTATCTTTTATAAGAATGGTGAAGACTTACTAAAAAGATAGGATAGAGGAGCTTGGTCAGAAGATTCCATGAACTTAAAGTAGAATGAGCGTTCGAAGAAAAAACTATATTTGATGGAATAAAAACAAGAATACAATACATACATGATACAACAATGGTACCCAATCTTACCCACTAGGTGTACCCCATCTTACCCGACGAAGATGGGGTGATTTGACTTTTTTTACTTATTGGTTATTAAAATCTTATCTTCTTAATAAATGCTCCTAAAACATATCATTTATATAAAGCTTGGACATAAATGGGATTTTAAAAGCACAATACTATTGCTTTTATGGTGCTTCAAACCTTAAGTACCCCGTCTTGCCCCCCTCTCATGAACTGTTTTATATTATTCTACCTTAATTTGTGCTTCGTACCTACATTTTAGTCTATGTAGTGTCACAAATTTATGTTTTTAGGGTTCCGTACCTCAAAAGAAAAAAACGGAACCCTTATAGGATCACTTTGTTGTCCGTCTGTCTGTCTGTCTGTCTGTCTGTCAAGACCCTTTATCTCACGAACGGGTAAAGGTATCAAGTTGAAATTAATACCATATATTAGGATCCATGAACCACACAAGATCTGAAAATTTAAATTTTTTACAACGACGCAATCAAAAGATATGGCATTTTATGTCCTCATCTCCATACATTTATGCAAAAATGCAAAACCTACAGGGTACTTCCCGTTGACCTAAAATTATGAAATTTGGCAAGAAGCTAGGTCTCACAGTACAAATAATGGGAAAAGTCTGAAATCATTAAATATTACAACTTTTCTCACAACTAATGGTAACCAATTGTGGTGAGCTCCCGTTTCAAGAACATTCATATAAGAGAGGGGTCAAGTTGGATGGTTGCTGAGGCGATTTTTGTTTTAGTTCTATTTAAAAACGGGAACACTTACAAACTTGAAAGTTGGTATGTTTATAGGGCATAGGCTATAAAATAACAACAAATAATAAAATTTGGTCAAGCGCGTGTCGGACTCAAAAAATCTAGCACATTAACTTACTGAAATTTCAACTAATACAATTATGTTTATGTGGTGGTACGGAACCCTCAGTGCGCGAGTCCGACTCGCACTTGGCCGTTTTTTTTTTTTGTGAGCTGAAATATTTACAACCAATGGGATTGATTTAAAAAACTGCCGTCTGGTGCCGGCGAAGAATAGTACCAACCCATCTCTACCCGTGGGTGTCGTAAGAGGCGACTAAGGGTGTATCAACCGGAAGATGGGCAGCAGCAACTTTCTGTGTATCGTATTGCGGTCACCAACAACAGCGGTTGCCAGCCGCAACGCTTACAAGCGTGGTGACTACAGTGATTCCCCTCAAAAGTACCAAAATGCTGATTCAATCAAGATTTTGATAGTTTAAAACAAGCATCTTGACTCCATTTGAGCTTGTAAAGACCTTATTGGATTGTATCAATTTGATTTTTGAATTAAAGAACAGAAATTTAAATTGACTAAGACGCTTTATTGAATCTTTCAATATCTTTTTCGATTTAATCACAAAATGCCAAACAAGAGAAAATAATTGATCTTGGTTGGCTCTCCGTTTTTTCAGTGCGGGCTAGCCACAGAGCAGAAACAAAGGGGCTAGCTACCTCGTAAAGTTCTCGGGGGCGACTCGTATACCCCTTATAATAGCTAACATTATTATTTTATAATACCTAGTTAAGTAACTCAAAAAGAGACTAAATAATTATTGGGAAATGTTGCCATATTTTTCAATTCGTTTTTAAACTCTTTAGCTTGTAGGTATCTATCGCAAGTTTATTAAATTCTAAAAATACTTATAATATTCAATAGTTTGTACTACCTACAGCAATTCTAATTGTCAATTTTTAAGACAGAATATTAAAAAGCTCAGTTTAATTCAAGTATTAAATATAAAAAAATACGTTTCAATTTCGTCTTTAATTAAGCAAAATAGTGTAGGCAACGAAGCAGTTGACCCCAACATAATTTTCTCAGGCAGATTTTATTAGACAGGATGATAAAGTATCATGAATTAAATGTTTATTTAAATTATCAAAAAAAAATTGCAAAAAATTTTTTCATACATTTTTTATAATTTTTGTATGGAAAAATTAAAAGAACCGATTTTTTTGGATTTTTTTATAGAAAGTTTGTCTCATAAAATGTAACACCCCAGCAAAGTTTCATCGACTGAGGATTTAATGCGGGGGTCTTCATACAACGATCCGCTTCGTTGCCTAGACTAAAAAATAATGTTGAGCGTTAATTAAGCGTGATCCCCAGTGGGTTACTATACCCCGCAGGGTAAAACATTGAGAGACGGCTGAGAACAGACGGCCTACGCACATCACAGGTTATGTTGTAATTATTAAATTACTTGATTTTGCCCGCGACTTCGACTGCATATAATAATATAAGTATACGCTACCAAACAAAAAAATTTAGTAAGATCGGTTCAGTAGTTTTTGCGTGATGCTTTGGATTCAGAAGCAATAAAATGACATAAGTGATTTTTTTATAAATATCTTCAATTTACAGAATCATCACATGTTCAACGATGTGATCCGACGTGCCCTGGTGTCCGTCAGCGTGCCGTGTACCCTCGAGCCCCCGGGACTGAGTCGCTTTGATGGAAACAGGCCTGACGGGCTGACTCTTGTTCCGTGGGAGAGAGGTCGTTGCCTAGGTGTGGGGCGCTACATGCGTCGGCACGTTTGCGACCTCTCACCTGGCGCGTACATCGCGGGCGGCTGGTGCGGCAGCCGAGTGGGCTGCAACCCAGAAACATCAGAAGTATGCTCCCCTCAAATCAACATATATTTTTGTTTCCTTTGCGGTTGAGGCAAGCGGGACATGGTGTGCGGAGGCAAAGGAGTTTGTGCGCGAACTAGGGCGGCGCCTGAGAAAAAAAACCGGTCAAGTACGAGTCGGACTCGCGCACCGAGGGTTCCGATATGACTATTGTATTTTTGGAAGCAATAAAGTCCATTTTCAGGACCGCAAAACTAAATTTGTTTGTAAAGGTTTTTTGCAGATTTCTGAAAAACTGTGCAACTTAGAAAGAGCGTTTTATTTTTGCTGTAAAGTTTACATAAACTTCTGTCAACTGTAATTAATTCAGATTTTTTCTTACTCAAACTTCGGAGATAAGGGGGAGGGGGATGGTATTTTTTGACATTTTTCATCATAACTTGAAAACTAATAAATGGAAAAAAATACAAAAATATATTTTAAAATGTACAAGTAAAGCCCTGTCATATGATACCCCATTCAACCTAGTAGCGACAATTTTAAATTTGGCCCCCCCTATTTTGGCCCCCTTTACATTATTAATCATACTTTTTTCAAAAATGTTTCATGTGCAATTAAGTTGGGAAACTATATTCAGGTCGATAGCATAAGTGGTTGCTGAGATATAGAGGTGTGACAGACAGACGGACAGACAGACAGACAGAGCGGCAAGATAATGGTTCCTTTTTTTACCATTTTGGTATCGGAACCCTAAAAAGAGCGGAGATTGCCGCGCCGAGTCGTACCTGGTGCAGCGCTTACTCGTATCACTTGCCATACAACGAGGCAATGCCGAAAGTGTGATGGGCACGTTTGCATCAGGCACGACTCGGGGCGGTCTTTTATTACTTATATATCTTTATTTTTAATTTTGACGAGTTTTTTATCAAACAATGAGTTCATTTACAGAATCTTCAATTTTATAATAGTATATTATATGAAAATTAAAGATGGTGTTACAAGTTGACAGCTATCCAAAAACTTAAAGACTAAATTGACATCGCCTTAACAATAAACGTTGTATACAAAAAATTCAATTATAACATTTTCTAATTAATTAAAAATATTGATTTGTTACCGTAAAAACATTTCGGAATTATGGAATACATTTTTAATAATAATTCATAACGGAATATATTTCCCACCTTTTATACAAAGAGTAGGTATATTTTACATTTCGCGGGCCTCAGTGAAAAATATAATAATATATATAATTTTTTTGTACTTATCGGGCAATAGGAAAAGAGTTCCCACGTACGCCTTAGTTTATGTGGGAAATATGTTCCTTCTGTCCATTGCGACAACAAGTGTACGTAAACGTTTGCCCAATTAATAGTGTAGGCAACGAAGCAGTTGACCCCTACACAAATTTCTCTGGCAGATTTTATTTGACAGGATGATAAAGAACCATGAATTAAATTCAATGTAAATAAAATATATATAAAAAAAATATATTTTTTTAATACATTTTTTGTAATTTTTATATGGAAAAATTAAAAGTACCGATTTTTTTGGATTTTTTTATAGAAGGTTTGTCTCATGTAGTGTAATAGCCCAGCAAAGTTTCATTGATTGACGATTTAATGCGGGGGTCTTCATACAACGATCCGCTTCGTTGCCTAGACTATAAGGGTTAAAAAGGTGACACTGGACGAACCTGCATCTTTTTCTTTACAACCGGAAGTAGGTTACCATGATTTGTTTTTACGTTGAACGAATGCTTTTATCTCTCCAAACTAAGCTCCAAACGATACAATGCTACAGATAGGTAAAGTTGGTTCGAAATTATGTTCAAATTATGTTTAAATTGTAGCCATTCGAGTAAATAAATTAAGTTAATGTTAGAGATTTATTTTTATTTTTTATTTATTTGTTTGGCGAACAAAACAGGTAACCAATACAAGGTACTGTACAGATTACAATGTAACATTCTATAACTAGTCTGAAACCCTATGTTCCCTACCATTGTACCCTATGTTCACACATCAAGACCAAATTACGAGTACTACAGTTGTTTAAACTTAATTAAGTGGATAAGAACCAAACATAAGAAATTTGAACCTATAGCTTGCAGATCATGTGAGGATATTTTTGACCGTATTTTTAAATGTGTTGGGACGAGAGTCAAAGAGGTCTAGTTCGGAAGACAGCTCGTTATATAGTCGGCACATTCTAACAATTGGGTTATTGGGATAAAAGTAATTCTATGTTAAATTAACCAGGTTTTTCATAAATACATTCATATAAAAATACACCTCAATAATGAAAAACTCTGTGATACTTCTGGTGCAAAGGTGCCCATAACACTTGCCTCGCTGACAAGCTGTGGCCAACCTCTGCACCAGGAATGACCCAGCGCAGGGGTCGTTCGTCATAATATTCACATATAACATAGTTATTTCAATTTGAAATGTTCAATTTTGTGACCGGCAGCCATGAAGATGTTTTCCACCGTGCACGGGTTTGCTGAAATCAAAAAGATTTCAATTCTATATGAGTATAAATCTCGCATGCAAAAATAAATAAAGAAAGATATATAAATAAGATAATAGCAATCTTTAGCAATTGGGTTGTTGCATGGAGTGCCTGGGACGTACGTCCACAGATTGTACGACCGCGGAATACGAAGCCAACCCAATAATTGAGTTACTTATTTTACATAAAAAATATATCTTATCTAGCCTGCAATGACCCACTGCTGGGCAAAGGCCTCTCTCTCTTTCCTCCATTGGTCCCTATCTAAAGCCCGCTCTTGTCAGGCCCTGTATGCGAAGTTCATCTTCATCTTGGTCGGCCTCGACGCCTTTTGTCGGTTTGCGGCTGCCAGGTGGTGGTGTTCTTGGCGCATAGGTCCGGTGGCATACGGGACACGTGGCCTGCCCAGTCCAATTTGAGCTTTGCGGCGATATAGGCTACGTCGGCTATTTGTGTTGTAGAGCGCAGTATGGTGTTTCTGACTCAATCAGTCAGCTCACATGAAAAAAAAATATACTTACGTATGTCAACCCACTGATCCTCATAACCTGCCTCGAGTCGAGCCGCGCGTACTGCCTCGCGCAACGCATGTGTTATTACCACCGCGAGGCAAAATGCGGGCTCTCCGGTCGCTGCAGACAAAATAAAAATAAGTATGTAGGATAAATGTTTCATTTCATTTCGTTTATGATTCATTAATTTTTTCATTTATTATTTTATTTTTTCATTTATTATTTATTTCATTTATTTTCATTTTTTCATTTTATTTATTTGTTTTTCGTTTGTTCCAACGTTTACCAACACATTTTGCAGCTATGTCAAAAGCAATCGGTTAAAGCTGTCAGAAAAAAAAACTAGTTTTTAAAGCAATGTTATTCTTTCCGTCAAATATACTCTACTTTTAGTGTCATGGCTGTAAAATGTGTTGGTAAGCGTTGCAACAATCGAAAGAAAATTTTCATAATATAGAGGATATTTAAAAACAAAAAACAATAAAAATTCACGCTGTAAAACTACAGTGACCTATCCACTTGAGCATCCGTGGGTGCCATTGTACCTAGAAAAAAACCCTTCACTTCTGCTCTAGGTACCAGCCTCCCCATCGACTCTGTGCTTGAAATACGCGCAAATATCTCTGTCTTATGTTAAAGCTACTCATTCACGGCACGGTTAGTTGAAAATAAGATTAAATTTGGAAAATGGCAACATTTTAATGTGAGGAGTGTTCCGTAGCAAAAAATAAAAATTGTCAAAGACTTCGTTTCACTTCGTTTTACTTCGTTTTACTTCGTTTTTTAAAAGATTTGAGGTATTTTTCTTAGGAAAATTCATTTTAAACATTGGTTCTTTCATATTTTAACGAAACAACGTGTGTTAATGGTTTTCTGAGTACATAAAATCGCATTTAAATTTGAGACGGTCTGGTTAGCTATTCTCAGATTGTAATTTTTTTGCTGTTATATTGAAACAGATTTGAGAAAGGAAGTATTTTTAATTAGAGTCTACATAGATTAAGTATTTTTGGTTTTAATGTAATGTTTAATGTATGGTTTGTTGAAAAACATTGTTTCAATTTTGAGCGGAGCGGAGCCGCGCTCGCCTGGATGTTCTAGGGCACTTTTACTGCAGACCCTGGACGTCCTAGTCGATATACAAGGGTATTAAAAAATACAAATTTTCGGACTTATGGTCTGTTTGCTTGTTTATTTATTCGAGTGTCTCGCAAATACTAATGAACGATTTTAATGAAACTTTTTTCTTTGATAGCTAATAGTAAAACTTACACACTGTTTTTTTTACTTGCAGACGAAGTCGTGGTCAACAGCTAGTAAATAAATAAAAGAGGGAATGTTTGTCCTACGCGTGAACATAACCCGCGAGCAACAAGTGTCTACCAACCGCACCAATAGGCCAGACTATTATATAGGGTGACTTTTAATTAGTTCTTGATAGAAAAAGATATGCATGTATTCATGTCGAATAGGTCGAAATACGAAAATCAAGTTTTGACCTCCCATAGAAACTGCATCAGCTGATAGCGCATTTTGTTTGGGAGGTCTAATTTGGTTTGTCGTATTTCGATCTATGTTCCTTGGGAAAAGTTGTTCAGTATCATGAGTACATGCGTATCTTTTGCTATCAAGAACTAATTAAAAGTCACCCTATATAATAAAAACGGTTATTCAATAAAATACAGCGAAGTTAAAAACAACTGCGTCGTATTGACGGTCCTGACACCTAGGGCATTCATACATAATTAATTTACTAACTACGAGGAATTTCCCGCTTAAAATTAAATTCAAATTGCTATACAACGTGTAACGGAAAGGTGTGATAATACTGAAGGGTGTGAATCTGCACATGAAACTGAACAACTTATCCCAAGGAACATAGGTCGAAATACGAAAAACCTAATTTGAAATAGCTGATGCAGCTTCCATGGGAGTTCAAAAATTTATTCTATGACCTATGTTCCTTGGGATAAGTTGTTCAGTTTTATAGGCAGATTCACGCCCTTTAGTATTAAAACACCTTTGGGTTACACGCTGTATAGATACGTTTTGGATTTATCGAACTTTATTTTCTCGAGTTTCGAAAGGCCCTGGGTGTCGCAAGAGCAAACTAAGATGGCCAGCAGCGACCTTCTGCGTATAGTTCTATCACATTGCGGTCCCCAACAAGATCCTTGGTGCCAGCCCCAACGCTAGTAAGCGTGATGACTATTAGTATTTTCCGTACTTTCCCTCTTAAATGGACCTTACACGCTTTTTTTAATGGAATTCTGGAGGGAGTGTTCTGTCCAGCAGTGGACGTGTCGTGTGATCATGATAATGATAATAATAATAATATCTGACTCTGATACTGATTGTACCTGTTTGTAATGTAAACGAATATTGATGAGTTTGCTGTCTGAATTCCTAATAAAATACAATTCCAAAATATGCCTTTTATCAAATCAAACCATGTTAATACGATGAGGCACGTGGAGCCAAATGTAAATTACAATTATTGTAATTGGAACGTGATGGAGGAGCTACTTATGAAACTGAGACTCACCGACACGTGTATTTTACTGATCTTAACCTACGGCGCTCAAACATGGTTACTTTTTGAGACACAGATGTGTCAAATAACGTGTGCCAAATGACAATGAAACCAAACAAAATTGTTGTAGTTTTCGTAATCAGTGACCCGATAAA
This sequence comes from Athrips mouffetella, assembly GCA_947532105.1. Classification (NCBI taxonomy): domain Eukaryota; kingdom Metazoa; phylum Arthropoda; class Insecta; order Lepidoptera; family Gelechiidae; genus Athrips; species Athrips mouffetella. Next base: position 1,210,815 of record OX383965.1, read on the forward strand.
CCATACAAACCACACCCATATTGGTTTTTAGACTTTTTCACCCCATTTCCTTCCTTTAGGGGCTGAATTTGGGGTGGAATTTCAATAACAGTGATGTACGTTCCACAGAATTACAACCTTTTTGTATAATTTTGTGGATTTTACTTTGAAAATGAAGGATTTCCAACTTTATCCCCCTTTTCACCCCTTAGGGTGTAGAATTTTCAAAAACCCTGAGACATGTCAAACTTATATTTTAGTCGTCAGCCTAAATAGAAATTTTGAAGATCTTAACATAAACTGACGGACTTTCATTCAAACTTTCATCCCCTATTTTACCCCCGGGTGGAATTTTGTAATTTTGTAACTTTCTTAGAGCACCCTTAGACCTCATAAGGAACCTACATGCCAAATTTGAAATCTCTAGACCCAGCGGTTAGGGCTGTGCGTTGATATGTCAGTCAGTCAGCAGTCAGTCACCTTCTTTTTTTATATATATAGATATAGATAATTGCAAAATAGCTGTGCCCAAGATGTCGCACGTGCCCTGTTATCAAGGCCCGAGACTATAATAATCTAAGTAATCCAATTTATCTAATCTCATTTCATCAATACTGACTGACTAATATTTTTTGTATTTAATGTAATGAAATAGCTGATTGCCTTGTTATTTTCTTCTCTTGTATCATGAAATGTATCTTTATTTCTGATGTAAATTAATCATTATAATATATAGTTGTTGGCAACACCACATATAATATTAAAAAAGTAAAAAATCTGTCTTTTCTCTGTCCCTGTCAGTGTCAGCTTTTGATTAAGATTGTGAACAGTTTTCGTGAGCATTAAAGCAAGTTTTTCCCAAGAACCAGCGTTTTATAAAATACAGTCCACCCTAAACCTCACATGGTCCATCATCGCCGTTTTATCAAACAAGAAGTGCAATAAACCGGGGATCTGCAAGTTTTCGTCACGTTGACGCAACATTCCAGCACCCACGCTACTGCGGCAGCTTCTGTTTTCTCTGCCGAGGAGCGCAGCAACAGTGCTAAAATCGGATCTCTGCGAAAAAACTTCATCAACCTGGGAAAAACATTAAGATTTCATCGAGCAAGAAAGTCGATCAGGTATGCGAAACGTCGTCGTGTCAAGCAAGATATTTCACCCAGCCACTGCCATTTTGTTTTCATCGAAGTCAGTCAAGAATAGATTGACAAACAAATTAGCAAGCTAACTATATGAAGAAACGGTGCACCGGTGTATACGTCTAGCTGTGAGTGACCGTACAAAGTTCACAAAACGACTTCGTTTGGCACGCGGGAAGGCAGCGTAGTTATACGAGAGCAACGACGCCTGTACTTCACGAACAGGCTGGAGCCGCGAGGCACGCGCATGGTGTGCGCGGCGCGGATTGGAGATTTTTCGTTTTCGGCGGGTCGTCTCTCGCTCATCATTCGTCCATTCCTTATCGTGTGTTTACGTGCTTATGCTCGGTTGTCATCGCTCACGCAAGAATTTCATGCACATTTGTTTGTACAATTAGACGCCATATTACGTTTGTTCACAACGGAGTGCATATTTTACAGTGAAAAGTGACAATTGCAGTGTTAATTTATAACATTCTGACCAAATTTTCCTTATTGATAAGTGCTAAAATAGTGTCAATCAGTTATTGTGATAGCTTTTATCTAAAAAATGGAGCTGAACGAGTTGGTTGCTGCGCGCGGTTATGTCAAAGGTACCCTTACTCGTCTTTACACTTTTATATCACGGCCTGAGGAGGTCAAAGCAGCTCACACCGAGATATTGATTGCCAAAAGGCAGAAGTTATCTGAAGTTTTTGCTCAATACGAATCTTACAATATAAAAATTTTGTCTGAAGACCCCGAAGACAAAGAAAATATCAACGAGTTTGAAAATAGGTACTATGCTATTTTGACTGCCTTGAATGAGGAAATAAAGCAGCGCAAAGATCAAACGCAGCAACCAATGATGTCTCCAGTGTCAAAAATAAAATTACCACCAATTGATGTGCCAATATTCAGCGGTAAGTTTACTGAATACATACCATTTATCAACTTGTACAATTCAGTAATAAATGATAACAAAGGTATCGATTTAGTTCAGAAATTATATTATTTGAGGATGCACCTTACAGGTGAGCCCCATGATTTAATTAAAAACTTACCCCTGACTTCTGAAAGTTACCCTAAGGCGCTTAAATTGTTAAATGATAGGTACAATAATAAGTTTAAAATTATCAATGATCACATAGGCACTATATTAGATTTAAAACCATTGTCAAAATCCACGGCAAGCAATTTGAGAGACTTTGTTTCAACAGTGAAGCAAGAACTTGCCGCACTATCTAACCTAGATTCAAAGGTTCAATCTTGGGATGCTATAATGGTGTGTGTTCTTTCCCGCAAACTAGACTTGTATACTTCACGGGCATACCAGCTCGAGAGGGATACGCAAGAAGAACCCACGCTGGAAATTTTTTTGAGCTTCTTGGAGAAGCGAGCGCTGGCGCTGGAAAATGCTGAGCCGAGTCTGGACCAGCATCGTCAGCAGCAGAAACAACATCGTCCGGGTTCTTCGGGTCCAGTAGTTACCAACACTGCAGCGCAGGAGCCTACGTGCCTGTACTGTAAGTCTAATCATAAATTATATTTATGCAAAAGTTTTCAATTGCTACCTACCACAAAGAGGATACAGTTTGTTAAAGACAAATCCCTTTGCAAGATATGTTTAGGTTCACATTTAAATAAATGCAAGTACCACTTTCGGTGTACAGAGTGTCGCAAACCCCACAACACTCTGCTACATAGTAACACCGACAATGTTAATAATAGTGATACTCAACAACAGCAAGCTGCTGCATCTCCCGCCTCCTTGGTGGCTAATAATTCTAATACTGTTCTTTTACCTACAGCAAAAGTGAAGATTTTTGCCCGCGATGGCACGGAGCTACATTTTAAAGCCCTACTTGACAGTGGGTCTCAGCTGTCTTTCATTTCAGAGAAAGCAGTGCAGCTGCTTGATTTAAAGCCCACTCAAAATAATGTCAATATTGTAGGAATCACAAATGCAAAAACAAATGTTAAGCGTTGCTTACCTATTGAAATTCACTCCATGATAAGGCCATTTAAGGTTTCGATTACCTGCCATGTCGTAGAGCAAATAACTTGTCAATTACCACAAAATAAATTTGATCTCACACATTTAAGGATCCCAAAAAACATCAAGCTAGCGGATGAAGACTTCAATATTCCAAGTGACATTGATCTGCTAATAGGGGCTGACGTATTTTTTCAGGTGTTGCTGCCGTCGGAGTCGCCGAGCATTCAGTCAGCGACGCCGCTTGAGGGCCGGCAGTGCGCTGCGCCCGTCGCCCAACAGCCGTGCATCATCAACACGCAACTGGGTCACGTCATCGGGGGAAATTTACCCCATCAAGCTTCATCCAACCTATGTAGCAAGGTTTCTTTAAAATGTACTGTATGTGAGTCAGACATTAATAAAAATCTGTCAAAGTTATGGAAAACTGAAAGTGTTCCCCAAATTTATAACGAACAGTCTTCAGAGCACGAGCTTGCTGAATATATTTTTAGAAGCACTGTTCAGTTGAAGGAAAATCGCTTTGAGGTTGCTTTGCCTCTTAAACTACCACTAAGTGAAGTCAATGCTGAATTAGGAGATTCTTTCCATTTTGCTTTAAAAAGATTTTTAAATTTAGAAAAGAAAATACATAAAGATCCTAACCTGTTTGCAGATTATCAAAAGTTTATTCATGACTTTTTGAATTTAAACCACGGACATTACGTAGATATCGAGTTGTATGAGTTAAATAAAGATGCTATTTATTTTTTAGCTCATTTTCCAGTTTTCAATCCGCATAGTAAAAGTACCAGCCTCCGCTCTGTATTTGACGGGTCCATGAAAACAAACAAAAAGGTTTCGCTCAATGATCTCCTCCTGAATGGGCCAACCGTCCAGAGGGATCTCTTTGACATATTGTTATTGTTCAGATTCGGTACCTACACGTTCACTACCGATATAAAACAAATGTTTCGAAATGTGCGCGTTTTACCTGAACATACTTCTTTACAGAATATATTATGGCGAGATCACCCTGATGAAGCCATCAGATGTATCAGGCTTGACACAGTAACCTATGGGCTAAAGAGCTCAAGCTACCTTGCCACACGTTGCTTGAAAGAACTCTCATTGCGTAATGAACAAATACTCCCATTGGCGTCGTTCATTATTGACAATTGTACATATGTTGATGATGTGCTCTATTCAAATAATGATTTAGATGTCATTCTAGATGCCAAATCACAGCTCATACAGCTCTTACTGCAAGGTAGTTTCCATACACATAAATGGTCCTCCAATTTCAGTAAAATACTCGCTGACATTCCTTCAACTGAACAGCACTTTGACGATTTAGAACTTGAAAGAGATGATTGTAGTTTGAAAACGCTAGGTTTAAAGTTAGTTATTAAAGATGATAAATTCAAAATAACATGCCCAGAACCCTTTGACTACAATAACATAACAAAAAGGAATATTCTGGCATACATAGGTAAATTTTATGATCCTATGGGATTTGTAGGTCCCACCATTGTGCAAGCAAAAGCTATAATGCAAAAATTATGGTCTTCTAAGACAGACTGGAATTCCACACCTGATGACGACATCAGGGCAGAATGGCTTAATTTTACTTCCAGTCTGGCAACTATGGAGCCAATTTTGATTGACAGAAATATTAACGTGTCTGACTCGGATACAGTCGAACTTATAGGCTTCTCTGACGCCTCAAGTTCCATGGCGTACGGCTGTTGCGTGTACCTGCGTGTCACTCATCCATCAGGTAAGATAGATGTGCATTTACTCTGTTCCAAATCCCGCATAAATCCGCTACGAAATAAAAACATGACAGTTCCACGCTTAGAGTTAAACGCTTTTTTACTTCTCTCTATGCTTGTCAATAAAGTCAGGCATACGCTAAAATTGAAACTTTCTATAAGTAAAGTCTACTTATTTACTGATTCTCAAATCGTGCTTGCATGGTTGCATACAGAACCAATGAAACTTATGGCTTATGTGGCGAACAGAGTGAAGGCAATATCTAGTTATACTTCTGACTGTCATTGGCTTTACGTTAACACCAAGGACAACCCTGCGGATTTTATCAGCAGAGGACTTAGTCCACAGGAGCTTAGCGCCTGCGAAATGTGGTGGCATGGGCCTGAATTTTTGCATGCCAGTGAGTATAAATTTAATTTAGCTATAGGCTTACCTACGGAGTTACCTGAGATGAAGACCGACTTACCATTGACCAGCCACCAGGCAGCATCGATTACTCAAGTAAATGGTTTGTTTGAGAGACTGCACAGGCATTCTAGCATCCACAAAATGATTCGGGTCTTAGCTTATGTTTTAAGATTTATTAATTGTTTAAAAAGAAACAAGGTCTCACATGAATTTCTTTCTAGTACTGAATTAGAATGTGCTTTAATGTTGCTGGTAAAAAATGAACAAGAAACGTTTTTCAAGGAGGAAATGGAATGTTTGAGAAAGAGTAGCAGTGTAAAGGGTCCTTTACAAAGCTTGCATCCTTTCATCGATAACATGGGGATATTACGAGTAGGTGGTAGGTTACATCACTCCAACATTCCATTCTCTCAAAAGCATCAATCTATATTGCCGAAAGAATCGCATATCACTAAACGTATTATCATAAGTGAACATGAAAGGCTTCTCCATGCTGGACCTAAGCTTTTATTATCTAATTTAAACCAAAAATTTTGGATCACTAACGGTTTGAGGTACGTTAAGAAAATAGTGCATAAATGCATTGTATGTTTCAGACAGAAGGCTACTGCCTCGAAACAGTTAATGGGTTCCTTGCCGGCAGGAAGGGTGACGGCCATGAGTCGCCCTTTTGAAACGGTTGGCGTAGATTTCGCTGGGCCGATAAATGTAAAGCTCTCGCGAATTAGACGTTCAGCTATTGGCAAAGGCTATATTTGCGTATTTGTCTGCTTTGCCACAAAGGCACTGCATTTAGAATTGGCGTCAGATCTCACATCTGATACTTATCTTGCGTGTCTAAGACGGTTTATTTCCAGACGGGGCTTGCCCAAGGATATCTACTCTGATAACGCCGCAACTTTTAAAGGAGCGAGGAACCAATTAACTGAGCTATTTGCTCTTCAGTCTTCTAGAGACCACCAAAGTAAGGTGCATCAATTTGCAGCTGAAAGAAGAATCAGCTGTCACAGCATTCCCAGCTATTCCCCTTCCTATGGTGGTTTATGGGAGGCAGGGGTGAAGAGTACGAAATACCATCTAAAAAGAGTCTTACAGAGTCATTTGTTAACTTATGAACAAATTAATACTGTCTTGGCTGAGATAGAATGTGTACTTAATTCTAGACCTTTGATACCTCTATCGTCGTCAGATGTAAACGACTATAGTTATTTAACTCCTGGTCAGGTAACTACTCAGCTAAAACAGACCTTTTGGAGGATGTGGTATAAACATTATCTTAATGTGCTGCAAAATAGACCAAAATGGCTTAATGTCTGTCCTAATGTAAAGATTGGTACTCTAGTAATTTTAAGAGAAGATAATGTTCCTACCATGTCTTGGCCCATGGCCAGAATTGTAAAGGTTTTCCCGGGCCATGATGGTCTTGTACGAGCAGTTGAAGTTAAGACTCCAAATGGTAGAACTCACACACGTTCTATTTTAAAGATCTGTGTTTTACCTATTGATGAATAGATATACTTAAGGTTACTTTATTACCTAAGTGTAGAGCTTAGAATCATAAAGTTAAAAAGAAAAAATGCCAGATTTAGGTTTGTTCCTTTCTTTATTGCTTTATAAAGTAAGATTTCATACCTACTCTTTATACATTAAGTTTCATAAAGTAAGTTTACATATTGGTTTTCATACCTACTTCCTTAACACTTTGTGAGGCCGCAGCATGTTGGCAACACCACATATAATATTAAAAAAGTAAAAAATCTGTCTTTTCTCTGTCCCTGTCAGTGTCAGCTTTTGATTAAGATTGTGAACAGTTTTCGTGAGCATTAAAGCAAGTTTTTCCCAAGAACCAGCGTTTTATAAAATACAGTCCACCCTAAACCTCACAATAGTTTTGTTGTTAAATCTGTGAAAGTTTACTTATTTATTTATTTAATAATTTATTGCACACTAGAAATTACAACGGAAAACGCAACGGGAAAAACGACACGGCAGGTTTTACTTATTTCAACTAGGAAATGTCTTCCAGCAAACCTTTGCAAGTGAAATTAGATAGTAAAAGGCGGATACACCAAAGATATATAATATAAGTTTAATTACATATTTCAATTCTAAATATATATAAAGATATATATATTTAGAATTGAAATATGTAATTAAATTGAACCTATTACCCGAAGCCTATTAGCTTATTTGCTTTTTGTAAAGTTTGCGACTTTAAAAAAATATAAAAAAACAACAACAACTTGAGGTCCGTTGTAGAATATTTCATTTATTAAAAAATGCCATATTAAAAATAAATAAAATTAAAGTAATTTGAAAATTTTGTAAAGGAGATTCTTTTCAAAAGGAACCTAGAATACGTGAAAGCAAAGATTTCGGACCTCCTTGCTTCGCTCGAATAGATACCTTGCTAATTTATTTTACTATGGGATGACATCTGCCAACATGTCCCAAATTTTTGTGTCAAATCATCAATGATCACTAGGAAATATTCAAAATAACCCGTCAAATCCATAGAACGACGCCTTCACTACCTTGTGACGAATTATTTTTTTAATCCTCCTTCTACTTACCCTTATTTTTCTGTGCGTGAAAGCCAAAGAATGTACAGGGTAACTGTTCAACCAGAGTGAGCAATTTGTATAAAGAGGTCAATTTTTACTTGAGAGCGGAGCGAGGCTGTATTCGTGAAAAAAAAAGTTTTTCTAATTTTCTCAAAAAAGTGTTCTATATCACTTAAACATCATAAAAAACAAGTCTTCCAAAAATGTCCGTCCGTCGGTCGGTCCGTCGGTCGGTCTGTCCGTCACGCTTTGGCCTAGCGGCTAAACGAATGCAATGGTCCGATTGACACCATATTTTGAATGTAAGAGTTTTATGCAAATCCGTCGAAGGTTTTTGAGTGGTTTCTTGCTGGCTCTCATTTTGAGGGAGGGCTGGCTCTCATACAACGAAAACGAAAAATTTTAATTTTCGCAAAAACGTCTAATACAATCTTGATGAAACTTTGCATGACCAAGAATCTCTATTTAAGGTATTTTGCGGCAGTATCAATTGGTCTGTAGAAATTCATATAAGGGGTGTTCCCTTGCTACTAAAATTTAAAAATGTGATTTACTCAAAATCGGTTTCGTTGAGCTTATTTTGATGTTCTACAATTTGGATTCTAAATTAGTTTTCTACCTGACTACATATTTCATTAAATCATTTTTACATGAATCTAGTTGGTATAGGTAAGTTTGTATTTTCATATTATTTGTATGGAATTACAAACTTAAGTTTGCAGTTGTTACTTATTTACTCATTACTATCCGCAGCCTTTATAATATAGTAGTTAGAGCATTCGGCTCTTGATCCGGAGGTTCTGAGTTCGACTCCCGGCGGGGACACTGTTGAATGATGACTCTCGTATATCGCGAGAAAGTAAGTGTAGTGCTGCTGGACCATTTATTTTTTCTTCCCATAGTTTCTACTTCCCATAAAAAGTAACATGGGTGGATGATTTTCTTTTGTGAGTTGTTGCAAAAGGCGTAGAAAAAAAGTTGTTGCTTTTGAATTCATTCATAAGTGCGCAAACGGATTATAAGGTCCAAAAAATAATTTTGTGTTCACTCGGTCAAGACAGGTGAATAAAGGTTAGGGGCTTCAGGGACCTCACTATAACAGTATTGTACAGCTTTTATTGTTACGTATGAGGGAAGGTAGTACTATTTTTATTATTCAAGGATGCGGTGTCTGCACCGGTCCTCTTAGGATTAGGGATATATTTCAGACTGTTTACGGCCGGAAAAAGACAAACACAATACAGTTAGTATGTTGTTGGGGCTAAGTTATAGGCCATCAACGGGGTTACAGATGGCGGATTGCGAACGGCCATCAGATATGTTGGCAGCGGTAGGATTACCAAGATACGGTGGGAAGCCTAGTGAGATGGGCTTACATCTAGAGAATGACACATAAAGTCTGAGTACCTGGGCCGCCAAGATTTGCTCTGTATAATCTTAATCGAAAAACGTTAGTTTACTATTATTTAATCTGTGCCGAAGCCCAATAGCAGACAAGTGCTATTTTTTGACATGGTGAATAAATGCCGCCATTAAATTAAGCGCTCTTCTAGCCTCTTGGGTTGGTAAATTAGGTCGGTGTTATTTGCCGGCTCAGACAATCTGTCCTTTTAAGTACCTTTTTATTTAATTAAATACAACAATCAATCTTGTTTTTTTATTGTCAATAGGCTTACTCTTGACCTCGATCTAGTCTTGAGAACAGAGATGAGGTTGACAATGGGACAAGCTTGCCCAGAAAAGGCCTATTCACTCGCGACTTGAATGGATTCGGGTTATATGAACTCGGGAGCACGCAGACGCAGGTCGATAATTTAATTAATGTTAGAAGGGGGATGGTGGAATAAGCTGATGAAGCTCTTGAGCACTTTCTCCGAAGTGCAATCTCTAAAAGACCGACAGACATGCAAACTTGCGAAGGTGGGCCAGACTGTGAAACAAGTTTCACCAGCATCTCATCACCAACGAGCTTCTTGGCTCTGCGATCTATCGAGTCAAGTGCGGCTAGTTGATATTTGGCTGAGCCATCCCAAAGATGAGAGGAATTCTCCATTTAGGATCCGACTTGTGCTTTATATAAAACTTGAAACGGTTCAGGAGTGAAGTAACGCCTAACCTTGTTCAGGATACCCAGCTTTTTTGCCGTAGTTTGGGCTTGTGACTCAATGTTGGCACCGAAGTTCAGTAAGTTAAGGCACAGATTTACAGTTAGCCAAGCCTGGCTTGTATTTATACAAAATATGACAAAATACATAAAAAAATCTAGTAAGTTTACAGTATCAAAAATACAAAACTATACATTGTGGTTTTTAGGGTTCCGTACCTCAAAAGAAAAAAACGGAACCCTTACAATACAATAAGATTTTATTTGCTCTCACACATAAAATTCAGTTACAAAACTATAAGTAGCTAAAAGCTATTTTGCACAATTTCTATGGTAAGTGTGAGAGCCTGGTGTCTGTACTAGGTTGATCCTGTATGACAGATCCCCAGGCTCTCGCCCCTGGAAAATACAATTCTCTTTAGTTACCCATATATTGTAGAAGTGATGACTAATTAATCAATTTACAGAAAGCAAAAACTAGGTAAGTAATGAATGAAACTAAGTGTGTGTTTGTGAATGTGTCGGTTTGTGTGTATGTTTGTGTGAGTGTGTGTGTGTGTGGTTGTGTGTGTGCGCGTGTAAGTACGTGGGTTATTGTGTGAGTGTATGTGTGTTGACTCAGATTGAACGATAGAGAGGTGTGCATGTTTAAATAATATTCATTTGGCAAGATATAAAGTTATAGTGTTTGAGGTTGTAGATCAGGTATGTGGTTTTAAGAGTGATTCCGTGGATTCATAATTAAGCGATAACAGCCACGACGTAACAGCTTTTTTACATTCAATTTTGAGTTTTTCATATATTTTAAGATTTTTGTTAATTTTGTTGTACAAATTATAGGATCACTTTGTTGTCTGTCTGTCTGTCTGTCTGTCAAGACCCTTTATCTCACGAACGGGTAAAGGTATCAGGTTGAAATTAATAATATATATTAGGATCCATGAACCACACAAGATCTGAAAATTTCAATTTTTTACAACGATGCAATCAAAAGATGGCATTTTATGTCCTCATCTCCATACATTTATGCAAAAATGCAAAACCTACAGGGTACTTCCCGTTGACCTAAAATTATGAAATTCGGCAAGAAGCTAGGTCTCACAGTACAAATAATGAGAAAAGTCTGAAATCATTAAATATTACAACTTTCCTCACAACTAATGGTAACCAATTTTGGTGAGCTCCCGTTTCAAGAACATTCATATAAGAGAGGGGTCAAGTTGGATGGTCGCTGAGGCGATTTTTGTTTTAGTTCTATTTTAAAAACGGGAACACATGCAAACATGAAAATTGGTATGTTTATAGTGCATAAGCTATAAAATAACAACATATAATAAAATATAGTCAAGCACGTGTCGGACTAAAAAAATCTAGCACATTAACTTACTGAAATTTCAACTAATACAATTATGATTATGTGGTGGTACGGAACCCTCTTTGAGCGAGTCCAACTCGCACTTGGCCGGTTTTTTTAAACATGAATAACATTTGATATCACTTACCTTTGGACTGCAGCACCCCATAAGGGTTCCTGGAGTTCCTCATGAAGTAGACGCGGAAGTCTGCTGGTATATCCTTAATGCCTGGAGGTTTGTAGGTCCAGGTGCGATCGGTTAGGATCCTGCCGGAGTCAGGGTCGTACTCCACTTTCTCTGATGTCCAGTAACCCAGGCCCATCACGAATGCCCCTTCAATCTACAATTTAAAAATGTGCGTGAAAGTGCTATTGTACTGTAGAGCTCCTGCAGGGTGTAAGGAAAAGTACCGATTTCCTTTTATCCACATGTTGTCAATGTAGAATAAAGTACATAGAACATATTATTCATAAAAAAAATAACAAATATAAAATACTTCTTATGAAAAAAAAAGTTCAAGTTCCCAATCCTATTCTAAGAATCGCAACGCGCCCCGCCCCCCCCATTCACTAAAGAACTTCATTCACAAGCGTGCAACAGAGATAGGAGATAGAAAACTACGTAAGGACGACACTTGAGGCAAATACTCACGCTTATCGGTGGGATAGTCTTGAGTGTAGTGAGGGCTGACACAATTAAATTTTAATATTATTTTTTTAAATCTGTTATTTTTTTATTGTTTAAACATGCTTATTGTTATTTATTCTACTTATAGAACATGTGGTTAAAAGGAAATCGGTACTTTTTCTTACATCCTGTATAGCGTTAGTTTGGAGCCTCTTCTTCATCATCATCATATCAGCCGAAAGGCGTCCACAGCTGGACATAAGCCTCCCCTAAAGATCTCCATGGCGACCGGTCCTGCGCTGCTTGCATCCAGCCTCCTCGTAGTCCATCTACGATATGAGGATGCAATAAATGCACATTTAGAGAAATTAATTTAAATAGTAATATAGGCTATTTGAAGCTATAAATAATTAAATCCGACAATTTTTTTAAAACACATTTTTTGTTAAAGTACCAGTATAAGCGGACCTTTGCTACATGGTAAATATTATACATGTTGAGTTCACCTTATACTGGTATTAAAACTATCAAGATTAATCGGGGATTACTGTGGTTTTAAAATTTTGAATGTGTTACTGGTGATTTAACAAATTATCACCTAATGTGCATTTATTCCATTTTATCCATACAAACTTTCGTAGAATGACTGGACTATGGAGCCTCTTAATTTACGGGAACTCTACATAAATTTTCACTTGAAAGCTACTTGCTTTGAAATTTAATATAATTTTAAACTTTCTTTTATGTTACAGTTTTTTTGTCATTTAGTTAATGTCGAGCTACTGTATAATAATTTTTCTATGGGCTAGCGACACGATAATGCCACAGAATATATAAAGGGTGTAAGAGACGGTGTACCGAAAACTGAAAGGACGTGCTCAGTCAACCAAACTGAACAACTTTCCCAAATAAATATATGTTGGGAAACGAAAAAAAATTTTGACCTCTCCATACAAATTGCCCACTCTGGTCGAACAGTTTGTATGTAAAGGTCAATTTTTTTTTTCATTTCCCAACATATGCTTCTTTGGAAAAGTGGTTCAGTTTCGTTGACTGAGCACGCCCTTTCAGTTTTCGGTACACCGTCCCTTACACCTTGTATAATATAATGTACAAACCGAGTGTTTTTTACCGCGTTCATTTAATATCCTATTTTGAGAAGATAAGTGATTATTTTTACGTGCTAATCAACATTGCTGTGTATTTCTCTGAATTTTTGTCTAATTTCAAAAAGCAAACTACCGACTGCGCCTTCACTTATACAGGGTGTAAGGGACAGTGTACCGAAAACTGAAAGGGCGTGTTCAGTCAACGAAACTGAACAACTGTCCCAAAGAAACATTTCTGGGAAATGAAAAAAAAATAACCTCTCCTCATACAAATTCTCACTCGTCGAACAGTTTGTATGGAGAAGTCAATGTTTTTTTTTTCATTTCCCAAAAATGTCTCTTTTGGGAAAGTTGTTCACTTTCGTTCACTGTACACTGTACAATCCCTTTCAGTTTTAGGTACACCCTCTATAGTTTCCATGATACTTGCAATAGTGCCAAAATGTCAGAAGTTTACAAAATATTTCCTGATGGACAGGACCTGACAAAACTTGTCTGTAAGTTCTTTATTTCATTGTCTACCAAAGTTCATATTTTTTAGGTTTCAATGCGTTTTGAGGTCAACGTTTAAAACAAAAGATCTGTCGATTGTGCCAATCATCTTTGTTTTCCTATTCATAGTTATTGAAGAAAAATAAATGCAATACGAAAATGCTAAAAAGCTATGAATGCTAATAGATAAACTTTGTAGTTAAAATCTGAAACTGAAAAACATAGTTATTTTGTTTCACCGTGTACACCGTACAATCTGAAAACACAAGTAAATATTAAATTTTAAACAGTATTGTAAAATCTTTTCTCTCATTGAAACGTCAATATTTACTGAGATCTTTGTTTGCTGCCAATAAACGAGTTATATGGAAGGAGACTTTTTATTTCTAATTGTTTGCAAACTCCCTGAGAGTTTGCGAATGAAAAAGCTGGAGGGCCCTTATTATGAAAATATTTTGGCAACATTGCTATTCTGTTTATATCTTGCGTTGTAAATGGTTTTCCTGTATTTTGATTCTATTCGGAGTTTGAATAAACTCCGACAAAACCATTTAGGGCTTATTGTCGAGGTTTAGAGCAACAAAATTTATGCTATTTTATGTACTTCAAAAAATTTATTCACATTTTATGTAGACGGCATAGAACCGACAGGTTTCGATCCTATACGAAGATCATGTTCAGGGAGGAGTTTTACGGACCTTCGTCTGTCGCCGTGTCGTACGACACTGACCTCCCTGAAGAAGATCCTCGTACAGAACCTGTCGGTACCACACCGTCAATATAAAATGTAAGTTTATCCGTTGAAGTACAAATAATTTATGCTCTACAAATTATGGATATGTGCTTTTTTATTCTCCGTGCAAAATAAACTAAAGAGTTCGATTCACATATGACTAAGTGATGCTTGTACTACGTTCATTTACCTGAGCAACATCAATTTGAGGACTCATACTTCTTCCAACATCCTCCAGCAAGTCTACTCGTCTGACTTCATGGTTTCCAGTTAGAATGTCAACTTCAATTTCCATAACAACGACTCCGTATATATTGTACATTGTTACATCTTTTGTCGTACACATATATTGTGCTTGGAGATCTACACCTTCTGTATACGCTGCTTTGATCAGTTCTTCCCATGACACGTTTCCTAGTTTCTCTCTAATTGGTTTCAACCTGTCTAGTAAAATTTCACATGCTTTTATAGTAGCCAGAGCTACGCTTTCGCTGCCAATGCTTCCTCCGGTAGTCATGTTATTTGGTGAAGTGAAGCTAGAACTAGGTTTTACACTGACTTTTTCCAAAGGTATACCTAGAGTATAAGCACAAACTTGTGCTACTTTAGTGTTTATACCTTGCCCCATCTCTATTCCCCCGTGGGTTATGGATACTGTGCCGTCTGCATGAAACACACTTATTAATGAATTATAAGGACCAATATAGAATACTTCATAACTCATTGGGATAAGTTTCATCGTCCTTTTCCTCCAGCGGTTTTCTTTATTAAATTTGTCAATTTCTTTTGTTCTTTCGTCGTAATTTGAATCATTTTTAATTTGATGTATAAGGGCCGGTACTGGATTATTGTCCATATCCATGTTTTGCAGTCTGACCTGTAACGGGTCTTTTTTAATGTTGTGCGCTATTCTTTCCATTATATGTTCAATCATTGCTATTCCTTCTGTAGATGCTGTAAAAATATTATGAATATTAGTTACTTTTTTAAAAAAAGCAATTTATAATGATAACAGAATAAAAGTTGTGATAAGGATGATGGAATGCGAATGTATGTGGTATTGTCAGTACGGTTGATTTTCCGTTACGAAGTTGTTGAAGACTAATTAATATAAGATGTTAATAGAGACTCCATGCAAAAATTCATAACGGTTAGTAGACTTGCCTTATTTGCATTATATTTTGCTTCCAACAACACTGAAAGACGGGCTTTGTGCGGTTTTTCTGTGTTGCTTGAAGATATTGTGCATATTATGACAGCGGTCTAGACTAAATAAACAAAATCTGAATCAAATTTAGTTTGTAGACCTTATTAGAATGATTAGAAGATAATTCTGTCTTATAGATTCCAAGCGTAAGCTTTTAGAAGTTACGAATGACACTTATTATTACTGAAAGCCTTTTGTGTATAAATCTGGTGACAGTTGGCAATAATTATTCACCTTGCTAAAAATAGGGATATATTTCTGGAGAACTTTGATTCGCATAGCGTTACTTCTGGTGAACACGACCTCATGTCAGTCATGTGAATGCAACGTAGAAGAGAGAGATAAGCAGAAAGAATAAGATGAATATTTAAATTGAAATACTTTACCAGGAGCTCTACACCAAGTATTAGAAGGCAAGTCAGTGGCCACACTGTTGGCCTCTAAGCGCCATCTCTTTGTATCATAGCAGTTGACGATATGCTGCAACGTAATTGGACTGATAGTTTCATTGGGAGAGCATCCGTTGTCTTGGTAGTATTTGGTATTCATGTACTGGATTTGGCCTTCTGAGTTTACTCCAACCTTAAAATTATAAAAGATAATACTCTTATCTCTGAAAATTTAGTATTGTAACCGTATGTCATTCATATGCAGATATGTGTACCTATCTTTTATGATAATAATGTACCAGTACAAGATTATTAAAGCAACTACCTTAGGAGTTGGAGGGGTTTAGAGTATCACATTAGCTTAACATTACTATAATTATTTTATAAACCCTTTCTGCGTGGACAACATTTACCTCAAAATTACAAAGTGTCGGTATTCGCTTTCCAACTATTCTCATATTAGTTTCAATCGAGAGGATGAAGCGACAAGTCTGGCCAGTGAGGTGGGATACCAACGCAGCTGCACAAGCTATTTGCGATGCGCGAGTGATCTTGCTGCCGTATGCACCACCTACACGACGCACGATAACGCTTATGCTGAAAATATTGTATGTTTAGAATAAAACAGCTAAATGAAAATAAATCATACTTTTAAATGCTAGAAACTACTACAACAAACATGTAAGCAAAGGCCCTGGCTTGATACCGCTAGGTACTTACTGGCTTGTGCCTATGATATCTAACTAGCATTTCCGTGTTTCTGTAGGCATGATTTTTTTAGGTTTGGCTAATATGGAATCTCTATGATAGTCAGCTTAGCCAGTCCTTGATGACTTACCTACTCGGTACCTACAAAGTATTTTAATACATGTTTTTATTTACCTATTCACTGGAATATTCAAACATTGTGCAACAGCAACGTTAACAATATCCATCCATTGTGTCGAAGCATATATTTCACAACCATCTTCAGTAGGCTTTACCACACACGTTTGTGGTTCCATGGTGTAGTGATACTGCGTCGGACAAGATATATCACCAAAGAGTGTGCATTTCACATCTTTACCTGTTTCTTTCGGTTCAACTACCTTATTTTTGGTTAGCCTTTGATCTTTTTCTGGAGATGCTAGAACGTCTTCGGCAGATATAAGAGGCTTTTTGTCACTTACAGAAGCGTATTTTACTTTGACAAGACCTGCGGCTTTGTTAGCAGTTTTCTCTCGATCAGCTACAATAATTCCGCAAGGTTGGCCATAAAACAGGACTGTGCCTGAACAAAGGATTTCCTCTTTAGCTATCGCTACTAACGGTACGTTTAATGGCACAAATGTGTTGTCTCCTGGTATGTCTTTTGCTGTGTAAAAAGCTATTACTCCTGGAATTTTCTGCAACAAGAAAATAATATGTGGACTTGACATTTAGGATTTTTATAGACTATTTGGTTGACTGCGGATCCTTTAAAAACTACTATATGAAATAAATTACTTAAAGTGTTCTTGTTCTTTTTCTTTAAACCTCTAGAATAATAATATATATGAGAATATTATGTATGCTAGAAAGAACGTTCATCAATTAGCTGAAAATTGTGGCAGGCATAATTTTAATACTAGAAGTAAGTCCAAACTTACGAGTAATCAACCATATACTAGATTAGCAAAAGTCAATACACCTTTCGTTGGTCTATGTGTACGATACTAAAAGAAAATACCTGACAATGTAGTGCAATTACCTGAGAGAAAGTTTGAAAAATGTGTAAAGCAAACGTTATATAAAAAGCTTACTATAAATGACCATATCAATGACAAAGAGGTATGGTGCTCTGATATTCCAGCGAAACACTAGAAACACATTGTAAAAAGCAGACTCTTAAAGTAGGCCGTGCTGAAGTGGTTTCTTGCCGTTTCTTTTACGCAAGATCCGAAACAATGTAGACTCGCTCTATTTGCATTGTATTTTGCATGACATTCAAAAAGTATTCCTTAAAGAATCTACATTGAATAAAAATATCTGAATCGAAATCTAGAATTCAAGTTCTCATAGACGTTAGCACTCACCAGCGCCTCAGTTGCATCAAAATCACCGATAACACTTCCAGCTTTAACGTCAGCTGTAACAAAAGCTCCAAAAACCTCTCCGACTTGCGTTGGCAGATCATTAGCAAAAGTAGCTTCTCCACTACACTGCACCAGAGCCTCGATCTTCGGGATTGGCTGGTTTAGGGGCCATATTGTCTTATCGGTGTCAAACACTTGAGTCCCTTGGGATGTAGATCTTTTTATGACTTCACCTCCAGAACGGTATCTAGGGTTAATCTTGTCATCAGGACATAGATTCAGTATAGCCTGAAAAAGTTCATCAGTTGTTCATTACTAGATATTATCAGGCCAGTGACAAGCCTAAATTGACCTTGTTTCTAAAGTTTTAAGCTGCAAAATTGCTCCAAGACCATTAACCAAGATAGTAGCAAAGATCACTGGCTTAATACGGTTCCCGTCTAGAATTAAAGATACTCAACTTCCGTAATCGGAAAGAAAGAGTACTCACAACTATGGCAAAACGCCAACACTATTCAAAATATAAATAACAATTACTCAATTTTTTATAACAATGAAAGTTTTTGGTGCTCTGCCATATCAATAGCAATTTTATCATTATTTCGACATCTCTTTATTGCCGTTCATAGGTCATTTTGAGGCTTGATATTCTTCACAACAAGGTTCGTCTAGTTTTTCACTTAAATGGCCTGACGGGGATCTTAACGAGTATTCATTTTTGTTTTTGTAACTTTGTTTTTCTGAACCTTCAGATTTGTTTTGTAATTCATTATATACAGGGTGTGAGGGACAAGTTGGCAAAAAATGAAAGCTGATAACTTTCAGTGAATAAAAATTTCGAAAAATTACAAAACAATCGGCCTCTACATACGAGTACAAACTGTCCAATTAAGTATACAATTTTGTATAGAGAGGCCAACTTATTTAAATTTTCTGAAAGTTTTATTAAATAAAATACATAAAATAATAATAATAAAAAATAATAAAATAATTAAAGCAAGATCTTACTATTTAGATAGAATATAAATAAACTTAACACTATATAATATTGAAAATAAAAATTAAAATTATAAATCCACTTCAACAGCTCTATTTATAAGAAATATTTAAAAAAATATTTAAATATTATGTTAAAGTAGGCCCTCGCTGCCATATTTGCTATGCCCTAACAGGGCGTCACAATTATAAGAATAAGACCATTTTGTAACTATTTTTAAGTACCTCATGATTGTGACACTGCAAATAAATAAATTGAAATTGAAATTAATTAAAAGTTGTTTAGTTACGTTGACTTATCATGTCCTTCCAGTATTTGCCGACCTGTCCGTTACACCCTGTATTAAATATTTAAGTAAGAGCTTTAATTTCAACAGGACAAGTCCATTACGCTTTAATTTCTTAATCAATTTCAATGTCTGGTAAGAATTCAGTCTAGTTAAGTTTTCTAATTCTGTCTAATAATAAATTTAACATTCTATTTATTTCTTCATTGATTTTCGAGAGCACACGTAACTTAAAATTGAAAAGAATAAAAACATAAAAAACCAAAACACTCTTTCTGTGTATGTTGTTGATGATACATATACATTTCCCTTGAATGAGACAAACACTCACAACAAATTGACTTCTTTTTTGTTATTTAAAAGGACGTAATAAAGACAACAGAATATTTGTCTTAGTTCTATACAAGTAATATTTTCTTTTAAAAATACTTGTTCACTACAAGCTTGGAGACTACAAGAATGTTTCATGTCATTAATCTAAAATGAAAAATAAAAGAGAAATCTCGATGGCAATTTTTGGACTCGCTTGGAGAAGTATTTTCAATCACAATGTTTGTAATGCTAATGTAATTTCGATTCTTTTCAAATAAAGTATCCGGTGTGGAATACTGTATTATGTTGGCGTATTATTCAAATGTGTTTCAAACCAAGATAGCGCTCTCACAGAACAGCGAAAAGGTGAATCCACGACCAATGACGACTGTCGACGATAACCGCGCGCGACCCACGACGATTGCCAGCAACTGCCGATGTAAGCCACGGGCTGCTGCTCGCAGTCAATTAGAGACTTTCCGGTGTATGTTCCTCAAAAATCTCATAGATGGCACTGATAGTATGCTCAACACTCTTTGCTTTTGGTCAGAATGAGCCGAAAGAAGTTTTTACTATAATATTGGACAAAAGAGAATCTATACGGCGTTATTTTTTTATCACCCCGGATGGTGGTTCTGCCCATGAAAATGAAACCAGTCAAAACTGTTTTTGGTTTATAAAAGCAAAGATTTTTCGCGCGAATTCGCTTCTGGCACTTTCCGCCGGGAAATCGGAATGTACAAAGCCGCCGAACTAAAATGATAATGATAGTGAGTGACTGTCATGCATGTCATATCAAAATGTCATAAGAAAAAGTTTACAATTATGACCAGTTTTCTTCAGAGGTTCCAGCGCGCGCGATTGGTAAGTGTCCCCAACTCACGCGACGGTATGAACGAATTCTAGGTCTTAATGGTAATCAAATCATACCCATGCGCCCGTGTGGTGCCGGCAAAGAATAGTACCAACCCATCCCAACCTGCGGTTGTCGTAAGAGGCGACTAAGGGTCTATGAACCGGAGGAAGGGCAGCAGCATCTTTCTGTATATCGTATCTTACATACTGCGGTCACGAACCACAGCAATGGCTAGCTGCAACGCCTGCAACGCTTACAAGCATTGGTGGTTCTTTTCATGATTAGATTAGGAAAATTGTGTCCGCAAGTCATCGTTTTGTCGATGAATATCGAAGGAAGAACAAAAATTTATTTGTTTATTTAGCCAGAGTAAATAAGTAATAAAATACGATGATTGAAATACCTACGTAAACTTTCGTTAATTCGAAATATCGGACTCTCTGTAAGCATGTGTAAGGAAATTTAGTTTAAGTTATTTTTGTCTATAAAATTTATAAGTACATTCTCTTTTGTCCAATATTATAGTAAAAACTTCTTTCAGCTAATTGCAAAGAGTTTTGAACCTCGAGCCATAGATTTATTACTTCGCGCGTGGCGCTTTTAACCAGATTGCGCTCTTCCAAAAATTATGCGAGCAGAGTAGGACGTAAGATGAGAGGAAGCTGTCCCTTTCTAATAGATTTTGCATGACATTTTGTTTATGTTGCCATGACAACATCAACAAAATGTCATGCAAAATCTTTGTTAAAAATCATTTTACCAAAGAGTTTTTAATCCAGATAAATCAAAAGAAAATGATTTTCTGAATTAATCAATATTTAATGAAAACTGAGAGAGACGTTTATACTTTGCAAGTTGAAAATTATTCAAATAAGTATTTAAAAATACGTATAAATATAAATTTGTGAATATAAAAGTTAACATTTTGCACGGAAATTGTGCAAACTTTATTAGTATGGCAATAATTAGAAAGGGACGAAGTACATCGCCTCTGATGTCTTGCTCTGCTCGTTTTGCCTCTGTACAAATTGTTAAGAGTACGCTATCATGGTAAATGTAAGATCATTGCCTCGAGCATACTGACATTGCCATCTATAACATTTTTGAGGAACATTCACAGGAAAGTCTTTGGTGGCTGTTAGTTGTCGTTGAAGGTTATGCGTGGCTGTCGTTGCTTTTTTTATTGTTGCTTCTTTTTTTTTCACATGGCGCCACATGGTTTGTAAAGCGACGTAAATTTAACTGACATCATTAAGAGATTTTTATCATCCTACAATGAATAAAGAACATTTTGTATTTTTTGTCGTCGGTAGTCGTCAACTGTTGCACGCGGCTGTCGTCGGCAGTCGCTGACGGTCGTCGACTCGGCAGTCGCCGATGGTCGTCGCCACACCCCGTTGCTGGTCTATAAGAGCCCTTAAAGGCGTATTAATAGAACCAGATGGCCAACTCTATACTTTGACAAAGATAAAGATATCGATTTGATAAAACTTCGAACAGACAATTTCAAAAGTTAGTATCATAAAGAGAATAATATTGATCGCATGAATCACTATTGAGAGGGAAGCGTATGGCATGGTATGGATATATTTTAAGGAGAGAAGACCAGCATATGGCAAAGAGAGTGATGAGTATGAATGTGGATGGAGTAAGACCGGGAAGTAGGCCGAAAAAAATTGGATAGACTGCGTGAATGATGATATGAAAAAGAAAGAAGTGAATGTTGAGATGGCGGTCGATAGAGAGAAATGGAAGCGAGCACCATGTTGTACCGACCACAAATGAAAGCGATCAACATGTTGTGCCAACCACAAATGGAAGCGATCAAAATGTTGCGCCGACCACAAATGAAAGCGATCAACATGTTGCGCCGACCTCAAATGGAAGCGATCAACATGTTGTGTCGACCACAAATGGAAGCGATCAACATGTTGCGCCAACCACAAATGGAAGCGATCAAAATGTTGCCACGACCACAAATGAAAGCGATCAAAATTTTGCACCGAGCACAAATGAAAGCGATCAACACGTTGCGCCGACCACAAATGAAAGCGATCAACATGTAGCGCCGACCACAAATGAATTGGGATAAACGCAGACGAATAACGACGGACAATTCACTGTTGAGTTAGAAGAATATACGAGTATTTACATCTATCAGCCTACTATTCTTCTACTTATCGTAGTATATTAAATTGATGTTGTAAAGTGATAAAAGAAAATCATATTTAACATCAATATAATAAACTAAGATAAGTAGATGAATTAGTCATCGATTATAATTCGCCTATCGTTATCCCAATTACAGGGGTGACGCAAAAATCGACTCCATATTTTATCTATAAGTGGTATCGTACCTTATAATATAAAGCCAGAGCCAACATTTTCCTGTAAGCAGCCGATGGCTCAGGAGGAGCACTTTCAGGATTCACTTCGTCTTCCAAACTCTTCAGTGCCAACTGCAGAGTCTCATCAGTAAAAGGATCTTTTCCAACCAAAATTTGTTCAGTTTTGGTAGCGTGAACGAATTTAGGGGAGATGCTGCCAAAAACAATAGTAACTTTTTCCAGGATGTTGGAGTTTTGTTTGAATTTGAACAAAAAGCCTGCGTTGACTACTGCATGGGCGTTTTGGGAGCGGGGCATTATCTGAAAAATTAAAGCCTATTTATAAAGTGCGTAGGTACGAAATTGATCATTGCAGAAGGCAGCTAGTCGGCTTAATGCCTGCGTGGCCTCTGTCTGAAACTTTACGGTTGTCAATAAAAAACGTTTCTCTAGAACGAGGCTAAAAAATACCTCTTCACCTAACAAGCTCGAAAGTATTTAGTTTGTCGGTTAAATTCTGCGGCCAAAAGCGATTTTTGGCCGCTAGCGGGCAAAAGGTTTTTGAAATTTGAACGTGATGCAGTATGGCAAATCTCCATGCTGCTTGGCCGCTTCCTCGCTTTAGTGAGGTGAAAATTTTTGTGTTTCGCTTAGCAGCAAACTTAAGTGCCTTGAAACCTTCGCTACGCTCAGGATCCTAGAACCCTTCGCTTGCTCAGGTTTCAATACAAGGCACTCGCGCCAAATAACACTTTTGCTGCCTTGCATAACGAATACCTAACTATTATCTCTTTTTTGGGAAATTCGGAGTCACCATTGGTCGTAACAGCCAGGTTGCAAGGTATGCTTATGTGAACATTGTCGACGTGTAAATAAGCGCAATTAACATTGACGAGCGTGGAGCTACTAATTTGACTATTTGGCAAGAATGAAAGACTAGCATCCTTTGGGCAACTTCACCAAATTGATAGTTGTAATCTTTATTCTCTACAATGATAAAAATGTTAATTGATTTTGTCTGTGCATTAAAGACATTAAAAAAAACCGGTCAAGTGCGAGTCGGACTAGCGCGCCAAGGGTTCCGATATACCTATAGAATTTTTTGAAGCAATAAAGTCCATTTTTAGGACCGCTAAATTAAATTTGTTTGTAAAGGTTTTTTGCAGATTCTACAATACTGCACAGCTTAGAAAGATCGTTTCATTTTTTCTCTAATACTTACATAAACTTCTATTGACTGTAATTAATTCAGATTTTAACTTTCACAAACTTCGTTGATAAGGGGGGCGGGGAGGAATGGTATTTTTGTCTGACATTTTCATCATAACTTGAAAACTAAGTAAGAGTCTTATAAAAATACAAAAATATATTTTGGAATGTACAAGTAAAGCACTTTTATATGATACCCCACTCAATTTAGTAAAGACAATTTGAAATTTTCCCCTCCCTATTTGGGCCCCTTTTACATTTATAATAATATTTATATTATTTTATATAATATTTATATTTTTTTAATCCTTTCATTTGCAAGTAAGTTGGGACACCATATTCTAAAACTATTTCAAATTTCAAGACAAACAGACAGACAAAGTCGCATCATAACGGTTCCTTTTTTTACCATTTTGGTATCGAAACCCTAAAAATACATCACGTTATGCTATTTTAATCCATCTGAAACCAACTAACAGATTTTTAGACTTTTTGTCTGTTTGTTTGTTGGATTATTTGTTTATTAGTTCGAGCATCACACAAAAACTACTAAACCAATTTTAATGCTTCTTTTTTTTGTTTGATAGCTAATAAACAATGGTATAGTTTTTTGGGTTACGAACCTCAAAATAAAAAAAACGGAACCCTTATAGGATCACTTTGTTGTCCGTCTGTCTGTCTGTCTGTCTGTCAAGACCCTTTTTCTCATGAACGAGAAGAGGTATCAGGTTGAAGTTAATAACGAATATTAAGGTCCATAAACCACACAAGATCTGAAAATTTAATTTTTTTACAACAACGCAATCAAAAGATATGGCTTCTTATGTCCTCATCTCCATACATTTATGCACTAAAGCAAAACCTTCAGGGTACTTCCCGTTGACCTAAAATTATGAAATTTGGCAAGAAGCTAGGTCTCACAGTAAAATTAAAGGGAAATGTCTAAAATCATTAAATATTTAAATTCTTCTCACAACTAATAGTAACCAATTAAGGTGAGCTCCCGTTTCAAGAACTTTTCTATAAAAGAGTCAAGTTGTCGCGGAGTTTTTAAAATCAAAGAGCAAAAGCTTTTAGTATATCATATGGTAGATAGGTACGGGACCCTTAGGGTGCGAGTCCGATTCGCACTTGACCGGTTTTTTTTGTTTGATAGCTAATAGTTTGACTTAAACAATTTTTTTCTTTAAAATGGGAACAGGAAATGTAAGTAGTTATTTTTCTCTATTTAACATGCGGACGGAGCCGCGGACAATACTGTAAACGTTATTAGATAGATAGATAGATATGCTTTATTGCGCACATACAAAAATATACTTAGTTTTACTAAGTTAATATTTTTAGGGTTCCGTACCTCAAAAGAAAAAAACAGAACCCTTATAGGATCACTTTGTTGTCCGTCTGTCTGTCTGTCTGTCTGTCAAGACCCTTTATCTCACGAACGGATAAAGGTATCAGGTTGAAATTAATTCCATATATTAGGATCCATGAACCACACAAGATCTGAAAATTTCAATTTTTTACATCAACGAAATCAAAAGATATGGCATTTTATGTCCTCATCTCCATACATTTATTCAAAAATGCAAAACCTACAGGGTACTTCCCGTTGAGCTAAAATTATGAAATTTGGCAAGAAGCTAGGTCTCACAGTACAAATAATGGGAAAAGTCTGAAATCATTAAATATTAAAACTTTTCTCACAACTAATATAAACCAATTGTGGTGACCTCCAGTTTCAAGAACATTCATATAAGAGAGGGGTCAAGTTGGATGGTCGCTGAGGCAATTTTTGTTTTAGTTCTATTTAAAAACGGGAACACTTACAAACTTGAAAATTGGTATGTTTATAGTGCATAAGCTATTAAATTAACAACAAATAATAAAATTTGGTCAAGCGCGTGTCGGACTAAAAAAATCTAGCACATTAACTTACTGAAATTTCAACTAATACAATTATGTTTATGTGGTGGTACGGAACCCTCAGTGCGCGATGCCGACTCGCACTTGGCCGGTTTTTTTTTGTTAATATAAATCAAATTGTTTATGAAAACCAATTCTGGGCTAACTGGATATTCAATAGGCAAAAATATTGTCGTCTTAATGACAATCGTTACGTCGCTGGCACTCTTCCAATCTGGGATTGCTGTTAATCCGAAACTTGTTAGGGATTTATTGAAGCCACGAAAGATTGAATGGAATCACTTAGAATGTGGAACTCATTTCTTTGACATGGCTTAATTTATCCCTTAATTTATCAGGCACCCCAAATCATTTCCCATGAACATAACTGTATGCATACAAACAGCTATAACTCCTGTGCTTGTAAACCTTTGGAGCTTGTTCAATGCCACACTTACCTTGGTCTTCGTATTGATAACAAATTTAACTGGGCCAACCATTTAGACCTTGTGTGTAGTAAACTCAGAGCAATATTAGCTAAATTTAAAATACTAAAGTCGAAACTACCATATAATACTCTAAGATTACTATACGAGTACATGGCGCTGGCAGATTCTGTTATAAACTATGGTTTATCCAGCTACGGTAGAACTTATAAAAGCTATTTAAAAAATATTTATCAATTACAGTTAAGAATATTAAAAACCATAGTTCCATTAAAAGTTAAGTACAAATATAAAAACAACTATGAAGGCCTCTTTAAGCACTGTAAAATCTTAAATGTCTTTGGTAAATTAAAGTAAGCAATTGCTTCAGAATATAAAAATAATATTGAATTGTTAGTGAGATGTAATAGATCTCGTAACCTACGTCAACTAACTAGCTCACCTACCTACGAAGTCCCCATGTATACTAATGAATATGGCAAAAGACACTGGAGGTACATCCTTCCCTCTACGTTGAAAAATTTGCCAAAGGATCTGTTAGACAAAATTGAAAATTAAAAAGGCCAACCAAATTAAAACTATTCTTAAATGGCACTTTGTTCGACAGTATGGGAACGATGTGCCTCCGGCCCATAAAATGTAATCCATGTGATTTTATTGTTAAAATAATTTAAATATTGTTTCCTTGTATGTAATTTTTTGTCTGCGCGCGCAAGTTTTAAACTTCTCCAGCGCACATAATCTTTCATTACTAATAAGATTAAGCGCTTGGTGCATGTAATTTTTCATAAATTTTTAATTTGAAATAAACAGTTTTAAATTTTTTATTTTATTTTATTTTTTATTATACATATTTTTGACATAATGTTAGTTTTATTTTGACTGTAATTGTAATTTTGTAATTTCAAAGTTGGGATTAAAAATTGTGTAAATTTATTATTAAGTTTTTTGATGTGCTTGTGCTTAGCAGTGTGCTATGTAGATAAAAGGTATAATAAAATTTTCTGTTACTTTTTTGCATTAATTAATTAATTTTAATTTAATTCAGTAAACAATTACATTGTTAAAATAAAAATTATATATCGTTATTATTTTAATATAAACATGTCGCTAACGGAATGTTAAAAAAAAAATTTAAAGAGTGCAGGCACTTTTACGAGTACGGACATCCTATACTTATGGGAATACTTAATAAAACTTTGAGGTTAGTTTGGCTAAAGTGTAATCTCAGGAAAAAGCGTTTTACGGCCTATCTTGCTGATTGGAATTTTATGAATAGCAATAAAAGGCTGCTGGTTTAAAGGCTTTT
This sequence comes from Athrips mouffetella, assembly GCA_947532105.1. Taxonomy (NCBI): domain Eukaryota; kingdom Metazoa; phylum Arthropoda; class Insecta; order Lepidoptera; family Gelechiidae; genus Athrips; species Athrips mouffetella. Next base: position 1,238,352 of record OX383965.1, read on the forward strand.
AGGCATGCCAAGTTAATCTGTAAACATTTTGGTCTAATTAATTAGTGGTCAGTACTGGGCAGATCCACTAAAAAGTGGACCGACGATCTAGTCAAGGTCAAACGATATGCCGCTGGATGCGAGCAGCCCTGGACCGGTTGTAGAAATATTTAACCCTTTATAGGGAAGACACCCAGGTGAAGAGTTTGGAAATTGAACTCTATTTACAATTGCTCTATTTACATAGAGGTTATGAGCACACAATAGAACCGTAAAAGCTCAGTAGTGGTGAGTCAGTTCCAACTTACAAACTTTTTAGTGGTCTCATATGCGACCACTGGCCTATAAAGGGTGGGAGGCAGGTGTCCAGCAGTGGACGAATTTCAGCTGATGATGATGAATTACAGAATACATAATAATTGACACACTATCTACATTCATTTGTTTAAAATACTTAGTAATTTTGTTACTTAGTATTATACGTATTTAGTTTACATTTTAGTTTTGAATAATAACAATATATTTTTGACTTTTATTATTTATATTGGACTGATTGAATGTCATTTGTATCATTTTGATTTTTAATTTTAAATTTGATTTGTTTATATACCTAGTAGATATTTAAGTTTTTGGGTGCCAGATGCCTGAATAAATAGATTTTTATTTTTTATTTAATTTTAAAAATTTAGTTATATGACGGTAAAAACTTAAAAACATGCGGCACATTATTCTGTAAATAATATGAAAATCTGAATCTAACCACACATTATTATAAAGAATATAATTTTTTTCGATCACAAATAACACAGTCATTTGTTTTCTTTTTACTCAGAATATAGATTACCACATGTAATGCCAGAACGGCACATTGTCATAACCTGTTATATAAATAAAAAAAGTCCGGCCAAGTGCGAGTCGGACTCGCGCACTGAGGGTTCCGTACCACCACATAAACATAATTGTATTAGTTGAAATTTCAGTAAGTTAATGTGCTAGATTTTTTGAGTCCGACACGCGCTTGACCAAATTTTATTATTTTTTGTTATTTTATAGCTTATGCACTATAAACATACCAATTTTGAAGTTTGTAAGTGTTCCCTTTTTTAAATAGAACTAAAACAAAAATCGCTTTAGCTACCATCCAACTTGACCCCTCTCTTATATGAATGTTCTTGAAACGGGAGCTCACCACAATTGGTTACCATTAGATGTGAGAAAAGTTGTAATATTTAATGATTTCAGACTTTTCCCATTATTTGTACTGTGAGACCTAGCTTCTTGCCAAATTTCATAATTTTAGGTCAACGGGAAGTACCCTGTAGGTTTTGCATTTTTGAATAAATGTATGGAGATGAGGACATAAAATGCCGTATGTTTTGATTGCGTCATTGTAAAAAATTGAAATTTTCAGATCTTGTGTGGTTCATGGATCCTAATATATGGTATTAATTTCAACCTGATACCTTTACCCGTTCGTGAGATAAAGGGTCTTGACAGACAGACAGACGGACAATAAAGTGATCCTATAAGGGTTCCGTTTTTTTTTCTTTTGAGGTACGGAACCCTAATTAGCCTTTTTAGGGTTCCGTACCTTAAAAAAAAACCGAACCCTTATAGGATCACTTTGTTGTCCGTGTGTCTGTCTGCCAAGACCCTTTTTCTCACAAACGGATAGACGTATCAGGTTATAACAATTGATAACAAATATTAAGGTCTATAAACCTCACAAGATCTGAAAATTTAAATTTTTTACAACGTCGCAATCAAAAGATATGGCTTTTTATGTCCTCATCTCCATACATTTATGTACTAAATACACCATATACTGGTTTTGTTTCTACGAGTATGTGCTTGCTGCCGTGCGCACAAACTATTTGTTTGTTCTTTAAGTAAGTAGTCGTTAGCACTTATTGATTATCTATTGAAAACCTGTAATTGGCTTAATTCTCTTTGTAATTTTAAAAAAATGTTAAAACCTTAATGCATAAGCTGTTGGTTTTGTCAAAAATAAAATGGTGCAAAACCTAGAGGGTACTTCCCGCTGACCTAAAATCATGAAATTTGGTAAGAAGCTAGGTCTTACAGTACAAATAAAGGGAAAAAGTCTAAAATCATTTAATATTTCAATTTTTCTTACAACTAATAGATCTGACAATTTCAATTATTTACAACGTCGCAATCAAAAGATATGGCTTTTTAAGTCCTCATCTCCATACATTTATGCACTATAGCAAAACCTAGAGGGTACTTCCTGTTGACCTAAAATAATGAAATTTGGTAAGAAGCTAGGTCTCACAGTACAAATAAAGGGAAAAGTCAAAAATCATTAAATATTAAAAACATTCTCACAACTTATAGTAACCAATTTTATTAAGGTGAGTTCCCGTTTCAAGAACTTTTCTATAAAAGAGGGGTCAAGTTGGATAGTCGTGGAGTTTTTAAAATTAAAGAGTAAAAGCATTGTAGTATATCATATGTTAGATAGGTACGGAACCCTTAGGGCGCGAGTCCGACTCGCACTTGGCCGGTTTTTTTTATGTAACAGTTGCTCAGTTGCTATAGTCTGACCACAACTGCTGTACCGCGCCTTAGGTATACGCAGGGAGGTGGGGGAGTGGGACGGAAAGAGCAAGAACTTGTTGCCGCCGTAAGCGATGACGAGCGATGCCCTCCCCCCCCCCGTTTCGCCGCTCGCATACCTATACAGCGGTACAGCGGTTGCGGTCATACTATACATAAACTCTCACCTTGTAAGTCTTGACGAGACAACTGTGTGAAAGAGGCGGCAACATTACATTTATTATGACCCTCCCTCTCATCTCCATTTTCAGGAAGTCTGTGAGTGATACAGCTTTCTTCTGGGTTGGAGATTCCGCTGAAAATAATAAACCTATTAAAAACACACTTTAAGTACATTGCAATTTCTAAAAGTTATACATGGCGAGTTTAATTTAAAAATTGATTTATCTGCCAGCTAACTTACAGCTTACTTACATTTTATCAGTTGTCAATCTACATAAGATTTCATTTCATTTCATAGAAAAAGTTATATTTATTGTTGTTCATCAAAATATTACGCCCAGGTTCAGTTAAGCACTAAGGGGGTCTTGTTGCTGAATTAACTACCTCATAAGATACATAACCTCCTAATGCCGACAACTGATAACTATTTCTGTTACCATATACTTTTTTGAATAGGTATGTGAAATAATGAAAAATAAGTTTATATTTTTTTAAATAATACTAAGATTTTTAAAATTGAAATAAAAGCAGATTAAAACGAATTTCTTCAATTGGTGACCATTTTATTTTGTCTTATTTGTGGTAAAAGTAGATTTTACTCTCTCTTTCCCAGCAGCGGCTCATATTCTGAAACCTAGAGGTATGAGAGATCCGTAAATATATTACGGATTTTGGCTGATCTGAAAACCTTTGTGAATGAGGCAGGCAACCTTAGATATTTGTCAATAGGACCTCCAGGGCTATAGTCATAAAATAATAAACAATCGCTCTTCGAATATTCAATCAGGCCGACAGACGAATGCCAGGAGGGTGGCAATCGCAGTCTCTTATAATATAAGTTTCTCGTTCACTTTATTAAAATTTAGTTCATGTACCTTATATATGACATAATTTTGGACCCAAGTTCGGTAAAATTTAAGAATCTCTTACACTTTTCAGGTTATAGAGTTCAAGCCGCTTAAAAAAAGTGAGCTATAAAGCATCCACTATCCTATCACTACATGAAGGTTTCGTTTATCTTATGCGGTTGTTGATTTAGTGACAGGACCCTAGACTACAACCCTGAAATATTACTTCATTGCGTCACAAATACAAAACCTTTCATAAATTAAAATATAATTTAAGTCAAAAACTTCATTTATAAATTATATATTTCCTCGAGAGCGTCTCCGCAAGACATAGTGCCAAGCAGACTGTCAGCATTGCCTCTTTATACAGCGACGCTCAAAGGCTGGGCCAGGAAGCTGCCAGCCCTGCGGGCGGTCGTCAGATGTCTCGATGAAACGCTCCAAAATATTTTTTTTGTTCACTTAAATTAGTTTTACCTATAGTAACCATAGCTCCAACGGTCTCAAACAAGAGGAACAAATCCGACTGGAAATCGTTGTTTGTGTACTTCATATACAAGTTGCCACCAATGGTGCCGATCTGTAAGAAATATGATGCATCATATACCTCCACTAGTATAGTAACTCATCATAACATCCCATAAAACGTCAACTGCAGGACAAGGAACTCCCTCTAGAACTTCAGCAAAAATGCGAGGTACTTGGGAGGGGATTCACTCTGGTTTATCTCACTGGTTTTATACGAAATTTTTATTTTGAAAATTACAGTTAAAGAAAATTATCACAATTTAACAAAATAAAATCATCTAAACGTGTTAATGGAATAAGCGAAACCCTCATACACCCTAACTAATATTTATTAAAATAAATCCATTCCCGTAAAAAAATCTTAAAAGAAATTGTTTTCTTCCAAATATTGTTAAAAAAAAAAAAAAAAAAAACTGTTTATTTCATGCGAAAAAACTTAATTTATCTTTACAAGACTATGAAATCTTAACAATCAAAGATTATTTTTAGTCCTGCTTAGTTACTTGCTAGCTTACATTTATAAGCTATTTGCTATTTAGCTTTTTTGTTATTTGTTATTTTAAAGTTTCGTCGTTGTTCTGCGTCCGCGTCGCGTCCGCGCACGCCACGCCCGCTTCCCTCTTACGAGCGTAGCGTAGCCACAGAAATATATAGAAACGACAAAAATTTTAATAATAAAAGTAAAAAAAATACCCCTCTCAAAAACAATTCGATTCGATTCTGAACAAACTGTTTTCTCAGTTTCGCTTATTCCGTTAACATTTTGTACATTTTATCACTAAATGACTGCGCAGTGCTCGGCGAGACGCGATAGACGGCGATCCGTGAAATCGCTGAATTGTTTCAGGGATGAAGAAGATCTGCGAATCGGATCAAAACGTATCGGTCTTATGCCGTCAACATAAAACGAGAGTTTATCCGTCTAGATATTTTTTTATGTTACAAGTGAGCAAACGAGCAGGTGGGCCACCTGATGGTAAGTGGTCTCCACCGCCCATAGCACCCACTGTCTTATTAGTGACATAATTTGACCCTAATAAGACAGCAAAGCGCGTTGCCCACCTTGAGCACTAAGATGTTATGTCTCATGTGCCAGTAATTTTACTGGCTCTCTTATCCTTCAAACCGAAACACAGCAGTGCAAATACTGCTGCTTTACGGCAGAAATAGGTAAGAGCGTGGTACTTCCCCAGACGGATTTTGCACAAAAGCCCTATCACCTTCAAAATATATATATATAACTATCATCTTTATTACAGAGAAAATAAACGTTTTGTATAAAATCTGGGGCCCAACTCTTGAATATGAGTGATTTTGAGATTTTATTATATACTAGCTGGTGCCCGTGACTTCGTCTGCGCAGGTTTATAAATTGTAGCCTATGCATTATTCTGATGTATAAGCTATATTATTGTAAAGTTTCATTAAAATCCATTCAGTAGTTTTTACATAAAACAGTAACAAACATACATCCATCCATACATACATACTTACAAACTTTCGCGTTTATAATATTAGTATGATAGGATTAAAAACTGTGAAACTTAAAAAATAACAATATCTTACTCTATATCACGAATTATCCTTCACTTTTAAAAATAAAAGCCTATTATTTAAATTTTTTTGACTGATATTAAGGCGTGTTATTCTCTCCTGACTAAACTTCAACATCTACTGGATAAACTCACAAAAGGCGTCCTGATATTTTATAACTGATGGATGGGGATAAAAAGATACCGCCCGCTAAAATATTCTTTCTAAGAAACCGCCAGATGGATACTACCCTGGTTTTTTAATAAAATATACAGTCTTTTAAAAGCTTTACTGAGAAAACTGATTGACAGTAATTCCGTCGTCTTTTAGGGTTCCATACCAAAATTGGAAAAACACTAAAATATATCACTGTGTTGTCCGTCTATCCGTTAAGATTTTTTTTTCTCACGAATTGGTAAAGCTCACAATTTGAAATTAATAATAGGTCTTTACCTATGAAATTGCCGTTTTGTATGGCGAATTTTAGGTAAACTCAATTTTCAGTACTAACATTTTTGCATTTTTCTCAGGAATTATAAATCCAACTGTTTTTATTTTTTTAAGCATTATTGGGAAGACATTAAGCTAACAGAAGCTTAAATTTAATTTTCCAAAAATATTATCTGTAAAAAAATATAACAAATCTAATGATGAAATCGGACGACATTTAAGACGAACAATTTTCGATCCTTTAAATTTATATATCAAACTAAGAATAACAACTTTATTTTATGCGTAAATTGATAACCTTGAAGTCAACTTTCAACAAATATAAGACAAATGAAAAAAATAGCATTATAATTATAGGAATTATGATCTCATTAATCTGTAAGAAAATTTCGGCAACTAGACCTATTATCAAATGCTATCATCAATCAATCATGGAACCTAGAAGGTGTAAAAATTTCATACTACAAGCAATACAGTGCCGAGTCAGTAGTCCGTTTCACTTCAATTTCACATAAATAATGTATTAATATAGGGTGACTTTTAATTAGTTTTTGATAGCAAAAGATATGCATGTCCTCATAATACTGAACCACTTTCCCCAAGGAACATAGGTCGAAATACGAGAAAAAAGCTTTGACCTCCCATACAAAATGCGCTACCAGCTGATACTGTTTCTATGGGAGAATTGGGAGGTCAAAATCTTGATTTTCGTATTTCGACCTATTTTCCTTGGGGAAAGTTGTTCAGTATCATAAGTACATGCATACCTTTTGCTATCAAGAACTAATTAAAAGTCACCATATAACATCACTTCTAAAAATACTTATAGGTAAGAAACCTTCTATTGTATTCTCCTCGTAACCCACAACAACGGATATCCAAGTGTGGGTGTCAGTTTGCATTGTAACTATGATAAAATCTTTTTCACAAATAAACTTATTTTATTTATGTTCAGCGCGGTTGGGCCGCGAAATAGTAAAAAGCCGGCCAAGTGCGAGTCGGACTCGCGCCCTAAGGGTTCCGTACCTATCTACCATATGATATACTAAAAGCTTTTGCTCTTTGATTTTAAAAACTCCGCGACCACTTGACCCCTCTTTTATAGAAAAGTTCTTGAAACGGGAGCTCACCTTAATTGGTTACTAAGTTGTGAGAAAAATTAAAATATTTAATGATCTTAGACTTTCCCCTTTATTTGTAATGTGAGACCTAGCTTCTTGCCAAATTTCATAATTTTAGGTCAACGGGAAGCACCCTGTAGGTTTTGCTTTTTTGCATAAATGTATGGAGATGAGGACATAAAAAGCCATATCTTTTGATTGCGTCGTTGTAAAAAATTTAAATTTTCAGATCTTGTGTGGTTTATGGACCTTAATATTCGTTATCAATATCAACCTGATACCTCTTCTCGTTCGTGAGAAAAAGGGTCTTGACAGACAGACAGACAGACAGACGGACGGACAACAAAGTGATCCTATAAGGGTACCGTTTTTTTATTTTGAGGTACAGAACCCTAAAAACATCCAAACTTTCATGCCAAACCAATGATTTTACATGGTAACGTTTATGCAAAGCTATGTTTTTTCCGTAATTATTCTGCTACTACCTAGTACCAAGCTCTACTTGGGATGAAACGGAGAAAAAACACTGTTTCTAATAATTAAGACTAAGTAAACTGTTTTTCGCTCTCGTAAAGGCCATTTTTGAAAACAAATGTTTTGTACAAATCTTCGTAGACGTAACACGATATAAATAGTTATTCGCCCTTCGTATTAAATAGACTTCCTCGTAAATTAAAAAATCAATATCGATATCACACCAATACTCGTACTGCCTGAAAGCGAAGGCCTGTTTACCTATATAGTACAGGTTTATCTAGTTTAGGGGCCAGCCTCGATAAACAAAATAATGGTATTATTTTTAATTTAGGTTTATTGGTACTATTTTAATATCTTAATGTGTTTGTGTGAGGAATTATTATTTTTTTATTAAAGTAGACTGATTCCACTACCTGACTCTCCCACGTAAAGAAATCCCACCAAAAACACTTTATGTAAAATAGTGATGGACCGAACATGGGTTTCATCCAGAACGAATATTCGGCCGAATGTTCGGTTCAGGTTTTACCGAAGCGAATATTATGTTACTCTCGGCGTACGGCAAAACTCAATTGGTTTCATGTTAAAGGTTTGAAGCCTTCCAAAAGTTTTAAAACGCAAGTACTATGAAATTGAATTCTGTGGGTACGAGTATATACAGAGTTATTTTTAGACCCCTAGCTAAATTTAAGTATGTTGCTTAGAACACGAAACTGAACAACTTTCCCAAAGAAAAGAAATCCGAGAAAAAATTTTGGTCGTCCCATACAAATACCACTGTTGCTGGTGCAAGGTTTGTATGAGAGACCCAAAAATAAAATTCGCTTTTCGATCCCTGTTTCTTTAGGAAAGTTGTTCAGATTTGTGTTCTGAGTCACATACAAAAATTAGGCTAGGGACCAAAACTAACCCTGTGTAGGGCAACTAAAACATTGAGATATTTTTAGGGTTCCGATACCAAAATGGTAAAAAAAAGGAACCCTTATGGTGCCGCTCTGTCTGTCTGTCTGTCTGTCTGTCCGTCTGTCTGTCACACCTCTATATCTCAGCAACCACTTACGCTATCGAGCTGAAATTTGGAATAGTTTTAGAATATAGTTGCCCAACTTAATTGCACATGAAAATTTTTTGAAAAAAGTATGATTATTAATGTAAAGGGGGCCAAAATAGGGGGGGCCAAATTTCAAATTGTCGCTACTAGGTCGAGTGGGGTATCATATGAAAGGGCTTTACTTGTACATTTTAAAATATATTTTTGTATTTTTTTAAGTTTCTTAGTTTTCAAGTTATGATGAAAAATGTCAAAAAAAAATACCATTCCCCCCCCCTTATCTCCGAAGTTTGAGTAAGGGAAAATCTGAATTAATTACAGTTGACAGAGGTTTATGTAAACTTTACAGCAAAAATAAAACGATCTTTCTAAGTTGCACAGTTTTTCAGAAATCTGCAAAAAACCTTTACAAACAAATTTAGTTTTGCGGTCCTGAAAATGGACTTTATTGCTTCCAAAAATACTATAGGTATATCGGAACCCTCGGCGCGCGAGTCCGACTCGCACTTGACCGGTTTTTTTAAGTTGGGAGCAGTTTGCCGAAATAGTGAATTCTGAGTAGAAACCCAAATTTAAGGAACCTGGAAAACCCAGGATGCCTACTCTCAAAGTCAAATTAACTTGACGCACCGCTGGAATGCGAAACTCCCGCCCGCTTCCCCCCGCATTCCCTTAACTCGCCCGCATTCCTTTAACTCGCCCGGCAAACGCCAAAATGACGTCATCAAGCCCATGCGTCTAGTTAATGTGACCGTGTTATATATCGAAACGATACTACTCGAAACATGCAAATGCAAAACTTCGTCCCTTGACAATAGAGTAGAATTTTGGTTGGATGAATTTTCAAACTGCATCCAACCAATATATATAATGCTAATTTCTAATATTTAAATTATATTCATTGTTATTGCCACGTTCCATTTCTGATAATTAATTTCTGATTTAATTAAAATTATAATAATATAGTTATAGTAACTTAGTAATAATAATTGTTGTGCCCTTCTGGGTCTACATATGTAACTATGTATATATGATAACACCTTGAATGACCATGTGAAAGCAATAAATCATCTTATCTTATCTTAATATTCTACTCTATTGTCAAGGGACGAAGTTTTGCATTTGCATGTTTCGATATATCGGACTTTGAGAGTAGACACCCTGTATGGTAATGGTCATCGAAATCGTTAGAGCCGTTTTCGAGAAACTGATTACTTATATACAAGGTGACTTTTAATTAGTTCTTGATAGCAAAAGATATGCATGCACTCATGATACTGAACAACTTTTCCCAAGGAACATAGGTCGAAATATGAAAAATCTAATTTGACGTCCCATACAAAATGCGCTATCAGCTGATACAGTTTCGATGAGAGGTCAAAACTTGATTTTCGTATTTCGGGGAAAGTTGTTCAGTATCATGAGTACATTTATACCTTTTTCTATCAAGAACTAATTAAAAGTCACCATATATAGGGTGATCCATGGGGACAGATCAGGAAAGTCTGAAACTATAAGAGATAGACATGTTTGTTCGAAGGAACCACAACCAACTTTCGTAATGAAATAACATAACATTTTTGTTTAGTATGGGTTTCTTTGAAAATCTTACACGACTTTTTTAAATTCTAAGACAGAATTTAAAAAAAAAAGCTACAAAAAGTAGCAGACTGAGTGAGCCATAGATTATTAGGTCACTGTTTTACCGCTTGCATGTCGATTACATGGACAGAACAAAAATGCAAACAGTAATTGGTGCTTGTATGAATTTGCCAAATTTCACCGCGCCGTAGACTATGAAAAATAAAAAAAAATCTATAAAAAAGAAATATGTTCTCCTTCTACTTACATTCCTTACAGGAACATGAGCCACCAGATCGATATGGCCATAGAACTGCTTCAGATAAGAGAAGTCTTGATCATCAGCAGAGAGTTTGAGGAATAGTTCCATCATCTCGTTGAGAGGCATTCCGGCTCCAAGGATCAAGTTGACGTCCATTTGATGACCCTTCAGCTCAACCACGTTGAAGATATCCACGACGACTTGAGGGTAGTCCGTTACATGGTAGACTCCTATAAAATATTTAAACAGGCTAATAAATGCAGTAGACCGTAGACCTAGTGCCCGAACCCAACATCATGGGCGAGACCAAGGCTGCAAGGCTCCGCTGGCTCGGCCACGTGGAGAGAATGGGAGAGGATCGGGCCGCCAGAAGAGCTTACGTTTGACGACCGAGTGGAAAACGACCAGTCGGTCGTCCTAGGTACAGATGGGGTGACGAAGTGCGGAAAGACGTAAGCCAGCGTAAGGTAGTAAGTAAGTAAGTAATAAATGCAGTAACATCGAAGTTTGACGTGGACACATCTATGCTTGCTTTTAGGGGGTTATTTTGTGCAAATTGGATATAGTCTGTTGGCAATGATTGCTAGGACATCGAGTTTTGTATGAGTCAGAGGGTGTGGGGAGGGAGGTGAAGGTTATGGGCAAGGGAGAGGAGAATGGGGTTTCAGAATAATAAACTTTCTTAAAGAAAAGTTTCTGGGAAATGAAATAAAATTTTGACCGTTCCAAACAAATTGCTCACTTTGGTCTAATAGTTTGTATGGAGAGGTCAATTTTTTTTTCAATTCCCAAAAATGTTCCTCAGGGAAAGTTGCGCAGTTTCGTTGACTGATCATGCCCTTTCAGTTTGCGGTACACCGTCATCACACCTTGTAAATTGTAATATCTCGCATATACTTACAGAAGTATAGGGACTGTATTAACATACTATAAATAAGAACCACAGTGGTTTGTAGCTAACTTCACAGTAGTTTCCAGTGGCTGTGCAAAACTAAGTCCAAACAGAGTGAAGTTATTTGACAACTACTACTTCATTGTTGCGGCCGCAAATCTATTAGCCTCAATCCCATTCTCATTTGAAACTGATAGTAGTCGCGACGGACTGGAGTACGCTTTAATTGGTTTTGGGATTGAACATTAATAATCGAAGCCAATTAGAGGATTCTCACCCTGCGAGAGTTTTGTTTGTAAACAGTCAAATGCAGGTCAAGCTTTTACTATGTTACTATTATTACTATAATTTTTAAATTATTTTAATTAAGCTGTCTGTATTGCGTGCCCTAACAGGGTGTCATTTGTACAATTGCAATAAACAACATGAACTTGACATTGTAGCGCGACTTTAGCCCCACGGTGACTGATAATAAAGACCATTTAGTAAGGGTTATGAAGGACAAATTTCTATATGATTTGCTCATGTCTGCCTCTTTGACTGATGATAAGGAGTATCCTCTAGAAGATACAAAAAATATTGGCGGACATCCACACGCCTGCGTTTTTGAGGAATTAAGTTTTAACTATTTTGAAATTTGACAATGAAACGTACACCTGGCAGACTATGACTATCTGATTAAATACAATGTATAAAACCCCAGAAAAATGGTCTGCCACCATAATAGCCCTGCGTCGTAAAGTTACAACTCTTCAAATGCAAAAATTCACTACTTCGTCCCGTGATAATGCAGAGCCCTGCATGTCTGCCTCTTCGATTTTCTACATCTTCAGAAGTATTTTAAACAGGAGCCACAAAGGCAGACAAAAAAAATATTTAGTATCTTATTTTCGTTTTTTTTCTTTAACTCAAAAACGCAGCGACGCACAGAAAAACTTGTAAGGACCAAATCGATTCGTATTGAGCTGATCTATCATCCCTATTAATATGAATCATGAGCAAATCATATACCCAAATTGCAGCCAGCACCCTAATTGTGTCAAGCATGACTGCTTTATTTTATGCCACTGATAATTTTGTGTTTGATCAAGCCTGGTGATTACCCTCTTAAATACCACACAGAATTGCTGGAATTCTGGAGGGAGTCCTGTAGTGGATGTTGCATGGGATATTGTTCTGACAATCATTTGGTCATGGTGGTTTTTGTAGCTCGTCGCATTGTTCCTATATACATTGTAGATGTGATGAGATGAATGAAAGATAAAGAAAAAATGTGCCATTGTGCTATATGAGACAGTTTATGAGATAGCCGATGTGTTGCAAAAAATTTTACAACAAGCAATAATTCAGCTTTCTTTTTGACCATTCATCAGTTGCCCGCGTGTGGGTGATAAGTGGGTATCGTAAGAGGCGACGGGCTTATTACTCCGGTCCCTTATAGTCTTATATCGCCAAATTCACCAAGTAGCACCAAATTGCTGATGGGATGTTATGCTGATGTTATGCTGATGATAATACAGTAATAATAGATGACGCTTAATAGGGTGTTTTCCGGTACCTTTTGTAAGTTCAACTAGATGGCACTGCTAGTTAGCACTGGAAAAATGGAAAATGGCAACTGTGATACCAAAAAGATATTACTATTAATAAATTTTTCACGTTTAATTCAAATTCTCAAACATATTACTTATTGTATTTTGGTACCTAAGTATTTTATGTCCGTATTTTATTTTCCATTTCAAAAGAGGTTGCATTCTCGCTCGTGAACTATTTAGAGTTCAAGTTCAGAATCCTAGTTAGGCGTCTGCCATAAAAAAAAGTTAATTCATCACGTTTATTTCCAGAAAAATTTTTGTTGATTTGATAGTTGAAGCAATTCAAATAAGAAAAAAATATTATTTTATTTGGTTTCTATGATCGTGTGAAAAAACCTCAGAGTTAAAAACTATAGAGTCCGCCATATACATATTCTGTATGAGCAAGTGAAGTGTAAAGCGTCTCACTGTTAGTACGCCTCTCGGTCAAAAAGCTCAGTTAAGTTTTACAAAAATCAAGATATCTTTAAAAATCTAATGTTTTAGTATAAACTTTGTCTGCGAAAGTGAAAATATATAGTTTTTTACTTGTGAATTGATCATTAATACTTTGAACGGAAGCGTAAATAATCCGTAATAGTCATTTTATGTGTGATTTTTAACAACGTTTTTTGCCTGAATGGTAAGTGTTTTCATCAGAAAAACTATGGTATTAGCATTTATTAGTCCCATGTCACTTATTTCTCAGAGAGAAAGATAAAAATTTTACGTTTTTAGAATTTTGATAAAATTCCATACATTTTAGTATGGAGGTCCCTCGCAAGAAAGTGCTACGCTAATGGCTCCCTCCTTAGCAGGAAGAGCTGCTACTAAAACCTCCTTGGAAAAAACAGTTGATTGATACTGTCAAATATCTGATCGTTTCGTCGTAAAAAGGTTTTATATAAAATACTGATTGTCAAAAAAAGAATTATGTAATTACCAACAGTGATCAGCGTACCATCCATCGACAATGAGCCGGTTTCGCAGCTAAGCGTCAACTGAGTATTCAAAGGTGTCGATAGATGGTTCTGAAGACAGTTGCTAAAGAACTTAAAATAAATGTGTCATAGATGAAGCGTGAAATAAATAAACCTCCTTAGACAACACTTACAACGCATTTAATTGACAGTTAAATTTTCCTACAAAAACGCTATGTATCAAGAAAATGAAAACTAGTTTTTCTTTTTTATAAACCGGCTCAATAAAAGATCGTAGGCGACAAACGTCAAGAAAAAATCATTAAATCCTTCTTGGTACCATGTGAAATACCAAAAAAGATTCATGAAAATACTAAACTAATCATCAGTAGGTTAAGGTAGTGTATTATTTTTCTATGGTAGGGTATAACTTTAATCATAGTACAGAATAAACAACTGCTTATTATTTCGTATTGACTTTTTGCCGTTACCAGAATTCTTTATTATGGTAACAAGCTTGAATCAAAGACTGACAATTGGGGTAATTACTTGTTCGTTTCTTTATGTGAATGAAAAGGTATTCAGTCAAATTTCCTCAGTTTAATAAAGGCTTTAGTCAATAATATCATGGAATTCCAGTAGAAAAAATTATAGACTGACTCACCGGTCAGTTACATTTAAAAAATTCAAGTTAATTACAATGGATAGTAAAAAACCTACATTACCTTGTCCTGTGTTCCCAGCTATCAATTTGTAGTCTGTGCCACGCCCTATAGCTTTGAAGACGTCATTTAAGTTGTACGGTTTAAACCATTTGCATGGCCCACAGTCAACTACAATCATTTTGTTATCTTCTACTATATACCAACTTTCATTTTTTTCTTTCATGGCTTCAATGTCATGGCTAGAATTATAATCATTTACTGCATCGTCTTCTTTGTCAAGCGTTTTGCTATTTATGAAAGAATGTAGCTCATTAGCATCTTTATTGCTCCTTTTATTTTTGCAAGCATCTTTGTGCAGACATTTCTTTGAGCATTTCACTCCACAGGCTTTGAACATGTCCAAGTCTTCTACATCAACAAGTTTCTTTAACAAATTCTCATCGGCATCAGAAGCGAAGGTCTTAAATGCGTCTGCTATGGGTCTGTAACCTGTGCATCTGCAGATGTTACCAGCGAAAGAGTTTTCTACATCCTTGGATGTTAGGCTCTTTTTGGATTCGTAGAGACTGCAACAATTGGACAAGGTGTTAAGTATTAAAAAATAAAACTTTAAAGTCGGTTGCAAACTGCATAATGTGGTCGGGATGTTTTAAACATTTGGTCTTTCTCGTTTTTATCTAGAATAATAAATCACCATCATCATAACATCCCATGAAAGGTCCACTGCAGGACAGGGAGCTCCCTCCAAAACTCCAGCAAAGACTTGTGGTACTTTAGAGGGGATTTACCACAGTCACCACGCTTGTAAGAGTTAAAAATAAATAAAAGGTTTATTCAATTTAGGGCTTGTACTCGTAGGTACATTAAACTAACACTAACTGCCAAACTACAGAGTAGTTTGTTGGCAGTACATGACTCCTTGTTCCGTGTGGTGCCGGCAAAGAATAGTACCAACCCTTCCATACCCGTGGGTGTCGTAAGAGGCGACTAAGGGTTATAAACTGGAGGATGGGCAGCAGCATCCTCATTTGTATCTAACATCTTACTTACTGCGGTCACCTACAACCGCGGTCCATGGGGCCAGCCGTAACGCTACCAAGCGAGGTGACTATTGGTACTTCCCCTCTACATTTTTCCAGCTAAAGCTAGAATTCTAGAGGGAGCTCCCTGTCCTGTAGTGGACGTTTAATGGGATGTTATGATGACATGACTCCTTACTGTTACATGATGGTTACACATTATATGCTTGCCCTCAACCAAGCTTACTTTCTAAAACTAGGTACAAGTGATACAAAGGGTAAAATCAGGCTACGCCACAAATATTGTTACTCCCAACAACACGTCAGCAGAAACATTCCGGACTTTATTACACAGTAATAGGTTTACAAATATTTCTACCGACGTGAGGCTGACCGCACAACTATCGTATATGTTACACATTTAGCTTTTTAAGATAAAAGTCGTTAAGTTTACATTTGAAAGTGTGTTTAGAAACATTTACACCTTTTAATCCAAGTGGAATTTCATTAAGTATATAGTTTAGGTACTAGGTGTTTACGTGTTCGTTCTCCATAGTAATTACAGACCTTCGGGACCATCAACATTTTATTTTCCAGCTTCCTGTGAAGATTCTCACAGGTTTCTGGGTTGTGAAATTCAGTACTAGAATACTGTTCTACAAGAATGGCACTCTTTACTCTCTCATGGACTGGGAGTATTTTGCATATCTTAAATAGCTTTTCGTAGTTATGCTTACAGCTTGCTTTAGTTTTTTTATCCACCATTAATTTCATGAAACGAGTTTGTAATTCCTTGATTTGATCTAAGTATGAATGGAATGTTCGTCCATAACTGCTCAGTCCATAAGAGAGTATAGAGTCTACCAATGCATAGTAAATAGTGTACAAGGTGGCCCTATCTACCACACAAGCAAGTTGGTGAAACTTTCCAAGTACCAATCTTAGTTTCGTACATACGATACTAACATGCTGTTTCCACGTGAAGGTTGAAATTACGGTTAACCCTAGGTACTTGTAATTTTCAACGAATTGAATTTTTTCACAGCCACACATAGTTACTTGACCATGGAGACACTCATAGCTATGTCCGACTACAACCGGCGGTGCCTCAGTACGTCTGGTGTATGGTGATCGAATGAGCATGCACTTTGTTTTACTGACGTTAACTATTATGCCGTTATCGTGTGCCCACATAAATATACTGTTTATGTTATTTTGTATACATGATTGTATGTTTGCCAGCTCTCTATCGGCATATATCAGGTATGTATCATACGCGTAAGTATATGCTTTGCCATAGTTGCGGCTAGTGACCGCTGTTGTTGATGGCCGCAAAATGTAATGTGAAACAATACGCAAAAAAAAGCTGCTGCCCATCCTCCGGTTCATAAACCCTTTGTCGCCTCATACGAAACCCACGGATAGACTATATGATGATGATGATTAATTCCAATCAAAGGAGAATAGGAGGGCTTGCTTATTGTAAAAGTCACAAAGAATTTTCCATGTAAAGATTTATTGCAGCTATGCAAAATAACATATCACTTTTGTAAACTTTGTCCAAGAAAATATAGTCAAGAGCAAGTTAAACTTGACACTTACAGTGCGATTACCGCCTTTACACTGACTTAGATAAGCGCGGCATAAAATCCAATGTGTCAAGCATGACGTGCTCTTGAGAGAGGCAGAGAGGCAGAGAGGCAGATAGGCAGATAGGCAGATAGGCAGAGAGGCAGAGACGTAGATACGTAGAGAGGTAGAGAAAGAGGGAGAGGGAGAAGGAGGGGGAGGTAGAGAGGTAGAGAGGTAGAGGTAGAGAGGTAGAGGTAGAGAGGTAGAGAGGTAGAGAGGTAGAGAGGTAGAGAGGTAGAGAGGTAGAGAGGTAGAGAGGTAGAGAGGTAGAGAGGTAGAGAGGTAGAGAGGTAGAGAGGTAGAGAGGTAGAGACGTAGAGAGGTAGAGGGAGAGGGAGAAGGAGGGGAAGGGGGAGGGGTAGGGAGAGAGGGAGGAGGAGGGGGTGATGGAGAGGGAGGGGGAGAGGGAGGGGGAGAGGGAGGGGCAGGGGGAGAGAGAGGAGGTGGATGGGGAGAGACAGAGGGACGGGAAGGGGGAGAGGAAGGGGGGAGTGGGAGAGAGAGGGAGAGGGTTTCAGTTTTTCTCAATTACTTCTGCGAATTGGCTCTGTTTTGAAATATTACATAAAGGTGTCTCTCATCTCTTTCTTTATATTTGTTAGGATACTGCTGCTAGTTCCTCTGTTCGGAGTAATTTATAAGTAACGTCTGTATATTATATAAAATTCAGCTGGATCTTGAATTATACTCAGTGATTTAGTCCTGTTTTTCCTTGGTTTAAAATTACCCCGAAATGACGTGAAAATATCTCATTGCTTCGGAAAACCGGTAACAACATAAATACGAAATCCACGCGAGCGAAGCCGCGAGCAACAGCTAGTATAACATATAATATCAATATAACAGGTCTATCCTAGGTGCAGGGATCGTAGTTAATGTGATCTTATGTGTGTGCATTTTGTTAAATAAATAAATCTTTATCTCTAATTATAATTAATGTCAAGTGAAGTGACAAAAAAATATGTTAGTGTTGGATGTCATGATGATGACACTACTGCCCAGAAGCGATTCTTTGAGAGGCAAAATGTTCATTTGATAAATTAACAAAATTACTCTAAATTAGTCGAATCGTCTTGTATATTAGTGTTTGTCTGTCTATTGATTGCCTTTGATGTTGCCGACTGATGGACTTAATGTTTAAGTTCTATAAGTAATTAATTTATGGGAGGTTCTTAATGCCACTTTGTTAGAATCAACGTCAAAAATTTGATATACTGAAGTGAAGAATTTAATTATAGACGATATTAATCTCTTGGTGGGATAAACTATTTAATTGCAGCCTTTAAAAACACTTCTAAACAATGTATTGCTTTTTTAGGGTTCCGTACCTCAAAATAAAAAAACGGAACCCTTATAGGATCACTTTGTTGTCCGTCTGTCTGTCAAGACCCTTTTTCTCACGAACGAGAAGAAGTATCAGGTTGAAATTGATAACGAATAAACCACACAAGATCTGAAAATTTCAATTTTTTTCAACGGCGCAATCAAAAGATATGCCTTTTTATGTCCTCATCTCCATACATTTATGTTAAAATGCAAAACCTACAGGGTACTTCCCGTTGACCTAAAATTATGCAATTTGGCAAGAAGCTAGGTCTCACAGTACAACTAAAGGGAAAAGTCTAAAATCATTTAATATTTTAATTTTTCTCACAACTAATAATAACCAATTAAGGTGGGCTCCCGTTTCAAGAACTTTTCTACAAAAAAACCGGCCAAGTGCGAGTCGGACTCGCGCACTGAGGGTTCCGTACCACCACATAAACATAATTGTATTAGTTGAAATTTCAGTAAGTTAATGTGCTAGATTTTTTGAGTCCGACACGCGCTTGACCAAATTTTATTATTTGTTGTTATTTTATAGCCTATGCCCTATAAACATACCAATTTTCAAGAAAAAAGTTCCCGTTTTTAAATAGAACTAAAACAAAAATCGCCTCAGCAACCATCCAACTTGACCCCTCTCTTATATGAATGTTCTTGAAACGGGAGCTCACCACAATTGGTTACCATTAGTTGTGAGAAAAGTTGTAATATTTAATGATTTCAGACTTTTCCCATTATTTGTACTGTGAGACCTAGCTTCTTGCCAAATTTCATAATTTTAGGTCAACGGGAAGTACCCTGTAGGTTTTTCATTTTTGAATAAATGTATGGAGATGAGGACATAAAATGCCATATCTTTTGATTGCGTCATTGTAAAAAATTGAAATTTTCAGATCTTGTGTGGTTCATGGATCCTAATATATGGTATTAATTTCAACCTGATACCTTTACCCGTTCGTGAGATAAAGGGTCTTGACAGACAGACAGACAGACAGACAGACGGACAACAAAGTGATCCTATAAGGGTTCCGTTTTTTTCTTTTGAGGTACGGAACCCTAAAAAGGGTCAATTTGAATGGTCGCGGAGTTTTTAAAATCAAAGAGCAAAAGCTTTTAGTATATCATATGGTAGATAGGTACGGAACCCTTAGGGCGCGAGTCCGACTCGCACTTGGCCGGTTTTTTTGTCTATTGCTTTTATTTTAATTACTATTACTTTTAGGGTTCCGTACCACAAAAGAATTGTATTTATACCATGACTAAAAAAGAATGCAAAAGCATACTTATTAAAATGGCTTTTATCTTTAGACTATGAAGAAACTGAAAATCTGCTTACCGTAACAAAGTAGTGTATATTGTTTGAGCTGTAAATAAAGTTGGTTGCACGCGCATTTACACTCGTTTTCGTTTAAAACACATACTTACCTTACGCACACCCACACTTACACACACATTCATTCACACACACTTACACATGCAGATACAAGCACAAATACAGATACGTTCTAACACTCACTCACTTCACTTACACACTAACAGTAGATTTTTGGCAAAACAACCTACATACCTACCTTTAAATCTTAAGTCTGCAACATTTACCCGAGTAAGAGAGACCAGGAGACCTATAGAACAGGGTCTACCTAGTTTAGGCTCCTGTCTCTTGCTATTACAGATTAACATAAACAAGTCTATTTTAAGTGCTTAATTAAGATGTTTGACACAAAATCTATAGTGAGAGAGAAATAAACTTATTTTTATTTTTATTTATTTATATGATATACAAAAAGCTTTTGCTCTTTGATTTTAAAAACTCCGCGACCATCCAACTTGACCCCTCTTTTATAGAAAAGTTCTTGAAACGGGAGCTCACCTTAATTGGTTTCTATAATTTGTGAGAAAAATTGAAATATTAAATGATTTTAGACTTTTCCCTTTATTTGTACTGTGAGACCTAGCTTCTTGCCAAATTTCAAAATTTTACGTCAACGGGAAGTACCCAGTAGGTTTTGCTTTTTTTCATAAATGTATGGAGATGAGGACATAAAAAGCCATATCTTTTGATTGCGTCGTTGTAAAAAATTTATGTTTCAGATCTTGTGTGGTCCACGGATCCTAACATTCATTATCAATTTCAACCTGATACCTCTACCCGTTCGAGAGAAAAAGGGTCTTGACAGACAGACAAACGGACAAAAAAGTGATCCTATAAGGGTTACGTTTTTTTATTTTGAGGTACGGAACCCTAAAAATACAAATATAAATAGCAATCAGACTCTGGATCCTCATCAGGAGGGAAAATGTTTAACTACGGAACCCTACACTGCTCGTGATCCAACTGGCACTTGGTCGGTTTTTCAAACAATCATTCTATTTTTTGTATTTTCTCTAAACAAGAAGTGTAAATAAACATAGATGAGGTATCTGATTATGATATTTTATAATTTAAATCTAGGAGTTTAAGTAAATAAAAGGTTTGCAAAAGTTAATAACAATAAACTTTCATGCATAAATAACAGACAAAATATTGTTGATAAATGTTTGTTTTAACAATAATGATTAGAATAAGAGATTAAAAGTTAGTAATTTTGTTTTGAATATTTGTTCTTACCCGGTATTTAAATCTCTTTTCAGTTACTTTAATAAATAAATCTCAATATCGCTCCTAGGCCTAGGTCTTCCTAGACTGGGATGCTTTTTTAACAGACTGGCGGACAGAGACTCAAGACCGTGACAACTGGCGAAAAAGGGGACGGGTAGATGCAACGAATAAATAAAAAACCGGCCAAGTGTGAGTCAGACTCGCGCCCTTAGGGTTCCGTACCTATCTACCAAATGATATACTAAAAGCTTTTGCTCTTTGACTTTAAAAACTCCGCGACCCTCCTACTTGACCCCTCTTTTATAGAAAAATTCTTGAAACGGGAGCTCACCTTAATTGGTTACTACTAGTTGTGAGAAAAATTGAAATTTTTAATGATTTAAGACTTTTCCCTTTATTTGTACTGTGAGACCTAGCTTCTTGTCAATTTTCATAATTTTAGGTCAACGGGAAGTACCCTGTATGTTTTGCTTTTTCGCATACATGTATGGAGATGAGGACATAAAAAGCCATATCTTTTGATTGCGTCGTTGTAAAGAATTTAAATTTTCAGATCTTGTGTGGTTTATGGACCTTAATATAAGTTATCAATTTCAACTTGATACCTCTTCTCGTTCGTGAGAAAAAGGGTCTTGACAGACAGACAGACGGACAACAAAGTGATCCTATGAGGGTTCCGTTTTATTTATTTTGAGGTACGGAACCCTAAAAATGTAACTGCACTCAAAAAATGACCCAACGAAAGTCGTGTATTAGAAGAAGTCGTGTCACCGCGTCAATTACTCAATGACTCAACTACCACTACCTGACATTGCAGCACGCGCGCAAACCAATCTCTGCTTTCGTTCTGAATTTTGAATATACTTCCTTTTGGTTTCACGCAGGATCACTTTTTGTGTGGAATTTGTTCCTGACTTAAGAGTAAACAACTTGAACAGCGTGCCGTTGAAGTTGGCAAGTTTCTCCTGGCTAGTACATTATCTAGCTGTTTACCAGGTAAATAATTAGACCAAATTAAGACCTGAAAAAAATCACATGTAGCGCAGCACTTAAGAGATGTAAAAAAAAATATAGCACAGTAAAAGGTCACAGAATTGTACCTAAAGAGAGTGAAAAGGAAAAGAGGATGTCCACCCAGACGATGGGAAGACAAATTAAAACTTACCGTTTGCCCCCTCTGGAGAAGAGTGGCACTTGACAGACAGAACTCAAAGGGAGGACTCGGGGGAGAGTCTTGCCCAGAAGCACAGAATAAATTAATAATACTATCGTACAGAATGGACACTCTTCGCCCCCCTTGCAATCCACCCCTCAACCCCGCGCGCACCCGCCGAGATTCTGGTGCTCCTTCTGAGGGTCTTTTGTGCTGAATTTGCGAGCCTACGCGACCTTCCAATTTCAAATTCGCGCTCGATGTATGTAAGCACAGATTCAGATAATTTTATTCAGTGTCATTTCAGTGTAGATTCTTTACAGAATGCTTATTGAATGTCATGCAGAACACAATGAAAATAGAGCCAGTCTACGCCGTTTCGGCAAGAAACCACTGCAGCACGGCCTACTTTTAGAGTCGGCTTTTTACAATGTGTTTCTTGTGTTTCTCTGGAATATCAGAGCACAAAAGCCATAACTATACAGTCATAGGAATAAGCAATAGGGTAATTATTATTACTAGTAATATACCTGTACATATTACAGATCCATCCAGGAGTGCAATAACCGCATTGCGTGCCGTTGAAGTTGGCAAGTCTTCTTTGGATGGGGTGATACCCAATTGTTCGATTTCCCAAGCCTTCTACTGTGGTCACTTCCCAGCCATGGCAGGATAACACTGACACCAGGCACTAGAACAGACACAGAAAAATAAAGGTACTTAGAAGGAGGATTAAAGAAATAATTCGTCACTAGGTGGTAGAGGCGTTTGTCTATGGATTTGACAGGTTATTTTGAATATTTTAATGATGGGGTTGTGACATGTTGACAGATGTCATCCAGGTATCTAATCCGAGCGAAGCAAGGAGGTCCGAAATCTTTGATAGAAAACATCGGTATTGCCAGATGTAATCTACAATTAACGATTCAGGGTGCAAGTTTCCAGGGCAAAACTTTCAGGAAATGAAAGAAAAAATCAGCCTCTCCATACAAACTGTCCAATCAAGTTTGCAATTTTGTATTGAGCGGCCTTTTTTCATTATCTGAAAGATTAATTCAATAAAAGTTGCTTTAAAAACCCGCCCCTTACACCTTATACAGACACGAATTTGAAGCGCTCGTGGCCGAGAGGTAAAAAAAGTTAGGCATCGTTGGCCGGATGACGCTAGTGGCACAGCAACTAGAGTATTGCCGTGCTTCGGAAGGCACACTAAGCTGTTGATAACGTCCTGGCTACTGTCACTGCTAGTAGCTGAAGGTGGTAGGGCTTTTGTGGAAAGTCCGTCTGGGGAAGTACCACCCCCTTGATTTTTTTCTGTTTGCACTGCTGCAAGGGAGCCAGCGTAATTACTGGCACATGAGATATATCATCTTAGTTCTCAAAGTGAGCAACGCGCTTAGCTGTCTTATTGGTGTCAAAACTTGCCATTAATAAGACAGTGGGTGCTATGGGCGATGGTGACCACTTACCATCAGGTGGCCCACCTGCTCGTTTGCTCACATGTAAAATAAAATAGTAGTCATTGAGTTCAATCAGAAGGATTGAAAACTCTGACAGCCAGGTGGGCTTCTCAACTAACAAATCTAGCGATCAGATTACCCCTCAACGTTTCGGAGCTAGGAAGGCTGTCGCTCTGTGTAAAACCAGTGCCCTTGCCAAAGTTACTTAACTAACTACGTATGGACGTGCGACCTTATATACATTCTTCGGTCTTTACCTATGAAATTGCCGTTTTGTATAGCGAATTAGAGCGAATTTTAGGTAAACTCAATTTTCAGTACTAATATTTTTGCATTTTTTTTAAAGAAATTAAGTATCCAACTTTTTTATTTTCTTTAAGCATGATTGGGAAGACATTAAGTTAACAGAAGTTTAAATTTAATTTTCGAAAAATATTAACTGTAAAAATGTATAACAAAACTAATGGTGAAATCGGACGACATTTAAGACGAACAATTTTCGAACCTTTTGTTTTGTTTAGCAAACTAAAAATAAAAACTTTATTTTGTACGTAAATTGATAACCTTGAAGTCAACTTTCAAATAGAAGTCAAATGAAAAAAATAGCCTTAGAATTGTAGGAATAATGATCTCATTAATCTGTAAGAAAATTTCGGCAATTTCATAGGTTATTACTAGGACCTATTATTTCAGGTACGAGTATCCTTCAACGATCTGAGTAAACTTTCAGCGCTTTTCTCATTATTTAAGGCTGTAATTAAGGTCTTACTTCTCCACAGATAAACAATAGTTATTTGTTATGCAAGGCAGCAAAAGCGTTATTTGGCGTGAGTGCCTTGTATTGAAACCTGAGCAAGCGAAGGATTCTAGAATTGAACCACGAGCGAAGCGAGTGGTTCAAAAGAAGAATCCATTTTTCACCGACAGAAAAAAATTTTCACCTCACTAAAGCGAGGAAGCAGCCAGTACCGCAGCGTGGAGGTCTGCCATACTGCATCACGTTCGAATTTCAAAAACCTTTTGCCCGCTAGCGGCCAAAAATCGCTTTTGGCCGCAGAAAAACCTTTTGCCCGCTAGGGGCCAAAAATCGCTTTTGGCCGCAGAATTTAACCGACAAAACAAATGTTTCCGAGCTTTGGAGGTGAAAAAGCCTATGTGTTTTCGAAACCAATGAATAGATTAAAAAAAAGGACGGGTTGCACTCCAGGAGTGCCGGCAGAAGTGAAAACTTAAACATCAACGTTGTGCATTTTTGAATATTTTAGAATGGTTAGGGAATAATTTCGCACGAATTGTTTTATTTATCATCATAAAAGTACATACAATATTCATTTATTGCACTATCGTAGACAAACATGACAATTTATATTACATATAGACAGTCTTCGTCAGATCTGCCGCGCCGCTAAAGAAGTTTTCACTTCAAAACTTAAACATCTGACGCGACATCTGACACCCATCTAAAAAAGTGCCAAGCGCTGAAAGAAGTTTCCACTTACAAACGTATAAAACTATCTAGCACAACTTAGGGCAGTAATTAATGACAATAAAAAAAGACCCATATAAAATTCCCTTGAAATATTCCAAATTCTCAGATAAAATTACGACTATTTTCGGAATTTCGGAAAACATTTAATTAAAAGCAGAAAATTCGCCCAATTACTAATGACAAACTGATAAAAATATCGTGTAAAAAAACTTATTATAAAGACAGTATTCGTCAAGAGCACTTAAGCCGATAGCTCGAAGATAAGAAAAACTTTAGGGCTTTTGAATTTTCTAACGAGATGATATTGATTTATATTATCTTGATAGTTGGATAAGTATTCGATCTATTAGTATAAGATGCCACAGTAAGATTAGGCACCTACTCGTATCTGTTATTTGAACGAAATGTGGTCTATAAGGAAGGGAACACATAGGTTCATACAACGCCCTAGGGTTGCCTAGAAATATCTTGTACCAAGTATCTAAAAACACATATCAACATTTTGGTATTAATGGAACAACCCTTTTATATTTTTTTGCAGAGCAATGAACATCACTGTTATTTTTATAGAGCAATGAATATTACCGTAAGACACCTTGACACCTAAGAATTGAAATTCTCGGTCATGCAATGTTTCATCAAAACCGTTACAGCCGTTTTTGAGATAATAATCGCAATTTTTTATTTTTTGTATGACAGCTACCCTCAAAATGAGAGCCACCCTAAAAATGAGCCTAGCAGCTAAACGACAGGTCCGAATGACACCAAATTTTTAATTATGGAGGCCAATTTGTTAAAGCATTTTGAGTAGTTTCTTTCTGGCTCTTATTCTGAGAAACGGAAATAACGATTTCGATGAAACTTTGCATGACCGAGAATTTATATTCAAGGTATCTTACGGTAATATTCATTGCTCTACAAAAAAATATAAAAGGGCCGTTCCCATGCAACTAAAATGTTGATTTGTGTTTTTAGGGTACTGTCAACCCCTTGTCGGTAGAAACTTTTTCAACTCTATTACCACGTCATAAGGTCCAAAAGTGTTTCTACTGATGTGCGGCCGTGTGTACTTGGGGCAAGAAATTTATAGGCAACCCTAGGGCGTTGTATGATCCCACGTGTAACCTTCATCTAGACCACATTTCGTTCAATAAACAGATAGATGCAAAATTTTGCTGTGGGATCTTATACCATACACTTGCAGAATAATTTCACACAAATAAGGGGTAATACAGGTTTCCGAAGTTAATAACATAAAGGGCTGTTTGCACAAAATTAAGAATTGTCCAAGTTCTTGCCTAAGGGCCGTCAAACTATTGCTAGGAGTCCCCTAAACTAGTTAGGGGCGATTCTTAAGTGTAGTGCAAACGGCCCTAAGGCTCATTAAAATCAGCCAGGCCAGGGCTGGATGCGATCAGAACCTGGGGTCTAGACAGGTTGCCATTTGAGGTAAGAGAATGTCATGAAATGTATGGAAATACTAATAATACGTACATATTAATACATTTGAAATACTATGTAATCCCATTTCGGACGGCATCCCACACATTTGCTTTCGGGGTCGTTTGTCAGCATTTGAAGATGGCGGTCGTGTTTCTATTTCAATTTTAGTTTTACCTGTTTATTGAAGAGTTTAATGAATAACTTTGATTGGGTGTTATGCAGTAAACGACTTTCAAAGTGAACATCTATTAAAAGATTGGAATACATATGCATTTATCAAGATTTTTGAATGGAGAGAAGCGGCTCATCGTGACTTCAATAATTTTCCCTATCAACTTATCGGAGTCATCGTGGTGCACAGGTTTTCGTCGTCGTCGATCTTCGAGATGTGGATTCCTGTGTAAATCAATCTTTCACTGGACATTGGCGTGTCGCCATAATTTTGTAACAATTCCTTTACTTTGACATTGGCGATATACGTTTTGTAATGAGATGTGATGCTATTAAATAAATATACAGTACAATACATTTGCTTTCATCATCTCTAATTTTAATGGCACCATATATGGCAATATATCGATACGATAGGTACCTACTTTCAAAACTGACTGACTTGACTGTACTCGATATCGCCCACGCTCTGGTGTCGGTGGTGATCGACAAACGGCCATACGGTTCCTTTATTGGTAAAATTAGAAGGATATTCGAGCATTTTTCAATTTTTTAGGGTTCAAACCTCAAAATAAAAAAACGGAACCCTTATAGGATCACTTTGTTGTCCGTCTGTCTGTCTGTCAAGACCCTTTTTCTCACGAACGAGAAGAGGTATCAGGTTGAAATTGATAACGAATGTTAAGGTCCATAAACCACACAAGATCTCCAAATATAATTTTTTTTCAACAACGCATTCAAAAGATATGGCTTTTTATGTCCATATCTCCATACATTTATACAAAAAAGCAAAACCTAACCGTTGACCTAAAATTATGAAATTTGGCAAGAAGCTAGGTCTCACAGTACAAATAAAGGGAAAAGTCTCAAGTCATTAAATATTAAAAAATTTCTTACAACTAATAGTAAAAAATTAAGGTGAGCTACCGTTTCAAGAACTTTTCTATACAAGAGGGGTCAAGTTGGATGGTCCGGGGTTTTTAAAATCAAAGAGCAAAATCTTTTAGTATATCATATGGTAGATAGGTACGGAACCCTTTGGGCGCGAGTCCGACCCGCACTTGGCCGGTTTTTTTTATAGAAGACGGAGGCAGACGAGCAGGCGGGTCACCTAATGGTAAGTGATCACCGACGCCCATAGACACCCGCAACACCAGGGCGATCACAGGTGCGCTGCCGGCCTTTAAGATATTTGTAGGCTCGTTTCTTGTAGGCTGCCTTGTTGTACCCGTCCGGAAATACCTGCGCAGGAAGCTGATTCCACAGTGCAGTCGTACGTGGTAAGAAGTTTCTTGTAAAACGTACGGTGAAAGATTGCTAGTTATCTAAGTTGTAAGGATGAAATGTTAACAACTATAATTATATATTTGGTATACAACTGCCCCAAAAAGTGTCTAAAATTAAGACTTACAGAGTTGACAGAGAAGACTTTGAGGTCATTGGAGGGCAAGACGGCAGCCTTAACGACCACGATGCAAGCGCCGCACCCTCCTTCATGACACATGGCCTTAGTGCCGCGCAGGTCAGCGACCGTCCTTATGTACTCGTTGAGAGATACGTCGGGACCGAAACGCCCATCCACTGAATAAAATAAAGAGACATATAGGGTGACTTTTAATTACTTCTTGATTGATAAAGGTATGATACTGAACAACTTTCCCCAAGGAACATAGGTCGAAATACGAAAATTAAGTTTTGACCTCCCATAGAAACTGTATCAGCTGATAGCGCATTTTGTATGGAAGGTCAAATTTATTTTTTCGTGTTTCGACCTATGTTCCTTGAGAAAAGTTGTTCAGTATCATGAGTACATGCATATCTTTTGCTATCAAGAACTAATTATACAGGGTTATTTTTGGACCCATGGCCAATTTTTTGTATATTACTCAGAACACGAATTTGAACAACTTTCCCAAAGGAACATGGGTCGAAAAACGAGAAAAAAATGTTGCTCATCCCATACAAATCCTACTATTACCGGCACATGATTATGGGAGGACCAAAATTTTTTCTCGTTTTTCGACCAATGTTCCTTTGGGAAAGTGGTTCAGTTACATTTTCTGAGCAACATATTAAAATTTGGTCAGGGGTCCAAAAAGAACCATGTATTAGTCCATCATTTTCATCATATCTGATTAGAAGTCCTGGACAGCGAGCTTCCTTCAGAGTTTCACAGCGGATTGCTTGCAAAATTTTGATTCAGATGAAGATAATTTTATTCAATGTAGATTCTTTACAGAATACTTATTGAATGTCATGCAGAATACAATGCAAATGAAGCGAGTCTACGCCGTTTCGGATCGTGCTATGGCAGCGTAAAAGAAACGGCAAGAAACCACTGCAGCACGGCCTACTTTAAGAGTTGGCTTTTAACAATGTGTTTCTTGTGTTTCGCTGGAATATCAGAGCACCATACCTCTTTGTCATTCATATAGTCATCTAATCTATAGTAAGCTTTTTTACATAACGTTTGCTTTACACATTCTTTAAACTTTCTCTCAGGTAATTGCACTATATTGGAGCGGAATTACCTACCATAGCCACCTTGCTTTTAGCATTTCCATGCACCATGGACTGCGATTATTGGTGACTGTAGTATGTACAAAAGTACATTCAACGACAGCTCAAGCTTGACGCTTGCATTGCAGCTCTTCCCGTACGTCTATTGAAATAAGAACGGTACAAAGTCTAATGTGTCAAGGTTGATGTGCTCTTGATTGTACGATATTCAAAAATACGCTGCTGCAAATTCTCCGGTTAAACCAAACTTTTTTTTTATTGTACACACGGCCGCACATCAGTAGAAACACTTTTGGACCTTATGGCGTGGTAATAGAGTTGAAAAAGTTTCTACCAACAAGCGGTTGACCGTACAAGGTTATTTTTTGGACCTGTCATCTGTTTGCCAACTTATTAGTCAGGTCAAAAACAGCAACTTTTGTTCTACGACTTTGCTAACAACGCAACGCATAGAAATTTTTCAACTTCTCATACAAAATGTATTGAAATAAACAAGGCGGTGTAGTAGTAGTAGTAGGACAGTTGACCCCAAATAATTTTCTCAGGCTGATTTTATTTGGCAGCATGATAAGTATTGATATGGTTTCATGAATTTAATGTAAATTCAAATTATCCAAAAAAAAATCATCAAAAAAAGTTATTAATACATTTTTTTGATATTTTTGTGTAGAAAAATTAAAAGTACCGATTTTTTTGAGATTTTTTTTTATAGAAGGTTTGTCTTATATCAGCAAAGTTTCATCGACTGAGGATTTAATGCATGGGTCTTCATACAACGATCCGCTTCGTTTCCTAGACTAGTGGTGGTGATTGTAAAGAAAGAGCCACTTTTACTCTTACACGAGCTCTTCATTAGGCGTCTCTCTAGACTCTAGACCAACATAATGAAAATAATAATCAATAGACTGATTTTATGAAGAATCTTAAGAATTCAAATTACTTAGGGTCCGAGTATTTTCGAATATTTCTTCTTCATAATATTTTGTTCGTATTTTTCATCGAACAATAGAGGAAGCTTAATCAAGAGATCTTCGTTTTAGATTGATCGTTAATGTATTTTTAGAAATCTTTGTAAACATTTTATTTGAATGATTGAAAGCAATAACGATTTATCTTTTCGATTCGACGAATTCAGATTTAATTTGCTTTTTCAGTACCAAATGCACCGAAGTCAAAGTTCATTTTAAGTTTTTGCCGATACTTTCTGTTTTACTAAAACGCAGAAAGGTACAATGATAGTTTTGAAGAAAATTTTACTTTAAGGGTGCTTTCTGCATACTGTTACGCAATTCAGCAGGGTCGCATTGCTCTAAAAACACCTTAAAAATAACAGATGTTCATTTTGCTTCTAGATTTTTTTTAATTCAGAACTTGGTCCAGTCAATATGTTGAAAAATTAAAGCAATACATTCTTTGTCCCGATGATAATGAAATAAAATAAAACTCCTAGTATTATACATTGTTCATCGAGAAGAGAAAGGGACTAATTGCCAACGAGGGTATCCAATACACCCGAGGTAAACTTGTTCACTATTATATATTCTGTGCCCGAGATGGGAATCGTTTTTAGGGTTCCGATACCAAAATGGTAAAAAAAAGGAACCCTTATGGTGCCGCTCTGTCTGTCTGTCTGTCTGTCTGTCCGTCTGTCTGTCACACCTCTATATCTCAGCAACCACTTATGCTATCAACCTGAAATTTGGAATAGTTTTAGAATATAGTTGCCCAACTTAATTGCACAAGAAAAAATTTTGAAAAAAGTATGATTATTAATATAAAGGGGGCCAAAATAGGGGGGGCCAAATTTCAAATTGTCGCTACTAGGTCGAGTGGGGTATCATATGAAAGGGCTTTACTTGTACATTTTAAAATATATTTTTGTATTTTTTTAAATTTCTTAGTTTTAAAGTTATGATGAAAAATGTCAAGAAAAATACCATTCCCCCCCCCTTATCTCCGAAGTTTGAGTAAGGAAAAATCTGAATTAATTACAGTTGACAGAAGTTTATATAAACTTTACAGCAAAAATAAAACGATCTTTCTAAGTTGCACAGTTTTTCAGAAATCTGCAAAAAACCTTTACAAACAAATTTAGTTTTGCGGTCCTGAAAATGGACTTTATTGCTTCCAAAAATACTATAGGTATATCGGAACCCTTGGCGTGTCCAACTCGCACTTGACCGGTTTTTTCTTACGAGTGATGCGTTGTGCTTTATCATTTATGCTTCATCTATAAGGAAAACACGACATAAAATGAAAACTCGTGTTTTAATTTTGTGTCGTGTTTTTTTTTTGAAGATTTAGAACTTTATTCTCGTCTAATATTTTTATGACGTTCATATCTCTTTACATACGAGTATTGCGCCAATGTCAAAAAAGTTATTCATTGATATTTGTTTTTTAATTTCGGAAAAGTGCAAGTGGATTTAGAAATAATAACTTTTGGCTTTTGGCATTATGATATTAAGAGGCTACCTCCCGTCCACTAGCGCCCCCATCAGTTTAAAAAATATTACTCAATAAATACAAAACTTATCGAATATCCGGAAAGACGGATTGAAGTAAAGGTATCCTAGTTTATTCAGAACCTATCAATTCTCAAAACTATAATACACTGTAGTTACAGATAAAAAAGTGCGATAAACGGCCACTTTTAGCAGTTTTTGTATCTGTAACTACAGTGAACTTTATTTTACAGAGTAAATAATTTCTAAATAAATAACTGTACCTTTACTTCAATCTGTCTTTTCAGATTTTTGATAAGTTTTGTATTTAGTGAGTAATATTTTTTTAACTGATGGGGGTGCTAGTGGACAGGAGGTAGCCCCTTAAAAGAAGGCCATCGACCGAAATTGACCGAAAGTAAAAAACTGCACCTTAGAAATGGATTTTCATAATATTTTCATACAGTATTCCATCCCGCATATTTTTACGATTGTAATGACGTACATTATTCCTCATTCAAAAGGACTTAGGTACTTTCTTTGCAGGTGAATTATCAAAAGCCTTTTTATCTTTGAACGCACATTTCTAGGAGGAAAAAAAATATTGATAGTTTTTCTAAAGATAATAAAAAAAAAGAAAGGTAACTTACCTTCGTGAAGCTTTCCATTGATCTTGAACGTAATCTTCGACATTATCTCGACACATTAACTGAAAATAAAATATACAACGTATTTTTTCGTCGTTGCGCTCCCGAAGCCCAGTGAATAAAAAAAATAAAAAGTCTTTATTCAGTCAGAAACTACTCATTAGTTACAAATAGTAGGGATCTTCTTTTAAGTAAAAAATACCTGTGTAAGAAAGTGAATCTACTCACTAGAAACAAATGAATTACAAAAAAAACTCCAAATATTTTTTTTTACTCCATACTGAAGTGGTCACGTCATGGACTCATTTTATAAGGGAAGTCGAAAAATGTTGTTCAAATATTTATTCTTTTCTTTGAGAAAGTTTTTGGAAGGAAACTGAGCTTCGGAGCGAAACCATTGCATGGTTATTACACTAAGGCCGATATTTCACTGGGACACCACGGTGGCGCTACTGGTTGCGCCACTGGTGTCCGTAACTAGACACCAGTAAAGACACCAGAGTCGCCACACCCTGCGGCCACAGTATTAAGGGCTATATTTCTTCGGGAGTGGTAGCGCGACCAGCATCCAAGCTGGTTGCGCTGCCTAATTGGTTGCGCAACCAAACGGACACCAGGTGAGTAACTCTCTATAGAGCTGTATACATTTTGTCGGTAGCGGCGACTGGTTGCGCTGCCATGGTGTCCCAGTGAAATACCGGCCTTAAAGTATGGCCAACGTAAAAAGTCCGTTTAGACGTTCCCTTATCAGTCCGGTCCCTTATAGTCTTATATCGCCAAATTCACCAAATTGCACCAAAATTTTTTCCGAGTACTAGTTAGGTATATAGCTCTCAATTTTTGATAGGAGCCAATTCTTGAATTTCAAAAAAATTCCATAGAAAATTCACGTAGACACGCCTTACTCGTACAATTTCACCAAATTTTTTCCAGGTACTAATTAGGTACATAGCTGTCAATTTTTGATCAGAACCAATTCTTGAATTTCAAAAAAATTCCATAGAAAATTCAAGAATTGGCTCCTATCAAAAATTGAGAGCTATGAACCTAACTAGTACTTGGAAAAAGTTTGGTGAAATTGTAAGGCGTGTCTACGTGAAACAGCTAACTGACCGCACTAACGTGGTTTATTTTTCTTTGCAGGTTCATAATTTTTCATACATTGGACAGCTGTCACAACGGACCTATTACGATGGTTTTGCTCTAGTTTCACAGTTAGTTATTTATTATAAAGTACACACTTGAAACACAAACAAACACGAATACTTTTGAGAATATCGGTTCCGATCCTTTTGGAAAATTTATTCATGAAAAAAATAATGTACTAAAAGAAAATCAAAGTAGAAGTTTGGTTCATAGTAAATCAATTGTAGTTGATTGTTAATTTTAAAATATAACGTTTCTATTTTCAATAGTTTTGCATTTTCATTTAAATGTAAACTTGAATTCAATTGGGTTCAATTTTTGAATATTACCGAGTGACTTATGTTATATTATAATTAAGAAGCCAAAGAAAACTTTCAAAAATAATCCTTAATAAAAATATACCTGCATGAAGATTTGCAATCAAACAATACTTACTTCATATTAAACGATAATATGATTCTTCACTTTTGAAAAGAATAACATGTGATTTAAAATTTTGTTGGATAATTTTATCACTCAATTATATTCAAAAATTTATACCCTGGGCTGTAAAATGATAAACAATACATAAATAACGTAATAAAATAATAAACTAAATATTTACTTCACACAAGATCTTCCTACAGTATACTCAATAAACCAAAGGTTAGATTGCGAATGAATTATTGCCAACATTAATGACCTTCTAGCCTTCTATCCATCTTTTAATCATTACTACATAAGTATCAATTTTTTATGTAACAAGTGAGCATTGTATATTATTTAAGAAAAATCCAGTCAAGTGCAAGTCAGACTCGAGCGCAGAGGGTTCCGATATAACTTTAGTATATTTGGAAGCAATGAAGTCTATTTCAAGGACCGTAAAACTATGTTAGTAAACTATACTTTCACAAATATATTTTAACAATTGGTTTACAGCAAATGCCTTACAGATAACTTATGCCAAAACAAACATATAACTTTTTAAAACTACTTCGCGAAGTCAGGATTAATTAGATGTACAATTGCAGGGCAAACGTATCAAAACAGTGGATAATGTTAAGTTTCTAGGCATTCATATGGATCATTTTCTAAACTGGAAAGTTGAGCTTGCATCACTAGAGAACTCAATTAGTTCTGCATGTTACGCCTTGCGTAGTTTACGGGGTGTCCTAACTTTGAATCAGTTGATTTCTGTCTATTATGCTTTGGTTGAATCTAAACTCAGATACTCATATAGTATCGCTTTGTGGAGAAATAGTTTTCAATATAATATGGGAGCCGCTTTTGTTTTACAAAAAAACCGGCCAAGTGCGAGTCGGACTCGCACCCTAAGGGTTCCGTACCTATCTAACATATGATATACTAGAAGCTTATGCTCTTTGATTTTAAAAACTCCGCGACCATTTAACTTGACCCCTCTTTTTATAGAAAAGTTCTTGAAACGGGAGCTCACCTTAATTGGATTAGTTGTGAGAAAAATTGAAATATTTAATGATTTTAGACTTTTCCCTTTATTTGTACTGTGAGACCTATGCTTCTTGCCAAATTTAATAATTTTAAGTCAACGGGAAGTACCCTGTAGGTTTTGCTTTTTTGCATAAATGTATGGCACAGATAAACCTTAGTGGTTTCCGTGCGAGCGAAATGTAAAAAATATGTATAATTATTATGTGTAATAAATAAATTAAAAAAAATGGATATGAGCACATAAAAAGCCATATCTTTTGATTGCGTCGTTGTAAAAATTGAAATTTTCAGATCTTTTGTGGTTTATGGACCTTTATATTCGTTATTTTATTAATAATTATTTTTATACTATTTTTATTTTATATAAATACATGTCAAATTCTTAACACCTAAATATTAATCATTAAGAATTCCTAAACTATAATCTAAATTAAACTTAAAAGTTATAGATTAAAAGTCAGTCGAAGAGCCCGCCCCGAAGCGTACCCGGTTCAAAAGTTCCCATGATGCTGGCTGCGTTTCCGCGCTGAATGGCTAGCGATAAATGCTGCCTTAGGAACGCTCTGGAGCGGGGGTCACATCCACGATCCCGCAGGCGTCGCCCCAATTCCCCTACAAAATGTTTTGCTTCCTCACACCACGGACCAGACGTTTCCACGGCTAAAGGTACAAACATATACTGGCCTTCCAGGTCAATATATTTTGTGCGCTTTAACCGGGCTGCCTGTTCTGCAGCAGCGCCTGCTTTACGTGTGGTGAGAGGAGCATGAGACGTCGCAAAAGTACTCACGCAGGTCGCGTCCCACAACAAGCAACGTCCTTTCTCCCATGGGATGAATTCGTTATTAATTTCAACCTGATACCTTTTCTCGTTCGTGAGAAAAAGGGTCTTGACAGACAGACAGACAGACGGACAACAAAGTGATCCTATAAGGGTTCCGTTTTTTTATTTTGTGGTACGGAACCCTAAAAAGAGCTCTTCGCGTAATGATACGTTTTCCACCGTTGGAGTCACGCGCAGAGCACTTTAAAGAGTTAGGTATATTAACAGTACCCAGTCTGTACATACTAGTCTTATTAACAGGATTATTCAAAAACGCGAAGGAATTTTAAGACTGATGAAGATCAAATTCAAAGAGAGGCTACTAGAAGACGGGACCTTACTCACATAAAATATCCTAGTTTGAATATCGTTTAGCACTGCCCCCAGTATCAATCGTTAAATTTATTCAATGAATTGCCCGTAGAGTTAAAGATTTTGACAGACATTAAAGATTTTAAGAATAAACTGAAGGCTCTATTATTAGAAAAGTGCTGTTATAATGTAGTGGATTTTTTATTTTTATCTGTAGAAATTTTTGGCATTATTATAAAGGGTGTAAGGGACGGTGTACCGAAAACTGAAAGGGCGTGCTCAGTCAACGAAACTGAACAACTTTCCCAAAGAAACATATGTTGGGAAATAAACAAAAATTTTGACATCTCCATACAAACTGTTCTACCAGAGTGGGCAATTTGTATGAAAAGGTAAATTTTATTTTTTCTTTTCCCAACATATGTTTCTTTGGGAAAGTTGTTCAGTTTCATTGACTGAACATGCCCTTTCAGTTTTCGGTACACCGTCCCTTACACCCTGTATATAATTTTGTCAATAGATTTAGAGAATTTATGACATTAGATTAAGAGAATTTTTGACATCAGATTTAGAGAATTATTAATTTTAGTTTGGTTTGATATAAGTAGTAATTTTAAGTAAATTTTTATATTGTTGTTTGAAAGTAACTACTTATTATTATTATATTAAATGATAATGATTATATTAATTATATTAAATGATGATATATTCAAATACAATCATGAAATTGTTCTATGAATAAATAATATTGTTACGAATGTGTTGTCGTGTTGTCAGCTGCCATACTGTCACGAATGTGACATCGTGCTGCCAGCTGTCATACGAAAGAACTGTATCAAAATTTCGACAAGTCAGCTAAGAGCCGCGTGGTCCAGGGGATAGAGCGTTGGACTAACA
This sequence comes from Athrips mouffetella, assembly GCA_947532105.1. Lineage (NCBI taxonomy): Eukaryota > Metazoa > Arthropoda > Insecta > Lepidoptera > Gelechiidae > Athrips > Athrips mouffetella. Next base: position 1,275,505 of record OX383965.1, read on the forward strand.
AGACGATGGTCGCCGGTTCGAGTCCCACCCACCCGTGCAGAGAGGAGGTAAATCACTTACGTTAACCCGTGACTGTTTTATCATTTGTAATTTGATTAGAACATTCTAGAAGGAAAAGAAAGAGATGGCTGAAGAAAGAGAGCCAATTACTAGAAAAATCTACCAAAAACCTAAATTCAAAAATGAGTCAATGTTCGGGAACGAGTAGCACGGGGTAGCCGGGCCGCCGAACGGCTACACGGTAGTTCAGTGGAAGGCGATCTAAAGTGAGGAACAAGGAAAAGAAGAAGTCCTAAGGAAGACGAAACCTCAGAGGTAACTCAGGAGGGTACATAGGGAAGACTCTGTAGAAGAGGTGCTGGAGGAAAAGGTCCCGGAGGGAAGAGTGCTTGGAGGGAAGTCGAGCACAGAAAAGGTCACGGAGGCAAGAGAAACTCGGAGGGAAGAGTACGCAGAAGAGGTTCCGGAGGAAGAGTGCTCGCTCGGAGGGAAGACTCTGAAGAAGAGGTCCCAGAGGGAGGAGTGCTAGGAGGGAAGACTCCGATGAAGAGGTCCTAGAGCGAGGAGTGCTCGGAGGGAAAACTCCGTAAACGAGATCTCTGAGGGTAGACTGCAAGGAGGGAAGACCGCACGAAGAGGCTCAGAGGGTGAACTCGGTGACGTGTAAATAAGAAGCTCGGATTGTAAATAACTCCTAAATAAACGGAAAAATCCCACATTGGCGTTTTACTCCAATCCCGAACCGCTAGCTCGTAACAATATGATATAAGGAATCCAGTTGCACCGCAGGATATCACCTACACTTGGTTGATATTCCATTCATTCGCACAAAGCGCTTTGAAACATCTTTTATAATGCGCACGGTCATAGAGTGGAATTGTCTGCCTGCGTCTGTGTTCCCGAGTTCATATAGCCCGAATCTATCCAAGTCGCGTGTGAATAGGTTTCTTCTGGGCAAGCTCGTTCCATGTCAACCTCGTCTCTGTCCTCAAGACTAGATCGAGGTCAAGAGTAAGCCCATTAACAATAAAAAAAGGGTTTTATAGAGACTAGAGAGGGACCCTAAAAATCTACCATCTATCTATGGATTCAATCTAGGGATTACATCATACATTAGACTTTTTGTAATGACGATTCTGATAAGGTACTGAATGTTGTTTCGTAAATACCAAGGTAAGTAAGTTAAGTAGGTATGTACCAATGCTAAAAAAAACATTGTAAAAACAAATTAATCCATAAAGCACTAGTTTTTTGATATTCGTATGTTTGTATGTCTGTTTTGTAGTGTAATTATTAATTTTATATATCGCCCTCAATGCAGGGCAGAAATAGTACATTACTTCAGCGGTCGAAAAACGGGTATTGAGGGACGAACGTGATAATGTGGGCAGAGGCGTCAGCCGAGGCCCACATACGTGAGTCCATCAATACCTGATTTCGGCCAAGGCTTGTATAGTGCTTTTCTCAAACAATGCGCGGATATTCAAATTCTTACATAAAATACTTACATTTTCAGTCTCCTCTTTTTGCCACTGATAAAGTTCTCATAAGATTTTAAATAGTCATGAACTCATGACATACATGATATTTGAGGCACTATTTCTAAATTCCATTAACTTATTAATTTTATCCACAATAACAACCTAAATTACACAAAATTAAATACAATAAGTCAATATGATGTTCCCGCTAATAACTTTTAATAAAAAATGATGTTCGGGGTACCTATTCTTGAACCTATTCAAGTGATTAATAGATTTAGAATAAAAACAAAATCTTAATCAAATCTATAAAATTAAAGAATAAAATTTGTTAATTATGAAATAGTATTTGATTCCTAATAACACAAATAATTATTATTCACTTTTTTAGAGTTGATCAAGGCATTTAAAATTAGGGAAATTATTTTTGTCATTAGATGAGTTCAAAACTCGGACCCTGCGCCACAGATTGTATACTAGTTACTACGGTCTTGCACGAAATAAACGATGACCTTCTCGTTCAGAACTCTTTCGTTGGTTGCCATCTCCTTGGTTACCATGCTTTGGAGAAAAAGTTGGTTCCATTTTGAAATTAGATGACAGAAATGAGTTTTCATAGTGGTTTTCCCGACCGTCTGGCACGGAAGAAATGGATTTTCATACTTTCATACATTTCATACTTTCCCGGCCGCTGTTCGCATGTTTTTTACCAGTACGGATACTTCAATTTTGCTCTAAGAAGGTTGTCAAAATAATGATTGAATTACCAAGCATGTTTGAGATAAAGGCTTTTCTTACTTTGTTCTATTTTTCCCGACGACTCGGTGAAATGCAAGGAAGTTTTAGCCCACGAATAATTCGAATACCTTGCTCCGCTCGGAATAGAAGGAATACTAATTTATTTTACTATGGGATGACTCTACCATTGTGTCCCAAGTTGAAATGTCAAATCATCAAACGTGATTTGACTTCCTCATACAAAATTTACAGAACAACTCCCATGACGAATTTACAATGACTGAATGAATAGCAGAATACCTACACATATTGTTTACTTCTTCACAGTGAAATAATTTAGGAGCCTGAGTAGAAATCAGTAATTCAGTCGAAGATTCTTATTAGATAAATTTACTATCTAACAGCTGCAGAAAGCGCCTTTAAAGATAAACCTCCTTTAAATCTGTTGACATTTTGTTACTTTTATAGATTACGCTATATTACTTAAAATGAGTCGGAACTTTTTCCGCCGCATATTTTCATACAATGATGGGCTCAAGTAATCGTCAATTTTTCTTAATCGAATAAAAATACGAATCTAATCAGTCAGATCTTGAGATAAAAATAAGAAGATTCAAAATGAATGATGAGTTCTGAATGGCACTTACTACTTTTCCATAGAGGGAGATGAAAAGAGTAAATGTATCACGCGGCTGCAAAATTACTTATTTTCTCGGGCGACGACGTACTGAAACCGTCGCCACAAAAACATTATATTCCTGCCTTGTTATGCAATCTACAATTAATTATATTTTACTGACACTGAAGTATAACCACTAGACCCAACGAACATAGAATAACTAATTTATACGCTCCCGTATTTGACGATCTGTAATAGTTTTTTGATTAATTTGGAGCGCCTTTTCGTTACTTACTCACTTTTATGATTTCCCAGTAGATTCAATCAAAGCTATAAGAAATATAGTCAAAATTCAACACAAAAACTAACAATGAATAGAACACGCCTTACCCGGTGTCTGATTCTATACTCAACTACTTTTAAAACCAGTTGACAATTTTCGACCGCTCACCTAATGACTATGATCACCATTCCCACCATTGAAGCTATTACAGTGTAGGCAAAAGCACATAGTAATTTGTGAATAAAATGCCTACATAACGAACCTAGTGGAAATAATAACTGTAGGGTTATTCATTCTTACGCACCAAATTTTAGGTGCCTCTTATTCAACATCATTGGAGATTGAGATAAAATTCAGAATTGCCCGTTTGAGTTCTGACCATGAGAAGGAGAACTCTCATGGTCAGATAAGAACTTAAACGGGAGAAGTTTTGACAACAAAGGTTTTTAGGGTTTTGGACATCGATTCAAAAATCAACCATCAACTCAAAAATCAATGTTGTCAATTCCAAATTTATTTAGACTACTATAGGCTCAGTACCAGAAGTTTACTAAGAGTTAATCAGTAGTAAGAGTAAAACCTCTCTGACTCCATCATACAAAAAAAATTGCAATAATCTATGCAATCAAAAAGAGGGTTGCAAATTTTTACGGTCGTAAAATATCAAAGAGATTTGAACCTCGCTACGCTCGGTTAGCGAGGTTCAAATCTCTTTGTAAAATATAGCCTTGAACCCTGGCCGCCATTACCCTACTAAAATCGGAGGGGTATAGTACCACGTGACCTAGGATTTTGAAATTTGGCGGGTCATCCCTCCGATTCCCGCCAATTTTAGTCTATGTTTTATACGTCATTTGAAAAATAATTTCAATAGGTCATAACTCTCTATACAAACCAAAATAAACCGTAGCTTTGACGCAATAAGGCAGAATATCGAGCGCGGGAGCGCTCGCGACTTGCGATGCCGATCGGCATCACTGGTGCTCTACAGGTATTCTATATTTCAGATAGCTCACATCGGTAACCAGGCTATGCAGAACGCCAACAGGCCTATTTGAGACTAAAACAAAGAAAACGGTCCTTTCAGTGCCCAAGCGCGATATTTTGATCTTCCGGCGTGTCCGTCATGTTACTAACTCAGATCGAGATTTTTTTTACAGTCTATCGGCTTACTCTTGACCTCGATCTAGCCCTGAGGACGCAGAGATGAGGTCGATGATGGATTGAGCTTGCCCAGAAGAAGCACTATGTAAGATGGTACAATACACAGAAAGATGCCGGTGGCTATCTTGTATCTCTTAGTCGCCTCTTACGTCACCCATGGGTACAGCTAGATGGGTTGGTACTATTTTTTGCCGGCACCACTCTGGCGTACATATCAAAATTATTCATAAAAATAATTAAGGCCATCCTCATAAAAAACTGTTTTTAGACGAGTTTTACTCGATTTTTGTTTTAGCGCTATCGTAAGAATATCGTGAAAATTTTTATGTTTATAGTGCATAAGCTGCCGAATAACAATAATAAAACTGGTCAAGTGTATGTCGGACTCTCGCGAAATTAATACACTTCTGCGTGACTGTGCGTCCATAACATAAAATGGTATACTTACCTTAGTGGTACGGAACCCTCGGTGCGAGAGTCCGACTCTCACTTGGCCGGTTTTTTTTAGATTAGATCAACAAGTTGCTCGACTAATAGTCCCATTAGGCAGTCTGCCGTGTAAGGCCGGCTTATATAAGAAAGTTATAAGTGGTCGTTTAAAAGTTGTTCAAATTTATGGGCATTCGGCAAGTTTTGAAGATTTTCTTCACGTCTGTTTTTCACTAACGTGTAGACCCATCTGTCTGGAGTTTGGAAAGTAGGTGACTGAAGCATTTTTCTTATTGGTGAAAAATATATTGTCTGGCATTGAAAATCTTATATTCTACATTCTATTTGGTTTATTGGGAGATTGATGTTGCAGTTGAATTGAAATGTCCACTACAGGACAGGGAGCTTTCTCCAGAATTCTAGCTTTTGCTGGAAAAATGTTGAGGGGAAGTACCATACTCACCTCGGTTGTCAGTGTTACGGCTGGCACCATGGACCGCGGTTGTAGATGTCTGCAGTAAGTAATATGGTATGATACACAGGAGGATGCTGCTGCCCATCCTCCAGTTTATAATTCTTAGTCGCCTCTTACGATACCCACGGGTATGTATGGGATGGTACTGTAGTGATCCTCCTTGAAAGCCTTCTTAAGCAGAGCTGGCTGGCGAGTATTTCCTAAATTGAATTTGATTTCGATTAATGACGTCACGTTCTGAAAACAATCGCCAGTCAACTCCTGCCCACGGCTGGGTACGGACGTTGATATTCTCTAATACGATAAAAAAATAATATAACAAAAGTTCGACGCGTATCCATTGCGTTTATTTTATATTAACCCCGGTCCCGTGTTTTCTACAGTACTATTATTTGCCGTCACCAACGGGACATAGCCAGGTTTTCGTCTCTCGGTTCTAAACTATTCAGTCTAAACAAGTAAATTGGATTGCTTAAATCACTAATGGCAAGTCACTTCTTTGAACATTGTTATATACCAAATTGAAGCAGATCAGTTTATAATTAATATAAGCCGGAAAATCTGGAGAAGCCAATTCTAGTTGGGCACGCGGAGGGGAGAAGGAGTAGAGGAAGAGCGCCTACCCGGTGGACAGATGCCATCTTGGAGTCCGCACCAACTGCAACACCCAGGGGGCACCAGGGTTCCACCTAGCCCAAAACATAAATGCATGGAGAGTCCTAACCCGAAGGGCTACTTTTGGTGGTCAAGACCCTCAGCCATGAGGAAACGACGAAGAAGAAATTTATAATTCACCAAATTTTTATTTGTAAATATCTAGGATGTAAAATCAATTAAATAGTTTTGCGTTTTTAATTATGTTCAGATAATCACGGGCCGCATTGCTGTGATTTCTGGAGCAGTATCAAATAAATAGTGCTGTATTCAAATGCAATTATTATCACCTAATACCGATCTGAAGCCTAAAGTTCACATTTCGTTTATAAACAAAAAAACACACTTTCAAAAAGGTTCTCACCAAAAACAACATTGTTTTCGATGAAAAGATGACGTAATTTGTAGCCTCTGATTTCTATGGAACGAAGCAAGGAGGTCCAAAATCTTTGTATGGACCATCATTATATTAATATATGCCATTAAAATAATTATAAGAATAAATAATAGATGAATTCACTGTAATAAATACGGGTTTGTGCATATTCACAGAGCGTCTTGCTCTGCATCTAGAGACGAATTCTTTATTTAATTCAATACAAATCAGTGTCACCGTTGTACGTATAGTAGTTATCTAGTCCCTGGTGTCACCATTTACTAAAACTAACACGCTTTCTGCATCAAAAACCAGTGACAGCGTCTCTACGGCAACGAATGTGTTTATGATGTGCATTCAAAATAAGCGAATACATAATTTTTTTTACTATCTCGCTTCTATGGGGGGGGGTGCGCGCGCAGGCGGAGTGGCCCTAAAGTTGTTGTGTGTGTATAAAAGTCAAGTATTACTTCAAAATATACTGCTATCTGTCCACGGTCAAATCTTGTATACAGCATGTTTTTTTATGCTCACGGGCAGCGACCTTTAATTTTCATGGATACGTTGCAGGCAAATCGTTTAACTGTAAACGGTCGGCAAATTGTAAAACTTCGCCGGCAGATTGTAAACGGGTTTAGATCACTGGTGCATTTTATTTCGTTAGCCACGGATAAATGCCACGGCATAATGTAAAATGATGAATTGAAAAATTTTCGGCATTTTGTAGAATGCTAAGGCATAATATGAGATGACGAATTATACAATTTGCGTGCGACATTCAAGTTTCGAACGAAAAAGTGTCCCCATTTTCATGTGTTCCAAATTTGAAATTACAAAGTAAAAGGTTCCTTCCTTGAGCAAAGAGCCTCTTCGTAGTCTTCCCTCAAAGCACTCTTTTCTCTGGGACCTCTTGCACAGAGTCTTCACTCCGAGTTTCTCTTCCCTCTAGGATCTCATCTTCGTAGTCTTCCCTCCAAGCACTCTTACCTCCGGAACCTATTCCACAGAGTGGTCCCTCTGTACCATCTTGGATTACCTCTGAAGCTTCAACTTTCTTAGGACTTCTGCATCTTGTTCCTTTTTAGGGTTACGATACCAAAATGGTAAAAAAAGGAACCCTTATGGTGCGACTTTGTCTGTTTGTCTGTCCGTCTGTCTGTCACACCTCTATATCTCAGCAACCACTAATGCTATCAACTTGAAATTGGGAATGTAAAGGGGCCCTAAATAGGGGGGGCCTAATTTTAAATTGTCGCTACTAGGTCAAGTGGCGTATTATATAAAAGGGCTTTACTTGTACATTCTAAAATATTTTTTTTTTTACGTCTCTAAGTTTTAAAGTTATGATTAAAAATGTCAAAAAATACCATTCCCCCCCCCCCCTTATCTCCGAAGTTTGTGAAATCAAAAATCTGAATTAATTACAGTTGACAGAAATTTATGTATACATTACAGCAAAAATAAAACGATCTTTCTAAATTGCACAGTTTTTTAGAAATCTGTAAATAACCTTTACAAATAAGCTTAGTTTTGCGGTCCTAAAAATGGACTTTAGTGCTTCCAAAAATGCAAAAAGTATATCGGAACCCTCGGTGCGCGAGTCCGACTCGCACTTGGCCGGTTTTTTTAGATCAATTCCCACTGAACTACACTACAGCATAGCTGCTCGGTGGCCCGCTTTATATACCCATGCTACTCGTTCCCGAATATTCTAGACTCACTTTTAAATTTAGGTTTTTGTTGGATCTTTCTATATTTTAGCTCTCTTTCTTCAGCTCCTTTTCTTTCTATTCTTTCTATAATGTTCTAAACAAATGGTGAATGATAAAACATCCATATGCGTGGGAACAGCTTGCTTGGTAGCCTTGGCTTGGTAGCCCATGACCCTATCCATTGGACCACGAGGCTATTAACTTTGTTGACGAAATTTTCAAATATTTCTCTCGTATGACAGTCGCCAACCTGACGTCATGTTCGTGGCAATATGCATGCATGTACTCATGACTACTACTTTTACTATGAAGTAATCAAAATATTTATTCATATTTCGACCTATGTTCATTGTAAAAGTTGTTCAGTAACACGAGTACATGCACCTCTTTTGCTATCAAGAAGTAATTAAAAGTTATTCTGTATATATATGTCAAATGTTCAGGCAGGGATCCGTGTATCTGTCGTATGTTCCACCGCTTGTGAGGCAGCACCGCCCTCTCATATGTTATAAGACCTGCCTGTGAATACCCCTTGCAGAAGCTACGAGTATCTTTGCAGTAACTGAGCCGGATCCGCAATTTATTCGAAGACATCCAGAAAGACAAATCAAGGCTCGAATACTGTAGCCACCAACAAAAACAGAATATGAATTTAACCAATTTGTATAGTTCCGATTAAGTTACAGGAACTTTTCTGTTTTTATTAGCAAACATAGCGCAACCAACCAAAATAAGCTTCTGGCAGCACTGATTCACCTCCCCCCGGCCCCCGCAAAAAATTGAATGAAAATATGATGCTTTGCGTACTCTTTTCCGGGCTTTGCGCGCGAAAATCGTGTTACTCTATGGCAAATTCAAATTCAAATAATTTATTTCAGATATAGATCCATAAAGTGTTAGTAACAATAACTTATACTATGGTTAGTAAAAACATACACTAAAATGTTTGGTGTATGTGGAGGCTCACCCAGTGTCGTAGCAAAGGGGAGTCCCACCTGTCAGCGAACACCTTCAGGAGGCTGCTAGAGCTGGCACGGAGCCTGGTTAACATGGAGGCGCACCGTTTCCTCATTATGGCATAAAAGTCGTCCGTGTGCGCCTCAGCAAACATTCCGGACGCGCTACAGCGTCGCGCCAGCCCCAACAGAATCCTGAAGGCGTTATTATATTGGACCCGGAGGCTACTGTATGCCCGCTGCGAGTAACTGGTCCAAAGGCTGCAGGTGTAGAAGGACTGGCAAAATGCCTTAAAAAGCCTAACCCAAAGCCTAGCCTGGCTTAATGCCTTAACTTTCACTGATTTTGAAGAGAGACTTGAGATTTTTTTATGGTTCCATTTTTAAAGGATCTATTTTGGATCCAAAGCCAAACTTTAGTAGCCCCGTCGGTTAACATGTGAACCCAGATCACTTTCTTTCGTCAAGTCCTGTGGGTTCACAGGTACCGAGTTTTGAAATTTTGCCATATTGCATAAAAACTACGGTTTATTTTGGTTTGGCATGTATATTTCGCAGGCAAATCGTATAATTCGCCGTTTACAAACGGCGGGCAAATTGTAAAACGGCGCCGGCAGATTGTAAACGGGTTACGGTAAAAAAAGGAAAGGGGGTGGTACTTCCCCAAACGGACTTTGCACAAAAGTCCTACCACCTACAAGGAATGTGATACACGTATCGGATAAGATAGGGTAATAGAAAGTCCAATATCTAACCTATATACTTATCTCTTCAGTTATGATTACATCTCGTAGAGAGAGAAAGAGAAAGAAGGCGAAGAGAGACTGGTGCGTGACATTTCACAGTAAAAAACCGGCCAAGTGAGAGTCGGATTCGCGCACCGGATACGGATGGAGACAGACAGACATGACGAATCCATAAGGGTTCCAATTGTTGCCATTTGGCTACGGAACCCTAAAAATATCATCTGCTACGTAGATTTTTTTGGGGTAAAACTGTTTGGTCGCTGGCTACCCTGTCAATAAGTAACTATTATATCAACAAACGTTCACTTCTGGAGAAAACATCTGACCACACACCGGCGAACATATTTTTGGAAGCATCACTCTGTATACTAACAAAGTGACAATTTAGTATGCAATTTACAGTTTATCAAGTAGTTATCAACCAATCTCCGATATATGATTACTAGTATTACGAGCGAATTATGAGGTGTATTCTACGTAGCGCACCTATATTTTTGCGCACCTATATTTTCGCGCACCATCCTATCCTAACACTGACTGATGATTATGACATGACTATCAGTTTACTAGCGCATACCTAGGTCTACACCCTAATAACTTCATCATAACATGTCATGAAACGTCCACTACAGGACAGGGAACTCCCTTCGAAATTCCAGCTTTTGCTGGAACAATGTGGAGGGGACCATGGACTGCAGTTGTTGGTGGCCGCAGAATGTAAGAGGATACAATACATAGAAAGATGCTGCTGCCCATCCTCTCGTTCATTAACCCTTAGTCGTCTCTTAAGATACCCACGGGTAAAGGCGGGTAGGTACTCTTCTTTGCTGGCACCACTCAGACAGATAACTTAGATGAAATATCTTATGTACTTACAGGGTGTTTCACTGGTACCCTTATTTATAGATAAAGATAAATATTGGGGGACAATTCACACAATGCCATCTGATCCCAAACTAGACAAAGCTTGAAACAAAACATTGAACCGAAACAGCAGAAAAAGTCAAAACGGTGGTATTTTCTCATATGGACTTTGTTCAAGAGCCCTACCTTCAGAGTAGCATTTGTGGCAGGGATTTTGTGCAAAGTCCTTCTGGGGAAGTACCACCCTCTTGCCTGTTTTTGCCTTAAAATAGCAGTGGTTGCACTGCTGTGTTTTGGTTCAAAGATGAAGGGAGCCAGTGAAATAACTGACACATGAGACATGCCATCTAAGTTCTTGCTGTCTTATTCGTGTCTAATTTTCTTACTAATAAGACAGTAAGTGCTATTGGCTGTAGTCACCACTTACCACCAGGTAACTTGTAACATTAGAAAAAAAAGAAAGCATTATTTACTAGGATTTGGTCAAGGGTTCATAAATAACAAAACGATTTCCTTTGCCGCCATTTTTATTAATTCGTGCGTGAGAGTTTTTAGGCATGGCAATATATATATCCCATCGTTACAGCTAATTATCCTGCCTTCCAGAGCTGTTTGCTGAAAGTATTTTCGAGGTTTTTTATCAGAAATTGATGACCATACTCAACACGGATGAAAAATGTAACCTTAAACTTTTATAGTAGATCGTTTTCATAAATGTTTTGATGTTTTTGTCCTTATTATATTTAGGGTTCAATGTCTTGCCAAATTATAATAAAAGCAACAAGATAATTAAATTTAAATTAAAGCAGTACATTATGTCTGATGTCCGACACTGTTTTATTTATGCTGTATAAGATAAAAAGATAAGATAAGATAAAAGTTTATTTCATTACAACATAAAACACAATAAAATACATTTCAGGACTTATGAAAATAACTTATTGCTAATACATTTTACTTAAGGCAAACCAGTGACTATGATAAGCATACAAAAACACCTGTGTTACAGCCACTGATTGCCCAAATTATGGTACACTCAAAATTAATAAACTGCTAAACTATAAAAATACAATGAATTTCCTAAATAAAACTTAAAGACACAAACATTAAACGTTGTTGTGTGCGTGTTGTGGTAGGTGTACTAACATTTAGTACAGGAATACTTTACTACCCTGTATTCCATGTTAGTCCATTTCATTCCTTTGGAAGTGGGCTCTAGGCACCACCATAGTCTATAGAATTAATGTACCGGTACTCGGCATTTTTTCTAGCCGGACAATCAATATTACCAGTTTTATGGTGAAACTGCTTTTTGAAGCGCATGCAGGTTGCACATTTTGGCGACTCAGATTTTTTAGTGCAGTCAGCAACCTGGTGACCTAGTTCGCCGCAGTGGCCACATGTAGGTTTCGTTTCCTTGCATGTCTTTGCAGCGTGGCCATATTGTTGACAATTATAACACCTGGTGACTAGGGTGAAATCTCTCACAGGGCAGGATGACCAATTTATGAATATTCTTTCTTGTGCAATAAGAGCCTTACGGATATCAGCGGGGACTTCAATTACGTAGTTGCAGGTATCTGTATTCTTTTTTCCAGATTTGTGGCTTAATTTTATTGTGCTCAAGAACGGTTCCAGGAGTAAAGTGGGCAGTTTTTCGGCTAGGTTTTGTTCGAAAATGCACTTGAATACCTCACTTTCAGTTAGGAATGTAGGAACGCCGATAACCGTTATTCTTGGCCTACGCTTTACGGGTTCATCCACTGTCAATCCCGATAAAGATAATCGAACGGACAACTTAACCTTTTCAATATCTTCTTTTTTTTCTGTGCTGATTATGACGCCTCCATTCTTTGTTTTACGCAATCCGCGAACTTGTAGCTTCATTTCTTCTGGGCAAATAATCTTTTGTACCAAAGTTTTGGTCTCGTCACTGGATTTTTTATCATTGGGAAAAATAGCTACAGAGTTGAGCGTAGTAGGGCGGATAAAATTGTTTGACCCCTTCTTTACTATCTCGGCAAAGGAAGAAGTTTCTTGGGTTGGTTTAGTACAGGTCGCTTGTACGGTCTTCTTAAGCTCTGACAGACATTCCACTAACTCTTCGTTTTCTCTTAAGGTCTGAATAGACATATTTGCTTGGATGGCTTTCTGCTTTAAGGACTGATATTGCACAGCCATTTGTGACGTCCCATGTCCTATTTTACGACACAAGTTGTTAATGCGTAATTTCTGGTCAGAATTTAGTTTGCCCTCAGACGCGACCGTACATACCTCACTTAAATACTGTTCAATAGAAGACATCCATTTTTGAATTTCCGGAGTCGACACAATTTCTACAGGTCCTTCGGTCTCCTGCACGTTCCCTCGAGCCGGCGATTGGCTGGTTTGGTTTATAGGACTGCCAAACATTATTAGGAACTTTATAATGCGTACTCAATAATATATCAAATACATTATAGGCACCTCGAACACTTCACAAATTTGCTACGTAAACACATCACAAAAACGAGGTCATATTAGTTTGACGAAATTAATTCTAATATTTTTATTTAAATGTGCACGACTGCTTTCTTCAACGTCTACTATAAGCCTTTGTTTGCTATAGTTTTTCGTTTTGTATGAAACACAAACAATTGAAAATCTGACAATTTTTAGGGTTCCGTACCTCAAAAGAAAAAAACGGAACCCTTATAGGATCACTTTGTTGTCCGTCTGTCTGTCTGTCTGTCTGTCTGTCTGTCTGTCTGTCTGTCTGTCTGTCAAGACCCTTTATCTCACGAACGGGAAAAGGTATCAGGTTGAAATTAATACCATATATTATGATCCATGAACTACACAAGATCTGAAAATTTCAATTTTTTACAACGACGCAATCAAAAGATATGGCATTTTATGTCCTCATCTCCATACATTTATTCAAAAATGAAAAACCTACAGGGTACTTCCCGTTGACCTAAAATTATGAAATTTGGCAAGAAGCTAGGTTTCACAGTACAAATTATGGGAAAAGTCTGAAATAATTAAATATTACAACTTTTCACACAACTAATGGTAACCAATTGTGGTGAGCTCCCGTTTCAAGAACATTCATATAAGAGAGGGGTCAAGTTGGATGGTTGCTGAGGCGATTTTTGTTTTAGTTCTATGTAAAAACGGGAACACTTACAAACTTGAAAATTGGTATGTTTATAGGGCATAGGCTAAAATAACAACAAATTATAAAATTTGGTCAAGCGCGTGTCGGACTAAAAAAATCTAGCACATTAACTTACTGAAATTTCAACTAATACAATTATGTTTTATGTGGTGGTACGGAACCCTCAGTGCGCGAGTCCGACTCGCACTTGGCCGGTTTTTTATTTATTTCAAAATTCATTGAAATTGTTAGGCCCGTTTCCGATAACGCTTGGGACATTTTTACCAAAGAATTGTGCATTTTACAAAAAAAAAACGTATTCTTCCAAAACGTTGTATTTTATTTGATTTACTTCCGGGAAAAAGTTCTTTTTAGTCCTATACAAATTATTATTTTGGAAATTTGCTGAACCCTTAAAAATCCGCTCAGCTGCTCTCGACGAATTTCTTATTTTAGTACGAGTTGTTTTATCCCCGATGACATTCGTTACAAAAGTAAAATATTAATTTCATTACACTCCAAATATTTTACCGTGATTTTTACTCAAGGAAAAACTTTATACTTACACCGTGTCGAGAGAGACGAAGAAATCTTGAAAGAAAGAAGCAAGAAAGAGACAGACAATTCTTTGAGAATTTAATAAAAAACTTAATGGCAGCGCGCCACTTGTGGTGAAGAGTTTGGATATAATGTAACGGCCGTAATAGAAAAGGAGCTGGAGCAAATTTTTGGGTTAATATTTTTGTAAGTAGCTATAAAGTTTAGGAGTTTGAGCCCAGGACTGCCTATTTAACTGGCCTGTTTTTAAACTTAATGTTTAAGTTGACTTCTCTCTCTTTATTCATTTTAAAATATTTTTATGACTGGCCTCTTGGGGCGATTGGAAGTGACCATGCCTTCTGCGCCCGTAGGTCGCAAGTTCGGTCCTCGTGTAAAGAAATGGAAAACAAATACTGCACATCAAAATACTGTTTCATATAAAAATACTGTCTGTACATCAAAAATACCAAATTACTACTTCTAAAGAAAAATCCTTAAATGCACATCACACAATAAACTTGGGATCGGTTAGGTTGGGTTAGGTTATCTTGCGACCACAATGCATGCAGCAGCGGCAGCGGCCGGCAAATGACAGAAACGAATTATGTTCCAGTTGTGTAAAACAGCGAATTAAAAGTTTCTCGGAATTTTGTATTACGGTGGGTTATCGGCCGTCATGTAGATTTGTAGGGGAGGCCTATGTCCAGCAGCGGACGTCTTTCGGCTGATATGATGATGCGATATGACTGCGATGTATTAATAGCGATGCGTCATAAACTCGGTAACTATTTTGCTATGCAATCAGTATTTTTGATTAGGATTGGGAATTTCTTTGATTTGCTGATTCAGATTTTTTGATTTGCAGTTAAATATGCAGTTTAATTTAATTAATTTAAACACTACTCTCTATAATACAAACACTGTGTCGGTAGAAAAGTCGCATTGAAACAATAATGAAATTAAACGTTTTCATGGTGTTTGGAAAAACTAATTTTAAAACTACGTGTACCTGTGGATCTTTCATAAGAGGAGAGTTCCGCTTATTATAGTGTGGTCAGTTAGCTGTTTCACGTAGACACGCCTTACAATTTCACCAAGTTATTTCCAGGTACTAGTTAGGTACATAGCTCTCAATTTTTGATAGGAGCCAATTCTAGAATTTCAAAAAAAATCCATAGAAAATTCAAGAATTGGCGCCTATCAACAATTGAGAGCTATGTACCTGACTAGTACCTGGAAAAAATTTGGTGCAATTTGGTGAATTTGGCGATATAAGACTATAAGGGACCGGACGCTCGCAACGTTTTTAAGGTTACCTATGACACATCTGGCGAATTTTCCTCTGGTGTCCATACTTCACAGTTTTCGGTCGCGGAGCTTACTGTGTCGGAATTTTCGCACGTGTGTCCCTACACTAAAAGATATAAAACTGTCCATGAAACTGAACAACTATTCCAAGAAACAAAAATTAATTCATCATTTTGTTCTAGAAAATTTTATTCACCCAAAAAAATCACAAATCCATTGCTCGTCAGCTGACGTCGAGTTCGTAATGTTTGCCGATGTCGGTTGCGTAATCGTGGCAGCTGAAAATTATGAGCTTCAAACTGAAACTTACTAAAGTGATGGATGATATATCTCAATGGTTTGCAGCAAATGGTATGTTACTTAACGTAGACAAAACTAGTATCATTCACTTTGGCCTACGCGGCAACAAAGTGAATGATCTTAGTATTACATGCAATGGTAAAAATGTCCCTCAGGTAAATGAGGTTAAGTACCTAGGAATAACGATAGACTCTGGTCTAAAATGGAGTTTACACATTGACGCGCTATGCTCCCGCTTGTCATCAGCCTGTTTTGCCTTAGGTCGCTTGCGTCCTAACATTAGTGACTCAAATCTCAGAAAAGCATATTATGGCTATTTTAACTCCCTGATGACTTACGGAACAGACCTGTGGGGAAACGCCGCAGATAGGGATAGAGTCTTCAGGCTACAGAAACGAGCTATCCGCATACTTTCAGGTGTGGCTTGGGATCACCCAGCGAGGGAACTATTCATCAAACATAAATCTTAACATTACCTTGTGTCTACATACTAGAGATAGCTAAGTACATGCGTCGTCTATAACACGAGGCGGCATCACGATCTGCGCCTGCCCTCTTCTCGGCTTACTAAATCAATGAAATGCCTACATATAATGGGCCCTAAACTTTATAATAAAATCCCAAGTGAAATAAAAAACAGTAAGACCGATGTCTCGTTTGTTAATAAACTTAAAAGCATGCTAACGTTGAAAGCATACTACTCAATCCGCGAATTTGACTGTAAACCTGCGAATTTGCTAACCCAAACTCTAAAGGAAATTATGACAAATGTGGCAAATAATTTATAATTTTGAATGAAATTTAATAATATGTTGATTCCATTTCCATTTCTATTATAATTTTTGTATATAATTTGCTGACTTGTAAAATGTAATATTTTATCAATAAATGAATTGAATTGAATTGCTCCGTTTCAAGACGATAGAAAGAAGAACATCATTTTTAGGTTTCTATTATTTATTGCAGATATAAAACGTACCTAGTCTTATATATTCTTAATACAAAACAACTAAATTTGTAACTTATTTATGTAAGTTTAAAATGTTCAATTTTGTGACCGACCGCCATGAATATGTTTTCTGATGTGCATGGATTCTCTGAAACAAAAAAAAACATTTACTATGAAAATTTGTACTAATAGGTAATATGCAGGAGTTGAGGGCAATCAAGAGGTTGACAGACTAGCCAAAGAGGGTCAAAGAGGGATCTGAGAACCTGAACCTATCAGAACTTCACTCAAGGTCTATGCGGATTGGGTTCTGAGTGGGCAAACACTTATGGACTTACTTTTTCGAAGAAATGTCTAGGGACGACAAAGCTAGGTTACTTAAAATATCTAAGGCACCTAAGCAGGCACCAGAACCGTAACATTGTGGGCGCCCTCACCGGCCACTTCGACACTAGACAACGCCAACACAAGATGGGTCTGTCGGATACAACCACCTGCAGAGCATATGGTGAGGGAAACGCCTGGAACACCTGTTGTGCACCAACGCTATGGCTATCAAACGTATGAAGATCCTGGCTTAAGCTTTCCCCACTCCAAATGACTATAGGCTCCTCCAGCTAAAATATCTAAAGACAGCGGAAGTTCACAGGAGCATTAAGGTAGGGGTAGCACAAAAGATCCCAAAGGTTCGAAGTACTCTGAGGAAAGGAACTCATCGCCACGTATATGCATACTTATATTCATACTTATCTGGAACCTACATTTGTCTTTAAAAAGACCACCATATAAAAGAAACTCATTTTGTGTGGGTTTTTTTAATATTTTTGAGCCGCCTTTGACTACAAGTTCCCTAGTTAGTACCTCACCTAGACCAACGGCTTAACCTAACGTATCATCTTTCATTTCGGAAAATCGGATGATTTATCCTGAAATGTCCTAACCAAACTGGGGAAGTGATTTTTGTTCAACTGTGTACCCAGCACCAATCGAACCCAGAACCTCCAGATAGAGATCCAAATGCTGTTACCACTAGACAATAGAGGCTGTTGTATTTCTTACCGATATCGAGCCACTGATCAGGATATCCAGCCTCCTTCCTCGCAGCTTGCACTGCCCCTCTGAACGCGTGGATCACTGCTGTCGCCAAACATAAGGGTGGCTCGCCAGTAGCTGCAAAAAAGCATACGGTTTATTTATTTATTTATTTTATTTTTTATTTTCGCGCACCAAGAATTCAGTACCACTAAGGTAAAAATACTGTCTTAGTTATGGACGCGCAGTCTCGCAGGAGTGTATTAAAAACGCGCTAGTCTGACACGCACTTGACCAGTTTTTATTATTTGTTGTTATTCAATAGCTTATGCACTATAAACACACCAATTTTCATGCTCGTACTTGTTCCCGTTTTTACGATAAAGCTAAAATAAAAATCAAGTCAAAACGCCCAAAAACATGTTTTAAGTAGGGGAGCCCCCTTTTTAATATTATTTATTTTTAGTTTTTATTTATTTGCAGAAATACATTATCTGTGAAAATAACAACTACCTACCTATTAAGATTCATGAGATAAAGCTCGCTGACAGACAGAAAGATGGACAGACAGACAGACAGACATCGGAGATATATAATAAGTAGCTCATTTCCTTCAGTGTTCGTTATACAGATTTATAGAATTTGTCAAGCTTTACATGCTCTTAACAGTACTATTGTTAGCACAAGCGTACCTTTTGACTGCAGCACCCCGAATTCATTCCTCGCGTTCCTCCTAAAGTAGATCCTCATGTCAGCAGGAATGTCCTTTATCCCTGGAGGCTTGTAGTTCCAGGTCCTATCGGTGAGGAGTCTTCCGGTACTGGAGTCGTAGACCAGCTTCTCTGACGTCCAGTAACCAAGACCCATGACAAGAGCACCTTCGATCTGGAATGGAAAAACAGGTTAGTCATGATAAGGGTGCACTTCCACTAAGAGCACGTTTAGAGATCCTTAATTCCCAGGCGGGGTGCCGCGAATTTCAACCTTAAGTATAGAGCACTAGCTGTTACCCGCGACTTCGTCCGCGTGGATTTTATAAAAAAAACAGAACTCGAACTTAACTGAACATATTTTGCGGAACACTTTTCCTTCTTGATCCCTACGTAAAAGATGCATTAGTACTTATCCAAGTTGAATGCTATGTTACTACAAATTATCTTTTGATTTTATTCAACTGGTAGGTAGTGCGGAAATTTCATTGTCAAACAGGCGAACTTAAAAAAGAAGGCAATAAAGAGAGTGAATGGATAGGGAGGAGGTATTCATAAAAGTAAAAAAAGTCCCTACTCTTCCCTATCTATCCTTTTCTATCCCTCCCCCCTCTCCACATCCTCCCCTTCCCTATCCCCCTCCCTCTTCCCCCCTCACCCTCCCCCCTCCCCTCTTCCACTCCCCCCTCCCTTTCCCTCCCCACCTCCCTTTCCCCCCTCACCCTCCCCCCCTCCCCTCTTCCACTCCCCCCTCCCTTTCCCTCCCCACCTCCCTTTCCCCCTCCCTCTTTCCCTCCCCACCTCCCTTTCCCCCTCCCTCTTTCCCTCCCCCTCCCTCTCCCCCTATCCCTCACCCCCCTCTACCACCCTCCCCCTTCCCCCACCCTCTAACTCTCCCTCTCGCACACTCTCACTCTCCCCCTTGATTTAATTTTTCATTAGGTACAGTCATGGCAAAGTGTCAATCTTGATCTGCTTTTGACTGTACAACGAAAAACAAACGAGCTTTTCACAATTCGGCAAATTAGTCTGATCTAGATCGTACCTCACTCTCAATAAGCTAGTCGGAGAAAAGGGTAACTCCCATCGGATACCCGAAACGGATTTGCTTTCGATTTTATTGATATTCTTAAGTTCCCGTCCAATTCACTCAATATTGAATACCGCAATAATGTTTGGAATGTAATTCTACAGTCAACAGGAAAATCCAGTGATCTGATTTTGTACTTATGGTTACTGGCTAAAAAAGAACCATAAATGTTGAATTTTCACCATTTCGAGAGGTAAGTCAAAAATAAAATATAAATTATTTTTGGGGCTAAATACAAAATACAAAATAGATAGACAGATAGAGATATTTTGTTTTGTCTATGAAACTGAACAACTTTTTCAAGGGAACTTAAGTCGAATGACGTAAAAATAATTTTGACGTCCCATACAAAATGTACTGTCAGCTGATGCAGTTTGCATGGGAAGTTGATTATTTTTTTGCATTTCGCCCTATGTTCCTTGAGAAAAGATGATCAGTTTCATGGACATAACCACTTCTTAAAATATTCGGGGTGATATAAAATAAGGGTTTGTATCGTAGGCAAAAAGTACGATGACATATTAGACTAGGAAATATTAAAGAAAAAGGCTTCCGTTTTGCGTCTAGAAGCAAAACTAATATCTGTTATTTTTAAGGTGTTTTCAAAACAATACGACCCTGCTGAATTCGTATATGCTTGTTACCTAAATAACATAGTAACAATTTTCAAGATGGCGGCCAAAAACTGTAACTCGACTTATTTTTGGCATCTTGAGACTTGTTTACGAAATTCAAAAGGAGATATTTGAAGGCACAAAGTACACACCGATACAAAGTAAAAACTTCAAACGCTTCGTGGAATCGTATAAAGTTAATAACACATTATGATAATTTATGTATGACTTTGTTCCGTTTATTTTAGCTTGCTACCCGTGCATTTTGTTTTATTAACTTAGATACAAATAAGTATAACGATCTGTTTGTTTTTTCTCCTAGTAATAAATATGAATGATATAACTCTATGATATAACTCATCGTAAATTAAAATGTTAGAAAAGGAAAGTTTAGAAAAACACGGTTCAGGTCAAAATTCAAGATGATCTACATAAAGACTAAATCATAGAGTATTACGAGTGTGAAGAACTACAGACTTCTACTCAAAATCCTTTACTCGTACAAGCTATCTCTCTTTGGAACTGCCTCCCCGAGTCAATCAGGCGGGGTCTGTCACTGGACAGCTTTAAAACACGCGTCAAAAGGCATTAATTCTTAATTCTGTTTATAGTTTAAATAAGTATTATTTCCTCTTTTTTATAGTAATATTATGATATATATTAGTCTATACATATTATAAGAGTTTATTTATTTTATTAATATTTGTGTATTATGATGTAAATTATTTAAATATTTTATATAAATAGCCACCAACTAGCGTCGCATTCTCCACCCTATGCCGATTTCAACCCCCAAAGGTTGCCTGGTGGAGATTGCTACCGTAGAAATAAGGCCACCTTTTGTACTACTCTGTTATTTTTCTGTATATTTCTGTAACTATTTCTTGTATTTCTTGGTGTGCAAAAAAATCGTAAGAACTGGGGTAATTAATTAAATATATTCGAAGGGCACCGCAAGTTATCCTATGTCATTATCACTCAGTCTAAAATCAGAAGAAGCGAGGGAAGTACGAGTATTTTAAGATAATAATAGGTTTAAGGGTATGCTACAGCGCCTTCAGAACAAGTTTGTCCATGACGGTTATGTTCCGCGCATGTGTGACAGGCGGAGAGCCAATGAACGAATCGCTCGCCCCCTGGGGGGAGCCGCGCTCACCCCCGCGACTCATTTTTTGACTTATGCGCATTAACGGTCACTTACAAAGTTATTTTGTACGCAGTATATCTAGCTTCTTCTTTGTCAGTAAAAGAGAAGTGCTTAAGAAAAATTCAATTTGATGACTTTTACGCCACTACCACCCACTACGCTCCAGAATTCGAATGACTGATGTAGCCTAAAGAGTGAATTCGCTTAGTTTAGGTTAGATGTTCTGTTCAAGCCAGCAGAGTTTATCAAAAACATCTGTGGTGCTGACTAGTGTGCGATAGGATAGCAGGTGTACCAACGCAAATTTTGGTTTAGTGTGCATGAATATTTACTACCTATTCTCTACCATTTAGTACCTAATTTTTTTTTAAATCCTTATTTATAAACCCGCCATCCTGACGCACACGCTGATTCATTCTAGCTATGTCAAATTTACCTGTGCAACGTCGATTTCTGGACTAAGACTTCGTCCTGTGTCTTCTAACAGATCCACTCTTCTAACATCATGGTTTCCAGTCAAAACATCTACTTCTACTTCCATGGCACAAACACAATAGATATCGTAAGGCTTTATTTCATTTTTACTATTTGAGTACAGGTATGAAGCTTGTAAATCGATTCCTGTAGTATAAGCTTCTGTGACAATTTTCTCCCAAGGTGCATTGGCAAATTTAGCCCTTACAGGTGCCAGTCTTTCAAGCAAAATATCACAAGCTTTGGCAGTAGCAAAGGCAATACATTCACTGCCAATACTTCCCCCTGTTGCCATTACATTTGGTGAGGTAAAACTTGTACTAGGTTTAACACTTATTTTGTCAACGGGTATGCCAAGTTTGTAAGCGCAGACTTGAGCTGCTTTTGTGTTTATGCCTTGCCCCATTTCAATACCTCCGTGTGTTATTACTACTGTGCCATCTCCGTTGTATATCGATATAAGGCAGTTGAAATTTCCAAAATAGGATAGACCATAAGTCAATGGTAAAATAGTTAAAGCTCGTTTTCTCCATCGATTATTTTCATTAAACGTTTTGATTGCAGCCAGCCTGTCATTGTACTCGCAGTCCATTTTCAATTGGTCTATCATTTCTGGTATAGGATTGTTTTCTTTTGTCATATTTGCTAGTCTTACTTCAGTTGGGTCTTTTTTTACTTGATATGCTATTTTTTCCATCATGTATTCTATCATGGCTACTCCTTCTGTCGAACCTGGAACGGTAAAACGATCAGAATTTGATACGATCCTTACTGTGCATAAAAATCTGAAAACAGTTTATTTAATAAAAATGAAAATAAATATTAGGGCACATTTCCGACAAGGTCATGTCATCCCGAACTAGGCAAATCCTGTACGTACTGATTATCATAGCCTGATATACAAACATGAATAAATAAACAACACCCAGTCACAGAACGGACACTTGTGTTCATTACACGAAATGTTTGCCCTGGGCCACACCATAGGGCTTGTCAATGCAATGTGTTGTAATGTAATAACGAACTTCTTTATTGGAGTATCAGGGCTGCTATATTGTTTTTTTTTAAAGTATGATGTACACATGTTGGGTATATATACGAGTATCTGCAAACTTTTTGGATATTTGCTTTAACCATGGTTGTTTAATAGTTTGGAAGGTGTTCAGTCTGGAAAGTTGTTCAGGTTCAAAGTTCATGCAGGTTGTTCAGTTAAGAAGGAAGTTCAGTTTATAAAGTTGTTTTGTTTGAGAAGATTTTCCGTTTTATAAGTTGTTCAGTTATCTGTTAACCTTCCAGGCTGAAAAAATCTTCGAAACTAAACAACCTTCCAAAATTATAATTTTCCAAACTGAACAACTTTTCAAACCGACCACTATTTTCTAAACAACTGTTTTAAATGAAAAACTCTACAAACTGAACAATTTCAAGCTTAACAACCTTCCGAACTGAACAACCAAGTTGATTTAGTGCACCTAGGTGAAGTGGGATTTTGAAAGCAATCACAACTGCTTATTTTCCTGTAGAGATGTGCGTCTGTGTGAGTGTGCCATTTTTGGACGTTTTTGAGTTTTCATAGCTTATATTATTTACTGTGCAGGTAAGGTTGATCTCTATTGAACGACTATGGCAAATGGTAACCAAATCTATCTAGAATTTTGCAGGTGCTACATGATTGAAAAATCAAAATAAAAAATACACCTACCAGGAGCTCTGCACCAAGTATTAGACGCAGTGTCAGTAGATACACTGTAAGCGTCGATGTGCCAGCGCTTGTAGTCATAGCAACTGAAGAAATGGTTCACCGTGACATAAGCAACCGGATCGTTGAAAGAACAGCCATCGTCTTGGTAGAAGCTGTTCTTGAGGTACTGGATTGTACCTGAGCTGTTTACGCCAATCTAAAGAATTGTTAGTGAGAAAAATGTACACATCAAAATTTGTCAACAGCAAAATAAAAATATTAATGAACTAAAATAATTTTCAATTTAAGATGTTCGGTAAAAAAATTATTTCAGGTATAAATTTGCACTACACCTTTAGTATAAGATTTAGAAAGCTTTGGATGAAAGACAAAATGTTCATAGTTGGTACATAATTTTGTAAAGTGGTTCAGAATTTTAGCAGAAAAAAATAAAATTAGCTTAAAACATGGATCATCATCATCATAACATCCCATGAAACATCCACTACAGGACAAGGAGCTCCCTAGGAGCTAGAATTCTAGCTTTTGCTCGAAAAATGTAGAGGGGAAGTACCATAGTCACCTCGCTCGTTAGCGTTACGGCTGGCACCATAAACCACGATTGTAGGTGACCGCAGTAAGTAAGATGTAAGATACAAAGGAGGATGCTGCTGCCCATCCTTCAGTTTATAACCCTTAGTCGCCTCTTACGACACCCACGGGTACGTATGGGTTGGTACTATTCTTTGCCGGCACCACACGGGATAAAAGCTTGGAAAAGCATGGATACTCACATCAAATTTGCAGTCAGTAGGTAGCCGTTTCCCCACAATCTTCATGTTGTCTTTTAAGGAGAGGACAAATCTGCAGACCCTACTCTGGAGACGGGAGACCAGTGCTGCTGCACACGCTATCTGAGTGGCTCTCGTTATTTTGCTCCCGTAACCACCCCCTAAACGACGCACTATCACGTTGATGCTGAAATTTTTAGTAAAATCTTTATATTTTTATAAGACTGGAATAGTTTTTAAGTTTTTACCTACTAATATTGCGGCCGCTTAGTATTTCTACGTAGACACGCCATATAAATGCACCACATTTTTTTTCCAGGTACTTAGCTCTTAATTTTTGATAGGAGCCAATTTCATTGAAAATCCAAGAATTGGCTCCTATCAAAAATTTAGAGCTATGTACCTAACTAGTACCTGGAAAAAATTTGGTGCATTTATAAGGCGTGTCCATGTAAAGGCGATATAAGACGTTAAGCGACTGGACTATAACAATACATGGACCATGTTGTCTGATATGAATAAATAAATAAAAATTAAATTAAAGATGAGGAGCTGGAAAATTGACGCCACAAGCAAGAGATTCGTTTATTCAATGTAGATTCTTTACAGGAAATTTATAAAATTAAATTAAATATTTATTTATTTCGATGGATTTGTACATCAGCAAAGTAAACTCAAGCAGTACAGTGGTTATTACACAAGTGGTGCACAAATTAATTGCTAAACCCTGATTCCCAAGCTAAGCGAAAGCCTGTATTTTGAGAGTCAGTGTTCTACTAGGAGCTATTGAATGTAGTGTAATTAACCAGTAACAGCAATTTATTTGAGTAGAGTAATACTAGGATACTGACTATAAACAAACATTGTCAAACAATATGTATTAGGGTAATTTGAAAGTGCATGTGTGAATGTGTGTGTAAGTGTGTATGAATGCGTGTGTAAGTGTGTGAGTATGGGTGTGTAAGAGTGTGTGTATGGAGAATAAATTATTAATATTGATTACTATTTGGTAAAAGCCATTCAGTGTCATCATAACTGAGATTTTGGAGCCAACTAGACAATTTCTTTTTAACCTCGAACTTATTAGACTTACAAATATTTAGAACTTTGTTAATAGTATTGTAAATGTAGTATTGTATATGTATTGATGTTTGAACCTACATGTGCTTTGGGTTTATCCTGTAAACTTGTAAAGTATTTTCTATAATAAATAATAAATAAATAATAATGCAACTACAGATATAAAATTGTCGAACCAAGAATTTGGTTCTGTGAGACGGAACGGGACAAATACGAGTAATGTGTCTTTTTCTTTTAGAGGGGTCAGGTAGTGGCACATGAGGATGTATACGTAAAATAGCACGGAGCACAAAGAGCTGCCTTACAGTAAGAACCTTAGAAATAACATATAAATCTTTGGATGGAAATCTGAAATGTTTGAATGCATAACTTTAAGCACAGCTCTTTGTGCTCTCTCTACTTTGATGAGATAGGTTTTTGCAGCGCCTCCCCAAGCCGTAACACAATAATTAATAATGGACATGCAAAGTGCAGAATATACTATATTCAAAGTTTCCATATCAGCAGATTGTCTGACAGTTTTAAAAATATGAACAAGGCGTCGAATTCTAGTAGAGAGCATATTAATTTGGAGTAGCCAGTTTAGATTTTGATCACACATTACAGATTCAGATTCAGATAATTTTATTCAATGTAGATTCTTTACAGAATACTTATTGAATGTCATGCAGAATACAATGCAAATAGAGCGAGTCTACGCCGTTTCGGATCGTGCTATGGCAGCGTAAAAGAAACGGCAAGAAACCACTGCAGCACGGCCTACTTTAAGAGTCGGCTTTTTACAATGTGTTTCTTGTGTTTCGCTGGAATATCAGAGCACCATACCTCTTTGTCATTCATATAGTCATCCAATCTATAGTAAGCTTTTTTACATAACGTTTGCTTTACACATTCTTTAAACTTTCTCTCAGGTAATTGCACTATATTGTCAGGTATTTTGTTGTAGTATCGTATACACAGACCAACGAAAGATGTGTTGACTTTACTTAATCTAGTATATGGTTGATCAATTTTATGCTTATTTCTAGTATTAAAATTATGCCTGTCACAAATTTTAGGTAATTGATGAATGTTCTTTCTAGCATACATTATATTTTCATAGATATACTGGCATGGCACTGTCATAATGTTGATTTCCTTGAACAGTTCTCTCAGGGAATCACGAGTCTTCAGGCAATAAATTGCTCTTATAGCCCTCTTTTGTAAAACGAATATTGAATGTATATCAGCTGCTCGGCCCCAAAGCAGTATGCCATAAGACATAATGCTATGGAAGTAGCTAAAGTAAACCAGCCTTGCAGTAGCTACATCAGTAAGTTGTCTGATTTTTCTAACAGCATATGCAGCCGAGCTCAATCGACCAGAAAGAGCCGTTATATGAGGGCCCCATTGAAGTTTAGAGTCTAGTGTTAACCCTAAGAAAACTGTACTATTTACAAAATCTAATGGTTCATTATTCAATACTATGTTATGTGAAGTAGACCTTACATTTGGTAGTGCAAATTTAATACATTTAGTTTTTTTGGCGTTTAGGACTAGATTGTTAACAGTAAACCATGCATGAATCTGTCGAAGTGCATCATTGACTTCGTTATAATTTTGTGATTTCCTACTTACATTGAATATTAATGAAGTATCATCAGCAAATAACACAATCTTTGACAGATTCTTCACCACAGAAGGAAGGTCATTAATATAAATAAGGAATAAAAATGGCCCCAATATGGACCCTTGAGGTACGCCAATTTTGACAACAGATCCCAGTGATTTCGTCCTGTTTACTTGTACCTTTTGAATCCTGTTTTCCAAATATGACCTAAGTAGTTTAAGTGAATTATTCTTAACACCGTAATGTTCAAGTTTTAGCAACAATGTGCTATGATCTACGCAATCAAATGCTTTGGATAGATCACAGAAGATACCAATAGCATCTTCAGATTTTTCCCACGCGCAAAAGATGTATTTTAAAAGTGCAGTCCCGGCATCCGTTGTACTGCGCCCTTTCGTGAAACCAAATTGATGGTCATGTAGTAAGTTATTTCTATTGAAGTGTGAAAGCATTTGATTGAGTATGACCTTCTCAAAAATTTTACTAAGTACAGGTAAGACTGATATTGGTCTAAAATTACTGGGATCCTTTTTGTCACCAGCTTTGAATAATGGAACTACTTTACTTTTTTTCATTAAGTCAGGAAATGTACCATGATCGACACAATCATTGAATATAACAGCTAAATATGGAGATATAGTATCAATGATCGCACTACAGACTTTTACTGACATTCCCCATAGGTCCTCATAGTTTGAGTGAAGATATAAATCAAAATTTGCGGGTGGTTGTGTGTTAATTCGAATAGAAAAGGGAATGAAAACAGACTTGGAAATGTTTAGGGAAAGTAAATTTTGGGATAGCCAGACTTTAATTATAGCAAGAAATTTTGAAACTGAAATTTGAACCTTGAAATTTTTGTTTTTTTTTACCGCATTGGTAGAGAAAACATAAAATTGAAGTTATTAAAAAATATATCTTTTTGGACTGAAAATGGATTTTACATAATTAACTATCTGATTTTAAATAAAA
Source organism: Athrips mouffetella (assembly GCA_947532105.1). Lineage (NCBI taxonomy): Eukaryota > Metazoa > Arthropoda > Insecta > Lepidoptera > Gelechiidae > Athrips > Athrips mouffetella. Next base: position 1,303,438 of record OX383965.1, read on the forward strand.
TTTACTAACATAGTCTTTAAGTCTTACTAACAAAAGGGATCGCTGTTATCTGAAATTAATAAATAATGTTGTAAAAATAGCCAAATATTATAAAATGTAATTAGAAAAACTTTGGACCACATTTTGCAAATTCTTGAAATAATTCTTAGCTTGGCGCCTTAATGGCAAAATAACGGACGTAAACCACAAATTTAACATACAAATTACCAATTCAGGCTTTCTTCAAAGAATTTAATGCAAATCTGATTCCAGTGCTTGCTTAGTAAGGACCTTATTTGCATTATATTTTTGTTAAAGATACAAAATGGTTCATTCCATTTAACGCGTTAGCGTAATATTAATTCTTTGCTATTGGTTGGTTAATATAATTGATAATGGCACCTAACCACAGAACCTATCTCATTCATTACTAATCGAAAAGGGGGAAGCAAACAAAACCAGCCAAGTGCGAGTCGCACTCACGCTCTGAGGGTTCCGTACCACTAAGGTACCTCTACCCGTTTGTGAGAAAAATGGTATTGACAGTCAGACAGACGGACAACAAAGTGATCCTATAAGGGTTCCGTTATTTTTTTAAGGTACGGAACCCTAAAAATTGAGCAGAAATCCCCATAATTTTTTTCATTTTAATTATTTTCAATATTTTATTTTTCCACTTTATCGGCGTAAATGGAATGTATGTCCATACCAAATTACAGCTTTCAAGTACCAAGGGTCTCTGAGCTAAGCTGCGGACAGACAGACAGACGGACATGATAAAACTATAAGGGTTCATTTTCGACTACGGAACCCTAAAAAATACCTCAGCGCCTGATCCACCACAAATTATCTCCTTGATGAAAGGATCGGAACTTAGGTGTAGAATTTTGCGGTGGAGTCTTAACCTATAACAGCATGGACTATGTAACTAATGAGGCAAAAGAAATGCCCTTGGCGCAGTTCGATTGCTTTTTCCCTGTAATCACTAAAGTCAGGTCCAAGTTTAATCAAATAAGTAAGTAGGAAACTAATCCCTATTTGGTCATGGTCCTCTGAGCTACTTGGCTGATTGAGAAATTTGATCTTACACGTGCCTACACAATATTTGTAAATACTGCTTAAGCCGCGATCACACTTCCCTTAATTCAGAAACTAATTCGGCATACATTGCTCGTTAAAGTATGGATTTTGGAATTAACAGAACCAAGCCTACAAGCAAATTATGAAGGTGTGATTACGGCTATAGGTATATTGTATAGGGCTTTCAGGGTTTCGTATCTAAAAGATGCCGATTAGACTCACGAGATCTCTAGAATGGTAAACAAATTTAGCCCGGTTTTACATTGCGTTTATTTTTGTATGAGGCGTCACTATTGAACCTACACTGACTTTCCGTCTGTATATTCGTCTTATATTTCGCCTTATATTTTGTTCGTGATATTTTGAACCATATTAGTTAGCTGATTGAGTCCGACTTACCTTTAGTCGTTTATTATTAGTCGATAACTATCATGGTCCACTTTTATGCCCATAGCCAAGTCTTCACCAATTTTAATCATTTTAAAACTAATATTACTGATGAATGAAAAACAAAAACTGAAATCAAGAGTTAATCTTAGAGAAGGTAATGTAATTGAACTAACCTGTTCATTGGAATCTTCAAACATCCAGCGATAGCAATATTTGTAAGATCCAACCATTGCGTTGCTGAATACACTTCCATCCCATCTTCAGTAGGTTTGACAACGCACGTCTGAGGTTCCATTGTATAATGATACTGGCCTCCCATTTTAAATTCTCCTTCTACTTTATCTTTGACATCATCTCCTGCGTTTTCAGGCTCCACTGTTCTTACTTTTACTACTCTTTTGTCTTTTGCAGGAGACTTCAAAACCTCATCAATAGTAAGTAAAGGTTTTGCATTGTTTATTTTTGAATATTTTATTTTTACTAGTTTAGCTGCTTTTGCTGCTGTATTAGACTTGTCAGCAGCTATTATACCGACTGGTTGTCCGAAGTATTTGATCTCTTTTAATGCTAAAATTTCTTCTTCAACTGCATTGCCTGCATTTTTCGGTGTAAAGGTGTTTTTTCCTGGTATATCTTTAGCTGTGTAAAATGCAACAACGCCTGGTAAATTCTGAAAATAAATAAAAGTATTTATTATTATGTATTTTTAACTAAAATAACTCATTACAAAAAGACGTTTAAAAAATTGGGTAAAACTTTTAAGAGATTATACTGGAGACTAAAGTCAAATTCTTTTGGTTAACAACTTATTTAAATTCACAAAAAATAAAAAGACTTTTCAGTGAAGACTTTTCACGAAGAGTGAACTTTCATGATTTTGAAAAGTTGTAGAACAAAAAAACCGGTCAAACGCGAGTTAGACTTGCGCGCCGATGGTTTCTATAAACTTATGGTATTCCATTTTTAGGACCGCAAAACTAAATTTGTTTGTAAAGGTTTTTTGCAGATTTCGGAAAAAACTGTGCAACTTAGATAGGCTTTTATTTTTGCTGTAACATAAACTGTAATTTATTCTGATTTTTTCTTTCAAAAACTTCAGAGATGAGGGGGAGAGAGAAACATTTTTCATCATAACTTGAAAACTTAGAGTAGTAAAAAAATACAAAAATATATTTTAGAATGTTCAAGTAAAGCCCTTTCACTCGACTTAGTAACGACAGTTAAAAATTTTGCCCCCTATTTGGACCCCCTTTACATTATCAATAATAATTTTTTTTATTCTTTCATGTGCAATTAAGTTGGGCAACCATATTCTAAAACCAATAGAAATTTCAAGTCGATAGCATGAGTGCTTGCTGAGATATACAGGTGTAACAGACGGACACACAGACGAAGTCGCACCATAAGGGTTTCTTTTTTTACTATTTTGGTATTGGAACCCTAAACACTGGTTACTATAATATTTGGCAGACGCTTATGCAAACTTATTGTCCGGAATGGGTAGCAGGAACATATTTCCCACATAAACTAAGGCGAAGTGAAGATGGCCTCTAAAAAAAAAAAATAATTGAGGTCATGTAGTATTTTTCACCGAGGCCCGCAAAATGTAAAATGCTGGGTGGGAAATATATGCCTTTTACCCAATTAAAGGTACAACTTGGTTTCTGCTTCAACTCAATTTAATACAACATTTATTTTACATTCACGTAATAAATGAAAACTTCTATAACTGTCTAGAGTCTAGACTATGTTAAAAGCAACAAAAATAAAGAAAACGAGAAACAATGAAAATTTTCCGTGTCTCTCAAAGTAAGATCCGCTTTTATTAGATTCCCCGAAAAGGACAAGCACGTGTTCACGTTGAAATGAAATACAGGGTGTAAGGAAAAGTACCGATTTCCTTTTAACCACATGTTCTATAATTAGAATAAAAAACAATAAGCATGTTTAAAAAATAAAACAATAACAGATTTGAAAAATATATATTAAAATTTAATTGTGTCAATGTCAACCCTCACCAGACTCAAGACTATCGCACCGATAAGCATGAGTATTTGCCTCAAGTGTCGTCTTTACGTCGTTTTCTATCTCCTATCTCTGTTACTGTTAGTGAATGACGTTCGCTTATGAATGGCGGCGGGTGCGCGTTGCGATTCTTAGAATAGGGTTGGCAATTTTAACTTTTTTTTTCATATTAAGTATTATATTTTTATGTGATTTTTTGATTATCAATATTTTTATGTACTTTATTCTACTTAAAAAAATGTGGTAAAAAAGAAATCGGTACTTTTCCTTACCCCCTGTATAGGAGCTGTAAGTCCGAAAAGTTATTTTTGTATTAGTATACTTTCTACACACAGGATGTAAGGGACAGGTTGGCAACTACTGAAAGGGCATGTCCAGTCGATGAAACTGAACAACTTTCTCAAAAAATCATCACTTGAAGTGAAAAGAAAAAATTTGCCACTCCATACAAAATTAAAAGATTAGATAGTTTGTATGGAGTTTCTAAGTAAAAGTTGTTAAGTTTCATCCTTTTACTTTCCTTTCAGGTTTTACCAACTTTATCCTTACACCCTAATTTATTTTTTAAATATTAAGATAACTAAATCATCATCATATTATGTGAGTTGTAAGATCGATGACCGACCTCACTAAATTAAAGGTCGTCTGTGGAAGCAGCAGTGCTTGCCAATTAATTACCAGCATGTTTTATCTACGTGGTCGCCACTCTAGAACCCTCACGCCCCATCGGCCATCAGTTCTTCTTGCGATGTGCCCTGCCCACTGCCACTTCATTTTAGCGATTCTCAGGGCTATGTCAGTTACTTTAGTTCTTCTGCGGATCTCCTCATTTCTGATTCGATTGATCCGGAAGACGAAGTGTTGGCAGGCCCCCTCAAGGTAGACCGACGATCTGGTCAAGGTCGCGGGAAGCCGCTGGATGCGAGCAGCGCAGGACCGGTCGTCATGGAGATCTTTAGGGGAGGCCTATGTCCAGCAGTGGACGTCTTTCGGCTGATATGATGATGATGATATTTCATCTCAGAGTGGACAACGCGTTCTATTGACATTTGATTTCGAGTTGTAAGTCAATGAAATTGTTAACTGCAAAACGGATTTCACAGTGACTAATAAAAAACTTCGGAGAGACGTTCGTTCGGAATCTTCTTGAACTTCAGAGAGTGTGCTCTAGAGCTCCACGAGCTTATTCCACCATCTCCCTTCTACCATCGGGGGTCCAGACGCACCGCAGGATATCACCCATACTTGGTTGATATTCCGCACATTCGCACAAAGCGCTTTGAAACATCTTTTATAGTCGCGAGTGAATAGGCTTCTTCTGGGTAAGCTCGTTCCATCGTCGACCTCATCTCTGTGTTCAAGATTAGATCGAGGTCAAGAGTACGCTCATTTTCAATAATAAAAAAAAATAGGATTGTGACACATAATAATACTCATCAATACATTTAGAAACAAAGTACCTTCTACTACATTAGCTGAGCTTACCCGTGCGTAGCCTTGAACAAGCACCCTTAATGAATCTAAAAGAATCAATTACGAGTACATTTTCAGAATACAAATGAAGATTTTATTTTGTCCTTTTGTCTTTTTACAAGGTCTGTAAAATCTTGTGAGTGATACTTAAGTCTTGTCCGGAATAATTATTTTTTACCCAACTACGGCAAAAAAGAGATAGTTGATTTTGACCGCTATGTATGTGCATATTTGCCCCATATTTTCTAAATTACTAATTATATTTTGACAAATAAGGTATCGTTAGAAGCGCCTTGATCTATTCAGTTGATGAATTTATTAATGCAAGACCTGAACCGATAAATTAATGTTTTTTTAAATTATTTTTCTTTTTAGTTATTTTATTAGTTATACTTAGGTTTAAATTTTTAATTTTTTATTGGAAATAATTGTTAATGAAATTACTGGAATACCCGGGTAATTAACATATAATTAGATATAAGTATATTGTGACATTCAGGTTATATTAGTTAATTGTTTTTGTATGCTTTAGAACACAAATTTTTTTTGTTACCGAATAAATTGAATTGAATTGAATTGATCATCCACTGGTTATCTATATATATAAAAGAAGAAGGTGACTGACTGACTGACTGACATATCAACGCACAGCCCAAACCGCTGGGTCTAGAGATTCCAACTTTGGCATGTAGGCTCCTTATAAGGTCAAGGGGTGCACTAAGAAAGGGTTTTACAAAACTCCACCCCTAAGGGGGTAAAATCGGGGATGAAAGTTTGTATAAAAGTCCATCAGTTTTGAAGTGAGGATCTTCAAAACTTGTATTTAGGCTGTTGACTAAAAATTAAAATTTAAGTGTCTCAGGGATTTTAAAAATTCTACACCTTAAGGGGTGAAAAGGGGGATGAAGTTGAAAATCCTTCATTTTCAAAGTAAAATCCACTAAATTCATTGTTTAGGCATAAGGGTTGTAATTCTGTGGAACGTACATCACTGTTATTGAAATTCCACCCGAAATTCAACCCCTAAAAGAGGGAAATGGGGTGAAAAAGTCTAAAACCAATATGGGTATCGTTTGTATGGTTTATCTGGTCGCTGATTACGAAATCTACAACAATTTTGAAATCCTACGTGGTGGACGGGAAACACCATCATCCCCTAGGGATGGGGTCGAGGTGCGATAGAGTGGAAATGTCTAAAAATCAATATGGGTATCGTTTGTATGGTTTATCGGGTCGCTGATTAGGAAATCTACAAAAATTTTGAAATCCAACGTGGTGGACGTGAAATACCATCATCCCCTGGGGATGGGGTTGAGGTGCGATAGGGTTGAAATGTCTAAAATTCAATATGGGTGTCGTTTGTATGGTTTATCGGGTCGCTGATTACAAAAATTAGAACATTTTTGAAATCCAACGTGGTGGACGTGAAATAACATCATCCCCTGGGGATGGGGTTGGGGTGCGATAGGTTTGAAATGTCTAAAACTAAAAATCAATATGAGTGTGTGTTGTTTGTATGTTAAATATGGATAGGGATAGCGGTTAAGATGGCATTAGGGATAGGGATAGGGGCAGGGATAGGGGTAGGGTCAGAGTCAGGGATAGGGAGAGGAAGAGGGTGAGGGAGGGAAGGGTTAGGGGAGGGGGAGAGGGAGGGTGAGAGGGAGAGAAGGAAGGAGGTAGGGGTAGACTGAGGGGGGGGGAAGAGGGCGAGGGGGAAGAGGGAGAGGGGGTGAGGGAGGGGGAGAGAGGGCGAGATGGAGGGGGAGAGAGAGGGGGAGGTGGAGAGGGAGGGTGAGGGGGAAGGGGAGGGAATGAAAGGAAGGGGGAGTGGGGGGAGGGGTAGGGGGAAACGGAGGGGGATGGAGGAGGGGAAGGGGGGTTAGGGAGGGGAAGTGGGGGGAGGGAGAGGGTGGGGGAATGGAGATGGAGGTAGAGGGGTGAAGAGGGAGAGAGTGCGAGAGGGAGCATTAGAGAGAGGAGTAAGAGGGAGGGAGGTAGGGGGGGGAGAGGGAAGGGTAAGAGTGAGGGAGGAAAGGGGGGGAGGGAGGGTGAGGGGGGATGAGGGAGGGGGGGAAAGGGGCGGAGGGGGAGGGTGAGGGGGGAAGAGGGAGGGGCGAGGGAGAGGGTGGGAAAGGGGGGCGGTGGAGGGATGGGGAGGGATAGAAAAAAATAGATATGGAGGATTAGGGACTTATTTTTGACTTATGAATACCTCCTCGCTACCCATTCACTCCCTTTATTGCCTTCTTTTTTAAGTTGTTCTGTAACGATTGATAATGAAAATTCCGCACTACCCACCAGTTGAATTAAATCAAAAGATAATTAAATTTGTAGTAAGATAGCATTCAACATCTTTGAATCAAGAAGGAAAAGTGTTCCGCAAAATATGTTTCAGTTAAGTTCCAGCTCTATTTTTTTTATGAAATCCACGCGGACGAAGTCGTGGGTAACAGCTAGTATGATATAATACGTCACATTAAAACTGGCGCCCTCTAGAGGAAATTAAGTCATGAATGAAAAAATAAATATTTTTGATGATGCCGTGTTGGGTATCAAATAAAATTAAAATAAATATATACAGGGTGGAGGGGTAAAAAGTACGATGATCCTTCTAAGGGGAGATTCTGCATCGCTAATATATTGTAAAAAAAACCGGCCAAGTGCGAGTCGGACTCGCGCACCGAGGGTTCCGTAGACTGTAGGTATGTTGTAAGTAAAGTTATGGTATTTTTATTGCTAAAGAATTTTATTATGTGATGAAATAAAAAATTTAAGGTTTTCTTTCTTTATGTGTGCTATAAAACGTGGCTTCATAACAAATTTCAAGATTCTAGCTAGAAGTATCCTTTAGGTTTTGATTCCCTTGCGAGTGGTTGCGAGTTTCGAAATATGTGGCTTAATCAATGGGCTTAAATTGCTGTTTCTTCTGATTGGGTTGACATAGAAGTCTGATTTTGTTACGGTTTAAAGGAATTATAGACTCGAGTATTTGGAATGAATTATAATTGAATATCTCTACGTGTTCATGAAGAAAAGGGTAGTAAGTTTAAAATTATTAAAAATATTTTTAGTATATGAAGTGACTAAGAATTTATGCTTTTCGATATAATTCTATAAGACGTTGCTTCGTACCGAATTTCAAGATTCTGAGTAGGAAGTACCCTGAACCAAGTGCGAGTAAATATTACTTTACTCGCACTTGGTCCGTTTTTATGAAATACCTACTACCGAATTATATAATGGATTCCAAACCATCAGTTCACGCCTAGTTTATGTTCTAGATTCTGCTGTTTAGTTAGGTTAGTTACAAACACAATCATACCCTGAGGCTGTTAACAGTATGCCTACGTCTCGCCAAGTTTTTACCTAACCTAAATAAGAAAGGATATAACAAAGAAAAAACTGGCCAAGTGCGAGTCGGACTCGCGCACTGAGGGTTCCGTACCACCACATGATATTAATTTAATTAGCTGATTTGATTTGATTGAATGAAAGGTAAATTGTGGTTTACGATTAAGACGTATGAAAAAAAAGTACTTGTTAGATCTCGTTCAAACCAATTTTCGGTGGAACTTTGCATGGTTATGTACATCATATATTGTTTTAGTTTTATCATTCTCTTATTTTAAAAGTTACAGGGGGGACACACATTTACCACTTTGGAAGTGTCTCTCGCGCAAACTACCTATTCAGTTTAGAAAAAAATAGATAGAAACCTTAATATCATTTTTGAAGACCTATCCATAGATACCCCACATGTATGGGTTTGATGAAAAAAAAAATTTTGAGTTTCAGTCCTGAGGTTCCTGGGGTTCCAAAATTTATTGTTTTTTTTTTCTGTTTTTGCGTGAAAATCTTAATGCGGTTCACAGAATACATCTACTCACCAAGTTTCAACAGTATAGTTCTTATAGTTTGAAAAAAGTGGCTGTGACATATGGACGGACAGACAGACAGACATGACGAATCCATAAGGGTTCCGTTTTTTGCCATTTGGCTATGGAACCCTAAAAATTGCTCCTTACTAAATGGGGCAAAACACAGAATATAATGAGGTCGACTTATAATGTATAACAAACAAGCTTAGAGTTAAAAGAAAACATTCGGCTCAGTTGTTTATAAATGAATTTGTATTTGTATTTTTGTCTTTTTTACACAACGGGTCCGCACAAACCGACGGGCAAAATGCTCGCGGATGCTCGATCAATAAATTAAAACATAAAAATATCTGAATTTTCTTTATAGTTGGAGGACACCCGACAGGAGAATTATATTTTTGTAGCAATTCTAATATTTTCTAATAATTTACCATTCAGAAGAACTTTATTTTGTAATTTTTCGTAAAACGAAAATCTTAGTTCTCAGGGTGGGCAACGCGCTTTGCTGTCTTTTAAGTGTCAATTATGCTACTAATAAGACAGTAGGCGTTATGGACAGTGGTGACAACTTACCATCAGGTGGCCCACAAGCTCGCTAGCTTACTTGTAACATTAAAAAAATAAACCGTTCAGCTGTTAGTTACCTACAAGGTTACCTACATTAATTATACAAGTGTCATATTCGGACTGTTCAATAGAAAGAAAGGAAAATATTTAATTCTTTTTTTTTAGGGTTCCGTACCCAACCAAACCTTCACTGTCGTGTTTTACGTACCTTAGAAGGGCTATATTTTCTTAACCATAATAAAACTTAAATTTCCATTTAACAATGTATTTAACTACTGCGGCAAAGTTAGTTGTTAAACTATAGCTTATGCCAAAGATAATATTATCGTCATTAGTATGGCTGTTACACAAGTTGGTCAAACCAAGTTCCATGCTTGTATTTGTTAGGTACCACTTTTGCGACAGAATTAAAATATAAAAAAAAATATAAAAAAATACAAGTTTCTTGTTCCACTCTTTTATCTTTTTGATTTTTTTATTATTTGTCAGGAAATCCCCTATAATCATCTTCTTCAATTTAAGAGCTTGGCTCTTGTCGATGATCATACATGTGGGAGAATATTATTGTAATTAGAAAAAATAAATATATTTCTTGTAAATAAAATGCCACGCATGGATTAAGAGTCGCTGTATTGGGTAACGTAGTTGCACACCTGCGCTGCGCTCCCCACTACCCCCACTCGTGTCCCTTGTTTACGCAATGCTTTATAAGCGCTTGCGTAGGCAATCGGCAGTCAGTTGTGTTCCGACCGTTGGACTAGCAGGTCACCGTGTTTCTGTGTGTTGTCAGGTAAATAATATTGTTATATTCTTACTAAAATATTCATATTTTATGGTTATTATTTTGCGATATGATTAATTAGAAATAAATTAACTTTTGGTCTTTATTTTATAAAATATTGCTTGGTAATTATATTCAAATTATTTCAAATATATTTTGTTTCTCTTCTTATCCCACATACATTACACATATTCTATAAAAATGTGAACAAGCAAAACATTGTAGTTCTTGAAATATCGGACAGACAAACAGATAGACAGAGGACGTAGGCTAACGTAGGCTTGGACGAGTCGTGAAAATCTTTTGAGCATGGAACCCTAAATAATTAATGACTTTTTTGTTTTTGCTACATTATAGAACGGTGATACGTAAACCGTCCACAAGGAAACCTTTCCGGAAACTAAAAGGGCATGTTCAGTCAACGAAACGGAACACCTTCCAGTCAAATAAACTTTCAGGCTTCGCTGTACAAAATGTCCAATCAAGTTGATATTTTTCATGGGGATTCTGATTTTCTTTTAAATTTCCTGATAGTTCTTTACCGTTGACGGATCAAGTCTATTAATTTTCAATGTCACACCCCATACACTACATACTCGTACAACGAGCGCTATAAAATTTGAAATTGGAAGGTCGCGTAGGCCTGCATATTCAGTACAAAAGAATGAGCAGAACGGGTGCGCGCGGGGCTGCGGGTTGGATTGCGGGCGGGGGGCGGAGAGTGTCCGTTCTGTACACAGACCTAGCAAAAGCGCGCTATGGTTCTGTATGATAGTACCTACTATTACGTTATTCCGTGACCCTGTGTAAACACTTACCAGTGCCTCACTAGCATCGAATCCCTCCACCTCGCTCCCAGGGTTGACGTCAGCGGTGACGAAGACTGCAAACAGCTCATCCACTTGAGTTGGATAGTCGTTGGCGAATGTGGACTCTCCACTGCATTGCACCAAGGCTTTAAGAAAAATAAAAAACAAAGTTGTACGATGCACGTACATGGTTTTTAATATTTTCGTTTATTATCTGGGTACCTCACAAGACTTTTAATATCCTTCGGGATACAGGAAAATTTTGACTTATGACCCCTATGTCAGTTTCCCATAGAGTTCCCGGGAAATGGAAAATTCGTGAAAAATGTATTGCAATTTATGCGAAATTATGCCTTATCGCGTAAATAATTACATTTTCTTTTCGATTCCTGCGAATTTGGACATGGGGCTTGAGAGGTAATAATATAATAACTCAAAAACTAAGTACAGACGAGCATCAAATCTGCACTTAGATCGCTAGCTATTAAAAGGTGCATCATCATACGGCCGACCGTAGCCACAAGCAATAGTTAAAGAGACTATAATTAATTAGTGTTCAATTAGACGTGTATCGAGCAATTTGATTTTTATTTGTCTTGATCCCGTTGATCACTCACTGACATTTTTGCATAATTTTTACATAGACATTTGCTTCAAACACTCTACAAAAGTTGTATGCCATGGGTCCTTAGAGTTAACATCACTAAGCTGCATTGCAAGTGCACCAGGCTCCGAGTTCTAGTGGTTAGAGCACTTGAATCTATATCCGGAGGTTCTGGGTTTGATTCTAGGATTAGAATTTCAATTAGGATTGTTATTCCCTAGTTTGATATACACACTGTAGAATGAATCACCCAATTCTACAAAAGTTATGGTGGTTTCGAGCTACGGAAGCCACGTGAAGCCATTGATCCCGCTACTGTCTACAGAGGAAGTCGTTAATGAGCCATGTAAGAGGTCCTTGGCTGCTCAACAACTCTGACATCAGGGTTTGTGAGATTGCCTTTAACTAATGTATTTGACCCATTCCTACTCGTGAGTGTCTGACAGGCAACTTAGGGTTCATGAACCAGAGGATAGGCAGCAGCATCTTTTGACCATCTTACATACTGCAGTCACCAACCACAGCGGTCGCAAGCCGAAACGCAAGCAAGCGTGGTAACACTACGGTAATTTTTCTCCAAAGTGCCACTTTTTTGTTGTATTCTGTAAGGAGTACCCTGTCCTGCAATGGACGTTTTGTAGGATAATGATGAATGTCTTGGATAAGTTTAATAATTCCATGGACATCAATAGCAAAGAAAGCAAATTCAATGCACATCAAGATCAAAGAAGAACACGGTTATGTGCTGTGAACTTTACAAAAAAACAAGGATGACTCTTACAGCCCAACACAAAGATAATCCTGCGTTGTGGCTATCGGGCACACAAAAACACACCCAAATTCAGAAACTATTACACAAACACGTTTTTCAGATAATTGCCTAAACCAAAAATCGAATTAAAATCTTCTGAACACCAGGGAGAAGCTGTCATCAAACACGATATCCTGGTCTTACCTTCTAGCTTAGGTATTGGTTGGTTTAACGGCCAAACGGTCTTATCAGTTTCGTAGGATTGAGTCCCTTGGGAAGTTATTCGCTTAATGACATCGCCTCCTGACTTGAATTTTGGGTTGACTTTGTCAGCAGGGCAAAGAGACAGTATCGCCTGAAAATTTTGGAAAATTCACTTCATCATTATCATATCAGCCGAAAGACGTTTACTGCTGGACATAGGTCTCCCCTTAAGACCTCCACGATGCAACCACCCTACACACGCACGCTACGTCTTCCGGTACGTGGTCGCCACACTCGCCAATCTAGAATCCTTATGCTTATTACTGATACGTCCCATATGCCGTCGGTTCTTCGAGCGTTTTAACAATTCTTAGCTGTATTTCTTCGGCGGATCTTCTCGCAGATATTAAAAGTAAAATGAAAGGTATAAATAGGGATAGAAAGGGATAGATAGGTATAGAAAGGAAAAGATAGGCATAGATAGGGATAGAAAAGGATGGTTAGGGATAGACGGGTATAGAAAAGGATAGATAGGGATGGATAGTGATCAAAAGGAGCAGAAAGAGATGGATGGACGCACGGACCGCTGGACCGATGGACTGATGTACACATGGACCGTTGGATCGACGGACTGACGGACCCACAGACAGACGAACGAAGTCGCGGGCAACAGCTAGTATGACCTTATTAAAATTGAACATATTTCTCAAGCAAAATTTAAAATTAGAAAAAAAATACTTTGGCTATACATTCTGCAGGTACTAAAAGAATCAAGTAATTTACTTTTCATGTATCTTAGCTACTTATTTTGTTTCATAATGTACCTTATAAAACAATGCAATAGCTAGCATCTTCCTATAAGCCGCTGAAGGTTCTGGAGGAGCTTCTTCAGCCACAATCTCCTTATCCAAGCTTTTCAAAACTGATTCCAAGGTTTCTTCACTGTAAGGGTCTTTGCCCTTTAAAAGTTGTTCAGTTTTGACAGCGTGAGTGAAAGTTGGCGATATTCCTCCGTAGACAATAGAAGCTGTATCCAATAAGTTGGAGTTTTGTTTGAACTTGAAGAAGAATCCAGCGTTCACTATTGCGTGTGCGTTTTGAGAACGAGGCATTATCTGGAAAAGTAAATAAACTGAATTCATAAAAAACGCGTGCCCGGTCATAGTATTTTATTATCATGCAGACTGGTAAAAGTACAGTCAAGGAAGAGCATATAAAGCTTGACACTTAATACGTAGGTACTAGAGTGACATTGCAAGTGAGATAGGTGTCAGAAAATCCAGTACAAGTGCAGCTGACTCAGCGCTATGCTACAAGCGTTAGAAATGATAAACCCGCTCAAGATCACAGTCTTGCTCCTGAAGTACGGCTAACTGTACCATTGTCTAAGTGAATCTTCTTCTTCTTTTCGAGTCAATGGCAAAACTGACTATAAAAGCTTAGCCCAAAAAGTAGCCACATCAATAGCCTTTTGGTTGCCTTCAAAAAGGTCCCTCCGAGTGCAGGAAACTGGAGAAGTAGGGCACGACAGCAAGTGTGTCATGGTTTGCAAAACACCGCATTCACACTTGTCGTTATCAGAGAAGCCCCACCTCTTCATGAGTTTCCTGCGCCTGCCAACGCCCGAACGCAGTCTGTTTAGTGACTTCCATATGGACCAAGGAAGATCGTGTCCTGGTGGCAGCGAATAATAAATTATAGTGAATAATAAATTATTATTTTTATTTTTATTATTTTTTCTCCCTTTTTCAAGGGGTGTTATTATTATTATATTGGGGACCATTCACACAAAGTTATGTGATCCCAAACTAGTCAAAGCCTGTACTATGGGTACCAGACACTGATATACATAGATAAATAACACCCAGACACAGAACAAACACTCGTGTTCATCACACAAATGTTTGCCCTGGGCGGGGATCGAACTAAGTAGTCGTATTTACTAACAAGCCGTTATTCGGTCAACACCTTGAGTAAAATTAGGATGTTTTTAAACTATAATAATTGTATCATCAAAATAAAGATTGTGATAACATTTTATTTAGGTATTTAGATGTAAAGAACTTTTAGCTTTACTAATACATCCACGGTTGTATTTGGACCCCTGTCTTAGAAATAATTTTGATCTTCCCATACTATTTCCAGAGTTTCGGACACAAGCTTGCTTTTCCCATAAAAAATTACTCAATCACGTGATCATTTTACTACAGGGAGTCGAAAAAGTATATTCTAATAAAAAAAAATCTTCTTTGGGAAAGTTGCTTATTATCATGAGTAGAATTACTGGGCTTCAGGAGCAAAACCAATGAAAATTCACGCTGTACACAAGGTTATTTTTTGGACCTGATTTCCTTTTGCCCACTTATTAGTGAGGTCAAAAGCAACAACTTTTGTTCTACGACTTTGCTAACAACGCACAAAAAAATTTTCGTCTCTCCATACTAAAGTGGTCACGACCGACCCATTTTGTATATATTCTTTATTGCACACAAATAACATACAGTTTTTAAATGAAAATTGTTTACAAAGGCGAGCTTATCTCTTAAAGAGATCTCTCAGGTGTGGAAGAGTTGAAAATTTGAAATTTGAAAATTTTTCGTGCGTTGTTAGCAAAGTCGTAGAACAAAAGTTGTTTTTTTTTTACCTTACTAATAAGTGGGCAAAAGGAAATCAGGTCCAAAAAAATAACCTAGCAGAACCAATTTTGATTGCACAGTCTGCAGTCAAGTGCACATCAATTTTTATATACGGGCTAGAGTCACACACTGCGAGTGTCAAGCTTGTACTGTTGTTGACTGTATCTAGTTAGCAGAAAAACATACATTTAGCCAGGATAACCCACATAGGATTACCCACACAGAGTAACCCAGTAAAGTTTTTTAAATTTAAAAAGTGAAATATATTTAAAATGGATGTCTTTATCTTCAATTACCATCTTACCATTAAAGGTTGGCAATAATTTGATACCTAAAACTGGAACTTTAGAAACAGCTGCTCAGAAATCGATCTTGTAATAAATTATCTTACACTTACCTTAAAAGTTTTAACAGTGCAGCAGTGAGATAGGGGTGGCAACATTACGTTTAATAGAACTTTTCCAGACAAGTCTGACTTAAGAAAGTCACTCAATGATACAGTTGACTTATTGCTTAAGCCGCTCGCTGAAAGAAAAACGGCTTTTTGAAAATACACAATATTACTTTTTGCACAAAAATGTTTACAGAAATATACATACAGGGTGTACAAAAAGTACGATGATCTTTCGAAGGGGTAATTCTACATCACTGAAAGATTGTGAAAAGACTTATTTTTTTTTATTTTAGGTGAACTCTAATTTGATTTTCCTACGAATTACATGACAGCAATTTAAAGAATGGGTAAAAAATGTTAAACTCGCATCAGATGTTGCGTTAGATGTCGCGTCAGATCTCGCGTCAGATCCGTAGCCCAAGGAGGTTTTAACCCACGCTACGGCGGAGCGTAGTAAAACCTCTTTGCCGTAGCCTGATCGAAAAAGCGTCAACTGTAAACCGTATTGTTATTACAATACGGGTTTTTATTCAGTGACATCAAAGAAGTACGCGAGCAATGGCGCGATTGATCCTTTCAAAAAGTATAATATTCAAAAATGCAAGTTTTTACTTCTGCCGGCACTCCCGGAGTGCAACCCGTCCCTTTTTTTTACCATTTTGGTATCGGAACCCTAAAAAATAGCTTTAGAATTATAGGAAGTATGATCTCATTAATCGGTACGAAAATTTCGGCAATTTCATAGTTAAAGACCTATTATGATAATGATCACCACCACGTTTGATGTGTTGTCAATTGAATTTAAGTGGACCAATTGAGAAGAGTAATATTAATTTAAGAAGTCATGTAACAAAAAGAAACCGGTCAATCGCGAGTTAGACTTGCGCGCTGAGGGTTCCGATGTACCTATAGTATTTTTAAATGCAATAAAGTCTATTCTTAGCACCACAAAACTAAGTTTGTAGACAAACATTTTTTGCAGATTGTGATAGATCGTTATCTTAAGTTTTTAGTTAAGTAACTGTCTATCTAATGCTGAGAGGGGGGAGGGAATAATATTTTCATAACTTGAAGAAAATTCAGAAAATTCGGAAATTTATAGATCTTAAAATTTTTGACAACGTAAAAATCTTACCTATAGTAACCATAGCCCCGACAGTTTCTAAAATCAGAAACACATCCGAAGGAAATTCTTTGTGTGCATGTTTTAAACATAAATTGCCAGCTATAGTCCCAATCTGAAAAATATGAAATACATTAAAATAAAGTGGCGTATGAAAACCTGTAACCGATTTTTGACTTCACTGGTGGTGCCGAGCATATTTTGGGCAGGCGAATCGTTTTCTATACTAAATTCAAATGACTCGCATTCTTATGCGGGACATTAAATGCTGTTGAAAATCGAGTGTATACTGCTATTTTTAGTTAAATTTTTCGCTGATTAATACAAAGATACAGCTAATGCACCGAAAGTACTGCAGTATAGATCGCACACCCACAATGGTAATATTGAATCAAAAATTGCCAAAAAATAGTAGTACTTTCGGTGCATTAGCTGTATCTTTGTATTAATCACCTTAAATTTAACTAAAGATAGCAGTATACACTCGTTTTTCACAGCATTTTATGTCCCGCATAAGAATGCAAGTCATTTGAATTTAGTATGGAAATCGGATCGCCTTAAGTCAACATAAATATAAATGGGGGTAGATGATGTCTAGTCTGCCATCACAATAATATCTACGTAGTTCACATCTCTTCAGTCTACTCGTCACCACGGCTGATGCAACTCAGCGTAAACGTCGGGAAAAGTAAGGTAATTTATTTTGTCTAACTATGAATGAATAAAACCCGGAATGAAATAAACATGTATGAGAAATGCACATGGTTAAAACAAACCATCATTATAAGCCATAAAACGTCCAGCTGAACAAAAATGTGTAGTATTTCGAGAGGAATGTACGGTCATGAGCACATCAAGCTTGCTTATTTCAAACGTTGTAGAGAAGCGCTGCAAGTGACAGCTTGATGTGCTATAGCCTTGATGCTGGCAATAGTTTTTCAGTGGACATATTAGGTCTTTTTCTATCTTACGAGTAGATTTCATTTACCGGCTTAAAAAGTGTACATTTAAATATCTATCTTCTAAATAAAAACTTACATTTCTGACAGGAATATGAGCTACCAGGTCCAAGTGATCGTACAGTTGTTTCAGGTACGAAAACTCTTGCTTTTCACTGGACATCTTCTGGAAGACGTCCATCATCTCCTGAAGAGGCATACCAGCTCCAAGTATCAAGTTCACGTCTATTGAGTGGCCTTTCAACTCGGTTACATCCTGTATGTCTATTACATTCTTTGGGTAATCTGTTATGTGGTAAACTCCTGCAAGATTTAAGCGCTTGTAAAAAAATATTACAAAGAATAAATCTCTAAAGAAATCACTATCTGTTTTTTATTTTTATGTAATTTTTCAAATTTTATTTAATTAAGTACCCTTCTTCAGGCAGGTAGACATACGAAAATATTTGGACTTACATTTTTATCACAAATTTTAATAATTTAATAACTTGTAAAATTATAATTTTTCTATCGAATCTATCTATTACTTTTTTTTATTCCAATTTGTCTTTTTGGTACGTGTGGATTTCAATTTTCGAAATACTTTGTAAATGTTAAAATGTATGTGAAAATCTTTTGTAATGCTTTCTATGTAAAAATAGATTGTAGTGTTTTCAAAACTAGAAACTTGCAAATGCACTTACCCTGACCAGTATTACCAGCAACTAACTTATACTCTCCGTTCTTTATAGCATCAAAAACGTGTTCTAATTTATAAGTCTTATACCATTTGTGCTTCCCACAGTCTACTATAATCATATCCTTTTTTTGGATTTCGTACCAATCATCTAAACTATCATTTAAATCATGTTCATCTGTATACGTTGATGATTTATTAGTTTTATCTTTACAATGTCCGCAAGTTTTGTTACATTTGACTCCGCATGGTTTAAACATATCCAGGTCTTCTAAGTCTGCTAGTTTCTTGGTGAGTCTTTCATCAGCGTCTTGAGCTAAGGTCTTAAAGGCATCAGCTATAGGTCTGTATCCTGTACATCTGCAGATGTTTCCAGCGAAGGAGTTTTCAATTTCTTTTGTTGTCAGCTTGTCTTTCTTTGATTGTGTGAGGCTGAAATAATATATCTAGGACTAACAGGACTAGATACTTCACTGAACTGGTTTATTTACAATTAGATCTCTGTGTTTACAATTAAGTCCAAAAATACAACCACCAAAATAACAACTTACATTCAGTTTGTGTTTTCTATGTGCTTCTTTTTTATTGATCTTTTCAATAAAAGGGAAAGATTAACAGTTAAATTAACTGAAAGTTTAACTTCTTAAAGCGTAAGTCATCTTTCGAAAACTAAAACTGTGAATTCCGATTGAAACTATTCCTATGGGCACTCAATCAAAGTTCCGTTAAAGCTAGCCATTGACGTTGTAGCAGATCCTGATGCCTTTCACTGTTAGGTTTCCTTCAGCCTCGATGATACAATAACACGTACGTACCTACCTGTACAAGAAGTACAATATCCGCTCTGGGTCTCATAGAAGCTGGCCAGTCGGCTGTTGTAGCTTAGCTAATGGTACCATTCCTTATTTGTCCCGACGCCTTTCGCTGTGGTTAGTTTACCTCAAGCCACGATGACATAATAACATGTAAATACCTGTACATATTGGATACCCATCCAGGAGTACAATATCCACATTGGGTCCCATTGAAGCTGGCTAGTCGACGCTGTATCTCATGGTACCCCTTTGTGCGGTTCCCAATGCCTTCTACTGTGGTTACCTCCCAGCCGTGACATGATAGCACTGACACCAAGCACTGTAAAAGAAAACACGTACATCATCATCATCATCATATCAGCCGAAAGACGTCCACTGCTGGACATAGGCCTCCCCTAAGGAACACGTACATTCAAACATATTTAAAGCGTGTAGGTTTTTATTGTCGCTTCTTTTTTTCCCACCATGTTTGTGAAGCGATGTTGTTTAACTGACGTAATTAAGAGATTTTGATATCTTTTGATTAATATACATTAAGGATGCTACACCTCCAGACGAATCAAGGCAAGATATGATGAGCATAATAATACGTAAGTATACGAACAAAATAGTCCTTCAACCAGCTTTCATATTCGGAAAGTCTTGTGTGGTTTGGTGGAGAATGGTTGAAAGACAGCTAGAGCAACGTTGGATCGGGCCAGAAACCATGGGAGATTGCTTCTCATACTTCAGAAAGCGATTGAGACGCTGGCTTTTATCGATGAAAAAAGTTCAAAATATAAATATAGATAAAAAAAATAACATTCTGTAGCTTTTTTATAAACTCATTCAAGACATCTTCATTAAAGTACAGCTGTGTGCCTGATGGGATTACTATTCAAACTTTTACTACTCCTCTCCTTACGAGTATTCTCTCTTGGGGGTTCTGACATGAAATTTTTATCGTTAACGCTATCAGTCAAGACACATTGGACTTTGTACTGTTCTTATTTCAATAGACGTACGGGCTAGAGTCGCACTGCGAGTGTCAAGCTTGACCTATCGTTGATTGTATAATCGAGCTAAGATATTCTCCTCAAATATTTTTTTTTTGTTTTAGTGCTTACTAGCTGGTGCCCGCGACTTCGTCTGCACAGGATAAACTGTAGCCTATGTGTTATTCTGATGTACGAGTATAAGCTATATTATTGTAAAGTTTCATTAAAATCCATTCAGTAGTTTTTACTCGAAAGAGTAACAAACATCCATCCATACATACAAACTTTCGCGTTTATAATATTACTTGCTTTCCGCCTACGGTTTCACCCGCACTAAATGCGTTTTCCCGTGGGAATGAAGTGTTTTCCTGCGGTAAAAAATAGCCTGTGTGCTATTCCAGGACCTAACCTGTATGAGTGCTAAGTTTCATTAAAATTCATTCAGTAGTTTTTGCTTGAAAGAGTAAAACAGCCATCCATACATCCATACTTACAAACTTTCGCGTTTATAATATTTTATTTAGTAGGAAGTAGGATTTAACTTTAAGTCGTTGAGCCCACAGATGTCCAATTATTTATTATCTAGTAGCGGGTAGAGTCCAAGACATTTCAAAAACAAGTTACTGCAAGAAAGTTATTCTTTCCAACACCTTGAGAAATTCATGTCACAACTTCTTAAGTAATTAAAAATTCGTCCGAAGTTCTAGACTGGAGAAATCGTCTGATCTAATCTTGGCCTTCACGAGTTTTAAATTGTTTTGGAGGACATTTTATTGGGATGATTCTACAAAATGGTGGTCCAGTTCACAGGTCTAGTATAGTCCGTGGAAATTGTTGAAGTTGATTTTCTTCTTGCTAGCTAGACCTCATGGATAAAAAGGGTTCTACTATTAAACGTGCATCATTTGTATAAGGTGCTTTCTTTTCCACAAATACAAATCATTTATTCATAATATTCATTATAAGTCAGGTACTAAAGGTAAATTATACATTTTAATTTATAGTATTTCTTATACTTAAGTATAAGTGAGCTATTTTAATTATTATTAATAAACATTAATTAAAAAAATAGGTTTAAGTCAATCTTAGTAATAACAATAATAAAACAGCTGATAACAGTATAACTGCAGCGTCTTCTAAGAAAAAGTCGTATGTGTAGAACGCTTGCTCGACTAGTTTAAGTTTACGTTTGTAAATCATAATGGAGTTGACTTCACAAACCGATTATCAATATATATATATATAGGTACAAATACTTCTCGTATAATTGTATAGGATAATTATTATTTACGTTAAATAATTCTATCAACCAAATACCATGTTTATTTCAAGAACAAAATATAATTCTAAACATATTTACTAAAAGTATACACGTAGTAAGTCTCACCATGAATTTAATAATTTTGGTATTGTTTAAGTTTTTGCCACACGAAGTGTTAAAGGTGCAGAGTACACAGATCGCTAAACGAATGGATAGCACGTGAGGAACTACGTGTTTGTTTTTATAAGTTTTTTCGTAGTTCACTCGTCTGTGACTCTACTCTATTTCAAATTTAATTTTTAACTCTATTTTTAGGGCGCGATGACTTCGATGACCTTAATCAAATATTCAATTACATTGAGTTGAGTTGGATCTGCCCACTGCGTACTTATTTCTTGTTAGACAAACTAACATACTTACGTAATTGTTAATAATACTACTCAGAACAAAAACCTCCTTGCTTCGCTCGGAGGTAATACTATTTGTATGTTAGTCAAACATATCATAGACACGTAGGTATATTTTTTTCCTCTTTATAATTCTTGATGTACAGTCAAGAGCACATCAAGCTTGATACCTTGGACTTTGTACCGTTCTTATGTCAATAGACGTACAGGCTAGAGTCGCACTGCGAGTGTCAAGCTTGACCTGTCGTTGACTGTACAACTGGTTTTTCAAAAAAGATTATTTTAAGACTTATAATAAGCAACAATGTCACGAGTAGTGAAGTACAAAGCAGGTTATACTGCTTAAGATTTTTTATTTGCATAAACTGCATAATATTTAATTACAAAATTCATCATATCAGCCGAAAGACGTCCACTGCTGGATACAGGCCTCTCCTAAAGATCTCCATGACGACCGCTCCTGCGCAATTACAAAATTAACCGTATATTATGTTATAGTAACGAGTGATGAAACAAATCGTCCAGGTGGTGCGGGCAAAGAATTGTATCAGCCCATCTCTACCTGTGGGTGTCGTAATAGGCGACTAAGGGTTTATGAACAGGGGAATGGGCAGCATTGGGCAGCAGCGTCCTTCTGTTTAATGTACCACCTTACGGGGTTAACAACAACAGCAGTTGCCAGGTGCAACGCTTACAAGGGTGGTGACTATGGTAGATCCCTTCCAAAGTACAGTCAGTGCTTTGGAAGGGATAAAACTGTAGAAACATTTTTAACTCTATTACCACGCCATAAGGTCCAAAAGTATTTCTACTGACGTGCTGTTGAGTTTTTGCTGCAGTTCTGGAGGGAGTTTCCTTTCCTGTCCTGCAGTAGACGTTCATGGGGTGTTATGATGAACGAGCGATGCTCACTAAGAATACAAATCACCAAATCTCTTCTTTATAGTGGATATCATTAAAAGCGAATTATTAATTAAATTTAATTCTAAAGAATAAATATAACTCCTAAATATCCTTAATATAAACCATCAACAATGGCGACAGATTTCATGTTATTACTACCCCATTACTTCAATAAAGGAAAATTATAACAAAAAAACCGGTCAAGTGCGAGTCGGACTCGCGCGCCGAGGGTTCCGATATACCTATAGTATTTTTGGAAGCAATAAAGTCCATTTTCAGGACCGCAAAACTAAATTTGTTTGTAAAGGTTTTTTGCAGATTTCTGAAAAACTGTGCAACTTAGAAAGATCGTTTATTTTTGCTGTAAAGTTTATATAAACTTCTGTCAACTGTAATTAATTCAGATTTTTCCTTACTCAAACTTCGGAGATAAGGGGGGGGGAATGGTATTTTTCTTGACATTTTTCATCATAACTTTAAAACTAAGAAATTTAAAAAAATACAAAAATATATTTTAAAATGTACAAGTAAAGCCCTTTCATATGATACCCCACTCGACCTAGTAGCGACAATTTGAAATTTGGCCCCCCCTATTTTGGCCCCCTTTATATTAATAATCATACTTTTTTCAAAATTTTTTCTTGTGCAATTAAGTTGGGCAACTATATTCTAAAACTATTCCAAATTTCAGGTTGATAGCATAAGTGGTTGCTGAGATATAGAGGTGTGACAGACAGACGGACAGACAGACAGACAGACAGACAGAGCGGCACCATAAGGGTTCCTTTTTTTTACCATTTTGGTATCGGAACCCTAAAAACATGAACTTACAAAAGGTTTCAATAATCAGAGAGGAGGAAAATTAACAAGTTTTAGTAATAATGAACAACATTTTGGTTGAAAAGCTTTTTGATGTTTATGAGTACCTATACAACATCGAAACTGAGAAATAGTTTGTTCAGAATATAGAGTAGAATCAATTTCACGGGTTTTTGATAGGGATAATTTTTTTATTTTCTTATTGTAATTTTTTTTTTCCCTTTCTTTTCTAAATATTTCTGTGGATACGCGCGCTGGCGACCGGCGCCGCGCGGTTCATGAGCGGTGAGGAGGGGAAGGAAGTGGGCGTGGCGTGCGCGGAGTGCGCGGACTAGAACAATGAATAAACTAGAACGATGATGTAACTTTAAAATAACCATATCTAGAAAAAAAAAACTTTTTTAAGATTTTTTTACAGGAATGGATTTATTTTAATGAAAATCAGTTGGGGTGTATGAATGAGGGTTTCGCTTATTTCATTAGCACGTTGTATAAAAAGCTTATTTCACTAAAAATATCAAAAATAGGCATATAAGGCCAAAATGTTTAGAAACATTTAAATAATGAGGTAAAGTTCAAAAGCCAGCCGCAGCCAATCTAGCAAGTAACTTGAAAATAAAGAAAAACTAAAGTTTCATTAGATGCCATTCAACAAGCTGAGTTTCAACACTTTAACCCTCTCTCCACTTACTATTAAGGCCATGTCCCGACCTGGCGTCAGTGAGCCGCTTACAGTGAGCCGACCGACTCTGAGCGGCAGCGTATCGGTCGCTCACTCAATTCGTTCCGTTGGCGTAGTAAGCTGACTGAGCCGCCTAGCCGCCGACCGGGAGCATACTGTTGGCGGCGACTCAGCTGCTCACTGAATGAACCCGCAAGCGTAACGCCGCAGGCTGCGTAGAGTGAGCGCTGAATGGACATTCCATTTAAAATACATTAGGGAGGCCTACTGGAGGCAGATAGTGAGCGGCTCACTGTCGCCAGGTCGGGACACGGCCTTAACTGACAGTCCTCTACTACTCGTAGTAATTTCTAACTATTCTCAAAAATGGAAGAAGAAACAGATACGAAAGCAAAATCAAAGTCATGATCCCATACGCAGTGCTACAGTAGGATTTAAATGAAAGCTTAATTTTTCAAAGGGATCGAGGGAGGGAGGGATGGACTTTGGAAACCTGTGGGATACGGGATCCAAAGAGATGTTGAAACTGCATAGAAAAGTGCATTATTAAATTATCAATAGAATGTGGCGTGAAAGAGTTTCACTTCTTTCCCCTTTTGTTCCACCTTCAGAGAGTCTTTCGCCTGGATAAAATTTGCCACGGCTGACCTGGAAGTCTCTGAACAGACTTCGGATTCAGGTTGGCTGCAGTAAAGACAACATGTCTAGGTGGGGTTTCTCAAAGGATTCTAGCCTGGTCTGCACGTGCAGTTTTGTACAAAGCAGTGGACGTCTTTTGGCTGATATGATGATGGAGGCCATTAGGTGTTTTGAAAACTTTCACATCACCTAATTAAGCTTGTAGAGTTGTACCTTAAAAAACACACAAAAAGAACTAAACTTACCGAGTTGACAGCAAAAATCTTGACCTCGTCGTCAGGAGGGACGGCAGCCTTGACACTGACCACACAAACTCCGCACCCTCCTTCATGGCACATGGCCTTAGTGCCGCGCAGGTCGGCGACCGTCCTTATGTACTCGTTGAGAGATACGTCGGGACCGAAGCGACCGTCCACTGCATAGAAAGAAAAAAAAACTGTTTGAAATTATGCAACTTTACTTTGTCGTGGATACGTCTATGCTCTCCTTTGGGGGGTTAGTTCGTGCAAAGTGAATAAAGGACCTCTTGCGGCAAGAATGTTTTTGTTAGATTATACAGAGCAAAGGTCGGTCGCTCAGGTACTGTATTGATTAAGAGGTACGCCAGGACCTGAGTGACGGTTATTTAAAAAAAAACCGGCCAAGTGCGTGTCGGGTCACGCGCAGGATAGGGTTCTGTAGTTTTCTTACGATTTTTAGGGCCCGATACCAAAATGGTAAAAAAAGGAACCCTTATGGTGTCGCTTTATCTGTCTGTCTGTCTGTCTGTCACACCTGTATATTTCAACAACCACTCAAGATGTCGACTTAAAATTTGGAATAATTTTAGAATATGGATGTTGTTGTCAAAATTTATGATTATGAACGTAAAGGGGGCCCAAATAGGGGGGGCATAATTTCAAATTGTCGGTACTAGGTCGAGTGGGGTAACATATGAAAGGGCTTTACTTGTACATTTTTTAAATATATATTTGTATTTTTTGACAACTCTTAGTTTTCAAGTTATGATAAAAAATTACAAAAAAAATATTGTTCCCCCCTTATCTCCGAAGTTTGAGAATGGAAAAATCTGAATTAATTACAGTCGATAGAAATTTATGTACATATTACAGTAAAAATAAAATGATCTTTCTAAGTTGCACAGTTTTTTAGAAATCTGCAAAAAACTTTTACAAACAAATTTAGTTTTGCGGTCCTAAAAATGGTCTTTATTGCTTCCAAAAATACAAAAGGTATATCTGAACCCTCGGCGCGTGAGTCCAACTCTTCTCTCTTTTTTGACAAAGCCGGTTTAGAGTAAGTATTTCATAACGTTCATTCATACAACAAACTTTTTACCTCCTAATACTCAGCTAGGTCCTAGCGCCTAATTGCTATTGATATTTGTATTATAAGCTACTACTGTGAAATTTTTCACATTTCCAATAACATTATAACAACCGTTTAGTCAGCAGGGGGGGACACTCGACTCCAACAAGAAATTGCGCTTTCAAGCTTAATATTTTGCAAGTGGATCCCTAAACCGAAAAAATATCTTTGCAGACCCACATTATTATAAGACCTATTTAACGACACCCCATACTATGGAGTAGACAAGAAAAAATAATTTCATCCCCACTTTACTTATAGGGGAGGTACTATTCGAACAAATATTTTACAAAATTTAATTCTACCACTTTGTCAGAGTGGATGAAATGTATATCCGTACAAAATCTCAACTTTCCAGTACTGAGGGTCTCTGAGCTAAGCCGCGAGAGACAGACAGACGGACGTGACGAAACTATAAGGGTTCCTTTTCGTCTACGGAACCCTAAAAAAATCATTCATATTCCTGTCAGTCAGCACAACTCTACCAGACAGAAGATTATAGGAAGAAAATTACAATTATTTTACTATTTTCGAATTTCTCATATTTTACCGTTTGTTAAGACACGCTGAGTGGTCCAATTAGTAAAGGGGTTTCTTCTCACGGCTAAATACAATAACTTTTGTTCAATTACTCTTTCAGTCCAAAGCCTTCAAAAGAGTTTTAATATGAACTCGACAGCTCGACTTGCCTAAAGTTAAGGACTAGCATCACTTTGAATAAGTATCTAAGTGAATATTAGAATAGAAAGGGGTCACTAACCTCGCTCGGAGTTGGTAAGACTGGGGTTAAATGCCAACTTACATCGCAATATCTTGTCAGCTGTAAGGTCCTCCCTAAAGCCTCTGACATAGCTTATTTACTGACTATCGGTTTAACGCAGAATTATCTTGCTTTTAGGAAAATCAGGTGATTCGTCCAGAAATCGTTAATGAATGAGCCAAACCCAAATACTACATGATTTTCTTAGATTTAAATTTTATACACTTGGTGGTCGCTAACAGGATGACTAGCGCCAAAGAATAATTTCCGGTTCGCGTAAAATTTTTCTTCCTCTTTATCTATTGAAAAATTTTAACAGTGACACCTGCTAGGTCTAAATGTCAAAAATAAATTTAAGTCTCTGAATTACACCCAATATTTATCTGATAGGTAGGTAGGTATGTTTATATTAACAAAATATTTAAGATCATTGACCGATGAACGTTAAAGTTAAAGATAAGATTGACTTGACATTTCACAACACCAAGTCATTGATGGGTTATCTCTCACGCAAAGTATATAAGTACACTCAGCTGTAAACAAAACGGGTCGATCGGTCCGCTCGTTTCTTTTACGCTGCCATAGCACGATCCGAAACGGCGTAGACTCGCTCTATTTGCATTGTATTCTGCATGACATTCAATAAGTATTCTGTAAAGAATCTACATTGAATAAAATTATCTGAATCTGAATCTGCTCTCCACCCTGAAGCTGTAAAAGCCAATAAAGCTAACAGAAAACCGGCCAAGTGCGAGTCGGACTCGCGCGCTGAGGGTTCCGTACCACCACATAAACATAATTGTATTAGTTGAAATTTCAGTAATTTAATGTGCTAGATTTTTTGTGTCCGACACGCGCTTGACCAAATTTTATTATTTGTTGTTATTTTATAGCTTATGCACTATAACCATACCAATTTTCAAGTTTGTAAGTGTTCCCGTTTTTAAATAGAACTAAAACAAAAATCGCCTCAGCGACCATCCCACTTGACCCCTCTCCTATATGAATGTTGTTGAAACGGGAGCTCACCACAATTGGTTATCATTAGTTGTGAGAAAAGTTGTAATTTTTAATGATTTCAGACTTTTCCCATTATTTGTACTGTGAGACCTAGCTTCTTGCCAAATTTCATAATTTTAGGTCAACGGGAAGTACCCTGTAGGTTTTGCATTTTTGAATAAATGTATGGAGATGAGGACATAAAATGCCATATATTTTGATTGCGTCATTGTATAAAATTTAAATTTTCAGATCTTGTGTGGTTCATGGATCCTAATATATGGTATTAATTTCAACCTGGTACCTTTACCCGTTCGTGAGATAAAGGGTCTTGACAGACAGACAGACAGACGGACAACAAAGTGAGGTGTAAGGGTTCCGTTTTTTTCTTTTGAGGTACGGAACCCTAAAAAAAGCGCAAAAGTTAAAAATGTCTTATTTTCTTACGTCTTGACTTCTGTGTTAGTTACTCGTAGATATTACAATCTAAGCTTCTGCGCATTAACTGACATAGCCAGAGTTATTTTGTACGACGTATAAAAGCTGTCTTTTTTATGGCAACAAATTAAATTATTCCCAAAATAATTTTTTATACCCCAATAAACTTCAGACAAATTGGATGAACGTACATCAAATTGGCTGAACGTACACCAAATTTGGGTAACCGGTTCGGTTAGGTTGTGTTAGGTTATCTTGCGACCACAACGCACGAGCCGAGCGAGCGTGCCGCGGCAGCGGCCGGCGAAGTGCCAGAAGCAAATTTGGTGTACATTCATCCATTTTGGTAGACAAAATTTGGTGAATATTATTTGGTAAAAATTTACTCAAATATGGTGGCACGTTAATACACAGCCCTTTTTTATTTATTTTTATTTTTTCATGTTACATTTAAGCAAACGAGCAGGTGGGTCACCTGATGGTAAGCGGTCTACACCGCCCATAGCACCCACTGTCTTATTATTGACATAGTGACTTTGACGCTAATAAGACAGCAAAGCGCGTTGCCCACCCTGAGAACTAAGATGATATGTCCCATGTGCTAGTAATTTCACTGGCTCTCTTACCTTTCAAACCGAAACACAGCAGTGCAAACACTGCTGCTTCACGGCAGAAATAGGCAAGGGGAGGGTACTTCCGCAGACGGACTATATGCACAAAAGCCCAACCACCTACAAAAGTGAGCGTTGTTTGTTTTAAATATTTTCATTTATAATTAAGTCACAATAAAATCTTTGAACATGTTAAAATGAATGTGAATGATTGATTTGGGTCTAAAAAAATATGCTAAGATATGAAAATAATAATTGATTATTCCATGTTGCTTAGAAGTAAAAACACCTTTTCTTTTTAAATGCCCTTAGCATTAAAAGAAAAGTCTAAAATAAAAATAAAACAAAGGGGATTTCCAGTTCTAATAAATCATTTTTAGTTTGATCATAGCGCACATGATCTACAGTATGAATGAATGAATTTTACTGACCTAACAATGATGTAATTTTTTTGTCATAATCTTATAACATCGGTGAATAAGGACTTATAAAAATATAGATTTTTTTTTTCAGTAAGACCCTAGTATTATTATTTAATTTTTAACACTCAGACAGAAGCCTCTATTCTTTGTCTTTACTCAATTAAAATTAGAGAAAATAATACCGAAAAAAAAAACATAATTTTTACGAACCTTTAAACTCCCTTCCATTAATCTTGAATACGATTTCCGCCATCTTTAAAAAAATAATCACTATACATTAATTCTATTTTTAAAACGTAACTTTATTCTAAGCACTCCGTCACAGACTAAAAACGTCTGCTACTCCGCGACGTATGTAAAACTATAACCGGTACTAGAACTCGAACCGTCTACTTGTGCTATGGTCATGAACTCATAAGTTATCGCGGTTCTTTATTTAGTTTGATCAAGTACAGATCCAGTTTGGACTTCTGGCTTCGATCATAATTATATAGATACGTCGTCGTCATCAACATAGTCAATTGTGTCCAGTTTGAGGCCGACTAGGTGTGATGAAACATTACATATATAACATAACATAAAATTTGTTTACAAAGGTGAGCTTATCTCTATAAGAGATCTCTTCCACCCAACCTAGCTGGTGTAAAAGAATGACATGAAAAGGGGCACAGGAATGTGCATTTAGAAGTGTGAAATGAGAATTAAACAAAAAAAAATACATATGTTTTTAATAAATAGCAAACTAGCATAAAATATGGAGAAAAAAAAATCCTACTTATACTACACACTAATATGCTTAAAATTACAATATAAATAATAAGGCATATATAAAGAAGGATAAACATACTTTTAAAATACATATATACATAAATACTTACCTACATAAACTAAAAATAATATTTTAATGGTTGCGATAAGTAGTGCTCTTTTACTCGCATCTTAAACGATGTTATTTAAGGACTGCTTTGTACAGCCTTGGGAAGTTTGTTCCATAGTCGCACAGCTTGGGAAGGGAAGGAGATAAAAAAGAATTTGGTGTTCGCTCTAGGACACTCCAACATCGCAGTGATGCAGTCGCGCCTAAAGCGGGGATCAGGAGGTAAAAGTTGGAGCGGGAGCGAAGGTAGTCAGGGGTGGCAGGGTCATTCAGGATCTTATATAAGGTAGAAAGGATGTGCACATTACTACGAAGTCGGATAGGTAGCCATTTTAATTGAGCGCGAAATTCGGAGATATGATCATATTTGCGAAGACCAAAGATAGCGACGAATAGCCAGATTTTGTAGACGCTCAAGTTTGTTCAGCAATTCTTCAGTCACATCCAAGTAGCATACATCAGCGTAGTCAAGAATAGGAAGGAGAAGAGCCTGTGCAAGCAAGATTTTAGTCTAAAAGGGAAGGAAGTACTGGAGTCGCTTAAGGGAGTGAAAAGAGTAGTGCATGCGCCTACTCACCTCACTAACTTGCGCTGACCATGACAGGTCACGGTCTATAATAATCCCTAGGTTCTTTGCTTTGTCCGTGTAGGGAATACAGACACCGTTGTAAAATATTTTTGGCAAACGCTAAGTCCCCTAACCTACCCCTTAGTCTGCTGCTACCAACCTATTAGGGCCAACGCAAGCTGAGGTGCAGGCCGCAGAACGCAGGACGCAGGCCGCAGGCCGCAGATTTTGCAGGCCGCAGACGTAGGTGACCAACGCAAGCTGGGACGCAGTTACTAAACACATGCGGGCACAGAATACTATTACACACCTACGGAAGGAAGAATGACAACTTATAGTGAAAAAAATTAGACTTTTTTTTAATATGATAGTAAGAAGGTTTGAATTCTCCCTTCTCATAAACTGTAATGCTATCTTGTACTGTATCTTATATCTACATAGGGATTTTAAAAATAGCTGAAAAAATCTATTAGGAGGCTAAATGCAACAACTTTTTAGGGTTCCGTAGTTAACAAGGAACCCTTATAGTTTCGTCATATCCGTCTGCCTTTCTGTCCGTCTGTCTGTCTGTCCGCGGCTTAGCCTAGAGACCCTTAGTACTAGAAAGTTAAAATTTAGTGTAGATATGTATTTCATCCACGCAGAGAAAGTGGTCAAATAAAAAATTAAAAAAAAAGTTTGTTTTGAACCTCCCATAAAAGTAAAGTGGGAGTGATTTTTTTTCTTGTTAACCCCATCGTGTGGGATATCGTTGGTTAGGTCTTTTAAAAATAATGTACAGTCAAGACCAACCCAGGTCAAGCTTTTCATTCGCAGCGCGACTTTAGCTCCTATATACAGCTAATTTAATTGTGAATTTTTTAAGCTGTCATCCGAAATGTAGATCTCATCGAGACCTATCATTTGTCTCAGCACACGAATAGTCTAGGAACAGTAGTTTTCGAGTTATAGCGATTTTTAGTTTGACAGCTGTCATCCGACATGTAGATCTCATCGAGACTTATCATTTGTCTCAGCACACGAATAGTCTAGGGTCAGTAGTTTTCAAATTATAGCGAATTTTAGTTTGACAGCTGTCATCCGAAATGTAGATCTCGATGAGATCTATTATTTTTCCCAGCACAAGAGTAGTCTAGGGTCAGTAGTTTTCGGGTTATAGTGATTATAAATTTGACAGCTGTCAACCAAAATGAAGATCGCGACGAGATCTATCATTAACAAAAAAATATAGAAAGATTTTTGCCATAGACAAAAGGTGGACCACGGGCGATAGTTTTGAATTAGTTTTATTTCAAAAGTGATCAGGTGTTCCACAGGAGAAAAAATCTTCCGTGGTACACCCAGGTGAACCACGCGGGTTTACCACGAGCAATGCCTGCGCTAAAGTACTAACCCATCGCTACAGGTGTTGTAAGAGATGATTATGGAATTATGAACAGGAGGATAGGCAGCAGCGTCCTTTTGTGTATCATACCACCTTACTTTCTGCGGTCACCAGCAATCGCGGTCCTTGGTGCTAGCCGCAACACTAACAAGCGTGGTGACAATAGTACTTCTGATCAACATTTGAGCAGTTAACCACAGATGTATTAAAAAAGCATGCAAAATTTATTTTTTCTGTGGCATAACTTTTTGTTGTTTCTAGTTGCATGAGTCTGAATTCACACGCAATAGTGTTTTATTTATTCTGTGGCACGCAGAAACAATTGCCGGCAGAAACAAGGCGCAGACATGTGTCTGCGTACACATGTCTGCATCCCAGCTTGCGCTGCTCTATGAAGGTTCATACTTATACGTTAGTATTATATAGTCTAAGGTTCATACATTACAAAAATCTGCTCTGCCCTGCTCTGCCCTGCCCTGCGCCATCTGCGTGGCAATATACGCTAAGCCTTATTGCTTGAGATTTAGTTGGGTTTACAAAAAGCCCGAAATTTTCAGCCCATTGCTGAACAGCAGCAAGATCAGAGTTCACTGCACTCACAGTTCGGTAACTTCAGATAAAGAGAAATGTCTATAAATTTGTAAGTCATCTGCATACAGGTGGAAGGGAGAAGAGATAACATGAGAAATATTGTTTATAAAAATTGAAAATAATAAAGGAGAGAGTACACCGCCTTGTGGTACGCCAGCGATTAGGTCCAACCAGTCCGAGGACAAGTCATCGGTCCTGACACATTGCTGACGTCCATGAAGATAGGATTGGAACCACTCGACCACTGGAGGAGCAACGTTAAGAGAGCGGAGGGAACCGAGTAGGATATCAAAATCAACAGAGTTAAATGCGTTGCTGAAGTCCAGAAGAGTTATAATGGTAAATTTAGTATTGTCTATACCGTAACGGATGTCCTCCGTAACATTCAGCAACGCACTAACCGTGCTATGAGAAGGACGGAAACCGGACTGAAAAGGACAGAGGAGATTGTTGGATATGAGATAGGAGTAAAGTTGCTTATGAACGACACTTTCGAGAACTTTCGAAAGTAGCGGTAGGATGGAAATGGGACGATATTGAGACAGGGATGTTGGGGTAGAAACTTTAGGCAGTGGGATAACAAAAGCCTTTTTCCAAGTGGAAGGGAAGACATTCGCCTTCAGAGAAAAAATTATAATGTGTGTGATAGGAGGTGTAATAGCTTCCAGTATAGGTTTAAGCATGTCAAGACTCAGGTCATCGCTACCCACTGCCTTAGTGGATATTGAAAGGATACTCTTCTTGACATCGTCCTCAGTGACCGGTTGAAACGAAAATGGAGTACAATCAGGTAGAATAAGGTTCGAAAGGTAAGAGAGAGAAGAGAATTTAGTATTGTGACTAAGGATTACGGGGGGAGTTGAAAAATGTATATTAAATTCATTGACATCCATGGTACTTTTACAAGTATCCATGGCCTTGCCTACCCCAAGTGACTTTAAGAATCTCCAGGTGAAAGCCTGAGAGAGGTTTTCAAGTGTGGAATGAATATAGCGGCGCTTAACATCCCTACACATCCTGTTGCAGATGTTACGAAGCTTTTTGTACGCTGATAGGATATCATCCGTCAGATCTTTTTTACATCGGCTTTTAGCCCTATCCCTTTTAGCCATGAATCTCTTAATCATTGGCGTTAGCCAGGGAGCAGGAGCATGCTTTACACGCACAGGTCGCACCGGTGCATGACAATCAAAAAGTTTTGTGAGAATTACTCTAAGGGCAGCTACTTTGGCATCCACATTGTCGGCCATCAAAACCGGGAACCAGTCAATATTCTCAGCATCCTCTCTTAAGCGATCCAGGTCCATGTTGCGAAAATTACGCTGGAGAATGATTTTACTTTTGATTTTAGGAGGACGCACTTTATAGGCAAGAAAAGTTAGATCGTGATAAGAGAAGGGAGCTGTCATTTGCCCATGTGAGATGACGGATTCGGATTTGGAAGTACTAATTAAGTCGATCAAGGAAGGTCTACAATTAGGGAAATAATGTGTCGGTGACAATGGGAGGATTTGTAAATTAAGAGATGAAGAGAGGACAGTAGTTACGTGACCTATCGCCGTCCTTCAAGATGCAAGTGTTGAGGTCGCCCATAATGATAAAGTGCTCATAAAGAGAGCTATAATGCTCAAGTGTTGTTTCAAAAGAACTAAAATAGTCAACTTTATCATTAGGGCTATACACCACGCCAAGCATAATTTTCTTATTATGTAGAACGACTTCTAGGAAGAGATGTTCGAGAGAACCAGAATATTGCGAGGGAGAGGTACTGATAGCGGTGGCCGGGATGTCGGATTTAATTACGGTAAAGTTAAAAAAGTCTTGGCTAAACTTTATTAGAAAAGAAAGGGGGGGGGGAAGGGATTTAAATTGTCGGTTTTGTATGTACATTCCGAGTTTTGCCAAAGAAAAATAATGAAAAGGATCTGTCTAAGTGGAACACTTTTTTAAAAATTTGCATTAAACCTTTAAAATTAAATTTAGTTTTGCGGTCCTAAACATGAATTTTATTTGGTACTTCTAACTATTAGTTTTATCAGAACCCCGGTGCATGAGTCAGCCTCACACTTGACCGTTTTTAGGGTTCCGATACCAAAATGGTAAAAAAAGGAACCCTTGCCGTGCCGCTCTGTCTGTCCGTCTGTCACACCGCTATATCTCAGCAACCACTCATGCTATCGACCTGAAATTTGGAATAGTTTTAGAATATAGTTGCCCAACTTAATTGCACATGAAAGAATTTTGAAAAAATTATGATTATTAATGTAAATTGGGCTGAAATAGGGGGGGTCAAATTTCAAATTGTCGCTACTAGATCGAGTGTGGTAAAACATGAAAGGGCTTTACTTGTACATTTTTTACGTTTCTTAGTTTTCAAGTTATGATGAAAAATGAAAAAAAAACACCATTCCCCCCCTTATCTCCGAAGTTTATGAATGGAAAAATCTGAATCAATTACAGTTGACAGAAGTTTATGTAAATATTACAGCAAAAATAAAACGATCTTTCTAAGTTAAACAGTTTTTTAGAAATGCAAATAACCTTTACAAACAAATTTAGTTTTGCGATCCTAAAAATGGACTTTATTGCTTCCAAAAATACTAAAGGTATATCGGAACCCTCGGCGCGCGAGTCCAACTTACACTTGACCGGTTCTTTTTTTCTAAATAAGTTACATATTTTTAGTAACAATGATATAAATCCCACTAATATTATAAACGCGAAAGTTTGTAAGTATGGATGGATGGATGTTTGTTACTTTTTCACGTAAAAACTACTGAATGGATTTTAATAAAACTTGGCACACATATAGGTTAGGTCCTGGAATAGCACATAGGCTACTTTTTGCCGCGGGAAAACACTTTATTCCCACGGGAAAACGCATTTAATGCGGGTGAAACCGCAGATTCTGCGCAGACGAAGTCGCGGGCACCAGCTGGTTTTTATATTTTTGGTATTTAAGTTAATTTACAGTATTTAGCACAGAAGGTCCTTGTAAGAAACCAACACACTTAAAATCCTTCTATAGTAAAAAGTTTTGCAAATCCTTCCTATTTTTTGGGCTGTTACGTAAGTATCAAGAGCAGACAGGCAGCCAGCTTAAACATGGGACTTTGAACTTTGTTTAAATATCATATTTTATTATTTATATCCGTAATAGAGGCTAAAGTTACATTTGCTTGCTTGTTTGAATTATATGGTTGACGAAAGGTCAACCGTCAGACATGCTCTGTGGTCAGTGTGTTTAATTCGTTCAGCTCTCGATCCGGAAATCATCACTTTATGAGACTTCCCAAGTAAAATTTTATCTCCTGATTTTCCGTAAAGTAAGACGGTTAGGTACGTGCTTCCAAATGCATATCCAGCTCTACAGAACATTGGTCATCAATCATATGACCAATGAGATATGATAATGGCAATAATAATAATATGATGTAAATTGACAAGTAATGCTGGCAAAGAATAGTACCAACCCTTACATACCCGTGGGTGTCGTAAGAGGCAACTAAGGGTTATAAACTGGAGGAAGGGCAGCAGCATCCTCCTTTGATCTAACATCTTACTTACTGCGGTCACCTACAACCGCGGTCCATGGTGCCAGCCGTAACGCTAACAAGCGAGGTGACTATGGTACTTCCCCTCTACATTTTTTCAGCAAAAACTAGAATTCTAGAGGGAGCTCCCTGTCCTGTAGTGGACGTTTCATAGGATGGTATGATGATGTAAATAGCACAAAAACAAAAAACGCCCTTGAGACCTGAGATAGGCTATTTAATGTGCCAGTAATTTTAATTGTTGCATGGAAAAACCATTTTGAGATTCAAAATGTGGGAAATAATTTGCGGCTAAAACACGCGTCGTAATTAATTTGAGAATCGTAATCTACAATTGAGATTCTTATTATAATTTTGCGTCCTCAAATTTTCAGATTTAATTTGGATTGTGCGCTAGGTTTTTAAATATCTTCGAAATGTAAATACGTAAATAACATCACGCCTCCTTCTCGTCGGGGTAGGTAGAGACCACAGCCCTCCACCTGCTACGATCTTATCATACTTCCCTCGCTTCCTCTACTTTCATCAACCTGCACATACGTGCTCGTCGGCTTAGGATACTTTTGTTTAGAACATCCTGAATTTGGTGATAGAACGTTCGACGAGGATTTCCCTTTCCAACGTTTCCATTTACCTCGCCTGGTAGATCTCTTTCGCAAATCTTCTTTCACTCGTCTTTCGAAATGTAATTGGTTTTTATTCCATTATTGTGTAAATAATTTTAGACCTAAATAAAAAATTATAATCAACGTAGTGTGTGCTGATTGTGTCTGTACGTTTTATATAAATCAAGAGTGTAATTCAGGTAGCTACGTTATTATTTAATTTAATAATGATTAGTTCTGGTCGATATAGATTAGAGTTGTACTTACTTTGGTATCATAGGTACACTGAACAGCACATTAGTAGAAACACTTTTGGACCTTATGGCGTGGAAATAGAGTTGAAAAAGTTTCTACCGACGTGCGGTTGACCGTACGTTCAAGGTACACGTGAGCACGTGATTTTAAGATCGCTCATTTACAAACCAATTCATAGACCGACTATGAAGCTTGATGTGTTCGCCTTAGCCTGTACTTGCAGAGTTTTATTGTTTCAATGTTATCATCATAATCATCATTATGTACAAGGTTATTTTTTTTTACCTGACATTATTTTGCTCACTCATTTATTTAATCATTAGATACACCAAGAACAGTATCACAAAATATTAGCCAACAAAACTACAGCACAGTATTAGACAGTGGGAACTATTTTTACAGGTGCATACATATTACATTCTTAAGGGGCTGATAAGACCTAAATACTCTTCACTTGAGCAGGTTTTTAACGAAAAGTGATGAATACATGGCCGTTAAAAAAATCCAAAGTTACCTCTGTTTTTTGCTTTTAAACAGTTTTTCTTAAGTACCTATTAATCTATGATGCCAAATTAATATGCATAATATTCAATACATTGTGCATAATAATATAGCTATTTGATAATTAATATTATGGGTACAGATTTTGAGAAAAACGCAAAAATGAGCGAAAAACGTAAAACAGCGCGAATCCGCTCCTTTCTAGCACGCGCATTCTGCCCTTTGTTAGAAAGGGAGGTAATTCAGCTCTTATCAGCCCCTTAAAAATGAGCATATAGTTCATCATAACATCCCATGAAAAGTCCACTACAGGACAGGCAGCTCCCTCTAGAATTCTAGCTTTTGCTGGAAAATGTGGAGGGCAAGTACCATAGTCACCTCGCTTGTCAGCGTTACGGCTGGCACCATGGACCGCGGATGTAGGTGACCGCAGTAAGTAAGATAGTATGATACACAGGAGGATGCTGCTGCCCACCCTTCAGTTTATAACCCTTAGTCGCCTCTTACGACACCCACGGGTATGTATGGGATGGTACTATTCTTTTCCGGCACCATACGGGTGACGAGCATGCAGTTAGTTAACTAATATGAATAGTGTTAATAATGTTAATAGTTAAATGAATTTGAAGAGTTAAATTGATTTACTTTAATTAATTTTGATTTTAAGATATTATTGTGAGATTGCACTTTAGTGGTGTAACTAAGATATAGGAAGATAATAACTAAGAAAAAACATTTTCTTTTAACAAACTTTGTTATAATAAGGTTTTGCATTTCGGGAAAAAAATAGTGAAAGATGTCAATTTCAGTGAATAAACCCGTTAGTATTATATTATAATAATCTAAGGATAAACCGTTGTAGGCAAGGATGATTAATTAGTAGCACTTACCTAAGAGTATATAAGCACTTACTGCTAAGGATAGAGCCATAAGCGTATCCATTTCTAGCAGGTACCGTGACCTCCATAATAAAATGTATGGATTTTTATCAAATCCTAAAATCGTAATATTTTTATATTACTCTCTGAGAAGCATGTGACTTGGGACAAACAAATGTTATTAACTCAGTTTATCTGTTGAAAATACATACCATTCAGGAAAAAATGGTGTTTAAAATAACGCATAAAATGGCTATTACGGATCATTTACGCGTTCGTAAAATATATATATTTTCTC
Organism: Athrips mouffetella; assembly: GCA_947532105.1. NCBI lineage: Eukaryota > Metazoa > Arthropoda > Insecta > Lepidoptera > Gelechiidae > Athrips > Athrips mouffetella. Next base: position 1,342,382 of record OX383965.1, read on the forward strand.
TTTCTCAAACAAAGTTTAGCTAAAACTTTAGATTTTTAAAGATTTCTTCATTTTTGTAAAATTTAACCGGGATTTTTGACCACGAGACGCTTTACACTTCACTAGCTCCTAAAACCTAAAGGTATATCCCACCAAAAACATTCTGTAAAAAACTAGCCAAGTCTCGATGGAGCTGCTTGTTTATCTCTAAAAATTAATGAAATCTAGACAAAGTTGTACCAAGTCTAAGGTTCCTTACTGCGATTTCTTTATTATTATAGTTAATGTTGTGTGACTTGGCCGTTGAACATTCTTTATACGTTAGTGGGTACAAGTCAATTTTGTTTACACGTAATGTTATATCTGTTATAACTACCTATGTTTGTTAAGCGAGATAAAAGCCCATACTGGTATTGGTAATTGGACGCTAGTGTCTCATTTTAGGCTGTTGTTGATCGTCAATGGGTGGCGGTTCTGGCAACAGATTAGTGCAATGGCGTCATGGAGCTGGTTGTGTACCCTTCAACGGCCAAGTCACACAACATTAACTATAATAATAAAGAAATCGCAGTAAGGAACCTTAGACTTGGTACGACTCTGTCTAGATTTCATTACTTTTTTTAGGGTTCCGTACCTCAAAAGAAAAAAACGGAACCCTTATAGGATCACTTTGTTGTCCATCTGTCTGCCTGTCTGTCTGTCTGTCAAGACCCTTTATCTCACGAATGGGTAAAGGTATCAGGTTGAAATTAATACCATATATTAGGATCCATGAACCACACAAGATCTGAAAATTTAAATTTTTTACAACGACGTAATCAAAAGATATGGCATTTTATGTCCTCATCTCCATACATTTATTCAAAAATGAAAAACCTACAGGGTACTTCCCGTTGACCTAAAATTATGAAATTTGGCAAGAAGCTAGGTCTCACAGTACAAATAATGGGAAAAGTCTGAAATCATTAAATATTTCAACTTTTCTCACAACTAATGGTAACCAATTGTGGTGAGCTCCCGTTTGAAGAACATTCATATAAGAGAGGGGTCAAGTTGGATGGTCGCGGAGGCGATTTTTGTTTTAGTTCTATTTTAAAAACGGGAACACTTACAAACTTGAAAATTGGTATGTTTATAGTGCATTAGCTATAAAATAACAACAAATAATAAAATTTGGTCAAGCGCGTGTCAGACTCAAAGAATCTAGCACATTAACTTACTGAAATTTCAACTAATACAATTATGATTATGTGGTGGTACGGAACCCTCAGTGCGCGAGTCCGACTCGCACTTGGCCGTTTTTTTTTTAAATGAACGGAACCCTAAAAAGAAGCGACAGTAAAAAAAACCCACGCACTCTTTTAAATATGTTTGATGTACAGGGTTAATGAAATAAACATGAGTCAATTTGAATTAGCCAATTAGAATACCATGGATTTTTCTCTTCTAATCTGATATTTTATAATAACCTTTCTTGTACAATTTTCGCTTGATAATAATTTTGAAATTATCTAACGGTAAACTTTCAATAAATATGGGTACCTTGTTTTATTATAGACTAGAATAGAATAGAATAGTTTTTATTGCTAGAACTGGTAATAAAATACAGATGGTATGTAGTAAGTATAGTTCAGAACAGCTCTTACCTTAGATCAGGCATGCAATCTCTTAAAAGATCTAATCGATTACACTATACAAATAAAATGACGACTTTAAATTTAGCTTAAGAAAAATTAACAAAAGCATAAGTAAATCAAAATTATATAACAACTAAATTAAAATTAAAATCATATGTCAATTTACAGATGTCGCAGAAAAGAAATCATTTAAATTATAAAATACATTGTCCGTTATCCATGTCTTCAATGTCAGTTTAAATTTATTGTCACCCAGGGATTTAATGCTTTCTGGTAATCTATTATAAATTCTGACCGCAGTCACTGTGGTACATTTATCAAATATCATACATCTGATAGAAGTAGGAATAACAAGACGGTGTTTATGTCTGACATTCCTAGAATGTATGTCAGAAACGCAGTTAAAAAAATTCTTGTGCTTATGTACTAGGCTACAAATTTCCATTATAAAGATACCAGTAACCGTTAAGAAACCCTTATCTCTAAAAATTTACCTGAGAGAATAATTGTTAGGTTTTCTAAATATAATACGTAGGCATCGTTTCTGCAGAAGGAAAGTTTTACATACGTCGACAGAGTTTCCCCAAAATATAATTCCGTATAAAAGAAGAGGGTAAACATTTCCATAATACGCACTAACCGCAACCTCAGTCGATGCAGCATCTACTAAGACGGACAGTGCATAGCATCGGCTACTAAGTTTGTTTAGCGTTTAGTTTGACTAGCGGTCCGCCCCGGCTTCGCACGGGTAGATATAGGTTCTTGTTGCGTCGGGGCTTACTAAAAAAGAGTACACTATAAAGCCAATTTGGATATTATTTTTAATTCAATGTTAAGGTCTTAAGTTAGACAAAGCTAGATTTCTCATCATCACATACACTCTTTGATGCTCCGCCTACCCCGTTAGGGATAAAAGCGTGATGATACACTCATTTACACATACAGGAACCATCAGCCAAATTTTACGTGTCTATTCTCTGTTGTACCGATAGATAAAACCATCACTTAGAGCGTCGTTTCTTAAATTTCAACTTTGATAATTATTACACTCATGATAACTTTTGAATGGCACGTCCGATTTGAATCATTCAAGAAGAAATTTACAGGTACTGATATAGCCTTGACAACGAAATCATTTATTTGGATAAGGATTAATACCAAGGTACAAATAATGTGGCCTATATAGTTTGTACCGGTGTTTTAACATGAAAAAGTAGTTATTGCGACATAACTGTAATAGTTAGACATAAGGTATCGCGGTTTTTTTTGTAGATATTGATGTCTTCTATAAGACTGTAGTACATCACTTTGCTCTATTGTCAATAGTTTCCGCAGCGTACGATGCTATTTGGTGTTTTTTTCACACCCTGGGTTACATTTTCGAAGTTTTCATACGGAACCCTAACTTTTTTGAAAATACTTTATAGCCTTTGTTCATCAGGGATAATGTAAGATTCTATTGGTGAAAGAATTTTTCAATTCAGTCCAGTAGTTTTGGAGCCTATTCGATGCAAAGAAACAAACAAACAATCAAATCTTTCCTCTTAATAATATTAGTGTAGAAGAGTACATTGACATTTATACGATTTACTAATATTGTGAACAAGGCTAACTGAAGCAAGTTCATACTTGTTTCTTGTGTTGACACTGTGTCTGTCAATATTTTTGTCAAAAATATTTATATTTCGTTTGACATACACTAAATTTTCATAAATGTATTGCGACACAAAAGTCAAAATGTTGATCTCTTTAAATTTACTTAGAGACTCTCTAGGCTTCATTTTGTAAATTGCACGAACAGCTTGCTTTTGTAGTATACAAATGCTGTTTGCATCTGCAGCATGACCCCATAACAACAGGCCTTATGACGTGAGACTATGGAAATAACTGAAGTAGACTAACCTTGCGATGTCTACATCCGTCAGAGCTCTTATTTTTTTCACTGCTTATGCAGCAGAACTGAGTCAGTTCGATAATTTATTAATAAGCGGTCCCCATTGTAGCTTGTTAACAAAATAATAGTTTAAGCCACGATTACACCTAGCTGAATTCAAAGACTAATTCGGCATACATTGCTCGTTGAAGTCAGGATATTGCAATTAACATTGCCAAGCCTCTCAGCAATGTATGCTGAATTAGTCTTTGAATTCAGCTGGATGTGATCTTGGCTTTAAGTTTAAGTCAAAGTATACTTTAGTCAACAACATAATCACTTTATTTCTGGGACCCAGTCAAACAAAAATCACTTCCGGCGGAATCACCTGATTGTCCTCAAAAGTGATGACTCCGTGCTTGACAAGCCGCGTTAACGCGTTGCTTCCCGCTACTATCTACGGAAGAGCCATGTAAGAGGCCTTGGGCAGCTCAGTAACACTGATACCAGAAATATCTGCTCAATTGTGCCTGAGGAAAATAGAAAAGTTAATGGAGGCACAGATTAATAAATAGGTAATCCTTCCTGAATGACTTTAAGACTGAATAACTTCCTAACCACTTTACAATATATAGAATTTATCTTAACAAAAAACATAGTAACAGATAAGGTATGAGAAATTATGTGGTCGAGATATAATTTTAATTTAATTTGTATAACTGAAGAAAAGAAAATTCTAAAATGAGTCTTATTTTATTTTAAAAAATCCTATTTGTAACCATTTTACCACTACATTAAACAAATTTATGAAGTTTTAGACAAAAAAATATTAAATGATGTGGTTGTTTTAAATTTTTGATATTTATGAAACAAAATAGAAAATAAAAATACTTTTCTCTCATTTCGTGAATTTCGGTGTCACGGTTGTTGATCGTAACAGCCAAGTTGCAAGGCACGCTTATGTGAACGTATTGACATGTAAATGAGGTCGAAATTAACATTGACTAGCTTGTAGCTGCTAATTTTAGGGGAGGTATAGCCTTAAGTAGGTAGATCTGTACTGCGTATGATTTAAGAAGAGACTTATCTCGGTATAATAATACCTAAAACATCCTTCGTCATACTAGTTAGCCCTAATAATACCATACTCGTTACAAGTACTGCAAAGAAAATTGTAGATAACAAAATAATAGTCTGACTAACAACATAATCACTTTATTAGCTGACCAATCATTATGTAAACATACTGGGATATTATAATGATTATTGCAACGTCACTCTGCTATGCTGTTCAATTACGAAAACTCACTACATTTTTCGATTCGATTCTTTTGTCTTTTTTTTCAGGGTTCCGCACCCAAAGGGTGAAAAACAGGACCCTATTAATATGCCTCTGATGCTACGAATCGTAGCTCTGATGCCTTTGATGTGTTTCTGTCTGTCAGGGCCCTGCCTGACAGACAGACACCGCGGTTCTGTATCTCATTAACTGTAATAGGTGAACATTTGAAATTTTCACAGAATACTATTTCTGTTGCTGCTCTCTTAGTAGCAATATTTAAACTCTATTACTATGCATGTATTTTTTATTCTGGGTCTTAGCGCGATTCTTGTATGCAAAGGACGAGGGGAAAATGCGACTTCCCCGTCGCCCTACCAGTGGAACACTCCAGTAGGACGACGGGGCATGCCCCGTAATTAGGCAAAATAAATAATTTACCTTACTCATCCCGACGTCTACCCGTCACCACGGCTGATACAACTCAGCCGAAACGTCGGGAATAGTAAGGTAATTTATTTTGTCTAATTACAAGTATCGCTCTCAGACCCGAAATAAAATAAACATGTATGTGAAGTGCGAAAATTCAAAACAAATCCTATGACTATGGCATAAGGTTCAAAGCTTTTCTACTGATGTTGGGTGTACAGTCAAGAGCACTGCAGTCTTTATACAGTTCTTAATGTGTTAAGGCTACAGTTGTATGATCAAGCTTTACGTCTTGCTTTATGTCTTTCTTTACAATTTTGTACACTTAAAAACAGGTCGAGCTTGATACTTTGAGTAATTTTTGAAAAAAAAAAAATCTACCATCTATCTGTTTTCTAATAAATATTTTCACCTGTTTGGACTGTCTATGTGTTTGCTTTTGTCTAGGGCTACGACACGCTTTAGCTCCGATGACTTGAAATAAAGGTGGTACGAGTACAAAATCCAATGTGTTAAACTTTACATGCTTTTGACTGTAGTTAATAAACATATTGCTTTGCATTAGGTACTTACACACTTATCCAAAGTGGTGTTTGAAAGCTCGTGAGACGTAAGTTAGGTACGTCCTTTACGTTTTAACATGTTGAATATCAAAGAGAAATTATACACGAGCTGCGTTTATCCACAAGAGCCTACTTATTTATTGTCAACTTCCTGTTTTAGTCTAGGAAACAAAGCGGATCGTTGTATGAAGACCCCCGCATTAAATCCTCAGTCGATGAAACTTTGCTGGGGTATTACACTCTATGAGACAAACCTGCTATAAAAATAAAATCGGTACTTTTAATTTTTCTATAAAAAAATTACAAAAAATGTATGAATTTTTTTTTGAAAATGTTTTTTTTTGGATATTTTTTATCATCCAGTAGGTATAATAAAATCTGCCTGAGAGAATTATGTTGGGGTCAACTGCTTCGTTGCCTACACTATTTCCCATGACTATAATCATAGGCCGAAGGTAAGTAGCCCTCAGAATAATAAGGGTTAAAGTATGATTTAAAAACATAATTCGTCACGAGTTAGGGATGTGAGCATGCTTTCAACTATCGCATATCGATAAGTTACACAACGAGACCGAAAAGTCAAAGCACCAAATTTTAAATTTAAATCAAATCTGTCACATGCAGCTATTAGAATTTATTTCTTTTTTTATTATTTATTTCATTCTTTCTTTTGTAATTATTTACATACTAGCTGGTGCCCGCGACTTCGTCTGCGCAGTTTTATAAATTGTGGCCTATGTGTCATTCTGATGTATTAGCTATAGGTATTATTGTATAGTTTCATTAAAATCCATTCAGTAGTCTTTACGTGAAAGAGTAACAAACATCCATCCATCCATGCTTACAAACTTTCGCGTTTATAATATTGGTAATAGGATATTCAAGATCTTGAAGGTACCAACTTTCTCACGTCATTTTATTGGTCCGAAATCTTTGAGGTCGATTTATTTCGCACTTGTCACCGTCGTAGCTCTCAGTGAAGTAAGATTTGAATTTGACAACGGTAAAACAGATACATTTTGTACCAAGAAGGTTTAAGTAGCAGCACTTTCTGCTAAGGGAGCCATAAGCGTATCAATTTTGTGCGAGGGACCGCCATAATAAAATGTATGAATTTTTATCTCTTTCAGAACTATATAAATTAAGACTAATAAATTTTATTGCTTCAGTTTTTAATATGTGTTGAAAACCAAACATAAAATGGATATTACGAATCATTTAAGTTACTTTTCTTACTATTAATAATCAACACACAGCTAAAAGGATATATTTTTAACTTTCCATGAAACATTAGATTTTTAAAGGTTTTTTATATTAATTAAAAAATGTAACCAAGTTTTTGGCCGACTAGTCATAGTCGACTAGGAGACATTTTACACCTCACTACCTCATACAGACTACTATATTAAGTTTATGACGGACTCAATTTTTACTCTGTAAGTACTAAGATTTTCTGATCTGTGAACAAGATAAATGAGACACAAGCTAATACAAAGCTAACAAAACAGAATAAGTGTTAATAAAAAAAAATGTTACAGTATTTTCTTAAACTAAACGAAGACCCGCAAAACTGGTTAAAACAGTTTGACTGCGGGAACCATCGCGCTTTTGCTAGGTCTGTGGCGGGAACAGTCTCGATAAAATCTTATTAATTAATAATTGATTAATTATTATTATTTAATTTAGGGATTTTTGTTTTGACACTCCTACTTTTCGTTTGGGTAAATAAAAATTCTGTATATAATGAAATTATTTAACTGAAACTACTTATTTTTATATCCCGTGTGGCAATGAATAGTGCCAACCCATACGAGTACATACCCGTGGGTGTAGAAAGAGGCGACTAAGGGTTATACCTGGAGGATGGGCAGCAGCATCCTCCTGTGTATCTTACATCTTACTTACTGCGGTCACCTACAACCGCGGTCCATGGTGCCAGCCGTAACGCTAACAAGTGAGGTGACTATGGTACTTCCCCTCTACATTTTTCCAGCAAAAGCTAGAATTCTGGAGGGAGCTCCCTGTCCTGTAGTGGACGTTTCATGGGATGTTATGATGATAATTTTTTTACTCTGGAATATCACAGAAAAAGCCGAACCATCAAGGCTTGGGGGCACGTAAAGGTCGTTTGAAGGACTTTATTACGATCGTTACTAAGTTTGAGCAGGCTTATTTAACTTCAATTGCGTGTTGAGTATAGTACTGAAGTCACGTTTTACGGATCAGCACTCACGCTCAACTAAGTCTATTGGCTTATTCACCACCACATAATCAATTGAATCAAGATCATCCACAATGGAACGGTTATTCGGTTGTCAATCTTAATAGTAAGATATACCTCGAGATATCTCTAAGAATATTTTATAGGTACAGTTATGTAAAAATTTGCACAATATCAATAGAAGCTCACAAGACTGACTTAAGAGAACATCTGTTGGTAGTAAGAATATTAACTCTTATCACATTTCATAAAGCAATCCAAAAATCTACAAGATATTTTTTGGAGCATTATTTAGTCCTTTAGACAGTTTTTAGACGATGATAGCTGTAACACTTAGCTGAAATATGATAAGGAAATAAAACCAAAGTTACTAAAGCGTTACAATGACAACAATGACAAGATATAATATTTAAATAAACAAAAGTTCTAAGTATGATGGCGTTCAACTGATAATTATATTCACAATACTTATTTCATAAATAATAAAAAAAATCCTTTCACGTGAAATTTTGTCGTTCCTATAGTCCAAATTAGTATGGGGTTTAAAATATATTTTGATTAATAACAAAATGCCTACCTTAAAGCAAAAAAGCTCGCTCTATTTAAATGTAAAAGTAGAAAATATGAGCCAAAAATATTACGTAGTTTGTTCGGTGCATATTTTGCTTTATTTTAGACAATATAAACGGGAAAATCAAATAATAACTCTACAAGCATTTCACATTTTTTTCTCATGTTTACGTTTTAAAACGTGTAATATATGACCGGGCAACAGCACAGCAATAAAATAAAATAAAAATGGCGACAAGAGTAAATTAAATTAACCACAACATCTATTAGAACAATCATTCTAGTAAATTTTTCTTTGTATAGACAAATTGCTCTTTTAGAAGATCTTTTGCTCTAAAGAGGCTCTTAAAATTGTTTATAAATAGCAATGTTTGTAAACATTTTTCTCTTATCACGCTCTCACTAAACAATGTGCATGGAAATGTTGGACTTTTGTGGATAGTTTTATTCAATAAAATAAAATAAAAAACCGGCAAAGTGCGAGTCGGACTCGCGCACTTCCGTACCACCACCACAGAATATATAATTGCCACCACATTACATTTATTAAATTAGCCGATTTGAGTTGATTGAATGAAAGGTAAATTGCGGTTTACGATTTATGACGTATTAAAAAAAAACCGGCCAAGTGCTAGTTGGACTAGCGACCTAAGGGTTCCGTACCTATCTACCATATGATATACTAAAAGCTTTTGCTCTTTGATTTTAAAAACTCCACGACCATCCAACTTGACCCGTCTTTTATAGAAAAGTTCTTGAAACGTGAGCTCACCTTAATTGGTTACTATTAGTTGTGAGAAAAATTGAAATATTTAATGATTTTAGACCCTTTAATTGTACTGTGAGACCTAGCTTCTTGCCAAATTTCATAATTTTAGATCAACAGGAAGTACCCTGTAGGTTTTGCTTTTTTGCATAAATGTATGGAGATGAGGACATAGCAAGAAGCTAGGTCTCACAGTACAAATAAAGGAAAAAGTCTAAAATCATTAAATATTTAAATTTTTCTCACAACTAATAGTAACAAGTAAAGGTGAGCTCCCGTTTCAAGAACTTTTCTATAAAAGAAGGGCCAAGTTGGATGGTAGCGGAGTTTTTAAAATCAAAGAGCAAAAGCTTTTAGTACATCATATTATGGTAGATAGGTACGGAACCCTTAGCCCGAGTCCGACTCGCAATTGGCCGGGTTTTTTTTTTACTTATATAGGTACGTTCTATTTCTACGAATAGGTTTCATTCGTGTACTCTATCACGTAACCACTTTTTTCTCCGACTGTACAAAACCTGCCTGGTTGCAAATTGGCAGACCAACGTTTTCTGGACATAGTAGGCTACTACGATCGCTACAAAGTTGCAAATTTCTTGTACTCGAAGACGTAGGATAACGTGCAGTGCCCTTAAAGTTTATTAGATTTTTAAAGATCTCTTGATTTTTGTAACTTTGACCGAGTTTTTTGACCGGCTTGTATTAGTCGACTAGGAGACGTTTTACCACACTACCTCATACAGACTATGTAGACAGACTCTACTTTACTCTGTGACTGAAACCACAGAATATTAAGGGTAATAGAAGGAGGATTAAAGAAATAATTCGTCAGGTAGTGAAGGCGTCGTTCTCGTTTGGAAGGGTTATTGCTGAATATTTCCTAGTGATCTATTACTTCTGTACTATACTTTAATCTTGGGTGATCTATGATGATGTGTCATTTTACTTTAGAACATGCTGACAGATGTCATCCCTCAGAGTAAAAAACTATAGAGTCCGTCATATACATATTCTGTATGAGCTTGTGAAGCGTGAAGCGTCTCACTGTCGCCCATTCTAGTCGGTCAAAAAACTCAGTTAAGTTTTACAAAAATCAAGATATCTTTAAAAATCGAATGTTTTAGTATAAACTTTGTTTGCGAAAGTGAAAATATATAGTTTTTAGGGTTCCGTACCTCAAAAGAAAAAAACGGAACCCTTATAGGATCACTTTGTTGTCCGTCTGTCTGTCTGTCTGTCTGTCTGTCAAGACCCTTTATCTCACGAACGGGTGAAGGGATCAGGTTGAAATTAGTACCATATATTAGGATCCATGAACCACACAAGATCTGAAAATTTCAATTTTTACAACGATGCAATCAAAAGATATGGCATTTTATGTCCTCATCTCCATACATTTATTCAAAAATGAAAAACCTACAGGGTACTTCCCGTTGACTTAAAATTATGAAATTTGGCAAGAAGCTAGGTCTCACAGTACAAATAATGGGAAAAGTCTGAAATCATTAAATATTACAACTTTTCTCACAACTAATGGTAACCAATTGTGGTGAGCTCCCGTTTCAAGAACATTCATATAAGAGAAAGGTCAAGTTGGATGGTCGTGAGGCGATTTTTGTTTTAGTTCTATTTAAAAAGGGGAACACTTACAAACTTGAAAATTGGTATGTTTATAGGCTATAAAATAACAACAAATAATAAAATTTGGTCAAGCGCGTGTCGGACTAAAAAAATCTAGCACATTAACTTACTGAAATTTCAACTAATAAAATTATGTTTATGTGGTGGTACGGAACCCTCAGTGCGCGAGTCCGACTCGCACTTGGCCGGTTTTTTACTTGTGAATTGATCATTAATACTAAGAACGGAAGCGTAAATAATCCGTAATAGCCATTTTATGCGTGATTTTTAACACCGTTTTTTTCCTGAATGGTAAGTGTTTTCACCAGAAAAACTGTGGTAGTAGCATTTATTAGTCCCATGTCACATATTTCTCAGAGAGAAAAATAAAAAATTTACGTTTTTAGGATTTGAAATTTTTTCCATACATTTTAGTATGGAGGGCCCTCGCAAGAAAGTGCTACGCTTATGGCTCCCTCCTTAGCAGTAAGAGCTGCTACTAAAACCTCCTCGTGTCATCCCATAGTAAAATAATTTATCACGGTTTCTATTCCGAGCGAAGCAAGGAGGTCCACTTTCATTAGATTACATCCTACTTTAAATTGCTGAATAATACCCCACTAGGCTCACAGTGAGCCGCTCACTCTGCGGCTGTCTCTGAGCGACGTATCGGTCGCTCACTCAATTCGTTCCGTCGGCGTAGTAAGCTGACCGAGCCGCCGACCGGGAGCATATTTCGCGGCGACTCAGCTGCTTACAGAATGAATCCGCAAGCGTCACGCCGCGCGTATCGCCGCAAACTGCGTACAGTAAGCGCTGAATGGACACTCCGTTTATAATATATAGGGAGGCGTACTGGAGGCAGTGAGCCGCTCACTGTGAGCCTAGTGGGGACATAGCCTTACTTGACTGTTTGAATAGTCTCTGGGTATGGGTGGGTAGGTAAATATATATTAGTTTCTAAGGGCGTTATTTAACTCTAGTGTTTTGGAAGTGGGTCAAGATACTCAAGATCCTTTCACGAATCGCGCGGGTAGTTATGTAAAGGAGTGATCACACCTAGCTGAATTCAAAGACTAATTCGGCATACATTGCTCGTTGAAGTAAGTATATTGCAATTAACATAACCAAGCCTACCAGCAATGTATGCCGAATTAGTCTTTGAATTCAGCTAGGTGTGATCACTCCTTAAAGGACACACAATAATCCCACAAACATGTGATTTCTTGAAAACAGAACCGTACCTACTAAATTTACCAATGGGACTTTAATAGCCCTGAGTGAGCTATGGGGGAGGTTAACACACAGGGAGTTCTTAAAAGCTTCCTACGTCGATTCTAATGGTTTAAAGCCTCAACAATGAAAAGTCGTAGATCAAATTCAAAGAATAGCACAATATTTTAAGCGAAAAACACACAATAAAATTATCACACTTGTAATACACTTGCGCAGCTTTAGTAGCTATAACTTAACGCACATCACAAAAATATAAAAAAAACTTAAGGTAATATCGCAAGTAAGTAAAATAATATACCTTGTAACGTTTGCAGTCGCAGAAATAATGACTGAAAAACGTTCGATGAAGGCTGATTCAAATAAAAATTTATATTTTTGGACTTTATGTCCTTTAGGTAAGAAAAGCATCGTAGAGTTCCCATAGCTGTAACTTGAAACCTCTACAGGACACATAACATTGACAAACACACTCCAACAAATAGAAAGTTGGTTGTCGGCAACCCCACCTCATTGCATGACAAAAATAAACAACTGTAACAAGGGGCATCTTAGTAAAAATATAGGGATGCCTGGATGCAACCTGTGCACGTTTCTTACAAAAACAGACATGAACGTTTTTGTGCCAAGTAGTACGTAATACATTTGATAGTAAGTACTAATCAAGATATATGAATTCAAAACAGCTGCCTCGCCTAATCCTAAAACCTAGGTCGCTATTTGGTATGCGATGACATAGGGTTGCCGACTGTCAGTTCTTTGACTGTAAACTCGCCTGTTTGCTAACTGCAAGTAAGATATACAACTAAGATAACACGAGATGCATTGCAACCAAGAATGTATCGCAAATGGAAACAGAAAGCCGGAAAGCGATAATAAACAAGGAGCAGCGAATGCAATAGCAAGTAAATTTGCTTCTGTTTTTGCTTCAGGCGTTTACGCTTTCATTTTGTGTTGAGAAACAGCTGCTAGTACTGCTATCTATACGATAATTAACGAAGCACGAGTACAGGAACAAAATAAGTATAAAAACATACCATAAAGCCTAAAAATACCAAAAAACCATAAAGCATAAAACTCGACTTCGTTACAGAAAACAGGGAGGCTGGAACGCAAATATGTTTTGTGGTGATCATAAAATTCAAGTTAATCAATTCCTAGTTCGTGGTTCATCCTGTTTCGTGTTACGCAGCCAGGTTTTTATTTTGCAGTATATTTTTATTGAGTTTTTTTTATTTCTTACATTTACAAAATACAATGTCTACAGGGATATCCCAATCACGACCATGCACATCAATAATGTTATATATTTGAAAATAATTTAATAATAAAAAAAAATAAAAAACCAGGCTGCAAAAAAAATCAGCAGATAAGCAACTCAACATCATGACATCCCATGAAACGTCCACTACAGGACAGGGAACTCCCTCCAAAATTCCAGCTTTTGCTGAAACAGTGTGGAGGGGAAGTACCATATTCACCACGCTTCTTAGCGTTACGGTTGGCACCATGGACCGCGGTGGTTGGTGACCGCAGAATGTAAGATGATACGATACACAGAATGATGCTGCAGCTCTTCCTCTGGTTCATTGACCCTAAGTCGCCTCTTACGACACCCAAGGGTAGAGATGGGTCGGTACTATTTGGCCGCTCGGGGCCATGGATAAGCAACTACTAAAACCTAAAAAACTCAACTTTGATGTATCGGACAAAATTATTAAATTAATTGATTTGGGTATTATTCAACTTAGGGTACAGTGCAAGTTGGAACAAAAACGGTCCGGAAATTCATTAAAATCGGCTCAGTAAAACTAAAAGTCCACGTTTATTTCAGAAACTTAAATCAGATTGCAATTATTAGTAGAATTAGGTATTAATTAACTTAGGGTACAGCGTAAGTTTTATCAAAATCGGTTCAGCAATTCATTAAATCGGTTCAGTAACTACAAAAGGCAAAGAAATAATTGAATAAATGTATTTGAACCAAAAAAAATGGTTTGAAAGTAGTTTAAATTACAACTGAAATTTAACAAATCAAACAAAAATGTAGATTAAAAAAGTAAACCGACTTAAATGGAAAAAATACAAGTTTTGGAGGTATGGTTTAATTCTTTAAATTACTTTTTTCTTATGACGAATTTTTACTTGGAAAACGTTGTTCAGTTTCGTGGTATGAATGCAGAGTTTTAGATTTTATGTCTTTTTTAGACCCTGTATAGAAGCTGATACTACCGGCTCGAATTACCTTCAGCTATACAGGGTGTTAGGGACAGCCTTTCGAATACTGAAGGGGCATGATCAGTCAACGACATTGAACTACTTTCAGGGAACAAAACTTTCAGGAAACGAGAAAAAAATCCGCGTCTCCATACAAAATTGTAAACTTGATCAGGTAGTTTGTATGGAGAAGCCGATTTCTTTTTCGTTTCCTGATAGTTTTGTTCAATGAAAGTTGTTCAGTGTCGTTGGCTGATCATGCCCCTTCAGTATTCGGAAGGCTGTCCCTAACAACCAGGGGGGTGATCGTGGTAATTTCAACGACATTACCAAAACAAAAACGTTTGCCTCAAAAGTTATGATAACTCTTGACTAAGTGTTTTAGGCAAACGTTTTTGTTTTGGTAATATCGTTGAAATTACCACGATCACCCCCCTGTATTACAAAAATAGATCACTCCCTTTTCCTTTTCGGGCCACCCATCGGTTTTATTTATTTTATTTATTTATTTATGATCACCAACAGATTACACATTAAACAAAGAGATAGAAGATACAGTTAAACTAGGTTTATAGCTAAACGGTAAACCAATTAGAGGTGATTACAGCTTTCTTAAAATGACGGCAAATAAATAATATTGAACATTAAACTCAATATAAATAAAATTTACAAGAACATTTATTTTTATGTAGGTACTTGACTTAACTTTTCAAATATAAAAGTTAAGTCAAGTACCTACATAAAAATAAATAACAATAATAAATAAGCGCTATGAGTAAAAAGATTTTATCAGGTAAGAATTAGTTTGTAGATAAAATTTTTAAATGTACAATAATTATAAAAATACATATAAAATCACCAGCAATTTTTTTTTATTGTAACCAGTGAGCTTGTAGGCCACCTGATGGAAAGTGTTCCCCACCGCCCATAGCGCCCACTATCTTATTAGTAGCATAATTAACACTAACAAGAAAGCAAAGCGCGTTGCCAACCCTGAAAACTAAGATGGTGTGTCTCATGTGCCAGTAATTTACCTGGACCCTCAAACCGAAACACAGCACTGCAAACACTGCTGCTTTACGGCAGAAAAAAGCAAGGGGTAGTACTTACCCAGACGGACTTTGCACAAAAGCCCTACCACCCTATAAATCAAAGTCCCTCAACTTTCGTAATTGGAAAGATAGATCAATCTCGTTTGACTGAGTAGTAAAAACGGTGAAGCTGGGAACTGACCGAGTGAAAACAGAGCTTCATACTATACTGACCACCCAATAAAAAAACCGGTCAAGTGCGAGTCGGACTCGCGCGCCGAGGGTTTCGATATACCTTTAGTATTTTTGGAAGCAATAAAGTCAATTTTTAGGACCGCAAAACGAAATTTTTTTGTAAAGGTTTTTTGCAGATTTCTAAAAAACCGTGCAAACACAGAAAGATCTTTTTATTTTTGCTGTAATATTTTCATAAACTTTTATCAACTGTAATTAATTCAGATTTTTCCATTCACGAACTTCGGAGATAAGGGGGAAAAACGGTATTTTTTTTGTAATTTTTCATCATAACTTAAAAACTAAGAATCGCAAAAATATATAAAAATATATTTTAGAATGTAAAAGTAAAGTAAGACAATTTAAAATATAGCCCCTCCTATTTGGACCCCCTTTACGTTAATAATCATAATTTTTTTTTATTCTTTCATATACAATTATGTTGGGCAACGATTTTCCAAAACTATTCCTAATTTCAAGTCGATAACATTGGTAGAGGAGCCGAGAAGGATGTTTCACGTGATAATCAGAGCGACTAAGAGATGTCTCAGTAGATGGGGCTTTATGAGAGGATCACGAAAAACTATATAAGAAGTTCCAGATCGGAGCCCGGTGTTCAGGAGGTCATTGTCTGGAAATGAAAAGGAACAAAAAAACCTGATCTTCAGCAAAAACAATTCTCATGCCAAAAGATGGGGGCTGATGAGTAGTGATATAAAAACTTTAACCAAACACTGGTTTGCCAAAAATATGAAGACTGTTGGCAAACCAGACCATTAAATTGTTTTCTATTGAGTACCTGATAAAATTTAACGCGATAATCAAGGCGATAAGAAGCTGTCTCAATAGAAGATGCTTTATGAGAGGATCACGAAAAACTATGTAAGAAGTTCTAGACCGGAGCCTGGTGTTCAGGAGGCCATTGTCTTGAAATGAAAAGTATTTTTTTTACGTGATATTTAAGGCAAACAAAAGTGATTGCTTGTAATAGAGAATCTAATACTGATAACAAATACAAAAAAAAACAGACAAAAATCTGAAGACTTTTGGCAAACCATACCAAAAAAAACCGGCCAAGTGCGAGTCGAACTCGCGCACCGAGGGTTCCGTACAACCACATAATCATAATTGTATTAGTTGAAATTTCAGTAAGTTAATGTGCTAGATTTTTTGAGTCCGACACGCGCTTGACCAATTTTTATTATTTGTTGTTATTTTATAGCTTATGCACTATCATCATATCAGCCGAAAGACGTCTACTGCTGGACATAGGCCTCCCCTAAAGAACTCCATGACGACCGGTCCTGCGCTGCTCGCATCCAGCGGCTTCCCGCGACCTTGACCAGATCGTCGGTCCACCTTGTGGGGGGCCTGCCAACGCTTCGTCTTCCGGTACGTGGTCGCCACTCTAGAACCCTCACGCCCCATCGGCCATCGGTTCTTCTTGCGATGTGCCCTGCCCACTGCCACTTCAGTTTAGCGATTCTCAGGGCTATGTCAGTTACTTTAGTTCTTCTGCGGATCTCCTCATTTCTGATTCGATCACGCAGAGAGACTCCGACCATAGCCCTTTCCATAGCCCTTTGGGTGACTTTGAGCTTTCTGATATGCACTATAAACATACCAATTTTGAAGTTTGTAAGTGTTCCCGTTTTTAAAACAGAACTAAAACAAAAATCGCCTCCGCGACCATCCAACTTGACCCCTCTCTTATATGAATGTTCTTGAAACTTAAGCTCACCACAATTGGTTACTATTTATTGTGAGAAAAGTTGTAATATTTAATGATATCAGACTTTTCCCATTATTTGTACTGTGAGATCTAGCTTCTTGCCAAATTTCATAATTTTAGGTCAACGGGAAGTACCCTGTAGGTTTTGCTTTTTTGCATAAATGTATGGAGATGAGGACATAAAATGCCATATCTTTTGATTGCGTCGTTGTAAAAATTTTAATTTTCAGATCTTTCGTGGTTTATGGTATTAATATATGGTATTAATTTCAACCCGATACGTTTACCCGTTCGTGAGATAAAGGGTCTTGACAGACAGACAGACAGACGGACAACAAAGTGATCCTATAAGGGTTCCGTCTTAAGGGTTCCGTACCTCAAAAAAAAAACGGAACCCTTATAGGATCACTTTGTTGTCCGTCTGTCTGTCTGTCGGTCTGTCAAGACCCTTTATCTCACGAACGGGTAAAGGTATCAGGTTGAAATTAATACCATATATTAGGATCCATGAACCACACAAGATCTAAAAATTTCAATCTTTTACAACGACGCAATCAAAAGATATGGCATTTTATGTCCTCATCTCCATACATTTATTCAAAAATGAAAAACCTACAGGGTACTTCCCGTTGACCTAAAATTATGAAATTTGGCAAGAAGCTAGGTCTCACAGTACAAATAAAGGGAAAAGTCTAAAATCATTAAATATTACAACTTTTCTCACAACTAATGGTAACCAATTGTGGTGAGCTCCCGTTTCAAGAACATTCATATAAGAGAGGGGTCAAGTTGGATGGTTGCTGAAGCGATTTTTGTTTTAGTTCTATTTAAAAACGGGAACACTTACAAACTTGAAAATTGGTACGTTTATAGGGCATAGGCTATAAAATAACAAGAAATAATAAAATTTGGTCAAGCGCGTGTCGGACTCAAAAAATCTAGCACATTAACTTACTGAAATTTCAACTAATACAATTATGCTTTTGTGGTGGTACGGAACCCTCAGTGCTCGAGTCCGACTCGCACTTGGCCGGTTTTTTTTCTTTTGAGGTACGGAACCCTAATAAAAATATCCGTATTCAGATTTTCAGGCTTGTCTGGAATGACTTTAGCCCCCCGGTTTTCTTGTCTGGTCAAGGTTTTTATATCACTACTCATCAGTCCCCATCTTTTAATATGACAATTGTTTTTGCTGAGGATCAGGTTTTTTTCTTCCTTGTTATTTCCAGACAATGGCCTCCTGAACACCAGGCTCCGGTCTAGAACTTCTTACATAGTTTTTCGTGATCCTCTCATAAAGCATCTTCTATTGAGATATCTCTTTTTACCTGACTACGGCAAAGCAAAAGGAGGGTTATGATTTTGACAGGCTATGTATGTATGTATGTTCATCTGTTCCATCATAACTTCTAAACTACTTCTCATATTTTGACAAATGAGGTGTCGTTAGAAGCGTCTTAATTATCCGCTGGTTACAGGATACAAGAAATTTCGTTTAATTGTATGTGGCGCCCTCTAGAGCAGATTAAGTCAAGGACTAATAAAAAAAAAAATTTACCGTACCGTGTTGGCTATCAAATGAAAGGGCTTAACGAGCACATTTCAAAAATATATATGTTGTTAGCTTTTTTATGTATTTACAACCCCAAAATAATTGAAATAAAAAATCAGTTCAAAAACTAGAACCCGACTACTGGCAAATCTTGCTCTAAAAAGTATGTAACAAGAAAATATTGTCATCGGAAATTGTTATGTACAAACTATGGTATTAAATAAATATTCATAGCGATGTTCAGATAATAGCCGTGGTCATGTTATGCCACCTATCCGAAAAAAGCGATCATAAACTTCAGGGCAAAGAGGCATAACAATATGACCACGGCTATTATCTGAACATCGCTATGAATATTTATTTAATACCATGGTTTGTACATAATAATTTCCTATGACAATATTTTCTTGTTACATACTTTTTAGAGCAAGATTTGCCAGTAGTCGGGTTCTAGTTTTTGAACTGATTTTTCGCCTTGATAATCGCGTTAAATTTTATCAGGTACTCAATAGAAAACAATTTAATGGTCTGGTTTGCCAACAGTCTTCAGATTTTTGGCAAACCAGTGTCTGGTCAAAGTTTTTATATCACTACTCATCAGCCCCCATCTTTTGGCATGACAATTGTTTTTGCTGAAGATCAGGTTTTTTTCTCTCCTTTTCATTTCCAGACAATGGCTTCCTGAACACCGGGCTCCGGTCTGGAACTTCTTATATAGTTTTTCGTGATCCTCTCATAAAGCCCCATCTACTGAGATGTCTCTTAGTCGCCCTGATTATCACGAGAAAAATCCTTCTCGGCTCCTCTACCACATGAGTGGTTGCTGAGATATTCAGGTGTGACAGACAGACAAAGTCGCACCATAAGGGTTAGTTTTTTACCATTTTGGTATCGGAACCCTAAAAAACAGATAGCAATGTTTGGTGACCGACTGCACAATCTTCAATGGTAGATTCTAATCATGCATTTGAACAATTTTTCCCAAGGAACATAGGTCGAAATACGAAAAAAAATTTCGATCTGCCATACAAAATGTGCTTTCAAATTATGCAGTTCGTATGGGAAGCCGAATTTTTTTTTAATTTTTCGACCTATGTTCCTTGGGAAAAGTTCCGAAGAATCTACCGTTTAAGTTTGTGCAGTCGGTTTTCCTTTTTCCCTACAATGTTGCTATTTTATTCTGAAAATGAAGCTTTGAGCATAAATTTTCTGAGGACGTTTCGTCGGCACTGCAATCTTTCTTTTGAGAAAGGCAATAAATACATTTCACCACCGAGCATTTAACATGTAGAGAAATATGGGCTAAAAATTGATACACGAGCGCTCACAAAAAACACTACCCGCTCACTTGTACCTGTACCGTATGTATTTATAATCTTCTTGTGGTGTGGAAAATAAACATATTTGATTTATTGATTGATTGTTTCACCATTATGATGATTGCTTGTTCTTCCTAATCACGAAGTTTTTAGAGAAACGGACTGAAGATTGATGACCGTCTGGGGTATAAAGACCATTTTTGGTGTTTCGGAAGACACGTTTAGCCGTTGCTCTCACTTAGAATTATAAATAGTAATTGTGCCATGTAAGAGGCCATTTGAAGAAAATAATAAAGGGTTTTTCAGGCATAGAGTGGGCTAATATATAGAGTTTTCAGGGTTTCCACTGACGTAACAGGGCCTCTGTGTGAGACATACGATAATTACTTGATAAATTACTTATCTGTTATATACGAGTAATTTGTCGTTATAAACTGCTATTTATCCAAGGAAAAATAAACAACAAGTCAATGTTACAAAATTCCGTCCGCTCACAGCTAGTTTGAGAAAATATACACGAACAATTTTTTGTAAAAGAAAAAAGAAATGATATGAAAATAGTGAAAGTGTCGCAGAATAGTAAATTGTATCACAAGGCTGTAAAATAATATTTTTAAGGCGAGGGCGCTATTTTGAATCCATAGCGAAATAAAGGATTCTTGAGTAGAATCCCGAGCATGGCGAGGGATTTTAAAGTAGAATCCTGAACGTAGCGAGGGATTGAATAGGTCGCCCAAGGTAAAAATATTTTTGCAGCCGCGTAATACACTGTACTTTTCATCTCCCTCTATGAGAAAAAAATAAGAGACACTCACTCGTCATTAATTATAAATATAAAATACCATTATGAAACAATACTAAAAATCATATTAAGTATTATTTGTAACAACTGAAAGAACAATCTTACCACAGAGGATGCCAAAGACCGGGTAAAGTGGAGAAAATCAAGCTGGAAAGCGGACCCTAGCATTAGGCTGGGATAACCAGGCCAGTATAATTTTTCGACCTCTATGGTTGACCTAAAATATTGTATGGTCCCTATGGTCACAGTAAATAGATGGGCTTACATCTATTTACTGTGCTATTTGGACCTAAATTAAAATTCTAATTTTAAATCCCATTTTTACCCGCTACGAAATTCTCTTGCTGACAACAGCTATTTTGTATTTATTGACGAACCAGTCAGCGGTTTTAGAACATATAGGATGAAAAATCGTATAAACCGCTGCCGCCGCACCTCGCCGGCTAAATTTTAAAACGGCGTCGGTAGATTGTAAATAGGTGTATACATAATACTAGTGATGCATCTTAGGTACGTTAGCCATGGTCTAATAAAACATTATTAACCGGTTTGGATACGATCTTACGACCCCACACCGAAACGAATTTCGTGACGTTTTGTTGAATGCCTAGGCATTTTGTAAAAAACCTAAGCATTTTTAAAAGCGGCGAATCATACAATTTTATAAGCCTGCTAGATGCAGGGTGTAAGGGACGGTATACCAAAAACTGAACGGGCGTTCTCAGTCAATGAAACTGAACAACTTTCCCAAAGACACATTATTTGGAAATGAAAAAAAAATTGACCTCTCCATACAAACTATTTGATCAGAGTGAACAATTGGAACGTCACTTACCTACTCCCCATTATTATGAAGAACAACAACGTATGAAATTACAATTCACAAAAAACAGTTAAAAATACACAGGTCGAAGTATTTGAGGTACTGTAAACAAGGCTAAAGTACAAAGTGTAATGTATCAAACTTGATGTGCTGTTTACTGTACCAGCTATGGGATTTTTTTATTTCAGTATGTGGTTATGCTCTTAATTGTACAGTTAACGACTGCTCAAGCTTGACACTTGCAGTGCGACTCTAGCCCTTACGTCCATTGAAATAAGAACGGTACAATATCCAATGTGTCAATTTTGATGTGCTCTTGACTGTGCTTGCTATTGAGTTATTTTTTACTTCTTCTCACTGAACTACGTAAAGTTTGAAATTGAGGAATAATATTGGAGCATTAATTAAAGGCAATTTGTATCTATTTATAACAACCCTAAGCGTTAATTGAGACTCGCATAGAATCCAGTTAACGGGTTAATTTGTTAAATCAACTCAATTTATTAAATTACTTTTGTTCAAAGAAAAGTGTTACTCAGTATTTATTCAAAAGGTACGAATTCTAAAACAGGTGGTTGGTTATGGAGGAGGCAATATTGGGTCAGACGGTAAGCCAATATCGGTATTGCAGTTTTTAAGCCCCTGAGATGACTTCTCAACCGTTATCTAAGATGATGTCTCATACCAATGCTCGTAGTTTTGGATCAGCTTAAATTCTTAAATCTTCATGCTCGATGGTTCCAGCTGACCCACAGTGTACCCATAGCGGTTTATCGTCTCAAGCAAGATATTAGTAGGCCTGCTCGTAGATTTAGCTTAGGTAAGCCAGTAAGCCTTACCCATCTCGGTCGTAATTCTGCACTAGTAGGACAAAGATTGTAGGTCCACACGCCCCCTCGTCGGTGGAAGCACATTGACCTTGAGCGGATCTCTCTCTGGTTTGTAGCGCAGCGCTGGTTTAGCTTATAGTAAGGGTGATGAAGGACAAATTTCTATATGATTTGCTCATATCTGCCTCTTTGACTGATGATAAGGAGCATCCTCTAAAAGATACAAAAAATATTGGCGGACATCCACACCCCTGCGTTTTTGAGGAATTAAGTTTTAACTATTTTGAAATTTGACAAGGAAACGTACACCTGGCAGACTATGACTATCTGATTAAATACAATGTATAAAACCCCAGAAAAATGGTCTGCCACCATAATAGCCCTGCGTCGTAAAGTTACAGCGCTTCAAAATGCAAAAATTCATTACTTCGGCCCGTGATAATGCAGAGCCCTGCATGTCTGCCTCTTCGATTTTCTACATCTTCAGAAGTATTTAAACCAGGAGCCACAAAAACAGACAAAAAAAAACATAATTTAGTATCTTATTTTCATTTTTTAGGGTTCCGTACCTCAAAAGAAAAAAACGGAAACCTTATAGGATCACTTTGTTGTCCGTCTGTCTGTCTGTCTGTGTGTCTGTCTGTCTGTCAAGACCCTTTATCTCACGAACGGGTTGTGGTATCAGGTTGAAATTATTACCATATATTAGGATCCATGAACCACACAAGATCTGAAAATTTAAATTTTTCACAACGACGCTATCAAAAGATATGGCATTTTATGTCCTCATCTCCATACATTTATTCAAAAATGCAAAACCTACAGGGTACTTCCCATTGACCTAAAATTATGAAATTTGGCAAGAAGCTAGGTCTCACAGTACTACGAGTAATAATGAGAAAAGTCTGAAATCATTAAATATTACAACTTTTCTCACAACTAATGGTAACCAATTGTGGTGAGCTCCCGTTTCAATAACATTCATATAAGAGAGGGGTCAAGTTGGATGGTCGCTGAGGCGATTTTTGTTTTAGTTCTATTTAAAAACGGGAACACTTACAAACTTGAAAATTGGTATGTTTAATGTTTATAGTGCATAAGCTATAAAATAACAACAAATAATAAAATATGGCCAAGCGCGTGTCGGACTCAAAAAATCTGGCACATTAACTTACTGAAACTTCAACTAATACAATTATGATTATGTGGTGGTACGGAACCCTCGGTGCGCGAGTCCGACTCGCACTTGGCCGTTTCTTTTTTTGCTTTAACTCAAAAACGCAGCGACGCACAGAAAAACTTGTAAGGACCAAATCGATTCATATTGAGCTGATCTATCATCCCTATTAATATGAATCATGAGCAAATCATATACCCAAATTGCAGCCAGCACCCTAACTATTATACTGGTTTTGTTTCTACGTGCTTTCTGTCATGCATTTACACCTGCGAATCTTTTCTTTTTAGATTACCTATGCCTCATCATTCCACTGGTATCACTAGACCAATTTATTGCAATTCGTCTCTTATATTATTACTAAAAACCTGTGTCTGTTATTCTTAACTATAATGGTGAAAGAGTCGATGAAGTAGACTTACCTTTCTGGATATAACGCTAGACAAACACTTTAACTGGAAGGAACAAGTAGATGTATTCTGCAATAAGTTTAAACGCTTTGATTTTGCCCTTAAAGACCAAGACAAACTGTTTTGTTTGAAGCGGCAGACTGCTTATCATGGATATGTGTCTTCAGTTCGAAGTTACGGCTTGATGCGTTGGGGAAATTCTATAGATATAAACAGATCTTTTATATTCCAAAAAAATATGTACGCGTTTAGTGCAATGCTTGGTTTGACTGAGAAAAATGGCCTCGACAGACAGACAGACGGACAACAAAGTGATCCTATAGGGGCTCCGTTTTGTTCTTTTCAGGTACGGAACCCTAAAAAGTGACAGCAATAGATTTAAAGGAGCATTAATTCTAAACGCGCATTGTGCAACTGGCAGTTATATATTTCTATAATAATTCCATCATCAAATACAACTGCATGTAACATGAACACAAATAATTATAATATTGAAAGTTCTAACTCTATGGCCGTGATTGTGACGTCATCAGGGAAGATACGATCAAACAGAGTGGCGGAACAAATATCCGATTTCAACAAAAGATAGCATCGGACATCGTTTACGTAAGTTATGGTAGCTAAATACGTCAAATACAAAGGTATTCGGAGAAACAATTCATTGTGAAACAAGGCCCTGACACTTTCTCTATAAATGACCAAAATCCAATGTTTTGACTCATCATTATCATAATTTATCCTGTGGGTTGCAAGTTCGATGACCGACCTCACAAACCCTGGTATCAGAGTTGTTCAACCGCCAAAGGCCTCTAACATGTCTCATTAACGACTACATCATTAGATAGTAGTCGGGACCAACGGCTTAACGTGCCTTCCAAAGCACGGAATCATCTAACAATCAAGTGATTCATCCTCGGACAATCAAGTGATTCATTCTGCAACGTCCTAACAAAACTAGGGAGGTCACACAAAGGTATTTTGGTTATGACTGGGATCCCACCGGGAATCGAACCCAGAACCTCCGGATCGAGAGCCGAGCGCTCTAACCACTATACCACGGAGGGAGTTATTTTAACCCAATCGCCGTATTTACCCCCATTGAATTAAATATGATAAATTGATAACAGATTAAATAATAGTGACAATAGTGAGTAGGTAGAGAAAATTTCATTTTGTGACAGACACGCTAACCCGTAAGGGTAATTCGTCCTTAATGACCTTGACACTGAGTCTTAGTAACTACTTTTTACAACAAATATGGAAGTTATCTTAACCGAAAAAAAAAACCGGCCAAGTGCGAGTCGGACTCGCGCCCTAAGGGTTCCGTACCTATCTACCATATCATCACTACATATTATAAAAGAAAGTCCCCGAAACGTTTTTCTGTCGTCATCCATCCATTATGTCTGTCTGTGATCGCTAAACTCAGGAAGTACTATATCGATTTCGATCCGGTTTTCAATATTAGATAGATAAATTAAAAAGAAAGGTTTAAAGTTATAATTTATAAATATTGAGTGCAAATTAACTGAACTCTGAAGATGTTTGTCGATTGAGTCGGAAAAAAACGTGCCTCTAGAGAGCTTTCTGGGCGTGCGCTGCGTAATGGTTTCATTTATATGAAAGTTATGTATGAAAGAATTGTTGCTCTCTAAGAGTTCTAAAGAAAAGTCCGCGATAGTACTTGTCTATCTTTTAAGGAAAACCTACAGTAACCAACTCTTTATAGCAAAAAAGTAGATTTTAAAAATAAGGTAATTTAGAACGTATTTTTGCCCTCAAGGTATGGATCCTTAACTAATTTAAAAGATTAGTAATAATAATCAATGAACAAAGATCAAAATTGTCCTTAACACCATGTTATTTAAATGAATATATTGGAAGATATTACAATATTAAAATCACTCTAATTAGTGTCCTAGAATGAGCTTCAAACTCGATGCGTATTTCCGTTCAAAGCCGAACGTAGGGGAACGGGGCCTACACAGAGGGCACACGTCGTTGCGACTGATCGTCCGAAGCCTGATTTTTAAAATTTTAGGTATATTCTTTCGTGTTTGTCGTCCTGAGCTACAACGAAATATTATAAGTAGAATGTTTTATAAATTGTGTAGCAAGTTGAAGGCTACGTCATATATTGCAATAAAAGACACCACCTCTACCCGAAGATTGACTATATGAATATTGGATGACTATATGAATGACAAAGAGGTATGGTGCTCTGATATTCCAGCGAAACACAAGAAACACAATGTAAAAAGCCGACTCTTAAAGTAGGCCGTGCTGCAGTGGTTTCTTGCCGTTTCTTTTACGCTGCCATAGCACGATCCGAAACGGCGTAGACTCGCTCTATTTGCATTGTATTCTGCATGACATTCAATAAGTATTCTGTAAAGAATCTATATTGAATAAAATTATCTGAATCTGAATCTGATTAGTATCTATGCGAAGCCGGGGCGGGCCGCTAGTGATATACTAAAAGCTTTTGCTCTTTGATTTTAAATACTCCGCCACCATCTAAATTGACCCCTCTTTTATAAAAAAGTTCTTGAAACGGGAGCTCACCTTAATTGGTTTACTATTAGTTGTTAGAAAAAATTTAAATATTTAATGATTTTTTGACTTTTTCCTTTATTTGTACTGTGAGACCTAGCTTCTTACCAAGTTTCATAATTTTAGGTCAACGGGAAGTACCCTGTAGGTTTTGCTTTTTTGCATAAATGTATGGAGATGAGGACATAAATAGCCATATCTTTTGATTGCGTCGTTGTAAAAAATTGAACTTTTCAGATCTTGTGTGGTTCATAGACCCTAATATATGTTATTAATTTCAACCTGATACTCGTACCGGGTAAAGACCCGTTCGTGAGATAAAGGGTCTTGACAGACAGACAGACAGACGGACAACAAAGTGATCCTTTAAGGGATCCGTTTTTTTTCTTTTGAGATACGGAACCCTAAAAATATGGTTACAAACAAGATATGAGAAGCGATGTAGTCGAGATAGAATTTCAATTTAATTTGTATAATGAAGATAAAAATTTCTAAAATCACCCTTATTTTGTCCATTTATCTCACATGCAACCATTTTGCTGCTACATTTTTCATCAAAAATGTATGAAAATTAACAATTTTTTTTACAAAACAATATTTATTAATGTGGTAGTTTAACAATTTTTGATATTTCTGAACATTGAATTGGTGGTTGTCATATGAAAGGGCTCTACTTGTACATACATTCTAAAATATATTTTTGTTTTTTTTAACAACTCTTAGTTTTTAAGTTACTGAACTGCAGTGGACTTACTTGCACATGAAAGAATTAAGCGGGCTCTTTGGGCCTCCTTTACATTAATATTCATATTTTCATTTAATTCTTTCATGTGCAAGTAAGTTGGGCAAACATATTTTAAAACTATTCCAAACAATTCGATAGCATTAGTGGTTTTTGAGATATACAGGTGTGACAGACAGATAAAGTCGCAGCATAAGGGTTCCTTTTTTTACCATTTCGGTATCGGAACCCTAAAAAAAGAACTGACGAGCCGTGTGTATATTACACGAACAAAGATTTTGGAAACTACGCCAGAAGCGCAGCGTTTTTCTTACGTCAATGTACACGAACCATTTCAGGCTAATTTTGACGCCTCAATAATTCAGAATCTATCTACATGAAATTTACTTTCTCACTTGTTACCTACATTAAAAAAAACGGCCAAGTGCGAGTCGGACTTGCGCAACGAGGGTTCCGTACCACCACATAATCATTATTGTATTAGTTGAAATTTCAGTAAGTTAATGTGCTAGATTTTTTGAGTCCGACACGCGCTTGACCAAATTTTATTATTTGTTGTTATTTTATAGCTTATGCACTATATACATACCAATTTTCAAGTTTGTAAGTGTTCCAGTTTTTAAAATAGAACTAAAACAAAAATCGGCTCAATGACCATTCAGCTTGACCCCTCTCTTATATGAATGTTCTTTAAACGGGAGCTCACCACAATTGGTTACCATTAGTTGTGAGAAAAGTTGTAATATTTAATTATTTCAGACTTTTCCCATCATTTGTACTGTGAGACCTAGCTTCTTGCCAAATTTCATAATTTTAGGTCAACGGGAAGTACCCTGTAGGTCTTGCTTTTTTGCATAAATGTATGGAGATGAGGACATAAAATGCTATATTTTTTTATTGCGACGTTGTAAAAAACTGAAAATTTCAGATCTTGTGTGGTTCATGAATCCTACGAGTAATATATGGTATTAATTTCAACCTGATACCTTTACCCGTTCGTGAGATAAAGGGTCTTGACAGACAGACAGACAGACAGACGGACAACAAAGTGATCCTATAAGGGTTCCGTTTTTTTCTTTTGAGGTACGGAACCCTAAAAAGAACTGACGAGCCGTGTGTATATTACACGAACAAAGATTTTGGAAACTACGCCAGAAGCGCAGCGTTTTTCTTACGTCAATGTACACGAACCATTTCAGGCTAATTTTGACGCCTCAATAATTCAGAATCTATCTAACCCAGATACATGAAATTTACTTTCTCACTTGTTACCTACATTAAAAAAACTATCTCCTTAAATTTCTATGGTTTTGCTCCCAAAGCCCAGTGATTCTACTCTGGATTCTACTAATGACATTACATGGGAATGTATGGAGTCAAAAAAACATTTTCGAGCAAAAAAATTTTTCAGAGAAGTTTCTTGTTTTCATGAGTATGAGCGAAACCAATGAATAGTCACGTTGTGTAAATAATATTATTTTCGTTTTGGCATTTTCTGTTTATTTTCTTTATATTTATAACCAAGCCATTGTTCAATGAAAAACATCCTTCATGTGATTAAAACATTGATGAAAATAATATATTGTGTTTCGCAAATGTACATCCGCGCGTTTAATAACACACAAATAATAACTCTTCAGTACCACATATACATTTCATTGAGTTAGTAGTGCGTGCTATGTGGACTGAAATGACAAGCTGTAAGCGTTTTTAAATTATATTAAAAGTTTATTCGTGAAGGATTTTTATAAATTCGTGACCTGGTCATCATCATGTTAAGGCGTGTAAGGCCGATGCCCGACCTTACTAATTATTGTCAACCCTAGTGGCCACCCCGGGGAACCACCGCAGGCCTCTGACATTTTGTTCGTTCGTTGATGGGCTTACTCTTGAAGTCGATCTATTTCTTAAGGCAGAGGTGAGATCGACGATGGAACGAGCTTGCCCCGAAGAAGCCTATTCACTCGAACCTTGAATAGATTTCGGTTTTACGAACTCAGCACCACAGACGCTGGCAGAGAATTCCACACCTTAGCTGTGCGCATTATAAAAGATGATTCAAAGCGCTTACTGCGAATGTTTGGAATATCAACCAAGTCTGGACTCCCGATAGCAGAAGGGGGATGGAGGGATAAGTTGGGCACACTCTCCGAAGTAAAACCTGTAAAAGACTCATCAACATACAACTTTGCGATTGTGGGCCAGAGTGTGAAACTTTGTTTTCACCAGCATCTCATCGCCAACGTGCTTCTTGGATCTGCGATATATCGGGTCAAGTGCGGCTAGTTGGTATTTGGCTGAGCCATCCCATGAGAGGACAAATTTGGTTTTTCGTATTTCGACCTGTGTTCCTTTGAGAAAGTTGTTCAGTTTCATGGTCTAAGTACGATGCCAAAATTATGTTTACTATTTCGTAAGTGCCATTTATGTTGTTGTTGTTGTTATTGTTTTATTACTTTTTTTCTTAATTTCAGTATTCAACATAGAGACAGTCTACTTGTTCAAAATTGTGTTCGTTGTGAGCGTATGCACGGTTAACCTGCCGCAGCCTGAGTCAGCCAAGTTCAGCTTCAGTTCCGTGTTGGATTCTGTGATGCCAGCCATCAACCCTATTGTCTCTGGGCCTAATAAATGTAAGTACTTGCTTCGTTTAGTCCGAGATCTCCAGAAATATGTATGGAGGTATATTTTTAGAGTCATTATAAAGGAAGAAAGATAGGAAGGAAGGAAGGAAAGGAAGGGAGGAAGGAGGTTCGTTGTGAGTTCAACTTCAGTTCCGTGTTGGATTCTGTGAGGCCAGCCATCAGGGCCTAATAAATGTAAGTACTTGCTTCGTTTAGTCCGAGATCTCCAAAAAGATGTAGGGAGGTAGCCACAGAACAAAGTAATAGTACCACCATACAGAACAGACACTCCGCCCTCCTTGCAATCTCCCCCGCACCCTCGCGCGCACACGCCCGTGCGATTCTCGTGGTCCTTCGGGTCTTTTGTACGGAATATGCGAGCCAACGCGACCTTCCAATTTCAAATTCGCGCTCGATGTATGTAGTGTCTCGAGTGTGACCTTACAACAAAAGTTATTATTGCTTTTGACCTCAACAGGGCAAAAAAAACCTTGTAATCTAAGCTCGTAACTATAATGTTCTTTTTACTAAACGAAGGTTACATTTTACGTAAAGCCTTTTTGATTTATGTACGGCCTTTTATTCCATAAATAATTAGGTTAAAATATAAAACTGGACCAAACGAAGTCCCTTGAGTGCAGTCCTTTGAGCAGTAAAATAATTCATTTTGCTCGGAGTCTTGGATGAACATCGTCGTACATTGCTTGGTCAAAATTGTAATAAAAAAAACTTTACTGTTTCCTCACACAGATTTATATGGGGTTATTTTATTCTCAAATGATTACTTAGGTACTCAAAGATTCAATCTATGTGACAGACTGGTTTCTGTACTAGGAGACCTGTATTACAGATAACCAGCCTCTCCAAATCGGGACTAAGTGAGTAACAGTTAGTAAAGACTTCTTCCATTAGGTTCTACCATAAAATGAGGTAATAGAAGGAAGATTAATGAAAATATGTGTCACAAGGTATTCTGACATTCATTCAGTCATTGTAAATACGGCATAGGCGTCGTGCTGTAAATTTTGTATGAGGATGTCAAATCACGTTTGATGATGAGACATTTCAACTTGGGACACAATGGCAGATGTCATCACATAGTAAAATAAATTAATATTCCTTCTATTCCGAGCGGAGCAAGAGTCCGAATGTCGTAGCATTCTTCATCGCGGTCAAAGTTGGACAAAGATATCTCCCAAAAATTTTCAAATCTAAGAGTTTTATTTAATTTGGGGAGATGCACCGTTGGCCGAAAATTTGGTCTACCTGAACTGAAAATGTTCCATCTTAAATATGAAGTCCTTAAACCTCTACGGTGACTCATAAGTAGAAAACAAGATATTTATTTGACCTTTCCGTACAATTATCTCGCCGCCAAGATATGAATTCTTACTTTAAATCTTTTATCTTAGCAATGGTTTTTAGTTGCCCAAACCAATGGTGCTATTTCCAAAAACAAGTTTGCAATTTCGTATGGAGAGGCCATATTTGTTTTTCTTTTCCTGAATGTTTTATTCGCGGAAAGTTGTTCAGTTACGTTGACTGATCACGCCCTTTCAATTTTCAGAAACATGTTCCTTACCATACATCTTTTATTACAAAATGGAGCAATGTACAAAAAAGTGCGTTGTCGCGTCATAAGGTTTAGGTTCAACCTAAATATTTTAATACCGTACAAGCTATCGATGAAACTAAGTCAGAAATTATGGCAGGGTTTCTCGTAAATTGAGAACTATACCTATTTACTTAGCTATTAGGAAATTGAAATTAGATAGGCTATTTGCGAAGTAAGTTAGAAACTTTATTTATTAAAATTATATGATATACAAGCTTTTGACCGTGACTTCGACTGCATGTACTTAAGGTAGTGCTCCACCCGCGTAGGAATGTACTTCATCATAGCATCCCATGAAACGTCCACTCATGACAGGGTACTCCCTCCAGAACACCAGCCAAAACGCGTGGTTCTTCGGAGGGGATCTACCATAATCACCACGCTTGTAAGCGTTGCAGCAGTAACCGCAGTATATAGGGTAACTTTTAATTAGTTCTTAATAGCAAAAGATATGCATGTACTCATGATACTGAACAACTTTTCCCAAGGAACATAGGTCGAAATACGAAAAACCAAATTTGACCTCCCATACAAAATGCGCTATCAGCTGATGCAGTTTCTATGGGAGGTCAAAACTTGATTTTCGTATTTCGACCTATATTCCTTTGGGAAAGTTGTTCAGTATCATGAGTACATTCATACCTTTTTCTATCAAGAACTAATTAAAAGTCACCCTATATAAGGTGGTACATTACATAGAAAGATGCTGCAGCCCATCTTCCGGTTCATAACCCTTAGTCCCCTCTTACGACACCCACGGGTAGAGATGGTTTCGTACTATTCTTTGCCGGCTCCAAACGGACCAGGAATGTACTTACTTGAATTAAATAGGGCTATCTGTCTTAACACAAATTTTTGTATGTGACTCAGCTCAGACCACCCACTTATATCTCCGGTTTCCATTTAGACTCATAGTAGGTACAACTTAATTATATTCTTTATAAAGTTAAATAAATGATGTAAGGGACGGTGTACCTAAAACTGAAAGGGCGTGCTCAGCCAACGAAACTGAACAACTTTCCCATAGAAACATACGTTGGGAAATAAAAAAAAATTGACCTCTCCATACAAATTGCCCTATCTTGTCGAAAAGTATGTATGGAGGGGTCAAATTTTTTTTTCATTTCCCAACATATGTTTCTTTGGGAAAGTTGTTCAGTTTCGTTGACTGAGCACGCCCTTTCAGTTTTCGGTACACCGTCCCTTACACCCTGTATAAATTTGTTTATAATTTTTAATTATCATATTTCTTAATTTACTTTTTATCACAGTGAATCTGAATTTTTAAAGTCTAAAGTTAATTTTTTTCACCCGATGATTTAAAAAAAATGTCTTCCTGGATTCAATATAGCGCTTTTGCTGCCTTGTATGCTAATATTCTATTTCTTTTTCGTAACAATATTGATAAATCTTTCAGGCGAAGCGCTGAAAAGCCTCTTCGGTCTCACTTACGAGCAAATGTCAGAGAAAAACTCGACAAACTTCTATGAAGCTTTAAACATCGACCTGATCACCAAAAACGGCAACATAAAGTACAATTTGACCATGAACAAGCGCTTGGAAAGAGTTTTGGAAGGAGCCAAGAATATAGTCATCTTAGTCCATGGTTTTCTGGAAAGTTCAGATGGATTGATGGTGAATGGTCTGTCTCCTGGTCTTCTGAAGCAACCTGACTTGAAGATCCTAGCTTTGGATGGAAGGAAGCTAATCAATTTGGAGTACTTCAGGTCTTCAACGTATGCCCGGTTTATGGGGGAGAGACTTGGAAGGTTTCTTGGGGATATGGTCGAAAGTAAGTAAAAGTCCCCGTTTAGTCCTGGCCTTTTTTCTTTTTTTTTATTGTCAATGGGCTTACTCTTGACCTCGATCTAGTCTTCAGAACAGAGATGAGGTCAACGATAGGAGGAGCTTGCCCAGAAGAAGTCTATTCACTCGCGACTTGAATAGATTCGTGTTATGTGAAAATATAATGACAGGCTTTTTTAATGACACCTGTTTTCCCACTAAACTTGTGCGAAGTTAAGTCATAGAACAAAAGTTGTTGTTTTTGACCCTCTGTTTTGACCGCACTAACAAGGGTGCAAAAAAACCTTGTTAACCTCTTGCGTCACTAGAAGACGTATTAGTGTTATATTGTACAAGACTTTAATAGTTATTTGCTATGCGAGGTAGCAAAATTGTTATTTGGCGCGAGTGCCTTGTATTGAAACTCAAGCAAGTGCAGGATTTACACTCGCTTAGCTCGTAGTTGAGCAGAAGAATCCTGAGCGTAGCGTGAGTTTCATAGCACGAGACGCGAAATAGCTTTACTACCGAGCGAAACACAATTTTTGTCCTCCGCCTACAATACCTCATTAAACCCAAGTAATATTTATGTTATCTTAGATTTTAGGACTTATTTTTCTACACAGTCGGCTATTAAGTTTCTTTGAAATACTTTTTATATTTAGTACTTTTTAGTTTTATTAATGAAAGTTTACTCGAAAATTATAACCCTCCTGTTTTGGGGCAGTCGGGTAATAAATTATCACCGCGTTCTAATTTAAAAAACTTTTTCCACGCTAGCGTCGAAAATTGATTTTTGCACGCAATTTTCGAGCGAGTAAGAAAAGTATTCCAAAATAGTGAGGTGAAAAATAAATTTTAATGCTTTACAGATTTAAAACAAAAATCTTTAACACGTTTCAAAGAAAAAGATAACAGCTAATATTTTTAGTAATTTGTTTTGTAAATTGAGGTATCCTAGATATTTTTAAATTTAAAGATGCAAATCCGATTCTGGCGTGTTCAATATTCAACTTCGAAATAGTGGTTTATCTATCGGAAAAAAACTACGTCGGAAATTTATTTTTGGTTAAAAATCACGCTCCAGCCGTGAAGCGGAAAAAAGTTGTCGGTTTCTCTACCCCGTTTATTGTTCTTTTAACGAGTGAATAGGAAATGTAGCGACATTGAAGCGCCCGTGGCCACGTTGCTATTTATTTCAGATTACGATTGGCCGTGGTCAGAACCCGGATGGGTGACCGTACCAAATAGCCTATCGCAAGGAGGTCCGAAGCACTGAGTCTATCATTAAACCTTGAAATAAATTATCAAAAATAATATATAGGGTGACTTTTAATTAGTTATTGATAGAA
This sequence comes from Athrips mouffetella, assembly GCA_947532105.1. Classification (NCBI taxonomy): domain Eukaryota; kingdom Metazoa; phylum Arthropoda; class Insecta; order Lepidoptera; family Gelechiidae; genus Athrips; species Athrips mouffetella. The sequence continues at coordinate 1,377,350 of OX383965.1, forward strand.
AAAAGTAGGCATGTATTCATGAAACTGAACAACTTTCCCCAAGGAACATAGGTCGAAATACGAAAATCATGTTTTGACCTCCCATAGAAACTGCATCAGCTGATAGCGCATTTTGAATGGGAGGTCAAATTTGGTTTTTCGTATTTCGACCTATGTTCATTGGGAAAAGTTGTTCAGTTTCATGAGTACATGCATATCTTTTACTATCGAGAACTAATTAAAAGTCACCATATAGTGTTGCGTAAATGACAAATTTATTGTTAATTAGTTAATTAATATAATTAATTTCATAAAATGAACATTTCATTTATTTATGATATTTTATCGAAATCAGCTTACTTTCTTGAAAATTTTACCAACGTAATAAGCATAAAACCTTTTTGCTCCTGGCCGAGATTAAAACAAAAAACAAAAATAAAACACTAGTGCGGTAATATAATGAAAAAAACACGTGTGTTTAATAGGCTGGATTATGGACAAATAGAGCTGTTTTATGAGCAAATATGTTAAAAAAGGTATTTCTGCCCATGAAACTGGACAACTTTTCTCAAGAAACATACCTAGATCGAAATACGAAAAAAAATTGGCTTCTTATACAAAAATGTGCTGTCAGCTGATGCAGTTTGTATGGAAAGTCGAAATGTTTTTTTTTTATTTCAACTTTTTTTTTGGGATAGTTGATTAGTTAGTAGAAAAATATCCGGTGTGATAAAGAACCCTGTATTTTTTAAAACAAAGTGCTCTTTGATTTAGCGATGGATGAAATTTAGTTAAAAAATAAAAATAAACTTTATTTATTAGTAACTGGGCGACCGAGCTTCGCTCTATGATAGCCGCCTCAACATTAAAATATTATCGGGTGAACAAGTTATGCTACCCGCCAGCAGATAGCGCTGTAGGTTTTTCTCTAAAATGCAGTATTTAAAAAAAATTGCATAAAGAGAGAAAACGAATTTTCCCAGACTTTTTGCCCCCGAAAACCCACGTATGGCGAATTTCATCGAAATCTTTAGAGCCGTTTTCTAGAGACCGATTTCAAACATATACAAATATATATCCATATATTGCTAGTTTCATAGTATAGGATTCAAATAAAGTAAAAACAATAAAGAAAAAGCTATAAAATATCTCAATAAAATATGTAACAAAAAAGAACATTTGTTTGTGTTACTGTGAGGAATAAAATATTATAAAAAGATGCAGAAAAACAAGAGCTTGAAATATATCGTAGTTACACTTAAACACAAATACAAGCTTCTGCCCGCGACTTCATCCGCACATTCTGTAAATAGTGTTCGATGGTCCAAGCTTTGCCTCTTTCAATTATGTGCAAGGCGCTAAGAGAGGTAAAATGCCACATGCCTAACTCTACGTTGAAAAATAATAAATGGCCATCAAAACCATTTAAAATACATTAGGGGTGATATACCAAGATTTAAAAAAGAAATAAAAAAAAATCTCAATATTTCTCCAAAACTGCCAAAGTTCACTAGTCAGTTTTTGTACACAAGAAAGGTATTTAAAATATGAATATTTTTACTTGAATGTTTTATTTTTATTCCACATAACACTAAAAGTGAAAAAAAACCCGAGCAATCGTGGGCGCGCGGCCGCGACATTTACCAAAAACTGTAAGCGCGTCACATCTTAGCATGCATCAAAGATTTTGGAAACAACGCGCGGGGGGCGCAGCGTTTTGTCTTACGGCGTGAGAGTGCATAAGAACATGTGTGTCGCTAAAAAGTTTAGTCATTATCAGATAACATTCTTTTTTAACTTTTCAATGAAGAAAATGTTTGCTCAGCTTTGTAATGTTTAATATTTATGATGACTTTCCTGTGGGTCTCTTTCCGGTGGTAATATTATTTACCTTTTCGGGGCTTCAAGCCAATTCAGATAGAATCACATTTGCAGTTTTCCGGAAGACCTTTGAAAAAACCGGTTAAGTGCGGGTTGGACCCGCGTGCGGAGGGTGAAAAATTTTTTTTTGCTTCTAAAAATATTATAGGTATATATATTTTTAGAAGCAAAAAAAAAATTTTAGGATAAAGATTTTTTGCGGATTTCTGAGAAACTGTGCCTTTGAGAGATTATTTAATTGTTTTGTTAATATTTTCATACTGTTCTATTGACTATAAATAATACAGATTTTCCGCTAAGAAGAGTAAGGGGGGAAGCGAATAATATGTTTTAGTTTTTTTTTACATAACTTGAAAACAAAGACTCATAAAAAATACACAAACCTATGTTCGAATGTACAAGAAAAGCCCTTTCATATGATAAGTACCACGTTTGACCTAGTAATGACAATGTTAAAGTTGGCTCCTCCTATTTTGATTCTATTTACAATAAAAACAAAGAAAAATTCTAAATAAAATTGGGGAAGCATAATATATTATATTCTAAAACTATTAATTTCAAGTCAATAGCGTAAGTAGTTGCGGACATATGTGAAACAGGTGTGACAGACAGACAGATAGACGAAGTCACATCGTATGGGTTGAGTTCTTACCATTTTGTCTCGGAACCCTAAACAGATCCTTCAGTACCCGATGCATAGTTTGAGGGCCCGTCCAGAACCTTTTTTCACGCGCGAGTTGATTCGCGCGTAGGCCTGGCACTCGCGCGTAGCCGAGATACTAGAGCTACATAATACTCGTATATTGCGTCCAGAACAGTTTCTACCAGCGTTTTACGCGCGTATACTCGCGCGTAAGAAAATGTTCTGGACGCAATATATGTAGCTCTAGTATCTCGGCAACGCGCAAGTGCCTACGCGCGAGCCGACTCGCGCGTAAAATAAAGGTTCTGGACGGGCTCTAAGAGCGTGAAGTACGCTGTGCTATTTAAAAAAAAATCTATATAAAGTTGGGCAAGCAAATTCTAAAACTATTCTAAATTTAAGTCGATAGCGTTAGTATTTGCTGAGATAAACAAGTAAAACAAGTGTGACAGATAGACAGATCGAACAGATAATCGAAGCCGCATCATAACGGTTTAGTGTATACTTACCATTTTGGTTTGGAACCCTAAAAAGATCCTTCACTACCCAACAAATGCATACTTTATGAGCGTGAATCACGCCCTTACTACAGCTGCTACTCCATTCCACTAAATGGATATTTATTTCAGATGGCGAAGACCCATCGAAATTCATCCTCATAGGCCACAGTCTTGGCGCCCACATCGCTGGAATTGCTGGAAAAAGTCTATACCAACATAGTAGGAAACAAGCTGGGCGGATCATTGCCTTGGACCCTGCTGGACCATGCTTCGGCAGCGTCGGTCCAATGGGGAGACTGGTCAGAAGCGATGCGGAATATGTCATGGGAGTACATACGAACGGTGGCATGCTGGGACTGAGAGAGTCTGTAGGTAAACGATTTGGTTTCATAAAACTATTAGAATTAGAAACATTTATTGCAAAACTACTAGTCTACGCAACGAAGCGGATCGTTGTATGAAGACCCCCGCATTTAATCCTCAGTCGATGAAACTTTGCTGGGGTATTTCACTGCATGAGACAAACTTTCTATAAAAAAATCCAAAAAAAAATCTGTACTTTTAATTTTTCCATACAAAAATTACAAAAAATGTATGATTTTTTTTTATATATTTTGAATTTACATTTAATTCATGATTCTTTATCATCCTCTCAAATAAAATCTGCCTGAGAAATTAATGTTGGGGTCAACTGCTTCGTTGCCTACACTATACTACGCTGAATTGAAACTCAATGGGAATCGTTTTGAAGCCGATTGAAAGCTTTTAAACGCAAGTTGTATGGAGCTGGATCCTATCTATGGCGTAACTGTGATCCAGCTTCATAATATTTGCGTGTGACAACTTTCAATAGGCTTCAAAACGGTTCCCGTTGAGTTTCAATTCTAGCGTAACAAAGATGAGAAAGTTTTGATTATAAAGCTTTTTTTTGTCATTTATTTTCCAAAAAAAGTACTTTTTTCATGGGGATGTCCGCGACGGACAGTAAAATGTATGAAGCCTATACAGTCCGTTCAGGCGTTGCGGAGCGGATCTGGAGCGAATAGCTCCGCATTGGACTGAACGAACTGTAAGACCTGGAATAGTGCTACGCGGAAGCTCAGCAAACGCCTAAGGGTTGGGCCACATTGATCGACCGCCTTTCGCACTTTGCCGATTGAAAAAGAGCACACTAGTACGCATTATGCCGATTCACCGCTTACAGAGGCGTTCGCATCCGTATGGAAGCGTTTGCATCCGCGAAAGGATTTCCATACTTTGCGCACGTTTTGTATAGGCAAACCGTCGATCGCAGTCGATCAATGTGGCCCGACCCTTATCCGCGATGCACTGAACGGACTGTAATAGGCTTAATAATTTATCCGTGTCGGACGTCTGTTCCACGTCCACACTAGGCCTTACAGCTCTAACTTTCTCTTTTCTTGACAATGACAGCAAAAAAATTAAAAGAGCATTTACTATAAGGAATCTTTTAGCAACTGGTTGTCAATGTACATAGTCTGATGAATTTTTTCCGTTTCCTAAAAGTTTTGAATGAGGAAGAGAGAGAGGCTTTTGCCCAGCAGTGGGATGCTAAATAAATGTGGCATACTTGATGGATAAATCCAACGCGGATCGTACCAACGAGAAATTTCCGCAGATGTATTGCTTCACTGACTTCTCGGTTAGTTAAAAAAATTAAGAGCTAGTTTTACTCTGTTTGTTAAGGTCATGTAGACTTTTACCCGAACGGTGGAGAGTCACAACCTAGTTGCTACCTTTCAACTTGCTCCCACAGTCGGGCTTGGGAGCTACTAGCCGAAGCCATCATTACCCCTGATCACTTCCCATGTAAGTATAAAAAGGAACACTTGGTCCAGTGGTAAGAGTGATTCCCGGAGGGGAAATAAAAGTATATTTGTTATTTTGTGAGCCGTTGTTCCCGGTTTCTTTGGAGGTTTTATAACTCTAGCAGGGGTTTGTGAGGTATGAAATAAACTTAAATCTTAAAGAATTTCAAATATGTTCCTTGGGAAAAGGTAGTCAGTTTTATTGTGCCAATCTTTACGGACTGTCTTTTTATGCCCAAAATTTTTTAAAGGCACATTGGGTTTGAGTACTTAAAATTTATTTATTCTGACCATAGGCTGTCGTTTCTTCAAGTCACAGCTTCATGTGATGTAACCAGCCTACTAATAATTAATAATAATACATCTAAGTTTTAATCGACTTCAAATAGTTCTCTAGTATTTTTGTATTTTCGTACTATCTATACAAAGTCTTTTTTTTTGCGTTTTTAAGGATTATTTTTTTGCGTATTTAATGAGTTTGGTATTTTTTATACACTTCAGCAAGAAAATGCGACTCCTGGCTGAAGTTTCACGACGGTCTCTGCTCCAAAAACGAAGTGGCTTACCTGGCATTGAACTCTGCACCACCGTCGTCAGGCAGCTATTTCTTAACGACTGCGTCATCTGCACCATTCGGGTTGGGGGCCACAGGTAGTGGGTAGAAATATATGGTTTCAATCCCAACATTGTGAAGTTTTATTTAAAAGCTACTGTGAATTTGTTTTGATTTTGTTTTGACGTGAGGAGATAATGAGCTCGCGTGTGATATTTTAGATTCAATTACTTTAATGTAAGATATCCTAATAAGTTGACAAGCCCGTTGGTGTGGTTGATAGTGAGCCTGACTCTCAAGCTGTGGGCCGCGGGTTCGATTCCCGCCCAGAGCAAACATTTGTATGATGAACACAAGTGTTTGTTCTGTGTCTGGGTGTTATTTATCTATTTATGTATGTATATCAGTCTTTGATACCCATAGCTTTGCCTAGTTTGGGATCAGATGACTTTGTGTGAAGTGTCCCCCAAAATGTCCCCCAATATTTTCTTTTGTGCCTTATGTTACTTGGACTATAGAACTAAGCAACTTTCCCTATGAAACATAGATTGAAATATTAAACAAAAGCTTTGACCTCCCATTCAAAATGCGCTGTTGGCAAGATGTAATATTTTAGGGACATTAAAATTATTTTATCTTATTTCGACCTTGCACAGAACAGGAAAGAATGGAGAACTCTCGTGTCGGAGGCCAAGATCCTCTTGGGGTCGCTGAGCCAGCGTAGTAAGTAAGTAAGTAAGTAAGTAAGTAAGTAAGTAAGTAAGTAAGTAAGTAAGTAAGTAAGTAAGTAAGTAAGTAAGTAAGTAAGTAAGTAAGTAAGACCAAGTTCAGGACGTTCTGAATAAAGGCCAGGTTAAAAGTACCCTAAATCGACGAGCATGTATGAAAGAATTGATGAAAGTACAGGAAGCAAGGGAAGTATGTCAAGATCGTAGCAGGTGGAGGACTGTGGTTTCTGCTTACCCCGACGGGAAAGAGGCGTGATAAGTAGTATGTATGTAGAGACGTTTTATGACGTTTTAGGCAATTGGAATAAAATAAAAGTGAGTGAGAGATATTATTGGACAAAAATATTTTATTTTCATGAATGTTTTACAAACACTTATTTTAAATTTGAAAATAAATCCTGTAATTAGATAAAATCTAAGTTACGTAGTATAGAATATCTTAATATATTCTTAAGTAACGCAATCTCATTTTGAATTAAATATTTATGAATAACATTTCTAGGCAATAAAGTTTTAATTATAATTAAATAAATATGATAGTTATTCAAAATATCTTAACATATTATGACAAGATGAAAATGCAAAGGTACAAAATTTCAATAAGATTTTTGTTATCTTTAATCTTTTATTTAATGCTTTGATGCTTTTATATAATTTAATCAAAATGGACGTGATTTCTTTCGAAAATTTGTATCGCTTTGATTTGAAATAACCGGATTTTTATTAACTTAAACTGAGATTGTACAAATTGTAACAAAAAGTGTATAATAAGTCTGCCTGTGCTATAACAAGTCTCTGCCCGTGCTATAACAAGTCTCTGCCTGTGCTATAACAAGTCTCTGCCCGTGCTATAACAAGTCTCTGCCTATGCTATAACAAGTCTCTGCCTGTGCTATCACTAGGATCTTTTAGTGAAACTAAACAACTTTTCCTAAGGTGTTCTTCTAGCACACTAAGCGTCTAACGATTTAAACTAAATTATTAGAAATTGTTTTTTTTCGGTATACCTTTGTCTTTTAGGAATAGTTGTTAGTTTTATCACGTTTTTCATGGATATTAGTATTATTTTTGTTACATGTTGTATAATAGCACTGCTGAAATTATACAGTATTCTTAAAAATATGCTACAATATTTATTTATATATTACATCCAAAATTCAATTTTACAAGTTACTTGATAAATGTTAACTTTTAAAAACTTACTCATCTACGTTGACTTTGTTTTTATCTAAATTACGATTAACTATAAAAAAATTACTTCATATGGTACTTAGGAGTATTCACCTACTTAATTCATTATTAGAATTTAAATTGATTTCAATTGAAACATTATTTCTTTTATCTAAAAATTTTAAAGTCATTCAATTTAAAAGCACCTTCTTTTCTTAAACATTTTCAAATATATATCTAAGACTGCCAAATTTTATCTTTTACTTAAATCAATGTAGTTGGTAAACTAGTAAGGAAGATTTAAAATTTTTAACAACTTTTTAAGGTTTCGCTTCCGAAGGGTGCTAGTGAAACCAAAATTTCGGTAACTAATGTCTTGTCGCATTAGTAAGTTATGGCATGTCGTTGTCTTAATTGGTGAGTTGTGTCTTAGCGGATTGGTAAGTTATGTCTTGTCGTACTGCTAAGTTATATCTTGTCGTATTGGTAAGTTACGTCTTATCGTATTGGTAAGTTATGTCTTGTCGAATTGGTAAGTTATGTCTTGTCGTATTGGTAAGTTATGTCTTGTCGTTTTGTTAAGTAATGTCTTGTCGTGTTGGTAAGTTATGTCTTGTCGTATTGGTAAGTTTTGGTTTATCTTATTAGTAAGTTATGTCTTGTCGTATTGGTAAGTTTTAGTTTGTCTTATTAGTAAGTTAGGTGTTGTCGTATTGGTAAGTTTTAGTTTGTCTTATTAGTAAGTTAGGTCTTGTCGTATTGGTAAGTTTTAGTTTGTTTTATTAGTAAGTTAGGTCTTGTCGTATTGGAAAGTTATGTCTTGTCGTATCGGTAAGTTATGTCTTGTCATATTGGTAAGGTATGTCTTGTCTTATTGGTAATTTTTTGTCTGTCGTATTGGTAAGTTAGGTCTTGTCGTATTGGTAAGTTAATAGAAGACACTTCACAGACACAAGCTCAGCTTTTAAGTCAAACAAAAAAAAAAAATTACTGGGCCACCCTATACTTATATATATATATAGGGTCAGATTTATAGCATTCAGTTATCCTTCTAGAGGATTTCGATACTAATTAAACTGACAAAGCACATTTTTAGTACCAAACTAAAGTTTATGTTTCCGCGCCAGTCATTCAGTAATATCTACGTATTCCCATTGTAACGTAAGTTGCGTGAAAATTTTAATTGAAACCCAAAAATAATGAACGTACGTTCTCATTAATATTCCACCTCAAAAAACAGTTGTAAAGAGATCTTCATATCATGAAGATAGAACGTACCTCAAGGAATTCACAGTGAATTTGTAGTTATTTTATTTAGTATAAAGCTTTTTTAAATATTTTTTTTGTAATTGGCGGTTAGATGGTAGGTAAGTACGATTTTAGCTGGTCCGCTAACTTATATGAACATACAATAAGTTCTTTCTTATTGTAAATATAATACAATTATTGTAATATAACATTTATAATTAAGTGTATTTATTATTTAAAACTTAGACTACTTAATACAAAAGTTAATTTGGTTTTTATGTTTAACACTAAGTATAATATTTAAATTATTCTATACCATCATTTTCCCTTCCAAAAAATACTTTACAATATTTTTTCACTATTTCATACTTTGGCACTTGAACCAATATCACAGATCCCTCGTAAATATGACGTTCTTTATGACATACGACTAAAATAAACAGTTCCTACCTACATTACGCTCTTACTTGATACTTATACAATTGACACTTGTTTTCTAAAATTATCTTAAAGAAAAGTTATTTTAAGTTTAGTAGAAATGTTTCTATTTTACGAAGATGTGGGCTACGGGGGTTTTCGCAAGCAAGAAGAGTAAAAATATGTTATTAATAATTATGTAAGTCGCAGAGCAAAAGCAGAAAGTTTGTAGAGTTCCTACAACAAAATCAGGCTGTACCAATTTTTATTCAAGTAATTAATTACGTTTTTATTTTATTATTCTACATATCCGTCATTTTAAGTATCATCTAGGATTTTTTTTTCAAAAAGGTACCTATATAATAGTATATTATTCTTTAGCTTATCTTTTTTTTAGATATGCATCAAAGCACGCATGGGGTATGTTAAAAAAATAGTTTTTTTACGGGTACTAACTCCTCCAAGACTAAATGCCACATAAATAGGCTTTACGGCACGTGTTTTTTATATAATAATGGTTAGATTAAACATGAATACGATATGTTAGGTACATTTTTTGATGAAAATTTTGAAAAGTTGAAAATTTTTTCAAAACAAGACATTACCGCGCATGTTTTTAACCTAACGCTTTTTAGTTGCATATGTAAAACAATATAGAAAGTATTAAAAAAAAGCAACAAAAAATTAATCTTTATAGTTTGCTTTTCTTGCATGCCTTTTCCCCGCAGGGCTCAACCCCTTCATCTCCGGTACGGAAACATAGCGCCAAACTTAACTTAGCCTATCTACAAAATGTTTACAAGATAAAATAATCTAGGCAACGAAGCGGATCGTTGTATGAAGACCCTCGCATTAAATCCCCAGTCGATGAAACTTTACTGGGGTATTACACTGTATGAGACAACCCTTCTATACAAAAATTACAAAAAATGAATCAAAAAAATTTTTTGTTTATTTGTTTTTGGATATTTTGAATTTACATTTTATTAATTTAATTCATGATACTTTATCATCCTGTCAAATAAAATCTGCCTGAGAGAATTATGTTAGGGTCAACTGCTTCGTTGCCTACACTACGAGTAGAAGGCCTTAAAGAAAGACTATTCAGACATTTAACATACTAGAAATACTTATTTACTTTTACATTTATTTTCAATTCGATGGATTTTTTCTTTGAAATGCATATACTAAAACTATTATTAAGAATAATGAAATGACTATTAATAACATTGAACTATTCAAAACGGTAAAATTACCGTTGTTTGTACAAAGTATTGTAAATACAATAAATATAAATGTAATGTTCGTGGATGTGCATTGGATTGTAAATCCATATTCATATACAATTATCCGTTTAAAATAATTACTTTAAATATTAATACTGATCTAAATATTAATCTGAATAAAGGCCAGGTTAAAAGTACCCTAAACCGACGAGCATTTTATAAAAGGATTGATGAAAGTACAGGAAGCAAGGGAAGTATGTCAAGATCGTAGCAGGTGGAGGACTGTGGTCTCTGCCTTTCCCAACGGGAAAGAGGCGTGATGTTATGTATGTATTAATACAATAGAAAATATATTTTTTTAAATTATTTTAGAGTCAGTATGACCTCGAAATCTATTCGAGGGAACAAAATTTTTGTTATTCCAACCAGGAAAATATTTGATGGAAACAATAACATTAACACAAACAATAACCCTTCAAGCACAGCAGTGGTACTAACCTTGCAGCCAGGAGCGGAAGAACGAGGCATAACTTACGCCAAAGCGCTTGCTGAGGCTAAGAGTAAAGTCGACCTTTCTGTCCTTGGAATCCAGTCAATACGGTTTCGGCGTGCTGCTACAGGAGCGCGCATCCTTGAAATTCCAGGGGCAACGAGTGGTGATAAAGCAGATGCTCTCGCACAAAAACTGCGGGAGTCTCTGAAAACGGAAGATGTAAGGATCTCCAGGCCAACTAAGTGCGCAGATATCCGTGTCACGGGCTTTGATGACTCCGCTACTAAAGAGGAGATTTGTGCGGCAGTTGCACGTGAGGGTGAATGTCTTCCTGAATCTGTAAAATGCGGTGAGATCCGCAGCGATTCAAAAGGACTAGGCACACTTTGGTTGAGTTGCCCGGTGGCAGCGGCTAAGAAAGTTTCAGACAGCGGGAAATTGCTCGTGGGTTGGGTTTCCGCTCAGGTACGACTACTGGAGCCAAGAGCAATGCGGTGTTTTCGGTGCTTAGAGAACGGGCATGTCATAGCACAATGTACGTCGGCAACAGACCGCAGCCTGCAGTGCTATCGCTGCGGACAAAATGGCCATAAAGCCAAGGAGTGTTTAGCCAAACCGCACTGCACTCTGTGCGCATCTGCCAAGGCACCATGTGATCACACAACGGGAAGCAAAGCATGTGGTTATCCTAAAATGAAGGGAAAGAAGAAGTCGGCTGCTTCCCAGCCTAGTCATAGACCTGTGCCAGAGCTGCCAAGGCACCCTCCACCAGCAGTGGAGAACATGGAGGTCTCGCCAATACCAGATCAATAATGGATCTTCATGTTTTACAGGCCAATATCAACCACTGTGCGCGAGCACAAGATCTGCTCCTACAAAGTATGGCAGAGTGGTTAATACATGTCACCATGGTCAGCGAGCCCTACTTTATTCCTGATCGCGATAACTGGGCGGGAAGTACAGATGGCCTTGTAGCCTTAGTCTCGCAAGGATCTGCTGGCTCCCCACACTTCGAGCGAGTTTCGAAGCGTCCGGGAAGCGTAGCAGCTATGTTCGGGGGAATAATGCTCATCGGCGTATACTTTTCCCCGAACCGGCACATGTCAGAATTCGAGACATTTCTCAACCAGTTAGAGGGCATCATAGAGCAGAATCGTACGCATCCTATTTTAATGCTTGGGGACCTTAACGCCAAATCATTGGCATGGGGCTGCCCAGCATCTAATCCAAGGGGTGTATTTCTGGAGGAATGGCTGCGTACCAAAGGACTTATTATCCTCAACCAAGGATCTGTTGCTACGTGTGTACGAGCTCAGGGTAGCTCCATAGTAGACATAACGGTTGCTAGCCCTGCCTTAGCACGAAAAGTGCAAGACTGGAGAGTTGAGGAGGATGTGGAAACGCTATCAGATCACCGCTACATTCGGTTTAGAGTTTCCTCATCTTTCTCTGACCAATCATTGCATCCGGTCAATCCCAGGGGTGGAAGGCGCTGGGCGCTTAAGCGACTAGATAGGGAGGCCTTGACAGAAGCCGCCATAGTTGAGTCATGGGTACAAAGCCCAATTGGCCAACCAGATATAGAGTTGGAGGCAGAAACTCTTCAGGATGTGGGCATTCGTATTTGCGATGCTTCCATGCCACGCGTGAGATCAATGCCACCAAGGACACAAGTATATTGGTGGTCTGCTGAAATTGCTGATCTCCGCACGGTATGCGTCGCGGCCCGACGTGAATATGCCAGGCAGCGTCGCAGGCAGCAGAGGGATGAAAGTCGTGAAGATTACTTGGCACAAGAGTATAAACGCACTAAGGAGGCGCTGCAACTGGCGATAACAAAAGCTAAGGAGGAGTCTAGAGAAGAAATGCTAAACACCCTAAACTGCAATCCATGGGGTCGCCCTTATCTAATGGTAAGGGCTAAGCTGCGCCCTTGGACCCCTCCGCTAACGCAGACTCTGGAACCTAGGTTCGCTCAGGAGGTAGTATCAGCGCTATTCCCGGATAGGGAAGAACACTTACCGCCGTCAATGGCGGAGTTTACCGAAGATGATATAGACGCGCAGTTACCACCTGTGTCAGTGGTAGAGTTGCGAGTGGCTATGAGGAGACTCCGCGCCAAAAACACGGCCCCTGGGCCGGACGGGATCCCTGGACGAGTCTGGGTTTTAGCGCACAACGAGCTTGATTCACGCCTCAGGAGATTATTTGAAGCATGCTTTCTACAGGGCCGGTTCCCAAAACTGTGGAAGACGGGTCACCTAGTTCTCCTGAGAAAAGCAGGGCGGCCAGTTAACTCACCATCTGCGTATCGCCCTATTGTGTTGTTAGACGAGATAAGCAAGCTTTTTGAGCGTATAATAGCTGCTCGCATTATTGGCCACCTTGCCACGACGGGGCCAGATTTGTCCGACAACCAGTATGGTTTCCGAGGAGGGCGATCAACAGTGCATGCTATCTTGCGGGTGAAGGAACTGGCGGAGAGCGCGGTTTCCCAGGGAAAAGTTGTCTTGGCGGTGTCCTTAGATATTGCCAACGCCTTCAACACACTTCCCTGGAGCTGCATCAGGGAGGCTCTTCGATACCATGGGTTGCCCCGTTACCTCCGTCGTTTGATTGCAGATTACTTGTCGGATAGGTGCGTATCATATCCTGGTCGAGAGGGAGCTCAAACGCACGTGGTGTCATGCGGTGTTCCTCAGGGGTCAGTCTTAGGGCCACTCTTGTGGAACATCGGTTATGACTGGGTGCTAAGAGGCGACCGGTTGCGCGATACAGAGGCCATCTGCTACGCAGATGATACACTGGTGACAGCTTGTGGTAAGACTTTTCAAGAGTGTGCTACACTGGCAACAGCAGCTGTGGGTCACATAGTTGACCGCATACGCAGATTAGGTCTTAAAGTGGCACTAAATAAATCCGAGGCCCTGTGTTTCCACGGACCTCGCAGAGCCCCACCTGCTGAGGCCCATATAGTTGTTGACGGTGTACGCATCAACGTCCATCCAACCATGAAATACCTTGGGTTGGTCTTGGACAGCCGCTGGAGGTTCATCGAGCATTTTAAACGTCTGGTGCCAAGGCTGCGGGGCACGGCAGGGGCTCTTGGAAGCCTCTTGCCAAATTCAAGCGGACCCAATATAGCCTGCCGACTCTTATTTATTGGAGTCGTGAGGTCAATGGCCCTGTACGGAGCACCCGTGTGGGCAGAAGCCTTAAAAAAACAGACGATTACCCTCTTGCGGTCTGTTCATAGAGTGATGGCGATTAGGGTGATCAGAGGTTACTCAACGGTTTCCTATGAGGCGGCGTGTCTTTTGGCGCGGTCTCCTCCTTGGGACCTCGACGCCAGCGTCCTGGCAAATGTGCACCGGTGGCGCGAGGAGGGGATAATAAATGGGCAAGTGCCTTCCCCCAGGGAAGTTGAGGCACGAAGGGAAGAGCTACGTCAGGAAATGGTGATGTTGTGGTGGCAGAGGCTAGATCAGCCGAGTGCTGGCAAACGCACAATAGAAGCGATACGTCCGGTTTTCGCTGAATGGCTGGAGAGGCGACATGGTGTGCTGACATTCCGACTGACGCAGGTGCTCACGGGGCATGGGTGTTTCGGAAGCTTCCTTCATCGGATTGGAAGAGAACGATCTGCAGCATGCCATCACTGTGATGGCTGCCCAACGGACACAGCCCAGCATACGCTGGATGAGTGCCCAGCTTGGGCAGAAGAGCGCAGAATTCTCTGTACCACAATTGGGCATGACCTCTCGTTGTCTGCTGTAGTCATCTCTATGGTTGGCGACGAGACCGCTTGGCGAGCAGTTTCTGCCTTCTGTGAGGAAGTTCTTCTCCAGAAGGAAGCGGCAGAGCGAATAAGAGAAGCGGAAGCTTCCGACCCAAACCGCCGCAGACGTAACGGGCGTCGAAGACGTGCGTACGCTCGTACCTTACCACCTAGCTAAGCTAAGGGGGTGCCCTGTAGACCCGGGCTTAGAATAGGGCTACGGTACTTCCTGCCTGTCGTAAGAGGCGACTAAAAGGAAACCTTTGGAGACGTGATTATTCAGAGCGGGGGCTCGGAATAACCAAGGAGCGACTCCAAGGCGGACGGTAACGCACAGTGGCCGTGTGCTATCGTGGCACCCAGACGGTGCTAGGGGGAAGCCAAAACTTCCCTGAGGTGGGTCTCTGCTTTAGCAGCGACAAGGCACGAAGAGTACCGGCCGTATGCCTGTGGCGATTCCCGGGACCTCTTCAAATGTGCCAGAGTTGGCCACCACGGGGTTTTAGTCAGTAAGACTCTGACATAACACTGTCGTTCCCCCGGACGGCAGTGTATCCATGACGGATTTCCCCGTGTAAAAAAAAAAAAAAAAAAAAAAAGGTTAAAAGTACCCTAAACCGACGAGCATGTATGAAAGGATTGATGAAAGTACAGGAAGCAAGGGAAGTATGTCAAGATCGTAGCAGGTGGAGGACTGTGGTCTCTGCCTACCCCAACGGGAAAGAGGCGTGATGTTATGTATGTATTAATACAATAGAAAATATATTTTTTTAAATTATTTTAGAGTCAGTATGACCTCGAAATCTATTCGAGGGAACAAAATTTTTGATTTTATCAATTTGTTCGTTTATTCCAACCAGGAAAATATTTGATGGAAACAATAACATTGTTATACAAACTTGTTTTTTTTTACAGCTAGTTGCTTTTGACATAGCTGCAAAATGTGTTGGTAATTGTTGGAAAAAAAAAATGGATAATGAGTGAATTGGCAAAGAGGTTATACAAAATCTTGACGACTAGCGACGTTTTAAACTGAACAAATTTCGTGGTCACTGTATATACTCTATTATTATTATCGACTTTTCTCGATACATTTTTATATCTTTCATTGTTATTTCTAAATATATTTTATTATATAACTACGAGTATACAAGGTTATTTTTTTGGACCTGATTTCCTTTTGCCAGCTTATTAGTGAGGTCAAAAGCAACAACTTTTGTTCTACGACTTTGTTAACAACGCACAAAAAAATTTCGACTCTCCATACGAAAGTGGTCACATGGACCGACCCATTTTGTATGGGAAGTTGAAAATTTTTCATGCGTTGTTAGCAAAGTCGAATAACAAAAGTTGTTGCTTTTGACCTCTGTAATAACGTGGGCATACGCAAATCAGGTCCAAAAAAATAACCTAGTATATTTTATTATATATTATGTAATATAATGTACATATTTCTTTATCGGTAGCTCCTAAAAGATCTTAAAAGAAAAATCTTATCTTTTAAAAATCGTAAATGAAGCAAACACTACGGAACAAATGTTCCATAAAATCGTAGAAAGATTTTAATGGAACGATCCCATTGGTGTTCCATTTTATTGTTTTTGGTTCGTTCATTCAAACTGGAGAGCGATTTTTGCTTCATTATATTTCAAGGGACAAAATACTCATAAAGTAATTTATTTCTGACTTGTCTCTGTCCATTTAATAAGCTTTATCATTATACTAGATTTTTACTAACGTAAACGCTAGTTGTACACAATAAAAATCTATGTGATTGACATTAGCAGCATCAGCATGACAGGATATTTCGGTAGGGTAGCTTATGTCAATTCCATAAACTTTCATTCTGCTCTAGTTGCATTTACGACTATAGAAACCCACTAGTTTTTGGGTTTTGTCTTTACTGAAAAGCTGGTACGGCTAAGTGCATTGGATTGAAAGCATACGGCATATGAATCAATATCAGTTATATAATAATATGAGCTTCAAAAAATACAATGATTTCGATGTATTGATTATCAAAATATTCCGTGCAATGATATGCAAATATAACGGAGAAGTAGTTATATCTTATATTAGTAAAAGATTGCCATAATATGTAAAATTACGTGGCATTTCAATGCCAAAATTCTTTTTAACCTTATCTCCTACACACATAATATCATCAACATATAAAGCTCTTATATCTTACTATGATAGTTCCATTAATTCTCATTCTATGTAGTTACAGCACCTATTACCCTCGACACTTGATAAATTTTTATTACAATGACCTTTAGAAGTGCTCTCTTCACACATGGCGCCTCATAAATATTTTAGACGAATCAGAAGGCAACTGCCAAGGATGTCCTTTAAAATAAAACTTATTTGCGATTGGCGATTTTAAACTCATTAGTCCGTTTAAAACGGTTTCTTAAAGACATATGACGTAGTATTGAAAATATTAAGAAAACTATTTGTTGTAAATATTCTAGGAAAGTTTTGGTGTAGATACAAATAAAAACCATAAAGTACAGGAACATACAAGAAAAATGGTAACAGAAGGAAGGACGAGGAAAGAAAGATTGTAAGGAAGCATTAAAAAATCAAACACAATTCAAGTACTATATATTATATTATTTTAACCATGAAAAGGCATTTTCTCTTCGTATTGCTAATTTGAAGAGACAATAAAACAACCGATAAGAAAGGGGCTAACCAGTAGGTTATTAAGTAAGAGGAAGTTACTTAACAAATTAAGGGTAGCAGACCTTTGAGCATCCGGCATTTGACCCTTTTACTTCCTTGAAGCTAAGGGCCTCTGGCTGTTCGCCCACGTCGACATTTATAAGGTCATAATGAAATAGTGAACATGTAAAATAGTAATTATGTTACTCAGACCAAGAAACTGTATAAATTTCCCATAAAAACTGCATTTGCTGATCGCTCGTTTTGTGTGGGAGGTCAAATTGTTTTTGTTTGGTTATTTCGACCTATGTTCCTTTAGGAAAGTTGTTTAGTTTCATGGTCTGAGTAACGTGTTAAAATTATTTTCACTATTTCATTAGGACCCTGTGTTAGTTTTATTATCAAAATTAATTCGTTTGTATTGGGATTTATTTTTGGCTTTGCCACATTTTTTTCCTTCGCCTCAACTTCAAAGTGAAATTACAAAATTGTTACGTGCTGCGACTGTGATAAAATTTTACAAGTAACATTTTAATTCTAAATAAGTATATAGCAGTCATGGTAACTACGAAAAGCTTTGAAAATTTAAGTACATTAAAGGAAAATAAAACGGACAACGTTTCGACGCCGAGAAATTAAAAGGTTATAACATCATGACTTTTGAGGAAAAAATGTAAAGGAAAAAACGAAGGAGAAAGGACGAAATTCTGTCCATTTTCAAACAGCTACAGTACCTAGTCTTTCCTAGCACACCAGCAATATGGCGCAATTTCATTATTCACTGGAGAAGGGGCACTTTCCAGAACATTAAATACAACGACTATTGCTTTAGAACATGCGGTAAGGAATAAAATATCTTGTTTAGCTGTATATCTAAAAGGTTTACTGCTTGAAGGATAAACAGTGCTTCAGAATGTGATTGTGCTTTTGAAAATGAATTTCAAATGGACATTTTCATTTGTGATTGGACTCGGTAGAAATATTATTAAATGAAAAATTTACAAAAATCTCAAGAAGGTACGCAGAAAATCCAATTAATTTTTTCCATATTATTTCCAAATAATATACTGTAATCAACGGTTTTCTTTAAACGTCAAAGTTAATTGTGTTTAAATTAAATTGAATTTAAGCGAAAGAATAAGTAAATATTGAGAAACAACAATTTCTTTTTTATTAATTTGCAGAATACGAATAGTTTTTGAAGAGCACTTCAAAGAAATGATCATAAATTATGTCGAGGAATTGCACGTGAAGTTTCTATTCCTCAGGGAACTCCACAGCATACTTTAAACTCTAGGTAGGTATTGGAGTTTCGCTTGGTTGGCAAATTGAAGTGGATAGTAAAACGTAACGTCTATTTCTAATGTAAAATTTTAAAGTATTTTTAACATCTTATGAGGATTTACAACTTTTATCGTAAACGGTAGTAAAAATAATTAAAATATAAGGGCTTGCCTAAAAGGATTAACAATTATAGCCATTTTAAATTTGACACTTCGTTACATAAAGTGGTTACATTTATTTTTAAGATGAAAGAACCAAGGGAATCAAAAATTAATAAAAATGCATAATATCTACATCGCGCTACAAGATAGTGAAAAATGTACACATAATTGGAAGTTGACATAGCTGATACGACTTCCTATTATTTGAATATCTTTACACTGTACATTGTCTTTTGTGCATCTCTCTCCTTTTACCAATTTTTTTTTTAATTCAAGATGTCATAAAAGTTTAATCATGATTTGGAAGAATCAATACTTTATAAAGGTTACATCAGCAAAGTCAGGACGTTTTCAAAGTTAAAAATGGCGTCTCACAAAGCTTAAATTGTCTAACACAGTATCCTAAGTTCTATCCTAGTTGTGGTAAAAAGTTGTAGTTTGGCTTTAAAACGGGATTAGCTGAACATCTAAAGACATTCCAGAAAATTCTTGAACAAATTTTATGAGAGATTTTGACATCAGAAAATATTAACATTTGAATTTGAATGAATATTATCATGAATTTTATCAAAGTTTATTTGTGTCACTTTTTAACATCTTCAACTTTTTTTTTATTTACTAATCATAGAATTATAACGACGTCTCATAAACAGCTTTTGTTGTAAAATCCTGAGTGGACTACTGTTGAATGTCATGATAGTAAACTCTAAAATCATAAATGAACTTGGACGAATCAACCACCATTTGAAACTCTGAAACACGTGTAGACTTTGGCAATTCAAGGTCAGTTGGTCTTCTGTTTAAACTGTACGCAAATAATTCTCAAGATTCTCAACTGGAAGCTGAGGACCAAATTTTCTATAGAAAGTTCTACTATAAAGTTCTTGGAACTTGCTTCTGTGGTTAAAAGCTCGGAAAATTGGAATGTGATTTGTTGAAACAAACTTTAGAATAAAACGTCAACCATTTCGGCGTTTACTACTAATGATTGATTATAAATTCCAGGCCACTCCCTGGCATTAAGAAATTTTCGTTTATATGTCCATTTATTTCACCTTACAAGATGTCTCCACTACTACTATCTACTGGACAAAGAAAACTTTTAAAACTATCCTGCCCTGTTTTCTGTTCAAACAATTTATTCATAGCACTGTCTTTAAGAAAACCTTTAGTATGTATAATTTCTACGGACATCTTTCGCCTCTTTTTACTTTTAGGCTCACTTAGGTCTAAGGAAAAGCTATGAGTCATATTTGATAGATTTACATTTTGACTGATTACATCTGTTGAGTGATCTTCGAAAGCAGGGTTACCATAAGTTGTATATGGTATTTCTTTGTCGTAATTTTTACTAAAAACTGTGCGTTCCGCGTCCATTATTGTAAGTACTGGTGAGTCAAGTAAATTATGTGATATATCTTCTTTGCGGTCACTGCTGTCTTCTTCAAAAATTGTATCTCCTGATTTTTCTGCATCGGAAGTACCTTTCTCTTGTATTGTACACAGGTCCATCTTTGCAGGTAATGGTCTATAAATTTCTAGTTTATTAACTTCAGATATCATAATATCTTCGGCGATTCTCACCTTTTTGTTATTCTTCTTAGCGTAGTCTGAGCTTCCTATTTCATTGATGCTGGTGAATCTTGGTCCAGGGGAGGTGACTGTGTGATTTGGTCTTCTCTCTGCCATAGAAGCTCGGTCACGTGAGTGGATACCAAATACTCGTTTGATGGATTGACGAAACTGCAAAAAATAACAGGAAGTTAAATCAAGCCCATTTTTCAAGATTCTGATTTATGGATGAAAAACTAATAACGGTAACCAGTAACAGTAAATGGGTATTTGGAGCGTTCTTCCGTTAAAAGTTAAACAAATACACTATATTTATAAAAGGTTTTGTATTTTGCGACACCATTATTTGCGGCTCCACCTTTGCCTTCTTCTGCATATATTTTATGAAAGCCCTGGATATAGCCCATCTTATTTACCCGAAACCTCCGGGCACACGGCACGCCCATACACAAAAAGAAAATCTCACTGTTTGAGAAAATTCTTATAAAACTAGCTCACTTATATTCTGACAAAAAGGCTTGAGTGTTATTTCTTTATTTTAGCATAAATTTATAAGGACGTTACAATTATGTCCTTTTCTTATATGTCCCAAGTTTAGTGAGCAAACAAGTAGGTGTGCAACCTGATGGTAAGTGGTTACCACCGCCCATAGCACCCACTGTAAGACAGCATGCGCGTTGCCCACCCTGAGAACTAAGAGTGCGAGTCTCATGTGCCGGTAATTTCACTGGTTTATTTATCCATTCAATCGAAACACAGCAGTGCAGTGACTGCTGCTTGTTCAGTGACTGCTACGTAGTGCAGTGACAAAATAAATGAGGCAGTCTTTTCGTTCTCGTTTGAAGGTAAACAAAGGGTTAGTCTCTTAGGGCCCCAACCCCGCACGGACCCGTGCCTGATAACCCCGATTTCGGTGTTTTTTTACATATAATTTTATGTTGTTATTTTTCTTTTTAACTTGTACTGTTGAAATTAAAGTGTTTCAAGGTTAGATACTCGTATTGCGTTTGATCATTTAATGCCGAAACATAAAAATATTTTGGTTCTTAAGTAGAGGACTTAGAAAAAAAGACAATAATATTAAAGTAAGACCAATTATTTTGCATAGTTTTAAGACTTACAATCTCTATGTACCTAAAGAATATCCTTTATATTTCTTTTAAAGATTATAAATAATATACTTTACATAGAGATGATTATATATAATTCTTAATTAACCATAATCTTCTAAATATATAAAATTGCTTGTCCTGACTGACTGATTCATCAACGCGGAGCCGTATCCGCTATAGATACAGATCTGAAATTTTGTACACAGGTTCTTTGCACGTTAAAACTATCCACTAAGAAAGGATTTTGGAAAATTCATCTTCCAAGGGGGTGAAATAAGGGATGAAAGTCTGTCAGTTTTGAAGTTAGGATCTTGAAAATTTGTATTTAGACTGACGACTAAGAATTAAGTTGTACGTGTCTCAGGTTTTTTAAAAAATTTATACCCTAAGGGGTGAAAAGGGGGATGAAGTTGAAATCCTTCATTTTCGGAATAAAATCCACTAAATCCACTACATATATTATTTAGGGTTGTAATTCTGTGGAACGTACATCACTGTTTTTAAAATTCCACCCCAAATTCAATCTCTAAAAGAGGGAAATGGGGTGAAAATGTCTAAAACCAATATGGTTATCGCTTGTGTCGTTTATCGGGTCGCTGATTATGAAAACTAAATCAATTTTGAAATCCAACGTGGTGAACGTGAAATACCATCATTCCCTGGGGATCGGGTTGGGGTGCGATAGGGTTGAAATGTCTAAAAATCAATATGGGTGTCGTTTGTATGGTTTATCGGGTCGCTGATTACGAAAGCTACAACAACTTTGAAATCCAACGTAGTGGACGTGAAATACCATCATCCCCTGGGGATGGGGTTGGGGTGCGATAGGTTTGAAATGTCTAAAAATAAATATGGGTGTAGTTTCTATGTTAGGGATAGCGGTTAAATTGGCGTTAGGGGTAGGGATAGGGGCAGGGATAGGGAGAGGTAGAGGTAGACATGGAGGTAGAGAGGAAGAGAGGTAGAGAGGTAGAGAGTGTAGGGTTAAAATGTCTAAAAATCAATTGGGATGTCGTTTCTATGTACATGGATAGCGGTTAAGATGGCGTTAGGGATAGGGATAGCGTTAGGGGCAGGGATAGGGAGAGGGAGAAGGAAAGGGAGGGGCTGGGGAGAGGGAGTGGGAGAAAGAGAGGGAGGAGGAGGGGGAGAGGCAGAGGGAGTGGGAAAGACTGCACATTGTCTGAATTTCACGCGGGTTTTTCAAAATAGTTTTTCAAAAAAGGAAAGTGGTTCTTGTTGAACTTGAAAAATAATATATATTATTTATCTTGCATGCATGACTTTTTAGAACCAATTGTCAAGCTTAGCTATAAATAGCAGATAAGGGGTTTGATGTTGTCAAAACTAGTATTACCTCAATCAGGTACAAATTTCATATAAAAATAATTATCTCTCCAAACTGACACAGTTCGTTAGTGAGTTAAATGATTTTGAGTTTGAGTTTGCTTCTTGTGTACCTTTGAACAATACAAATAATTTACATTAAAATCAAACAATTTCTTCAAGTTATAGAGGAATGAAAATAAGTATTAGTGTAATCTTAAATGTTTTTTTTTATTTTTTTATTGTCAATGGGATTACCCTTTAACTCGATCTAGTCTTGAGGTCTGAGATGAGGTCGACCATGGGACGAGCTTGCCTAGAAGAAGCCTATAAATATATGGTTTTAGTAATGAATCTTGCTCTTATATTTATTTACTCGAGTGAATTAATTTAACTAAGTTAAAAAAATACGATTATTCGAACCTGGGTGGGGGAAAGTTAGGCATGTTCCTTTGGTATAAATCTTTTTTCTGCTGATGGTACTTCTAAGCAAGATTGACTTATAACCGAAATTATAAATACAATTTAAAATCACGTCGATCTAATAATGGGGCCCTTTGAGACTAACCTAAACCATCAACAACCAGCAGCTCCACATCGTACCTACTTCTTGACACTTCTTTATATCTTCGTTTTTTCTTTCTTTGTTTCTTTTTTCTTATCTCATGTAAGTTTAGGGTATTTTGTGACCTATTTTTATACAACCTTGCAGAAACTTAAATATCTTAATCAAAATAAACTTAATTATAACGCGAAATATAACGCTGAACATTTTTTCTTAGAGTCCTCTTACAAATAAGAAAAACATACTTATATGTAGGAATTCAAAAGAATACTGGCTGTATTTTTTACTAAGTTACAAAGTAAATATGAGGTAATGTAATAATATTAATGGAATAAGAAGAAAAAGACGGTGACATGCGAGTCGGACTCGTGCGCCGTGGGTTCCGAACCACTAATATACCGTCTTAGTTATCAATACGCACTTGACCAGTTTTTATTATAACAACAAAGAATAAAAATAGGGGAACAAAATTTCTAATTGTTTTGACTAGCTTGAGTGGGTATGATAAAAAGAAATTCATTTGGGCATTCCAAAATAGATTTTGTATTTTGTATGATTCTTAGGTTTCAAGTTATAATGAAAAATACCCAAAAAAAATACCTTCCCCCGCCCTACTCTGAAGTTTGGAAAGCGAAAAATCGTCGATAGAAGTTCATAAATCTGCAAAAAAAAAGCCTTTAGAAACAAACTTAGTTTTGTGGTCCTAAAAATAGACTTTATTGCTTCAAAAAATACAAGAGGTATTTCGTAACCCTCGGCGCGCGGGACCGACTCGCACTTCACCGGTTTTTTTGCAGTATCGTTTTTGAATGTGACGCTTTTCAAAGTCGAAATAATGAATGAAAATTATAATAAATCAAGAAATCAAAAGAAATTAAAAGTACTGCGTAAATATATAAGTATGTTTAATAAATAAAATCTTGTCAATTTTAAGCCACATCATTTAAGTGAAAGTATCAATTCGAATAATAAATCTTTTGTAAAAAATTATTACTGAAAAGATGTTGTATCAAGAAGTTCTCAGAAATCGCTCGAATAAATTTGGTGGGACTAGAGCTTTAAAAAAATAGATCTCTCAATGTCTCTCTTTTGAATAATATTTTTCTTATTTCACAAAGTACCATTCAGTACATCTGGTTCCTACAAAAAATTTATATTAAAAAAGTACCTTTCTCTTGTCTCTAGTCCCGGTTATATACATAAGGGTCGAACTAGACGTAGCGTATCTTATTGCGCAAAGCAACTTACCCGACCGCGACATGGCGTCTCATAGAATTTTGACACACGGTTCACACCACTGCGCAAGTTACGCTGAGAATTTTTAAGCGAATGCCGTTACACGGCGCAAGATACACTGCGTCTGGTCCTACCTTGAGGGCCTGTAAGGATTATCTTTTAACACCTGGATAATTTTAAGAAGTCCTGGGAAGGTTGGGGTTATTATGCCCCAATTCCCAAACGTCCCCATGCCATTTTCCCAAGCCTTATTAGCCCCCGAGAAAAACCTATATTCCAGTAAAATCACGAACATAAGTTCCCTTCAATATTTCCAGCCAGTATGCCAGCAGTAGTATGTCAGTTAGCCAGTCAGCCAGTCAGTAAGCTAACAGGAAATAGTCAACAGTTAGCTTTCAGCGTCTTTTTTTCTATGAACTTACTTGAGTATTCATTCCGACGTAAATAAGGGGATCGTAGCATATTGAGCTCTTAGCAACGAGAGCTGGAATGACACCCACTCCTGGAGATATCTGTAAATAATAGTACATTACGTAACAAGTACGACATGACAGTAAATAAATATCCGATGTAAATAAAAAAAGTAAGTATAAAAACGGACCAAGTGCGAATCAAACTCGCGCAATGAGGATTCCGTACAACCACACAATATTTTAAATAGGTTGTCGAAATTTAAGTAATTTACTTTACAATTTATGTCCATCTCGCACTTGGCCTTTTTTTTTACTTTAGGTACGTTATTTTATCGCAACTAACTTGACAGTTGTACGATTTTAATTAATAATTTCCAAAAAATCTTTTGGGTCTAGTCAGCATTACTTTGCAATTTTTGTCCAACTCGCACTTGGCCTTTTTTTTTACTTTAGGTTACGTTATTTAATCGCACCTAACTTGACAGTTGTACGATTTTAATTAATAATTTCCAAAAAATCTTTTGGGTCTAGTCAGCATATTTTCAATCCAAATCTCCCTGACTCAATAACCGGAACCCTAGATCCATTTACTTCAATTCAATATATTTTACTAATGAAAAACTACAATACTGCTTTTAGATATTAAATATCATTGTACTCAGTCTAGATTGAAATCAACAATATGTTCTTTGAAATATTATTGAAAACGAACTGTTATATGCCTACGACTTTGTTAAAATAATATGTCAAACCTAGATAGATAAATTGTTTATTAAGGATACAGCACAAATCCACAACAAAATATTTAATAACATAAAATTAACAACATAAAATCTAAATCCATCTTAAATAAAACTTCGTCAAGTGCGTTGTCTCAAGGCGCCACATTGCCAAACAGACAAGCAGAATTCTCGTTTTATTTTACGTTTTACATAAAAGAAAAAAAAATGTGGATCAATTTATTAATATTTTTTTAAGAGTTAGAAATTGTAATTATTGTTTTCTAATATTTTAATTATATTAATGTCGTTTCATGACTACTACGATTATAATTATGGTCTCTTTTATGATAACAATAAACACTTAAATATTGGCGCATGATAAAGACTAGATAAACATGTCATCTTCATTGCCCTACACATACAAATTAAAAATATATTAAATTAGGGCAAAGGGCGATGGAGCGCAGCATACTAGGTGTAAAGAGGACCGACCGTGTCCGGAACACGACTCTGCGGCCCAAAACCCACATCACTGTCATCGGCAAAAAGGATTGGGCGGGATGTGGGCGGGTCACGTGTGTCGGATGCACCCGGATAGGTGGGCCAAACGCGCCACGGAATGGGTACCACACGATGGACGCCGAGGCAGAGGAAGGCCCAAGAAGCGGTGGAGAGATGATTTGGATGTTTTAAAGACCAGTGGCCCACAGTCGCAACAAATAGGGAGAAATGGAAACGTAAGGGGGAGGCCTTTGGGACAGTATAGGCAAGTAAGAAAAAAAAAATTATTAAAAATATTTTGCTAAACCACAAAACAATTTATATTATA
Source organism: Athrips mouffetella (assembly GCA_947532105.1). NCBI lineage: Eukaryota > Metazoa > Arthropoda > Insecta > Lepidoptera > Gelechiidae > Athrips > Athrips mouffetella. Next base: position 1,403,682 of record OX383965.1, read on the forward strand.
AACACCTGCCGTCTTACTACAAAAAAGTTAGACATCTGTTGAACACTTGATCAAAAAAATCGTACAAAATAACTCTGGCTATGTTATTGATGCGCAGAAGTCAAAAATGACTTATTTTCTTATGACTTGACTTCTTCGCATCAACTGACATAGCCAGTTATTTTGTGCGCATTTTTTTAACCCCTGAAATTCAGAATGCTATAAAATGTGACATAGGCATAATAAAACGGATAAGTAAGTGGGTAAGTTGAAATTCAAGTTTATGTATCGTACCTATACATAAATTTTATAACTTACAGTGCCCTGTGTGCCGAACTGCTCGATCAGCGCGAAGATGGAGTAGGGTGTCCACGCGACGGTGAAAGAGATGATCATTATAAAGACCATCATCGTGGCCCTGGCTTCTGCTCTGTTCACTCTGCCAAGACGTTGGGAGTTCTAGACAAAAGAAAATGTACATTAGGTTTTACCCACTTTTTTTGTAAAAAATACGTAATGGCTACAGCCACAGCTATAGCAACTGCTGCAGCAGCAGCGGCGTAGTCCAAGAGGTCTCCACCACTATTGAAATAAAAAATACTTGCGATTTTCTACTTGAAATATTTGTTTTGATAAAGTTTTAATTTAATTTAACCATTGATTCAAAATACGAAACTATCTTAAGTTTATTCCAAACAGATGGCTGGAATTTCCTTGTAAAGTACCCCAAATATAGGAATATGAATTGACACCGAGAAAAATAAATAATGATCATGTCACGGTGTAGCTGGGTGAGAGAAACCTTCATATGTATGATAAGGCCTAAGAGTTCATAAATATAAAAAGAACACACCAAAGAAGCAGATTTATTTTAGACACCAAACTAAAATAAACTTAATCGTCTACAAAATTCAGAAAGCAAGGTGTAAGTTCCCCCCTTATAAATTATCTTAACCTTTGTGATAGACTGTCTAATTTTGGAAAAGGTGGATCCAAAGAGAAGATTTAAAAACGAAAAGTGGCAACATGCAAAGCAAGCAGCCTCGTGTCATGACTCATGCATGACAGTCATTATTAAGTAGCTAGACTAATAAGAAAGATACACGATCAGCATGTAGTAATCAAGTGATAAGAAATTAATACTAATATGTTGGTACTGTGATGTTCGGCTACTTTATAACAAAACGAACCTGTACGCAAGTTTTATAATGCAGTCTCGTTTCGTAGATTATACCTGTTTTCTCATCCATCTTAGCCAATTTACTGTATTTTGATTTGGAACATCTTCTATGTTTTTCCTTTACTATTTGACATGAAAAGGTTGCACAAAGATCGTGCTGTCAGAAGAGCATAACTTGGACGTCCTATTGGTAGACGTCCTGTTGGACGCCCGAGATTTCACGGGATCGACGAAAGGACTTCGAGAAAGGACCTCTTGGAGCTTCAAATTGTCAACTGATAACATGCAAGACGAAGAAAAGAACGGCGACTCTTAGTGTTAGAGGCCAAAATCTACTTCGGGTTGCTAAGCCAGCATAAATAAGAAGTGAATGCCACGAAAATTTCGAGAATAGGTAGGTACTGCCTTGTTGCTTCCTTGGGGCTCGTCTTGGCGGGGGCACTGCTGCCGTGCCCTTTAAGCTCGCGTCACACAGAGGCGGTAGCGGAAGCGTTCCGGTGCCGGTATTTTTTGTAATGTATGAGTTCTTATGCACCCTGTCACATTGAAAAGCGGTCGCGGCGCGGTATTTTGTTCCCGCCAAACCGCCCCGGACTGCTTTCGCAATCATACCGCCTCTGTGTGACTTGAGCTTTAGATACAGTGTCCTTCTATATTCTTTTGGCAATACACTCTACTACTGAAAAACTGAAAATCAGTTTGTTCGCCAAAAAACTGATTTTCAGTTTGATGAATATTTTTAAAGTTTATAAATGTAATGTTTTATTTACTAAAAATAAATTTAAAAAAAAGCGCACTAATTCTCCGGCTTAGCAATTTCTTTTGTCAGCTAGTTTAGGTTAGGAGCACATACCCATACTTTAATTTTATTAATGTATGTATGTGAACCCGAATTGGACGACACATCGCCGAGTTTTGGTGCGTTTTGTTTAGGTGCTTAATAAATAGTTGCTTAAGGTAGAATATCCCTCTCAATTCATCAACTTCTGAGACTTTACCCTAACGCCTAAAAGGCGTTTAACAGTTCGAAAACAAGTTATAATTAGAACTTATAATCAGTTTGAGATAAGTATGGCTTCCTGTAATTTGCCAAGATTTTGACTGAAATTAGGCAGAGAAAATCAATTAGTAGGCAAGTCACGTACATACGTGCTCCGCACCAAATTGTAGGTTTACAATCAAAAACAAGGGTTTCACCACAGCCTAACTCGCATCAGTCATTGCCTACTGGAATATCCCACAAAATGTCCACTGCTGGACAAAATCTTCAAGGATCTTCACAACAAAAAATACATTGATATAGTGTGATAATACTGAAGGGTGTGAATCTACCAATGAAACTGAACAACTTTTACCACGGATCATAGGTCGAAATACGAAAAACCAAATTTGACCTGTCATACAAAATGCGCTATCAGCTGATGCAGTTTTTATAGGAGGTCAAAATTTTATTTTGTTCTATGACCTATGTTCCTTCGGAAAAGTTGTTCAGTTTCATGGGCAGATTCACACCCTTTAGTATTATCACACCTTTCCGTTACACGCTGTATATCGTGTAGCTTGTAAGGTCGATGACCGATCTCACAAACCCTGGTATCAGAGTTGTTAAGCTGCCTAAGGCCTCTCACATGGCTCATTAACCCCTCAACTGTCATGGCCCGCGCGCGCCGTACCCCACGTCTGGCACTCCTCCCCACGGGGCCTCTGGGAACAGATGCATTCTTTTGCAGTTTACTCGATACTTAGTTAGTTAATATACCAACTTCTATATATATTTGGATTCTACATAAAATTTGCCATAAAATAGCATATTAACTTATTCATATTTTATAAAAATGTGTCATAGGTCTTAAGAGGAAAGTAAAAAATGAGAGCAACCGACCGTCCCGATTCGGGTCGCTTGCCAGAGCCGCACTTTCTTGATGCGTCCAGATTCGGGTCTCTTACCAGTTAAGGGGTTAAAGACTAAAGCACGAAATCATCTAACTTTTTGGACAATCAGGTGATTCTGCAATGTGCTAACCAACCTGGCTAAACTAGCTAAACAAAATGCAAAATGTTAGTACTGAAAATTGAGTTTATTTAAAATTTGCCATACAAAACGGAAATTTTATAGTTAAAGACCCAATATTGGAGAAATTGATCCCTTTTTATTTTTTACGATATATGATTCGATTGGACATGTGAGTGACGTGGCAGCGAGGTAACATTCATTCATCCTGCCAATTTGAAATGAGTTTGGCAATCATATAAATGCCGGAAGTTCCAAAAAATATATTTTTGCTGCAATAAATATTTTATATTCAAAACTGAAGAAATGTTTGCTACGCCTAGTTCAGGCATCAAGTGAGATACCTAAGTTAGTTTAAGACCTATATTGTACCATTTGAAAGCAAATAAATATGAATATGAATACAACGTGTAATGAAAGGGTACGATAATACTAAAGGGTGTGAATCTGTCCATGAAAATGAACAAGAAGCATAGATCGAAACACGAAAATAAAATTTTTGACCTCCCATAGAAACTGCATCAGCTAATAGCGTTTTTTGTTTGAGAGGTCAAATTTGGTTTTTCACATTTCGACCTATGTTTCTTGGGGAAAATTGTTCAATTTCATGGGTAGATCCACACCCTTTAGGATTATCACACCTTTCCATATCTACACTATCTACACTAATAATAGGTCTTTACCTATGAAATTGCCGAAATTTTCTTACAGATTAATGAGATCTAAATTCCTATAATACTAATGCAATTTTTTTCATTTGTCTTATATTTGAAAGTTGACTTAAAGGTTATTAATTTACGCATAAAATAAAGTTTTTATTTTTAGTTTGATATATAAAATTTAAGGTTCGAAAATTGTTTGTCATAATTGTCGTCCGATTTCATCATTAGATTTGTTATATTTTATTACTTACAGATAATATTTTTAGAAAATCAAATTTAAGCTTCTGTTAGCTTAATGTCTTCCCAATAATGCTTAAAAAAATAAAAAAGATTGGATTTATAATTCCTAAGAAAAATGCAGAAATGTTAGTACTGAAAATTGAGTTTACCTAAAATTCGCCATACAAAACGGCAATTTCATAGGTAAAGACCTAATATTATAAAGAGGAAAGATTTGTACCTATTTTTGTATGTTTGTAATGAATAGGCTCCGAAACTACTGGACCGATTTGAAAAATTATTTCACCATTAGAAACCTGCATTATTTTGGATGAACATAGGCTATAAAATATTTAAAAAAAAGTTAGGGTTCCGTATGAAAACTTCGATAATGTAACCCAAGTGTGAAAAAAATACTAAATAGCATCCTTATATCGAGTACGCTGCCGAAACTATTAACAATAGAGCAAAGTAATGTACTACAGAATTATAGAAGCTATTAATATCATATCTACAAAAAGTCTGCGATACCATATGTCTAACTATTACAGTTATGTCACAATAACTACTTTTTCATGTTTAAATATGTAATAGTAACGCCGGTACAAACTATATAGGCCACATTATTCGTACCTATGAATCCTTATCCAAATAAATGATTTCGTATTCAAGGTTATATCAGTACCTGTAAATAACTTTTTGAATTATTCAAATCGGACATACCATTCAAAAGTTATCATGAGTGTAATCGTTATCAAAATTGAAATTAAAGAAACAGCGCCCTAAGTGACTGTAATGGTTTTATCTACAACAGAGAATAGACACGAAAAATTTGACTGGTCAAGTGCGTGTCGTTCCGTGTGGTAGCGGCAAAGAATAGTGCCAACCCATCTCAACCTGTAGGTGTCGTAAGAGGCGACTAAGGGTTTACAAACCGGAAGATGGGCAGCGACATCTTTCCGTGTATCGCTAACATCTTTCCGTGTATCCCTCGGTGGGAGTCCAACTTGCGCTTGGCTGGTTTCTTTAGTAACCCCCGATGCAACAAGAACCTATATCTACCCGTGCGAAGCCGGGGCGAACCGTTGGTAAGTTGTATATAGTGAACAGTACTCAGAATCGACAAAGAAACGAACATTTGTTGGTCTGTGTGTACGATACTACAACAAAATACCTGACAATAATGTAATGCAATTCTCTTAAACAATGTGTAAAGCAAACGTTATGTAAAAAAGTTTACTATAGATAAGATAACTATATCAATGACATAGAGGTATGGTGCTCTGATATTCCAGCGAAACACAAGAAACACACTGTAAAAGCTGCTTCTTAAAGTACGCCGTGCTGCAGTGGTTTCTTGCCGTATCTTTTTACGCTGCCATAGCACGATCCGAAACGGTGTAGACTCGCTCTATTTATTGTATTCTGCATGACATTCAATATGTATTCTGTATCTACATTGAATAAAATTATCTGAAACAAAAGGTAGACACCGTTCTCTTGATGGTCCACTTAAAGACGCAAAATATCCTACTGTTGACAACCCAGGATGGAAAATCCTGGAGCCGAAGCACAAGAAGGCCCGACCCCAAATAAAGTTGGGAAAAGGGGCAGGAAGAAGATATACAGGATGTAAAAAATACGATGATCCTTCTAAGGGGTGATTCAAACTCAATATAAAAACATATTTGTTCTTGACTGGTTAACTCTGAATGTATTTTGTAATTTATAAAAAAAACCGGCCTAGTGCGAGTCGGACTCACGCCCTAAGGGTTCCGTACCTATCTACCATATGATATACTAAAAGCTTTTTCTCTTTGATTTTAAAAACTCCGCGACCATCCAACTTGACCCCTCTTTTATAGAAAAGTTCTTAATTGGTTACTATTAGTTGTGAGAAAAATTTAAATATTTAATTATTTTAGACTTTTCCCTTTATTTGTACTGTGAGAACTAGCTTCTTGCCAAATTTCATAATTTTAGGTAAACGGGAAGTACCCTGTAGGTTTTGCTTTTTTGCATAAATGTATGAAGACGAAGACATAAAAAGCCATATCTTTTGATTGCGTGGTTGTAAAACATTGAAATTTTCAGATCTTGTGTGGTTTATGGACCTTAATATTCGTTATCAATTTCAACCTGATACCTCTCCTCGTTTGTGAGAAACAGGGTCTTGACAGACAGACACACAGACATACGTACAACAAAGTGATCCTATAAGGGTTCCGTTTTTTATTTCGAGGTACGGAACCCTTAAAAAAGAATTTATAAGCGTAACTTTCGTCTAATTTCACTTAGAGTAGGTAAACCGTCACTAGCCGAGAATTAACGTCCTCGAGAGAAGTCCTCACAAACCCTGGTGTCAGAGTTATTAAGCCGCCAAAGGCCTCTGACATGCCTCATTAACAACTATACATCCGTAGATAGTAGTCGGAACAAACGGCTTAACACGCCCTCCGAAGCATATAATCATCTAACTTTTCGGACAATCAGGTGATTCATCCTACAATGTCCTAACCAAACTGAGAAGGTCGCACGAAGCAATTTTTATTTGGAAGTGCCCCACCGGAAATAGAACCAAGAACCTCCGGATCAAGAGCCGAGTACTCTAACCACTAGACTACGAAGGCTGTTGAAAATGAAACTTTGACAATGGTTTATGCCAACCTAGTGCCAAACTTGGTAGTGCATAAGTGTTAAACTGTACTTGTTGAGTAGTAAATAAATTAAACCTCGTATCTAAAATAATATAAAACAAATACAAAACTTACAATTTACAAAGGGAACTAAATTACAGTTAAGAAATTCAAACTCTGGGTCACTTCCTAGCTTGTTTAAGTTAACAACTTGTTTAGTAGCAAGTTTGCTCTTGTGCCTTGTGGGTGGAGTACAAATTGAACCCAAACCTTCTTTATATACAGCGTGTTAATGGGCTGATAAGAGCTAAATTACCTCCCTTTCCAACATAGGATAGAATGCGCGTGTTAGAACGGAGCGGATTCGCGCTGTTTTACGTTTTTCGCTCATATTTGCATTTTTCTCAAAATCTGTACCCATAATACTCGTATTAATTATTAAATAGCTATATTATTATGCATACTATATTAAATAATGTGTAAAAGTTTTGGCATCATAGATTAATGGGTACTGAAGAAAAACGGATTAAAAGCAAAAAGCAGAGGTAACTTTTGATTTTTTTATGGCGTACGAAATATATGTATTTAATCGTGTTTCAGAGTCGGCCATATTCTTGGAAAGATGCTTAATTATCACATTTTTTTTTTCATGGCCATATATTCATCACTTTTTGTTAAAAACCTGGTCAAGTGAAGCGTATTTAGCTCTTATCAGCCCCTAAGTAAATAACGCTAAACCTCTCGGGTACGAGTAGTAGCTCTGAAACAGAACTTTTGTTTTACGACTTTGTAAATTCGCAAACATATTCATACAAATTGGCTCGGTCTGCTGATGTTAGTATGAGGAAGCAAATTTTTTTCAAAACTTTGCTTCCTCATACTAAGATCAGCCGACCGAGCTCTATTTGCACTGTACTCGTATAAAGGTCCAAAAACCAGCTTATTAAACACGCGTGTTTCTTTTTTCATTATATTACCGCAATAGTGTTGTATTTTTTTTTATCTCGGCAAGGAGCAAGGAGTTTTATGCTTATTACTATGGTGTTATGAGCAAAATAGCGCACTTGCATCTTAATGTACTATTATGCGATTTTTTTTTTAATTTCACGTCCACAGCACCCACCCAAATGTTATGAAAAAACATTATCTTTTGGCCTTTTTAGAGTGAAAAACGGGATCCTATTAATATCCGATGTCTGCTTGTCTGTCTGTCAGCGGGCTGTATCCCATGAGCCGCAGTAAGCAGACTGTTGAAATTTTCATAGATTATGTATTTCTGTTGCCGTTAAGTTGGGTAAGAGTGTGTGTGATTGTGGGTGAGTGTGTGTGTGTGATAGTGTATGTGAGTTGGTGTGTGTATTAATTTGCTAGAAAACGAACAGTTATGTTTCCGACATGCAAGTTGCTGGTCTTCATTTCAATCACAGGGCTTAGGGATTGAATCAAATGGAAGTTCATTTTGGTTTATGGCACGACGGCGCTGAGTACCGAAGACAGTTGGGCAGGCATATCAAATAGTGAACCAACGTACTGTTAAAGATCACGTAAGAAAGAATTGTTTCACCCAACAGCACGTCAGTAGAAACACTTTGGGCTTTATGACATGGTAATAGAGTTACAAATGCTTCCACTGACGTGCGGTTGACAGTACTAAATAAGTATTTAATACCGGGTAAGTACCCTTTTCATGGTGTAGATGATGTTCGCGTAGGAGAAGGTGATGACGATAGATGGGACGATCTGGCCCATCGCAAACAGGAACAGAATGTACGTGAGAGCGTTCGACGACTGCTCGTGCCAGTTCACCGAACAACTGCGAACAAAAACTTGTGTTACGAGGTCACAAAAAAGTTTTTTTTTTTACTTACAAGAAGCTTGGTTGATATTCCACACATTCGCGTAAAGCGCTTTGAAACAATTATTATGCGCACGACTAAACAGTGGAGTTATCTGACTGCGTCTGTGTTCCCAAGTTCATATTACCCGAATTTATTAAAGTCGCGAGTGAATAGGGTTCTCTTTTTTTATATTACAAGTGAGCAAACGAGCACGTGGACCACATGATGGTAAGTGGTCACCACCGCCCATAGCACACACTGTCTTATTAATGGCATATTTTGACACTAATAAGACAGCAAAGTGCGTTGCTTACTTTGAGAACTAAGATGGTATCTCTCATGTGCCAGTAATTTCACTGGCTCCCTTGCCATTCAAACCGAAACACAGCAGTGCAAACACTGCTGCTTCACGGCAGAAAAAAGCAAGGGGGTGGTACTTCCCCAGACGGACTTTCCACAAAAGCCCTACCACCTTCAGTGGGCAAGCTCGTCCCATCGTCGAACTCATTTATGTCCTCAAGACTAGATGGAGGTCAAGGGTAACCCCATTGACAGTAAAAAAATATCGAAACTTTTCTTCGCTTTACCTAACTTTACCGAAATACATGTACAGTCAAGAGTGGACCAAGTTTTACACTCGCATTGCAACTTTCGTCTCTACGCTGACTAAGATAAGCTTGGTGCAAAGGCCAGTGTTTAAAGCTCGAACTGCTCTCTACTGTACCCAAAAGTTTATTCATACCCACAGAGCTCTGAAGTCTATGCGTCTTGCTCTACATCTAGAGACGAATTCTTTATGTCATTCAATACAAATCAGTGTCACCATTTACTAAAACTAACACACTTTCCGCACCCACACTACTACCGTCATTTGAGTGCGATAAACATAGTACCATTATTGCGAGAGAGTAAGATGCAAAAAAACAATGACAGCGTCTCTATGGCAACGAATGTGTTTATGATGTGCAATCAAAATAAGCGCTTACATAAATTGGATAGTATACCTCGTCAATAAGGAACCAAATTTTTTACTATATTCGCTTCTATGGGGGGGTGCGCGCGCAGGCGGAGTGGCCCTATCGTTGTTCTGTGTTCATATCAAATATATATTACAGATCTCAGGAATTGTTTATCGATAAATAAAACTTTAATTTCACTTGGAACTTGGTTTTCATCACAATATTACTGTATTTTCACCAAACATACGGATTCCCGCCACAAAAGACAATATGTCATTCCTAGTGTTGTCAGTTGATCGTTTTTATCGAAAAGCTAGTGATGTACATACATACATACATAACATCACGCCTCTTTCCCGTTGGGGTAGGCAGAGACCACACCTGCTACGATCTTGACATACTTCCCTTGCTTCCTGTACTTTCATACATGCTCGTCGGTTTAGGGTACTTTTAACCTGGCCTTTATTCAGAACGTCCTGAATTTGGTCCTGGTACGTTCGCCTAGGCCTTCCCCCTCCAATGTTTCCATTCACTCTCGCCTGGTAGGTCTCTTTCGCCAATCCTCGCTCATTCATCCTCTCTACATGACCAAACCATCTCAGCATCCCTTTCTCGATTTTGGTCACTACGTCCTCTTTTACGCCACACCGTTCTCTTATCACACTATTTCTAATCCTGTCACTCAATTTAATACCAATCATACTCTTTAGCGCTAGTGATGTGTTATTTCTGTAACATACGAGTATACATAAATATTGATAAAGTTATAGAGAAATGTATTGTTACGCAAATTGGGACATTTCTTCATCAAAATAGAATTTTAAATGAGTGCCAACATGGTTTCCAAAAAGGAAAAAGCACAAATAACCTATTATCAAAGTTTACAGACGAAATTAATACATACTTAGAAAATAAACAAATCGTTGTAGCAATATTTTATGACTTTAAAAAAGCTTTCGACACCCTAGAAACAAACACACTCTTGAATGGATTGGACGAATGTGGTGTTAGTCATCAACTTAATGCCTGGTTCCGTGACTACCTTACGTCACGTTCTTATCGTGTGAAGGTGGGTGATACGCTCAGCGACGAGACTCAGGTTCGGTGCGGAGTGCCACAGGGATCAGGATGCGGTCCAGTGTGCTATCTAATGCATGTAAACAGTTTATGTGGAGTCATACGACACTGCTCATCCTACATGTTTGCAGACGACCTGTGCACACTCCGTGCTGGTACTAGCCTTGCCGGTGCGTGTCACTTAGTCCAGCAGGATATAGATGCGGTCGTTAAGTGGTCGCACGATAATGGCATCATTTTAAACACAGATAAAACAAAGCTTCTTATAATCCACTCACCTTATTTGTGTCTTACAGAAACTCCACCTCCCATGTTCACTCATAGCTTTTCATGTTACCATAAAAATTTATCTGGCTGCCAATGCTTACCCATTGAAAAAGTAAACTGCGTAACCTACCTTGGTGTTACAATCGATGTTAGCTTTTCCTGGTCTCATCATATTGATTATATTTGTAATAAGTTAAGAATATTGCTTGGGAAATTCTACCATTTAAGCTTTAAGGTCCCCATTAGTACACTTAAGTGTTTATACTTCTCATTAGTAGATTCAATACTGGGTTACGCTCTTGATTGTTACGGCCATACCTTTAAAACGTACATAGAGAAACTTGAGTCACTGCAAGTAAGATTCCTAAAACTACTAGTTAGTAACAAAACTAAAAATCAATGTAAAGGCGACTATCGAAAATTGTTTAAAATTTGTAAAATCTTACCGGTAAGCTTAAAACATAAATACCTTTTAGCTGTAAACAATCAAGAGCGTAACCTACAGTAGTTAAAACAGTTATGTCATAGCCATGGAACGAGATCGATGTCCACGGGAAAATTCGAGGTGCCCAGAGTTCATAATTACTATGGTGACAGAACCCTGAAAAAACGTATACCATATTTTTGAAACCGTTTGCCCGAGGACATCCGCCTCGAGCCATGTAAGAAAAAATTTAAGAGCCGTCTAAAGAAGTATCTGTTAGATAAATTCCCTGTATAATACTTACAGTAACTAGTTACGTAACCTATCAGTTGTATCTTTGACTTTTATTTCTTATATCTTCTTTCCCGCAGTCAAACTGTTGAAACAGTTTTGCGGGGCATTGTTTTATTGTATTTTTAATATTTATTAAGTGTAATAATTTAATAAATAAATAATAAAATAATAAATTTGATCACCGTATATCGCTTTCTCCTACCGCAGTGCTTACAAGCGTGGTGACTATGGTGAATCCCCTCCTAAGTACCACGCGTTTTTGCTGGAGTTCTGTAAGGAGAACCCTGTCTTGCAGTGGACGTTTCATGGAATGTAATGATACCGCTTTATGTTGCTTAGAAGTTTGAAATTCTTACAACTTAAGGTGATCCGTTTTCCATACAAAAATTCAAATGACTTGCATTCTTACGCGGGACATAAAATTCTGTTGAAAAACGAACGAATACTGCTATTTTTAATTATTTTTTTCGCTAATTAATACAAAAATACAGTTAATGTACTGAAAGTACTATTTTTGTAGGCAATTTTTGGTTCAATATTACGATTGTGGGCGTGCGGTCAAAACTGTACGGTTGTGCTTTGTGTGCATGTGTGAGTGATCGTACTCATGTAAACACGGACTGACGAGAGTAATTGACTTTAGTGGACATATGGAGATATTTTTCTTATAGAAATTGTTGTTAGGCGTTGAAGTTGCACGATGAAATTTACGCGAATCAACTTTTTGCACATATATAGTTGGTACTTATTGCATAAAAAAATAAAACCTTATATTTGCAGCAGTGGCTCCATCTAGTTGCGTTCGGGGCTAAGCTGGCCGTAACAGATCACCTTTATCTTAATTTCCTAAGTAACTTTTTTTAGGTTACCTAGAAACCTGATATGGAAAAGCGGATCCTCCTAGGAATATTGATGCTTATAAGGAGATTTTGATAACTAGATAAGCAAGGGAAGTATGTCAAGATCGTAGTAGGTAAAGAACTGTGCCTACCCAGATGGGAAAGAGGCGTGATATTATGTATATAGGTATGATATAAGATGCTAAATATTACATGTACGAGTACCTTTTGTGTCGCTTTTTTTCCACGTAGCTGACGTCACTTAGACGATAGATTTTAATATCCGACAATGGTTGAATTTTGAGTTTCAGTTTATGAAATATACATCAATAAATATTTTTTGAGAAAAATTGCCTTGACAGACAGAAGTACCTACTACAAATAAATCTTATCACGTCTTTACTTTTTTCCTTGTGACGGAACCCGCAACAAGAAAAATCTTTCAAAAAGCATTTAATTTGCCCTTGATAGCGGTTTTTATCAACCGCAAAGAAATTTGCCCTTCGGGAATGATCATTTAGGGTGGACTGCACGCAAATTAACTACACATTTCGGTCAAAAACGGTTCAAATATAGCGAAACCTTTTTTAATTCTGTCCCAGATTTATTGGCCCTCTCATAAAAAAAGGTCAAATGTAAGTGTTTGTAACAGAATATAAATCAAAGCCCGCACCTGAATGTGGCATATCAGCTTGTTAGCGTCATTTTATTAGCGTCAGCCATTATTATTTAAACTGACGACGGTTTTTTACCTAGGAAAATTTTATAATTTAAGTATACTTAGCTACTTTATGGACCGCGTGCCGAAAAGCTGTTTTTCACGTGATAATAGTCAGGGGGAAAACGAGATGTCTTTATAGATAGGGGATGAGTAGAGGGGGGATCACAAAAAAATGTGAGATGTAACAGACCGGAGCCCAAAGTTCAGGAGGCCTTTTCCAGATTTTTAAGCTGGTCTGATTTAGCTAAATCCCCCGACTTTCTTGTCTGAATATTACTATGATATCACAAAGAAATTGTTTACTCCAGATTTTCAGGCTTGTATGTTTGGAGTTTGAAGTCCCGTGTGGTGCCGGCAAAGAATAGTACCAACCCATACATACCCGTGGGTGTCGTGAGAGGCGACTAAGGGTTAACTGGAGGATGGGCAGCAGCATCCTCCTTTATATCTTACATCTTACTTACTGCGGTCACCTAAAACCGTGGTCCATAGTGCCAGCCGTAACGGTAACAAGCGAGGTGACTATGGTACTTCCCCTACACATTTTTTCCAGCAAAAGCTAGAATTCTGGAGGGAGCTCCCTGTCCTGTAGTGGACGTTTAATGGGATGTTATGATGATGTTTGGATATGTCACGGGAAAATGATGTTGAATCGTAAGTTGATCAGCTTTCTAAAAATAATAAACTTTACCGAAATCGCTTCTGGCACTTGTCGGCTGTTGCCGCAGCACGCTTGCTTCTCTTGCTCCGCTCGGACGTTAGGTCGAAAGATAATCTACGACTTTCCCATGAGCTTATAATTTTTTCGACAGTTGATCAACTAACTAGGAAATTTATCAACTTACGATTATTATTATTTTTCGGTTATAGATATAATGGTGAGTACCTGGGCGACCGAGCTATGCTCTGTATAATTAAAATATCATCGGGTGAGCAAGCTATGCTACTTTACAACAGATGGCGCTGTAAGTTTTTTGAGCGCACTAAAACGCGCTGAGAAATATTAAAAAAGACGGTGAAAACAAATTTTCCCAGACATGAGACCTACCTAGATCGATTTTTGCCCCCAAAACCTATATATACTATACTAAATTTCATCGAAATTGTTAGAGCCGTTTTCAAGAAATATATATATAAATATTGCTCGTTTAATAGTATAGGATATATTCAGGCCAAACAAAAGTGATTGCCCATATAGAGTAGCTGCTTTAAGGTGATACTAAAAAACATTTGCCGGACAAGAAAGTCGGAGGCTTTAGCTAAAAAAGAAACATCAAAATTTTGCAAAAAAAGTGTTTTGTCAGCAGTCTTACCCAGCAGTAAAACGATACAAGCTTGTCATTTACCAATGGTTTTAAACTTAACCTAGGGAATTTGACGAAGGCACTGGTTTCACACAGAGTGACTACCATCTGACCTTCGAAACCCGAAGAGAAATGAAGACCCATACCTGGCCGTTAGGGTTCTCAAGCCACCAATTGACCTCTGACATATGTTAACGTCTATTATCATTGACAGTAGCCGGGACCAACGGTTTAACGTACCTTCCAAAGCCTGGAAATACTAGTGGTTTTGTCAGTAACGGTCACCCAGCCGAGTTCTGATTACGGCTAACTATGCTCATCTTTCGTGATCGGAAAGAAAGAGCTACAACCACTCGGCTACGAGCGCTTCGAAGGCAAGTAATGATAACATTCTAGGACAGGTAAAATAATCAAGTGAAGCTTAGAAAGTCTAGTGCATGTTACAAAAAATATATCTGAAAACACGTAAAATACCTATTCATATAATTTTTGGGTTAATGACAGCAACTTTTAATTAAAATACTTGAGTTAGTAATTTGGTTAACCTAATTCAAAAAGTTTGCGACAAAAATTGCTCATTCTAAAACGTCCCAATTTTGGAAAATTAAGTTAATTAGTAATTCCTTATTAAACTAGCGGGCTAGCGGTTAATTAAGATCTAACAAAATTTTCAAGCTTATTTGGGCTAGGGCGTGCAATGCGCAAAGTTGATTTTTGCCTCTACTTTGAAAATGGTTGATGGAAATGTATACGTCCAAATAAAAAAAATTTCAAATACACAGTCACTTAGTTTTATGTATGTTTAAATATTTTGGTACTCACGGGTTATGTTTATCATCCATATTGTAGTTTATTTGCAGGTTTATTTTGTATAATTTTCTTTACCTAACCTACCATCCATCGACTTTCTGCCTTCAGTTTCACCCTACGTATCGTCAATTTAAATCTCCTACGTCACTAATGGAAATTTCCTACGTCACACCTACGCCAAAAAAAACTGCAGCAACTAAAGTACTACTACTCGTAGTTAGTACGCTAACTAGATTTCTGAGTCTCTCTACATTAAAAAAGGTTCATTCAAAAAATATACGTGCAACTAAAAACTTGTCACATAGCGACTGCGCTTAGATTTATGTATGTCTAAATACTTTGGTATTTATACTCAAGGTTATGTCTATTATCCATATTGTAGTTTATTTTGTATCAATTTCTTTACCTAACCTCCCGCTGCCGGTATCATTGACTTTCTGCCTTCACCCTACGTATCGTCAATTTAAATCTCCTACGTCACACCTACGCCAAGAAAAACTGCAGCAACTGAAGTAATACTAGCTAGTACGCTTACTAGATTTTTGAGTCCCTCTACATTAAAAAAGGTTCACGAAAAAATATACGTCCAACTAAAAACTTATCACATAGCGACTGCGCTTAGTTTTATGTATGTCTAAACGCTGTCTCTCTGACTCTATAACGCTACGGAATCGAAACAACATAGAAAAAGAAAGAGTTTCTTCTTCTCTTTTAGAGTCCGTAGATGTCTACGACTGGACAACGATTTTCGCAAAAAAAACATTTTTTCTTATAAGAAGACACCATAATCGCCACGTTTGCTTGGCGATTGTCAGCCGGTGAACTATGGCCTTCAATAAGTAATGAGAATGACCCAGAAAATAAACGAATATTCATAAACTAATAATGCACTTTTATATGTAGCTTCAACATCTTCTTGAACCCTAAATCCTGCAGTTTTACGAAGCTTCCCTTTGAAAAATAAATAAAGTTTTAAGCTCTCCGTATGGGATCCATGACTTAGATTTTGCTTCCTGTCTGTTTCTATGGTGTTTCATATTGCTACCAGATCTCTGAGGAGAAATTAATCCGTTTTCCTAGTTTTATTTATGTTACAAGTGAGCAAACGAGCAGGACCAAAGCAGGAAACGAGAGTTGAACTATTCTTAAGCTTAATAGGTGGCAGCACAAAACGCAATGTCAATAAAGTTTGCAAATTTCACAACATCAAGCAGGACCACAGTACTGTAGGTGTCTCCGGTACTGACGGAGAAGATGTGGTTTGAAAAGTATAATCACAAAGAAAACACTGTAAGTATTGGACTTAAAGTTATAAACTATACTAACTATAACTTCATATTCTCAGGAATACTGAAACTGTTTTCTCTTAAGCTCAAGAAGCTTAAGAAGTTACGTCAGCTGAGTCCTGTTGCTATTAAAGCTCGTTGTTTCCCTAGAAACTACTCATATTTCATTAATTAATTAACTTAAGCTTGTAGTTATATTGTTACTTATTATTTTTATCACCGCGTAAGCGGTGTTAGGCCTGGTGGTGTATTTTCAACTTCTGACATCTAAGTGATACCTTATATCGATTAATTCGAACTAAACTTTGCGTTTCTTGCTTTAGTAGAGATAAATTACGATAAAATGGCCCGCCTCTTCACATTACTTTCAGTACAAAACTATTACTTGCAAAAGCTTACTAAGAGTTTGAGTTTTTGTTTTCTTTCGGTTTAAAGATTAGAGTACCCTTTTATCAAGAGTTAGGAATCTTATCCCCCCTTTCTTTTTGATTCTGACTCCAGATCTAGACAAACTGCAGCGTACATCTTACACGCCATTTATTTCTTAGATGATGGTGTATGCTCACACCAAATAAAAGGAATTCCTTTCCTGCGAATTAGTTCCCAATGACTTAAATATATTTCAAGTTATGAGTGACGAGGCTTCTTTTAAGTGAATTTATTCCATCATCGATCTCATCTTTGTCGTCTGAAGTCAAGAGCAAGCCCATTTTAATCTTCCTCTTTTCGAATCAATGGCAAAAATTTATCATATCCCAAATCGTGGCCACATCAATAACCTTTTAGAGTCTACCGCTGGGAGCGGTGACGTGCGATGGTCCCCCGTCTCGCCGTGAGCATACCTAAGGCGCGGTGCTGCAGTTGCGGTCAGACTATATTTACCATCCTAAAATACCCTCCGACTCCGAGTGCAAGAAATTGGAGAAGCAGGACATTATAGTAAAATGTGTCATGGAATACAAAACTCCGCACTCACACCTGTCGTTATGAGAGAAACCCCACTCCTTCCGCATCTACAAACTCCTGATCGCTGTCAATTCAGTGACTTCCATATGGAACAGAAAAAATCATTTCTTAATGGTAGCTTTACCAGGTACCACTTTGACCTCAGTCATATTCTAGCCTTGGATCGGTCTAAAACTTACAATGTACAAACCAAACATCACGCCTCTTTCCAGTGGGGTAGGCAGAGACCACAGCCCTCCACCTGCTACGATCTTGTCGTATTATACTTCTCTCGCTTCCTCTACTCTCACCAACCCTTTTATAGACGCTTGTTAGTTTAGGGTACTTATAACTTCGCCTTTATTTATAATGTCCTGAATTGGTATGAGAATTGGATCTGATGGCCCATTTAATATAAACAGATAGTTAACTGACCTGATATTAGCAGCCTCATTGACGTAGCTTCCCCAGCCCATGAGAGGTGGAGTGGTCAAGGCTAAGGAGTAACACCAGATGAAGATCACAGCGCCCAATGCTCCTCTTGGAGTGAGGTGTCTTGAGCTAAGAGGTCTGGTCACCATCAGGTAGCGTTCGAAGGAAATCACCGTCAGGGTAGTGATTGATGTTATTCCTGGAAGAAAATGAGCAGTTAAGACTTTGACTAGTGAGCAATAGAGGCCGAGGTGCTATGGACTAGTATGGAGGTTACACCAGTGGCAACAAGCCTGACTATAAGTAGTACCAACTTTTCTTTACCAGCAGCCAATACTTATACGACAGTAATGCATAAAGTGTAGGTAAATATCCAGATCAAATCAGATTTTGACATATTGTTATAAGCCAACTCCTAAAGTAGGCCGTGCTGCAGTGGTTTCTTGCCGTTTCTTTTACGCTGCCATAAAATAGGCCGTGCTGCAGTGGTTTTTTGCCTTTTCCGAAACGATGTAGAATCTGTCTATTTGCATTGTATTCTGCATGACCTTCAATAAGTATTCTGTAAAAAATCTACATTGAATAAAATTATCTGGACCTGATTATTATTTTCATTGAAATTTTCCTAAACATCGGCTTCCTACAGCGGCACAGGAGTACGATCTTCCAGGAAAACGCGTTATTTATAATGCACGACAAAATTGACGCTTCCTTCATACATCAAATGTGGAAAATGATATTTGACCTAAGATAAAAATTTACATTCGTGCTGCTGCCGCTAGACTTCTCGGATTCAGATGGGACGCCGAAGGGTAAATATAAGTAATACAAAAGCTGCTCTGGTCCTTAAATAAATAAATAAATAAATAATCTGAACTGGAGATCTGTCTTTATATTTTATCTACTATTATAAAAAAGATTATCACGTTATCCTATTTTGATGCCTTTGAATCCAAATCCTGAGTTTGTTTCTTTGTTGAACCGATTTTAATAAATTTTTGTTTGAGATGTAATATTTTGTTTTAGTGTAATAATGTACGTCGGAGATATAACAATTTTTAGTGTATTTGTATAAGTAGGTGTGTCCACTATACTTAGGGTATTTTTTTACGAAGTACTTTAACTTCAGTAGGTTGCGCAGACCATGAATATGAAATACTTTCCCAAAAGAACATAGGTCGCTATATGAAAAAATATTGGACCCCCTCACCCTTATCGGCTGATGAAGTTTCTATGGGAACTTGAAATTATTTTACCTAGTATCCCCTCCCCCCTCCCCACCAACTAAACGGTTGTCAATGAAAATGTAAAAAAAAATCACAATGCTAGTTATATTATGATGAAATTTAAAGGAAAAGTATCGCAACTAAGTAGGCATTACAGGTTAGTGAACAAATAATAAATAATAAAAATAGCAATATTTAGCAATCAGGCGCTAGGACCTCGCTGAGCAATAGGAGATGGGCCGTTTGCACTAAACTTAAGAATCGCCCAAGTTCTTGCTTAAGGGCTGTGGAACTATTGGTAGGAGTGTCCTAAACAAGTTAGGGCCGATTCTTGAGTTTAGTGCAAATGGTCCTATGTTATGAACGTTATGAAATACTTAATAAAAACCTGTTTTGCGTTGAAAAATCGTTAAAAGAGCACTGGTGGAGCACTACCCAAAGCACGTGCGGGCAAAAGCTAGTACCTACTCTAATACGGGTACTTTGGAGCATAATTTTTCTTATTCGGAGAAGATACAATCGGTAAAACTAATTTGGGTCTCAACTCACCTACTACTCGCATTGTAACTCTGTACAATGACCTTAATGGACTTAACCCTGAACTCGATATATTTTGTGATCCTCTAAATACATTCAAAAATAATATAATTTAATGTTAACTTAACTTATTTCAAATCTTGCTCGTAGATATTGTTTATAATATTTAACTAACTATTATTATGTTTTGTTTTGTATTTTGTTCTTCATTTTTGTAGGTAATATAATTTAATTTAAGCACTTACTGTATTGTCCGATCTCAATTTTGGCGATAGTTGTGTACGCCTGTCATTGGTTTTGGTATCAGTTCCTAGACTTAATATAGCATAAGTATCAAATGTGTTAATACCATTACTGTTGGTGTACCTATTGTAATAAATAAATAAATAAGATACAGTGCGAACACAGTCAAGGTTTATCCTTCGAGTAATTTCTGCGTATACTAGGTTATTTTTTTGGACCTGATTTCCTTATGTCCACGTTATATATAGAGGTCAAAAGCAACAACTTTTGTTGTATGACTTTTCTAACAACACACAAAAATTTTTCGACTCCCCATACTAAAGTGGTCACGTGACCGACCCATTTTGTATGGAAAGTTGAAAATTTTTCGTGCGTTTTTAGCAAAGTCGTAGAACAAAAGTTGTTGCTTTGACCTCTGTAATAACCAAAAAAATAACCTTGTATATGGTTAAATATAATATTACCTATGAGTATATTCAACTACTTACATTCTTCGCAAACGAAATTACTCGACTCATATTCTTGAGACAACTTGATAATCACTGAACTTTCCTCTCAGTACAACAAAACAAGAGTTCAGATATAGCTAAGTGCCTATCTGGTAAAAAGGGGTGGGACACAACACATGTTCTCTTTAGTATAACTGATTTTGCCCAAATCGGTATTTTTGGATTGCTTTTTGTAAGAATATTGTCAGGATAGAAATAGGCTAACCGATTTTAAGTAGTTTTCGAAGTGAAAACTTCTTTAGCGGCGCTTGGCTTTTTTTTAGATGGGTAAAAAAATGTTAAACTCGCGTCAGATGTCGCATCAAATCTCGCGTCAGATCCGTAGCCTGATCGAAAAAGCATCAACTGTCAACCGTATTGTTATTACAATACGGGTTTTTATTCAGTGACATCAAAGAAGTACGCGAGCAATGGCACGATTGACCCTTTCAAAAAGCATAATATTCAAAAATGCAAGTTGTCACTTCTGCTGGCACTCCCGGAGTGCAACTCGTCCTTTTTTTTTCTGGCCCGTGTGGTGCCGGCAAGATAATTACCACCCTATCGCTACCCGTCGATTTCGAACCGAACGATGAGCAGCATGGTGAAAGGAAAGGCCATTTGCCCTGCAGTAGAAAATTCTGTGTTTCCTGAATAAATAATTAAAATTCATAATTTTCTTGGTATTAAAATTTACGATTTCTTAGACAGGTGCACAAACCTTCTTTAAAGTTAAAGCACTTTCTTTGTCAACATAACAGAAATAGTCAGCAATAGATTTAGATGATCTTTAATTTTAGAGGCGCTCTATTCAGCTGGCTGGCTTTGAGGGAAAAAAATGAAAATAATTTTTAATCGGTATTTTCACCGGTTTATGGCCTTGACTCGTTTACAAGACAAGCTCGTAAGGGTCGTTAATGAGGTCTACAAATAATATTAAAAACCGTCAGCAGCTGTAAACGAGTGTGCTAATTTCGGAGAGAGTAACACCGCGTGTCGATAAAAGGCCTATTATTATTTATTAGACTTGAGCGAGCACAAAGAGCTGTCTTAAAAGTAATGCTAAAAAAGCCATGTCGACACCCAACAACTCAATTATATTCCGATTCAAAAGTTCTTACAGTCAGACAGCTTTTCGTGCTACAATCAACTCTGAGGCAACGCCGTCTTGTTCCAGCCCCTACCACAAATAAACGCAGATTGGATAATGTTGCAGTCCCACATAGAACCACATTTTCTGAACATCAATTCTATGTGCTGAGTCCTTACATATACAAGAAATTAAATAATATTCTCAGTCTATTATGGTTAAATCGGCATGAACTCAAAATAAAATTATCAGATTGGCTAACAGAACAAGACTATAATAAGACAGAGCAGTTACTTACTTTTACAAAATGAAGGTCCCTGGCGGTCTATATTCTTTTGTTACCAAGTACACACACTTACACGCACACATACACACACACATATACACTGATACGCACACTCGCATTAAACCGATGCAAACCCATTTTATACTGTACTGTTATACAACTGTTAAGGTTCCTTTAGTTATTTATTTATTTTATAACTAGCTATTGCCCGCGACTCCGTCCACGTGGGGTTCAGAAAAAGTAGCTAATGACTTTCCCATGGTTCAAACTATCTTCGTACCAACTTTATATAACAATCGGTTTATCGGATTAGTCATAAAAGCTTACCAGACAGACAGACAGTGCAGTTCTCGCCTTTATATTATTATAAAGTGTTAGTAGTGTAAGTACTGCATCCATAATAAACGGTTATTCATTCATTCATTCATTCAAGGTATACAGAGTACTGATAGTACGGATTTTTGTAAATTAAACATGTCTTGTTTACGTGTGGACTGTTAGGTCGCCCACTATCCTCGTAAGTGTAAAATTATGGGCGGACGAACTATGATACGGGTTTCGTTCTATCTTATACAAAACAAAGCCTAACTAAATCTGAGGCTCAGTCATTTTAGCTTCTGTGGCAACTGAAAAAAGAGCGGTACAAAGTCCAACGTGGCTTCACATGCTTTTAACATTAAACCTGCATACAAAACTGTTGGACTACACTTCTGTACAATCGTTGTAACTTATTTCTCCCCTTAGAAGACAATTCCCAAAAAACATGATTCACATCTCTCTTTATTTATTTAAGCATTTTCTTAATAAGTACCTACTTCCCAAGTTTTCAAAACTTTAGAACTTTCATATTTTTTTTTTTACATTTGTTGCACTGCTATGCCGAAACAGGATTATTTTTATTATTATTTTTATAATAAAACTAAATCTAGATTTTACCAATCTTTAGCTGTACCCACAACTTTTACACAAACAACTGGACCGGATCAAACGGAATTTTCAACAACGTATTTGGCATTCTTCCGTACAAATATAAGCTTTGTTTGATTTCAGCTCGGTTTCACAGCTTGAAACTTTGAACTCGCCCATGTTCTGTTTGAGTGAACCGATTGCAACAAACAAAAGTTCAAATATTCAATTACTCAAACAAAAGTTCAAATATTCAAAAACTCCATTTATGTCGTTCAAGTACTTTGTGAGGTATTGGTGTGGCCGATTAAAATTTCGCGAACCTTCGGTGTGAATGAACCATTTGCAATGGAATAAAGCTTATATGTTGCACAGAAAGAAGCCCGACGCGTCATTGAAAACCTCGTTTGAACCAGTTCAGTAGGTGAGTTCTTGGTTCTGCATCTTGAAACTTTGCGTATCTTCTGTCAGAGTGAACCTTTCGTAATGAAACTAAGCTTGTTTATTGCACAGGAGTAAGCCAAACGCGTTACTGAAAGCCACGTTTGAATCTGCACAAAAGTTTGTGAGTTATTCGCGCCTTTGCTTGAAACTTTGCGTAATTTCTATCTGAGTGAACCGTTTTCAACTAACCTAAGCTTATATGTTGCACGAAAGTACCTAATCCAAGCACGTCATATAAATGCCAGTTGGAGTCGGTACAGTAGTTTGATCGCTATTGGCGCCGCCTATTGAAACTTCGGGCATTTTCTGACGGAGTGAACCGTTTTCAATGAAAGTAAGCTAATACATTGCAAAGAATTAAGCTAAATACTCGTACGTTATTGAAAACCCCGTTTAAATCCGTTTAGTAGTTGGTGAGTTATTGGGGCCGCCGCTTAAAACTTAGTGAATTTTATGTCTGAGTGAACCGTTTGCAATGAAACTAAGCATACTGTTGCATGGAGTAGCCAAATACGTTACTGAAAGCCTCGTTTTAATCAGTTAAGTTGTTTGTGAGATATTGGCGCCTCCGCTGGAAATTTCGTGCACCTGTCTGAGTGAGCCGTTTTTAATGAAAGTAAGCTAATTTGTTGCAAAGTAGTAAGCTTGACAGTTTATTGAAAACCCCGTTTGAATCCGTTCAATAGTTTGTGAGTTATTTGCGCCGCCGCATGAAACTTAGCGTACCTTCTGTCTGAGTGAACCGTTTGCAATGAAACTAAGTTTTTATGTTGCACAAAAGTAAGCCAAACTCGTAATAAAAAACTCAGTTTGAATCGGTTTGCGAGTTATTGTCGTACAGGCAATTTAATAATTTACATTGGTGTAGCTTCTGATTGAGTGAACCGATTTGAATGAAACATAGCCTATATGTTGCTCAGACCTAGACTTAATCTATCTTCGAAAACCGCAAGAAAATCCGTTCAGTAGTTTCGGAGTTTATCGAAAACATACAGACAGACAGACAGACAAAAAGTTCAGAAAACATATTTTTGAGTTTTATTAGTCGTTTCTTATCGCTCACACTAATTTTTTTATAAATTTATCAAAAGTACAGACACGCGATTTCTACTCTTTTATTATATGTATAGAAGTAGAGCTATGTATTATTAGTATTACTATTATTTTATTATGTTTTTTTTTTATTATTATTATTTTAGTAAGTGTTATTATTATTTTCTTTTTGTCTATCTCTTACGTGTTTTTACTTTTGTTTTATATTACTTCTTCTTGTTAATAATGTATTGAATGTGTTACCCCACGGTACGAACACTGTCTCCCAAAACACAGAACATCTTCTAGTTTGGGAGCCAGGGTTTGATTGTAACAAACTTATAGCATCCTAGAATTAAGTTAAGTTTTTGAAACCCCACTTATGGTGAAATAAATACTTTTTACTTTTACTTTACTTTACTTACTATTATTTTACATCTATTTATAATGTTCTTAGATTATACAGCTGAATTTGTATTGGTTTCGCTACTGAAGCCCAGTGATTCTACTCATAAAAAAAAACCGGCCAAGTGCGAGTCGGACTCGCGCACTGAGGGTTCCGTACCACCACATAAACATAATTGTATTAGTTGAAATTTCAGTAAGTTAATGTGCTAGATTTTTTGAGTCCGACACGCGCTTGACCAAATTTTATTATTTGTTGTTATTTTATAGCCTATGCCCTATAAACATACCAATTTTCAAGTTTGTAAGTGTTCCCGTTTTTAAATAGAACTAAAACAAAAATCGCCTCAACAACCATCCAACTTGACCCGTCTCTTATATGAATGTTCTTGAAACGGGAGCTCACCACAATTGGTTACCATTAGTTGTGAGAAAAGTTGTAATATTTAATGATTTCAGACTTTTTCCATTATTTGTACTGTGAGACCTAGCTTCTTGCCAAATTTCATAATTTTAGGTCTACGGGAAGTACCCTGTAGGTTTTTCATTTTTGAATAAATGTATGGAGATGAGGACATAAAATGCTATATCTTTTGATTGCGTCGTTGTAAAAAATTGAAATTTTCAGATCTTGTGTGGTTCATGGATCCTAATATATGGTATTAATTTCAACCTGATACTTTTACCCGTTCGTGAGATAAAGGGTCTTGACAGACAGACAGACAGACAGACGGACAACAAAGTGATCCTATAAGGGTTCCGTTTTTTTCTTTTGAGGTACGGAACCCTAACAAGCAACTTTCCAGAAGAAATAAATTTTTTACTCCATGGTGAATGAAAAGAATTAGCTTAATTTCCTGAAAAATATTATGAAAGGAAAGATTGAAGGAAAGAGGGGACGAGGAATACCTAGGCAAAACTACTTTGACCAAATAAAAGAAAAGGTCAATGTCGTGTCGTTTCAAGAAGTAAAGCAGCTAGCGATACAACGTGATGACTGGAAGTTACTCCATCGACAAGAGCCAAGCTCTTAAATTGAAGAAGAAGAGAAGAAGATATTTTGTGGGCCTCCCTACAAGTTGCAGTGCTGTACCCTTTATAGGGCAGACACCCAGGTAAAGAGTTTGGAAATTGAACTCTATTTACAATTTTTAGAGGTTGTGAGCACACAATAGAACCATAAAAGCTCAGTAGTGGTGAGTCAGTACATTGTAAAATTAACAAATAAGTCCATTTTACAAACTTTTATAGTGGTCTTATATGCGACCACTGGCCTATAAAGGGATAAACAGAGTCCATAATGTGATTCTAAAATTTGCGATCTGTGTACTACTATTGAAGCAATAAATTAAATTTGAGATTGAAATTAGATAGCAGATAAAACGCTTTTATAGTCTTAGAGGATCGTGTAATCTCGCGGCGTTACATATTAGAATTGTGTAACTTCGTTCACTTGTTTCTTAGTCCTATTAGACTAATATAACTCGGAGCACTGGAAATTCCATTGATGTATGGGGGAGTTATGACGTCATAAATTTTTTGTATGGATTTTTTTTTTTTTACAGAAACCTGTCATGTGGGGTACCTAATGAAAGGGCTTTTTGAGCCGATTCTAAAAATGTAATACATCTTTATATTTCAGTCACTAGTTTCCTAAATACTTGAAATATATTTTCAAAACATACCAAGTTTGGCCTCTTCCTGGTAGGAAATGGCTGAACAAACTTTTGAAAAATATAAATCAAATGAATCTTTATATCCTCATTTCCAACTTTCTTAAAGCATTTTTCAATATGTTAATCAGAACTATGTTTTTTTTTTAATAAGACTCGTACCGACGCGATTGGTGGGAATTCGCTCAGGACCGCGATGTTTGGAGGGACGAGGGGGAGGCCTTTGCTCAGCAGTGGAACAGTACAGGATAGAAAAAGAAAAAAAAAAAGAATTATTTTCTACAAAAATCTATCATTATGGGTATCCAATGAAAGGGCTCCTCAAGCTGATTCTAGAAATATCGTTAATCTAAGCGCACGGCAGTGCGCAGGCCAAGTTCCCGCAACAGGCCACTCGCATGCCGTGCACTATTTACACGAACCGTTTCAACCCACTTTTGAACCCCCTGTAGCTCAGTGCCTATTGCAAGTATAGAGATAAAACCGTACTAAATTCACTATACCATACACCCAACTTAAAATATGGTATAGCTGTGAAAATACGCAGGTACGTTGAAAATAAAATCTAAAATGATATACTTTTGTATTTGAACTTGGCAGGTAAGTAATAAATCGAAGTACACAATTAATCAAGTGTTACTTACAGCACAAAAACCTGCCAAGTTCAAATTTAGAAGTATTTCATTTTAGATATTATTTTCAACGTACCTGCGTATTTTAACAGCTATACCATATTTTAAGTTGGGTGTATGGTAAAGTGAATTTCGGCCAGATGAACCGTTGACGTGAATAAGGTGGCGGATAGTGGCTGGATGCGGAAGTCGGAGGACTGGATGTGGTGGCTAGTCTTGGGAATGGCAAATGTTTACTAGTGGATCAGGCTGCTGATGAAGACGATTATGATCGATATTAAAGTGCATCTAAACTTGGCATTGGATCGAATTTCAACCCTTTTTTAGGCAAACAATTAGCCGATAGGAACTTGGCCCCCTTTTTAACAGTTATGTTTTTGGTGAGTCTTACATTTCAGTAACTGGTTCCCAAAAATTAAAAAAAAAGCAAAAGAAAGTACTAAAAAAGCTAATAGCTTTCTTATAAAAAAAATATAGTTCTTATTAATATTTTCAAAAATGCTTTCATGACGTTGGATATGAGAATATTATGAGTAATTTCATGAATATTTTACAAAAAAATATTCAGCCATTTTCTACCAGAAAAAGCCCAAACTTGGTTTGTTTTGAACACGTTTTTTAAATTTTTAGTAAGTAGTCACTGGAATATTAACATGTGCTATATTTTTAGAATCGGCTCATAAAGCCCTTTCATTAGATACCCCACATGATAGGTTTCTGTAAAAAAAAAATATATCCATACAAAAAATTGATGACATCATAACTCTCCCATACATAACTTTAATTTCCGGTGCTCCGAGTCATATTGGTCTAATAGGATTAGGAAACAAGTGTACGAAGAGAACACAATCTTATATGTAACGCCAAATAATCCCGATTTTCTACACGATCCTATTAGACTATTTTAGCCGTACCTAGTTATTGTTATTTTAATCGGGGGAAAAAGTTCATTTCGCGTTACCTTACGTTTATCTAACTAAATTTTGTGGATGAGCCTTTAAGATTAAAAACAATACACTTTCAAACATTTCTCACCACAAAATTCGTGTGATTTAAAGTATTACAAGAATGTTGCCACTGGCAGTTGTTTTGTTATTATGAATTTCATGAAAGGCGTCTTATTTTAAATTACGAGAGGTTCCAAACTTTGGTAATCTCTTAGGCCTGAATAACACTCATTTAATGAGGCATACGGCTGATACGACGGGAGTAATGGAAAATCGACGATATGGCAAACTTGTTCAAACATCCATATCCATACTATCCATACTTCCATACTAATATTATAAATGCGAAAGTAACTCTGTCTGTCTGTCTGTCTGTCTGTTTGTTTGTTGCTCTTTCACGCCTAAACGGCTGAACGGATTTTGATGAAATTTGGTATGGTGATAGATGGTAACTTGGAGACGGACATAGGCTACTTTTTACCCCGGGAAAATATCTCATTCCCGTGGGAATCTACTCATACAATAATACTCTACCGGGGTTGTATCTGCTACAGCACACCGAAACTACTTAACCGATTTTGATGGGACTTTTTTTATTCAACTAAGTATCGCTGATTACGAAAACTACTAGAATTTTGAAATCCAACGTGGTAGACGTAAACTACCATTATCCCCTGGGGATAAGGTTGAGGTGCGATAGGGTTGAAATGTCTAAAAATCAATATGGGTGTCGTTTGTAAGGTTTATCGAGCCGCTGATTACAAAAACTACAATGATTTTGAAATCCAACGTGGTGGACGTGAAATACCACCACCCCTGGGATGGGGTTGGGATTCGATAGGTTTGAAATGTCTAAAAATCAATATGAGTGTCAGTTGTATGTTTATATAAGGATAGGGATAGCGGATAAGATGGCGTTAGGGGTAGAAGCAGGGATAGGGGTAGGGTCAGGGATAGGGAGAGGGAGAGGGGGAGGGATAGGGAGAGAGTGTAAGGGAGGGGAAAATGAGGGGAGAGAAAGGGGGAGGGAGGGGTAGAGGGCGTGAGAGGGGGTAGAGGGAGGGGGGGTAGAGGGAGGGAGAGGGGGAAGGGGAGGATGAGTGAGGGGAAGGGGGAAAGGGAGGGGAATGGGAGGAGGGCGAGGGGGGAAAGGGAGGGTGATGGGGAGAGGGGAAGGGGGAAATGGAGGGGGAAGGAAGGGTGAGGGGGGAAGAGGGAGGGGCGAGGGAGAGGAAGAGAGAGTGGGAGAGGGTGAGGGAGGGGGAGTGGGAATGTAGGGGGGGGGATACAAAAGGAGCGATAGTGAGGAATAGGGACCTTTTTTACTTTTATGAATACCTCCTCGCTACCCATTCACTTCACTCCCTTTATTGCCTTCTTTTTTAAGTTCGCCTGTAACGGTTGACAATGAAAATTCCGCACTACCTACCAGTTAAATAAAATCAAAAGATAATTAAGTTTGTAGTAAGATGCATTTATTTAACTTGGATAAGTACAAATGCATCTTTTACGTAGGGATCAAGAAGGATAAGCGCTCCGTAAAATATGTTTCAATTAAGTTCGAGTTCTGTTTTTGTATAAAATCTACGCGGACGAAGTCGCGGGTAACAGCTAGTAATGTATAAAACCGATGCGTCGTAAATTATAAACAAACGACGTGGTAAAGGCACGCTTTTTCGCCGCCTGTTCTTTACATGACGTCTTTTCTAAATTACAATTTATATGTAATGTTGCGTCCAAGCCGTAACCGTTTCACGCTTGTGTATGACTTGCCTGCGCCTTGCCTAATCCTCGCCCTTGCCGTATTATGTGTAACTCAGGGCTTAAGTATTGATCACACCTGGCTGAATTCAAAGACTAATTTGGCATACATTGCTCGTTGTAGTAAGGATATTGCAATTAACATAACCAAGCCTCCCAGCAATGTATGCCGAATTAGTCTTTGAATTCAGCCAGTTGTGATCACTCCTTTAGAGACAAACTCCATATCCCAAAATTACACTTCTTCGCCCAGCAGTGGGATATATTACACAAAATAACACTCTCAGGGCATGAGTTCTACTTGTATTGTAACACCTTGCACAAGTCTTGTAGGTACCTAAGGATTCCCAAGATCAACTATTCCTATCCAATACAATACTCTTGATTGCATATAAAATAAAATAAAAAAAAAACAATATTTTTTTCTGGTCTTATTTTTTAAGGATTTGATGAGGACACAAGTTTTACACAGATCGACAGGCCCGACAGCTGTCTGACGTCCGCACCCAGAGGGCAAAACAGAAACAATCCGAGACAGGCATTGCCCGTGGTACACCCGCGTGGTTCACCTGGGTGTACCACGGGAGATTTTTTTCTCCCGTGGAACACCTGATCACTTTTGAAATAAAACTAATTCAAAACAGTGTAGGCAACGAAGCAGTTGACCCTAACATAATTCTCTCAGGCAGATTTTATTTGACAGGATGATAAAGAATCATGAATTAAATGTGAATTCAATCTATCCTAAAAAAAATTACAAAAGAAACATACATTTTTTGTAATTTTTTATGGAAAAATTAAAAGTACCTATCGATTTTTTTTGTTTTTTTTTTTATAGAAGGTTTGTCTCATAAGTTTCATCGACTGAGGATTTAATGCGGGGGTCTTCATACAACGATCCGCTTCGTTGCCTAGACTATATCACGATCCTGTACAAGCTCCCACCAGTCCCGGTGGAAGCCGTTTAGATCGTCACTCCATCTATTGCGGGGTCGTCCCCTGCGACGTTGTCCGTCCTAAGGTGACCACTGAGTGACGATCCTCGCCCACCGTTCAGGGTGCATGCGGTTTATGTTACGTTATTATAACTTATACTTTTAAATTTATTTTTTGTTTAAATGATTAGATGGTCTTGACTTATGTTAACGACTAATATCACTGACAGTTAAATGGTACCAACGGCTTAGCGTTTCCTCCGAATAACGAAAACCTCACGTCTTTTGACCACGGCCAATAGTGCTTATTTATTGTGATAGGCAAAAAGGCTACGCATGCTTCAAAGGTCAAAATAACTAAAACAAATAAGTATTCATTGGTTGGCACACTTCACTGATCATAACGTTTCATTACATTTTTTATTTGAGGTATAAATCGTAAACACTTTTTCACAAAAAAGCTGTAGAAGCTTTGGAGTTCTTTGGTCTTTGAAGTTCAGCACAATTCTTTTATTCCAGATGAAAAGAGCTCCGATAAAATATTGTGGAAATACTTATGTCATGGTGTAAACTATAGGTATTTTTTAACTATTGTAAGGTTAAAAATGTAAAGTTATGTTCAGTGTGCGTTCGGCTGTTGCTACTCCTACCTTTCAGGGGTCACGGAAGACCAGCGCTACAGCAACGCAAGGTGCTGTAGCATAAGCTTAGTGGCTAGTTTTTAGGTTTCCGTAGCCAACTGGCAAAAAACGGAACCCTTATAGATTCGTCATGTCTGTCTGTCTGTCCGTCTGTATGTCACAACCACTTTTTCCGAAACTATAAGAGCTATACTTTTGAAACTTGGTAAGGAGATGTATTCTGTGAACCGCGTTAAGATTTTCACACAAAAATAAAAAAAACAATAAATTTTAGGGTTCCCCATACTTAGAACTAAAACCCAAACATTTTTTTTTTTATCAAACCCATAGGTGTGGGGTATTATGGATAGGTCTTCAAAAAATATTTTTCTAAAATAAAAAGAATGATATTTAATAATAGACACTTCCAAAGTGGTAAAATGTATGTCCCCCCCATGTAGCTTCTAAAAGAAGAGAATGACAAAACTAAAAAAAATATATGATGTACATTACTATGCAAACTTCCACCTAAAATTAGTTTGAACGAGATCTAGTAAGTAGTTTTTTTTTAATACGTCATAAATCGTAAACCGCAATTTACCTTTCATTCAATCAACTCAAATATAAATAATAAAGTTTTTTAGCTAAAAAAATACCATAACTTATACTTATATACGTACAGGTTTGTACGGAACTCTCAGCGCGCGAGTCCGACTCGCACTTGGCCGGTTTTTTTAGTATTGTTTTACTAAAATAAACATTTTTCTTTCTTCCTTTCTTTCTTTCTATCTTTCTTACTTAACTTCCTTTATAATATATTCATTCTAGATTTTTTGGCGGCAAAATTATTAATTAGATTTTAATGCTGCTGTGTTATACCTATAAGTGAGTACATTATAATATACAACTCTCCCTCCCCCCCCGCCTTCGGCTTCACCCTCTTCCCCCTTGATAAGGGTCCCGTTTTACGGATTGTCTCAATTTTCAGGAAAACGATTCAAGCTAGGACAAAATGGTCAAAGACTAAATTGTTTATTAGTAAATTACCTACAAATAAGTACTAGAAATCATTTTGATACGAGTAACAGTTTCCAAACTACAGTGTGTCCAAATTAACGAAAATCGATAATCAGCAAATAATCACAATTTAAATACTCGCGCCGCGCCGGCGTTAATTACGTGAAGGATTTGCGACGTTGCCGGTGCCATGCCGGTTAGAATGAACCAGGTCTTTAGCACTGCTCTTTTGTTACAGTGCAGGTACGGGAAATGAGGCGAACCTCGTACCCGAGCTGCTTCTCGTTGGGCTAAATAACCCAACGGTCAAATTTCATATTGGCTTACGTGCCCTGGTTACGGCTCCTCTGATTCGGAGCTCTGACTACCTGCAGGCTGGTCGTCCAATACTGGCCAAATCAGAGGTGCCTGGCCTGCGCAGCCGGGGTAGTAGGGGGTGCGTCTCTCGCACGTCCCGTACCTGTCACAACGCGCAGAATTGGTCTTGGCGCAGGTAATACGCGCAGGTGTGTATTGTCCGCGGATGTTACGTTACGCGGTTGTTGTTGTTACATCCGATTGAGGACTGGGATGAGTTGGAGGTCGAAGGGGGGGAGAGAAGGTTTCTCGGCAGAGATCGGTGCTCATCCGGAGGCCGTGCATGCAGAAGGGCAATGCCCTGAAGGTGGGGGAACGGCCCATTGTCCACGCGATTAAAGAGCAGGCGCGCCAATGTACGCACGAATTCTCCCACCGTCTGCATCTTTAGGTCCATTTTGTATATATCGTTAATATCGATAGGTTAATATCGTTGTGGACGTATTTACCGGCACCGTTGATCACCCGCAACGACATATTCTGAACAGCCTCAAGCTTCTGCCTTTGGTAGGCTGAACATAGTGCGTACCAAGTGGTGACGCATATGTCAGCCGGGGTCTAATATAGGTTTTGTAAACCCTCAGTTTAGATCAGCGAAAAATTAAACATATTATATGCAGAAAACAGTACATAATAATATTTTTATTAATTTTTACATCTAAAACAAATCGTTAACACTATCTTCTAGAATTTTGTTGAAGCAACTAAGGTCCTGACAATGTATGCACATGGTGGAGCAACGCAATCCAGCTTTGAAACATCCACATCTTTCTCCACAGCCTTTTTTACAGCCGCATGATACTATTTTTGTATCGACTGTGGAGCTGGTGATTTTGTAGTATACAGGGTGACTTTTAATTAGTTCTTGATAGCAAAAAATATGCATGTCTTCATGATACTGAACAACTTTTCCCATGGAACATAGGTCGAAATACGAAAAACCAAATTTGACCTCCCATACAAAATGCGCTATCAGCTGATTCAGTTTCTATGATTCAGATTCAGATAATTTTATTCAATGTAGATTCTTTACAGAATACTTATTGAATGTCATGCAGAATACAATGCAAATAGAGCGAGTCTACGCCGTTTCAGATCGTGCTATGGCAGCGTAAAAGAAACGGCAAGAAACCACTGCAGCACGGCCTACTTTAAGAGTCGGCTTTTTACAATGTGTTTCTTGTGTTTCGCTGGAATAATGTATGGGAGGTCAAAACTTGATTTTCGTATTTCGACCTATGTTCCTTGGGGAAAGTTGTTGAGTTTCATGAGTACATTCATACCTTTTTCTATCAAGAACTAATTAAAGTCACCCTATACTCGTATATGGGTGCTAAAAAGTTATTATTCCTTTTCCATACCCAGCTTTCTGGATTTAATGCATTTCCTCGCCATAATTGTACTTGATGGAAAGTACGCATTGAATGCTGACAAGCTACGGCTGAAGAAGGTGGTAATTTTGATAATATTACCGTCATTACCATTTCAGTCCAACGTATTTGTTGAAGTGGATACGAGTATATCGTAATTCATTCAGATTTTTTTCGGTTTGCTTAGCTCCATACAAGGCAAGAATACATTTTTCTCCTGCTTCTTTTACTTGCTCGTAATGCCGAACGAACGTACTTAATTAACGCCGGCGCGGCGCGAGTACGAGTATTTAAATTGTGATTATTTGCTGATTATCGATTTTCGTTAATTTTGACACACTGTAGCTTGGAAACTATAACTCGTATCAAAATTATTTGTAGTACTTATTTGTAGGTAATTTACTAATAAACAATTTGGTCTTTGACTATTTTGTCCTAGCTTGAATCGTTTTCCTGTAAATTGAGACATTCTGTAAAACGGGACCTTTTTCAAGGGGGGAGAGGGTGAAGCCGAAGGCGGGGGGGGAGGGAGAATTGTGTATTATAATGTACTCACTTATAGGTATAATACAGCAGCATTAAAATATAATTAATAATTTTGCCGTTTCGCCCATACATTGAAATCTAGAATGAACATATTATTACTTTGTGCTATGAACTAGGTTTCATTCGTGCAATCTATGAGGAACCAACTTTTCTCTCCAACTGTACCGTACCTGCCAGGTTGCGCATTGACAGACCCACGTTATGTAATTCTAATGGACTATTCTCGCTACAAAGTCACTTAATTGTTGTACGATAACGTAGGATAAATAACAGTGCCCTCAGTCTATAATGTTTGTTCTGAAAACTTTTTCAATATCAAGTTAAACTGTCTCCATAACTCCTACGTCCTCTTTTCTTCAAATACTCACCTACTTATATCATTTGCAATAATGCTGAGAAACGATTCTATCAACGCAACTTTTAGAACTTCGTGCGCTACCTCCTCCGTCATCGAGGGCCGTGGACAGACGTCATCGAGGGCGGGGCGGGTAGCGGGGAGAGGAATTACGTGCTACTGATATCACGCAGGTGCAGGAGTGTCGCGCATAAAGTTGACGGACTAAGGGTGGTTTCCCACCAGAGCTGTGCTAGAGAGCTATAGTAGTACCGCCTAAATGAGTCCTCGCCCGCGGGGTACAAGGGCAGGTGCGGGGGGCGGATACGCGTAGAGAATGAGAATGCCCCGCCATCCGCCGCCGCCCGCACCTCTTTCGTTCCCCTTTGTCGTCTTACCCCCGCGCCCCTGTACCCCGCGGGCGAGGACTCATTTAGGCAGTTTATCTATAACTTTTGAGCTGGGAAAATTCCAACCAATAGGATTTCTCCATTTTTGAAAACTTCTTTAGCGGCGATTGGAATTTTTTTCATTTGGGTTAAAAATGTTAAACTCGCGTCAGATCTGTAGCCTGATCGAAAAAGCGTAAGATTTTCTATATGTACTCGTAATATTAATTGTCATGTTTGTCTACGGTAGCGCAATAAATGAATATTGTATTTTACCACATACATGATTCTTCTTCTTCTTCTTTAATTTAAGAGCTTGGCTCTTGTCGATGGAGTAACTTCCAGTCCTCACGTTGTATCGCGAGCTGCTTTACCTCCTGAAACGACACGACATTGACCTTTTCTTTAATCTGGTCAAAGTAGCTTCGCCTAGGTCTTCCTCGTCCCCTCTTTCCTTCAATCTTTCCTTCCATTATGTTTCGCAGGAAATTGTCGTGCCGTATCAGGTGACCTATCATTTTCCCTCTTCGGTTATCTATTGTTTTTAGTAAACTTCTTTTCTCTTTGACTATTTCTAGCACCTCCTCGTTTCTTTTCTTTTCCGTCCAGCTAATTCTTTCCATTCTCCTCCAGCACCACATCTCAAATGCTTCCAGCCTTTCTCTATCTCTTTGTGTCAGTGTCCATGTCTCACTTCCGTACAATACAATGCTCCATATGTACACCTTGATTAAGCGCTTTTTTACCTTCTTAGATATTTTGGCCTTCAGGAGGTGTTTCTTGTTATTAAAGGCTTTTTTAGCCATAGCTATTCTTTGAACATACATGATAGGACTTATAAATAAAACAATTCGTGCGAAATTATTCCCTAACCATTCCAAAATATTGAAAAATGCACAACGTTGATGTTTAAGTTTTCACTTCTGCCGGCACTACCGGAGTGCAACCCGTCCTTTTTTTTTCGAGCTTGTCGAATGCGCTGTCAAATGGAGCAATCTTATTGGCTGGAATTTTACAGAGTGGTTTTTCACAAGAGCTGTGCAATGCAAGTCGGTTAGCTTTCAAGGCTATAGTGAACAGCGTGGTGAACAGGCATTATCTAGGTAAGCAAGCGACATCTCCGACTTCATCGTATAAAAATATATAGGAATTTACCAATTAAAAATTAAATTATATACTTACAAATTTAATCTTCAATAGTATTTTATGGTATCACTCGGATAAAACAACCACTAACAATGTTTTTTTTTTTTTAATCCACTCGCACATTCTACTTGCCTTCGAATGGCGTGTCCCAGCTGATTGCTGTGTTGCCCACACTCGATTTAAAATTTCATATAATAATAAATAAATAGCAGTAACGTAAAATAAAAATATTTAAAAGATACTAACAATCGTCCCTTACCACCAGGTGAGATTCGGGTTAAATGGTAAGAACATCATCATAATATCCCATAAAACGTTCACTGCAGGACAGGGAGCTCCATTCAGAATTCAAACTTTTGCTGTAACAATGTGGTTAGAAAGTACCTACCAGTACCTACCATACTGACCGCGCTATTGTCAGCGTTGCGGCGGCTGGCACTACGGACAGCGATTGTTGTAAGATGGTAGGATACACAGAAGAACGCTGCTGCTCATCCTCAGGTTAATAATGTCGTAATGGCCGCTCACGACACTCACGGCTACAAATGGGTTGGTACTATAGGTTGGTACTATTCTTTACACCTATATCACATAAAAACCCTAAGCTTGAGCTGAAAAATTCCAGCGCCGCGCAGTTCTAATCTAGGAAAAATTTCATCTTATTGGTTGGAATTTTCCCAGCTCACAACTTAGCTTTATCGCACACTACCTACTGGTAGAAAGGCACCCTCACTTTCTTGTTCAAGCTTAAGTATAAAAGTTGCTATAACGTTACTATAATAAGCTACTACCTACGTTACTATAAAATTACTATAATAATAAGTATAACGTGTGCAGAATAAGTCTGTCTATGACGGTTATTTCCTGCGCATGGGCGACAGGCGGTGAGCCAATGAACGATTCGCTCGCCTCCCCCCCAAGACAATTTTTTTGAGTTCTGCGCATTAACGGTCACAGCCTAAGTTATTTTGTACGAAGTTACTATAGTAAACTGTTAAACGTGGTTTAGGTATTCGGTCGTAGCGTTATCCAGTTTTGCTTTGCGGCTGGTAACCACGGTGATTAATGATAAGATTTACGTGTGAGATGGTCGGTGTATCCTACTGTTTCTTTTCTAATAATTTATTTAAGGTGGTTGCTGACTGGCATCACCTTACTTTTAGAAATAAATTTATTGCGTGGCAAATACAAAACTTTTCATTAGTATTGTTCGTTTGGCTATAATAATAATAATAATGTGGGATAGTTATACGTATATGTTATAACCCATAACATCATAGCTCAGCTTATCATTTATAGCTTTGTATTGGTAAAGTGCTAAAAGTTGCCGTTTTTGGCACTTTTGCAATACAAAGCTATTCACGATAAGCTAAGATGTGATGTGATGGATAGTAAAATATGGAACTACCCCAAATTGCCGCCAAACACACAATCCTTATTAAATGTTCTGTATTTATGACGCAATAAATTTATTTCTCAAAGTAGCGGGCAACCACCTTAAAAATACCCGTCAAAGGGGACATATAACTCCACGATAAGCCTTCAAAAGGCCTCAAACTAATTCGCACAAGCTCGTTCGTGTGCTTCAAAAAAGGAAAAGGCTTGTACATTGCCTTAAAGGGACATTATAGCCCTAATATCTCTTTAACGACTATCACGGGCATGCCAAAGAGTTGATACATTATAAGTGCTTTCAAAACTTTTAACGTTTGCCTCGCATACAGCCATAGGCTGACGAAATTTTTTTTACTTTGAAGTCATAATACCTACTTTTGTTTTATTCTGCGTATTGTGCAATCAATGACAGGTTAAGCTTGCCACTCGCAGTGCGACTCTAGACCGTACCACTATTGAAATAAGAACAGTACAAAGTTGAATGTGTTAATCTTGATGTGCTCTTGGTTGTACCATCATACTATGGGCACCAACCAACTACCACAGACTATTGTGCCAGCTGCAACGCTAACAAACATGGTGACCATGGTATATCGCACCTTAAAATAAACCACGCCTTTTTCACTTGTGTTTAGACCCTTAAATTCTATTTTGTAAAAAAGTTTAAAGTTGTATGATGACGCTCAAAACTAATGGTTTTAAAGTTACAAAAACATCATGTTTATTCTCTTTCTCTCATTATTTAAGACCCACGCATTTTACTGGTGAAACGGTATGATAAATAAAATCCATTACGGGACTCAAACAGGGCGATGCGCTGTCACCTAAGTCTTTTTAATTTAGTGTTGGAGTACGTCCTCAGAAGGGTGATGACGCTAGATTCTGGACTTAACCTAAACGGTAGGCATAAGGTGCAAGGCTATGCGGATGATCTGGCTTTATTGGGTGAAACAGGCGCTGAGGTGAAAATAGCGGTTAAGATCCTAGAAACGTAAGCTCTGAAGGTAGGTCTTAGAATCAACCAGAACAAGACCGAGTACCTCCACATGAGGCGATATAAAAATACTCTTACCAAACCTGAAGATCTGCATGTTGAAGATACTTTATACAACGGGGTTTCCAAGTTTAAATATCTAGGTGGTACCATCAACGACGCCAACACCCGGGATCAAGGAATAGACATCCACGTCCAAAACGCTCTGCGATGCTGCGCTGCCTTGCATAAGGTATTGGTGTCCAAGCTTCTCAGTAGAAGCACCAAGATCCAAGTACGGGTGTGGGGCTTGGACACTAATACTCAAAGAAGAAAATAAGCTCCTTGTTGCTGAGAGGAAAATTCTTCGAAATATTTTTGGGCTAACGAAAAGAGGCGATGGAACCTTGAGATACCTAAACCACGCAGAGATTGAAGAGCTCGTGGCGATCCCGAACATAATCAGAGAGACGAAAGCTCACAGATTTCGTTTGCTCGGCCACGTAGAAAGAATGGGGAGGACCGGTTCGTCAAGAAAGCCTATGAGGGTCGACCGATAGGAAGCCGTCCGGTTAGCCGCCCGAGATACCGGTGGGCCGATGTAGTTGGTGCAGACTTGCGCGAGCTACAGGCTGGCGACTGGCAGGCTGCGGCACAGGATCGAGACCAGTGGCGAATTCTTGTATCGGAGGCCAAGATTTACTTTGGGTCATTGCGACAGAGGAGTACTCGTAAGTAAGTAAGTAACTGGTTTTAGCGGTCAGATTGGTATTTTCTTCTCAGCTTGGTTTAGCTTATTCAGGATTATAATATAATTCTTACATAGGCTGCAATTAACACTAATTCGGCATACATTGTTGGGAGGCTTGTTTCTATTAATTCCAGTCACCTAACTTCAACGAGCAATGTCAACCCAATGGCTGAGCTATCCTACATAAAAAATTGGCTTAGTAATAGTATCCCGTTTCCACCCTTTAAGTACGAAACATTAAGAAACTTACCCAGCTGAGCCATGAAGAAACCATACAGCACACACATGGTCTTCCCGAACACCCAGCGCCGGAATAGAGCTGACACTAGGGTGAATGGATTCCCCAGGATGGAGACGGAGAAATCCGCGCAGACCAGGTTGAAAAGGATGATGTTGAGCGGTGTCCACAGCTGGCAAAACAAAAAAAATCATTGCATCATATTCATATTTATTCATTTGCAATCACATAGTCTATATCTTATATGACGCCCTTGAGGGGGCACTGCAAAAGGGTTAGTCGTACTCGTACACTAAAAAATAATTATTTAACAGGTTATTTATTACTAAAATGATAAAATTTAATTGGAATTAAATTACATTACGAGTATTAAATTAGATTAAATTAGACCAGACTGCGAGATTGTTTGCCGTGCTGTCATTTCAATTTATTGTTAAATTGTATCCATTGATTGTATCAATATGGTCAGGGAGTCCATAGCACAGGGTAAGCTAGTTTGGTCTCAGGGGTAGGGGTAGTGGTAGGGGTAGGGGTAGGGGTAGGGGTAGGGGTAAGGGTAGAGGTAGGGGTATTGCAGGGGCAGGGGTAGGGGCAGGGGCAGGGGCAAGTATGAAAAATACTTTGGAGGGTTTTCTTTTTTGCGAATTTCGATCAATTTTCCTGGCACAGAGTCGTTCGATTTGAATTTTCAGCCTTTTTACAACCTGAGTAAATATGGTGAGACAAGCTAAATTTAAGCATGTGGTATCTTAGAAAATTTCACATAAATTTGAACAAGGTAAAGGTCTGTATTATGCAACCCTTGTGGACCCTTTTCAAGTTCAGGCGGTACTCTACTTTGTCATTATCCTGGATAAAATAGGTCCTATTATGCAGAGACACAAATATAATTCTTATAAAGAAAAAGTGGTCAAGTGCGAGACGGACTCAAGAGCCGAGGGCTCTGATATTCTTATATTATTTTGGAAAGCACTAAAGACCGCGAAACTAAATTTGATTATCAATAAAAAATATATTTTATAGCCCTTTCATATGATACCCCTCTTGACCTAGTAACGACAATTTAAACTTAAAATTTTGTCCCCCCTATTGCCCCCCCCCCCTTGGGTACTTCCCCTCCACATTTTTCCTGCTAGAAGCTAGAATTCTGGAGGGAGCTCCCTGTCCTGCAGTGGACATTTCATGGGATGTTATGATGATGATTGCCCCTTTATATTAGTATATTTTTTTTATATCATATTCTAAGACAAATCCACATTTCAAGTCGATAGCATGAGTGGTTGCTAAGATATACAGCTGTCACAGATTGACAGACGAAGTCGCAACGGTTCTAGGGTTCCAACGACATTCGGAACCCTAAAATAATGTATGATAATTCGTGATGTAGCTTAAGCTCAAAAATAGTAAACAGTAAAGACTTTTTAGGCAAACCTCATTTGCTCACTCAGTTTGTATGGAGAGGTCAATTTCTTTTTTCATTTCTGGAAAATGATTCTTTGGGAAAGTTCACTGAGCGAGCAAGCCCATTTAGTCGTCGTTACGCTGACCCTTACAACCTGTATACTTTCTTATTAGGCATACGTCAAGAGCAAGGCCCAGGCGAGGTAAAGGAACGGTGACGCTTCAAAACCTGTTCATATAAAATGTATGAAAGAGACGCGTCGTAAATTATACATACGCTACGTGGTGCCACAGAATATGGTAATAGTAATATCATACATTGAAGGTGGTAGGGCTTTTGTAGAAAGTCCGTCTGGGGAAGTACCACCCCCTTGCTTTTTTCTGCCGTGAAGCAGCGCACTGAAAAAAAAACTTGTTAACATTCATTAAAAAAAATATCATGGCAATCATGCAACTTGTTTATATACGAGCACATAAAGTTAAATGATGGCGGCAATAAATGTATCTTGATTAAAAATCAGAACAACTTGTCTCAGTAGATTCAAAGAAGTAATTGTTAACTTTAATCAAGTCTAATAATTACTATGATAAATGCAGGTTTGTACACGGTAGTAAGAGATGATGATATGAAACAAGTGATTTGTTGATGTAATATTGTAACATGTTGGGTTTTATAAAACAAATGATAACTTATAACAAGTAACTTGAATGATTTAAGTATTTAACATTGTTAAAATAAATTTAATTTATTTAATGTGATCAAGTGATCTTATTTGAATTGACAAAGGATATGTTACATCCAAACATTGTACTTATTTGCTTTATGCAGGTGCTTTATAGGAAATTTATGGCAGATTTATGGGAGATGCAGGCAAAATTTTGGCGGCTCTGAGGGATGCAGCTATAGGAAAAAAAGAAAATGTTGAATAGCTTTCTCTTTCTTTCCTATATCTACATCCCTCAGAGGCGCCAATATTTTGCCTTTGTCTAGGTAAATCAGCCATTGGGATCTGATAAGAATGAGATTGCCAATTTCTTCATCTTCATTTCCCATGCTCACTGTACCTTCAACAGAAAATGCACAAAGTTTCAGTTAGATATTTAATAGCAGTAAAAAATACAAAGTATTAAAAATCTGTAGTTTGAATGTAAGTTACAAAAGCTTTGCGGCTTTCAGCTTTCGTTGACGTCCACATTTTTCTTCTTATTTCTTTTGAATGATGAAAGAGCAGCGTTTCATTGGGAACTTGAAGATGCAGTCTGAGCAGGCAATCATATCACGTTGATCAGCTCATTATTTTCGGTAAAATCTGAAATTATAAACATATTTTATAGGAACAACTCACATTTATAATACTTATAAGTACGGATAGATGAAGGTTGCAATTGTATCACTGAAATGTTATAATGTCAAATAAAACATATATTGAAATGTGAGTTTACATTGCATTAGTGAGTGATTTCCGACTCGATCATTGACACCAATTTTGTCTACCGCTGTTTATTTATATAAATTTCGTTATTTTGTGAGTCATCACAACAACCAATGATCCTATAGTAGAAACTTTGATAACAACACGATCGTCCACTGCTGGACAGAGTTCCCACAGGATCTTGAATATCGCGAATACCTATTTATTTGCTTTTCTGTAATATGCGTCGGTCGGTAACAAAGGTTAGGTACTTACGTTTGAAAATAGGTCTCAGCTATGAAAATCCATGAAGCCACGCTGCAAGAAGATGGACCTTCTTCTTCTTTATCAATCCAGGAAATAAAATTGTTTAGAACTGTGACATTGTTAACACTGTTATTTTAAACCATTCTTAATTTTCACACGCGTCCACACAAACGGACGCAATGAACACGACTGAACACGTTCGTTTAGGCCGCGACGCGGGCGTTTGGTTTCATCGATCAATTTACCTTTATCGAATAATAAAGTGCGTGTTCGTTTTGAACAAGTTAACTTGATAGAAATTCAATCATTTTAGCTTGTTTGTGACAAGAAACTATCATTTGTTATTTCTTACATGTTCTTGAATGATATGATCATATTTTTTTTAATCAAGCAAAATTTCAACTTGATTAGCCATGATTTTTTTGAGTGCGCAGTCTTTGCACTGCTGTGTTTCGGTTTGAAGGGCAAGGGAGCCAGTGAAATTACCGGCACATGAGAGATACCATCTTAGTTCTCAAAGTGAGCAACGCGCTTTGCTGTTTTATTAGTGTCAAAATATGCCATTAATAAGACAGTGGGTGCTATGGGCGGTGGTGACCTGACCACTTACTATCAGGTGGCCCACCTGCTCGTTTGCTTACTTATAACATAAAAAAAATACAAAACGGACACCCTCCTTTCAATCACCTCCCCTCGCGCACTCGCCCGTGTGACTCGCGTGGTGCTCCTAGGGGTCAGTTGTACTGAATATGCAGGCCTACGCACGCTTCCAATTTCTAATTCGCGCTCGTTTTATGGACTGGCCGGGGTGTCTTGGTGCAGACATGCCACTTCGCCGTCTGCTCCTTATACGCTTAAGAGGATATTATGTAAAAAAATTTATTGCTCAATGGGCGGAGTCTTCTCGCTTGAAAGAAAGGGATAAAGTGATTAGGTACATCCGCAACGCAACGCATTAGATTTCGTCAGATATAATGTGCGTGTACCAAAACTAAATGACGTAAGCGCCCGATATAAAGTATCGACATTTTGTAAAAACTTAGTAGTAAAAAACTTTATGTTTACCTAATTTCACTACTCAAAACACCTTAGATTCCACAACAAGAGGAAGGAACGAAAATCGAAGAGACAACTTTGGATTTTTATTCTTTCGAGTCGATTTTCAATAATCATGTTTTGGTCTTGTTACGAGTATACCAACACCACTTGAATGGTCGAAAATCACGGCAAGATACTGAGTAAATAAAAATCAATCAAAATTCTTTCCCGGGGCTAAAATAAGGGATGAATGTTTGTATGAAAGTTCTTTGTTTCTTGAGTTAGATTTACACAAATTTTTATTTGAGCTTTTGGTAAAAAATAAAGAAACACGCATTTCTTAAAAATCACCCTTTAAGGGGGTAAAAAAGGGGATGATTTATTTCCGTATGTTGGTCTATAAGTTTTCATTTTTAAAGGTAGAATAAAACAAATTTGGTTTTGAGCTTTCCGTAAAAAGTAAAAAGCACGTATTTCAGCATTTTTAGAAATTCATCCCCTAACGCAACAAAATGAGGGATGAAAGTTTGTATAGAAATCCTACAGTTCAGTCATGAGGTACTTTTAAATTTGGATTTAAGCTAATGTTAATAAATAAAGAAACACGTGTTTCAGAAA
The DNA here is from genome assembly GCA_947532105.1 of Athrips mouffetella. Classification (NCBI taxonomy): domain Eukaryota; kingdom Metazoa; phylum Arthropoda; class Insecta; order Lepidoptera; family Gelechiidae; genus Athrips; species Athrips mouffetella. The sequence goes on from OX383965.1 coordinate 1,448,042, forward strand.
TTTTGAGTTTTCCTCCCCCAAAGGGGTGAAATAAGGGATAACAGTTTGTACAAATATGTTACAGTTTTGACATGCGGTACTTGAAAATTTGGATTTTAGTTAATAATAATTAAGAAACAAAGAAACACGGGTTTCAGCAATTTAGAGATATCATCACTCAAGGGGGTGAAATAAGGGATGAAAGTTAGTATGAAAATCCTACAGTTTTACATGAGGTATTTGAAATTTAGATTTTAGCTAATAGTAAAAAGTAAAAAATAGAACCGTTTTTCCCCCGAAGGGTAAAAAACGGATATTTAGGTTTCTGCCGAAGCTTAAACCATATTTGAGATTACACTCCCGTATCTCAGCCCGTTTCACTCAGATTTCATATCTTGCAGCGCCCTCTGGCGACTATTTTGGTTACTAAGGTCCCCTCCCCACGCCCGTCACAAGCGCCCGTCTGTTCTTTGATCAGTACCTTTAAATTAAGCCGGCAAGGCCTTCAGGTATGGTTCAAGCTTCGGCAGAAACCTAAATATCCGTTTTTTACCCTTCGGGGGAAAAACGGTTCTATTTAGGTGTTCGTGCCTTCGCTTGAACCATATTTGAGACGTGTTTAACTTCTGACGGCGCTTTGGCGGGCGTACTGTGACCTGTCTCAGTTAGTAAAATTTGTCTTTAATGCGTAATTTATAACAGAGTTAATTTAAGAATTTTAAATTAGTATTTTTAAATTTAATCAAACAGTCTTGTCGAAACTTTCTTCATAATAAATGGGACTCACGAAACAAATTAGTAAAAGAAAATCTAAATATTTCATTTTCTTGTTTAGATTTTCTAGCGTTGCACACGGTAGCAATACTTTATTTTTAATTTAAATACTAATAATAATAAATTTTATAGATAATTTCGAATAATTGTAAGATTACAAACAGCAAATATTGAAAAACTGCAGGCAATTCGAGATGATGCTAACAAATAAATCTGTTGACCTGTCAAATCTTTCTTGGAAGGAGTTGAAACTCTCATCAATGCTCAAAGTTTTTCCTGCGTTCAGTAATCAGTCACTACACCAGACGCTTTGCGACGATTAGTAGGTCTCGTTTATCTTATTACCTACAATGAGTGATTGAAAAATAGTATATTACAGCTTAGTATCTTAGTAGATTGTTTATTTTTTGGAAAATTAAACTTTTGGACTCACAACTTGTAAGAGTTACTTAGGTATCGCTTGCAGATTACAACCAGTCTGAGCATCCGACTTGTTTGCGGTGGTAAGTGCTCTAGACGGTATGCGTCAGATTATTTTTAAATAAAAATTTGGGTCTATGTCCATAAATTGACATAAAGTCTGCAGTGGGAGCCGTGTGAATATTCTAATTGTCTAATTCAACAACTAATTCTCCCTGTAAAATGACGCTCTTCTGGGTACTCAGCAAATACTGAGTATAAACAAGGTGAGGTCCACTTACAAAATGAATGAAAATCACAAGTGATTTCGTGTTCATCTCATGTTAATATGAGAAGGAACAAAACGGCTGAACAAAATGATCGATCAATTCGATTTATTTTAATTATTTGGATTTTGAATTTTTATTTTGTAAGGTTACAACCAATTCTGTGGCGAGGCAACCAGGTGTTATAGCGATGTTGAAAACTGGCTGGTCTAGTCCATATGCAGAATATAACAACAAAACAATTTCAATTTACCGAAGTGACTTCTTGTTTTAATAGTCTTATCATGCTAAAAGAGCAAAGAAGATTCGTCGAGAGTTGAGATAGTTAGGGATCAAAAACTACTACTTTACTATGTCATTGTACTTACAAAAGTATTCTAGAATGCTTAAAGGTAACAAGGATTTTTGTAAAAACCATCAAACCACTATAAAAATATAGTGAAAAGTTATTTATGTTAAACTATTATGGTTTTTTAAAATTTACAACAAAGGCCTTAATGCAAAAGGTGTCGAAGTCTTCATTGTTGGTGCATACAAGTTGGAAGTAGAGTATTGTGATTTTTGGGATACCAACAAAATACGGGTATCCTTGATCTTACCACAAGTTCATCAGAACAAGCTGTTGCTGTTATAAGAAAGCAAACCGATCAAAAATTGTTTTCGAAACTAACTCTGTAGCGGAATAAAGAATTTTTGGACTGTTCAAGAAATCTTTTTACTTTACAGCGGAAAAACAATCAAACTGAAAAAGTGCATTTTTGAGGCTACTGAATTACAAAACTACAGAACAACTAAACTCCAGAGCAACCGAAGCAAAGTTAAAATTAAATATGAACATTATTGCAGATTTAACAATAATTTGTCAATTCTAACAGGCCGAATTCAAATACTTTTAGCGAGTCGTGATAGCTATAAGATAGTCCTGATATTATTATTAGCATGGGTGTTTCCCCTTTGTACGGTTGCACTTCGGATGTGAGCATCATCTGGGAAATATAGCTATTGATTAATGTTAGCAAATACATAAGTCTGGGTAAGGTTGACTGAGGCATCTGCAAGAGATCCTCGATCTACGACATCATCTTTTGGATCTGAAAACTCATACAAGCAAGAAGTAAATAGTTACTGCTGCCTACTTGATTGCATCTGCTTACTCAATAGCAATGATTTGACGCTTAGCTTACTATAGGTAAGCTTTGTTTTAGACTTTTGCACTTTTCCTGTGCGAGACAATAACAATTTTAGTTTACCCTCACAATAATATCTACGTAGTTCATCTCTCTTCAGTCTACCCGTGACCACGGCTGTTGCAACGCAGCCGAAACGTCGGAAATAATAAGGTAATTTATTTTGCCTAATAACTATTATCGGGCTAAGACCCGGAACAAAATAAACATTACTATAGGTAATATGCAATTAAGGGTATTACAAATCCAGCTGTAAACATGTTGGTTACCTATCTAAAGCCTGTAGCTTTGTTAATAAGGTCCAAAAGGTCTATATTGGCGAAAGTTACCTACTTTTTCTTACACGATGACCTTTACAATACCACCAATGTGCTGGCTGCCTGTCATGTGTGGTGGAGTATTTTGTTTGCTCAATAAAGTATGCCTAAACATATCATGCCAGAATCGGCTCGAAAGAACAACACATTTTAGTTGTATGTTCATTATTTACTTGCTGGAAAAAGCCTTCGTCAAATGCCCAAAATTTGGTGAAGAAAGTACCTACTAGATCCTGGCATCGGATAATTTAATACTGTTTTTGTAAGCACAAAACGATGGTTAAGAAGCTTTTTGACAAGAGAAGCTAAAGTTGCGTGTACTTGTCTTAGTCTTTAAGTGCAATATTATTTAATCTTGCGACTCGTGAATAATAGCATCATATTCACAGAAACGGTTATAGCTTAGATGAATTTTCCTTACAAATAAAGAAAGTTACGCAACATAAGTTCTGGGTATGGTTAACTGCGGTGGCTATAGCGTTTTTTGTGCTTCGGAAGGTTGCAGTTGTCTTCTTGGTTAGTGGAAACTTAATCATCTCAGAGGCCAAAATCTTTTGATTTCAGGGTTGTCCTGCTTTGACTAGAAAGTGTTGATACGCTTACTGGCTATCACGCAACAAGCAAGCTTAGGAAAGCTGGCAGGAACTCAGATTTATTAGCTAAACTCGTCTTTGTATACTGCGTGCAAAATAACTCCGTCTGTGACCGTTAATGGGCAGAAGTCAAGAGTCGCGGGGGTGAGCGCGGCTCCCCCCAGGGGCGAGCGGATCGTTCATTGACTCTCCGCCTGTCACCCATACGCAGAAAATAACCGTCATAGACAGACTTTTCCTGAACGCGCTGTAATAACCTCTTACTCTTTGTATGTATGTAAGCGTTTGTGGACAATAAAGAAAGAAACGTTTAGAAGTGGTTTTAAAATAAATTTGACGTGAATAATGAATAAGTATTTTGTGTAGCTATTGTCATCAGGCTGCAGCTGTGAATAAAATTGTAAGTTTCACTTTACAGAAATTCACTTAGACGGGGAGCAGATAGGTGAAACAGTTTCTTCCCCTCGCTGAAAGTGAGGCTGTCCTTGTTGGACTGGTAGTTTTTATTGCCCCCCCCCCCTCTCATTCTATCTACCAGAAGAAAGTGGGAACGTACTTCCCAAGGTAGGTGTGCTGTGTTATTATTATTCACAAACTATTAACATCAATCATTATGACCATGCAAGCAAAGATATAATTTTGTGGGGGGATAAGGAAATTCATATTTTCTTATTAGTACTTATGTCCCAACTTGTCGAGGAATCGTTCTGTGAGCCACGTATAAGACATTCAATTTTCGCTTGTCTGTAAGAAAAAAAAAGGAATGAAGGGAGGATACGTTACAATTAATTCGGCGCAAGTGGCTAAGAATATTTTGTTTTTCGTCTCTCATATGGATAAAAAGTGTGTGGTTTAAGTATGAACCGTGTCGGCTTTGAAGCACCGCACTGTGCTACTCTGGATACAACGTCCTTTGAGGCAACAAAATATCTTCTTAATTTTGAGGTTACGAAGTGACTTTTTAATAATAAATTACCTCCCTTGTCGTGTTGTTGTTTGTTTGTTACCTACACATTTATTTGCGGACAAGCAAGCGGTAAAAAGTGAGTGCATGGCATCTATTTTGGAGGTTGCTACATATTTTCCATAAATTGTAATAATGGAATTTCGCAAGGTAACGTCTGATGCTATTAACTACATAAAGTTCTCTCAATTTTAAGAACACCGGGTAATCTGACCTCTCACAAGTCCAAGTCATCAAAACAAATGATTTTGTTTGAAGAGAGAATAGCTTCTAGCGGAGATAAGCTAGCTTGCCCTGGTCTGTTTTGATTATAAATCTCAAAATGAAATGATGACCATTAGCTGACAACAAGTTTTTGTGTTAGGCGACAAAGATCATTGATTGAGGCAACATGCATAGGCCACTTAGACTGCAGACCCTCCATAATTACTGTGGAAGTACTTGCCATGTTCTGTAATTAACGTGTAAGAGAATCGCTCGTGGTCGAGTGGTAGTTACTCTTTCTTTCTGATCATGAAAGTTAAGCAATGTGGGCCGTGGTCAGAACCCGGATGGGAGATCGCTATAGCTAGACTACAATGGCACAACAACTAGAGCGTTTCCGTGCTTTGGGTGGCGCGTTAAGCCGTTGATCCCGGCCTGTCAATGATAGTAATTAAGCCAAGTCAGAGGTCATTTGACGGCTTGGGGCTCTGACATCCAGGCTGGCCACTAGCCTTATAAAACCTTGTCTAGGTTTTGATTTGGTTTACCTTCCCTCTGGGTTGCAGAGGTCTGATAGCAGTCGCTCTTTGAGAATACCAGTGCTTTTGTCAAATGCCCTGGGATGGGTCGCCTAGAACAAAGCTAGGGCAATGATGATGATCGGCTTGTAAGATTAGTTTCAAAACTGGCCACTGTTCCTTGTCGTGTCATGAGCCAACACGCGTCGTCTCGTGAGACAACGCCGGACCCGCGTCGTCTCGTGAAACGACGCAGGCCAATGAAGCGACACGCGTCGTCCCGTGAGACGACCTCGATGAGTGAGGCGACATACGACGTCTCGTGAGGCGACATGACGTCTCGTGAGGCGACACGTCGTCTTGTGAAGCGACACGTTGTCTCGTGAAGCGACACCCGTCGTATCACGAAAGCATGGCATTTAAAATAACGGTGCTTAAGGGAGGCAGCCGTATGTGGCAACATATGTCGGTCAATGAGACGACGGTTATGACGGTGCCTAGAGAGGCAGCTGCGTCTCGTCACTGGACCCAAAAGTCCGAGCGGAATTTACAGTGCTGCACGAAAAATCATTTTACAATGACTTCGGTAATGACGGTGCCTAATAGAGGCAGCTGCGTCTCGTCGCTGGGCTAAGAGTCCGAGCGGAATTCACAACAGAAAAACTTAATAAAAAAATTTCACTAGGCACGTGTTACTCGGCTGAGATACAAAAGCGTACTGATCAAAGAACAGACGGGCGCTTGTGACGGGCGTGGGGAGGGGACCTTAGTAACCAAAATAGTCGCCAGAGGGCGCTGCAAGATATGAAATCTGAGTGAAACGGGCTGAGATACGGGAGTGTAATCTCAAATATGGTTCAAGCGAAGGCACGAACACCTATATACAGGTGTTTTAGGAATTTCAAGATATCAAGGGGGTGAAATAAGGGATGAAAGTTGGTATGAAAATCCTATTAAAAATTAAGAGTTAGGCTAGTAAAAAGTAAGAAATAAACATGTGTTTCAGCGTTTTTGAAAAATCATCCCCAGAGGAGATAAAAATTAGGGATGAAAGAAAGAAATTCCTACAGACCAAAAAACGGGTCGAGTGCGAGCCGCCAGCTGATAAGTGTATTTATTGCGCAAATCCGACTCGCACTTGACCAGTTTTTTTAATTTGTTGTTATTCTATAATTTACTTTTACGATAGATCTTAAACAAAAAAGAAACACGTTTCAAAAGCGGGAAATACTGAAAGTGTTTTTATCCATGGAATCATTTTATGAATTCTAGCTTCCCGTGCAAAGCCGGGGCGGGCTGCTTGTATAGTATAAAAATGGCGACTCACCTGTCGATCTTTGCACATGAGTAGGATGACCATGAGGTTGAGGAAGAACCCGAAGAAGCCAATGAGGAACAGCACGAAGGCGGAGACGGTGTACGCCCATTCTGGCATCAACAGGACATAGTCCTCAACTGGATCTGACCTGGGAAACAAGGTCATCGTCAACATCATCATCATAACATCCCATGTAACGTCCACTACAGGACAGGGAACTCCGTCCAAAATTACAGCTTTTGCTGAAACAATTTGGAGGGGAAGTACCATAGTCGTCACGCTTATCAGCGTTAAGGATGGCACCATGGACCGCGGTTGTTGGTGACCGCAGAATGTAAGATGAAACGATACACAGAAGGATGCTGCTGCCTACACTCTGAATCATTAACCCTTAGTCGCCGCTTTCGACACCCACGGGTATAGATGAGTTGTTACTATTCTTTGGCACCACACGGGAAAGGTATATGCTAGCCTCAAATATTTAACTACCATAATCTGAAAGCAAGTTTTCGTTTGCTCATATGTTATACAGGGTGTTTATTTGATTGCGTGCCATAGCTCAGGGGTGGGATCAGTATCAGTAACTGAACAACTTTACCCAAGGAACATAGGTCGAAATAAGAAAATCAATTTTTGACCTCCCATAGAAACTGCATCAGCTGATAGCGCATTTTGTATGGAAAGTCATATTTGGTTTTTCGTATTTCGACCTATGTTCCTTGGGAAAGATTGTTCAGTTACTGATACTGATCCCGCCCCTGAGCTATGACACGCAATCAAATTAACACCCTGTATAAAAAAAATTTTAAAACCTATTTAAAACATTTATGAGGATCGTGCCTCAGGTGACAGTTCTTGGAGATAAGGGTCAGTCCCTTGGTCAGTCCCAAGTCAGTCCAGCTACTTGCGGCCAGTTTTGTGTTTCATCTCAATTGTACAAAGAGAATATCACATTAAGTCTTTCTACAAAGTTCACAAAGAAGCTCTGATTTGTTTAGGGGAAAACGCTGGATATTAATCAGAACTACCCGTTTTAAGGGTGATATCCATATGTCCAGGTGGCGTTATGTAAGTGCATTGCTGCTGTACAATTAATTTCATTTCAATATCATCTGATCCCAAACCAGGCAAAGCTTGCGTGGCTACCAGAGGCTGATATACATACAAAAACAGATAAAGACACCCAGATCAGTCAAACACTCGTATTCATCACACAAATGTTTGCCCTTGCAATGGATTGAACCCGCGGCTTACGGCGTAGATGCAAAGCACACTACCAACCACACCAACGGGTCAGTCAGTTTTGTGTAAAGTTTATCTTTCTTTTTTTATTGTCAATGGGCTTCCTCTGGGGAGGTATCATCTACATGCCTATTTTAAGCAGCAGTGTTTGCAATGCAGTATTCCGGTTTGAAGGGTAAGAGAGCCAGTGAAATCACTGGCACGTGAGACATATCATCTTGGTTCTACAGGTGTGATATGCTGTCTTATTGGAATTAAGAAAACTTTGGTAGGGGAAGGTCTCGACTAACTTCCAAGACCACTAAATAAAGGCCAGGTTAAAAGTACCGTAAACCGACAAGCGTGTATAAAAGGGTTAATAAGAAGCAAAGGAAGTATGAGAAGATCGTACCAGGTGAAAGGCTGTGGTCTCTACCTACCCCGACGGGAAAGAGGTGTGATGTTAATTATACCACTAATAAGACAGTGGGTGTTCATCATATCAGCCGAAAGACGTCCACTGCTGGACATAGGCCTCCCCTAAAGATCTCCATGACGACCGGTCCTGCGCTGCTCGCATCCAGTGGCTTCCCGCGACCTTGACCAGATCGTAGGTCCACCTTGTGGGGGGCTTGCCAACGCATCGTCTTCCGGTACGTGGTCGCCACTCTATAGAACCCTTACGCTCCATCGGCCATCGGTTCTTCTTGCGATGTGCCCTGCCCACTGCCACTTTAGATTAGCGATTCTCAGGGCTATGTCAGTTACTTTAGTTCTTCTGCGGATCTCCTCATTTCTGATTCGATCGCACAGAGAGACTCCGAGCATAGCCCTTTGGCCCTTTCCATAGCCCTTTGGTTGACTTTGAGCTTCCTGATAAGGTGTGTGTTATGGGCGGACCATTAGCCATCAGGTGGCGAACCTGTTCGTTTGCTCACTTGAAATGAAAAAACTAACCTGACGGTGTCATTGGTCATGGTGATGGCATTCAGAGCCCTCCCCTGGTGAGAGGGAACTCCGAGGAGGAACTTGACGCCCCTGGCCCTGACTTGGTGAGCCTGATGGGACATGTGCTCATGGTTTGCTTCCCGCGCGTGAAGAATAAGGATCTGAAAAGAAAAAAAATGAGTGTTAGATATTTAATGATGATGAATGATATTAATGTTTGTGTGGTTGGTAGTTTCTGTGCCGTAGGTCACGGGTTTTATCCCTGTAAAGGGCAAAGCAAACACTTTGTGTGATGAACACGGATGTTCGTTGTGTGTGTGTGGGTGTTCTTAATGTATTCGTGTATCTATATCAATCTCTGAATCCCATAGTATTGCCTACTTTAGAATGAGATGATCTTGAAGTAAAGTGCTTTACAGCATTCTTGATGAGAACACCAAAAAGGGTCTACATTGGATTCATTTACTCTTTATGAGGATATTCTTTTTGACGTCAGTCAAACTATATGTAGGTACACTATCGCTTCACAAACCAAGTGGCGCCATGTGACGACAAAAGATAAGACAAGCAAAAACCAACCCACTCTTTCGAATATGTTGAACGTCCCCCACATTTATTAATTTCGACGTCAAAATAGTCTTTGTGTAGAGATTTGTCAGCCAATAACTGAAGCAAGAACGGTAGAGTCAAAGCGACTGAAGCCTCTCTACAGCTATTGAAATAAGAAATAATAACTAGTTTTTGGATAGTCGAATTTCTATTTATATGAAACGTGAGTTTATCCGTCTAATTACATAGTTAGTCATATTTCTTTTGTAATCATTTTTCGGAAAATATAATTGACAGATGCTTACTGTGATCTAAGCTTCCCGATGTCCCTCAACACAGAATCCTCAGAGAAAAAAACTGCATAAAAAATTATTTTGACGATGCCAAAAAATAGTCATGAAATAGTCATAAATAGTCACCATAAGGAAAAAAATTGTCGCGTTACAATTCTAGAGTTATAGCTATGGTTTGCTGAGGATTATGGGCATAGGCTATACACAGAATCCCCAGCTTTGATGCAAGAAAACCGTGGGGACTATCGACATGGATTTTATTTCAAAAAATAGTCATGAAATAGTCGTCTTGACTTCCAAATTCTCAAAAATAGTCGTTCAAGGATTTCAGAGTTACAGGGGTAGCTTGCTGAGGATTCTGTGCATAGCATTTCACGGACGCAGATTCCTGCAGAACGTTTAGGTTTTTCTGTTTGATACTGATGTCAAAAAATAGTCAATAAATAGTCGTCTCAAACCATAATCACTTTGGTCTGGATAACCTTGTAGAAGTATGTTAAAAATGTATGTTAACTTCGCCATACGTTTTTCAACTCAAGTACAGTCGTGTTCAAAATGCATATCATCTTTGATGGTAAAACTATTTAGTTACATGAATTTATTTTTTATGTATTTGGAACCCATGCAATATAATTAATTCTGTAATAAAAAGCAAAGTTTATTTGTTTTCATGTTTAATAATAAAACTTAATAACCTACAATAATTGGTTTTAAACTAAAATAATAAAAAAAAATCTTCTTAATGAATATATTCAGTACAGATTATTTTTAAGTTTGTTTTTTGTATAAATCACAGTCTTCGTATTTATGTACGTTAAATGGTTAAATGAGTAATACAGGGTGATAATTTTATTGCGTACCATAGCTTAGGGGGTGTTTCAGTAACGATAAAGGAACACAAAAAAATCTTTTAAAAAATTCTACTTTCAAAAAATTCTGAAAATTTTAAAATTAGCCCTACGCAGAGGGCAATAACCATAATCATCATTTATTGCAATCACAGGTATCAGTACAGGTACAAATTGATGTTAAATATAATTTTGTTTTACTGTAATTTGCCTTATCAGCATGCAATTATAACATGTATAAATAACCAATTATTACAAAAAGATTACCTATTTTCATTTCAATACAATAAATTATAAACCCGCAGCGCAATGACCCGACCGAGGCTGAGCTTTTTACGAGCCAGCCGCTGTTAATTTTGGAATTTACATCCAATTTTAAAGTAGGATTATTGAAAAAATGGAAATCCTAATTTGGAATAGAGCGTTGTATATTTACTGCTTCCATAGGCTGTAGTGTAGGTTAACTTCACATTTCATATAATTACCGTAGAACAAGGAAATTGTCGTTGTAATAGCAACACTGGAGGGCACATAAATACGCGCCGGCGTTGGCGAGCACTAGCTCGGTCATACTATTCGGTCGAGCCGAACGCCGCTATGCTGATGATGCTTTTTCTATTATACGATCCACGTCAAACATTTCCAACTCTGTTACTATGCCATTAAGTCACTGATTTGTATTATTCTACTGATGTGCTATTGAGGAAAAGAAACACATATGCAGCGACATTTTAATTTTTAATGAATAGTTAAATGCGTAGGCAAACAACAGTGATGAATCAAGAAATTAGTAAAGTTAGTTAAGTTAATTTAGTAATATTTGCGAAACTACCAAATCATTTTTCTGTATACATCTGGGTGTAAACTCGATATTCTAGTTTTACCTAAAAGGTTGGGGCTGTGCACTGATATGTCAGTCGGTTTGTCCTCTTATTCAACTAATAAAAATAGATAACACCAAAATAGGGTCTGCAACAACATATAGAAATAAAAGCCTCTAACAATATCAAAATCCATAATTTTTTTTGACAACTTGAAATCAATATCAAATAATTTTGTGTACGCGACTGTACAAAGAAAAAATGTATGGCGAAGTTAACATGCATTTTTAACATACTTCTACAAGGTAAACCAGACCAAAGTGATTATGGTTTGAGACGACTATTTATTGACTATTTTTTGACATCAGTATCAAACAGAAAAACCTAAACGTTCTGCAGGAATCTGCGTCCGTGAAATGCTATGCACAGAATCCTCAGCAAGCTACCCCTGTAACTCAGAAATCCTTGAACGTCTATTTTTGAGAATTTGGAAGTCAAGACGACTATTTCACGACTATTTTTTAAAATAAAAACCAAGTTGGATCAAAGCTGGGGATTCTGTGTATAGCCTATGCCCATAATCCTCAGCAAACCATAGCTATAACTCTAGAATTGTAACGCGACTATTTTTTTCCTTATGGTGACTATTTATGACTATTTCATGACTATTTTTTGGCATCGTCAAAATAATTTTTTATGCATATTTTTTCTCTGAGGATTCTGTGTTGAGGGACATGCTTCCCGTCCCTATTGCATACTACGGGCGGATTGTTTGGGCGAAGCGCGACAGCAATAGTTTGTACAAATACCCTGTTCTCGGAATGAAATACCCTCTTTACACTTTTTCGAAAGATTTTCTCACAATATTTTCCATGTGTATCCATTATGCTACCCCAGCTTAAGAAAGTGCTCTCTGTCGAGATTTCATACCGTATCTCTTCAGCAAAAATATTATATCTCAACATTTTTGATCTAGCTAGGACTTTTGCGGAGGTACTCGTATACAATTTAGGACATCCAGAAGGATTCAGATTTCAGATTCAGATAATTTTATTCAATGTAGATTCTTTACAGAATACTTATTGAATGTCATGCAGAATACAATGCAAATAGAGCGAGTCTACGCCGTTTCGGATCGTGCTATGGCAGCGTAAAAGAAACGGCAAGAAACCACTGCAGCACGGCCTACTTTAAGAGTCGGCTTTTTACAATGTGTTTCTTGTGTTTCGCTGGAATATCAGAGCACCATACCTCTTTGTCATTCATATAGTCATCCAATCTATAGTAAGCATTTTTACATAACGTTTGCTTTACACATTCTTTAAACTTTCTCTCAGGTAATTGCACTATATTGTCAGGTATTTTGTTGTAGTATCGTATACACAGACAAACGAAAGATGTATTGACTTTAGTTAATCTAGTATATGGTTGATCAATTTTATGCTTATTTCTAGTATTAAAATTATGCCTGTCACAAATTTTTGGTAATTGATGAATGTTCTTTCTAGCATACATTATATTTTCATAGATATACTGGCATGGCACTGTCATAATGTTGATTTCCTTGAACAGTTCTCTCAGGGAATCACGAGTCTTCAGGCAATAAATTGCTCTTATAGCCCTCTTTTGTAAAACGAATATTGAATGTATATCATATGCCATAAGACATAATGCTATGGAAGTAGCTAAAGTAAACCAGCCTTGCAGTAGCTACATCAGTAAGTTGTCTGATTTTTCTAACAGCATATGCAGCCGAGCTCAATCGACCAGAAAGAGCCGTTATATGAGGGCCCCATTGAAGTTTAGAGTCTAGTGTTAACCCTAAGAAAACTGTACTATTTACAAAATCTAATGGCTCATTATTCAATACTATGTTATGTGAAGTAGACCTTACATTTGGTAGTGCAAATTTAATACATTTAGTTTTTTTGGCGTTTAGGACTAGATTGTTAACAGTAAACCATGCATGAATCTGTCCAAGTGCATCGTTGACTTCGTTATAATTTTGTGATTTCCTACTTACATTGAATATTAATGAAGTATCATCAGCAAATAACAGAATCTTTGACAGATTCTTCACCACAGAAGGAAGGTCATTAATATAAATAAGGAATAAAAATGGCCCTAATATGGACCCTTGAGGTACGCCAATTTTGACAACAGATCCCAGTGATTTCGTCCTGTTTACTTGTACCTTTTGAATCCTGTTTTCCAAATATGACCTAAGTAGTTTAAGTGAATTATTCTTAACACCGTAATGTTCAAGTTTTAGCAACAATGTGCTATGATCTACGCAATCAAATGCCTTGGATAGATCACAGAAGATACCAATAGCATCTTCAGATTTTTCCCACGCGCAAAAGATGTATTTTAAAAGTGCAGTCCCGGCATCCGTTGTACTGCGCCCTTTCGTGAAACCAAATTGATGGTCATGTAGTAAGTTATTTCTATTGAAGTGTGAAAGCATTTGATTGAGTATGACCTTCTCAAAAATTTTATTAAGTACAGGTAAGACTGATATTGGTCTAAAATTACTGGGATCCTTTTTGTCACCAGCTTTGAATAATGGAACTACTTTACTTTTTTTCATTAAGTCAGGAAATGTACCATGATCGACACAATCATTGAATATAACAGCTAAATATGGAGATATAGTATCAATGATCGCACTACAGACTTTTACTGACATTCCCCATAGGTCCTCAGTAGTTTTCATTTTAATACTTTTAAAGGCTTTAATAATTTCGTTAGGGGTGACATGATTGAACCCAAATTCAGTTTCGCAGGCGTCCACATTCTTTTGAAGTAAATCGCTAGCAAGTGAAGATGAAGAATTGAGTGACTCTGTTGTTTTCAAAGGAATATTAGTAAAAAAGGTTTCGAATTCTTGAGCCACTTCTACGTTTGAACTAATAGTTCCGCGATTTGTATGAAGTGTGATTTGATTGTCACGCTGTTTCACTTTTCCAGTTTCACTGTTTATAACATTCCATACAGCCTTAATTTTGTTATCAGCAGACTGTATTTTTTTCCGAAGAAAAAATGACTTTGCTTTTGAACAAACTAATTTAAACAATTTTGAATATTTTTTGACATATTCAATGAAATTGTCGTCATTTGAATAATTTCTTAGCTCATATAATTCAAAAAGTCTCTCTCTACTTTTGCGAATACCAGCGGTAGCCCAGTCACTGAATTTGAATTTTACAATAATTTGCTTTTTTCTAATAGTGAAAATTTTACTGAATTCAGTATTAATCAATGTGAATAAATCTTCATATGAGTTATTAGGGTTGTTAGTATTATAATTGTGACAGGGCAGTTTTTCTAGTAACGTGTTTTTGTACTTTTCTAACCTACCGCTCGTTAGGCTCCTGGTTTCTATATCTATCTTCTGGGTTACTCGAGAATAATTAAAAGTAACACTTTGACCAGAGTGGTCAGACTGAATCGAGTTTATGATACTTTTCTCAAAATAATCGCAATTACAAAAGACGTTATCAATACAGGTAGCCGAGGATGACGTCACCCTTGTAGGTTCAAAAAATACATGCTCTAAATTAAAACATTTGAAAAGACTTATAAGTTTGTTACTATAGGTATTATTTTCTAAGATATTGACGTTAAAGTCACCACACACTATCACAAACTTATTTTCTTTTGTCACTATTTTTAAAACATCTTCCATTATTAACTCGAACATTGAAAATTTTTGAAAAGCGGGAGGTCTGTATACGCACACTACAACATGCTCGTCCAGCTCAACACAAGATATTTCAATACATCTTTCAACCGGAAACATTCTTATTACACATTCTTATAACAAAATATGATGAATTTTCACTCTAATACAAGTTGACTATACCTATACAGGCTCTGCCCGTTGGTGTTGTTAATGGGTTCCCCCGCCCAGTACAGGACAAACAAATTGTGTGATGAACACAGGTCTTTGTTCTGTGTCTGAGTGTTTCTCTGATACCCATAGTACAGGATTTGCCTAGTTGGGTATCAGATGACCTTGTGTGAAATATCCCCCAATATTTAAATAAATCTAACTTTGTTATTTGTCAACATGTGTTCTTGCAAAAATTTTTTTAAATTTCTAAAAACATCCGTCAAAATAGGCTCTGGTTTTTATATCATGGGTGCAAAATGTGTTGGAAAGTCTCATATAATAATTATAAACGCGTATATTATATAAGCGCTAATTACATGACAACATCTTAATAAACTTGGTTATGTTGTATTGTATCGCGGCATGATCGCGGTTTGTGGTTGTTAGCGAAGCCGTGTCACGTGTCGGGTTAACGCTATTCCCTATAAATAATTAGCAGCCACACGCTCGTCAATGTTAATTTCAACCTCATTTACTCGTCAATAACGTTCACATAAGCGTGCCTTGCAACGTGTTCACAAACATTTATAAAAAGTATTTTTTTTATGTTAAAATATAAAAATGTAAAACTACCACTTCATTAAATATTGTTTTGTGTAAAATATTGTAAATTTTCATATATTTTTGATAAAAAATGTAGCCGTAAAATATGTACAAATGGGAAAATAATGGTTCCTTGTTAACTACGGACTAGTGTCCGGAAACCTAAAAATGGACCAAATATAGGTCATTTAAGAATTTTTTTCTTTTTAAAATTCTATCTCGACCACATCACTTCTCATGTCTTGTTTGATACTACGTTTTTTGTCCTCTGCCAGGAAAGCAAATAATTTTTTTTAAAAATATTTAATTTTTTATTTTAATTTTTTTTTTTATAAAAGGAGCAAAATACAGTGTTCCACCACGACACGATTCCGAGCAGTAAAATGATATTGTATGTACAAGCCATTCCATTTTCTTTTACAATTAAAATTGTTTATAATTTTTATTAGAGCAATTTACATTTAGGTACCTCAATTTCCTTACATTGAAAATTTGAATTTTCGCCCTATGTTTCCCAATCATAAGGCAAAATACGAAAAAAATAATTCGTCCTGATGCAGTGCAGGTTTGAAGAGTAAGGGAGCCAGTGAAATTACCGGCACATGAGACATTCCATCTTAGTTCTCAGGGTGGGTAACGCGTTTTGCTGTCTTATTGATGTCAAATTATTTCACTAATAACACAGTGGGTGTCATGGGCAGTGGTGACCACTTACCACCAGGTGGCCCACCTGCTCGTTTACCCACTTGTGATGTAATAAAAAAGTTTGTATGGGATGTCGAATTTTTTTTTATGATTAACTATGTTCTTTGGGAAAAGTTGTTCAGTCTTATGGTGATAATCTACTGTTTAAGTTTGTACAGTCAGTCAACAGACACAGTGTGGATGGAAACCTGAAACGCTTATCTACTTGTCATGTTGACTGTACACCAAAAGTTTACGAAAAGTTCAATTAGCTTAATTCAGTTCAGTGTTTGATCAAAGTTAAAAGTTCTTCAAAGGTTTGATTTGAAAGGCTTTTTAATTGTTTTTACACACAAAGAATCTAGGTAAATGAAATGATTTGCCCGTTTAGTGCCGGCAAAGAATAGTACAACCCATCTCTACCCGTGGGTGTCGTAAGAGGCGACTAAGGGTTAATGGACCAGAGAATGGGCAGCAGCATCCTTCTGTGTATCGAAACATCTTACAATCTGCGGTAACCAGAAACCGCGGTCCATGGTGCCAGCCGTAACGCTATCAAGCGAGGTGGCTATGGTACTTCCCCTTCACATTGTTTCAGCAAAAGCTGGAATTTTGGAGGGAGCTCCCTGTCCTGTAGTGGACGTTTCATGGGATGTTATAAGCATGATACAAAATTGGCACAAGATGGAGCATCATTTGAGAACGGCTCGATGGATTTGGTTGATTCTTTTTTTGGTGTGGGTGGACAATGTTAACGAATTAAAATAAAAATTTGACATCACCCGGTAACTCCACAGAATCGGAAATTCAGAAATATCGAGTGGTTTTTTTCTACGGAATTTTTGTATGAGAGCGTCCAGTGCAAAGTCAGGGCCGACCGCTAGTTTAACATAAATAATACCTTAGTGTAGTTCTCGAGCGATGTATGCTTGCGTAGAAGCAGCAAGCAAAGTATTTTTTTTTATTTTTATGTTAGAGCATGCAAACGAGACACATTGACACTTTCAACACCTGGGGGGATGGTACTAGTGCGTTGCCGGCCTTTGAGAAGTTTGTTAACCCGCTTTTTGAATGACCCCATGTCGTAACTACCAGGGAAAACCGCAGGGGGAAGATCGTTCTACATCCTGGATGTGCGCAAGAGCTATGATCGCGCAAACCGCGTTGTGATGCAACGCCAATTGTCCAAGTGATGCGGATGGAACCTCACCCTGCGGCTTGTGGTGCGGTGGTGGAACTGTGCCGCAGGCACCAGACTAAATAGTTCCTCAGAACACTGTCCGTTGTACAGACGGTACAGAACACACAGGGAGGCCTGTGAACGTCTCTCCGAAGACTTAGTGGCTCCATACAGTCTGTGAGCTCGGGATCGTCGACAATTCGAACTGCCCTCTTTTGAATGCGATCAAGTGGAAGGAGTTGGTATTGGGGCGCTCCAGCCCAAAGATGGCAGCAGTACTCCATGCGTGGGGCCTGACTTGTGCTTTATACAGTATGTCATAATCGTAGCAGGTATAATGGTATCTACTCTACCTACCTTGCAACTTTGCCTATTTAAGTTTTTGGCTGTTTCGTGACCTCGAGGACTTAGACAATATCAAAGTAGGACAAGAGGAAAAGTTTCATGAAATAAATAATAACGAGAGCAAATTGTGCGATCGACGTGAAACTTTCCGATCACGCAATACTCCTTCTCATAGTTAGGGTGCTGGCTGCCATTTCGGTATATGACTTGTTCATGATTTAGATCGATAAGGATGATAGTTCAAATTGATACGAACTGATTTAGTCCTGACAATTATCAAGAGGCTGATAATAGCTAAATACGCTTCATTTGAGCAGGTTTTTAAAGAAAAGTGATGAATATATGGCCGTGAAAAATAATTATGTGATAATTAAGCGTCTTAACAATAATATGGCTGACTCTGAAACACGATTAAATATATCTTGTACGCCATAAAAAAAAAACAGAAGTTACTTCTGCTTTTAGCTTATAAACAGTTTGTCTTAAGTACACATTGATCTATGATGCCAAAACTTTTACACAATATTTTATATATTATGCATAATACTCGTAATATAGCTGTTTTACAATTAACATCTAGGGTATAGATTTTGAGGAAAATGTAAAAACGAGCGAAATTCGCAAAATTGCGCGAATCCGCTCCGTTCTAACACGCGCATTCTGTCCTTTGTTAGAAAGGGAGGTAATTTAGCTCTTATCAGCCCTTAAGGCCGTATGTCGCTTCGTTTTTGAGTAACAGCTTAAAATTTATAAGATTACTAAATAATGTTTTTCATCTCTGGATTTGTAGCTGCTGTTCTTCTTGAAATGTAGAAAATCGTAAAGGCAGACTTTTTTGCGTTGTCGTACGTATAGTATCAGGTTTTTTTTTTTGCTTTAAAGCGCTGTTTTACAGCAGGGCAATTATGGGCGCAGACCATTTTTCGGTGGTACATACTGTATTTAATCGAACAATTCTACTCTACCGAGTGTATCCTATCCTACTAATATTATAAACGCGAAAGTTTGTAAGTATGGATGGATGGATGGATGTTTGTTACTCTTTCACGTAAAAACTACTGAATGGATTTTAATGAAACTCGGCACACATATAGGTTAGGTTCTGGAATAGCACATAGACTACTTTTATCCAAGGGAAAACACTTCATTCCCACGGGAAAACGCATTTAATGCGGGTGAAACCGCAGGCGGAAAGCTAGTATTTTATTTATGTCACCGGAAAATTATAAGAATCGTAAGTTGATCAATTTTCTAATATATTGATCAACTTTCAAAAAATCATAAACACGTAGGAAATTCTTAAATCCATTGGTCCGTGTGGTAAAGCAAATACACAAGGCGTTAGGTCCTCTTTCGACCAAACGCACGAGCCGAGCGAGCGAAGCGAGCGTGCTTCCGCTGCAGCCGGCGAATTCCAGAAGCGTTCCGTATTATTTTCCGGTGACATTATATACACGTTTCTAAATCATAAAAAAATGCTACAAAACTCACAGGTGTGGACGTTTGCCCCTTCAATTTTCATCGTTTCTAGGATGATTCAGACCAGCAGTCTAAGAGGCAGACATGAATAAATCATATAAAAATGTTGGCATCCAACACCCTGAGTTCAGCAACCCCTGCGGAAGTTCCGACGCGAAGTTCGCGGAACGAAAAATCTGTCAACTTTGATACCAGTGGAAGTTCCGCCAGATGTGTCATAGGTAACCTAAAAAGCGTTGCGAGCGTGATGAGCGGAACTCTCGAAATGGAAAAGATCCGCAGGTGTACTACACTTAAATTCCCAAGGCAATTCAAAAGTTCTGATTTTGTCCTCCTGCCAACCGATCACGGCTTGAAAAATATTTGGGTTAAAATATGAACTCGGGCATGTAGGCAGGAAATTTCCTGTGCGCAGTATAGTTAAAGATGATGCAAAAATTTTTGTGATAATGTTTAATATCATTTAAGGGTAAACATAGTCTCAGTAAATAGTTTGAGAAACTGAAAGAACGGAAATTAAATAACTTTCAATAAATTAAACTTTCAGGTAATGACAAGGAGGTATGGTGCTCTGATATTCCAGCGAAACACAAGAAACACATTGTAAAAAGCAGACTCTTAAAGTAGGTCGTGATGTTGTGGTTTCTTGTCGTTTCTTTTATCCATAGCACGATCCGAAACGGCGTAGACTCGCTCTATTTAGGTATAACAGCACCTTTACGAGGGCCAATCCGAAAAAATCGGGAATAGAATACTCAGGAATAAATTAGATTAAAACCTTTTTGGTTTATGACATGTAGTATTATTTCAAACACAATTCCATTTTTGAATTTTAAAAAAAGTAAAAAAGAAAAGAGTAGTAGCCATTTGAATTTGACAAGTCAGTGGGGAAAATGGAGCTTACGCGGGAACATTTCCGTGCCATAATTTTTCACAACTTTCGTCGACGTTTATCTCAAGAACAATGTCTCGCCGAGCTTGTTTCTGTTTATGAACTTGAAGCACCCAGTAAAACGACTATATATCGTTGGTATTCTGAGTTTCGTCGTGGACGTTCCTCTCTCACGACAGTTCCTTCTACTAGTCGACCAAAAACAGCGGTAACACAAGATAACATCGATGCTGTGCGCCAATTAATAAAAGAAGATAGACATGTGACATACGAGCAGATTCGGGCTTCTCCCAGCATTGCTATGACAGCGATTCAAACAATTTCACATGATGAACTGGGTGTCAAGAAGTTAGTTTCCCGCTGGGTGCCCCATCGTTTGACCGAGGAACAAAAGTCGGCTCGTGTTAATTGGTGTCGGTCTACTCTGCAACGGTTCAATAGAGGGAGCTCAAATGCAGTTTACAATATCGTCTCTGGTGATGAATCGTGGATTTATTCATATGAGCCCGAAAGAAAACATCAATCGGCTGTTTGGGTCTTCGAAGGCGAGGTCAAGCCAACAAAAGTTGTCCGCTCTCGTAGCGTATCGAAAAAAATGGTCGCTTCGTTTGTATCGAAAACTGGTCATGTGGCTACGATTCCTTTACAAGAACGCAGAACGGTTACTGCTGATTGGTACACAATAGTTTGTTTGCCGGAAGTCATAAGCAACATTGGTTTATTTAATTCTTCTGTAATATCTACTTCTTTAGATTTTCAATATTTTTGTACACTATTTACCTACATCGTAATAATAATAATAATTTATTTCACACACATTCGTCCGTGCGTCACTCTGCAGGGTTCACCGAAAACCAGCGTCGTGGCATGTGCCGCGACATTTGCTGAGTGAGGCCCTTTTATTCACTGTGGTTGTCACAGCACTAGGCGTAGTGTCATGTTCTTTTCTTTTTTTTTTGTATACCTTTTTTTGTCATTGTTCTTCTCTTACTCTATGTATGATATTTGTGTTGTGTTGTGATGTCTCAGTAATAATAAATATTTCTGATTCTGATTCTGATAAGAGAACTTCGTAAAATTAATCTGAATTGTCGCATCATTCTTCACCAGGATAATGCGAGCTCACATACCGCTCGCAAAACGATCGCGTTTTTAAATCAGGAAAACGTGGAGTTAATGGACCATCCACCGTATAGCCCTGACTTGAGCCCCAATGATTATTTTACATTCCCAAAAATTAAAGATATGCTACGTGGTCAACGATTTCAAGGCCCAGAAGAGGCAGTCGAAGCTTACAAATCGGCCGTTTCGACTATATCCACTTCAGACTGGAATTGCTGTTATAATAATTGGTTTGATAGAATGCAAAAGTGCATCGATTGTCACGGAGAATACTTCGAAAAACAATGAAAGTAAATATTGTTGTATTATTTTTGTACTTTTTTCTATTCTCGATCATTTCGGTGTGGCCCTCGTAAATAGAATCATTAAAACCTACAACGAAATTGCTGATAAAACAGATCTGGACATATTAAATGATTATTTGGCAGTGTTTAAAGATAAAATTATGAAATATTATCTGGATATTACTTAATATTAGAACTATATTTATTTATTAGTAACCTGAAATTTTGTTAATGTTTTTAATTTTTCCTACGTTTATTTTAAATTAATAGTTCAACCTAGTTTTAATTTTCAAGATACCACAATCATGTTGTGTTAGCCTATAAGTGTGGTACATATTGATAAAGAAGTTGTAAACACGTATTTTATAAAATTATATATTATGTACTATGTTGTCTAAGTCTTCTCAGTGTCGTCGGCAAACTGTATGCAAAGGTTTTGATTGATTTGATTGATGAAAGAGTGATGAAAGATACTGACGAAAAAATATGGGATGTACAAGCGGGATTTAGAAAGGTACTCGTAATGGGATGTACAGATCAGGTCTTTTCCTTGCGGTGCATAGCTGAAAAGTTTATGGCCAAAAACCAAAAAGTCTACTGCGCGTTAGTGGATTTGGAAAAGGCCTATGACCGAGTGGTGAGGAATGAATTGTGGTCGGCATTGTCTATGTATGGGGTGAACGGTCATCTGATTCAAGCACTGAAATCTCTCTATGAGGATTCCAGTTCTTGCGTCAGAATAAACGGGGCGTACACTGAATGGTTTAGCATCGAAAAAGGTGTTAGGCAGGGATGTGTAGCGTCACCTTGGCTGTTTAACCTATTCATGGATAATTGTTTGACTGATCTGAAAGAGAGTATGTGTGGACTGAGAATGAATGAGTTACTCATCAAATGTCTTCTCTACGCTGATGACCAAGTTATACTTGCGTCATCTGCTGACGAGTTACAGGAGATGGTAACAATGATGAATGTGGCTTTTGGTAGGAAAGGAATGAAAGTTGATGTAAGCAAGACGAAAGTAATGGTACTTGAAAGAGGAGTGTATGACAGACAATAGGTGTTGAACAAGTCAAACAAGTGAAGGAGTTTGTGTATCTGGGTTCTAGGTTTACGAGAGATGGAAAGTGTGAAAGTGATATCAAAAGAAGATTAAATGCTGGAAACATGGTGAATGGTGCTCTGCATGCTTTTATGAAGAGTCAGAAGGTGTCTCACAAGGCTCGTCTGGCTGTTGATAGAGGCGTTTTGGTACCAACACTGATGTACGGCAGTGAAAGCTGGGTATGGCAGAAAAAGCATGAAAGTAGAATTAGTGCAGTAGAAATGAGAGCGTTGAGGAGTATGATTGGTATGAAATTGAGTGACAAGATTAGAAATAGTATGAAAAGAGAACGTTGTGGTGTAAAAGAAGACGTAGTGACTAAAATTGAGAAAGGGATGCTGAGATAGTTTGGTCATGTAGAGAGGATGAATGAAGGGAGATTGACGAAAGAGATCCACAAGGCGAGAGTGAATGGAAACGTTGGAAGGGGAAGGCCTCGGCGAACGTACCAGGACCAAATTCAGGACGTTCTGAATAAAGGCCAGGTTAAAAGTACCCTAAACCGACGAGCATGTATGAAAGGATTGATGAAAGTACAGGAAGCAAGGGAAGTATGTCAAGATCGTAGAAGGTGGAGAACTGTGGTCTCTGCCTACCCCGACGGGAACAAGGCGTGATATTATGTATGTATGTACTTTGTTGGCTGGCCTAATAAATAAAATAAAATATTTGCATTGTATTCTGCATGACATTCAATAAGTATTCTGTAAAGAATCTACATTGAATAAAACTATCTGAATTTGAAAATAAAATTCGGATTCTCCTTACCAAATTGTAAACTTGTTTGCATTGTTAGAGGTCGATTTTTTTATGACCTAAAAGTTTTATTTACTGATAGTTTGCCCTTTTAGTTTTCGAAAGCCTGGCCTTACACCCTTTATATCTAAAAACATTCAAGATTTTTTGTTCATTGAGATTAAGTGCCCAAGAACAGGGATTAAGTATAAGACTGCTTATTTTTCAAGCGATATAAATAACAAGATTTACTTTAAGCCAGTTATCCCGAAATGGAGCGATGTTTTTTTTTTGTAGTCTATTATTTAGAATACTGAATAATTTGTATTAAAACCATCTTCAATCGTAGGATCTCATGTGCCTTATGAAACACGGAATCGTTCTTTAAGATGAAACGAAAACAATTATCTTATACTGATTTTCTCCTTGAGGTTTAAAATAAAAATAAATAAAAATGTCTGCGTATCTCGGCTATACCTTTCCTAGAATTAGCAGCTACACGCTCGTCAATGTTAATTTCGACCTCATTTACACGTCAATAATATTCATAAGTGAGCCTTGCAACGTGGCTTTTATGACCAACGAACGGTGACCCCGAAATTCACAAAAATGAGACAATTTTTTATTTTTATATGTTATTTTTATAATATCAAAAATATAAAACCACCACATCATTTAATCTGTCTAAAATATTGTTAATTTTCATATATTTTTGATTAAAAACGTAGCAATAAAATGGTTACAAATGGGAAAACTATAAGGGTCATTTTTTTTTTTAGTTACACAAATACATTTAAAATTCTCTCTTGACTGTGTCACTTCTTATATCGTGTTTGTTACTACGTTTTTTTTCTGTTAAGATAAATGCTATATTAAGTGTAAAAGTGGTTACGAATTTATTCATTCTTAAGTTCATCAAGGAAGGCATAACCTTGTCATCTGTTACGTGAGGCGTCAAGACCGCCCACCGCAGTAGCACAGACCTGTATGTAATGCTAGGGTGACAATTGTTTCTTGCATAATTTCATGATTCGAATAATATAATATAATATAATATAATATAATATAATATAATATAATATAATATAATATAATATAATATAATATAATATAATATAATATAATATAATATAATATAATATAATATAATATAATATAATATAATATAATATAATATAATATAATATAATATAATATAATATAATATAATATAATATAATATAATATAATATAATATAATATAATATAATATAATATAATATATATATATTATATTATATGGTCAACGTGAGTGTATCCTACCCTGCAGGTTTTGGTTCTGACCTTTGAAGCCAAGGCCTTGGCAAGGCCTTCGGGACTTGCCAAATGTTGACATTTGATCACTATACTCGTAGCAGTTTTTCATAGTTTCCGGAAAATTTTAAATTCATCTAAAATGTATTGAAATTTATGCGAAATCATACCTTATTGCATAAATAACTACATTTCCTTTTCTATTCCTTCCATTTTGACACGGTTCTATGTATGGAGATTGAGATAAAAATGGCCATATCTTTTGATTATGGTGTCTTAGAAGCATGGAATTTTGACACCTTCTAGGGTTAACCTTCAGGGGTAAGGGTATTTAACATATTATAATAATTTCAATTAGATACTGTTGTATAATATCTCTTTACATAATACTCTGTGTGTTGATGATAAAAATAAATAAATTGTCATTCGTCCGACAGAACTTGAACATGGTAGTTTTCTATTATAATGTATTTACTATAAATCTCGACATGGCGCAGTCGGTAGGATATTTTAAAGTAATATTTTATCATTTCCCAGTAAAAATAGTGTGTATATACCGGAAAATATACAAATTGTGACAAAAAATTGTAAATTTGAAAATGCCAGAAACAGCAAAGGTAATGACACCATCAAAAGTTTCTTGTCAAATTGTGCTTCCAACTTCCATATCTTGGGAAGGAAATTTAGCAGACAATTGGAATTTCTTTAAGCAAAAATTCGAAATTTATTTAGTTGCATCAGGTAATAATGCTAGTGAGAATGCTATCAAAACGGCATTGCTGCTGAGTGCCGTTGGTGATCGTACACTGAAGCTTTATAATACTTTTGATTTTGAAAAGAGTGCTGACAAAAACGATTTTAACAAAGTTCTTCAAAAGTTTCAAGAGTATTTTTGCCCGGAAAAAAATGTTACATATGAGCGATTTTTGTTTTTCACTCGAAACCAAAAGGAAGGTGAGACTTATGAAAGTTATGCAATGGAGTTGCGAGACTTGAGTACATCTTGTGAGTTCGGATCTTTAACTGAAAGCTTAATAAAGGACAGACTTGTGTGTGGCATTTTAGATGTGGCTGTTAAAGATCGTCTTCTTCGTACAAAGAAATTGACATTGCCCATGGCGCTTGAGATATGCTGTACTTCTCAGCGCACAAAGAAACAAGTTGAAGCTATTTCCTCTTCTTCTACATTTACGGCAGTTAGTTGTGAGTTCTCGCAAGTTGACAAAGTAAATCAAAGAAAATCGGATAGTTTTATGCGTAATAATTCCAAAGAGAATGTGTTCCCGTCAACTTCAAACATGACACGTCATTTTGAACCAGTCAAACGTCAGCCTATGTCAATGCCATCAATGCAGTTGCAGGAACATAAGCCATTATTTATTTGTAAAAATTGCGGTTATTCGCATGGACGATACCAATGTCCAGCATACGGGAAAAAATGCATGAAATGTGGAAAGCCTAATCATTTTTCCGCAAGATGTAGAAGCGTTAGAGAGATACAAGAAAATGGAAGTGAAAATAACGAAGTTGGCACACTTTTTCTAGGTACGGTTTTTGTAAATTCAATTAATAATATTCGAAACTGGTCTGTTACCTTAGATGTTGATAGCAATCCTTTGCAGGTTAAAGTTGATACGGGTGCTCAGGCGAATATTTTGGCAGAAAGCGCTTTGGTCTCTCTTGGTTTGGATAAAAATAATTTACTACCAGTTACGACTAAGCTAACTACATACACTGGTGAGTGTATTCCATGCTTAGGTAAGTGCAAACTCTCTTGCAAGTACAATGGCAGAATATTTGAGCTTAACTTTTTTGTTGTTGCTGGGCGATATACTAACATTCTCGGGTTAAAATCGGCTATTGACATGCATCTTGTGACACCAATGCGTGAAATAAAAACGCAGGTAGATTTCTTTTATGAATTTAAAGATATTTTTGAAGGTTTAGGTTGTATGAAAGGCGAGTATGATATTAAAATTAGAGAAAACTCTGTCCCTGTCATCCATGCGTGTAGAAAAGTACCGTTAGCTGTACAGCCACGTTTAAAGGAGAAACTAGATGAAATGGAAAAGCAAAAGGTTATTGTACGAGTTACTCATCCAACTGAATGGGTGAATTCCTTAGTAGTTGTTTACAAACCTAATGGCGATCTTAGATTGTGTATAGATCCTAAAGATCTTAATCAGGTAATAATGAGGCAACACTTTAGCTTGCCAACTTTTGAGGAAATAACAAGTAAATTATCAGGTGCAGCTGTTTTTAGTACACTGGATGTTAAAAATGGCTTTTGGAACATTAAATTGTCTGAAGCCAGTTCGGATTTATGCTGCTTTAATACCCCGTTTGGCAGGTACAAGTTTTTGAGAATGCCGTTTGGTTTGTGCAGCGCTTCAGAAGTCTTTCAGCAAAAAATGCGTGATATTTTAGAGAATTTAGAAGGAACAGAAGTTTTCATTGATGACATATTGATTTGGGGAAAAGATCAGGTTGAGCATGACAAAAGATTAAGATTAGTTTTGGAGCGATTGAGGCAGGAAAACGTAAAATTGAATAAAGATAAATGTAAATTCAATTTGGAAAAGGTTAAGTATCTCGGTCATATAATTAGTAAGGAAGGGTTAAAGTTGGATGATAGCAAGATTAATTCAATTGTTAAAATGAAGAGTCCGCAAGACAGGAAAGAATTGGAAAGATTTTTAGGCGTTATCAATTATGTTTCAAAATTTATTCCTAACTTTGCTGTTTTAAGTTCTCCTTTGAGAGATCTTTTAAAAAAAGATGTTGAATTTTCATGGCTAGATGTTCATGAAAAAGTTTTCCAAGATTTAAAGAAAAAGTTAGTTTCAGAGCCAGTTTTACAGTTTTTTAATGAAGATATTCCTGTTACTCTTTCTGTGGATGCTTCCAAGGATGGTCTTGGAGCTGTCATTTTACAGAACAAACTTCCTGTTGCCTATGCCTCTAAAGCCTTGAATGAGTGTCAAAAAAGATATGCTCAAATCGAAAAAGAGCTTCTTGCTATTTTGTTTGGCTGTGAAAAGTTTTTTCAATTTATCTTTGGTCGAAAAATAATTATTGAAACTGATCATGCTCCTTTGATTTCTATTGTTAAGAAACCATTAAACTCATGTACTGCACGCATACAGAGAATGTTGCTTAAGTTGCAGAAATATAATTTTCAACTGATTTATAAACGTGGCAAGGAATTGTATTTAGCTGATACTTTGTCTAGATCATTTGATATAAATGATTCTTCAGAAATTGATTTAGATAGTGAAGAAATTGAAGCGCAGATAAATTTTATTATAAACAATATAAATGCATCAGAGTCACAGTTGGGCAAGATCAAAGAGCTTTCTTTGCAAGATGATGAATTAATTCTTGTAAAGAAGTTTATAGCTGATGGCTGGCCGTCTCATAAAAACTCGTTGCCTGTAAATATTAGAAAATATTGGCCCGTTAGAAACGATTTGACTTTTAAATCGGATATCATATTTAAAGGGAATGCTGTTGTGATTCCAATGAAATTGAGACGAGAGATGTTACAACGTTTACATTTTCCGCATTTAGGTGTCACAAAAACGTTGTTAAGAGCACGTGATTGTTTATATTGGCCTGGCATACCCAATGACATTTATAATTTGGTTTCATCTTGTGAGACTTGTAAACTTTATAGTAATAACAACAGACAGGAGACGTTGATACCGCATGAGGTTCCAAATTTCACTTGGCAAAAGGTTGCTGCTGATTTGTTTGAATTAAATGGTAAAATGTATTTACTAATTGTTGATTATTTTTCTAAATTTCCGGAGCTTTCACTTCTGACTAGTACAACTAGTGAAGCTGTTATTAATAACTTGAAGCGTATTTTTAGCCGCAATAGTATTCCGGAAATTTTCATGAGCGATGGAGGACCTCAGTTTTCTAGTGAAAAATATGCTGCTTTTTGTAAAGAATGGAATTTTGAACATAAATTTTCCAGTCCTGAATATCCTCAGTCTAATGGTATGGTAGAGAGAACGATTCAGACTGTTATGAATTTGTTGAAGAAAGCGTTTCATGATGGTAAAGATCCGTACTTGGTTATGTTAGAGTTTAGGAATACTCCTATTTCTCATGAAATTCCTTCACCTGCTCAAATTTTTTACAACAGAAAGTTAAGAGGAATTTTGCCAATGTCTTCGGAGAGCTATAAACCAAAAATTTATAAAAATTTAAGATCTGACTTTGTAAAAAGACAGTTTAAAGGAAAAGTTTATTTTGACCAAAACAAAAGAGATTTAAGGCCGCTTGTTATTGGGGAAAAAGTACTATTTAAAGTTGGTAAACAATGGAGAAGAGGTGAAGTTTTGTTTCAATTAGATAGACGAACCTACAGAATTATTTCTAATGGTGTATGTTTTATTCGAAACAGAATATTTATCAAGCCACTAGCTTGTGTTCCATTTTATATTCCGGATGACATAGTAACACCTTATATTGTAAATGATTCTCCACCAGTGGAATCTAGATCTAGGGCTGTGTTACATAGAAATTCTCAAGGGTTTCTAGTTACTTCGTCAGGTCGTGTTAGTCGCCCTCCTGATCGTTTAACTTATCCTATTAATTGATTATCATTAATTGATTGTTTATCTTTTAAGTTTATTAGAAGGAAGATGTTGTATAATATCTCTTTACATAATACTCTGTGTGTTGATGATAAAAATAAATAAATTGTCATTCGTCCGACAGAACTTGAACATGGTAGTTTTCTATTATAATGTATTTACTATAAATCTCGACAGATACCTTTACCTGTTCGGGAGAAAAAAGGTCTTAACAGACAGACATACAGACAACACAGTGATCTTATAATAGTTAGGGTGCTGGCTGCAATTTGGGTATATGATTTGCTCATGATTCATATTAATAGGGATGATATATCAGCTCAACTGCTAAATG
The DNA here is from genome assembly GCA_947532105.1 of Athrips mouffetella. Classification (NCBI taxonomy): domain Eukaryota; kingdom Metazoa; phylum Arthropoda; class Insecta; order Lepidoptera; family Gelechiidae; genus Athrips; species Athrips mouffetella. The sequence goes on from OX383965.1 coordinate 1,477,760, forward strand.
CGAATCGATTTGGTCCTTACAAGTTTTTCTGTGCGTCGCTGCGTTTTTCAGTTAATGCAAAAAAAAACCGGCCAAGTGCAAGTCGGACTCGCTCACTGAGGGTTCCGTACCACCACATAAACATAATTGTATTAGTTGAAATTTCAGTAAGTTAATGTGCTAAATTTTTTGAGTCCGATACGCGCTTGACCAAATTTTATTATTTGTTATTATTTTATAGCTTATGAACTATAAACATACTAATTTTAAGTTTTGTAAGTTCCCGTTTTTAAAATAGAACTAAAACAAAAATCGCCTCCTCGACCATCCAACTTGACCCCTCTCTTACATGAATGTTCTTGAAACGGGAGCTCACCACAATTGGTTACCATTAGTTGTGAGTAAAGTTGTAATATTTAATGATTTCAGACTTTTCCCTTTATTTGTACTGTGAGACCTAGCTTCTTGCCAAATTTCATAATTTTAGGTCAACGGGAAGTACCCTGTAGGTTTTGCTTTTTTGCATAAATGTATGGAGATGAGGACATAAAAAGCTATATCTTTTGATTGCGTCGTTGTAAAAAATTTAAATTTTCAGATCTTTTGTGGTTCATGGACCCTAACATATGGTATTAATTTCAACCTGATACCTTTACCCGTTCGTGAGATAAAGGGTCTTGACAGACAGATAGACATACAGACAGTCGGGCAACAAAGTGATCCTATAAGGGTTCCGTTTTTTTCTTTTGAGGTACGGAACCCTAAAAATGAAAACAAGATACTAAATTAATAATGTTTTTTTTTGTCTGCCTTGTGACTCCTGTTTACAATACTTCTGAAGATGTAGAAAATCGAAGAGGCAGACATGCAGGGCTCTGCATTATCACGGGACGAAGTAGTGAATTTTTGCATTTTGAAGCGCTGTAACTTTACGACGCAGGGCTATTATGGTGGCAGACCATTTTTATGGGGTTCTGTACATTGTATTTAATCAGATAGTCATAGTCTGCCAGGAGTACGTTTATTTGTCATATTTCAAAATAGTTAAAGCTTAATTCCTCAAAAACGCAGGGGTGTGGATGTCCGCCAATATTTTTTGTATCTTTTAGAGGATGCTCCTTATCATCAGTCAAAGAGGCAGACATGAGCAAATCATATAGAAATTTGTCCTTCATCACCCTTACTATAAGGGTTCTGGTTTTTTTTCTATAGTGGGGTAGGTGCGGAACCTTACGAAACGGTAAAGTGCAAGTAGGATTTACGCGCCGAGGGTTCCGATAAACCTACCTTTAGTATTTTAGAAGCAATAAAGTCAATTAATAGGACCACAAGACTAACTTTGCTTGTGTTTTTGCAGATTTCGATATAATTGTGCTACAAAGAGAGATTGTTAGATATTTCCTGTAATATTTGCGTACATACATACATGCATAATATCACACCTTGTTCCCGTCGGGGTAGGCAGAGACCACAGTTCTCCACCTGCTACGATTGGTAGTTATGAGGGAACAGATGAACATACAAACATAGTGACCTACATACCGGTCAAAATCATAACCCTCCGATTTGCCGTAGTCAGGTAATTGCTACTGTTTCCACTTTGTTACAAGATTTAAAGCAATTAAAATTCTTGTTATGAGGGAACAGATGAACATACAAACATAGTGACCTACATACCGGTCAAAATCATAACCCTCCGATTTGCCGTAGTCAGGTAATTGCTACTGTTTCCACTTTGTTACAAGATTTAAAGCAATTAAAATTCTTGTCATGATTAATCGTCATACTTAGCGAGTCAGGTAACTCGGCAAATTAGCAAAGTTTGAAATGTTTCTTAACCTCAAGCTATTAAATAATTTACGTTTTAGCCGCGTAGCTTTGCCACGAGCAAGCAACCATAGAATAAGGAGAAAAAGCACAGAATGCAGACTAATAAAGCAATATACTATAGAAGCACACAAAAGAGCTTGAGTCGTGACGTTTACATTAACGCCTGAAGTTTTTATTATTGTAAGGTTCGCTTTTGTTCAGTAGTTGTTCATTGCTTCAATATTCGCCGAGGTTCGCTGTATTAATTTTAAATGGCAACACAGTCGAGACATCTGTCAATGTATTCAACCAATCAGCAACGACCGCGTGTATTTTATTGAACCAATAGAATGAGTTTGTGAGAAAATGTAGTAAGTGGGGATTTTGAGAGGAAAGGGAAAAGTAGAGGTAGAACAGTCAGTCTAGGACGGAGAGCGGAAGCGTTAAGAGGTGTAAAGAGTTACCGTACTTGTAATTTATGTGAAAATATAAGTGTCTATAGAAAAAGCTACCTAGTTTCAATTATATTCCTGGAGTTTATAAAACTTCAGAAGCGGGATGCAGAACTTCAGCCCACAGGAGTGGCAAAATAAGGTGAAGTAAACTTTTCTTAATTTTATTCTTTTGTGTGCAAATTTTAAGCACTAAGGTTAAGCCATGTTATAATTTTATTTGGTTTCGAATTTTATGAGTTGATCTTCTTTTGGCGTTTCTTATATCATAGATAATTTTAGAATGAAATACCACGTGGATAATGAATATTAATGAAAAGAACAGAAATCCAACCAGTGCATGTACCGTTGGATCGATCGATATCTAAATAAAAGTAGATAATTTTTTATCACATAATAATTTCTCGTAATATAAAGTGCGGTGTAGGTGGAATATTATTCTAGTAATGGTTAGACTTTATGTAAATTGTTTATTCCTTTCACTTAACGGTAATTTATCTACCCAGCGATTTCGTTGGGGACTATTATCGCACAATATTTTAGCACCTACACTTAGTCTCGTTCTAATAACCAATTCCACGTATCTTATAAGAGCAATTAAATTTGGCGTACTTTCTTCTGTTGAAACCTACGTACTACCTACACTTGGAAAGTTTATTTAATTTCTGCTACAAAATGTGATATTGATACAAAAAAGTTTATCCTAGGATTACACAGATTAATACATACTATTATTACATAGTTTTATATAAATCTTATGTATTTATTACATTATGTACTTTATATGACATATTATAAACTTAACATAGAACATTATATACTTTATATAATACATTATATACTTAACATAATATGTTATATACTTCATTAAATACACTATTTATCTCGTTTAATTCATGAATTGAAAGGAATATTCCTAATAATATACTTGAAATTTACCTTTCGATAATATTATACATTGTTATATTACATTAGAGTGGTGTTTTATATTCAGCATGTATTATATTCTAAACCTTTTGTACAAAATTTATAGTATGAACTTATTTTTACACGCTGTTTTTCTGCAAGTTCCAGGAGCAATGGATGATGAGACCAGGGGTCGGCACCGGCTTATGACGCCATCACGGGACAGTGACCGTCGTGGTTCAAGGGCTCGGAACTCCAGAAGCCGCAGTCCACAGCCGCATGCGGACCAAGACCGCGGTCGCAGTCGACGTGATGACAGAAGCCACAGTCGACGCGAAACTGTATGTTGAGCTTCGGCGAGCAAGGGATTTGGTTCACCAGAAGGAACTGGAACTCCTGCGCACACGAGAATTGCTGCGTGAGTGCGAGCGTGAGCGCAGTCGTCGTGTCTCAGCGCAAAGGCAGAGTTCAGTGGCTGAGAGCAACGAGGCTGCTGGTAACAGTCGGCATCCCGCCGAGAGGTACAGCAGCAAGGCAAAACGCAGACGCAGCGCCGAACGAGGGAATAACAGGTCACGTAGTCCTTCTTTTTCTTCTAGAGAAGTAGCTTAGATTATTGTTATGGTGAAACGTGGTCTTGATTCCCAACCATCAGGGTACAAATAACTTGAATTAAAATATTGATCATAAAAAAATCCTTCCAAATTTGTTTCCGCCCGCGAAACATCAGCATATTGACGTATGGTTAAAAAAGGTTGATAAATGTGCCACTGTGTATTGGTGGGATGATAAAACCACGTGTTATTTCGCAATGAAAAAACTTCATGGGTTGACCAAGATTTGGTACCAGAGTCTCGATTCAATTCTTTACACGTGGCCTGAATGGCAAGCTAAACTTTTGAGCGCATTCCATTTGAGCATAATTATGGCCAACGCTTGAAAGACATGCTTAAGCGGAAAAGTATATTCAATGAACATATCGAAACTCACTATTATGAGAAGTTAGCCCCTATTAATCAGTGTGATATAGTTGGGAAACGCGCTGTCGATTGTATCATTCACGGGTTTACTGACAGGACAATGAAATCAAGTGCGCTGGCGTTTCGCTGTTCGCAGCCAGAACAACTGTTGGAATTTTGATGAGTGATTTATTTATTTATTTTATATATAATTGTAACATAACAGAAAATCCAAAGCGCTACAATAAACTCTTAACTACTTTACAAATCAATAACTAATTGTGCTCACAGGCATCAATATTTCAAAACATTTTGTACACCCATTCATCAAACAATTTATGTTACTATGGAATAAATCACATTGTGGTACATAATTGATTGCAGAATTAAGAAGCGTGATGGCATGAAAAACTGGTGTATATTTATGCGCATCTGTGCTGGAACTTGGAAGAGCTAGTAGATCCTAACGCCTTCCCCTCTGATACGAGTTATGCACAGACAGACACAGAAAACGCTGCAATAAGTCGACACAATTGTTATTATTCCTCATAATATTTATAACAAATTTTGCTAGTGCCAAGTATCTACGTAATTGTAGTGAGTCGAAGCCTAAATTTTCTTGTAAAAAAAGAGATTTTTTGTATGTATGCCTCAGGAATCCTTTTTGGACTTTTTCCAACATCAGGTTATATTTTTCTCATATGGGCTCCAAACTACTGAGTTGGTTTCCAAAATACTGCGAACGAGAGCCACATACAGCATGCGAACCGCTTGCTCTGTAAGAGGGGCGCTGTTACGCAATACAAACCCAAGCCGGCGGTAAGCAGAAACTGTTAGCTGTTCCACATGGGCCTAAAAGTTAAATTTATGTACGAACAATATTCCCAGATCCTGTACCTGTGTTGCTCTCGATACTATTTCTCCACCAAGAGTGTAAGAACGCTCTCTTGGAGAGTGTGAGCGGGTAAAACTGATTACTTCACATTTAGTGGGATTGAAGAAAAGCCAATTATTAAGACTCCATTGATAGACACGATCTATATCCTCTTGCAGCATCATGCAGTCATGTTCACTTGTAATAGACTTAGCTGATTTGACGTCGTCAGCGAACAATAGAACCATCGAATTTTGAACTATACCCGGTAGGTCATTAATCAATTATACAAAAAGTAAAGCTCCAAGATTTGACTCAAATCCATAAAGAAGCCATGACTGTCAACCATACAAACCAGTTAAAAACCCGAAATACCACTAACGCTTCATCTTCTAATAATCAGTCTGGTGGTTATAAATCGGGTAACAGGGTTAATCAGGGGTTTCACTGTTTTAATTGTAAAGCAAAAGACCATGCGTTTTCCGAATGTACTAAACCTTTGATAAAATTGCAACAAATGTAATAGGATTGGGCATAAGGATGAACATCCGAAACATCAGAAAGTGTAAGCTCTCAGATTCAGATTCAGGAACGGTCTGGTAAGGTCTTTAAGAAGCGTCAATTTGGATTTAGTCGTTGATGATGTTAGGGGGATCCGTACCCTGCAGAGTTGTAAACGATCATTTACTGGATAAACTGATTTTGAATGGTTCTTATACGGAACAACTGCACTTCATGGTTGTCAAAAATGCTACTAAATTGCAATTCCTGGACATAGGGTGGAGTTGCCATCGTCAGCTGCATGCTCTGATGAATCCCAAACGCTACGTGTCAGGTTTGCAGGTCATGTTAGTTTACAAGGGGCAGGAAGTCTTCGAGCCGTCACAGAGCCGATTTAGTGATGTTTTGTTGGAGACTAAAATTGTAGGTAAACCGAACGACCAATATTTGATCTGTGGTGGCGTTTATAGGATAAAATAATAGATTGCTTCATGTATTGATTGCTCGTTCTTCTACCTCGTGTTTTCTGCGAGAAAATGATGTATTCTGTCGAGCTGAAAAGGTAGAGGTAGATAAACGAGTCATGGCAGTCACACCTGCAGTTCCTAAAGTAGACACGGCTGATAAGGGAAGCGGGTTGAACGAGAACAATATAAAAATTAGTGCTTCAGTGACTCAGGACGACAGACGAAGGCTTCTTGATTTGTTTAGAACTATCCAGAGAGTGTTTTGCAACAACAATGAAGGATTTAGGAAATACGAATGTCACATGTGGACGCTCTTTCACGTAATCCAGCCGAATGTAGTGAGCAGCAACCAGATTAGCAATACCCGTCTGTAATGAATATTTCCAACGACGATTGGCTGCTCACTTCGCGGTTGGGTGACACTGAGCTTAATAGGATTTGCAACGTCCTTTGCAGTAATTTGGACGAGAAAGGACTACATACGTGATAATTATACTATTCGCGACAACAAGTTTTTTTTTGGTATAAAGGGGGAGATAAGATGGGTGGTTGCCAATGGAGCGCTGTGGCAAGTGTGTAAGATGTGGCATGATGACTTGGGTCACGTAAGGATTGAAAAGACGTTGGACAGACTCAGACGAAACTATTGGTTTTCAAAGATAATTATTCATAATTCATTTATTCATAAAAAAAAAATAACATGACAGTCCAGGACCAAAGCTGTCTCGTTTCGTGAAGAAATACGTTGGAGCTTGTATGGGATGTGCCTATGCAGAGAAAGCTAGTGGCGCGGCTCGAGAAGGATTACTCCTTCCTATTTCACACTCTTCACCTCGACCACGTTAGACCGTTCGTTCACACCCACATTTTAGTAGTGATTGACCAAGTTTGTGTTTATCAAGTCTGTATTAGAGGATATATTTTTCACGTTTAGGACTCCTGATCGAATTATTAGTGATCGTGGAAGTTGTTTTATGTCACACGCATTCAAAAGGTTCTGTCTTGATAAAGGTATCAAACACGTGCTGAACGCTGTGGCTAGTCCTCAGTCAAATGGACAGGTTGAGCGGTACAACCGTACCATTCTAGACTGTTTGACAGCTGAAAATATTAATCAAGATGAAAGAAGGTGGGACAGCAAGTTGGGTAAAATCCAATGTGGTCTCAACAATACGCTGCAGAAGACTACTGGCAGGACGCCATCTGAAGTGATGTTTGGCACACAAATTAACAGCGAAGTTAATTCCGTTTTCAATGAAATAACAAACACAACTCAAGTTAATGATGATTTGACTATTATACGCGGTGAAGTTAAGGATAAAATTGACGAAGAACAAATTAAACAAAAAGAATACTACGAAAGAAACAGAAAGCCAGCTCGTATATATACCAAAGGTGATTTAGTTAAAGCTGCCAAAGCATTCTTCCGTAATGAGTGACGGCAAGAGTACTAATTATGAGGGTCCCTTTAGGATATCAAGATTCTAGGGAAAGACCGATACAAGTTAGCCCCCTTTCTTGGTTATGAGGGTATGAAAAATAAATAGAAAACAGTTGTTTCCGCATCTCATATGCAATTATGGATACATATCAAGGCTTTGGATGTGAACAGTGACGACGATGATGATGTTGGGGAATCCGAGAGGGATGCAAACGATGAAAGTAGTTCTGAATAACTGTGTTTGATCTACCATTTCATTGTGTTTATAATTTCATTTATTTAGCACTATCAATTATTCCTTACTTCATATATAAATTATATTGTTTTATTTATACCTATATAATACCAATTATGTACATGAGAAAATCTTTGTTGCAGGTCAAGAGTAAGAACAGACAAGACTGCTTCGTGCCTTGACCGGATCTTGATTCATCGCAATGGGATTACGCGAAAAGTTTGCGTGCCCTGTACTCGAAAAGTTCGAGTTGATTATTCTTGTTCGAAACGTTCGAACTACTTTACGATCGTGGTTCTCGAACAGTTCGAGTTACCTGATAGTTATTTTACTCGAAAAGTTCGAGTTGATTCCTCTTGTTCGAAACGTTCGAACTACTTAACGATTGTGGTTCTCGAAAAGTTCGAGTTACCTAATTGTTTTACTCGAAAAGTTCGAGTTGATTCTCCTTGTTCGAAACGTTCGGACTACTTAACGATTGTGGTTCTCGAAAAGTTCGAGTTACCTAATAGTTGTTTTACTCGAAAAGTTCGAGTTGATTCTTCTTGTTCGAAACGTTCGGACTACTTAACGATTGTGGTTCTCGAAAAGTTCGAGTTACCTAATTGTTTTACTCGAAAAGTTCGAGTTGATTCTTCTTGTTCGAAACGTTCGGACTACTTAATGATTGTGGTTCTCGAAAAGTTCGAGTTACCTGATAGTTATTTTACTCGAAAAGTTCGAGTTACTCGAAAAGTTCGAGTTACCTGTTGATTATTTTACTCGAAAAGTTCGAGTTAATTGTTCATAATTTTCTCGAAAAGTTCGAGAAGTTATGATTTATTTTACTGAGTTTGAGCCACGTTCTTGATTTGTTCTTACACTCGAAAAGTTCGAGTCATTTTTAGAAAGATTCTATTATCCTAACACTATTATAAAAAAAAATCCCTTTGAAATACGCTACTTAGCTCTCATAAATGTTATTAGTTATTATTCTGACTGCTGTCCACAAATTAGCATTTATTTTGTCTTCACTGAAACAATGTATTTTATTTAACTATGAATTTAGTTCTATTGCCGAATGTAAGGTTATCACCTGATGTCGTGTATGGGGTCATACACGGTGTCAGGATGGTCGAATGTAAGGTTCGCTTTTGTTCAGTAGTTGTTCATTGCTTCAATATTCGCCGAGGTTCGCTGTATTAATTTTAAATGGCAACACAGTCGAGACATCTGTCAATGTATTCAACCAATCAGCAACGACCGCGTGTATTTTATTGAACCAATAGAATGAGTTTGTGAGAAAATGTAGTAAGTGGGGATTTTGAGAGGAAAGGGAAAAGTAGAGGTACAACAGTCAGTCTAGGACGGAGAGCGGAAGCGTTAAGAGGTGTAAAGAGTTACCGTACTTGTAATTTATGTGAAAATATAAGTGTCTATAGAAAAGTGCTACCTAGTTTCAATTATATTCCTGGAGTTTATAAAATTATATAGGGTGTAAAAAAGTACGACGATAATTTTATTATATTAATTATAATAAAATTGACTAATTGGGACTGAAAGCGTAAAAATTTACAAGCTCAAGAACATTAGTTGGATGAATTGTCAAATTGTCAGTGATTAGCATTCAACCAATATCCTACTCTATCGTCAAGAGACGAAGTTTTGAATTTGAATGCTCCAAATAGTATCTTATCGAAGTACCTATTGAAAATTAAGAGCAGATACCCTGACTTGTATCCAGAATAATGACATGCGTGTTTAAAACGTAAGATAAAAGAAGGAATCAACAACGAACTACACATGTTTCATTGGAAAAATTGTTCAGTTTCGTAGTCTGAGCACACCCTAGAGCTGCCAAACGCTTTTCCATTTAGACCATGTAGGTGGAAGGGCTTTTGTGCAAAGTCCGTCGGGAAAGTTCCACCCTTTGCCTATTTCTGCCGTAAAGCAGCAGTGTTTGCACTACTGTGTGCACTGCTGTGTTTCGGTTTGAAGGGTAAGGGATACAGTGTAATTACTGGCGCATGAGACATAACATCTTAGTTCTCAGGATGGGCAACGCGCTTTGCTGTTTTATTAGCGTCAATGTATGTCACTACGTAGACAGTGGGTGCTATGGACGGTGGACACCACTTACCATAAGGTGGGCCACCTGCTCGTTTGTTCACTTGTAACATAAAAAAAATGTAGAATTACAAAGTGCCTTTTCTACGCTTTAGTCTTTAATCTATGATACTACGCCCGGAGCTCGTAAATTGCTACGCTTTCAGTCACAATTACTCAATTATATTATAATTAATACTAGGTACACTAAACAAATGTAAACACATTGATCAAATCTGGCTCCATAAATTCAAATTCATTTATTAAGTGTCAATTTTTGACAGAATACTTATTAGACGTGTCTTTAGCTGAAATCAACGTTTTTCTTTATTTTATGGGGTTCCGTACCTAAAGGGTGAAAAACGGGGCCCTAATATGTCCCCGATGACTGTGTGGCAGTATGGGCTCTGCTGCCTTTGCCCTGATTTTAAAAAGCAACCACTTCCCTTTGAGACTTTGTCTATAACACAGAGCTTGTCATTGTTTTACCGTCTTATGTCAAGCACGCTATTTTATCTCAGCTTATTCAGGAATACACGCCGGTGAAATCTACATCATCTAGTTGTTATTTATTTATGTCGCCGTATCGGCGACTAAAACTGTTTCTCCGTCAACGGGGTGTATCACATGAACCGTATAATAGGTAGACAGTTCAAATTTTCACATATTATGTATTTCTGTTGCCGCTATAACGACAAATAATAAAAAAATAAAAAAAATGTTAAGGGCGGCAAAATAAATTAAAACGTGGTTTTTTAGGCGATTTTTGTTCAATTTCTTGTAGCTCTATCGCAGAAATTTCTGATCTGTGGTAGGAACGGTAACACTTACAAGCATGAATATTGGTAGTGCATTTATTACCTAAATAAATGGTACAGCAGCACTGCACTTACTTCCTTGCGATATACGAGAGTCATCATTCGACAGTGTCCCCTACGGGAATCGAACCCAGAACTTCCGGATCAAGAGCCAAATGCTCTAACTACTAGATTATAAAGGGCTGCGGATAGTAAAGCGTAAATAAGAACAAAGTGCAAACGTAAGTTTGTAATTCCATACAATAATGTGGAAATACAAACTTACTATACTAGATTTATGTAACAATATTGAAATTAAATATTCAGTCAGGTATATAACCAATTTAGAATTCAAATTTGAAGCATTTAAATAAGCTCATTGAAACAGATTTTGAGTAAATCACATTTTAAATTTTAGTAGTAAGGGAACACCCCTTATATGAACTTCCACAGACCAATGGATACTGCTGAAAGATACCTTGCATGAGTCTTGGTCATGCACAATTTCGTTTTGAGAAAATTCAAATTTTTCATTTCCATTGAATGACAGCTACCCTAGAAAAGCCAGCAAGAAACCACTCAGTATCCTTCGATGAATTTACAATAAAATCTTAAATTTAAAATATGGTGTCAGTCCATCGGACTATTCGTTTAGCCGCTAGGCCAAAGCGTGACGGACAGACCGACCGACCGACCGACGGACGGACATTTTTGGAAGACTCGCTTTTTATTATGTATAAGTGATATAAAAAACATTTTTGAGAAAATTTGAAAAACTTCTTTTTACGAATACAATACGTTTCTCGCTCCGCTCGAAAGTAAAATAATAATGAGATATAGAGGTGTGACAGACAGACAGACAAAGTCGCACCATAAGGGTTCCTTTTTTTACCATTTTGGTATCGGAACCCTAAAAACTGGTAAAGTGCGTATCGGACTCGCGCAAATTTGGCTTAGGCTACATCTTGCCCCCTCAAAAACTGTTTCATATACTTCTGCGTGAAAAACGCAACCATAATATCACGGTATTTTTACCTTTCGCCAGTCCAAATTGCACTTGGCCGGTTATTTTGCCAGCTTAACCCTTGCACTTGTACATATAAAATATTCAACTAAATATTGTTTTAATTAATATCATTTAAAGTGAATTTAATCAGTCCCGGAAGCCAATGTGTGTACATTAAGTTAATGTTGATTTACTTCGGAATCGGAGTATTATTAGTATTCCGTAGTCACCATCATCATCATCATATCAGCCGAAAGACGTCCACTGCTGGACATAGGCCTCCCCTTAAGATCTCCATGACGACCGGTCCTGCGCTGCTCGCATCCGTAGTAACTATTATATAATCAGTGCTTTGGTGTCGGCAAAGAATATTACCAACCCGTCTCTACCCGCAGTCGTCGTAAGATGGCAGTACCATCTTTCTGGGTATCGTACCAATTTACATACCGCGGGCATCAACAACAGCGGCTGCCAGCCGTGGTGCGTACAAGCGTGGTGACTATGGTAATTCCCCTCAAAAGTGCGACAAGTTTTTTCTGGAATTTTAGAGGGAGTATCCTCTGCAGTGGACGTTTCATGGGATGTTTAGTATAATTAGTTGGACATTATTATAAATCATGTCGTTGTTATGTTTCACCCCACTTTTAGTAGGAAAAATAAGTTTAACTACCTTTTTATATCAACAACTAGAATTCAAATACAAATACCTTTTCGCTACTATTTTTAGGGTTCCGTACCTCAAAAGAAAAAAACGGAACCCTTATAGGATCACTTTGTTGTCCGTCTGTCTGTCTGTCTGTCTGTCTGTCTGTCTGTCTGTCTGTCTGTCTGTCAAGACCCTTTATCTCACGAACGGGTAAAGGTATCAGCTTGAAACTAATACCATATATTAGGATCCATGAACCACACAAGATCTGAAAATTTCAATTTTTTACAACGACGCAATCAAAAGATATGGCATTTTATGTCCTCATCTCCATACATTTATTCAAAAATGAAAAACCTACAGGGTACTTCCCGTTGACCTAAAATTATGAAATTTGGCAAGAAGCTAGGTCCCACAGTACAAATAATGGGAAAAGTCTGAAATCACTAAATATTTCAACTTTTCTCACAACTAAAGGTAACCAATTGTGGTGAGCTCCCGTTTCAAGAACATTCATATAAGAGAGGGGTCAAGTTGGATGGTCGCTGAGGCGATTTTTGTTTAAGTTCTATTTTAAAAACGGGAACACTTACAAACTTGAAAATTGGTATGTTTATAGTGCATAAGCTATAAAATAACAACAAATAATAAAATTTGGTCAAGCGCGTGTCGGACTCAAAAAATCTAGCACATTAACTTACTGAAATTTCAACTAATACAATTATGATTGTGGTGGTACGGAACCCTCAGTGCGCGAGTCCGACTCGCACTTGGCCGGTTTTTTTTATTGCAATAGCTATACTAGTTTGAAAGTTATGAAGGATTAAAGTTAAGATGGCAGAAAGCACGGCTCGCCGGCCGCGCGGCCAGCGGGTCCGGACGTGGAAGGTCAGGGACGGCGCGCGGCTGGGACGCTCAAGTGGTTATGTATGATTAGTCGGACATTATTATAAGTATTCTGTAGTAACTATTAGGTACATAATCTGTGGTGAATTGGCAAAGAATAGTACCAACCCGTCTCTAGCGTGGGTGTCGTAAGAGGCAACTAAGGGAACAAAAACTGGAGGATCGGCAGCAGAGTCCTTCCGGGTATCGTACCATCTTACATACTGCGGTCACTAACAACCATGGTCCATTGTGCTAGCTGCAACAACCTTTTGCGGATCGATCATCTTACAAGCTGCGATCCATGGTGACAGTTGCAATGCTAACAAGCGTGGTGACTATGGTACTTTCCCTCTAAAATATACCTACCTACCGCGTATTTTCGCTGTCAAATTCTGGAGAGTCTTGTCCAGCTGTGGACTTCATGGGATATTACTACTAATTATTAGCAGTTATAATATTAGCAGTTCAATTTAGTTTATCAAAGAATAAACGATTTTGTGAAAGACAAGTGAGGTTAGGAACAAAAAATGAGCCGGCCCTTAACTAATTGGTGTAACCCGACCCTTAACTTAAAAAAAAACTAACGGTGGAAAAAAATCACTTACCTTTAACAATTATTTTTCTTCAGTTATTACGAACTTTTTAAATAAAATTTTCAGCAAATAAATCAATAAAACGTTTTTTTATGGTTTTACAGCTCCTTACGATGTTCTACAGTTTTTAGAGTTCCATACCCAAAAGGTGAAAAACGGGACCCTATGCATCCGATGTCTGTCTGTCAGCGGGCTTTATCTCATGTAATAGCTATACAATTTAAATTTTCACAGATTATGTATTTCTATTGCCGCTTTAACAACGAATAAAAATTTTTAAAAAAATAGGGGACTTTCTTATCAAAAACGTGATTTTAGACGATTTTGCCCTATTTTTGTTTGAGCTCTATCGTAAAAACGGAAAACGTAACGAGCGTAAAAATTATATGTTTATAGTGCATAAGTTATAAAATAACAACAAATGATAAAAACTGGTCAAGTGCGTGTCGGACTCGCGCGCATTTAATACACTTCCGTGTAACTCCTTGCGCGTCCGTAACTAACACGGTATTCTTACCTTAGTTGTACTTACGCCCAGTATTATATTACTCTATGGTTGTACGGAACCCTCAGTGCGCGAGTCCGACTCGCATTTGGCTGGTTTTTTTTTCAAATATAGTCGAGAGCAAAACCAAACTTCTACAAAACTCTCTGTAAAGCTTAATTAAGAACTCTTTTGAAAAAAAAAAATATTTTCAATATCAATATTCAATTTAATTTTGTAAGCCTACCTTAGACTTTAAAAAATACCAAAAAAATCCTAATTTAATATAAATAACATAACGGGAGGAAACTAACTAAAAATTTTCAAAGTGAAATAAGCTCTCTTTATTTAATGAAATTTGTTTTATGTGATGTCATTTTTTTATATTTTATTTATATATTTTCTTTATGTAAATTTAAAACTACATATTAGTAAGTAAAGCGGTTTAGCTTTTCATAAAATTTGTACTACAATTTTGTATTCTCTTTGTGCTTTTTATCTGACCTGAAAATCCTGAAATACAATACGTTCAGTTACACAGCTACGAATAAAACCAAATTAAAAGCACAAGTCACATCAATGCACATTCATTTAAATGTGAACAAAACCACATTCAATGAAGTTGAAAGATATCAGATAACTAAAATTACGATCGAATATGGAAACGGAAATTGAAAACCGTTTCTAAAATGAAAATTTATTTAATGGCAAGGACTCATGCTGCTTTACCGTTAGCGGCAGCGGAAGCACGATTACGTAGATAAAATTTATATCTAGGATCAAATGTCATTTTAGAATGTATGGAGGGAACTTCAATTTTGTCGCGAGATATTAAATAAAGAGCTGATGGCTTAGCTGATGGGGAACACTGCGTATTGATATTGTAAGTGCTGAAAGCCTAAGATGGTTTTGAAAATACCCTTTTTTATCAAGTTGAAATCATGAGCTTAATTGAAAGTGTCAATCAGCTTTATTGAAAGTGTCAATTAGCTTTATTGAAATTGTTCTTTAACAAATTATACTTAAGTCACAGCACCAAATCCTACTTCCTACTAATATTATAAACGGAAAGCTTGTTAGTATGGATGGATGGATAGATGTTTGTTACCTATTTGTTACTCTTTCACGTAAAAACTACTGAATGGATTTTAATGAAACTGAATAAACTGTACATAGGCTACAATTTATAAACCTGCGCAGACGAAGTCGCGGGCACCAGCTAGTCAAATATAAAATGTCTCGTCTAAAGAATCGCTGAGGGCCATGGTGCCCAGAACGGCTGGCAGCATTACCCCATTGTATAGAGAGGCTCAACCTTAGAGCCAAAAAGCTGCCAGCCCGCTGATCCCCAGTTGCCTCTGCGAGGCGAGACGTCAAGTCCTTTTTAATCGTGCTTATAATCGTTTTGGTTTGGGGACCCCTTAATTTAATTAATTTATAGTTGGTTCAGACTCGCGCGAGCTACAGGCTGACGACTGGCAGGCTGCGGCACAAGATCGGGACCAGTGGCGGATCCTCGTGTCGGAGGCCAAGATTCACTTTGGCTCGTTGCGCCAGAGGAGTAAGTAAGTAAGTACCTAAATAATTACCTTACATAATATGACTCTATAATATAATAGAATAAAAAATACAGACATATTCCAAGCAGATTTCTTGCTTTGAGATGTTGGGGGGGGGGGGGGGGTTACACAGATTCAGATCATTTTACATACATACATACATACATAACATCACGCCTCTTTCCCGTCGGGGTAGGCAGAGACCACAGTCCTCCACCTGCTACGATCTTGACATACTTCCCTTGCTTCCTGTACTTTCATCAATCCTTTCATACATGCTCGTCGGTTTAGGGTACTTTTAACCTGACCTTTATTCAGAACGTCCTGAATTTGGTCCTGGTACGTTCGCCTAGGCCTTTCCCTTCCAACGTTTCCATTCACTCCCGCCTGGTAGATCTCTTTCGTCAGTATTCGTTCAATTCATCAGATCATTTTATTCAATTTATATTTACCCCCGTGCGGTGCGATGCCGGAATACAATAGTACCAACCCATCTCTACCCTTCGGTGCCGTAAGAGGCGACTAAGGGCTTATAAACCGTAGGATGGGCGGCAGCATCTTTCTGTGTATCGTACCATCATACATACTGCGGTCGCCAACAACAGCGGTCGCCAGCCGCAACGCTTACAAGCGTGGTGGCTATGGTATAAATCCCCTCCAAAGTACCACGCGTTTTCGTTGCAGTTCTGGAGGGAGCTCCCTGTCTTGCAGTGGACGTTGTGGATGATGATGATGAGATTTATAGAATACTTATTGAATGTAATTCATAACATGCAGAATACAATGCAAATAGTGCGTTTCATAGCCATAGTACCTACCTAAAGCCAACCACTTTGAAATTGTGATCGCTTTTAACTTTATTACTTTGCTCTCCATGTGGTGCCAGCAAACGACAGTAGCACGTACGGTCAACCGCACGGTCAAAGTCCAAAGTGTTTCTACTGACGTGCTGTTGGGTGTACAGTTAAAAGCAGCTCAAGCTGGAAACTCGCAGCTCGACTTTAGCCCGAACGTCTATTAAAATAATAAGTCTTTAACTATGAAATTGGCGAAATTTTCTTACAGATTAATGAGATCATAATTCCTATAATTCTAAAGCAATTTTTTTCATTTGTCTTATATTTGAAAGTTGACTTCAAGGTTATTAATTAACGCATAAAATAAAGATTTTATTTTTAGTTTGATATATAAAATTAAAGGTTCGAAAATTGTTCGTCTTAAAGGTCGCCCGATTTTATCATTAGATTTGTTATATTTTTACTTTCGAGCGGAGCGAGAAAGGTATTGTATTCGTGAAAAAAACAGTATTTCTAATTTTCTCAAAAATGTGTTCTATATCACTTATACATCATAAAAAACAAGTCTCCCAAAAATGTCCGTCCGTCGGTCGGTCGGTCGGTCGGTCGGTCGGTCGGTCGGTCGGTCTGTCCGTCACGCTTTGGCCTAGCGGCTAAACGAATGGTCCGATTGACACCATATTTGGAATTTAAGAGTTTTATGCAAATCCATCGAAGGGTTCTGAGTGGTTTCCTGCTGGCTTTCTTTTTGAGGGTACCTCTCATACAACGAAAATGAAAAATTGTAATTTTCGCAAAAACGGCTCATAAAATCTTGATGAAACTTTGCATGACCAAGCATCTCCATTTAAGGTATTTGCGGCAGTATCAATTGGTCTCTAGAAATTCATATAAGGGGTGTTCCCTTACTACTAAAATTTAAAAATGTGATTTACTCAAAATTGGTTTCGTTGAGCTTATTTTGAAGTTCTACAATTTGGATTCTAAATTGGTTTTCTACCTAACTGCATATTTCATTAAACCATTTTTACATAAATCTAGTTTGTATAGGTAAGTTTGTATTTTCATATTATTTGTATAGAATTACAAACTTAAATTTGCAGTTGGTACTTATTTACTCATTACTATCCGCAGCCTTTATAATATAGTAGTTAGAGCATTCGGCTCTTGATCCGGAGGTTCTGGGTTCGATTCCCGGCGGGTACACTGTTGAATGATGACTCTCGTATATCGCGAGAAAGTAAGTGCAGTGCTGCTGTACCATTTATTTACAGTTAATATTATTTTTCTAAAATTAAATTTAAGCTTCTGTACGCTTAATGTCTTCTCAATCATGCTTTAAAAAACCGACCAAGTGCGAGTCGGACTCGCGCCCTAAGGGTTCCATACCTATCTACCATATGATATACTAAAAGCTTTTGCTCTTTGATTTTAAAAACTCAATCCAACTTAACCTCTTTTTTATAAAAAAGTTCTTGAAACGGGAGCTCATCTTAATTGGTTACTATTAGTTGTCAGAAAAATTTAAATATTTAATGATATAAGACTTTTCCCTTTATTTGTGAGACTTAGCTTCTTGCCAAATTTCATAATTTTAGGTCAACGGGAAGTACCCTGTAGGTTTTGCATTTTTGAATAAATGCATGTAGATGAGGACATATAAAGCCATATCTTTTGATTGCGTCGTTGTAAAAAATTTAAATTTATAGATCTTGTGTGGTTTATGGATCTCAATATTCGTTATCAATTTCAACCTGATACCTGATCTCGTTCGTGAGAAAAAGGGTCTTGACAGACGGACAGACGGACAACAAAGTGATCCTATTAGGGTTCCGTTTTTTTTTTGAGGTACGGAACCCTAAAAATGGATTTCTAATTCCTAAAATAATGCAAAAATTATAGTACTTACTTTATGAAAATTGAGTTTAACTAAAA
Organism: Athrips mouffetella; assembly: GCA_947532105.1. Lineage (NCBI taxonomy): Eukaryota > Metazoa > Arthropoda > Insecta > Lepidoptera > Gelechiidae > Athrips > Athrips mouffetella. Next base: position 1,496,173 of record OX383965.1, read on the forward strand.
TTCGCCATACAAAACGGCAATTTCATATTTAAAGACCCAATAAAAACGGTACAAAATCAAATGTTTCAAGCTTGATGTGCTCTTGACTGTACCGCCAAATTTCAACCCGTCATAAAAAGCGACTAATGGATTAACAGCCAGTTGCACAAAGCATCTTCAAAGTTAAAGCTCCTTTAAATGTATTGCTGTCATTTTTAGGGTTCCGATACCAAAATTGTAAAAAAAAACCGGCCAAGTGCGAGTCGGACTCGCGCACTGAGGGTTCCGTACCACCACATAAACATAACTGTATTAGTTGAAATTTCAGTAAGTTAATGTGCTAGATTTTTTGAGTCCGACACGCGCTTGACCAAATTTTATTATTTGTTGTTATTTTATAGCCTATGCTCTATAAACATACCAATTTTCAAGTTTGTAAGTGTTCCCGTTTTTAAATAGAACTAAAACAAAAATCGCCTCAGCAACCATCCAACTTGACCCCTCTCTTATATGAATGTTCTTGAAACGGGAGCTCACCACAATTGGTTACCATTAGTTGTGAGAAAAGTTGTAATATTTAATGATTTCAGACTTTTCCCATTATTTCTACTGTGAGACCTAGCTTCTTTGCCAAATTTCATAATTTTAGGTCAACGGGAAGTACCCTGTAGGTTTTTCATTTTTGAATAAATGTATGGAGATGAGGACATAAAATGCCATATCTTTTGATTGCGTCGTTGTAAAAAATTGAAATTTTCAGATCTTGTGTGGTTCATGGATCCTAATATATGGTATTAATTTCAACCTGATACCTTTACCCGATCGTGAGATAAAGGGTCTTGACAGACAGACAGACAGACAGACAGACAGACAGACAGACAGACAGACGGACAACAAAGTGATCCTATAAGGGTTCCGTTTTTTTCTTTTGAGGTACGGAACCCTAAAAAGAACCCTTATGGTGCGACTTTGTCTGTCTGTCTGTCCGTCTGTCTGTCTGTGTGTCACCCCTCTATATCTCAGCAACCACTCATGCTATCGACCTAAAATTTAGAATAGTTTTAGAATATAGTTGCCCAACTTAATTGCATATGAAAGAATTTTGAAAAAATATGATTATTAATGTTAAGGGGGCCAAAATAGGGGGGGGGCCCAACTTCAAATGGTCGCTACTAGGTCGAGTGGGGTATCGTATTAAAGGGCTTTACTTGTACATACTAAAATTTATTTTTTATTTTTTTACGTCTCTTAATTTTCAAGTTATGAAAAATGTCAAAAAAAATACCATTCTTCCCCTTATCTCCGAAGTTTGTGAAAGGAAAAATCTGAATTAATTACACTCGCTAGAAGTTTATGTAAACATTACAGCAAAAATAAAACGATCTTTCTAAGTTGCACAGTTTTTTAGAAATCTGCAAATTACCTTTACAAACAAATTTAGTTTTGCGGTCCTAAAAATGGACTTTATTATTTACAAAAATACAAAAAGTATATCGGTACCCTCAGCGCGCGAGTCCGACTCGCACTTGACCGGTTTTTTTTATGTCAACAAAACGGAAAGTGTCAGCAATAGACTTATAGGAGCTTTAACTTTACAGACGCTTTGTGCAACTGGCGGTATGTTTCATAAGATGTTTTTTTCGCGTTTAGACCCCTGTCCTGTGGAAAAAGTCGTTCAGTTTCATGATACACACGACCGCAGTGGAAACGCTTTGACCTTGAGTGGGTCTGGTGTAGGCAACGAAGCAGTTGACCCCAACATAAAATCAGGCAGATTTTATTTGACAGGATAATAAAGAATCATAAATTAGTTGTAAATTCAAACAATCCAAAAAATAAATTTGCATACATATTTTGTAATTTTTGTATGGAAAAATTAAAAGTACCGATTTTTTTAGGGTTCCGTACCTCAAAAGAAAAAAACGGAACCCTTATAGGATCACTTTGTTGTCCGTCTGTCTGTCTGTCTGTCTGTCAAGACCCTTTATCTCATGAACGGGTAAAGGTATCAGGTTGTTAATACCATATGTTAGGATCCATGAACCACACAAGATCTGAAAATTTAATTTTTTTACAACGACGCAATCAAAAGATATGGCTTTTTATGTCCTCATCTCCATACATTTATACTTACTTCCCGTTGACCTAAAATTATGAAATTTGTCAAGAAGCTAGGTCTCACAGTACAAATAAAGGGAAAAGTCTGAAATCATTAAATATTACAACTTTACTCACAACTAATGGTAACCAATTGTGGTGAGCTCCCGTTTCAAGAATATTCGTATAAGAGAGGGGTCAAGTTGGATGGTCGCGGAGGTGATTTTTGTTTTAGTTCTATTTTAAAAACGAGAACACTTACAAATTTGAAAATTGTTATGTTTATAGTTCATAAGCTATAAAATAACAACAAATAATAAAATTTGGTCAAGCGCTTGTCAGACTCAAAAAATCTAGCACATTAACTTACTGAAATTTCAATTAATACAATTATGATTATGTGGTGGTACGGAACCCTCAGTGCACGAGTCCGACTCGCACTTGGCCGGTTTTTTTTTATAGAAGGTTTGTCTCATGTAGTGTGATAGATACCCCAGCAAAGTTTCATCGACTGAGGATTTAATGCGGGGGTCTTCATACAACGATCTGCTTTGCTGCCTAGACTAGTCTCTGGTTTCGGGCGTTGGTAGCGCCGGTTGAGTTTATAGTGGTTTTGTTTCCTCTTGCTTGCTACCTACAAGGTTCTCGAATTATAATTTATGTACGGGTTCGCAAGCAATGTCCGAATTACACAATTCCGAATAGACTTACTGCGAAAGTATTTTTAATCGAAATATAACCTTCAGGGCCATTAAGTTGAATTCCCATTATGTTTAATTCTCCAAACGTTGGATTCCCATTAAGTTGAATTCCCATAATGTTGAATTCCCATTATGTTGAAATGCTATTATGTTGATATCCCATTATGTTGAATTTTCTGATATTGATTATTAAATAGTTTATAGAGAGAAACAGACGCTAAATTGTATCATTTACTTGTAGTCGGGGCCGCCGCGCTAATTAAAAAGTCGGATAAGATTAGATAGGATAAGATAGAATAAGATAAGATAGAATATTATAACCCGAACAATCATAGCACCGACTCATATTTGCAGCGAGGTACGATGCATCGACGGTCGTTTCTCCGAAAATATTTTCTGTCGAGCAGCCACTGTCTGATCACTAAAGAACGTACCACCAAATTAACTTTGCAATGAAATGATGCGCATCGACCATACAGTCATTTTCCGATCAGTCTATTTATGGAATCAGTTGTATAAAAACGCCTTAATTTTTAGGGTTCCGATACCAAAAAGGCAAACAAAAGGGAACCCTTATGGTGCCGCTCTGTCTGTCTGTCTGTCCGTCTGTCCGTCACACCTCTATATCTCAGCAACCACTCATGCTATCGACTTGAAATTTGAAAAAAATTTAGAATATAGTTGCCCAACTTAATTTCACATGAAATAATTTTGAAAAAAGTATGATTATTAAAGTAAAGGGGGCCAAAATAGGGGGGGCCGAATTTCAAATTGTCGCTACTAGGTCGAATGGGGTATCTTATGAAAGGGCTTTACTTGTACATTTTAAAATATATTTTTGTATTTTTAAAAATTTCTTAGTTTTCAAGTTATGATGAAAATGACAAAAAAAAATACCATTCCCCCCCCTTATCTCCGAAGTTTGTGTAAGGAAAAATCTGAATTAATTACAGTTGACAGAAGTCTATGTAAACTTTGCAGCAAAAATAAAACGATCTTTCTAAGTTGCACAGTTTTACAGAAATCTGCAAAAAACCTTTACAAACAAATTTAGTTTTGCGGTCCTGAAAATGGACTTTATTGCTTCCAAAAATACTATAGGTATATCGGAACCCTCGGCGCGCGAGACCGACTCGCACTTGACCGGTTTTTTTTATTAGTTATTATAAAAAGTAAGCATTCAAAAGACAGATTGAACTGAACGTCTTATTTTAGCGAATAATCATTCATTATGTTCGTGATGAGAGCGCGAGTGGACGAGAGGTAGCAACAAATTCTCATGCACAACATTATCACAGTAATGGGGCTATTTTTGCGTGATTCTAGGTATTTTCTTTGTTATGCTAGTTTTTAACAATACTACCTTAACCAACACGATGCAGTCGCGTCTTTATAAAATAATTATTTCTTTTTCATAACAAAAACCTAACCTGCATAAAAACTCAAGTGTATAACCACTTGTGTGTATGTTGTAGTCAAATTGTATAATTCGTCGTTTCACAGTTGGCCTTGGCATTCTACGAAATGCCGAAAAATTTTAATTCGGTGCGTAATTCGTTTCTGGCACTCACCGGCCGTGGTCGAAAGATAACCTATCCCAACCTAACAGATCCCTGCTCGGGATCGATTAGGTTGGGTTTACCGTGGCTAACGAACCTAAAATTCACCTGTTATCTAAACCCGTTTACAATCTACCAGCGCCGTTTTACAATTTGCCGACCGTTTACAGTTTGCCCGCCGTTTGTAAACGACGAATTATACGATGAGCCTACGACATGTATATCTGTACTGAAATTTCTAGCTCTCTGCTTAAAACCGGAACACAGCAGTGCCAGGGACTTTTCCGGGAAGGTGTCGCACAAAGCTAAAACGTACAGCTTTTTCATCCGTCAAATGCACCTTCTTTTTGTGTCCGTCCAAAGTTCGTGTCTTTTGATCTCCTCCCGTAATTGGAACTACAATTTTAACTGTTTTTGTTTTCGTTAGAAATGTGCATCCTCTATTTCATTCACTTCGGATAAATAGTAGTTTAAGAGACAAATGCCGTAAGTAGTTGTAGGTGTCATGGGCGGTGGTGACCACTTACCACCAGGTGGCCCACCTGCTCGTTTACCCACTTGTGACATAAAAAAAAAGTAGGGTTCTTACAAACGAGTTGACGTTTTGTAAACCCGAAACGAAGTCGAGGGTTTACCTTTGGCACGAGTTTGTCATAACCCTTACGGCCGTGTATCTTACGACGTTTTTCAATACATTTGTGAGAGAACAGGTATAAGTAATACACTTGTTAAAGGAACATCAAATAAATTTTATTGCTAAGCAACTGATAAAATAAAGACCAAAATTAAAATCACAAATATTAGTTGTTAAAATTAATAGCAAAATTTGAGCAATTACTGAAATTTTATTTTATTTTTCGTATAAAGCTAAAATAATTTTATGATCAGAGTGGAAATCTCTTGGTAGTATACTTTTTTTACTAGTTCGGTAAGTAACTACTTACGAGCAATGTTTACGTCCTTGTAAGTACGTTTTTCGAGCTGAAATGTTTTAAAAATATATTTCAAAAAACAAAACACCCGACTTGTTATAACTGGTATCCAAAGTGCTTCTTGTATAAGTTTACACTTCTAGAGGTGACACGCTTTAGTTTACAACCGCAAACCGCGAAACAACTTTGTGGTGACTTAGGTACAGTCAACAACTCATCAGTGTAAATATTTGATACTCTTTTACGATGCCATAAGGTTCAAATTGTTTCTACTGACGTTCTGTAGGGGAAGTATAGTCAAGAACAGGTCATGTTCGACATTTGAAGCGAGACCACGCCCCGGAAACTACATACAACGAGCTCGAATTGGAAATTTGAAATTGGAAGGTCGTGTAGGCCCAAAGTAGGCAGTGTAGGCCGACAAAAGACCCTCGGAAGGAGCACGAGAATCTCGCGGGCGGGTGCGCGCGGGGGTGCGGGGTGGATTACAAGGGGGGCGGAGAGTGTCCTTTCTGTATGATAGTACTATTACTTTATTCTGTGGCGAGACTCTAGCCGTTATGTCGATTGAAATAAATGTTTCAAGCTTGAAGTGCTCATGACTGTATCAGAGTTCATTCCTTAAGTGTGGCGACGTACCTGCGGAAATTCCGGCTCGGAAAGTTTCGCGACCGAATATTCTGTCAAGAGGAAAATTCCAGATGTGTTAAAGGTAACCTAAGTCGCAAAGTTGTATGTCTGTCTGTCTTTTTACAGATTGTACTTCGGAGAGTGTGCTCAAGAGCTCCACGAGCTTATTCCAACATCCCCCTTCTACCATCGGAAGTCCAGACGCACCGCAGGATATCACCCATACTTGATTGATATTCACATCTTTTATAATGCGCTCGACTAAAGAGTTAAATTCTCTGCCTGCGTCTGTGCTTTCGAGTTAATATAACCTTAATCTATTCTAGTCATGAGTGAATAGGCTTCTTCTGGGCAAGCTCGTTTCACCGTCGTTGACCTCATCTCTGTCCTCAAGACTAGATCGAGGTCAAGAGTAAGTCCATTGGGAATTTTTAAAAGGTAGCGTTGCGATCGTAACAAGCGGAACTTTCCACGTCGAAAAGATCAACAGGTGTGTCACTACCCTAAAATTATATATCACGAAATTTTGCTGTAAAATTCTGGGGACACGCGCTCCAGCATTTAATGGGATGTTATGTGGTTCATCATCATCATAACATCCCATGAAATGTCCACTACAGGACAGAAAGCTCCCTCCAGAATTATAGCTTTTGCTGGAAAAATGTGGAGGGGAAGTATCATAGTCATCTCGCTTGTCAGCGTTACGGCTCGCACCATAGACAGCGGTTGCAGGTGACCGCAGTAAGATACACAGAAGGATGCTGCTGCCTATGCTCCAGTTTATAACCCTTAGTTGCCTCTTTCGTTACCCACGGGTATGTATGGGATGATACTATTGTTTGCCGGCACCACACGGGACGTTATATGGTCCCGGCAAACATGATGGGTGTCGGCGTTATGTGGTTATGGTGGTGTTATACATATAGAGTAGTATTTAGAGGGATAAATGTTTATGTCGGTTTAGGATAAACCCTACAATCTCAACTACTGATCTTTACTGACAACTACCCGCATTTAGGCTTCTGATTATAGTATTATCCTATCTTAGAGTTTCTCTCTCGCTTAGCTAAGCTTGTGTTAATTAATAGTCTTAATCTGTGAGCTGGATCTAGTAGGGACTTAAGATTTGGTCATAGGCAATTTAGCACCGCGTGATCCTATCTGGCAGTAATACAAATAGGGAGGGCAGCCAGCCACACTTCTGGATAAGGGTGCATTTGCACAAGAACTGTCTAGGAAGTCTAGGAGTCTAAACTGTGAGCCGGAAAATCCCTTTTTATCACACCTGCTCTAAAAATAAACTCTAATTATTAAAATTAGAGAGGGGGAACGCGTTTATCCCGCCCTTCAAATCCTTCGATCCCAAGGGATGGAAGCTTGTATGGAAATCCTTCCATCCCAAGGGTGGGGAAAAGGTATGAGAATCCATTACTGACCCTATTTTGTTATTTTTTAAAATTCTTCAGCAGTCATTTAGCAAAGAGATTTTAACTGCCTTAAAATCAAATTTTAAATATATTTTTTTTATTTTTTTTTATTTTTTTTATTTTTTTTATCATTTTCAATCATTTTAAATAAATTGTTACCGGTCACATTAATTTTAATTTTTTTATCGCTCACCAATCTCCTTGGTGCATGCAGAAAATTAAAACAACAACAAAAACAAAACAAATAAACAAAACTATCAAAAACAAAATGATTTTTGTATAAAACGCGCGGATTCACGGAAGAAGTGGCTGCATGACCTATGTATGATCTTAGCCTACTCCAGAAACGAGCGGTTAAAAATAAAAATCCCGCACATTTTCGCAAAAATTTCGATTGATTTAGTATTTGTCTTTGTGATTTTTGTTAAGTATGGATAATTCTAGTGATAGTGATGATGCTATCCCTAACACACCGCCAGAACTATTAAAGGCGGCCTGTTGCCGGAAAAATCTAAATATAGATACAACAGTACTTATGAAAGTTTCATACGTTGGTAAAGAAAACGTCTTAATTTTCTGAAAATGTAGCACTCTCATATTTTAGTGAGAAAGAAAAACAATATGAGCCAAGCACGATACGCACGCACGCACTGCTATGTACGCACTGTTGAGAAGCATTAATAATTATAAGAAGTAAGAACATGAGAAAGAAATAAAAACCGGCCAAGTGCGAGTCGGACTCGCGCACTGAGGGTTCCGTACCACCACATAATCATAATTGTATTAGTTGAAATTTCAGTAAGTTAATGTGCTAGATTTATTGAGTCCGACACGCGCTTGACCAAATTTTATTATTTGTTGTTATTTTATAGCCTATGCCCTATAAACATACCAATTTTCAAGTTTGTAAGTGTTCCCGTTTTCAAATAGAACTAAAACAAAAATCGCCTCAGCAACCATCCAACTTGACCCCTCTCTTATATGAATGTTCTTGAAACGGGAGCTCACCACAATTGGTTATCATTAGTTGTGAGAAAAGTTGTAATATTTAATGATTTCAGACTTTTCCCATTATTTGTACTGTGAGACCTAGCTTCTTGCCAAATTTCATAATTTTAGGTCAACGGGAAGTACCCTGTAGGTTTTTCATTTTTGAATAAATGTATGGAGATGAGGACATAAAATGCCATATCTTTTGATTGCGTAGTCGTAAAAAATTTAAATTTTCAGATCTTGTGTGGTTCATGGATCCTAATATATGGTATTAATTTCAACCTGATACCTTTACCCGTTTGTGAGATAAAGGGTCTTGACAGACAGACAGACAGACAGACGGACAACAAAGTGATCCTATAAGGGTTCCGTTTTTTTCTTTTGAGGTACGGAACCCTAAAAATCGGCCTCTCAATGCAAAAGTGCTTACTTAATTGGACAGGTTGTATGGAGAGACCGATCTTTTTCATATCATGAAAGTTTTATTCACTAAAAGTTGTTCAGTTACGTTGACTGATCATGCCCTTTCAGTATTTACAACCTTTCCCCTACACTCTGTGTTGTTTCTCCAAGGTTAGGTAAGTAGAAAAAAAAACATAGTTGAAAACCAAAGATTTTGGAAAAGACCAAAACCCAAATAACGGAATAAGGCTCGGGTAGTATGATGATGATGTTCTTCAAATTTATTCAAACCGCAATGAGCCGTTTTAAAAAAAAGAAAAACTAGTTTTCATTTTCATGATAGATAGCGTTGTTGTAGGAAAATATAACTGTCAACTTCTCCTTTCCTATCTGGTGTCTTAGTAAACGTAAGTGTTGGCTAAGGAGGTTTATTTACTTCAAGCTTCATCTATGACAGATTTATTTTAAGTTCTTTAGCAACGTTGTATGTACGTATAGTACTTATCTATCGACACCTTTGAAAACTCAGTTGACACTTAACTGTTAAAACCGCTCATTCAAATCTATCTTTAAATATCATTATTTCCAGTATTTTTAGGGTTCCGTACCTCAAAAGAAAAAAACGGAACCCTTATAGGATCACTTTGTTGTCCGTCTGTCTGTCAAGACCCTTTATCTCACGAACGAGTAAAGGTATCAGGTTGAAATTAATACCATATGTCTATGAACCACACAAGATCTGAAAATTTCAATTTTTTACAACGACGCAATCAAAAGATATGGCTTTTTATGTCCTCATCTCCATACTTTTGTGCAAAAAAGGAAAACCTACAGGGTACTTCCCGTTGACCTAAAATTATGAAATTTGGCAAGAAGCTAGGTCTCACAGTACAAATAAAGGGAAAAGTCTGAAATCATTAAATATTACAACTTTACTCACAACTAATGGTAACCAATTGTGGTGAGCTCCCGTTTCAAGAACATTCATATAAGAGAGGGGTCAAGTTGGATGGTCGTGGAGCCGATTTTTGTTTTAGTTCTATTTTAAAAACGAGAACACTTACAAACTTGAAAATTGGTATGTTTATAGTGCATAAGCTATAAAATAACAACAAATAATAAAATTTGGTCAAGCGCGTGTCAGACTCAAAAAATCTAGCACATTAACTTACTGAAATTTCAACTAATACAATTATGTTTATGTGGTGGTACGGAACCCTCAGTGCGCGAGTCCGACTCGCACTTGGATTTTTTTTTTTTCCACCATCAGTATCTTGCTAACGAGGTAGAATTCTCCAGAGCGGATTGGCTCTGTCATCTGCAGAACGATACAACATTTTGTGACGCACGCAAGGGAGTCGGTCTTACTATTATTATGATTATAATAATAACAAGCTCCGTGGAATAGATGTATCCTTCAGTACTTCAAATAGGAGATAAAAAGAAATTATATAAAAATAATATCTTATGCTTTTACGTACGACACCCCACTTGGAGTTGTCCTATCCACTCGGAAGTGGTACTTTATTGCCAGGATGTGGTAATTTCTGACTAGTCGCCTTTTTCGACACCCACATAAATGCAAATAGAGGCCTTATTACGGCTCGTGGAGGACATCGACACCAGTGATATTCGATCCCATTCCCATCCCAGAGAGCATGAATTTGTAAGAGGTGGCCAGCAACTGAAGGAATAATTTACCTGCCCTTAATTGCCCTCTATAATACAAATACAGCAACAGTTAAACAACAAAAAAAGGACGGGTTGCACTCCAGGAGTGCCGGCAGAAGTGAAAACTTGAATTTTTGAATATTATGCTTTTTGTAAGGGTCAATCGCGCCATTGCTCGCATACTTCTAAACTTATTTGATGTCACTGAATAAAAACCCGTATTGTTATAACAATACGGTTGACAGTTGACGCTTTTTCGATCAGCGATTATTTGAAAAAAAAAAATAGTTTTGTTATGAAAGATTTTTTTTATTTCTTTATTTTTTTTTCTTTCTTTGATTATTTTTTTTTCTGGAATTTTGGAAGGAGTTCCCGTCCTGTAGTGGACGTTTCTAGCATGTTATGATGATGATTTTTTTTATGCCTGACACTCCCACAGTGAATACAAATCTAACGACACCTCAAATGTTGAAATCTATCAAGCCCTTTAGGCTGCAGATCGCAAAAAAGGAATCGACATACGACATACATACAAACATTCATGCATGCATACATACACACACACACATGCATACATACATACTTACATATACGCGAAAAACATGACCCTCCTATTTCGGGGCAGTCGTGTAAAAACCGCCTAGGGACGTATTTAGACCATTTATTTTATTATCTTCTTATCTATTTCTGTCGCAAAGGTTCCTTTACTGCGGTGTTCCTGTTTAATGTCCAAGGAAGCTACATATATATTAAGGAAATACCTTGGTGCCTAAACTGCGGTGCTTAAAACCACATGTTCCACTCATAAAGCACAAAAGATCGAAGTAGGAAACAAAAATCCCTGGTTGGCTGTATCCTTGATGATACGGTCGTAAGTTTTACATTGATGAGTTTATGTAGGTACAGTCAAGAGCTTCAAGAGCTCCATTCAGCTCCGTTTAGCTTCATTTAGCTCCGTTTAGCTCCCTTCAGCTTAATCACCTCCATTCAGCTCCGTTCAGCTCCGTTCAGCTCCGTTCAGCTCCGTTTAGCTCCGTTTAGCTCCGTTTAGCTCCATTCAGCTACTTTCAGCTCTTTTGAGCTCTATTGACCTCCTTTTAGCTCCATTCAGTTCCGTTCAGCTCCGCTCAGCTCCGTTCAGCTCCGTTCAGCTCCGTCGAGCTCCGTTCAGCTCCGTTTAGCTCCTTTCAGCTCCGTTCAACTCCATTCAACTCCTTTTAGCTCCATTTAGCTCCGTTCAGCTCCATTCAGCTCCGTTGAGCTCCATTCAGCTCCTTTTAGCTTCATTCAGCTACTTTTAGCTCTATTTAGCTCCATTCAGCTCTGTTTAGCTCCGTTCAGCTCCGTTCAGCTCCATTCAGCTCCGTTTAGCTCCGTTTAGCTCCATTCAGCTCCATTCAGCTCCGTTCAGCTCCGTTCAGCTCCATTCAACTCCTTTTAGCTCCATTTAGCTCCATTCAGCTTCATTCGGCTCCGTTTAGCTCCATTCAGCTCCGTTTAGCTCCATTCAGCTACTTTCAGCTCTATTCAGCTCCGTTCAGATCCGTTCAGCTCCGTTCAGCTCCGTTCAACTCCGTTCAACTCCGTTCAGCTCCGTTCAGCTCTGTTCAGCTCCGTTCAGCTCCATTTAGCTTCGTTCAGCTCCGTTCAGCTCCATTAAAATATGTTAAGCTAGGTTTAGCTCCGTTCAACTTTGTTCAACTCTGTTCAGCTTCTTTCCGTTCAGCTACATTCAGCTCCGTTCAACCCCGTTTAGCTTCGTTAAACTTTGTTTAGTTCCGTTCAGTTCTTATCTACTCTGTTCAGCTCCGTTCAACTCCGTTCAGCTCCGCTCAGCTCCGCTCGGCTCCGATCAGCTCCGCTCAGCTCTGTTTAGCTCCGTCTATTTTATTTTAACTTAGCTCTGACTGGATCAAAGCTGATGGCCTTGAACCTGTTCATGAATGACCCCTTTAACGAGAGCATAGACGTATCCACGTCAAAAATTTTACTTCGCATATGTTTGTTTCGGCCACATTTTATTATCATCTCCTTGAAACGTCAGCTCTTCCTGAATGCCAGCCGAAACGCGTCGTATCAATATCACTACCACGCTTGTTAGCATTGCGGCTGGCTCCATGGACCGCCACGGTTGTTGGCGACCGCAGTATGTGAGATGGTACGATCCTTCGGTTCATAATCCTTAAGCCGTATATTACGACACCTTTGGGGACATGTGGGTTGGTACTTATTAGTATATAGGAAGTAAAAACTTAATCATATTTCGACCAATCCCCAAAATTGCCGATGTTTTCAAATTTATTTATTTATTTTTTAATTTTCCCGTTTTTTTAGGGTTCCGTACCTCAAAAGAAAAAAACGGATCCCTTATAGGATCACTTTGTTGTCCGTCTGTCTGTCTGTCTGTCTGTCTGTCAAGACCCTTTATCTCACGAACGGGTAAATGTATCAGGTTGAAACTAATACCATATGACCATATATTAGGATCCATGAACCACACAAGATCTGAAAATTTCAATTTTTTACAACGACGCAATCAAAAGATATGGCATTTTATGTCCTCATCTCCATACATTTATTCAAAAATGCAAAACCTACAGGGTACTTCCCGTTGACCTAAAATTATGAAATTTGGCAAGAAGCTAGGTCTCACAGTACAAATAATGGGAAAAGTCTGAAATCATTACATATTTCAACTTTTCTCCCAACTAATAGTAACCAATTGTGGTGAGCTCCCGTTTCAAGAACTTTCATATAAGAGAGGGGTCAAGTTGGATGGTCGCTGAGGCGATTTTTGTTTTAGTTCTATTTTAAAAACGGGAACACTTACAAACTTGAAAATTGATATGTTTATAGTGCATAAGCTATAAAATAACAACAAAAAATAAAATTTGGTCAAGCGCGTGTCGGACTCAAAAAATCTAGCACATTAACTTACTGAAATTTTAACTAATACAATTATGTTTATGTGGTGGTACGGAACCCTCAGTGCGCGAGTCCGACTCGCACTTGGCCGGTTTTTTTTACTTTTATTTTCTTTTTGTATAGAAAGTTGTTGAGTTTTATTTCTTTGAATTTTGTTTTAAAAAATTGCAGTGTTTTTCTTACACTCTGTATTAATGGCACTTCACATAATTACTTCCGAGTATGCGGCTTTACTTGGGATGGAAAAGTTTTGTGCAGCTGTTCGTATCATAAGCGGCATTAGGTTTTTTTTTTTAGATCCGTCCACAAGGACACCAATCTAGGATTCTAGGCAAAGCCAGTAAGTTATTATTCACCTTATTAGACAAATACATCACGGACACACCTTACATACATACAAACATACAAACATACATAAACTCACATACATACATACACACATTCACACATACATACAAACATACATACACACATACATACATACATACATACATACATACATACATACACACATACATACATACATACACACATACACCCATACATACATACATACATACATACATACATACATACATACATACATACATACATACATACATACATACATACATACATACATACATACATACATACATACATACATACATACATACATACATACATACATACATACACACACACACATACATACATACACACATACATACATACATACATACATACAAACATACATACATACAATCAGCCCCTCCATACAAACTGTCCAATCAAGTTTGCGATTTTGTATGGAGAGGCAGATCTTTTTTCATTTCCTGAAACTTTTATTCGCTGAAAGTTGTTCAGTTACGTTGACTGATCATGCCCTTTCAGTATTCGGAAGGCTGTCCCTTACACCCGATATACACACACACACACGAAAAATTTCCAAAGACATGGCCGTAGTCCCATGGTAATCTAAAACGTCTCCTTTATAAATAAGAGGAGAACTATGAAAAGGATGAAAAAGTAGCAAATTTTTTTTTATCCGAAACGAAGATCAAACAAGCTTTGTGGACAAACAAAAAGGAAGTGCCATAAAAGCCTCACTCAGAAACATTGTGACGAAATTGATTTGATATTTGCAAAAGGCATAGAAGTTGCTACCTTTTGTTAAATAAAATTGCTTCACAATATGTTGCAAACAATGCGTATTTTTTCTTTTATAACGGAAAGGAAAATAGTTTTTACAAAGTGCTCTTTCGTTTTGACGAATAGCGCTCGACACGTTGTACAAAAGAAAATACTATAAGTACTCACATTACTCATAGACTATAATATTATAATCATAGATTTATATAGTCAAGATAGGGTCTTGGGAACAAGCGGTTCAAAATTTCCCCATACAAGAAAAAATTGCGCCATCTGTGAAAGATCGCGTGAACTACGTTGTGTAGTACTTCGGTCGGTGCTAAATACACGGAACGGAAATAATATGGCGGGAAAAAACAAAACAAACTTTTTACTGTTTATATGTGATTTAGGCCTAGTTTTTCAGTTTCATTAATTGGATTATAGTCAAAAACAATAATAAGAAATAACAATAATTATAATAAGAGTATATTGTTTATCAACTCCCGTACCGGAATATTCCGAATTCGAAACCAATGACAGATTCGAAATTGAGGTCATTGTCCGCTATCATTTTCATTTCCACACTGTTCCATACTACGAGCAGTACGGAAATGGAGTATGGATTTTCATTCCGCAACTGTTATAATACATAATTTTCAATCTGCATAGGCTAAGGCAATAAATACTACCACAGTACTATACAGCCTATTTTAAAGAAATTTTGTAAAAATACTTTTTACTGGGGTGACGACTGCCTACCTATATTTAAAAGAAAACGGAGAGTACCAGGCGTGACTAGGAGTACATAAATCGACAAGAAGCTGACAGTTGGCTCGCTTCTATATAAAGTGACATTGGCAACAAAAGAAGTGATTTGAACAAAATGGAAAGAATGTACCAGGAGAACATGATTCGACAAGAGGCTGTCAGTAACCATATACATGAATTTAATGTTAAAGCAACGCCATCCACAAGCTCTGGATCTGGAATAACTTCGGGAATAACTTTAATTAACTGTACTAACTGTCCTCTTAGTTCAATAAATTGATCACTACTCTTTAAAAAAAAAATTATTTCGTCGGTCGTAGATAAAGTTTTGTATGCAACTATACGTAATTAGTCATTTTAACACTCGATCTATACTATTTTGATACTCGGCTGCGCCTCGTATCAAAAACCAGATCTCGTGTTAAAATTACTCTCATTACGCAACAGTTGCATAAATAACTATTCTTCAACTAAGAACAACATTTTGATGGTAAGTTTATTTGCATCCAATGTTGACAATATGACTGACAACGACTGACATTTGTTGGTCCTAAACGTCAGATTTCGGACCAACGAATTGGGGACATTGTAACGTGCCGATGGGCTAGTACTTATATATAAGTAAATGATTATAATGTTATTTTTCCGAAAAAAAACCCTGTGTACTGAAGCTTATACAGAGTGTAATAAAAAGGGTATACCAACCCTGTAGAATGTGAATCTGCCAATGAAACTGAACAACTTTCCCCAAGGAACATAGGTCGAATTACGAAAAATATTGCCTCCATAGAGACCGAATCAGTTGACAGCGCATTTTGTAAGGGAGGTAATATTTTTTATACTTCACCTTCTCGGAAAGTACCTCAGTCCTGTTTTAAAAACTAAGGAGAAGATACGTCATTTCTATGGTATAAATATGCGGGGGGAAAAGTTATATGGAAATCCATTGTTAACGTGTTTTAGCGGGATGGAATTTTGTATGAAAATCCATTGTTAACGTGTTTTTTTTTCTTAAATTTAGATCAATATCTGTCGATATCCTATTTTAATATCATAATGCCACAAAAAGAAAAAGTTTTTATCTCTAAGTCCACGAAATGATGCTGGCCACCTACACTTTTCTGAAAAAACCATTAATTTGAAAAAAGAACGAAAACAAAATGTGGAACGAAAGCGCGCGCGCGAATTAGGTACCTATTCTTGAAAATCACCGTGTGATAAAATCTTACTCAATAAAATCAAAATTTCTGTTTTTTTCTTATCAACATATAATGCATAAATATAAATTAGTGTTTAATTGTAAAATTTTATAAAGTATTACTAACGTTTTAACACTATCAGGGTAAAATTAAAAAGTTTAAACCTCCAAGCGATATTTTATCACCCAGTGATTTTCAAAAATTGAACCCCTGTTTTCTTTACAATGTTGTTGGAAGTTTTATTAGTTTTGTTGGTGCGTGCTTTTTACAAAAAATGTCGTCAAATAGTGACAGTGCTGAAGAGTTTTTGACGCCGCTAGAACTACAAGAAAGTGCGCAAGCGGTTATTGATTGCCTGAAAATTCTCGAAAAAATACAACAATGTAGGTATGTGATAGTTTTATACGTTGAAAAAGCGAGAAAAAAGCGCATTGATTTTCGGAAACTGTTTTGCTTGCTTATTATAGTGAAAAAGCGTATAAATATAAGCCAAGTCTTTGTATTCCATGTTGAAAGTACCATATTTGCAAGACATGATATCAGTATAATGGAATACAAAAAACTTACATCATATCTGAAAAGGAAATCTGAAATATTTTCCTCGTAGGTGAAGTATAAAGCACTATGTATCACTCGAGAGAAAGTGCGATTCCCAACTCGGGTGTATTGAGCCCTTCGGCTTCGCCTCAGGGCTCAAACGACACCCTTGTTGGGAATCGGTCACTTTCTCCTCTCGATGAACAATGTACTATTTTTTTTTTTCGTATTTCAAACTTTGTTCCTAGGGGAAATGTTCAGTTTCATGGGCAGGATCACATCCTTCAGGGTTGATATACACTTTCTATTGCGCCTTATAGGGTGATCCAATTCGAGGTTCTATATTGAAAACACTGTAAAAGACAGCTGTCGATAATGGCGCGTATATTTATCGTCAAATATTAGTTTGGAATAACACATTAACGAAATGAAGTGCGTAACGATCGCCCCACGCGTTAAAATTGTTGAGCGAAAAATTCAGAGCTTTTGCATTATTAATTTCACGTTACGTTGATATGTGATTTAACACAGTTGGATATTTATTCTGAATTTTTTTAAGCATTGCGTCTTATCAACACACTTACTAGGTTAGAGCACCTTAAATACAAATTCATTTATTTTCGATTTAAAATTACAATATTTACATTAACACAAATTTACATCAATAAAATTAAATTAAAACTATAATCCACCAATTTATTGGCGATTAATACCGCGACAACTCCCAAAACTTACGAAAAAGTCGTCAAAAGTTTAATCTCGAAAGAATCAATTGCTACAGAATACCCCGAGGCGGCTATTTATCTGACATAATTTTCCGTGAAATTAATAATACTAAATATTTGATGAAAAAAAAATTATTGTTACATTTTGTGTTTTTTTTTTTTTTTTTAAGTTAGGAACTTCGAATTGGGTCATCTAAATATAAGGAGCAACTGAGAGTTAGTGGACAAGAAGGGTACAAGAAGCCTAAAGGATGTAAATCTGCCCAACTTGTCCCATGGAACCCAGGTCAATTTTTGACCTCTCATACCTCACATACCGGATTCGCGATGCAGTTTTTATATTATGAAGTTTTTTTTTTCATTTTTCCACTTTTATTCCTAGTAAAAAGTTGTTGAGCTTTACATTGTAAAAAAAACTTACCTGTTTTTAAAAACGATTTCCTCCCACATAAACGAAATAACTCTGAACACTTGAAAATCGAACATGAAACGCAACACCTTCAGATATCAAACTAAAACAAAGTTTTAAACATTTCACTTCAACCAGGCTCAACCAGCATTCCACAGATAAACTTTTTAAAACGTAAAGAATCGAAATTTGAATTTTCCGCGCCGGGACACGGGCGTCCCTTTGGAAGGTCGGGATAAGACTGGCTGGTTAGGGTTGCAACTCCTACTTATATAGCGGTATGGAGTAAGGAAGGCTTCAGTACCCTGTAAACGATTTTGTTTTAGCCCTGAAACTTTCTTTTCCTGTTTGTAGCTACTGGAAAAGGTTTTTCGCAATTTGTTTTTCAACGTGGACAGTCCGCGTGACATTTATATAGAGGGTCCTAATGAATGAACTTTATTGCACACAAATAAAGCAGCTTTTAAGATAACTTCTAAGTTTATTAGTTGAGTAACTTAATGACTCAAAGTTTATATTGGTGAAAATTTTTAATTTTTGTAGTTCTTTCCTAAATTATTATATAAAACATTATTGGCTGTAAATTTTCCTCATAGAATAAAATAAAAATAAAGACATTTACAATCAACGTGTTTACAAAAAGTGGGCAAAAGGCGGCCTTATCACTAAGAGAGATCTCTTTCAGACAACCTTTGAAATAAAATTTTATATAAATTTAGCTTGTTATTGATACCATAAAACTTAACAACTCTCCCAAAGGAACACAGCTCGAAATACGAAAAAACAAATGTGACCTTCCATACAAAATGCCCTATCAGCTGACGCAGTTTCTATGGGAGGTCAATTTTTTTTTTCGTATTTCGACCTATGGGTCCTTGGGGAAAGTTGTCTAGTTTTATGGTGTGACTAACAAACCAAAATTATGTTCATTGTTTCATTAGGACCTTTTATTTCGAAAAACACGTGCGTTGTTTGAGCAACATTTTTGTTTGGCTGCATACTCTTTCGAAATGAAAGGAAACTTTGGTAACTGTTATTTTACTTTTTGACCTTTTTACCCGACTGGCCCAAAATAGGAGGGTTATGTTTTTCGAGTGTATGTATGTCGATTTCTTTGTCGCGCTCTGCAGCCTAAATGGCTTGATAGATTTCATCATGTGAGGTGTCGTTAGATTTGTATTCATTGTAGGAGTGTCATAGGGTATAATATTTTAGTACGGCACCTTTGAAGAAAAAAAAGGGGGGAAATAAAAATTTTTAAATCATTGCTTTTACAATATGGGTATCAAACAATATCTGGTTAAAATCTGATTCTAAGGTTTAAGCAAATGTTTTAGAATACCTTGACGTGACAAATCTAAAAACTAAAAAGTTTTAAATAAAAAATATAAAAAAATATAAAAAAATAATAAACCCAACTGCTTAGCAGAAGAGAGGAAAACAATCTAAAATCTATTGGATTTGGTAACTTGAATTGTGCAAGATATTGCAGGCGGGGACGAAAATACGTTTTGTGGTGGTTTACGTCTTAATCTTGTTCGTCCCCGCCTGCAATATCTTGTACAAATTACCAAATCCTATACATTTTAGTATCACCGATCTCAGGAATTGTTTATCGATAAATAAAACTTTAATTTCACTTGGAACTTGGTTTTAATCACAATACTACTGTTTTTCACACAAACATACGGACTCCCGCCATTAAAGACAATATGACATTACTAGTGTTGTAAGTTAATCGTTTTATCGGTACGCTAGTGATGTGACAGTAAATATTTCTGTAACATTAGCTTGTTTTCCTTTCTTCTGCAGTCGGATTTTTTATTTTTTTTTATTTTTTTATTGAAAATTCAAAACAATATAAATAAAGTCCTTAAATTGGCAAATTTTTTTTGCAGATTAATGAGATCATGAAGCCACTTTCGCCAAGTTTCGATCCGTTTTCATCATTACATTTGTTTTATTTTTTTAAAGTTATATTTTTTGCAAATTAAATTTAAATTGCTAGAAGCTTACAAATCACAAAAAAAAACAATGAAAAAGTGTTAGTACTGAAAATTGAGTAAAAACGCCAATAGGTAAGGAACTAATACGTAATGAGCTTTCTTTGTGGTTTAGTGGTTGTTTCTGCTCTGTGGTTAGAGCGCTCGGCTCTCGATCCGGAGGTTCTGGGTTCGATTCCCGGTGGGGACACTGTCAAACACTTTGTGTGAGTTCCCCAGTTTGGTTAGGACATTGAAGGATGAACCTCCTGATTGTCTAAACAGTAAGACAGTAGCGTACTTCGGAAGGCACGTTGTTGGGGAGTTGATTCTGCATCATTGAGAGGTGGTGTGGTAGCGGTATCATACCATGCCATGAAACTTCCACCGCGTTAGCGTAATATTATATATTCTTTGACATAATTATACAACGTGTTAACGCAAAAAGCGAAACTGAGAAAATTGTTTGTTCAGAATCGAGAGTAGAATCAATTTCACGGGTTACAATATTTAGATAAAAAAAGTTTTTTAAAGATTTTTTTTACGGCAATGGATTTATTTCAATAAAAATCAGTTGGGGTGTATGAGGTTTTCGCTTATTTCATTAACACGTTCTATAAAAATCGCTACATTAGAACGCAAATCAAAATATTATATGAAACTTACAGGCGCGGTCAACAATAGAATATTAGAAAACCGTTCGATGTAAAAGAATTCAAATAAAAATTTGTTTTTCAGATTCAGATAATTTTATTCAATGTAGATTCTTTACAGAATACTTATTGAATGTCATGCAGAATACAATGCAAATAGAGCGAGTCTACGCCGCCGTTTCGGATCGTGCTTTTGACTTTATGTCTTTCAGGTTAGGAAATTAACCATCGTAGAGTTTTTATAACAATATCTTGAAACCTCTACAGTACTGTAAGAACCCTCAGCAAGAGCCCTTACGTCCTAGCTGAAATAAAATATGATAAATTGGGAAAATATATTAATTTGTTGGAAGCTGAAAACTTAAACTAACAGATATTGCCGAGAAGCGGCGTAAAAGCTGGTGGAAGACCAGGGGGGTGATCGTGGTAATTTCAACGATATTACCGAAACAAAAACGTTTGCCTAAAACACTTAGTCAAGAGTTATCATAACTTTAACCCCCCTGGAGATACTTCAGCCACAAGGGTCAGCTTTCAACTTTCAACTACTTCTGTACTATACTTACTAATCTGGGCTTTCAACTGACTCAAAACAATAACAAAACCAAAGAGATTTGAACCTCGCTACCCGAGCGTAGCGAGGTTCAAATCTCTTTGAACAAAACATTCGGTTTGTCAAAATTTAAAAATTGAATTATTTTTCCCGATCATAGGGCATTCGTGGTTAAAACACCATGAAGGCTCTATTGAACTATTTAATTTATTTAATTATTTGCAGGCATTACAGAACTGTATGACAAACGATAATCTAATTAGTTTTCTGTGCCTCTGTTTTGGTTTCAAACATGAACTTTATCTTCAGAGCAAAATGTTTATTTACTAGAGGTTCTATTACCTGCGAAATGGACTTTAGATTGAGCCTTTTGCGAGAATTCTAAGTAAAGCAATTGCTAGACGGTTCTTCTGTTTGAATTGGAAAATAAGATAATGTCATTGGGGCAGTTACTTTAACAAAATCCTATTAATATTATAATCGCGAAAGTTTGTAAGTATGGATGGATGGATGTATGTTTGTTACTCTTTCACGTAAAAACTACTATATGGATTTTAATGAAACTTGGCAACATACAGGGTAACTTTTAATTAGTTCTTGATAGAAAAAGGTATGAATGTACTCATAATACTGAACAACTTTCTTAAAGGAACATAGGTCGAAATACGAAAATCAAGTTTTGACCTCCCATAAAAACTGCATCAGCTGATAGCGCATTGTATTTCGTATTTCGACCTATGTTCCTTGGGAAAAGTTGTTCAGTATCATGAGTACATGCATATCTTTTGCTATCAAGAACTAATTAAAAGTCACCCTATATATGCTCACCTATATCACATAAAAAACAGTTCTCCTTTTTCCGTAAAAAATAGTAGGCAGTGAACATAATTTTAACATATTACTCAGACCATGAAACTACACAACATTTTCCAAAAAACAATAAACATAACAAAATTTTACAGGAATTAAAATAAAATACACGTAGCGACGAGTTTGTAAATCTTGCAGCTAATTTTGAAAGATTTAAGCTCGCGACTCTCGAGTTACCGACAAAGTTAAATTTCTGTGTAAAACTCTTGAGAACTTCCTTAAGGATCTTCACAAGCTCAAAGGAAGTACAAATCAGGCAAAATAAGTACATACAATTGCTGTAAATGAATTGGTTAAGTACCTTAAGTCGGGCAATTCTTTTATTACCTCCGTTTTTCTTTCACAAAAAGGAAACTGAACAAATTTTCCAATGAAACATAGGTACGAAAAAAAAATACCAACAAAAAAATCTTCTTCCCATAGAAACTGCATCAGCTGATAGAGCATTTTGTAAATATTGGTGCCCGCGACTTCGTCTGCGCAGGTTTATAATTTGTAGCCTATGTGTTATTCTGACGTATATTATTGTAAGGTTTCATTAAAATCCATTCAGTAGTTTTTACGTAAAGAGTAACAAACATCCATCCATCCATCCATACTCACAAACTTTCGCGTTTATAATATTAGTAGGAAGGAAGGTAGCCCAATCAACCAAAAAGTAGAGGGAAATGCTTGGAACACAATTTTTTTATTCGTAAGTTTGTTTGGACTAGTTAGGAGGTAAACATATCAAAAGTCACCGCCGCCGGTACTCCTAACGCCGGGGGGAGGTTTTAATAAGATTTAATAAAAACTAAGGCAGATTTAATAAAAAAATATGCTTCTCAGATATTGATTTATTTAAGCTGTAATGCAAACATAAACTTTCATCGACTATAATTAATTCAGACTTTACCCTTCGCAAACATCGGAGATAAGGGCAAATGTTTTTTTTTTTATCATAACTTGAAAACTGAGAGTTCAGTTAGTTAAAATCATTTAAGAATGTACAAGTAAAGCCCATTCGACCTAGTAACAACTATTTCAAATAATATATCCACACTAGGGGCCAAAAATGACTTTTGCTCGCAGATTTCAAAATCCTTTATTAAGCTAGCGGCCAAAGCTTACTTTATACCCGTCTGCTCGTCTGCCTCCCACTTTTTATAAAAAAAAATCGACCAATAAACTTTTCCGAGCTAGATGGGTGACAAAATATTTTCCGTATTTACAAAAAATTGTTCCGTAGAAAAAGTTGTTCAGTTTCAATGGCCAGACATCCATCAAGGTTGATGAATGTTGATACTTCATTTCTATTAAAACTCATATAAAAAAATATTTACATGTATTATGTATTTATTTATTAGATAAGCATAGCAAATACATGGCAAATACTAACAATATAATACAATTTAATGGTAATTAAGTAATTACTTAACAACTTGATAATTAAGTAACAACTTCAAATATTTTTTTTATTATCATACAACTGAAACAAGAATGGTACCTTAGTCTAATGTGTACGTATTTTTACTTACTTTTATTTTATCCTTTCACAATAATAAAAAAAATGAAAGCTGGAAGCTGCGCGCTAACTTACTTCTAATTCCTTGCAACGTCTTTTTTCCTGTCCCCAATGTACACAAAACTTATAAAGCAGATTCTGTAGTTAATCTGGTAATATTAAGAAATTAAGGATTTCATAAAACGTAAAGCGGTTGTTATCTTCACAGTAAATTTGTTTAGAGGTAAACTGAAGAACAAAAGTAGCCTATATTAAGAACTTTATTAGAAATTTGTACCAAAATTGCCTATTTAAGACGCCGCGCCGTTCGTGTCTAGTTTGCGCTCAGGCAACATTTTTAGATGAACTTTTTAGGTTTCTGTCTATTTGTCTGTCTGTCCGTCCGACCTGCATCCAATTCTTTGAGTTTTTTTTTTTTACAGAATATCAGATTCAGATTCAGATAATTTTATTCAATGTAGGTCCTTTACAGAATACTTATTGAATGTCATGCACAATACAATGCAAATAGAGCGAGTCTACGCCGTTTCGGATCGTGCTATGGCAGCGTAAAAGAAACGGCAAGAAACCACTGCAGCACGGCCTACTTTAAGAGTCGGCTTTTTACAATGTGTTTCTTGTGTTTCGCTGGAATATCAGAGCACCATACCTCTTTGTCATTCATATAGTCATCCAATCTATAGTAAGTACATAACGTTTGCTTTACACATTCTTTAAACTTTCTCTCAGGTAATTGCACTATATTGTCAGGTATTTTGTTGTAGTATCGTATACACATGCCAACGAAAGATGTATTGACTTTAGTTAATCTAGTATATGGTTGATCAATTTGATGCTTATTTCTAGTATTAAAATTGTGCCTGTTACAAATTTTAGGTAATTGATGAATGTTCTTTCTAGCATACATTATATTTTCATAGATATACTGGCATGGCACTGTCATAATGTTGATTTCCTTGAACAGTTCTCTCAGGGAATCACGAGTCTTCAGGCAATAAATTGCTCTTATAGCCCTCTTTTGTAAGACGAATATTGAATGTATATCAGCTGCTCGGCCCCAAAGCAGTATGCCATAAGACATAATGCTATGGAAGTAGCTAAAGTAAACCAGCCTTGCAGTAGCTACATCAGTAAGTTGTCTGATTTTTCTAACAGCATATGCAGCCGAGCTCAATCGACCACAAAGAGCCGTTATATGAGGACCCCATTGAAGTTTAGAGTCTAGTGTTAACCCTAAGAAAACTGTACTATTTGCAAAATCTAATGGCTCATTATTCAATACTATGTTATGTGAAGTAGACCTTACATTTGGTAGTGCAAATTTAATACATTTAGTTTTTTTGGCGTTTAGGACTAGATTGTTAACAGTAAACCATGCATGAATCTGTCCAAGTGCATCTTTGACTTCATTATAATTTTGTGACTTCCTACTTACATTGAATATTAATGAAGTATCATCAGCAAATAACACAATCTTTGACAGATTCTTCACCACAGAAGGAAGGTCATTAATATAAATAAGGAATAAAAATGGCCCTAATATGGACCCTTGAGGTACGCCAATTTTGACAACAGATCCCAGTGATTTCGTCCTGTTTACTTGTACCTTTTGAATCCTGTTTTCCAAATATGACCTAAGTAGTTTAAGTGAATTATTCTTAACACCGTAATGTTCAAGTTTTAGCAACAATGTGCTATGATCTACGCAATCAAATGCCTTGGATAGATCACAGAAGATACCAATAGCATCTTCAGATTTTTCCCACGCGCAAAAGATGTATTTTAAAAGTGCAGTCCCGGCATCCGTTGTACTGCGCCCTTTCGTGAAACCAAATTGATGGTCATGTAGTAAGTTATTTCTATTGAAGTGTGAAAGCATTTGATTGAGTATGACCTCAAAAATTTTACTAAGTACAGGTAAGACTGATATTGGTCTAAAATTACTGGGATCCTTTTTGTCACCAGCTTTGAATAATGGAACTACTTTACTTTACGAATAATCTGTTATGTTATTGCAATTTTTCTGAAAAATCCTTTTAAAAACATACGAGACGTGATTTTAGAGCGTTTAGTACCCTAAGGGCCTGTCCGCACAGCGAATTGATGCCGCGCGATATTTATTCCCCGCCGCACGGAATATAATTCGCGCGAATAAATATCGCACGGCAACAATTCGCTGTGCGGACAGGCCCTAAGGGGCTAGTCTGGTGACACTGGTGACAGTCCGCCAGTGTGGCCAGTACTGCAAATTTTTTCGATATTATTTATTACCACCTGGTACCCGCGAATTCGTGCGCATGGACGTCAGTTATGTCAGTTAAGTTCGCCTCATTATATAGTCTCAAAATAAAAAACCGGCCAAGTGCGAGTCGGACTCGCGCACTGAGGGTTCCGTACCACCAAATAAACATAATTGTATTTGTTGAAATTTCAGTAAGTTAATTGGCTAGATTTTTTGAGTCCGACACGCGCTTGACCAAATTTAATTATTTGTTGTTATTTTATAGCTTATGCACTATAAACAAACCAATTTTCAAGTTTGTAAGTGTTCCCGTTTTTCAATAGAACTAAAACAAAAATCGCCTCAACGACCATCCAACTTGACCCCTCTCTTATATGAATGTTCTTAAAACGGGAGTTCACCACAATTGGTTGTCATTAGTTGTGAGAAAAGTTGTAATATGTAATGATTTCAGGCTTTTCCTATTATTTGCCTTCCTTACTGATCAAAATACCGAGATGCATAAGCGACTAACTTCGCTAGAAGGCCATACAAAGGAGGACAGGCAGTATATTATCTTCCTGGAGGGCAAACTTGAAAATATGGAAGTCAGTAGCCGAAAAACTAACTTCGAGATGAAGAATGTACCAAAACAGGTCAATGAGTCTAAGGAAACCCTAATTGATATGGTAACCAGTCTTTCTAAGACCGTCAATGCTGGATTGACCAGAAACGATATAAAGGATATCTACAGAGTCCGAAGCAAAAAACCTGACCACCAAAATACTCCGGTAATTATTGAAACTATCTCTGTGCTGAAAAAAGAAGAGATACTCCTTATGGCGAAGCAGTTCAACATAAAAAACAATACAAAACTTGCAGCGAAACATCTCGGTCTTAAGATCCAGGAAGATACACCCATTTATCTGTCCGAGCACCTGACTCCCAAGGCGTCTCGACTATATTTCCTTGCCCGCGACCTCCAATAGTCCAAAAATTACAGATTCTGCTGGTCTAAATACGGCAAAGTATATGTCCGTGAAACGGAACTTTCCCCAGTCATCATGATTAACAGCGAAAGCCAAGTCCATCACCTAATGATGAAAGAATGACTATATCTAGACCCTTTTTACTGTGATTTTCTTACGGTTGACATTAAAATGTATATTTTCTGTGTCATAAAACTCAAAGATGTGCACTCACACATAAACACACACAAACCTACACCTATATCAAACTACATACCAATACACACCACAACACATACCTACACAAATATACACTCACCCTTGTACTATATTATTTTGCAAGTTATGTCATATACTATACATACCAGCTTTTATCCAACCGAGCCTACTCTATTATTTATGCGAACTCACATCACTCTATTAAGCAATTCTTTTTGTACTGGAGCCCTGATTGTGACCATGCTTGTGACGTATTATTGCCCACACTTTCTCGGAACGTGTTTCACTATTATCAGGTACATAAATGTGTGACACACTAAACACTATTAGGGATATAGATCAGTTTGAAATCGCGCGCTCATTTGAATGTGATGCCAGCCAGTTAAAGAATCTCCTCCATATACAAAAAAATGATTTTACGCTTATCACCCAAAACATTAGGAGCATTTATTGTAATTTCGATGACTTTCTTATCACATTATCTAACCTCAGTTTTGAACCCGACGTAATATTATTAACAGAGTGCTGGCTTAATTCTAATAAACAGTTACCAATTCTTCCTAATTACGAATCATATTTTACTACTTATCAATTAAATCAAAACGATGGTGTAGTCATTTATGTTAAAAGAAATATTAGACACAAAATAAAGGAAATACAACTTGACCAGGCCTCCTGCCTACAACTAGATATATTTAACAGTACATTACTAGGTATATACAGGTCACCCTCTTATAACAATGCCGA
This sequence comes from Athrips mouffetella, assembly GCA_947532105.1. NCBI lineage: Eukaryota > Metazoa > Arthropoda > Insecta > Lepidoptera > Gelechiidae > Athrips > Athrips mouffetella. The sequence continues at coordinate 1,523,957 of OX383965.1, forward strand.
AGGTTTTATTGAGTCACTATCTGGGCAACTTGATACGCTAATTTCGACTAATAGGAACATAATAATTGCTGGGGATATCAATATAAATATTAAACTTAAGTCGAAAGAATTGAATTACGAATTAAAGAACAGAACTAGTTACCTAAACATGCTCTCTATGTATGGGATTCTTGCTGGGCATACCTTATCAACTAGAGAAATAAATTGTCTTGATCATATCATGTTAAAATTAAATATAAAGAGACTAACAGCAAATATTGCAGTGTTACACACCTCCACCACGGATCACCGTACCATCCTTTTATCTTTATCTAAAATTAAAAAGTCATATTCTGTTACTAAAACTAGAAAGACAATTAACTTTGAACAAGCACTAGAAAATTTAAAATCAGAAAACCTTGCCGAGCTATTGTTTTGTGACGACCCAGTGGAGGTAATAAATCGACTTATTTATCTAATAACTCAAAAAATAAATCAAAATACAGTAGTTTCAGAAATCCCATCCAAATTTCGAATTATCAAACCATGGATCACTCCGGGAATCCTTAGATGTATACGAAATCGAAATAAACTACAGAAAAGTGTTCTCAAAGATCCGTATAATGAAATTAATAAACTAATATATACTAGATACAGAAACTATTGCAATAAATTAATCAAAAAAATGAAAAGAAAATACGAAAGGGACATTTTAGCTAAGTCTATAAATAATAATAAATTATTATGGAGAAACATAAAACAAATAACATACACAAGTAGTTCTAATAATGTAAACACGGAGCTTACCAACCTAAAATCAACTCCAGAGGCCTCGGCTGAATTTGTGAACAGATACTTCGTAAATATTGGTAAAGATCTCGCGCATAAAATCCAGCCCATAGCAAATAATCTAAATTCTTATCCACAAACTCTAACTAATGTTCCAAACTCATTTGTCCTCCTCCCAGCAGATCCAAGCGAGGTTTCTAGCATTCTGATGAACCTAAAGTCTGATAGTGCACCGGGCTGGGATAGTATCCCTACCTCTTTCTTGAAACTAGCTAAAACCGAGTTAGTGCCAATCATCACGCATTTCGTTAACCTCTGCTTCGAAAAAGGAGTTTTTCCTGATTCACTAAAACTAGCTACTGTTACCCCTGTGTATAAGAGTGGGGACAGAGACGTTGTCAGTAATTACAGACCTATATCTGTGTTACCAGCCATATCAAAATTTTTGGAAAAACTTTTAAATAAAAGATTACTTAACTTCTTGGACAAATATAAATTACTTTCAGATTCCCAATTCGGTTTCCGTCAAGGTCACTCTACTGAGGATGCTGTAAACGCGCTTAGCTCCCTGGTTGTCCAGCAGCTTGACAATCATAAAAAATGTATATCTGTATTTTTAGACTTAAAAAAGGCTTTTGACACCGTCTCTCTCCCCATTCTTATTCACAAACTGGAAGCAATTGGCATAAGAGGTACATCACTTCTTCTCCTTAGTGACTATCTGTCGAACAGAAAGCAAAAAGTAAAACTGGTAGATTGTACCAGTGAATACCAGGAAGTGTCATACGGCGTACCACAGGGAAGTATTCTTGGCCCAACGCTATTCTTGATATATATTAATGATTTATGTAGCATGCAATTAATGGATGCCAAGATCTTCTCGTATGCCGATGACACTGCCGTCGTGTTCACTGGGGACACATGGGACAGTGTTATGTATTCTGCAGAGCTAGGAATGCGGAAAATAAATAAATGGTTAACTGACAACATACTTACGCTAAACGCTGAGAAGACCAATTACATCTGCTTTAGCATCAATAAGGCTTCTCAACCAAAGCAGGATTTCAACTTCAAAATCCACAATTGCACAACTATAACCGGTGTAGCTAACTGTTCTTGCCCCGTTATTCAGAAGGTTGCCCAAACCAAATATCTTGGAGTCCTCTTGGACCAGCGACTCTCTTGGCATCCACATCTCGAATATATTATATTAAGACTCAGAAAGCTCACATGGATTTTCAAAACTCTAAGACATGTGGTGCCAAAAGTAGTGGCTGATCCAAAGTGCAAAGCGAAAGATCTCCTTAAGCAGATATACATAGCACTAGTTCAGTCCATACTGTTTTACTGTATCTCTATATGGGGTGGTGCAACTAAAATAAAATTTCTAGAGTTAGAACGGGCTCAACGAAGTTTACTAAAGGTCATGTATTTCAAAAAACGTAGATTTGCTACGGAAAGCTTATATCAACTGGCAAGCGTACTTACGATTAGGAAACTGTACATCGTCCATGCTGTGTTAAGGAAACACAGAGCCCTTCCCTTTGACAACAGTATCATGAGTAGAAGAAGATGTGATTTGGCGGCTATTGTGCCAGGATCAAACACCACTTTCGCAAGCAGGCAATTCAATAGTCGCTCTGCTAAATTATATAATCTAACAAACAAAGAGTTGCAAATTTATCCAAAATCGCTATCTGAGTGTAAAAAATTGTTAACTCGTTGGATAGAAACTAAGTCATATGACATGACGGAAGGGTTGTTGAGTTGATGAGTAGCTAGTGGAAGTTGTATATACATCTGACCGATCCCAAGACCTTGTCGTAGGGCTATCTGCTCTTCAATTTAACAACCCCGCACGTAGGCACGTATGCATGAACTTGTTCATGCCATACTTGAGTAATAACTTGCTTTAGTGCACACACCCCCACGCACACACACCTACACCCCCACACACACACACACTCACCCACACATACACACACACTCACCCACACTCGCACCACTCAATCAGTAATAACCTAACCTTACCTTTTTCTCTTTTGTCATAAATTATATTTTGACTTGTTTGAATTTAAGATACAAGCAAAGGAGGCTTGACATCGGGCCTGTTACTGTTATTTTTCATTAGTTGTAGAGGCTAAAGTCGGGCCATCTGTCAAGCTTGACATGTTGTATACTGTAACTACGTAGTCGGTTATGGAAGAGCGGAGCCTCCTGACACAGGCATAAAAAGCTTAAAAGGAGGCTTCGGCAACTAGATGGTAAGCACACTTCTGGTTAATGAAATAAATATTTTGTATTTTTGTATTTTGTATTTGTACTGTGAGACCTAGCTTCTTGCCGAATTTCATAATTTTAGGTCAACGGGAAGTACCCTGTAGGTTTTGCATTTTTGAATAAATGTATGGAGATGAGGACATAAAATGCCATATCTTTTGAATGCGTTGTTGTAAAAAAATTAAATTTTCAGATCTTGTGTGGATCATGGATCCTAATATATGGTATTAATTTCAACCAGGGGGGTGATCGTGGTAAATTCAACGACATTACCAAAACAAAAACGTTTGCCTCAAAAGTTATTTCAAGTCTTAACTAAATGTTTTAGGCAAACGTTTTTGTTTTGGTAATATCGTTGAAATTACCACGATCGCCCCCCTGATACCTTTACCCGTTCGTGAGATAAAGGGTCTTGACAGACAGACAGACAGACAGACAGACGGACAACAAAGTGATCCTATAAGGGTTCCGTTTTTTTCTTTTGAGGTACGGAACCCTAAAAACATGTGTAGGTAGAAATTTAAAAGTATGTAATTCGGTAGGTGGAAACAAATACTAACTCATCCATATTGGTCTTAAAGTAATCAGACACGGGGTCCTGCCGGGTGAACGGATATGCCTCTTACGACACCCACAGGTGATAGAGATGGTTTGGTACTATTCTTTGCCGGCACCACATGGACTAGTTTGGATAATATTCCCTGCCTCGGGTCCAAATGGAACCATTTTGTTGTCACTCATGTATCCATCTGTCTGTCTGTCTGTCTGACGTCTGTCACACAGGTTTTACAACCAATAAGAAGTAGTTTCGTTCCGAAGAAAAAAATACTTTTAATATTTAAAGCTGCTGTGGCTTACAGCTAAAAGCACTAATGAATAGAAAAGTACCTCACTATGTACACTTTGAAACGGAAATGACTTTGTACGTAGTTCCTATTAAAACTTCCGTTAACATGTAAATAAGCTCAATTAAAAATAAATGCAGCTTCTATGTGGTAATAGTTCATTCTTATTAATATTTCAATATTTTTTTTTTAACTTATGTTCTTTTGTCTTTTTCGACGTAGTGTATGATTTTAAGTGGATACTTAATTGGCTTATGTGATTACCTGCAACATTAATTTTTATGTATTTATTATAGCTGTATGTTTCCCTATGCTTAAATAAATAAAATAAAATAAACATATCAAAAGTGGGCATTAAATTTTTTTGTTGATTTATGAACCAACTTAAAATGCAGCTTCAGCATTACAAGCGACCCGCCCCGGTATCGCAAGATTTGGAAAGATGTGAAACATCGTAAGATTACTATTATTTATTTCTTTCATTGCACTAAAATCGTCTGTAGAGAAAATAAAATAGAAATAAATTATTATTTTTTATTTCAGGTCAAAAGGACCCATAGTTTAGTTTATTAGCGAACTTGGAATGACTACTTCTCCCTCCGTTGATTTGCCTTGTCTAAAACCGAATTGGAACTGAGATAAAATGTCAAATTTATTTAAATATTTTATTAGCCAAGAACTAAGCATTTTTTCCAGAATCTTTAAGATTAGTGGTAGCACGGAAATGGGTCTGTAATTGCTTACGGTCATCACTATCCCCATTCTTATACACCGGCGTAATAATAGACAGTTTGAGGAGATTTGGGAAAATATCCCGCTGAAACACATGGTGAGCAAGGTGAATAATTACTGGAACAGCCTCATTACTAGCGACTTACAAAAAGCTAGTTGGAATATTGTCCCAGCCTGAGGCACTGTTTGAGCTTAAATTCTTCAGAATACTATTTACCTCACTCTCGTTAATATCCAGAAGTACAGGATTTTCTCGAGTAACGAGTAAGGACCATTTATATGGGGCTGGATTTTAGCAGCAAGTTTTTTCCCAATATTAACAAAATACCTATTCACAAAGTTTGCTAAATCAATCGGAGTTGATTCATATTCATATTCTTTTATTTGGTAATAGATAATATTTAGTATTACATGTCACGAAAAAAAACACATTAAAATTTAAAGTGAATAATACATAACCCTCCTGTCTTGGGGCAGTCGGGTAAAAATAACAATGTCAAAGTGAATAAAAAAACTCGCGCACTGAGGGTTCCGTACCACCACATAAACATAATTGTATTAGTTGAAATTTCAGTAAGTTAATGTGCTAGATTTTTTGAGTCCAACACGCGCTTGACCAAATTTTATTATTTGTTGTTATTTTATAGCTTATGCACTATAAACTTACCAATTTTCAAGTTTGTAGGTGTTCCCGTTTTTAAATAGAACTAAAACAAAAATCGCCTCAGCGACCATCCAACTTGACCCCTCTCTTATATTATGAATGTTCTTGAAACGGGAGCTCACCACAATTGGTTACAATTAGTTGTGAGAAAAGTTGTAATATTTAATGATTTAAGTTGTAATATTTAATACCTACCTATATTTACACGCCTAAACTGGCAGAATAAAGTTAAGTGCATGCTAAATTTTAAGACCCTATTGTAAAAACCTTTATTCGTGAATAAATTATCTGAATCTGAATCTTAATGATTTCAGACTTTTCCCATCATTTGTACTGTGAGACCTAGCTTCTTGCCAAATTTCATAATTTTAGGTCAACGGGAAGTACCCTGTAGGTTTTGCATTTTTGAATAAATGTATGGAGATGAGGACATAAAATGCCATATCTTTTGATTGCGTCGTTGTAAAAAATTGAAATTTTCAGATCTTGTGTAGTTAATGGGTCCTAATACATGGTATTAACTTCAACCTGATACCTTTACCCGTTCGTGAGATAAAAGGTCTTGACAGACAGACAGATAGACAGACAGACAGACAGACGGACAACAAAGTGATCCTATAAGGGTTCCATTTTTTTCTTTTGAGGTACGGAACCCTAAAAATGAAAAAAAATATATAAAATAATAATGTAATTTCACTAAATCAAATAGTCATTAAATTAAAAAGATAGGTACCTAAGTACTTACATTGTCAATTTACTACTTTATTTGTATCGACAAACTCCTTGAAGCTGTAAAAAGCGTGCTCGAGGAGCCAGCTTTTAAGCCTGTTTTTAAAAATATTTAGGGATTTGATATGGAATAATGATAGTAAGTCCAGTGTGACAACCTTGACTTGCTCTCGACTATACAGGGCTATAGATATTGTTTCGCAACACACATTTTAACCTTGTAATTTTCAAGGTGATGTCACATAACGGATGGTAGATTTTAAAAAAGGGGTTTTTCAACTAAATTGGGATAAGCTTTTTAGCTCGTTACAATGGTCTTTGACATTGAGCTTGAAAATCTGAAAATGGAAAAGTTCAGTCAAGTGCGAGTCGTACTAGCCATAACGGTTCCACGGCTTATTAATATCACAAATAGGGCACCTTTTTAGGATAGTAGTAAATTCAAATATCGACGAGATATCTGATCTTTTTATAATTAATTCACTTGAATAAACAACTTTAATTCGTTATTTATTTATTTAAAAGATTTAAATCATATCATCATCATAACATCCTATGAAACGTCTACTGCAGCAGGGTTGATAAAAATCATGATTCTTTTATTTCTGACAGATTTTTTTTATAAAAAAAATCATGATGTATTTGATTTTTTTAAATAATGAGCCGTAAATTTATCCTATTTTTATCAAAAACAGTAGTTTTGATTTCTTAGCTTATATGTTGAACCCTCAGAAATAAATTTCGAATTGTCAGCAGAAGAGGAGGCTCAAGCATTAAACTTTACACAAAACAAGTACCCAGGAAAAGGCCTTTTGCCTTTAATAGTAATATTCAAAGCCAGGACCGATCCCTACAAAGCAGTGAAGTTTTCAGATGAGGTTATAGAAAATATAACGTGGAAATTTCAGTTAAGTAGCCACGATAGGCAAGGTCTACTAAAGCCTATCTTTCACCAGCTCTTCACAGCTGTGGCTTCTTCAGCATCCATGGAAAGAGTTTTTTCTACATTTGGACTTGACCAATCTAAACTCAGTAATAGACTAGGAAATGAGAAGGCGGGGAAATGAGTGTTTTTGTACAAATACTTTAATAAATAATTTAGTTTTTTTAAGTTCCATATGTTGTAAGTTTATTTTTTGTATAAATACAAACTGAAAAGTTGAGTTAATTAAAATATTGTTCTTTTTATGGAAAAAAATGAAGATTGATTTAAATCATTGATTTAAATAAAAAAAATCGCTTGATTTAAAAATCAACCCTGCAATGTAGGACAGGGAGCTCCCTCCAGAACTCCAGCAAAAATGCGTGGTACTTTGAAGGAGATTTACCATAGTCACCACGCTTGTAAGCGTTGTGACTGATGATCGCTGATGTTGGTGACCGCAGTATGTAAGATGGTACGATACACAGAAAGCTGCTGCTGCCCATCCTCCGATTTATAAGCCCTTAGTTGCCTCTTACGACACCCACGGGTAGAGATGGGTCGGTACTATTCTTTGCCGGCAACTCACGGACAAAATTATTAATTAACTTTATTTATTCATTCCTTACAATACGATTTTTTTGTACCCTCTTGTCTCCTTGTACTTAGTCTAGGAACTGTCTTTATAAAACCTTTCTATCAGCGCTCTTAGTAGCTATTCTGCAAAAGTAAAGTTATTATCAACTACTTTAGCCTGTCTAAGGTTGGCCGGAAGAAATTATATTATGGGATAAGTCTGCATTTGCATACCATTATTTTATATTAAAGAGTTCTAGTACAATAAAGAATAAATTATACATGCATACAGTCATATAAGAGGACTAAGAGCCATTAACAAAAAAAATAGTATATGTATAGGTATAAGAAAACAATTTCGCGTATGTAAGCATTCATTCAAAATGTCGAAGGAGAAAACATTATTGATTAGCCAATTTTATTTCAAATTATTTATTGTCAACACGAATCAGTTGGTTAGTTCGCCTGTACGTAGGTACATATGCACGGAACCCCAAAATCCGATAAAGTTCGGCTTAAATCCGTTAGAATAATCCAATTAGGGTTGAGCTAAAAGCTTGACCTAGAACTCAAGTCATTTGTTGTTACAATCTACGAGTATTTGTTTTTATGTTGGTAACCGCCAGACAGTTTCATTCAGTTCTGGGTTTTAGTTTCTTTTTAATTAGTAACAGGCTTGCTCCTGACCTAAATATAGCCAGAAGAAGCTAATACAAATAGCTATATCTATGACAAAGAAGTATGGTGCTCCGATATTCCAGTGAAACACAACAAATTCGAAGTTAATGCGTGAACAAAGTGGCGCAGTGGAAGCGTGCTGGGCCCATAACCTAATAATACGTAGATGACAGTTGCAGTCAGACTGAAGGTTTATTTATAAAAAGAGTACATTGACAAACGCTTCAAAGTCTTCTAGGTCGTCCTGCTGTCACACTGATGTAATTTTAATCAAACTACATCATTTTTAACATTAATTAAAATTTTAATAAACTGGGCTTTAAAATATTGATGGAACTAGATGCAACAACTTTTGTTCTACGGATTTGGAAATTCGCAAGAAATAATATCGACTCTCCATACAAAATCGTCAGCTGATCGGTCTTTGTATGAAAAGTTGAACTACTTTTTCCGAAATTCCTGATGAGTAATGAATGATTTAAAAACTTACACATCTCTCATATTTGGTAAGTAAGTCCTTATTACCACCAAATGGGGCTTGTCGGTGACCAATTAGCGCTCTAGGGTAATAATGTAGCTAGAAAAGCCCTAGGGCTGTAAGTAATTAAATTTTGAAAGAGTGAAGTGTTTTTTTTTAATTACTTACCGCCCTAGGGCTTTTCTAGCTACATTATTACCCTAGAGCGCTAATTTGTCACCTACAATTTGGTGGTAATAAGGACCTACTTACCTCACAATCGAGATGTAAAGCAGAGTAGTTAGCTCGGGTGTAAGCATCAGTTGCACCCTCGAACTATAGGCGCCCTCGCTGCGCTCTTGCACCTAAATACCTCGGGCTGCAATTGATGCCTTACAGCCCTTGGCTACTAATCTACTATTAACAGACAAGAAACCGGGGGCTTTTGTTATTCCAGACAAGCCTGAAAATCTGAAATTGAACATTTTTTTAAATTATATTCAGGGCGAACAAAAGTGATTGCCCGTTAAAGAGTTTATACTCATACAAAAAAACACTGACCAGACATAAAAACCGAGGGCTTTATTCAGGCTTAGCCAAAACAGACAAGCTTAAAAATCTAAAAACAGAGAGTAATTCTTTTTTCAACACATTTGCTCATAAAACAGCTCTATTTGCACTGTATTTAGGTCCATAATCCAGCTTATTAAAACGCGTGCTTTTCTCATTATATATTATAGCACTAGTTAAATAATTTTTATTTTTTTTATATTAACAAAGAGCAAGGAGTTTTAATGTCTTAATATTTATAACATTTTCGTAAATTTAAACCTAATAATGATGAAAATATAATATATGTATGAGATTAGTTAAATTTGACAACAAATTAAGATTAATTAATTTTGTAACCAATAAATTTTAAGTTTTTGTGCTTTTTCAATGACTACGCTGTTTGGGAGCATTGCCACTGCTTCGTCACAGCTCCTAATTTGAAAAAAGAAATGCGCGCGCAACAAGAATTCCGCGCGCCATTTTTCAGAAGTATTTTCATTTGCTTTGATTTTTGTGACTACGATGGTTTCAACCATAGAATACATGGTTTCAACCAATGAAGAAGAACTTAATTTAAACCCACAGGAAATAATTACTGGGGCACAAAATGCAAGTGAGAGTCTCCTTCCAGCAAAATCAAATAAAAAATACATTCTTGCCTACGAAATGTTTATTGAATGGAAGAACAGCAAAAAAGCCAATTCATTTTCAGAGAATGACTTTTTGGCTTATTTCAATGAGCTGGCGAATAAGTATAAACCTAGCTCTTTGTGGTGTATTTATTCCATGTTGAAAAGTATTGTGAGAACGAAAAATGGAGGCTCAGGAATCGCAGCCCGAACCGCAAAAAGGTAAGTGAATTTGATTCGTTTTTATTCGCAAATGTGTTGAAAAACGTCGTAAGAAGCTTGTGCGCTTTGGTGATTACACCCTCGGCTCGGGCTGCAATTTCTGAGCCTCGGCCGTAATATCCAAAATAGCGCACGTGCATCTTAATGTACTATTACGTGATATTCACTACGAACAAAAGTGATTGCTCTTAAAAGAGTAGCTTATATTGATAACAAATACACAAAAACCATGCAAAAACCAGACAGAAATCTTAAGTCTTTTGGCAAGAAAACAATGTAATCGTCTGAACGATTAAATTGTTTTCTATTGAATACCACGTTTACCGCGTTTAAAAACACAAAAGTGACAATGTTTTTATATAAAAAAAATGTTTATCGTCTGTTTTGCCAAAAGTCTTCAGAGTTTTGTCTAGTTTTTGTATATTTATCAGTATAAGCTACTCGGAATACGCGGAATCACTTTAGTTCGCGTTGAATATCACATAAAAAAATTACTGTCTATTTTCAGATTTTTAGGCTTGTCTGTTTTTTCGAAAGCCCCCGGTTTTCATGTCTGGTCAGTGTTTTTTTGTATAAGCACTTTTGTTCGCCTTAATATCATGTAAAAAAATGTTCCTATTCAGGCTTGTCTGGTTTGACTAAAGCCTCCGGTTTTCTTGTCTGGTCAAAGTTTTCCATCTTTTGGTACGAGAATTGTTTTTGCTGAAGATGTTTTTGACTGGGAACCCTGTCTTCCATGCTCGGTCGGCCGGATCGCGCTGACGAAAACCGATCAGAGATAATAAAATATCGCAATCGCGAAAGAAGAAGAAGAAGAAAGTGTAGCAATTACAAAAAGACTAATTGAGTTTGTATGCGAGCGTGACATCACAAATTATTAGTCATCGTATACAAGTGACTTTTTAGACAAAAAATAGTCTTGATTTATTTTTTAAAGGCAATAAGTCTGTTAAATACTGTGTTACATTTATAAATGAGGTATCGTTGTAAAGTGCGTTAAATAGTTAATCTATTTGTATAATTAATTAAAAAAAAACTATCGTGATATTTGAAAACATGAGTTGTTGAAGTTTCGCTAATAGCTATGGCATGCCCATAATCGAAGAATACTAAGAAGCATGCATCAAATATCGAAGCAAATAAAGTTCAAAACAGAGTACAGGCTAAGCGGCGTCGATTTAGTCAAAAATCATTGCAATCGGCTTATGAGAACCCAGTCAACCAGAGTTTAGGGCAACAAGATAAAATTCGTCTTGAAAATTGTTTTTAAAGGCAAAAAGTTTAATAAATATTGCGCGACATTTAAAAATTAGGTATTGTTGTAAAGTACATTAAATAGTGAATTATTAATTTTAATTAAACAATTTAAAAAATTTCGTGAGTTTTGGAAACATGAGTCGTTGAAATGTTGCTAATAGCCATGGCGTGCCCACAATCGAAGAATACTAAGAAGAATACATCAAAAATCAAAGGAAAAACTAAAAGACGTCGATTAAGTAAAAAATCATTGCGATCGGCTTACGAGAATCCAGCCAACCAGACCTCCGAAGTTTAGTGCAACAAGTTAAAGAGTCAATTTTACTCGTCTCTTTACTAAAATATCGGCCTAATTCGTAAAAAGAATAGGAGTAGGATGGCCTGTTTCCAAAATATGACCGTTTTCGTTTTGCCAGCAGTCACTCGAAATTAAGATCTTGTCGAGACCTATCATTTGTCCCCACAAACTAGTAGTCTAGGATGGCTAGTTTCCAAGATATGGCCGTTTTCGTTATGACAGCTGTTACTCGAAATACAGATCTTGTCATTTGTCCACACAAACTAGCAGTCTAGGATGGCTAGTTTCCAAGATATTACCTCTTTCGTTTTGATAGCAGTCACTCGAAATGAAGATCTTGTCGAGACCTATCATGCAAATATATATTTTCTGTCTGCCACATTGCAGGGCAGTAAAGCCAGCAGCTCAGGGTTGTACGTCAACGTCAATCCCATCAACATCTGCACAACAAACTCGGCTAGTGCGAAGCACCGCCGCGCCTCCAGATTGTTGTATCCCACCATGCCCGAATAGTGTGGGATACTCAGCGAGGTTCAAATCTCTTGGGTGGGATACATTAACTGAAAGAAGGGTATGGCACGGCCGCCAGCCATAGCCACATTGTACTAGTCTTATATTTACACACAGATTACAGGGTTCCCTGTTTGAAAGTTATATGCACGACCCGCTCATGTCCCGTGTTTTTTTTTGTCCTTTTTCGTTTCCAGACAATGGCCTCCTGAACACCGGGCTCCGCTCTGGTACTTCTTACATAGTTTTTCGTGATCCTTTCATAAAGCCCCGTCTACTGAGACATCTCTTTATCGCCCTGATTATCACGTGAAAAATCCTTCGCGGCTCCTCTACCAAAAGGTTATAGGATTTTGCCTTATAGCGAGCGGAGCGAGGTTCAAAACTCTTTGGATTGTGCCCCAGACCATTTTTAAGGATCCGTACCTCAAAAGAAAAAAACGGACCCCTTATAGGATCACTTTGTTGTCCGTCTGTCTGTCTGTCTGTATGTCTGTCTGTCTGTCTGTCTGTCAGTCAAGACCCTTTATCTCACGAACGGGTGAAGGGATCAGGTTGAAATTAATACCATATATTATGATCCTTGAACCACACAAGATCTGAAAATTTAAATTTTTTACAATGACGCAATCATGAGATATGGCATTTTATGTAATCATCTCCATACATTTATTCAAAAATGCAAAACCTACAGGGTACTTCCCGTTGACCTAAAAATATGAAATTTGGCAAGAAGCTAGGTCTCACAGTACAAATAATGGGAAAAGTCTGAAATCATTAAATATTTCAACTTTTCTCACAACTAATGGTAACCAATTGTGGTGAGCTCCCGTTTCAAGAACATTCATATAAGAGAGGGGTCAAGTTGGATGGTCGCTGAGGCGATTTTTGTTTTAGTTCTATTTAAAAACGGGAACACTTACAAACTTGAAAATTGGTATGTTTATAGTGCATAAGCTATAAAATAATAACAAATAATAAAATTTGGTCAAGCGCGTGTCAGACTCAAAAAATCTAGCACATTAACTTACTGAAATTTCAACTGATACAATTATGTTTATGTGGTGGTACGGAACCCTCAGTGCGCGAGTACAACTCGCACTTGGCCGGTTTTTTAAACCCGATGCAACCCGATGAAATAAATTTAAAAAAATATGAATTTTAATCTATGAGCAACGTTTTGTCACGACATGTCACAATACACATGTTTGCTATGGTTTGTTGTTTAGGTTTATCCAGTTTTGTTTAGAATTTACGTTATTTTATAGGTAGCTCAAATACGAAATTGGGTAAACAAATCAAAATGGGCGATTCCAAGGAAATTCGAACAGCATTGGACAACTTGCCTAGGTTTCAAAGCATGATGGGAATCAAGTTAGAAAGCGCTGCCTATATTGTAGCTGCTTTGAGCACGGTAAGGACGCACATGCTGTAATACTACATTTACATTCAGCCGAAGTGAAAGGGGCAAGGTAAGTGGGCAGGACGAGTGTGCGAACACGATACTTCTCATGCCACTGCCATTGCCACTCGCGCTCCCCGGCGCTCCCCAAAAGAGCAGTTTTTTGTGCGGAAGTCAAAGAACGGGCAGCGCGAGCGTCAGTGCGTGTTTAACTGCTCCGTCGCTCAGCCGAGCGCCCGGACCGGAGGAGACAATTAATTAATTCAATTATTTCGACGTCTGTCATTGCCGGTGGTCAGAAGCGAAGTGAGCGCTAGAGCAGTATATATACACTCTTCCCTCGATCCTGCTGCTGCAGTTTTTAGGGAATTACTATTTCCTGCAGCGTTAGAAGCAGCGGCGTGGGCTGAATGTAAATCAGAACCCGGCCAAGTGTGAATCGCATTCGTGCACCTAGGTCGGGTTCCGTAGTACCACTAGCTTAATACCTTTTTGCTAAAACATCGCAAAATTTTGCAAACTTAAGAGTCGTAAAAAAATACAAAAATCTATTTTGGAATGTACAGGTTCACATGATATCCCAGTCGAGCTGGTAACAACATTTTAAAATTATGCTACCCTATTTGGGCCCCTTTTATACTAATATTTTTCTTAAATTCTTTTACTTGCAATTAAGTTGGGCAATCATACTCTAAAACTATTCTAAATTTCAAGTCGATAGCAAAAGTGGTTCCTGAGATATAGAGGTGTGACAGACAGACAGACAGACGAAGTCGCACCATAAGGGTTCCGTTTTTCCATTTTGGCTCGGAACCCTAAAAAAGGAACAATAATGGGGAGATACTCATGTCTTTTCTAATTATTTTTGCTTATTTATCCTTTTTTATTAAACGACCAAAATATAACTATGTCTGGGAAAATTCGTTTCCTCTGTTTTGAAAATAGCGCGTTTTAGAAACCTACAGCGCCATCAATTAGTGAACTTTGGTTAAGATTATACAGAGCGGAGCTCGGTCGCCCATATACCAAATATTTATATCATCTATCCCTGTGACATTTCCTCGCCCGAAGTGAAAAACAGAATTAGTATTTATTTAAAAAGCCTATTTTAACTTGATCCATTAACTTATATATCCACCCTTGCCTGAGGCTCGGATATAGATAAACTTCTTAGACGTAATAACTTATTATAAATATCCTTTTGTATTTGTTACATTATATTTCTATAACTTGTACTAAATCCGCATAAACTAAATTTTTGCAACTTTGCAGGTACACGTAATATTTTATGGATGTACATTATTCATGAATCTAAGCTACCTGCTCGTCACGATATGGCTTCTGGTGATACTGTTTAGTGCAATGAGTTTTGGACTTTTGTTTGGTCTTTGTCATGTAAGGTTATACTTATCTACAATTTTTATGTTAGTCACCTAATTAATTAATATTCTACCTGTATGTAGCTCTATCATTATTTCTCAAAAGCTTCATGAGCTGATTCCACCGTCCCCCTTCTACCATCGGGAGTTCAGACGCACCCACACTTAGTTGATATTCCACACATTCGCACAAAGCGCTTTGAAACATATTTTATTACGCATACGGCTAAAGAGTGGAATTCTCTGCCTGCGTCTGTGTTCCCGAGTTCATATAACCCGAATCTATTCAAGTCGTAAGTGTATAGGCTTCTTCTGGGCAAGCTCGTCCCATGGTTGACCTCATCTCTGTCCTCAAGACAAACGTTAGTTTACTATTAAGTCAAGAGTAAGCCCATTGGTTTAAAAAAAATCTGCTTCATAAAGTAAATCGGATGAGATCACTGTTTTACAAGGTGTAAAATAACTCGTAAGGTCACACGGACCGTGAAATTGAACAACTTTTCCCAAAAACGTTAATAGAAATACGAAAAAATAATAACTTTCCATAGAAACTACAATAGCTGATTGCAAATCGATCATCGGTACATCGAAGTATTTAAGGATGAGAATGAAAACGCCACCAGTTGGTTCGTCTCCAGGACCATTATGCGATTAGGGCATTAGGCAATTTGGGCATAATGCCCTGATCGCATAATGCCCTAATTGCCTAAAGCCCTAATCGCATAATGCCCTAAACGCATAATGTCCTGACCAGGATTCCTAACTTAACCAGTTGTAGAAAGGAGTGAGACAATATCTCCTTAACTATAGATAAACCGCCCTTGTGTCCCGCGGGCGAGGACTCATTTAGGCGGTATTACTATAGTCACAGCTGCCCCGGAAGACGTCGTCCAACTCATGGACTGGGAAAGATTTGGCATTAAGATTAATAATGACTACCTCTCGTAATTGCTGAGACCCTGAAAGATTTCATCGAAAATCATATAATTATCAGCATTGGACGAGAATGTAAGAGAGATAGATTCATTCTTAATCATCAAGTTAGATATTTTATCACTAAACAACTCGTGAGTGTTATACATAATTATATACTTCAACGAACAAACTCACATTGTAAATTGACGACATAGGACGGACAAGTTTTGATCCTGTACGAAGATCTTCTTCTTCTTCATCTCGACTGCCGTCCGTCGCTGTCACGGTTTAAATTCGGGTGTCGCCTGAAGATCTACTTCTTCATCTCGACCGCCGTCCGTCGCTGTCACGGTTTAAATTCGGGTGTCGCCTGAAGTAAATCCTCGAACAGGATCGAAACCTGTCGGTCCTATGCCGTCATTATAAAACGTGAGTTTATCAGATGAAGTACACTCTGGGAAGAAAAAGGTTCGCCAATTTTCAAATTGATTCGTTTAACGTCGCAAACACATATTACCTTTTGAAACTGTGAAAAATATTCGACTATAGCATAGAAAAGTAGACTTTACTGTTCAGAAATAAAGTTCACATTAATCCAGACCTTGTCCAAGAAGATTATAGCATATACAAATTTTGATAAATTAAAGCATTTGTGTTGGTTTGACTTCATCTCTTTGGTTACGACCATTAAAAAGCTATTGTCGTTCTTATTTTCTTTCAATGTCATAAGTTGAAGTGTCTGTCACTTTTTATTGAGTTATTTGTCACTTTGACGGGATGGAATCTGTATAATCCAATCTCTATAGAGTTTTGTTTTAATAAAAACTATAAAATATAAAACTCTATAGTGGGTAAAACAGACAAAACCTTATTTTACACCAAACGTAACATTTATTTAAATACTGGCAGTACTGTTTCTTGTACTAAGATGTTGGTATGATTGATTCTGGCTCTGCCGCGAGCGAAAACCAATCAAGGTGGAGAACCTTTTTCTTCCCCGAGTGTACATAATTATCAAGTTAGATATTAATACAATACACAATACAATACAATATTCTTTATTGCACACGAAATTTAATAATAATATTATTTCATAATATTATTTGTTTTAGCAAGACCATCTCCTTATAACGATTTGGGTGTGGTATGCGCTGATTTTTGTCTCTCTGATGTTTCTAATGATGTTGCTACTAGGTATATCTGTATGTGTCAGGAAGAAATATGCCAGAGTCATATTTGTATTGTTTGGAATACTTTGGTACATTTGTAAGTACAAACATTACTTTACGAGGTTATTTGGGACATCTTTAATCTTTACCTTTTTTTAATGTTCCATATCTTAAAAGAAAAAAAAAACACTTGTCCATATGGCTAGCTTGCTCTCTCTGTGTTTTTTACCTCCCCTCTGAGTCATTTGACCTCCCAACAAATAAAAACTCCTTTTATAGTAGTATATATTGCCAAAAATTATAATTTTGAGCTGTATTGTCGCTAATAAGGGTGTATTTGGGCACAAAATATAAGAACAATTAATAAACTTATACCCCCCTAAAAATTGCTTTATGTTAGCTTTTTTTTTCTAATTAATGCTTTGTTATGGCAAGCAACTTATAATATATGATCAAACGAACTTCTTGAATGAAGTTCGATAAATATTATATGAGAAAGCTTCATTCGAAGATATAATTAACCAAGTAGTCCTAATTCTAGCCCGCGGCAACTAATCGCACATACTTTAGAGATTTTTTAAAGGTTTTGAACCAGTTTTGTTCATATCGTTTGAAAAAAGCGCGCCAACACAACACGCCACCTGGCAACCCGGGCGGTACTTTTACTCATTATTTAGAGATTGTAGAGCTTTCGAAACTTCCTATTCCGGGGTTGGGAGGGGTGGGACCTTATATCTTCGAATGAAGCTTTCTCATATAATATTGATCGAACTTCATTCAAGAAGTTCGTTTGATCATATATTATATTTCGTAAGCTTCATTCGAAGATATAATTAACCAAGTAGATGTTTAGAGCAGGAAGTTTCGTACTTTATTACACATTAAATACTTTTACACGTTTTTAAAAGTATAACAAAATACATTATCAAATATTTAAGTTCAAAAATATCAAAAATTTCAATTTCAAATTGGTTAAATTTATCATAAGGTTCACAAAAGGATGCATATGAATGCTGTGAGCCAGTGTAAGCTGATGAGATAGACAGTTAAAATTATAAAGCAACTACAAAACATTTTAGAAGGAATACAATTCGTTTTGAATGTTTTTGTCCGGCTTACTGTTGTTTGAATTGTGCCGGTGTTTCTTGTCACGAGAGTATAAGTTAGGTAACTTGTACCAAGAATCAGATTATATATCGAGATCAAATGTATCCAGAGCTAATATGAACTGATTATGAACTTTTACACAGTCAGAGCAAAATGTTATTTCTCCTGAGTATAACTCAGTTACATTAGTGTATGAAATCTAGAAGACTAACAGGAAAAATCATCAGATCAAGGCCTTTGGCCGAGGTCTGTCTGTGTCCCTAATGTATCTTTAAATATATAAATAAATCTTTGCTCTGCACTGCCCTGGTAATTAATATCATATAATTTCTCTAGATAAAGAGCATTCATTTGATATTTAATATTTATTATGAGATAACGTTTCTATTCTCTGAGCCACAATGCTGTAAAATTGTGCTTGGTTTGGCACATTTCTTTATGATTATTGTTTATAACTTTGTATAAGTACCAAATGCAAACTTAAGTTTCGGAGAACCCTTCTGGTAGAAAATCGAATGTATCTGGTCTCTACTTAAGTGTCTTTTCTGCCTACTTAAAGAAGGGAGAATAGGTAATGAACAGTAACTGCTGTTTATGAGAGTATTAAACAACAGATATAATGTTACAAGAACAGAGGCACATAAGACCTAAATTTTGTTGTTTTTACATAAAATCGACTTCGTAGAAATTTAAAACAATCCATGTCACACGAGACTAATAGTCTCTTCAAACCCAGCGCAGAATTTTGACAGTTCTATTATGTACTATAAGATACAATAAAACCATAAGTTTTATTTTTATTTATAACAAATATCTCCTATTGGGGACGCTGGGACCGAAAAGGGTAAACTTACGAGTATGAAATAAATTTTTAATCATCGTTAAGAGATTTGTCGCTATTAATGTTCCTTTTAAACCAGTAAAACCTGGAAAGTGGCATCGCTGCCAGGGTATAACACTACAAGAAGAAGGATATTATGACCTTTCAGTTTACTTACCAAACATAACAAAAGTTTACTTACAACTTCCGTTGAATTTAAAATCAAGGGAAGTTAGGTCTGCTCTGCCACGGTCAGGAAAGAAATTCCAAAGTAGCTAAAGCTTGACTGCAAATAACTATATTTTATGAATAAAGTTTTTGTTCAGGGTTATGGGAATAAGAAAAAAAAATACGATGAAATCAACTAACTTTGAATTTGGATAATAGTAAACTGACACTTACGTGCACGTACCTTCAGTATTGGTGTGAGAGACAAGAGGGCTTTTGTAGTACTCATAGGAGTATCAGCAAAAACTTAGGATTAAAATTCTTGTAATCTTTGTTAACTACTCATATCTTTTTAACCGATTAAAAAGCTAAACCAGAGATTCCGCATTGTTTCGGTCAAGTCATTCTATTGAATGAATTTTATATTTCTGTTATTATCCGATCAAATAACCTGTTGATGGCCATAAAATGGACAATGCGCAACAATGAATCACTCTTAATTTTAGGAGAAAAAAGTGCTATAAATTGAGCAGTTTTTTGGAAGGCTTTACATATAGCGAAATGAAGCCTAAAAATCGGTATGGTTGTTTAGGTCGTACAACGTTTTTCTTCACTAGTTTGTTTTTAAAAGTTATTCGGTATCGCGATTAACTATGATGAAGTATGGGATGCGCAGATGCGCGCATAAAAGAGCATGACAAAGCAAAAAAAAATAATCACATAAGTTACGAAGGTACGGTTACCTAGTATTAGTATTATACAGCCCAGATATTTGACGTGAATGTGAAGTCAGCAGCAAGCGTGATTTAAGTCTTATCGTTTAGTAAAATATTTGCGGCTTCTCAAAAGTCATACACACTTCAGCATGGAAGTTGAAACAAAACCAGCTTAAGCTGAACTAGCGCTACGCTCGCTACAAACACCCGAAAGCAGATTTTTGCTCAAGGTCCAAGTGTTTCCACTGGCGTGCGGCCGAGTGTACACCATGACAATAAAATAATATAATAATTTATGTTAACTACCCCAAGTCATCATACTATTATTACACTTTCAATGAAGAGAACACGTTAACTTCTTAGATTGAAGTCGTGTGCGATCATAAAACAGTCTTAAGCTATCGAATTAGTAGTAGCTCGATAGCCTTCCATTTGCGCAAGTTTTGAATAGACTTGCTCCCACTAAGGTCTTGGCTTGCCACAGCAAAAATTTCATAGAAAGCAATCCTTAGCTATAGGATTATTACGGGGTAGTTTGCGACAGATAGCACTTAGCTGGCAGTCAAAATGAATGTAATGAACCAAATTAGAGCTACTCAATACTCATGGTTCATTGCTATATCTGGATCAGTCTTTATTTTCATTTAATGTGTACAATAATGTATGTTTGTTTAATGTATACATTTATGCATAGAATAAATAGAGGACGGCCAGCAGAACAGGATCAGGTCGTCTATGGGACAAGTCACGAGCTCAGTCGCCATAGAGTTGATGCATACGCGACTTGAAATGATTCTGGTTTTTGACCATATGAACTCCTCCGTTGCTCACGAAGGGGGTCCTGTGTGCTTCCCCCCCCCCCTTTCTTTTCAGCTATTGGTGAAATTGAGGGGAGGCTGTCCAGACTTCCCTGGTTGCTACCAATCTTGCTAGATTACGTCGTTTTTAGGAACGGTGATGTAGAAATATTTTAAGAAGAAAAATCTTTTTACGCTGCAAGTAGAACCACTCTTTTGATGCATCATTCATTACATATGAAAGGTAGGCATTTATTTACCATATTAAACAAGTAAAACATTTAGAAACGACTTCTCGTTTCTAAATGTTAAATAAAGATTTTAAAAGATTCAGTTTCTTCTAACAGGTACATTTATTTATCCAGCAAGCAAGATGGATATGTCAATGGCCGTATAGAAATACGAACATTGTTGTTGAACGATGCTTGAACGTCAATTTAATAATAACACGTCCACGTGCTAACACGCGGTTAGCCTCCAGACTATTTAAGTTTTTATTTCAAAATCGATAACAGCAGCCATATTTTGGCTAGAATTTGTCAGTGCCCTGATAAATTTATAATATTTTCAAAGTTATTATGGTCTACGGACTTTTGATGCGTAATATGTATCTTATTTAAGCTATGAGAGCTAAAAACTTGTGTTTACATATTTTTGGCATATGTAGGTAGTTCGCTTGAGAGATTGCCGTACACCAATTAAAATTCAAAAGTAATTATTTACTCATTTATTTCCCTTCGAACGACTTCTGAAGTGTGTAATAGGTCTATCTGGCTTGTCCGTTTCGTATTTGGTTACGGAACACATATATCTGTTTTATAGTAAATTAAATCAAACGTTTTCAAAGGGTCACCGACTAAAACAATCGTAAACCAATTGGCCAGTATACATCGCTCGTGGGTTGTCAGTAAGCTGTTTTAAATGATTTCGGAATGATATCTGTTTTTCTTTTTGTGGGTAGAACTTGACGAATGATGAAATGAGTCTGTATAATTTTATTATTGTGTGGGTAGGTAATTGTCTAGTTTTTACATAGTTTATAAGTAAACTCTCAGCTACGAACTAAAATTCCGTTAAGTCCCTGTGATAACACACGGTTACCCTCCGGACCCTGTAATTTTATGATTATTACGTATCTACGGTCATGTTGGCTCATGTCCAACTTTCCGAATTGCACATTTTATAAGAATCACCAAGTACCATTTTGAGGTAGTATAAAATTGTTCCAGACGGATTGTGGATATTTATTATTGTTTTTCAAAATGAGGATAATCTTGTAAAAAATACATAAATAAGACAGGTTTAACTTGAGTATGCATGTGTACCTACATACAATCGATCACTAACCTGCATAACTCAATACAATTTATAGGTCTGTGCTAACACACGGTTTGCCTCAAGACCGAATTTGTCGTCGTGTCAACACGCGGTTGGCCTCCAGACCGAATTTGTCTTCGTGATAACACACGGTTACCCTCCAGACGGAATTTTCCTTCGTGTTGGACTACATCCAACCTCCCAGATAGAACAATTACTGCCTTTCTGAACCACACTAAATCCGTACTAACACTTTGAATAATATGAAAATAAAGTAGTAGCTTTGACCCACCTGAATTATGTTCTGAAGATCCCAGCACTCCAAAATTTGGAGGCTAGCCACGTGCTTTTTACTCACCTTACATCATTGTATGCTTTTTTCGATTGCTATTTTTCACTAAAATGCACTTCTTTCCACACTAAATTTACACGAATTTAAACTTGATTTAAGCATATAATAATTAAAATAAAACTAATATTAAATATTGAAAATTGAGAGCGCGTTATGTGCTTTCGTTGCCACGCACAGAAAAAGAATGAGTAAAAGTACCGCCCGGGTTGCCAGGTGGCGTGTTGTGTTGGCGCGCTTTTTTCAAACGATATGAACAAAACTGGTTCAAAACCTTTAAAAAATCTCTAAAGTATGTGCGATTAGTTGCCGCGGGCTAGAATTAGGACTACTTGGTTAATTATATCTTCGAATGAAGCTTACGAAATATAATGGGTAGAAAAAAGCTCTTAAAACGCTTATAGACTTATAAGAAACATAAGTGTGATCACCCTTATATGTGTTTTAGCTAACTGTCAAGACTATTTTCATTAACTACGGATAAAAGTATAAAATTACTATTATTTTCAGAACCTAGTTTACCCACATACTCGTAAGACTATCAATTCATAACTATGTTTTAATTTTCAGTGACGATATATTTCATATTTATCGTCAACAGCTACAGAATGGATATAGCGGTTACCAGCGCAAGTACCACAACCACGTAAACATTTTTTTTTCCTATTTTGTTTCTTACATTTTATTTTTCGTTAATTTTAAGATATTTGACGCCGTTGACTGGACTAAATGTAAGTTGTGTGGTTACACTCTTTTCCATTAAAGAACTGGACGATAAGTTAATACAATAACCTTAAAAAAACAGCTAAATGCTTGTCGGAGTTGCGCGCTGAGGGTTCCGATATACCTATAGTATTTTAAAGAGCAATATAGTCCATTTTTAGGACCGCAAAGCTAAATTTTTGCAGATTTCTAATAAACCATGCTACTCGTCATAATTAATTTAGATTTTTCTGAGATTTTTCGTTTAACAAACCACGGATATAAGGGGGATGGTATTTTTTAGATATTATAAATCATAACCAACCACCTATTTCGTACAAAAACCTATTTTGTAATGAACAAGTAAAGCCCTTTTGTATGATACCCCACTAGACCTAGTACTCCCTACTGTAATCACTTTCGGTGCCTTAGCTATATATTTGTATTATTTAGCGAAAAATTTAACTAAAAATTGCAGTATAAACTCGTTTTTCAACAGCATTTTATGTCTCTCATAAGAATGTAAGTCATTTGAATTAAGTATGGAAAACGGATCGCCTTAATGAGTATTATCTTCACCCCTAGCTCATCGCCATCAGAGGGTCCGCCACCTGATAGACAAGGCCCTGAAGTTAATCAGAACGTTATCGAGAACCCACCCCCTTTAGAAGAAAACCCAACCGCTACTGAAGAAAGCCCAACACGGACTTTCGCAACTTTACCATTTTAGTAAGTTTACAGAATGGCAAATGAGAGTGACAGTCGAAATTCTTCTGTCACATTGCTGTTATTCTATAGTCTGACCGCAACCGCTGTACCGCGCCTTATAGCGCATGAACGGGGGCGCCATCGCTCGTCATCGCTCACGGCGGCGGCGGCACCTAGTTCTTGCTCTTTCCTACTCACACCCCAACTCCCCGCGCATACCTTAGGCGCGGTACAGCGGTTGCGGTCAGACTATAACCATGCTACAGTAGAGCCGAATCCTAAAGTTACGTATGGTAGCTGTAAACGTATGAATAATTATAACCTGCAAAGAAAAATGAACCCTATGCGTTGGTGTTATGACAGCTGTCATACGTAACTTTAGGATTCAGCTCTACTGTACATAATTTAATGTTTATTTCGAATTTCGAACTAGCTTTGCCCACGACTTCGTTTGTTTGTACGAGTATGTACACAAACTCCTGGACTGATTCAAACGGGCTCACTCAAAGATTTCGGACCTCCTTGCTTCCTTATTTTTCTGTGGGCTCACTAAACACACACACTAGATGACACTTCTTTTTTTGGTAAAGCCTCTGCGCTGAACTTGGCCTTTTGTTACATTTATGTTTTTGATGAGATCCGTATTAATAACAGTATTGTAAGAAAACAGAAGGGAGCTGCGTTCTTAGGAAATGAGGCACAGATAAACCTTACCAACATTTTATTGATGTAACACCACATTTGCTTACAAAACCTAACTTCCATCAAATTAACACAACAAGGACAATATCCAGGAAACATAAAAGGGCAAGATACAATCTAGGTACAACGGGTAACTATAACGCTCCTAAGAAGTCCGATCGTAACAATGTTCGAGCAGCGAGTGAGAGGCCAAGCAGGTGTGCAGCCTGCTTATATAGGCGACGTCGGTTGGTGTGGCCAGCGCTGCGTGGTGGTTGCAGCTAACACGGCCTCTCCTGACATGCCAGCGTCCTCGATGGCTTTTGACCTGACCAAGCCACGTCATCAGAACCTGCAGAAGAAAGGCTCTGAACATCAACAAATAAAAATAACCTGAAGCTCTGTCTTTCATCTATGCAATCCAGTCAATACTCAGAAGACAGAAAGTTAGTCAGTTTCGAAACTGACAAATCATCATCACACTGTACAGCATACAAAATATGTGTATGCGATCACGCATAGGTTGTACAAAGAATGAGCGAATAACGTGAAGTTTGAATTCGCTTGATAGATCAATGCGTTTATCTCAGTCATCTCAGCTGTACCAGATTTGATCTTAGGTTTTGCAATTCTAATAAGTACTTGGGTACTTGCACTAGATAAGACTTATTACTGTTTTGCGATTAGTCTAACGTGGTCATCGCAGCACGTGATGGTGTAATAAAATAATTGGTTTGGTCTCACCAAGTTTGTTGATATGTGTGCAGAGTTTCACACAAAGAAACGTATTGCGTCCGAAGCGCAGGCCGACGAGAGCACGCGACGGCTGTGGCTGCTGGTGGGAGCCGGTCCTGTGGCGCCCTGCTGCAGCACCTCCCGAGTGCTCTACCCGGCAGCACCGCACCACACGACGCTGCGGGGATGAAACAGCGCGACCGCGGGTCACTCCCGAAGCAGTCAGTTCCGGGTTCGCTATAGCACTCCATCCACATAATGGAACTCGTCATCAGTATCTAAGCACATGAATGACAACACAGAATTCGATGCAAATTAGTACACAACCGTTATGTGTCTGAAATTGTAAGCTGGCGAGTAGGGATCTTAGATTGTTCATTTAGTTATTGAACCAGTATGATAACAAGGTGCACTCTTGCTACCATAAAAGTTACTCTGTTGAGGACATCTGTACTTATCGACACAAAGTTTCAGACAAATAACTCTAAATGAAATAATGAAACCCATCATGATGGAATTCCACTAAAAACAAAACACAGGGTCGACCCTTAAAACTAAATTTGTACGTACAAAACAGACAGGACGTTAGTATGTCGGCATAGGCTCAGAGTTTGCATACCTTACAGTTGCTGTTGGCAGAGGCTCCGAGTTTGCTTACCACACAGACTTAACAGACAGGACATTAGTTTGTCGGCATAGGCTCCGAGTTTGCATACCGCCCAAACTAATGCGACACTTTAGGCATAGGCTCCGAGTTTGCATACCTCACAGTTGCTGTTGGCAGAGGCTCCAAGTTTGCTTACCACACAGACTTAACAGACAGGACATTAGTTTGTCGGCATAGGCTCCGAGTTTGCATACCGCCCAAACTAATGCGACACTTTAGGCATAGGCTCCGAGTTTGCATACCTCACAGTTGCTGTTGGCAGAGGCTCCGAGTTTGCTTGCCACACAGACTTAAACAGGCACTAACCCTCAAAGAAGGCAGCGCACGCCTCAAGCGTCCATTCACGCCACAGCACCATATTCTCGGTCGCGGCCTCCTCTTGCCATACGAGCCAACCAGAAGTTCCAGCTCGTAGCGGTGATGGGACAGCACGCGCGTAACCATGTGCGGGCAGCGCACACGAGAATCCAGCTTGCGGGTGCTCTGCGAAGCCTTGGACAGAAAGAACCATCCCGACAGATCAGGTGTCGCCAGCCACTCAGCCAGCCGAAACACACATAAAACATAAAAACAAAAACACAATTTAAGACTAAACAGGTAGAAAGGTAGGAACGCTTATAGCTTAAAAACTTGGCATTATTTAAGAATGCATAGAAACCATTATTAGCAACAAACGTCAGCAGTCAGCACTTACTGCTCGGCCGTACCTGACCATTTTGGTTTAAGTTATAGTTTTGCTCTTTAAACTACATAACCGTTGTGTTGTAACTTTCAACAGACTGAACACTGGTTCCATAAATTTTCACACAGTTTTTTTGCCTCGCCACGGCGACTACATCATGGCATATAAAGATCTAAGTCAGGTACATAATAATTGGTGAAACCTTACCGAGTTCATAGCTTTGTGTACCTCATTGGAGTCACTGTCATTTCCAAACCTCGGATCCACATACAATGTTGATCTCTGATGTAAGCGGCAGTTTGTGAAATTCACTCATGGATCCCACTTCTGCAGCTCAACATCCTTATATTTGTTTCAAGCAGAAAATTATCTAAAACAGACTAAAATAAGCACTTTAGATCATCATTGCTTTTTAGCGTAAAAAGCAATAACACAGAGAGCATCCAATCTTGCACAAATAAACAGAAACACTGTTGGTATCTTCTGAAAGCTAAGAAACATTACACAAAAAAAAAACACCAACTTGAAACTATCGTTGTAGGTAGGTACTATTCTTATTCCTTATTAGGGATAGACTACCTAACCTTAACAGTGACAGTAGCCAAAGTCTGGCTATACCTTCCGAAGCACAGAAAATGTATGTCTTAGCACTTGCGATCACACTTCCAGGTTGTAATCATAACCTGTTTCCGAATTTTGTAATGTGATAAAAAAGAACAATTTACAGACTTAGTTCACGTCCTTTTCTCATTGATATATAAAGACAAAAAGTGGGTAGCAATAATGAGGACTCTTCTACACGTTGGCGAAAAATTTGGCTTACCTTTAAACAAATAGATGGATACCTACTTAGTTCCCAATCAATTTTTGGCGTACAAATGTAACCTTACACGAAATTAGGCAAAATCCCATTGTTTTGCGGCCACCACATAGCACAAGTCGTTGTTGTTGTAATCCTCTACAGAGAGCTAACACATCTTCTCCTTGATCTTCTCCAAGTCAGCAGGTCCAGCGTGACATATCATGTGTCGCTTGATGAAATCCCAAAGGAAGGTCGGTACCATACCCACATACTCCGGTTCATCCGTGATCATGCCACGGTATCGAAATATTGAAACTTCAATTTACTGCTACAACAATAACATCAATGCGTGTCGGCGGCTATCGCCAATCATCAGTCGCAAACTACAAACAAAGCAAGAATATTGCCCATGTTGGGTCAGGTTTACCCTTGCTGGTCCACACTAGCTCAAATAAACTTTACTGCTCGCTCGTCCAATGTCTCTGTATTTCACAAATAAGACGCCAATACATCGATACGAAAATACAAACAAATATTTTAATTTTACACCAACACCAATAAATTAACTAGACACCGAGATAATATGCGGCTAAACACCATTTTTCACTCGTTTTGTTGAATCAGGAAGTCATTTCATTAACTGAACAACGCTACAAAGTCATCCGTGATAATAACACTTTCTGTCCATTTAGTTGCTACGAGGCTATTCCACGAAACGAGGAACAAAGCTCGACCTATGCTGTTCTCCACTTAACAAAAATTTTGTCAATTACGGAAAAATTACACACAATGGTGCAAAAACAACCAACTTAAAATGTTCCTGCACAAAAATTTGACATAAGAAACCACAAGTAAACCTAAGAATCACTTTTTCCTGACCTTTTCTTTCTCTGATTCGGCCATCATGATAGATCGCGCGTCCTCGTGCGAGTTTGCACAAATATGTCACCTTCTTGTAACCTCGATAACCTGATAAACCCAAAGGTTAAACCACTAACAACTCCATCTCGATTACGACGTGTCAAAACTACCTTCAAATTAAAAACGAAACTGTTTACTTTGGTTGTGTAGAAAGGAATGAGACTTTTCTCACCAAACCACCTATTGATCATCCGAAAATATCAACCTTCCTGTACAAACAAGGTTTGCTCACAACAACGTTCAATTACGTGACGATTTTCTCAGCCTATCTTCTAAAACATTCGTGGAATCGCGTTCCCGGCTGCCAAGTCAAGTTGGTGGTAACAACTTGACAACAAAACCTGTATACATAAACCGAACTAGCGCAACGCTACAAAGGTACAAACAACCGAGACTAAAATCACTCGAGATCAATGTGTTACTACCGACGTCCGGCCAAATGTACCGCATTTTATTTTGTGGGTTGACGCAAAAAGAACATGTGAAATTATCTCAACTTACTTAAGAAAACTTTGCAGAAAAATTATAAGTCAACCTTCATTCCTAAATATACTCATCAAACAAAATATTGGGTTCTAAAATAACCGCCGTTGCGACGCCAACTATATGAAAAATCACGATGTCTTCGAATGTCTTGTGGATCGTCTACGTGACAAAAAGAAATGAAATATACTGATGCTGAGCGGAAGCAATCGCTGCGTATAGCCACAAATGTTGAAAAACACCATAATTACGTGGCCTATCAGACGAAGATATGATCGCAGGAATGCCTTTGATGCAGGAAATTGGCGCGATTTCTCGATCTAGATCCACAGACAGACTTGTGGAACTATGAACACCACTTACCTTCTAACCAACACACAGGAAAACACGTAAAACTGAACAAAATGGATGGAACATGAGCGAAGACGCGTGAAGACTTTTTACACACTTCTGATGTAAGAAAACAGAAGGGAGCTGCGTTCTTAGGAAATGAGGCACAGATAAACCTTACCAACATTTTATTGATGTAACACCACATTTGCTTACAAAACCTAACTTCCATCAAATTAACACAACAAGGACAATATCCAGGAAACATAAAAGGGCAAGATACAATCGAGGTACAACGGGTAACTATAACGCTCCTAAGAAGTCCGATCGTAACAATGTTCGAGCAGCGAGTGAGAGGCCAAGCAGGTGTGCAGCCTGCTTATATAGGCGACGTCGGTTGGTGTGGCCAGCGCTGCGTGGTGGTTGCAGCTAACAGTATATTATGTCGCCGGAAAACAAGAATCGTTAGTTTAAACACGAAAAATAATTAACTGTACCAAATTCGCTTCTTGCATTCGTCGCTACTGCCACAGCACAGCACTATCGCTTCGCTAGCTCGGGGTTTTCAATAAAGACACGCATAAACAACATAAATGCAAAATACCAAACGGTTTCGCAGCTTCAAACTTTGTACTTGCATATCTTCTGTTTGAGAAAACCGATTGCAATAAAACAAAGCTTAAATCTTGGACGTAAATAAACCATAATTATACGTTTTTGAAAACTCCATTTCAATTGGTTCAGCAGTTTGTGAGTTATTGACGCCGCCAGTTGAAACTTCGCATATCTTCTGTTTGTATGAACCAATTGTAATGAAATGAGATTTAAATGTTGGACGAAATTAAGTTTAATATATTGTTAAAAAACACCGTTAGAATTGATTAAGTGGTTTGCAAGTTTATTGCGCCGAACATAAACCAGACCAACAGATAATTACTCCAATAAGGACCCGAATGGGTTCTTATACCTTTTTTGTGACCAGATAATTTTTTTGCGATAATTTTCAATGTACAAAATCAGAAATTTTACGATTCTTAGATATGTATACATAGATGTAGGGAAATGTCAACGTTTCAAGGGGTGTTGTGTTATAACTCAGATGTTACAATCAACTCTTGAAACTGAACAAATTTTCTCAATAATATAGGTCGATATATAAAAAAAATAGACCTCCAATACAAAATGCGCTATCAACTAACGCAGACTACGGGGAGCTGAATTTTTATTTTATCTTTTTTTTTTACTATATCCCTTACGGAAAGTTGTTCAAATTTATGTTCTAAGTTACATGCTAATATTCTAAACTTTATTTACTTCTAAACTATACGAGATATTGAAAAACTGGTTACTGATCCTGAAAGTGCTTCACGAGTTCTATCAAACGGTATCAATAGTAGGTTCCAGAATAAACTGGAATTAACCGAAAATTCAAAGTTTCCAGCTACCATACATTTAATAATATACATACACTCACCGTCAGAAATAACCGGCCGGTCTGTTTTCTTTCATATATTTTCATATAAATATGGGGGCAAACGAAGCGTCAATATCTTACCTAAATTGAATAAAAATACAAATCTGATTGATGAGGTCTTTAGATAAGAACCTTATTAACAATATTGTCAAAGATTAGGTATATCTAAAATGTTGAAGAAAATCCATGCGACTTTTAAAACATTTTAATTCGCAAAATGTAAGAGATTTCTGACAAAATGACGTATATTTTTTTCGGAACGATGCACGGAATTTCCTGGATACCGTGCACGGTCTAATCTAATCTTCAAGAATCGGTAGTCAGACACCTTATGTAATGATCTCACTGTTTATTCACGGATATTTATTTCGTTTAGGAAATATATTGACACTTCATTTGATCCCTTGAAAATATACGACAGAAAATAGACCGGCTGGTTATTTCTGCCGGTGAGTGTATAAGAATTTGCTTATGAAACTACAACTTTCCCTGAGAATCATTAGGTATAAATACATGAAACAAATTTTTACTCCCACATAAACTTCAACCTATGTTCCTTAAGGAAAGTTGTTCAGAATTACATCCATGAGGGTTGATATACCCTTTCTGTTATACCTTGTGTAAGTTGGTGACAAAATGTTTTGCTTTACTTCCCCTACAGCTCACCGTTTGAGGCACAAAAGGAGAGTGCAGAGCAGAGTTCCTTCCCCACGTATTAGCTGCCACGCTTTTGTGAAGCTCCAGCCTATTTGACGGTACGAAACACCTTAGGGTGTTTACGCACTACGTCCGATTCGAATCCGATCCGAACCCGTGAAAATAAGAATCAATAGTGAAATCGGAGGAAGGAAGCCGATTTCACTATTGATTCTTTTTTTCACGGATACAGATCGGATTCGGTTCGGATTCGGATCGGATTCGGATCAGATTCGGATCGGATTTGGATCGGATTCGGATCGGATTCGGATCGTATTCAGATCGGATTCGGTTCGGATTCGGATCGGATTCAGATCGGATTCGGATCGGATTAGGATCGTTTTCGGTTTCGGTTCGGATTCGTATCGGATTCGGATTGGATTTGGATCGGATTCGGATCGGATTCGGATCAGATTCGGATCGGAATCGGATTGGATTCGGATCGGATTCGGATCGGATTCGGATCGGATTCGGATCGGGTTCGGATCGGACGTAGTGCGTAAACACTCTTACTCTAGAAAGGAAAGGAGACGTTTCATCTTCGGTCATGTCTATACACACCTGTTAAAAAAAACCGGCTAAGTGCGAGTCGGACACGCACACCGAGGGTCCCGTACGACTAAGGTAAAAATACCGCCTTAGTTATGGACGCGCAGTCATGCAGAAGTGTATTTATTAAATGCGCGCGAGTCCGACAGGTTTATTTTTTTTACATTTTCTGAAATTTTCATTCACTGTAAGTTTGTTTACCTTACACCCTGTATAGTTAGGGTGCTGGCTGCCATTTGAACATTTGATTTGCTCATGATTCATATTAATAGGGATGATAGATCAGCTCAATACGAATCGATTTGGTCCTAACAAGTTTATCTGTGCGTCACTGCGTTTTTGAGTTAAAGCAAAAAAAAAAAGTTAATAAATAATGTATTTTTGTCGCTGCTGTTTAAAATACTACTGAAGATGTATAAAATCGAAGAGGCATATATGCAGGTCTCTGCATTATCACGGGACGAATAGTGGTTTTTTGCATTTTGATGCTCTGTAACTTTACAACGCAGGGCTATTATGGTGGCAGACCTTATTTCTGTGGTCCTATACATTGTGTTTAATCGAACAGTCATAGTCTGCCAGGTTACGTTTCATTGTCAAATTTCAATTTTTTTTTTATTGAAAATGGGCTTACTCTTGACCTCGATCTAGTCTTGAAGACAGAGATGAGGTCGATGATGGAACGAGCTTACCCAGAAGAAGCCTATTCACTCGCGACTTGAATAGATTCGGGTTATATGAAATAAATCAGAGGTATTGTATGTATCTATCTTATGTATTGCATGTGTATTTATTGGCAATAAAGAATTTTAATTTAAAGAATTTTAATTTAATTTAATTTAATTTATTTATATGAACTCGGGAACACAGACGCAGGCAGAGAATTCCACTCTTTAGCCGTGCGCATTATAAAAGATGTTTCAAAGCGCTTTGTGCGAATGTGCGGAATATCAACCAAGTATGGGTGATATCCTGCGGTGCGTCTGAACTCCTGATGGTAGAAGGGAGATGGTGGAATAAGCTCGTGGAGCTCTAGAGCACACTCTCCGAAGTACAATCTGTAGAAGACCGACAGACATGCAACTTTGCGACGGTGGGCCAGACTGTGAAACTTGGTTTTCACCAGCATCTCATCACCAACAAGCTTCTTGGCTCTGCGATCTATCGAGTCAAGTGCGGCTAGCTGGTAACTAGAAGCTGACCAGGAGTGAAGTAACGCTTAACCTTATTGAGGATGCCCAGCTTTTTTGCCGCAGTTTCGGCTTTTGACTCAATGTTAGCGCCGAAGTTCAGATTTGCACACAACTTCATGCCAGTCCCGTGTCGTCACTCGCGCGGGAAGGTTGTGTCGATAGCTTAAGCGTTCGTCGCCACCAGTTACCTATTGTGTTGTTTAATACCAACGTTAACTAGCGCGCGCCTTATCTCTATGCGGACCGGTTTCTACCGGCGTTCCGCGGCAGCGGCCGGCTGTATTGTGTTTTCGTGATGGAACAACAAAGTAGCGGAATAATTATAGAAACAACTGCGCAAGTTCATAAAAATGATGAGAACGTAATAAGTGAGTTAAATGAAGGAGATTCATATGGCAACAATGAAGAGAAAAGCAAAAAAGATAAATTTGACTTAAGCAAGGAAGCGGCAAAGATGGAGGTTGTATATAACGAAGATGAAGAAGGTAAATCTACTGGCAAAAGAAATAGAGGGGATGATGATTCAGGTACAAGCGAAGAGTCTGCTGAAGATGGAGATTGGAATGAGGCGCGTGGAAAAAAGAAGGGAAAGAAGGGGAAAAAATTGGAAGGATTAAAATTGGACCCCGAAGACTTACAGGTTTTTATTTCCAGTAAAGATCCGCTGCCTAAACAATTTGCTATGGCAAGATTTTTAAAAGAAAATAACATAAAATTTATATGTGGCGTTAAATATGTAAGCCCGTACAAGATAAGAATAGATTTTTTGTATCAACAAGGCATAGAACAACTTTTTTCATGTGAAAATGTTAGCAAAAAGGGTTGGATACTTCACAAACCAATGGAAATAAATGTATCCTACGGTATCATACGTAACGTGGATGCAGAATTGTCAGATGAGGAGATTAAAAATAACGTAACTTGCTTAGGTCATATTACTTCAGCGAAAAGACTGATGTATCGAGACAGGTCGGATGGTAAATGGAAGCCTTCTGAAGTGGTAAGACTGGGGTTTAAAGGTTCTTCACGTCCCCCATATGTTTTCATTGATGGTTTGCGGATCACCACAGAACCATATGTTTACCCTGTATCACAGTGCTATAAATGCTGGAAGATTGGTCACAGTGTTCGGAATTGCCCCTCCAAAAAGGTCGTGTGTCCTAAGTGTAGTGGTAATCATGAAAATTGTGAAACAAAAGACTTTGTATGCGTTAACTGCAAAGGAAAACATATGGCTATGGCCAAAATATGTCCTGTGTATGTCAAAGAAAAGAGATTACGTGAACTTATGTCCGAGTTTAATTGCAGCTATAGAAAAGCACTAACACTTTATGTGGCCCCGTCTCCCAATCCACAAGACCAAGAGAAATACAAGGATAAATTTGAACCTCTTAAATCGCTAGCAAAAACCGAAGTCGATTTTACACAAACTTTACGTACACCCCTGTTTAGTGCAATATTAACTAATAAACAAGAGGAGAAGAAAGAAAATTTGAGGGATGTAGAAACAGAAAAGAAGGATACTACCAAGCGACAGCAGAAGAAAAAAGAACCAAAAAAACGGGAACAGAAGAAAAATATAGATGAGATGTTTTGGGAATCATATGACAGTGATGTTTCTGAAGAACGACCAGAGAACGGTAACGAAAATGATCGCAGAGCTTCGCTTGGGGAACTTTTTTGGAGGGTGAAAGAAGTTCTTTTTCTCAAATCTGTCAATATCAAAGACAAAATGTGCGCTATTATTCAATTATGTGTTGAGTGGGTAATTATTTTTGCAGCGAGTTTAGTTTCGGATTGGCCTTTCCTTAAATCCATGGTTAATCTTATAAACAATAGCTGGTTCTAACAAGATTATAAGTATTAATATAATCCAGTGGAATGCCCAAAGTTTGTTAGGTAAGTTACGTTCATTTGAAGAATTGTTAAGAATTGAAAAAGCTCATATTGCAATAATTAGTGAAACTTGGCTTTCAGAGGATAAATTTATTAATGTGAGAGGTTACACAGTATATAGAAAAGATAGAAACGATGGATATGGAGGGTTGTTAATCTTAGTTCACAATTCTATTAAGTCACAGTCAATAAATACTTACGTGAATAATTCAGATATAGAGATAATCAAAGTTAAGCTCTTTAACTGTCGACCTGTTGAACATATCGTCGGCGTCTATTGCCCAAGTAGAGTGCGCACTACTCAACAAGACTGGGAGGAGGTACTTTCTTTAGGTACAGAGAGAAGTATTATACTTGGGGATTTTAATGGACATCATTCAACTTGGTCATGTAGATCTTGTGCTGACTCGAGAGGTAAAATGCTATTTAACTCAATTTTAGACAGTAATTACGTAATTATAAACGATGGCGAAGTTACTTGGTCGAGACTTTGTGAAGGAGTTTTGCAAAAATCTTCTCCAGATATTACGCTAGTTAGTGCAGATATTGCTCTAGATTTTAAATGGTCTGTAATGAATGAAAAACTAGGTAGTGACCACTTTTTAATTAAGCTTTCAATGCGACGTCAAATAAATAATAGTAACTTGAAAAGAAAGCGAAACTTTAAAGAAGCTAACTGGGTGGGCTATACAGATTTCCTTGATGAGGTTTTTGAGGACTTTTCTTTTACTAATAATCTTCAATATGATTATGATCAATTTATAAACTGCATTAACAGGGCAGCAGATAAATTTATTCCGTTAGTTGTGTTGAGTAATAGTCCTACATCTATATTTAGACCCAAACCGTACTGGAACTCAAAACTTTCTAAAGATGTAGCTAAACGTAGACAGGCGTTAGCAATTTTTAGAAGAAACCCGACTCCCCGAAATTTCGACTTCTTAAATGATAGAACAAAAGAGGCTCATGATAACCTTTGCAGTGCAATAAGAAAAGGCTGGCACGAATTTTGTTCATCAATTGATGAAAATATGTCTTCAAGTGAGATGTGGATGAAGATGGTTTGGTTGAAAGGTTATAGGAAACCAAAACAGCATATTGATAAGATGGCTGCTGAAAACCTTCTTCGATCACTAACACCAGATTATGCTGTTCCACCTACACCTGTGTTCTCTAAATATACCTCAGTTCTCGATGTGGATATCTCAATGCAGGAGTTAGTCAAGTGTATTAAATCAAAGGATACATCTCCTGGATGCGATGATATCTCGTATTCGATGATTAAACATTTACCTAAGCAAGGTATGCAGATACTTCTCCAACTTTATAATAATTTCTTATTTGATGGGTTTGTTCCAGTACAATGGCGGAGTATTAAGGTAATACCTATCCCTAAACCAGGACGAGATCCATGTCAAGTATCTTCAATAAGACCTATTTCTCTGATGCCCTGTTTATGCAAAATCTTGCATTCTATTTTAAATAACAGAATAGAGTGGTTTTTAGAAAGTAAGGATTTATTCTCAAACAATACTTTAGGGTTTCGAAAGTGCAGATCAAGTGTAGATAATCTAAGTATTTTAGTTTCTAAAATTCAATTAGGGTTTTCGGAAGGTGTTTCAACGATGGCTTGTTTTTTAGACATCGATAGCGCCTATAATAATGTTGACAATTCTGTACTATTAACTTCTTTAGATAATTTGAAAGTTGGATCAAAAATATGTATTTATCTTTGGAATATCCTAAAAGAAAGATCTCTTAATATTAACTTGGACGATGATAATATAACTTTAGAGCGTACGACTTGCCGAGGTTTAGCACAAGGAGACCCGTTATCCCCACTCTTATTCAATATAGCTACTAGAAATGTTTGTCTGGAGTTAGAAAAAGAAATTAATATTTCACAATATGCAGACGATTTTGTTATCTATTGTCATTGTGATTCTGTTACCGATGGGGAGGCAAAAATTCAACGTTGTGTTGAAAAAACTAGTAAGGTATTATTGAATGTAGGTCTGGAAATTTCACCAATTAAAACCAAAATATGTTTATTTAAAAGGGGTTACAAAAAGGACAGAATATGTGTCAGACTTAATAATCATGAATTACAAGTTGAAGATTCTATTAAATACTTAGGACTTTGGCTAGACAGGGGCTTAAGATGGAGTAAACATATTAATGAGACTGGAAAAAGTCCTCAAGTACGTCAACATTTTCAAAGTTTTGGCAGGTTCGGGATGGGGAATCGACTGTAATCAACTTAGACGTATATACATTGCTATGATACGTAGTCGTATTGATTATGCGAGCTTTTTATACGGCAATGGTGCCTCCACACATTTATCAAAACTAGATATTATCCAAAACAGATGTTTACGTGTAATTGGTGGCTTTATTAAAAGTACGCCAGTTCACGTCATGGAATCCGAACTTTCTTTGCCACCTTTATCTGTGCGACGACAGTACTTAGCTGGTAAATTTTATTTAAAATCGAAGTCCTTTAGTGAAAACATTTTAATTAAACTTATAGATGATATATCCTTGACATCCCGATCGCCCTTTTGGAAGAATAAAAAAATTCCTATTCTTGTTGAGGCACGCAATTTACTTGATTGTACACCGGTACAAGCTAGTAAATTACTTGAAATGTTTTCTTTGGAGACGTGGGTTATAAACCTTAATATGTGTGAATTCTTTAAAGCTAATATAGATGGTATAGATAAGGCAAAACATAAGTACAGTGGCGCTCAAATGCAATCAACCTGTATAAATTCACTGGATAAGAACTATTCTGAATCATATAAACTATTTACTGATGGATCAAAATCAAATCACGGAAGTGGCGCTGCGTTTTTTGATTGGCAAACAAATGAATTTATGAAATTTCGTATCGAGTCAAATATTTCGATTATGGTAACTGAAATGATTGCAATTACTGAAGCACTTTCTTACATTAATTGTATTAATTATAATAGGTTTGTAATTTTTACAGATTCAAAAAGCACAATTCAGCATTTGCTGCGATGTACTTATGTTTTTAGGGGCATTCCACTGGCATATACTATTATCAAAATGATTCAAAAGTTAGTGTCTACAAATAAATACATTGTAATTCAATGGATTCCTTCACATGTAGGTATCGTGGGGAACGAGAGAGTTGATCGGTTGGCGAAAGCAGCTATTATAGATGGTGTAAAGTTTCAATATACTCCGTGGTTCACCGAGGTTTTATTTAAAGTGAGAGATAAATGTTTTGAGATGTGGTCCGAGTATTTTGATGAAAGGTCGCGTTCTAAGGGAATATGGTATAAAACTATCCAGCCCTCTCTTTCGCGCGTCCCATGGTTTAGCACATGTGGAATAAACCGGCAGGATTTAGTTGTCGCGTTTCGGCTCCGTTCCGGCCACATTCCATTAAACAGTTTTGCTTACATGATGCGAAAAGTAAACTCCCCTTATTGCAGTTTATGTGGTGTAGTTGAAGATGTTTATCACGTTACTATGGAATGTGGTCGTAATGAGACGCGGAGGCGACAGCTGGATCTAAGGAATTACAATGTAGGTTTAGTGAATAGTATTTTGTCTACTCCTTATTCTGGAGTAGCCAAGATGCTTTATGAATTAGTGAAAGTATGTTTGAAAGATAGATAAACTTTCTCTATTCACAATGTTATAACTAGTAAGTAAGTATTTTGATGTATAGTTAGTTCTAGAGAGCCACGATGAGGGTGGCATTTGTAAAAACCCTCTATAAATAAATTATGATTAAAAAAAAAAAACTTCATGCCAAGTAGCTCGAGGCTGTCGGTAACTGGTACAGTTGTACCTCGAAAAGTAGGAGCCAGATTGAACGGACACGCCTGCGTTTTGGTGGCGTTGAAACTTACCAGATTTTTGTCACCCCAGTCGGAGACAAGACTTAAGGTTGAGTTTATACGCTCTACCATGGCCTCTCTCAAAGAACGTATTTCGTCACTGCTGGCTTTTGCGCTTGACATATATCTCTCGACGAGAGTACTGTCATCTGCGTACCCAACAATACTAGGACCAAGTAGGTCGTTGATGTGCAGCAGGAAAAGAGTCGCAGAGAGAACCGACCCCTGAGGAACCCCGGCATCAATAGCCACGAGGTCAGAGGAGCAGCCATCAAGGACTACTCGGATCGACCGTTCGCTCAGGAAGTCAGAAATCCAAGAGCAAAAGTCAGCGGGAATGCCGTATGCAGGAAGTTTGCTCAGCAGACTTGCGTGCCACACCCTGTCGAAGGCCTTCGAGATGTCTAGTGACACGGCAAGGGCTTCGCCGTATTTCTCAATGGCCTCCCCCCAGCAATGCGTGACATACACTAGAAGAGCCCCCGGCGAAAGCCATACTGACTGTCACTGAGTAGGTCGTTAGCTTCTAGGTATATCAGCAGTTTTCCATTGAGTACCCTTTCCATAAAATAAGTAAAACTAAATTCCTCATAAACGCAGGGGTGTGGATGACTGCCAGTATTTTTTGTATCTTTTGGAGGATGCTTTTTATCACCGTCATCAGTCGAAAGAGGCAGACATGAGCAAATCATATAGAAATTGGTCTATCAGCACCCTAACTATTACTTGCTGTGGAATTTACGTAGCAAATGTTTGTAGGCCTTTATACAATTATACTAAGAATGCTGCTTTTCTTTTACAGAATCGAGAGCCTACAGTTTATAAAACAACTACTCCAATGCTGAGAAAGTGTTCGACTCGAAGAAATCAAAACAAAAAGAATATATATATCATTTTTTAATAAACATATTCTTTCTTTCTTACTCTTTGTCTTTTTCTGTTATTCTCCACCTTTTTTTCTTTTTCATTTGATTATTGAGGCATAATCAAGGAGGTTTTACTACGCTTCACTACGCTTCGCTTGGCGTGGGTTAAAACCTCCTTGGGCATAATACAGAACTAAGCATTGTTGCGTTCCGAATCAACGATAATATCGATTTCATCGCTCACAGCGCGCTCAAAAGCGTTCGGAATCACTTTTGGCGTTCTTTCGACAGCGCTGTGAGCGATAAATAGATATTTACATCTCTCATATTCGGTAAGTAGGTCCTTATTACCCCCAAATGGGGCTTGTAAGTGACCAATTAGCGCTCTATGGTAATAATGTAGCTAGAAAAGCCCTAGGGCGGTAAGTAATAAAATTTTGAAAGAGTGGTGTTTTTTTTTTATTACTTACCGCCCTAGGGCTTTTCTAGCTACATTATTACCCTAGAGCGCTAATTGGTCGCCTACAATTTGGTGGTAATAAGGACCTACTTATCTCACAATCGAGATGTAAAGCAGAGTAGTTAGCTCGGGTGTAAGCATAAATTGCACCCTCGAACTATAGGCGCCCTCGCTGCGCTCGTGCACCTAACTATCTCGGGCTGCAATCGATGCCTTACAGCCCTTGGCTACTAATCTACTATTAATGGCATCTCATCTCTTCATCGTATCAGTCGAAAGACGTCCACTTCTGGACATAGGCCTCCCCTAAAGATTTCCATCACGACCGGTCCTGCGCTGCTCGCATCCAGCGGCTTCCCGCGACCTTGACCAGATCGTCGGTCCACCTTGTGGGGGGCCTGCCAACGCTTCGTCTTCCGGTACGTGGTCGCCACTCTAGTTCTTCTTGCGATGTGCCCTGCCCACTGCCACTATCTCATCTCTTTACAAGTCGTATTTTGCCAATGTCAAAGTAAAAAAAAATATACAAAATTAGAGCGAAATCGCCAATGTCCAGTGAAAGATTGATTTACACAGGAATCCACATCACGAAGATCGAAGACGAGGGCCTGATGACTCCGGCAAGTTGATAGGGGAAATTATTGAAGTCACGATGACAGCCACTTTTCACCATCCAAAATTTACAGTAAATGGTTTATATATATGTTCACTTTGAGAGTCGTTTACTGGATAACACCCTATCAAATTTATACATTAAACGCTCATATAAAATAAAACAGATACATGACCGCCATCTTCAAATGCTGAAATACGACCCCCCTGGGATTACTTATAAATACCACATAATATGATGGATGCTAGATCTCTGATAATGTAATATGGGCCATTCTGTGAATATGACCCTGTTCAGAAGAGATATTATCGTTCATTCGGAACGTGCTCTTTGTCTGTCAGTCACAAAGGGGTCTGTCAGGTTTGTTTTGATTTGGTTTTATCAGGGATTTTGTATATTTTTTTGATAATTTGTAGTATAAATTTAATCATGGTAAGGAATTTATTAGATGATTTACCTCAGTTGTCCAGCATGATAGGAATAGATTTAAAAACCGCTTCATACATAATTGCAATTTTAAGTGCGGTAAGTAAATAAACAAATTTTCGTAAAACGACGTGCTTGGTTCTTAAAATCTGCGTATTTTTAAAGAAAAGTTAATCAATCAGCTACAGAAACCATAGCCACCACGCTTGTAAGGGTAGCAGCTGGCGACCGTTGTTGTGGGAGACCGCAATATCTAAGATGGTACGATACACACCACAGAAAGATGCTGCTACCCATTCTCCGGTTCATAAGCCCTTAGTTGCCTCTTACGACACCCACGGGTACTATTCTTTGCTGGCATGACACGGTCTACTGTATGTAACTAGTAAAAAAAAAGTTATCGTGAAGACTGATGATTTTGTGTTTATTATTGAATTTCAGCTACATATATTTTATGGCCTTCCAATTTCATTATATTTAGGGCAACTATCCATATTACAATGGCTTTTCGTAACGTTCTTTACAATTGTTAGCATAGCTTTAATATTCGGAATTCATCAAG
This sequence comes from Athrips mouffetella, assembly GCA_947532105.1. NCBI lineage: Eukaryota > Metazoa > Arthropoda > Insecta > Lepidoptera > Gelechiidae > Athrips > Athrips mouffetella. The sequence continues at coordinate 1,565,536 of OX383965.1, forward strand.
TAAGTTCCTTATAATTCTCTTTCTTATAAGCTTTCTGTTTTTTTGTGTGAATTAATTACAAAAATACAGGGTTTTAGGTATACAATGTCGCTGGCAAAGCCGAGCGAGCGTAGCGAGCGTGCCGCGGCAGCGGCCAGCGAGTGCCAGAAACGAATTACGCGCCGTTTTGTGAAATTCCGAATTATAAATTTTTCGGCATTTTGTAGAATGCCAAAGCAAACTGTGAAACGAGAAATTATACAATTTGCCTGCGACATACATATTAATTTATTTGCGTGCCATAACTTAGGGAGTGTATCAGTAACTATAAAGGAACACAAAAAAAAATATTTAAAAAAATCATACTTAAAAAATTTTTAACTCCATTGAATGAAACTAAACTAACGCGGATGCGAGCAGCGCAGGACCGGTCGTCATGGGGATCTTTAGGGGAGGCCTATGTCCAGCAGTGGACGTCTTTCGGCTGATATGATGATGATGATGAAACTAACGCGGAGGGCAATGACCCGGACGGAGCACCGCGCTTTAACCGAGCCAGCACGTGAGTATCAGTGGATAAGTTAGGCACATACATAACTGAAACTCTTTCGCGCGCTTTTGATAGCGCGGTGCTCCGGGTCATTTGCCATTTTTCAATGGAGTTTTAATTTTTTTTAAGTAAGATTTTTTTTTATTTTTTTGTGTTCCTTTATCGTTACTGAATCACCCGCTAAGCCATGACACGCAATTAAATTAACACCCTGTATATATATACAAACCTCTCTGGTCGTAGCTTTTCCCATAATTCTAAGGAACTTTCCCTGAGGTACATAGGTCTAAATACGAAAAAAAAATTCAACGTCTTATAGAAACTGCATCAGCTGATAGAGCATCCTTAGGAAAAGTTGTTCAGTTTGATGGTAATAGCTACCACCTGAGAGGTTTAAAGACATTTACCAAACACCCTGTATAAGAGTTCTATAAAGGTTATCTATAGCTCTAGTGGCCGTTGCTGTTACTTTCCGATCACAAAAGTTTAGCAAAGTTGGTCGTGTTCAGAACCTGGATGGGTGACCGGTAGTGGCACAAGAACTAGAGCGTTTCCGAGCTTCTGAAGGCACATTAAGCCGTTAGTTCCGGCTACTGTCAATATAGTTGTCAAAAATGACAGCCAGGTTGGCCACTAACCTGGTAAAGCCTAATCTAGGTTGGGTCTGGTTGGCCCTCTGGGTTGCAGAGGTCAGATGGCAGTCGCTCTGTGTAAAAACCAGTGCCCTTGTCAAAACCGCCCTAGGTTAGGTAGCCGACTCCGAAAAAAAATTGAGGCAATGAGGGTTTGTTCACTCTTAGACGAATCGTGATTTTTCACGAATCGTGTTTTCAACGATTCGTTTTTTTTTTTACGGAAAAAATGCTTTTAGGTAATTGTTCCTTGTTCACACGCTTATCGAATCGTGAAAAATGACGAATACGTCAAAAAACACATACCTATGCGTGTGAACACGGTGAACACGGGTATTTAAATGCATTGCTTCCGTCAAAAACAATAACGAACGATTCGTCTTAGTCACAGATTAAATAATAGTAAACTACTTAGTGAACAAGCTCTGATGATGAAATAAATAATAATAACATGTAATGAGCCGGTTTATAATAAGAAAAACTAGTAAGGTGCATTCGGGTAATTACGAAACTTTTAAAGATAAATTGACAGCGTGACAAATTATAACTGACTAATAAAAATGTGGTTGATTTTTTAGTATCAAACTCATAATAAATGGGTTCTTGAATATGTAAACTAAACCACAACTTGAAGATAATTTTCAAAAATTGACCCAGTAAGTAGATCAAAATGTTTTAAAAATTTGTTTTCATTTCATTGCATGAGTTCAATTCACACTCAAAAGTAGTCTTTATTTTATTGTGCCATATGGAACATATTGCTTTTTCATTCGGGTTTACACTCCCAAAAAATAATTATCGTAGCTGGTCGTTGAGTAGCATAAACATATTTTTAAGATAATGTAAGTCGGAATTAACCGTCAGGAATTTTGTAGGCATTAACTATGAAATTTCGGAATTACCCTCGTCGGTTAAAGACGAAAATAACTAAATATTTTTAGGTAGAGCGTTCTGAATCTAATTCAAAATACACAAAAACGACAATCTATCGAATGTGGAAACGTGCAGTTTAAAAACTTACCAAACAAAGAAATTGTCGACTGGGGTGTGATTCCGATAATGTAAAAAGTGCGCAAAAATTGCGTCGATGACAGTAATGGCGCCTCCACAACGTACGCTCGCTTTTAGCGACCGGAATCAACCAAAGCAGGGGAGCGGGTTAAGTTGGCCGCTAGGTAACGTATACCAGCACAAAATATAATTGCGCGTTTGGAAGCAAATACACATTATTGGAATTACCCGATTTTCGGAATTAGCCGAATACACCTTATTAATTTTTTTGATAGATAGCGTTGTTGTAGGAAAATTTAACTGTCAACTTCTTTTTTCTATCTGTTGTCTAAGTAAATGTAAGTGTTGCCTAAGGAGGTTTATTTACTTCAAGCTTCATCTTGACAGATTTATTTTAAGTTCTTTAGCAACTGTCTTCAGCGCAATCTATCGACACCTTTCAATACTCAGTTCACACTTAACCGTGAAAACAGCTCATTGATCGATTGGATTGTAAGATCGATGACCGACCTATAAGCCCTGGAGACAAGATTGTTGAGCCGCCAAAGGCTTCTGACATCTGAGTATACGGCTTAACGTGCTTTCCGAAGGACGCAATTATCTCATTGTTCGGACAATAAGGTGATTCATCCTGCAGTCTCAAAACCTGAAAAAGTCTTAGAAAGTTATTTTGTTAGACAGCCTTCCGAAGCACGGAAACGCTCTAGTTGTTGTGCCACTAGTGGTCACCAATCCGAGTTCTGACCACGGCCACGTTGCTTAACTTTCGTGATCGGAAAGAAGAGCACCTTGTTATTATAATTTATTTTATTGCTTTTATTATTTATTTCATTGTTTTTAGGGTTCCGTAGTCAACAAAGAACCTTATAGTTTCGTCATATCCGTCTGTCTGTCCGCGGCTCAGCTCAGAGACCCTTAAGTACAGATATATGTTTATTTCATCCACGTTGACAAAGTGGTAAAATAAAATCTTGAAATAGTTATTTTTAGGGTACCTTCCCTACAAGTAAAGTGGGGGTGAATTTTGTCTACCCCATTGTGTGGGATGTCGTTTCAACGACTGTAGGTCTTTTAAAAATAATGTGAGTCTACAAAGATTATTTATCGATTTAGGGATCCGTTTGCGAAATTATTAGATTGAAATCGCATATTTGTTGGAGTCGAGCGTCTTCCTGTCAGTCAAACGATTGTTATTGGAAATGGAAAAAAAATCACTGTTGTTGTATGTTGATGAAATTAAAAGAAAAAATATCAAGGCTAAGTAAGCTTCACGGGTTAATGACCTGTAGCCGAAAAACGGGAAATAAAAAAAGCTTTGTCAATTAGGCACTAAAGTAAAGCCACCGTAATAGGTCCGTTCTGACAGCTGTCAAACGTTTGAAAAATTGTGACCTACAGTCAAAAATGAACCCTGTGCGTTGGTGATAAGGAAACGTCGAAACGGACTTCTTACGTTGGCCCTACTTTAGGTGAGGCCCTCGCTGAGCTCGCGGAGTTAAAAAGTTTATGTTACGAACATTATTGTTATAAGGCGCTGTCTAGTCTAAAGTAGCATTTTAGATACCTTAAATAACGATACAATTACCTCAACCGTGATTTTTTTATATGTACATCTTCAGTTTAATATTTAGGTTTCTACCTACGCAAAAACACAATTACTAATAAATTTCCCGATGGAATATTTTTTTTAAATGTGCTTTTTTCCTACTATAAAGCAAATCGTTTAAAAATTATTATAAATATCGACACAAAATTTGCTGTGATAGAAAGCCCTTTGTTAAGTCTAGTTTTTTGCATAAATTTTTTTCAATGTGTTGAGTGTACGCCGAGAAAAGTGCAAAAATGAGCGAAAAACGTAAAACAGCGCGAATCAACTCTGTTCTAGCACGCGCATTCTGCCCTTTGTTAGAAAGGGAGGTCATTTTGACTATGGTACAGCGCCTTAATGAGCTACCTCCCGTCCACTAGCGCCCCCATCAGTTAAAAATGTTACTCATTAAATACAAAACTTATCGAAAATCCGGAAAGACAGATTGAAGTAAAGATACCTTTGTTTATTTAGAAACTATTTACTCTGTAAAATAAAGTTTACTGGAGTTACAGATACAAAAACTGCTAAAAGTGGCCGTTTTCCGCACTTTTTGTATCTGTAACTACAAAGAACTATATTGTGCAGAATTGATAGGTTTTGAATAAACCGGAAAAACAGATTGAAGTCAAGGTACACTTACCTTGACTTCAATCTGTTTTTCCGGATTTTCGATAAGTTTGGTATTTAGCGAGTGATATTTTTTTTACTGATGGGGGCGCTAGTGGACGGGAGGTAGCCTCTTAATCAAAATCTGCTTTGCGGTAAAAAATCGGAAAGAAGCTACGGAACCCTGTCCTGCGTGTGATCTGATACACACTTAGCCGGTATTTTTTTTAAATTTATTTATAGTAGAAGATCCAAGGCCAAGGTTGTATGGGGTGCTCTGCGTAAAACCTGCTGGAATGAAACTTGGCCACAGGTTTAATCACAGATTGGATAATAGTAAACTGACATTTCAAGAAGTGGTGCAATGCAACCCAGCAGAATGTGATCGAGATGCAGCGTGGGGTATTATGTAAAAAACCGGTCAAGTGCGAGTCGGACTCGCGCGCCGAGGGTTCCGATATACCTATAGTATTTTTGGAAGCAATAAAGTCCATTTTCAGGACCGCAAAACTAAATTTGTTTGTAAAGGTTTTTTGCAGATTTCTGAAAAACTGTGCAACTTAGAAAGATCGTTTTATTTTTGCTGTAAAGTTTACATAAACCTCTGTCAACTGTAATTAATTCAGATTTTCCCTTACTCAAACTTCGGAGATAAGGGGGGGGGAATGGTATTTTTTTTGACATTTTTCAGCATAACTTGAAAACTAAGAAACTTAAAAAAATACAAAAATATATTTTAAAATGTACAAGTAAAGCCCTTTCATATGATACCCCACTCGACCTAGTTGCGACAATTTGAAATTTGGCCCCCCCTATTTTGGCCCCCTTTACATTAATAATCATACTTTTTTCAAAAAATTTTCATGTGCAATTAAGTTGGGCAACTATATTCTAAAACTATTCCAAATTTCAGCTCGATAGCGTAAGTGGTTGCTGAGATATAGAGGTGTGACAGACAGACGGACAGACAGACAGAGCGGCACCATAAGGGTTCCTTTTTTTTACCATTTTGGTATCGGAACCCTAAAAATATGTCGTTTTCTACTAGGTTGAAAGTTGAATCTTTTAAACGGACTGAAAATTTCACAGAATATGTGTTTTCGAGAAAAATATATCACCTAATAATAAAAACTAAAAATATATGGGGGTCGCCATACAAGAAACGTATTTTTTTTTGCTTTTGCTTTATCAATTCAATTTTATTTATTTAATCAGATAAATACAATACATATTAAGGCAGAACGGTCTTTCGTGAGAACGGTTATCAATACGAGCGTCGAACTTGGTATAAATACAGTTCGTTAAAATATTAATAAAATAACATCTCCTGACTGACTAACTAACTGAATGACTGACGCTGAACCGTAACCGCTTTATCTACACGTTTGTTTTTTATGCAAATTTATTGGACAAACACAATCCAAGGATTTTCCAAAGGGGTTGAAATAAGGTATGAAAGTTTTATGATTTTTCTGCAACTTTGGAAAACCAAAAATATATAAAATAAGTAATTGATATCTCAATTCACCTCCTTAGAGGATGATTCTGGAAAAGTGATGAAACATCTATCTCTTTTTTCTTACCTTCAGCAGCAGTCAAAAGTTTTTAAATACTTACATCCCTTATTTCACCCCTTGGGGATGACTTCTGGAAAATCCTTTCTTGGATGGTGTTTGTGGCATGCAATAAATAAGCATACAAAATTTCACACGTGAATCGATATTAGTAATAATAATTTAATTTAAGGCAAAAAACCCATAATTATGCTATTTAGGTACTACGCTACTTCTTATTACTATCACAGTGAATAGATAGCCAATGGACAAAAATAGGACTGGACAAATCCTCAAAGACGGCCCTCAGGATGGTATTGGTCGAGCATCGTAACCTTTCCCAGAAAGACGCGATGCGCGACCTGATAATCGCGAAGTAGTCTGACACTCTAGCGTCCGCAAACATGCCCGCAGTACTGCAGCAACGAGGCAGCCTCATGAGAATGCGAAACGCATTATTTTATTGCACTCTCATGACGCTATGCGATCGTTGAAGGTACTTTACCCAGAGTTGTCAAGTGTAGAAACACTGACAAAATGCCTTAAATAAGGTAATCTTGACAGAGGCGCTGCATTTGCCAAATCTACGTGCGAGCATGTTGCACCTGACCGAAGTAGCTCGTCTTTCCCGCTCGATGTCCGCGTCGTCGCTCAAGTCGTCCGTGAGTACTCGTATGTGTCAGAGATACTTTAACTGCTTCACAGCCCGAACTATTTAAACAAATGTCTGGCACATTCGCCGGACCCTTTCCTGATCAAAAAACCATCATTTCTGTTTTGCTGGTGTTGTATTTTAGTCCATGAGCATTAGCATAATGCTCACATACCAAAAGCAGCTCCCTTAGTGCACTTATCGAGGGGCAGAGAAGCACCATATCGTCTGCGTAACTGGTACTGTTTACGCAGACCCCACCTATGTGACACCCGACTTTGGTGCTTCTCAGCTCTCCGATCAGGTCATTAATGTAGACATTGAAAAGGTCCGGTGAAGTTAGCCCCCCTTAACGTACTCCGCAGTCTAACCTGTAGTCGCTAGACGTCGTGTCGCCCCACCTTACGCAGTTCCTTTGGTTGCCATACCAGTATCTCAACAGATTCACCATTTCCGGAGATTGTGAGCCGCGCCAGAGAACTTCATAGTTCACGAGATCAAATGCCCGGCTCAAGTCCATAAAACACGCGTTCACCGACGCCTCCCGGCTGGTGTAGTAGTTAACTGCGTGTTTTAGACTTAAAATGGCGGTATCTGTTGAGAGACCAGGACGGAAACCAAACTGCGCGATATTATTAGAAACTGCATCAAATTACTTGTATGGTTACTGGTCGGCGTCAGTCAGTCAGTCGGGACATGTTATTTTATTGTCATTTTAGTGAACTGTATTCCATATCAAGTTTGACCCTCGCTAATCGTTCTGATAGAGCAAAAACTAAAAAAATACATTTCTTGTATGGCGAATGGAGACCCTCCTTGTTTTTTATGTGTTTTCGTTTTTTTTTTTAATAAAGTCTTATAAACACATATTCTATGAAATTTTTAACCAGTTCAAAAGATACAACTTTCAACCTAGTAAAAACGACATATTTTTGACATTTTGCCCAACTGTGTGCCTTCGTCGCGTGCTACTGGGCTGCACTGCACCACTTCTTATTACCTGTGTACTTCAATCGTGCCAAGTTTCATCCCAGCAGGTATTGCGCAAGGTCTGCCTTGTTGGATCTCCTACTATTTATTACCCATATGTGAGGAAATACGATATACAGAATGTAAGGAAGGGTACTGTAACGAAACTGAACAACTTTCCCAAAGAAAAATTTCTGGGAAACGAAAAAAATTTTTGACCTCTCCATACAAATTCCTCACTTTAATCGAACAATTTGTATAGAAAGGTCATTTTTTTTTTAAATTTCCCAAAAATGTTTAATTGAGAAAGTTGATCAGTTTCGTTGACTGGGTATACACCCTTTCAGTTTTCGGTACACCGTCCCTTATTCCCTGTATTATTATTATTAATTTTTTTTACAGTATAATACCACAATTTTCAATGTGTGGATCTGGTATACTTTCATTTTTGTCATATTGATGACTATCGCACTTATAATCATAATTGTCCATGAAGCTTCATTGTATTACAGACGACTAAGAGTATACTTTTTTGTTACCTTTGGAATTATCTGGTACATATGTAAGTACGTATGATAGATGGAGCGCTCTGAGCGTCTGTAACCCTATCTCATCGCACACCATCATATCAGCCGAAAGACGGCCTCCCCTAAAGATTTCCATGACGACCGGTCCTGCGCTGCTCGCATCCAGCGGCTTCCCGCGACCTTAACCAGATCGTCGGTCCACCTTGTGGGGGGCTGCCAACGCTTCGTCTTCCGGTACGTGGTCGCCACTCTAGAAACCTTACGCCCCATCGGCCATCGGTTCTTCTTGCGATGTGCCCTGCCCACTGCCACTTTAGAGATTCTCAGGGCTATGTCAGTTACTTTAGTTCATCTGAATCACACACCAAAAAGCTAACGAATGGGGGTGCAGCACAATAAATAGGTACACTCAACCACATTAACATCATCATACATAGTGTGGGTTGCAAGGACGATGACCGACCTCACTAACCCAAGTGTCAGAGTTGTTGAGTCGCCAAAGGCCTCTGACATGGCTCATTAACGACTACATCAGTTAGTAGTCGGGACCAACGGCGTAACGTACCTTCTGAAGCACGGATTCATCTAACATTTCGGACAATCAGGTGATTCATCCTGCAATGTCCTAACGAAAATGGGGAGGTCTCATAAAGGGATTTTTGTTTGACAGTGTCCCCACCGGGAATCGAACCCAAAACTTCCGGATCGAGAGCCAAGCCCTCGACCACATATAAGTGGAAACAAAAGTTTTACCAGTGCTAGACTAAAAACCGTACAAACCAGAGACAATCTCAAGGTCCTGCGTTGCTAATGCCGACGTGCGGACCTCTAAGCTAAGTACAGCGTGAATTTTCGTTGGTCACGCTCCTGAAACCCAGGGATTCTACTCATGATAACAATCAACATTCCCGAAGAAAAATAAATACTTAAAAAAATGGAATCCATAGTTCATGTGACCGATTAATTTTGTATGGGAAGAAGTCAAAAATTTTCTATCGAGACAAAAAGAAATAAACGGCTTTTTTTCGTTTCCTGAAAGTTTTGTTCACTGAAAGTTGTTCAGTGTCGTTGACTGATCATGCCCTTCAGTATTGGGAAGGCTGTCCCTAAAACACTGTATACTTACTACTTTGAATTTTTTCACATTTCTAGTAACAACCGGTAAGCTGGCAGGGGGCGTGGGAGGGACGCTCAACTCCAACAAAAAATCTGTTTTCGCAAATGGATTCCTAAACCGAAAAAATATTAAAATAGCTATCTTACGACACCCAACACGATGGGTTAGACAAGAAAAAAACGTTCCCCCCACTTTACTTGTAGGGCTTAGAGGTACCATATCAAAAATATTTTTCTAGATTTTATTTAACCACTTTCTCAACGTGGATAAATTATATATCCATACTTAATTTCACCTTTCTAGTACTAAGGGCCTCTGAGCCAAGCCGCGGACAGACAGACAGACGGACATGGCGAAACTATAAGGGTTCTTTGTTGACAACAGAACCCTAAAAATACACTTAACATTTTTTTTACTGTCCATAAAAAGTAGGTCGATCACGAGACCACTAATATGGAGAGGCAATTTTTTTTTATCGAGTAAAAAATTGTTTACTTCAGGAGTAGAATCACTGGGCTTAGGGGGTAATACAAATGAAAAATCACGCTGTAGCTAGAGATTACAAGTTAGTTCATCATCATGACATCCCATGAAACGTCCACTACAGGACAGGGAACTCCCTCCAAAATTCCAGCTTTTGCTGAGACAATGTGGAGGAGAAGTACCAAAGTCACCACGCTTGTTAGCGTTACGGCTGGCATCACAGCATGGACGTTGTTGGTGACGATACGAACTTCAGGAGTAGAATCACTGGGCTTAGGGGGTAATACAAATGAAAAATCACGCTGTAGCTAGAGATTACAAGTTAGTTCATCATCATGACATCCCATGAAACGTCCACTACAGGACAGGGAACTCCCTCCAAAATTCCAGCTTTTGCTGAGACAATGTGGAGGAGAAGTACCAAAGTCACCACGCTTGTTAGCGTTACGGCTGGCATCACAGCATGGACGTTGTTGGTGACGATACGATACACAGAAAGATGATGCTGCCCATCCTCGCCACTTACGACACCCACGGGTAGAGATGGGGTGGTAGTATTCTTTGCCGGCACCACACGGGGCAAGTTAGTTGCGTTGCTGTAAATGAATATGCTGTAATTTTTTTTTTCAGTGACTGTTTACTTTATCTTCGTCGTGAACAGCTATCGAATGAAAATCCGCTTTCGCAAATAAATAAATGTTAAGGATGGTAACAATGTTTTTTTTGCGAATATTTTTTTTTTTTGGGAAAGTTTAATCAGAACCTGCCTTTTGTTTTTTTTATCTGAATCAAGATTTGTTCTTTTGACACCCTGTGTAATAGTATTTTTTAATTATATAAATAATTCTCTAAATTTATTTGCCTTATTTTTGTCTTTGCGTAGCTGAAAAGCCATCACTGTAATAATACATCACTTATCGTTATTGTATCATCTGATTTAAGCTCAGAAAAACAAGTATTATAGAAGTAGGTAAATCAATAAATTTGTCGCAAGTTAAGGATGTACGATGTAAAGTCACAACAAATGACAGGATCCTATTATCTTTGCTAATGACAATGAAGGCGTCGTTCTATTAATTTGGTAGCGTTATTTTGAATATTTTATAATCATTGATGATGATGTGACATTGCATAAAAAAGAAGATGTGACATGCTGGCAAATGTCATTCGATAGTAAAATAAATTATCAAATAAAATTTTGAAATCCCAACACTACTATGGTGGTATGGTTCAGTCCCACTCTTTACCCCCAGGGGTATGGCCCAGGGGTATGGTGGGTCCGGAGGGGTCCGCGAGCACATGTTGCGACGCAGATGCCAAACACATTCGCCATTCACAGTCTAGCTTACATAAAAAATAGCGTCGTATTCGAGGGGTGTATCCCACTATTTCGAGTTTGTCTAAATTCACAACGAACAGGTTCTATTAAAACGATCTCTCACTGCGTAAAAAGAAAAATATTGTTAAAAGCGCTTCAACGTGCACGCGTCATGCAGAATCTGTGCTGGCAACGAGGCGCACAGCAGGACCGATATAATGTCTTTGTTGCCTACGCTGCAACGTATGCAACATGTACGCAACTCTCAGTACGGTCAACCGCTCGTCGGTAGAAACTTTTTCAACTCTATTACCATGCCATAAGTTCCAAAAGTGTTTCTACTGACGTACTGTCTAGTGTACGTTGCTTTCATCACACTCCGGACACTACAAACAACGAGCGCAAATTTGAAATTTCAAATTGGAAGGTTGAAAATTTAAATAAGAAACAGGTTAAGAATTTGAAATACCAAAAACTATTGCCCTCCCATACAAAAATGTTTCTTAGAGAAAGTTGTTCAGTTTCGTTAACTGAAAATGCTCTTAAAGTTAATGCATGCATTATACGAAAAAAAAATTATTTTATTGTATGAGACATTTTTTTTTTCTTATTACAACCTGTGTCTTAGGTAAAGTTGTACAGTTTCGTTAACTGGACGTGCTCTTAAAATTGATGCATATCCTCAGGAACACGGTGTCTAAATGAATCTGTAATCTGAATAATTAGATTACAAGATGATTTAATTTATGTATTTTAATTACAGAACTGTCGATACAATTTTCTTCGTGTATTCAGGATGTTGTAGCCTTCTTTGTATCTTTAAGTTCCATCCAGAAGCCAAGGACGACGAGTAGTCCAAATGATAGCACACCTGCGGTTAACAAAAATAACAGGTGTCATCCAGAGCAGGGCTTGAAAAACGGAAAACAGGTAAAATACCGGTAAATATGTAAATCCGGTACGTCGAGAAAGCCTAAGAGGGTCGACCAACAGGTCGCCGTCTAGTTGACCACTCAAAGTATCGGTGGGCCAATGTAGTTGGTGCAGACTTGCGAGAGCTACAGACTGACGACTGGCAGGCTGCGATACAAGATCGGAACCAGTCTCGCATCGGAGGCCAAGATTCACTTTGGGTCGTTGAGAAAAAGTAGTAAATAAGCGAATAGCTGTGAATATGTACTTGTGTTTTATTAGTCATCATAACATCTCATGAAACGCCCACTACAGGACAGGGAGCTCCCTCCAGAATTCTAGCCTTTGCTGGAAAAATGTGGAGAGAAAGTACCATAGTCACCTCGCTTGTTAGCGTTACGGCTGACACCATGGACCGCGGTTGTAGGTGACCGCAGTAAGTAAGATGTAAGATACAAAGGAGGATGCTGCTGCCTATCCTCCAGTAACCCTTAGTCGCCTCTTACGACACCCACGGGTATGTATGGGTTGGTACTATTCTTTGCCGGCACCACACGGGTCATTCATTAAGTATTTACCTGTAATTTATAGGTATTTACAGATATTTGCCTGTACTTAAATACCAGTTAAAAGCCCTGCTTCAGAGACGTTTTGCTAGCATGGAAGCAAAAACCGCGCAAGGAAAACCCAGGTCTAACCTTAAAAACCTTTAAATTTCAAACTAAATTACAGATTATTTAGAAAATACTGGTTATTTGCGAGTTATTTATACTCAAAAACACATCAACTTGATATATAGAGCGTTTGTATAAGAATGCACAAAGTCGACGATGCGAAGAATTACAGTGCTTGTTCATAAACCTTTAGTCGCCTTTCATGACCCTCATGATTACAGATACTACCCAATTTTTATACTAGAACTTACTAATAAAAACAGAATCATAATTACATATGGCAGCAATGCCAAAGAGCATGGCAAGGATCCACGCGATAAAATTGACTTCAGCACTGTGAAGGTAGATTAACACCAGCAGGAGAATGAAGGTCTGAGCCAACCACAAAGTCATGATTACCAGCCAACTTAGTACTACTGTTGCTTTTGCCTGAAAATTTAAAAAAATCATAAAGTCTAAGGCCTACATGAGCTTGTAACGAACTTGCGTTTCGTTTACTTGGTCCTCAAAATTCATACAGCCAGTGTCGGTTTTCAATTAGCTGTCGTTCTAAATCCAAATTATTCTGTGCGCTCGCAATGTTTTGACGTTTCTCATTACTTGGTATCGATCGTTCTTAGATCGATAAATCATGTTTGTAGTAACCGGTATCGGTAAGTGCTTACTTATTACTTCTTTTATCTTAAGGAAAAATATCTAAATTGTCAGTGACCTCTAAAACCATGTATGTCATTTCAAGTGTCTTCACTCTATATTATAAGAAAACATTGTAAATATCAATAAATTACTGTAAATACAATCATCCTTCTTTGCTCCTGATTCATCTGCACCACTGTTCTCCACCACTGCAATTTCCGAGCCTTCCAAGAACGCAAAAACATCCCTGGCGTGATTCTCCACCGTTCTGTCGCAAGCTTAGTCCGCCAACCCACTTCTACCCAATGGCACTTGCAATCAAGTGCAGACCCAAAGCTGGACCCACACATTTCCGCAAAGGGCTTCGCAAATTCGCAACATCTTTCATCATGCGCACAGCTAAGGAGTGGAATTATCTGTCTTCGTCTGAATTCCCTAGCTCACATAACCTGAATTTATATAAGTCGTGAGTAAATAGGCTTCTTTTGAGCAAGCTCGTTCTATCGTTGACCTTATCTCTGTCTTCAAGGCTAGATTGAAATCAAGAGCAAGCTAAAATAGTATGAACTTAAAAAATGTTTACAAAATGCTCAACCCGATAGGTAGGATTCGAATACTGCTATTTACGTTTTTCAAACGCAGGTGGCGCAGAATAGCACAGTACACAGATTTTGCAGGCAGACATAGTATACTGTTTTTCAATTTTTCAAATCCCAACACTACTGCAGTTGTATAGTTCAGTCCCACCCTACCCCCAAGGGTATGGCTCAGGGGTATAGTGGGTCCGGAGGGGTTTGCGAGATGCGACGCAGATGCCAAACATATTCGCCATTCGCAGTCTAGCTTACATAAAGAACAGACGTCGTTTTCGAGTTTTGACAAAATTCACAACAAATTGATTGTATTATAATGATCTCTCACAGCGAAAAAAGAAAAACATTGTTAAAAGCTCTTCAAATGCACGCGTCATGCAGAAACTGTGCCGGCAACGAGGCCGCGTTAGCGTAATATTATATATTCTTTGACGAGGCACAAAGCAGGAGAGATACAATCTCTTCGTTGCCTACGCTGCAACGTAGGCAACTCTCAGTACGTTGCTTAATTATAAAAATCTGCTCTGCCCTGCGCTGTACCGCGCTGCCCGTGCTGACCTGTGCTGCCCCGCGCTGCTCGGCGCTACCCTGCCTTGCGCCACGCCACATGTGTATCAACTTACGCCTACCCTAAGAGCACTTTTCAGAACTACAGATTATCTAACTCCTGGTTTGGAAAGTGACTGAAATAGTAAGAACTTACCTTATGGACACCCCAAAGGAACCACAAGCACACCCCGAGCAAAAACAAACAGTACACAACAGCGACGACGGAATAACTGTAGTTGTTTCTGTGAGTGAAGGTTGAAGACTCGGAGACGGTTTGAGCAGTCTCGTACACTTGTACTCCGGTGCAGGCTACCACAATCACTAGAATTACCTGGAATATAAATAAACGATACGTGCAAATCAAAAAATGTGAATCAGCAAATCAAATAAAATTCCAAAATTAGTGATTGCATAAGAGTTCGTGACGCTCGCTATAAATATATCGCAGCCATATCGTATAACACGCCGTATTACAAACGGCCGGTCATTATACAAAATGCCGAGAAATTTTTAACTGGCCGTTTTACATAACGATGGCGGCATTTTACAAAACGCCGTAATTCGTTTCCAGCACTGGTCGGCCGCTACCGTGGGTCGCTCACTACGCTCGCTCGGCTCGTGCGTTGTGGTCGGAAGATGACCTAACCCAACCTCAACTATCCCGAGTAGGGTTAACTTTAGCTTTGTTGGGGGTATCGTTTGATTTTAAAAGACCCACGATACACCAGGGGTATCGTGGGTCCGCAGTGTAGCTAACAAATTTAAAGTTTTTTGATGCACAATCATCATTTTTGACTTGTGTTTAGGTATTTCTCTTCAGAAGTAGCAACTTGGTTATTTTTATGTACAGCCAGAATTTAGAAGTGCAATCAGTATTTTTAATGTGCAGTTAAATTTGTCCCCTTTGTAGAGAGGGAAAACGGCGTATCGTATCAAACTGGTAGTCTTTACTACCAGCATGTTAAATCATTAGGAGAGGAGAGAAATGGAGATTTTTCCACCGACAAAATATTCATTATTATGTTCACCTATTATTATTATTATTATTTCTAATGGAGACGCCGCGGCTCGATCAGATCACATGTATGGAGCTATTTCACCCACTATCCCAACTGGAAACGGACGGCGTGGCCTGTTCACCTAACAAGCCCGAAATACATTGATTTATCTTATCAGTCGAGATCAGCGTGCAAGTCATTTTCGGCGGCTAGTGTAGAAAGGTTTTTAAGCCTGCGTGCAAGATTCATTATTTGGCCGCTAGCTTGGAAAACGTCTTTTAAATTAATACGTGATGAGATGATGAATCATGGTATATGTTACTGGCGCTATTAGTTAGTTCTCTCACTGTCGTGAGGTAAAAAGTGTGTGTTTCGCTTGGCAGCAAAGTTATTTCGCATCTAGTGCTTTGAAAATTGAAACCCTCTACTACGCTACGCTCGCAGGATTCTTCTTTTGAAGCACTTCCTTCGCTCGTGTCTCAATCCTAGAATCCTTCGCTTGCTCGTGTTTCAATACAAGGCACTTGCGCCAAATAACAATTTTGCTTCCTTACATAACAAAATAACTAGTACAGGTTATTCTAAATTTTATTTCGTTCAGACATTTGAATGCAAATTATAGGTCTAATTTCTCCGAAATATGCACGTAAAGCAATTAAAACCTGTCAAGTGCAAGTCGAACTTGCGCACCGAGGGTTTCGATATACTCATACCTATAGTAAAAGATCCTTCCTGAAATAAAATATTTTTATTTTTTATTTTATAGTATTTTTAGAAGCAATAAAGTCCATTTTTAGGACCGCAATACTGAATTTGTTTGTAAAGGTATTTTGCAGATTTATAAAAAACTGTGCGACTAAGAGAGATCGCTTTTTGCCGTTATAAAGAAATAAACGTCTATCGACTGTAAGTAGTTAATTCAGTTTTGTAGTTTGTCAAACTTTGAAGATAAGGAAGGTATGTTATTTTTTTTTACATTTTTCATCATCTTGAAAACTAAAAGTCGTAAAAATATACAGACTAGACTAGAGTGAAATTTCAAGTAAAGCCCTTTCATATGATATCCCACATGACCTAGTAAGAACTATTAAAAATGTTGTCCCTTCCTTTTTGGGGTTCATTTACAATAAAAATAAATAAATATACCTCCAAAAATCATATTTACACGTTTTTCTAAGCTTATTTTCGTCCAGACATTTGAATGTAATTTTGGCGGCTCAACAACTCTGACAACATGAGGGTTTGTGAGGTCGGTCATCGACCTTGCAACCCACACGATATGATGTTGATGAGGTCCAATCACGCACGTAAAGCAATAAAAAACTTTATTGTTTAAACAATTTCAAAAAGTCAAAAGTACTTCGGTAAGTAGAGTCAAAACCACGTAAAATTTTATATAAAACTAGCGACCCGCCCCGGCTTCGCACGGGTGAAATGCTGATACTAAAAACACTATTCATAGGCACGCGCCGCCGGACCCCCCCGGTCGCCCAGTACCGCCGCAACCGCTTTGTCCCTGCATTTTTAATCTGTAATATCTTCGAAAATATTCATTTAAATTACATGCTGTAAAGGGCCATATTCATCAATATTAAATGCACAATGTATTTAAGGCACTTAATTGGATAAGCATTAATATTATATTGCTTAAAATCACTTCGTAAAAAATAAAGGATAAAAATTGTTATTGTGGGTTATCCCTAAGAGATAGATATATACTATTGAAGACTTTTTTGTAGATCTTTTTAAGGTGTACAATATTGTTGTACATTATTTTGATCTATCTCTTACGGTTCAGCCAGCGTTTGCAATGTAAGCGCAAAAAAATGTATTTATTTACGACATCACATTAGAAACCTCTAAAATTATCAGTGTTTCTCTACTATATTATGCATTTATTATACATATAAACCTTCCTATTGAATCACTATCTATTAAAAAAACGAATCAAAATCCGTTGCGTAGTTTTAAAGATCTAAGCATACATACAGACAGCGGGAAGCGACTTTGTTTTATACTATCTAGTGAGTGATTTTTGATTGATATTCATATATTTAGGGGTGTGGTTCCTCTGTTCGGCTGGAGTTACCTAGCTTGTACGTCTTTCGGCTGATATGATGATGATTTAGATAAAATAAAATAACGATGCACATTAATACTGAATTATTTTTTTTCTATTGAGATTTATAATGTGTTTCAGATGAATTTTTCGGCTATGTACAAAAACGGCGATACTTGAATTTTGATCAAAATTTCATCATCATCATAACATCCCATAAAACGTCCACTACAGGACACCAGCCACCACCACCAACAGGAGGTTCTAGCTCCCGCCAGAACTCCAGCGAAAACGCGCGGGACGAGGAGGGGATTTACCATAGTCACCACGCATTAAAGCGTTGTGGCTGGCGACCGCTGTTGTTGGTGACCGCAGTATGTAAGATGGTACGATACACAGAAAGATGCTGCCGCCCATCCGCCGGTTCATGAGCCCTTAGTCGCCTCTTACGAAACCCACGGGTAGAGATGGGTTGGTAACAAAATTTATTCCAAACAAATTAAACGCCAGTGTAGAGCTTGATACGCTTTCGACCGTACTCAAACAAATACTAACAGTCATAACGCTCCCAACGAGAAGTGCTCCCTTTTGAAGCGGCCAGCAAAAGAATTTCTTCGGAGTAACGGCACGACGACACTTTTCTGTACACATCTTATACAAATAAATTCTAAGACTATTACAATAAAATTATTATAACAAATATCTGAATTTACTATGTCAAAGACGATGGATCAGCCTACTTGATTTTATTGCAACGCTTGAACGAAATACGTGTACTAGTGTAGGCAACGAAGCAGTTGACCCCAACATTAATTACTCAGGCAGATTTTATTTGACAGGATGATAAAGAATCATGAATTAAATGTAAATTCAAAAGAGCCAAAAAAAATTTTACAAAAAAAAAAATCATACATTTTTCGTAATTTTTGGATGGAAAAATTAAAAGTACCGATTTTGTTTTGGATTTTTTATAGAAGGTTTTTCTCATGTAGTGTAATACCCCAGCAAAGTTTTATCGACTTAGGATTTAATGCGGGGGTCTTCATACAACGATCCGCTTCGTTGCCTAGACTATACATACAGCGTGATTTTTTATTGGTTTTGCTCCCGAAGTCCAAGTGATTCTACTCATGATAACAAGCAACTTTCTTGAAGAAAAAATACTTTTTTTTAAATTTTCCATACTACAGTGGTCACGTGTTCGACTCATTTTGTATAGGAAGGCGAATTTTTTTTTTCTAATATGTGTCTTTGACCAGTGTGTGTTGACAGTGATGACATATGGCACCGAGACGTGGCCGCTCACGATGGGCCTTATCAGAAAGCTCAAAGTCACCCAAAGGGCTATGGAAAGGGCTATGCTCGGAGTCTCTCTGCGCGGTCGAATCAGAAATCAGGAGATCCGCAGAAGAACTAAAGTAACTGACATAGCCCTGAGAATCGCTTAACTGAAGTGGCAGTGGGCAGGGCACATCGCAAGAAGAACCGATGGCCGTTGGGGCGTGAGGGTTCTAGAGTGACGACCATGTACCAGAAGACGAAGCGTTGGCAGGTGGACCCCCACAAGGTGGACCGACGATCTGGTCAAGATCGCGGGAAGCCGCTGGAAGCGAGCAGCGCAGGAGATCTTTAGGGGAGGCCTATGTCCAGCAGTGGACGTCTTTCGGCTGATATGATGATGATGGTGTTTTAAATTATACGGTAAACTTCCTTATTTTTTCATGAGTAGAATCACTGGGCTTCAGGAGCAAAATCAATGAAAATTCAAGCTGTATCTATAAAGTGTAATAGACGTGTGTGTGTAAGTGTAGTGTTTACGTCCTGAAAGATGGAAATATGCTTAAAAATAGAGAGCAATTTCTAAAAAAAAAATTTCATCTCTCATACAAACTGCGCTATCAGCCGATAGATAATTTTATTTTTATTGGGTAGGTAAAAAAAAATAACAGAAATGGTATAAGAAGCCTAAAGGATGGGATTCTACCCATGAAACTGAACAACTTTTCCTAAAAGTAAGTTAAAAAACCGGCCAAGTGCGAGTCGGACTCGCGCACCGAGGGTTCCGTACCACCACACCGAGGGTTCCGTACCACCACACCACAATTATAATTGTATTAGTTGAAATTTCAGTAAGTTAATGTTCTAGATTTTTTGAGTCCGACTCGCGCTTGACCAAATTTTATTATTTGTTGTTATTTTATAGCTTATGCACCATAAACATACCAATTTTCAAGTTTGTAAGTATTCCCGTTTTTAAAATAGAACTAAAACAAAAACCACCTCAGCGACCATCCAACTTGACCCCTCTCTTATATGAATGTTCTTGAAACGGGAGCTCACCACAATTGGTTACCATTAGTTGTGAGAAAAGTTGTAATATTTAATGATTTCAGACTTTTCTCATTATTTGTACTGTGAGACCTAGCTTCTTGCCAAATTTTATAATTTTAGGTCAACGGGAAGTACCCTGTAGGTTTTGCATTTTTGAATAAATGTATGGAGATGAGGACATAAAATGCCATATCTTTTGATTGCGTCATTGAAAAAAATTTAAATTTTCAGATCTTGTGTGGTTCATAGATCCTAATATATGGTATTAATTTCAACCTGATACCTTCACCCGTTCATGAGATAAAGGGTCTTGACAGACAGACAGACAGACAGACGGACAACAAAGTGATCCTATAAGGGTTCCGTTTTTTTCTTTTGAGGTACGGAACCCTAAAAATGAAAAAAAAAACATCCTATACACAATAATCTAGTTTCTACGGAAGATGAAATTTATTTTTCCAATTTTAACTTATGTTCCGTGGGAAAAGTTGTTCAGTTTAGTAGGCAAATTTACATCCTTCAGGGTTGGTACCTATACCCTTTTTGTCACACCCTGTATTATTTTGATCTATGTTCTTTAGGAAAAAGTGTTCAGTTTGTTTGATTATTTTATTTCGGTTCTTAGCGACATAATACTCGTAAACCTACAATAAACATGTATGAAAAGTGCGAAAGTTTAAAACAAACCTTAGTGTTCAATTTCATGGGCATATTCAAATCACTTAGGAAAACGCTTTTTTTACAAATGGTAAATTTCGAATTGACCCCTTCCCCGACAGAATCTCTATCTCAGATTTCCTCATAAAAACTACCAACGCAACATTTTACAAAATGGCCGCCGGCTAAAAATAAAAACTCAAGAGAAAGCTATTAGCCGGCAGATTTACATCGGTCCATTGTCTTCCGGTGGAGAGGCAATACGAGATACGAATCGCTTCCGTCGGTATCAAGATATCGACAAGCATTTTAAACTGAAGTGTTCTGGTGATACCACACCGTTGTTATAGATGATTCTCAAGATGATTCAGCTTAAGTAAAAACAAAAAATAGAGAAAACCGAAGGAAATCTTTACGTTACATTAAGGTTTGTAGGACTCATTCGTATATAATAGGGGTAAATTATATAGGGTGGAAACGATAAGTCATTTCATTCGATTTTTTCTAGACTATAAAAGCTATTGAAAAACTGGTTACTGATCCTAAAAGTGCTTCACGAGTTCTATCAAACGATATCAATGGTAGGTTACAGAATATACTGGATCTATCCGAAAATGCAATGTTTCCAGCTTCCATACATTTAGTACAACCTCATGACACTCATCTCTTGATAATACCATAGCAAGTAAGATCTTTTTTGATACACTCCTCACAGAGTTTGCCCTCCAAACCTCCTCGTAGAGTATTCTACGCCGAGATCTCTTTTACGGAGTCTTCCCTCCGAGCACTCTTCTTACTTGCTATGGTAGATGAGTTAGACCTGGGTTTTGCTGGCCCCGTGCTAGCGAAACATTTAAACAGTCGCTAATACACTTAAACAGTGTTGTTCTTAAATCTTAATACCTATCTTTGAAATCGTGAGAGTAGTATTACCTTTAACCCCTCAGTATTTAACTGACGATGCTGAGGTAGCAATTATTCAAATCGTTGAGTAAAATATCGAAGAATAGGTACTTTACTTGATTACCAACCTGGGCTTTTCACCCCCTAAAGCTAAGCGGAAAAAGAGGGGTAATGTTTTTACTTTCTTAAGCATTGAAGCCTCCACGGCCACACTTAATTGGGTCGTTGTGTTCTATGTGATATTTTGCTTTTGTTAATTACATACCTACGTAACATAGCGCCTCTTTCACGACGGGGTAGGCAGAGACCACAGCCCTCCATCAGCTACGATCTTGACATCTCGTTTTTAGGGTTCCGTACCTCAAAAGAAAAAAACGGAACCCTTATAGGATCACTTTGTTGTCCGTCTGTCTGTCTGTCAAGACCCTTTATCTCACGAACGGG
Source organism: Athrips mouffetella (assembly GCA_947532105.1). Classification (NCBI taxonomy): domain Eukaryota; kingdom Metazoa; phylum Arthropoda; class Insecta; order Lepidoptera; family Gelechiidae; genus Athrips; species Athrips mouffetella. The sequence goes on from OX383965.1 coordinate 1,587,280, forward strand.
TAAAGGTATCAGGTTGAAATTAATACCATATATTAGGATCCATGAACCACACAAGATCTGATAATTTAATTTTTTTACAATGACGCAATCAAAAGATATGGCATTTTATGTCCTCATCTCCATACAACAAGGCGTGATGTTATGTATGTATGTATCTCCATACATTTATTCAAAAATGCAAAACCGACAGGGTACTTCCCGTTGACCTAAAATTATGAAATTTGGCAATAAGCTAGGTCTCACAGTACAAATAATGGGAAAAGTCTGAAATCACTCACAACTAATGGTAACCAATTGTGGTGCTGGGCTCCCGTTTCAAGAACATTCATATAAGAGAAGGGTCAAGTTGGATGGTCCCCGAGGCGATTTTTGTTTTAGTTCTATTTTAAAAACGGGAACACTTACTAACTTGAAAATTGGTATGTTTATAGTGCATAAGCTATAAAATAACAACAAATAATAAAATTTGGTCAAGCGCGTGTCGGCCTCAAAAAATCTAGCACATTAACTTACTGAAAGTTCAACTAATACAATTATGGTTATGTGGTGGTACGGAACCCTCGGTGCGCGAGTCCGACTCGCACTTGGCCGGTTTCTTTTCTACTCTTATCGACCCTATCTCAACCCTTTTGAATACGCTTTTCGATTTAAGATAATTTTCACCGGATCTTTATTTAGAACGTCCTGAATTTGATCTTGAAACGTTCTTTATCCAACTTTTCTATTTGTCTTTTCCTGTTAGATCTCCTAGGACAACCTTCGTTCATTCATCTTCTTCTTCACACTAGCAAGCTACTTATACCCAATGAGTATATAAATTCCAGGGACTAGATAAGTACTATACGTACAACATAAATTCCTACTGAGTACTTTTTTTACTTGTGATGTGGCGTGCTTGCTGCGAGCCAACAAATATCGTACCTACCGCTGCTGCATATCTACCGACAAGCCACAAAGCGGCGTTACGGCCTTGTGTCGGCAATTCATTTGCCGGAAATCTCACGGGGAGTGTGAACCGCTTTGTATGGATATCACGAACGAGATTTTCAGTGATCTGAATTTAAATTTTAATACCAAACTGAAATCGGCGTTTTAAAATATTTTCAGCATTTGCCCTTCTTGCTTACCCATATTGAGAGTATTAAAGATTGAAAATATTCGGGAGATTATTTTCAATCTTTAATACTCTCAATAGATTCGGGTTCTAAGAGCTCGGGAACACAGACGCAGGCAGAGAATCGCATTATAAAGAATGTTTCAAAGCACTTTGTGCGGATGTGTGGAATATCAACCAAGAATGGGTGATATCCTGCGGTGCGCCCAATATTCAGCCCAATCCGCGAACATTTATTTTGTACACCATTTCATTATTGGATTTAGGGTCATCATAACATCCCATGAAATGTCCACTACAGGACCTCCTCCCTCCAGAATTCTAGCTTTTGCTGAAAAATGTGGAAGGGAAGAACCATAGTCACCTCGCTTGTCAGCGTTACTGCTGGCACCATAGACCGCGGTTGTAGGTGACCGCAGTAAGTAAGATGGTATGATACACAGGAGGATGCTACTCCCCATCCTCCAGTTTATAACCATTAAATTAAAAATTAAATTAAAATAAAATTTCAAAACTTTATTCCAAAGAAATACTACAGTTATTTTTATTACAAATTCCGCCAAACTATATAACAGTTTGTTGGCAGAAATTGGCTCCCAATGTTATACTGTTACATAATTGTTACATGCAAAAACTTTTTTTTAAATTTATTTAAAGATAATGAAAACATAATTTTTGAATTTATTTAAAGATACAGAAACACCTTGCAAATAAAAGTAAGCACGCTATATACCTACCTATCTATGTAATATCTAAAAATCTACGCACAAGCTCTGAATCTGATCTTGAAATTTATTTAATAAATATTGCCTGACTTTATTTTTGAATAATCGTTTACTAGTACAGCTTCTTAAATCATCAGGTATTTTGTTAAAAACTTTAGGTACAACGCATTCCTTAACTCGCTCTCCATAGTAATTTATAGCCCTTTAGTCGCCTCTTACGACACCCACGGGTATGTATGGGATGGTACTATTCTTTGCCGGCACCACAATACGACAAGACTTAGGGTAATCTATAAAAATTATGATTTTGGAGTATAGTGAACTAATACAACAAATTTTTATACCTAGATACTGAACAATATTTTAAAACTAGATTTTAATGTACGCACGGCAGCAGCACGGAGAAACAAAACCAGTATAAGCTGAACTACCGCTACGCTACAAACGCCCCAAACCAGAGGTCAATGTGTTTCCACCGACCAGTGGCCGAGTGGTATTTGATCTTTCTTTTTGATTACGATTCGAGCGTTTTCATTGCTTCGAACGGCACGGAACAAATGTGTGGAGGAGAAGTACCATAGATATTATCTCTCTCTCCGTGGTCAGAGCCTGGTTGCCTCTATACTTGTCAAGGTCAAGACTTCCGCTCCCCAAGTTGTAAAAGAGCATTTTTTTTTTTCAAACACCCACCTTGTTCAAAATTGCAACTTTATTTCCAATATCGTTTTGCCAATGATTTAATGCTTTGATTTCTTTCCTAATCTAATAAAGTATCTTAAAACAATAATTATCTGGTAAAATATTAGCTGTTTTAGCTTACAGATCGATTTTAAGGAAGACTGACGGAGATTTTCTTTCCTTTTCGTTACCATAGAATTTTATGAATAAATCTTAAAAGTAGCGTTATCGATGTTTATGAAATAGTTTTTCATGATATTTTACACATTACATATTGGAAAATGTTACAGTTTTAAAAGAAAAAAAATAAAATTGTTTAGTTCTACGCTACGCTCCAAAACACAAATTCTTGACGTCGCCCGAATGCCACCACAACTATGGGCAAAACGAACGACAGAATGGATTCCACCTAACGCCAAGCGTAGTCGTGGTCGGCCTAGAAAAAGATGGAGTGATGAGCTCGACACTTGCGCCAATAACTGGAAGGAGTTGGCCCAGGAAAGGGAAAAGTGGAAAGGTGGGAGAGAGGCCTTTGCCCTACAGTGGGACACAACAGGCTCCTAATAATAATAATAGTTATTCGTGCCGTTATTCGTGCTAGGGTTGCCTCGTTTTGGGACAGAATTCGATCTTCCCAAAACGAGATAATCAAAGTGATGAATGAGTATTTGACCACCGGCATCATGCGCCATTGGGTGTGCTTGCATCGCAGCGAGAATCGCAAGTAACTGCGACTTGTTTTTAACTAGCATACTTTTTATAATTTAAATGTATGTACCTACATGTTTTAGTTTTATGTATTTGAGTATGTGTTGTATTTGTATGTGTTTGTATTTTATGGGTTTTTTACGCCCGAAATAAATAATTAATAATAATAATAGTTGTAGGCGTTTATTTTTTATTTCGTTACCACATGGTCAAGATTGACAGTGTATTTTTCGCTTTTAAGATTAGATCGGAACGACTTTCATAAGGTAAATATTTGAAATGAAAGCCCTACATATATTTTATATCAATATAAATTAAAATAATAGAATAACCAAAGAATTATTCATTTTCTCACATAATTTGTAATGTTTCCGCACCGGACGGTAACGAAAAAGACCGGTAACGAAACCTTAAGGCTGGTGGTATAACGGTACGAAAATATCCAACAATTACAAATTTGTAATAAATCAAAAAGTAAATAATACGAAGTAAAATGCAAGAGTGTACTGAATAAGTAATTTTATTATTTAAATCAAAACAGATACGTTTCCAATATTATTAACATAAGAGAAACAATTTTACTTTATACGCTGGAGCGTTTTTGAAGTCATACGTTGAAACCCTTGCGATTTTATATACCTATATATGGTGACTGGTAATTAGTGACCGATACTTTAACACATGATAACACTCATGATAACAAACAACTTTTCCAAAAAAAGTAGGGCAAAATATATTTAAAAAAATGTATGAAGGAGAAAATTTTTTATTTGCGATTGGACCTTATGTTTTTTTTGGGTAAGTTATTTGTAATTATCACAAATATGTTTTCAACACATTTGCTCATAAAACAGCTCTATTTGCACTGTATTTAGGTCCATAATCCAGATTATTAAAAACGCGTGCTTTTCTCATTATACAGGGTGTTAATTTAATTGCGTGCCATAGCTTAAGGGGTGTTTCAGTTACGATAAAGGAACACAAAAAAAATATAAAAAAAAATCCTACTGAAAAAAAAAAACTGAAACTGCATTGAAACTTAATAAACGTGGAGCAACTTCGCTAGCGCGCGAGTATCAGTGAATATAGTAGGCACATCATCATCATCATATCAGCTGAAAGACGTCCACTGCTGGACATAGGCCTCCCCTAAATATCTCCAAGACGACTACGTAACAGAAACTCTTTCGTGCGCTTTTGATAGCGCGCCGATTCGCGCGGTCATTGCCCTCCGCGTTAGTTTAGTTTCAATGGAGTTTTAATTTTTCTTGTAGGATTTTTTTAAATAATTTTTTTGAGTTTCTTTATCGTTACTGGACCACCCCTTAAGCTACGGCACGCAATCAAATTAACACCCTGTATATTACAGCACTAGTTATTTAATTTTTGTTTTTTTTTATATTCACAAAGAGCAAGGAGTTCTAATGTCTAAAATATTTATAACATTTTTGTTAATATGTATACCTAATGTTGATGAAAATATAATATATAAACAGTTTGTTGTATGAGATTAGTAAAATTAGACAACAAATTAACATTAATTGATTTTGTAAGCAATAAATTTTATGTTTTTATAGTTTTTCAATGACTACGCTGTTTGGGAGCATTGCCACTGCTTCGTCACAGCTCCTCATTTGAAAAAATAAATGAGCGCGCAACAAGATTTCCCCGCGCCATTTTTCAGAAGTATTTTTATTTGCTTTGATTTTTGTGACTTACTAACAATGTCGTCGATAGTTTCAAGCAATGAAGAAGAACTTAATTTAACCCCACAGGAAATAATTACCAACTGGGGCACAAAATGCAAGTGAGAGTCTCCTTCCAGCAAAATCAAAGGAAAGTTAATTGAATGGAAGAACAGCAAAAATGCCAATTCGTTTTCAGAGAATGTCTTTTTGGCCTATTTCAATGAGCTGGCGAATAAGTAAAAACCTAGCTCTTTGTGGTGTATTTATTCCTTGTTGAAAAGTATTGTAAGAACGAAAAATGGAGGCTCAGGAATTGCAGCCCGAACCGCAAAAAGGTAAGGTATTTCTCCTTCCTTTTTAAATTTGCCCATATAGGATATTGGTATGTTGACGTCCCACGACTGCACGTCAGACAATCACTGATCCCTAAGTTACAGGTTTTTACCTAGTTTAGGAATTAGGATTCCACCATCTTATATTCTTGTACAGCATGCCTATTTTTAAGATTATTTTTAATGTAAGATAACCTAAGTCCTTTTGATTAATAAAGAAATTTTGTATTTTGTACGTCGAAAGAAGCTTGTGCGCTTTGGTGATTACACCCTCGGCTCCATTACATCCAAAATAGCGTACGTGCATCTTAATGTACTATTATAGATGATATACCAACTTTCACGCCATAAAAACAAACAACTTGGCCGATGAAATATAGGATATAAAATTCTTATTGTGCCCAATACTTTATGCTTCTTTTCCGTTATTTTTGGGATTCCCCATATACGTTACCGCCAAGATGGCAACGAAAGGGAAGTAACGGTTTTAAGGCTAAGAAATCTTTTAATTAGTTAAATAAATGTTTAACTATAAATTGAGATTATGTTTTGCCCAATGAGAATTTGTTATTAAGCAGTACACATTTTGACTGCGTTGTTATAGCAAAAAATAACAAATATGTCGAATATTTGCCTTATTTCTTGCTGGTAACGTATTGGGGAAAAATAAGCGGACTCGACGTAATACCCGCACCTTAAAGACTACTCTGTTAAAACTGAAGAATATGTAGCAAGTTATGGGGTTTTCACATAGAAATAAATGTTGCTTGATGTAAAAATGACTTAATTTGGTACACATTTCAATTGCATCAGCGCAAATCGTGGTAACGAAGTGGGGGATTCCCCTTTTTCAAATTTCTCGGACGTGGTTAAAACTTGTTTTATTTTTTATTTTTTGTACTACACAGTGCCTGAAAAGAATATATTCTAAAAAAATATGCATATTTTCGCCAGAATTAAGTGCTTGCAATACAGAAAAACATCTATTTAACATTAAAATTGCCAATGTCTTTTTAACTTTTTTACTCGGACGGTGTGAAATTCGGGTATCCCGCATAGCAAAAGTAGATATTCTGATTAATTTTATTATAGATCAATATATTTATTCATACAATTCTTAAGAAAACATTAAATATTTTACCACCTGTGCGCATTAAATCGATGATAGCGAAGTTATTTATTGAAACATCATTAATTTAAGTCACCGGACGCGCCAAAAACACGAGATGGCTGTTTGAAAAAAAATGCTCAAAAACCACATAATTAACCAACAGTAGCCCAAAATATACAAGGGAGGTCTGCATACACTTGACAAGAGAGAAGGAGTAAGGTGTGGAATAAGAGCACACTCCATCTTGAAATATGCTTATCAATGCCAACGATTAACAACAAATTTTGCAGCCATAGAACCAGACAAACCACCACGAACCAGACGAATCAGAATATATTTGACGAAAAAAAAAACTGGCCAAGTGCGAGTCGGACTCGCGCCCTAAGGGTTCCGTACCTATCTACCATATGATATACTGAAAGCTTTTACTCTTTGATTTTAAAAACTCCGTCACCATCCAACTTGACCCCTTTTTTATAAAAAAGTTCTTGAAACGGGAGCTCACCTTAATTATTAGTTGTGAGAGAACCTATTAGTTGTGAGAAAAATTGAAATATTTCATGATTTAAGACGTTTCTCTTTATTTGTACTGTGAGACCTAGCTTCTTGCCAAATTTCATAATTTTAGGTCAACGGGAAGTACCCTGTAGGTTTTGCTTTTTTGCATAAATCTATGGAGATGAGGACATAAAAAGCCATATCTTTTGATTGCGTCGTTGTAAAAAAAATAAATTTTCAGATCTTGTGTGGTTTATGGACCAATTTCAACCTGATACCTCTTCTCGTTCGTGAGAAAAAGGGTCGTGAGTCGTGACAGACAGACAGACAGATAGACGGACAACAAAGTGATCCTATAAGGGTTCCGTTTTTTTTTATTTTGAGGTACGGAACCCTAAAAATAACATTGTTTTTCAAACTTGTTTTTTCTGACAGCTTTAGCTGATTACTATTGATCATGGAGCACAATAGCCTTGACATATCTGCAAAATGTTTTGGTATTGACTCGTGAAACAGATTATAAGGCATAAGTAATTTGAAGAAACAGCGGTACCTGAGGGCTTGAGCGAGACTTAAAATATTATTATATCCTTGAAAATGGAGCAAGTTATTTGTTAAATCATTTAGTATTTTCACGCTATTCTTGTATTCAATTCTCGTTGAATTTGTTTAAATAAAACCCTGATAATATGATAAGAACAAAACAACATTGTCAGTGTAATTAACACAACTACGTAAAATACTCGTATTATTTTGTATACTTTGATCAAATTACGGTTAAAAATACATAATTATTCTATCAGTTTAATGTAAAACAAATATTTTTGTATAAGAGGGGTGTTTTGTTTGTTTGAGCCTGTGGTTTAAGCCTAACAGGTATTTCGTATCAACGTTTTGTGGATTAAGGTTGTGTGGCTAGTACGGAATAATTTAAGTAGGTATTATCTAGCGAAAAATATTTTATTTTATTTTTGTTTGTATTATTTTGTTTGTAAAAATAATTGTTCTTTTACTAACGGTGATCGAGCTAAAAGAAAATTAATTACGAGTATAGGTAATACATTTTTAAGGTTCCGACCAAAATTGCTAAAAACTGAACCCTTATGGTAGGACTTCGTCTGTTTGTCATACCTGCAACCACTCATGCTATTGATATGAAATTCAGAATATTTTTAGAATACGATTTCCCAAATAAATTGCAAATGAAATAATTAAAAAAAAATACTATTATTATTGTATAGGGGGCCTGAATAGGGAGGCACTTCTTTCGTTTGCAATTAATTTGGCAAATCTTATTATAAAACTTTTATAAATTTCATGTCAATAGCATGAGTGGTTGCTGAAATATACAGGTGTGACAGACAGACAGACCAATTGGCACCATAAGGGTTTTGTTTTTACCATTTTGGTTCGGAACCATAAAAATATATTAATTAAATTTTCTCCGACGCGCCCGTGTGGTGCCGGCAATGTACCAACCCATTTTACCCGTGGGTGTCGTTAGAGGCGACTAAGGGCTTATGAACCGGATCTTTGTGTGTATCATACCATCTTACATACTTCGGTCACCAACAACAGCGGTCACCAGCCGCAATGCTTACAAGCGTGGTGACTATGGTAAATCCCCTCCTAAGTAGAGTTCTGGAGGGAGCTCTATGTCCTGGAGTGGACGTTTCATGGGATGTGTCATCTTTCATGCTTTTTATTCAAGATGGCGTCCTCGAATTCCACCGTACACAACTGGAACTTCGTGGTCTCCTCCACGTTTCCCTGCACCGACGTCGAAGTTTCCGACTCTGTGGTCTTCTTACCGGATCCAGTGTGGCGAACCACGTTCTTGGGCTGCAAGCTGCTTCTGGTCCTTCAGGATATGTATAAGTTCGAGTACGTTTTTATTTTTATGTGGTTTTGTTCAGCATGAAATAATTCATAAACAAGCTTTTGTAGACTTTACAAAACGAGCCCTGCTGCATCCAGACGACCATATATTTTTATGTGAACCTTCTACAATGTACCCTTAATCGACAAGCGTGTATGAATAGGTTGATGAAAGTAGAAGAAGCGAGGGAAGAATGTCAAGTCAAGATCGCAGGTAAGGGTCTGTGGCCTCTACCGACCCCAACGAGAAATAAGCGTGATGGTATGTATGTACCTTCTCATGATACAGCACCCTACGTAGTTTCTGATCAAGGTATTGAGAGTTTGTAAATTTTAGGACTACATTTACTACAGAAGTCGTGTCTATGACTTAAAATTATTTATTGTTCACAGAATGTCCTACGAGCCTAATGCCACCACTTCTGACATATACGCCATGCCCATGCCATGCCATCTTCACATCTGGGATCGGCTCAATCCAGTATTCCCAATTGTGGACAGAAGGTATTGAACAGAGAGAATTAGTTTATCTTCTTTTTAGTCGCACAATAAAAAATAAGAAATACGTATATAAAAAAAAAAAAAAAAATCTTTTATTTACCAAAACATTCAGTAATACATATTCATTATATTCTGCCAAACCGCACAGCAGTTTGTAGGCAGTATACAGCTCCCTCTAATTATGTTTAGGTATACATACATATAACAACATTATAATAATAAAAAATTAACAAATATATTGCCAGGTAACAAGTTATTATCATATTATTTATTTATGAAACATGCACTATTATAACCTTATCAGACTAACTTTTTCTAGTAGATATCTTTTTACTTTGTACTTGAAGGTCGCCCTACTTAAACAAGTCTCCTTTATTTCTTTAGGTATATCATTAAAGATCTTAGGTATGAGATATTTTCTTGTTCTTTGACCATAGTAGTTACATACTCCAGGCACTTTAAACTCATTTTTCTTAACTAATCTAGGTAAATAACGGTCACCAATTGGATTTTTGTACTCATTATCTCCAAAACCTTCTAGGGCTATTAACAACAATACCTTCTCATGGACCGGCAGCATTTCACACTTAATAAACAAAGCTTCGTAGTTTGACCTACAATTTTCTTTAACCCGTTTATCCACTAACTTTTTCATAAATCTAATTTGTAGTGATTTCACCTTGTCCAAATATGTTTTGAAAGTGCGGCCATAGCTACTTAGTCCGTAGGATAGTATGGAGTCGGCAAGTCCATAGTATAACATATACAGCGTAGCCCTGTCTGCGACGAAGCTCAGGTGGTGAAACTTCACAAGCACTGATCTGAGTTTCTCACACACGTTTTCGACGTGACTTTTCCACGTAAAGCTAGAGTTTATAGTCAAGCCCAGGTACCTGTACTCCTCCACCACCTCAACCTCCCCACAGACACAACCTACCTGCTTGTTATGCAAGCATTCATAATCATGCCCCAAGATGCGTGGCGCTCCACTGCTAATCTTACAGTAGGGAGATAATATGTGCATACATTTGGTTTTTTTAATATTTATGATTAATCCATTATCATGTGCCCATCTAGTGATGTTATCAAAATCTATTTGTATATATTTATTTATAACACTTAGGTGTCTATGGGAATAAATTAGACAGGTGTCGTCGGCATACATGTACACATTGCAGTACTTGACCACATTGCAGACACTATTTACATGCATAATATACCCAATCGGGGCAAAAATTGAACCAGTTGGGACACCACAGGTAATATCCGCGCTCTCACTTCTCACACCGCCAACGACAGTCTGAAGAGTTCTGCCTGTTAGATAGGCCTGGAGCCATCTGTTCATGGGCCCTCTTACCCCACATTCCTCCATGGCTTGTAGCAGTTGGTGGTGGCCCAAGGTGTCAAAAGCTTTTTTGAAGTCAATGTAGACCACCACCACCTGCTTTTTCTCGTTCAGACTGTCGTTGATGTCGTCTGTGAACTGTGCAAGCGCCGTAGCCGTACTTCGGCCCTGTCTAAAGCCGTGTTGGGCTTTTGTAAGAACATTTGATTGTTCGAGGAACCCGCTAATTTGTCCAACTACATATTTTTCTACTATTTTGTTAATAACAGATAGAATGGCTATGGGTCTATAATTAGTATAATCCATGTGAGAACCCTGCTTATAAATCGGTCTAATTAAGGCACATTTTAAAGCAGGTGGATATACAGAATTTTCTACACATAGGTTTACAAATAAAGCCAAGACAGGGCTTATTTTCTTTTTAATGTACTTAATATCTGATACCCTAATATTATCTAAACCAGGTGATTTTTCAGTACTTAATTTATTTATGATTTTGTCTATATCCTGAGGAGTAGCTTTTTTATACTTAATAGATACATCATTCGGTATAACGTACTCAGCTCGGTTGAGAAATGTAACATTACAATTATGTTTAATATCTGTAATTTCTTTAGTAAAAGTTTTGGAGAAAGTATTACATATGCTCACTAGCTCATCAGACCGACCCAAGTACTTTAAAATAACATCATCTATACTCAGTTTCTTTTTTCCTGTCCAGCTATTTACTAATGACCAGATTTTTTTAACATCATTTTTACATTTCAATATTTCATTTTTTCTATATTTATTCTTTGCCATGTTCAGCATTTTGTTTAGCTTATTTCTATGTTTAGTGTAGTCTAATCTCCTGTTCATATCACTAGGTTTATTTTTCCACAATCTAAATAGCAAATTTTTATGTTTTATCATATTTTTAAGTTTAGTATTTATCCATGGTTTACAAAGTCTTTTTTTAGATATAGGGCACACAATCTTTGAGTTTTCATAAATACTAATAAAAATAGAATATATTCTTTCGCATAATTCAATAGGACACTTACAGTTCATGAGTTCATACCAGGGGGTTTCATCCAGCTTTTGTTTTACTAAGGAATCACTTATCACTGTGTTCTTACGCTGCGTTACACAATGCGGGTCCTGAGCGTTTGCATTTTCGAAGTACGTACCTATAGCGTAGTGGTCAGAGATTTTGCACATTAACACATAAGAGGCCGTCACTCTCAATGATCGAATCCACAAATGATCAATACACGAGCTAACCAACCTTCCACTAAGTACCTCTTCGCGCGTGACGTCACTGATAACGCATTGTAAAATAAATCTTTATAATATGTTTCAGAGTTTGCATATTTTTTGTATTCAATGTTGGGTTGAATCGATGTTGTTGGGTCATCGAATTTTAAATAATTAAGATAATCACCTACTCAAACGATATTCAGGTTCGCACTCATCATGTGTGCGCCGCCTTAAGGTGAGCCAACTCGGCTTCCGTGCGAATGACCGCTATTTTTTATGACGAGCGTGTATGTGCGGAAAAAAATCGAGGGAAGTATGTCAAGATTGTAGCAGGTGAAGGGCTGTGGTTTCTGCCTACCTCGACAAAAACGAGGCGTGATGTTATGTATTTACCTACCTATGTAATGCTTGAAAAAAAAACAGAGCTAGGATTTATGACAACGATTCGAGATGGAGGACCTGATGACCTGAAATACAGGCTTCGTCCCATATCAGGCAGCGGTATGTTGAATGAAAGTGCTTTTTAAGCTGATTCTAAAAACATACTCGTACTACATTGTCACATTTGAGGTCCTTGGTATATTTAAATCAAATAAATATTTCCAAAACATACCAAGTTTCATCTCCTCCAGGTAAGAAACGGCTGCATATTTTTTGCAAAATATTATTAAAATGACTCGTTATATCCTCGTATTACTCGTAAATGTCAAGAAATCATTTTTGAAAATATTGATATTTAGTCCTTTGTATCTTATTACTGTGGTCACCTACAACCGCTGTCCATGGTGCCAGCTGTAACGCTAACAAGCGAGGTGACTATGGTACGTCCCCTCTACATTTTTCCAGCAAAAGCTAGAATTCTGGAGGGATCTCCTTGTCCTGTGTGGACGTTTCATGGGATGTTATGATGTACCTCTTCAATTCTTTATCCTTGATGTATGGTGATCTGTATTTTGTAATAATAACTTTACACTTTTTTCTATTAAGTGTAGCAACATACCTGTGAATCTATCCAACGCAGAGTTCCGCTCTTTGCGCTCGCAACGCTTTTTAGGTTACTTATGACATATCTGGCGGATTAGATTAGATTAGATTAGATTAGATTAGATTAGATTAGATTAGATTAGATTAGATTAGATTAGATTAGATTAGATTAGATTAGATTAGATTAGATTAGATTAGATTAGATTAGATTAGATTAGATTAGATTAGATTAGATTCGATTAGATTAGATTAGATTAGATTAGATAAGATTTAAATGTAATTTTTTTACTTGACAGATTTACTTGACAGATTTTTCGGTCGCAGAACTTACGGCGTCAGAATTTCCGCAGGTGCGTCACTACACTATTGTACACTACGCCTAAAAAAAAATTTTGTTTCGTAGATATGGCTTCATTCTACGCTCAATGTACGAACCGATCAAGTTGCGGTCGTTCTATACGCTCCCTTTTACAAAAGCCGCCTGGATCGTGGCCCTTATTACCAACACCATCATCACACCGCTTCTGTTCTTCTTGAGCAGGTGGGTCAGTTAACTCATACTCATTCTCATCTCATCTCAAATCCTGCTAATATTATAAACGCGAAAGTTTGTAAGTATGGATGGATGGGTGTTTGTTACTGTTTCACGTAAAAACTATTTAATGAAACTTTACAATAATATAGCTTTTACATCAGAATAACACATAGGCTACAATTTATAAACCTGCGCAGACAAAATCGCGGGCACCAGCTAGTCTCAAATAATTTATTCATTGTTGGATATTAAAATCTCTAAACGAAGTCTGCTGAACTACATCGCTTCACAAACAAATTGGCGCCATGGTGGGAAAATACCGGCCAAGTGCAAGTCGGACTCGCGCTCCGAGGGTTCCGCACAAACCTGTAGGTATATAAATAAAAGGTATGGTATTTTTATTGCTAAAAAGTTTTAGTATGTGATGTAACTAAGAATTTAAGGTTTTCAGAATTTTTCCTTTATGTGTGCTATAAAACGTTGCTTCGTGCCAAATTTCAAGATTCTAGGTCGACTGGAAGTACCCTTTAGGTTTTGATTCCCTTGCGAGTAGTTACGAGTTTGGAGTAGGCTTAGCTTGTTCGGATTAAGTCCGTATTAAATTTACTCTTAAAAATTCGGATAGTGTTAATTAGTAAGCTTAAGCATTTAAGTGAGTAGTGTGATACTTAATAAGTGGTAAAAAAGTGTTTGTGATAGCAAACTTAGCTGATTCGCTGTGTTACTTACATTTTCAAGCTCCTGAGTACATAGCAGTAAACCCGCCGGGTTAAACACGCCTCAAGTGAATTTTATAGTGTACAAGGCTAGTGATCCATGAGGAAACATTTTAACGAGGACACCATCGACTTGTAAGGAGCAAATTTGACCACAAAAACTTATTTCGATTAACGTTGCTGATTTAAACGTCACATATATCGAAGTAAACAAAGCACAGCTGACTCATTCATATCGACAGGTGACAGTTTTAAAAGTACACTAGCGACAGAGTTGCTGTATGAACTGTGCTGGAGAATCAGCTGACAGATTGCATGTACACTGGTGACATCTGTGTATCCGAGCGTAAACTACCACGACAACCTTATTTAGTCGATATCGCAGAGATTTGAACCTCGCTGCGCGTCGATACATGCGACAACGAGTGCAAAGATCCTTAATGAACGCGCAAGATGGCGTTAAGAGCAAATAAAATCCAATCTCTAGGCCCGTGTATGAAGTGTAAAAAAATTATCCCCCGAAAGGACTACCTACAGTGCAATGAATGTAAAATTATTTACTGTTTATACTGTGGAAATGTGTCTGAGAAACTTTTTGACCTAATGAAGAATAAGAAAAACTGGAAATGTAAGAAGTGTAGCACTGGCACTACAGAATCAAGGTCTAAAATTCAAAGAGGAAAACAAACATCTATCCCTTCTTCTGCAACATCAAGGTCACACACTACAGAGTTGACCCCACCTGCTACATCATCCAGTACTTCACGCGCAGACATAAAAAAAACTGCACCATCTCCTTATACAACCCAAAACGCTGAAGTCAAAACTTCTACACCAATATGCATCAGATCGCCTTCATTTGTTTCTGCACCCATCTTAGAAAATTCAAAACAGGAAACAGACTCTCAAAGTTATTCCGCCACTGTTTCTGCGCCTGGAACTACCGTTACAATGGAAAATATATATACATCGCCGAACCGTGTGACTACTCGTAAAAATGATAAAATAATAGTCCACATCCCGACACATAACTCATTCGAATCCTTAGAGACAGATAGTGATGATGAAGAAGATGACTCCCATAATTTACGACAAATTCGACTAAACAGAAGCTGCCCCGAAAACGATATGTGTTTTCAGGCAAATCTTGAGGAGCTACAAGATAAAATACAAGTTTTAGAAACCAAACTACACGCTGCTGATAACGAAATTGAGCATATCTTGTCAGAGAACTTAAAACTAAAGGAAATAATATCTAAGTATGAATTAAAAGTAGCACGGCTTACACATATATGTTCCTCGACTAAAAAGATTGACGAACGGAAACGATCTTCTACCGAAATAAAGAAAAAAAGCTGGAAAAGGAGCACTTTACACTATTCTCAGATGGATGATACGAAATATTCTGAACATAACAATTCCTCTCAAGATGTTATAACTCATAAAGAAACAAAAAATCCGAACCTAGGCGCTAACCCTCAGATGCACAACAAGAAAGAAAATACCATCCCTATTACGGCTGAAAAAGGGAAAAGAAAAGTTCTTTTGCTTGCTGATAACAATGGTATAGCAATGAGGAATAAACTAATCAGATTTTTTAACGACGAATATGCTGTTTTATCTATTGTAAAGCCGAATGCTCAACTAGCGCAAGTCCTAGAGCATTGCGAATCTTTGTCAAAAGATCTTACTAAAAGGGATTATGTGATTATTATGGCCGGCTCCCATGACAAAAAAAATTATGACTTTAAAATCAATCTTCATAAACACTTAGATAAGTTATCAAACACGAATGTCCTAATTTGTAATGTAAATGAAAATAAATATCAAAATGCGCTAGGAGTTAATGAAATAATACAATCTGTGTGCTCTAACTTTGACTATGTAACTAATATTCCTATGAGCATACGAAAGCATCAGCTATACAGCTTTATTGACAGGTTAGATACATGTCGAACAATAGCCTTTTACATGATGCGCATTGACTGCAACTCTAATGGTAGAGCTAGCTTATTGAATATTTCAGAGTCAAAATCCAAGGACATATCTTCTTCAGGCGAAAAAGATAGAGCTTTTTTTCGTGACTTTAGAAAAAACAAATAATAATGATATTTTTACTACGAAAGACCCTGCCAATCATGCTACCAAAACAGATTCTAACCAACATGACCCCAGTAATAGTCGCTTTACAATATTCCACCAAAATGTTCAGAGTCTTCGACCTAAAATTAATGACTTGGAAATTCTTCTACAGGGGGAAGTAAACATGGATGTTTTGTGCTTTAGCGAAACATTTCTCAAAGCTGGTGACTATCCATGCATTAAAATTGACAATTATGAGCTCGCTGAGCAATTTTCAAGGAAAAAATCGAGACGTGGGGGGGTTTGCATATTTGTTAAAAAATCCATAACCTACAATAGACTTGATTGGTTACAGACATACTCGGTGGAGGAAGATTTTGAATGTTGTGGTATTACGATAACAGATTTCAAACTAACTGTACTTTGCGTCTATAGGTCTGGTAAAAACTTAAGACTATTTTTTGATAAGCTCGATAATCTTTTATTTAAGTTAACAAGGAAACAAAGAAAATTAAAGCATAGAACTATCATTCTGGGTGATTTTAACATAGATCTGCTTAAAAATGATAACAGCTCTAACGAGTTCCATGAAATACTTAGGCTGTATAAATTTCATCCCACGATCTATGAACCGACGCGTGTTACACAATTTTCTCAAACTTGCATTGATAACATAATTACAAATCTCACTAATAGCAACTCTAGGGTACTTAATCTAGGTATTTCGGATCATAGAGCGCAATTAATTGAAGTACCATGCAAATTTAACAATACACAAAGGTTCTGGTATATATATAAAAGAAAACTGGATTTACACATGCCCACTTTCATTAAGTATATTTCGCAGCTTAGCTTTTGTGATGTATATGAACAAATAAACGTAAACGACTCCTATAATACTTTTATTGATATTTATAAAATGATTTATGATCTCTGTTTTCCTATGGAACGTTGTAAAATTAGCTATAGAGTGAAGCCCAACTGGAAAACTAGAGGTATTAAGAGATCTAGTAAAAACAAGCGTCGCCTCCACCTTCAAGTTCAGAATCATAAAGGACAAAGCAACTTGATAAAATACCATTATAAAGGCTACAGGAATCTATTAAAAAGAGTTATTCGTCACTCCAAAAGGAAAGTAAATGACGATTATATCCGGAAAAGTACAAACAAAAATAAAGCTACCTGGGGACTAATTAAATTACATACGAACAACACAAATGACATTAAGACTACTATAGAGAAATTAGATACAGGAAATGGAATAATTGAGGACATGAACGATATAGCTAATCACATGAACAACCTTTATGCCACACAAAATTTAAATGATAATTTTGTTGATCAGTACAAGCCCTCTCACTACACGGTTCGCTCTTCAATTTATCTTAGGCCTGTAGATGAGCTTGAATTACTTAGTATTGTAAAACAGTTAAAGAACAAAAAAAGTTGCGGTGAGGACGGTATATCAATGCAGGCAATAAAAGCAAGCATAAACTATATTACGAAACCGATTACATATATAATAAATATGATGTTAGAATCAGGATATTTTCCTGATCAACTGAAACACTCATTGATTAAACCTATTCATAAAAAAGGACCTAAAACTGACGCCAACAATTATAGGCCTATTGCCCTTTTGCCAAGTTTTTCAAAACTCTTTGAAAAGGTAATTTATAGTAGGTTATATGGTTTCCTTGAAAGACATAATCTTCTACACCATCATCAGTATGGGTTCCGTAAATTAAGTTCGACATCTTTGGCTATATATCAATATCTCACTAGGCTATGGGTAGGTTTGAATGAGAAAAAGGATTGTACTGGCGTCTTTCTGGATATGTCGAGGGCGTTCGACTGTGTCATTCACTCTATTGTACTAAAACAACTTGAGAACATGGGAGTCCGCGGAGTAGCGAACGATTTGATGAGATCGTATTTGACAGGAAGGACACAGTCGCTTGTTCTCTCGACATTCGATAAGGCGTCTAAATCAGTTGTGGAAGTAAAATCATCCCATAAAACTCTCCAACTAGGAGTACCACAGGGTAGCGTGTTGGGCCCGCTACTTTTTCTAATATATGTGAATGATTTGCCTAAAATCACTGAACATCTTTGTGTCATGTTTGCTGATGATGCAAGTCTATTGTTTGTCAATGAATTCCAAAATACAAACACATTTGAGCGGGAAATTAACGCTACTCTGACAACTGTAACTTCGTGGCTACAGTCCATTAATCTTAGCGTCAACCCAAAAAAGACAAAATTAATTCAGTTTGGTAATTATAAAAAATCAAAACTAAACTTGACAATAAATTGTAATGATGTAGTGCTTGAAGAAGTATGTGATACGGAATTCCTTGGTGTCACTATTGACTCTCACCTTAATTGGAAAAAGCATATAGAAAAGCTTAATAACAAACTTAGTAGCCGATGCTATGCACTGTCCGTCTTAGTAGATGCTGCATCGACTGAGGTTGCGGTTAGTGCGTATTATGGAAATGTTTACCCTCTTCTTTTATACGGAATTATATTTTGGGGAAACTCTGTCGACGTATGTAAAACTTTCCTTCTGCAGAAACGATGCCTACGTATTATATTTAGAAAACCTAACAATTATTCTCTCAGGTCAATTTTTAGAGATAAGGGTTTCTTAACGGTTACTGGTATCTTTATAATGGAAATTTGTAGCCTAGTACATAAGCACAAGAATTTTTTTAACTGCGTTTCTGACATACATTCTAGGAATGTCAGACATAAACACCGTCTTGTTATTCCTACTTCTATCAGATGTATGATATTTGATAAATGTACCACAGTGACTGCGGTCAGAATTTATAATAGATTACCAGAAAGCATTAAATCCCTGGGTGACAATAAATTTAAACTGACATTGAAGACATGGTTAACGGACAATGTATTTTATAATTTAAATGAATTCTTTTCTGCGACATCTGTAAATTGACATATGATTTTAATTTTAATTTAGTTGTTATATAATTTTGATTTACTTATGCTGTAATTATTTGTTAATTTTTCTTAAGCTAAATTTAAAGTCATTTTATTTGTATAGTGTAATCGATTAGATCTTTTAAAAGATTGCATGCCTGATCTAAGGTAAGAGCTGTTCTGAACTATACTTACTACATACCATCTGTATTTTATTACCAGTTCTAGCAATAAAAACTATTCTATTCTATTCTATTCAAAATATGCGGCTTAAATTGCTGTTTCTTTTGATTTTGTTACAGCTTAAAGGTATTATAGGCTTGAGTATTTGATACGAATATCAATTTAATACCTTTACGCGTTCATGAGGAAAAGGGCAGTAAGTTTAAAATTATTAAAAATATTTTTATTATGATGTAACTATAAATTTATGCTTTTCTCTATTTTTCCTTATTTGTGCTATAAGACGTTGCTACTTACAAAATTTTAAGATTCTGAGTTCACGGGAAGTACCCTGTAGGTTTAGATTCCCTTACGAGTGTCGAAAACTAGAAAATTTCCGGCATAAACGGCTGTATTGTATCTGTTCGCGACGACTGTCAAATTTAAAATTACCGCCAAATAATTATGGATAAAAATGGCAACACTAAACACCGATTGAAAAGTATTATTCGTCAGTGGCAAGCCTGACAGCTTCAACCACTCGACACAAGATGGCGTTATCGGGTAGACAGCTGTTATCAACCATCAACTAACTACGAGTTATTGACTCATCGACGCGCTAGATGGCATTACACGTTGGGGATATCATAAAGTCTCGTAATCGTAGAAATTGTTATTCTGCTTCCTACCAGGCGGCACCACCAGCGCGCGAGAGCTTTGTCGAATATTCCAGAAAGCCGAAGCCGTATAGAAGGAACGAAGAAATTTACTAGAAAATTCCAAGTTGCCAGAATTTTCCCTGAAAAATAGTATATAAACCGACCGCAACCGCGCCACTATCATCAGTTCTCTCTGAGCAATCGTACAGTAAATACGAAGCAAGAAGAGTGAAATAAACAGTGATACAGTACAGTCAGTGAATCTTACAGTAAAATAGTGCCGCGTTTTTTTATCCGTCCAGCAACTCAGTCAGTCAGTTCGTACAGTCATTCCGTTCAGCCCGTGTCCAGTTTCTTCAGTGTATCTAGTGTACCGTGTGTGTAATAGTATTCCGTGTTACTCGTACCTTTTTTCGCGCCTCTATTAATGAACCTGACAGTCCTAGTGTTGCCAAGTCCTAATTATAATTTTTAATACTAATAGTGTTGCCAGTACGTACATACCGATTCGTATTTCTACTTTTCTGTAAATGTGCAGTCTTGTAAATAAATAAATACAGTCCATTAATACTTAGTGTTTTCATCATGTACATTGGGATGGTCAGGAAGCTCTGCGAGCAACCCCTGTCCCGTACAGTATCTTTTCACTGCGTTGGTTCAGAATTTTGATTTTTTCACAGCTCTAAGGGACTTGAGTATTTGGTATAAATTTCAGCTTGTTACCTCCACGCGTTCCTGAAAAAAGGGTCGTGACAGACAGATTGACAGACAGAGACAGACGGACAACAAAGTGACCTATAATAAGGGTTATAATTTTTCCTTTTGAGGTACGGAACCCTAAAAAAGAAACGACAATAAAAACCCACGCACTCTATTGAATGTTTGGGGTTGATACAATAATCGGGGTTGATACAAAAATTAATAGTCAATTTGAATTTTGAATTAGCCTAATAATAAAGAGATAAGATGATATTATACTTATGGGGTTAGTTTTACAACCCATCATTAAAAAAATCTATTATAAATTATGATTTTTTGCCTCTTGTTCTTTGTTTATTTTCAGAGCTCAAGCTATTTCTTTTATATTTCAGATGGGAGGAGAAAATGGTAGTTTTAAAGCAAGAACGGTCCCTAATCCATGAAATAATGGTAGTGTTTGGGGCTGCTTGTCAACATAGTAAGTATAAAAATCCTATACTATTAAACGAGCAATATTTGAATATATATTTGTTAATATATTTGAAATAGTTTTTTTGGAAAACGGCTCTTACGATTTCGATGAAATTTACCATAGGGACTGTGGTTTTTGGGGGGCGAAAAATCGATCTAACTAGGTCTCTGTATGGGAAAATTCGTTTTCCCTGTGTTTTTAGGCATTTTTATCAAGTACCGCGTTTTAGACAAAAACCTACTGCGCCATCTGTTGGCGTGTAGCATAGCTTGCTCATCCGATGTAATGTTGGGATGGCTATCATATAGAGAAGCTCGGTCGACCAGGTACTTTGTACGTGGGACACTCAGAAATATTTGCGACACTAAAAAAAATTGTTCTACAGGTACATATATTTTTATTAAATCTTTTCAAAGTACTCTCCACCAGCCTCTATACAAAGATTCATGCGTCTGAACCAGTTTTCAAAACACTTTTTCCAGTCCGCCGTAGACACCTCGTTTACAGCCTGCTCGAACGCAGCCAGCGCATCTTCCGGCGACGAAAATTGTATCCCCTTGAGCTGATTTTTTATTTTTGGAAATAAAAAGAAGTCACACGGTGCTAGATCAGGGCTGTAAGGAGGGTGACCCAGGAGTTTGACTGGTGTGCTGTCCAGGAAGTCCCTCGTTTTGAGCGCGGTGTGTGCAGGCGCATTGTCGTGGTGGAGCAGTAGTCCGCGGAGCCCTGTGTTTGGTCGCTTGTTGCTCACAACAGAAAAAACTTCTGGTAAACATTTGGTAGTATACCATTCGGCGTTGATGCTTCTTTGATCTCGTAAGGGAATTGAGGCCAAGTGGCCAGTCAAATTAAAAAAGCTGGCGATCAAAATCTTCCCCCCGCTTCGAGATCGCTTCACTTTGGTAGGCGTTGGTTCATTTTGAAACACCCAAACTGTCGACTGGCGCTTGGTTTCTGGATCGTATTGATAAATCCAGGACTCATCACCTGTTACGATGTCGTAAACACGCCGAGACGAGCCTGCTTCAAATTTGTTCAGCATATCACGGCACCATTCCACCCGGGCCTGCTTCTGAGCGTCGGTGAGGTAGTGCGGCACCCAGCGCGATACTATCCTCCTCACGCGAAGATGCCCGTGTAGAATCTCGTGAACGCTTCCCGATCCAATCTTTAATATGTGCTGAATCTCCTGATATGTAATTCGCCTATTATCTTGGATTAAATTTTTCACTGCTAGCACGTTTTCTTCCGTAATAGCCGTCAAAGGGCGACCGCTTCTTTCTTCATCCCCCAAGGTTGGTCGACCGCGCCTAAATTCGTTATACCAACGATACACGGTTGCCTTGGAGGGGCCTTCATCCATAAATGCCATTTGAAGTCTATCGAACGATTCATCCGGTTTCAGGCGACACTTGAAATCGTAAAAAATCATAGCTCTAAAATGTTCCCGGCGCAGATCCATTTTTCAGTAAGACACGATACTTTGAATTGGCTCGCAAAAAATGTGGAGGGAAATTTTGAAAATGGAACACACATATTTTTACTTACAAGTAATCATATTTTCGAAAAAGATTCTGACCGGCCAGTCTCCCATATATAAAAACTATTTTTCGCAATACTTTCTGAGTGGCCTGGTATATATATTTGTAATCGATTTCTCGAAAACGACTTTAACGATTTCGATAAAATTTTACCAAACGGGGGTTTTTGGGGGCGAAAAAATCGATCTAGCTAGGTCTCATGTATGGGATTATTCCTCGTGTTATTAAGCATTTTTTAAATACCGCGTTTTAGACAAAAACCTACAGCGCCATCTGTTGGCGGGTAGCATATTTTCCTCACGCGATAATATTTTAATGCTGAGGAGGCTATTAAAGAGCGAAGCTCGGTTACCCAGGTACTAAAATATTACCTAAGCGGCATATTTTACACAAGGTCATTCTAGGCTAAATGCTATTTTGTTCTACGACTTTTGCAACAACGCACAAAATAAATTCAACTTCCCTTACAAAACTTACATTACTTTTTATGGGAATTTGAAATTGTCTTGCTTGATTTGATGAGTAGAATCACTCAAAACTCACATAAACTTCACATATTGACAGCAGAATTCCTCTGTCGATCTTCTTCTGATATCAATTTTCCGCAATTTGCTAAATTATTTACGAGTTGTGGATCTGAAAAAAGTATTTGTCACTTTGCAAGTGGAAATCAGTCACGCACAGCACATCGCTTGAAGAACCGATGTGCAGAGAAGGTAGGAAGGAAGATGTGCAGAATAGCTATTACCTACAATAAATGGTACAGCAGCACTACACTTACTTCATCCCGATATGCAAGTAAAACTGTCAATCGCTAACTTAAATACTAACTTTTATTTCGGTTTTTATAAAAACGGTGACTATGGTACTTCATCATTGGGTACTTCCCCTCTACATTTTTTCAGCAAAAGCTAGAATTCTGGAGCGAGCTCCCTGTCCTGTAGTGGACGTTTCAAGTGATGTTATGCAGACTATGTTATGTGATTCGTATGACACGGCATTGTAGGCATATCCGCGTGAAATTTTCGGCTGATAAAGGATACAGCCAACAATGGATTTTTATAGTAGTGTCACGAGCTAAAAATTACCTAAAATTTGTGACAGGCATAATTTTAATACTAGAAATAAGCACAAAATTGATCAACCATATACTAGATTAACTAAAGTCAATACATCTTTCGTTGGTCTGTGAGTACGATATTACAACAAAATACCTGACAATATAGTGCAATTACCTGAGAGAAAGTTTAAAGAATGTGTAAAGCAAACGTTATGTAAAAAAGCCTACTATAGATTAGATGACTATATGAATGACAAAGAGGTATGGTGCTCTGATATTCCAGCGAAACACAAGAAACACATTGTAAAAAGCCGACTCTTAAAGTAGGCCGTGCTGCAGTGGTGTCTTGCCGTTTCTTTTACGCTGCCACAGCACGATCCGAAACGGCGTAGACTCGCTCTATTTGAATTGTATTCTGCATGACATTCAATAAGTATTCTGTAAAGAATCTACATTGAATAAATAATCTGAATCTGAATCTGAGCATGACGTCAGGTCGACGGCTGTCAAAAATAACTGTTTGAAAATATCGTCTACAAAGTTAATAGCCCCGTGGTCCGATGGATAGGTAGGACGTTGGGCTACCAAGCCGATAGTCGTCGGATCGAATCCAGCAGGTCCCACCCTCGGACACCCATATGGATGTTTTATCATTTATTATTTGTTTAGAACATTCTAGAAAGGAAAGAAAGAGATAGCTAAAGAAAGAGAGTGTGAGTCCAGAATATTCGGGAACGAGTAGGATGGGTATATAAGGCGGGCTACCGAGCGGCTACGCAGTAGTCCAGTGGAAAACGATTTAAAAGAGGAACTAGGAAAAGAAGAACTCTTAAGAAAGAGGAAGCCTCGAGAATCCAAAAGGGTACAGAGAGAAGACTTTGTCAAAAAGGTTTCGGAGGTAAGAGTGCTCGGGGGGAAGAATCCATATTTGAGGGCCCATAGGGAAGAGTACTTGGAGGGAAGACTCCGCTCAAGAGGTTTCTGAATAGAAGACTCTACGAGGAGGCTCGGAGGACAAACTCTGTGAGGAGTGAAACAAAAGCTCGGGTTGTATTATACCCGAGCTTAGCGCCGCACCCTGCCCCACCGTGGCTACGCCCAAAGTCCTAATAAACGGAAAAACTTACTTAGGCGTTTCAATCCAATCCCGAACCGCTAGCTCGTAACAGTAGTGTACCTACCTACGTCTTTTTGCTGCTGCTGATGATGACTTTTTGTGGATAGTAGATGGCTTCAACAGCTATGATGATATTTTATTTCTGAATGGTTTCAGTTCCCCCAGTGAACCCAATACTCCAATCACGCCGCTGTGCCTATTTCATAGTCTTCATTTACACCTGGATCCAATACTCCTACTACTCTTCTAACTTGCTCTCTCACCTGGTGAATGACAAGGAGAAAAGTATGACCTTGGTTCAGATGTTGGAGAGCGACTATCAGTTTTTGATTCTGGATACTCTCCAGCAGGAGAATATATTGTCACAGTACATCAATGTAAGTATAGTTTAAACACATAATATTTTTATTAAAAAAAAAGTAAATACACAGGCTGTAAGGAAAAGTACCGATCTCGTTTTAACCACATACTGTGTAAGTAGAATAAAGTACATAAAAAATATTGATAGTAAAAAACCGGCCAAGAACGAGTCGGACTCGCGCCCTAAGGGTTCCGTACCTATGTACCATATGATATACTAAAAGCTTTTGCTCTTTGATTTTAAAAACTCCACGACCATCCAACTTGACCCCTCTTTTATAGAAAAGTTCTTGAAACGGGGGCTCACCTTAATTGGTTACTATTACTTGTGAGAAAAAATGAAATATTTAATGATTTTAGACTTTTCCCTTTATTTGTACTGTAAGACCTAGCTTCTTGCCAAATTTCATAATTTTAGGTCAACGGGAAGTACCCTGTAGGTTTAGTTTTTTTGCATAAATGTATGGAGATGAGGACATAAGAAGCCATATCTTTTGATTGCGTCGTTGTAAAAAAATTAAATTTTCAGATCTTGTGTGGTGTATGAACCTTAATGTTTGTTATCAATTTCAACCTGATAGCTCTTCTCGTTCGTGAGATAAAGGGTCTTGACAGACAGACAGACGGACGGACAACAAAGTGATCCTATAAGGGTTCCGTTTTTTTATTTTGAGGTACGGAACTTTAAAAATAACATTAAAATAAAATACTTCCTATGAAAAAAAAACCGGACAAGTGCGAGTCGGACTCGCGCACCGAGGGTTCCGTACCACCACATAATCATAATTGTATTAGTTGAAATTTCAGTGAGTTATTGTGCTACATTTTTTGAGTCCGACACGCGCTTGACCAAATTTTATTATTTGTTGTTATTTTATAGCTTATGCACTATAAACATACCAATTTTCAAGTTTGTAAGTGTTCCCGTTTTTAAATAAAATAGAACTAAAACAAAAATCGCCTCCACGACCATCCAACTTGACCCCTCTCTTATATGAATGTTCTTGAAACGAGAGCTCACCACAATTGGTTACCATTAGTTGTGAGAAAAGTTGTAATATTTAATTATTTCAGACTTTTCTCTTTATTTGTACTGTGAAACCTAGCTTCTTGCCAAATTTCAAAATTTTAGGTTATCGGGAAGTAGGTTTTGCATTTTTGCATAAATGTATGGAGATGAGGACATAAAAAGCCATATCTTTTGATTGAGTCGTTGTAAAAAATTGAAAATTGTCGTTGTGAAATTTTCAGATCTTGTGTGGTTCATGGACCTTAATATATTGTATTAATTTCAACCTGATACCTCTACCCGTTCGTGAGATAAAGGGTCTTGACAGACAGACAGACAGACAGACAGACGGACAACAAAGTGATCCTATAAGGGTTCCGTTTTTTTCTTTTGAGGTACGGAACCCTAAAAAGTTCAAGTTGCCAACCCTATTCTAAGAATCGAAACGCGAACCCACCTCCATCGTTAGATCAGCGATCCCAAACTAGGCAAAGCCTGTACAATGGATAACAGACATTGATATACTTACATAAATATAGACAAAAATAATAAATAGATAAATAACACCCAGACACATAACAAACACTTGTGTTCTTCACACAAATGTTTGCCCTGGGCGGGGATCGAACCCGCGGCCCGGGGCGTGAAAGGCAGGCTCACTACCAACCACACCAACGGGCTTGTCTGAAGTAATAGTAGTATAGTTATCATGCATAAAGGACACTCCCCGCCCCCTTTGCAATCCACCCCGCACCCCCGCGCGCACCCGCCTGCGAGATTCTCGTGTTCCGTCGGGTATTTTGTACTGAATATGCGAGCCTACGCGACCTTCCAATGTATGTAGGCCTGGGATGTGGTTTAGAGGAAAATAACTGTGTGACTCCTAAAGAGGGTCAAGTGCGAGTCGGACTCGCACGACGACTGTTCTGATACATTAGTCAGTATTGTCTAGACTCAAGCACATTTTTGATGTTTTTAGGGTTCCGTACCTCAAAAGAAAAAACGGAACCCTTATAGGATCACTTTGTTGTCCGTCTGTCTGTCTGTCTGTGTGTCTGTCTGTCAAGACCCTTTATCACACAAACGGGTAAAGGTATCAGGCTTAAATTAATACCATATATTAGGATCCATGAACCACACAAGATCTAAAAATTTAAATTTTTTACAACGACGCAAACAAAAGATATGGCATTTTATGTCCTCATCTCCATACATTTGTGCAAAAAAGCAAAACCTACAGGGTACTTCCCGTTGACCTAAAATTATGAAATTTGGCAAGAAGCTAGGTCTCACAGTACAACCATAGAGTAATATAATACTGGTACAACTAATGGGAAAAGTCTGAAATCATTAAATATTACAACTTTTCTCACAACTAATGGTAACCAATTGTGGTGGGTGAGCTCCCGTTTCAAGAACATTCATATAAGAGAGGGGTCAAGTTGGATGGTCGCGGAGGCGATTTTTGTTTTAGTTCTATTTTAAAAACGGGAACACTTATACAAACTTGCAAATTGTTATATTTATAGTGCATAAGCTATAAAATAACAACACATAATAAAATTTGGTCAAGCGCGTGTCGGACTCAAAACTCTAGCACATTAACTTACTGAAATTTCAACTAATACAATTATGATTATGTGGTGGTACGGAACCCTCAGTGCGCGAGTCCGACACGCACTTGGCCGGTTTTTTTAAAGTTGATCAACCCACAATTCCGTATCATTCTCCGATGACATAAACAACGTGTAACGGAAACGTGTGATAATACTGAAGGGTGTGAATCTGCCCGTAAAACTGAACAACTTTTACGAAAAACCAAATTTGACCTCCCATACAAAATGTGCTATCAGCTGATGCAGTCTCTATGGGAGGTCAAAAATTGATTTTCGTATTTCGACCTATGTTCCTTAGGAATAGTTTCCGTTACACGTTGTATACAGCAGTGGTCGATGGACGTCTGCAGATATCATACTGAAGAAATATTTTTTTTTCTTCAGCGTTACGAGCACCAATTTCCAAAAATGGATTTGTTCAAAGAGAAAGTGCGAAATATCGAAGTAGTCAACCTTTCCACCGGATTGACCGCTATTGGGAGTCAGCAAGTCGCTCTGTTTTCGGATTTCATTACCATATACCCTCATATGATAGAATGTACGTATAAGAATGTTCGACGCCGACGAGCCCTGTGCTACATCCATAGTTGCGGAGAGGGCATCAGACTTGCGACCTCCACACGTGCGACCGTTCAATCAAAATGTCTGTGAACATCGCATGATGATGCAGATCACCAGATCACTGTGGCATCCGGGGTCCAGCACATGTATTATTCACAGAAATTTTGCGTGAACGGTCGCAAGTATTGGTCGCGTGTGGAGGTCGCGTCAAGTCTGATGCCCTCTCCACAACTATGGGTGTAGCACAGGGCTCGTCGGCAAGCTGCAAGCTGCAAGCACGGAGTGGTCGTGTGGTGACAGCAAAGATTAGTACCAACCCACCTCTACACGTGGTTGACTTAATAAAGAGTATGGGCAGCAGTGTCCTTTTGTTTATAGTACCATCTTAGATACTGCGGTCACCAACAACCACGGTCCATGGTGCCAGCTGCAACTATGGAACTCCCCCCTACGTTGTCCAGCAAAAGTTGTAGTTCTGGAGGGAGCTTCCTGTCTGCAGTGGACGTATGTTATGATGATACTGGCCACAATTTGATCAAAACGTCCCAAAAAGGCCATCGCTGGACTAATGCATATGTGTAAGGAGGCTTATTATACAAAAGCCTGTGACAGCTTAAGGGTGTGCTCAGACCACGAAACTGAACAACTTTTCTAAAGAGACATGAATTGATTCCGATTTTTTGGCGTCTCCATACAAATCTTCAACAGTCGACAGTCCGTTTTGTACGGAGAAGCCAAAAAAAAAAACTTGGTTACAAAACGATGGGGGTGCTAGTGGACGCCACGTAGCCCCATCACCATCGCACTATGGTGGTAACAAGATTCCTTAGTGGCCTTCTACGACACCTACAGGAAGAGATAGGATGGTACTAATCTGAGCCGGCACTACAATGGGTTTCACTTATCACCGCTTAAGTAGTATTATTTATTTAACTTATTTAAATAACACAAATTTGCCTTATCTAAACATCGCCAAACTGCAAAGCAGTTTGTAGGCGTTGCGCTCAAACCATACAGTTTTTATCTTATAGGCTAACTTAGGTACTATTACTATTACTCGAAAAAGTTTTTGAACCGAAATTATTTTCGAATCAGTGGCAAATGATTTGAAGGGGCTGATAAGAGCTGAATTACCTCCCTTCCTAACAAAGGGCAGAATGCACGTGCTAGAACGGAGCGGATTCGCGCTGTTTTACGTTTTTCGCTCATTTTTGCATTTTTCTCAAAATTTGTACCCATAATACGAGTATTAATTATAAAACAGCTATATTATTATTCATAATATATTGAATAATGTGTAAAAGTTTTGGAATCATAGATTAATGGGTACTTAAGAAAAAACCGGTCAAGTGCGAGTCGGACTCGCGCGCCGAGGGTTCCGATATACCTATAGTATTTTTGGAAGCAATAAAGTCCATTTTCAGGACCGCAAAACTAAATTTGTTTGTAAAGGTTTTTTGCAGATTTCTGAAAAACTGTGCAACTTAGAAAGATCGTTTTATTTTTGCTGTAAAGTTTATATAAACTTCTGTCAACTGTAATTAATTCAGATTTTTCCTTACTCAAACTTCGGAGATAAGGGGGGGGGAATGGTATTTTTCTTGACATTTTTCATCATAACTTTAAAACTAAGAAATTTAAAAAAATACAAAAATATATTTTAAAATGTATAAGTAAAGCCCTTTCATATGATACCCCACTCGACCTAGTAGCGACAATTTGAAATTTGGCCCCCCCTATTTTGGCCCCCTTTATATTAATAATCATACTTTTTTCAAAATTTTTTCTTGTGCAATTAAGTTGGGCAACTATATTCTAAAACTATTCCAAATTTCAGGTTGATAGCATAAGTGGTTGCTGAGATATAGAGGTGTGACAGACAGACGGACAGACAGAGCGGCACCATAAGGGTTCCTTTTTTTTACCATTTTGGTATCGGAACCCTAAAAAGGTTTAAAAGCAAAAAGCAGAGGTAACTTTGGAATTTTTTTATGGCGTACAAAATATATTCAATCGCGTGTCGGCTATATTCTTGTAAAGATGCTTAATTATCACAAAAACCTGCTTAAGTGAAGCGTATTTAGGTCTTATCAGCCCCTTAAAGTAACTTAGCCTAAAATATGACAACAGCAGTAGCTCTTTACCACTCTTTACATTCAAGAGATCAAGAAACTGAGGAGGTAGGGCATGATAGCAAGTGTGTCATTGCAAAATGCAGCACCCATACTTGTCGTTATCAGAGAAGCCCCACGTCTTTTTGAGATCCAAAATCCTTCAAACGGAAATTGGTGGCCACCGCGTTCCGTTCAAAGGATTTTGAATAAACAAGACAATATAAAGCTTATAATAGTTTAGAATAACGTTATCGTGACGAAGAACACTTTGTCCGTCTTAAATTTTTCATTTAGGCGCTAGTGTGCGCACGGAGCTGTCTTAACGTGCTTGTAGTACGGTGCTTCCGTACGGACTTTAAGGGGGTGATAAGAGCTAAATTACCTCCCTTTCTAACAAAGGACAGCACCGCGTGTTAGAACGGAGCGGATTCGCGCCGTTTTACGTTTTTCGCTTATTTTTGCGTTTTTTCTCAAAATCTGTACCCATAGGTAATATCCTTATATATATGTCGAAGACACGAACTCGGGCGAAGAGGGATGGCACTATGTGGGCAAGGGATATACATCAGGAATAGCAGAGAACACGATATCGGCCGAACTATTGGTAGTGGACATCGAT
The DNA here is from genome assembly GCA_947532105.1 of Athrips mouffetella. NCBI lineage: Eukaryota > Metazoa > Arthropoda > Insecta > Lepidoptera > Gelechiidae > Athrips > Athrips mouffetella. Next base: position 1,618,349 of record OX383965.1, read on the forward strand.
AACATCTTTGACAATCGCCTAATTCAATCGAGTGTGACTTACTTGCATAGCGATCATTCATCCTGACTTGCCATTGACCTCTCATACGGTATTCTCTTCTATCACGTCGTCGGTAACCACAGCGGTATGCAGGTTTCGTCGTCCCACCTGTTGTTTTATTTTAAGATTAACTAAGTGCCACAATCCTGCAAACCCCAAACGTTGGAGGCTTATTCTAAGATTCTATTCACATGTTCTACTGCAGCAAACTCACAGTGCACCGTGTTTTACTATCTCAAAAGGTATTCGCGTATCATAACCTAAAATCTCACAGTTTAAAGCAGACAAGACTATAAACACTTAGCTGTCGTTAAAGGGTCGCTCCTGTCATCGCAGAATTGCCACGGCTCATCCGCCAGCGGCTGCAGGCTTCATCTCGCGACCAACTATCACTTTAGAACTTGACGTGGTAAAATCTCGAACAAGAATGAGCTGTTGAAAATGGCGGCCCCGTCTTCACTTTGCTACGTGTTGGCTAAACTGACACAAACCACGCCCCTTCACGCGCCATTCGTTGTAGTAGTACCAACCTCACGATCTAAAGCCATCATTGCCAACATCATCGTCCAACATCGACAATCTACACTGGTACGGAAATTCAGTACTAATTAGACGTTTGGCGTAGCTTCGCCGTGCTTGGGCCACTGCATGGGTGCTGCTGGCACGAACGTTTGTCTTTGAAAATACCGCGGGAAATTCGAAATGAGTCGCACTACGACATATAATATAATATTATTTATATTTATATTTATATTTATATTTATATTTATATTTATATTTATATTTATATTTATATTTATATTTATATTTATATTTATATTTATATTTATATTTATATTTATATTTATATTTATATTTATATTTATATTTATATTTATATTTATATTTATATTTATATTTATATTTATATTTATATTTATATTTATATTTATATTTATATTTATATTTATATTTATATTTATATTTATATTTATATTTATATTTATATTTATATTTATATTTATATTTATATTTATATTTATATTTATATTTATATTTATATTTATATTTATATTTATATTTATATTTATATTTATATTTATATTTATATTTATATTTATATTTATATTTATATTTATATTTATATTTATATTTATATTTATATTTATATTTATATTTATATTTATATTTATATTTATATTTATATTTATATTTATATTTATATTTATATTTATATTTATATTTATATTTATATTTATATTTATATTTATATTTATATTTATATTTATATTTATATTTATATTTATATTTATATTTATATTTATATTTATATTTATATTTATATTTATATTTATATTTATATTTATATTTATATTTATATTTATATTTATATTTATATTTATATTTATATTTATATTTATATTTATATTTATATTTATATTTATATTTATATTTATATTTATATTTATATTTATATTTATATTTATATTTATATTTATATTTATATTTATATTTATATTTATATTTATATATATATATGTATATTATAAACGCGAAAGTTTGTAAGTATGGATGGATATTTGTTACTCTTTCACGGAAAAACTACTGAATGGATTTTAATGAAACTACAGTAATATAGCTTATACATCAGAATAACACATAGGCTACAAATTATAAACCTGCGCAGACGAAGTCGCGGGCACCAGCTAGTTAATTATAAAACAGCTATTTTATTACGCATAACATATTGAATAATGTGTAGAAGTTTTGGCATCATATATTAATGGCTACTTAAGAAAAACGGTTTAAAAGCAAAAAGCAGAGGTAACTTTAGATTTTTTTATGGCATACAAAATATATTTAATCGTGTTTCAGAGTCGGCCATATTCTTGGAAAGATGCTTAATTATCACAATTTTTTTTACGGCCATTATATTCATCATTTTTCGTTAAAAACCTGCTCAAGTGAAGCGTATTTAGCTCTTATCAGCGCCTTAAATATCGATGTATTTATTGCTAATTTGATTTATAGAATTATATGAGTGCACGCGATGAGTGTTAGTTGCGGACTGACGTGGTATTAATATGGTTAGTTCGAGTAAAATGCCAAGATTATGAAAACAGCAATGTACGTGATGCATGCACCGTATTCGTCCATGGCACCGTATAGTGCCTGACGAAGCACGGAAAACTCTGTATTAGAATTTTTTTTGGTTCATTCCAACGCTTACCAATCTATTTTGCAGCCATGACACTAAGCCGCTGGTCTAATCTAAGAAGTGCGATGCGGATGCGCGCATGATGCACGCCGCCTGTCACTTGTTTCATACAAAGCGACGCGTCGTCGCAGTGCGGCGAGGGTGAGGCGCGGTCGTGCAGTGCGCCCGATGCGCGCATCAGTTTGAAGCTGCACGCCGAACGATACACACAGGGACGGAGTACGGACACAGGGAAAATGCGTATCTCCTGTTATGCAAATTTGCTAAATGCATCAAAGCTAGCATGTCTTCATCATCAGATGAAGAGGACATGTTGTCTTATTGAAATCGAAATTTAGAATGCCCTAAATACGTCCACTGCCGACGCCCGCACCACACCTTTCGCGCACTTCTTGCGTACTGCACCGGCGCTGCCGGTTGCGCGCATGATGCGCGCATCCGCATCGCACTTCTTAGATTAGACCGGCGGCTTAGAGTATATTTTGACGGAAAGAATAACATTGTTTTACAAACTTAGCCGATTGCTTTTGACATAGCTGCAAAATGTCTTGGTAAGCGTTGGTATAAACGAATGAAATTGATCATTTATTGTTTTATTATTTTTATCATTATTATTATGATTATTTTTTCTTTTAGATCTAGACAACGAAGTAATCTGTGACTTGATTGAGATCAACATAATCGACAATGTAATGAAGTTCATGTTTACATCTAAGAATTTCCCTTTGAAAAAGCAGTTTAAAATTGGGTAAGTAGATAACGGCACTATGCGGCTATGGAAAGGGCTATTCTCGGAGTCTCTCTACGGGATCGAATCAGAAACGAGGAGATCCGCAGAAGAACTAAAGTAACTTATATAGCCCTGAGAATCGCTAAACTGAAGTGGCAGTGGGCAGGGCACATCGCAAGACGAACCGATGGCCGATGGGTCGTAAGGGTTCTAGAGTGGCGACCACGTACCGGAAGACGAAGCGTTGGCAGGTGGACCCCCACAAGGTGGACCGACGATCTGGTGGCAGTCGCGTGAAGCCGCTGAGCGCGAGCAGCGCGGGACCGGTCGTCATGGAATCTTTAGGGGAGGCCTATGTCCAGCAGTGGACGTCTTTCGGCTGATATGATGAGATGACGGCTGATATAAGTTATCCTACGTAAAAAAATACAAAACTTTATACTGCCGGTGCGCAACTTGGCAGTATGGGTACAGTCGCAGAGAAAAGTTGTTAAGTGATTAGAGTACACAAAAAGTTGGAAGTTTCACTGGTCGGACTACATTTTGGTCAGCTGTGTAATGAGGTCAGGATGTAAGTAAGGATTTATTACATATTTAAGTATCTTCTGTTACAAGGAATATTCTTTCTTTATGGCCTTACAACTTGTCTCTCCGACTGTATTGAACCTGCCAGGTTCCGCATTGGCCTGCCACTACTTCTTTAGGCCACTACGATCTCTGAGTCTCGCTAGAAAGTTGCTTTTTATGTGTACAGTCAAGAGCACGTCAAGCTTGACAAATTGTACTTTACACCGATTTTTAGGGTTCCGATACCGAAATGGTAAAAAAAGGAACCCTTATGATGCGACTTTGTCTGTCTGTCTGTCACACCTGTATATTTCAGCAACCACTCATGCTATCGACTGGTTGGAATTAGTTATTAATGTCAAGTGTCATTCCTAGCTCAAGTGAGATATCATGATGAAAGGGCTTTACTTGTATATTTTAAAATATATTTTTTTATCTTTTTACGACTCTTACTTTTCAAGTTATGATGAAAAAACCGGCCAAGTGCGAGTCGGACTCGCGCACTGAGGGTTCCGTACCACCACATAAACATAATTGTATTAGTTGAAATTTCAGTAAGTTAATGTGCTACATTTTTGAGTCCGACACGCGCTTGACCAAATTTTATTATTTGTTGTTATTTTATAGCTTATGCACTATAAACATAACAATTTTCAAGTTTGTAAGTGTTCCCGTTTTTAAAATGGAACTAAAACAAAAATCGCCTCAGCGACCATCCAACTTGACCCCTCTCTTATATGAAAGTTCTTGAAACGGGAGCTCACCACAATTGGTTACCTTTAGTTGGGAGAAAATTTGAAATATTTAATGATTTCAGACTTTTCCCATTATTTGTAATGTGTGACCTAGCTTCTTGCCAAATTTCATAATTTTAGGTCAACGGGAAGTACCCTGTAGGTTTTGCATTTTTGAATAAATGTATGGAGATAAGGACATAAAATGCCATATCTTTTGATTGCGTCGTTGTAAAAAATTGAAATTTTCAGATCTTGTGTGGTTCATGGATCCTAATTTATGGTATTAGTTTCAACCTGATACATTAACCCGTTCGTGAGATAAAGGGTCTTGACAGACAGACAGACAGACAGACGGACAACAAAGTGATCCTATAAGGGTTCCGTTTTTTTCTTTTGAGGTACGGAACCCTAAAAATGTAAAAATACCATCCCCCTCCTTTATCTCCGAAGTTAGCGGAAGGAAAAATCTGAATTAATTACAGTCGATAGAAGTTTATGTAAATTATTACAACAAAAATAAAACGACCTTTCTAAGTTGCACAGTTTTTTAGAAACCTACAAATATTTTGCTTTCCGTAAAATTGACTTTTTTGCTTCCAAAAATATTATACGAATATCGGAACCCTCGGCGCGCGAGTCTGACTCGCACTTGACCGGTTTTATTTCAATTACCGTTAGGTCTAGAGTTGCGCTGCAAGTGCTAAGCTTAACCTGCTCTTGACTGTTCTTGATGACGTAGGATAAGGATAACGTGCATAGCCCACACAGGCGATACTGAGATTATTTTCGTTATTTCATTAAGGCTGATATTTCACTGGGACACCATGGCGGCGCAACCAGTCGCGCCACCGTGGTGTCCGTAACTAGACACCAGTAAAGACACCAGAGTCGCCACACCCTGCGGCCACAGTATTAAGGGCTATATTTCACTGGGAGTGGTAGCGCGACCAGCATCCGAGCTGGTCGCGCCACCAAATTGGTTGCGCTACCAAACGGACTCTCTATAGAGCTGTATATATTTTGTTGGTAGCGGCGAATGGTTGCGCCGCCATGGTGTCCCAGTGAAATATCGGCCTAACAGACTTTATTTTAGTGAATTTCTTTATTTCAGAATGCTAAAGATAAAGGAGTCCGGAGTCCTCAAACGTGTTAAAAACGAGAAAAGTTTTTTGCCGCCGAAATGCCAGCTAAATCCTGAAAGTGTGGCTACCCTGAAACATATTGTGGGGCCGCTTCTTGTGCTAGGAGTTGCCTTTGTTATTTCTGTTGCCATTTTGTTTGTGGAGAGAGCTATTTATGACAGATATAAAGTTTGGCCTTATGTCGAGTAAATATTAACCTTTTGACCGCTGCAGTAGGGAATATGCATAGATTTTTTAGTCGTATTTATTAACAAAGTACCTGGGTGACCGAGCTTCGCTCTTTAATAGCCTATAAATTATCGGGTGAGTAAGCTATGCTACCCGCCAACAGATGGCGCTGTAGGTTTTTGTTTAAAATGAGGAACGTTAAAAACACGGGGAAAACGAATTTTCCCAGACATGAGATAACGTATACGCGTTACAGAAACTACTGTAACAACCTAATAAAAAAAAATAAACGGAAATATAATAGACAACTCATACAAATTCTCTTAAAAATAACAAATTACTATGGAAAAATGTGAAAGCAATAACCTACACCAACAAATCGAATAAATTAAACTCTGAACTTAAATACCTAAAAGCCTCTCCCACTGAATCTGCTAACTTTGTAAACAACTACTTTTCTAGTGTAGGTAGTCAGCTAGCTCAAGATATTCAATCAAGTGTTACTTCAGAAGAACAAAAACTCTTTATTAAGAACCTGTCTAGTCAGCCTCAATCATTCGTTTTACTTGACACGGACCCAGATGAAATAAAAAATATAATAGATAGTGCCCCAGGGTGGGATAATATCTCCACTAGGTATCTCAAACACGTAAAACATGTTATCATCCCAGCTAGAACACATTTAATGAATCTCTGCCTTAAACAGGGCAAATTTCCTAAACTATTAAAAAGATCAATTATTACTCCCGTATATAAGGGTGGGGACGGAGACGACGTTAGTAATTATAGGCCTATATCGGTATTGCCTGTTTTATCCAAAATTCTAGAAAAACTTCTTAATACTAGACTACTAAATTACTTGACCACCTTTAAAATACTATCTGCGTCACAATTTGGTTTCAGACAAGGCTTATCAACCGAAGACGCTGTAACGTCACTAACTTCACTCATCACTGAACAGCTTGATAATAGACAGAAGTGTTTGTGTATTTTTATTGATCTTAAAAAGGCTTTCGATACCGTCTCCGTCCCCATCCTTGTGACGAAACTCGAACGTATAGGTGTGAGAGGAGAGGTACTCAACTCTCCATTTTCAAGGATTTTCTAACAGACAGAATGCAAAAAGTTAAGCTTGAATAATACATAAGTGAAGACACTGGCGTATCATACGGCGTTCCTCAAGGAAGTGTCTTAGGACCAACTCTCTTTCTCATTTATATAAATGACCTAATAGGGCTAATACTCGTATAATATGATAGGTATAATGCTAGTGGAAGTTACAATACTTGCTATTGCAGCTTCCGATCCCAAGACAGCGTCGTAGGGCTAGTAACAACAACAAAATAATGCATCAGTTCAAAAACCTTACTCTTAACCATGACCTTCATGCGCACACACACTGGTACAAACACGCACATACACACACATGCATGCACAAAAAAAACATATAACATATAAAGTATTTAAAATTGTCATTGTTTCGTATAATTTATCTTTGGCATCCTAATGTACCTTGAGTTTACTATTGTTTGCAAATTAGACTTGCTTAATATATTTCTAATTATTTTCAACTTGCTATAAAATTATAATCAGTAAATGACTGCAAAGTATGTGTATTTACGTTTTGTCTTAATTAACTTCTTATCTCTTCGCTCTATTTGCAATGTATTCTGCATGACATTCAGTAAAAGTATTCTGTAAAGAATCTAAATTGAATAAATTATCTGAATCTGAATCTATTCCACTTTCCATATATTACATTAGTATAGGAAGTACAAAAAAATAGGTTTTCAATCTATGTTTCTTGGAGCAAAATGTTCAGTTTTGTTGTGGGTTCAAGGATAATAAAGCTTATCAAAACACCCTGTATAATTAAACAAACATTCAAACAGGCCAACCTTAATTTTCAATAGCTTAATTAGCTATAATTTTCTTTTACAAATTCTCCTCCGCCATTTCCTTAAACAAAATGAAACCAATAAAATTATTAGGTTTTTGAAACTTTTCACGTGCTCGAATCACGTGGCTTTTGAGTTTGTTTTTTTCGTGTTTATGCTAAGAAAAAATACAAGGTGTTATCGAACTACATTTCGTTAAAATACGTCGTGCTTTTTACCATCGTCTATTTATCCTACTATAAATAATAATATTTGTATATGTCAGTGATCGCTTAGGTCATTAGTACAGTTCTTGTATCGATGCACTTCATTCTGTCGGTGCGGTGGTAACCAAAATGAAGTTGGCAGGTAGTTCTTATAATCGCTAGCGCCATCTAGTGTGAACTAGTTCACTCGTTCTTAATACAAGGTGGCATGGAACTACACGTAGTAAAGGAACTACGTGCTTTCTTTCATTGTCTATTTATTTTACTATAATTAAATGACACCATAGGGAATACATTAAGACTGTCTAAAACCCGTTTTGTAATTTTTGTATCGACGTCATCATAACATCCCATAAAACATCCACTGCGGGGCAGGGAGCTCCCTCCAGAACTCCAGCAAAAGCGTGTGGTACATTGGAGGGGAGTTACCATAGTCACCACGCTTGTTAACTGAACTACTGAGCATTTGTGATTCCTACTAGTTCTGTTCTGAATTATGATGTTATTTGTAAGTTTAAGAAAGAACTTTATATCATCATCCATCGGGTATCAACATAACATTCCATAAAACTATAGTCACGACCCTTGTTAGCGTTACGACTGGCAGTACTATAGACCACGGGTTCTTCGTGATCGCAGTATTCTAAGATTGTATGACATACAGAAGGACGCTGCTGCCCATCCTCCTGTAATCCCTTAGTCGCCTCTTACGACACCTACGGGTAGAGATGTGTTGGTACTACGAGTATTCTTTGTTGGAACCCCAAGGGCAACTTTTGCATGATTTAATTGAAACTACATATATATATATAATCTGTAACTGCATTTACTTACGTACATAATAAATTGCCCATGCTCACTCAAACTAAAAGTGTACCTCATCATCATCATATCAGCCGAAAGACGTCCACTGCTGGTAATAGGCCTCCTTAGAAATCTCCATGACGACCTGTCCTGCGCTACATCCAGTGGCATCCCGCGACCTTGACCAGATCGTCGGTCCACCTTGTGGCGTCCTGCCTGCGCTTCGTCTTTCAGTACGTGGTCGCCTCTCTAGAACCCTTACGCCCTATCGTTAGGGGAGGCCTATGTCCAGCAGTGAACGTCTTTCAGCTAATATGATGATGATGATGAAAATTGATAGCTGTGCCGATTAATTTACCCTCCAACCTAATTAAATAAATTTTAGTACTTATTGTCTATCATTCTAACCACCCTGTATTTACAACGTCGCAATGAAAAACGTGGCTAATTCGAAATAGAATTTTGAAACTTTTCAACTCAGGTCATAATTTAAACGGATTCTTTCTTTGTCTTGTTAATATTTTTCTGAAACTCGTTTGCCTAACGGCTGTGTTGTGGAGAAATAAATACAAAACTTTTTATATCGTTTACACGGCTTCCTGTTTCGCCACGAAGAGGGAGAAAAGTTAAAAAGTAAATAAGTTCAGTAGTACTTGGAATAAAACGAACAGACCGAGTCAAAAACACCATACTGCGTTCCAAAACTGGTATTGCCGATGTGGGGACGAAAACCGCTAAACTTAAGTGGGATTGGGCTGGACATGTCTGTCGAATGTGCCCTAAAAGGTGGGCAAAAAAAGTCACCCCAGATCAGACCCAGAAAGCGATAGCGTGACGACCTTGATGCCTTTTTAAAGAATTGGGAAGAGGTTGAAAAGATCGTGACCAATGGAAAACGGCGGGGGAGACCTTTGCCCAGTAGTGGGATCAAGTAGGCTAAGAAAAAATAGTTTGTCCCTTTGACCTCGAAAAGGCTATCGATCCGGAGGTTCTGGGTCCTATTCCCTCTCAATCGCTTTGCGAGAGTTTCCCAGTTTCGTTAGGATATTGCAAGATGAGTGACCTGATTTTCCGGAAATTTAGATAATTCTGTATTTCGGAAGGCACGTTACGTTGTTGGCAGAGCCACGTTAGAAGCCTTTGGCGGCTCAATAACTCTGACACCAGGGTTTGTAAGGTAGGTCATCGACCTTGCAACCCACACGATATGATACTGATGAAGCCTGGGTCCGTCAGGGGTCTGTTTTTCCTATGACACTTTTCTTGCTATACGTCAACGATCTACTTGTAACTATTACTTCAGGGATGTCATCATCATCATAAAATCCCATGAAACTTCCACTGCAGGACAGGCAGCAAGCACCCTCCAGAATTCTAGCTTTTGCTGAAAAAATGTGGAGGGGAAGTACCATAGTCACCTTGCTTGTCAGCGTTACGACTGGCACCATGGACCGCGGTTGTAGGTGACCGCAATAAGTAAGATGGTATGATACACAGGAGGGTGCTGCTGCCCATCTTCCAGTTTATAATCCTTAGTCGCCTCTTAAGACACCCACGGGTATGTATGGGATGTATCTTGTACAAATTCATTAAAAGAAGACATGGTAGAGCGAAAAATCTCAGTTTAGAGTCTGAGTAGGATTACAAAAACCTGGTTAGTTCGAACGCCACCAAAACATAAGCCTCGAACAAAAAATAAACAGAAAACTTTTATGCAAATACTAGCTGTTGCCCGCCGCTTCGCTCGCGTGGATTTCGTATTTATGTTGTTACCGGTTTTCCGAAGCAATTAGATATTTTCCCGTCATTACGGGGTAATTTTAAACTGAGGAAAAACAGGACTAACCCTGCGCAAATCAATGAGTATAATTCAAGATCCAACTGAATTTTATATAATATACAGACGTTAATCATAAATTACTCAGAACAGAGGAACTAAGCAGCAGTATCAATAGCAGTACAAATGTAAAGAGAGAGATGAGAGACACCTTTATGTAATATTTCAAAACAGAGCCAATTCGCAGAAGTAATTGTGAAAAACTAAAACCCTCTCCCTCTCCCCCTCCCTCTGTCTCTCCCCCTCCCCCTCCTCCCTCTCCCCCTGCCCCTCCCTCTCCCTTTTCATCACCCCCTCCCCCTCCCTCACTCCCTCCCTCTCCCCCACCCCTCCTTCTCCCTCTCCCTCTACCTCTACCTGTACCCCTCTACTTCTCTACCTCTCTATCTATCTACCTCTCTACATCTCGACCTCTCTACGTCTCTACGTCTCTACATCTCTACCTCTCTACCTCTCTACCTCTCTACCTCTCTACCTCTCTGCCTCTCTGCCTCTCTACCTCTCTACCTCTCTACCTCTCTACCTCTCTACCTCTATACCTCTCTACCTCTCTACCTGTCTACATCTCTACCTCTCTACCACTCTACCTCTCTACCTCTCTACCTCTCTACCTCTCTACCTCTCTACCTCTCTACCTCTCTACCTCTCTACCTCTCTACCTCTCTACCTCTCTACCTCTACCTCTACCTGTCCCTATCCCTGCCCCTATCCCTACCCCTTACGCCAATTTAACCGCTATCCCTAACATAGAAATGACACCCATATTTATTTTTAGACATTTCAAACCTATCGCACCCCAACCCCATCCCCAGGGGACGATGGTATTTCACGTCCACCACGTTGGATTTCAAAGTTATTGTAGCTTTCGTAATCAGCGACCCGATAAACCATACAAACGACACCCATATTGATTTTTAGACATTTCAAACCTATCGCACCCCAACTCCATCCTCAGGGGGATGATGGTATTTCACGTCCACCACGTTGGATTTCAAAATTGTTGTAGTTTTCGTAATCAGCGACCCGATAAACCATACAAACGACACCCATATTGATTTTTAGACATTTCAAACCTATCGCACCCCAACCCCATCCCCAGGGGACGATGGTATTTCACGTCCACCACGTTGGATTTCAAAGTTATTGTAGCTTTCGTAATCAGCGACCCGATAAACCATACAAACGACACCCATATTGATTTTTAGACATTTCAAACCTATCGCACCCCAACTCCATCCCCAGGGGATATGATGGTATTTCACGTCCACCACGTTGGATTTCAAAATTGTTGTAGTTTTCGAAATCAGCGACCCGATAAACCATACAAACGACACCCATATTGATTTTCAGACATTTCAAACCTATCGCACCCCAACTCCATCCCCAGGGGGATGATGGTATTTCACGTCCACCACGTTGGATTTCAAAATTGTTGTAGTTTTCGTAATCAGCGACCCGATAAACCATACAAACGACACCCATATTGATTTTTAGACATTTCAAACCTATCGCACCCCAACTCCATCCCCAGGGGATATGATGGTATTTCACGTCCACCACGTTGGATTTCAAAATTGTTGTAGTTTTCGTAATCAGCGACCCGATAAACCATACAAACGACACCCATATTGATTTTCAGACATTTCAAACCTATCGCACCCCAACTCCATCCCCAGGGGGATGATGGTATTTCACGTCCACCACGTTTGATTTCAAAATTGTTGTAGTTTTCGTAATCAGCGACCCGATAAACCATACAAACGATACCCATATTGGTTTTTAGACTTTTTCATCCCATTTTCCTTTTTTAGGGGTTGAATTTTGGGTGGATTTTCAATAACAGTGATGAACGTTGCATAGAATTACATCATTAATGCCTAAATAATAAATTATGTGGATTTTACTTTAAAAATAAAGAATTTTCAACTTCATCCCCCTTTTCACCCTTAAGAGTGTCGAACTTTCAAAAACCCTGAGACACGTAATTATTAATTTTTAGTCGTCAGCCTAAATACAAATTTTGAAGATCCTAACTTCAAAACTGACAGACTTTCATACAAACTTTCATCCCCTATTTTACCCCCTTAGGGGTGGAATTTTGTAAAACCCTTTCTTAGTGCACCCCTAGGCCTCATAAGGAACCTACATGCCAAATTTGGAATCTCTAGACCCAGTGGTTTGGGCTGTGCGTTGATATGTCAGTCAGTCAGTCAGTCAGTCAGTCAGTCACCTTCTTCTTTTATATATATAGATAGAGTCGGTGCCAATGTAGGGTCAAGAATCTCGTTGGTGATGAGATTCTGGTGAAAACTAAGTTTCATATTCTAGCCCACCTTTGCAAGGTTGCATGTCTGTCTGTATTTTAGGCCATGTCCCCACTAGGCTCACAGTGAGCTGCTCACTGTCTGCCTCTAGTACGCCTCCCTATATACACTGTATTTAAAAGGAAACTATAATCACTTCTACTAGAAAAGGCGTATTATACGGTCAAAGAGTTTATGTGTGACAAAGATATCTGACATGCACGTTTTACATTTTTTTTATATTATTTGATTTTATTGTTATTATTTCTTCTAATATTATTTGACAAAACTTGAATTTAATGTGACAAATGTATTTTAGTTTGACATGTAAAGGTTTATTTATTTATTTATTTATTTATTTAGGTTAGGTATTAATAATTTGACATGCACGTTTTTAATTTGAATTTGTATTATTTGATCTTATTGTTATTATTATCATTCTTTTTTTTACTTTTTATTGTATGGACATAATTTGAATTTAATTTATAAGCGTGGCCTTGACATTGCTATGCCCTAACAGGGTGCATGTATTGATCTTTTTATTAATTACTAGCTGTACCCACGACTTCGTTCGCGTGGCGTTTGGACTTTAACAGTGTACACAAACAACTCAACCGATTCAAATGGGGTTTTTTACTTTCGTTCAAAATATTAGCTTTGTTTCATTGCAATTGGCTCAGTCAAACAGAAGTTTCACGAATGAATAGTGTGAGTTATTTGTGCACAGGCCGTTTGATAATTTTCGTTCGTGTAGTTTCTGTTTGAGTGAATCGATTACCATGATCTAATGCTTATAATAATATGTTACACTAAAGTAAGCCAAATACGATATTGAAAACCCCATTTGAATCGGTTCAGAAGTTTGTGACTTATTGGCGCCGCTGATTTAAACTTGGCATCTCTTCTGTTTGAGTAGACCGATTGCAATGATCTAAAGCTATTATTTTGCATAAAAGTAAGCCAAATACGTTGTTGAAATTTTTGTTTGAATCGCTTTAGCAGTTTGTGAGTTATTGGCAACACCTATTTATACTTCGCATATCTTCTGTTTGAGTGAACCATTTGCAATGAAACAAAGCTTTATGTTGCATAAAAGTAAGTCAGATACATTATTGCAACCTTTGTTTGAATCAGTTTCGTGGTTTGTCAGTTATTGGCGCCACGGCTTGAAATATCGCACATCTTCCGTTTGAGTTAACCGGTTGCAACGAAACATAGCTTGTATTTTGCATGAAAATAAGCTTAATACATTTTTAAGAACCCCCATCTGTATCTGTTTAGTAGTTTGTGAGTTATTGGTGCACACCGGCCGCTCAATTATTTTCATTCGTGTAGCTTTTGTATGAGTGAACCGATTACAATTATCTAAAGCTTATATGTTACACAAAAGTAAGCCCAATACGCAATTGAAAACTCCATTTGAATCAGTTCAGTAGTTTGTAAGTTATTGGAGCCTCTGATTTAAACTTCGCATATCTTCTGGTTAAGTGGATTGATTGCAATGAAATAAAGCTCATATGTTGCACGAAAGTAAGCCAAATACATTAATGGATACCCCGTTTGAGTCAGTTCAGTACTCAGTTCAGTGGACAGCAGTTTGAAACTGCTTTCAAATATCTTGTGCTTTGAGTGAACCGGTTGCGATGAAACAACGCCTGTATGTTACAGCTAAATAAGATCAATTCATCATTAAAAACCCTGTTTAAATCGGCTTCTCGCCGCTTGAAATTTTGTACTCGTACAATAATATTTTCTTTTTGAGTGAACCGATTGCAATGAATCAAAGCTTATATGTTCCACAAAAGTAAGCCAAATAAAATATTGAAAACCCCGTTTGAGTCTGTTCAGTAGTTTCTGAGTGAATCGCGGAAAGCAGTTTTAAACTTTGATTTAAAATATCTTATTTTTGAGTAAACCGATTGCAATGAAACATCCCCATATAACACAGCAAAATAAGATCAACCCATCATTGAACCCCCCCCCCGCTTAAATTGACTTCTCGCTGCTGGAAACTTTGTTCTCGCATATCTTCTGTTTGAGTGAACCGATTGCAATAAATCAAAAGTTATATGTTGCACAGAGGTATGCCAAATATGAATGAATGAATGAATGAATGAATGAATACATTTATTCGCTATACTTTTGAAAATTCCGTTTGAGTCGTGTACGTGAATCGCGGACAGAAGTTTTACATTTTGATTTAAAATATCCTGTGTTTGAGTGAACCGATTGCAAAAAAACATAGCTTATATGTTACAGCAAAGTAAGATCAATCTACCATCGAAATTCCCGTTTAAATCGTTTCAGTGGTTTTTGCGTGAATCGCGGACAGAGAAACAGACAAACGGACAAACAGACAAAAATTACAAAAATGAATGGGTTCTATTACTGATAAAGGGTTCCCAAAACTTATATTTTTGGAAATATTTTTAATGTACAGATTCGCCGAGTTTACGATTTTATTATACTCGTATGTATATAATATATAATAGATAAGACCTATGAATGCAACATGTAAAGCAATGAATAAATGAAATGAAATATTTTAAACGGAGTTTCCATTCAGCGCTTCTTCTTAAAAACTATTTTTGATCTCCCATATAAAGTTCTAGATCAGCTGATTCAGATCTTTCCCATATCTCGACCCATGTTCCTTAGGGAAAGTTGTTCAGTTTCATGGGCAGATTCACATCTTTCAGGGTTGATTATACTCGTACCCTTGCTGTTACATCTTGTATAAAATGCAATGTGTCAAACTTGATGTGCTCTTGACTGTACAGAGTTGCAGAGAAGGAGTAGACGTGTGTGTAGGTATTATTACGGTATGAAGATATTATCTGATCATTAAAGAGTAATAATACAGGGTATTAATTTAATTGCGTGCCATAGCTTAAGGGGTGTTTCAGTTACGATAAAGGAACACTAAAAAAATATTTAAAAAATCCTACTATAAAAACTAACACAAAATTGTAACTTAAATAACGCGGAGCACCGCGCTATCACAGAGCCAGTGCGCGAGTATCAGTGGATAAGGTAGGCGCACGTACATACATAACTGAAACTCTTTCTCGCGCTTTTGATAGCGCGGTGCTCCGGGTCATTGCCCTCCGCGTTAGTTTAGTTTCAATGGAGTTTTAATTTTTTTAAGTAGGATTTTTTAAAATATTTTTTTGAGTTTCTTTTTCGTTACTGAAGCACCCCCTAAGCTATGGCACGCAATCAAATTAACACCCTGTATATTGTAGCTGTGGTCAGTATGGTCAGCAAAGATTCCTTACAGATCCAGAATATAAAAGAGTACCTACGGTTATTCAAAAAAATGTTTCAATAACGTGACTTTGCATTGGTTTTGCTCCCGAAGGACAGTGATTCTACTCATGACAATAAGTAAATACCTATACTGAAAAAAAAAGAAAACGTTTTTTCGTCA
This sequence comes from Athrips mouffetella, assembly GCA_947532105.1. NCBI lineage: Eukaryota > Metazoa > Arthropoda > Insecta > Lepidoptera > Gelechiidae > Athrips > Athrips mouffetella. The sequence continues at coordinate 1,634,407 of OX383965.1, forward strand.
CTCCATAGTAAAGTGGACTCATTTTGTATGGAAAATTGGGAAGGTGAAAAATTATTTGAAGTAGAAAAAGAAAATCTTCGGGAAAGGTACAACGCCAAGATTGGACTCGTTAATGTGATCTGTGACGGCCAGCTTAGCCCCGAACTCAACTAGATGGAGCCACTGCTGCAAATATAAGGTTTTATTTTTTAATGCAATAAGTACCAACTATATATGTGCAAAAAGTTGATTCGCGTAAATTTCATCGTGCAACTTCAACGCCTTACAACAATTTCGATAAGAAAAATATCTCCATATGTCCATTAAAGTCAATTACTCTCGTCAGTCCGTGTTTACATGAGTACGATCACTCACACATGCACACAAAGCACAACCGTACAGTTGTGACCGCACGCCCACAATCGTAATATTGAACCAAAAATTGCTAACAAAAATAGTACTTTCAGTACATTAACTGTATTATTGTATTAATTAGCGAAAAATTTAACTAAAAATAGCAGTATTCGTTCGTTTTTCAACAGAATTTTATGTCCCGCGTAAGAATGCAAGTCATTTGAATTTTTGTATGGAAAACGGATCACCTTAAGAACAATTATTGAATATTTTGTTTCATCGCAATATTTAAATATTAGGAACATTATCATAATAACAACGTCCACTGCAGGACAGGGAGCTCCCTCCAGAACTCCAGCAAAAAACTCGTGGTATTTTGAGGGGATTTACCATAGTCGCCACGCTTGTAAGCGTTGCGGCTGGCGACCGCTGTTGTTGGTGACCGCAGTATGGAAGATGGCACGATACACAGAAAGATGGTGCTGCTCATTCTCCAGTTCTTAAGCCCTTACTCGCCTCTTACGACACCCACGGGTAGAGAGAGATGGGTTGGTACCATAGACATAAGCATAGCTGCCGTTATTCATAATCTATTCTTTTGAACATAAGGAACACAAGTACTAAAATTTCAAGCAGTGTCGAAGTCAAAAATATTGTCTAAAAATATTCGTGCCAAGTATAACCTTGACTTGGAAAATAATTCTGAAAATAAATATTGAATGGGATGTAATGATTGGATTTCAATCACGAATATTGATAGGCTCAGCAGCGTGAATCTGCTATCAATTGACGCCGCGGCTAAAAATTGTTTATTGAATCGCGAGAATTTCATTAAAATTTGAACAGATAATGCAAATTTATTCCTATTGTAGGAGAGCAGTTTTAGAGCTCTTGTAAATCTCTTATATGTTTTAATATAAGTACCTGGGCGACCGAGCTTCGCTCTATAATAGCCACCTCAACCAGTAAATATCATCGGGGGAGCAAGCTATGCTACCGCTAAAAAGGCGGTATTTTAAATAACGCTTAAAAATACGGGGACAACGAATTTTCCCAGACATGAGACCTAGCTAGATCGATTTTTCGCCCGCAAAAACCCCCGTAAGATAAATTTCACCGAAATCGTTAGGGCCGTTTTCGAGAAACCGATTACAAATATATATATATATATATATATACATATATACAAATATTGCTTATTTAGTAGTATAGGATAGTATATTGTTTAACAGAACAGCTAAATAAATGAAACTAAAAATGTAAGTACCTACAGAATTTTTTTTTACTTTAACTGTGGGAAAATCGAGGCAGCGTTTAAGTGATCCTTCCCCTAAATTAGCAGCTAAACGCTCGTCTATGCTAATTTCGACCTCATTTAATAACGTTCACATAGGTAAGTGTGCCGTGCTACGTGGCTGTTACGACTATCGGTGACCCCGAAATTTACAAAAATAAGAGGAAAGTATTTTTTTTTTCTTTGTTATTCGAAAAATATAAAAAAGTAAAACAACCACATTATTAAATATTGATTTGTCTAAAATATAATAAATTTTTATATACTTTTCATAAAATATGTAGCAGTAAAATGGTTACAAATGGAAAAAACCGACCAAGTGCAAGTCAGACTCGCGCCCTAAGGGTTCCGTACCTATCTACCATATGATATATTAAAAGCTGTTAATAGAATCAGGCGTTACTTTGCGGAAGTCCATCTCAAAGAAATTATGTGAAACAAATATATAGCCACCTTCCGCAACAATGATGGATGCTATGTACTCACTGTGCACCGCCCGCAAATAAATGCGCATGCGCAGGCAACTGCAACCACCCAAAACACTCTACACGTGTTTCGCCTCTACACGAGGCATCCTCAGGAGATGTTAGACCGACCAGTGCCAAACACCGAGTGAGCATCGTCGCCCCATCGCCCTCTATTTATACCAGTTCACGACGACGACGATGCGACGATGCTCACTCGGTGTTTGGCACTGGTCGGTCTAACATCTCCTGAGTATGCCTCGTGTAGAGGCGAAACACGTGTAGAGTATTTTGGGTGGTTGCTGTGTTGCAGTTGCCTGCGCATGCGCATTTATTTGCGGGCTGGCGGGCGGTGCACAGTGAGTACATAGCATCCATCATTGTTGCGGAAGGTGGCTATATATTTGTTTCACATAATTTGTTTTTTATATTAAAAGCTTTTGCTCTTTGACTTTAAAAACTCCGCGACCATCCAACTTGACCCCTCTTTTATAGAAAAGTTCTTGAAACGGGAGCTCACCTTAATTGGTTACTATTGGTTTTGAGAAAAATTTAAATATTTAATGATTTTAGACTTTTCCCTTTATTTGAACTGTGAGACCTAGCTAGCTTCTAACTCGGGAACACAGACGCAGGCAGAGAATTCCACTCTTTAGCCGTGCGCATTGTAAAAGATGTTTCAAAGCGCTTTGTGCGAATGTGCGGAATATCAACCAAGTATGGGTGATATCCTGAGGTGCATCTGGACTCCCGATGGTAGAAGGGAGATGGTGGAATAAGCTCGTGGAGCTCTATCGCACACACTCCGAAGTACAATCTGTAGAAGACCGACAGACAAGCAACTTTGCGACGGTGGGCCAGACTGTGAAACTTGGTTTTCACCAGCATCTCATCACTAACGAGCTTCTTGGCTCTGATTTCTATCGAGTCAAGTGCGGCTAGTTGGTATTTGGCTGCGCCATCCCAAAGGTGACAGCAATTCTCCATGCACGATCGGACTTGGGCTTTATATAAAACTAGAAGCTGTCAAGGAGTGAAGTAACGCTTAACCTTATTGAGGATGCCCAGCTTTTTTGCCGCAGTTTGGGCTTTTGACTCAATGTTAGCGCCGAAGTTCAGGTTTGCACACAACTTCATGCCAAGTAGCTCGAGGCTGTCGGTAACTGGTACAGTTGTACCTCGAAAAGTAGGAGCCAGATTGAACGGACTCCTTTTAGCGGTGAACAGACACGCCTGCGTTTTGGTGGCGTTGAAACTCACCAGATTTTTGTCACCCCAGTCGGAGATACTTAAGGTTGAGTTTATACGCTCTAGCATGGCCTCTCTCAAAGAACGTATTTCGGCACTGCTGGCTTTTGCGCTTGACATATATCTCTCGACGACAGTACTGTCATCTGCGTACCCAACAATACTAGGACCAAGTAGGTCGTTGATGTGCAGCAGGAAAAGAGTCGCAGAGAGAACCGACCCCTGAGGAACCCCGGCATCAATAGCCATGAGGTCAGAGGAGCAGCCATCAAGGACTACTCGGATCGACCGTTCGCTCAGGAAGTCAGAAATCCAAGAGCAAAAGTCAGCGGGAATGCCGTATGCAGGAAGTTTGCTCAGCAGACTTGCGTGCCACACCCTGTCGAAGGCCTTCGAGATGTCCAGTGACACGGCAAGGGCTTCGCCGTATTCCTCGATGGCCTCCCCTCAGCAATGCGTGACATACATCTCTTCTCTTATTTTGCTTCTTACTACATATTTTTCTATTAAGATAAACCCCATATTTAATTTAATAAGTGGTTATGAAGTTATTCAGTCTCAAGGTCATTCAGAGAGGATTAACCTTAAATGTTTCATATTCGTTTCTTTTTAGGGATCCAAAACAAAATTTAAAAAATGGAACCCTATGGTGTGACTTCGTCGGTCTGTCACACTGTCTGTTTATTGCAAAAGAAAGAAATATTTTATTATTATATATATCATCGTAACATCCCATGGAACGTCCACTACTCCAGAATTCTAGCTTTTGCTGGAAAAATGTGGAGGGGAAGTACCATAGTCACCTCGCTTGTTAGCGTTACGGCTGGCACCATGGACCGTGGTTGTAGGTGACCGCAGTAAGTAAGATGTAAGACGCAGGAGGATGCTGCTGCCCATCCTCCAGTTAACCCTTAGTCGCCTCTTACGACACCCACGGGTATGTATGGGTTGGTACTATTCTTTGCCGGTACCACACGGGATGCCATTATTATATATAGCGGTCTGCCGCGGCTTCCGTGCGTGTTCTTGTTGCGTCGAGGGTTACTAAAATAACCGGCCAAGCGCAAGTCGGACTCGGTAAGGACTGCTAAGGTAAAAAATACCGTCCTGGTTATGAGCAGTCATACCGTATTAGTCACGCAGAAGTGTATTAAATTCGCTCTAGCCAACACGCACTTCATCATAACCATCATAACATCCAATAATAGGTCACTACAGGACAGGGAGCTCCCTCCAGGATTCCAGCTCTAGCTAGAAGAATGTGTAGGGGAAGTACCTTAGTCACCACGCTTGTTAGCGTTACGGCTGGCATCATGGACCGCGTTTGTTGGTGACCGCAGTATGTAAGATGGTGCGATACACGGAAAGATGCTGCTGCCCATCTTCCGGTTTGTAAACTCTTAGTCGCCTCTTACGACACCTACGGTACTATTCTTTGCCAATACCACACTGAACGACACACACTTGACCAGTTTTTATTATTTGTTGTTATTGTGTAGCTTATGCACTATAAATATACCAATTTTCACGCTTGTAAGTGTTCCCCTTTTTACGATAGAGCTAAATCAAAACTCGAGCAAAAATCGCTAAGAAAAACTAAACGTTAGTTTATATTATTTAATCTGTGGAAAAACACGTTTTTAGTAGGGGAGCCCCCCATTATTTATATTTTGTTTTTAGTATTTGTTGTTACAGTCGCGCGCGCGCATCGAATCGCGTCGTGTGTGTCCATAGGTAACTAGCCTATCGCGGTTCGCAAAAATGTCGTGTACTGTAAAGTGCAATAGTTGCAATATAGTTATTGACGAGTTATTATCGTACATACAGAATAAAATTTCGATAATTGACGAAGGAAGTTTGGTTAAAATATGTGCGTCGTGTTTCACGAGTGAAGAGATTGAACATTCAAATACGTTGCTGTTTGAATCGGTGTCATCTGACCTACGAAAAACAATACGTAAGGGCAAAGGAAAGGAGAACCGCATATTACACGATATGCTGAGTTTCTTCAAGGTTACAGATGTGAATAAGTTACCTGTGTTTGTGGCTCGTGACCTAAACAAACTACCGCCTATAACTTTCGACCACTTGGATGTTTCTAAAATGTTAAAAGATCTAGTTCTTGTACAGGAAGAAATTAAATCTATTAAGTCCTCTTACGTGACTATCGATCAGCTAGAAGAAATGAAGAAAGAGTGTTATGGACACAGGCATTCATCACCACCTTTTTCAACTATGAAAGTTAATATGAAAAGGGGTGCTTATCGCAATAGCGGCCCCTTGGGGCTTTCGGTTTTCTCACAAATGAACGAAACAGTAAGTGATAGTCAAGACGATTTAATAAATAAATCTTCATCCGAGAAAAATAACAGCCTATTGTATAGAGAAATGAGCATAATTTTTTCTGAGGGTAACGACACAATCGTAGATGCAACAGCTTATCGCGCGACCGCCAGCAACAGCGGCGAGAAACCGGTCACAGCTGACTGTGGCGATGACTCATATTTGTCGCCGCGCGTATCTGTTCCAAACGGGACGAGCGATGCACGATCGGAAGGCGCTGAGAAAAAATCGTCTTATGCGAATACAGCTCGTTCGAATACTGAATGGACGGAAGTGCAGAGTCAAGGAAAAAGACGTAAATTGAAAAACCGTATGGAAGGAAAATCAGGAATATCTTCGATTGACTGTAATGACAAGTTTAAAGCGGCGGAAAGACATACACCTGTTTTTATTACGAATGTACACAAAAATACGTTAGATTCGGATATTGTGGATTACATTCACAAAAAGACACAGGAATCTGTAAAATTAGAGAAAATATCTATCAAACGGAAATGTGAATACAATGCATTTAAATTTTTCGTGCCAGAGAGTAAATTGTCTTTGTTTTTGGATGAGAAACTATGGCCAAAGGGCATTATATTTCGCCGATTTATAAATTTTAAGATAAAGCGTAATAATAGCGATATTCCTGGTTCAGGAAACGGCCCTTTTACAAACAAAAATGGATGAAAGCCTATACAGATTTGTCACCTTCAACTGTAAAAATGTAAAACGTTCCGTGAATAATATCCGTGACCTATGTAAAACAGCAGACATCCTAGCGTTACAGGAAACTTGGTTGTTGCCGGATGAGATACCGTTCCTTAACACTATAAGTACCGATTTTTGTAGTACGGGCATATCGGCAGTAGAAACGGCGGCTGGTATTTTGCGTGGAAGACCATACGGAGGAATAGCGCTACTATGGAGACGGAGTGTTTTTCATAACGTAGCCATTATAGAGTGCAACAATCCACGCGTATGTGCTATAAAAGTAGTGATACGTGATAAATCATTCCTAGTGATGAGTGTATATATGCCGACGGACTCAGCAGTGAATTTGACAGATTTTACAGATGTACTGAGCTCGGTAAGTGCTATAATCGATAGTTGTGGCGTAGACTGTGTTTATGTACTGGGGGACTTTAATGCGCACCCGTCAGAAAGGTTTTACCGAGAGTTGACAAGCTTTTGTGTTGATCAGGAGTGGACATGCATAGATGTGAAAATGTTAGGTCTAACATCGAATACCTACACTTTCATAAGTGAAGCGCATGGGTCCAAGCGTTGGCTCGATCACTGTCTAGGTTCGAAAGCGGCGGAACTTTCGGTTAGGAATGTAGAAGTTATTCATGATGTTTTCTGGTCGGACCACTTTCCGATTATGATAGAATGTAATTTAGATGTTATTTTACCAAAAATATTTGACACAGCTGTTTATCGTAGCCAAGTCGTGTGGGGGGAGAGAAGTCAAGAACAGATTGATATCTATCAAAGAGAATGTCATGATAGATTAAAACTAATCGACTTTCCACACGAACTCGGTGGTTGCTGTGACGGTGTTTGTAACAACCGAAGTCATAGAAAAGTTATAGATAAGTTGTATTCTGATATTGTGTCAGCTATCAGCAAGTCTGCTGTCGTTGGCCGTCAAACAAGTAAATCTTGTAAGAAAAAGACCATTGTAGGATGGAATAAACATGTTGCTGAAGCTCACACGGAGGCAAGGCTAAAGTTTCACCTATGGGTGTGGTATGGTAGGCCCATGTCTGGAAACATTTATGCGGAAATGTGTGAGGCTAGGAAAATATTTAAATCACGGTTAAAATGGTGTCAAGATCACGAGAACCAGATCAAAATGGACATCCTGGCATCAAATCACGCGAGCAATGATTTTAGATCGTTTTGGAAAGACACAAATAGGCTGCAATGTAAACCAGGCCTCCCTGTGAGCGTCAGCGGAGTGAGTAAACCAGATGAAATAGCCGACGTATTTGAAGACCACTTTTTTGTCAAGTCACCTTTAGGACCCTCGCTGTCAGAGCCTGATACTGAGGTCGTTGTGGAAAGGAGCGTTAAATTTACATGTAAAGAGATAGCGTCAGTAATTAAAAAGATGTCTAGAGGAAAATCTCCTGGCCACGACGGGCTTAGTATTGAGCATCTTAAATTTGCTGGCCCGCATCTCCCTAGAGTACTATTTTTACTGTTTAACGTTTGCATAGGACACGGTTACATGCCTAGTGAAATGATGCGGACAATAGTGGTGCCTATAGTGAAAAATAAAACAGGTGACCTGGCCGACAAGAATAACTATAGGCCTATTTCACTAGCAACTGCAATATCAAAAGTGTTTGATAGCCTGCTTAACACACAGTTAAATAAGGTCTTCTCACCGCATGATAACCAGTTTGGTTTTCGACCGGGGTTGTCGACGGAGAGTGCTGTTCTGTGTCTTAAGCATGCTATCACATACTACACTACACGTGATACACCAGTATATGCCAGCTTTTTGGATCTTTCGAAGGCATTTGACCTGGTTTCCTACGATATTCTCTGGGAAAAGCTAAAAGCAGTGAAACTACCAGCTGAGCTAATTAATACCTTCAAATATTGGTACGGAAACCAGGTCAACAACGTAAGATGGGAAGGAGCGTTTTCGAGACCATACAGGTTGGAATGCGGGGTGAGGCAGGGGGGGTTGAGCTCACCTACGCTTTTCAACCTGTATGTCAATGAACTAATAGCCGAGCTCAGCAGCACTAGGGTCGGCTGTCACATAGACGGAGTATGTGTTAACAACATTAGTTATGCGGATGACATGGTGCTGCTGAGCGCGTCTGTATGTGGACTTAGAAAGCTTGTAACTATATGTGAGGCATATGCTTTGAGACATGGATTAGTTTACAACGTGAAAAAGAGTAAACTCATGGTCTTTGAGGCTGGGAGAAATCGACCAGGTACGATACCTACTCTTGAACTAAATAAATGCAAAGTGGAAAGAGTTTTTGACTTCAAGTATCTTGGTCATGTATTGACTCCAGACCTCAAAGACGATGAGGATATCGAAAGAGAGCGAAGGGCGTTGTCGGTGAGAGCGAACATGCTAGCTCGCAGGTTTGCACGTTGCTCAACCGAAGTTAAAATAACTCTTTTCAGAGCATATTGTTCTTCATTCTATACGTGCAGCCTGTGGGCTAGATATACTCAAAAATCCTACAACGCCCTTCGAGTTCAGTATAATAACGCATTCAGGGTGCTATTGGGGTTGCCCCGTTACTGTAGCGCATCAGGGATGTTCGCGGATGCGAAAGTAGATTGCTTCTATGCAATAATGCGCAAGAGAAGTGGATCCCTGGTGCGCCGCGTGCGGGGCAGCTCCAATACCAATGATCGCGGGCCGGCTAGACTGTTGCTACGTAAATCATTGCTGCGCCATTTCAAATGGGATGGGGAAGCGATGATTTACGTTTTTCAACTTTGTTATTGACTTCCTTTTGTTTTTGTCATGTTTTGTTTTACTAACATAGTTGTAAGCTTACTAACCTCATGAGTCTTGGTTACTTGAATAAAAATATATAATAAATAATAATAGCGGCAACAGAAATAGATAATCTGTGAAAATTTCAACAGTCTACCTGTTACGGTTCATGAGATACAGCCCTCTGACAGACCGACAGACATCGGAGGCATATTAATAGGGTCCCGTTTTTCACCCGTTGGGTACGGAACCCTAAAAAGTAACATTTTAAAGAAAATTTGGATAATATTTTGAATTAAATTTTAAGGTACTTCTTGGCTAAGAATAATTTTCTTAATATTAATTTCTTTTTTTAGAGCTGGATATAGATTATATTTATTTTAAGTAATAGACAAAGCTAGATTTCTCATCATCACATACACTCTTTGATGCCCTGCCTGCCTACCCCGTGAGGAAGGGATATAGGCGTGAGATTACACTCAATTACACATACAGGAAACATAAGCCAAATTTATCGTGTCTATTCTCTCTTGTAGCTAAAACCATTACAGTCACTTACTCTGTTTCTTTAATTTCAATTTTGATAACGATTACACTCATGATAACTTTTGAATGGTATGTCCTATTTGAATAATTCAAAAAGTAATTTACAGGTACGGATTTTTTATATTTTGTTTTTTTATATTTTATTTTTTTCACACCTTGGGTTACATAATGGAAGTTTTCATACGGAACCCTAACTTTTTTGAAAATACTTTATAGCCTATGTTCATCACAAATAATGCAGGTTTCTAATGCCTGCGTCTGTGTTCACGAGTTTATGTAACCTGAATCAGGCAAGCTCGTCCCATCGTCGACCTCATCTCTGTCCTCAAAACTAGAAAATGTTTGACGTCTACATACAAATTGTTTGATCAGAGTGAGTAATTTGTATGGAGAGGTATGGAGAGGTCAATTGAGTGACAGGATTAGAAATAGTGTGATAAGAGAACGGTGTGGCGTAAAAGAAGACGTAGTGACCAAAATCGAGAAAGGGATGCTGAGATGGTTTGGTCATGTAGAGAGGATGAATGAACGAAGATTGACGAAAGAGATCTACCAGGCGAGAGTGAATGGAAACGTTGGAAGGGGAAGGCCTAGGCGAACGTACCAGGACCAAATTCAGGACGTTCTGAATAAAGGCCAGGTTAAAAGTACCCTAAACCGACGAGCATGTATGAAAGGATTGATGAAAGTACAGGAAGCAAGGGAAGTATGTCAAGATCGTAGCAGGTGGAGGACTGTGGTCTCTGCCTACCCCAACGGGAAAGAGGCGTGATGTTATGTATGTATGTAGGTCAAAAATATTTTTCATTTCCCAAAAAATGTTTCTTTAGGAAAGTTGTTTGACTGAGCACGCCCTTTGAGTTTTCGGTACACCCTTCCTTACACATATATAAAGCCAATTACTTATTGGACAGGATATTTTTTTTTTGCGAGAAGTTTTATTGCGATGCTTTTGCACTTGACCCAACCTTGTCTCCATTCATGATTCCCGGACATCCTAAATAATGCCCTCATTAATCTTGTGGTTTAGTGGACCACGAGATTAATGAGGGCATTATTAATTACCCAAAAAAACTTGCGTGTTATACGCACTCACGCATTGTGCACAAATGAGACGGAAGGTTTTATTTTTACTTTCAATGGGGTTACTTTTATCCTCGATCTAGAGGATAGAGATGAGGTCAAAGATGGAACAAACTCGCCCAGAAGATACCTATTGATTCGCGACTTGAAGTCAGGAACACAATGCAGGCAAATAATGACAATCCTTAGCTGTAAACAATTTTTATAGATGGTATGGCTTTTGTGCTAAGTCCGTCTGGGGAAATACCACCACCTTGCCTTTTTCTGCCGTTAGGGACAGCCAGTGAAATTACCGGCACATGAGACATACCATCTTAGTTCTCAGGGTGAGTAACGCGGTTTGCTGTCTTATTAGTGTCAAATTATTTCGTTAATAAGACAGTGGGTGTTATGGGCGGTGGTGACCACTTACCACCAGGTGGCCCACCTGATTCAAATAATTTTATTCAACGTAGATTCTTTACAGAATACTTATTGAATGTCATGCAGAATACAATGCAAATAGAGCGATTCTACGCCGTTTCGGATCGTGCTATGGCAGCGTAAAAGAAACGGCAAGAAACCACTGCAGCACGGCCTGCTTTAAGAGTCGGCTTTTTAAAATGTGTTTCTTGTGTTTCACTGGAATATCAAAGCACCATACCTCTTTGTCATTCATATAGTCATCTAATCTATAGTAATCTTTTTTACATAACGTTTGCTTTACGCATTCTTTAAACTTTCTCTCAGGTAATTGCACTATATTATTATTGTCAGGTATTTTGTTGTAAGTAGTATCGTATACACAGACCAACGAAAGATGTATTGACTTTAGTTAATCTAGAATATGGTTGTTCAATTTTGAGCTTATTTCTAGTATTAAAATTATGCCTGTCACAAATTTTAGGTAATTAATGAATGTTCTTTCTAGCATACATAATATTTTCATAGATCGTTCGTCGTTAGCTCGTTTGCCCACTTCTAAAATGACCCACTCTCAAAAATTATGTGCCTTGACAAATTGAAACTTTTATTTTATGTGCGAGACAAAGCCTTGGGCATCGGATGTACATCCAGACCCAGACCTTCAAATGAACAGCTAGACGGAACGTAGAATCATGCACAGGTCAAAATATACTCTTAATGCCACTATAATCAATTTTTATTTTTCGTTTATTCCAACGCTTACCAATACATTTTGCAGCCATGACGCTAAAATCAGAGTATATTTGAAGGAAAGAACAACGTTGTTTTACAAACTTGTTTTTTCTGACAGCTTAGGCCGATTGCTTTTGACATGGCAGCAAATTGCTTTGCGTGAAAAATGTGACAAGCTTTCTTTCCTATTTGATATTTTTTGAATTACTTACTGCCGTAATCAGATTGCAACAGTTTAACCTACTTGACTTTTTATACTACCCGGGTAAATATTAGAAGAGTTTTCGTATAAAAATATCTCCTTTGATCGGGGTAACAGCACATAAAATATCTCGTAATTCGATGGACGGTGGAAAATTGATTGAACAAAAATACATAGCCGACGTCTGCAACCTGCCTATAAGTGATAAGAATGAAAGGCTGATTCGCGTTCTGGTCATTTATGTAAAAAAACTAAAAAATATATCCATTAATACGAGGTGTAACAGAAAGGGTATATCAACCCTTAAGAATGTGAGACTGCCCATGAAACTGAACAACTTTCCCTTAGGAACATAGATATCGAAAATCGAAATACGAAATAGTAGATTAGTAGCCAAAGGCTGTAAGGCATCAATTGCAGCCCGAGATATTTAGGCGCACGAGCGCGATGACCGACGACACACGATGCTTACACCCAAGCTAACTACTCTGCTTTACATCTCGATTGTGAGGTAAGTAGGTCCTTATTACCACCAAATTGTAGGTGACCAATTAGCGCTCTAGGGTAATAATGTAGCTTGAAAAGCCCTAGGGCGGTAAGTAATAAAAAAAAAATACACTTCACTCTTTCAAAACTCAATTACTTACCGAATATGAGAGATAATCAGATTCAGTTTCTACGGTCAAAAAAAATATTTTCCTATGTTCCTTGGGGAAAGTTGTTCAGTTTCATGGGTAGATTCACATCCTTCAGGGTTGGTATAACCTTTTTTTACAGCTTGTATAAAAGCTGGAACCATACGATTTAGGCCGTATTAGCAACCCACTCATCCTTTAATTCACTCCCAAAGGAGATTCATTTGTGTAGCCATGTGTTAATCCGAATGGATAATGTTCCTTTTAACCTCTAAAGGCATAATCCGCAAGTATCCAATTGGTATCCAACCTAGTCAATTGACCTACTCTTTATTGAACGTCAAAACAGAAATCTTCCATAGATTTTGCATGAATTTTTGAACAATGCCGTCATAATTCTTGCCATCGTTTAGTTACTTTTTAAAACTACATTTATTATTTAAAAAATAAAATTACGTATGAAATTTAAAATTACTTGGTTTTCATAAATTTTAAATGATTCTTTCTTCGACGCAAATTGGATTTCATTTTATTTATGACCCAGGAAACTCGCGGATTATTATAATCGAATAATTTTTAGTTAAACCCAACTGACTTTTATCTAAAAATAGAAGGCTTAACAACATTTGAATTTTCACCCCCTGTTGCATGCACCTCCTTGGGGGATGACTTTCCAAAAGACTGTCGACTGACTGACTTTCTGCTAAAATTAAAATTAAAAAGAAACATTAACACAAATTTGCATAATGCAACGAAGTGAAGAAAGTGAAGTAAGTAAGAAGTAAAACCTTTCACCCCCTAAGGGGATAAATGTTCAAAATTGCTGATAAAACTGACTTAAACAAGCCTAAAAAATCTACATTCATATTCCTAACACCAAAAATTCGTTATGAGAATTGCAGATGCTAGAATCCAATATTATTTTATATGAAACCCTCAAGATCGCAAGCCTGGAAGCGAAAAATTCTTTTTTAATATTATCTGACAAGAGTTTGGTTTAGTAAAAACACTTTGGATTTTGTGGCATGGTAATAAAGTTGCTAATTTGCTGTGAGGTTGCCCGTTATTAGCTTAAGGCTTGGTAAGAACACGTTTTTTCCTTCACATGAGTTACCTTAGTCCTTATATCTTAGTTCTCAGGGTAGGTAACGCGCTTTGCTGTCTTATTTGTGTCAAATTATTTCACTATAAAGACAGTGGGTGTCAAGGGCGGTGGTAACCACTTACCACCTGCTCATTAGCCCACTTGTGACATAAAAAAAATCGAGTTAGGCGCGGTGAAGAAGTTGATATGATAGTATAAGTAGGTATAATAGGTAAGTAGGTATAGGTATATATTCAAGACAATTAATAGTACTCAAGCCCATGTCCATCATTTTACTCTTCCGAAGCTTCTACATTCGACTAGTTGTTGCTACTTTATCCAGCCACAGAAAAATTTGTTCCAATGTGTTCAATGTTTTTTTTTTGTTTTTTTTTTTTTATATATTACTATTTAACAGAATGATCATTAAATATTACACAGGAAGTGTTTTCAAAAGTTAACATTTCCTTAACCTTTTTAAGCTTTGCTCAAGGCAGCTTATTGTTATAATTATGTATTAGGTAGGCATTCCTCAAAGGTGGTTTTAACTTAACCCATATTTAACTTATCAAAAACATGTTTCATACTTGTTAATCAATGCCCCAGTTTTTATGTGTTTAAAAATCATTACAATTATTAATTCTAATTATTTTAAAGTAGTTGATTACATTCTGACTAGCTATCTTATCAGAGCTAACGTGTAAGGGCATGTGCGCACAGGAAAAATATTGTCACCACAAAAAATCTATTTTGTCTCCGTTCCGTCTTATTTCTGCCGTTGGCAAAAATGATTTCAAAATATACTTTACGGGAATGTTACAAGTATTTAAAAAAAGTTGCAGCGAGCTCAAAACTCAAAACCTTTGGCGAAATTTTTTTTTTTTTTTAATAAACGTTTACAAGAGTTTACGTGTTAAATGTTATTATAAGTTACAGGATTTTTTGAATGATGAATAAACACGATTTCCCGCCAATACTATCTATAATTAATTTTAATTTATTCGGTTGATTAGGTTTAAGATTTTGACATTACAATATTTTTTCTTTTTACTTCTAAATTTTCATCGAATATGATTTAATTGCATGTTTTGTTTCTGTTTTGTCGTCTCAATATTTATTACAAATAATTGAATTATGTTAAATATTGACACCTTTTGCCGAGATATTTTATTATTGTAATTACTACCATTTAATTGCAGCGCCCTCCCAGGGTCCATATTGTGTTCTGTTTTATGTATTTTCCATCTTTTGTACCATATGGAAGCAATAAATAATTTGAATTTGAATTTAAGTAGTTTAAATCAACTTTTTAACATTCTTTTCGCGTTTGCATTGAGTTGATTTTGCAATTTGTTTTATGACGACGGAGGTAATATAGTGACAAAACATAGACACGACAAAACAAAGCTATTTTGTCGCAGAGAAAAATGTTGTATGTCCGTGCGTACAAGCCCTTAGCGTAAAATATTGCATAAATAGATAAAACTCACAGAGCTCTGAAGTCTATGCGTGTTGCGCGCAGGCGGCGGACTGGCCCTATCGTTGTTCTGTGATAAAACGCGTTTTATATAAAAATCAATACCAGTGTATCTTCTGTGTTGCTAAAATGAGATTGCTTTGTGTTATCGTGTGTCTTGTGTCTGTAGTAAACATATCTATAAACGCTGCAAGAATATTGGCTTATTTCCCTACTCCGTCTATAAGTCATCAGCTACCGTTTCGTCCATTAACAGAAGAGCTTGCAAGACGAGGTCATGAAGTGGTCATCATCACAACAGACCCTGCGTTTCCGAAAGGAAAAGCACCGGCAAACCTAACAGAAATTGACATCCACGATATTTCGTATAATTGGGTAGCCAAATTTTTCGCGTCAACATCCAGAGGCAAGAAAAAAGGTTTTAATGATCAACTTAAAGATATTTTTAAAATGCTATTATATATACTCGATGAACAATTAAACGCAACTGTAGTTAAGAATGCTATTTATGGGCGTAAATATGATTTACTTCTAATTGAACATTCCATAAGACCTGCAATAGCTTTGTCCCATATCCATAAAGTACCTTTAATATTAATAGGCTCTTTGGGAGCAGTGTTTAACGCAAAAGAAATAATTGGAGCTCCAGATCATCCAGTGCTTTACCCTTCACCGATGCGTCAAAGACTATATAACATCACTTTTTGGGAAAAAGTTGAAGAGTTGTATTACCATTTTCGAAACACTTACATTTACCATCAATGTGAAGAGGGTGAGAATGAAATGTTGAGGAAGCATTTTGGGAATGAAATTCCTACATTGAGTGAATTGTACAATAATGTTGACATGATGATTTTAAATACTCATCCAATATTTGAAGGCAACCATCCCGTACCACCAAATTTGATTTATATGTGGGGAATACATAAGAAGCCAGAAAAGGCACTACCTGAGGTAAGCTTAAGACTCTTTTTAG
The DNA here is from genome assembly GCA_947532105.1 of Athrips mouffetella. Lineage (NCBI taxonomy): Eukaryota > Metazoa > Arthropoda > Insecta > Lepidoptera > Gelechiidae > Athrips > Athrips mouffetella. The sequence goes on from OX383965.1 coordinate 1,650,692, forward strand.
GGTTCCGATACCAAAATGGTAAAAAAAAGGAACCCTTATGGTGCCGCTCTGTCTGTCTGTCCGTCTGTCTGTCACACCTCTATATCTCAGCAACCACTTATGCTATCAACCTGAAATTTGGAATAGTTTTAGAATATAGTTGCCCAACTTAATTGCACAAGAAAAAATTTTGAAAAAAGTATGATTATTAATATAAAGGGGGCCAAAATAGGGGGGGCCAAATTTCAAATTGTCGCTACTAGGTCGAGTGGGGTATCATATGAAAGGGCTTTACTTGTACATTTTAAAATATATTTTTGTATTTTTTTAAATTTCTTAGTTTTAAAGTTATGATGAAAAATGTCAAGAAAAATACCATTCCCCCCCCCCCTTATCTCCGAAGTTTGAGTAAGGAAAAATCTGAATTAATTACAGTTGACAGAAGTTTATATAAACTTTACAGCAAAAATAAAACGATCTTTCTAAGTTGCACAGTTTTTCAGAAATCTGCAAAAAACCTTTACAAACAAATTTAGTTTTGCGGTCCTGAAATTAAACTTTTTAGGATTTGACGACTTTCTTAGACAACTCTGAAAACGGAGTCATCTATATGAGTTTTGGCACAAACACAGACCCAACCTTATTACCACCAGACCGAATAGAAATCTTTGTGAAAGTGTTCTGCCAACTACCCTACGATGTGATATGGAAGTGGAACAATGAGGAACTGCCAGGACGCTGCAAAAATATAAAGATTGGAAAATGGTTCCCTCAATCGGATCTACTTCGTAAGTGCCAATACTCCATCTGACTCTTATTATGTGTAGAGGCCGGCAACGGCTTTTTACCCGACTACGGCAAAGCAAAAGGAGGGTTATGATTTTGACAGGCTATGTATGTATGTATGTATGTATGTATGTATGTATGTTCATCTGTTCCATCATAACTTCTAAACTACTTATCATATTTTGACAAATGAGATGTCGTTAGAAGCTTCTTAATTATCCGCTGGTTATAGGATACAAGAAATTTCGTTTAATTGTATGTGGCGCCCTCTAGAGCAGATTAAGTCAAGGACTAATAAAAAAAAAATTTTAACCGTACCGTGTTAGGTATCAAATGAAAGGGCTTAGTGAGCACATTTCAAAAATATATATATTGTTAGCTTTTTTATGTATTTACAACCCCAAAATAATTGAAATAAAAAATCAGTTCAAAAACTAAAACCCGACTACTGGCAAATCTTGCTCTAAAAAAAGTATGAAACAAGAAAATATTGTCATCTGAAATTGTTATGTACAAACTATGGTATTTAATAAATATTCATACCGATGTTCAGATAATAGCCGTGGTCATGTTATGCCACCTATCCGAAAAAAGCGATCATAAACTTCAGGGCAAAGAGGCATAACAATATGACCACGGCTATTATCTGAACATCGCTATGAATATTTATTAAATACCATAGTTTGTACTCGTACATAACAATTTCAGATGACAATATTTTCTTGTTTCATACTTTTTTTAGAGCAAGATTTGCCAGTAGTCGGGTTTTAGTTTTTGAACTGATTTTTTCCGTAATGGTATCGCTGTAAGTTAAATAGATTTCAATTTTCTATTTATTATTAAAAACATTACAAAGAACATAGATGTAAACATACAAAACAACAGGAAATAATAGCTTACACAGACGCTAGTTACAGTATTCACACTAGGTATGTATCGTGAATTCGTGAGGACCAGTTAGATAAACATTATGCAATAGTTAATAGAAAATCTTTATTGCACACAAATCTATACATATAATAAAACAGTAGAAAACCGTGTGTCTGTACTTTTGATGAATTTATCAATAAATGAGTGTGGGCGATAAGAAAGGACTAATAGAACACAAAAATATGTTTTTTGGATTTTTGTCTATCTGACTGTCTGTCTGTATGTATTCGATAAACTCCAAAAATACTGAAGGTATTTTCTCGCGGTTTTCGCAGATAAGTTAGGCTTAGCTCTGAGCAACATATAAGCTATGTTTCATTTAAATCGGTTCACTCAATGAAAAGCTACAGTAATGTAAAATATCAAACTACTTCTGCGACAATAACTCACAAACTACAAAACCGATACAAACTGGGTTTTTAATCACGTGTTTGGCTTTCTTTTATGCAAAATAAAACATTAGTTTCATTGCAAAAGGTTCACACAGACAGAAGGTAAGCAAAGTTTCATGCGTCGTCGGCGCAAATAACTCACAAACTATTGAACGGATTCAAACGGGGTTTTCAATAACCTGTCAAGCTTACTTCTTTGCAACATATTGGCTTACTTTAATTGAAAACGGCTCATTCAGACAGAATGTGCGCGAAATTTCAAGCAGTGGCGCCAATAACTCACAAACAACTGAACCGATTAAAACGAGGTTTACAGTAACGTATTTGGCTTTGGCAGAATGTATGCTTAGTTTCATTGCACACGGTTCAATCAGACAAAAGATTCACTAAGTTTCAAGCGGCGGCTCCAATAACTCACAAACTAATGAACGGATTTAAATGGGGTTTTCAATAACGTGTTTATTTTCATTCTTTGCAATGTATTAGCTTACTTCCATTGAAAACAGTTCAATCAGACAGAAGGTGCACGAAAATGATTTTATTTTAACACTTCCAGTGTTCGGATAAATCTACAAAGTAGAAAATCGCAAATCGTGGTTCGAATCTTGCCTGTGGTTGTGATATTTTGCGAATTTCTACTTTGTAGAAGGTGCACGAAGTTTCAAGCGGCGGCGCCAATAGCTCACAAACTACTGTACCGATTCCAACTGGCATTTCCATGACGTGCTTCGATAAGGTACTTCCGTGCAAAATATAAGTTTAGGTTAATTGAAAACGGTTCAGTCAGATAGAAATTACGCAAAGATTCAAGCGAAGGTGCGAATAACTCACAAACTTTTGAGCCGATTCAAACGTGGCGTTCAACAACGCGTTTGTCTTACTCCTGTGCAATATATAAGCTTAGTCTCATTGCGAAACGTTCACTCTGACAGAAGATACGCAAAGTTTCAAGCTGCAGAACCAAGAACTCACCTGATTTAAACAAGGTTTTCAATGACGCGTCGGGCTTCTTTCTATGCAACATATAAGCTTTATTTTATTGCAAACGGTTCACTCAGACAGAAGGTTCGTGAAATTTTAAGCGGCCCCACCATTACGAGTACCTCACAAATTACTTGAACAACTCTAACGGGATTTCTAATAACGTATTTGAGTTGCTTTTGTGCAGTATTTGAACTATTTTTTATTGCAATCGGTTCACTCGAACAGAAACTAAGGCGAATTGAAAGTTACCTGAAGCCGAGCTGAAATCTAACAAAGCTTTTAATTTTGAACGGAAGAAAGCCAAATACGTTGTTGAAAATTTCGTTTGATCCGGTCCAGTTGTTTGTGTAAAAGTCGTGGGAAATCTAGATTTTAGTTTTATGATAAAATAATAATAAAGAAAATCTATCTGTTTCGGCATGGCGATGCATCCAATGTAAAAAAATGTATGAAAGTTCTAGAGTTTTGAAAACTTAGATAAGTAGGTACTTATAAACAAAATACTTCAAAAAATAAAGAGTCATTGTTTTTTAGGAATTGTCTTTTAAGGGGAGAAATAAGTTACAAAGATTGTACTGAAGTGAAGTCCAACAGTTTTGTATGTAGGTACATGTACAGTTAAAAGCATGTGAAGCTAGACACGTTGGACTTTGTACTGCTCTTTTTGCAGTAGCCACAGAAGCTAAAGTGACTGCGACTCAGATTTAGTTAGGCTTTAAGAAATTTAAGGCTTTTTGTATGAGAAATAACGAAACCCGTATCACAGTGTCAGCGTGGAATTCGACTATAATTTTACACTTTCGAGGATACCTAGTGGGAGACTTAACACTCTACACGTAAACAAGGGGTGTTTAATTTACAAAAAATCCGTACGAGTACTATCTGTACTCTATTACTTAATAATATAAGAGCGAAAACTGCACTGTCTGTCTGTTACGCTTTTATGACTAATCCGATAAACTGATTGTGATAAAAACTTGATACGAAAATAGTTTGAACCATTGAACCATGAGAAAAGTCATCAGCTACTTTTTCCGAACCTCACGCGGACGGAGTCGCGGCCAACAGCTAGTTTACAATAATTGCGTAGGAACAACCAAAATCTTATTGCGCGTGATAGACTATAATATCTGAAAATGTCTAAATATATTGCTAAATTGAATTTTAAACGTAATGGATAGTTAGATAGAAGCGACTTATTTTATTTTAATAGGTAATGATTTGGTCTCCTTTCCTACGGAAGTTGTACTAGACTATTGTATAAAGTAGAATTATAAAAGTGACTTGTATTACAAGGTTTATAATGTGTTCAAAATATTGTATTGATATTGCTACCGATTTACGAGTATCTAGTAGCGTAAAACCCCTATGAAAACCTTTCAGTCATCATTGCCCTTTTTTCCGTTTTTGCCAAATGGTGTTTACGGAGTCGGCTACCTAACCTAGGGGATTTGACTAGGGCACTGGTTTTTACACAGAGCATCATATTATGACCTTAGCAACCCAGAGGGCAAACCAGATCTAATCCTAGATTAGGTTTTGCCAGGTTGGTGGCCACCCTGGCTGTCAGAGTATTCAAGCCACCAAGAGGCCTTTGACTTGGCTTAACGACTAGTATCATTGACAGTAGCCGGGACCAACGGCTTAACGTGCCTTCCGAACACGGAAACGCTCTAGTTCTTGTGCCACTTGACTGACCAATATTGCTTAACTTTCGTGATCGGAAAGAAAGGGCAACTACAACTCAACCACTAGCACTTCAAAACTTTTCAGTACGGATATAAAACAATTAAACCAAATTTTAAAATATTCTTCTCTTTTGATTGTTAAATTCTCGGATAAATGAGAGCAGCGAGGTTCAAATCTCTTTGGTTAAATTAATGCTTCTTTTAGGCTGGTTTCAGAGCGTGGCGTGTGACACTCGACGGCGACAGGCGCGCGTTCGAAAGTGCACTAGATAGTAGGTATAAGAGCCGCGCCGCGCCGGCCGCCGCTATCTACTAAGTATCTAATCTAAACGAGTGCGTGCCGCCGGCGGCGGCGACACGCCACGCTCTGAAACCAGCTTTAGAAGTTTTAACTGACAACTGCAGTGTAATAAAGTAGCCTTCCCGCGGCGCACCCTTAAAACAGATAGACACGGTAATTCAGTATCTATGGTGCTGGCTATGCTGGCCAATCTTTTTACTACGGCAAAAAGCCGACACGAAAGAAGAAGTGTAATAAATTTATAGTAGTTTTGTAACGTGGTAGACGTTACCTGAACAATTTGTATATATTTTACCTAACATAACAGCCTAATCTAACACCTAATTAAATATCATTAATAAATCAAAATTAAACCATTGCTACCACAAAAAATATAATTAGAACCTTAACATTTCTATACTCGTATTCAGAACCGTAACGTACTTTCGTTTACTAAATTAATGTCTTGCGGAACGCTGATTCCACCTGCGCGCTCGCAAAAACCGGTCGCAGCAACTCTCGACGCCTGCGAGGCTCATTCCCTCGGGCCGCCTCGCGAGATCGCCCAAATCAGTTACGAGGTAAACACGCATCGCGTCCTCCCTCTAAAAACCGTTACGCTGCTGCCGCGATAGTGCATCCAAATTTTACGCGAGTGATATAATAACCCGCTGGGGTTCTACCTGCAGAGTGGTTTTCTGATTGAGAATTGGCCTCCTACTCGGAATACTACGCATCGCTACGGCAAGAACATCGCCGAATGCTACGGCTGCTTGAGTGCTCGCCTGACGGAGTGCCCTACTAATCGGTCACTTCGTTGGATGAGAGCCGTCAACCCATTCCGCCTTAAGGCCAGTGTTCTCCACTTCTAAATCTCACGGCTGTGTAGAACGGTGGAAAAAAATATAGGTATTCGTTGAACCCACTATCTTTTATTCCAATCTACCTACCTGTGACCCTACGTCACAGTGGCGCCCTTTTCGTGGTTTTTTTTTGTCCTCCAATCTACACAGTTCGTAATTATTTTTTTTCCTTAGCACTGCAGCGAGCCAATTTTATGTGAACGAACAGGTGATCCTACGGAACTGGTACGTACCTACCTACTTATATTTTTGTTGGAAGTAGTACTTACTTATTTAGATTTTTTTTAGTTTTATTTTGTACTTTAGTCTGCTTTTAGTAAATTTTGGTAGAATTGACTATTACGTAGATCCTTACTTAAAATTGTAAACGGTTTTTTTTTCTAAGCGTCTGTTTTTTAAAATTTGGCCGTTGGCTAGTTTTTTAACCTACCGTTAGCTGTAACGGTTATTTGTGACTACGTAACAGTTCGTGGGAAGATTATATACTATTCTTTTGTTTTTTTTGTTAAATCTGATTTTAATTGGAGATTTTAATTTTATTTTCTTTCATCTTATATATATTTTTGGTTTTTTTGTTTTACCACCTATTCGTAATTAGTTTATTTATTGTAAAGATAGTATCGAGCGTTACTTTAAAAATAATAGGGTACTTTATTTTAATTTTTTGTTGCAGTAGTTATTAGTAATTTTGCTCTTCGTAGATTTTAATTTATATCTACCTGCTTTGTTCTTTTTGTTTTGTGTAAATTATAGGTGTTGATTTTGTGCAACTGTATTACTGCTATTTGAGTACCTAGTTGATTACTATAAATATGTCAACTCACTCAGCTACTTATCCTATTAAGTACCTTCTGCTTAATAAGCGTGAACTTGAATACGAAGTTCTTATTCGCGGTCTCGATCCTGCTAATACCGTCATTGAACTGAAAAAACAAATCGTTCAAGTTGTACCGATGCTACCTAGTGCTGATATTGGCGAGTCTGGCTTGGATACTGCCGAGGATATTGCTGGTGCTGCATTATCAATAGATGACCTTGCTGCGCGTGTAAAATCGCTGGATGAAAAATTTGATGCTAATCTATATGAACGCGCGCGTGCTTTAGCTGCTCATATTTATTATCGCTTGTTACGACTTAGCGCAACTGATTTAGGTGCTTCCCGTACTGTCTTTAAATCAGTTTCTAGTCAGTTTACTAAGCTGTTTGAGAAATTGCTTTCTATGAAGACTGATATTCCTTCTGCACAGTCAGGAACGTCGTCGTCCATTAGTAATCCGCTTACGGTTAATATACCTCCTATTGTGGTTAACTGTGACCACTCACTTGATGCTAAGATTCCAAAATTTGATGGCGAGGGTTGCGTTCGTGTATTTTTGAGGAATGTTCATGAATATAGTTTGGCTAAAAATTTAACTCATTCTAAACTCCTAGCTAATGCGTCTCAGTTTTTCTCTGGAAAGGCCACACATTGGTTCCGTAGCCATCAGGATTCATTCCAGTCCTGGGAACAATTAGAAAAACAACTAACAGAAGATTTCACCTTATTTGACCACGATTATAGGTTAATGAAGGAAATCTCTAATAGAACACAGGGTGATTCTGAAAATATTGTGATTTATTTGGCTATTATGTCGCAACTTTTCTCGAGGCTGATAGATCCGATTTCTGAGAAGGATCAACTAAAAATATTGTTGCATAACATTCGGCCATGTTATGCAAATGTTCTAGCAGCTTGCCCTAACGGAATTGAAAGCATTTCAGCCTTAAGTACAGTTTGTCGTAACTACGAAAAAATTCACAGCCTAACATCACAGTACCACGAGCCTCCTCGTGTTTCGGAAAACACACTTGCACCGGATCTGGCATTTAATTCTTCTGATTCTAGTAAAAACAAATCTTCCAATAATAGGACTAACTTTAATAACTATAATAAATACAATTCAAACTATAACCTAAATAATAAATCTAATACAAACTATAACCAAAACAAAAACAATGTCAACTATAATCAACAAAATAAATACAATGCTAGCTATAACAGAAATTATAATCAGGCTTACTACAACAGACATTCCAACAATCGATCTAATAATTCTGTACCTACAGCTGGTCCATCCAACCCTCCACCTTTCAACAACGTGCCTATTGCGTCCATCATAAACCCTAACAATGGACCAGTATTCTGTCCTCGTTGTCGCACTAATGAGCATTCCCTTCACAATTGTAAGCAAAATCGCTTTCCGATTTGTTTCAAGTGTGGCAGAATGAACGTTAAGTACCCCGAGTGTCCTACTTGTCATTCTAATTCTAAACCAAAAAACTAGATTCTATTGATTGTAGCAATAGGAGTGATTCTGATAAGCCTCCTAAACAGATAAATAAATTTAATGAGAATGAATGGAAGGAGTGGCTTAAGACTGTAAATTTTTTCTTCTCAAATTACTCTGTTGCTGCAATCATTAATAACAAACCTACTAATGATGTGCGTCCCTATGCATGTATTAAGGTAGCCAATGAAAATTATTTTGGTCTGCTGGACTCAGGGTCTGCTGTATCGATTGTTGGAAATAATTTCCATCAACATTTTATAGACGCTGGTTTAGAACTGCATAAATGTAATCGACCTTTGACTTTTACTGCTGCTGGGGGTCAAAGCTTATCGCCTTTAGGCTACATTAACCTTCCGGTAATTTTTGAGGACCGAGTTGGTATTCTAAAATGTTACGCTATACCTACAGTTCAATCTACATTGATATTAGGTATTGACTTTTGGTCAAAATTTTAATTGTTTCCTAAACATATGAAATCGATTTCATTTTCTGATAAATCAAATTTTGAACTATCGGCTATTTCTGAGAGTCCTAAGATGATTCGTTCCTACGATGAATTGACTGATCATCAGCGTACTGCTGCTGATAATATAATTCAGCAATTTGGAAGTATTTCTACCGCAAATTGTGGTCTTGGCCGCACTTCTCTAGTCTCTCATCGTATCGACACTGGCGATTCACCTCCAATCAGGCAACGCTACTATCGAATGTCTCCGGAGAAAATCCGCATTCTCTGTGAAGAGGTAGATGAGATGCTACGGTTGGGTGTAATTGAAGTATGCGAGAGCCCTTGGTCTTCTCCAGTCCTGGTGATTGGTAAGAAGGATGGTACACCTAGGTTTTGTCTTGACAGTCGGAAGCTGAACGCTGTTACTAAAAAGGATGCCTACAAGTTACCTTACATTTCTGCTATTCTTGACAATCTGAAGGATGCCAAGTACCTGTCCAGCATCGATCTTTCGAAGGCCTTCTGGCAAATTCCTATTGCTGAGGAAGATCGTGACAAAACGGCTTTCTATGTTCCTACTCGTGGCACCTACAGATTTGTCACAATGCCTTTCGGACTGACTAATGCTCCGGCTACGCAACAGAGGCTGGTGGACAGTCTGTTTTATGGGCCGGAATTTGAAAATTCGGTCTTTGTCTTCGTTGATGATATAGTCATAGCTTCTCCAGATTTTGAATCACACATCAGTTTGCTCCTAAAGGTTCAACAAAAACTAAAGATGGCTAACCTCACTATCAATCTGGAGAAGTCATGTTTTTTCCGTCGGGAGCTAAAATATCTGGGCTATATCGTCAACGAAAAAGGTCTGCAAGTTGACCCTAGTAAGATTGAGGCCATACTGAATTTCCCCACTCCTATTAACAAGAAGGATGTCAAAAGATTTCTCGGCACTGCTTCCTGGTACCGTAGGTTTGTGCCCAATTTCAGTGCCATTGCTGGGCCTTTAAATAAACTAACCTCTACTGGAAAAAAGGCTCGTACATTCGCATGGTCAAAGGAGGCTGACGAATCTTTTAACAAACTCAAAGAGATCCTAATATCTGCTCCTATTCTCGCCTGCCCTGATTTCGATAAACCATTCGAAGTCCACTCGGACGCTAGTGACTATGGTGTCGGCGGAATGCTAACGCAAACTATCGACGGTGTTGAACATCCTATTGCCTACATGAGCAAATCACTCTCACCTCAAGAGAGAAACTATAGTATCACTGAACGTGAAGCTTTAGCTGTGCTTGTTGCTCTGGAGCATTGGAGGTGTTATTTAGATAATGGTCAACAATTTGTCGTATATACAGATCATTCTGCTCTTAAATGGTTCTTGAATCTAAATAACCCTACCGGTCGCTTAGCACGCTGGGGTGTTCGTCTATCCGCTTTCAATTTTGTGATCAAACACCGTCGTGGTTCTGAAAACGTCATCCCTGACGCATTGTCAAGAGCTTGCCCTATTTCAGCTATCGATACTCATCTCTATGATGCTGAGCACACTTCCGATGATTGGTACCGCAACATCTACAATGGTTGCCAGAATAACCCCACTTCTTTTCCTAACTACATGGTAAAGGACAAACGACTATATCGTTTCATGAAATCTAAATGCTCCTTACAGCAAGATTTCGAGTGGAAAGAGGTTATTCCTTCTGAGGCTAGGCATGATGTCATAATGCTTAACCATGCTGTGCCAACTGCTGGTCATTTTGGCATTTTGAAGACGTACAAGCGTCTAGCTCTGTACTACTATTGGCCGGGTATGTACTCTGACGTCGTTAAAGCTGTTACTTCTTGCGATGTTTGTGTTTCGCATAAACATCCTACTCATGCTCCATTAGGTCAAATGGGTGACCCGAAAGTTTGTTCTCGGCCATTTCAAGTAATCAGTGTTGATCTTGTTGGACCCCTACCTCCAACAAGAAAACAAAACTGCTACATTCTCGTGGTGACTTGTTGTTTTAGTAAGTATTGCTTACTATTTCCAATAAGACGAGCCACAGCTGAAACTGTGACTCGGATATTAGAGGAAGAGGTCCTATTGGTCCATGGTATTCCATCTACTGTCGTTATGGACAATGGCAAACAATTTGATAGCGCTACCCTCAAGCAAATGCTTGCCAAATACCATGTACCAAATCTCCACTTTACTCCTAAATATAGTCCTCACATCAATACGGTGGAACGCTATAATAAGACTATAATGACAGCTATCTCCACATTTATTGAAAACGACCACCGTATTTGGGATTTACTTGTACCTAAAGTACAATTCGCCCTAAATTGTTCTGTGAATGAGGTGACTGGCTACACACCCTCATTTCTGGTTTATGGTCGCGAGCTAATCACTTGCGGTTCTCACTTCGCCAAGGCAGAATATGATGATGAGGTTATCTACAAACCTCGTGATCCTTATGCTGAAAATTTAGGTGCATTATCTAGTATTTTCAATAAAGTCCAACTTTCCCTCATTCAAGCACATGCTAGAAATGCTAACTCGTATAACCTACGCCGACGTTCGGCTGAATTCAAAATAGGGGATACCGTGTGGAAACGAACCTTCTATCAAAGTGAGAAGGACAAATACTTCAACAAAAAGTTGGCGCCTAAATTCGTCAAATGCAAAGTCATTGGCAAAAAGTCGCCATTGGTCTATGAGCTTGCTGATTATTCGTCCGGCAAATCTCTAGGATCCTGGCACATAAAGGACATTAAGCTAATAAACTATAAGGACTAGCTTTCCTACCTTAGTAAATTATGTACATATATTTAGTGCTTCTGCTCAATTTTATTTTAACATCGAACTATCTTTCGAAAGAGTATTTTATTCGTTGTAAATACTCAGCTTTTGAGAAATATTCAATAAATATTGTCTCTGTGTCATGTGATGTCTGATAGAAGGAAGAGTGTAAGGATGGAAGGTGATGTATGCTGTTGTTTCGTAAGATAGAATTAGAAATCGGATTTTACTTCCTAAGGTAAGTAAAATCCTACGCTTTTTGGCGGGGTACTGTAACGTGGTAGACGTTACCTGAACAATTTGTATATATTTTACCTAACATAACAGCCTAATCTAACACCTAATTAAATATCATTAATAAATCAAAATTAAACCATTGCTACCACAAAAAATATAATTAGAACCTTAACATTTCTATACTCGTATTCAGAACCGTAACGTACTTTCGTTTACTAAATTAATGTCTTGCGGAACGCTGATTCCACCTGCGCGCTCGCAAAAACCGGTCGCAGCAACTCTCGACGCCTGCGAGGCTCATTCCCTCGGGCCGCCTCGCGAGATCGCCCAAATCAGTTACGAGGTAAACACGCATCGCGTCCTCCCTCTAAAAACCGTTACGCTGCTGCCGCGATAGTGCATCCAAATTTTACGCGAGTGATATAATAACCCGCTGGGGTTCTACCTGCAGAGTGGTTTTCTGATTGAGAATTGGCCTCCTACTCGGAATACTACGCATCGCTACGGCAAGAACATCGCCGAATGCTACGGCTGCTTGAGTGCTCGCCTGACGGAGTGCCCTACTAATCGGTCACATCGTTGGATGAGAGCCGTCAACCCATTCCGCCTTAAGGCCAGTGTTCTCCACTTCTAAATCTCACGGCTGTGTAGAACGGTGGAAAAAAATATAGGTATTCGTTGAACCCACTATCTTTTATTCCAATCTACCTACCTGTGACCCTACGTCACAGTTTATAATTTATTTCTAATCTTTCAACCGCCGATGTCAATCCCTCACTTTTTCCATGCATCCGCCAGTTTCCTAAAAATTTCTTCAAGAGCACTTGTGAATAGCTTCGGGGACAATTTCAATTCAGAATATTGGTCCAGTCGACTGTAATTTGAAAAAAGCGGTACTGTTTTTGTAAAGGAGTTAAAGAAGATCAATGTAAGTCTGGGTTATACCATAGAGTAATATAATACTGGGTTATACTCTGATTGCCGAAAGCATTAAATAGGGCTATGTGAAGGAGGCTATCGAAAGCTTTTGTATAATCTACGAATGCGATATAAAGGGGAAGATCAAATTCTTGACTCTTTTCTATAATTTCATTTAGGCTGTGCAAATGGTCGATAGTTGACAGTCATGGTCTAAATCCTGCCTGTTTGGTAGGTTGATGTTGATCAGGTTCACTGGAAATACGAATAATATAATAGGAACCAATGGAGGGAAGAGAGAGAGGCCTTTGCCTAGCAGTGGAACATTATAGGCTAGATAAGATATGATATAATTTATTTATAGGGCATCCAAAAATCAAGCTGTTTGTCACTCAAGGCGGTCTACAATCAACAGACGAGGCCATTACAGCTGGAGTACCCCTGGTCGGTATTCCGATGATTGGAGATCAATGGTACAATGTTGAGAAATATGTTCATTTTGGAATAGGAGCGCAGCTGGATTTGGAAACACTGACTCAAGATAAATTTAAAGATGCTGTGACGACCGTTATTGATGATGACAGGTAAGGTACAACTGAACATAAGATGCATCTCATCATAATAACATCACATGAAACTAGGAGGAGATTTACCATAGTCACCGTAAGCGTTGCGGCCGGCGACCGCTTTTGTTAATGGCCGGAGTATGTAAGATCGTAAGATATCCGATTCATAAGTCCTTAGTCGCCTCTTACGACACCCACGGGTAGAGATGGTTTGGTTATTCTTTGTCGGCACCACACGGGCAAGACTATTCAGTTTTTGTATTTACCCGACCACGAAAAAACGGAGGGTTATGGGGCTTTGTTATGTTCAAATTGTTACAAGGCTGTGAATTACCGTATTTCAGACCATTACAGTGTTGTGCTATACAATCAGGGAAAAGTCAACAGTAAATTTTAGTATATGGCACTGCTATACTAAGGTTTCAAAGCCACTGTCATCGCTAGTTCGCTACTGTAGCAAATATGAGGCGATCCTCACGGTTTAAGTGGTTCAAGGAGCATGTTATTAAAAAAATATATATTTGAACAAAATGTCCCATTATTGTAAGCGTTATTAGGTCTGAACAAGATAAAACTGAGATTTTTTTGCAGCTACCGGATAAATATCAAGAAATTAGATGTCTTGATGCGTGATGAACCGATGCCAGCACTGGAGCGCGCGGTGTGGTGGGTGGAGTACGTGCTACGTCACGGTGGAGCAAAACATCTTCGTTCACCCGCAGCCAACATCTCCTGGGCACAATACTTTGAACTAGAACTGATACTCCTATTATTTGGAGGAATCTTATTTGCTCTTTCAGTATTAGCTGTGTCCCTTTGGTATGGGTTCATCTTTGTCAAACGAAAGTTTTTTTCAACGAATGCAAAACTTAAGCAAAACTAGTTTTGTACATGTTTTGTAATATTACCCTCTAAAACTCCGCCTTGTAAAAAAATCATTAAGTTATTTATTATACACGTATTTTGTTACTACTCTGCTGTTTTGTTTACTTTGAAGGAAACCTATAAAAAGTAAGTATAGATGTGGGCAAACTACTTGAACAATGACCTTGGCTGCGCAGAGTCGATTTTACATACAAATTGACGTGCGCAAAGCTTCCCCCACCACGCGATTTTTGTTCAAGTTGTTTACCCCGCAGTATACGTATTAATAGGAATTACTTAAATGTTCACTTTACAAATATATTTAATCGTGTTTCGGAGTCGGCCATATTCTTGGAAAAATGCTTAATTATCACATAAATTTTTTTCACGGCCATATATTCATCACTTTTCGTTAAAAACCTTCTCAAGTGAGGCGTATTTAGCTCTTATCAGCGTCAACGTCGAGCGATCCGAATCATTGGCGACGACGTCCTCACCAGCCGACTCGACCATCTTGCACTGCGGAGAGATGTTGCATTTTTATGTATCCTTTATCGCATGTATCATTGGGGGTGCTCTGAGGAATTGTTCGAGCTAGTACCTGCTGCAGAATTTCACAAACGCACCACTCGACAGAAGTTAAAATTTCATCCATACCACCTAGATAATTGGCAATCTTCCGACGTACGTTTTACAAGAAACTTCTTACCACGTACGACCGCACTGTGGAATCAGCTTCCTACGCAGGTATTTCCGGACGGGTACGACAAGGCACCCTTTAAGAAACGAGAGCCTATAAATATCTCAAAGGCCGGCAGCGCACTTGTGACCCCCCTGGTGTTGCGGGTGTCTATGGGCGTCAGTGATCACCTACCATCAGGTGACCCGTCTGCTCGTCTGCCTCCCTCTTCTATAAAAAATAAAATGGATTTTTCTTTCGCAAAATTAGTACACCGAAAGCTGTTTTGTCTTCCTGAGACCCTTGGCAATATACATCGTGAATTTTTATTGGGTTTGCTCCCGAAATCCAGTGATTCTACTAATGGAAACAAGCAACTTTCCCCAAGAAAATAAAATCGACTCTTCATAGTAAAGTGGTCACGTGATCGAGACAATTCGTATGGATAGGCGTTAAAGTTTCTAGTAAAAAAACTTTCCTTTGCGAAAGTTGCTCGTTATCATGAGTAGAATCACTGGGCTTCAGGAGCAAAACCAATAAAAATTCGCGCTGTAAAAAGCCATGTTGCCCTGCGGACGTTCCGGGCTGTCTATCTGTCTGTCCGAATTTGAAAGCTTCATCATAACATACCATAAAACGCCCAATGCAAGACAGAGAGCTCCCTCCAGATCTCCAGCAAAAACGCTTGGTACTTTGGAGGAGATTACCATAGTCACGAAGTTTGTAAGCTTTGCGACTGGCAAACGCTGTTGTTGGTGACCGCAGTTTGTTAGATGCTACGATACACAGAAAGATGCTGCTGCCCATCCTCCGCTTCATAAGCCCTTAATCGCCTCTTACAACACCCACGGGTAGAGATGGGTTGGTACTATTCTTTGTCGGCACCACACGGACGGAAAAATTAAACTAAATTAATTATTTACACTTTTATTTAAGTATGAATAAGGTATTGTTATTGTATTATTACCTACTCTGTTACTTAGTTTAGAATAATTTAACTTTGTATTTATTATGCTTGCGATATGTATTACTTATGTACTATTATTAGATCTCGATCTCGCTTATTAGTATTTACCTCCTTCATGGAACTCTAGGTCTTTTAGTTATAATTTCGTCTTTGCCTATTCTTTGTATATGACTGTATGTTTCCTAAATAAATTTAAAAAAAAATTAAAAAAAACAGCCTCCGTAGCCCAGTGGTTAGCGGGCTCGGCTCTCGATCCGGAGGTTCTGGGTTCGATTCCCGGTGGGGACACTGTCAACCAAAAATCCCTTTGTGTGACCTTCCCAGTTTGGTTAGGACTGCAGGATGAATCACCTGATTGTCGGAAATGTTAGATAATTCCGTGCTTCGGAAAACACGTTAAACCGTTGGTCCTATCTACTATCTGTGGACGTAGTCGATAATGAGCCATGTCAGAGGCTTTCCGCGTGGCGGCTAATCAACTCTGACACCAGGGTTTGTGGGGTCAGTCATCGACCTTGCAACCCACACGATATGATGATGAATCAACCTTTAAAAATAGACCGTTTTAGACTGAACAACCTTTGGACTGAACAACTCATCGAAACGAACAACTTTTCAAGCATTCTGAGGAAATGAACAACATTTATTTAACTAGATATACAAGGTATTGGGATAAACACTTTGTTTCTAGAAACTGTATTCAGACCATGAAACTGAACAACTTCCCCTTAAAAACATGAAAAAGCATGATTAGTCAACGTAACTGAACAACTTTCAGGAAATGAAAAATAAAATATGGTCTCCATACAAAATTGCAAATTTGATTGGACTGTTTGTTTACATGGGCGATTCTTTTTCATTTCCAGAAAGATTTATTCATTGAAAGTAATTCAGTTATGAAAGAACCTAGTTTCCGAAACTAGGTTCTAATAAGTTACGTTGAATGATCACGCCCTTTCAGTTTTCGAAAATCTGTCCCTTACAACCTGTATAGTCAATGAGATATTAATCAAAAAGCTAACTGCCGCACTCAGAGACGTCACTTAAAGTTAATCTTTCATTAAGTCTCGTTCTGTCACTTTCTTAATCAATGATGTTAAAAAGGACAGCTTGAGATTTAACGAAAGATTAACTTTAAGTGACGTCTCTGAGTGCCGCATTAACAGTCATTTGTTCTCATCTATTGACCTGTTTAAAGAGTGTGTAGAGTAAATGTTACGTAGAAAAGCTTATTCTTGATAAGATGACTAAAGTAAGGTATGGTGCTCTGATATTCCAGCGAATCACAAGAAACACATTGTAAAAAGCTGACTCTTTAAGTAGGCCGTGCTGCAGTGGTTTCTTGCCGTTTCTTTTACGCTGCCATAGCACGATGCGAAACGGTGTAGACTCGTTTGCATTTGTTCTGCATAATTTTCAATAAGGTATTCTGTAAAGAATCTATATTGAATAAAGTAGGTAATCTGCTAGTTTACAATAGTAAGCCGAAGCTAGCAAAATTGTGAAAAGGATTTGGCAGTGACACGAAAATCACGTTAGCCTAATGCGTGATTTGTCGCGTCTGTGACGTGAAGTTGGGTCGTCTGTGGCAGGTTTGGATGAGTATGATTGATGATAATGGCACATTTGAAGTCTTGGGAATTGTAAACTGGCAGGTTAAACATTGCAGCAAAAAAACTGAATCTGTGCATTTACACAATTATAATGAACGTATCTTTTTTCATTAAATGAATACGGCCGTAGTGCATTGTGACGTCAATATCCATGTCGGATCTCTCTGTCTTCTTCTTCTTCTTCTCATATTTAAGAGCCGCGCTCTTGTCGGTGGAGCAATCTCCATTTCTCCCTGTCCTCTGCCAATGATTTGACATCCTGATAAGACTCGACGTTTACCCTCTCTTTTATCTGGTCAAAATAAGTGCGTCTTGTTCTTCCTCTTCCTCTTCTGCCCTCTACTTTTCCTTCAATAATATTCTTTATGAAAGTGTCATGTCTTATCAGGTGTCCGACCATCGTCCCTCTTCTATTTTCGATGGTTCTCAGCAAATTTCTCTTCTCTTTAACCAAATCTAGAACTTCCTCGTTTGTCTTTTTCTCTGTCCAACTGATCCCTTCCATTCTCCTCCAACACCACATCTCAAACGCTTCTAGCCTCTCTCTATCTCTTTGTGTTAGAGTCCACGTCTCACAACCATATAATGCAATGCTCCAGATGTACACTTTTATCAGTCGTTTCCGAACACTTCTAGAGATTTTAGCTTTTAAAAGGTGTTTTTTGTTGTTAAAAGCTGCTTTGGCCATTGCAATTCTAGAAACAACTTCAGGAGTGCATCTGGAGTCATTAGTAATTAAACTGCCTAAATATCTGAATTGTTTCACCGATTCTATTGGGACATTATTAAGATGAATTATTGTGTCGTTTGTTGCTGGTTTTTTCGAAACTGTTAACTTTTTTGTTTTCTTACTGTTTATTTTAAGCCCAAATTCTTTAAATATCACGTCCATTTCTGTAACTAATTCTTCCAATTGTAATGTGTTCTCAGCTACTGCAGCAATGTCATCAGCAAATCTTATAAATTGTATATTTTTCCCGTTAATTTTGATGCCCCCTTTTTCAGAATCATTTATTTTCTTTATTGCGCATTCTATAAAAATATTGAATATTAGTGGTGAGAGTGGACACCCTTGTCTAACTCCTTGTCGTATCTTAGCTGTACCTTTTTCCTCTCCTACTTCTATTGTTGTTTCTTGTTCTTTATAAAGTTTATATATTATTCTTCTGTCTCTGTAGTCTAGACCTGTCTCTTTTAATATCTTCATCATTCGTTTCCAGTTAACCCTATCGAAAGCCTTTTCTAGATCTACGAAGGCGATATGAGTATCAAGTCCCAAATCCATACGTCTGTCTGCAATAAGTCGCAGTGCTAAAATAGCTTCTCTAGTACCCCTGTTTTGACGAAAGCCGTATTGATCCGGTCCTAACGTTTGTTGGGCTATGGGCCTCAATCTGTTTTGCAAAATTTTCAGGAGAATTTTTGATGCCTGAGAAACTAAGCTAAGGGTTCCATGTTCTTCACATTTGAGTGTGTTTAACTTTTTGGGAAGGGTAACGGTTTTAGTTATTTCAAAATCTCTCGGTATATAGCCAGTCAAGTACATGTCCTGAGTTAATTTGAAAATTTCATCTAATAAAGTTTCGCACTGGGTATATTTAATCATTTCTATGTGGATTTGATCTTCACCTGCAGCTTTGCCATTTTGTATTTGACTTAATGCTTTATCAAATTCTTCTTTTAAGATTGGAGGTCCTAGTTTCTCTTCTTCCACCAGATGTTCGTCTTCTATATCCTCCTCACTCAGTCCTTCTCCGTGATATAGCTTTTCCATGTACCTTTTCCATCTTGCCAGTATCTCGTTATTGTTCAATAATATTTTACCCTGCTCATCTAAAATAGTTGTACTTCTAGTTTTATGTTTCTTACTTAAATTTCTTATTTCATTGTAAGCTTTATCCATCTGTCCTTTTATCATGTATTCTTCTATTTTGTTGCAAATATTATTGATATCGACTTCTTTTTGGTTTCTACATTTAGTAGTTATTTGGTTTGTAAGAATTCTATATTTATCTATACTATCAAAATCTGTTTTATTCTTAACTAGTCTTCTTTCTAACATCAAATTAATTATCTCTGTGTTTAACCATTTCTTCCTAGGCACAATTTTCTCTAATTGTAGACATTCTTCAGCTGTACTTAATAAGATATCTTTAACATTAGTCCATCTATAGGTGATATTGTTTTCTGTATTATTACTATTTTTAATTTTATATAACTCTAATTTCTCCCCCACTTTATTACTATATTGCACTCTGCTATTGCTATTTATATCCTTAAGTTTAGTGAGATCAATACTCTTTGGTTTAGTTTTTCTTTTTATCTTCTTAATTTCTAAATTGCACTTGCTCAATAAAAGGTTATGGTCAGTATTGAGATCAGCTCCAGGCAGTGTTTTGCACGATGAAACTTGGCTATGGCTATATTTCAGTCTTACTATAATATAATCAATCTGATATCTGCCTATATCTCCCGGCATTTTCCAAGTGTAGAGCCTTCTTTTTGGTTGTTGGAAAAGTGTGTTTGTTATAATTAAATTATTTTCTTCACAAAATTGCACCAATCTATCTCCTCTTTTATTTCTTTGACCCAAACCAAACTTGCCCACAATATTGTCTTCAGCTTTCTCCCCAACTACAGAATTAAAATCCCCCATTACAATCAAATTATCCTTTTCTTTAACTGAGTCTAATATGGTATCCATATGATTATACATGTCTTCTATTTCATCGTCACTATGGCTTCCAGTAGGCATATAAACTTGCACTAAAACTGTATCGACTGGTTCAGATCTTATTTTCACTACTGTGATGCGATCATTGTGATGAATTGAGTTTTCCACTAAATTTCCCCATTTTTTATTTAAAACTATAGCTGTACCGTTTGCACCTTGTGTCTCTCCTGAGTATATTATTCTGTAATCTCCATCCCAATAGTCCCCACTTCCCTCCCATCTTGTTTCACATAATCCCAAAATATCAATTTGTAATCTGTCCATCTCTACCTTCAATTGTTCTACTTTTCCCTCCGTCAACATCGTCCTCACATTCCACGTCCCTATTTGGCAAGGATTTTGCATGATGACGACCGATTTAGCCTTGCGTCTAAAACTGCCGGACTCAGACCGCCACGCCATGTTACATCGTGGAAGCCCGTTGTCAAGAACCACATTACTTTTATTTTTCATTCTCATTGCTCCTTAGTTGAGGACAAATGTAGTGCGGTAGTGTCCCCACTCGCTTTCCGCACCGCAGTTCAGCAACCGGTGCTCCGCCTGCTGATGTTTGGTCAAAAGCCCTTCCAGACCCCTCGTCTTTGGCCTTCTGCCAATACTAGCGCCACCGCTGCCCAGCGCTAGGGGAATGCTTATTAAATGGCGGCATTTGTTCACCATGTCACAGAACTGTCATCAGACTTATGCGGCATTTTTTAGGTAAGCCCATCCCACTGGGCTTCCCACCACGTCCTGGTAATCCTGCCGCTTCTTGGTCGGGGACTGCTTATTCAGTATATTCGCAGCTAACCGCCATATCTGGTGGCCGTTCACTATCCGCCACCTGTGACCCCGTTGGTAGCCTGTAGCTCAGCCTGCGCGTATTTAGTAGTTTTAAATGCGTAATATCGGCCGTATTACTTAGCCGATTTATATTTTAATTTCACTTTTTGTCATCTCTACTACGGTATTTTCATATTTTGTTAATAAATTCGACTAAAAATAATATGCATGTTCACTATTTGCTTTCACTAAAGATCTCCATGATGACCGGTCCTGCGCTGCTCGCATCCAGCGGCTTCCCTCGAACTTGATAAGATCGTCCGTTTACCTTGTGGGGGGCTGCCCGCGCTAGGTGTTCCGGTTCGCAGTGTAGGTACTTAGGTAAATGTAGGTAGTAATAGGTAGGTAATCTTTCCCTTTAGTTTCGGATTTGGTTCTTTTCCTTGGAAAAAAATGTTCAGGTTTATTTAGCGCGATATTTTGCCTCATTATAATTATCGCGCTAAGACCCGGAAGTAATTGTCTATTTAACATGTATAAAAAGTGCGAAAGCTTCAAACAAACAAAAGTTGTTCAGTTTACTCGTCGATAACTTCACAACACCGGGAATGACTGCAATGGCTTAGTTGTTATACATGGTGTAAGGAAAAGTACCGATTTCCTTTTAACCTCATGTTGTGTAAGTATAATAATAAGTAAAATGCTATCTAGCTATTTATAAATAAAACATGTTGACAGTAAGAAAAAAATAACATAAAAATAAAACACTTCCTATGAAAAAAAATTTCAAGTTGCCAACCCTATTCTAAGAATCGCAGCGCGCACCCGTTTCCATTTCTAACGAAGGCTATTCACAAGCGTGCAACAGAGATAGGAGATAGAAAACTACGTAAGGAGGACACTTGAGGCAAATACTCACGCTTATCGTTGCGATAGTCTGGAGTCTGGTGAGGGTTGCCACGATAATATATAAATTTTTAAAATCTTATATTTTTTATTATTTTTAGGGTTCCGTACCTCAAAATAAAAAAAAAGGAACCCTTACAGGATCACTTTGTTGTCCGTCTGTCTGTCTGAGAAGACTCGGAATTTCAAAAAAGATCTCCTACATAACAATTGTTTTTATTCTTTGCAAGAGTTCTTTGAATCCAAAATCTAGTTTTGAGTAAGTACTAATGTTGAAATAATTTTAATAATATTAATTTTGAGTTTTTATAGCATTTTATAAAATCAGATCTCCTAAAGCTTATTGAAATTTTATTTAATTCACATATTATGTTCTATCTTTTAGATATTGCAACGCCCTTACAGGGCTCATGTAAGTACTTTTAGCTTAATATTACCATCTCTTGTAAACTACATCCCACCAAAAACATAACTGTTAAAAAGGGGGCCAAGTTCCTATCGGCTAATTGTTTGCCTAAAAAAGGGTTGAAATCCGATCCAATGCCATGTTTAGATGCACTTTAATATCGATCATATTCGTCTTCATCAGCAGCCTGATCCACTAGATGGCTGCTGATGAATAACTTGGCATTGGATCGGATTTCAACCCTTTTTTAGGCAAACAATTAGCCGATAGGAACCTGGCCCCCTTTTTAACAGTTATGTTTTTGGTTGGATTTCATTTCTTTTTGTTCAGTTTGCTATATGAATCATTATATTTATAGTAACTATCGCAACGTTGTTTGTATTTTCATAGTTTAGTTAAAACATAGGTACATGTTTTAATGCAGTACTACCTTTTTAATATTTGGTACATTAATTTTAGTCTGACTCGCTTTTGACCATTTTCCATTTTCCAAATTTTTCCTTTACTTTAATGCTAACGACTACCCCGATGCCAAATTTCAAATTTGTATGTCTCACAGAAGTATGACCAACAATTTTATGCATAGTAATGACTATATCCTGACTCGCACTTGACCAATTTCCAATTTTAAAATTTTGCTATACTTTTTTTAATGCTAACAACTATCCCCATGGCAAATTTTAGATTTTCAGGTCTTAGAGAAGTATTACCAACATTTTATACATAATTTTGACTAAAACCCGACTCGCACTTGACCCATTACTCTTACCCTGACGACTAGTTAAATGCCAAATTTCAGCTTTGTAGGTCTTCTAGAAGTGGTCAAACATTTTGATGAGCTGTCAGTCAGTGAGTACCAAATTTACAATTTTCTCGAGTCTATAACTTTTTTTCTGTAATAGCTACAATATTGAAACTTTTTATTCAAATTATATTAAATGGTGTTATTATGTCCGTAAAGTTTCATCCCGATCTTGTTTAGATGCACTTTAATATCGATCATATTCGTCTTCATCAGCAGCCTGATCCACTAGTAAACATTTGCCATTCCCAAGACTCGCCACCACATCCAGTCCTCCGCCTTCCGCATCCAGCCACTATCCGCCACCTTATTCACGTCAACGGTTCATCTGGCCGAAATTCACTTTACCATACACCCAACTTAAAATATGGTATAACTGTGAAAATACGCAGGTACGTTGAAAATAATATCTAAAATGAAATACTTCTAAATTTGAACTTGGCAGGTTTTTGTGCCGTAAGTAACACTTGATTAATTGTGTCATTATATTTATTATTTATATAATTAAATTAACCTGCCAAGTATATGATTATGTAGGTACAGTTTTATCTCTGTACTTGCAATAGGCACTGAGCTACAGGGCGTTCAAAAGTGGGTCGAAACGGTTCGTGTAAATAGTGCGCGGCATGCGCGTGGCCTGTTGCGGGAACTTGGCCTGCGCACTGCCGTGCGCTTAGAAGAAGCATTAAATGTTATGAGTATGACCGTTTTTCTCACGAACGAGAAGAGGTATCAGGTTGAAATTGATAACGAATATTAAGGTCTATAAACCACACAAGATCTGAAAATTTAAATTTTTTACAACGACGCAATCAAAAGATATGGCTTTTTATGTCCTCGTCTCCATACATTTATGCAAAAAAGCAAAACCTACAGGGTACTTCCCGTTGACCTAAAATTATGAAATTTGGCAAGAAGCTAGGTCTCACAGTACAAATAAAGGGAAGTCTAAAATCATTAAATATTTCAATTTTTCTCACAACTAATAGTAACCAATTAAAGTGAGCTCCCGTTTCAAGAACTTTTCTATAAAAGAGGGGTCAAGTTGGATGGTCCCGGAGATTTTTAAATGCAAGAGCAAAATCTTTTAGTATATCATGTGGTAGATGGGTACGGAACACTTAGGGCGCGAGTCCGACTCGCACTTGGCCGGTTTTTATTTTTTAAACATGCTTAGTGTTCTTTATTCTACTTATAGAACATGTGGTTAAAAGGAAATCGGTACTTTTCTTTACACCCTGTAGATTAAGGTAGGTAGTTAAGGGTAATAGGGCCTTTTAATGGGTATAAATAAAGAACAATAATCATCATCATCATGACATCCCATGAAACGTCCACTACAGGACAGGGAGCTGCCTCCAAAATTCCAGCTTTTGCTGAAACAATGTGGAGGGGAAGTACCATAGTCACCACGCTTGTTAGCTTTACTGCTGGTACCATGGACCGCGTTCGTTGGTGACTGCAGAATGTAGTTGGCACAGGAAGGATTCTCAGAAAAAACTCTTAAATGACACAACTAGTTGTGCGTAGCAGTTGGTCTAAAGGGAAGGACCCGATGATACACAGAAATATGCTGCTGCCCATCCTCTGGTTCATTAGGCCTTAGTCGCCTCTTGTGACACCCATAGGTAGACATGGGTTGGTACTATTATTTGCCGGCACCACAAGGGGCACAATAATATCTGGTTGTAACATTTGGATCAGTAAATTCTTAAAATGCAATGGCGAGACAGCTTAATAAAATCAGTCAATATAACGTTAACTGTAGGTCAATTGTATAAGAGCTTAGAGCTAATTCAGCGACGTGTGAAGGGGTCTAAATCAACTTAAAAGTGACAACTTATTAGGACTAAGTTACAAAAAAAATACACACGTAATAAAGTTTCAAGATTTTATTTAATAAGGTCTATAGGTATAATAATAATTATATTAATATACTATACGCTTATACAATACTGAACAAAACCATAAAATTTACAAAATGACAAACTTCTTCAGGCCGGTTTTATAACAACGCGTTTCAAACGCGCGCTTGAACGGCAACGCGTTTTAATGACTTCAGTCGAAATAATTTCGCTTGATTAGAACGATAGCAGGATAAAGTTATGCGTGAGAGCAGGATGAACGAAACGTGTCTATTTCACTACAATATGTAACGCATCACTCCTTTCTGCTACATTGCTGTCATTTTATCGAGCTTCATTTTGTCGATTGTTAGTGCAACAAGAGGCCGTAGACAAGTGGCTTTCTATAATCGCAAACGCCAGTAGAATAGAATAAAAATGTATGAGATTGACATAAGCTTACGAAATGTTGCGTGACAGCTAATGTCAAGCCAATACATTTTCATTAGATTTAGATTTATTTATTTCACTCTATCAATTTCATGATTACATGATTCTATTCTAGTATAGCGTTTGCGATTATAAAAAGCCACTCGTCTAGGTACCAAGTGCTTTTATTTTCCGCAACCCTTGCGACTTTTCGCTGAACGAATTGGCTTATGCGAGTGTTTTGTAATTTTGACCGTCAGACAGCCGCGCGTCAAAGACGCGTCACTATAAAACCAACCCAAAATTCACACTTCGAACGAATAAATAAATCATAAGAATAGTTTCAATTTGTAACGGTAACCGAAGTTAAAATAAATTCATTATGTACAATTAAAACTTACGTGAAATACATAATTTAGGTAGGTATGTAATGTTATAAACTGAAAATTTTGAGATTTGTATAAAAGTACATACAGTTAGTAAAAATTTATCAAAAAATTCAGCTAAATACGCCATGCAAATACATGAGAGTCCAAAATTCTATGCTATAGTAACTATAGTTAAATTATAGTTCCTATTTTATCATCAATTCCTACTAAATAGGTATATTTTGCAATATCTGATCAAATCATAGTACCTAATTAATGTGATGACTCGATTTGGCCGATGTATTTTCTTCTAATATTTGAGAAATTCATCATACTTTTTTATAAAGGATGTTATTAAAAGCACTGCAATCATTTCAACGACGTCAACTTTGCCTGAGTAACATAGGTCGAAATACGAAAAAAAAAAACAATTTTCCATACAAAAGTTTTGGTCACTTACATTACAATAGTAGAAAGGTAAAGTTAGGTTAGGAATAAGCAGTAAAAAAAATATTTAATGTGTAAAATATTTCGACTTATGTTTCTTTGGCGAGTTGTTCGTTTTCATGAGTAGAATATATGATTTAAATGATGAAAAAAGTTATCGCAGTCCTCTTTCCGAACACCCTGTATAGAGTTCCTTCTAAGATTTCTACTTTCTTTAGTCTAGTCTACCTCATAAGAGCTTTCCATAACCTCCAAAGCGCTACTAAAATTCAACCCTATTTGTGGTTTTTACCGGTCAGAACCCGCCATACGAATTACTAACCTATTTAAATCTGTCGGGTATTCAGTCAGCGCGCTAGCAGTTGAACTCCGATTGCGCCGCATTAAGCCGCTTTTTCCAATTGGTTCTGCGTAGACCAACTGCCACTAAATCGTAATCATAAGAGGAGGTTCTGCCCATGAAACTGAACAACTTTTACAAAGGAACATAGGTCAAAATACGAAAAAAAATATGATCTCCCATACAAAGTGAGCTGTCAGCTGATGCAGTTTGTATGGGAAGTTAATTTTTTTTTCGTATGTCGACCAATGTTGCTAGGGAAAAGTTGTTCAGTTTCTTGAAAAGAACCACCTTTTAAAATATCCGGGGCGATAAAAAATAAGAGTGTATTCGACACTCCTTGACTTAATTTTTTCAAAAAACTATTACTCACAAACAAGTCTATATTATCTATGGTTATTCAAATCACACAATGCTTATAGTAAAACGTATATTTAAATTGTATTAATAGTTATGGAATTTTCAGCGCAGTCTTAAAAAGCAAAAAAGTTTCGTCAAAAATGTGTAGGTAGCTACGAAATTCCAAAATTAGGCACCATATTTTTGTAACCACTTATTAAATATGAGATACTAAATGGAGTTTTCACTTTTACCACCTTTTACTCGGTTGTGATTTACAAACTTTGTCTAAACTTTGAAGGACGCAAACATTACGCTTGAGCCTAATTTAAAATGGCGGTCCATTAAAACCATAAACAGTCCAGAGAAAAATTTATAGCCTTTTCGGATTTTTGTCCTCATTGCTTCTCATTATTGTGACTCTAAAACCAGCCTTTAATTCAGACTAAAATTTATACGCAACTTACATAAATATAAAATTACAAAAATGGCGGTAAAGATTTCACGCATTCGTTGTCAGTTTTTTCTTTTTTTGGAACTTAACACTCTGTATAAAATAATACAGGGTGATCTAGTAAAACCAGAAACTTTAAACAGGCTGTTAGGGACAGCCTTCCGAATACTGAAGTGGCATGACCAGACAACGACACTGAACAACTTTCAGTGAACAAAACTTTCAGGAAACGAAAAAAAAATCCGCGTCTCCATACAAAATTGTAATCTTCCTCGGGCAGTTTGTATGGAGAAGCCGATTTTTTTCGTTTCCTAAATTTTTGTTTACTGAAGGTGTTCAGTGTCGTTCACAGATCATGCCCCTTCAGTATTCGGAAGGCGGTCCCTAACACTCTGTATAGTACCCACTGGAAACTACAACTTTTTTTTCTTAGGGGTGCCACATTTCTGTGTGTCGAATCCAAAAAAAAAAACTTTTTTAACTTTGTTTCGTGTTTTGGTCTAATTTTGTTATAAGTTGTTTCTGCCTGGTACTTGCAGTTTTGACTATGTCCAGACCTTGAACTTCTAGCATCTTCTATCCACGATAGAAGATTTTACAACCATACGTCAAAATGGTGTTTAGCTTAACACTATTAGTTATTACAGAAGACTTTGTGACTCCTATTTTTATCTACTCTATGAGCTTTCGTCTTAATACCAGAACTAAAATATAACTTCCTCGAGCTACTTAGGGCCCTATGTCAAAGTGGCTTACAATTTAAGCTGTGCGATTTTTTTCTATCGGCATTCTTTACAGAAATGATCAATAAGTAGGTCTGCAAGTTTTCTTTGCCTGCTCAATCAAAGCTGCAAAAAACACACAAGATTTCAAAAAAATCATATAAAACCTGAATTGAAGGCAACTTTTGTGCTGCAAATATTCGTAATTCTCAAAATGAGAAATTCTATTTGCCATACAATTTTAGCCGAAACTTTAAAATCTCGTAGATCAAAATGTTGTAAATGCAACCTTCATCGTCCGGAACAGACACAATTTTTATGAAATCCCGCAAGAAGAGTTAAAAACACCAGAAATAAAATACACGAGCCCTAACTATTCTGTTCCCGAAATAAATTCCTTTTCAAATCCTAATAACTTTCAATTCTTCTGTCGCTCTCTGGAATCTTCTCTGTGCACGCCTTTCGGTGGAGAATCTCTGCCTTTTCCTTTCGTCTTTCGTGATCGTTTGAACTTAGCTACGTCATCGCCGAAGACGTCACCGGTTCTAAGAGCCGAGATGAGGTCATCGAACTCTCCTTTCTGACCGTTGGTTAGGGTGCTTTCTCTTGAAGCGTCACCGTTGGCATGCCCGTTGCACTCAGCCGAACCGTTGGTTTTTCCAAGGGATTTCCCAACTGAACTAAGTAGACTGGACGCTTGTTTTCGTTCCATCGTTCGTTTCTTGAGCTGAAACACAATTAAAAATTATGACGTTTGAAAGAAAAATAAAAAATGGACCGTTCTAAAAGGTGTAACAGAAAGTTAATAACATGATAATAAGCTCGTCATTATGAATCTCTTCTATCACTATTGTTTTGTTTTATTGTGCGCAATAAAGAATATGTGTGTGTTATAATTTGTGGCGTGGTCATGGCTCATGTGCTGAGTAATTTTGAACCAAACCCAACAGTGCAAGTACTTATGTTTTGGGGGTGATACTTTCCCAAATGAAAAATTATTAAGAAAGGAGACTAAAACAATATGTATAAACCTCCTACTCATGCCTGATCTGCCTCTTTTCCTCGCCTTTCCTCCGCCTGACTTTCCCCAGCTGAGTGACAAACGAATATAAACCCCCGAACAGCTGCTCTGGAGACGCACTAGGCTCTTCAACGAAAGAAATGAAGCTAGATTTAAGGTATATACAAACCTTATACTCATATTTGATCCACCTCTACTCTTCATCTCTCCTCCGCCTGGCTGTAACGCACTCGGCCTTGGCTTCCCCCAGCTGCGTGAGGCGTCTGAAGCCAAGTCTTGATCTCCACATACTTGCTAGGTACAAACCTCCTGCTCGTGCCTGGTCCGCCTCTCCTCCTCGTCCCTCCGCCGCCGCGCCGCCGCGCACTCGGCGCGCGCTTCCCCCAGCTGCGTGAGGAACGCGTCTACAGCCCCGAACAGCTGCTCCGGAGACGCGCTGGGCTCTTCACCGAAAGCGTGCGCACACGCTTCTAGACGACTCTTCATGTCCTGTAGAAAGTCATTGGTTCCGATTAAGAAGATCGAAGAAAAAAAAAACGGCCTGATATTTGTTAAAGATTTGAACCGATGGGCGTAAGTGCGGGTACCGACGATCTGGTCAAGGTCGCAGGAAGCTTTTGGATTCGAGCAGCGCAGGACCGGTCGTCATAGAGATCTTTAGGGGAGGCCTATGTCCAGTAGTGGACGTATGCTGATATGATGATGATTTTTTAAAGTCTTCCAGAGAATTCAAATTTAGAGTATTTAAACCGTTTGAAGACCTGGCGCAGTGCTGGAGTTGCTCAGGTCATCTCGATTGCCTTATTGACTCCCTTTGACCCAGCATTTTATTTAGTCCACCTGCATACCACACCTGTGAGAAAGATACAATCCAGTTGGATACAGACCTGGAACAGATCTTCCAACTGCGTAAAGGTGCAGACGGCGTGAGCGTGGAACTCCTTCATTACCGGCAGAAACATGTCATGAGCCGTGATAAACAAAAAAGATCCCACAGGGTCGAAATGTTCTATTTTCCATTAGCTAGGAACTCTGCCCAATGCACTGAAAAAAAATCTATTCACGATTAAGTCCCATTTTCTGTTCAGTGTTGGCATTGCTAAAGCCATTCTGATTGTCATTTGACCCAGCTTTTTATTAAGTCCACCTGCACCTGATGACACCTGTAAGAAAGGTACAATCCAGTTGGATACTGACCTGGAAGAGATCTTCCAACTGCGTGAAGGTGCAGACGGCGTGAGCGTGGAACTCCCTCATCACCGGCAGAAACATGTCGTGAGCGTTCGGTGCCGCCAGCCCGGAGTGGTACTCCAGCTCCTTTTGTACCTGCCGGAAAAATACTCATACAATCAATATAGTGGGGTCAATTCTGGCAGACATAAACTAAAACTGAACTAAATTTGACATTTCTAAAATTGTTGCTGTCTTTTTTATAGATAAACCGCCTAAATGAGTCCTCGCGGGCGGGGTACAGGGGGGGGCGCGGGGGAGTGGGTAAGACGACGGCGGGGGAACGGGCGAGGGGCATTCTCATTCTCTACGCGCATCCGCCGTCCGCACCCGCACCTGCCCGCACGTACCCCAAGGGCGAAGACTCATTTAAGCGGTACTACTATAGCCTATAGGGGGGAAATGAAGATATTAATACTTTTTAGAACTGTCAAATTTAGTTTAGTTTAAGTTTGTGTCTGCCAAAATCGACACCAGTATTGTAGATGGGGTATGTTGCCGGCTGTTTGTATTAACCAATGTTTAAAACACTTGCCAGCACAGCCGAAAGATTTATTTTCACCTCAACTGCATCCTCAAAATAATGAGTTTTGGACAAATTAACGTAAAATTTGTCTACAAATAATTCACCAATAAGCATTTTACATAAGCTAGTGTCGTAAAATTTTTAATGTTATTCCTTTTGGAACGAGAAGGTGCTATAATAAGTAAGCAATACATTTTGAGCGTTGCCTTTGGTTGAGATGACCTGCTATTCATCGCAAATACATGGCCTTCTCGGGGCTAAAACTGCCAACACAAAGCATGGGTAGGCTGTCCGTTTCTGGGATAAAGGGTAAAATGGCTCCACTATCGCATCCCCAACAAGAAATGAATTAAGTTTTGATCGATCTACACGAATTTGATTTAGTAAGAAGCCAATAGTTCAGTGTCCCCCTTGTGCTGTCCTCACGCTTTAAATGCCATTCAAACACTTTTACTGTTCCTCGGTGGTGTAGATTCCCCGCCCCACATGGCACACTGCCCACTGGTGCTCGATCAAAGCTTACCTCTTTCAGACCATTCCGTAGCGCGGTGACGTCCTTCTCCAGCTGCTCCACACAGACCTTAGCGGCTTGTCGCACGTGCGGCAGGTCTTCTTCTAGGAGTAAGATGTCTTTGAACTGGAAACACCATACATCATCATCATTATAACACCATAACATATTACTAATAAATTGTATTTTATTTGTGTTGATTTGTTTATTTCATTTGAATATTTTTTTTTTTCTTCTAAACGTTATATGACGTTATCAGTTGCAAAAAAAACGGCCAGGTGGGAATCGGACTCACGGAATAAAGATTCGTGCCTACACACAAAACTATTACTATGCGTCATAATTTTGTTTTAGATAAGTAATCACTGTAATTTATACCCAATTGTGACGTTTGTTTATGTGCAATAGGGAACATGCATAATTTTTTTTAGGCGTATTTATTAACAAAATATGAAAATACCATAGAAGAGATGACAAAAAATGAAATTAAAATTTTAATCGGCTAAGAAATACGGCCGACATAAGCATTTAAAACTATTAATTACACGCCTATTAGACAGAGAGATCCGACATGAATAGTGACGTCAAAGTTCACTACGGCCATATAAACTCCGTGTTAAATTTCGTTTTGCTAGAAAGAGACAGAAACAAAACTTCGCTGCCTTATATCTTTTTTAATTTCATAGTTATTCGAAAAAAAATTTTTCAACACATTTGCTCATAAAACAGCTCTATTTGCACTGTATTAAGGTCCATAATCCAGCTTATTAAACACGCGTGCTTTTTTCATTACTATAATTTCACTAGTGTTGTAATTTTTGTCTTTTTTTTAATCGGCAAGATGCAAGGAGTTTCTATATCTAAGTAAGTATACCATTCATAATATTTTCATGAAAAAGTAAACTGTGTTCGATAATATGATAAATAAATGTAAATTACATGGAAATACTTATATTAATCAACTAACTTACTACAAATTTGTCTTTAAAGTAACAAAATATTCAATATTAAATAATTCATGGGAGTGAGCCTCAGAACAAAGACCTCCTTGCTGAGTAAGCTGTTTGACAGGTTAGTATTTATTTTTGTTTTGTTTTTTATAGCGGCAAGGTGCAAGGAGTTTCTATATCTATAACATTCATAATAATTTAATGAATTAAGAAACTGTGTTCGATAATATGATAAATAAACGTTAATTAAACGAAAATATTGATTTTAATCAACTAACTAACTACAAATTTGTCTTTAAAGTAACAAAATATTCAATTTTAAAATAAATTGAAAAGTAGTCTGTTTGATAGCTTAGTCATTGTCTCCTGCGCGCGCATTATAATTGTGTCTTCGAAAAAAGTAATACGCGCGCCATTTTAACAGATATTTCTTGTTGTGAAATGTGTTTAACGTAATTAAAAAATAAATGACTTCTACAAATAAGAAAAACAGTGATAAGTGTAGAACGTCGAAAATACTTGAACTAAAACACAAGTCCGGTGTATAGGGTGACCTAGAAATGTGAGGAAAACGTCTACGAAATTTTCTTAGGAAAAAAAGGTAAGTGATTTTGATTCGTTTTTATTCGCAAATGTGTTGAAAAACGTCGTAAGAAGCTTGTGCGCTTTGGTGATTACACCCTCGGCTCCATTACGCCCTCGCCTGCGGCTCGGGCTGCAATTTCTGAGCCTCGGCCGTAATATCCAAAATAGCGCACGTGCATCTTAATGTACTATTACTTAACTGTTTATTACATGAATGAGTATAATTTTTTTGAATACAAAAAATCATGCATGTTCCCTATTATAACGACAGAGTTAAAACCACAGACAATAGTTACTACGTAACTAAAACCAAATAACGCTAGAAAACACGTTTCTTCTATCCGGAGCTCCTTATTCTTTAATTTTCATTGTTTTTATTAGTTGAAAGATAGTCAACTATAATAACACATATTGTATGCTCCAGCTGGGTTTTAGAGTTCGAAATGTAAAGGTCAGACGGACATACCTACAGACTATGACGTAAGTGGTTTACCTCCTCTCTGATACAGACAGGCAATTTACAAAGTCGAGGAGACGACTTATGCTTAGGTATAGAATCCTAAAACATGTGAGAAACTATTGGGTTTTAGACGAAATAAATCTCACCTGTGGCGTTTCCAACATTTCAACGAGGTAATGCAATAGTGTAGTATTTCGAGATGTACTGGACTTGGTATCAGCCAGCTTGTTGAGCGAGGATAGACGGAAACCTGACGCGTTACCTCGAGCACCCCTGTTAAGAAGAAAATAATATTTAAGGAAGCTGAATCTCAGTCAAAGCTGTTCCTGTCGGACTGTTGAAAATTCTCTGAAATCTTGGCTTATGTGTGTATATATATTATCATGAACAGACTGAGAAATTACTACTCCTGCCCGTGTGATGCCGGTACAAAATAGTACTAACCCATCTCATCTCTACCCGTGGATGACGTAAGAGGCGATTAAGGGTTTATAAACCGGAGGATGGGCAGCAGCATCTTTCTGTGTGTCGTACCATCTTACATACTGCGGTCACCATCAACAGCGGTCGCCAGCCGCAACGCTTACAAGCGTGGTGATTACGGCAAATCTCCTCCTAAGTAGGGGAGACCGGGGCAAGATGAGACCCTTAAGAGAAAAAGCGTAATAACTTGAAAATCAAACTGTTTGTTAAAAATGTCTTGCAACAAAATCAACACTTATAGTTTTAATTAACATAATTGTTATCTTTTACGGCTCTAAATCTCATATTTTTTTGGCAAATAGGAATTAAATGGCACAAGTCAAAAATCCCGTCTTGCCCCATGACCGGGGCAAAACGGGAAACACTACGGGGAAAAATGAGTACACATTTTAATCAGGTTGACAACGTTCACAAATATTGCCTCCTCATCGTCATCGTCTACACCTGCGCAGGAATTATGGGCCCACCTATGGCACAAGCTACAACTAACCCATCCTTCAGTGGACTGTGAATATAAGTACCCACAATATATGCAAGCACAAT
The DNA here is from genome assembly GCA_947532105.1 of Athrips mouffetella. Taxonomy (NCBI): domain Eukaryota; kingdom Metazoa; phylum Arthropoda; class Insecta; order Lepidoptera; family Gelechiidae; genus Athrips; species Athrips mouffetella. The sequence continues at coordinate 1,684,866 of OX383965.1, forward strand.
AATTTTCATCGTCTTCAGATGAACTCATATCCGTGTCACTCTCTTTTTTGCGTTTTTTGTTTGTTTTCCTTTTTTTCCGGCTTCTTTTTTTCAGTCTTTTTCTTGTCAGGTTTCTTTTTTCAGTCTTTGTAGTCTTCGGGGCAAGACAGGATAGTATCCCATTATGCCCCGACCATGCTGCCCCAACAGACATATTTTACAAATTTATCAACAGTTCTAACGTAACAAATAATTGTACGAAATAGCAACCTAAATTCGATAGTTTTACACTGCTGCTACAAGTATGTGGTAAAGTATTACAATAGCACTGATTCCTACCTTGGTGCCCATCGATTCAAAACTGAAAACTTTTTAACAATCCTCCAAAAAACAGTTTTTTCTCGCCACGGAGCCAAAACAGGTAGTGACACGCACGCGCCGCCCTGACTCGCGAGGGGCGACTGAAGTTCGCGCGAAAGGCGCCGTGTTCGGCTCTGTTGTGTTCACCAGTTACGCACAAAAGCACATTTCCCGTCTTGCCCCGAACTTCATCTTGCCCCGGTCTCCCCTACCTACCACGCGTTGGAGTTCTGGAGGGAGCTCCCAGTCCTGCAGAGGACGTTTCATGGGATGTTGGGATGACTACTCTAAACACACACTTTCACACACACGCTCACACTTACACACATTCCTTATCACTATTGCGCCCTTTCGAATACTTCCCCCACCTTTTTTTGCATGTTTAGGTTTTATCCACGGAGCAGAGAAGGAAAAGGAGGAGCCTCTAGCAAGTTGAAGTTACCTGTTCATGTAGTTTCCAAGAGCTAGTACAACCTCGAGCAAGGCCCGAAGCCGTCTTGAGCGAGTCATATCTCTCGCTGCTCGAAGCACCACTGAAGCCCGGGATGAAGCCTCAGCCGAAGCCGCTGCGAACTTTTTCTTGAAAAGAAGCGTCCTCACTCGCTGGTGGTAGTGAGGGAGTCTGCAAAATATTTTTAACTTAAATAAAATGAGTCCATTAAGTAAAATAAATCGATATGTCACATTTATTAGTGTGCAATAAAGTGTTATTCATTCGTTAATTCATTCTTAATATCGTTAATATATCTTTAGTTTATAATCCAACTCGTGAGATAACTACTGAATTTGTCCTTAAGTACGTTAGGTAAGATCCTATGCACACCGCGTTTTTTTATCGCGCCACCATCGCGTGATTTGGGTTCACGCTGCAGCGATACAAACACGCCGTCGACGCGCGTAGTCGGCGCGTCTACGGCGCGTTTTTTTTTTACACAAACGCGCGTGCCGGTGTGCAAAGGTCTAAAAGTTGCATATGACTCGCGTGCGTTTCGCGTTTGTAGCGCTTTAAGCGCGTCGATGGCGCGATAAAAAACTTGCGGTGTGCACAGGCCCTAAGGTACAAATTAAAATTTGCATAATTTTTCAATTATAAAATTATTAACCAGTGATAATCAGGCAGGACCATTATAGATATACTATAGAAGGCTAGGACTCATATAAAGTAACAACTGGGTATCTATATTCTTTATCAACAAGTCAAAGTTCAAAGCTTCTGTACGCATTAACTGGGATCGATAGTAAAACGTGCCTTCTGAATCACGGAGTCAACTTACTTTTATTTGATGATTTTATTTATCGTAAATGGATATTGACCAAACTGGAAAAGTCGCACAAAGTGATTTTTGTTTGATAGCGTTGACGAGAATCGAACCCAGAACTTCCAAATAGAGAATAGAAATGAACGATCTCACCAGTAGACCAAGAAGGCTGTTCATTAAACTATGGCCAACTCGTGTCTCAAAATGGTTCACAAATTTTACAAACAAGCTCTTTATGAACTCTCCTTTCACCTTTCAGTCTATCGCACTTACCTAAAGTGATAAGTTATCTTGTTTTCGAGTATAAATAAGGTCTAAGAACCATTTAACCTTCAGTAATATTTTTAAATTATCATGTGGAGACTGTTCTTATTTGTGAGTTTGGTTTCGGCCATATCAACAGATCTTCAAGATTTCACTGGAAGATGGACAATGGTTGCTATGTTTCATTCCGAAGATTTTAAATACGGAAAGGGCTGCAAAGCTTCAACTGTTAATTTCTCAAAGTTTACTTGCACTTGTGGCAATGAAAACATACCCGTGATGACTATAGATGCCTTGACTGGACCAACCCTCGTCATAGGAAGTGAAGAAGAGCTTGATAAGGCTTTCGAGGTTAATTGTACATGTGAAAGTCCTTTGCTACAGACCTTTAACCATCTTATATTCTACCCCCTCAGTGAGAATTACTTTCTTCAATACACGTCTAGATATACTGATAGACTGTTCGTTTTGTTAGCAAAAGATGTACCTTCAGAAACTGATTTGAATGATTTTGTGGACCGCATAGATTATTTGAAGAATAGGAGTAAGATTGTGACCTGTACTAGTGATATAATGAAATTGAAAGGTACTTTAAACAATTCTGAAGATTCTCTAGACCCCGAAAATTGATAAATTTTATTCTTAACAATAAAAGGTTTTCTAATTTTGTTTTATTTTTAATTTTATAACATGAAAAATAATATAAATTACATGATACCATATTTTATTTTAATGGGTAGCTTCTCATACTTACAAGTAGTTACAGCTTATTTTTGTTTATGGGGAAATAAATCAAGAAATAATAAGTTATTTACACCCACCATATCAAGTTGCTAAGTTGACACAACCATGTCATATCAAATAACAAGATTTGTTTACACGTACTTAGCCTACTGCTGGATTCTGCGCAGCAGTTGGCAAAAATTATACTACAAGATAAATTTTACATCTTATGGTAGTATTAACAAATCGCTCTCAATACCTATCCTTCAATTAATGCAATACCCCTCAAGGAAAATCTCCTACTTGAGCGTGATTTACTAATAATAGCCAGGTTTTTAGAATGATATACTTGTAGATTCCCTACCACAGAATTCTACCTACGTTAACTTACTTGGAGATCTCGCACAGAAACCTATTAGCTCTGACCATGAGCTCCAGCTTATCTTGGTGTTCGTCGAAAAATGTAGAATCATACGTTGGAATTACAAACTTAGAGTCACTAACAGGTTTCCTGACGGCTTAGCAATCTCGTACAGGAACCTGTCAGCTCTGGCCCCCCCGGCGCATAATGTCACGTTCGCAGAATGTCACACCTTATCGTAACAATGTGCGAACGTGACATTTAACTTGTACGTATATGTAATTGTAACTTATACCTGTACTAGTTACTTGTAACGTGAATTTATAACTTGTACTTGTAACTAGTACATGTAACTTGTAACATGTACTTGTAACTGGTAGCTTTTAATTGTACTTCTAACATGGTTCTTGTAACTTGTACTTGTACGTGTATATTTTTTTCTTGTAACTTGTACTTTTAATTTGTACTTGTACGTGTATATTTTTTTCTTGTAACTTGTACTTTTAATTTGTACTTGTAACTTGTACTTGTAACTTGTACTTGTACGTGTATATTGTACTTGTAACTTGTACCTGTAACTTGTACATGTTACTTGTATTTGTAACTTAATTGTACTTGTAACTTGTACTTGTAACTTGTACTTGTAACTTGTACTTGCAACTTGAACTTGTAACTTGTACTTGCAACCTGTACTTGAAACTTGTACTTGTAACTTGATTTTATAAGTACAGCCTATCAACTGATCTTGGTGTTCATCCAGCAGGGCCGCTCCTTTGGTGTTCTTCCAGCATGATTCATGACCTTGAGAAGTCTCTGCTATGGCAACTGCTCACTTACTTGGAGATACATACATACATACATAACATCACGCCTCTTTCCTGTCGGGGCAGGCAGAGACCACAGTCCTCCACCTGCTACGATCTTGACATACTTCCCTTGCTTCCTGTACTTTCATCAATCCTTTCAAACTTATTGGAGACTTACTTGGAGATCTCGTACAGGAACCGGTCAGCTCGCGCCATGCTGTCCAGCTCCTCCTGGTGCTCGTCCAGCAGCGCCGCCTCCTCCGCGCTGGGGGTGAACTTGAGCAGCTGCTCCACCATGTCTATAGGGAGCTGCTCATTGCTGTCCATTCGTAGCAGTGCTCTGCAAACATTCATTAATATTAATAACTAGCTGGTGCCTGCGACTTCGTCTGCGCAGGTTTATTAATCGTAGCCTATGAGTTATTGTGATGTATAAGCTATATAACAGAAAGAGTAACAAACATCCATACTTATAAACTTTCGCGTTTATAATAGTACCTGGGCGACCGAGCTATGCTTTGTATGATTAAAATATCATCGGGTGAGCAAGCTATGCTACTCAACAACATATGGCGCTGTAATTTTCTTGAACGCACTAAAACGCGCTAAGAAATATTAAAAAAGACGGTGAAAACAAATTTTCCCAGACATGAGACCTGAGTAGATCGATTTATTGCCCCCAAAAACCCCTGTATACTAAGTTTCATCGAAATCGTTAGAGCCGTTTTATATACAGGGTGTAAGGAACAGCCTTCCGAATACTGAAGGGGCATGATCAGTCAACGACACTGAACAACTTTCAGTGAACAAAACTTTCAGGAAACGAAAAATAAAATCGACTTCTCCATACAAACTGCCCGATCAAGTTTACAATTTTTCGTTTCCTGAAAGTTTTGCTCACTGGAAGTTGTTCAGTGTCGTTGACTGATCATGCCCCTTCAGTATTTGGAAGGCTGTTCCTTACACCCGTTATACAGGGTGTTAATTTGATTGCGTGCCATAGCTTAGGGGGTGGTTCAGTAACGATAAAGGAACTCATAAAATATATTTTAAAAAATCTAACTTTAAAAAAATTACAACTGCATTGAAACTAAACTAATGCGGAGGGCAATGACCCGGAGCACCGCGCTATCAAAAGCGCGCGAAAGAGTTTCAGTTATGTATGATGTATGTATGTGCTTACATTATCCACTGATACTCGCGCGCTGGCTCGGTGATAGCGCGGTGTTCAGCGTCAGTTAAGTTTCAATGGAGTTTTTTTTTCAGTAGGATTTTTTAAAATATTTTTTTTCTGTTCCTTTATCGTAACTGAAACACCCCTTAAGCTATGGCACGCAATTAAATTAACACCCTGTATATACAAATATTGCTCGTTTAATAGTATAGGATTTGGAAATGAGATGCTAGTCCCGGATAGCAGTCAAAGTACGATCGCAGTTCTAGCCCCTAGATTTAATTCACCTAGGATTTCTACAGCAGCGTGACCCACTCATGAAAACAAAACAAGCAACTTTCCAGAAGAAAAAATTTCCATACAAAATGAGTCGATAACGTGACCAGTAAGTACACTAAGGAGAAACAAAAAAGTTGCGATTAGGCTTCTTCTTGGCAAACTTGTTTCATCGTTGACCTCATCACTGTCCTCAGGAATTATCACTGTCATCATCACTGTCCTCAAGAAGGATCGAGGTCGGGAAAGTGGCTTGTTATTATACTGGGCATCGGGAGCAAAACCAATGATTAATCACGCTGTATAATTCTAAACTCCAGTGGAATACAAAAAAAATGTATGAATGAGATTGACATAAACTAACAAATTTTTGCGTGACAGCTAATGTCAATCCCATACATTCTCATTCTATGTACATTCTATTAGCGTTTGCGATTCTAAAAAGTAACTTGTCTAGGACAACAAACAAAGGCTGGTATTAATAAATCCCTCTCAAATATGAGATTGCTCTCAAGATATACTTTACACTTACAAATTATTTATCTTAAGTGCAATCTCAGACTTGAGAGGTATTTATCAATACGACCCAGACACACAAGTACACTCCAGATAAGTATACACTAGTTCACGCACTATTCAGTCAGACAGGGCTTGCACAGTCAAGAGCACATCAAGCTTGACACATTGGACTTTGTACCGTTTTTATTACAATATCTGTAAGGGCTAGATTCGCTTTGCAAGTTTCAAGCTTGACCTGTCGTTGTCTAAACGTTAGTATCTCTTGGGAAACTATTTATGTCAACGACTACATGATCTTTAGTCTCAGATTTGCATAATTTAGTCTCAGGTTGCATCATTTAGTCTCAGGTTGCATAATTTAGTCTCAGGTTGCATCATTTAGTCTCGGGTTGCATCACTTAGTCTCAGGTTGCATCATTTAGTCTCAGGTTGTATCATTTAGTCTCAGGTTACCTGCAAATCTCTTCATCAGTCATTTTGAGTTTGGAGAGGAGGATGGTGCAGTTCTGAGCGCGCCTGCCGTCGATCACTGACAGTATCTTGGTGCGGGGTCTGGTGTTAGTTCCCGTGCCTGTGCCGGACTGTCTCAGGTCTTCTACTGAACCTTCGTTCTGAAAAAGAAAAACATTTAATTTCAAAACTTATTCGGTTGTTTCCTGCATCATCATGTCAGCAAAAGTCAATACATCTTTCGTTGGTCTGTGTGTACGATACTACAACAAAATACCTGACAATGTAGTGCAATTACCTGAGAGAAAGTTTAAAGAATGTGTAAAGCAAATGTTATGTAAAAAATCTTAGGTACTATAGGTTAAATGACTAGGTATATCAATGACAAAGAGGTATGGTGCTCTGATATTCCAGCGAAACACAAGAAATACATTGTAAAAAGCCGACTTTTAAAGTAGGCCGTACTGCAGTGGTTTCTTGCCGTTTCTTTTACGCTGCCATAGCACGATCCGAAACGGTGTAGACTCGCTCTATTTGCATTGTATTCTGCATGACATTCAATTAGTATTCTGTAAAGAATCTACATTGTATAAAATTATCTGAATATGAATCTGTCATGTGAGTTGCAAGGTCGATGACCGACCTCACAAACCCTGGTGTCATAGTTGTTGAGCTGAGTTGAGCTGCCGAAGGCCTCTGACATAGCTCAGTATCGACTAAGTACTTCCGTAGATAGTTATTAGTCGAGACCAAGAGCTTAACGTGTCTTACGAAGCACAAAAACATCTTACTTTTCAGTCAATCGGGTGATTAAGCCTGCAATGTCAACTATCATAATTCATTTATTGCCAGAAACAGATACATAAGGTGTTAAAATTTATATAAAGTTTCACTGTATCTTACTGTGTCAGCATGCAATATACATTTATAATAATAAAGATAAATTACAGTTGGTCACAAAATTATTAAAATTAATAATCAGTATACAACAGGGGTCAAATTAGATTAGGTATGTCACAAAATTATTAAATATCAAATCTCAAAACTAAATTACAATTTCCAAACAGAAAGTCACAAAATTGTATTATTAACATAATATTAAATTAAGACAACAGTCACAAAATAGTATAATTAAGGTCATAATCAATTAAAAAGGCATTTAAATTATAATAACATCTATCAGTCAGCAAAGCATGTAAATTTGTTTTGAATTGGCGCAATGATAGATCCTTTATAGAGTCAGGTAACTTATTATATAATTTTGGAGCCATTACCATTGCCGTATTAGTATAGAATACCAAGTTCGAGTGCTGAGGTGGTCTTACTTCTACTCTGGGTGTCTACTCTCAAAGTCCGATATATCGAAACGATACTACTCGAAACATGCAAATGCAAAACTTCGTCCTTTGACAATAAAGTAGAATATTGGTTGGATGCAGTTTGAAAATTCATCCAACCAATATTCTACTCTATTGTCAAGGGACGAAGTTTTGCATTTGCATGTTTCGAGTAGTATCGTTTCGATACGAGTATATCGGACTTTGAGAGTAGACACCCTGTTTCTCGTGAGTCTCGGATGTCTAGTCTCTACCAGTTCAAAAGAGTTTAAATTAAGTTTTACAAATGTGCATGCCTCGTAGATATAAAGTGAGGGTAGAGTAAGTATCTTGAGCTTTTTAAAATCGGGAACACAACTTTCTCTTTGTCTTATGCCACATATGGCTCTTACACATCGCACAAAGTCAATTTTGTTTGACAATGTCGCCACCAGGAATCGAACCCAGAACCTTCGGATCGAGAGCCAAGCGCTCTAACCTATTACATACATACATAACATCACGCCTTGTTCCCGTCGGGGTAGGCAGAGACCACAGTTCTCCACCTGCTACGATCTTGACATACTTCCCTTGCGTCCTGAACTTTCATCAATCCTTTCATACATGCTCGTCGGTTTAGTGTACTTTTAACCTGGCCTTTACTCAGAACGTCCTATTGACCACGGAAAATTCGAAATTATGTAACTAGCTTGAATAATAGATGGAGAGACAGAACTATGCGTGAGAGCAAGACAGAGCGATGCGTGTTTCTGTCGCTGCAATATCTTGTCGCAATCCTCCGTTCTGCTGACACACTGCTGCTATTCTTATGAAGCTAATTTTTTTTCGACTGTCCTCTCTAAGGCCTTTACAGTTATTTAAGTAGATTCCTCTTTACCTGAACTCCATTCTTCTGGTACGCGCAGAACATCTTATCGATGGTGTGGAGATCGATAGCGTTGTATAGTTTGGTATCGTCAAGCTCTTGCCAGATGGTACCGTGTAGTTTCGCATCGGGAAGCTTGCTCCAGTTGAAGCTCTTTAGTGGGTTTCCTAGAATGATAATTGTAGTATGTGAATTATAAATTGTCACTAATTTCGCTCCCGGAGCCAAGTGATTCTAGGTACTCATAAAAACAAGAAAAAAAAGGGAGGGATAAAAATTTTCTTTCGCATCGCATATATTTGGCTTGATCAAGGTTCGACAATACCCACTGTAGAGATGGATGATGTGATGATAGTTCTCTTAACGGGAGCTATGGCCCACTTGATCTAATGCCCTGCGTCCCTTTTAACTTGCACGCAACAAGAATTAATGGACGCCACATAGAAAGAACTTCATGACGTAAATTTTGGGTCAATATAATATGATTAAAGAGTGTATCGATAAGCAAAGGTACAGTCAGCGTCAAATTCATATGAGAGTCTATCGTGGTCAAAATGATATGTAGTAAACAAGTTCAATTTCATATATGCAATTCGCAAAGGAAACTTATATGTAAGGTACCTTGAAACTTGGCTCATATCATAAACAGGAATAGGATCATTAAAGATAAATAAAAAATAAAAAAAAACTAACAGCTGTATAAACCGACCACAGACTACTCAGAGCAGTTGGGGTTCCGATACCAAAATGGTAAAAAAAGGAACCCTTATGGTGCCGCTCTGTCTGTCTGTCTGTCTGTCTGTCCGTCTGTCTGTCACACCTCTATATCTCAGCAACCACTTACGCTATCGAGCTGAAATTTGGAATAGTTTTAGAATATAGTTGCCCAACTTAATTGCACATGAAAATTTTTTGAAAAAAGTATGATTATTAATGTAAAGGGGGCCAAAATAGGGGGGGCCAAATTTCAAATTGTCGCTACTAGGTCGATTGGGGTATCATATGAAAGGGCTTTACTTGTACATTTTAAAATATATTTTTGTATTTTTTTAAGTTTCTTAGTTTTCATGTTATGATGAAAAATGTCAAAAAAAATACCATTCCCCCCCCCCTTATCTCCGAAGTTTGAGTAAGGGAAAATCTGAATTAATTACAGTTGACAGAGGTTTATGTAAACTTTACAGCAAAAATAAAACGATCTTTCTAAGTTGCACAGTTTTTCAGAAATCTGCAAAAAACCTTTACAAACAAATTTAGTTTTGCGGTCCTGAAAATGGACTTTATTGCTTCCAAAAATACTATAGGTATATCGGAACCCTCGGCGCGCGAGTCCGACTCGCACTTGACCGGTTTTTTTTTATACTGGCCATGGCTACTTTTCATTCTGCCATACGACCTATCGGTATTTATAACTTTTTACAAAATTATTTTATAACTTTATTATTTGCAACCGAAAAAAATTCATATTTTTTATTTTTACTTATTGACCTTATCCCTGTCTATGAGCCAAGTTTCGAGGTACCTTACAAATACGTTTCCCATGCGAATTAGAATTGTCATATAATTGTAAGCACCCAAAGTGTTCAAAATATCTTGGCAACATAGTCTCCTATGTTATAGGTAATGTTACGTTCGCGGCCGTCACCGTCAAATTGATGTGAGCGACTATAGTAGTCGATGTGAGCGACTATACTAGTCATAATGGTCTGAAAAGCTCTAGATTTTACTTCAGATCATTTTGACTACAATAGACAGTCACATCAATTTGACGCTGACGACCGCGAACATAATATTGGGAACCTTGTTGCCAAGATATTTTGAACACTTTGGGTGCTTACAATTATATGACAATTCTAATTACGTATATGAAATTGAACTTGTTTACTACAGATCACAAAGATTTCGGACCTCCTTGCTTCGCTCGGAATAGATACCTTGCTAATTTATTTTACTATATTATTTATTATTTATTTATTTCAATCACAACGGCGAACCAATTACAGTAATTGAGGACACATCCGAAATATTACATTAAATATAACAAGTCATATTAACAAATAAAATTACTTACAAAAAGTAAACATTTGTCAAAAATAAAAATAATAAAATAAATTAGTTCTATTAAATATTACATTATTATGTCAGTGAAATAGAAGTAGCACATTCATACGTCGTCTCGCAGAATTGTAAACAGTCACGCATCATCTTAGACCATCCGTCCGCAAACAAATCACAATCCGGTTTTGCATCAAGGAGCGCGTTTAGTGCGGTGAGCATACGACAAAGCGGAGAGTGTTCGCGGGCCACGGTGCGTGCGGCGGGCACGGCCAGCAGTGGATGTCTACGGCGACTGTCCACGCGCAGAGACCGGTTCGGCACATCTGGTACATACAGGCGGCACAACTGCGAGTGCAGGTCGGGCACATTGATATGGCCGCGTAATACTTTGAGGGCAACTACACACTGGTTGTTCATTCTTCGCACGTTTAGTGAATTAAACCCCAATGTTCCTAATAAGAATAATGTTGGGTACATGTACGGGTAGTAGCCGTAAAGACGCTTATACAGATACCTCAAAAAAGCTTTCTGTATTTTTTCGAGGGTCAAGGTCAAGGAACTGGCGTGCGGATTCCATACACAGCTGCTTGTCTCGATTTTGCTCCTTACCAGTGAGGTGTACAGCAGTCTTATGACAGTCGGATTTTGAAATTCACTTGCATTGCGCAAGACGAACCCCAAACGTCTAAAGCACTCTTTGCTTAGGCCGCTTACATGGTCGTGAAAAGTTAATTTCCTATCGAAAGTTACACCCAAGTCCTTTATCTGTTCAACTCGGATAATCGAGTCCTCACCCAGTTTATATAGGTGGTGAATAGGGTGCAACCCTCGACCGAAGGTCATAACTGAACACTTTTTAGTGTTGAAGAGCATGCCGTTTTGTTTGCCCCACTCATTCACGGCATCTATATCACGTTGTAGAAGGATACAATCACCTGGATTCTTTATCCTCATTACCAATTTGAGGTCGTCGGCGTATAAAAGGCACTTAGCATTAGTGATTACCTTAGCCAGGTCGTCAATCATGATCAGGAACAGGAGAGGTCCAAGAATCGATCCTTGACTTACTCCGGAACGCGTGTGATAGGGATCGGATGTATAACACCCGTACTTGACAAACTGCTGACGGCCATTTAGATAATTAGCAAAAAGACGCAGTAGTCTTTGAGAGAATCCAAGTTATGACAGCTTAACAAGCAGTATGTCATTGTCGACCCTATCGAACGCCTTCCGGAAGTCGAAATATAGCGCATCAACTTGCAATCCATCATCCATGGAGTTCGAGATGAAGTCGACAAGTGTAAGGAGGTTCGTGTCCACTGATCTACCCCGCCTGAACCCGTGCTGCTCATCACACAAGCGGGCATCAACCTGGCTGTACAACTGACTATAAATGACCCGCTCGAAGATCTTAGCAGGTGCACTAAGTACTGCAATGGGACGATATTCTTCTACCGAAGACTTGTCATAAGACTTAGGTATAGGTGTCACCCGGGAGAGCTTCCACTCCTCCGGATAAACTCCAGTTTTTAAAGCTCAGTTTATAATGTGACATAAAGGTGCGCAAAAATCACTTTTAAATGATTTAATGATAGAAGAAGGGACATTGTCAGGGCCAACAGTAGCATCAAGTTTTAATTTATTGATGCCCGCTAGTACCTGTTGAGGAGTAACGGTAGCGATATCGATGGCGGTAGCTGCTCTCGAGCTCGATGTGCAGATGTTATCTGCATTAAGCTGGGGTATACCAGGCAAAAATACGCTCGAGAAAAATCTGGCAAAGACATTTGCGGCCTCGGACCCAGAAAAATTCGCACCTTCATATGAGACAGTGGTTTCAAAACCGCCTTTGGAACGGAGGTTTGAAGTATGTTGCCAAAATTCCCTAGGGTTGCGTATAATGTTTTGCTCAATCTTACTAATATAAGCATCGTAAGCCGCCGGGACACGTATCTTAAGCTCGGCTCGTAGGTCAGAGAACGAAGTGTAAGCTTCTTGTGAGCCAGTAGACTTCCATTCTTCATGCAATTGATTTTTTTTGTTGACATCTGTAATTAATTCGGGAGTAAACCACGTAGGATACCGACGTACCCTTTTTTTATGCCTGATTTTTTTTGGTATAGCCAAGTTAAATATATTATAAATTATTTTGTAAAATGATTGTGTTGCAGCCTTGACATCAGTCTCCAAGATAACATGGTCCCAGCAAGTTTCTTTTAGCAAGCCTGCAATTAGTGTGAAGTCAGCCTTACCAAAATTCCAATCGCATGCTTGAGCGATATTGCTAGGTGGCAGTCGGTCGTTACTACCCTGCAAGGCCAGCCTTAGATTGAGAGAGATGTCTAGCGGAGGGTGGTGCTTATCGCAGCGGACTAGTCCACCAGAGCATGCCTCGCTCACCTTAGCACAACTGCTCTCCCGGATCAAAACCACATCGAGCTTTCTTCCATGCACGTTATACACATCATTCATCTCTTTCATACCACAGTATGTCAAAAAATAACAATAATAATTATTTACATTATTTGAAGCACTATTTAGATTAAGGTCGCCAGTAATAATGATGTCACAGTTTATGCTGTTAATAAAACTTTCAACTTTAGTAAACCAGCTTAAGTACTCTGAGTCTTTGGCACTGGGACTTATGTATATAGTACATAGATATATCTTGCGTCCACGGAATGTAAAGTTTACCCACAGATCCTCTCCTAGCTCGGTTTCCAAGTCGCGGCAGCGCTGTAGTTCAAATGGCGCACGGGCAGCTATCAATACACCGCCTCCCGTCTTCCGCACTCCACGATCGCGACGTACCACATACCAGTCTCCGCAGGCTAACTCACTATCTTCCACTGAACCGTCGAGGAATGTTTCGGTTATCGCAACTAAGTGATTGCTGAGAAGTATAAGATTTGTTCTCCATTGCTGCAACTTAGTCTTGAGACCGCGAACGTTCTGGTAGAAGATATCAAGTGTAGGTGTTTGCTTATTAGCGGTACGTGGAGTATTAGGCTCCCCGTTCTGAACGGGGGCGACGTAGAAACCAATTCGACACGCGAACACCCGCCGGCCAGACTAACGGCGAGCTTATCTTGTCATAAATATTCTCTGGTAGTGCGATCACGAAGGACGCATGCCGTGTAGATTTAATATCCCTTTTCGTTACTTCGTAGCCGTCGTATTTAACGATTTTGTTAAGGAAGTTGTAGATGTTGTCTACTGTGGTGTCGGGCTTTAGTTGCCAAATTTGGATGTGCCGTTGTTTTTCAACTGTTTGAAGTTCATCATTTGAAGCTCCTGCGCCGATCATCACCGAACGCCGCTGCCAAGGTTTCGGTTTAGAGAGCTTTTGTTTCTGCACCAGCTGCCAGTCCCGATCAGCAGATTCGTTGCCAGTAGGTACTTGCGTGTTGTAAGACTCGCCCTGAGCGCCCTCATCAGACTTTTTGCTGTAGTTGGCCGCAAGTATTCTTTCCTGCTGCTCCTTGGGCTGCTGTGATCGACGAGAGCGTTTTTGATTATGCTGTCGACCAGCTTCTTGAGCTGTTTTTAAATGTGGCTCAGGAGTATTTAAATTCTTTAGGTTTCCGGTTTGTGATGGAGGCTCATTTCTAGGAGGAATATTAGGAATCGGCTGTGGCTGTGGTGCCATCACAGATTCAGAATTGCGCGTAACTTCAGCATATGCACGATCTTTCCGCCCGCTAAAAACATTTGCCTCGATAGTGTCAACCCGGATTTTTGTTGCTATCAGTTCCAGTTCTAAATGAGATTTAGCTGACTCGAGCTCACTCAAGCGACACTTACAGGATGCTGATGTTGCAGCAAGAGATGTGACTTGGTCACCTGAGTTCTTCAGAGTAGTGGCTTGCACGCTAACTTCTGCTTTTAAGGCTGATAGATTTTGCTGAAGGGTGTCAAAAGACGTATGCAGGGTGTTGAAGGATGTTTGGAGGGCTCTGATATTGCCCTCGATCTCAGTAAGCCGGGTGTCTTGTTTTTCAAATTGGGCAGATATGTCTGAACGAAGCCCGCGCACTTCGGAAAGGACAGTTCTGATATCAGCTGTACGATTGATGTTTGGACAGTTGGAATCAAAAGGCGCTGCCGCTACTTCAGGACTAGCTTCTATTTCTTTCTCGGTCATAGGTTTTTTTCCCAGTAATGAATCATCGAAGGATAAAGCCGTGTCGTCCAATAATGAGGACATGTGTGAACGTGCAGGAGTATGGTCGTTTCTTGGAGCCCGACGAGTTAGACGTACACAATCTGGACAACTCCAGGTACGTTCGAGATCTTGCTTAAACGCAACGAAATACGATTTTTCTATATTTACACACATATAATGGAATTTTCCTTTGCATTTGCTGCACTCTAGGAGTTCCCCAACATTAATTTGCTGATTACATCCAATACACAGCCTCATTTTTGGTTTCTATAAAATAAGTTTTCTCTCTCTACTATGGGATGACATCTGCCAACATGTCCCAAATTTTTATGTCACATCATCAATGATCACTAGGAAATATTCAAAATAACCCGTCAAATTCATAGAACGATGCCTTCACTACCTTGTGACAAATTATTTCATTAATCCTCCTTCTATTTACTATGGGATGATATCTGCCAACATGTCCCAAATTTTTATGTCACATCATCAATGATCACTAGGAAATATTCAAAATAACCCGTCAAATTCATAGAACGATGCCTTCACTACCTTGTGACAAATTATTTCTTTAATCCTCCTTCTATTTACTATGGGATGACATCTGCCAACATGTCCCAAATTTTTATGTCACATCATCAATGATCACTAGGAAATATTCAAAATAACCCGTCAAATTCATAGAACGATGCCTTCACTACCTTGTGACAAATTATTTCTTTAATCCTCCTTCTAATTACCCTTATTTTTCTGTGACAGATCATTTTGACTACCATAGACGCCCGTGGTCCCTTGTGGTGCCGGCAAAGAATAGTTCCAACCCATACATACCCGTGGGTGTCGTAAGAGGCGACTAAGGGTTAACTGGAGGATGGGCAGCAGCATCCTCCTTTGTATCTTACATCTTACTTACTGCGGTCACCTACAACTGCGGTCCATGGTGCCAGTCGTAACGCTAACAAGCAAGGTGACTATGGTACTTCCTCTCCACATTTTTCTCAGCAAAAGCTAGAATTCTGAAGGGAGCTCCCTGTTCTGTAGTGGAAGTTTCGTGGGATATGATGATGATGATGAGACGCTCATATGAATTTGACGCTGACTGTACGTAATAACAATATGTAAAAAATAATAAAGCCCTGGTGCGGATGGTATCACAACAGATTCCCTAAAAACCGGTGAACCTACACTACTTCCTTACTTAACACATCTCTTTAATGATATATTTACTACCGGAAATCTTCCTCATAATTTTTGCCACGCCAACATAGTACTGTTACACAAAAAGGGAGACAAATCAGAAATAAGTAACTACAGACCCATCAGTAGAGCTTTTGTCAAAATTATTGAGCGCCGTATTTCCAGTGAACTTGATCAGCACCAACCTCCCGAACAGGCAGGATTTAGACCAGGACTGTCAACTATCGACCACTTGCACAGCCTTAATCAAATTATAGAAAAGAGTCAAGAATTTAATCTTCCCCTTTACATCGCATTCGTGGATTATACAAAAGCCTTCGATAGCCTCCATCACACAGCCCTATTTAATGCTTTGCGCAACCAGAATATAAACCAGAGTTACATTGATCTTCTAAAACTCATTTACAAAAACAGTACCGCTTCTATCAAATTAGAGTCAACTGGACCAATATTCAGAATTGAAAAAGGAGTTAAACAGGGAGACCCTTTGTCCCCGAAGTTATTCACAAGTGCTCTTGAAGAAATTTTTAGGAAACTGGCGGATGCATGGAAAGAGCGAGGGATTGACGTCGGCGGTCGAAAGATTACAAACCTCAGGTTCGCTGACGACATCGTCCTGTTTTCCTCGACAGCTACAGAACTACAACAAATGCTCCAAGAGTTATGCACGGCAAGCTTTGAGTCTGGATTGATGATGAACATGTCAAAGACCAAACTTATGACAAACAGCACCAAATATAGCGTAACTGTAGATGGCGAGAGAATGCAGTATGTCCAGGAGTACTTATATCTGGGCCAAATAGTTTCCTTCCAGGCACGACAAGACAAATAAGTTGCTAGACGCACTGAAAATGCCTGGAGAAGCTATTGGTCCATGAAAAGCTACATAAAAAGCGATCTTCCGATCACATTGAAACGCAAACTAATGGACAGCTGCATTCTCCCGATTCTTACGTACGGTGCACAGGCTTGGTCTTTGACAGAATATCAAAGATCCAGGCTCACGGTTTTCCAACGAGCAATGGAGCGCAGTATGCTGGGTCTGAAGCTTACTGATCGGGTCAGAAACACCATACTGCGCTCTACAACACTGTACGGTGCATGCATCACGTACATTGCAGTTTTCATAAACTTAGCATTTTTACTCGAACTAACCCAATTTAGGTCAACACCACGTCAGTCCGCAACTAACACTCATCGCGTGCACTCATATAATTCTATCAACCAAATTAGCAATAAATACATCGATATCATAATCAATCTATCATTTAAAAGTCCGTACGGAAACACCGTACAACTTTATGGTCCTTCGAGGATCTCGTGTGTGTGTGTTAAATCGTCATTTCGTCGAGATAATTCGCCGCGCGAGGTGAACTAGCAAGCATATCATTGTAACGTGGAACTTGTGACGTCAGTTTCATCGTTCACATCATCAAGCATCATCAATCAACACGATCATCATCATCATTAAGCATCATCATCAGCACCCAGCAATATCATCAGCATATACAGCATAAGTACAGTTTGGCTTTGTGTTATTTTGTTTTATCTTGTACGGTAGCGAATCGGTCTGCCGGCCTCCCACAAGCGGGTCTCACCGGTACGATTGAGAAGGCGCTAATACCTACAAGGTTCGCAAAGGCACAGAGCTAAATATCAGCTGTTTTTGTATAACATTTTATCAACAACTTATCAAGCAAGATGGAAGACATCATTATGAATCAATTTCAGCTTATGGAATCGATTGAAAAAGTTTTCATCAACTTCAGCAAGGATGGGCCTGACCGTAGGACGTCCAGCAGCATCCAAAGAAGGTTGACACTACTAGAAACCCTTTTCAACGAGTTTCACGGTAACAACGAGCAACTTCTTGATTATCAGGATATGGATCATGATTATTTCGTCAAGCAATGTTATCAAAGAACTAGGGAGTTCTATGTTACCCTAACTTCTTACCTGTCAGATTATGCGAAGCATGTGGAAAATCCTGAAACTGTGCCAAAGCCGGTCACGCCAAGGTTTTTCAAACTCACCCAGCAAGCACCAACAACAGCATCTCCGTTGGTGGCAGGAGTGGCTTCGCCATCAATTCAGCCGTTACCAGCGACGGAAACACCAGCATCGGCAGCGGGGTCTCCCATGGTCCATCACGAGACAGTGAGATCAGGACACGCTGCTACGACCATCAAACCAAGACCTGTGCCTTCTCCAGAGTTGCTGCAGGTTCCTATCAACCCCGTTTCTCAACCTAAATATCAAGCAACCCAGCAGGCCGACGTTCAACCTATAACTTCGGCCGACTTTAGCAATCTACTAGCAGAACTTCAAGGTAAACTTGACGCAGGCAACTCAAGTAAGTTTGAAGCAAGCAACAAACTTGATGAGATGCTCCGTAAGCAGAAGAGCAATTTCAAGGCCTTTTCTCGCACCGTCATTAACATCGACTTCAACTCCATCTCAGAAAAATGGGAGTTCGAAGATATATTAAAAAATATTGAAGCCCGCTGGACTACAATCGACTCACTTCACTGGGAGATCGACAGCAACCTTTTTGAAGAAGATAGAGAGTATGAGCAATCGTTCAGCAGATACGAAAAACAGTACAATGAGGTCAAAAAGGTCTTGAATCAAAAAATGGGGTCAGCATCGTATAAAACTCATTCGACGCCGACTATGGACATCCCTACCTTCAACGGCGACTATCATAAATGGGTTTCATTCAAAGACCTGTTTAATGAATCCATCCACAGCAACCGCTCTATTTCGAACGCGCAGAAGATGCAGTTCTTAAAAAGCAAGGTTAAAGGCGAGGCAGAGAAGTTGATACAGCACCTAAATATCAGTTCTGAAAACTATGTTGTGTGTTGGGATATTCTAAATCATAGATACAACAACAACAAGTTAATCTTCAGCTCACATATCAATATTCTTATGTCTCTACCAATCATACAGCAACAAGCAGCTTCGTTCATCAAGAGAATGCACGACACAGCCAAAGAGTGTCTAAATGCAATAAAAAACCTAGGTGTAGACACCACCACCTGGGACCCTTTACTAGTCTACATCCTGTCGCAAAAACTGGATGCCGAAACTCATAAGGACTACATCGAGTCGATCAGCAACCCTAGAGAGTTACCATCATTAGCCGAATTTTTCGAGTTTTTAGAGAATAAATTTACATCACTCGAAGCCTCGAAAAGAAAACAAGATAGCATTACGCAAAAATCGAGCGTACAAAGTCCATCGTTCGGCACCAAGCGATTGCATCATAATCAGCAAAGTCACAATTACAGCAAACAATCAACGAGTAACGCTTATAGCAGCCGGCCTTTTGCTAAAACTTTCTTTGCGTCATCAACTACTACTTGCCCTCATTGCAAAGGCGAACACGGAATTTTTATATGTAAAGAATTTATGGAATTGCCAAATGAAATGAAATTAAAATCAATCAAGCAAATGCGACTTTGTATAAATTGTTTATACGATCACAAAGGAAATAAATGCATTTCAACAAAAACATGCAGAAAGTGCAACGCGCAGCATAACACAATTTTGCATGACGCATTTATCAAATCAACAAAACCGCCAAAACAACCAACGGAAAATGTGCATGTTTCTCAGAATGAAGAAGCTGAAATTTTATTAGCCACGGCAAAGGTCAAAGTACTCGCAGCCGACGGTACATATCACAGCATGCGAGCTCTTATCGACCAAGGCTCACAGATCTCGCTTATCACCGAGAACGCAGCACAGAAGCTTGGACTACCTAGACGTCGGTGCAAAGGCGTTGTTTTCGGCCTAGGAGCCCAAGAAAATAACTGCAAGGGAGCAATGGTGATCACAGCATCGTCAATACATAGTGATTTCACGTTCAACGCTAACGTGGTCATCATGAAAAATTTAATTAATAATCTTCCCAACACAACATTTAAAAAGCCAACATGGAATCACATCCAGAATATCACGCTAGCAGATCCTGAGTTCAACTTCAGCCGCCCAGTCGATCTACTTTTGGGCGCCGACATCTACTCTCTTATAATGCTGGGAGGAATTATCAAGGGCGATCACGAAGCACAGCCTATGGCCCAGCAAACACATCTCGGATGGTTACTATGCGGCAAAGCTATCACCTATCAATGCAACGTCATCCTAAATAACCTAAATGACATACAAAGATTTTGGTCTATAGAAGATATCGACGATAACTCAATTAATATGTCAAAGGAGGATTATTATTGCCTACAACAATATCAAGAGCAAACGACGCGCCAAGCAGACGGTCGTTACATCGTAAGACTCCCTATGAAACCTGACACCTCAGAAAAATTAGGAGAGTCTAAACAAAGAGCAATAGCACAATTTCTTCAGTTAGAGAAAAGGTTCAACAAAAATGTGAATATAGCAGAAGGCTACAAATCGTTCATACACGAATACATGAATCTAGGTCACATGCACCGAACGAGTGGCGATGACACTCACACACACAAGTGTTATCTAACCCATCATTGCATCTTACGTGATTCCACCACCACTGCTCTTCGTGTCGTTTTTAATGGGTCATCGCCTACGTCATCGGGTCATACACTGAACGACCTCATGTACAGTGGACCTAACTTACAGCAAGACCTTTTATCACTCATACTAAAGTGGAGACAGTATGAAATAGCATTCACTGCCGACATAGAAAAAATGTTCAGGCAAATTCTAGTACATCCTGAAGATCAGTCTCTGCAGAGAATCATATGGAGAGATAACCCACAGCAGTGGCTACAAGAATACAACTTAGCAACCGTCACTTATGGTACGAAAGCAGCTCCTTTTCTGGCCATGATGACACTAAAACAATTAGCAAAAGATGAAGGTCACAATTACTCATCTTCAGCAAAGCAAGCACTGGAAGAAGACTTTTACATGGACGATCTTCTAAGTGGAAGCAACAGCATCGCCTCCGCGAAGCAGCTACAAGCGGATTTAATTCATTTACTTAAGTCCGGTGGTTTCAACCTACGCAAATGGTCCTGTAACAAACCTGAGCTACTACAGGGTGTTGAAACTACAACAAATCAGCAAACATTTGACTTCAAGTATCCAGAGTCCACGAAAACCCTGGGATTACACTGAAATCCACGAGAAGATCAATTTTCATTCCAAATCAAACTCAACCCAGCATCACCGAAGCCACTAAGCAAAAGAGCTCTCTTATCGGAAATATCAAAAGTTTTCGATCCTCTTGGATGGCTCTCTCCAGCAACCACTACACTGAAGTTATTATTCCAAAAAGTATGGCTACATAACGTCCAGTGGGATGCAGAGCTGCCAAACGAATTCAGCATGGAATGGCAAAAAATAAGAGTTGATTTGGAAAATATCAATGAAATCAAAGTACAGCGATGGCTACAATGCAATGACAGAGATCAAATCGAGCTACATGGTTTTTGCGACGCATCGACCAAAGCCTATGCTTGCGTAATTTATTGCAAGATAACTAAGCAAGAACAACCTGAGAATGATCAGTACTTACCGATCATCACAGCAGCGAAAGCAAGACTCGTGCCTCTGAAGAAATCCGTATCTTTGCCCAGACTTGAATTGATGTCCTGTTTACTATTATCAAAGCTAATGACAACAGTATTAAAAAGCTTACCCAATCATATCATCAAAATATTCGGTTGGACTGATTCTACAGCAGCATTGGGCTGGCTTCAAGGCGATACGAACCGCTGGAAACCTTTTGTAGCGAACAGAGTTGAGCAGATCAAAGCAATCATGCCGCCCGAATGCTGGCGTTACGTCAAATCGGCCGAAAATCCAGCTGACTGTGCCAGCCGAGGAATCACAGTTAAACAACTACAAGTTCATCCGTTGTGGTGGACCGGACCAACCTGGCTAACATCATTCACGCCTGAGAAGCAAGAAAAACACCCTGTATATATCACTGACCTAGATATGAAAAAGTCAACGCAAACAAACGTTGCTACTACAAGTGCAGATAACTTCATAAGCGATATTGTAAACAAACAAAGCAACTTCATGCGTGTAACCAGAGTTCTAGCCTGGGTATTACGCGCGGTGTCACGTAACAGACCCAAGCAAGCATATTTATCAGTGGACGAGCTATCTGCAGCAAAGCGAAAAATCATACTCTATTATCAGAACCAAACCTTCAGAGACGAAATACAGAGTCTTACAGAACAGAAAAGCATCAGTAGGAAGAGCAAAATTCTCAACTTAAATCCGTTTATAGATCAAAACGGACTGTTAAGGGTTGGAGGACGAATAAAAAATTCAAACATCCATGAGGACATGAAAAATCCATTCATCATTGCACACGAAGGTCATCAAACGAACTTGCTAATCGATCAAGCGCATAAAGAAACTTTTCATGGAGGAGCCCGCCTAACATTAGCTCGCCTTCGACAACACTATTGGATAGTAGGAGGAAACCGAGCAGTTAAGAAGCGCCTTCGCAACTGTGTAATCTGCCGAAAACACAGTCCAACAAAGCAAAATCAACTGATGCGCGACTTACCTGCAGGGAAGTGGTTATTCGGTAGGGTAGTCGATGTACATCCTGGAAAAGATGGGCACGTAAGAGTGGTGAGCGTCAAAACCAAGAAAGGTATCATACAAAGACCCGTTATAAAATTATCAACATTGCCCGTGAACAATGAAGCACCACCTACAAACAAAGCGAAACAACCTAGTCAGCAAAAAGGATCAGATATCAAATCACCAAAACAAACATCGACTACAAAACCACCAATTTCCAATCTAGCAACAATAGCTATCACTCTACTTACCCTAATGTTCGTGTCACCAGCTCACTGTGCTTATAACATAACACAGCTGAAAAATAATCAAAGCATCTATTTTGACAAGATCTCAGACATGCACCTTATCAGAGACGAGTGGAAGCTTATCGTCTATTATGACATGACTCCATACTGGAACGGCAACAATATACTATCAAAGTACGTAGAGAGCCTAGGAAAAGTATGTTATAAAGACAAACCATCACTATGTGACGTAATCCTGCTACAGCTACGACACGGCTACGAGGAACTTGAACACTACAATCACATGTTGCTCGGTCAGCAAGCTACGATACAACCAACACGTGTTCGACGCGGTCTTATCAATGGAATCGGAAACATAGCCCGATCACTATTTGGCGTACTTGACGACCAATTTGCCGAACAATACACGAAAGATATCAAATTACTAAGATCGAACCAAAAGCATCTAGCATTACTATGGAGAAACCAGACCTCTTTAATCGAGGCAGAGCATAATCTTTTACAAAGAATGGAAGAAACCATAGATAAACAACATAAAATTATCCATCAACATATAATCACTTTAGAAACCATGGCAAACTCCATGAAGCAAGACATACAAAAAATTGCAAATAGCAACGACTTTGCCTTATCAGCGATCATTGCAAACAGTATTTTGCTGAATCTAAAAAACATACAAGGAAGCCTACTTAACACCATAATGGACCTTTATCATGGATCATTCAACATTCACCTTATCACTCCAGAACAATTTCAGGGTGAATTGAACGTAATATCAGGCCAACTATCAAAAGATCTATCATTACCTATCAACAATCTTCTAAGTGAGTTGCCGAAAATTTACCATCTATTGAAGGTCAAGGCAAAAATGACGAAAGAATATTTCATCTTCGAAATCAGAATACCACTAGTGGCTAGAGATTATTATGAGATATATCAACTTATTCCTGTTCCGCACAAAAATCAAGAAAACATGGCTATTATAGTACCGATATCAGATTACATAGCCATCAATTTACAAAAAGACTCGTACTTTACTATGACCCTACATGATCTGCATACATGTAATCAGTACGATGATAGCACTTACCTGTGCCCACTTCGGCGACCTGTGCACCACATGGCGTCCGATAAGAGCCTTTGCGCAACGGATCATGTATCAAAACAATGTGCAACTGACACCGTGCCTTGTAAAACCACGTGGTCGGAACTACATCAAGTAAACACACAGTTATATTCATGTTGTGGAGCATGCACTATTAGAATCATATGTGGGAATCAAGTTACGGCAGAGCACCTGAGTGGAAGTGGAATTATTTCACTCAGTGAAGGATGTATCATCAGAAGCGAAGCCTTCACAATATATTCTCATAGACAACAAAACAACATCCTCAAGGTCGAATCAGATGTCCTGACAGTTGAGGTACCATCTATCAATCACATCATAGAATTACCTCTTCCAATCATCAATGAGACAAGCCTATCACTGCTAGAGAACACTAATCATACCAGTTTCCCCTATCAACTTAAGCAGATGGGAGAAAAAATCCAGGAAATGAAAAATAAAGCAGATGTCGTTCTAGCAGAAAACACTTCCGCACATGACGTCACACAAAATGTGCTCATTTATATCATATTAGCAGCGATCATTTGCACGAGCGCGGCATATACATGGCGAGCGGTGCGCCGACGTAGCCTATACCGCCGCCAAGCTCAAATGGGACTGGGCAGGCCACGTGTCCCGTATGTCGCCGGACCTATGGGCGAAGACCACCACTACCTGGCAGCCGCAAACCGACAAAAGGCGTCGAGGCCAACCAAGGCGCCGATGGCGCGATGAACTTGACACCTTTTGCAAGCTCTGGCAAGAGCGGGCTTTAGATAGGGACCAATGGAGGGAAGAGAGAGAGGCCTTTGCCCAGCAGTGGGACATTATAGGCTAGATAAGATAAGATATTACTTAATATTATTCGGATGGTAATGGTCATACTACAGTAGAGAATGAAATGACATTGTGTAAAAAGTTTCTATAATTGCCTAGTAACATTCTCCTTAGGTTTGATTGCCGCAGGGGGTAGCATGCGGGCGGGGGCTTTACTATACCAGAGGATTATATGACCTTGAGTTAAATGGTCAAATTTTTCAAATGACCTTGAGTGCAATTTCCCTATATTTCAAATGACCTTCAGTGACTTATTTGGGCACGGTGAAGCTGTGATAGCAAATAAGGTTATCAGCAAAGTCATAAGAATTATCTGGTGTAGGCACGTTCTTCTTGTTTGGGCGTGGCGAGTGGGGAGAGGTCGCGGGCGCGGAGGGAAAAGCAGCAACTTTTTACTGCGGGGCAAACAATTTAAACAATATTCGTTTGAAGGGGGAAGCTTTGCACTCGTCAATTTGTATGTAAAATCGACTCTGCGCAGCCAAGGTCATTGTTAAAGTAGTTTGTCCGACTACAGAGGAGGAGGTAATATTTTTAACACGTTTATATATACTTGTATTGTTTTTTTTTATTATTATAATTATTAGAATTTACACTCCAGATAACGACCACTCGCTCGCTTATAAAAAGGTCTTTATAAAGTAAGTAACTAGTCCCGACACAGACCAAGGTCTACTGGGGCTGTTACTGACCACCATAGATGTTTGAAAACGTCTACCATTAATTTAGTTTTACTTAAGATAGTGTAAATCTATAAATTGTATCTATGTGTTTATAAAATAAATAAAAAATAAATAAATAATATTTATCTTTAGTAAATGGCTTAAATGGTGTTAGGATTAGGAGCTGGGGGTGGTAGAGGTGCGAGGGGTGTAGGCTTGTGGCTGTAATAGAGTATGATCAGGGAACTTCGATCAGCGACTTACCTGGCGTGGGTACATTCTTCTTAGGTTTAGGCGCGGCGGGAGGCAGCGGCGCGAGGGGCGCGGGCGGGGGCGCGGGCGCGGGGGGCGCGGCGGGCGGGGGGGGCGCTCGCGGGGGCGGGGGCGGCGCCGCGCACGTCTCGATCACTGCGCTCTTTAGGTTGCTAACCTGCGGAGGAGTTTAAACGCTATTTTTAAGGCGATAGGGTGCAAAATCCGTCTTTGAATTTGCCGTAGACTTAGGTAAAATGATGGTAGCCACGCACGTCTCGATCACTGCGTTCTTTAGGTTGCTAACCTGCGGAGGAGTTTCGACGTTATTTTCAAGGCGATATGGTGCAAAATACGTCTGTGCGCAATAGAACCTTTTTGTACCTTTTTTATTATTACTTATTTTTGAATGATGTATTTTTGATAGATTTTCGGCTTTCGTTAATGTCCATTGTTTTCCGAGTTATTAAACGTTTATGAGCTCCAAAAGGCATTCTAATTTCAGCATAATTTTACAGTCCAAAGAAGTTTACCAGTAACAATGTCTTTGGAATTTCTGTAGCCTCAGATAAAATAATGGTAAACCCGTAGCCACAACCGGGCACTTACACAACTTCAAAACTATCAAAATTTGTAAATGACAGGAGCGTAGGGAGTGAGTTTATATCCAGTGCAACCAGACCTGGCTGCAAAGTTAGCAGTGCAAACCACGAGAATCTTGCGGGCGCGGTTTGGCGGCAAGTGAGCCGGTGGATTTCAAAGGGGGCGAATGCATCTGTTTTGTACATAGTACGGTCAACCGCTTGTCGGTAGCAACTTTTTCAACTCTGTTACCACGCCATACCATAAGGTCCAAAAGTGTTTCTACTGATGTGCGGTCGTGTGTACTATTACCTTATTCTATGCCGTAACAGCAATGCTAACTGTACGATTAATACTCACACCGCACATTTTATCACCTCAAGTAGTCAACATACTTGGGCTACATCACTTCGGTTCACGATCAGCACTCATTCCACAGATTATACGTGCACTGAATGCATCATCCTTTTTACGTATAACATACTTAATAATAATGAAAATATGGAATTTATACTCGTCGTCCCACATACATTCCATAATAGATAACAATTGAACAAAGTTTTGGACATTGTATTGTGGGAGATCTGGTGTTTCAATTAAGTAGTAACCTGTATTTTAGGTCGCCAGGTCCCTCCAGCATCAAAACTGTGTGGAACCCAAACCCATACATCTTTTTGGTTGACGATGATTAAACTAAAGTGACGTGACCCGAAAATAATTATGACCTAACCAAATGTGCGATATGTGGATCGTACACTTGCACTGTTGTTTTTCGGTTCGCATGGTAAGGAAGCCAGTAAAATTGTCGGCACATGATATATTCCATCTTTTTCCCAATGTGCGCACTCGCATTGATACAAACGAGGGCTTTTCAAAAATGGGAGGGTCGAGCATATTTCAATATCTAATAAAAAATTGCCGATGTGACCCACGCAACTGCCAAGCTAAAGTGGGACTGGGCTGGTCACGTAAGTCGCATGCCGCTGGAACTCTGGGCCAAGACCACAACTATCTGGCAACCGCCAAGTAACAGACGGCGTCGAGGCCGACCACGGCGCAGATGGCGCGATGAACTCGACGCTTTCTGTAAAGACTGGCAACAAGAGGCTCAGAGTAGAGACCAGTGGAAGGAACGGAGGGAGGCCTTTGCCCAGCAGTGGGACAGAAATGGCTAATAAGATAAGAAGATAAAAAATATAATAAATTAGCTCAACGTACTTTTACTCGCCCTTGTGGTGCCGGCAATGAATAGTACCAACCCATCTCTACCCGTGGGTGTCGTAAGAAGGGATTATGAACTGGAGGATGGGCAGCAACGGCCTCCGTGTATCGTACTATCTTCATTTCTGCAGTCACCAACGACTGCAGTCCATAGCGTCAGCCGCAACGCTGTCAAGCTTGGTGACTGTGGTACAACCCCCATAAATCTACCACGTGATTTTGCTGGAATTCTGGAGGGCGCTCCCTGCCCATGTAGAAGACGTTTCATAGGATGTTATGATGAGTTTTGCTTCCAACATCAAAAAATCCTATAACGAATCCATTGCTGGAGCTCCCTCCCCAGTAATTCACTGCAAAAATAGGTGGTATATTTACTATTTCTAGCAATAATTTGGACTTACTTTGGCATCATCAGGTATGCTTCCCTCACTGACTAGTTTCTCGAATCTGGCTCGCTCCGTTCTCTCCTGGTTCAACTGCAGACACAAGTATTAGTTACTGCCTGTTACTGCTACTGGTTGTAAGTCACATTACGAGGTACTCGTACTGCTATTTTAATATAGTACTAATGATAATACAAATTAGTTAAAATAATAATTATAATACTCCGTGAATCTTATAGCTAAAACATCGGGAAGAAGCTAAGAATTCCTTAGTAAAGAATCTTTAAACAGTTAAACTAATTGTGGTCTTTGAAATAAGAAAAGTACAAACTATCAAAAGATATACCTAGACAACATTACTTTACCTTTTAGTGTTATAATTACAGGCTGAACATTATCGGTGCGTGCATATACCAACCTAGTGTGATTTTTAAATGCATAATTTCATAAACATCTGTATCCAAATGCGGGCGACAGCCCAAAATAATGATTAATTATAATCACAACTTTGTCCACAAGGACGTGGCGAAATGCGAGATGTATCTGATGGCGGAAAGTACGCCACCTGTATGTCTTAACTCCATATTCTGTGCCTGAGATCCGATTATTTTACTCTAATCGTAAAAACTTGTAAGCGGCAACTCACATCTTCTTCCAATCAACAACTACCTCCTTTTCCATACCCTGGAGTCATCTCTAGCTAGAGTGAGCACAAATATGTCTTACCTGGTTTTGCAGCTATGAGATCGAATCTGTATCACAGTTCAAATACTGCAGAGTGAGTGTCAGATGAGGTAAAAGTGTTCTAGAGTGGCGAGGGTGACTATAAACTGGGAGATGAAGCGTCGCCAAGCCCCCATTTTGGTGGACAGATGATGAGCTGATGACAATTATCTAGTCATCTAGCCAAGGTTGTTGAAAAACGCTGAGCCGTTCATCATGGAGATCTTTACGAGAGGCCACGTCCAGAATTTGACGTCTTTCAGCTGCAAAACTACGGCTAACCTGTTGCTCCAGCTGTGTAGACCTGTAGGCAGCAGCTCGCATCCTCTCCGCGCACTCCATGTGTGCAGCAGTTTCCTTCTCCAGGCGCTCCTTGAGCCTGGCCACGACCCCTTCCAACTCTTCCCTCTCCTGGGTTTGCTGGTCGCACTGCTTCTCCTGTTAGTGGTTAGCTGGTTATGTTATCATGCATGCTGATGTATTTTGAAGCGGTTGCAATTTTGGGAATATTCGAACTTTGATAATGAAGATACTCAGAAGGAATATCAATCATTAAGATTACAGTTTACCATTTATGTAGGCAGCATTTTGGAGGTACCATTTTTGGCGCACCATTTTTGTTTAATGGTTTTTCAGATGGTTGTCTTTCAAACAGGATAATGAACAATCAGGTTTTTTGCTGATTAGGCAGCGATGAGATAACAACCTGTCTGTCACTATGCTGAGGATATGTATTGCAAAATTTTTAGAAAAAATCAATATCATACGTTTGCCTTTAGCAAGATATGATGTTTCAACCAGAGTTCAGCCATTGCCATTGTTTAAGTAGAGCGGGACTTATTTTTGAAGCAATTTTAATATTTATCTTCGTCAATAAGACAATAGAAATTGCAACCACTCGACAAATTAAATAAATGTGCAAATGAATATTTTGAGATAGTATGTTGACGACTTTATATTTGGCGTTATAAAACGCACCAAACCTTTTAAAAATATAAGCAAATGAATGACATGGGTCTAGTACTGATATGGTCATAATAATATCATTGTGAATTTGTGATCAACCTTTCCAAATAATACTTGTCTGTTAAGGTTTTAGAATAATTTTAAGATTTTGACAGGTGCTTCAGAACTACTTAACAACAGTCGAAATAATATAGCTTGACTACTGGACAGACCTATGCGTGAGAGCAGAACAGAGCGATAGATACGTGTCTCTGTCGCTCCAATATCTTACGCATCGCTCCGTCCTGCTCTCACACTGCTGTCATTCTAATCAAACTACATTATTTCGACTGTAGACGCCCTTCTGTAGGGACAATTTATCAGGTCACGACAAATTTCTGCCTGAATAGGCAGCCAAGTCGTCTAGACCAGATTGATCGACTCAACTGATCAGGTGTCAAGTTCAGTAGTTCGAAGAAAAGTTTAAAAAATATAAAGGCGCCCTTCATCCATACTTTAGACTGTAAAAATTACGTAATGATAAACCATTATCCCAGTGAGTTATATTACTAAGTGTCAATTTCGTCGACGACGCAGAAAATATTCGCAAAAAAGATTAAGATGCTATGTGCGTTTCATTTGTTGCGGATGCAATTTGCATGCTGCTATTAAGTGAACATAACCTTAGAAATTGTGTCTTGAAATTCATCATCATTCCATTTTTGACCACGAAGCAATAATGTAGACAAAATTGACACTTGCATTTTACCTAAAAGTCTAATTAAATGACGTACCTTCTTCGCAAGTTCGGTGGCTAAATCCACATTCTCTTTTTCGAGGTTTTCAGCCTTGGTTCTAGCTTCTACCAGTTCTTCTTCTTTGGCCAGGAGATGGACTATCTCACCGACGTTGATCTCTAAAGGTGCTACATCTGGATCGTAAACCTGGAAATAATTTAGGAGATGATAAATTTAAAAGTCCAGTAGCAGTGGACGTTAATAAGTTTTCGTGATTATGATATATTCTTTATTGTGCACAATAAAACAAAACAGTAGTGATAGAAAAGGTTCACAATGGCGAGCTTATCTCTATGAAGAGATCTCTTCCAGCCAAGTACACATCAATAAAAATAAGAAATAAGTATAAGTTCATATATAATATTATGATGGAGATGTAAGGATTTTTAATGGATTCACTCAGAGTGCGAGTGCAGGAAATAAAAAACCTAATATTGTTTACACCAAGTTAACGCCTGGACACCTTCAAGAAACAAGACATGTGACAGAAAGATGCTGGAGCTATCTTCTTCCAGGAAGTCTAGTCAGTGATTTCTTTTATCCGAGGGTTGTTGTAAGACTATCTGCTGCACCACTCTCTCCAACATAACCTGGAGCTGGAGTGAAGAGTACAGCAATACAACTAGATGGTGGTAGCTTATTGGAATCAGCGTGTGCTGTACAAAAACAATGTGGGTTGTTGTAACCCGAGGGTTGTTGTAACACTCTCCTGCACCACTCTCTCCAACATAACCTGGAGCTGGAGTGAAGAGAACAGCAATACAACTAGATGGTGGTAGCTTATTGGAATCAGCGTGTGCTGTACAAAAACAATGTGGGTTGTTGTAACCCGAGGGTTGTTGTAACACTCTCCTGCACCACTCTCTCCAACATAACCTGGAGCTGGAGTGAAGAGTACAGCAATACAACTAGATGGTGGTAGCTTATTGGAATCAGCGTGTGCTGTACAAAAACAATGTGGGTTGTTGTAACCCGAGGGTTGTTGTAACACTCTCCTGCACCACTCTCTCCAACATAACCTGGAGCTAGAGTGAAGAGTACAGCAATACAACTAGATGGTGGTAGCTTATTGGAATCAGCGTGTGCTGTACAAAAACAATGTGGGTTGTTGTAACCCGAGGGTTGTTGTAACACTCTCCTGCACCACTCTCTCCAACATAACCTGGAGCTGGAGTGAAGAGTACAGCAATACAACTAGATGGTGGTAGCTTATTGGAATCAGCGTGTGCTGTACAAAAACAATGTGGGTTGTTGTAACCCGAGGGTTGTTGTAACACTCTCCTGCACCACTCTCTCCAACATAACCTGGAGCTAGAGTGAAGAGTACAGCAATACAACTAGATGGTGGTAGCTTATTGGAATCAGCGTGTGCTGTACAAAAACAATGTGGGTTGTTGTAACCCGAGGGTTGTTGTAACACTCTCCTGCACCACTCTCTCCAGCATAACTTGGAGCTGGAGTGAAGAGTACAGTAATACAACTAGATGGTGGTACCTCATCGGAATCAGCGTGTGTTGGAAGCAGCGTGGCTTGTCACCGTGAAGTTTTCATAGACACATACATACTCGTATTGGGACCTCATAGACGGCACCATTTCTGTTATAAGTAGTAGATTGGAGACTAGCGTACCTTGTGGGAGTCCGTATCAGCTGAGTTCTAAGAGCTAGAGACGGTTGCTACAAAACTATCTGTTGCACTATGCGGTCTAATAGGAACTGTACAGATCTGAAGTCCCTTCATATAGGATCCTCAAATCAGATACGTGAAAGTTTTGGCCAAGGTTGATCGTCTAGAATAATATCCTTTAAGAATATTATATTTTTCCTGAATCCTACGTCATTCCGTTTTATATATTTATAATATCTTGTAATTTACAGATTCTGCTCGGTGGAGAGTGGCAATAGAAGAATGAAAAAGAAACACACTTGTTATTTTAATACTTATATTTGAATATAAACCTAATCTTTACATGTCTAATTTGAGTTATTTATTTTATTTTATATCACTATTTATTTAAATTTAGTCTCATATTGACTGGAGTAATTCATCGGAACTCATGTAGATTCATCAATTTAGGAGAGGTTTCATCTCTTTTACAATGCAATATTATTATAACCGTTAAGTTTCTGAAAAGAAACCTATGTTAATATAAATGAAGTAATAAAAATAATGTGGGGACAATCCCCAAGTTTGGAGCACCACCATCGCCCCAAACAGCTCGTCCTAGGCCTCCTCTACCCTAAGTCCTAGGTCCGAGGCATATCATCACCCAGCTCACGATGACATGACGCTAAACTACCCTAACAATCCAACTGGATCGTCAGGATTCTGATCATCCTCGCGGAGCTGGATATCCCATCGAAAACTTAAACTACAGTAAAGACTAGGGTTAATGTATGTGGAGTGCGGAACCAACTAACCACAGTACAACCCAGACGGTGATGATGTCTCCCCCCGGTATGTTCATGCCCCGCGTCAAACCCGACTTCCACGTGGCCCACCTTTAAGGGACGATCACTGACTCATCCAGGGTTCACAGGGTATTGACTATTTCTTTTAGTCACCCATACCAGAGCTGGTCATCGAGCCCGCCAGGCACACGAAGCATACAGTCTTCCTTTAGGAAAACAGGGCACTCTCCATCATGAGCTATAAGAGCTCTTCCTGTAATCCCTCCGGGCAGACAATGATCGACATCATCGAATCCCTTAGTTTGTTTTGAAATAAGTTAAACTGAAAATAATTAGCCAGCTCCACACGTCCAAGTGTGAAGTCTGTACTAGATACGGGTATAGTATTATTGCTTGCATGGCCAGCCTAGATCAATAACGGTTTTATAACGAGAGACATAAAGAGTTTGAAGGGCAATTTCCCTCCCCCCAGTCACTGAGTGACTTTATTGCACCAACAAGGTCTCCGTATATCCTTCATAGCTCTCACTTGTGATGCGTAGCTAAATCTCTTTTCCGTTACCAACCCACGCAGGACAAGAATTATGTAGAGTAACCCCAGTCTAAACACTCATTTAAATAAAATGAATTGCATCTAAACTATAATGGGATTACCCAGCATATTTCGAAGTAGAACATATAAGAAGTAAGTATGACAAAAGATTACTGAAGGTAATCCTTAAATAAAAGTGAAGTATGATGACCAGAACCGAGAAGATATGGGATAGTAGTATCTAAGCTAGGTTGGGCCAAACATATATGATTTAAGATCTTAAGGGAAAAATCAAAAGCATCGAGTATTCAAAACCAAGAACACTGGGAGAATTTAGCGTAAACAACACTAGCTAAAACTCGATGTTCTTTTAAAAGAGGACTCAAAAGAAGTATAAAAAATGGGATTATTGTATATACTTAAATATTCGGAACTTATCTACAATGAAAGAAACTAAACATTATAATTTCTGTTCCATTATTGTTTTCAAGAATCTACTTAGTAATGTTAAAGGTGGTTTCACACTGAGTCAAAGTATGATTTTAAGTATGATAAATTATGACAAGTTTTATTAAGGAAAATTAAATCTTAGAATCTTATAAGGTTTAGATTCCTGTATGATTCAATGAAGATTAAATAGATTAGTTATCTACTTTAGGATGACACACATAAAGTTCAGAGGTCCCCCAAGGTCAGAGTGTCTTACAGCCGTCGCAGCCTTGCGGGCGAACGTCGTCAACACACTTTACAAGAAGCAACCCACGAACGAACGTAATGTCTCCTTCAAGAATATTCTTCCTATTGATTCAGGACAATTCTAATTTATTCTTTATGAACAATTTAATGTCAATAGACTAAACCAGAAAGTCCCTTCACATAAGAAGAAAGTTTTAAGTTGTCTAACTACTCTACATTTGGTAATCTAACGCTAAGATCAGGAGGTCCTCCCGTGGTATATGCCACTCAAACGACGCATCCAATAATGGGCGAGCGTTATTCATCCCACACATATAGATGAGAGAAATCAGGATGAATCAGCGAAATCTCACACAAATAGAAAGAGAAGAACTTTAGTATCAGACCCTTTTAGGCTTGAGGGCTCCGGCCCAAGGATGAATAAAATAAATAAATCCGAAGGTTGATATTATCAGATAGACTTAGACAGATACTCCAGTGACACGCGACATACATTAGCCACAACCAATATAGTGGACATCGGGGACACATGTCACGAGGGCATCCATCCATGTTTGGTTGAACTAAATAAACCTGAGAGCAGGTATTTCTTAATCTCAAAATCTGGGACTCCTATAGAATGAAAGTAAAAGGAAAGATAAGCACCTCCTATGAGCTTGAGTACTGAAATGTAGTAATGTTCTCAGCATGTTCCAATTTTGGGAAATTGAGGCAAAAGATTCAAAATCACTATCAAAACAATTTATTATTATTTGAAATAATATTATTTATAATATTCACTCTACTTAAACTTACCCTTTATTTCACAATAAAATGTCACAATCTATATATCTATATCCTAGTTTTAGTTTTCAGATATATTATTTTAAGATTTTAAATTGACGTTCTAATTCTTTTGATCTGACGGAATATTTTTAAATTTTATCATATGATGACACTAGTATATCAAAAACTGGAATTTTGATTTAGGGCCAAAGATTTTATATTATTTTCTAAAAAAGGTAATTATTTAATGTATTAATATTTTCTTCCATTTTGATTTTGGGTTTTGATTTATTTTTAGTTAAAGAGATAAAAAAATTATAAAGATTTCAAAATAGCGTCTAGCTTTGAGTAAAACTAAATCAAAAATGATTTATTTGTTGACTATTTGACAATAATGTCAAATAGACAATTCTACCTAAAAAGTATAAAAATATACATCGACTAAAGTCTCCTCGAAATGATGATAAAATTATACATCGTCTAAAGTCACTTTGAAATGTTGATAAAATATACAACATCCAAAGCCACCCCGAATCGATGACAATATATATACATCAGAGTCCAGTTTCCATGATTTCACCAAGGACTATTTTAATCAATTTCTCTGTAAAAGAAAGAAATTAAACACAATGAAATTTACATTACCTTTACAATCCAAGCAATACCTCTTTTAGCCTTCACGTTTTATCATTTGTGGTTTGCTTTTCCATGTCTATAGTGTTCCTTGTAGTTCCTGTACCTGTTTAGAAATAGAACATTATCCTGCCTAGCTATACGCGAACAAAGACACTTGTAGAACTAGTTTATACTTAATTATGGGAAAAGAAAATCTTTATTACTATCTACAAATAACGACTCAGATTAGAAACACAGTATGTTATAATTTCCGCAGAGTTATTAATGTTTACAAAAGAAAATCATTAAGAGGGAATAACAATTTACTTAAAGTATCACACAGTACAAGCCTCTTATGACCCCGCAGGTAGATCTGTAAAGCTGCAAATATTCTCCAATCAACTCTTCCTCTATTGACATTGAAATCTGATTTTCTCAACGTTATTTAGCTCACATAACCTGGAAGAAACTATAAATTTCATTAAGTCACATTTCACCTTAACTCAAATACACACAACAACTTTGAACCGAAAATAAATAAAAGATGGAAAACCACAAAATTGAATACTTACATAACATTAGTTTCACTCCACTTATTCTTTACACTTTGGAATCAAACCCTGAATGTTAGCATCTTGAATTTATGCGCTAATAAACCTTCCTATACTATATCCTACACGAAGCAATCCCTATCTTTATCTCAATTGAAGGAACCCACAATCCAGGATCATAGCCTCCTTCAAAAGATTCGTCTCATCAGCTGTATGAATTCTATTTTCCGCGAGCTACAAAATAAAAAAGAATTATAACTCACAGAAATCCAGCTTACTATCGACTTTTCTTTCACAGACGTCTCAAAGTAACAACAAGGATATTTGGAGCGTTTACCGATTCCATTCTTCCATTTCTCTCCGTTTTTTCCAAATTTTCCTTGCTTGACGGCCCAAATTCTCTCTCACCTGAAACTTTCAAACACGTTAAAATTCTATTTGAGCTCCATTGCCCTCACTATTCAACAAAACCTGATTCTTAGTTTTCTTCTGTTGCTTTCGTTCATAAAAATTTTAGCAACTATTCCTTTTATTCGGTAAAAATGCTTTTTTCCTTCATTTCCCTTTTTCGACTCTTTCCCGACCCTGTCTCGACTGTCACACCTTGTCATATTTTTCTACTCCCCGTTTCCCGTTACACTTCTTGACAGTTCCTCTAAATAGTATTTTATGCATTTAAAAATTTTTTAGGGTTCCGCAAGTGCACAGAACCAATGCTGGGAGTGAAGAGGACAGCAATATACCAAGATGGTGTTACCTTGCTGGAGTCAATGTCAGCTGTAGCGGAATTCTGAAGGCCGATTGTCGTTATAAGATTATCCTCTTTCACCTCTCTGTAGCGCGTTCAGGACAAGTCTGTCTATGACGGTTATTTTCTGAGCATGGGTGACAGGCGGAGAGCCAATGAACGATTCGCACATTTCGCATCCTCTCCCCACCTGCCGCGCTCACCCCCGCGACTCATTTTTTGTCTTCCGTGCATTAACGGTCACAGAAAGAGTTATCCCACCAAAAACATAACTGTTAAAAAGGGGGCCAAGTTCCTATCGGCTAATTGTTTGCCTAAAAAAGGGTTGAAATCCGATCCAATGCCAAGTTTAGAAGTACTTTTATATCGATCATTATCGTCTTCATCAGCAGCCACGCAGGTACGTTGAAAATAATATCTAAAATGAAATACTTCTAAATTTGAACTTGGCAGGTTTTTGTGCTTGATTAATTGTGTAATTAGATTTATTATTTATATAATTAAATTAACCTGCCAAGTTCAAATTCAAAAGTATTTTATTTTAGATATTATTTTCAACGTACCTGCGTGGCTGCTGATGAAGACGATTATGATCGATATTAAAGTGCATCTTAACTTGGCATTGGATCGGATTTCAACCCTTTTTAGGCAAACAATTAGCCGATAGGAACTTGGCCCCCTTTTTAACAGTTACGTTTTTGGTGGGATTTCATTTTTTTTTGTTTAGTTTGCTATATCAATCATTATATTTATAGTAACTATCGCAACGTTGTTTGCATTTTTATAGTTTCGTTAAAACATAGGTACTTGTTTTCATGCATGACTAAGTCTGACCTTTTAGAAATACTACCTTTTTAATAATTGGTACATTAATTTTAGTCTGACTCGCACCAGACCATTTTCCATTTTCCGAATTTTTCCTTTACTTTAATGCTAACTACTACCCCAATGCCAAATTTCAAATTTGTAGGTCTCACAGAAGTATGACCAACAATTTTATGCTTAGTAATGACTATATCCTGACTCGCACTTGACCAATTTCCAATTTTCAAATTTTTGCTATACTTTTTTTAATGCTAACGACTATCCCCATGCCAAATTTCAGATTTTCAGGTCTTAGAGAAGTATTACCAACATTTTATGCATAATTTTGACTAAAACCCGACTCGCACTTGACCAATTTCTAATATTCGAATTTTCCCATTACTCTTACCCTGACGACTAGCTAAATGCCAAATTTCAGCTTTGTAGGTCTTCTAGAAGTGGTCAAACATTTTGATGAGCTGTCAGTGAGTCAGTGAGTACCAAATTTACAATTTTCTCGAGTCTATAACTTTTTTTCTGTAATAGCTACAATATTGAAACTTTTTATTCAAAGTATATTAAATGGTGTTATTATGTCCGTAAAGTTTCATCCAGATCTATTAATCAGGTAAGAAGATACAGGGGGGTCTCAATACATACTCAATACATTTATTGCCTTCATATGGTACATAACAAGATGGTATTATAAATAAGGTATCTCATATGAGCCCATTTTCAGAGGCATTGCAATAATTGAGATAGACCGAGATTTTAAATAGTTATCAACAATATTTAATTATGTATTTATATAATGTACCTAGGTATATTTTTTTAGTTTATTTATTTTTATCATTGAAATATTCGTTTAAATTATAGTAAGTTTTATTTATTAGGTATTCTTT
Source organism: Athrips mouffetella (assembly GCA_947532105.1). Lineage (NCBI taxonomy): Eukaryota > Metazoa > Arthropoda > Insecta > Lepidoptera > Gelechiidae > Athrips > Athrips mouffetella. The sequence continues at coordinate 1,722,987 of OX383965.1, forward strand.
TAATAGTTTTATCATCTTATTATAAGAATTTTCTATTCTTATATTTAGCGGTAGATGATTATATATTTTTATTGATACACTTAAAGGGCCAGAACTATGTATTTTTAATTTAGAAGGTATATTATTGATTTTATTTGTTTTATACCTGCGAGGGTACAGTCGGGACTGATTATCTTCCATTTCGTAGAACTGCGGGTTGTTCTTAATAAATTTGCAAGCTTCTAGAATGTATAGAGAGGTTAAAGTTAAAATTTTCAATTTAGTAAAGGTCGACCTACAGCTTTCATCATTTTTTAAATTTCCTAATATGCGTATACATTTTTTTTGTAATATGAAGAGATCTGATACGTTTGTGCTATTGCCCCAAAGAATAATGCCGTAGGTTAATCTTGAGTGCATATATGCATAATAAACCGAGAGGGCAGTTCCTAAATCGGTGGTTTTTTTCAATTCACGGAGAGCGAACGTGAAGCTTGATAACTTAGACTTTATTTTTTTAATATGATTTTTCCAGTTGATATGGGTATCAATATTCAGACCTAATAAGCTAAAGTTACTAACACATTCGAGTGTCGTATTATTATATGAAATATTAACGTCTAAAGCCGCTTTCTGATATGGTCGAAATTGCATGACTTTGGTTTTATTAGAGTTTATTTCTAAACAGTGGTCCGTCATCCATTGATTTACGTTAGTCAAAATGTTTTGAGCTTTTGATGTTAACTCAGAGGAGCCTTTGCAGGTTATTAAAATTGAAACGTCATCTGCGAATAAGGCACAGGGTTCATTAAAAGCGTCTGGCAAATTATTTATGTAGATGATGAACAAGCAGCATCCAAGAACTGTACCTTGAGGAATTGAATTTCGCATGTATTGTACATCGGGTCAAAAGTGGCTCGAAGCGGTTCGGGTAAATAGTGCACGGTGTGCGCGCGGCCTGTGCTTAGAACTTGGCCAGCGCACTCTCGTGCTCTTTGATTTTGTACGCCGTATACCCAGATGAACCTAATAACGTACCTTGTGGGAGTCAGTATCAGCTGAGTCGGAGTCTTGAGAGCTGGCTGCGCGGCTGCCGGCCGAGGGCTGTTGTAACACTATCTGTTGCACTATGCGGTCCAATAGAAGCCAATGCTGTGAGTGAGGGTTGTATTCCACTAGAAAACATAAAAATATAAAGATGATACCGTTGTGAAAGGCAACATTAGAAGGGGAATGCCTCTGTTAAGACTAAATTCAACACATTCTGAATAAAGGCCCTGTGTAAAAAGTACCCTAAACTGACGAGTTTTTATGAAAGGGTTGGTGAAAGTAGTTAAAAAATATCAAGAACGTAGCAGGTGGAGAGCTGTGGTCTCTGTCTGCCTACCCCGACGGAAAAGAGATGTGATATTATGTATGTACACCTTTCATACTTTCATTATCAACCCTCAAATCTTAGAAATGCTATACTACGTCCAGTTTACCTTTCAAAGTTAAGCATGAGTCCAGAAGCCATCTAAGCAACAACAGTTCTGGTTGTTAGCCGAATGTCGGAGATGGGTTACCGATAGTAGGTAACAAACCCATTAGACTCTAATGATAAGAGCGTTTGCCATACTTTACAAAATTTATTTATATTAGCCTTTTATTCCAAGCGAATATCTAAGAAAGCCTTTAGGCTGCCCACGATATAGCCTTGACCTAGTGTGGCAGTCAATGTATTGCACATTTTTGTTACTTTGTGTGTTAAGTTTAATGATGCTAAATGTAAATCTAATGTTATTGTAACTTTTTGGGGAATAAATTATTATTTAATTATTTAAGTGGTCGATTAGTTATGCCAAAGGCCATTTTGCTGCTTGTCAACTCTGACAGCCAGCTTGAAGCTTGCCTGGCAAAGCATTCTTCAGACACTCTCTGTAAAGTACAAGTTCCCTCGTTGATTCCCCAATATTTGATCGCTGACCCATACGACAGTCAATCTGTATAAAGAAACAGTTCCCCCGTTGAATCCCCGAGATACGATAGCTGACCCCAAAGAAACGGAATAAGAGTAAATAAAAGAAAAAACAACTCTAAGTTGCCGAAAGGAAACCGGAACGAAAGATTTTGGGACCAACAAGGAATTATATGGGAGCTAGAGGAGATATAATAGGGAAATAGAAGAGCTGATTTCTGAATCAAACATAGTTGGTGAAATAAAATCCTCACCGCTTCGCTGGTTGGGCCACGTTGAGAGAATGGCAGGGGACCGCAAAGAGGGCGTATAAAGGCAAACCATCGGGACATCGGCCTGTTGGCAGGCCAAGATAACTACCGGTGGAAGGATGAAGTCGCCAAGGATCTTAAAAAGCTGAGAGTGCCCAACTGGACGGAACTGGCACAGGATACGGAAACGTGGCGTACTTTGATGTCTGAGGCCAAGAACCACTTTGGTCCACTGAGTCAAAGAGAATTAATGAAAAGAAAGAATTATACTCACGGGGCAGCATTAGCAGATGAGTCAATAGAGACAACAAATGAGGGTAGGCGGCAGTATGGCTAAGCTTTCTCCTCAGCAGTTCGAACATCCCGCTGGCGCTCTTCGTGTCCACATGCTGTTTGTCGAACCTCCTCGCGACTTCTCTCTCGTCCTCCGTGCGAACCATCTCGAAGAATTCGATGTGTCTGTCCAGGGTCTCATTCTCGTATTTGCGAAGTTTTTCTATCACTGAAATGAAAAAAAAAACATGATAAAGTAAGAATACCACAGTATTCTTTTTGAACAAACGTCCGAATAATAGTGTTCTGGCACTATTGTAGACCAGTGCCGTAAATACCTAGTGCTTGCTACACAAGCGTTATGGGCAGATATTTTAGAAGAGTTGGCAATCCTAGCTTCATCATCATCATCATATCAGCCGAAAGACGTCCACTGCTGGACATAGGCCTCCCCTGAATCCTAGCTTATCCCATACCAAATACCAGGGTTTTCTGGGCGCAACTTGACACGTTTTATACAGTCGACAATACAAACTAATTTTTTTACCTCATCGAGAAAGAAGTAAGTAGGTACACATGGCCGCACGTCAGTGGAAACCTTTTGACCTTGAGCTGGTTTCTTTTATCAGGCGTTGGTAGCAGTTGGCAGCTTATACTAGTGTGCATTCGATAGCACAAATCAAGAAGCACCAAAATCGAAAGGATAGCCTTAACAAAATCTCGTACTTTGTGAGTTGGCATATTCTAAAAATGGCATCATGAGTCACAAGGCAGGGCAACCCTGTTTAATTTTTGGTTATTGATTAGCACTTTGGTCAAAGCAAAAACCTACCTGGTTGTATCCCCAACATCAGCAACTCGTATCTGAGATGCAATCTGAACTCCAGACTCTCTTCTCCAGGCCCGTAGTTGAGCACAGCGTTGACAAATGACATGATGGCAGTTTTGACTCCCAAGTCATCTCTGTAAGCTCCTGTGCTTCTATCCAGCTCATTGATAATGCTCTGGAACCGAGCCCTTTCGCTGGCGTACTTCTGGTAATGCACCATTGCTTCTAGCACCTGTCAAATACAAAACAAGAGTTCAAAATTATGGCTGATAAAGTAGGCCATCCCGTGCCCCGTTGTTCCGTGAGGTGCCAGCAAAGAATAGTACCAATCGACCTCTTTCCGTGGGTGCCGTGAGAGGCGACTAAGGGCTTATGAACCGGAGGATGGGCAGCAGCATCTTTCTGTGTATCGTACCATTTTACATACAGCGGTCACCAACAACAGCGGTCGCCAGCAAAAGCATGGTGACTATAGTGATTCCCCTTCAAAGTGCCACGCGTTTCTGCTGAAATTCTGAATAGAGCTCCCTGTCCTGCAGTGGACGATGATTGGGCCATCGCAAGAACGATTCGGTAAATTGATTGTCAGATCATCATAACATACTTACTTTAACTCCACGGCTCGACAGTGAGCTCCCTCCAGAATTTCATAAAGGAGTCGTAAATTCTGGAGGGATTTTCCATAGTCACCACACTTGATAGCGATGCTAGTACAGTCCTTTCCGACTTTCACGGGTATTGATGCGGCATAACTTATTATAATACTACGTTTACATTCAGCCGAAGTGAGCAGGGAATTGGGCAGGGAAGTGGGCAGGACGAGTATGTAAACACGATACTTCTCATGCCACTGCCGCTGCCACTCGCGCTGCCCGGCGCTCCCCAAAAAGGCGGTTTTTTGTGCGGAAGTCAAAGGACGGGCAGCGCGAGTGGCAGTCCGTGTTCACATTCAGCTCTGTCGCTCACTTTTCGCCGAGCGCCTGGAGGAGAAACACGTGTGTGTTTTGTTTATCTATCACATAATCTCTTTAAAGGCTGTACCTAACATTTTTTGTTTTAATAGATTTAATGGAGCCTTAACTTTAAAACCCCTACGAATTCGGATATGCATTAAAAATCTGTTAAGAAGGTTGGTAGGTACTTAAAGATTTCTATTACGATGAATAGATATCATCCACCATCTTTTACGACGACGAATTTTCTTTATTTTTTTTAAACATCGAACATAATTATGTATTGCAAAAAGAAGCCCCACAGAGCGGCGGCTGAAATTATTTCGACGTCTGCCATCATGGAACGTCCAAAGCGATGTGAGTGGTAGGGCAGTATGTAAACACGCACTTCTCTCGATCCTGCTGCGGCATTATTCAGGGAATTATTGCCGGTAGCGCGAGGAGCAGTGGCAGGGGCTGAATGTAAACCCACTTTAAGCCAGCAGGTCAAGGGCACCGCACTTGGGCACAGCACTTAATAATGTCAGATTCTTAATTAAAACTCTTACTCTCTCTCTATTTCCTTTAATATCCATTATCTTGCTGCTGTATATATTATGTATCACTGCGGTCTCAAGACGCTTTAGGGAGAAGTCTTTTCCCAACATTAGAACTTTTGAGAGCTGTCGTAAAGATGTTCTGTTATCTCACCATCTCTCTTTCTTACCTTCTTATGTCCGCCGGGCACCAAACATACAGCACCGAGGATCTCCAAAGCCGCGACCTTCGTCTTCACGTTCTCAGTGTCTAATGACTGCGCTATCAGATCTATGCTCGTCGGATGTGCCAGGACGTGTGCTCTTCCCGTCTGCGAAGAAACATAGAAGATTCAAGTTAATGAGAGGCATAGCCTGTCTGTCAAAGGCAGCAGGAAGTTTTACCACGGTTAGAATGCTTTTGATCCCAAAAAACATATATGTAGGTATTTTAAGGGTTCCGATACTAAAATTGTAAAAAAAAGAAACCCTTATGGTGCGACTTTGTCTGTCTGTCACACCTGTATATCTCGGCAACCACTCATGCTACCGACTTGAAATTTGGAATAGTTTTAGAATATGGTTAGCCAAAATAATTGCATATAAAAGAATTTAAAAAAATATGATTCTTAACGTAAAGGGGGTCCAAATAGGGGGGGCCAAATTTCAAATTGTGTACCCACTGGGAATCGCACCCAAATCCTATGGATTGAGAGCCAAACGCTCTAACCACTAAACCTAACAGGTCACTAAAGATTTACAGAGTTAGGATATCATCCATCATCATCATATCAGCCCAAAGACGTCCACTGCTGGACAAGGGCCTTCCCTAAAGATCTTCATGACGATCGGTCCTGCGCTGCTCGCATCCAGCGGCTTCCAGCGACCTTGACCCTATCGTCGGTCCAACTTGTGAGGGGCTGCCAATGCTTCGTTTTTTGGTACGTGGTCGCCACTTTAGAACTCTTTCGCCCCATCATCGGCCATCGGTTCTTCTTGCGCTGCACACTGCCACTTTAGCTTAACGATTCTCATCCACACAAGATTTTACTAAAACTCGCTTTGCGTCACTGATTTTGAATCTACTTCAAAATAAATAACACAAAACAAAAATAAACTAGTGAAGAAACTCACAGAGTTGTTCATAAGCGCCTTGATAGCCGCAATGAGGTTATGCCTGGTGGCCGGATGGTCTGGAGGCGCACGTTGCAAGGCATCCAGTAACGCTCCTAAGCCCCCACTCTTGATAAACCGGGTGACGAAGCTGTGTGCTCTGGTGCGGAGAGCTGTCTTCAGACCTTCCACCAAGGCGCAGGTTTCTGGCGCTGCATTGCCTTCTGAAGATGCAAAAGCCTGAAACATAAAAAGTAACTTACTTAATGCTAATTTATTCGTTTTCTATTTATTTATTTATTTTTTTAATGTTTTTTTTTATTTTGCGATTTTCTACTTTGTATACTTAATGCCAAATCGTAAATATGACCTAAAAAGTATGTATTTTTCAGATCTTAATTTTTTTATTGTGTATTTTTCATATAATGAGTATATCTATATGAGCCTCATATATACATAATTTTAACACATTACTGAGACCATTAAACCCGCGTCACACAGAGGCGGTAGCGGAAGCAATTAAAGTAAAGTAAAGTATGAGTTCTTATGCACCCTGTCACATTGAAAAGCGGTCGCGGCGCGGTATTTTGTTCCCGCCAAACCGCCTCTGTCTGACTTGAGCTTTAAACTGAACCGTTTTCCCAAAGGGAAATAGACCTGAATACGAAAAAAAATATTTTATCTTCTTATAGAGACTGTGTCAGTAAATAGCGCATTTTGTATCAGAGGTAAATTTTTTTTATTATTATGTTGTTGGCTCGTCATCGTCATCGCTTATAGAGCCGCCACACTATGCCCATCGCGCTACTCCTCGCTCTGCCCCTCGCGCTGCCGCGATGTTGTTCTCTCTAGCCACATACTGCTCTACTCGCGCGATTAATCGCGACGCTCCGCACTAGGTCACTTGCCACAGCTACACGATGTTTTTGTTTGTTTTCAAAGGTCTTTATTTGATCATAATACTATAACTAACACAATATAATAGGTTAAAACACAACTATATCTACAAATAAAATAAGGTACTTACAGGCTAGGAATTGCCTCTTAAAGTTAACAACATCAATGTCGGTATTTTATGACATAACACATATTTAAGCACTACACTTTAACCACAATTGATTTACACGTAAAAACAATAGTTTAGTTTTACTTTTTGCTGATGCTTATATCTATCACTAAGAAGAACACACAGGAATAAATTATAAAACAAGAATTGAACTTGTTAAAAGAAGGTATACTTAGATAACTAGTAGTTACTTTGTATTGAACCGACCAAACTAGGTGCGCGTGGAGTAGCCAGCCACATACCCGCGCGTCTCTCGCGAGGACGATTTACAATAATTAATGATTAATTCTTATTTCGATAAATAGATGTCATACATCAACTCCTTTAGCACGGCGTATATTTCTATATAAGAAATTTATATAATTAGCTTTACTAAAAATACATAGCGCGCATCCTGCCACAGTTTCGACGTCCATCGTGTGGCAATGGCAAGTGGCGTAGTGCGGAGCGTCGCGATTTATCACGCGAGTAGAGTAGTTTGTGGCTGGAGAGAGCAACATCGCGGCAGCGCGAGGGGCAGAGCGAGGGGCAGAGCGAGGAGCAGCGCGAGGAGCAGCGCGATGGGCATAGTGTGGCAGCCCTATAAGGCGCGGTACAGCGGTTGCGGTTAGACTATAGCTATACTTACATCAGCAATGTCATTTAAAGCCTTGATATACTCCTCGACTTCGGGCGCGCTGGCAAGCGGCATCACCTGCCCAGGTGGTGGTCGTCTGCTGCAGTAGATCTGCCACTTCTTCGCAGCTGGGAGCTCCATCATGGCCGCTTTGTTTACTGCTGTCAGGTCCAGCTCTTCCTGCAAAGAAAGAAAAAAACATAATGAGAATAAGATTCTGTCATGGAATTGTCTTCATTCAAAATTGAATTATTATTCAAATAAATTAGAGTTGAAAATTGCGATATGGTGCCCGCTGTGTATAAAATGGAGCTACATGGCTGTCTATCCATAGAAATGAATTACACTCTTACAAAATATTCGTGTCGTTCTATGGGTGCCCCGCACTCGGTCAATCTGATCGCCATCCGGTAGAGATGCAGCTCTATAATAAAAAGAAATAGTCGTATACACCTATTCTATGATCCTATACCTTTCTCTTTCTTTCTTATAGCTGTATTTCTACCGGATCGCGATCAAGATTAATTTTGTGCAGGCACTCTATGGTTTTATCTTGTTTGGCTTTGAAATCTTCATACTTAATCATACTTGTCATCGTGTCATTGAAATGGAAAACTAAATTCATATCCTGAAAGTCGCTATATTAATGTGTTAATAGGATTGACAAAATAAGATATTTGTTTATAAAAAGTTATTGATAATGCGTCTGAAATATGTTCGTATTGTTTATCTCAACAGTTGCAGTTCGTCAAACAATTAGAATGACAGCATTGAAAGCAAGACGGAGCAACACGTGACTCTTTCTCTGCGGTCCAATTTGCGCTAACAGACTGCTTTAGAGCACTGTGAGCGCGCTTAAGTCGGTCCAAATTGACCAAAAGCGTGCTCTAAAGCACTCGCTCGTTCACCGCCTTACGTTTACTTATCGTTTTTGCTATCAGTGCTTTAGTCAAATAGGTGGAGCAGTGAAAGCGCTAATGTCAAAATTTATTTGACACATAAAATCCCACACATTTGCAACCAGCTGACGTTTCTCAAGTTTTAATTTTAATGAGTTTGTCTCTAATGGAAATGAGAGTGGATTTGGTGCATATTTTTGAGGGATTAGCTTAGGCTTTGTTAAAGAAAATAAAAACAAAACTGACATTTTGACAGATGAACACGTGAGCGCGCTTAAATCCATTCCAAATTGACTATAGCAACAAAAGCAGTGATAGCTTTGTGAGCGTGCAAAATCAATTTGGACCGGCCGTCAGTACTGTATACTCTTTTAGCAGCGTTTGTACAATTTGGAACACAGCGTTTCTCTCCATTATCTTACGCATCACTACGTCATTCATTTTATCATTAACATTGTTGTACGTATAGTACTTATCTAGTCCCTGTTAACATCACATTTCGAATGTAGCGACATTTATCTTTCTCATAAGACATCTTGGCGTACCTAAAGTAAACACAACAGTTTCGCGGGCGTCGAACTGTACGCTATTTACGGCCGGATTTCCTTGCAGCTACTATTTGCTTGCTACTCTATACAACGTGTTAAGCAAATTGCGCAAAACCGGGTGGAAGATTGCGCAAAACCTCTCTAGACATTAAACTGAACAACTTTTGTCTCATCACATACCCGTACCGGCGCAAACGACTTTCTACCATCTTATCCACAATGGGTGCGACCTTAATGCCGGATTTAGACGGAGGCAAATCTCAGGCGCCTACCTTCTAGGCAAGACAATATGCATCGCGTAAACAGTTTTTGCCGTGCCTCGGCTGGTTTAGACGACGGCAAAATATTGGCGCCAATACTCTAGGCAGGACGGTAGGCAAGGTGTAAACGGTTTTTGGCGTGTAAGAGCCTCTGATGTGTTCATTTCGCACTTTACCGAGTCTTGTAGGTAACGCTCGCTGTCCATCGTAGCATTTTCATTTCTGTGCATCTTTTTTGCATTCTTATTTTTGACAGCCCAGCACTCAGCACTATACATCACACCTGGTCTCACTGCTGTTTTATAGACTTTTCAGATGTATTGGCATTTTGGCGTCAGATGAAAAATAATCATAATAATCTTAGCCTGCTAGATCCTAAAGACCTCCATTGGTCACTTATAACCTCTTCCCAATTCTTTAAGAAGGCGTCAAGGTCGTCACCCCATCGCTTTCTTGGTCTACCTCGGCGTGTGGACCAATGGGTGACTTTCTTTACCCACCTTTTAAGGCACATTCGCAGACATAGCCAGCCCAATCCCATCTAAGTTTAGCGGTCTTCTTCCGCACGTCTACCAGTTTTGGAACCAGAATGGTGTTTAAGAGATTTGAGATTTAACTCAAAAATTTTACAGAAGTCGTTTTGACCGTCATAACCGTGGTCATAAGATGCAGAATACAAATCATACATAAAGCGAGTCTACTCGTACGTCTGTCTCTCTCTCTCTGTTCGCAAATGTATAATTCACAGAACACCTATCATAGAAAGAAACAACAAAGTTTTGATTGATCGACTGCTACAATTATCTATCACCACACCTACTTATTGTATAAAATATAAAGGGTCCTTAATGAATCGAGGGAAAAATTAACTGTTTTAATTTACAAAACGTGATTCAGTACCACATACTTTACCAGTATTATATGATCTGTGCCACATAGAAGTTTAATCCAGCCACAGATCATTTAATACTGATTCCGCTACAAGTTTCAAGCATGACAAGCTTTTGTATTTCTTTTACAAACGTAGCGAAGCCTCGTTACATCACCTAATAATCAAATACCTAGAATACGAGTATTAAGTCGTTGATCGTTTCGTAAAAAAAAAACTCGGTTTTAAAAAGCAAACGAACTGCATTACTCTTTTCTGTTCAGTGACCGTTATTATTTCCTATCCTATCCTCTGCAATTTACTTCCTTGACGTTTGTACAATCAAGAGATCATCAAGCTTGACACATTGGACTTTGTACCGTTCTTATTTCAATAGACGTACCTACGGGCTAGTCGCACTGCGAGTCTCAAGCTTGAACTGTCGTCACGCCTGACATTCACCTTCTCCTTGATTTGTTTTTTTTTTATTTACTTCTGGACCTTCCTTTACCACTCTTACTCCTAAAATTTTCAGTCCTTTCGTTCTCAGTATTATTTTCAGGTACGTACAAGTAATACCAACCTTGTTTTCATTGACCTATATTTATTCTTCTTTTATTCATTTTAGATGATATTTGTTATTATATTTTATTGTATATTTTATTTTTTATGGTAATATACAACATTATATCTGTAACAAATGTTTTCATGTGTATTGTGACCCTTTATTCTTTACGGAAACTGTTACGCTGCGCCCGCGCGCGATCGCAAGTCAAGCTTTGGTTCCGGATGCTTGTTTGATTGTATGTTCTGTGGAATATACAGTCTGTCTGTCTGTCTGTTTGTTTGTTGCTCTTTCACGCCTAAACGGCTGAACGGATTTTGATGAAATTTGGTATGGTGATAGATGGTAACTTGGAGACGGACATAGGCTACTTTTTACCCCGGGAAAATATCTCATTCCCGTGGGAATCTACACATACAATAATACTCTAGCGGGGTTGTATCTGCTACAGCACACCGAAACTACTTAACCGATTTTGATGGGAATTTTGTTATTCAACTAAGTATCGCTGATTACGAAAACTACTACAATTTTGAAATCCAACGTGGTAGACGTAAACTACCATTATCCCCTGGGGATAAGGTTGAGGTGCGATAGGGTTGAAATGTCTAAAAATCAATATGGGTGTCGTTTGTAAGGTTTATCGAGCCGCTGATTACAAAAACTACAACAATTTTGAAATCCAACATGGTGGACGTGAAATGCTATCATCCCTTGGGGATGAGGTTGGGGTGCGATAGAGTTGATATGTCTAAAAATCAATATGGGTGTCGTTCGTATGGTTTATCGGGTCGCTGATTACGAAAACTACAATGATTTTGAAATCCAACGTGGTGGACGTGAAATACCACCACCCCTGGGATGGGGTTGGGATTCGATAGGTTTGAAATGTCTAAAAATCAATATGAGTGTCAGTTGTATGTTTATATAAGGATAGGATGGCGTTAGGGGTAGAAGCAGGGATAGGGGTAGGGTCAGGGATAGGGAGAGGGAGAGGGGGAGGGATAGGGAGAGAGTGTAAGGGAGGGGAAAATGAGGGGAGAGAAAGGGGGAGGGAGGGGTAGAGGGCGTGGGAGTGGGTAGAGGGAGGGGGGGGTAGAGGGAGGGAGAGGGGGAAGGGGAGGAGGAGTGAGGGGAAGGGGGAAAGGGAGGGGAATGGGAGGAGGGCGAGGGGGGAAAGGGAGGGTGATGGGGAGAGGGGAAGGGGGAAATGGAGGGGGAAGGAAGGGTGAGGGGGGGAAGAGGGAGGGGCGAGGGAGAGGAAGAGAGAGTGGGAGAGGGTGAGGGAGGGGGAGTGGGAATGTAGGGGGGGGATACAAAAGGATAGATAGGGAGGAATAGGGACCTTTTTTACTTTTATGAATACCTCCTCGCTACCCATTCACTTCACTCCCTTTATTGCCTTCTTTTTTAAGTTCGCCTGTAACGGTTGACAATGAAAATTCCGCACTACCTACCAGTTAAATAAAATCAAAAGATAATTAAGTTTGTAGTAAGATGCATTTATTCAACTTGGATAAGTACAAATGCATCTTTTACGTAGGGATCAAGAAGGATAAGCGCTCCGTAAAATATGTTTCAATTAAGTTCGAGTTCTGTTTTTTTATAAAATCTACGCGGACGAAGTCGCGGGTAACAGCTAGCCGCGACTTCGTCCGCGTAGATTTTACTTATTGTTTGTTTTTACTTATCCAAGTTGAATAAATGCATCTTACTACAAACTTAATTATCTTTTGATTTTATTTAACTGGTAGGTAGTGCGGAATTTTCATTGTCAACCGTTACAGGCGAACTTAAAAAAGAAGGCAATAAAGGGAGTGAAGTGAATGGGTAGCGAGGAGGTATTCATAAAAGTAAAAAAGGTCCCTATTCCTCCCTATCTATCCTTTTGTATCCACCCCCCTACATTCCCACTCCCCCTCCCTCACCCTCTCCCACTCTCTCTTCCTCTCCCTCGCCCCTCCCTCTTCCCCCCCTCGTCCTTCCTTCCCCCTCCATTTCCCCCTTCCCCTCTCCCCATCACCCTCCCTTTCCCCCCTCGCCCTCCTCCCATTCCCCTCCCTTTCCCCCTTCCCCTCACTCATCCTCCCCTTCCCCCTCTCCCGCCCTCTACCCCCTCCCACGCCCTCTACCCCTCCCTCCCCCTTTCTCTCCCCTCATTTTCCCCTCCCTTACACTCTCTCCCTATCCCTCCCCCTCTCCCTATCCCTGACCCTATCCCTGCTTCTACCCCTAACGCCATCTTAACCGCTATCCCTATCCTTATATAAACATACAACTGACACTCATATTGATTTTTAGACATATCAACTCTATCGCACCCCAACCTCATCCCCAAGGGATGATAGCATTTCACGTCCACCATGTTGGATTTCAAAATTGTTGTAGTTTTTGTAATCAGCGGCTCGATAAACCTTACAAACGACACCCATATTGATTTTTAGACATTTCAACCCTATCGCACCTCAACCTTATCCCCAGGGGATAATGGTAGTTTACGTCTACCACGTTGGATTTTAAAATTGTAGTAGTTTTCGTAATCAGCGATACTTAGTTGAGTAAAAAAAGAAGTCCCATCAAAATCGGTTAAGTAGTTTCGGTGTGCTGTAGCAGATACAACCCCGCTAGAGTATTATTGTATGTGTAGATTCCCACGGGAATGAGATATTTTTCCGGGGTAAAAAGTAGCCTATGTCCGTCTCCAAGTTACCATCTATCACCATACCAAATTTCATCAAAATCCGTTCAGCCGTTTAGGCGTGAAAGAGCCCGCTAGAGTATTATTGTATGTGTAGATTCCCACGGGAATGAGATATTTTCCCGGGGTAAAAAGTAGCCTATGTCCGTCTCCAAGTTACCATCTATCACCATACCAAATTTCATCAAAATCCGTTCAGCCGTTTAGGCGTGAAAGAGCAACAAACAAACAGACAGACAGACAGACAGAGTTACTTTCGCATTTATAATATTAGTATGGAAGTATGGATTACCGTGTTTGCATTTATAACTTTAAGGTATGGTGCGTGCTTTGTATGGGTACGTCTCAAATATTTTTTTTTTCTCAGAACTCTTTATATCATTGTAATGAATTATTTTTATCATAAACATGATTTTTATTAATGTTGGTTATTGTAGGATCTTATTAAGTCCTTAGACTAACTACAATTCTTATGTAAAAAGTGTCTTTGTCTGATCTGAGGTCTTATTAAGATACGCCCTTTAGACTTAGGCAAAGATTAGGGTTAAATAATCCCCTGCTTGCCGTAATAAGCGACTTAAAAGGGAACCTTTGTAATCGTGGTAATTCAGACTCCGATTCCGAGGTGATAGAAGTGTAGCCATGTCTACTATTATGTACAAATTATGTGCCGTGGCTTTGAGACGGTGCTATGGGGCAGCGACAGACAAGCACGGAGGGTACAATAACCATACGTATTCTATGTAGAGGTATCTGTGGCGATTACCGGGATCGCTCCAAATGTGCCAGAGCTGGCCAGTCTGACACTGTTGTTTCCCCAGATGGCAGTTTATCCACGATGGAAACTAAAAGTTTTTTTTTAATGTCTACCTACATGTTTAAAAGGACGGAAGTAAAAAGGAAAAGCCAAGTAAACGTACAACCTAACGACTTAATCATTTTTCTCACTAAAAACTTTCATCCGTAAGTAACAGGTTTCGTAGACAAAGAACAACGCCAGCGATTATGACAGAAACGTGTATAAGATTATGATAATTACAAGCAAGTACGTTTATGTAACTTTTGTTATGCTAAACGATGGTTACATTCTGAGCCTCATTTTGAGGAAAACATCAAGTGTAGGTATGAGACTTAAAATAAACACATATTTATGTACGCCCAACAGCTCGTCAGCAGAAACTCGTTTATGGCATGTTTAATTCTGTCTGTAACCAAATCTTGCAAGTTATTTGACCCACTTCGCGATTTCCGATTAAGAGGAAACTTTGCATACGTATGTAAATCGGATGACAATGCAATATTTATTATGACTTGGAGCTGATCTGATGATGGAGCCTAAAGATAGCCATAGAAAAGTGAGTTAATACCGCGTTTCAGGAATCCTGCAGTGCCATCTGTGTTTAAGCGTTTTTTGAAAATCATCCTTGCAGGGGGTGGAAACGGGGATGATTTTTTTTCGTATGTTGGTCTTGAAGTCTTTAATTTTCAAAGGTAGAGACATAAAAATATGGATATGAGCTTTCCGTAAAAAATAAAAGAGTAGGTACACACAGCCGCACATCAGTAGAAACACTTTTGGACCTTATGGCGTGGTAATAGAGTTGAAAAAGTTTCTACCGACAAGCGGTTGACCGTACGTGTTTAAGCATTTTGAGGAATTCATTCCATAAGGGGCTGAAATGAAGAAATATGTTTTGTATGAAAGCCCTTTGTTTCTTAAGTTACATTCACACACATTTAAATTAAAGCTTTTAATAATAAATAAAGAAACACACACATGTTGAAGCGTTTCTTGACAATTATCCCTCAAGGGGCTAAAAAGGGGATTAACATTTTACGTATGTTGGTCTAGAAGTCTTTCATTTTTAAAGGTAGAGATATAAAAATATGGATTTGAGCTGTCTGTAAAAAATAAAAAAGTGTGTTTAAGCATTTTGGTAAATTCATCCCCTAAAGGGGTGAAAAATCATTTGTATGAAAGTCCTTCGTGTCTGTTAGATGCAAATTTGAATTCAAAACACAAACTCTCAAACAAATAATTTTTCTTCATTTCTCCCTCTTAGGGGATGAATTTACCATAATGCTTGAACACGTTTTTTTTACTTTAGTTATTTATTTTTTTACTGCTTTTCTCCTGCCTGTCGAGAACAGACAATGCCGTCAATCATATATTAAGGTGGTTGCTGAGTGGCAGCACCTTACTTTTAGAAATAAATTTATTGCGCCGCAAATACAAAACTTTGCATTAGTATTGTTTGTTTGGCGGCAATATGGGGTAGTTATATATTTTATAACCCATAACATCATAGCTTAGCTTATCATTTATAGCTTTGTATTGGTAAAGTGCTAAAAGTGGCCGCTTATGACACTTTTGCAATACAAAGCTATCCACGATAAGCTAAGGTGTGATGAGATGGATAATAAAATATAAAACTAACCCAAATTGCCGCCAAACGAACAATCCTTGTTAAATGTTTTGTGTTTGTGACACAATAAATTTATTTCTCAAAGTGGCAGCACCTCTGCTCAGAAACCACCTTAAAGCCAGTTAGTAATAAAATTGTAGTACTAAAAATGTAGTTTATTCAGAAATATTAAATTAGTTAAAAATTACATCCTGCCCATGCAGTGAGGTACATATTAATAATTTTTCATAAGATAGGTATTAATTATCTTTGATGGACTAACAAACCAAAACTTATCTAAAACAAACTTTATCAGATGTGAATGAAAAGTATACATAAAAGCATTTTTCCTGCTGCTTCTTTATCCATTTATATAAACAAACCATACTGGAGAACGACTGTGTTTATAATTTATTAGAATGCTTACATCATAAGCTTACAAAAAACAAACACTTCTGAGAACCCATAATGTAAATATTGTGACTGGCGAGCGATAAATCTCAAGTGGGTCGTAAAGTGCTCGCCGCGCGCCCGCATCCGGTGTCAAATTACAAAAAGCCTGGATTCTTACGGATACGGTTCGTCGCCCCCCCTCCGGCCCCACAAAGGTTAAACTACGGAATAGATCCTTATGCTGTTTTAACTAACACAAAAAATATAGTTGCGAAAAATATTTAAAGTCGCTTACTCTAACACCCGTGCGAAGCCGGGGCGGGCCGCTAGTTTTATTTATAAAACAACTCTGAGAGGTTCCTTCATAAAATATTTGTAAAATATCAGCTTGGCCTTGGGAAAATTTCTTTGATTACACATACAAAGCAACGACTAAATTTCCCGTGAAAGATGCAGCAATCAATTTTTCAAAGCAAGCAATCATTATATTGTAGTTTTCTACTCCATACTAAAGGTGCTGTTTTTGATAACGACTACCTAATTTAACCATACCTTACGTAAGGTCAACAGCACGTGAATGGAAACATTTGCAACTCTATTACTATGCCACAAAGTCCGGCTTTAGCAACTAGACTCAGCCTTAAGCATGGTCACGTTTTTTTGACATCCGAGCAGTGCGACACATTTTGAAAGACAAGGACGGCTACATGTATTAATGTATAAAGTTATCTCTGTCTAAAATATCAAAAACGTATGATTTGTGGATTTGGTAAACATTTTCATCCACTGACATTTCTTCGAGCTTGGAGGTGATAGATTGGATGACATAATTTCTCAAATAAATTGACATTTCTCCGAGATATATTTTCTCTCGGGCAGCGTACTAAGTCGGCAGGTCTCCCGCGGAAATTTCAATACTTCAAAATACACTCCCACTCCCACGAATAAAAAATTGTCACTAAGAGTGTTTCTAGGCACAGATTGACGTTATGTAGGTGGTAACCTACAATTTTTGGACGCATTAGTGAGGATTTACGATATGAGAGTAGATGAAATCATTTAAATTTCATCATTAAATATTCATTATCATAATAAAATTCATTTTCCAACAAAAGGTCTTTCAGTTACATCACTAGACCGTAGTGCGTGAATAGGAAGGTAATGAAGCCGTTTAAAACTGTGCCTACGAAAAGCTTAGGTACTAGTGATATAATGGAAATACTTTTCGTGCTCATAAATATTGAACAAGACGTAGATATTCGTGGAATTTCTGAGTAGATAAATTAACATTTTGAGTTAAAGTGACAATGAACATCATTAGTTTTCGACGCAGAATCCACTCGAACAGACTCAAACACACACACACTCATGGCATAGTCGATAACGAATGACGTTTTGAAGAAAAGTTTCTATTCCATAAACGTTACAACAACCGGTGAAAAAGATTATGGTCAGCGCAGACCGAGCGCTTTATAAAATGGAACATCTTTTTAGCAAGTTGCTTGAGAATACGCCGATCAATAGCGGAAACGGTAGTTGACTCATTCTGCATTGTATACTTAATGTAATAATTTAGACATGTGGTGATAATATAATCGTATTTAATTACATATAGGGTGACTTTTAATTATTTCTTGATAGCAAAAGATATGCATTCAGTCATGATACTGAACAAATAGGTCGAAATACGAAAAACCAAATTTGACCTCCCATACAAAATGCGCTATCAGCTGATGCAGTTTCTTTGAGAGGTCAAAACTTGATTTTCGTATTTCGAACTATGTTCTTTGGGGCAAGTTGTTCGATATCATGAGTACATTCATACCTTTTTTTATCAAGAACTAATTAAAAGTCACCCTATATAATGTCACAATACAAATGTCTCATCTATCTAATAATAAAAAGATATCTGATACCGTAATGGATCGGTGTGATCCTAACCTACACCAGATAGTGTCCTTAATTAAATGACCCATCACCGTGAGTTCCTACTGGGTTGCTAGAACAGAGACGCTTGCAAGAATTGAGGTTATTTCCTCAACAACCCCTAAGAGTTATTGTCACATTATTGACGAATGCATTCAAGCTACAATGTCGTTTGCATTTTTGTTCTGTCCATGTCATCGACACGTAAGCGATAAAACAGACCTAACAATGTATGGACACAGAGTCAGGGATAAAATTTGCGGAAAAAGTGGCACAAGTCAATCTTTTGTCGTCCAGTAAACAATCTTGATATAATAGGATAATGGTAGGATGTATCTGCAGTTGCAAGCAAGTGATTAATTTTATCACTAAATGACTCGTAAGTGTTACCCGTAATCAAGTGATTAATCTGCTCCGTGTTAATATCGCTAGAGTAGCGCTAGAGTGTACAAAGTAGAAAATCGCATAATTTCACAACCACAGGCAGGATTCGAACCTGCGTCTTCTCCGTCAGTACCGGAGACGCTTTACCAACTAGGCTACACCAGTACTGACGGAGAAGACGCAGGTTCGAATCCTGCCTGTGGTTGTGAAATTTTGCGATTTTCTACTTTGTAGATTTATCCGAACACTGGAAGTGTTAAAATAAAATCATTTTCAGCGCTAGAGTGATTTATGTCGCTAGGTTAAACGTTAGTTTACAATTATTTAATCTGTGGCTAGGTGATGTCGTGCGGCGTACGTGGACACAGTTTTGTTTGTTTCTCTGTAGGATGCATTCAAGATACAAGCAAGTGTTTAATATCGCTATCGTGCGGGGTACGTGTACCCTATTACTCGCAATCGGCAATAGGTTCGCTTTGAGTACAGAGATGATGAAGTTGACTACAGAACAAGCGTGGGAAGATCAGAAATCGGAAATATTTATTATTACTGAGACGTCACAACACTACACAAGAAATATAAAACAGGTAGTAGGATAACAATAATAATAAAAAAAAATACAAAAAAAACCGGCCAAGTGCGAGTCGGACTCACGCACTGAGGGTTCCGTACCACCACATAAACATAATTGTATTAGTTGAAATTTCAGTAAGTTAATGTGCTAGATTTTTTGAGTCCGACACGCGCTTGACCAAATTTTATTATTTGTTGTTATTTTAAAGCCTATGCCCTATAAACATACCAATTTTCAAGTTTGTAAGTGTTCCCGTTTTTAAATAGAACTAAAACAAAAATCGCCTCAGCAACCATCCAACTTGACCCCTCTCTTATTTGAATGTTCTTGAAACGGGAGCTCACCACAATTGGTTACCATTAGTTGTGAGAAAAGTTGTAATATTTAATGATTTCAGACTTTTCCCATTATTTGTACTGTGAGACCTAGCTTCTTGCCAAATTTCATAATTTTAGGCCAACGGGAAGTACCCTGTAGGTTTTTCATTTTTGAATGGAGAAATGTATGGAGATGAGGACATAAAATGCCATATCTTTTGATTGCGTCATTGTAAAAATTGAAATTTTCAGATCTTGTGTGGTTCATGGATCCTAATATATGGTATTAATTTTAACCTGATACCTTTACCCGTTCGCGAGATAAAGGGTCTTGACAGACAGACAGACAGACAGATAGACAGACAGACAGATAGACAGACAGACAGACAGAAAGACAGACAGACGGACAACAAAATGATCCTATAAGGGTTCCGTTTTTCTTTTGAGGTACGGAACCCTAAAAAGAACATGACATTTACACCCAGTGCTGTGACAACCACAGTGAATATAAAAGGGCCTCACTCAGCAAATGTCGCGACACAGGCCACGACGACGCTAGTTTTCGGTGAACCCAAGTTTAATATGTTCTGTGAATTGCTAGATAAAAGAATTAGGTTCAGTAAATGTAACTCACATTCTATGGACATTTTTTACTTTTTTCGTTTTTTTTTGGTATTACTCTAGAACGTTTAAGCTCAGTTTGCGCAGACCTTTAGAAGCAGCGTAGGCATAGGAATGCGAACGCATTTGTCTTGATTATTTCGACAGCCCTTTAAGAACTTTCATTTCATTTTCAAAACTTGGAATGCGTTGTTTATTTATGAAGTTAGTTATAATAGTTATGTAAATAAAGTTTCATGGTGTAAATGAGATACGGTCTTAATCATTACTACAGGCTGATTGCAAGTAATTATTTTTTTTTGTTTGAAATTTATAAAAAAAATCTAGCGGGAGGATTTTTCTAAAACTTTGATAAACCTTTTTCTTTATCATAGTTACACAACCCCTAGAAGTATTTGGGTCTAATTAAAAAACACCTTATATACTCGTAGGAGTCGAATTCTAAGCATTAGAAAATTAACAACGATCTTAAAAATTTACGTTCCATAGGTTTTAACCCACATATTTTTGCAAATAGCCCACTGTGCATACCAGACAAGGACATGAGATTCGCATCATTCCTCACAAATGGAGCTCTTAGCGAAATTACTAATAATTATCATAATTACGTATAGAAATTAGGTGTCATTAGCAAAAGGTCAGTGAATGCAGGTTCTTTTTGTAGGTTTTCTTAGGATACATTAATCTACCCATCTCTACCCGTGGGTGTCGTAAGAGGCGACTAAGAGCTTATGAATCGGAGGATGGGCAGCAGAATCTTTATATAGGGTCACTTTTAATTAGTTCTTGATAGAAAAAGGTATGAATGTACTCATGATTCTGAACAACTTTCCCCAAGGGACATAGGTCGAAATACGAAAATCAAGTTTTGACCTCCCATAGAAAATGCATCAGCTGATAGCGCATTTTGTATGGGAGGTCAAATTTGGTTTTTCGTATTTCGACCTATGTTCCTTGGGAAAAGTTGTTCGGTATCATGAGTACATGCATATATTTTGCTATCAAGAACTAATTAAAAGTCACCCTATATGTATCGTATCATGTATACTGCGGTCACCAACAACAGCGGTCGCCAGCCGCAACGTTTACAAGCGTGGTGACTATGGTAAATCCCCTCCTAGTAACACACGTTTTTTCTGGAGTTCTGGAGGGAGCTCCCTGTCCTGCAGAGGACGTTTCATGGGATGTTATGATGCTGATGATGACATTAATATTGATGGTAAAGATTACTACTACACTAGGCGAGAAAGGATATGGATATTTTTATACGATTTTGGGCTCAAAGATAGCATCAATATGTTTCCTACACCGATTCAAATTAGGTGTATATATCAATAGTAAAGAAAGAATTTTATAAAGAATATTATTGAAGGAAAAGTAGAGGGCAGAAGAGGAATAGGAAGACCAAGACGCACTTATTTTGACCAGATAAAAGAGAGGGTAAACGTCGAGTCTTATCAGGATGTCAAATCATTGGTAGAGGACAGAGAGAAATGGAGATTGCTCCACCGACAAGAGCGCGGCTCTTAAATATGAGAAGAAGAAGAATATCAATAGTATCGAAAACCACAATTATCTACGGCATCAAGGAAAACATATGCAAAACTTATTGTAGAAAATACGATATTTGGAAGATTTCCCTTTCAGTTTTGGAAGTGATGCATGTGCCTTCTGCGATTTTGATGGGTTTTATAAATACGCAATGGAAATTTGTTTTGCAGTTATAGTTTTCTAGGAAATTATGTGTCTACCTAATAAATCTTAAGTTGCTGATAAAACATGATCTATAGTAGTTTTTTTTTGTAAAGGTAATATTTTTTTCAATCGCCGCCGGCCAAAAAGGATCTTTGTTACAGATGACCATCAAAATTTAGGTTAATGATGCCACTTTAAAACAGCATCTTTGACTTATCTCAAACTCGGTAACTTCGTCAGATTAAGTACAACAATGTATGCTAATTTTATCTCTAAACGACTCGTGAGTAGGGTTGCCATACGTCAGGATTTGTCCTGACATGTCAGGTTTTTTGGTCCCTGTCAGAATCCCGGCCGGACTTGAAAAGTGTCAGAATTTTTGGATTATAGAGTAAAACAAAATCAAAATAATTTTGTTTTATATATTGATTTCCGCTCGCGCTCGCCCTTCTTCGCTCATTTCACGGCCCGGCCGGCAGCATGGCGTGGCGCGAAACGAAATGAAAAATAGATCTACTTATTTTTGTTTCACCACTGTGGTGGGCGGGCGCATTAGCGTAATGCCAGGACTTTTTATTAGAAACCAGGCTTTTTGTCAGGATTTTATAGGTATACCATATGGCAACCGTACTCGTGAGTGTTACACATAGTTTATGATCGATTTTATTATGTGCTCGGCGCGACACCGCGACAGATGGCGCTCCGTGCAACTGCCAACCTCCCTGAAGAAAATCCTCGAAAAAGGTCGAAACTTGTCGGTCCTGTGCCGTCACCATAAAACGTGAGTTTATCCGTTGAAGTACATAATTGTGTATGCAAATTTGGTTATTTTTGACAACAAAACAAAGGTAGCAGGTGGAGGACTGTGGTCTCTGCCTACCCCAACGGGAAAGAGGCGTGATGTTATGTATGTATGTAAAACAAAATATGCACCGGCTGACCCAGAAATTTAAGACACTGCATTTAATTAACGAAAAAAAAAAGACATGTTTACAATCAGGCTTAAAGTAGTAAAATAATTGCACCACTACTGTTGTGTTTTGAAAGCAATAACAAAATCTATTTCTGACTTTTTGTAAATCAATCAGCAATAAGTAAGTATATTATTATTTAGAACCCTTAACAGTAACGTGCAATATCTATAGCTATAATCATTATTTGTTTTATATTTGAAAGTTGATTTCAATGTAGATAATCAATCTACGCGTTAAATATTGTTTGTTAACATTAAGGATTCGAAAACTGTTCGTCTTAAATGTCGTCCGTTTACATACTTGGATTTGTTATATTTTTTACAGATTATATTTATCGGAAGTTAATTCAAAAAATATAAAATTTTGATTTGTATTTCCCAAAAAAAATCTAAAGTGCTAGTACTGAAAATTTAGTTTACCTAAAATTCTCCATACAAAACACTGATTTCGTAGGTATGGACCTAGAACGGTCTTTTGAATAGAGGTATCTGTTTCAAAACATAACCTTGCTTCGTTCCGCCGTAACAAACGCACTTTTACGACCGTTACTAACAAAGGGATGCTCATTTACTTGCATTTACATTTTTCTAGAATATATTGTTTTTTGCCTTGTTAGCCTGGTTGGTGGTGATTTCTTCTAGACAGTAGGTTTGACGAATAAGAGACCATAGATTTATATGTCTACGTGTAATTTTTACTCAGCTTAAGAGGATATGTAAAAGATAAATATTTGACACGCACCCAGTAATTTCGCTTGAATGAAAGGGCTAAAATGAGCAATCCGCAACGCATTAGATTGCGACAGATATACTGTGCGTGTTACAAAACTAAATGACGTAAGCGCCTGATATAAAATATCGACTTTTCGTAAAAACCAAGTAATAAATTAAAATTTTAGGTTGGGCAAACCGTAGCAACTACAAATATCTTTCTGTATACTTAAAACACCTCAGATTCCACAAAAAGAGGAATTAATGAAAATTAAAGAGGCGACTTTGGATTTTTATTTTGTCGAGTCGATTTTCACTATTCATGTTTTGGTCTTGTTGATTCCCTCACTTGAATGGTCAAGAAACACATACACGAAAGTCACGGCAAGATACTGAGTATATAAAAAGATATTTGTCTTCAAAATACCCAAAAAAAATCACATGGCTACTCCGGACCATATTTTCCCATTTCCGTGATTTCTTTCAGTAACTATTTCAGTAAAATGTAGCCTTCATTGCAATACAGTAGGCACCTACAGGTTTGTCTAGTTTGGGATCAAATAACCTTGATTAAATTTCCTCCATTAAATTATTACGTAGTGTTCAATCAATCTCCCTCATTCGAATATTTTTCGAGATACCGTCAGTTAGTTAGACCATGATGTGTAAAAACAAACTCTGCGACGCTTTGTGTTTAAAAAAATAAGCTGCATGTCCCACCTTTATTTAACATGGTGGGTTCCAGCTCCGTTATTCCATATCTTAAGAAAATAAACCTAAAATATATTATATATAAATATAACTTCAATTAAAGCACGGTATCTAAAAACAAACTAAGTGACGATTTGAGTATTAAAAAGAAGCCGCAAGAAGAGTCCCATGCTTATAAGTTAAATCAAAATAGGTATAGTATGAATACGAGTAGTCAAACAAATTATAAACTATCTACCAGTCATAAATAACTTTCCCAGCGGGAGAAATTTATGCCAGTCGTAACACCAGTAGTAGAACCTAATCACTTGTAAATATAACTCATAATTATTTATCTATCCGCATTAAATGTACAGCCATAACCAAGCGTTGTTTATAGCCACAGGAATTACTCTATTTCTACTTTATTAATTAAAACAAATATTATCATAATTGCACCAACAATTTTTAAGGGAATGTCGGCGAGTCAGAATGACGGCGTAGATTAATGAATAAATAACACTTTATTCCACACTACTAAAGAAGTTATCGATAAGGCAGTTAAAAATGGCAAAAGAGTGGTTATCGATAATGCAGTTAAAAATGGCAAAATGGCGTGTATGAAAGGGTTGATGACAGTAGAGGAAGCTAGAAAAGTATGTCAAGATCGTAGCAGGTGGAGGGCTGTAGTCTCTGCCTACCCTACAGGGAAAGAGACGTAATGTTATGTACGTATGTATGTACCAGGTTTTGTTAAATGGGCTAACCGCCTAACCAAAAACAATATCGAAGCCACAGATCAAAGCCATGAGAGCCTAAGTGAGAGAGACGAAGAACCAAAAAAAAAAGAAAAGACAGAATCAGAAGAATCAGAAAAGTGATGCTAAAACCCATCAGACAAGTGTGATGATGATGATGAGCATAAAATAAACGCATAACTATCACATGCATACCATATACCAGGAATATCAACACTAATCATAACACACGTAGAATGAAAAACAGAGATCTAAACTTACTATTCAAATAACAATGACACACAGAAATAGAAGAACATTCATAAACGTGGCATTTCTCTTACATAGTTCAGCTGAAATGTAAGAAACTTTGTAGGAATTATCTGTAGACATTACTTGTAGTTCAGTTTTTCTAGATCAATGATAATATTTGAACTTTCATTAGTACAACTGAAGCAAGGAGGTCCGAAATCTATGTTTATAATAAACAATCAATAAGAACCATTGAAACAGTAGGGTACAACTGCATTAAACAAGTCATATCCTACTCTTCAGAGCTCAACCAAAATTCCATACAAATTACCTCACCCAACATCATTCATAAGGTATGGAACCATTCAAAGTGTCACGAATGGCTTTCGATAACTTTCTAACATTCACAGTCCAGCTAAATGACCTGTGACACTGTCTTCCAGTCAAACCAGCTTTGCTTGCACTTGGTGATAAAATAATTTGCTTGTTAGTTAGTGGATATTGAAATATTGTTGTAGACACCACATTCAGCCCTGTGGCATTCTTTCGTACGAAATTCCCTACTACGGACTGACACCAATACTTAAACTATAGCTAGTAGAATACACCATTAATTTTTTATCACCCCGGATAATTTAAGAGGTAGTTCTGCGAAACTGAACAACTTGTGCCAAGGAACATAGGTCGACATACGAAAAAAAAATCGATTTCCCTTATAAACTGCATCAGCTGACAGCATATTCTGTGTGGGAGGTTATGTTCCTTAGGAAAAATTGTTTACTTTCGTGGGCCACTCAAACTTCCCTTTCAGTAGTGGCTTTGTCAGAGTATCCGCAATCATTCGAGATGTCTCTACATATCGAAGTAATATTGCACCATTTTCAACAGTCTCTCTAATAAAATGTTAACGTACGTCAATATGCTTTGTACGTTGGTTGTGGACGGGATTCTCTGCAATTGCTATAGCAGACTGGCTATCACTGGATACTGTGATACACTCCTCCTGTCCATACGTAAGCCCAACAATAAGCCTGCGTAAAAAGATTGCTTCCTTAGCAACATATTCCGCCTCAGCCGTAGAGAGAGCTGTGTTTCTTTGTTTCTTGCTTTCCCAACCTATAGCTTCTCCTTGATATAAGGGTGTCTACTCTCAAAGTCCGATATATCAAAACGATACAATTCGAAACATGCAAATTCAAAACTTCGTTCCTTGACAATAGAGTAGTATATTGGTTGGATGCTAACTACTGGCAGTTTGAAAATTCATCCAACCAATATTCTACTCTATTCTCAAGGGACGAAGTTTTGCATTTGCATGTTTCTAATAGTATCGTTTCGATATATCGGACTTTGAGAGTAGACACCAAGAATACGTAACAACTATACGATTTTGCTATCATAGGTTCCATCATGGCTTGCATCGCCCCACCTTGCACCACCACTTAAAATATCCGGGCTGTTGTAAAAATAACGCTGTATACAGCCAGAAATGCTAAGGCTGCTTTATCACCCACCAGTACTGTGCGAGGGACCTAAGCTGTGAATTGGGAAAATTCCAACCTATAGGATTGCACTATTTTCCTAGTCTTCAAATGCGCTGTTAAATAGACCAATCCTATTGGTTGAAATTTTGACAGCTTACGAGTACAGCTTAGCTCCCTCGCACAGTTCTGGTGATAAAGCAGCCTTAGCATTTCTAGCTGTATACCCCGGATATTTTAAGAGGTGAGGTGAGAGGAAACTGAACATTTTTTCTTAAAGAACATAGGTCTAAATACAAAAAAAAATGTCGACCTCCCAAAACCCACATTATATACTTACTTACATACATTAATGATTCCTAGTTACATAATAACTTCTGTTCATTGTTTTTGGCAAGCAATCATTAATAATAGAGACGACAGACCACTGACACTCATCACACAGGTTTTAACCTACATAGTTTGAGTTTCAGGGGATCGCCGTTCAATTAGTAAATTAATTAGCCTTTTTAGTTCCATTTTGTTAAAACTCCAATTGTGTAACTGGCTCAAATAAACATTCATTTATTTATTTATTTATGACGACCGGTCCTGCGCTGTTCAGATAACGAATATGTGTTAATGTAATTAAAAATTTAAAGAAGAATTAAAAATTGTTTTCACATATTTCAGCAAAAGAGAGACCGACGATTCCGTCGCAAAGTTGCCTGCTTGGTATTCTACAGAAAACATGGTTGGGGTTCCAACCCATTTCATTGACATACCAACTATTCGCCCAAAGCGCTTTAATTCTTCATTCTTTCACCTAATACAAAATGTGCTGTCACCTGATGCAGTTTGAATGGGAAATCATTTTTTTTTTTTGTATTTCGGCCTATGTTCCTTGGGAAAAGTTGTTCACTTTCATGGGCAGAACCACCTCTTAAATCATCCGGGGTGATAAAAAATTAGCACAACACTGGTGGTAAAGCAGCCATCTCAGATTGCACCATTTAAGTACTGCGCAGGGCGCAAGGTTTTAGCTCCTACGGGTATAGAAAATAAGAACGGTAAGTACCAAGTTTAATGTGTCAAGCTTGACGTGCTCTTGAGTGTACGGATCCCAATTTAGGATCAAGTGTTTAAAATGTGTATGAAACCAGTTCAAAACTGGCTCCGTTGCAGTTGCGTTGTCATATTTCCTAGGCTTGAAATAATTCAAATTCCACACATACCAACAAGATCATGACCTGATTTACCTACCAGGTAATGGATAAAAACATTGAAAGTACATAGGGAAGGTGAAGTGTAGTAGTACACGTGTAAGTATAGCCACACGTATATAGGTCATTCACATTAAAAGGCATCGTCCTATTTGACCATATACAGAAATTGATAAGTTAAAAACATTTAGTATTTTTATAGAATAAACAAGGATATCATATTACTGAAACAACTACCATAAATGTATAATAGAGATATCATATTTCAATAACTATGACCATATATGTAAAAATCCAATTAACATTAATACATGTAACCTGATATTATTTAGATAAGCTAAATGCCTAGGATAAATTCCTTAGTTCAACAACCTGTGAAAATAGTATAAAAACCCATAATTTTTCCCACTAATTATATTCAACTTTCCACCACCAACTAGTGTGTTTCTCTTGTACAACCCGCGTACATTTCACGATCAGCACTTTATATTAAAAGAATCTCGACCTATCGTGACTTGACCAAGGCTGTACGGTTCAACAATTAACCAGCTACGAATCTTTAATGAACTTGTTATGCTAACACTTTAGAACAAACTATTATTGACCTATTTCACTGAGATAAGAAATGAATATAAGGAGGAAATATGAGGAAGGGCTTTATTTAAGTTTATTTCCATTAACATATCCCAGACGCTTACAAAAAGGTTGTCAATTGCATCTGGGCTTACTTTACTTGCCTTTAAACCGTAGTTTTCCTTTGAAATCTTTGGAATTAACACTTGTCCACAAAGAACCTCGTTGTAGTGCACTAACTGATAAATAGCAAATAAAGGTTTGAATAATATATCCCAACAGATCAGATTAAGTTGTACGTATTTAAAACACCAATTTATACTTGATTTATAATAGCAAATTTAAATAACTTGACGACAAAACATTGGCAGGTAGATTGACCATTCATAAATCTGTCACAAATGCTTTACTATTAATTATAAATCTGAATAAAAAAAATAAGAGAAAAGGTAACGAACTTATTGAAAGAATGTTGAACAACTATGTACAAGTTATTGCACACAAAAAAGAAAAACAATAGTATTAACTTAATGTTCTTACATTACATACATCAGAACTCAAAAACAACAATAACGAACTCGCCAACAAAGCACCAACTTTATTTGGAACTAAAAACAATTTGAAATTCGTTATAGTAGTCAATCAATTCGATACCATCAATTATATGGAAGGCGAAAGCTGCCGTTTAACTGGTAATGTAACGCGAAGAATCGATCAGAACACACAATACCATGGTTGTAATAAAGGCCCAATAACAATAGTGATGGAAAAACACCGACAAAAATTGCAGAAATTATCGATAAAGGCTACTCTGATAGAAAAACTACATTAAAGCATAATGAGTGTGTGACTATAAAATAAATTAAAAATTCCTATTGAACCTAATTATAAAATACTATAGGTACGTACAACATCAAGAATTAATCATCAACTTAAAATTGATGATGATGAAAATCAACTAATTTATAAAGTTGTGCAAAAACAAGAAAGTCGTTCAAATAATTTAAAAAAATAGAAGTATTTGTTATATCCCAATACAATAGTTTCAAAGCAGAAAGAATGAAAACAATAAAAGTTCAAGAAGTTAAAAAGAGGTACCACCCTACAATAAAATATAACGATATTAACAACCATAATCATTACGTATCAATGTTCCATAATTAATGACGTACTATGTAGATAGGTACCTATAATGTAGACGAAGACTTTAACACTTTCTCTCATTCACATGATGTAAAGAATCTTATGGGAGCTGACAGCATAATTGCAATACCATACGCGATAGATGTAGACAAGGTGTTAATGTTGATACCAGATGTTATGAAGATAATGAACAAGCTAAGACGCCGGAGGCAAAACGAGTAGCTAGCTTTTATTATGATCGTAATTAAAATTTGATGAACAGATTATAAGGCAGGCAATGAACTTATTGTTCAAAGTACCACTAAACTTGTTTACTATAATATATTCTGTGGTACCACAAAGAAAGCTGCTATAAGTAATTTGAAAGGTGAAAAGGGCCTTGTTAATTTCGCATACAAATGATATGAACACGTGACTAATTTATTATTTTTAATCATATTTTGATCCATTTTTTTGAGAATGTTGCTCAGTTTTATGATTGGTATAAGAAATAGTGATTTCTTTAGCGTGATTTACCTGTATCTTGTATAAAAGTGCGAAAATCAAAGTAACGTAACATTAACGTTTAAATAAAGAGAATCGAAGAATTACCGTCTTAACATTAATGATAAGTAACTAAGAAACCCATACATATCTTCAAAATTTTCGCCCGACATAAACATGACTTAACGCAATCTTATCAATCTATCTGCCTGTCTGTCAAAATAATGACAGCGTCTGGCGCCAAACTATGCGCTTGCGCATCTGTGCCTTAAAACCGGGAGAAAGTGACATTATAATCCGTGCTCGATTACACGATTACGCCATCGCAATCAGCTGTTTTAATTGTGATGACCAGGATTACAATACGCCAGCCGATTAACTCGACAGTCAGATTCGTTATGCCACTTTCGATAAACTTGAAAACTAAATAGTGGTTATTGGCAGCTGTTTGGTTCGAAGTCAATTTAAGTTGACTTATCGTAATGTATCTGATAATGTTAAGATTCAGAAAGATCAAGATAAGATTTATGTAAATATAGAGAGGCTGCCATGATAAATTAAGTACATCTAGCTGCTTGTTGCGCCAACTATTGATCATATAGAAAAAATAACTACATATAATACAGGGATGATGTAAAAATAGGTACGATCAAAGATTTCGGACCTCCTTGCTTCGCTCGGAATAGATACTAACTAATTTATTTTAATATGGGATGACATCTGCCAACATGTCCCAAATTTTTATGTCAAATCATCAATGATCACTAGGAAATATTCAAAATAACCCGTCAAATCCATAGAACGACGCCTTCACTACCTTGTGACAAAATATTTCTTTAATCCTCCTTCTAATTACCCTTATTTTTCTGTGGGTACGATGATCCTGAACGGGCGATTCTACTTCGCTGATAGATTAAAAAAAAAAAAAAAACATTTTATATTTTATGTTATTGCAGATGATCATGAAATTTGTTTTCCATTCGAATTACATTACAATAATTTATTGAAATGGGCAGGTACTTGCTAGTGATTGGATATTATAACAAAAAGATCTTTGTCTACATCACCAGCTGTTCACAGAAGTAATTTTATCCTACAGGCGCTTAATTTATTCCATTTGAGCTAAAACAATGTATTAGTGATGATTTTTAAACAATAAAAAAAAAACCGGCCAAGTGCGAGTCGGACTCGCGCACTGAGGGTTCCGTACCACCACATAAACATAATTGTATTAGTTAAAATTTCCGTAAGTTAATGTGCTAGATTTTTTCAGTCCGACACGCGGTTGACCAAATT
This sequence comes from Athrips mouffetella, assembly GCA_947532105.1. NCBI lineage: Eukaryota > Metazoa > Arthropoda > Insecta > Lepidoptera > Gelechiidae > Athrips > Athrips mouffetella. The sequence goes on from OX383965.1 coordinate 1,754,233, forward strand.
TTATTATTTGTTGTTATTTTATAGCTTATGCACAAAAAACATACCAATTTTCAAGTTTGCAAGTGTTCCCGTTTTTAAATAGAACTAAAACAAAAATCGCTTCAACGACCATCCAACTTGACCCCTCTCTTATATGAATGTTCTTGAAACGGGAGCTCACCACAATTGGTTACCATTAGTTGTGAGAAAAGTTGTAATATTTAATGATTTCAGATTTTTCCCATTATTTGTACTGTGAGACCTAGCTTCTTGCCAAATTTCATAATTTTAGGTCAACGGGAAGTACCCTGTAGGTTTTGCATTTTTGAATAAATGTATGGAGATGAGGACATAAAATGCCATATCTTTTGATTGCGTCGTTGTAAAAAATTTAAATTTTCAGATCTTGTGTGGTTCATGGATCCTAATATATGGTATCAATTTCAACCTGATACCTTTACCCGTTCTTGAGATAAAGGGTCTTGACAGACAGACAGACAGACGGACAATAAAGTGATCCTATAAGGGTTCCGTTTTTTCTTTTGAGGTACGGAACCCTAAAAAACCGGCCAAGTGCGAGTCGGACTCGCGCACTGAGGGTTCCGTACCACCACATAAACATAATTGTATTAGTTGAAATTTCAGTAAGTTAATGTGCTAGATTTTTTGAGTCCGACACGCGCTTGACCAAATTTTAATATTTGTCGTTATTTTATAGCTTATGCACTATAAACATACCAATTTTCAAGTTTGTAAGTGTTCGCGTTTTTAAATAGAACTAAAACAAAAATCGCCTGAGCGACCATCCAACTTGACCCCTCTCTTATATGAATGTTCTTGAAACGGGAGCTCACCATAATTGGTTACCATTAGTTGTGAGAAAAGTTGTAATATTTAATAATTTCAGACTTTTTCCATTATTTGTACTGTGAGACCTAGCTTCTTGCCGAATTTCATAATTTTAGGTCAACGGGAAGTACCCTGTAGGTTTTGCATTTTTGGATAAATGTATGGAGATGAGGACATAAAATGTCATATCTTTTGATTGCGTCTTTGTAAAAAATTGAAATTTTCAGATCTTGTGTGGTTCATGGATATTAATATGTGGTATTAATTTCAACCTGATACCTCTACCCGTTCGTGAGATATAGGGTCTTGACAGACAGACAGACAGACAGACAGACAGACAGACAGACAGACAGACAGACAGACAGACAGACAGACAGACGGACAACAAAGTGATCCTATAAGGGTTCCGTTTTTTTCTTTTGAGGTACGGAACCCTAAAAATATATATTTTTATTATATTTTTATATTTTTTATTAAAACAATGTATTAAAGATGGTAGAATCACCATTTAGAAGGATCATCGTACTTTTTAGGGTTCCGTACCTCAAAAGAAAAAAACGGAACCCTTATAGGATCACTTTGTTGTCCGTCTGTCTGTCTGTCTGTCTGTCTGTCTGTCTGTCTGTCTGTCTGTCTGTCAAGACCCTTTATCTCACGAACGGGTAAAGGTATCAGGTTGAAATTAATACCATATATTAGGATCCATGGACCACACAAGGTCTGAAAATTTCAATTTTTTACAACGACGCAATAAAAAGATATGGCATTTTATGTTCTCATCTCCATACATTTATTCAAAAATGCAAAACCTACAGGGTAGTTCCCGTTGACCTAAAATTATGAAATTTGGCAAGAAGCTAGGTCTTACAGTACAAATAATGGGAAAAGTCTGAAATCATTAAATATTACAACTTTTCTCACAACTAATGGTAACCAATTGTGGTGAGCTCCCGTTTCAAGAACATTCATATAAGAGAGGGGTCAAGTTGGATGGTCACTGAGTTTTTAAAGTCAAAGAGCAAAAGCTTTTAATATATAATAATTATGGTAGGTAGTACTGGGTAGTATGGGTCATACTGTGCCTGGACGGTGGTGGTATTGCTTATTAAATTTTTAAAAATTTTTGCTTTTTTACTTTTGAAATGTTTTTGATATTTTTAGACGCTTACCTTACAGGTTTCGCCGTCAATATTTAAATAAAATAAAGATAAGAAAATAGTTAATGTTTTTTTTACTTTTATAATATAATTATACTTACTAAACAAAGTTTATTTAATACGTGACAAAGTGTGGAACCATAATCTGATATCAGCGCCATCTTTAGGTACACGGTACAGACTTTTTAACCTAACTTCCTCTGAGACATCCAAAGCTCAAGATAATACCAATTATGGCCGCTAGGCCACTAGGACGACACAGGTAAAAAATAATTAGAACCGTTTGATTTTATGCTATAGGTACTCAAAAAAATTTTCCTGCTTATAATAAATAAATTATATCACGGATTGCTTTGAAAATTAGAAATATGCAACATAAGCGTAAATTGGGTTAGGATGGAGGTAGGATACGCCATCTATACCGTTTAATATAGCTGGTAGGTAGGTATACTGCGTGCAAAATAACTTTGTCTGTGACCGTTAATGCGCAGAAGTCAAAAAATTAGTCGCGGGGGTGAGCACGGCTCCCCCCAGGCGGCGAGCGAATCGCTCATTGGCTCTCCGCCTGTCACCCATGCGCGGAAAATAAAGACTTGTTCTGAACGCGCTGTACCTATTCCAACCTATAGCGTGAGCTGAGGTTGGTCTTAGGTACACTTAACAGCACATCAGGAGAAACACTTTTGCACCTTATGGCATGGTAATAGAGTTGAAAAAGTTTCTACCGACGTGCGGTTGACCGTACGTACACACGGCCGCACATCGGTAGAAACACTTTTGGACCTTATGGCGTGGTAATAGAGTTGAAAAAGTTTCTACCGACAAGCGGTTGACCGTACGTTGACCGACCGTACGTAGCCATGATCACACCTAGCTGTATTCAAAGACTAATTCAGCGTACATTGCTCGTTGAAGTAAGGATATTGCAATTAACATAACCAAGCCTCCCAGCAATGTATGCCGAATTAAGTCTTGGAATTTAGGTAGGTGTGATCGTGGCTTAAACTGTCAAGCTTGATGTGCTAAGCAGGTAATTTAGTTTTATACTATGGTTTTATTGTACACCTTTTGAGATGTACCTACGTCAGCAATCAACTGTAACAAAACGTAAGATGAACATGTTATCTTCAATTATAGGTATAGGTTTTATCAATGAAAAACCTACAGGGTACTTCCCGGTGACCTAAAAATATGAAATTTGGCAAGAAGCTAGGTCTCACGGTACAAATAATGGGAAAAGTCTGAAATCATTAAATATTACAACTTTTCTCACAACTAATGGTAACCAATTGTGGTGAGCTCCCGTTTCAAGAACATTCATATAAGAGAGGGGTCAAGTTGGATGGTTGCTGAGGCGATTTTTGTTTTAGTTCTATTTAAAAACGGGAACACTTACAAACTTGAAAATTGGTATGTTTATAGGGCATAGGCTATAAAATAATAACAAATAATAAAATTTGGTCAAGCGCGTGTCGGACTCAAAAAATCTAGCACATTAACTTACTGAAATTTCAACTAATATAATTATGTTTATGTGGTGGTACGGAACCCTCAGTGCGCGAGTCCGACTCGCACTTGGCCGGTTTTTTTTTACACCCTGTAGATAGATATGTATTAAGTAGACATCTGAATTAAACAAAAGAAGCCTAAAAACCTCTGTACCGCCAAAAGTAATGTTTACAATAGGGATGGGCCGAATGTGGCTTGAACCGAATACGAACTTCGGCCGAATATTCGGTTAAAACAAAAAATTTGGCCGACAATCGGCCGAACTTCGGTTTAATTTCGACACGCTTTCTCGAGAACTGCACGTCGTGATCGTGACTTGGCTAATAATTGTCATAAAATGATAGATTTTCAAACCCGTGATTGAAAAAAAAAACACTGTTTCATAATTCTTAACTCTTCTCTATTTAGTTTGTAAACTAAAAAGTTGATATTAGTTAGAAATGCTTTTTCGTTATTTTTTCACTCAATTATTTTTTTTGTTTTTGCATTTGATTTTTCATATAATTTTTCTCTTAATTTGATGTCTATTTAATTAGGCAAAGATTTTTCTGACTTCAATTAAGAAGAACTAATTAAATTTTTAATGACATTGCAATTTAATATTTACCTATATGTTAATTAAGGCCTAATTTTATTTTACGGTTATGTTATGATAGCTATCATGAACGAATTCGTCCATGTAGATATGATTTCTATTAATTTAAGTCAAAATAGTGCAAAAAAATATATTTTAACACTTCTAGTGATCGGATACTTATACTTTTTCTTGCACCGAATGTTCGGCATTCAAACCGAATTTTAGCCGAATGACGAAATTCTGCTCAAGCTGCCGAAATTCGGTCAAACCGAAAGTAAAACGAATTTCGGCTCATCCCTAGTTTACAAGTGTGATACAGAAAGATATATAATCAAACCTGAAACAGGCAAGCAGCTGCATATAAATTGGTATAAGACCGAAAGAGCAGAGATAGGGAAACGTGTTCGCAAAGTGAAATCAAAACTTCTTATTACTCACTTATTGGCACCAGTCGGTCAAGTTAGGAGTCTCATTGAAGGCAGTATTGGGTTATAAACAGCGGATTTTATAACCCGGTCGTATAACAATCTTGATCGGGTGAAAATGTTAGTGTCGATGTTGCCAGCCAGATGCATAGATTTGTTCTCCTCTTTCTTCGTATTATTCAGCGCAATGTCTCACTATCTTTCGCAATTTACATTCTGATACGCGACCTCCCCTTACTCCTTAATCTAGTTCATATAGCTAGTTACGTCTAGGCTTCCTTGTGTCTATTTTTTCCTCATTGGATTCCTAGATTTTTTATTGATCATGCTTTTCCCGTTTTGAAATCAGATGACCTTGTGTCACATTTTTCGTGCCCATGTTTATCATTATCATAATTTTCATAAGTTACAACTTCGGGAACAATAATTTGCTTCTGGCAACACAACTAGCATGTGAAGCTGTTACTGCTCAGATTTACATAGGAAATCTAGAAACTTGTTTATATTCTCATCAATGTTTATATTATATGATCGCTTATAAGATGCGATGTTTTCACAAAGAGGTGATGAGAATGTAGTATTTCTTTAGAGCGTAGCAATCTTATGCGAATATATTCCCTTGATTGCCCTTGCATGTTCAGGATTGGAGATAAGACTCTCCAAAGCACCTAGGTACATATTTTCGTATGAAAACCTTACTTTTAAGAAGTGCCGCAGAAAGATGCTGCGGCCTATCTTCCAGTTCAAGAACACTTAATCGCCTTTTATAACACCTACAAATAATAGGAAAAAGAATATAATTACTATTCAAGGGTATAAATTGTTAAGCAAAAATGACTCAACATTTTAATTTTAACACAAAATGCATAATTAATTAGTCTTTGTATGATATTACTGCAACTTCATGCACTATGAACAGACTCTTGCCTGTTAGATTTACAAACACCATGGAAAACTTTTTTATGCTCTTTCTTCTATTCATGTCCCATGTAAAAATGTCTATAAGCTAGCAACATGGAAATGTCTTTAAGTTCATCATATCAGCCGACAGACGTCCACTGCTGGACATAGGCCTCTCCTAAAGATCTCTATGACGACCGGTCCTGCGCTGCTCGCTTTAAGCTAACAACAAAGAATTCTAGAATCTCCTTGAATCCAAACAAAATACTAGTCAAACCAGTTAGACCATCTTTAAAAGGCCGAGGATATCTTGTATTTAAATGCGAGCAATATTTAGGTGATGCGGGCCCATGTGGTACTGGCAAAGAATCGTACCAACGTACCTCTACACAGTGGTTTTCATAAGAGGTGACTAAGGGATTATGAACCAGAGGATGAGCAGCAAGCGTCCTTCTGTGTATCGTACCATCCATCTTACATACTGCAGATTTAGGTTTCCTGTGTGTTTCCAAGGATCGCTTGATTGCCCCGATTAAAATTATTAAAAATGTGTATTTTTTTATTGTACTTGCAGTTGAAGGAGCTGATACTGGATTTAAATCCATCTACTGACTGATGGACAACGATGATGATATAAAATCATTGCACATGCTAAGAATAGAACCACCCCATCTCTACCCGAGGTGTCGTCAACGGCAATCAAGGGATTTGATTTGAAACCGGAATATGGGCAGCAGCATCCTTTTGTGTATTGTATCATCTAACATACAACATCATCATCACCCACCATCAACAGCGGTCCATTGTGAGAGCTGCAACATTTAAATTCTGGAGAGAATTCCCTGTCCTGTTTACTATTAATGGGATATGTGACTTTAGGTGAACTATAATGTGGACCGTGAGCACACCAAAAGGTTTCTGAACATTCATTCCTTAAAAGAGTTTATTAGGTTGAAGTTCGGGCACACAAATTAGTTAATAACCAGCAGAACCTACAGTTGTATGCATTGTATACCAATACCATAACATCCCATGAAAGTCCACTACAGGACAGAAAGCTCCCTCCAAAATTCTAGCAAAATCACGTGGTACTTTGACAGGGAATTACCTTAGTCTCCACGCTTGTGAGCGTTGCGGCTGACGACCACTTTTGTTGGTGACCGCAGTATGTAAGACGGAACGATATACGGGGAGATGCTGCCGCCCATCCTCCAGCTCATAAGACCTTAGTTGCCTCTTGCAAATAATAGTATACGTTAATACCATTTCCATAGATAAAGCGATGTGCTTTTCATTTCGCTTACTTTACAAACGTCTATCTAACTTGTTTAGTTTAAAATCAACCCATTTTCTGCAAAATTACGCCAACAATTTTGTACACCTTTTATTATATTTCGAGAACTTAGATCGAAATAACCACAAATACGCCTTTAAACTGCATTCTAACTCAAGGCTTTGATTATGACTTTCTAATTTTCCGCCCGCGAAAGTAAAATCGTCTGTGTAAACGAAACCTGTACGCAGGTAATGGATAATGTGAGCCCTATCTCCAACTCTGATGACAGGTGTATAGATTTGCGAGATAATAGTGGACTATAGATAGTAAATAAGAGAATAGGTTTCGAGGAGCAAATGATGGAAGCGGTTTTTACTTCAGGTTTTATTTTAATGAATTCATCTTGAATCATAAAACTCCGTAAAAATCCTCTGCTGGACGATTTTTTTATATTTTTCAATACATTTGCTCGAAAAACCTACTTACAAGGACGTAAACATTGCTCGTAAGTAGTTACTTACAGAACTAGTGCGGTAAGTAAAAAATGTATAATACCAAGGAGTTTTTACACTCTGATCATAAAATTAGTTTGGAAAAATACTACAGTGGTGACTTTTTACTTGGGTGACGACTGCCTACCTATATTTAAAATTAAATGGAGAGTACAAGGAGAACATAAATCGACAAGAGGCTGACAGTACCCATGGTTGGTTCCTTTACCAAGTGTATTACTTATACCTGTTTTCTCACAAATGTATTGAAAAACGTCGTAAGATACACGTCCGTAAGGGTTATGACAAACTCGTGCCGATGGTAAACCCTCGACTTCGTCTCGGGCTTTGAAAACGTCATCTCGTTTGTAATAACCCTACTTACGGAACTTGTATCTTAAACTACTATTTCAATGCGTGTTTCTTAGAGGAAATTTATCAGTGGCATGGGCAGATTCACATCCAAGACTGTTCATTCGAGAATTGAATAGTTTCGACAAATTTTTGAAGCCAAGAATAGTAGATTAGTAGCAATTGATGCTTACACCCGAGCTAACTACCCTGCTTTACATCTCGATTGTGAGGTAAGTAGGTCCTTATTACCACCAAATTGTAGGTGACCAATTAGCGCTCTAGGGTAATAATGTAGCTAGAAAAGCCCTAGGGCGGTAAGTAATAAAAAAAAACACTTCACTCTTTCAAAACTCAATTACTTACCGCCCTAGGGTTTTCTAGCTACATTATTACCCTAGAGCGCTAATTGGTCACCTACAAGCCCCATTTGGGGGTAATAAGGACCTACTTACCGAATATGAGAGATGTAAAGATCTTTCACAAACCAAATAGCAACATACAAATCATCCGTGACTTATTTGTTTCAATTAATATTTGTATTTCGAATTATTTATTTACATGTATATATCTGCACTATTAATTTGCATCTGCTGTGGTTGATTGGGGTAACGAATCCATATTATCATTAATTAACTTACCAAACTTTCTTGGCATAAATGTTCATAAAATAATCATATATCTTTTATTGCATCTGTGGTTGCACCATACAATCTGTGCCACTTTCTTTAATTCAACAGTGTTATTTTTCCCAGTCTCTCTGGATCCATAGAATATTTAAAGTTAACAAAAACAGTTCCGAAATGCACATGCATTATAATGACTTTAATGGTATTTAAATTCACTTTTAGAGCGTTCTCAGGACTTTGCCGACGTGAATTTGTGTCATCATAATTTAATTTGGTTTATGCAAGATCGACATTCTTTGGTTTCATTCTGTTTGCACAACAATATGCTGCTAGTCTTTTGCCTAGGTCATTAAGTATTTTTACTTTTTCAAGCAAAGTATATTATTCTTTGACAACAGTAGACACAGACAGTGTTCCAGAGATTTTACAAAAATTTTTGATTGACGCACACACAATTTTTTAAAAATGATTATGACCAAGAAGACAAAGACATCCCTTTTCTAGTAAAAGAACCAACTATTAATAGCCGTCTCCGGAAGCACAATTTTCTTTTTTGTTTCGTTTCCCGTGAAATACCCAAAAGATCACTCAATTTACACTTCTATCTAGTTACTCCAATGGGGTTCAAACCATATTCCCATGCTACGATTAACAATAGGTTTACTCCTAAACCAAACCACTTCTAGAAAACAAGGTGAAAATTTGAAAAACTTACCACGAGCTCAGCGAACATAGCGTCCAGTTCGTCTTGGGGCGGCATCGGGTGGGTGGGGGTGACAGCTTGTAATGCCAACCCCCCCTCACCCCCAACCACACAGTACGTGATCTCGGGAGGTTCATCATTCTGGAACAAAATTAAAAAAGTTGAGTTAATTTGGTAAACTATTTTATTGTAGACCTTGAAATGTAGACTTGAGTACAGATATGAGGTTAACGATAGAACGAACCTAACCAAAAAATTAACAGATTTCGTGCCTCACATGACTATCGAGCACATTGGAAATGAATCTATGGAATTCGAAAAAATATCGTTCTGACTTTTTGACTTTTACTTTTTTCAAAAAGGTTAGGCTACAGGGCAAACCCTTAACCCGATCATTTTTGTTGTAGGCTCAAATTGTAGCTGAATAAATTTTCCAGAGGAGTTATCCTCAAATTTTTTATATCTTCTTCGTTTTCAAAATATCGAGCGCCAAAATCAAGAACTCGGAAAAAATTAATATTTCGGCAATATTTTTTTTTCATTTTTGAATTTTTCAAAGAATTCTTTTGCACCTTACAGATCTCGTAAATGCGCGTCTTTTGAGATTTTTTTGAATAGGTATCATATCATCACAACTCTCCGAGATATAAGGAGATCGCACTTTTTCGTGAAATCAGAGCCTACACTGGAGCGAACGAAAAGACATTTCGAACTCGCAACTTGAATAGATTCATTTGTACATGAATTTAGAGAACTTATATAGTTGTGATCGATGTGATTACAGAGAAATAGTCGTTTGGTAATAAAAACATGCAGCAGCGCTTTTCTGACCCTAACACAAAAAAAACTGCCAAGTGCGAGTCGGCCTCGCGCTCTAAGGGTTCCATACCTGTCACCATATAATATACCTACTACAAACTTTTATCCTTCGATTTTAAAAACAGTTTAAAAAAATATTTATAGGTACTTTTCGTTTCACCTAGTGTAGACTGACTCCACGACTTCCCCAATCAATGCCTCGTGACGTCACATACATTTCGTCGAAATACCGTCAATTACCATCAACAGCAGCTCAGACAATGAAATTGTTGTAAAAAAACAAGTAAGTTACAATGACTCAGTGTGAGTCAGCCAACCAGAAAGCGCCCCTCAGCCAACTTTAATGCTTTAACCTTTGACGGCGCCGGCGCATCGTGAACTGTCACCCAAGATGCGATCTTATTGGAACTTAGGGTTGTCGCATGGTTTGAATTCTAAAGAAATGAATTGTTTATTGTTGTCAAAATATTATCTTAGTAAACTTGGGTACGTAAGGTTTTCGCAGTCTACTGGCCAGTTTAAACAACAGAATAATACAAAAATACGTGATGGACGTGACGATAAAAGTTAGAAACTTAAAATAAAAATCAATTTTACCGACAATATCTTATTTTTTAAATAAGAAGATGACGTCTGACTGAATTCAATTTCAGAAAAGAACCAAATTAATAATAAAAAATAAAACTTAATAGATTTAATATGATACAAATGAAGTTAGTCATCAAAATGACAATTAAGTAGAAAATATTAGGTAAGAATGACAAGTTTAAAGTATCTTTGATGTCGAAAATAAGCAAAATTTATTCTGTTGTAAAAAAATCTATAGAAAATGTATGACTCAATAATAATCAAAGTCGAGAAATTTATGAGACTAAAGACAGTGACAAACACATTTACGACAAAGATAGTGGACAAACATACCTTATCTTGCCACTGAAATGGTTAATTAATTTGATATATTACGACAGAGCACAATATAATGTTTATAGAAGCTGTTATTTTATCCTAATATTTTATCCTATTAAACATTCCTTACAAAATAATAAAACATAAAGTTAACAAAACTAATACATTCGCCATGTGTCTTCTATGACTACAAAACATGACAAAACACACCTGGAACGTTAAAAAATTGATACAAATTATAAAATAATACTTTCATCTTTCATATTTCACTCTTACACTATTGACATTTTCTTAATATTTAATTATTCAATTGTTTTCTTATTTTATTTGTTAATTTGATATTTATTTTGACATTGAATATTTTTAAAATGACTAAGATGCAGAATAAGATGCTTTGTATTTGCCGCCTTTTATTTGTATTTCTGTTACGATTTTTTTATTTGACTGTCATATTATTCATTAACATCTGAACAATATATTTAATTTTGAATGTGATAGTATGAAACAAATAAATCTAATCTAATCACTCTGACATAGAATAACCTACACTACAAGTAGGACTGTATGACCTTCTTACAATTTACTTATCGTCGGAGCATTCTTTGAACATAGAAAATGCTTCCTCTTTGGCTTCAAACTCAAATAAAATACAAATATAAAAGCATTTATTCCCAAAAAAAATTATACAAACTCTGTGGCTTCAAACGTTTTAATTTCTATCTATCACGCATCATCACAACATTCCCTTTTTTTTCATATCATCTGCCACACAGTCTGTTATTTTATTTTTTGTTATCACCGCCCTATAAAAGATCCACTTTCATATTCGTCCGTCTAATCATTTCTTTTCATTGTAACATGTTCATATGGTACATAGCTCACCCAATGCTTTTTATGCATATTATCTCGAACAATTTAACAAAAGACATCAATACGTATAGATTTATATATTTATTTAATGGCAACACATCTCATATAATATGCTTTTCATGCATATTATACTCGAACAATTTAACAAAAGTCAAACAACGTAGGGAAAAAATTCCAAAAAGTGTGAAAGGAAAATATTTCGTGAAAAGGCACATAGGAAATTCTTAAAAGGCAATGAAGGAAAGGATGCAAAATCATTCAAATTACAAATCAACCATGAAAGGTCAAAAACCGCAAACAAATTAAAAGGCAAAACAAACCTTGAAGAAGGAAATTTTGTATACACTATCGCAAATTTATACCGCGGAAGTCACTAGACGGAAGAATGGAAAAATATACAAAGATTTGTGAGAGCCTAAAATTGCATTAAATTTGTATATTTAAATACAGTGTAAAATGATAACTAATTAAGGAACCACCACTCATGAAACATTAAGTAACGAGTTCACTTTGTTTGTATATCCTCTGAAATCTTAAAGCCCACAAATTTTAAATATCCGGAAGGATGCAAAACATGTTATAACGCCAATAATCTATACGGGGTGTAGAAACACTAAAACTAAAGAAAAATACACGAAACTAACATGCCCGAACAAAAAAGTGTGCACTTGGCGGGGAATGTGTGAGACTTCCGAGAGTTTGTACAGACTATTGAAACGTCAACTTCTAATGTAACTCGCGACAAATACGAGTATACTAGGATTGCTTATAATCCTATAAAATATCTACAAACTTCAAACTGTTATAACTTTTTCCGGACTGCTTGTAGATTGGTACATGCCATACTAAATTTGTTTCTTGCACCATCACCTACAAGTATTGGATCCTAGAGAAGTATGTCAAGATCGTAGCAGGAGGAGGGCTGTGGTCTCTGCCTACCCCGACGGGAAAGAGGTGTGATGATTTTTAAACCCCGTAAGGATTATTTGCGTTACAACATGTGATGCATCATGCAACTCAACATTTTATATACATTTTTGTACATTCTCTCATACACTTTACACCTCGAAAGTGCATTGGCGCCTAGGATTTGTGTGTCCGGAAAAATAAAAAAATTGTTGTTAATCTTGTAGTAGTAGTTGTAGTCCTATGGCACCCCGCTGGTGCAGAGGGCCTCAATAAGTTGTTAATCTTGTGGTGAACGTTAAATCACAGAGCGAACATTCTAAGCTCTGATGAAAGCCCTCCGGACTCTGACGAGCCCTTCGCTCGCAGCAAAACAATGCGTGATTATCCAGACGGACTCGGACTGGTTTACACCCTGAAAAGAGGTGGTCCGTGAAAGCGCAGGCCATTCTATAGCAGTGCGCTTGATCCGCCCCGAGTATCTTCAAAGGTACGATGTAAGCCCATATGGTGCGGTCTGAGGTACAAAGCTATCCTTAATCGTTCGCTGGGATTAAACAGACGAACTCAGACGGCACCACACCAGCTAGCACTTCTAATCACATACGTAGTCCAGTTTTATATCAGTAGTAATAAATAACAAATAGACGATTTCCCTGCTTCGAATGGTACTTTCAGCGCTCATCACAGCTACAGTCTGAAAGCAGGGATCAACAGGCAAGTGACATGCCTTAATAAATCGGTCGTCAAGAGTTTCAAGCCATGAAGCCTCTGAAGTTGCATCGTCCACTATCTGTGACTGGTATCTGGGACCTACAATTTAACATGCCTCCAAAGAAACTGAAATCGGTCGGTAGTTTTACCGCCGTGTATTTTCACAAAATGATGAGCTCAAAGTTGACATGGTTCTTAGCTAAAGATCTGATTAATCAGATTCATATTTTTATTCGATTTAGATAAGATATTGACGATTACTTTGAGCTCATCAATGTACGAAAATGAATGGCGGAAAAAACTACCGACCCGTTTTATTCGCTCTTCAGTTTAGTTGTATAACAACTACCTAGGTATAATAGTAGGTATAACCTTTACCGACCAGTTTGCAGCCAGGATACTTTCGTGATCGGAAAAATGAGCTAAAGCTATTAGTCTACGACACACACTTTGGAACTCGATTGACGCACGTTGAAAGTGTCTTCGTATGTGCGGACCTACGTCAGTCCATAGTTAGAGGATCCTAGCAATGACCAAGAGACAAGCGGGGGAGTTGAGGTATTCAACATGGCGGGGGACTAAGAGTGTCTTTTCCATGTAATAATAATAATAAAAATCTTTATATCTCTCATCATATAGTACTGTTTTTAAGACAATATTATTAGCTAGGCACTGATTCTTTGTGGCGAGAGCTGGTGTCTATACTAAGTTACCTTGTGTGACAGATCTCCAGGCTCTAATACTCGTATATAATAATAATATTTATTTATTCTTCATACACATTATCTAACTTATCGACCTACATTAACTTTTGCTAGGTTTCTGTTTAATGTCGCGGTACAACTAAAAGTACAAAGTTCATGTTGCAGTAAAACTCAACATATTACATAAAAACGCAAAAGGTCACTTGGGAATCCCACTTGGGATTCAGCTTTATTTTGGTTTAGCAACTTTGGGACCTTTAAAACTTCAAGAACAGGACACTGTCCGGCTAGAACGTCATTAGCCGGACGATAACTACATTTACAATAACCCACAGATATGATAACCCTGCATGAGAATGCATTCGGAGGTATTCCGAACGATGACTTCACCACGGCCGAGAACAGTTTTATTTATGATCCTTCCCGCCTTTCTTTATTAACAACACCATTCATTGAATACGACTTCAATATACACTGGAAATACTCGTATACAATGTATAAACAATATGCTATGAGCAATTGTGCATAATTTTCCGGATGTTGCATTCTATCATTGCTAATATTCATAATGTAACTAGGTAAAACATTGTAATAAATAATTGAAATGACCCAGTATTTTAGCCAGTCAGCCATTTCAAATGATATCGATCATGAAGATAAATTAATAAAAGTTAAATAAGTTAAACAAATTCCTTCTTTTCAAATCACATCAAGCTCCACGACTACTTATATTTTATATTTATGATGAGCCAAGTTCCGAGGTCTTTCCTTTGGTCTCCCTTGGCAATCATTCCCACGTAGTAGTCGATAATCCCCTGGGGGACTGACTCAGGGGATTCAAATGGAACGAGTGCTTTGATATAACCTAGTTTTTTTTTACAAAAAGTGATTTTCTAATGACCTTAATATTAACCTAAGGGCTAAACCAAACATGTTTACTAGCAGTGATGACAATAGAAAATTTTACCAATATACAGAATAACTTGACGAAACTTGAATCTTTATCCACTATTATATTTAGTCCAGTCCATTTAGCGTTGGCTCTCCCCCACCACAAAGCCCAAATAAGAAAAAAAATGTTTTTGTGTAAGTATTTAAAAATGCTTACATTACACTCTGCTTAATACGCGCAATCTAAAAAAAAATAACGTGACGTAACGGCTTTATTAATTTAATAACTAACACACAGACAAAGCTAACAAATATCGATTGTCTCCTTACTCTTTCAAAAGTAAATATCAAAACACAAAACGGAAATTCTTCAAAATACTCACAAGCTTCCGCCGCTTCACAAACACTTGAGAGAACCTTTTAAAACTGGTCATGTTTATCCAAATTCACTTTTTACGGCATAAATGCAACAATTTTTTCCACTCATATATTTTTGAACCCAACAATCGTAGACGGCGACGTGATGCGCTTGCGTCTCGGTCAAAACTACGCGCACCTCGTCGTAATGTCAACGTTCCATATCGCCTATTGTCTCTACAAATTCAATTAATAGATTAATCGTTCAGTAATTATAGGCCTTCTGCTCCAATAGTTCGGGGCATCGCAGTTCCGGAATAGATAGACACAATCAGGACAACTAGGCCCAGACTTCCACCCTGCAATTACTCCCGCTCTCTTTCTGTAGTGGGATTTTGTAAAAATTAATCAATCTTTTAACAGTTTTGGGTTTGGGTTCAGCTTATCGTCATTGATCATGAGCTTATCCCTGACGCACTCGCTCCCAGACGCACCCGCTCACCCATACTTCATATTCTACAGATTCGTACTAAGCGCTTTAAAACATCTTTTATAGGTATAGTTCGCACAGCAAAGGATTGGAATTCTCTGTCTGCGTCTGTGTTCCCGAGTTCATACAACCCAAAGTTATTCAAGTCGCGACTAAATAGGCTTCTTCTGGGCTAGCTCGTTCCATCGTCGACCTCATCTCTGCCCTCAGGGCTAGATCGAGGTCAAGAGTAAGCCCAACGATCATAAATAAAGAAAGGTTGCTGAAGAGTTTCATAATAATTGCCCACGCCTTATTCCGATTTAACCAATAGTTTTGTGGAATCGGCAACCTAACATAAGGGCTTTGACGAGGGCACTAATTTTTACACAGAGCGAATATCATCTAACCTTCGCAACCCAGAGGGCAAATCCGATCTATCAATTCTCATCAAAATGAGGTTCATTCTCACTACTTTTAGGGTTCCGTACCTCAAAAGAAAAAAACGGAACCCTTATAGGATCACTTTGTTGTCCGTCTGTCTGTCTGTCTGTCTGTCTGTCTGTCTGTCTGTCTGTCTGTCTGTCTGTCTGTCAAGACCCTTTATCTCACGAACGGGTAAAGGTATCAGGTTGAAATTAATAATATATATTAGGATCCATGAACCACACAAGATCTGAAAATTTCAATTTTTTACAACGACGCAATCAAAAGATATGGCATTTTATGTCCTCTTCTCCATACATTTATGCAAAAATGCAAAACCTACAGGGTACTTCCCGTTGACCTAAAATTATGAAATTCGGCAAGAAGCTAGGTCTCACAGTACAAATAATGAGAAAAGTCTGAAATCATTAAATATTACAACTTTTCTCACAACTAATGGTAACCAATTGTGGTGAGCTCCCGTTTCAAGAACATTCATATAAGAGAGGGGTCAAATTGGATGGTCGCTGAGGCGATTTTTGTTTTAGTTCTATTTTAAAAACGGGAACACATGCAAACTTGAAAATTGTTATGTTTATAGTGCATAAGCTATAAAATAACAACAAATAATAAAATATCGTCAAGCGCGTGTCGGACTAAAAAATCTAGCACATTAACTTACTGAAATTTTAACTAATACAATTATGATTATGTGGTGGTACGGAACCCTCTTTGAGCGAGTCCGACTCGCACTTGGCCGGTTTTTTGATCACCCCATCCATATATATTTGAATTATATTTAATAGTTCTCCTCGTAGTTTTATCTGCAATTAATTTCATGTTTGACTAGATGAACGTAATATCATTACCAACTTTGCATCTGCACGTTAAAATAGTCTACATATTTTTAGGACCGGTTATCTAACTAGTCAATGGCCATTAAGATTCTAATAATGATGAATAAATGGTTTGTTGACATATACACCGAGTTGAACAGTACCACAGAATATATAATAGTAAACAGTAGGTACCTGATGTCATGCTCAACCAAAACAAACTAAGCAAACAAACTCTGTCATTGTAGTACTTTTCTTCCAGTTGTCCTTTATCTTCTCTTGATATTTTGATATATAGGGCGACTTTTAATTAGTTCTTGATAGAAAAAGGTATGAATGTACTCATAATACTGAACAACTTTTCCCAAGGAACATAGGTCGAAATACGAAAATCAAGTTTTGACCTCCCATAGAAACTGCATCAGCTGATAGCGCATTTTGTATGGGATGTCAAATTTGGGTTTTCGTATTTCGACCTATGTTCCTTGGGAAAAGTTGTTCAGTATCATGAGTACATGCATATCTTTTGCTATCAAGAACTAATTAAATGTCACCCTATATACGTACCCATAAAAAGTGAAGAAGAAAAAACCGGCCATGTGTGTATCAGGCCACGCGCAGTATAGGGTTCCATAAAGCAGGTTTTTATTTAGTATTTCATAACGTTCATAACATCAACTTTTTGCCTCCTGATGCTCAGCGAGGTCCTATGCTATCGCTATATTTATTTCCAGTTTTTCGGCTACAGCTCATTAGCTTGTATAAAAAGCCTTCTTATCTGTGACAGTTTTCCTTTAAATTTCATCATATATGCTACTTCTGTATTTTTTTTCTCATTTCCAGTAAGAACTGTTTAGTTGGCAGGGGGGGACACACGACTCCAACAAAAAATTGTGCTTTGAAACTAAATATTTCTCAAACGGTTCCCTAAATCGAAAAATGATATATGAAGACTTAGGGATCCCGCACACGACCGAGAATCGGTGACCGATTGTTTGTCGGCATCCCGCTCTGACGTGTTATCACCTGGATCTTCCGTCCTTGTCCTGGCCGATAATCGCCCACCGATTCTCGGTCGTGTGCGGGAGCCCTTACATTGTTCTTAAAAGAGCCGTAAATTATATAAATCTAATATTGGCAAAACCACAGGACAAAATTATTTTAAATACGTAACAAATATGTTTTCTTTCTTGACAGTTCAATGGTACGGAGTCACGTTTCGAGTTATCAGCAAGCGTGTTTGTTATATGAGTAAGTGAAGTCGCCGCCTTAAATGGACATCCCTTATTAGTCGCGAGTAGGTCACCGCGATAGTAGAGACGTGGCATTAACCCCTGACAAATAAAAAGGTGTGGTGTAAAGAAGGTTGTGTTGGAAGCATCCGTGGCATAATGGCGATTGTTTATTTCTTTCCAATCCCAAAAGAAAGGTACCTCTGTCTTGGGCCGGTACAGTCACTACTGTTTTATATTCCGTGGTCACGAGTACCAATATGTATACACACACCGGCATAATTAGCGGAACAGAAAAAAAAATATTTTTAAATAATTTCGTATATAAGTTGAGAGTTAACTATTAGGCGCAAGCCAGACAGAACGGTCGCGGCGAGCATCGGGTGCGTCTGTGGCACGCTACGAGCGCACATAGTTTGCGGCCGTGGCACACTTCGGGTGCGCCCGAGGCGCGCTTCTAGCGCCCCCGTGGTACACTTCGCGGCTGGACGACGGAATCGGCGGCCGACTGTGTCACTCGCAGCAGACTGTGTGGGGTGCCGGCGGTTGCGCAGGCCTTGCGCCGGTGGTGCACTGACAGTGCGCCTTTGGCATGCCGTCTAGTCGCATGTTCAAATCACTTGCATACAAAATGTAGAACGACGCGGCGCAAGCCAGACAGAAGAGGTGCGCCGAAGGCGTGCCGTATGGCGCACTGCTGCTGTCTGGCCTACGCCTTAGATATTAAATAATAAGGCAACTAACATCTTTTACATCTCTTATATTCGGTAAGTAGGTCCTTATTACCACCAAATGGGGCTTGTAGGTGACCAATTAGCGCTCTAGGGTAATAATGTAGCTAGAAAAGCCCTAGGGCGGTAAGTACTTAGTTTTGAAAGAGTGAAGTGGTTTTTTTTTAATTACTTACCGCCCTAGGGCTTTTCTAGCTATATTATTACCCTAGAGCGCTAATTGGTAACCTACAAGCCCCATTTGGGGGTAATAAGGACCTACTTACCTCACAATCGAGATGTAAAGCAGAGTAGATAGCTCGGGTGTAAGCATCAATTGCACCCTCGAACTATAGGCGCCCTCGCTGCGCTCGTGCGCCTAAATATCTCGGGCCGCAATTGATGCCTTACAGCCCTTGGCTACTAATCTACTAATAATATCAACTTAGTAGAGTTTTAAGTTATTTTCTCCACAATTTTTTTTTTAAGATTTGTTTAGTTTTGTACCAGGACCAAATTCAGGACGTTCTGAATAAACGCCAGGTTAAAAGTACCCTAAACCGACGAGCATGTATGAAAGGATTGATGAAAGTACGGAAGCAAGGGAAGTATGTCAAGATCAGAGCAGGTGGAGGACTGTGGTCTCTGCCTACCCCGACGGGAAAAAGGCGTGATATTATGTATGTTTTTATGTGTATGTTTGTATGTGATTAGTTTTGATAGCTGAGAATTCCCGTACCTTACTGTCTATATGTAACACAATGGATTCCAATTAGTCTTATCAGTTATCTTTCTTACAAGAATTCTCGAACTGCGACCTTTTCAAAATGCTATGCGGAGCTCCATTTTAAACTATGTGGATTTCTTCACTCTTGCCTAACTTTTATAATAAGATTACTAGTGCCGTGACCCCGATGTGAACTGTTTGTCTTTTATATCGATAGAGCTGTATCGGAACTATTTATCTAAAGTCTAGATGAATAGACAGTATGTCCTATGAAATGTGTAATTTTTTGGGTGAAACGGTTCACACGTTGACCCGTGTCTGTTTCAACAAATATTACAAATATCTTGTACTTAGACATCGCCATGTGCATGTCGGTTACATGGGAGCGTTGCCCCATTTTTCATGCAGGCGTTTTCTTAGATTTAAAACATGAAATGTCTTATGAATGTTGCAGTAAACAATCTTTAAAACACCTGAAGTAGTTAGAATGTACAAGTGGTGTTTTGGTTGAACAATGGGTTTAAGGCGGTGGAATTGAGGTAAACAAACATTGCGTCATCATGGTCGCAAGCGGCTTGAGCGGTCCGCGCGCGGCTTAAGCGGCGCAAGCGGCCATCTGCAGTTCAAACACGGCTTGGGCCGTAAAGAACCGAGTCACTCGGTTAAATCCGGCTTGAGCGCGATTCGGACTAGTTGGGCCGGCTTGAGCCATGCTGAAACAAAATAGAAAGTATAAAAAGGCGAAGGTAGGTAGGACGGGCCCTTTTCTTCTTCGCGCGCTCGGGCAGAGCGGTAGTGCTCTTCGAACTATTTTCTATAATTTTTACTAATGTAAGCACATAGACGGTGTTGGAGATTCAGTCGCCCAAGAGAAAGATGCGAGGATCCATCACTCTGAAATGTGCTGTAAAACATATTTGATCGCGCTACGAATACAGGAATAGGCTTTCGATTCGATAAATAATAAACTTTATCAGTGTAGACACTGCGACGGTGTTGGAGATTCAGTCGCCCAAGAGAAAGATGCGAGGATCCATCACTACGAACAGTGTTGTAAATCATACTTGATCGCGCTACGAATACTAGAATAGGCTATCGATTCGATAAATCCTAAACTTTATCAGTGTAAACACTACGACGGTGTTGGAGATTCAGTCGCCCAAGAGAAAGATGCGAGGATCCATCACTCTGAATAGTGTTGTAAATCATATTTGATCATGCCACGAATACAGGAATAGGCTTTCAGTTCGATAAATCGTAAACTTTGTCAGTGTAGACACTGCGACGGTGTTGGAGATTCAGTCGCCCAAGAGAAAGATGCGAGGATCCATCACTCTGAACAGTGTTGTAAATCATATTTGATCGCGCCACGAATACAAGAATAGGCTATCGATTCGATAAATCCTAAACTTTATTAGTGTAGACACTACGACGGTGTTGGAGATTCAGTCGCCCAAGAGAAAGATGCGAGGATCCATCACTCTGAACAGTGTTGTAAATCATATTTGGTCGCGCTATCGATAGGTGGGTAGGGTTGTCGATTCAGTATATTTCAATTCGGTTATCAGCAAGTCCAGAAGCCCGCATGCTTTTGAGACTGCTTCGCGTCGCGTAGATCTTCGAAGCAATCGTTTGCTTAATGTCAACTCAGTGTCCGTAAAATAATTTAACGTAATCAAGACAGTGCGCCGGGTGTCTTTTGTCTGAGTTTTGGGGTTATATTGAGGGAAGGAAACGACCTACAGAGGACAATAGAGGCCACTGGAAGCGAGCAGCGTGGAGCCGGTCACCGTGGAGGCCTAGGGACAGGCTTCTGACCAGCGGTGGACCTTCTCCGTCTCGCCTAGAGGGAGAAGCTAATCATCTAACGAGGACGGAAGAAGCCGCAGAAAGCGAGCAGCGTAGGTCCGGTCCTTGCAAAGGCCTAGGAAGAGGCTTATAACCAGCAGTGGGCGTCCACCGGCGAGGTCATATCAAGGTTTGATCGAAGAAAAACCGTGAGTAATTTTAAAACTACCTTGTCGTTCACACCATGTTTTATCTATTTTGTGCTATTCAAATCGCGAGATGTGTCAAAAATGCTTATAAAAGACTGTAGAAATCGTCCTAAATTCAGTGACTATATTAAAATGTGATATTCTGGTATATTTTACGGGTTTGTTCAAGGGCCTTATGGCACAGCAATATAGCTGAAGGGTTCATGGTAATGTGGGTAGACCGTGTTTTAAATTCTGTGATCTAATCTATCAGTGCAAAAACTAGCTAGCTTATCGAAAGAATGATATTTCTATGCTAAAGTTTGCCTATATTTTGGATAAACTTATTTTTCTCTGACTGAACAGCCTGTCGGGAGATGAACGTTATTATTTTGTTCTGTTGGTATAAAATTAGCTTCAAAATCTGGATCACATGAAATCTAGTGTTTTAATTGATAAAATGAGACACCAAAGGTCTTTTGTCATGCAGTGGACGTACCGGGTTTAATATCATAATAAATCGAGGAAAGAGTTTATTTCCTACCTTCATCTAACTTTATGAATTCGCCTAATTTTGATGAATGATTGAGATGGGAACATTCCCAAAGACACATGTCTTATCTAGTACATACCTACCTTTGGCTAAAATTGCTGTGTTCGGTGTATGACATATTAAATCATGCCTTCCTTAAATTTAAAAGGGGAATTTTCTTACAAGATGAAATCAAAAGCTTGATAATAATTAGTCCTGTATTTAAGGTGAAGCAGAGAGCTAGCCTGAAGTGGTCTCTTTTCTGTACTAAAAGAAGGCAGATTGTCCACATTGTGCAGATCGAATTATCATTAAGCCTAGCTATCGTACTAGATGCATAGTCGATTGTGCGTATGAACGTACTGAAATAATGCCTTCTCAATAAAATACATTTGAGCTAAGAGGACGGGAAAGATAAGGAACATTCCCTGATCCTTGCGAGATTCTAAAATAATGTTTCTCAGGTTCACATATAAGAACTAAATCACTTACATATTTTCTAAAGTGTTGCTTTCATTGTTCAATGTGTTCTTTTATTGTTCAGATTTAATTATGACTGACTTGGGTCTTGGACCTTGACAAGTAAATGTAAATTCATGTAAATAATTGTTCCAAAAATTCCGCTTATCTATTGTTTTGCTAAGAAGATGAAACTGTATTTTATATGTGTATATATTCCTATAAGATCTGGATTGCGGGACAAGTCCAGGTCTCTTTTGAATCCTCCTCTCAATCTTTCTATTGTGACATGACAAAACTACAAACTTACTACCAGACAAGATGGACGGTGTAAAGAAATATCCCTTGCTATTTGTTTGCTCAAGTATATCTAGAGTAGCTTCATAAAGCGGAATTGGATAGGTAAGGCAGAGAATTATCCAGTCAGGAGTCGAGATTCATGAATGACCGCGGTGGATTGGGGCGGTCATTTCCCCCAAACAAATGGGGGACCATGATACCTATCAACTAGCTAAGGCATCTTTTCTTCCCTTACATTGATTCTCTTGGATCCCCCTAGAAGTCAGTCATAGTTTATACATACTAGTTCATAAAACCACCCTCAACCATATAACCTCACATTCTAATTATCTTATTCTATGTTCTTACCTATCCTACATACTTACTCCATGTTCCTTTTGTCAAGTTCTTGTTGTTGCAAACTCTTCAGACGTTGGAGCGTAAGCTCATACTAGGATAGGTAGGCTTTAGGAGTTACGTTAGTATAAGTCATGCTCTCCCTACGGATCCAGCTGCGCTTTGGCCACTGCGTTAGGTCTTAGGCCACTAGAACGATCACAAGCCAAATTATTCATTATAACAGGGTTTAATAGTAGGGAACAATTTTGGGTAATGCTATTCTGTTTTCTTATTCGATGCGTTGGATTTAAATAAGTTAAAACAAAAAAAAAAACAAATCAGGTTATGACAAGTCTCTATAGCAAGTAAGTCAGAGTAAGTAGATAAGTTAAGATAGTCAGTATAGTAGTAAAGGAGTTAGGTAGGATCGAGTTAGGTGGGTAGGAGAGTTACAGTCTGGGGCCGTGAGTCATGATGTTGAGTCAGGCTTACAGCTAGGGTAAGTAGGCTTACAGACGGGGGGGGTAGTTACAACTTGTTGCCGTGCCGACGGATGCGAATTTCTGGGTTATTACGGATATTAATTGTAACAGCGGGCCTTTATATTTACTATTTTAGATACTTATTGATATGTTAGTACTGTTACTTAAGATTTTGTTATTATGTATAGGTAAAATTCTAAGAAATAAGTATCTCACACAATTTATAAAATATTTATCTATTTATGTGCAACACGCTTACAGTACACTGGCAAAATACTATACAATATGAAATTTCACAGTAACTGCCTTTTACATTTAAGATACAATTATACTTAACTTCTCACACAGGACACTCACATCCTCTGGTTATTCCGAACAAACTTGAACGTCATTTCAAGGGCCGTTTCATCAGAAATGATTACAGCGAGTCCTTAACGCTTAATGGCGAGTCCTTCTCTGGTAATACTCATAGAAGTTGGCCACATCGGACGTAGTCCCTGTTTATAGCTTGAACGGGGCTCACTGTAGCTTGAACAGGGCGAGACACTAGACTTTTCTTTACTGACATACACAAAACTTCATAACTATGTTGTGTATTTTATTCTCTCCAGTCATAATTGTCAGTTATATATATATTCTAATTTAATTTTCACTCAGGTTTTTAGGTTATATCACTGCCTTCTTGGAATACATTCATTCAACACTGTAGCAGAATATTTAGAGTCGGGGGGGTGCGGGTTTTGGCTGCTTTAAGCCCAAAAACACCACACATCAAAGGATCCGGCATCTTGGGTGTCCTCACACTACAATAGGATGCCAGCTCGCAATATAGGTGTAGATATTTTCAGTGCCACTATGGTAGGAATTCTGTAAAACAAACAAAATTTGAGGGTTTTTACAAGGGCCACATAACCTAGATAGCTTAGTTTGTCCAATTTAAATAAACCTATGATCAAGGATCCATTTCGGGTATCAAATTATATCCTCTTAGTCGGGTATGACATCTTCTTGTAAACAAAACTGGTGTTTTTTCCTTCAATTCGCAATCAAATTCGCATATTACAGGTATATTTGTTAACGAATAGCGTTATTACTTGTTTAAGTTATAGATATTACGTATTTAATAGGACTTTTCACATTTAATTTCGTAGGTAAGCGAGTTTATTGTTTTTTCGATAATAATACTTCATTTCATCACATACTTGGAGTGAGTTCCAAAACGGTAATTATTACACTTGTACAGCAGTCTGTCTCGACCACACCGATGGACGTCATATAGCGCTATCCTGCTATCAGGGTGATTTTCACCCGATTCGGAACGCGACCCGGCAAAATCGCGAGCAGCTCATTCGTTCCGAGTCATTCGTTAAGCATTCGTTGGTCCGGGAGCCATTAGCCGGGTGTTCACGTTGGCCTCGCGCGGCCAGCGTGTAGTGCCGGTGATTCATTCCCGCGCGTGAAAAACCAAAAAGCGGTCAAGTTCAGGTCGGCCTCGTGCGCCGAGGGTTCCGTATGCCTGGGATGATTATTTTTGAGACAGCGGGGTAAATTTTTGGGACCGTGGAGCATGGTTGGTTTCTGGGGGGAGTTTTGTATGTTTCAAAAGAAAAAAAAGGGAAATTGTGCCACTTGATAACTTTATTTTTCCTGTAAGATGAAATTTTAAGCTCTAGTGACAGGTATTAGTTTAGATTTTCCGTTTTGCAACCTTCGAAACTGAGCGGATGTTATCTTTTCTTTTTGGACATTTTGCGGTAGTAACTTAAAATCTAAAGTGTGGTAAAATAGTACAGCTATTTTGATTTTGCGATTAGTTGGGCCCTTGGTATCATGTAACGACAACTTAAGGTTTTGAGACCTTATTTGGAACCCAATTACAATAATAAATGATGGTAAGGTTATCTTTTATTTTGAGGTCGGGTTATGTTCCGAAATTGTTCCGGGTTTCTGGTCGGTCGCGTGAGTGGTTGCGGAACCCTAAAAAAAAAATAGCACATTCGTTGTAGACAATAATGCAGTGAATGAGTGAATGAATGAACCGTTTATATGACAGTTTTTTTCCAGGCCGAAGCCTCTCGCCATACAGCCTATTGTCTAATACTTTTGTGATTTTACGTGTATTTTAGAGGTCCAAACTTACTTTGGAAATAGGTGGTATTGTGTAAAATATTTTTCATCATCATACATACAGACGATTCGGTGGTGGTTTCAAATTTCAAGGATTTGTAAATTATCCCGGTCGCCTCGTCAAGGTACGCCGAACGCCATCTTTCGTCGAGTAGCGGTACTATTAGGAACACTCCACATAGTGCCGATCCTTCGTTGGTTAAATCGAAACTGACTCAAGTCATCGTGTTGACATAAGACATTCTGTTCGGTTATTAGGAAATTGTTGCGCTTCCCGGAACAACACTATAAACGTCAACATTAGAAAGTAAACAAAGATTTTGCGGTTACATTTTAATTTGGTTTTATAGAATTACTCGTAATATTAGCCAAGTTTTGGTTAATTTTAGTATAGGATAAGTTTTTCCAGAGGCATATTGTATTTTATGGTAAGTTTTATGAGAGTTTTACGAGTTTTCTAGGCTTAAATCACTAAGAAAACCATATCAATTTACTTCAAACTTTTAACTTTGTTTGGTGATTGTATGCATAGTTTTGTGAACAGAAACACCTAAATACATTATATACAGGGTGTTAAATGGCATTTACACTAAGTTTATCAACCATTCCACAAAAATTTTAACTTGTAAGTTTTGTATCACACCTTTATTTTAGTACCTACCTACAAGTCTTGGAAAGCATGTGGTATATGCCTCGGTTTTGTACAATATTATCATAGTTAAAAATTTTAATAATTTTAAGGTAGTTTTAGGACCAAATTCAGGACGTTCTGAATAAAGGCCAGGTTAAAAGTACCCTAAACCGACGAGCATGTATGAAAGGATTGATGAAAGTACAGGAAGCAAGGGAAGTATGTCAAGATCGTAGCAGGTGGAGGACTGTGGTCTCTGCCTACCCCAACGGGAAAGAGGCGTGATGTTATGTAGTTTTAGTGTTATTTTACCTTTCATGGGGATTTATTACCTCTGCAAACTTTATCTAAATACTATATTGTAGGTTAACAAATTATTTCAAATCGCTAAGGTGATATGGACATACATGCTGTGGGAATGCGATGAAACCTAACATGCTATTTTGGTGAGGGTTACTCTTGCTAACTGAACTAGGAAAACATTACATTCACTAACGGTACCTATTTACATTTGGTTTGGTGGAAACCCACTCCTATTTACATTTGGTTTTGTGGAATCGGTTCGTTCATTGTTTTGTGGAAACCCTTATTGCCTCCTAAGAGTTTTACGTTTCGTTCCTGGTAGGTCATAGATAGCTCTATAGTTGTTAATTATTAGGACGCTACTCAGTACGGGGGGTAGGGGGAAGACTGTGATTGGGTTTAGGGAGCACACTATTATTATAAGCTTACTAAGTGATTAGATGGAGGGTTGTCACGCTTAAGGAAGTTAGGTATAGCCCTTTATGATAATAGGACAGTAGATGTGATCTGCCCTAGTAGGACCTTTAATTTTATGAACATCTAGTTTAAAACAATAGAAAGTAAGAATTAAAATACTTCAGGTAATAACTAAGAGTGTGCCCCCTTTCGTGAGTTTAAATTGTTATACTTTATAACATTATATTATACTAGGAGCTGTGGAACATTATTGCAAGTTCACGAAATAATACCAGGTTTAATAGCTATGTTTTGCGGTTACAGATAGGTTTCACATAGGTACGCGACGTACAGGTATGCGATAGGATCACATACGATACTTAAGTAAATGCAAAGAAAAAAATATCGATATGTTACAGTTCCGGGTCAGTGTTATTTTTTGTTTAATTTACGATGCGCCAAGGTCTTTCATGAACTTAGTTTTAGTTAAGTAAGTAAAAATTTCCCTTCCTTTGGGATACAGTAGGGAATCATATTTTGTCTTAGGTAAATTTGGGCTTATCCTACAGAACAAAAGTGTCCATTGATTTATAAGCATGAAAAGATTTTTGTGTAGAGTGGGTTACTTGCTTTGACTGTACAGTCGATGACACAATAATTTAGACAAAAGGGGCTAGTCTTAAGCGAGGGTTGGGAGATTAAACTATACTTTAATTATTACTGTTCTTTTTACATATGAGAGGTAAGGTCATCGACCGACCTGACTAGCCTGGTGTTAGTTTTAAAATAATTTCTCGGTAATGTTGTGCGTTCGACCGCGTATCTTGTTAAGTGTTGTTTTTTTTTCTCATTTTTATATTGTCTTACTATACTTGTACATACGTCTTTTGATTATTCTTACTTGCTGCTGAGTGTACAATCGTGACGTCACCATATGATTGTAGAATAAGGCATAGAAATTTACAGTCTGGGGGGTATCTTCAATTTTAAAATATAACCACATTAAAACAATTTTATTTGTACGTATCTTTACATGATAATTTTATTACGTTGTAGTTATACGAGTACATTCACCTACATCGTATATTAACAATGAGAATGAGTTTTTTTTGTCGATTCATTAGTAGCTGGGCATATTTGAACTGAGTTAATGGGTAATCTTAGACATTTCGCGGTCATCATCATCATATCGTGTGGGTTGCAAGGTCGATGACCGACCTCACAGACCCTGGTGTCGGAGTTGTTGAGCCGCCAAAGGCCTCTGACATGGCTCATTAACGACTACATCCGTAGATAGTAGTCGGGACCGACGGCTTTACGTGCCTCCCGAAGCACGGAATCATCTGGCTTTTCGGACAATCAGGTGATTCATCCTGTAATGTCCTAACCAAGCTGGGGAGGTCGCACAAAGAGATCTTTGTTTGACAGTGTCCCCACCGGGAATCGAACCCAGAACCTCCGGATCGAGAGCCGAGCGCTCTAACCACTACACCACGGAGGCTGTTTTCGGTATTTTCCAAGGAAGGGAATAAAAGTTTGTTTCAGTTATTTGTAAGTTAGCATAAATACCCAATTCAATAGCTTCACTTAGCATTAATAGTACAAATTCTTAAGGTTTGTGTGGCACAGTGGTGAGGCACTGGCTATTTCGGGGTCCCAGATATGGTTATATCTATCACCCGAGATAATTTTTGTTGGCACTCATTTGGATGTATATTTTATTTAATATGGACTTTGATTTAGATTCTTTTTCACTTCTTTATATCATAACTAACAGTTTAAATACACCTTAGTCAATAACTACTGGACGGATTTTATCGGGTGTTGAGAAGGCATAGTTCTTTCTTTGAACCTTCTGTAAGGAGTGTATGAACGGGTTGAAATATTACCTTTATAATATTTTAGGACAATGATAAACAGGTACTAGTCATTAACTACGAATTCGAGAATCGGTTGTGTTGATGTAAACTGGTATGTCTTGGTACCTTGTGGTTATGAAGTTCGTTTATACGAAATAAAGGGGCTGTGCTGTTTTTAGGATACATAAAGAATTTTAGGTACTCGTACCTATCATTCTAAACGGATAATTAACAGGGTAATCGTAAATCATTATCATACATCATACGTACGTGATCGCTGTCATACGTTCATCTTTTTCAAAACGGGTTTTAACTTTAAGTTAGTATTATCGTAACATAACGTAGTTCAAATTATGGAATTATACAGTTACCTTTTTACACTTTAACAAATCAAGTAGACTAAATTTAGTTAATTTAATTAATTTATCCTTGGCGTATACGGTCTGCTATTTTGTGGGCATAAGGCGTTTTGTTTTAATGATGACCCTATTTCAGGTTAAGGGTTATGTACGACGAACTTTAGAAATATTTTCAATGTACGTAACCTTGGGTCTGAAGATATTTCCTTGTAATAATGAACGATGCTTATTGTCAATTTTCAAAATCAAATGTTGCATATATTTTCACGGGTACAATGAATATTTAGATATAATAAGTAAATAAATAAATACATTTAATTTTAAAAATTCCGCCTTGTCAAAAAGGTTACACATTTTCTAAAAGATTCCGCGATTTTCAAATAGGTTTCGAATTTTCAAAAAGTTCCGAATTTTCAAAAATTATCGAGTTTTCCAAAAAGGTTTCTCATTTTCGAAACAGCTTACTGATAGAGGGCATCTATAGTTATCAATAGTACTTTAAATAGATTTAAGAAAAACTAACGGGAATAATTCATTCAAATTTCTTTTAATGATAAGTATCTGCCTTCGACATACGAATTGATATTACTTAATTTTTGGTTTTGACTATGCGTTTTCCTTTTGCGGCACAAGAGTTAACTATGGTTTGGGAGAATGGTTACGATTAAATACCTTGAGTACTACCATTATAAGAGTAGAGATTACATATAAGACGTAGGGCATAGGGGCGTTCATATATATGTAAGACTTCATACAACGTGTAAGGGTGTGAGGTACCTATGCGTGTGGGAAATGTTTTCTTTCGTCGGTAACGTGGGGTTAGTCACAGGTTATGTTAGCCAATACATACGTTAGTTAATTCTTACTTACCAGGGTTGTAGGACGACTTACGATTTCTAGTGTTTTCTCGGAGAACTATGTTATTTTAAGAGTAAAATGCTTTAAGAACCGGATTGTAGAGTTAAGCGGGTCTAGCAAATTAAGTTTATATTTATGATAAAGATTGATAGATAGGGTACCTACTATTACCTAAACAAAATTTAAAATAACAATCATATGATTAAATGCGTTATGAATTTAAACTTGTAGTGTAGTTTAATATCTAGGTAGTCAAGTAAACGTCTGCATTATGATGGGATTGCTTCGATTTCCTTTCATTGACCGTGTTTATTCACTAATGGTAATAGAACAATAATAATAAATTTATTACATAATAAAATTGAAATAAATAGAAAATAATAAAAATAACTTATTCTAAATAGTATATTATAATAGGATAACTTCAATGAATCTCGATAGATAGTCTTGATAAATGGAAGTAAATTGGTTTAAATTTTAGGGGCTTAAAATTTAAGATTTTGGTTTGAAGATTTTGCGGGGAGGTTGTGTAGTTGACGGAGAATTTCTTTAGTAATATCTAGCTAAGTATCAGATTTAAATTTTATTCACATACGCTTCATTGGTCCCCAGTGGTTCGTAGTAACAGCGTAAAAGAGGACGGAGAGGAAGGTGAGAGAGGTAGTAGGTATGAAGATTGAAGGTTGTGAATGAAATTGACAGATGTTTGGACTTATATCTATGTATATCTTATATCTATGTATATCATATATCTATGTATATTTTATCGGAGTTCTATAGGGAAGACTATTAGTATGGAGGGTTGCAATGGACCAATGGATACTTGACCAGTGCAGCGAAATTTATTAACTTTTTACCCTGTCTGTACACTACACTTACAACAAGGTAATTTATGGGATCTTAGGTGTTAGGTTACTTGAAGGGCATTAGAAACGAAGTTTACTCTGGTGTCCAGAAAGAGTGTTAATACTCCCTGTAAATTGCTTTTACTCTACCAGTGGGCACAGCCCATATGCAAAACTCTACACTCCACATGCTCCAGAGGATGAAGGGAAGCAATGTAGAATCAAGGTTAGACTGTGAGCTTTGTTCAAAGATCAGTTATATCTGGCAGCCCTAAGAATTGACTTTACTCTAACAGGGGCATATATGTCTATTCCGGGGTTAAAATTTGAAAAATCACGATTTGCTTTTGGGAGATGGCACTTTATGCTGTCGGTAGGACTAACTGGTCCCACAAACCGGTTCCTTGAATGTGTTAAGTTCGTTTGTACTCGTTATAACTGGAGGATGAGCATTATGTCACTGGTTTAATTTTTGAATTCAGTTGTAGACATTTGTCGTTTGGTTTCAAACTTACACCTCATATCAACGGTTTACATAGTATGGGTTAAAAGTTAATAAATTCAGTTTGGTATTTAATAAATAATAATGATTAGTTATCGGGGGTAATATTTGTGAAACGAGGGTGTGAAAATTTGCTCCGGGCGGCTATGAACTTCTGCGCAAATTTTGGGGGGTGGCTGAAACGGTTCACACGTTGACCCGTGTCTGTTTCAACAAATATTACAAATATCTTGTACTTAGACATCGCCATGTGCATGTCGGTTACATGGGAGCGTTGCCCCATTTTTCATGCAGGCGTTTTCTTAGATTTAAAACATGAAATGTCTTATGAATGTTGCAGTAAACAATCTTTAAAACACCTGAAGTAGTTAGAATGTACAAGTGGTGTTTTGGTTGAACAATGGGTTTAAGGCGGTGGAATTGAGGTAAACAAACATTGCGTCATCATGGTCGCAAGCGGCTTGAGCGGTCCGCGCGCGGCTTAAGCGGCGCAAGCGGCCATCTGCAGTTCAAACACGGCTTGGGCCGTAAAGAACCGAGTCACTCGGTTAAATCCGGCTTGAGCGCGATTCGGACTAGTTGGGCCGGCTTGAGCCATGCTGAAACAAAATAGAAAGTATAAAAAGGCGAAGGTAGGTAGGACGGGCCCTTTTCTTCTTCGCGCGCTCGGGCAGAGCGGTAGTGCTCTTCGAACTATTTTCTATAATTTTTACTAATGTAAGCACATAGACGGTGTTGGAGATTCAGTCGCCCAAGAGAAAGATGCGAGGATCCATCACTCTGAAATGTGCTGTAAAACATATTTGATCGCGCTACGAATACAGGAATAGGCTTTCGATTCGATAAATAATAAACTTTATCAGTGTAGACACTGCGACGGTGTTGGAGATTCAGTCGCCCAAGAGAAAGATGCGAGGATCCATCACTACGAACAGTGTTGTAAATCATACTTGATCGCGCTACGAATACTAGAATAGGCTATCGATTCGATAAATCCTAAACTTTATCAGTGTAAACACTACGACGGTGTTGGAGATTCAGTCGCCCAAGAGAAAGATGCGAGGATCCATCACTCTGAATAGTGTTGTAAATCATATTTGATCATGCCACGAATACAGGAATAGGCTTTCAGTTCGATAAATCGTAAACTTTGTCAGTGTAGACACTGCGACGGTGTTGGAGATTCAGTCGCCCAAGAGAAAGATGCGAGGATCCATCACTCTGAACAGTGTTGTAAATCATATTTGATCGCGCCACGAATACAAGAATAGGCTATCGATTCGATAAATCCTAAACTTTATTAGTGTAGACACTACGACGGTGTTGGAGATTCAGTCGCCCAAGAGAAAGATGCGAGGATCCATCACTCTGAACAGTGTTGTAAATCATATTTGGTCGCGCTATCGATAGGTGGGTAGGGTTGTCGATTCAGTATATTTCAATTCGGTTATCAGCAAGTCCAGAAGCCCGCATGCTTTTGAGACTGCTTCGCGTCGCGTAGATCTTCGAAGCAATCGTTTGCTTAATGTCAACTCAGTGTCCGTAAAATAATTTAACGTAATCAAGACAGTGCGCCGGGTGTCTTTTGTCTGAGTTTTGGGGTTATATTGAGGGAAGGAAACGACCTACAGAGGACAATAGAGGCCACTGGAAGCGAGCAGCGTGGAGCCGGTCACCGTGGAGGCCTAGGGACAGGCTTCTGACCAGCGGTGGACCTTCTCCGTCTCGCCTAGAGGGAGAAGCTAATCATCTAACGAGGACGGAAGAAGCCGCAGAAAGCGAGCAGCGTAGGTCCGGTCCTTGCAAAGGCCTAGGAAGAGGCTTATAACCAGCAGTGGGCGTCCACCGGCGAGGTCATATCAAGGTTTGATCGAAGAAAAACCGTGAGTAATTTTAAAACTACCTTGTCGTTCACACCATGTTTTATCTATTTTGTGCTATTCAAATCGCGAGATGTGTCAAAAATGCTTATAAAAGACTGTAGAAATCGTCCTAAATTCAGTGACTATATTAAAATGTGATATTCTGGTATATTTTACGGGTTTGTTCAAGGGCCTTATGGCACAGCAATATAGCTGAAGGGTTCATGGTAATGTGGGTAGACCGTGTTTTAAATTCTGTGATCTAATCTATCAGTGCAAAAACTAGCTAGCTTATCGAAAGAATGATATTTCTATGCTAAAGTTTGCCTATATTTTGGATAAACTTATTTTTCTCTGACTGAACAGCCTGTCGGGAGATGAACGTTATTATTTTGTTCTGTTGGTATAAAATTAGCTTCAAAATCTGGATCACATGAAATCTAGTGTTTTAATTGATAAAATGAGACACCAAAGGTCTTTTGTCATGCAGTGGACGTACCGGGTTTAATATCATAATAAATCGAGGAAAGAGTTTATTTCCTACCTTCATCTAACTTTATGAATTCGCCTAATTTTGATGAATGATTGAGATGGGAACATTCCCAAAGACACATGTCTTATCTAGTACATACCTACCTTTGGCTAAAATTGCTGTGTTCGGTGTATGACATATTAAATCATGCCTTCCTTAAATTTAAAAGGGGAATTTTCTTACAAGATGAAATCAAAAGCTTGATAATAATTAGTCCTGTATTTAAGGTGAAGCAGAGAGCTAGCCTGAAGTGGTCTCTTTTCTGTACTAAAAGAAGGCAGATTGTCCACATTGTGCAGATCGAATTATCATTAAGCCTAGCTATCGTACTAGATGCATAGTCGATTGTGCGTATGAACGTACTGAAATAATGCCTTCTCAATAAAATACATTTGAGCTAAGAGGACGGGAAAGATAAGGAACATTCCCTGATCCTTGCGAGATTCTAAAATAATGTTTCTCAGGTTCACATATAAGAACTAAATCACTTACATATTTTCTAAAGTGTTGCTTTCATTGTTCAATGTGTTCTTTTATTGTTCAGATTTAATTATGACTGACTTGGGTCTTGGACCTTGACAAGTAAATGTAAATTCATGTAAATAATTGTTCCAAAAATTCCGCTTATCTATTGTTTTGCTAAGAAGATGAAACTGTATTTTATATGTGTATATATTCCTATAAGATCTGGATTGCGGGACAAGTCCAGGTCTCTTTTGAATCCTCCTCTCAATCTTTCTATTGTGACATGACAAAACTACAAACTTACTACCAGACAAGATGGACGGTGTAAAGAAATATCCCTTGCTATTTGTTTGCTCAAGTATATCTAGAGTAGCTTCATAAAGCGGAATTGGATAGGTAAGGCAGAGAATTATCCAGTCAGGAGTCGAGATTCATGAATGACCGCGGTGGATTGGGGCGGTCATTTCCCCCAAACAAATGGGGGACCATGATACCTATCAACTAGCTAAGGCATCTTTTCTTCCCTTACATTGATTCTCTTGGATCCCCCTAGAAGTCAGTCATAGTTTATACATACTAGTTCATAAAACCACCCTCAACCATATAACCTCACATTCTAATTATCTTATTCTATGTTCTTACCTATCCTACATACTTACTCCATGTTCCTTTTGTCAAGTTCTTGTTGTTGCAAACTCTTCAGACGTTGGAGCGTAAGCTCATACTAGGATAGGTAGGCTTTAGGAGTTACGTTAGTATAAGTCATGCTCTCCCTACGGATCCAGCTGCGCTTTGGCCACTGCGTTAGGTCTTAGGCCACTAGAACGATCACAAGCCAAATTATTCATTATAACAGGGTTTAATAGTAGGGAACAATTTTGGGTAATGCTATTCTGTTTTCTTATTCGATGCGTTGGATTTAAATAAGTTAAA
Source organism: Athrips mouffetella (assembly GCA_947532105.1). NCBI lineage: Eukaryota > Metazoa > Arthropoda > Insecta > Lepidoptera > Gelechiidae > Athrips > Athrips mouffetella. The sequence goes on from OX383965.1 coordinate 1,789,385, forward strand.
ACAAAAAAAAAAACAAATCAGGTTATGACAAGTCTCTATAGCAAGTAAGTCAGAGTAAGTAGATAAGTTAAGATAGTCAGTATAGTAGTAAAGGAGTTAGGTAGGATCGAGTTAGGTGGGTAGGAGAGTTACAGTCTGGGGCCGTGAGTCATGATGTTGAGTCAGGCTTCCACCGGGGAGGTTACATGGGCCACCTGGAGGTATCGTACAGTTGCAGAATGTCCTTTTCCCAAAATTTTACAAAACGTCCCTTTCCCATCATTTCAAGCGTGGTGACTATGTTAAATCCCTTCCAAATTACCACGCGTTTTTGATGGAGTTCTGGAGGGAGCTCTCTGTCCTGCAGTAGACGTTTTATGGGATGATAAGAGAGATAGAGTAAAGCACCTACTTTTTTAATTATTTCGTGCTCATACTCTAACAAACATCCAAAACTTTGTCGTCCAACCTTATTTGCTGGTACAAACACTCATCATCATCATCATATCAGCCGAAAGACGTCCACTGCTGGACATAGGCCTCCCCTAAAGAACTCCATGACGACCGGTCCTGCGCTGCTCGCATCCAGCGGCTTCCCGCGACCTTGACCAGATCGTCGGTCCACCTTGTGGGGGGCCTGCCAAGCGTTGGCGTACAAACACTGCTAATAGCTAAATATCGATATAAAAATTTCAACAACACTATTCATACCAGGGTTAAATTCTTGATTGGCCTCATTGTAATGTTTTCAAACATTTATATGTTTTGGACCATTTGATTCAATAGCGATTGACCCTCGATTTAGGCATCCTCTTCAATGAATACCAAGTGATCAATCAAGGCAGTGTTGTTGGTCTCTTCACTCTTATTGTCGTCTTTATCGGTCAATTAGTCTTTAATAGGCTCATCAAAGGCTTTCGCAGCGTGTAGTGTTGTTTCTTGATCATCATCATTATTGTTCTCTTTTGAATTTTAATTCCTTTAAATCAAGGTAATGATGTCATTAAATGCCACTGAAATAGTAGGCTCTGAGGGCACCGCTAATTATCTCGCGTCATCAAAATTTGCAACTTTAAAGCGAGATTAACGGTCTATTAGATTTAAATTACGTTCGTCTGCCAGTGCGCAACCTCGTAGGTTCGGTGCAATTGGAGTGAAAAGTGGTCACGCAATAGGTGGTACCTAAATAAGTAAAACACAACGGGTCTTCCTTACATCCTCTTGGTAGTTTTTTTAAAGTCGGACCACAATTTAGGCCACTACTTTCTCAACAAAGTTGCAAGCTTGTACTAGATGACGTAGGATAATTTGCGACAACCGCAGAGTCTATAGTTAAAAACATACACTGGCCACTGCTAGGCATAGGCCTCCACACGAGAGAATCGCCAAGAGGACCAGCCCTGCGCTTCAGCGACTTTCCAAGATCTTGACCAGATCGTCAGTCAACCTTGTAGAAAGCCTGCCCACGCTTCGTGTTTCGGTTAGTGGTCACCACTTTAGAACCTTCCTACGGCTGTGACGTGGCTGTGACATTATATAAAGTAACAAATCGACGCCTCTGTCTCTGAATCGATCAACAATTTCTATCGATCAAATCTACCAAGATTGTCGTCGTAGGTCAAAACAGTTTACAAAGGTGAGAGAAATTGCCCATTTCTAATTTTATATCCGCGTGTTAATTTGATGTTGTTTTTGCAATAATATTTCTGATTATAATATCTTATCGGTCTGAATTAAGCAGTAATAATAAGTTGGCGATTCGGTTGTATAATTTCACGTGAAAATGTAACATGCTATTTTAGAAAATACTGCGATTCTTGTGCGTATAGTACCGACTAAGTGTGAGTATTATGTTGAAAAAGAAATACTATGTAACTTTGTAGTATAATCCGTTACATTCGTTAATTCCAACGCTTACCAACACATTTTGCAGCCATGACTCTAAAACCAGAGTATATTTGACGAAAAAAATAACATTGTTTTACAAACTTGTTTTTTCTGTCAGCTTTATTTAAGTGATTACTATTGGCATAGCTGCAAAAAGAGTTGATGAGCGTTGACATTCACGTAGGGAACGGGTTATAAAATAACAGAAAAGTTTACTAATAAAGTGGCTTTCAAGACTTTTCCCGAGTGGTGCAGGCGAAGAATAGAACCAACCCATATCGTCTCTTGTTATACCCATGGGTATAATAAGAGACGAATAAGGGATTATGAACAGGAGAATGGGTACAACATCCTTCTGTATATTGTAACATCTTACTTACTGCGGTCACCACCAACAGCGGTCCATGATGCCAGCCGCAACGCTAACAAGCGTGGAGACTATGGGACTTCCCCTTCTAATGTTTTTATCTCCACGCGTTTTGCTGAAATTCTGGAAGGAGCTCAGTGTCCTTAACGGGATGTTATGATGATGAAGATGGTTTTAGAAAAGCTATCTGCACTGGTTGTTAATGATTGTTAATCCACGCGAAAGACTACTTGAAAACACCACTCAATCATTTCTCTTTTTCATACTGTTTTTGAATAATAATTATGACTTTTACTTTACATTTTCTCTGAATTTGAACATTTTTATAAAATCCGGTCAACGATAAAATAATTATAATGGACCTACACTTATTTTCGGTACAAAATTATTCCTTAAATATTATAAAGGGCCTTGAGTTTTTAAATGAAAGTGGAATAAGTCCACTAGCAGGAAGCCTAACCCTGCTTCCAAGAATTTTGAAACCGCCAAAGGGCCCTGACCATCATTACCTCAGTATTGTTCAGTTTTAGCATGGACGAACAATAAGGACTGACCATCCCCTTTTAGAAACCGTAACCAGAAAAAGTATTAAACTAGATGGCGCTAATAAATAGTCCGGGAAGTTATTATGACTTATCGAGTATTCTGTTAAAAAAATTAAACCGAATTTCAATGTTCGCGTTTCTTTACATTGAAACAATGTTGAAATTTTGAATGATTTTTTGGCACAATACTCGGTAGACCATAATTAATTTCCATATAATTTGTAAGCGCCATCTAGTTTCCATGTGTTTTATGCCTTTCCGGGTTACGTTTTCTAGTATGGGGATTATCATTCGCCTTTTTATTCGTTCATGGTTTTAGCAAAGCTTTTCGGCTACCTAATGTAGGGATGTCACGAGTACAGAGCGATCTTTATCGTCAAAACAAAAAGTGACAGCAATAGATTTAACAGAGCTTTAACTTTAAAGAAGCTCGGTGCAACTGCTTGTTTAATAGACATAGCCTTACCTATACTGCCACAAGTTACAGGGTCAAATCGGAACTAGAAGGTGGCATGGCATACAAGTTTACAACCCGTTCGGAATGGAAAGCCGGTAGGAAGTAGGTTGGTCGGCGCCCGCGCACTACGATACACGCGAGGTGCGCATGGGCAGAGGCGGGAGTGGCGGAGAGTAACACGTGCGAATGTACTGTTTAGCCGATTCTTATGATCAATCTACAGCGTTAAATTTTTGTAATTCCGGATATTTTAAGAGGTGGTTCTGTCCATTAAAATGAACAAATTTCCCAAGGAACATAGTTCAAAATACACAAAAACATCGGCCTCCCATACAAAATGTTCCGTCAGCTGATGCAGTTTGTAGGGGAAGTAGGAAAATTGTTTTATTTTTTTGAGCTGTGTTCCTTTGAAAAGGTCGTTCAGTTTCATGCACAGAACCTCAGCAAAGCAGCATATCTTGAACACTGCAAACCTATTTACAAAAAACACAAAATTTTTACCGTTATTTCTTTATCTATATACTTACTATCTATAAAACTACACAAGAAAAGATTTAAATACTTGGAAGAAAATCAAAATAAGAGACGCATAATGCACCAAGGAAAACTTAAAATACCCTCACATAAATATGGTGTCTATAAGAGGAGCTTTACTTGCGTTGGTTTCCAAATTTATAACAGCCTCATAACAGTGAGGATCTGAAGGAATTCTCGAATTAATTTAGACATTTCCTATTGGACAATCCTGTATATAATCTAAACGAGTTCTATGACATATGTAAAAATTATAATGAAATTGATAAATGATGTTTAATTATAATATAATTTAATCTAAGTTTTTACCTGTGATTGATAAATTTGTTCTCCTATTTTCTTCTTGTATCTTTCTCAAATTGCTAATGAATTTTATGATATTTTATGAATTATGTTTATGTGTAAATTGATTTGCATACCACTTGTAATGGTTTTTACTGCAAATAAATGATCTAATCTAATCTAACCTCTTCTTTAAATATCCGAGGCAATAAAAAAACAAAGTTTCAAGTTTAAGTTTCAAGTTTAAGTTTTATTTCTTAACAATAAAATTGTGTCGAAAATATCTTACAATAATCATAATCAATCAATTAAATACCTAATTACAATTAAAACTGTCAACAAATATTAATAATAATAATAAAAAAAATATATTCATTAAACTAATAAGGAAATAAAACGATCACAAAGGTCAATTTAAATAAATCAATAAAATTTAAGTTTCTGTTAAAATCTTACATATCAAGCCCTAACCTTTAAATATTCTTCTACAGAGTAAAAATTTTTTTCCAGTAAGAAGGCTTTCTAATCCATTTCCAGTAAGAAATAAAGGAAAGGTGTATAATCAGGTCTTTTTAGGGTTCCGATACCAAAATGGTAAAAAAAAGGAACCCTTATGGTGCCGCTCTGTCTGTCCGTCTGTCTGTCACACCTCTATATCTCAGCAACCACTTATGCTATCAACCTGAAATTTGGAATAGTTTTAGAATATAGTTGCCCAACTTAATTGCACAAGAAAAAATTTTGAAAAAAGTATGATTATTAATATAAAGGGGGCCAAAATATGGGGGGCCAAATTTCAAATTGTCGCTACTAGGTCGAGTGGGGTATCATATGAAAGGGCTTTACTTGTACATTTTAAAATATATTTTTGTATTTTTTTAAATTTCTTAGTTTTAAAGTTATGATGAAAAACGTCAAGAAAAATACCATTCCCCCCCCCTTATCTCCGAAGTTTGAATAAGGAAAAATCTGAATTAATTACAGTTGACAGAAGTTTATATAAACTTTACAGCAAAAATAAAACGATCTTTCTAAGTTGCACAGTTTTTCAGAAATATGCAAAAAACCTTTACAAACAAATTTAGTTTTGCGGTCCTGAAAATGGACTTTATTGCTTCCAAAAATACTATAGGTATATCGGAACCCTCGGCGCGCGAGTCCGACTCGCACTTGACCGGTTTTTTCAAAAACCTAGGCTAGATCGTGGTCACGAGTAAGCCCATTGACAATAAAAAAAAACGTAACTTGTAAATATCATAACCTGAGAATGAATAGATTTCATTTCAATTATGAGATCTAGAACCTTTGCTAAAACTTTGGTCATCTTACTTAGATATGGCGTCAAAACATGAGTTTCTAAATCCTACGAGAGATTTTTTTGTTACTTTAGTCTTTTTTTTACCAATCGTCACGGTCATGAGTCATGCCCTGCCAACCCTTCATGAAAGCACAGTTTTTAGGCTTTCCTCATACTTCGTCCGCCATCAAAGGGAACCCATTGGGTTGTAATCCTAGTCATCTCTCCGGATGCAGAGAAGAAAATATTCTCACGAATAATTCTAATCATCTTATACGTATCAAGTGTCCTAATAACTTGATCTTCAGACTCGAGTGTCAGGTGACGTAGGTCGCGAGTTCAATTCTCGGTTGTACCACTTTCACCGTCGCCGACTGGGACCTACCACCTGTTGTCCAACCTGGTTGAGGCTCTTAGTCACCATTATTATAATAACATTTTGTTTCATCGTCACAGAAATCAACTAGAGATTTTAAAGCTTTTGTGGAAAGTCCGTTTGGAATAGACCACCAACCACTTCCTGCTGCTGCAAGCGGCAGATATTGCTCTGTAAGGTTTCGAAGCGAAAGAGAGCCAGTGAGATTTCCACCCAAGTTGTAAGGGTGAGTAACGCGCTTTGCTGCCTTTGGAGTCGAAGTACGATACACATAAGTCAGACGGTGCTATAGGCTTTGGTGACCGTGTGGCGATAGGATGGTTTCCGTATCTCTACGTCAATGTGCCTATTATGTGTGTTGAAGGGACAGCAAACTATTCCACCCACCCAGTTTCCTGAAAAAGCCTCACAAGCTGGTCCGTGTGGTGCCGGCAAGGAATAGTACCAAGTAGTAGCAACCCATATTTAACCGTGGGTGTCGTAAGAGGCTTAACCGGAGGATGGGCGGCAGCCTCTTTCTCCCATCGTACCATTTTACATACTGTGGCCACCAACAACAGCCGTCGCCAGCGACAACGCTTACAAGCCTGGTGACTATATTAATCCCTTCTAAAGTACCACCAGTTTTTGCTGGAGTTCTGGAGTCCAGCTCTCTGTCCTGCAGTGGACGTTTCATGGGATGTTATGAAGCCGGTAATATTGCTCGCTACTTCCACCACCACCTTGGTGACCACATACAATCAGGTGGCTTAAATCCTTATTTTCTAGCGGAAAGTGTAAAAGTTTTCAGGCCAAAAGAAAAACATAAGCTAACTTTATGTTATTTATTAAGTATGCAAACAATCGCGATAGGCAAGTAAACCGTTTATTCCCACTAGTTCTGTTGAGTAGTTCTGTTGACCGAACTAGTGGGACTTTTTTGTTCCCAACAGTTCTGTTGGCAAAAGTAACATCCCTTATTTCAGTTAACTGAATTACTGAGCCTTTGTGATTCCCACTAGTTCTGTTCTGAATCATGATGATATTTGTAAGTTTAAGAAAGAACTTTATAAATGTTAAAATATTTTTTTTTATTTTACAGTTCATCGTAGTTTTTCCATGAATAATCGAACTCCTTGTTAGTTAGTGGTCACATCTACATTAAGAACTGCTTTGCTACTAATAATACAACAAAATCAAGTTAACAACTTTTTTTTTTCTTTTTGGACATCATAACATTATTTCATTTTTACAAAATCAAATTGAAAAAACATTGCATAAACCCTTATTGGGTTGGTCAGAAGTCAGAGAACTCAGAGAACTAAAGTTCAGAAATCACCTTTCCAAAGCCCATTTTATAGATAGACATAATACTTATTTCAACAAAACAACAGATTAAAATACTCGAAGGCAATTAAGGCAAGAACTTAATATTGATCTTAAAAGATATTACGAAATAGCCTCAGATTAACCCAACGATATAAAGATAAATGCCATTAAAGACATAAATAAATTAAATACCAAAACAGAGCTTTCAGATAAAATCTGCGATAGAGAGATAACATTTAATTCGGATAACAGCTTTAATTAAGAGCCAATAAGAATAGGCCTATAAATTAAATATTTGAAACTGCCAGCTAGCCATAGAAAGTAGTTTACATATTAAGTTATTTTATTTGGCATTATTTTCATTAGATATTACGATAGAAAGAACTCATCAAGAAGAAGCCTGTTTGTAACGAAGCGCTTGCGTTTTTTTTTTTGCTTTGTCTTCAAAATTAATGCTGCCAGAGTAAGACAATAAAAAAAAATTCTGCAGTTGGAACAATAAAGAAAAAAAAACCGGCCAAGTGCGAGTCGGACTCGCGCACTGAGGGTTCCGTACCACCACATAAACATAATTGTATTAGTTGAAATTTCAGTAAGTTACTGTGCTAGATTTTTTGAGTCCGACACGCGCTTGACCAAATTTTATTATTTGTTGTTATTTTATAGCTTATGCACTACAAACATACCAATTTTCAAGTTTGTAAGTGTTTCCGTTTTTAAAATGGAACTAAAACAAAAATCGCCTCCGCAACCATCCAACTTGACCCCTCTCTTATATGAATGTTCTTGAAACGGGAGCTCACCACAATTGGTTACCATTAGTTGTGAGAAAAGTTGTAATATTTAATGATTTCAGACTTTTCCCATTATTTGTACTGTGAGACCTAGCTTCTTGCCGAATTTCATAATTTTAGGTCAACGGGAAGTACCCTGTAGGTTTTTCATTTTTGAATAAATGTATGGAGATGAGGACATAAAAAGCCATATCTTTTGATTGCGTCCTTGTAAAAAATTGAAATTTTCAGATCTTGTGTGGTTCATGGATCCTAATATATGGTATTAATTTCAACCTGATACCTTTACCCGTTCGTGAGATAAAGGGTCTTGACAGACAGACAGACAGACAGACAGACAGACAGACAGACAGACAGACAGACAGACAGACAGACAGACAGACAGACAGACAGACAGACAGACGGACAACAAAGTGATCCTATAAGGGTTCCGTTTTTTTCTTTTGAGGTACGGAACCCTAAAAAAGGAAAACGGGATCAGTAAGCTCACCTGTAGACAAGGGCAGAGCAGGTACCGCCGCCTGAGCGCGTGCGGCATCTTCTTCCTCGGCGGCTCAGGGTCGGGCTCCTCGCACGCTGCGCACGCGTCCCGCGCCCACCGGACCACGCGCGCGCGCGCAGCCTCCGCCGCCGCCACGCCGCGCGACCACGACGGCAGGCCCTGGGGACAAACAGGACATTAAGTCAGCATAAAGTAGTGGTAGGGCTCTGGTGCAAAGTCCGTCTGGGGAAGTACCACCCCCTTGCCTATTTCTGCCGTGAAGCAGCAGTGTTTGCACTGCTGTGTTTCGGTTCGAAGGGTAAAGTAGCCAGAGAAATTACCGGCACATGAGACATACCATCTTAGTTCTCAAAGTGAGCAACGTGCTATGCTGTCTTAATAGTGTAAAAATATGCCACTAACATTATAGGACAGTGGGTGCTATGGGTGGTGGTGACCACTTACCATCACGTGGCCCACATGCTCGTTTGCTCACTTGTAACATAAAAAAAATATACCTTCTAGTCAATAAAAATTACTCCACCGATGGCTTGTAAGCCTAAAATACAAAAAGTCGATGCAAGGGGACGTCCATTAAATACGTGAGGATATTTTGGCAATTTTTCGATATACTTACGAGTACGAGTATAATACTTAGTTGCTGAAAAATAATATATCTGTCGCAACATCATTATTTTGTCTGAGTTGTCAGATCGATGACCGACCTTACTAACCAATCTGGGTGATATAATTAAAAATATGACAGCTCACATCGAAGCTCCATTTTTTAACAATTCTCTGAAATAATATAATCTTTTTTTCAACACACTTGCTCATAAAGTGGCTCTATGGTCACCGCAATTAGGCACAGAATAACACCCATAATCAAACTGTGACTTTTTCATTACTATAACTCACTAGTGAGTTATAGATTTTTTTTAAAATTTTATTTTATTTTATTCACAAGTGTGTTGAAAAACGTCGTATGATACACGTGTGTATTGATGATTACCAATGTTCTACACTAGTACCATAATGTACTATTAAACAATAATAATAACAGAATCCGTGGTCTAGTGGTTAGAGCGCTCGGCTCTCGATCCGGAGGTTCTGGGTTCGATTCCCGGTGGGGACACTGTCAAACAAAAATCCCTTTGTGCGACCACCCCAGTTTGTTTAGGACATTGCAGGATGAATCATCTGATTGTCCGAAACGTTACATGATTCCGTGCTTCGGAAGGCACGTCAAGCCGTTTGTCCCGACTACTATCTACGGATGTAGTCGTTAATGACCATGTCAGACGCCTTTGGCGGTTCAACAACTCTGACACCAGGGTTTGTGAGGTCGGTCAGAGACCTTGCAACCCACACGACGTGATGACGATAATCTATTGTTCTTCATATCAAATCAGGTGTCAATGGTCAGTTAGCGTGTTGCTGTATGTACAATAAACTCCTTGCATACTTAGCACTTAGCATTCGAAGCATATTCTCGCTCTCAGTCAAGGGCATTAGCATCATAACAGCATGCGCGTACGCTGACGTAACGCAACGAACGGAACCAGTACGTAACTAACTGTCTTTAAATTGTTAGGCATCTCGTCCCAATAGAAACTCGTCCCGGGATGAAACCTCAGGCAATAATTGCCAAACCAAAAATATTTATATACTTAAGATAATTTAAAAACGTCTGTAAAATTGTGTGTGTGTCTGTAAAAGTAGCGCTCTATGAGAAAAAAAGAATCGGCAATAAAAAAAAAAGTAGTCAGTTGAGATTTTCATAGATAATGTATTTCTATAGCCGCTACACACTTTTTAATCGCGCGTTTTTAATACACTTCTGCGTGACTGCGCGTCCATAACTAAGACGGTATTTTACGAGTACCTTAGTGGTACGGAACCCTCGGTTCGCGAGTTCGTTTCGCACTTGGCCGGTTTTTTAGATCCTATCATCACCTTACCTAACGTGCTCATTCTGAATATGAGTTATTGTATGAAATTATAGTTTTACTGTTGGTATCACCTTAGTTTAATGTTATTGTTTATATTAATCATTTCATGAATCTAAAGCAAGTTTTAATAGAAAAATCCGCAATATATTGGTTTCTAATACTGACATCTGAATGTGTCTGCGTCTTCCTTCCTTCTACTGGTTTCAACTTTGTCGACCTTCCCAGTTCTGATCTTACATAATAATTGATATGGTTTCACCAACATATGGATTAATGTTTGTTTGCGCGCACTTAGCACTATTTGTTATTAAAGTAAAAGTTTTTTGTATACTTTTCAATCCCTATTTTTTAACTCTAAGCGAGAAATGTACATGGAGGTAGTGTTAAGCACATTAATTTAACTCTATTCATTTAGACCTTATATACGCTACTGTCTGTTTTTTCTCCAAAATAAATAAATATAAATTAATTAATTAACACCATTCAATAATGAACTTAGTAGTAAGTAATATTTTCTTGCATTTTTTTTTCAATAATGTATCTCATTCTAGTGGGCCGAGTATTCATTGGGACCAGTTACAATGACTGTTACTTTGTTGTTGTGATGAGATGAGAGTGAATCTGTGTAAATTGTGTTTAGAGCAGACGAGCGACTGACTTTTTGATTCTTGATTAATGTATCTTTAATCGATTATTGAATATTCTATAGGCTTTTCAGGTAAATACATGTGTGTGTGTATTTCTGAAGATATGGATATGCATCAATTTTAAGAGTACGTTCAGTTAGAGAAACTGTACAACTTTCCCTAAGAAATATAGGTTAAAATACGAACAAATTAATTGCTCTCCCATACAATTTTTTTTCGTGTTATGGATTAACTTTAAAAGCACGTTAACGAAACCGAACAACTCTCTCTAAGAAACATAGGTTGAAATACGAAAAAAAACTGCATGAGAGGGCCAATTCTTTTTTTTTTCGTATTTCTACCTATGTTTTTGACGAAAATTGTAGTTTCGTTTTCGTTTCATGCATATCCTCAGGAACACGGTGTATGAACGAAAGGGCACTGCATAATTTGTCTAAATAACAACGGTCACTTTCCTTTATAATTTTAAAACCTTTACAGCCAGTTCTATAAACGTTCTTCAAAGCTAAATCTCCTTTAAAACTGTAAAAAGTGACACTTTCTACGTCAACAAAACAGAAAATGTCAGTAATAGACTTGAAGGAGCTTTAACTTTAAAGCCGCTTCGTAAAACTGGCAGGTAGTCACCAACGCGATTTATATCCGCTCGTCTGCAACTTGGAATCTCGAGAGTGCAAGTGACGATCTCAATACGGACATACAAACAAGATAAGTGTTGGTAGAAAAGCGAAAACTATCAGGTATCTTCGCACCAATGTGATGACGCAACTTGTTAGACAAGGAAGCATATATTATGTTGATTTTCCGATTTTTATGGCAAGGTGTTAACAGACTAGTCGTTAAAAGATGCTCCGATTAAAAGCAATCGTATTTTGAAATTACAACAGCTGGCTCAAAATAGAGACCGATGTTTGTGGCCAAATGGTAGTTGTCTTTCTTTCCTATCACGAAAGTTTTTATTGGTGGTAGGGCTTTAGTGCAAAGTCCATCTGGGGACGTACCACACCCTTACCTTTTTCTGCCGTAAAGCTGCAGCGTTTGCAATGCTGTGTTTTGGTTTGAAGGGTAAGGGAGCCAGTGAAATTACCGGCACATGAGACATACCATCTTAGTTCTCAGGGTGGGTAACGAGCTTTGCTGTCTTGTTAGTGTCAAAATATGTCATTAATAAGACAGTTGGTGCTATGGGCGGTGGTGACTACTTACCATCAGGTGGCCCACCTGCTCGTTTAGCCACTTGTAACATAAAAAAATGTTAAGCAACTGTCCCGTATAAGGGATGTTGGGGAGGACTATTACGATAGTTGTCAAAGGGATCATATCATCATCATATCGTGTGGGTTGCAAGGTCGATGACCGACCTCACAAACCCTGGTGTCAGAGTTGTTGAGCCGCCAAAGGCCTCTGACATGGCTCATTAACGACTACATCCGTAGATAGTAGTCGGGACCAACGGCTTTACGTGCCTTCCGAAGCACGGAATCATCTAACTTTTCGGACAATCAGGTGATTCATCCTGCAATGCCCTAACCAAACTGGGGAGGTCGCACAAAGAGATTTTTTGTTTGACAGTGTCCCCCACCGGGAATCGAACCCGGAACCTCCGGATCGAGAGCCGAGCGCTCTAACCACTAGACCACTGAGGCTGTTAAAAAGGGATCATAGGAAACGATGGAGTTTCCCAATCTGCGTGTATCGACATCAAATACATACACAAGGTATCTCAAGCGAGGTAAAGTCAAGAGTACATCAAGCTTGACACACTGGACTTTGTACCGTTCTTATTTCAACAGTTTTACGATCTAGAATCGCACTGCGAGTGTCAAGCTTGACCTGTCGTTGACTGTACCAGGGCAACTGGCTGGACTCGCCTAAAATCCGTTTCATTCGTGAATGCCAACACATTTTGCAGCTATGTCAATAGAAATCACGTAAAGCTGACTGAAAAAACAAGTTTGTAAAACAATGTTTTTTTTTTTACGTCAAATATAAGGTCCTAATGAAATAATGAAAATAATTTTAATATGTTACTCACACCATGAAACTGAACAACTTTCCCCAAGGAACATAAGTCGAAATACGAAAAACTAAATTTGACCTCCCATACAAAATGCGCTATCAGCAGTTGCAGTTTCTGTGGGAGGTCAAAAATTGTTTTTCGTATTTCGACGTATGTTCCTTGGGGAAATTTGTCGGTTTCATGGCCTGAGTACGAGTAACATACTAGAATTATGTTCACTATTTCATTAGGACCTTATATGTATACTCTGGTTTTACAGTCATGGCTGCGAAATGTGTTAGTGGCGCTGTACATAGTCAAAATTACCTCCCTTACTAACAAAGGGCAGAATGCGTGTGCTAGAACAGAGGGGATTCGCGCTGTTTTACGGTTTCCGCAAATTTTTGTACTTTTCTCCCTTCCTTCCTTTCTTCCTTTCTTTCTTTCTTTCTTTCTTTCTTTCTTTCTTTCTTTACTCCTTACTGATGGAAGTGTATTTCTCATCAAAAGCATCGATCGTTCGACCACCGTTGTATGTTTGGTTACACCTTAATGTGGAACATCATGTTTTTACGTAAAACTAATGAAGGAAACGAGTTTTATCTTAAAACTAAAATGCAGAATCATTAACTCAGATAAAAACAGCTTATGGGTGCGGATTTCATTTCCGAATGGAATAAAACGTGGTGAGCATAATGCATGGATTTAGATGAATGGCTTTGAGATTACTCACTTTCTAAAAAAACATTTCTACACAAAAATTCTTCACTGAGGTCTAAAGTCTTAAGAAGCAGCGATAATTATACAACATCATCCTAACATAAGTAAAAAAACCTCTCCATACTCAATTGCAAACTTGCTTGAACAGTTTGTGTAGAGACCGTTTTTACGGTTCCGATACCAAAATGGTAAAAAGAAGGAACCCTTATGGTGCCGCTTTGTCTGTCTGTCTGTCTGTCCGTCTGTCTGTCACACCTGTATATCTCGGCAACCACTCATGCTATCGACTTGAAATTTGGAATAGTTTTAGAATATGGTTGTCCAACTTGATTGCACGTGAAAGAATTAAGAAAAAATTATAATTATTAATGTAAAGGGGGCCCAAATAGGGGAAGCAAAACTTCAAATTATCGGTACTAGGTTGAGTGGGGTATCATATGAAAGGGCTTTACTTGTACATTCTAAAATATATTTTTGATTTTTTTATAACTCTTGGTTTTCAAGTTATGATGAAAAATGTAAAAAAAAATACCGTTCCCCCCCCCCCCTTATCTCCGAAGTTTATGAATGGGAAAATCTGAATTAATTACAGTCGATAGACGTTTATGTAAATATTACAGCAAAAATAAAACGATCTTTCTAAGTTGAACAGTTTTTAAAAAATCTGCAAAAAGACCTTTACAAACAAATTTAGTTTTGCGGTCCTAAAAATGGACTTTATTGCTTCCAAAAATACTAAAAGTATATCGGAACCCTCGGCGCGCGAGTCCAACTCGCACTTGACCGGTTTTTTTATTTCCTGAAAGTTTTGTTCGCTGAAAGTTGTTCAGTTACGTTGACTGCGATCATGCCCTTCCAGTAATCGAAAGTCTGTCCCTTACACTCTGTATTATGTAATCTTGTTATGTAAAACGTGAACTATACACAACATCAACGTCTTTAACAAACAAAAAAAGCCTTAATTAAGATCACAACAAATGACAATACACACATGATGAGTATGACGCGTGTTTTTGTCAAGTACCTATATGATATAGTTGCGTAATACGACTACGAAATGTCAAAAGAGAGGTTAGTTCCCAGAGATTTGACCATCATATTTCCTGAATACTGTACATTAAGTGTAATGAGATGGTTAGATGGATTAATTTTTCTAAATTATTTCAGGAAATGATGAAACCATCATAATGAACCCTCAAAATTAAAAACTTAAAAAAAAACTCTAGAAAGTACAATTAAATTTTTTTTTTATCAATTCTTATGTGACAAAGACGTGGATTCGAATTCTGCATGGAAACAAAGAATTTCAAATTATTTCAAACAGCATGAGGCTTTGTTCAAAACTTATTGAGGGACGCTTTTCCAGGCCGTGTTATTTCCCGTTTTGGCGATTTGCCTTGGCCTGCAAGATTCAGCAAGATCACGCCATCTGATCTGTCTTTGGGGTTATTTGAAATCTCTGGTGAATGTGAACAAGCCACAGACTCTCCCAGCAGCCCAAAAAGAAAACATTCACCAAGAAGAAGAAACATATCGCGTAGTGTTTCGTTAAGTTATGGAAAATGTCATAAAAGGGCTCAAAAGTGCACCATCTCTAGTGGTCACAATTTAAGAGACATCGTCTTCAAATCCTAATAAGACGAAATTTCATGGAACAAATTTACATTATATAAAAATTTATTCCAGTTTCGTAATTTAGAAAAGATCAGCTGTAGCTGATCCAAATACGGTCATTACTTTTGCGCCACCCTGTATATACATAACTTCAAGCCTCTTGTCAAGGTAGGCAGAGACCACAGCCCTCCAACTGCTACGATCGTGACATTCGTGACATAATTCCCTTTCTTCCACTCTCTTGATTGGTAAAGAAAACTTAATGCCGAGTTTTTTATGGTAGATGAGCTTACTCTTGACCTCGTTCTAGCCCTGAGGGCAGAGATGAGGTCGACGATGGAACGAGCTTGCCCAGAAGAAGCCTTTTTACTTGCGACTTAAATAAATTAGGGTTATACTTATACGAACACAAGGCAGGCAGAGAATTTTACTTCTGAGCTGTTTGCATTATAAAATATTAGTGCCTATAAGGTCAATCTTAATAACGCAAATTGGCTACGATCATTTCTCAATAGTGATAATTCACTAAATGTTTTCTGCAATTTGATCATCTTGAAACTAGGTAACTATTACGAATTAGTTATTTTAATTGCAACAAGCCATCAAGTTATGCAAACCGATCTTAAACCTAGTTGACGATAAGGTCGATTGAC
Organism: Athrips mouffetella; assembly: GCA_947532105.1. Classification (NCBI taxonomy): domain Eukaryota; kingdom Metazoa; phylum Arthropoda; class Insecta; order Lepidoptera; family Gelechiidae; genus Athrips; species Athrips mouffetella. The sequence continues at coordinate 1,805,277 of OX383965.1, forward strand.
AAATTATGTAGATGGTAACATGTTAATAGCCGATAGTTGCGTGGTGTTAAGAAGTCGTTATCGAAATAGGCATTTTTAAAATGATAGTTCAGGAAGATGAGTTTCTTAAGACTGCTATAATGTAGTAATTAAATGTGTAGGTTGGGACTGAGAATAATAATAATAGAATATTTATTGAGCAAGCCTTAATACATTACAAACTTGTCACTAAAGAAAAAAATAAAATCACTACATGGTTGACTAAGCATACTAAATGTAACGTCTTAGTACCTTTAGCTATGATCAATTTTTTTTTCGTTTATTTCAACGCCAACACATTTTGCAGCTATGTCAACATAAATCATACATACATACATAACATCACGCCTCTTTCCCGTCGGGGTAGGCAGAGACCACAGTCCTCCACCTGCTACGATCTTGACATACTTCCCTCGCTTCCTGTACTTTCATCAATCCTTTCATACATGCTCGTCGGTTTAGGGTACTTTAAATGTGGCCTTTATTTAGAAGGTCCTGAATTTGGTCCTGGTACGTTCGCCTAGGCCTTCCCCTTCCAACGTTTCCATTCTCTGCCGCCAGGTAGATCTCTTTAGTTTCGATCAGTTAAGTAATTTTCAGTTCAGTTGTTTAAATTTTTGGAATTTAATAAATATAAATAAATAAGTATTACTATCAATCAGTACAATGGTAAAGATTTTTGTACCTATACTTTAATTAATAATAATTTAACTACCAGGCATAACCTAAAACAACTTTGTGGAGTAAGGAGCATTCGACGGCTTTACTGCACTATCATAATGGACAAGACCTACCGTATCCAATCTTAAAGCATCGAAATTAACTGGTAATATTATTTTGGGCGATAAGGAGAGAGACTAAGGCGTCTCTCAATTAATTGTCTTTATCTTCATTTTAAGGAAACAGTCACCAAGCTAAGCTACGGGTAAGCGACACAAAGAATTTTGGTTTTGGGTTCGGCTTTTACGACACTTCTAAGGTCATTACAAATTGCCTGACCTACTTGCACTCCTGGCGCGCCCATAGGGCTTAAAATTTATCATTGGAAAGCTATAAACATAGTTTAGCTCTTACGCTGCCAGTGATCAAGATATTGAAGCCATATGAGCAAGAAACTTCCAAGTACATATATATTTCTTTTTCATTTTCAATGGGCTTACTCTTGATCTCGATCTAGTCTTGAAGACAGATATGAGGTCGACGATGGAACGAGCTTGCCTCGAAGAAGCCTATTCACTCGCGACTTGAATATATTCGGGTATATTTAATTTAACTCCTATGAATACCGTAAGGGTTATAAACTGGAGGATGGGCAGCGGCATCCTCCTGTGTATCATACCATCTTACTTACTGCGGTCACAGCGGTGCCAGCCGTAACGCTGACAAGCGAGGTGACTATGGTACTTCCCCTCCACATTTTTCCAACAAAAGCTAGAATTCTAGAGGGAGCTCCCTGTCCTGTAGTGGACATTTCATGGAATGTTATGATGTTGATGAATACCGTAGTTATTCTATGATTACTAAATTATTTATAGAAGGCCGGAGACAACTCCAGGCTTTTTATCCAATGTAACACCAATTACAAAACGCTACGCTACGCCGAAGCCCGCCCATATCGTTGCGTTTCGTTCGTTTAAGCCACGATCACGATCACACCTAACTAAATTCTAAGACTAATTCGGGATACATTGCTGGGAGGCTTGGTTATGTTGATTGCCATATCCTTACTTCAACGAACAATGTATGCTGAATTAGTCTTTGAATTCAGTTAGGTGTGATCGTGGCTTTAGTTGCAAGCTGAACTGAGTGTTGCAACACTTGGTACTACCTACCAACCTAGTATAGTATTATATTATCTGTGCTACAACACTACTTGCAAGCGCCGACAGTCTCGTATTGTTCCAATGAACTTTTACACCGACATTTACTAGTGTACTGAGAATTTCGTATACCTAGTGTGTCTATTAGAAGGTACTGCAAATGTGAAAATCTATAACCCTGAAAATTAAAGCTAAAATTTTCCATTTACCGGTATTTCACATTTTCTGTTTCCCCTAAACTAGCTACTTACTGAGTGTGAGAGGACTTTAAAAAGCAATAATTTTAAATACAGAATATTAATATTATTGTAATGAAAATTGTCATTATGATTACAATTGTGTCGTTGGATATGTGGATGATTTAAGAATTGAAACTGCAATACGTATTCTTACAAGTACGTAGAAGAGAGAATTGTAAGCAATTTTATGATGATTTTGTTTATAACAATGCCTGATAAATATAATGTCAATCGTATTCAGTTGTGTTAAAATTTTAAATTATTAATGCCAAATGCACGCTTTTATACTAAAGTTCTATTGTACGCTAGCTACTTACTCGATTGTTCTTGAAATTTCGCATTTATTTTTATATTGTCAATGGTCTTACTCTTGACTTCGATCTAGTCTTGAAGACAGAGATGAGGTCGACGACGGGACGAGCATACCCAGAAGAAGCCTATTCACTCGCGACTTGAATAGATTCGGGTTGGAAACTCTTTAGCCGTGCGCATAATAAAAGATGTTTCAAAGCGCTTTGTGCAAATGTGTGGAATATCAACCAAGTATGGGTGATATCCTGCGGTGCGTCTGGATTCCCGATGGTAGAAGGGGATGGTGGAATAAGCTTATGGAACTCTTGAGCACACTCTCCGAAGAACAATCTGTAAAAGACCGAAAGACATGCAACCTTGCGACGGTAGGCCAGACTTAGAACCTTAGTATTCACCAACAATTTCAACTTGAATACATTTCTTTTGTTTATTTAAAGAAGTACCTATTTCTACATTACTTTTAGGAATCTTTTCGTTACGTAATATTCACATTTCGCATTCAGCATTGATCCATATCGCTTTATAATCATTGATTTATTGTAAAGGATACGTTTACAATGCACCTCACTTGAATCTGTATCTGCATTGTATTCGAAGAATAGTTGGCAAAAATTCAAAAAATTTATACCCATGTAAGACGGAACAAAAATGTTTTATTTTATTAAAACTTGTCCGTGTAGTGCTAGCCAAAGGAGTAATCACACCTAGCTGAATTCAAAGACTAATTCGGCATACATTGCTGGGAGGATTGGTTATGTTAATTGCAATATCCTTACTACAACGAGCAATGTATGCCGAACTAGTCTTTGAATTCAGCCAGGTGTGATCACTCCTTAAGAATAGCTCTGTTCCATCTCTTCCTGAGAGTGTCGTAAATGGCAACTAAGGGATCTTTAACCGAGGGATGGATCATGAAACCTATAAGGGCAATCACCAACCCTGCTGCTATTGTGCCGACCGCAACACTAATGGTGGTGAATATCGTACGTGCCCTTTTATGTTTTGAAATTCTGTTCATTACACCATTACTGAAGCTTTATGGGATGTTGATAATTAAACTTGACGGCCTGTAAAGTGCAGTTGTAATGCAGCTGCTTCACTACGCCGAGAGTTCCGGTTTGATTACGGGAGCGCGTTTAGCCAGGGTGCTCCCACTCTTACTAGCTGAATTCAAAGACTAATTCGGCATACATTGCTCGTTGAAGTAAGGATATTGCAATTAACAGAACCAAGCCTCCCAGCAATGTATGCCGAATTAGTCTTTGAATTCAGCCAGGTGTGATCACTCCTTTACTTACAGTCACACTTTGGACACTTTATACATCGAACGCGAATTGGAATTTTGAAATTGGATGGTCGTGTAGGCCCGCATATTCAGTACAAAAGACCCTCAGGAGCACCACGAGAATCTCGCGGGGGGTGCGGGGTAGATTGCAAGGATGGCGGAGAGTGACCGTTCTGTATTATAGTACTAACTTCATCCACCTTTTCACCCTTTAGACTTTAGGGTGTCGAATTTTCAAAAACCCTGAGATACCTCAACATAAATTTTTAGTCGTAAGCCTAAATACAAAATTTGAAGATCCTAACTTTAAAACTGACGGACTTTTATACAAACTTTCATCCCCTATTTTACCCCCTTAGGGGTGGAATTTTGTAAAACCCTTTCTTACTGCACCGTAAGACTTCATAAGAAACCTACATGCCAAATTTGGAATTTCTAGACCCAGCGGTTTGGGCTGTGCGTCGATATGTCAGTCAGTGAGTCAGTCACCTTCTTCATTAACATCAAATGCGTTTTCCCGTGGGAATGAAGTGTTTTCCCGCGGTAAAAAGTAGCATATGTGTTATTCCAAGACCTAACTCATGTGTGTGCCAAGTTTCATTAAAATCCATTCAGTAGTTTTTACGTGAAAAAGTAACAAACATCCATCCATCCATCCATCCATCCATACTTACAAACTTTCGCGTTTATAATATTAGTAGGAAGTAGGATAGTACAGTCGCCTAACGTCTTATATCGCATTTACGTGGACACGCCTTATAAATGCACCAAATTTTTTCCAGGTACTTAACTATCAATTTTTGATAGGAGCCAATTCTTGTATTTTCAATAGAATTGGCTCCTATCAAAAATTGAGAGCTTGTACCTAACTAGTAACTGGAAAAAATTTGGTGCATTTATAAGGCATGTCCACGTAGAAGCCGCAATTCGGCCCCCGCGCTTTGTTGAACTCTTTATTTGATTTAAACTTTCTTTGTATTGTAAAGCGATCTGTTTTTTTATGTCTTAGCGGATCTAGTTTAAGTACCATTGCTTTTGATCTACATAAACAGACATGCATAACTACAAACGAACATTTGTTTACAAGTCAAAATCGAATAGTCTACACTACATCCATTCATTAAAACTTTACGCAATAATTGGGGTCAGTGCAATATGACGTAACTGACGAAATGCGAAGTTCCGGTAGGTTTAAATACGTAACGTAAGATATGGTGTTTTGACCGATGGTCGATTGACAGATTTAGGGCGTTTCTGTTATGGATTGATAAAAAGCAACAAGCTTCCGATATAGAGTTCCGTTGTAAGGACACCTGCGTTTATTGTAAGTATACTTTTAGGGTTCCGTACCTCAAAAGAAAAAAACGGAACCCTTATAGGATCACTTTGTTGTCCGTCTGTCTGTCTGTCTGTCTGTCTGTCTGTCTGTCTGTCTGTCAAGACCCTTTATCTAACGAACGGGTAAAGGTATCAGGTTGAAATTAATACCATATATTAGGATCCATGAACCACACAAGATCTGAAAATTTCAATTTTTTACAATGACGCAATCAAAAGATATGGCATTTTATGTCCTCATCTCCATACATTTATTCAAAAATGTAAAACCTACAGGGTACTTCCCGTTGACCTAAAATTATGAAATTTGGCAAGAAGCTAGGTCTCACAGTACAAATAATGGGAAAAGTCTGAAATCATTAAATATTACAACTTTTCTTACAACTAATGGTAACCAATTGTGGTGAGCTCCCGTTTCAAGAACATTCATATAAGAGAGGGGTCAAGTTGGATGGTCGCTGAGGCGATTTTTGTTTTAGTTCTATTTAAAAACGGGAACACTTACAAACTTGAAAATTGGTACGTTTATAGTGCATAAGCTATAAAATAACAACAAATAATAAAATTTGGTCAAGCGCGTGTCGGACTCAAAAAATGTAGCACATTAACTTACTGAAATTTCAACTAATACAATTATGATTATGTGGTGGTACGGAACCCTCAGTGCGCGAGTCCGACTCGCACTTGGCCGGTTTTTATCTTTTATTTTGTGTTTCTTCTAAAAGCCTTTTTAACAACTATTTTCTAATCTGTGGTCTAGACCTAAGCTGCAGTCGCAGGTTCGAATCCCATGAGAGGTCCGAGCTATTCCACAATGTGAAAATTGTTCATCTTTTGCAAATACAGTCGTGGAACATGACACTTAATCAAGAAACAACTGCTGCTGTTTCATCTAACACCAACATTAATCCATCTTTTATTTCAACGCTTACCAATACATTTTGCAGCTATGTTCAAAGAAATCGGATAAAGCGGTCATAAAAAAAAGTTTCTGGTTCTATAGTGTCATATAGGTTTAGCGTTGGAATAAGCGAAAAAAATGGATTGTAGATTATTTTCTATCAAACAGTATCCTAGAAGAAAAGTAGTACTCGTTGCTTGTCTGATTGGTTGATTTTGTGGAAAGTTATTTTTTATCTACAATTGCATTTTTACTTTCGAGCGGAGCGAGAATAGGTATTTTTTTATGTAACAAGTGAGCAAACTAGCAGGTGGGCCACCTGATGGTAAGTGGTCTCCACCGCCCATAGGACCCACTGTCTTATTAGTGACATAATTTGACGCTAATAAGACAGCAAAGCGCATTTCTCACCCTGAGAACTAAGTTGTTTTGTCTCATGTGCCAGTAATATCACTGGATCCCTTACGCTTCAAACCGAAACACAGCAGTGTAAACACTGCTGCTTCACGGCAGAAATAGGCATTCGTTATTCCCAATAAATGTTTATTTATTGTGTTGTTTTGTGATTTATTGTTTTCCCTACTTTCGGTTTTATGTTCGAACAGTTAAGAGATTTTGCCAAAAACTGTTTTTTAATGTTCTGCTGATTTTTGCCGATCGTAAAACAAATTTATAACTTTAAGTTTAGTACAGTTTAAGAATAATTGAAATTGTTTTGTTTACGTGAATTTTCCTTTGTAATTTTATGGAAGTGGTTTCCAGTTTGACATTTTCTAAGAGACAGAGGCGTCATAGCTGACCAAGGCACGTTACAGCACCATAAACTCCACACATTTAACAAAAAATGTCAGCAAGCATACAAAAATGAAAGACCAACAGAAGAATGACAAAAATGCCTATGTCCAGCTGTAGGAAATGGCAGGTTAAAGGTAAGATCCATTTTCTTATACATACGGTAAAGTTAAGTAAAGTTTGAGTGGCAACCGATTGACAGACGAAGACTTAGATGACCTGAGTTCACCTGGTGATGCACCAAAGAGAGCGAGCGAACTTAAGGCTGTAGAAATAGCGTGGGCAGAAGCAACAACGACAACACAAGACAGGGCGAAATGAAAACAGAAATGACCTTGCTGTCACAGCTTCATCAGTGGGTGGGGAGCCGAAGGCTCTGCCCAGAAGTACACGTTACGCTACAAGCCTAAAGGCGCCTCGTGGGCTCGAACCTCGGCTTAGGAGGTTGCCGGGGCTCGGGGAGAAACTGCTTAGAATATACCGATAGTTCCCAAAGTATGGGACTCAACTGAACTGGAGATCATGAAAGCTTCATGAATGTACTGCAGCGAAGTACCCTTGGATAACAACAACAATGGTTACAACAGACTGATACACAATTTTTTAACTCCTTCTATTAGAAATTTAATATGTTATTGTTTTTATAGTCAAAACGTGTCTCAATCCTTTTATAGTCCAACCCAGCCATCTATTTCAATAAACCAGTATGAAACAACGCTATAAAACATTTAGAATTCCTTGTTTTACGAGAACAGTTCACAACGTGTGTAGTAATATCAAAATAACTAGTTCCCACGTAAACTTTTTATGACAACAGTTAAGCAAAGTGTATAAAGAAATAACTCTTTCTGAAAGAAACAAATTTTATGAAGCAAAATATATACTAAACAAAAAGTTATTGACCTTGATGCTCATGAAATAGAATTACAAGTATTCGACCGTAATATTGTAATTGAGGTAAACGCGTTTCAGGTGCTCGTTGGTGAATATATGAAGAAGCTTAAAATAGCACCTTCACCTAAATGAAAAATAAATAAAAGGATAAGTTTTAAAGAAATAATAAGCCTCAGAAGAACTAAAGTAACTGACATAGCCCTGAGAATCGCTAAACTAAAGTGGTAGTAGGCAGGGCACATCGCAAGAACAACCGATGGCCGATGGGGCGTAAGGGTTCTAGTAAAGTTGTAGAAGTAGTTGCTTTTGACCTCACTAACAAGTTAAGAATACTCATATTATTATCAGGTCAAAAAAAATAACTTTGTACCTATATTTAATCGTGTTTCAGAGTCAGCCATATTCTTGGACACTCTTAATAAAAAAACTGCTCATGTGAAGCGTATTATCAGTCTCCTAACAGTTATTTCAAGTTCACTTCACCGACTGAACTGAACTTTTTAGAAGAATAATTTTAACACAACTTTAGTATTTTTATTTACCTTTTCAATATAAATATACATGTTTATTTGTAAACGATTCGTTGACTCGTCTCCGATTGTGATGTGAATAATTCAACGTTTCGTCGAACTGGTTTGCTTTCGTTGAGCGTAAACAACCTGCTTACTTACACCTAACCTTATTGAGTAGTTTGTGGACTACTTTTATTATTGTTGAGCCCTATATGGAATGATCGTTTCCAAGACCTTTTTTTGTGGATTATTTTTCTTCAAGTGTACAGTCAACTGCAAGTGAGTGGAAACCTTTGCAACTGTATTACCGTGCCATAAAGTCCAAAGCGGTTCTATTGACGTCCTTTTGGGTGTACGTATCTTACTTATACCATTGTAAACAAAACTAGTCCAGTCCCTTATAGTCTTATATCGCCAAATTGCACCAAATACTAGCTAGGCACATAGCTCTTAATTTTTGATAAGAGCCAATTCTTGACTTTTCTATGGATTTTTTTGAAATTCAAGTATTGGCTCCTATCAAAAATTGAGAGCTATGTACCTTACTAGAACCTGGAAAAAATTGGTGAAATTGTAAGGCATGTCTATGTGAAACAGCTAACTGACCCAACCGCACTAAACCCAATGAAATCAATCAGATAAAGTAAAATTATAGGCAAGAAAAGAGTATAAGTAAACATAGTTGCTATCGGTCTAAATATTAAACTAATTAAGCTACTGTCGTTATCATTATTATCGGTACAGACAAAATAAATTAACAGGGCACACATTAATAAAACTTGGACAAATTTAAGAAAATCTAGTGTCATTTTATGCAACAAGGAAGGCTTAGACGATTATAACAAGCAAATTGAAGAGCAAAATGACATTGACAATCATAGTACGGAAGATCGACATAATGCTGTCAGAATAAACACATTTTAAGGATTCAAAGCTCTGATGACATGATTAGACCATGCTTACCTTTACACGTTAACTAAAAAGCTTTCAGTCTTTAAAAGGTTGTTAATGCTATAATTTTTAAAAGGCCATTAGAGATGTATTAGTGCTCTCATGACCTCACGACTAACGTTATATAAAGAGATATAGTGATTAGTGGAGTTGCGCAAGATGATGATGTAAGAGTAGTGATGGGTGACCGGTTGGATGTTATAGAGCAGGTGGGTGATGTGATTGATTTGTTGTACAATCAGATGCATATTATTTTGCTATTGATTGTGTGAAATATATTTTTCTTTTTGTTGCCTGAGTGAGAGTTTCATTATTTTCATTACATAATAAGTCAAATCTAACAAACTATAAAACTGATTTTGGCTGTCTTTTTTTAACCCTGTAGGCTGAAATAATTACAGCAATTATTTTAGTCCTGTTTGGTTTTAGTTCGTGTCAGTATAAAAATCGGTTCCTTTATTTATTTAGTTAGCTATACAAAGATCTTTTCGGCATTTATAAAAGCAAATTGTGTGGGCAAATCTTTTATCTCCGGGCTCCTTTTAGAAGATTTTTGGCAAAGTATTCAGGAAGAACTTGCTGCCCATCCTCTGGTAATTGTGGCGCTAATGGACATTTGCTCCGGTAATACCAGCAATACCAGTAATGGTGATACTGGAGCATTGTCGGCCTTAGTCAACCCACTTTCTTAGAGCCCTAAATCTGTTACTACCGGACAAAGGGGAGGCTTTTGGTCCAGCTGCGGTACCTCTTTTGGCTGAAATTACGATGACCACATCATACACATCCTCATTTCCTTCTCCTACAGAAGCACATCAATAAAAATCTACGTAAATCCAGTAGCATTTATGACATAACACATCGCTTCAAAAAACTTGTTAATATTCAATAACTTAACAAGTGTTAATTACGTGCGATGATAGGCACTTATCCATCATTATATTCATGTATTTATCGTTATACTGTTTTAATACGTTGTCAATTTATTCATGACGTCTCTTTATCATTCTGACATATTGTTAGGGTACCGTACCGTTCAACCGAAAATTAAACCCTTAAATATATGATAATTTTTACATTATTATTATTTTTATTGACGAATGATGCTATAAGTTTTGTTTTGTTACAATTAAGTTCTTTAAGTCCAACGATGACTTCAACTTTTCTATGTCTTACTGATAGGTTCAATGCTGATATTCGGTGCGATTCCCATATATTCGAAAATTTCTTACTGATTTGTCAATAAAGAATAACAAAATAGCTTATTTCTAATAGAAATTTTCGAAGCGGATAAAAGTAAGATTTTAATTGAGAACATGAGTAGTGGTCCAGTGATCTTCGACTGTAAGGAACATCATCGTGCTCGGGATTGTACTCTAGAATCCTTCACTTCGTTCTGGATTCAAAATAGCACCCACGCCTTAAAAATATTATTTGGCTACTTTGATATACAATCCACTATTATAAATTTTGCATATGGGCGATAAATCCAGAAATCATTAACTTATAATAATAATAATTGAAATATTTATTTATTTAGTTATTAGTAGAATTTTTACGAGAAAACAACTATTCAAGCAGACTAGGTACGGAATCCTCTCACAGCGTGCACTGAACTCACACTTGACCTTTTTTTGCATTCACGACGACCATTTTTGGATGATCATGTGAAAGCGATGCGTTGTCGCATGTTGTATAGTTAAATTCAGTTTTTCTTGGCAGTGTCATTTTGTTTTCATTCGGTATTCAGGTATTCGATTGACAGATAAATAAAAAGGCTCCGATTGAGATGAATGTAAAAAGTGACACGTGAATTCTTTATTGTGAACTTTTACCAAATATTTTTTGTGTTGACTGTACTTTATACAGAATGTTAGGAAAATAAGTGATTTTTTTATGGTTAATTTTTTATGGGTATTATTATGATCTACATGAAACTGATCTATTAGGATCGTAGCAGGTGGAGAACTGTGGTCTCTGCCTACCCCGCCGGAAACAAGGCGTGATGTTATGTATGAAACTAAATTTAAACTAAACTAAAATAGATTTGCAATAGCTTATCGTAATGGCTTCGTATTGGTAAAGTGCCAATTACCAATACAAAGCTATTTATGATATGCTAAGCTATAATGTGACGCTTTAAAAGAAAAGAATAGTCGTCTATCCCACATTGCCACCAAACATAAAAAAAATATTTGTTAACGAGCTTTTACCCGCGACTTCGTCCGCAAAGTACTGTATACAGGGTCTTAATTTGATTGCGTGCCATAGCTCAGGGGCGGGATCAGTATCAGTAACTGAACAAAATGCGCTATCAGCTGATGCAGTTTCTATGGAAGGTCAAAAATTTATTTTCGTATTTCAACCTATGTTCCTTTGAAAAAGTTGTTGGTACCCCTGAGCTATGGCACGCAATCAAATTAACATCCTGTATAGTTTTTTTTATGTCCAAACTCTGCCTGCTAAGAAAGACTTAAAAGAGACCAAAATAACCCTTTAGTGTAGTTATATAATAGTCACAGTTAAACTCACTTATATTATACTTGCTTTTCAAATTCTTCGATTCCCAAGAGAGATGAAATACATACCAATGTTTAATTTAAGATATAAGCTTTGTTAAGTCCGCACCTATTAGGTAAAGCGCTGATGCTGCGCTTACCTCAATTCGGACTACGGACCCACGAGGTGCTGATGCTGCACAACGTGCTCTACGGCGGCGCCGGCGCTTCGTCTTCCGCCCAATTTCGAGGCATTCCATATTCCGACTTCGAATAGGATACTAGCGTAATTTAGTAATTAAGTTTTACTTTGTAACTTTCATATTTTTGAAAAATTAAATTTAGTACCAAAAGTTTTTCGGTTTTTTTTCGACCCTTCGGCCGTAGCCTACGTAATTGGCGCAGTCGAAAGTTGTACTCGCGGGCCGGTTCGGTATATCGCACACGCGGGCCGCCCGGGTGGTTTCCACGCCCCGTCAACGAGTATCCAGAACCTACGATCCAGCTGCGGCTCAGAGGGGAATCCAGACATCGATTCAAGAAGGAAAACCAGAGACCAGAAATGAAATATATGTGAGTACACTTGAATTGTTCTCGTGTTGCTTCCTTTTATCCTAGTTTTTACCCTTTTCCAAAATTTTCCACCCTCGCGGTGATTATTCGCGAGACCCTGTATTGCGACAGGCTCGCCGAGACTTAGCAGATAGGAATAGACGTTTAGATCGTAATATTTTATTTGAGCCTGATTTTGATTTTGATTGGAGGTTACTTTTTGGCTCCGAAATGCCTGACAATAACGAACCTCAAATCAACCCTGATGATGTCTACAAGGCGTTGCGCCTAGTCCCTGACTTTGATGGCAATCCTAACATCCTTACTAGATTTATTAATATTTGTGACCAGATAGTTCAAAGCTACGTAAGAGAAAATGCCAATTTAACGAATCTGTGCCTAATGAACGGGATCCTAAATAAAATCACGGGATCGGCCGCTTGCATTATTAATTCAAACGGCATACCAGATACTTGGTTGGGAATAAGAACCGCCTTAATTAACAACTTTTCCGATCAACGTGATGAAACGGCCCTGTACAACGACCTTTCTTTAGCTACGCAGGGAAATAGAACACCACAGGAATTTTACGAGCAATGCCAGACTTTGTTCAGTACAATAATGACCTACGTGACTTTGCACGAGACCGTAGCGACGACTATTGAGGCGAAGCGTACGTTGTACAAGAAACTTACCATGCAAGCTTTCGTCCGGGGGTTGAAGGAGCCCCTAGGTTCACGCATAAGATGTATGCGCCCTCCTACGATCGAAAAAGCTCTCGAATTCGTGCAAGAGGAGCTTAACGTAATGTACCTTCAGCAACGTAACGACACCCCTAAAGCCCCGCAGGTGATTAAAATTCCCACTTTCACACCCGCTTCTACCCCTTCCGGGTTTAATTCTCAGCGACCACCCATTTTTCAAGCTCCAGTCACTTCTGGACAGCGAGGTTTCTTACCACCTCAACCATTTAGACCCAATCATCCCCTAAATCAACCCCAAAATCGCGGTCCTACTCGCACTCAACAAATGTTCCGTGCTTTACCACCTAACTACAACCCCCAAAGTAACGTTTTCCGTCTTCCACCTAGGAATAACTATGGGAATAACGCACCCCAAAATTCAGCCCCTAAACCTATGAGCGGCGTTCAGCATTTCACCCCTAAGGTGCTACCCCATTCTGGTATGGGAGGTCATGATTGGCATAAATTTGGCAACCCTCCACCGACAAATTATTTTAAGACCCGCGACCTGAATATGAACGAATGCTTGCAGTATGACGACTCATATTACACAGCTGACTACTATTACGAGCCGGATTGTACCTACAGTCAATATGCAGACTATAGCGAGTGCAATGCTTATAATACAGATTATAACCTTGCGCTAGACTCCTGTAACTACGAGACGACCGACGATCAGCTGGCTATAGCAGACGCGACTCAACCACAGCCAGGCCCAAGTCATGCGGACCAGGATTTTCGGTCAGACCCGACGTTAAAAAGACAAAGATAGAATTAAATCTTCAAACCCAAAGGCAACTACCCTTTATTCAAATTTCAAATCCACCCCTTAAGCTTTTAATTGATACCGGAGCAAACCAGTCTTTTATTAGCCCCGATGCCGTTCAGAAATATTTTTCCGACTTTCCGCTTAATTTTGATCCTTTTGAAGTAACAAATGTGCACGCGACTAGCCGAAACGATTACTCAATCACCTTACCGTGCTTTACGGAATTTAATGACGTGGACCCTATGAAGTTATTTGTGTACCGTTTCCACAATTACTTCGATGGTCTAATTGGTTTGGACTTACTCACGAAGTGGGAAGCCAAAATTGACTTAAAGGACGAGAGATTATTAACGCGAACTGCTTCAAATCCTATCAGGATGTACAACTCTCGTAACGTAAACTTATACGAAAACATCATCCCGGCCAAGACCTCAAAGATGATACGCATCCCAATCAACGCCCCGGATGGCGAAGTTTTAGTTGCAGAACAGGTGATTTGTAACTGTATTATTCACGAGTGCCTTACTACCGTGCTTAATAGCCGCGGATACTTAGAAGTCAAGAACCCGACACCTAACGATATCATATTCTCACTCGACTCTCCCGCGCAAGCGGAGGTATTTAACTTAGAACTTTTTAATACCGAGACAGTGCGCGCTAGCCGACCTATGACGCGCGAAGATGACGTAATTTCACGACTACGTACTGACCACCTCAATGCGGAAGAAAAGGCTAATCTTATAGCCCTTTGCTCTCGCTACGCAGACGTGTTTCACATAGAGGGAGAGGCCTTGTCTTTCACTAACAAGATCAAGCACCGTATTAGGACTACTGACGAGGTCCCAATTTACACCAAAAGCTACCGTTATCCTTTTATACACCGACAGGAAGTAAGAGACCAAATAACTAAGATGTTAGAGCAGGGAATAATAAGACCTTCAGACTCTGCGTGGAGCTCACCCATTTGGATCGTACCCAAAAAGGTAGATGCTTCAGGAAAACAAAAGTGGCGACTGGTAGTTGACTTCCGTAAATTGAATGAAAAGACCATTGATGACAAGTACCCCATACCCAACATCAATGACGTCCTTGACAAATTAGGGAAGTGCCAATACTTTACCACCCTTGATTTGGCCAGTGGTTTCTATCAAGTCGAGATGGACCCACAGGACATCCCCAAGACCGCCTTTAATGTCGAGCATGGTCATTTCGAATTCCTTCAAATGCCCATGGGACTTAAGAACTCGCCTTCCACCTTCCAGCGGGTTATGGACAATGTGCTAAGAGGCCTGCAGAACGAGATCTGTTTAGTTTACCTAGATGACATCATTGTCTTCAGTACATCACTACAGGAGCACATGGTTAACCTGGAGAAAGTGTTTCAGAGACTTCGAGAGTCCAACTTTAAAATACAGATGGACAAATCGGAGTATCTCAAGCGGGAAACCGCTTATCTCGGACATGTCATTACCAGAGATGGTATCAAGCCCAATCCTGACAAGATTACTGCTATAGAAAAATATCCCATCCCGAAGACTACCAAAGAAATCAAACAGTTTCTAGGCCTTATGGGCTACTACCGTAAATTCATCCCTGATTTCGCTCGCATAACTAAACCAATGACACGTTGCCTCAAAAAGGGTAGTCGTATCACCCTTGACTCCGAATATGTTGCCTGTTTCGAGAAATGTAAGACTCTTCTTACAAACGACCCCATCCTTCAGTACCCTGATTTCAGCAAAGAGTTCCTACTCACAACAGACGCTAGTAACGTAGCCGTTGGCGCTATATTGTCACAGGGACCAATAGGATCCGACAAACCCGTTTGCTATGCTTCTCGCACTCTTAATGAGAGCGAAATGAATTATAGTACCATCGAGAAGGAGCTTCTCGCAATAGTTTGGGCAACCAAGTACTTCAGACCCTATCTCTTTGGACGCAAGTTCAAAGTCCTGTCAGACCATAAGCCACTACAGTGGCTAATGAGTGCCAAAGTAGAAGGAAATTCTCGACTGAGTAGGTGGAAGCTGAAGCTCAGCGAGTATCAGTTTGACATCGTTTATAAAACGGGCAAGTCCAACACTAACGCAGACGCTTTATCTCGCGTAGAGATCCACAATGAAGAGCTTATAGAGGCAATAGATGAACTTAATTCGATTATGGGTAACCCTAGCGAAACTATAATGAAGTCGTCTACCGACACGATACATACTAGTAACGAACACCCTATACTAGAAGTTCCCATAACCGACGACCCTCTTAACAAATTTCATAGACAGATCCACTTTACTATAGTTAACGACGTTAAACGAAAACCAGCTATGACGAAACCATTCGATACGCACACGCGTGTAGCCATTCAGTTATCAGAGTCCAACTTAGAAAATGACGTAATTAATGTTGGTGACGGTAGCGAGCTGGCCGCTAATGTGTTTTGATGTATTTTTCATATTTTTGACTTACTTCACTTTTGCAAATAAACTGTCTAAAAATAGTCGATTTTTATTATTTGGTGTCAGAAGTGGGATAAATACTTTATTTAAATGCCCAAATGTTATTTTTTCCTGACCAGTGTATATTAGTGTTTATTCTATATGTGTGGTTCTATGTTTTTTTGTGATATATACCTATATTTTTTTTTCTCTAAGTGATTTGGTGTGCTTTATCAGTGTTTATTAGTGTCGTTGCCAAATTTATCTGCAATGGGAGGTAGTTATAACCTTCGATCCAAGAAAGATAAGTCGCAGTCGGCTTCTTCCCTGGGTAGCCAGTCCTCCCGGGCGGAGCACCTCCGTCTGGAGGCCGAGCATGCGCGCCGCCTGGCAGATACAGAGGCTGCCTCAGCCGAGGTCGCGATTGAGCGAGCTGCGGCCACTGCAGCATTAGAGCGCGCTGCGGCTGTCGAGCGACAAATTGCTGCAGAGCGCTCAGCCGTCGACGCTGAGCATGCGGCTCACCTAGCAGAACTTGAAGATAGGAGTGAACGTGGCAGTCACGCTAGTAGCCGAACTCGCCGTAGCGTGGTTCAGCTGCTGGACGAAAATGTTAACGTAGACGTAGTTGGCTCTCTTTTATGTTCTCAGATAGCGGAAAGTGAGCAACCATTACCCCAATCGACGCTAGGGGCGTTACCGATTATTGACAGTAACGCCGCGGAGGCTGGGCTTTTGGATCAAGTACCACACTACCCAGGCGCCCCCTTGGCCAGGCTCCAACAAGCATTACCGCACCACTTTTGCGGGAGTGCTCCTTATTATGCTGGGTCCTCGCCGGTGCCCCCAGTGGGTGGTGGTGGTCCATCACGTTTTCTGCATGAGCAATTAGCACCTACGACTCGCATCCAGTCAAGCACCGCGGTCGCACCTTCAAACCTTTTTCCCACAGATAAGGTGCAAGTGAGTGTTGCACATTCTTCAGTCTACCCAACGACTTCAACAAGCCACATCCCCTACCCAACGACTTCGAGAAGCCATTTTTTAGGTACACCTCATACAGTAGTAGGAACACGCCACAAACTATGTAACACCAATAAAGCTGAAACTTTTCACACAAACCACAATGTAAATAACGATTTTAATAGCTTGGCGCAGGCCATTGCCGGTCTGTCCCACGCTCAACGAAGAAACGTAAGTAGTCTAAAGCTTCCAACTTTCTCAGGTCGCGCTGCAGATTGGCTCGCTTTCAGAAGAATCTACGAACGAACAATGGGTGAGTTCGACGACCTGGAGAATCTGGTGCGGATTTCATCAGCCCTACAAGGTAGAGCTTTAGAGTCGGTTTCAACCCTTTTAGTCTCTGCTGATAAGCCTGCTGAAGTCATGGAGGCCCTCGAAGAACAGTTTGCGCGCCCTGAAACGATAATCATGGAAACTCAGGTAGAGCTCAGATCTCTTCCAAGACTAAGTAGTCACGATTTTGCGCGTGAGCTTAATAACCTTGCGTGTAAAGTGAGAAATTCGGTGAGTACGATACGGCATCTTAACCGTCCCGAGTACCTGGCCTCTCCTGAGCTCGCTAACTCAATCGTTTTGAAATTAACTCCTCTTCTAAGAGAAAAGTGGGTAGAGTTCGCCTTTCTCGCTGAAAAGCAGGCTCGGTATGTACAAAAATTTAAACTGGAAGTTCTAGCTGAGTTCTTGCTCCATGAAGCGGAAATACACGTGAAACATGGCCTGGTTGACTCTAGTACATCTAACGCACCGGTCGCAATATCTGCTCAAAAAGGTAAAATTGAAAAAGCTCATGTAGCCGTAACTGATCCCAATAGGTCAGAAACAAAAAAAGTGAGCTACCAAGGTAAGCAAACAATATGTCAATTATGTCGCCAAAGTCATGAACTCGTGACTTGTCAAAAATTTCTAGCACTGACAGTCGATGACAGATGGAAATGGGCTACAGAAAATAAAACTTGTCGGCGATGTCTCAAAAGAGGCGGGCATCGCTATTCACTGTGTAAAGAGGTTTGCACTGTGGAAGGTTGTAAATTTAACAGGCATCACTTCCTCCTGCATAAGTCTGCGGAGGTAGCCAACTTGATTGATTTAAACTCACCTGACGTAAGTGATAATGAGGAATATTATGACAAACCCGGGTTAAAGTTAGATCCTGTAAAAATCGCACATTGCGCTCCTGAGACTTGTCAGCGGATGCGCCCTCTATTGAAGGTAATAGCTGTTACCATCTCTGGACCAGCAGGTAGCTATAACACTTACGCTCTCTTAGACGATGGATCTACAGCTACGCTCATTGACCGACAGATAGCCCAGCTTGTCGGTGCGTCTGGTCCGACCTTGGATATGCGTGTTGATTGCATTGGTGGCATGTCAAAACATTATGAGGTGAGTTGTATCGACATAACGATTAAAGGCCGTTTTAGTGACGATAAATTCCTTCTTAAGGGGGTTCGAGCTATTCCTGACCTAGGTGTCACGAAGCAAACGGTACGAAGAGAAGAAATTACAGGTCTTGATTATCTTTCAGAAATTTCTGAAATGTTAACGTATGAAGACGCACAGCCAATGCTGATAATAGGAGCAGATAATTGGCATTTAACGATTGCACAGTCTATTTGTCGTGGTTCTCGCACTCAGCCAGCAGCCATCCGCACTGCTCTAGGTTGGGTCCTGTATGGTTGTATGACGAGTAAAACTATGCTGATAAATTTTGTTAGCAATATTTCAACTACTCAAATTGACAAGGTAACAAAATCTTTAGATGTTCTTCTACAGGAACACTATAAAATAGATTCGATCGGGATAACTAAGAAGGAGTATCTTAAACCTAAAGATAACCGAGCATTGGAAATCCTAAAAAAACAACCAGTAGATTATCTGATGGCCACTTTGAAACCGGGCTTTTGTGGAAATCTGATCAATTGATAGTCCCAAATAGTTATAACTTAGCTTTTTCGCGTTTCCTTGGCTTAGAGAAAAAGTTTAGAGCTAGTGATACTTATGCTAATTCTTATCGCAGTAATATTTACGCTACAATTGATAAAGGCTATGCAGAGATTTGTTTCAGCCCACCGAACCCTTTGGCTGTCTCATGGTATTTACCACATTTTGGTGTCATCCATCCGCAAAAGCGAAAATTACGTATCGTGCATGATGCCAAAGCCACTAGTCAGGGTGTAAGCCTTAATTCTCTCTTATTGTCTGGACCAGATCTTCTGCAGCCTCTATTGGCTATTTTGATGCGCTTTAGGGAAGGCTTAGTCGCTCTAAATGCGGACATTAGAGAAATGTATCCACAAATTAAGATAAGAGAACAGGATCGTGATGCGCAGCGCTTCCTATGGCGCGACAATCCTTCTGAGCCCATAAAGGAATACAGGATGTCTTCTGTTATGTTTGGTGCAACCTCGAGTCCATTCACCGCTTTATATATCAAAAACTTAAACGCAGAGGAGCATAGAAGTGCTTTTCCTGAGGCAGCAGATGCAATAATTCACGATCACTATATGGATGATCTTCTTATTTCAGTAAATTCAGTTGAAGTTGCTGCAAAGTTGGCAGCTGATATTGTGTTTGTACACTCCCGAGCTGGTTTTGAAATGAGATCCTGGGTGTCAAACTCTTTGGACGCACTTAAGCGCCTACCCCAAAATCTCTGTGCATCTATCGCTGCTGAGGGAGATGTGGTTCAGCCAGCAGGGGTTCGAGTCTTAGGTGTTTGGTGGCTCTTGCAATGTGACTCCTTGCAATTAGTTAGAGGATCGGTTGTAGAGAATCTGCCTACTAAATTAACAAAGCGTTCAGTTCTTTCACAGCTTATGAAAGTTTATGACCCCTTAGGTCTCCTTAATCCCTTGATGATAACTGGGAAATTACTCTTTCAAAAAACATGGCGGGTCACTACTGGTTGGGATGAAGAGCTTCCATTGACTTTGGCAAATGAATGGTCTGTTTGGTTTGATGACTTGTCTTATCAGGTTGGTGCCTGTATCCCACGGTGTTATGTCAATCAGACGGGCTATTCAGATAGGCAACTTCACGTTTTCGCGGATGCAAGTGAGCTTGCCTATGCTTGTGTTGCATATTGGCGTTTTTCATACCCGGATGGTAGCGTCAAAATTTCCCTTATTGCCAGTAAAGCTCGCTCGTGTCCGTTGAGGCCGGTTACAATACCCAGGCTGGAGTTACAAGCTGCGCTTTTAGCGGCCCGTCTTGCGGCTTACATTCAAGAGGCTCATAAAAGCGTGTTTTCGAAATCAGTTTTTTGGACTGATAGCCTTACGGTTTTGAAATGGTTACGTTCAGACGCCCGTTCGTTTAAACCTTTTGTTGCGCATAGAATTGGCGAGATTTGCGAAATTTCTAATATAACGGACTGGCGTTACGTAAACTCTGACAACAATGTAGCAGATGATGCTACGCGCGTCGGGAGATCTTTTGGTGTTTCATCGCGATGGTTCATAGGTCCATCTTTCTTAGTCGCATCAGAGAAAGATTGGCCATTAGAACCATCGGGTATAGAAAATCACATCGAATCATTTCAGAACAACGAATATAAAAAGGTTGATTCTGAACTGATTGGAGTAACCTCTTTTGATACAAAACTTCCACCTTCACCGGTGGTCGCGGATTGCAGCCGCTTTTCAAACTGGCTTCGCCTACTAAGGGCTACAGCATGTACGCATCTTTGCGCCAAAAAATTTAGAACACTACTAAAGTCTCCAAAAAATAAAAATGAAGAATTAAATTCAACCTTGGAAGTTACCGCTGAAGACTTGGAAGAAGCTGAAAATCACCTGTTTCAGTACTCACAACAAGAGTCATTTTGTACGGAGATTGACTGTCTGATTAATAAGAAGCCATTGCCAAAGAAGAGCCGTATGAAGAAACTTTCAGTTTTTCTGGACAAAAAGGGCCTTATTAGACTATCAGGTCGTGCTTCTTCTGTGAAAGATATTCCAGTAACTCAAAGCCCTCAGCCTATCGTCTTGGATGGTCAAAACTTAATATGCAAGCTAATTGCGAAGTATTTTCATGAAAAGTTTGCTCATGGCTTTACTGAGCTTATTGTCAACGAGTTGAAACAGCACTACCACATTTTCGGATTAAGGCCATTGGTCAAGTCAGTTGCAAGTCACTGTCGAATTTGCCGGATGAAGAAGGATTGCCCAGTCTCTCCACCCGTCGGTGATTTACCACAAGAACGACTGGCGCATCACCAGCGCCCATTCTCACACACGGGACTCGACTACTTTGGCCCTATAATGACTACTATAGGGCGGCGCCATGAGAAGCGGTATATTGCTCTTTTCACGTGTCTTACAGTAAGAGCGGTACATTTGGAGATTGTAGCTTCCCTGTCTGCTGACTCCGCAATTATGGCAATAAGGCGTTTTATTTCAAGAAGAGGGTGCCCTGAGACGATCTTTTCGGATAACGGGACTTCATTTGTTGGCGCTAATTCAATTTTAAAAACGTTTTATGATAAGCCTATTTCGAATTTTGTAGCGAATAATCGTATTAAATGGCGTTTCATCCCACCAGCTTCGCCTTTTATGGGTGGCGCTTGGGAGCGGTTAGTTCGCACCGTGAAAACAGCTCTCAGCTCAACTTTAAAGGAACGAGCTCCAAAGGAGGAAACCCTGGCCACTCTACTATTGGAAGCCGAAGCAATTGTGAATGCAAGGCCACTTACCTTTGTACCTACAGATCCAGATTCTATGGAGGCCCTAACACCATTTCATTTTTTACTTGGATCATCATCTTCCTATTGGCCAGTGGTGCAGGTAGATGATGGGGACTTATCCCGAAGGGCTGAATGGAAGCGTGGCCTCCGATTAGCGGATCATTTTTGGACGCGTTGGGTGCGAGAATATTTGCCAACTCTTCGTGCTCGGCAGGCAACTCAAGCTGGAGAAACCAGTTGCATTGGTGTTGGTGATTCCGTTATAGTAGTTGACGGGAATCTACCTCGGGGTACTTGGCCTCGCGGTCGTGTAACTCAGGTGTTTCCCGGTAAGGATGGCATCATTAGAGTTGTAGAAGTGGCCACGAAGGGCGGACTCCTGAGGAGGCCCACAAAAAAGCTTGTGCAGTTGCGAGGGGGCGAGGATGTTGGTGACGGTAGCGAGCTGGCCGCTAATGTGTTTTGATGTATTTTTCATATTTTTGACTTACTTCACTTTTGCAAATAAACTGTCTAAAAATAGTCGATTTTTATTAATTAATGCCATTAAAGAGTATGTGAACCCGAAAGTAAAGACCGCAATTCTTATCAATCCACCCCTGGCTATGTACTCTATCATCCCTATTATTCAAGATAAGTTTAAAAGCTCAGCCATGAATCTTGTTCTGACTAAATCTGAACTAGAAAACGTCAAAGATTATCTTCGTCAACAAGACATAATTCGACACTATCACGATGGCAAGACCAATCACCGTGGCATCAACGAATGCTATCTAGCCCTTTCTAGGAAATATTACTGGCCTAAGATGAAAGAACACATAACCAAGTTCATAAATGAATGTACTACTTGTGGACAAGCAAAGTATGATAGGAACCCGATCAGACCTCAATTTAACATAGTACCACCAGCAACGAAGCCGTTCGAGATAGTACACATGGACCTGTTCACGGTACAGAGCGAAAAGTACGTGACATTTATGGATGTCTTCACTAAGTATGGCCAAGCATACCATCTGCGCGACGGAACAGCTGTTAGCATCCTTCAAGCTCTGCTTCAGTATTGCACCCATCATGGTGTTCCCCTTACCATCGTAACCGATAATGGAACAGAGTTCACTAATCAACTCTTCCTAGAGTTCACTCGTCTCCACAAGATTAACCATCATAAAGTTTTGCCCCATTCACCAAACGACAATGGAATGATTGAACGGTTCCATTCAACACTTCTCGAGCATCTCAGAATCTTAAAGATACAGCATAAAGATGAACCTATAGTAAAACTGATGCCATATGCCCTCATAGCGTATAACAGTTCCATACACAGCTTCACAAAATGCAGACCCTTTGACCTCCTTACTGGACACTTTGACCCTAGAGACGTCCTTGACACTGACCTCACCCCACATTTGCTCCAGCAGTATACACAGCACCATAGAGAACAAATGAAGAAGGTTTACGACATCGTTAACGAAACCTCCCTTGCTAACCGTACTGCTATAATAGAGAACCAAAATAAAGACCGGGAACCAGAGGAGGAGTACACCCCTAATCAGCAAATCTTTATTAAGAACCCTTTTGCCAGTCGACAGAAGACTGCACCCCGTTACACCCAGGATACTGTTTTAGCCGATCTCCCGATTCATATCTATACATCCAAGAAGCGTGGCCCTGTAGCCAAAGCACGACTGAAACGAATCCCTAAAGGAGCTAAATTGTTACAGGATACTGATGCTTCTCATCATCGCGCAACTGGCGCACCCTCAGGAGATAAGACTTGAGAGCCTAGCTGATGGACCTGGTCTACTACCTTACAAACTTGGACAGACTAGACTAACAAGCCACTATCATACATTTCTTCAATACATCGAGCTTAACAAAATTGAGGACCAATTTACTCTACTACAAACTCAAATTAATAGTTACAGAACCCGACTTGGTAACGACACTTACATTTTATATGAAGTTCAGATACAATATCTTACTAATAAGCTTGGCAAGGCATTAACTCAGTTAAAGTCTTTAGAACCTAACCGAGCTAAAAGAGGTCTTGTAGATAGTCTTGGTTCTGTAATCAAGAGCATAACTGGCAACTTAGACTATTCGGATGCTGTAAAATTTAATAATGCAATCAAATCCCTTCAGAATAACGAAGACAAAATAGTAACCGAGCTTAACAACCATATTAGTCTTAGCAAAGAATGGATGTCTCAACACAGTAATGTCTTAACACAATTCGTTGAGAACCAGAATAAAATAAACGCTACCTTACAGATTATATTAGATGCAGATGCGTATAGAGAAAGTGGCATTATTAAATACGCTAAATTTGCTCAGCTTTTAGATATAATAAGTGAAAATTTAGAAGATTTAGTACATGAGTTAGTTAGGATAGAAAATAGTTTAGCTTTTATTCGTGCCTCAACGACGCACCACTCTATGATAGATATAGAAGTGTTGAAGTCAATGGTAGATAAGTTAAAGGATATATATGATACAGATCAAATTCTAAGTCTGGAGTTAAGGGAATACTATGATATCATTAAGTCTGGCTCATACTATATAGAAAAGCAAATAGTTCTAGTTTTTAAATTCCCTGTAGTTAGAAAAGACATATTTAACTTATACAAACTATCTATAGTACCAAATAAGAACCACCAGGCCCTTATCCCTTCCTACCCATTCCTAGCAACGAGCGAGAAACTGTTCATGTACATAGAGGCAGAATGCCCGAAGTTAACTAACTGGTATCTCTGTGAGAAGAGTTCGAGCAACCAAATCACCACAAGGACTGACTGTATTCATCATCTCATCACCGATCAAGCCCTCGACGAATCCTGCCAGTTCACTACAATCACCCTGGCGAAGGAAGCAATGGAGCAACTGGACGACAAACACTATACCTTGTCATTCCCACAGCCAACTAAGGTACTGTCAGCCTGCGGAAGAGAAGACTCTAACATACTGGAAGGAAGTTATCTTGCTACGGTTCCTGTCAACTGTTACATAAGGACTAAGGAGTTTACCATTACGAACGAGAACGACGAGATAAAAGGTCAGCCTCTTAAGTTAATGAAGATACCATATGATGAGAAGAAACAAGCCGTTATTTCAACTCACGTAAGGCTCAACTCTATCGATCTACAAGGACTACACAAGATTGACGATAAAGTACAACTAGAAGATCCTGTGAGACTTGACCGAACGCAACCAGATTCCCTCTATCATACAACGATACCGTTTTACGTCATACTACTATTAAGTGCAGGTGCACTTGCTGTCACCCTTCTGATTCGATACCACCGCAAGAAAGATCATGTCACAGCACCCACCCACCCACAGCCAGACACAACTCAGAACTATGCAGCAGTTACTGTAAAGCATACTTATGAAGATCCTGGGAGCAGCATAAGGAAAAATCAACCCCAAGGGAAGTACCCAGCAACATTTTCACTAAACGTGCCAAATAGTTGCTGATCTGCGAGGGGAGGTGTTAAGTCCGCACCTATTAGGTAAAGCGCTGATGCTGCGCTTACCTCAATTCGGACTACGGACCCACGAGGTGCTGATGCTGCACAACGTGCTCTACGGCGGCGCCGGCGCTTCGTCTTCCGCCCAATTTCGAGGCATTCCATATTCCGACTTCGAATAGGATACTAGCGTAATTTAGTAATTAAGTTTTACTTTGTAACTTTCATATTTTAGTACCAAAAGTTTTTCGGTTTTTTTTCGACCCTTCGGCCGTAGCCTACGTAATTGCTTTCAAATAAAAAATATTTAATTGATATTGGTTCAATATTTTTTGTGCAAACAAACAGACAAAAAGTCCAATTGGAAGCATCAAAATACTACAGTGTGTACGAAAAAGTATGATAATACCATGGATATAATACTAAAGGTCTAATCTACCCATGAAACTAAACAACTTTTACCACTTTTACCAAGGAACATACGTCATAGAACAAAATCAACCTTTCACGCCCCACAGAAACTGCATCAGATGATAGCGCATATTGTATGGGAGGTCAAATTTGGCTTTTCGTATTTCGACCTATGTTCCAGGAAAAGTTGTTCGGTTTCATGGGTAGATTATCACCTTTCAGTATTATCACACCTTTCTGGATATAGTACGTGATGATTTTTTTGGGAACATTATCTTCAATGTTTAGACAAAAAAAAAACCGGCCAAGTGCGAGTCAGACTCGCGCCCTAAGGGTTCCGTACCTATCTACCATATGATACACTAGAAGATTTTGCACACACACTTGAAAATTTGTGACAGGCATAATTTTAATACTAGAAATAAGCACAAAATTGATCAACCATATACTAGATTAACTAAAGTCAATACATCTTTCGTTGGTCTGTGTGTACGATACTACAACAAAATACCTGACAATATAGTGCAATTACCTGAGAGAAAGTTTAAAGAATGTGTAAAGCAAACGTTATATAAAAAAGCTTACTATAGATTAGATGACTATATGAATGACAAAGAGGTATGGTGCTCTGATATTCCAGCGAAACACAAGAAACACATTGTAAAAAGCCGACTCTTAAAGTAGGCCGTGCTGCAGTGGTTTCTTGCCGTTTCTTTTACGCTGCCACAGCACGATCCGAAACGGCGTAGACTCGCTCTATTTGAATTGTATTCTGCATGACATTCAATAAGTATTCTGTAAAGAATCTACATTGAATAAAATAATCTGAATCTGAATCTGAATCTGCTCTTTGATTTTAAAAAATCCACGACCATCCAACTTGACCCCTCATTTATAGTAAAGTTCTTGAAACGGGAGCTCACCTTAATTGGTTACTATTAGTTATGAGAAAAATTGAAATGTTTAATGATTTTAGACTTTTCTCTTTATTTGTACTGTGAGACCCAGCTTCTTGCCAAATTTCATAATTTTAGGTCAACGGGAAGTACCCTGTAGGTTTTGCTTTTTTGCATAAATGTATGGAGATGAGGACATAAAAAGCTATATCTTTTGATTGCGTCATTGTAAAAAGTTGAACTTTTCAGATCTTGTGTGGTTTATGGACCTTAATATTCGTTATCAATTTCAACCTGATACCTCTTCCCGTTCGTGAGAAAAAGGGTCTTGACAGACAGACAGACGGACAACAAAGTAATCCTATAAGAGTTCCGTTTTTTTCTTTTGAGGTACGGAACCCTAAAAATAGATAGAAATAGCAGTACGGCTCTGCATCCATTTACGAGTATGTCAGTAAATGATGCGTAAATTTTTTTACTAACTAAAAATTTCTTTCTGTAACCTGTACTTTTAAGTAGGTAGTCAAAATTATAAAGTGACAAGCTAAGAGAATTTGTAATCAAGGTGTCAAGGGTCTAACACAGAATATACAGGGTGTAAATAAAAGTACGATGATACTTCTAAGGGGTGATTCTACATCACTAATAGATTGTACAAAAATATAAAAAAAAAATGTTTAGCTCAAGAAGAAGTGAAGCGCTTGTAGGGTTCAATGACCTCTATAATCAGCTGGTGATGGAGACAAACATGTTTTTTTGTTATAATATTCAGTCACTAGCAAGTAGGAACCTTTTAATTAATTTCTATAAAGACTGTATTATTATTTTTTATTTATTAGGCATCCAAAAAGGCATTATCGTTTACAGGTACAAATCCCAATTCGATACAGTCAACATGATTAATTTATTTGTCATAGTGCCAGTTGCACAAAGCGTCTATAAAGTTAAAGCTCCTTTGAGGCTATTGCTCTCGCTTTCTGTTTTGTTCACGTAGAAAGTGACAGCAATAGTTTTGAAGGAGCTATAAGATTAAAGAACCTTTGTGCAACATGCAATTGAATTAATGTAATTTGATTCGAAGGAAATTCAAATATCATGTTCGTCCAAAATAAAAAATAAAAAGTCAATTTGAAGAAAAGTATTTTAAAATCACTCCTTAGAAGGATCGTCGTACTTTTAGGGTTCCGTACCTCAAAAGAAAAAAACGGAACCCTTATAGGATCACTTTGTTGTCCGTCTGTCTGTCTGTCAAGACCCTTTATCTCACGGACGGGTAAAGGTATCAGGTTAAAATTAATAGCATATACTGGGATCCATGAACCACACAAGATCTGAAAATTTCAATTTTTTACAACGACGCAATCAAAAGATATGGCATTTTATGTCCTCATCTCCATACATTTATTCAAAAATGCAAAACCTACAGGGTACTTCCCGTTGACCTAAAATTATGAAATTTGGCAAGAAGCTAGGTCTCACAGTACAAATAATGGGAAAAGTCTGAAATCATTAAATATTACAACTTTTCTCACAACTAATGAAACCAATTGTGGTGAGCTCCCGTTTCAAGAAAATTCATATAAGGGAGGGGTCAAGTTGGATGGTCGCTGAGGCGATTTTTGTTTTAGTTCTATTTTAAAAACGGGAACACTTACAAACTTGAAAATTGGTATGTTTATAGTGCATAAGCTGTAAAATAACAACAAATAATAAAATTTGGTCAAGCGCGTGTCGGACACAAAAAATCTAGCACATTAACTTACTGAAATTTCAACTAATACAATTATGATTATGTGGTGGTACGGAACCCTCGGTGCGCGAGTCCGACTCGCACTGGGCCGGTTTTTTTTTACACCCTGTATAATAGTAAACAAGTTTGGCTCTAATCGAAAATAGCTGATGGTTAATCACGAAACACATCGATAGATTCTTCCGAAGGTATGCACTTTGACTGCTGTTAATGTAAAGGTCTCTTGTACTTTACGATGATTTGTACAGTCGAGAGCACGTAAAGCTTGACATATTTTTATTTTTATTTCTATTTCAATAGCCTTAGGAGCTTAAATCGCGCTGCAAGTGTGAAACTTAACCTGGTTTTATCAGAGGAGGACATCAGGGAAGTATCAGTAGCAGACATGGTAAGATACTACAAAGCAACAGGTAGGTTCCACGGGGTAACGCTGCAGGAGCACCAGTAAACCAGTGCCCCGGGCGGGGTGGCTTGTGGAGCAGTGAGCCTTACACCAGGGGACACAGAATTGTGTGCGAAATGCTTCGGATGCCCTCTCAGGATCCTCATTTAGTACATCTCAACCAGTAGTTAGGGGGGATGGAAAATGAGGCCACCCCTGAGGAAGCCAAAAGAGCGGCTCGCCACATATAACTGGCCGTCATCCTGGATGGGGCTTGAAGCGAAACAACCCACGCCGTCCGTCTCCAGCTGGGATAGTGGGTGAAATAGATCCATAGACGTGATCTGATCACCCGTCTGCGCGAGCCGCGGCGTCCCGATTAGAAATAATAACCTGGTTTTGAGTGTACCTAGAATTATGTAGTTTAATTGCCATTTCTGGGTAGTTTATCGTGTAGACACTCGAGAATCACAACGAGAAGGAAAGACATCCCCCTGGATAGCCACTTTCAGACTTCGAAATTGTCAGTCTACACACATGGTGGTGCTAAGGCTATCCGGTGCTTTAATAAACTACCTATAACATTAAAGTCCATCTAATGTATCTACTTTTAAAAATGAGCTTTATAAATTTCTTTTAAAATCATGTTTTTACTCGATTAATGAATTGTAGCGATATTGATTTTTCTTATTTAATTTTATAATGACAATTGTTCTTCCTATTAATTTTATAATGTCCTTAAGGTAATGTAAGTTAATTTAATTTATTTTTATACTTTTAATATTTCAACGCAATGTATTTTGCTTCTAATAAATTGATTGATTGATTGACACCATCATGAGATTCCTCTGCGCGAATTACCATTATTGGTTTCATATTTCACTTGTCTGAAAACCATTTTTTTTTACTTTACGTAAAAACCTTGTGTGCTGGATTTTTTTTTATATTTTCTCGTTTTTAGGATTCCGAACCAAAATGGTAAAAGCGGAACCCTTATGGTGCAACTTCGTCTATCTGTCTGTCTGTCACACCTGTATATTATTTCAGCATACCGCTCACGCTATCGACTTGAATTTTGGAATAGTGAAAGAAAGAAAGAAAGAAAGAAAGAAAGAAAGAAAGAAAGAAAGAAAGAAAGAAAGACAGAAAGAAAGAAAGAAAGAAAGAAAGAAAGCAGCGCCTGTTGTGTCCTTTTTCTTAATTTTAATTTTCTTAATGTATTTTCATGTGTACAATAAACTGTAAATAAATAAATAAATAAAGAAAGAAAGAAAAATTTATATTTTTAGTAAAACAGTACTAAAAAAGGTAGCCACTCAGCGTATGCTACAGTACCTTGCGCTGCTGTAGCGCTGGTCTTCCGTGACCCCTGAAAGTTGTAGAACCTATAAAATATTCGGTTTTTTGTCTATATTTCTCAAATATTGAAATCATAGAGTAACACGATTTTCGCGCGCAAAGCGGGCTTGCGCGGTTTGACGCGTTGCTCTAAGATTGAAATAGTAAGCCTATTTGTTTTCGGCATTCCAATACTACTACCATGCGTACATCTGAACGTACTAGCACTTTCACCCGGCGCATCCTGGGTTGGTACGAGTACGTGCTTCCAGTGCTAATATTGACATAGTGACCTCGTAGGCAAGAAAGTAAGTAAAATGTGGACTGAAGATGTACAATTGGTTGGTTGTTGAATTAGTCACACTTTTACTTGCTTGTTAATCTAAATATACAGCGATGTTATTTTATGACCCCGGATATATTAAGAGATGGTTCTGACCATGAAACAACAAATCAGACAATAAATCATCTACCTTCTGTCCCATTACTACTGGTGTGCCGCAGGGTGGAGTGCTTTCTCCCCTCCTTTTCTCGATTTTTATAAATTCTATTACTTCTCACATATCTTCCTCCTTTCACCTCTACGCTGATGATCTTCAGTTATACTGCCAAGGTCCGGCTGATAAGGTCTCAGACGTCATTTTCTCTATAAATAATGATCTTGCAAAAATTCACAACTGGAGCAAATCCTTTGGTCTAACTGTTAATCCAGCTAAGTCTCAGGTCATTATCGTCGGTGGGACAAAGCAGCTAGATCGGATATCATTTACAAACCTTACCCCTGTAATACTGAATAACTGCCAATTGCCGTTTGTGGATGTTGTCAAGAACCTGGGTTTGCTAATTGACAAAAATCTTTCCTGGCTTCCTCAAGTGGAAACCGTTTGTCGTAAAACTTTTGCTGTGTTTGGGTCGATGAAACTAAAACTGAGCTCGTTAATTTCTTAGTCCTCCCGATCCTAGATTATGCAGATATCAGTTACTTGGATTTATCCCAGCTCCTTTTGAACAAACTCGATCGGCTGCAAAACATGTGTATACGTTTCATTTTCGGTCTTAGGAAATACGATCATGTATCTGAGTATAGGAATAAACTAAAACTATTACCGATTCGTCAGCGACGTTACGTACATGCCCTCTCTTTACTATTCAACATCCTCAACTCTCCGGTTTCTCCTCCATACCTCGGTGAAAATTTTGATTATTTAGGGTCAAATCATCTCTTAGCTTCCAGGTCTAAAAACGATAATTTGCTAACCACAACATTCGCAAAATCTAATTTCTATTATAATTCGTTTACAAAAATGTCAGCCCGATTGTGGAATGAACTGCCACGTGACATTCGTCAAGCAAAAACCATTAATGCTTTCAAATCTAAATTGATCGAATTCTACCTAAAGAAAGAGGAAAGTTGTCTGTAGGAAAATAGGACACTTATTTACATTTTGTTGTTATATTATTTATATAATGTATGTATATGTATATATATAAAGGTATATATTTTTATGTTTATTTATGTATATTACATCTGTGTATATGTGTATTATTTTATGTAAGTATATATGTGTATTTATTTATTCTATGTCTGTATTTAAGTATTTTGGTAAATAAGATTATTGTTTGATTTTATGTACCTAATTTATTTTCAAATTAGTCTAACTTAGTTAAGCAAACTCTGCACTACTCGTGTCCATCTCAGCGATTCCCAGTCCTAAGGTTGCCTGGAAGAGATTGCTCTAAGCAATAAGGCCGCCTTTGCGCGCAATTAGATATAAGGTTTCTTACGCAATTACTCTTAATTTGTGTGCAATAAAGAGTTTCTATCTATCTATCTATCTATGAAACTGAACAACTTTAGGAACATAGGTCGACATATGAAAAATAAATTTAGAAAAAATGTGCTGGTCAGGTGTATGCAGATTGTATGGGAAGTCGATTTTTTTTCGTCTTTTGTCCTATGTTCCTTGGGAAAAGTTGTTCAATTTCATAGACAGAACCACCTCTTAAAGGGGCTGATAAGAGCTAAATATGCTTCACTTGAGCAGGTTTTTAAAGAAAAGTGATGAATATATGGCCGTGAAAAAAGATTATTTATTTATTTATTTTATTTTTACTACTAGCTGCTGCCCGCGACTTCGTCCGCGTGTGTATGAGTACGACTGTTTATGTATTGAAAAGTATATTTTTAGATTAGTTACAACTCATTTACATGTAGGTAAGAATATTTTAAGATTAATTCAAGAGGGATAGTTACAAATGACGAACTTATTTTTTACTTGTATTAATCTAATAACAAAAATGTTTACTAATTTACAAATTTCTCAGTCAACACAGTGTTTGCGGTCTGGTGGTTCGTAGCAACTAAATAAAGTTGCTTGAAGCGGATCACAGCTCAGAACAGGCAACGTAGGTAGAGCATTCTGTATGAAAAATATCCCACCCTCAGATCACCACCGACAGCCTTGACCGGTTCCCCCTGCGACTGGCAGCGATATGTTGATTGTCATTGCGAAACAAACACTCACAGGAAACTGCATGTGCTTGAACTGGAATGGGTCGAAGAGGATGCCTGGTATGAAAAACTGACTCACCAGCAGCGCTGCAACTTGTTACAATTTCCGGCTCAGTGAGGTTCCTTTGAAGTGACAATACCTTTAGCCGAGATCCGTTACATCGTTATACTACTTATTTCATTTATTTTTGGTAATGTTATAGTAATAGCCTCTCTCAGATTTGAGAAGCACGTCGGAAAACTCTTGAGCGTGAGAGTTACCACTAAGTTGGACCTGCACGCATATTTATTTTAAAGGTAGTTGGGCAGTTTCAGCCGAAAGACGTCCACTACAGGGCACAGGCCTTTCCTAAAAATCTTTATGAAAGCTAAGGCTATCGTTTTACATAAAATTAGTCTGAAATATCCACATTTTTAACACTTTTTACATAAAATTGCGGTTATAGTTTGGTTTACAAAACGTGACGCTTTTTCGTGAACACTGGTATTCTACTCCAGGTATCCACTACTCCATCATATTACGCCTCTCTCTCACCCGGGAGAGACCACGCACTGATGACGCACTGTCGACGCGCCGGTAACGCGCCGTCGATAAGCTTTAACGCGCTGTAAAAAACGCGCCATTGACGGCGCGTTTGTATCACTACCACCGCTAACAAACTGCTCTGTGAAAAAAAACGCGCTGTCGACGCGTGTTCGCAAAATACGCGATGACGGCGCGATAAAAAATCACGGTGTGCCCATGGCCCTTAGAACAAATGCAGAACATCTTTGCAGAAATGCGATTGATATTTTCTCCATACTCGTAGATTTGTCTTTGTTTGCACAGGATTGGAGAGCCCACAGAACACAGCATCACAGCAAAAAAACCCCAAAAACGACTTGGGCTATAGCTGTGCCTATAACTTACAATTGTTTTACTAAAGTAATTATCTAATCCAAAGAATGTTAACACAAATTATTGTCATGCAAATTATTTTAGGTAACCATAGTAACGATATTATGAGCAAATTAACGAAGGAGTTTTATAGTTAGGGTGCTGGCTGTCATGTGCTGGCAGTGATTAATAGGGATGATTCAGCTCAATACGAATCGATTTGGTGCTTACAAGTTTTTCTGTGCGTCGCTGCGTTTTTGAGTTAAAGCAAAAAAAAAATAAGACACTAAATAATGTTTTTTTATGGCTGCTGTTTAAAATACTTCTGAAGATGTAGAAAATCGAAGAGGCCAACATGCAGGTCTCTGCATTATTACGGGACGAAGTAGTGGTTTTTTGCATTTTGAAGCGCTGTATCTTTGCAACGCAGGGGATGGCAGACCATTTTTATGTAGTCCTATACATTGTGTTTAATCGGACAGTCATAGTCTGCCAGGTGTACGTTTCATTGTCAAATTTCAAAATAGTTAAAACTAAATTCCTCAAAAGTACAGAGGTGTGGATGTCTGCCTATATTTTTTGTATGTTTTAGAGGATGCTTCTTATCATCAGCCAAAGAGGCAGACATGAGCAAATCATATAGAAATTTTGTCATCAGCACCCTTACTATTACAACATCTTGAAAACAAAACATTTTCTCATCTTTTGCTTGGTTTTCGTATTTTGACATATAACCAAAATTAGTAGATTTAAGTTGACCTCTGAAATGTACTGACTTTGTACTATGCCGAAGTTTTTGTTTGTGGTTTACTATTTCTCGACCATTTTTCGAGATGATTTTTGTGTATGCTGTTATTCTGGTACATACATACACTATCAATATTTAATGTTTCGTCAAAATCCGTTCAGTAGTTAAACAGACAGATAAACAGACAGACAAACAAACAAAAATTTTAAAAACTATACAAACATGTTCAGTTAATTATTTTAAGTCGCCCTGGTTGGTTTTTTTCTCAATATGTTCAATGTACAGACTTTTTTGCCTTTACGATTTTATTATAATTATGTATAGATACCAATCAACTTAGATATTGAGATACTGAGATATTAAGCAAAAACTGAAAAACATTCGAAAATTTCGTGGTTTTTTGAGTACACCGCCGCTTTGGAAATTGCAAATCTGGTTTTTCAAATATAAATTTAGGTCCTGACAACATAAACAAAATCAAAACGACCGGAGCGTTTGCAAGCACGACTCCCTTATCATGTTTTACTTTACTCGATTAATTAAAGTAGAAAAAAAGTTTAAGCAAAATGCCTTTTCTAAGGCGACCTAAAATGAGCCGTTTTTAATTATTCAGTTTATCGCTCTTAAGACTACAACCAACCGCACAGCCGTATCCCTACAAATATTTCATAACTGCAACTGCTTTAACTCAACGTTAAGTGGATTCAAGCAGAGAATACTAATTATTGCACTCGGCTTTGTCGCAAGCGAATGTTACAAATTATGCACTCGGTTGTGCGCCCGCGTCGGTAATTTGCAAACTTACAACACTTCACACAAGAATGAAGCACATTGTGAAGTAAACAATTACATTTTATCTGTAGGTTTATCTACTAAAATTTTCAAACGTCAAATTCTGTGGTTTGAAATTTTTCCCACTCATCATCATCATCATCATCATATCGTTCCCACTACCAAGAATGCATTGAAATGAAAATGCGTGCATGAAAGGAATCTCATTAATAATTATGTAGAACCTTAAACTAACAATTTCTATAGAATTAGAATTCTAAAACACCAAATTTCTAGTAATATTATATATTCTATGCTTTTGTAAACGAATTTCCACCAGACATAAAAGAATAGTTTGAAGATTCATAAAGTTATAAAAATAAGCTAAAGAAACATTATTTTCTCAAACATGCTTGGAAATTCAATCATTATTTTGACAACCTAGAGCAAAATCGAAGTTTCCTTACTGGTAAATAACATGCGAGCAGCGGCCGGGAAAGTTAGTATGAAAATCCATTTCTTCCGTGTCAAACGGTCGGGAAAACTACTATGAAAACTCATTTCTGTCATCTAATTTCAAACAACCAGCCAGGATGTTATCACGACGACTATTTTGACGACTATCGTAACAGGAGGAACGAAGTGGTCTTTTCCTACCCTGGGTGAAAGCGGTTTTTTTTTTAATGTTACAAGTGAGCAAACGAACAGGTGGGCCACCTGATGGTAAGTGGTCACCACCGCCCATAACACCCACTGTCTTATTAGTGGCATATTTTGACACTAAAAAGATAGCAAAGCGCGTTGCTCACTTTGAGAACAACTAAGATGGTATGTCTTATGTGCCGGTAATTTCACTAGCTCCCTTACCCTTCGAACCGAAACACAGCGGTGCAAACTACTGCTGCTTCACGGCAGAAATAGGCAAGGGGGTGCGGTACTTCCCCAGACGGACTTTGCACAAAAGCCCTTCTACAAAAAAATATAAAAAATATTTTTAGATTACAAAGCAACCGGACCTTAAACTTGCATTCACTTTCAATATAAAACAAATATCGGAAGTGCTAACCTCCAGTTAGTTTTAGTAGTAACTGGAGCAGTAACCAACACATCAATCACAGTTATACAATCCGGACATGCCATGCACTAACAGGTAAAAACAAATACACACAGCGGCAATGTTTCTGGATATGTTGCTGGATATTTCGTTTTCTTACATACAGCGTGTAACGGAATGGTGTGTTAATACTAAAGGGTGTAAATCTGCCTATAAAACTGAACAACTTTTCCCAAGGGTCAAAGGTCATAGAACAAAACCAACTTTTTACCTCATGGGAAGTCAAATTTGGTTTTTCGTATTTTGACCTATGTTCCTTGGGAAAAGTTGTTCAGTTTCATGAGCAGATTCACACCCTTCAGTATTGTCACACCTTTCCTTTACACGCTGTATATAACCAGAATAATTTCAACCTTTTGAGACCTATGCAAAATGCAAATTAATGCAAATCTAACAGGATATTTGTTCAATACATAGCGTACAAAAAAAACCGCGATGTAGGACGTAACATCCTAATTTACCAAAAATACCTTGTTGTAAATTGAGATCTTATTTTATGAATCGCATATCAATTTTAACATGTTTGTAAATACTTTGAATTAGGTAAAGATTTCTCTTTGATTTTTTATAAAATACTAACATTCAAAATTTTTTATCAGTTATGCTTAGTAGCAATAAAGAGCTTTGGCATTATCTAATCGTCTTTACTATCAGACAAAATCGATAAATAAACTTTTTGTTAAGACGCCCTATCAATTTTGCCGTTGAGTGTATTAGATAATTACGCAAATAGCAAATAGCAATACGTACTTACGTTCATTCATTCCCAAATGCGTGTAAAAGTGCGGAACTCAATAATTTACTAGTTGAAGTACCAATGTCACGGGTGATGGTCAGTTAACTCGTTCAACTTAAGTAGTTATTTAGTTAATAAATAATATTACCAGTCTATATGGATAACATGTTAAGTGATCATAGCAATTGGTAATCTTTTCGAAGCTGCTTCAAAGACTAGGGATTTGAATTTTACGGGAGATAAAGGGCCCGCATCATTCATTCAGAGGTGTTTCATTCAAAACTGCGCAAACAAAACCCTGGTCTAACCCAATCCACCAGTGATGATTATTGGCAAAAACCTGTCACTCTCAATAAAATGCTTCTTAACACAAGCATAGACCAAGAAATAAAAGTTAGTGCTAACTTATTACCGTGCTAGCTAAATTCTCTGAATGACAGTCAAGGTGTTTAACAAGGAGGGGAACACTATATCAAAGCAACAAGATGTTTAACAATAACAAAAGAATACATCGAAGCAAAGAGAGTAGGTTAAGTTAAACAGGCACCAGTTAAAAAGATAAGCATTCATTACATTATGACAGCTTCTTACAACGATATGGGATTTTGATGAGCTCCCGATGTTTTGGTGCTGTTGCAAGCACGTCGAATACTTAGTGTACTCGTAACTTCAATAGTGTAAGTGTGGCGTCAAATAGTGTTAGTGTGGTGGCAAATAGTGTTATTGTAGAATCAAATAGTGTAAGTGTGGCTTCAAAAATATTACTCTCAGTGGCCGTAAAACTCTCAAACAATATGCAATAAGTAAGTATAAGTGAAAAGGAAATGCCATCACAAATAACAGTTTCAAGATTAATAAATGCGCCAATCGAGAGTGCGCTTAATATATGCTATGCACAAACGCACGTGGTCTTCAATGCGCTACTCACCTATAGAACATAAGGTTTTATTCTCATCTCTTACATACAATACAATAAAATGGAAATGAACAGTAGTTTACAGAAAAACATGGGACGAAATACAACTTATTTTGGCTCCCTTGTACAAACTGTGTGCTAGCAGTAGCGGAAACTGTATAGGACGACATTAATTATCGTCTTTTTGAAAAAGTTGTTCAGTTTCTTATTCTAAGTAATGTGCACCCAACAGCACGTCAGTAGCAACACTTTTGACTTTATGGCATCGTAATTTAGTTCCAAATGATTCCATTGACGTGCTGTTAAACCCCAATAAAATAGCCTGAGGTCCAAAAAGAAACACGTCTAAGATATTATTTTCTAAAATTTCTATAGGTTTTCACCGATTCAGGTTTGTGCACAAATTGACAGTCAATCACTGTAAGAAAGAATAAGAATAAGAATCATTAAGAATCATAAGATATTCCTTACATATTGTAAATTAATACTTTGTTCTGCTTGAAGAGAAGTACGTATCAAAAGATAATGCTGGTTATTGAAACGTGAAATTCACGTGGACAGCAGTCTTGTAATCTTGTTGACTGCTACATAATAATATTATTATGACAACATAATTGTTTGTGCAATTGTGTTTAGAAGGCAAATAAGCAGAGATGAATTGTTTAATAAATGAAAGATTCTATGACTCTTGCGCAAAAGACAGGTTATACGCATCATGGAAACTCCCAAGGAACACTTAAAGCGTTTGGATCAAAGGTCTTGCACAAGCACCGCAATAGCCCAAAACATCAAGCATCATAGTCATCATAAGAAAGCCCACTGTTGCGGGCAAAGCAGGATCAAGCATCTACTTATTTTTATCATCATTATATTTTATATCGTAGCGAAAGCTGTCGATTATCTATCGTCGCACGTCGTCGTATATTTTCCTATTGCATTCTATAATTTAAATAATTAAATCAATATATATATTAATAATTAAATAATTTAAATGAAAGCGCTCTAGGCTAGTTTTATATCCCCCGGTTGTTTGGTTTCCCAATTGCAATGGACGGTCATTGAAAACATTGATATAAAATCTTGCAAAAAGCAACCGATGCAATGAAAATAGAAATCCGATGTTAGGAGCATTACAAAATAACAGAAAAACGCACAATTTTATGAATTCAGATTGAATTCATTATCTGCAGTCATTCACTGTAAAGTTATTTCTATTGTTATCCAATATTGCACAGTACTAGAAAGGTTACCTTCGTAAGAAAGTAAGAAGTGGTTTTATGCGATTGATAGAATCTCATCTTGAAAACTTGATCATTACACAATCAAAAAATATATGAAGACTCAACAAAAGAGATGGAATTTTCATAAATCATGACATTTTTGTGAGATTTTCTATGTAGTGAGAAATAAACGTCTGAAAATACAGTCGCACATAACAAAGCAACATTTAAAACAAAACACGATTGTTACCTTCAGTCAAGGAGGTTTTAATCCACGCTACGCTCTAGGATGGAGAGATGAATGGCCAAAAAAAGCGTGACGACGAGTATATCCAATAGTCGCGGTGGCATCTCTTTCACACAGTAGGGTGACCTTACTATTTTACGCTTGGGGATGTAATGTTATTAAAGCCCTCTGGAACAGCAGCTTCATTTTAAATATTTTATTTGGCAGGATATTATCCTTTAGTTTCTACGTGATAAGTTGTGCTTCCCTCGGCAACAAAGTGTTTCGTGTCTTAAAATCCTCGCAACGCTGAGGATTCTTCTTTAGAACCACTCGCTTTGCTCGTGGCTCAATTATAGAGTCATAGAGGTAAATGAAGTCAAGTCCGTTTGGTGCCGGCAAAGTATAGTACCAAGTACCAACCCATCTCCACCCGTGGGTATCGTAATGTACGTACAGTGTACGTTTCATGGGATGTCATGTACAACATGAGAATATTATTCAAGCATGGTATGTGCATGTCATGAATATTATTCAAGCATGTCATGAGTACCTTGCGCTCAATTCTTGAATAACACCGGATGATAAATAATTATAACCCGAAAAATTCAAAATTCAAAATTTTTCTTTACAAAAGTGCAGAATGATGTTCGTTAAATATAAAGTAGTGATTGATTGTTACTTTTCATGTATTATGGTTTACATTTTTATCTGTTAAAAATCTAAACCAATCAGGGTACATTTGATATTTTTTATGTTAAAAGTGAGCAAACGAGCAGGTGGGCCACCTGATGGTAAGTGGTCACCACCATCGCCCATAGCACCCACTGTCTTATTTGATGTCTCAAAAATTATATTTTATCACTCGGTAATATTCAACAATTGGGTCAGAGTTTTTTCAGCAGCAGCATTCTTTTTGTTTGTTTCCAAAATAAATCTTTTTTCATTTCTTTCTTCTTGCTTTCCAGAAAAGCCCAGGGAATTCTTGAAAATCACCGGGTGATAAAATATCACTTTTGAGACTTTAAAAATTCACATTTGCGCTGATAAACTGTTGAAAGGTAAATCAGAATACATGAAAATTAACAATCAAGGACTGCTTTATAATTTAAGAAGATCAATCTTTAACTTTTGATAACAAAAATCTATGATTTTTTATTTTTTGAGTGTTATTTTATCACCCGGTGATATTCAAGAATTGTTCCCCAGGTACGTTGCATGCCTCATCATCAAGAAGCAAAGCAGTTAATAAAATTTGACGTGTATTTTATGATTTATTGTTTATTGATAAACAAAATTCATTATAGGTACGACATGTTACAAAATAATCGAACAAATATAAGATTTTATTTCTTATTTCATCGATTCAGTTCTGACTTTACATTTTTTCACTCACATGGAATAACAATAATTTAAAAATATGGACTGGCTGTTGAACTTTGCGTCATTTATACGTTTCTAAATATTATGGCCCAAGTTTTTGTCACTATCTTTTTACTGAAATAAACTATCAATACTCTTAAACATTAAAAGACTTAAAACCAATATGTTGTTCATTCTCACTACTTATTGAACAGCCCTCGTAACATCAGATGTCTCTCTGTCCATCTATATTTGCGATCCGTCTGGCTGTCCGGGAACAACAGGTCGATACAGGGTGTCTACTCTCAAAGTCCGATGTATCGAAACGATACTATTCGAAACATGCAAATTCAAAACTTCGTCCCTTGACAATACAGTAGAATATTGGTTGGATGCTAACTACTGGCAGTTTGAAAATTCATCCAACCAATATTCTACTGTATTGTCAAGGGACGAAGTTTTGCATTTGCATGTTTCGTATAGTATCGTTTCGATATATCGGACTTTGAGAGTAGACACCCAGGTTTTATTTGGTATTCTTCTAAAAACTCATTATCAACCAACTTCATTTGGGCCTGATTGCGAGCCACCTACTTTTTAACCGACTTCAAAAAGGCGGAGGTTCTCTATTCGATCGTATTTTTTTTAATGAATGAATCATTCTTACCTACCAAGTGACATCTGTCCACATCTGAAACTTTTTTAAACAAATTCCAACCCAAGGGCATCACATAAAATCTCTCAATAATGCCCGGCACAAAACTTTGATGCTGACCGTAAATGGCTCGAAATATCTATGCCGCAGGGCAGGCGTGTGAATTATTATCTTCCCGCATGTCGTAAATAAGAACGCAGCAAATAACCGGCAGCATCAGATGTACTATTTTCCTATTATTGTACAACAGTACAGGTTCTCTTGAGATGCAAGCTGTTTTTCTCTTTCATGTTTAATGTTATTTCATCATAATATTCTTTGGGACAAGTTGTTCAGTTTTATGGGCAGATTCACATCCCACAATACTGATGTACAATCACCTTTTTAGTTTCCTTTGTGTTCAAATATCGTACATTACAGCCACCCTACTTCATACGTAAAACAGTTCGGCTTTTTCATAGAAAAATTAAAGGAATAATGGATACCCATAGAAGAATATTCCGCAAATAGCATAACTATCAATTTTGCAGCCATTTACTCTACAATATTTCACTGTTTTTGCAGAAAAAATACGCGATTGTAAACAACATTTAGCATGACATAAAAATGTGTCAAAGACTGGGATACCAGTAATGTATTAAAAAATATTACCAAAAAGGTTGATGACCAATGAAGAAGTACATAACCTGCTTGACCTTAAACAACACAATTAGATCAAAAATATTTTAGAGAGTTTCCTAGATAAATCACAGAACCAAAAGCACCCGAAAATATATTTTTTTTAAGATTTAGCTCTGAAAAGGTTTTCTATATGAAAACCAAGTATAATGTCAAAAGATTTTTTCCTAC
Organism: Athrips mouffetella; assembly: GCA_947532105.1. Classification (NCBI taxonomy): domain Eukaryota; kingdom Metazoa; phylum Arthropoda; class Insecta; order Lepidoptera; family Gelechiidae; genus Athrips; species Athrips mouffetella. Next base: position 1,847,270 of record OX383965.1, read on the forward strand.
CAACCCGCAATTTCGTTTTGCTATGGCAACTGTGTGAGCGTGACACAACCGCGACTAATTGACGTCTCGCTCGGCACAATATCTCTTCTTCGCAAATCACAGGAATTTATTCCGTATTACAATATACGATTGACTAAATTTGTGTAGCAAGATTTTTGCATTAAACACTCCTTCCTAGAGCGTAGCGTGGATTAAAACCTCCTTGCCTTCAGTAGATAGATTGTAAATACGTCAAATTTATTTATTTTTAAATATTGAAAGAACGCAGGCGTTACCAGGTTTGCAGAAATATGCAGAGCTGACGGTCGCACTAATGGAGAGGCAGCACAAGAAGAAGAAAAAAGATGCAATCAAGGTATGGCTCAGAAGGGATGTAGACGTCAGAGAATAATGATAAAATCTGGAAAAAATATAGAACAGAGGCCACTTTTTATCATATTCCCGATTTTATCAAAATTCGAACGTCGCAATGTCTTTCTATTTTTCTTGATCAATAGTCAGATAATTAAGAGTCTTGTTGTCTGTAGTCAATGGTGTCGCAATGTCTTTCTATTTTTCTTGATCAATAGTCAGGTAATTAAGAGTCTTGATGTCTGTAGTCAATGTTGGCGTAATTTAGTCTGTAATTTTTAGTGTAAAAAAAAAGCTCTGCTTAAATTATTACCATATTCATATATTGTGTTTAATATCAGAGCTTAACGCTTTATTGCCAACACGCTTATGTATAATGGCAGCTTTAGCAGTTTACCTAAAATAAACTCTTCAAACATTAATCGTTGCCATGGTCTTGGTCTTGGATGGTATTGGTCTTTTTGTCTAAGGGACATTAATTACTTTTTATATTAATCTCAATTTATTTAATGTCATTTGAAAAAACCTTACAAGAACCTTTTACGACCCATTAATCGAATCAACAGACTAAAAACCGCTATCGGAACCAATCGATCATGTTGCAGCAATATTGTGGTCGTATACAAGCATGTAACCCGATCTAGAGGTCAATTAAGTGCTGCAACAGAAGCATGTATTGCACCGAATGTTATCAATCATTTGGGGACTTTACAATACGCCTACTACACAAATCGCTTTAAGGAATTACATTTTCTTTTTGTGGTTGAATGAATGTACGAAATAATGTGTTGGTACTTTAAATTCTCAATCAGCTAAGAATGGTGTACTCAGAGATGTAAGTTTTAAAGGCATCGTGGGTCATTATAAGAATCTATGAAAGCCTGACTGACTGAATTAATTGCAGTCAAAAGAGGTTTGTGTATAAATTACAGCAAAAATAAAACGATCTCTTTTGAGTAGCACAGTTCTTTAGAAATCTGCGAAAATCCTTTACAAGAAAAATTGGTTTTGCGGTCCTAAAAATGGACTTTATTGGTTCTAAATATGACCGGTTTTTTTATTGGAATGAAAAAGCAAGTTTTGTACTAATAATATTTTGTACTAAAATTTGAGAAAGGAATGCTGCGATGGTTTGGTCATGTGGAGAGTATGAATAAACGTAGATTGACGAATGAGATCGACCAGGCGAGAGTGCATGAAAATTTTGTAAGGAGAAGGCCTCGGTGAACGTTCCAAGACCAAATTTAGGACGTTCTAAATAAGGACCAGGTTAAAAGTACCCTACCGACGAGTGCGTATGAAAGGAAAAGGATTGATGAAAGTAAAGGAAGTGAGAGAAGCATGTCAAAATTGCAACATGTGGAGGGCTGTGGTATCTGCCTATCCCGACAGGAACTTATAGTTTGAATTAAACGATACTATTTACATGATTATTGCTGTTCGGTTCAGGGTTTACAGTTTTGTGAATCGCATACACATAGCGTCATCATCATCATATCAGCCGAAAGACGTCCACTGCTGGACATAGGCCTCCCCTAAGGAACTCCATGACGACCGGTCCTGCGCTGCTCGCATCCAGCGGCTTCCCGCGACCTTGACTAGATCGTCGGTCCACCTTGTGGGGGGCCGGCCAACGCTTCGTCTTCCGGTACGTGGTCGCCACTCTAGAACCCTCACGCCCCATCGGCCATCGGTTCTTCTTGCGATATGCCCTGCCCACTGCCACTTCAGTTTAGCAATTCTCAGGGCTATGTCAGTTACTTTAGTTCTTCTGCGGATCTCCTCATTTCTGATTCGATCGCGCAGAGACTCCGAGCATAGCCCTTTCCATAGCACTTTGGGTGACTTTGAGCTTTCTGATAAGGCCCATCGTGAGCGGCCACGTCTCGGTGCCATATGTCATCACTGGCAACACACACTGGTCAAAGACTTTCGTCTTGAGACACATAGCGTATCATCAATGTAAACAACTTTCAAGACAAACTACTTCATACGACCCACTACGATGAATTTCGCGACGTAATAGTAACTCCTACAATTATTATCTCATTCTACATATCTAAACAGCCTGTTATTAATTAATAATAGATTCAGTTTTAATGTATCTTTTACCCATAAGAACACCCACCATCATAATATGGGCAGTTTTCAAAATGTTATGTCCAGAAATAACTTGAGGCTGTTTTATGAAATATTGTTGATGTTTTGAGGTTGAAGAGATTATTATCAGAATATTCATCAAGATAACGTTGCTTGTGGCAATGGAAGTTTAAATACGAAATTAAATAAGTATTCTTACTATAATAAGAGTAAGCTTATTACTTCAAGTGCCTACAGAAAGAAAACATTTAAGGTGAAGTTAACTATTGCATATCCATCTGTACCCGTGGTTGTTGTAAGAAGCGACTAGGGGTAAATAAACGGAGGATGGGCAGCATCGTCCATCTGTGTATCGTAGCATCTTACATTCTGCGGTGACCTACAACCGCGATAAATGGTGTCAGCCGCAACGCTGACAAGCGCGGTGACTGTGGTACTTCTCCTTCACATTCTCCTCCACATTCCTGAATTTTTGAGAGAGCCTCCAATCCTACACTGGACGTTTCATGGGATATAATGAAGATGATAACGAAACTAGGTGCTCTCACCCAAATTGAATCAACCGTGCGCGACCATTCTTAAAGAGAATTAGTTCAAAATCATCAAAAGAAACGATAATAATTCCTTCCTTGAATGGTTTTGAAAGCATATTTCAGTGAATCTGGATGTTACTCACTCATACATCGTTAACGAGCAGTTGAAGTCATGTTATTTTTTTAATACCTTGCAGACTTGCTTTTAATATTTTTTCGTTGACAAAGAACAGATTTGAAGGAACTTTAACTTTCAAGAGGCTATCTGCAACGTGCAATTAGTAAGTGATTTGAAAGTTTTTATGATCTTTTCCTTTACCAAAGAGCATCTTTTTTGAATTTATTCGCAGCAAATGTGAAGACAACATCAAAATGATCAAAACATACAATAATAACTTAATTAAAATTATTTATATGATATTTATTTACTATCATTATTCATTACTCTTATTCTATACAATTCTCTTTGATGTCAGTGAAAACTTAAACGATGACCTTAGCAGAGAAACCATCAATGGACGTCGTGACGACGCTTATAACAACGTTAATAAGGGGTCTTTTAAAAATTTTCAACGCCATAAGAATCTGTATGATATATTGAATGCAAAAGATCGAAAGATTTTAGGCAATAGCTAAATATTATTCTCTAACTTCATTTCATAATCATAACATCCCATGAAACGTCCACTACAGGACAAGGTGCTCCCTCCAAAATTCCAGCTTTTGCTGGAACAATGTGGAGGGGAAGTACCATAGTCACCACGCTTGCGAGCGTTATGGCTGGCACCATAGACCGCGGTTGTTGGTGACCGCAGAATGTAAGATGATACACAGAAGAATGCTGCTGCCCATCCTCTGGTTCATTAACCCTTAGTCGCCACTTACCACACCCACGGAGATGATTGGTACTATTTTTGCCAGCACTACACGGACGGTTAATTTCTTAATTTCGACAATAATCTTCATAGGTAAAAATTAAGCAGACATGGGTTCATGATTTGCATGTAGTTGTAAATTTTTACGATATTTTCCAATCAATCTCAAGCCAGTGTAAAAAATCAACATTTACTGAGGTACATCTTGAAGGAGATTGCAATAAACGCTAAGATGGGCAGGGCGTTAAAGACCACAGATGGCGCTGAACTACTGCCCATTTTCTAGTTTGAGTTCTTGCTACGAAAACTGTTGAGAGAGATATAAATTAATCAGACCACGTAAAAATCAAAGCTAAAACTAATACATCCAAGAAAAAAATTATTAAGAAATGAAGAAGTAAAAAGAGACAACACTAACGTAGAAAACCCCGATACCATGTTTAACAATAAGTTGTATAAAGTTGTACGTTTGTAGATGTTTTACAATAAAGCATAAAAGAGGGAGAAAGTTAAGGTCAAAGCGAGACGGGCACGGCCCGTGGTCGACACATCTGACGGGGAAACGAGAAACGAAAAGCAAATATGGAGACGTGACGGCGCGTGAATTGAACATGTCGTGAAGTCAATGGGTTAGGAGGAAAGACGCCTTTATATGGCTCTTGAGATACTGAAGTATAGTTTTAGTTAGAAACTATGGTATAAGCACCTTTAGGCAACTAGTAAGCCCATCTTCCAGTTAGGAAGGAATTTCACACCTGACTTTTGTAATTGGAAAGAAATACTCATTGACCGTAATGATGTTTTAAGGCATAGGAAAAGAAAATTAACAGCTGGCTGAAACTAAAAAATGCAAGTGTTTTTTATAAAGATGAGAAAGAATGAGAAAGAGCTAAGTGAACTAAAAATAAATCTGTTTAATCTAATAACAAACTCAAAAGAATTTAAGACAAATAAGCGTGAGACAATAATGTTCATTGTACATATATTTCCGATTACTTTCCATCTACAAAACAAAAGAAGATAATTGATTTAAATATTATGTTATGGTTAAACAAAACAATTAGGTATCACAATTCATTAATGACAATTTATAATATAATCATAACTTGTAAGCATGATTACAGCATGGTATTTGCAAAGCGTAGGTAATAAATTATCGCAGTGCATTTAGAGACTTCCATATAGACCAGGGAACATAATGTCCTGGTGGCTAGATGTATAGGCTATCAGGTGGGTACCTTTTAAATCACAGCCCTATCATAGCCTTGGACGGGTCTGAATCGAGAGGCTTGGTGTCTTTTATAAAGCTGTGACGGCTTACAAGGCGTGAGGATGGTGGATTATGAGCGTATCAAAGAGTACAGAAGAGTCAATGTCTGCTGTCGCATTGAAATTAAATAAAACACTTACCATGTTGATCTTCCCCAGGATGTGGTCGATTTGTTCCTTACTGCACATAGTTCTGAGTTCCAATATCTTCTTCTATCACATCTTATACCATCACTTCACTTACTTAACATTTTGCACTAGTAACAGTCAAAGTTCCTACAAAGACATTTGTTACGTTATTTCTTCTTGTGGAAGGATTTTTTTTTAATAACAAAACAATTTGGTAATAAATCTTTTTGATAGATTAAGGATCTAAGGATCATCTAAGGATCGCTTTATGATGGTAATTAACCTATTTGTTTTGAAACTAATTTGCAAAATCCGTGATTCCACCCAAAACTAAATATCGAAGCATTTAAATTATAATCAAGGCACAATTTAATACACCAGAAGCTGAAAAGGCTTAATGCAACCTAATATCTGGGATTGCTCTATTTATGATATCAGCAAAGACCCAATAGCTATTCTTGCCTTCCGATACACTAAAAACTTTTAATAGCAGTCACTCAGCCTATTTAGTATTGCCTGTTCAACGTAAATGCTACGTTTACTACGAGAGTTTTACAAAGAATAGGTTCTATCTTAAAATTCAAGTTTCGATCTTATTAACTTGCTGAGATTGAAAGCAACCACGATGTGTAAGTACACCTTTACCGTTGCTCTTATAACAATCAATAAATAGACAGTACAATAAAGAAATAATTACTAATTATATGGCGGAAATCTAAAACACGATAACAAAAGCTACTGAAACTTTAATTCTAAATTGTGATGAAATAGTAAGTAAGTATGTTGCAAAACCTCAAGCAATTGCTTTGTTATATATACTGAATTCACTCATTTGTAGAGATATTTATCTTACTGTGGATTTAAATTAGAAAACAACTAATAGTTTTGTAATGTCTGGACAAATTAACGACAACTCAACTAGTAAATAATATCTAAGAAAAATAGCAACAAAATAATATTTAGTTCAAACTTGGAGTCAGAGCCAGTCGGAGGAAATTAAGAAAAATGTTATGTGATGTAAACTTATTAAAATTTCAAAAAAGGCAGCAATCAAAAAGTAACCTTGCAGAAGAAGAATTGCTAAAATATCGATGGCTTAATTCTTGCAAAAACAATTTGAATACCAATTGGCAAAATTATGGATAGTTCACTAAATCCATTAAACCGCAAAACGTTATTGCGATATCATCGAAGTCTACGAAGGAACTAATTTTGTAAATATAAATACCGTAAACGATGTGAGTACGAAATTTGAATACTCAAAAATCAAAATCAAAATATTTATTGAATACTCTGTTTCTACAAGCTTTAATTTTATTTTCTTTGCTGAAATTTAATTTGAAAAACGATCGATTGTTTTCATGGACGAGTGAAATATAAGTTGGTGTTGTTTTCTTTTACAAAAGATTACTTCATAGTCAAAGATAAAGTATACCCTATTCATATTAGAGCCATGCCACACGGTGCGTTGCGGCTGCGGTGCGGTGCCGCAGCGGTGTCGCTGCGTTGTTTTACATACAAATAATCATAGTGTTCACACGGTGCGGTGCGGTGACGCAACGCACTCACGACGGAGCTGCAGCCCCCGAGACGAAGCGGGCGGGGGTGTACTCATTGCGACGCCGCAGCGGCACCGCACCGCACCGCAGCACCGCAGACGTGGAAGACACACGCAAGCTCATAATTTTTTTTATGGGTTCCGTACCCAAAGGGTAAAAAACGGGACCCTATTAATATGCCTCCGATGTCTGTCTGTCTGTCAGTCTGTCACAAAAAAAAATGGGAACACTTACAAGCATAAAAGTTGGTTTGTTTAAAAAACAAAAAATATATATATTTTTATTTTTAATTTAAATAAATAAATAAAATGTTTTATATTAATTAACCACAGAGTTTCTTAAAAGCTAGGGGCAGGTGTCTCCAGTTAAGTTTATAGTGCATAAGCTATGGAATAACAACAAATAATAAAAACTGGTCAAGTGCGTGTCGGACTCGAAAAATCTAGCACTGAAGTGTACATAAATTTCAACAAATATAATAATAATATGGTAGTACAGAACCCTCCGTGCGCGAGACCAACTCGCACTTGGCCGGTTTTTTTTATAAAATGTTATTAGACTGACTGCAGTTTTGTACAAAATGCTCGACGGAACTCTTGTGCGTCACCGCTGCGGCGACGGAGCGACGCTGCGGTGACGGAGCGACGCTGCGGTGCCGCAGGGGTGACGCAACGCACCGTGTGGCATGGCTCTTAGGATTTTAAACTAAAAGCTACGTCACTAAACAAACAAAGTGGGGCCATGTGGAAAAAAAAGATGTGACAAAAATTGACAGTCAAACTACTTGCTTTACAGACTAAATACCGCTATAAGGAAGGAAACCAAGATACAGCAATAAAATATCAAACCCATATCGGCCAATGACTAAAATCTACACCAGTACGCAAATCACACGCATAAGTGATGTCAGTTGCTTTACAGAAGTCATTTAATACACACACACTTAATATTTCTAGAATTTAGAGGACGATAACATTTATAAAAATTATCAGTCATCCAGTCAGAGTGAAATCACTTAAAACAAACTACTTTATATTTAGCAGGATCTTTCTTTCAACTCTCTCATCTTACAATTTCCAAAAAGACAAGAAACACGATTTCGCTAATAAACTTGTCGCGAATTTGACAATGAAACTTTAATTTTGCATAACAGAAAACATCATTCAGATGCTAATTTGAATATTAAAATGTTAGAAAAAGAAACCGAAAGTGCTAATCCAATAAGCTAGTTATGATAAAATTTTGCATAAACAATAGCTCTTAAATGTTGCGAAACTGTTAGCTAATATATTTTGTGGTGAATTTTAATAAGTGAGATCAAGTTTTAGAGAAACGCAGTTCGGATTTGGAAATATGGAAAGTTTAAGAAGATAGGAGCCAGGAATTACTAGGTCGGTCGTTGACATGGCAACGAAGCACACGAAAATTGGTATTGACATCGCAGGAGAGGTCCGCCACGGTATTGGGTCCTGTTCATGGACCATTTCTAACATTTAAACACATCGATTCCTTTCTGCAATCTATTATTTAACTAATTATTTAAGAGCCATGCTCTTGTCGGTGTAGCTTTCTCCATCTGTCTCTGTCTTGTATTAGGTTTTTCAGTTCTCCGTAAGTATTTACCCCCGCCCTCTCTTTCATCCTTTGGCAGTACTCTATTCTAGGCCGGCCGCGGCCTCTTCTTCCTTCCACCTTTCCTTCCACAATAGTTTTTATAAATGTGTCGTGCCTGATGATGTGACCAAACATTTTTCCTCTTCGGTTTTCTATTACATTTATAATTTCTCTATTTTGATTTATTCCATCCAATACTTCCTTATTCGTACTTTTCTCTGTCCAGCTTATTTTCTCCATTCGCCTCCAACACCACATTTCGAATGCCTCTAATCTTTCTTTGTCTCTCTTAGTTAATGTCCACGTTTCACAAGCATACAATGCTGTGCTCCAAACATATGCCTTAATAAATCGTTTCCTAAGGTTTAGGGATGTTTTTGAAGTAAACAGTTGTTTCTTATTTTGGAATTTCTGTTTGGCAATAGCAATTCTAGTTTTGATGTCATCTGTACATTTAGAATCTTCTGTTATTAAGCTGCCTAGGTATCTGAATTTTTGAACTTGTTCTAAAAAATTATGATGATATTAAAATTAACAAACTTTTTCCAGATTTCGCTTAATTCGATCCAGCCCTGGAGCCTGTATCCCAGAAAGTATCTATGATAGCAAAAAAAATGTTTTTAATGGAGTGAAATAATAATGGCCATCGACATTATTTCTACAATACAACCGTTAGTAGTAAGACACACCAATAAAAGCGGCCTAAATGCTGACGCCGTAGGAAAAATGTTGATATATCTCAACAGATTCACAACAGGTTAATACCTAAATAAAAAACTTGATTGCTATAAAAGTACGTACACCCAACAGCACGTCGGCAGTAACACTTTGGACTTTATGACATGGTAAAAGAGATGAAAATGTTTCTACTGACGTGCGGTTGACCGTACCCTTTAAAATAGATTATATAATAAAGTCATACATACATACATACATAACATCACGCCTCTTTCCCGTTGGGGTAGGCAGAGACCACAGTCCTCCACCTGCTACGATCTTGACATACTTCCCTTGCTTCCTGTACTTTCATCAATCCTTTCATACATGCTCGTCGGTTTAGGGTACTTTTAACCTGGCCTTTATTCAGAACGTCCTGAATTTGGTCCTGGTACGTTCGCCTAGGCCTTCCTCTTCCAACGTTTCCATTCACTCTCGCCCGGTAGATCTCTTTCGTCAATCTTCGTTCATTCATCCTCTCTACATGACCAAACCATCTCAGCATCCCTTTCTAGATTTTGGTCACTACGTCTTCTTTTACGCCACACCGTTCTCTTATCACACTATTTCTAATCCTGTCACTCAATTTAACACCAATCATACTCCTCATAAAGTCATCTAGGTGGAAAGTACGCAAATATGACAAAAAATGTGCAACTCACATTGAACAGTGAAAGCAACAAAAATTCTGTACAATGCCGTCATTGTGAGAACTCTATTTGTGCAGATATGGCCAGAAGGCATGAAATTGGTTCCTGTTTGACAATGAAACGGCATATTGATATTTTTAGCAGGCAGACTTTAAATTAGAGATCTGTCTTTTACTGACACGAAGCGGCTTTCTAACTGTAACATACGTCGTCTGCTATCATAAGCTCCTGTTACTGGGTCTATGGCAGGAAAATATGCCAAAGGACGGACAAACAGATGGTTCAATGTTTTTAAAAATAAAATGGCCCTCAGTCTCCACTGGACAATGCATCATTACTTGTCTTGTGCAACTCTTATTAGACGAAGTTCTTGCTATTCTTGTAGTTGTTCTGTAGGCGAAGTGTCAAACCCTTACTTAACACAGGATAGAAAATAGGAAACAGAATAGGTGGTTGAGTGTGTTATATTACAATTTTAGGAATACTACATTCGTATCGTATATCTCACGCGGCTATATATAATGACCTAGTGGCAGTCGTTCTTATATAAAATATATTCACGTTATTATAATTATTATGGATGTTTTGTTTTGTATCAGCTTGCACGTCAATTTCTTATGTACTCATAAAGTAGATCTTATTACCTAGTCGCTTTTTCATCAAATTTATAAATTTCAAGCGCTTTCCTTAATTTTGATTCGCGTTACGTAATTTTCATTCAATTGGATTCACTTTTTCTATTTTGCGTGTCGGTCACAGATTCAATATCAATTTTGTCATTGATCTACCTACATACAAACATAGAATAAAAAGTAATTATTTACATATTACCCGGTAGTTTCGTTAAATTAATTGTTGAATTTAAATAGTATTATTGTTAAAGTTTATTTTATTTATTTTAATATAAGAGTTATCAATTCATTTATTTATGTAATCAGTAGGTACAAAAGAGTTGAACATATAAATTTATAGCCATATGTTAGAAATTTTACAAGAATAAAACAAGAAAAGCAAAATACAAGACGTATGTCAAATTAAATGAATAAAATTGAATTAACTGAAAATATCACAAACGATGAAAAATAATACCAAAATAATCTAAAAATTAACTGATTAGCCCGGACAGAGCAGTCATCCGCAATCCATTTATTTCCTTAAATTATTAACATTTTTCCGCAAATGATCTCAAGTGTTCTCTTAATTTTTTTTGCATTACATTTCTTTAATTGTACTGGAAGTTTATTAAAAAATTTAAGACACATCATCTAAACGTAATTTAAATTAATATCAGTCTCACAGGAGGTATTTGAAATTTATTTGTATACTGCTTTTATACTATTATCCATCATCAATCTTTTAACAATAAAATCATATTAAAGTACTCAAACTAATTTTCTCCAATAGGAAAATCCCACTTTGTAGATGCCAGTCTATGCAAATTATATTACTTATTTATTTTCAATAAATATTCCATATTCACTAGTTCACTACTCATTACCTAACTCGTGATGTAAACCAGTTAACAAGTTTAAAATGTGCAAGAATTTCTTCCTACCCACATTTCTGTAAACAGTTAGTTGCCTAGCGATGTGGTTCGAATCACTTTCACTAGTGTGAAGTGTAATTATCTATCATAACTTGTATACCTGTCAAAATGTATAGTTAATGTGTGGTTTATGTACGTGATGATGGTTATACAACTTCGAAGTTGGATATTGAGTAAAGGTTCCGCATGATCTCAGATTAAGGAAATCATCTTCTTTTCATGCGTGGGATGTAAGGTCGAAGCCCCGTTATTAGTGTTTTTAAATCACCAGCCTCTAATATGTTTTGTATTAAGACAACGCCTCAATCACTTACAGTGACCTTGATCAAGGGCCTAACTTGCTTTCTGATGAAATCTTAGTACTAAACTAAACAGGGAATAGCCTATTGTTTGAGAGTTTCGCGGTCACTAACACTATAACAATAACATTATAATGATCTTACCACGATATGGGATTTGTTTTCCGTGATCATGGTGCTTGCAAAGTCAAATTACACTTTATTCATATGTACCAATAGGTTAGGTAAGCCATAGGTCTAATAAGAATTCTTCAGAAACGAAGTGGCGCCATGTGGGAAACAAAAAAGGAGAAGACAAGAAAAAACCCAGCAATAGCGAAGAAATATCTGGAGTTCATCAAAATCCCTTATCGTGATAATAATCCCTCAAACTGTAATCATTATAGGAAACAGTCTCACAAATATGATAAAAGTCAAAGCACGACCACTTTCTATCAGGTGACCCACTTATTGGTATTTAAATAATGTAATTTCTGTAAAAATTCATGTGCCTTCTGATGAGCTTAAAGCCAAAACCTCTTGATCAAGAACAAAACGTCTTCACTACTAGGTCGCAAAGCAAAAAATAAGGAGGAAATTATTTTCCATGGAACAAAATAATCTTAAACATGATTGATTAGATGATAAAGAAGTAAAACGGGCGAGCTCAGAGGCACAGAGAGCTTAAATCGACCGACTGAATATCTTTTATAACAAAATAGTTACTAATAAGGACATCAGGGAACGATATTTTGGATCATTTTAATTAATTTACATAAAAATACTCCACTGAAAGAGTCTAAAGTCAAGACGGGTAAATTTTAAATGTTTACCCTGGAGATATTACGAGTACAATCTTTAAATAAGAGATAAAAAACATATAGAGATGTGTCAACCAGTACTAAAATTTGCATTTATGTCGATGACTCAATTATGTTAACCCAGAACCTGTCAAATTACATTTTTCTCCTCATAATTCAGATCACGCCTTGACAACCTGTTTGTCATATGATAAATAATTGATCATATAACTAGTTTCTCTGCCAGGTGTACTGTAGACCCTATTTGTGGAAACTAGTACTAAGGAGGTCATTATCAACAGAAAGGCTAGTATGCGGAAGATTTGCCATGGCTGTCTAGTTGCACCCACCTCAATTTATACCTTTTGATACAATAATAGGGTATACTTTATAGATGTTTTAAGATTCGCAAATAGTGCTTGACTGTTCTTAGTGCTTTATTTCTAAAAAGCCTACTCAATCACGAAAAAAATATTTATTTAACAGCTAACCAAATGCTTTAGTAGAAACAACATATTTTTCACAGATATAAGTAACTTTGAAATTTAAGCTATAAATTCAGAAGAAATGGTCTAGTCTACACCATGACTGCAATAATGAAAAGAGTATCTAAATAAATGGTACAGCAGCACTGCACTTACTTTCTCGCAATACTCAAGGAAAAAATATCAACCGCAAACTTAAATTTGTAATGCCATACACATAGTATGGAAATACAAACTTTTATTTACGTTTTTCCAAAAAAAATGTTCGAATAAAATATACAGATCAATTCAGAATTCAAATTGTCAAACATTAAAACAAACAAACATCAAACGATTTCGAGTAAATCACATGTTTAACTTTTGGTAGTACTGGAACACCCTTTATATGAATTTTCAAAGATCAATAGATACTACCGTAGGATACTTGCATGGAGATTTTTTTAATTTCCCAACACATGTTCCTTATGGATTATTGTTCATTTTAGTCTACTGATCAAGCCCTTTCAGTTTTTGGTACACCCTGTGTACTAAATTTTATTCAAAAAATCATAAATAATATCCAGTCAGGTAGACAACCAATCCAGGAGTACTATTATAGAAAACTTTAATAAACTCAATGGAACCAATTTTGGGTAAATCACATATTTACGATTTGGTCGTACAGCAACACCCCTTATACTCGTATGAAATTACACAGATCATTTGATACTGGCGCAAGATATCTTACATGGAGATGCTTGGTCATGCAAAGTTTCATCAAGATTCTATGAGCCGATTTTGAGAAAATTACAATTTATCATTTTCGTTGTATGACAGCTACCCTCAAAATGAGAGCCAGCCAGAAACCACTTAAAACCCTTCGATGGATTTGCATAAAACTCTTAAATTCCAAATATGGTGTCAATCGGACCATTCGTTTAGCCGCTAGGCCAAAGCGTGACGGACAGACAGACGGACCGACAGACGGACCGCCCGACCGACCGACCGACGGACGGACATTTTTGGAAGCCTTGTTTTTTATGATGTATAAGTGATATAGAACACATTTTTGAGAAAATTAGAAAAACTTTTTTTTTCACGAATACAATACCTTTCTCGCTCCGCTCGAAAGTAAAAGAAGTGATATAGGTATTTACGTTTAAGAGATAGGAAGCTTACCATAACCTACTCGTATTGTTACATTGTTAGCGGTGTTGCAATACTTGCAATAATAAAGTGCACTTTGATCTTGACAGTCACGAAGTCATGAAATACTTTTATTGTAACAAAGAACAAAAGAAAGAATGCAACGTTACGTTGTTGTTGCAAAGTATTAAACAAAACATCAAGAAAAATATTGAAAGAAACATAAATCATTGTCGTTTACCTTTAACAGGATGTGCGTACTTGTATGTAAATGTAATTAAGAAATCAAGGATTATCTTTAGAAATGTTTAACGAAAAGAAACAAACAATATATTAGTCGAACATGATAAGATAAGGAAAGAAAATGCAGATGAAGTGCTTATATTAAAAAAAAAACAAAACATCTGTTTCGGTGTCCAGATTGTTTCTTCTATGTTCAAGAATATTTACACTAATGGTGAGTGAATTAGTTTAGATGTTTGTTACTCCTTCACAGCAAATGAAGTATCTGTTTCTTTTGTAATTCATTCTACAAAGGCGAGATTATTGTTAGTGTTCTCTGTAAGATATATCTATGAATATAATTTTCCTCGCTCTATTATATTAATACAATAATATTATACGTGAAACACGAGTCTTCACTTACAGTTAATTCAGAGTTATTTACTTTGCCCTATTGTTCCGCAAATTGTTAAGATGAGGCAAGTGAGCTAGGTTTCAAATTGCACGAGAGTTGGTAATTTCTTAGGAATTTAGGTTCTTTCCATGTCAGGTCTTTGTTATTATAACATGTATGTATGTATATGCATTTTTAATTTTATAAAATTTTGAGCAGTTTTGAATACGTAGATACTACTTTCTTAATAAAGCTTATTGAGAACGTTTCGAAGTGTTCAAAACTCCAATTATTTGGAGGCTTAATACTAACTTAATTTCATAAAATAATCTTTTAAGAATTTAATATCAATTATATATTTTTTTTAAGTTTTGTATTATCACAGCCCAGTATAACTTATAAAAATGGTATTTTAATATGTCCTGAAAAAATGTTTAAATGTAGATAGAAACATATGCCTTACATTGTTTGATACTTTAGATGACATAAATACATATAAGGTAGGTTAAGAAAATATAACAAAAATCGAATCAGGAAATGACATAATATTTAACACCAAATATCAAAGTAAAAGAATGTTAAAACTATTAAAGGGAACGGAGTTTATAATAGACAACTAAGTAAATTATTAGGTGTATTATGTAGGTAATCAGATAATTCTCAAAAATATTAAACAAGCTGGCCCTACATTCATTACAGTGGCTGGGACGTCATAATTTACTGATCGACAACAAAGGTCTTAAAACAATGCATGATAACATGTTGACAAGACCTAACAATTATATCATCAAACACAACACAATAGATCAAATGAACATACAAACGCGTGGCATATGGTCTACATCTATTTAGCAAAAGAATAGGGTAGATGCAAACACATTGAAACTAATGGCGCATAAAATGCAAAGTTCAAAAGAATTTTTTTATAATAATTGATATGTTATTAAATACACCAATCAGAGTAGATTCCGTTAATAATTGCAACCATGATGAACCAAAAGTATCACACAAATTTGATCAATACCGTACCCTCATTGACAAATTCTCAAAAACTGATCCCAAAAAATCCACAAGAAGAAATAACTGTCACAAGCACAAATACAAAACACTGTCCACTTCAAAAGAAAACTTCAATTTTGGAACAGTTTTTGAACTAAGAACTTCGCGTCTAAATTCGATTCAATCGCGATGGAGTGGATCGGTTAGGCGCGAAGAGTGCCTTCGATCATTGTTTGCAAGTTACGCGCGCTTCGGTCGGGGAGCGACAGGTGACTGGTCGCGGCGCCAGCGCACGCGGCGACGAAAGTGGATGTGCAAGTTGCAAGCAGCTACGATCGAGTAGGGTTTTGTTTTGAGAACTACGTTTGGAGATTCGAAAACTAGGTTTGTTGATTTTATTATGAAATCTTTCAAGATTCATAATGAAAGGAAATAAAATCTCTCAATAAAATCTACTATATTAGGCAAACCTGCACTGACTTCATTCAATAATTCAATTAGTACAAAACGTACTGCTATGTCCAGCAGTGGACGTCTTTCGGCTGATATGATGATGATGATGATGATGTACTGCTATACGATAAAACCTACATAGAAATTTATCAATAGCGTAATTTCCTACAAAATACGTGTAAGAAATCTAAGTCCATCATCCTCTAGTGTCCATGACATTGCATGTTTTGTCTTCACGCTTCTAAACTACATCGTCAAAGTAGGCAGCGATGTCACGGACCATCAGAAAAAGTTATACACCATCAACAGTCTGAACCTTACCGTACAAAATACTACTTTTATAACCAAAGAGTAGAAACTAAGAGGATAGAATGTAGACTTATCGTTTTCAATTGCTAAAACTAGGCCCAAATCGTCACAAGTTTCAAATCCCGCAATGACGTTTATTTGTTATATAAGTTGCTCTACCAAAAATTTCAGGTTCGTAAAGTAGGTGTATTCTATCAATGTTACTCAGTTTAATTTTAATCCTTGTAACAATTCACGAAATTAAAACTATTTATTTAATTTTTATTATTTATTTATTAAACTTAAACTATGCATACATTATTATTTAAAGCCTGCAAAACTGCAGTTTGTCTGCAGGAAAGAGTCTCTTTTAGATACAAAGATTACAATTACATATTATGTACGTTGCTATGTTCATTTACTTTCAAAACAGAGTTGTCTGATTTTTCGTCAAGCCCTTAAGCAAAATTTGTTTGTACAGACGGCCGCACGTCGGTGGAAACACTTTGAGCGGGTCTCAAACCTTGAGCGGGTCTCTGGTTTCGGGCGTTTGAAGCGTAGCGCTGGTTTAGCTTATACTAGTTTTGTTTCTACGTGATTACGAGTACTGCCGTGCGTACATACTTCGTCTTTTATCATATTTTTCGTATTCTATGCATTTAGTCTTGAATCTGTGATAAGCATGCAACACTTACCGTAAAAATAGATTACTTTATAACAACCAGGTTTGAATGTTGAACGCTTGTGATACTGACCTGCAAAGAAGAAAAAAACAGGTTAAATATGACTGGTCGATTCTACGTGTGATCGATTGTGACGACTTTCTTTTCGTGCTATTGATTCTTTGATTCACTAGTCGAATGTTTCCTGCTTTCGTCGCTGTTAATGTATGCGGAAGTTGTTTATTAATGGTGTGTTGGAAAAGAAACTATAGTACTACATTATTTTTAATTAGTTTTAAAATCTCAAGATTTATGTTTAGTCTGTGTATGCAAGTAAATCTCGTTTTAAATAAAAGTAGCGTTTAAGTCAAGAGATCGCTATATCAATATTTTATGATTAGTTGTAGTATTTTGCCAGTTACGAAATCTTACATGGAAATTACGAATAAATGCTAGTTCTTATTGAGATTCCCTGCCATAGCTTCTCTGCCTGCGTCAGTGCTTCCGAGTTCATATAACCCGAATCAATTTAAGTTGTGAGTGAATAGGCTTATTCTGAGTGAGCTCGTTCCAACATCGACCTAATCACTTTGCTCAAAGCTAGATCAAGGTGACGAGCAGGCCCATTGAAAATAAAAATAAAAACAAAAAAGTATTCAGACTGGTTGTGATTTTTGAATCTTCTCATATTTGATATAATATTATAATTATTGAAAACTTTCCTCCTAGACGGTATGTGAAGTATGTCATAATATATTTCATTTTCCCAGAAGATTAAAAGTACAATTTCGAACATGACTGATAAAGTTGATAAAGTTAAGAGGAGAGGACGTATTCAATCAAGATAGTAGCGATAGCAAAACAAACGTAAGATTTGATAACACATCAACATTATAAACTCTACTCGTGTCACGGCCGTATATAAACTTATAAATATATGAAAATATTTGTTACGCAGCATAGGGATAATGTATTCAAAAATAAATTATTTCAAAAGTTCCTTAAGTGACATTAATGATGAAGAAGTCATCTACGTACACGTCGTGTAATATAAGTAACAAGCAACCTTTGTAACTCCCCCGGTGTCTTTCAAAAGTGAAACCTACATCTATCGATTACCATTACGAAGCATATTATCAGAGCTATTACCGACTATAGATGTAAATCGATCAGCTGATCACACGACAGCAATAGCGATGTTATCAAGCAAATTGGCGGATGCAGACTGTTTGATTGATTGATTGGGAACGAACGAGAATGTAAGAGAGGTTACCAATGAAATGGAAAGTATGGTCATTGTCAAATATGGGTTTGCATGAGTAGCGTCCGTGTGTTGTCAAATAAGAATAGTACTAAGCCTTGGGTGTCGTAAAAGGCAACTTAGGAGTTTGAACCGGAGAATAGAAAACAGCGTTCTTCCGCATAAGAGCCATATCACACTAGCGAGTTGCGAGCGAGTGGCGGGCGGGGCGAGTGCGTGGCGAACTCGCCGCGAAGACGCCGCGGGTAGGCAGCGAGTTTGTACATTCAGTGCCAGAATGGATTTCGACGAGGAAGCAACTGCTGTTTAGACGGAAACGAAAGGAGATAAAACAACAAATATGGGAGGATCCATTATCAAGTAATCGACTGGGAGAGAGCGACTACTATATGTGCTGATCTGCAAACGATTGAGTTTTCTTATAAAATACGAAGAATATTTTTCCCCGACCTATAACACATTTACATGAATTTGAGGTTATGATTTTGTATACAAAACACCTGATTCTCGTGCTTCTATGTGTGTTTTGGTTAGAATTTTAGAGAAAGCAATCCCCATAGAACGTTATTTTTCTTCCTAGTTTCGACAGACTGCGACTGAACGCGAGCGTACAATATGGCGAGCTTGCTTCGCACCCGCAGCGTTCTCGCGGCGTGTTCGTCGCGCATACGCTGCGAACACGCGGCGAGTTCGCCGCGCACTCGCCCCGCCCGCCACTCGCTCGCAACTCGCTAGTGTGATATGGCTCTTAAGCACTATCATACATACAGCAGTCTCTTAAAACGTAAATATTTAATACAATAAATAATTCAGTCTTATAAGAAAGGATTTTATAAGCATAAAACACATTCCTACTTAAACTTTAAAATAACAACAATAATATAACATTGCACATATTTACGACACACACTACTTTATAATATCCTTGGAATAGCATTATACAGACAAAAGCAATCGGACAAACATTAAATCATTACGAACATGCAAAACGTAGTATAACATGTCTAATTACAGAGAACTTTACTGTAATTAAATGCTTACACCTTTCATTCATCATCGTGAGGCGGTAGTAATTATTGTTGTAATTTGCATACTGTAATACTTATTGTAATTAATAGTGATATTATCTGTATGCTTAATCTTTGGACCTGGTAACAGGAGGTAACACATAGTTAATGCAGGAGGTAGTGCAATGTTTTGAAGGTGGTAGGGCTTTTGTGCAAAGTCCGTCTGGGGAAGTACCACCACCTTGCCTTTTCCAGCCGTAAAGTAGCAGTGTTAGCACTGCTGTGTTTCGGCACAGATTAGATAATAGTGAAGTGACGCGCGTGTGGTGCTTCTGAGGGTCTTTTGCTACCGAATATGCGGCCCTACGCGACCTTCTAATATCAAAGTATGTGGTGTCCGGGATGAGACCTTGTCAAAAATCACAATTATAAGATTGAAGATTATTAGATCTATTTCATATTTACGTAAGATTTAAAGCTTTCTAAAATTTATTATAAAAAACACAGTCATTCTAATTCTAAAGGACAATACACACCAAAGCCGCCGACCCGCCGACACAGCCCGCCGACACAACCCGGCGGCCTATATAAAAAGAATCATGTCGGCAACATTTTGCCCGCGCGTGTTGCCCGCCGACATGTCGGCGACTTGCGTACGCCCGTTAACGCTCAGTTGCCAGGCGACACTCGAACTGTAGTGACGTGCTAGTATCGCAAAATAAGTTCCTCATGTCGAGCCGCCGACATGTCGCCGACAAAGTTTTTCGCCTTGCAATGATTGAAGTCGCCAACATAGCCCGCCGACAAAATGTTGCCAACATATGTCGGCGGGTCGGCGACTTTGGTGTGTGTAGTGCCTTTAATAATACAGACAAGAGTACAAGACTTACAATACAGCACAATGAAGATTGTCTAACTAATACAAACAACACTAACAAGAGGAATCTGCATGTCACAGCGAACTGGTTTAATCAGGCAGTTAATTGAATGCCTAGGCTGATCGGTGACTGAATTACTATCGCTCAATGTTTAACGAGTTGGCTAATCGATAGCTAGCCCAAATGAGATGGCTAACCTTGAATAAGCCGGATGATCAAATTCAAGTTTGTCAGCAAATTATGATCAGCAAAAATCCTGATGTAGCAGCTCTTTTATTTGTCCTGCAAAATAGTTATTTGTGTCCCTTTCGGGATCGACTACGTTGTGTTTGCCTTATCTAACGGACCTATGAGCAAGTTCAATGAGATGGCTGCAGGATGCTAAACGATCTGCAGCCATCTAGTTAAACGTCGTATTCAACGTTTGGGCTAGGTGCTCTCTAGACATTCAATTGAATGCCGGCAGTCAATCAACCGCCTAGGCATTCAATTAACTGCCTGATTAAACCAGTTGGCTGCGACATGCATATCACTTTGTTTCTAGTGAAAAGGAAGTCCATTCTTAGCTTGCAAAAAACTCGTTTGGCTTTGTACAGTCAAGAACACGTCCAGCTTGATACATCGAACTTTGTACCGCGCTTATCTTCGTCGGCGTAAAGACAAAAATCGCGCTGCGAGTATCAAGCTTGACTTGGTGTTGATTGTACAATATTGTGCATTGTGTTTAGATGTTCTTGTGTTTTTGTCTTGTATCTTCCGCTTTGTTTTAATTATTGATAACAAAATTATCCGAGCTTTTTAATGGTCAAGTTTTGATGAAGTTATTTTGGTAGGAATATTCGATATCCGTATAATTTAATACTGTTAAATTATTATTTTTTTATAATAAAATTTTAATCATAATTAAATTATTAAATAAATTATTAATTTAATATTTATATTATATTATAAGTAAATAAACAAGTTTAATAAACAACCTTATTTTTTAATTAACTTTATTTTAGTACGGCCGTGTAATTCTAAATACGCAAAATCTCTCTGGAGGTAGTTCCACCTGTAGGTATGTAATTAAACAACTTTTGGAAATTAAAATTAAAAAAATATTCCGTGCAAATTGACCGAATCAGATTATACTTTTTTTAAATTATATTTTCCAAAAGTTGTATAACAAAAGTTGTAGTTACATGGTGGTTTTGCATATTAAGAGTTACACGTTGTATTATTTCTTTAAAAAAAGTTGGTATTAGTTAATTATTGATTAAGTACCTTTAATAATCGCCTCAAGAGGTTAGCCTCAAAAGTTGGGCGATTATATTCCACGACTTTCCAATATTCAAGTTGATAGCAGGAGCGGAGGTGTGACAGACAGACGAAGTCGCACCATGAGGGTATCATTTTTACCATTATAGTTCGGAACCCTACAAACTATTCTCATAATTTGCATGACAGATTCTTAATAACCTCGATTGTCAATAACTACATCAATTGATATGGGGGCTTGCACAAAGGCTTGCCTTATAGGGTTGATGTGGGTTAACAGGGCGTGCACGATGCACTTATGGGTTTCACGCTTTATGCGCACTGTAACTTAGTTCAAATAATAGCTTTCTAGAAGAGACAAGTACAAAACCTCATCATAAGATCCCATTTAGAGTCCACAACTGGACAGGGAGATCCCTCCAATATTTTACAGCGAAACGCGCTTAGCACTCCTGTATATACACTATATTTTTCACACTGCTGCACGTGGTAACGCATTAAACACAATGATAGCGCGTTTTATAATCTAACAACGCCATCTATCGATCGGGAAAATTACCTTTACAGAAATATTAGTAAAGCGTTGTAATTTAGCTGATGTCCCTATATCTAAAAACAATAAAAACAATTGACATAAGTAATTAATAACTAAACAGCGCTTCATAGCGTTGCGACCTGTAAGTGACCGTAGTATGTAAGATTATGATACGCAGAAGGGTGCTGCTCAGCATCATATCGTCCGGATCGTAAAATCGATCGATGACCGACCTCAGACTCCCTGGTGTCAGAGTTGTTGAGCCGCCTAAGGCCTCTAACATGGCTCATTAACCACTACTTCTAGACAACAGCCGGGACTAACAGCTTAACGTGCCTTCCGAAGCAACGAATCTGAAAAACTGGGAAAGTATCACAAAGTAATTATTGTTTGACGGTGTTCACACCGGGAATCAAGCCTAGAACCTCCGGACCGTTTGGATTAATTTCCCTTGGACGCCTTTTACGACAATTTCGGGTAGAGATAGGTTGGTCATAGCCGGTGGTGCATAAAAATAATAAAACAATGTTTTTCAGAGTTTAACTTACAAAACAACTTGTTATTTTTACAAGAATATCTAGTCGAACTACATCTTCGTTTGATAACGTGCACCATAAATAATGTCTGTTGAAACCACGGTCACTGTCCCTTATTTTCTGGCCGATGATTTTTACGAGCTTACTTAAGATGAACGTCTATAATGCTCTATTTACCAGAAACAAAACGCTACAGATTTTTAAAACATTTTATTCTTACAAAACAAACAAACAATTACAAATACGCCTAGAGTAGCTATGGTGGCTATTGTAGTTTGAACGTGTTTTTGAACTGGACCAGGGCGACTTTTAATTAGTTCTTGGTAGCAAAAGAAATGCATGTACTGGTGATTATGAACAACTTTTCCAAAAACCATACAAATTTTACAATTGCTGGCGCAAAGTTTTTATGGAAAGGCCAAAAGAAATTCTTGTTTTTCGATGCTTCTTTGGAAAAGATTTTTGGAATCACCAGTACATGCATATCTTTTGCAGTCAAGACCTAATTAAGAGTCACCTTTTATTAGTGTTGTTGATAGAATGAAAATAACGAGTGTGAGCCCCCCACTAGGTGAACCGACGACGATCTAGTTAATATTGCTGGATGCAAGTAGCGTAGTGCTGGATCGGTCGTCATAGACATCTTTAGGGGAGGACGACTTTAGGCTGATATGATGATTATGGGTCCCAATCATTACTACCCCCCCTTTCCTAGAGAAGAAGGCCTAGGAAGCAATAGCGAGAAGACCTCAATGCATCCAACGAGGGTTGGCAAGGCACACAACCATGCCGTGCAGTAGGACACTCATAATGCTAGCAAAAAGAAATTAAAGAAGTATCTAACTGCCAGAACATGTCGTCAATAAACCATTTCACCTAGTCAACAACACTATCGATTTAAAAAAAAAACTTCAAGATTACGCAACAACAAACGAAAAATATTTAAAACCAAAACAGATGTGTTCCAAATCTCAACTCTCAAGCGATCTAAATGTGTCATCAAATAAAATTCCCTCAACGCCACCGCCGTTTCTAAAAATGGTATAGGGTTCCCCTTCCGTGTCTATTTCTGTGTAAGGATAAATAAAATCTTCGGAGCGCATTAGGAAATCGTCTGCGTATACGACAGCTGGGAACATTCGTAGGGAAGAGGAAGCAGAATTGGTATTAAAAATTCTTCCACACGCTCCATTATTCTAAAACTATCAGAGGATTTGCTATTTACGGTTTAAAAGATAATAAGCCACGATCACACTAAGCTGAATTCAAACTCTAATTCGGCATAAATTGCTGGGAGGCTGGGTTAATGTTAATTGCAATATCCTTAATTCAACGAGCAATGTATTCCAAATTAGTCTTTGAATTCAGCCAGGTGTGATTGTGGCTTTAGAGAGATAACCTAGACTGGACCCTAAAAAATCAAGTTAAAGGCAACGAAAAATACTCGTATATACTATCAAAGTAATAATCTATTCGAGTTGATTGGAGGAACTTAGAATAACTATTATTAACTTCAAGTCAATTCATCAACGACTTGAACATCGTTATTTTAAGTTGCATAACTCTAATCATCTTCAAAAGTAACTTTCAAATATTATGCAAAAATACTAAAATTCCAACCAAAATTGCTATAATTTAAAGCATTTCCAGTTATTGGAATTTTGTTTTAACAAGTCAAGTGCCATTGGCTTTCTATGTTAAAGAATTAAATGTATATACTCGTACTTACAATAAATGTGTTAAATGTTATGTTATGTCATTGGAATTTTGCCTGCCAGCTCTTACTGAATAGTTCTTACGGATGTAATTCAGCTTATAGGTACAATACCATCTTATAGCGTTTTTACATGGCAACTTCTTCGCGCGATATCGGCGCCTGCGTTTCGAACGCGCGGAATCAGGCAGGCTTTACAACAATGAACGCTGTGAATCTGCCAATGAAGGAGGCCAAAAAAAAAGAATTAATGTAACCTATAAACCTATGATCCGTAGAAAATATTATTATAGTCCAGTCAATCTACGATTTTAGGTTGCATTAAATGCACATATACAGAAATTACTTTAAATAGTAATATAGGCTATTTGAAGCTGTAAATAATTAAATCCAGCAATTTTGTAAAAACACATTTTTTTGTAAATGTACCAGTATAAGCTGACCTGTGCTTACATGGTAAATATTATACAGGTTCAGTTCACCTTATACTGGTTTTAAGAATATCAACGTTATGTCGGGGATTACTGTGGTTTTAAATTTTTGAATGTTTTTACTAGTAATTTAACAAATTATCCCCTAATGTGTAATGCAACCCTCTCCATACAAACTTTCGTACTCGTAGATTGACTGGACTATTATTCAGTTTCATGGACAGCGGGCCCCACCAAACTTAGCTTGAAAATTGTTGATTCGCCAAAACTGTTTGGTACAAACGGCTCAACGTCCCTTCCTAAGCACAGAATCATCTTACTTTTAGGACAATCAAGCGATAACTGAAAAAAAAACTTACAAAAAGATACGAGTCATATATTGCTTAAGTATATACAAGGTGTAACAGAAAGGGTATATCAACCCTGAAGGATGTGATTCTGCTCATGAAACTGAACAACTTTCCCTAAGGAACATAGGTCGAAATACGAAAAAAAATATTTGACCTCCCATACAAAATGCGCGATCTGCTGTAATTAGCTATTTTTTTGGAAATTTTCTCACCGGGAATCAAATTCAGAAACTTCGGATCAAGACAGAGGACCCGAAAGTACTTTTCAGCAGCAGTTTTGTCCTTCGTTTCACAATCCAACGCTCGCATTACGGGCGCGTTTGAGTCCGGCCGCGACGCGTTAAATAGCCGCCGTGTGCAAAGCATCTCTCATTACGTTACGCAAGTTGACAGGTTGACAGTATCTTAAGTGCAGTAAAAGTTAAGACTTAATGCTTCCGATTTGAAGACATCAAATCGTTAAGTGATTACATTTATCGTGAGATCTACAGAACCGCATTGTCGTGCGAAACATTCTATTGTATTGTGTGAATCAGACGAAGAGTCTGCAAATACGACTCTAAGCTCCAGACACGAATCATTGTCATCACTGAGAAATGGCATTTTCAAATTCTGCTATGGTAATCCTACTTTCGTCTGTGAGCATCTGTATTGTCATCATAACATCCCACGAAACGTCCACTGCACGATAGGGAGCTCCCTCCAGAATTCCAGCTTTTGCTGCAACAATGTGGAGGTTAAGTCCCATAGTCACCACGCTTTCGGCTGGCTCCATAGACCGCGGTTGTTGGTGACCGCAGAATGTAAAGCCACGAACACACCTAGCTGAATTCAAAGACTAATTCGGCATACATTGCTGAGAGGCTTGGTTATGTTAATTGCATTATCCTTACTTCAACAAGCAATGAATACCGAGAATTAGTCTTTGATTTCAGCTAGGTGTGATCTTGGCTTAAGGTGTTACGATACACAGAAGGATGCTGCTGTCCATTCTCCTGTTCATAAACCCTTAGTCGCTTCTTACGACACCCACGGGCAGAGATGGGTTGGTACTATTCTTTGCTGGCACCATACCGGCGTCTCTATAGTACCAACTATTCATTAAAGGAGTGATCACACCTAGCTGAATTCAAAGACTAATTCGGCATAAATTGCTGGGAGGCTTGGTTATGTTAGTTGCAATATCCTTACTTCAACGAGCAATGTATGCCGAAAAGCACCACCTTATAAATTCTTCTCGTCACAGCGACCAGCAGCGTCCGGCAGCGGAAAACAGCGTGCTTCTTCGCAACAACAACAAAATTGAGCTAGCCGCAAGGCTAACCAGGGTATGGTGCTGACTATTTTGCTGCTTTTCTGGGGGCACTCCTTCCAGCAGTAGACATGTTTATGACGTCATGATGATGATGACCCTTAGTCGCAGTAGACCAATCTATTATGTAGTATTTTTTCTGCAATTTTATAACCTCATGATATCTATTTGAAAAAAGTATTTCACTATTTTTCTATTCACAGGAAAATGTTTTTTAGTACCCATATAGGTACCACGATTTCATAGTGTTACGGTTTCAACACAACCTATTAGGTCTGTACCTAATAGGTCATCAACGACAGGTCAAGCTTGACACTCGCAGTGCGACTCTAGCCCGTACGTCTATCGAAATAAGAACGGTAAGAACTTGACTGACCTAAGTCTTCAAATACCGTGTTGAATCAGAAATAGAAATAGATATCGAAATATCTTTATTTACCAAACATTTGCACAATTCACAACAGCTTGAACCCCGCACTAGGTAAACCTGTATCGCGGGCATGGAAACATGGCTGAAACAAATGCTTAGTGGAACTAAGTTTTAGTTATAGAGGTTACGTCGATCTTGTTTAACTGATACGTTATGTCATGTCACAGTCATGTGCTCATCATGTGCTACATAGTCATCATCAATGGCCTCCGTGGACTGATAGTTAGAGCGCTCGGCTCTTGACTCGGAGGTCCGGGGGGTCTGTGTTCGATTCCTGGAGACACTGTCAAACAAATCACTTGTGTGACTTCCCCAGTTTGTGTGGGACATTGCGGGATGAATCACCCGATTACCCGAATTAAAATGGTTCCGTGCTTTGGAAGGTACATCAATCCGTTCTCGGCTACTGACTACGAAAGCATACTTCTGTAATGATCTGTCATCCAGAATTAGCCTTATAACTACATTAATGTATAAGAATTGGTGATATTGTGGATGAGGTATCTATTACAATAAATAAAGTAGTTGTAAACGTCAGACTTTGTGAGGTCGGTCATCGAACTTACAACCCAAACGACTTTAAAGCTAGACCAAGTGTCCACAAGGTAACAAACCACAAACGCGGTTATAAAAATGCAGTAAAAATAAACACAATAAAAGACCAATCGGATAAAATCAGAACCAATCGGAAGGGTCGAAATGTTGCAGCTAAAGTGGCGCACGAGCATGCATTAGCTACGTGTTTACTTCGGCTGGTTCTAACAAAAAAGACAGTACACTCTGTATTATCACGACCAAATCCTGCCTGACCTTCACTAAGTAAATTTTTATGAAATTGAACCACTTTTACCAAGGAACATAGATCGAAATACGAAATACCAAATTTGAAATCCCATACAAAATGCGCTATGAGCTGATGCAGCTTCTATGGGAGGTCAAACATTGATTTTGTTCTACTCGTATAACCTATGTTCCTTGGAAAAAGCTGTTCAGTTTCATGGGCAGATTCACACCTTTTAACTCATGGCATTTCCTCTGTCCTAGTCTGTGGTCCTAGTCCTAACAGACGAAAACTTTTATCAAGAGTGGCTCGACGCCTGCGCAGGATTGCAACGAAAAAATTATTAAATGGGCAGGCAGCAAAGTCCGCGATATTACATAGGCCAGAAAAGTAATAAAATCCTCAAAAGAGCCACCGGATGTGAAGTTGGGGGCGATAAATTGTCAATCTGAGGCTACTTTACTATTTGCCCATGGTTACATCACATTATCTGCGGCCAGAAAGCACCTACTTTCGGGCGGTAGATCTTTCTGACCATAAATTTGATTTCATGTCTGCGTTATTATATTACTAAATTCAATAAAAGATTGTCTATCTTCTGATGATATAATTTGTTAAAAATACCATTATTATACCACTTCCTACCTACATACACTGGATTCCATGAGATTATACATCACAGTAATGAATGAATGAAAGAATGTTATAGAAAATCAATAGAATTGGTTTGAAAATTATTCAGTTATAATAATTGTTTAACAAAAAATAATAGTTCTCATGAATTCCTTGTTAAAAGCATCCTTTGAGATAGATCTTTACTTCCTTTTCTCACACTTGAAATGAGTGAACTATTTAAACAAAATGGCCGGAAAACGAGTAAAAATTTAAAAATATATAGAATAGTATATTTTGCTAACATTTGTATATTGTAGGTGACCATAATCAATGCTACCTATAATCGTATTTTTATTTATGAATGAATGAATGACGTTTATTTGCAAGAATACATTAACAAGAACATAATGTCTTAGGTGGTAAATAGGTACATGGTACTTAGTAGGTATTCTGCTCGCAAGCGAGCGTGCAAATATAAAATATATAGAAAAACTTAACAAAAACTGACACTACACTATTACCTTAACAACAATTAATAATCTTACTAAAAACAATCTTACGAAAAACTTAACACTACATAGGTAACAATTTTAACAAAACTACGGTAAGTAAATAGTTACTATTATAGTTATAGTTAGTTATAGTTATAGAACTATCTCAACACAAATTCACTTTTGTGGTTGAAAAATTCTTTTAAATTATAAAAACATTTAATGTTTAACCATTCCGAAAGACTTTTTTTAAAAGTATTTACATTAGATATATTTCTTAAATTTTCTGGTAAATTATTATGAACATCTATACACATATTATATACATTTGACTTATATATTGCTGTTTTACATGGAGGCTGATACAATAGATCCTTGTATTTATTTCTTACTTGTCTTGTAGTGACTTCTTGACGCATTTTGAAAAAGTCCGGATTCATTTTTACGAAACAACTAAGTTCCCTTATATACATAGATGTTAAAGTTAATATTTTTAATTTCTTAAATAGAGGTCGACAACTATCCATAAACCAAGCATTGCATATGGCTCTTATGCATTTCTTTTGCAATTTAAAAGCCCTGTCTATGTCAGTTGAGTTTCCCCATATTAAAAGGCCGTAATTAAGTACCGATGATATATATCCATGGTATGCAACTATTGCAGCTTCAACAGAAACATTCTGCCTTATTCTTTTTAGTGCAAATACGAAACTTTCTAATTTATTGCAAATTCTATTAATGTGTTCTTTCCAATTTAAATTACTATCTATGGTGATGCCTAAAAATTTGTATGAATTAACTTCTTCTACTGTTTGGCCGTTGTGATTGATGTTTATTGTCAGAGGGCTACTATTGTACGAATAAAATTGCATGACCTTTGTTTTATTTAAATTAATTTTTAAATAGTTATCATCTAACCAACGAATGATGTTATTTAAACCTAAATTTATAGTGGATTCGTAAGTATCTTTACTGTCACATTTTATAATAAGAGTAGAGTCGTCTGCAAATAATAGCGATTTATGAGAGGTGGCAGTTGGAAGATCGTTTACGTAAACTAGGAAGAGTAGGGGCCCGAGGATACTTCCCTGAGGAACACCGGTGTCGCTGATGAGTAAGTGTGACTTGAATTTTTGTTTTATGTAATGTTTCTGATTTTTAGTAACTTTTAAAATCTCTGTAAACTGTTGTCGGTTTTTTAAATAACTTTGCAACCATTCGTTAGCTTTTCCTCTAATACCATATTTTCTAATTTGTACAATAATAATTTATGATTAACTAAATCGAACGCCTTCGACATATCTAAAAAGATAGACATGGCAGAATTTTTGTCGTTGTTGTTTTCTGTTAAAGTTTTGACTAAGTTAAAACATGCCAGAGTGGTGGAGGATCCTTTACGAAAGCCAAATTGTTCCGGACATAAAATACCATATTTGACTAGAAACTCATTTAACCTTTTGGATATTGATTTTTCAAAGATCTTAGATATTATGGGAATAATTGTTATTGGTCTATAATTATTTAAATCTAATTTATCGCCTTTTTTGTGTAGTGGTTTAACTATTGATAATTTTAACTGTTCGGGGAATTCCCCTTCAATAAATGATAAATTTATAATATGTGATAGGGGACGACAAATATAGCAGGCAACTAGTTTTAGTACCTTTGTACATATGTCATCATGTCCACATGTATTGGTATTCCTGAGTGACATAATTATATTAAATATTTCAGAATCACTAACTGGTTTTAGGTATATTGTATGTTGGTTCTGCTTTAACTTTGAAGAGTCATAATTATTTTTATTGCAAGAGTTTGAATTATTTTGTAAGTTTATAAAATGGTTATTAAAAGCTTCACATATTTCATGCGGTGAATTTAGTAATTTATCATTAACTTTTATTTCAGGTATATCGTTACTATTTAAGCTATTGCTGCAAAATGGGGAAATAGAATTCCATATGGCTTTAGAACTAAATTTATTATTTATGATATACTTTTTGTTATTAATCTGTTGTGCTACCGTTATACATTTTTTCAAAATGGAATTATATTTTTTATATTTATGTTTGTTTTTGTGTTTGTTGTTACTGTTATTTCGGTAATTTAAGTAGAGTACTCTTTTTTTCTTACTCGATTTCTTAATACCTTTTGTGAGCCATCTTATTTTTTTAAAACGATTAGACACCTTGACTCTAATTATAGGAAAAGATAAATTATAAAACAAGCACAATAACTCATAAAAATCTTGAAAGGCATCCGACATATTTTCCTTCTCATAGAGATCGGAAAAAGAGAGAGCAGAAATACATTGAACAAACTTTTCAATATTTTCTTTATTTAGGTCCCTTTTATATTCATACCATGTCATAAAAGATTTTTCCTTGTTAATTTTAAAGGAAACACTCTGCCCAGTCTCGTGGTCAGATAAACATAGTTTATGCACGTACGCCTTAATACCTCTAACATTGCTCGCAAATTGATCTATGCATGCTTCACCTCTTGTTGGAGAATTGATGTGTAGCTTAAAATTATAGTTTTTCAAAGTATTTACCAGATCATTTGTGAAAGCATTTTTCTTTATCACATCAATATTCCAATCACCACACAAGATAATTTTTTTATTCTTATATTTAGTTGTCAAAGTATAAAGTAACTTATCTAATTTATTTAAGAAAATACCTATATGACTTTTTGTATGTTCAGGGATTCTATAAATAGTTATAATTATAAGGTTCAACTTAGTAATTTCAACACCACAAAACTCAAAATAAAATTTTGAAGCTACCTTAATGTCTAAAACAAGAGCTTTCACATCAATATTTTTTTTACAAGAATGCAAGAGCCTCCTCTACTTTGGTTGTCTCTACTGTAGAAAGATACTAATTTAATTCATAACGGGTTGGACCCTTGCCAAATGTGAAGGGAGAAGAGGAAGACCTAGGCAAAGTTACTTTGACCAAATAAAGGAGAAAGGAGAAGTCGTGTCGTATACTACGAGTATTACTATTAAACGAGCAATATTTGTAAATACATGCAGGGTGTAACCTTTTTTGTAGTTTTTTGACTTAATCTTTTTAGGAAAGTTGTTCAGCTTTATGATCTGAGTAATATACCTACAAAAATTTAATTTGGACCTGAAAAATCCTGTATACTAGTTAGGTAATATCACTTTTTGATACCTAATCATCATCATTTCGTGCGGGTTGCCAGGTCGATCGATGACCGACCTCACAAACCCTGCCTTTTTGGTTATAAATAATTATAGTAGTACCAAAGTCATAGCGACAACTTTACTTAGATGATAAAGTATTAAACGATAACTTGTGAACAAAAATTGCTAGATAGATGAACAAGCTGAACTGACCAATCAAACAACCACGTGTTTATAATCTGTGGAGAAATCTTTTGATTACGCCTAGAGCTACGAGTAGATTATCGATTTATTTGATAGATACATGTACTAATTGATTGGAAATAATAATTAAATCATGATTTATCGTGATAATGTCAAAAAACTTTCACGAATACATGTCCAAAGCAACCGTCACAGCTCTAAGACGATGGGCATCGCTTGAATTGTTTTTGTGTAGCAGTAAAAGACATAAGTATTTCTCTTTTTTGTAAGACTTTTGATAAGAGTTTTGAAGATGGCGGCCAAAAACTCATCCCAACAGGTTTAGGTGCAAGGTACCCCGTACAAGGTCGGCCTTAGATCTCCTACTATTAACATCAAAAATATTTTAACTTTTATATGTGCGAAATCAGTAATGTCAAGACATGTCCTATTGGTTGGAGGTGTCAAGGTTGTCGACTCTGATCTGGCCTGTTGTATGTCATTTTGTAATGTCCTTTATTGTGTCGTATAGATGCTACCTCCAACCTTCATTCCCCAACGGGTAAAACTAAGGGTAAAACACTAAAATGTCTACAGCACCCTCGCCAATAACACCGGTACCCATGCGCTCTCTACCCGGGAGAAATGCACATCGAGGAAATATGTGCAACATGCCTAAAGCCGCGATTACACCTGCTTGAATTTGACGACTGAATAAGAAATCTACCTAGGAGGCTACGTTGAAAAAGACGTTTGTGAATTCAGAGTTCTAGCTAGGAAGCTAAGTATAAAAAGTGCCTACTAATACAGATGCTGAATAGTGATGTTCCGATAGCGATAGTTTTGCTGTCGGTAGTTAATCATGAAATACAGTAACTCTGTTGAATAGCCTTATCGAAAATAATTATTGTAAAATAAAATGCTATCGATTGTTAAAAAATGGCTGATACAACCTCAAGACAAATACAACCGATAATTGAAAGAAGAAAAAAATACAGACAAACTTATTTGCGGTCTTAAAGATGGGCTTTTATTGCTTTTAAAAATACTACAGGAATATCGAATCCCTCGAAGCGAGAGTCTGCCTCGCACTTGACCGTTTTTTTTAATATAAGTATATTTTTGTTCGATATGTTGAATTAATCATTCGCACTTGGACATCACTAAACATGCTAAGTCCCTTCAAGTAAAGGAGTTAGAAGGTTTAGTGATGTGAAAATTTTGCGAATGATTAATTCGAATCGAACAACTTGTCCATGCAAAATAAAAATAAAGCATTATCTAGATTTAATAATAAGTACTAATAATAAACTTAAAAAAATCACTATAAAAAAATTGTATACGACTGTTCGGTTGAGTCAAGGAGTGATCACAGCTAGCTGGATTCAAAGACTAATTCGGCATACATTGCTCGTTGAAGTAAGGATAATGCAATAACATAACCAAGCCTCCCAGCAATGTATGCCGAATTAATCTTTGAATCCAGCTAGATGTGATCGTGGCTTTAATAGGCTGACAATACATTTCCGTGATGTTTTTATTTTTATTTACCTTAAATGGACAAATGAGACCTGAACATTGCCGTGCCAAATCTTATGAATGAGAGTATTTATGATCAAACAAAAACAATGGCTGTGGTAAATGAAGTGGATGCATTTTTTCTCTTTTTCTAGTCTTGCAGGTGCACATAGTCATTCACCGTAACTGAACAACTTTCAGTAAATAAAACTATCAGCCTCTTCAATACTCTTCATATAAAATTGCAAATGGACAGTTTAGCCACGATCACATCTAGCTGGATACAAAGACTAATTCGGCATACATTGCTGGGAGGCTTGGTTGTGTTATTGCAATATCCTTACTTCAACGAGCAATGTATCCCGAATTAGTCTTTGAATTCTGCTAGGTGTGATCGTGGCTTTTTTGTGGAAAAGAAGATTATTTTAATATTTTCTGAAAGTTTTATTTACTGAAAATTATTCAGTTACCTTGACTGACCACGCCCTTTCAGTTTTCGGAAACCAGTCCCTTAGACCATGTATTGGTCAATTTAATTTCGATGCGAACACGGAATTAAATTAAAATTAATCATTCGCACTCGGACATCACTAAACCTCCTTACTCCCTTCAAGTAAAGAACTTAGGAAGTTTAGTGATGGGTAAATTTTGCGAATGATGATGAACAACTTGTCGATAAAAAATAATTATTATTCATGGTGTAATAAAAAGTACTAAAAAAAAAATTAAAAAATTCACTATAGATTACCATCGATACTTGAAAGGTTCAGATATTTTCTATACGACTGTTCAGTAGAGTTAATAAACCTGCTTTGCGACAAAAAAAACCGTAAAAAGAACTAGGTAAAGGAGTGATCACACCTAGCTGAATTCAAAGACTAATTCGGCATACATTGCTGGGAGGCTTGGTTATGTTAATTGAAATATCCTTACTTCAACGAGCAATGTATGCCGAATTATTCTTTGAATTCAGCTAGGTGTGATCACTCCTTTACTCTACACTGCGCGTGGCTTGACACGAAGTACGAACTTGGTCGGTTATTTAGTATCGATTATTACCGGTACTTTTAAGAATTCGATATTCTCGATATTTTCTATAGGAATATTCGGTAGAGTTACTGTATTTTTAAAATTCAACCATCGATCTCGTTATCGCAGCAACACTGATTCAATAATTTTCAAAATTTACGGTTTGGTTAGGTACTCAATCAATCGCCAGTTAAAGCGCGACGGAGTCAGATGTGTCCGTGTAGAATACTTGACTAGTGCAACACTGTTAGTTTTGAATATACCGGTCTTTAATTGTTTTTCTAGTAGGAGCGCTTGTTTTAAGTAAAAAAGTATACCATCAGTTAGGCCATTATTTTTTGTTCGACAAGTTGTTCAATCATTCGCATTTGCCCATCACTAAACCTCCTAACTAAGTGGCTTACTATGTTCCGATGTCATTTTTTGGTGGTCATTTCCTCCGAGGCGAGTTCGCCCGGTTGGTCATTTCGCCCGAAAGTATTCATTGTTAGTCGAGGTCTTTTAAAACCATATCCAAAAGATAATGAGAAACTATGGCAAACAATAAATAAACTTACATACAGAAAAAAAAAATCCAAATAAGATCAATAAACTTCTAGATAAAAAGAATTGACTTCAGCATTTTATTACTGTAAAAATATCGTTGGCCGAAAATATTTTACTTAAGACTGCACCACGTAAAAACTACCAAAACGGCAATCACGGTTTAATATTGCTTACATATTTAATATGATTTTTTTTAAAACCATTACGATTACGCCATACATTTTTAGTATGACCGCGCGAAGTCTAATAAATAGCTCTGACACGCGGCCGATACCCACAAGAGCTCGAAGTGAGACCACGTCAGTTTGCACCGCGACGTGCCAAAATTATGGATCGCGTTTCAACGTATACACATTCTCTGCTTTCATAGTGTAACAAGGTAACTTTATTTTTTACTATTTTCTAAAGTAAGATATTTCTTTCCTTGTATTTATACTCGTAAAGTGTTTGTTTTAGAGAAATGGGGAAGCGCAAAGATAAATATTATGTATCCCGTCAAAAATTCAAAAAATATCTATTCCTTTAACCAAGTAAGTACCTACTTATATACCATACCTAGGTAGTTTTGTTTTGTGATGGTTGACTGGTGATGAAGGGTAGGCGGAGGAAGATAGGTAGATGATGGGTCAGAAGGGTTATCAGAGTAATAGATTTTCGGTACGTGATTGATGTCCGGACGAAGATGGGTGACCGGTGGATGATATTGATGGGTGACCGGCGGAAGACGAGTCAATGGTAGATGATGGGTGACCGGTAGATGATGGGTAATCGGCAGTGGTCGGAATTGGTAGAGCTGTTTAGGGTCGATGATCGGAAACTTGAACGTGCTGCTTGCTACATTATTTCGTCAGATCTGTTAGATTTTCCTCTTGAGACGGATTTCCATGGCATGGATTTTCGAAATAAGACTACCTTTTGATCGTTAGTATGTGTCCTTTGATCTTTCGATCACAAAAACAACGAAATGTACAACGATGGCACGGATTTAAATGGATTACTTTTTTAAAAGAAGCAAACGGCGCCAAACTTAGGCAGGAAAAAGCCTACATTATTTCGTCAGGTCTGTTAGATTTTCCTCTTGAGACGGATTTCCATGGCATGGCTTTCCGAAATAAAACTGCCTTTTGATTGTTAGTGTGTGTCCTTTGATCTTTCGATCACAAAAACAACGAAATGTACAACGATGGCACGGATTTAAATGGATTACTTTTTTAAAAGAAGCAAACGGCGCCAAACTTATGCAGGAAACAGGCTACATTATTTCGTCAGGTCTGTTAGATTTTCCTCTTGAGACGGATTTCCATGGCATGGCTTTCCGAAATAAGACTGCCTTTTGATCGTTAGTATGTATCCTTTGATCTTTTGATCACAAAAACAATGAAATGTACAATGATGGCACAGATTTAAATGGATTACTTTTTTAAAAGAAGCAAACGGCGCCAAACTTAGGCAGGAAACAGGCTACATTATTTCGTCAGGTCTGTTAGATTTTCCTCTTGAGACGGATTTCCATGGCATGGCTGTCCGAAATAAGACTGCCTTTTGATCGTTAGTATGTGTCCTTTGATCTTTCGATCACAAAAATAACGAAATGTACAACGATGGCACGGATTTAAATGGATTACTTTTTTAAAAGAAGCAAACGGCGCTAAACTTAGGCAGGAAACAGGCTACATTATTTCGTCAGGTCTGTTAGATTTTCCTCTTGAGACGGATTTCCATGGCATGGCTTTCCGAAATAAGACTGCCTTTTGATCGTTAGTATGTGTCCTTTGATCTTTCGATCACAAAAATAACGAAATGTACAACGATGGCACGGATTTAAATGGATTACTTTTTTAAAAGAAGCAAACGGCACCAAACTTAGGCAGGAAACAGGCTACATTATTTCGTCAGGTCTGTTAGATTTTCCTCTTGAGACGGATTTCCATGGCATGGCTTTCCGAAATAAGACTGCCTTTTGATCGTTAGTATGTGTCCTTCGATCTTTCGATCACAAAATCAACGAAATGTGCAGCGATGGCACGGATTTAAATGGATTATTTTTTTTAAAGCAAACGGCGCCAAACTTAGGCAGAATGATAGTTGATGACTGGATGAATGATGATGATGAATAGATGATGAGTGACACCCGGATTATAGTTGATGAGTGGATCAATGATGATGAGTGATGCGTGGATGATAGTTGATCAGTGGATAAATGATGATAAGTGGATGATGAGTGATGCGCGGATGATAGTTAATGAGTGGATGAACGATGATGAGCGGATGATGAGTGATGCGTGAATGAGTGGATGACTGATGATGATGAGCGGATGATGAGTGATTTTTGGATGATAAGTGATGCGCGGATGATAGTTGATCAGTGGATGAATGATGATGAGCGGATGATGAGTGATGCGCGGATGATAGTTGATGAGTGGATCAATGATGATGAGTGATGCGCGGATGATAGTTAATGAGTGGATGAATGATGATGATGAGCGGATGATGAGTGATTTTCGGATGATAAGTGATGCGCGTATGATAGTTGATCAGTGGATGATGAGTGATGTGTGGTTGAGTGGATGAATTATGATGATGAGCGGATGATGAGTGATTTTCGGATGATAAGTGATGCGCGGATGATAGTTGATCAGTGGATGAATGATGATGAGCGGATGATAAGTGATGCGCGGATGATAGTTGATGAGTGGATCAATGATAATGAGTGATGCGCGGATGATAGTTGATCAGTGAATGAATGATGATAAGTGGATGATGAGTGATGCGTGGATGAGTGGATGAATGATGATGAGCGGATGATGAGTGATTTTCGGATAATAAGTGATGTGCGGATGATAGTTTCTACCACCATGTCATTACGAGTAAGTCTAAAGTGTTTCTACTGACGTGCTGTTGAGTATACAAACTTGAAGAGCTGTTCCCTGTCGCCCCTCGCTTCCCCTCGAGTAACCCTCCGTTATACAATCGTTGCGCTGAGCTATATTAGTAGAGTTCATTAAAAATACCTTGAGAGAAAAAAGTTCCATTCAAAACACAGTTTTTTAAAAGGTGTCGTTTCCTCCGAGCGGGCGAGAACGCGTCTCGGGTGAAATGACGCACTACGACTCCGCGTGGACTGCGCGCATGTGTGTGTTCGATCATACGCACACTACTGTTGCTTCCGACTCGACGCGAAAACTAAACAGTTTTGATCCTATACATTTTTTTATGAAAGGGACAACTGATTTGAACATGAATTGAAAATTTTGTCAGGATTACAAAGTATCTCTTTTAAGGAAGTCTAACAAAATTACGGACAAGTACAAGGTGTCAAACAATCTCCTGAAAACTTCATCAATGGACTCATACCATGAAAAATTAACGATTTTCACCATACATACATCTATACACAACAAAAAAAAATGTTAAAGTGCGAGTCGGATTCGCGCATCGAGGGTTCCGATATACCTACCTATAGTATTTTTAGAAGCAATAAGGTCCATTGTAAGGACCGCAAAACTAAATTTGTTTGTAAAGATTTGTTGCAAATTTCCAAAAAACTGTGCTACTTAGAGAGATTGTTTTTTTTCTGAATTATTCACATAAACCTCTATGGACTTTAATTAATTCAGATTTTTTCTTCGGAAAACTTCGGGGATAAGGAAGGGATAATTATTTAAAACTTTTTTCATCATAACTTGAAAACTAAGAGTCGTTAAAAATATAAAGAACTATTTTGGAATGTACAAGTGAAGCACTTTCATATGATACCTAACTTGACTTAGTACTGACAATTAAAAACTTTGACCTACCCATTTGGGCCCCCTTTACAATAATAATAATATTATAATTATTTCAATTGCAATAAAGTAAGACAATCGTATTCTAAAACTACTTCTACTACTAAATATAAAAGTATAAACGAGTTTTTAGCTTGCTTTTCAATTTATTTTAAGGTCATTAAAATTACTCATAGAAGCCTTTATACAAAGTATCTGAACATATCAGTCGCGCTATAAAGTGTACCAGCACAGAAAATATAGAGGTATACTAACGTATAGCACAACTAGTGAACTGACTATGATCCCTACTATGTTGATGTTCCTTAATAGTGATGTACAATTATTTCAAGAAGCAACAATCGAAATATTCGAATGTACTACTTAGTAGTATCCAAATAATCTTTTATCATTCAATTGTTATTTTTCATTGGAATCATTATTCGCTTTTCGTACGATTTTGAATGA
The DNA here is from genome assembly GCA_947532105.1 of Athrips mouffetella. Classification (NCBI taxonomy): domain Eukaryota; kingdom Metazoa; phylum Arthropoda; class Insecta; order Lepidoptera; family Gelechiidae; genus Athrips; species Athrips mouffetella. The sequence goes on from OX383965.1 coordinate 1,886,582, forward strand.
AAAATTTATTCTAACTAAAAGAATGAATAAAGCACTCAAATTCTTTGTGTTTACTTGACTGGTGCAACCTAATTTTAATTCCTTGTTTGTTTTTTAGTATACTGGTAATTCTGTGGTTTTTTTTGTACTTATTCTAGTGTTTTTCTATACAACATAAATTAGCCCTTATTAATATTTTCCGTACGATGAGGTGTTCTATTCGTATTGGCCCTTCACTAAAGTTCCTTTCTGCGTTGCTTACTATGCGGCTTACTCAGTCAGTGACTTACTTAGTTCCATCTTTCTACCTTCCTTTCCTACGTAGGAGACTAACTGACTTAGTATGTGAATTCAGTCAGGTGTGATCGGCCCTTAAAGCCGCGATTACACCTGCTTGAATTTGACGACTGAATAAGAAATCTACCTAGGAGGCTACGTTGAAAAAGACGTTTGTGAATTCAGAGTTCTAGCTAGGAAGCTAAGTATAAAAAGTGCCTACTAATACAGATGCTGAATAGTGATGTTCCGATAGCGATAGTTTTGCTGTCGGTAGTTAATCATGAAATACAGTAACTCTGTTGAATAGCCTTATCGAAAATAATTATTGTAAAATAAAATGCTATCGATTGTTAAAAAATGGCTGATACAACCTCAAGACAAATACAACCGATAATTGAAAGAAGAAAAAAATACAGACAAACTTATTTGCGGTCTTAAAGATGGGCTTTTATTGCTTTTAAAAATACTACAGGAATATCGAATCCCTCGAAGCGAGAGTCTGCCTCGCACTTGACCGTTTTTTTTAATATAAGTATATTTTTGTTCGATATGTTGAATTAATCATTCGCACTTGGACATCACTAAACATGCTAAGTCCCTTCAAGTAAAGGAGTTAGAAGGTTTAGTGATGTGAAAATTTTGCGAATGATTAATTCGAATCGAACAACTTGTCCATGCAAAATAAAAATAAAGCATTATCTAGATTTAATAATAAGTACTAATAATAAACTTAAAAAAATCACTATAAAAAAATTGTATACGACTGTTCGGTTGAGTCAAGGAGTGATCACAGCTAGCTGGATTCAAAGACTAATTCGGCATACATTGCTCGTTGAAGTAAGGATAATGCAATAACATAACCAAGCCTCCCAGCAATGTATGCCGAATTAATCTTTGAATCCAGCTAGATGTGATCGTGGCTTTAATAGGCTGACAATACATTTCCGTGATGTTTTTATTTTTATTTACCTTAAATGGACAAATGAGACCTGAACATTGCCGTGCCAAATCTTATGAATGAGAGTATTTATGATCAAACAAAAACAATGGCTGTGGTAAATGAAGTGGATGCATTTTTTCTCTTTTTCTAGTCTTGCAGGTGCACATAGTCATTCACCGTAACTGAACAACTTTCAGTAAATAAAACTATCAGCCTCTTCAATACTCTTCATATAAAATTGCAAATGGACAGTTTAGCCACGATCACATCTAGCTGGATACAAAGACTAATTCGGCATACATTGCTGGGAGGCTTGGTTGTGTTATTGCAATATCCTTACTTCAACGAGCAATGTATCCCGAATTAGTCTTTGAATTCTGCTAGGTGTGATCGTGGCTTTTTTGTGGAAAAGAAGATTATTTTAATATTTTCTGAAAGTTTTATTTACTGAAAATTATTCAGTTACCTTGACTGACCACGCCCTTTCAGTTTTCGGAAACCAGTCCCTTAGACCATGTATTGGTCAATTTAATTTCGATGCGAACACGGAATTAAATTAAAATTAATCATTCGCACTCGGACATCACTAAACCTCCTTACTCCCTTCAAGTAAAGAACTTAGGAAGTTTAGTGATGGGTAAATTTTGCGAATGATGATGAACAACTTGTCGATAAAAAATAATTATTATTCATGGTGTAATAAAAAGTACTAAAAAAAAAATTAAAAAATTCACTATAGATTACCATCGATACTTGAAAGGTTCAGATATTTTCTATACGACTGTTCAGTAGAGTTAATAAACCTGCTTTGCGACAAAAAAAACCGTAAAAAGAACTAGGTAAAGGAGTGATCACACCTAGCTGAATTCAAAGACTAATTCGGCATACATTGCTGGGAGGCTTGGTTATGTTAATTGAAATATCCTTACTTCAACGAGCAATGTATGCCGAATTATTCTTTGAATTCAGCTAGGTGTGATCACTCCTTTACTCTACACTGCGCGTGGCTTGACACGAAGTACGAACTTGGTCGGTTATTTAGTATCGATTATTACCGGTACTTTTAAGAATTCGATATTCTCGATATTTTCTATAGGAATATTCGGTAGAGTTACTGTATTTTTAAAATTCAACCATCGATCTCGTTATCGCAGCAACACTGATTCAATAATTTTCAAAATTTACGGTTTGGTTAGGTACTCAATCAATCGCCAGTTAAAGCGCGACGGAGTCAGATGTGTCCGTGTAGAATACTTGACTAGTGCAACACTGTTAGTTTTGAATATACCGGTCTTTAATTGTTTTTCTAGTAGGAGCGCTTGTTTTAAGTAAAAAAGTATACCATCAGTTAGGCCATTATTTTTTGTTCGACAAGTTGTTCAATCATTCGCATTTGCCCATCACTAAACCTCCTAACTAAGTGGCTTACTATGTTCCGATGTCATTTTTTGGTGGTCATTTCCTCCGAGGCGAGTTCGCCCGGTTGGTCATTTCGCCCGAAAGTATTCATTGTTAGTCGAGGTCTTTTAAAACCATATCCAAAAGATAATGAGAAACTATGGCAAACAATAAATAAACTTACATACAGAAAAAAAAAATCCAAATAAGATCAATAAACTTCTAGATAAAAAGAATTGACTTCAGCATTTTATTACTGTAAAAATATCGTTGGCCGAAAATATTTTACTTAAGACTGCACCACGTAAAAACTACCAAAACGGCAATCACGGTTTAATATTGCTTACATATTTAATATGATTTTTTTTAAAACCATTACGATTACGCCATACATTTTTAGTATGACCGCGCGAAGTCTAATAAATAGCTCTGACACGCGGCCGATACCCACAAGAGCTCGAAGTGAGACCACGTCAGTTTGCACCGCGACGTGCCAAAATTATGGATCGCGTTTCAACGTATACACATTCTCTGCTTTCATAGTGTAACAAGGTAACTTTATTTTTTACTATTTTCTAAAGTAAGATATTTCTTTCCTTGTATTTATACTCGTAAAGTGTTTGTTTTAGAGAAATGGGGAAGCGCAAAGATAAATATTATGTATCCCGTCAAAAATTCAAAAAATATCTATTCCTTTAACCAAGTAAGTACCTACTTATATACCATACCTAGGTAGTTTTGTTTTGTGATGGTTGACTGGTGATGAAGGGTAGGCGGAGGAAGATAGGTAGATGATGGGTCAGAAGGGTTATCAGAGTAATAGATTTTCGGTACGTGATTGATGTCCGGACGAAGATGGGTGACCGGTGGATGATATTGATGGGTGACCGGCGGAAGACGAGTCAATGGTAGATGATGGGTGACCGGTAGATGATGGGTAATCGGCAGTGGTCGGAATTGGTAGAGCTGTTTAGGGTCGATGATCGGAAACTTGAACGTGCTGCTTGCTACATTATTTCGTCAGATCTGTTAGATTTTCCTCTTGAGACGGATTTCCATGGCATGGATTTTCGAAATAAGACTACCTTTTGATCGTTAGTATGTGTCCTTTGATCTTTCGATCACAAAAACAACGAAATGTACAACGATGGCACGGATTTAAATGGATTACTTTTTTAAAAGAAGCAAACGGCGCCAAACTTAGGCAGGAAAAAGCCTACATTATTTCGTCAGGTCTGTTAGATTTTCCTCTTGAGACGGATTTCCATGGCATGGCTTTCCGAAATAAAACTGCCTTTTGATTGTTAGTGTGTGTCCTTTGATCTTTCGATCACAAAAACAACGAAATGTACAACGATGGCACGGATTTAAATGGATTACTTTTTTAAAAGAAGCAAACGGCGCCAAACTTATGCAGGAAACAGGCTACATTATTTCGTCAGGTCTGTTAGATTTTCCTCTTGAGACGGATTTCCATGGCATGGCTTTCCGAAATAAGACTGCCTTTTGATCGTTAGTATGTATCCTTTGATCTTTTGATCACAAAAACAATGAAATGTACAATGATGGCACAGATTTAAATGGATTACTTTTTTAAAAGAAGCAAACGGCGCCAAACTTAGGCAGGAAACAGGCTACATTATTTCGTCAGGTCTGTTAGATTTTCCTCTTGAGACGGATTTCCATGGCATGGCTGTCCGAAATAAGACTGCCTTTTGATCGTTAGTATGTGTCCTTTGATCTTTCGATCACAAAAATAACGAAATGTACAACGATGGCACGGATTTAAATGGATTACTTTTTTAAAAGAAGCAAACGGCGCTAAACTTAGGCAGGAAACAGGCTACATTATTTCGTCAGGTCTGTTAGATTTTCCTCTTGAGACGGATTTCCATGGCATGGCTTTCCGAAATAAGACTGCCTTTTGATCGTTAGTATGTGTCCTTTGATCTTTCGATCACAAAAATAACGAAATGTACAACGATGGCACGGATTTAAATGGATTACTTTTTTAAAAGAAGCAAACGGCACCAAACTTAGGCAGGAAACAGGCTACATTATTTCGTCAGGTCTGTTAGATTTTCCTCTTGAGACGGATTTCCATGGCATGGCTTTCCGAAATAAGACTGCCTTTTGATCGTTAGTATGTGTCCTTCGATCTTTCGATCACAAAATCAACGAAATGTGCAGCGATGGCACGGATTTAAATGGATTATTTTTTTTAAAGCAAACGGCGCCAAACTTAGGCAGAATGATAGTTGATGACTGGATGAATGATGATGATGAATAGATGATGAGTGACACCCGGATTATAGTTGATGAGTGGATCAATGATGATGAGTGATGCGTGGATGATAGTTGATCAGTGGATAAATGATGATAAGTGGATGATGAGTGATGCGCGGATGATAGTTAATGAGTGGATGAACGATGATGATCGGATGATGAGTGATGCGTGAATGAGTGGATGACTGATGATGATGAGCGGATGATGAGTGATTTTTGGATGATAAGTGATGCGCGGATGATAGTTGATCAGTGGATGAATGATGATGAGCGGATGATGAGTGATGCGCGGATGATAGTTGATGAGTGGATCAATGATGATGAGTGATGCGCGGATGATAGTTAATGAGTGGATGAATGATGATGATGAGCGGATGATGAGTGATTTTCGGATGATAAGTGATGCGCGTATGATAGTTGATCAGTGGATGATGAGTGATGTGTGGTTGAGTGGATGAATTATGATGATGAGCGGATGATGAGTGATTTTCGGATGATAAGTGATGCGCGGATGATAGTTGATCAGTGGATGAATGATGATGAGCGGATGATAAGTGATGCGCGGATGATAGTTGATGAGTGGATCAATGATAATGAGTGATGCGCGGATGATAGTTGATCAGTGAATGAATGATGATAAGTGGATGATGAGTGATGCGTGGATGAGTGGATGAATGATGATGAGCGGATGATGAGTGATTTTCGGATAATAAGTGATGTGCGGATGATAGTTTCTACCACCATGTCATTACGAGTAAGTCTAAAGTGTTTCTACTGACGTGCTGTTGAGTATACAAACTTGAAGAGCTGTTCCCTGTCGCCCCTCGCTTCCCCTCGAGTAACCCTCCGTTATACAATCGTTGCGCTGAGCTATATTAGTAGAGTTCATTAAAAATACCTTGAGAGAAAAAAGTTCCATTCAAAACACAGTTTTTTAAAAGGTGTCGTTTCCTCCGAGCGGGCGAGAACGCGTCTCGGGTGAAATGACGCACTACGACTCCGCGTGGACTGCGCGCATGTGTGTGTTCGATCATACGCACACTACTGTTGCTTCCGACTCGACGCGAAAACTAAACAGTTTTGATCCTATACATTTTTTTATGAAAGGGACAACTGATTTGAACATGAATTGAAAATTTTGTCAGGATTACAAAGTATCTCTTTTAAGGAAGTCTAACAAAATTACGGACAAGTACAAGGTGTCAAACAATCTCCTGAAAACTTCATCAATGGACTCATACCATGAAAAATTAACGATTTTCACCATACATACATCTATACACAACAAAAAAAAATGTTAAAGTGCGAGTCGGATTCGCGCATCGAGGGTTCCGATATACCTACCTATAGTATTTTTAGAAGCAATAAGGTCCATTGTAAGGACCGCAAAACTAAATTTGTTTGTAAAGATTTGTTGCAAATTTCCAAAAAACTGTGCTACTTAGAGAGATTGTTTTTTTTCTGAATTATTCACATAAACCTCTATGGACTTTAATTAATTCAGATTTTTTCTTCGGAAAACTTCGGGGATAAGGAAGGGATAATTATTTAAAACTTTTTTCATCATAACTTGAAAACTAAGAGTCGTTAAAAATATAAAGAACTATTTTGGAATGTACAAGTGAAGCACTTTCATATGATACCTAACTTGACTTAGTACTGACAATTAAAAACTTTGACCTACCCATTTGGGCCCCCTTTACAATAATAATAATATTATAATTATTTCAATTGCAATAAAGTAAGACAATCGTATTCTAAAACTACTTCTACTACTAAATATAAAAGTATAAACGAGTTTTTAGCTTGCTTTTCAATTTATTTTAAGGTCATTAAAATTACTCATAGAAGCCTTTATACAAAGTATCTGAACATATCAGTCGCGCTATAAAGTGTACCAGCACAGAAAATATAGAGGTATACTAACGTATAGCACAACTAGTGAACTGACTATGATCCCTACTATGTTGATGTTCCTTAATAGTGATGTACAATTATTTCAAGAAGCAACAATCGAAATATTCGAATGTACTACTTAGTAGTATCCAAATAATCTTTTATCATTCAATTGTTATTTTTCATTGGAATCATTATTCGCTTTTCGTACGATTTTGAATGAAAAATTTATTCTAACTAAAAGAATGAATAAAGCACTCAAATTCTTTGTGTTTACTTGACTGGTGCAACCTAATTTTAATTCCTTGTTTGTTTTTTAGTATACTGGTAATTCTGTGGTTTTTTTTGTACTTATTCTAGTGTTTTTCTATACAACATAAATTAGCCCTTATTAATATTTTCCGTACGATGAGGTGTTCTATTCGTATTGGCCCTTCACTAAAGTTCCTTTCTGCGTTGCTTACTATGCGGCTTACTCAGTCAGTGACTTACTTAGTTCCATCTTTCTACCTTCCTTTCCTACGTAGGAGACTAACTGACTTAGTATGTGAATTCAGTCAGGTGTGATCGGCCCTTAAAGCCGCGATTACACCTGCTTGAATTTGACGACTGAATAAGAAATCTACCTAGGAGGCTACGTTGAAAAAGACGTTTGTGAATTCAGAGTTCTAGCTAGGAAGCTAAGTATAAAAAGTGCCTACTAATACAGATGCTGAATAGTGATGTTCCGATAGCGATAGTTTTGCTGTCGGTAGTTAATCATGAAATACAGTAACTCTGTTGAATAGCCTTATCGAAAATAATTATTGTAAAATAAAATGCTATCGATTGTTAAAAAATGGCTGATACAACCTCAAGACAAATACAACCGATAATTGAAAGAAGAAAAAAATACAGACAAACTTATTTGCGGTCTTAAAGATGGGCTTTTATTGCTTTTAAAAATACTACAGGAATATCGAATCCCTCGAAGCGAGAGTCTGCCTCGCACTTGACCGTTTTTTTTAATATAAGTATATTTTTGTTCGATATGTTGAATTAATCATTCGCACTTGGACATCACTAAACATGCTAAGTCCCTTCAAGTAAAGGAGTTAGAAGGTTTAGTGATGTGAAAATTTTGCGAATGATTAATTCGAATCGAACAACTTGTCCATGCAAAATAAAAATAAAGCATTATCTAGATTTAATAATAAGTACTAATAATAAACTTAAAAAAATCACTATAAAAAAATTGTATACGACTGTTCGGTTGAGTCAAGGAGTGATCACAGCTAGCTGGATTCAAAGACTAATTCGGCATACATTGCTCGTTGAAGTAAGGATAATGCAATAACATAACCAAGCCTCCCAGCAATGTATGCCGAATTAATCTTTGAATCCAGCTAGATGTGATCGTGGCTTTAATAGGCTGACAATACATTTCCGTGATGTTTTTATTTTTATTTACCTTAAATGGACAAATGAGACCTGAACATTGCCGTGCCAAATCTTATGAATGAGAGTATTTATGATCAAACAAAAACAATGGCTGTGGTAAATGAAGTGGATGCATTTTTTCTCTTTTTCTAGTCTTGCAGGTGCACATAGTCATTCACCGTAACTGAACAACTTTCAGTAAATAAAACTATCAGCCTCTTCAATACTCTTCATATAAAATTGCAAATGGACAGTTTAGCCACGATCACATCTAGCTGGATACAAAGACTAATTCGGCATACATTGCTGGGAGGCTTGGTTGTGTTATTGCAATATCCTTACTTCAACGAGCAATGTATCCCGAATTAGTCTTTGAATTCTGCTAGGTGTGATCGTGGCTTTTTTGTGGAAAAGAAGATTATTTTAATATTTTCTGAAAGTTTTATTTACTGAAAATTATTCAGTTACCTTGACTGACCACGCCCTTTCAGTTTTCGGAAACCAGTCCCTTAGACCATGTATTGGTCAATTTAATTTCGATGCGAACACGGAATTAAATTAAAATTAATCATTCGCACTCGGACATCACTAAACCTCCTTACTCCCTTCAAGTAAAGAACTTAGGAAGTTTAGTGATGGGTAAATTTTGCGAATGATGATGAACAACTTGTCGATAAAAAATAATTATTATTCATGGTGTAATAAAAAGTACTAAAAAAAAAATTAAAAAATTCACTATAGATTACCATCGATACTTGAAAGGTTCAGATATTTTCTATACGACTGTTCAGTAGAGTTAATAAACCTGCTTTGCGACAAAAAAAACCGTAAAAAGAACTAGGTAAAGGAGTGATCACACCTAGCTGAATTCAAAGACTAATTCGGCATACATTGCTGGGAGGCTTGGTTATGTTAATTGAAATATCCTTACTTCAACGAGCAATGTATGCCGAATTATTCTTTGAATTCAGCTAGGTGTGATCACTCCTTTACTCTACACTGCGCGTGGCTTGACACGAAGTACGAACTTGGTCGGTTATTTAGTATCGATTATTACCGGTACTTTTAAGAATTCGATATTCTCGATATTTTCTATAGGAATATTCGGTAGAGTTACTGTATTTTTAAAATTCAACCATCGATCTCGTTATCGCAGCAACACTGATTCAATAATTTTCAAAATTTACGGTTTGGTTAGGTACTCAATCAATCGCCAGTTAAAGCGCGACGGAGTCAGATGTGTCCGTGTAGAATACTTGACTAGTGCAACACTGTTAGTTTTGAATATACCGGTCTTTAATTGTTTTTCTAGTAGGAGCGCTTGTTTTAAGTAAAAAAGTATACCATCAGTTAGGCCATTATTTTTTGTTCGACAAGTTGTTCAATCATTCGCATTTGCCCATCACTAAACCTCCTAACTATCTTACTATGTTCCGATGTCATTTTTTGGTGGTCATTTCCTCCGAGGCGAGTTCGCCCGGTTGGTCATTTCGCCCGAAAGTATTCATTGTTAGTCGAGGTCTTTTAAAACCATATCCAAAAGATAATGAGAAACTATGGCAAACAATAAATAAACTTACATACAGAAAAAAAAAATCCAAATAAGATCAATAAACTTCTAGATAAAAAGAATTGACTTCAGCATTTTATTACTGTAAAAATATCGTTGGCCGAAAATATTTTACTTAAGACTGCACCACGTAAAAACTACCAAAACGGCAATCACGGTTTAATATTGCTTACATATTTAATATGATTTTTTTTAAAACCATTACGATTACGCCATACATTTTTAGTATGACCGCGCGAAGTCTAATAAATAGCTCTGACACGCGGCCGATACCCACAAGAGCTCGAAGTGAGACCACGTCAGTTTGCACCGCGACGTGCCAAAATTATGGATCGCGTTTCAACGTATACACATTCTCTGCTTTCATAGTGTAACAAGGTAACTTTATTTTTTACTATTTTCTAAAGTAAGATATTTCTTTCCTTGTATTTATACTCGTAAAGTGTTTGTTTTAGAGAAATGGGGAAGCGCAAAGATAAATATTATGTATCCCGTCAAAAATTCAAAAAATATCTATTCCTTTAACCAAGTAAGTACCTACTTATATACCATACCTAGGTAGTTTTGTTTTGTGATGGTTGACTGGTGATGAAGGGTAGGCGGAGGAAGATAGGTAGATGATGGGTCAGAAGGGTTATCAGAGTAATAGATTTTCGGTACGTGATTGATGTCCGGACGAAGATGGGTGACCGGTGGATGATATTGATGGGTGACCGGCGGAAGACGAGTCAATGGTAGATGATGGGTGACCGGTAGATGATGGGTAATCGGCAGTGGTCGGAATTGGTAGAGCTGTTTAGGGTCGATGATCGGAAACTTGAACGTGCTGCTTGCTACATTATTTCGTCAGATCTGTTAGATTTTCCTCTTGAGACGGATTTCCATGGCATGGATTTTCGAAATAAGACTACCTTTTGATCGTTAGTATGTGTCCTTTGATCTTTCGATCACAAAAACAACGAAATGTACAACGATGGCACGGATTTAAATGGATTACTTTTTTAAAAGAAGCAAACGGCGCCAAACTTAGGCAGGAAAAAGCCTACATTATTTCGTCAGGTCTGTTAGATTTTCCTCTTGAGACGGATTTCCATGGCATGGCTTTCCGAAATAAAACTGCCTTTTGATTGTTAGTGTGTGTCCTTTGATCTTTCGATCACAAAAACAACGAAATGTACAACGATGGCACGGATTTAAATGGATTACTTTTTTAAAAGAAGCAAACGGCGCCAAACTTATGCAGGAAACAGGCTACATTATTTCGTCAGGTCTGTTAGATTTTCCTCTTGAGACGGATTTCCATGGCATGGCTTTCCGAAATAAGACTGCCTTTTGATCGTTAGTATGTATCCTTTGATCTTTTGATCACAAAAACAATGAAATGTACAATGATGGCACAGATTTAAATGGATTACTTTTTTAAAAGAAGCAAACGGCGCCAAACTTAGGCAGGAAACAGGCTACATTATTTCGTCAGGTCTGTTAGATTTTCCTCTTGAGACGGATTTCCATGGCATGGCTGTCCGAAATAAGACTGCCTTTTGATCGTTAGTATGTGTCCTTTGATCTTTCGATCACAAAAATAACGAAATGTACAACGATGGCACGGATTTAAATGGATTACTTTTTTAAAAGAAGCAAACGGCGCTAAACTTAGGCAGGAAACAGGCTACATTATTTCGTCAGGTCTGTTAGATTTTCCTCTTGAGACGGATTTCCATGGCATGGCTTTCCGAAATAAGACTGCCTTTTGATCGTTAGTATGTGTCCTTTGATCTTTCGATCACAAAAATAACGAAATGTACAACGATGGCACGGATTTAAATGGATTACTTTTTTAAAAGAAGCAAACGGCACCAAACTTAGGCAGGAAACAGGCTACATTATTTCGTCAGGTCTGTTAGATTTTCCTCTTGAGACGGATTTCCATGGCATGGCTTTCCGAAATAAGACTGCCTTTTGATCGTTAGTATGTGTCCTTCGATCTTTCGATCACAAAATCAACGAAATGTGCAGCGATGGCACGGATTTAAATGGATTATTTTTTTTAAAGCAAACGGCGCCAAACTTAGGCAGAATGATAGTTGATGACTGGATGAATGATGATGATGAATAGATGATGAGTGACACCCGGATTATAGTTGATGAGTGGATCAATGATGATGAGTGATGCGTGGATGATAGTTGATCAGTGGATAAATGATGATAAGTGGATGATGAGTGATGCGCGGATGATAGTTAATGAGTGGATGAACGATGATGAGCGGATGATGAGTGATGCGTGAATGAGTGGATGACTGATGATGATGAGCGGATGATGAGTGATTTTTGGATGATAAGTGATGCGCGGATGATAGTTGATCAGTGGATGAATGATGATGAGCGGATGATGAGTGATGCGCGGATGATAGTTGATGAGTGGATCAATGATGATGAGTGATGCGCGGATGATAGTTAATGAGTGGATGAATGATGATGATGAGCGGATGATGAGTGATTTTCGGATGATAAGTGATGCGCGTATGATAGTTGATCAGTGGATGATGAGTGATGTGTGGTTGAGTGGATGAATTATGATGATGAGCGGATGATGAGTGATTTTCGGATGATAAGTGATGCGCGGATGATAGTTGATCAGTGGATGAATGATGATGAGCGGATGATAAGTGATGCGCGGATGATAGTTGATGAGTGGATCAATGATAATGAGTGATGCGCGGATGATAGTTGATCAGTGAATGAATGATGATAAGTGGATGATGAGTGATGCGTGGATGAGTGGATGAATGATGATGAGCGGATGATGAGTGATTTTCGGATAATAAGTGATGTGCGGATGATAGTTTCTACCACCATGTCATTACGAGTAAGTCTAAAGTGTTTCTACTGACGTGCTGTTGAGTATACAAACTTGAAGAGCTGTTCCCTGTCGCCCCTCGCTTCCCCTCGAGTAACCCTCCGTTATACAATCGTTGCGCTGAGCTATATTAGTAGAGTTCATTAAAAATACCTTGAGAGAAAAAAGTTCCATTCAAAACACAGTTTTTTAAAAGGTGTCGTTTCCTCCGAGCGGGCGAGAACGCGTCTCGGGTGAAATGACGCACTACGACTCCGCGTGGACTGCGCGCATGTGTGTGTTCGATCATACGCACACTACTGTTGCTTCCGACTCGACGCGAAAACTAAACAGTTTTGATCCTATACATTTTTTTATGAAAGGGACAACTGATTTGAACATGAATTGAAAATTTTGTCAGGATTACAAAGTATCTCTTTTAAGGAAGTCTAACAAAATTACGGACAAGTACAAGGTGTCAAACAATCTCCTGAAAACTTCATCAATGGACTCATACCATGAAAAATTAACGATTTTCACCATACATACATCTATACACAACAAAAAAAAATGTTAAAGTGCGAGTCGGATTCGCGCATCGAGGGTTCCGATATACCTACCTATAGTATTTTTAGAAGCAATAAGGTCCATTGTAAGGACCGCAAAACTAAATTTGTTTGTAAAGATTTGTTGCAAATTTCCAAAAAACTGTGCTACTTAGAGAGATTGTTTTTTTTCTGAATTATTCACATAAACCTCTATGGACTTTAATTAATTCAGATTTTTTCTTCGGAAAACTTCGGGGATAAGGAAGGGATAATTATTTAAAACTTTTTTCATCATAACTTGAAAACTAAGAGTCGTTAAAAATATAAAGAACTATTTTGGAATGTACAAGTGAAGCACTTTCATATGATACCTAACTTGACTTAGTACTGACAATTAAAAACTTTGACCTACCCATTTGGGCCCCCTTTACAATAATAATAATATTATAATTATTTCAATTGCAATAAAGTAAGACAATCGTATTCTAAAACTACTTCTACTACTAAATATAAAAGTATAAACGAGTTTTTAGCTTGCTTTTCAATTTATTTTAAGGTCATTAAAATTACTCATAGAAGCCTTTATACAAAGTATCTGAACATATCAGTCGCGCTATAAAGTGTACCAGCACAGAAAATATAGAGGTATACTAACGTATAGCACAACTAGTGAACTGACTATGATCCCTACTATGTTGATGTTCCTTAATAGTGATGTACAATTATTTCAAGAAGCAACAATCGAAATATTCGAATGTACTACTTAGTAGTATCCAAATAATCTTTTATCATTCAATTGTTATTTTTCATTGGAATCATTATTCGCTTTTCGTACGATTTTGAATGAAAAATTTATTCTAACTAAAAGAATGAATAAAGCACTCAAATTCTTTGTGTTTACTTGACTGGTGCAACCTAATTTTAATTCCTTGTTTGTTTTTTAGTATACTGGTAATTCTGTGGTTTTTTTTGTACTTATTCTAGTGTTTTTCTATACAACATAAATTAGCCCTTATTAATATTTTCCGTACGATGAGGTGTTCTATTCGTATTGGCCCTTCACTAAAGTTCCTTTCTGCGTTGCTTACTATGCGGCTTACTCAGTCAGTGACTTACTTAGTTCCATCTTTCTACCTTCCTTTCCTACGTAGGAGACTAACTGACTTAGTATGTGAATTCAGTCAGGTGTGATCGGCCCTTAAACTGTGGACTGGTTCAATTCCTCAATAAATGAAATAAAATACACAGCTTGCTTACAAGCCAATTACTGACACATGAATTATTCCTTTACTTTGCCTCATTAACTATACAATTTAATTATATTATAAGCTAACATTGTAGACAGGACATGATTAAGTCTCAGTTTGACCAAAGTTAATGAAGTGTAAAGTGAACTCTGTCATAAGACACGTGTCATACATACTACATAGACCAGACGGACATGTCGTGTTTTATGATATACATAGGGTGCTTCATCTTATAGTTGCACGTAAAATTAAAGCTCAGTTAATTCTTCTGCTGTCACTTTCTATTTTGATGACAAAGTTTCATTAACAGGATTTTAAGGAGCTTTAACTTTAAAGACGCTTCTGAGTTCTATCAATATCCTCGACAACTTTTCAGATGTTCTTAAAATAGTAGATTTTAAAATTTGCAGAATAATGCGCTGCACTATAATTGGTTTAAACAGTTCATCCTGTATACCGCATTCTGTTCTTGTTAAGGTTAACCTGTTAGTTTGTTAGTGCATAGTTAAAATTATGTTTTGATAGTTTTTGATTAATTGGTGTGTTTTTATGATAGACATAAATTGCGTACCTACCTACTTTAAAACTGGCTTCTGGAAAGTTGATGTTGATTAGCGAAATCATAAGAAGATACCATTTTGATTCGGAACCCTAACAATTGAAGATGACATAACTACTTAGTAGCAAACACGTAAAAAGTATATTAGGGTTCTGAACCAAAATGATAAACACGGAACTCTTATGGTGCGACTTCGTCTGTCTGTCACACCTGTATATCTCAATAACCACTCATGCTATCAACTTGAAATTTGGAACAGTTTTAGAATATGATTGCCCAACTTAATTGCAATCTTACCTATTTTTATTATTTTACTTACTTAATTATTTTTATTGTAAAGGGGGCCCAAATAGGGGGTGGGGCAAAATTTGAAAATTGTCGTTACTAGGTCAACTGGGTCATCATATGAAATATTCCATAATATATTTTTATTTTTAAGGTCTTTTTTTTTAATCTGCAAAAAACCTTCACAAACAAATTTAGTTTTGCGGTCCTAAAAATAGACTTTATTAAATACTGAAGTTATATCGGAACCATCGGCGCGCAAGTCCGACTCTTCTTGACCGGTTATTTTCAAACAGCTTAAATATCACAATGATGTTTAATTTGAACTAAAATTTCTTTAAAATGTATTACAAATAAAGCAATAATAATTTACAAAGCTTAAAAACTTGAAAGAGACTATTATTATAACATTCAATAACTGGGCATCTTGCATTTTGATTTTGGCGAAAAAGAATAATGTAGTAGTCGTCTCGTACAGTCAAGACCGCGTCAAACTAGACAAATTGTACTTAGTACACCCAACAGCACGTCAGTAGAAATACTTTGGACTTTATGACATGGTAATAGAGCTGCAAATGTTTCCACTGACGTGCGGATGACCGTACCATTCTTACTTTAGTAGCCTAGCAAATTAAACTGGTACGGTCCACAGCCGCCCACCCGATCGGTTCAAGGCTCTCACACTAGAGCTCCTGCTGGTGAGAAGCACCGTTGAGGAGAGTCCCACTAAAGAAGAAGAACCCAGTAATGGCAACATGGGCTGACATTGCTAATCTCCCTGCCCTGTCCCTCTGATTAGGGCTGCGATGGAGAGCAAATCAAATCAAATATAGTTTATTCTTGCTGGATATTAAAATCTTTTAATGACGTCAGCTAAACTACATCACAGCGCATCTAATTTGATTCTAGCAGGGCCCTGAGTCAAGAGTCTTTCTACAATCGCAAACGCTAGTAGAATAGAATGAGAATGTATGGAAGTGACATTAGTTGTCACGGAACATTTCGTTAGCTAATGTCAATTCCATACATTCTCTTTCTATTCTACTAGCGTTTGCGATTGTAGAAAGCCACTTGACTCAGGGCCCAGGAATACCTACTTAAAAATGCTATATTGCTAAAGGCATTTATGAGTAAGGGAGAAACTGATTTTAAACGGTTTTCAAGCCGCGTTTAACTTTATTCTTTATTATGAACCTCCAGGTCTTTTGTAAACCTACCTTTTTGTAAAATTATTTCTTTAAGACTGTTTGTGTTCTAAACTCAATAAAAAAAATCGCTTCACAAACAAAGTAGTGCCATGGTGGGAAAAAAGAAGCGACAATAAAATCCCACGCGAGCCTCAGCCAGAGTCAAGACGCTGATGCTGAAGCCTCAACGTCCTACCACAAGGCGTTTGAGAAGACACGACCACCCGGCAATTACACGTAACAACTAACACGTTCTCAATTGCGCACGAGGGGGGCGCGCAGGGCGTGAAAAATACGATCGGGAGATTTCCCGCATGCAAAAGTCTCGATACTCGCTTCAACATTTTTGACTAGGCACAGTTAGTATAGACTAAACCTAACCAGTTTATCCTGAAGCACAAAATAGTAAATAAATCCTGAAGTGTACAATTATTAATATTAGGCTCAACCAGTTCAGCCTAGATCCTATAATATGACGAGCCAGATTAGCCTATGCTGTACCGGTTTATCCTATCGCATAGAGGATAAACTGGTATTATTATACATACAAATATCTCGTTTATAGTATAAGATAACAAAACTATAACGACGACGATGTAACTTTAGGTTTCATAAATTGCAATAGGAACTAATAATCTCAATGCAAAGACCTATGAAAGTTATTGTTTCTGGGTAGGATATAAACAGAACTCAATTTCATTAGATTATATTAGCGCATTGTTGAGGAAATTATATCGTTTGTCCGCAAGTAAGGATTCATGCAGACTTGAAATACAACGTGATTTTACAAGATTCTAGAATTATAGACATTTTAGTTAGTTCATTATTTTTAGAAATTATAAGGCTGTATACTTTGCTTTCTTCAGTTCTGGCATGGCAGGCTACTGCTATGTTGTAATCTTTAATTATAATTTAACTAGAATAAACTATTTTCTGTAAACTTCTAGCTAGTTTACTGTGACTTCGACTGCCCAGCTTCTCTACGCACTAAAATTTTGCAAGAGGTTATGGGCCCAGCACGCTTCCACTATGAACTAGGACTTTGCAAGAATTAAAAGCATCGCACAGAAAGAGGTTTGGCCTTAGTAGATATAATTTTATTTAGTGGCTCGTGCTTTGCTAGCTGGTGATGTTTTTACGCGTGTCAAAAGTGTTCGAAGTGGAAACCTGACACCACCTATATAGTCAAGATATAACAGCAGCCAACTAAAATTAAGACAGTAGTAGTCAGAAATAACGACATAACGTCCCATCGCCGACCTCACCTCTGTACTCAGGGTTAGTTCGAGGTCAAGAGTAAGCCCATTGAGCATAAAAAAAACTTGGCTTCCTGAGCACAGTAAACGAAACAATATCTTTATCAATATCTTAGGGATAGCAAATAAAATACTTTAGAGACATATTTTTTTAAAGCTTTTATTGCATTGAAAATACTACACAAAACTATAAATAATGTAGAAGTCACAGGCTGCGCATTTGTAGGTACTGCGCAAGGCCTAGTCGCATGCTTGGGCTGACCACGCGTTTTCCTTGTTAACCAAATGCAGGAAGAAATCATATCACGAAGTTTAATGGTTGTAATCGAATTATACTATCATGATCTGTTGTCGCAGTTATATGAGTTTGTATCAGCTGAAAGAAAAGCTAAGACATAATCCCAAACATTCTAAATCTGTTTTCGTTACTCATCAATGTTTATTAAACACGCAATTATAATTTTAAAATATAAAATACTACCTATTGCCCGCGACTTCGTATGCGTGGGATTCAGAAAACTCCATTGTTCTTCCCTATGGTTCAAACTATCTTCGTACCAAATTTTATCGAAATCGGTTCAGCGGTTCAGGCGTGAAAGCGTAAGAGACAGACAGACAATTAATAAGGAAGTACGGACAAGGTGGATAACTGACCTCACAAACCCTGGTGTCAGATACTCCAGTAAAAATACGGTTTTGCAAAACATTAAATGCTAATAGCAACTTTTTTGTGTATATCGTATTTAAATATGATGTTAAGACGCAATATTTACGAATCCACCTAAAATTTAAAGCGGAATATTTTTTTCGAATAACAGCTAAGGCAAAAATCGTAATAGACAATTATATACTTTCTATCATAGATAAACGTATACTTTACACATAGGCATCAAAATCCACCATAAATATATTTAAAAATATCAATTTATTTCAAAATATAAAATCTCCACTTATTTTTACATAAGGGCCAATAAAGTCGAGGTAAAATAATAGCAATAAACTGAGCTAAACTCAACCTTTTTAAATGTAAGTGATTCTTATATATATTCACAAAAATGCCATACTAAATAAAAAAAAAGTTTTTTGTAATCGCTGGTTTACAATGATTTTGTAAACATTTATGTTGGATTTGCCAAAAATGTCATTATATAGCACTATTTAAATCATTAGAAAGCCAAACGGATCTATTACTATTTTTGGTTGCGAAGATAAGTTGTATTTAAATTTCGTGCTATAAAAGTTAAACAATACAAAAAAGCTAATATTTTTAGTTGGATTCATGTATAATATGAAATTCAGAATATATAGCAAGCCGTAAATAAAAAAATAATGTATTAACATTTATTTCCGAAATTCCATATTTTTTTAATGTTTGGACGGCAAAATAAATAAATAAATGAAGTAAATTTAGGTGGATTCCATTAAAAAGCTTTACACAGAAATATGATCTATCGATCTGAAAAAGAATCACGGCTATTATCAATTATTTCCGTTTCGCCATACAATCTCTCGTAATTTTACTGGAGTAAGAGTTGTTGAGCCGCCAATAGCCATGGCTCATTAACGACTACATCCGTGCGGCTTAACGTGCCTTCCGAAGCACGGAATCATCTAACGGTTCAGACTATCAGGTGATTCATTCTGTGCATGTCCTAACTAGAGGTGGGCGTTAAATAACGTAAATAGTTTTGATAACTATTTATTGGTGCAATAGCTTCATTACGTTATTGGCTATTGCGAAAACTATCTATCGAGCGAAACTAGTTATTTCTGAAAACCGAATGAGATCGCGCGACTCAACGCGTGAACGAACGAAGCTTGATTACAGCGCGAAGTTAATTTGATTTCGATATTTGTTTAAATCTACAGTGAAAAATCCGAAAATATTGCTAATCAAACTAAATCACGTATTTCATAAAAATAACCAACACGCATTTCGGTTATTCTGATACTCGTTTTCCGAACGTCAAGCGATATTTAAATCTAGTCAAAAATCCGAAAATATTGCTAATCTAACTAAATCACGTATTTCATAAAAATAACCAACACGCATTTCGGTTATTCTGATACTCGTTTTCCGAACGTCAAGCGATATTCAAAAATAAACAGTTATTAAAATAAATAGTTTCAAAAGCCGCTATCGGCTACTATAACGATAGCTAGTTTCGGTATTCCTAAAAACGAAAACGACCCACCTCTAGTCCTAACCAAACTGGGGAGGTCGCACAAACGGATTTTTGTTTGACAGTGTCCCTACCGGTAATCGAAACCAGAACCTCCGGATCGAGAGCCAAGCGCTCTAATAGCTCTTTTCAAAATGACATTTGTGAAGAAAAAAAAAGATAAATTATATTGCCGATAGATGGCTTTACCAAAAGATCAACTGTCAATGTCACGTAAAATAAATGGTACAGCAGCACTGCACTTACTTTCTCGCAATACTCAAGGAAAAACTATCAACCGCAAACTTAAATTTGTAATGCCATACACATAGTATGGAAATACAAACTTTTATTTACGTTTTTCCAAAAAAATGTTCGAATGAAATATACAGATCAATTCAGAATTCAAATTGTCAAACATTAAAACAAACAAACATCAAACGATTTCGAGTAAATCACATGTTTAACTTTTGGTAGTACTGGAACACCCTTTATATGAATTTTCAAAGATCAATAGGTACTACCGTAGGATACTTGCATGGAGATTTTTTTAATTTCCCAACACATGTTCCTTATGGATTATTGTTCAGTTTAGTCTACTGAGCAAGACCTTTCAGTTTTTGGTAAACCCTGTGTACTAAATTTTATTCAAAAAATCATAAAGAATATCCAGTCAGGTAGACAACCAACCCAGGAGTAATATTATAGAAAATTTTAATAAACTCAATGGAACCAATTTTGGGTAAATCACATATTTACGATTTGGTGGTACAGGAACACCCCTTATATGAAATTACACAGATCATTTTATACTGACGCAAGATATCTTACATGGAGATGCTTGGTCATGCAGTTTTATCAAGATTCTATGAGCCGTTTTTGAGAAAATTACAATTTATCATTTTCGTTGTATGACAGCTACCCTCAAAATGAGAGCCAGCCAGAAACCACTTAGAACCCTTCGATGGATTTGCATAAAACTCCTAAATTCCAAATAAGGTGTCAATCGGACCATTCGTTTAGCCGCTAGGCCAAAGCGTGACGGACAGACCGACCGACGGACCGACCGACCGACCGACGGACGGATATTTTTGGGAGACTTGTTTTTTATGATGTATAAGTGATATAGAACACATTTTTGACAAAATTAGAATAACTTTTTTTTTCACTACTGAAAAATTTAAAAATATATATAATAGTATATTTTGCTAACATTTGTATATTGTAGTTGACCATAATCAATGCTACCTTTAATCGTATTTTTATTTATAATTCATAACGGGTTGGACCCTAGCCAAATGTGAAGGGAGAAGAGGAAGACCTAGGCAAAGTTACTTTGACCAAATAAAGGAGAAAGTAGAAGTCGTGTCCTATACTATTAAACGAGCAATATTTGTAAATACATGCAAGGTGTAACCTTTTTTGTAGTTTTTTGACTTAATCTTTTTAGGAAAGTTGTTCAGCTTTATGATCTGAGTAATATACCTACAAAAATTTAATTTGGACCCGAAAAATCCTGTATACTAGTTAGGTAATATCACTTTTTGGTACCTAATCATCATCATTTCGTGCGGGTTGCCAGGTCGATCGATGACCGACCTCACAAACCCTGCCTTTTTGGTTATAAATAATTATAGTAGTACCAAAGTTATGCATAAAGCGACAACTTTACTTAGATGATAAAGTATTAAACGATAACTTGTGAACAAAAATTGCTAGATAGATGAACAAGCTGAACTGACCAATCAAACAACCACGTGTTTATAATCTGTGGAGAAATCTTATGATTACGCCTAGAGCTACGAGTAGATTATCGATTTATTTGATAGATACATGTACTAATTGATTGGAAATAATAATTAAATCATGATTTATCGTGATAATGTCAAAAAACTTTCACGAATACATGTCCAAAGCAACCGTCACAGCTCTAAGACGATGGGCATCGCTTGAATTGTTTTTGTGTAGCAGTAAAAGACATAAGTTTTTCTCTTTTTTGTAAGACTTTTGATAAGAGTTTTGAAGATGGCGGCCAAAAACTCATCCCAGCAGGTTTAGGTGCAAGGTACCCCGTACAAGGTCGGCCTTAGAGCTCCTACTATTAACATCAAAAATATTTTAACTTTTATATTTGCGAAATCAGTAATGTCAAGACATGTCCTATTGGTTGGAGGTGTCAAGGTTGTCGACTCTGATCTGGCCTGTTGTATGTCATTTTGTAATGTCCTTTATTGTGTCGTATAGATGCTACCTCCAACCTTCATTCCCCAACGGGTAAAACAATAAAATGTCTACAGCACCCTCGCCAATAATACCGGTACCCATGCGCTCTCTACCCGGGAGAAATGCAAATCGAGGAAATATGTGCAACAGGCCTAAACTGTGGACTGGTTCAATTCCTCAATAAATGAAATAAAATACACAGCTTGCTTACAAGCCAATTACTGACACATGAATTATTCCTTTACTTTGCATCATTAACTATACAATTTTATTTTATTATAAGCTAACATTGTAGACAGGACATGATCAAGTCTCAGTTTGACCAAAGTTAATGAAGTGTAAAGTGAACTCTGTCATAAGACACGTGTCATACATACTATACATAGGGTGCTTCATCTTATAGTTGCACGTAAAATTAAAGCTCAGTTAATTCTTCTGCTGTCACTTTCTATTTTGACGACAAAGTTTCATTAACAGGATTTTAAGGAGCTTTAACTTTAAAGACGCTTCTGAGTTCTATCAATATCCTCGACAACTTTTCAGATGTTCTTAAAATAGTAGATTTTAAAATTTGCAGATTAATGCGCTGCACTATAATTGGTTTAAACAGTTCATTCTGTATACCGCAACCTGTTAGTTTGTTAGAGCATAGTTAAAATTAAGTTTTGATAGTTTTAGATTAATTGGTGTGATTTTATGATAGACATAAATTGCGTACCTACCTACTTTAAAACTGGCTTCTGGAAAGTTGATGTTGATTAGCGAAATCATAAGAAGATACCATTTTGATTCGGAACCCTAACAATTGAAGATGACATAACTACTTAGTAGCAAACACGTAAAAAGTATATTAGGGTTCTGAACCAAAATGATAAAAATGGAACTCTTATGGTGCGACTTCGTCTGTCTGTCACACCTGTATATCTCAATAACCACTCATGCTATCAACTTGAAATTTGGAACAGTTTTAGAATATGATTGCCCAACTTAATTGCAATCTTACCTATTTTTAGTATTTTACTTACTTAATTATTTTTATTGTAAAGGGGGCCCAAATAGGGGGTGGGGCAAAATTTGAAAATTGTCGTTACTAGGTCAACTGGGTCAACATATGAAATATTCCATAATATATTTTTATTTTTAAGGTCTTTTTTAAAAATCTGCAAAAAACCTTCACAAACAAATTTAGTTTTGCGGTCCTAAAAATAGACTTTATTAAATACTGAAGTTATATCGGAACCCTCGGCGCGCAAGTCCGACTCTTCTTGACCGGTTATTTTCAAACAGCTTAAATATCACAATGATGTTTAATTTGAACTAAAATTTCTTTAAAATGTATTACAAATAAAGCAATAATAATTTACAAAGCTTAAAAACTTGAAAGAGACTATTATTATAACATTCAATAACTGGGCATCTTGCATTTTGATTTTGGCGAAAAAGAATAATGTAGTAGTCGTCTCGTACAGTCAAGACCGCGTCAAACTAGACAAATTGTACTTAGTACACCCAACAGCACGTCAGTAGAAATACTTTGGACTTTATGACATGGTAATAGAGCTGCAAATGTTTCCACTGACGTGCGGATGACCGTACCATTCTTACTTTAGTAGCCTAGCAAATTAAACTGGTACGGTCCACAGCCGCCCACCCGATCGGTTCAAGGCTCTCACACTAGAGCTCCTGCTGGTGAGAAGCACCGTTGAGGAGAGTCCCACTAAAGAAGAAGAACCCAGTAATGGCAACATGGGCTGACATTGCTAATCTCCCTGCCCTGTCCCTCTGATTAGGGCTGCGATGGAGAGCAAATCAAATCAAATATAGTTTATTCTTGCTGGATATTAAAATCTTTTAATGACGTCAGCTAAACTACATCACAGCGCATCTAATTTGATTCTAGCAGGGCCCTGAGTCAAGAGTCTTTCTACAATCGCAAACGCTAGTAGAATAGAATGAGAATGTATGGAAGTGACATTAGTTGTCACGGAACATTTCGTTAGCTAATGTCAATTCCATACATTCTCTTTCTATTCTACTAGCGTTTGCGATTGTAGAAAGCCACTTGACTCAGGGCCCAGGAATACCTACTTAAAAATGCTATAATGCTAAAGGCATTTATGAGTAAGGGAGAAACTGATTTTAAACGGTTTTCAAGCCGCGTTTAACTTTATTCTTTATTATGAACCTCCAGGTCTTTTGTAAACCTACCTTTTTGTAAAATTATTTCTTTAAGACTGTTTGTGTTCTAAACTCAATAAAAAAAATCGCTTCACAAACAAAGTAGTGCCATGGTGGGAAAAAAGAAGCGACAATAAAATCCCACGCGAGCCTCAGCCAGAGTCAAGACGCTGATGCTGAAGCCTCAACGTCCTACCACAAGGCGTTTGAGAAGACACGACCACCCGGCAATTACACGTAACAACTAACACGTTCTCAATTGCGCACGAGGGGGGCGCGCAGGGCGTGAAAAATACGATCGGGAGATTTCCCGCATGCAAAAGTCTCGATACTCGCTTCAACATTTTTGACTAGGCACAGTTAGTATAGACTAAACCTAACCAGTTTATCCTGAAGCACAAAATAGTAAATAAATCCTGAAGTGTACAATTATTAATATTAGGCTCAACCAGTTCAGCCTAGATCCTATAATATGACGAGCCAGATTAGCCTATGCTGTACCGGTTTAT
Source organism: Athrips mouffetella (assembly GCA_947532105.1). Classification (NCBI taxonomy): domain Eukaryota; kingdom Metazoa; phylum Arthropoda; class Insecta; order Lepidoptera; family Gelechiidae; genus Athrips; species Athrips mouffetella. The sequence goes on from OX383965.1 coordinate 1,911,339, forward strand.
CCTATCGCATAGAGGATAAACTGGTATTATTATACATACAAATATCTCGTTTATAGTATAAGATAACAAAACTATAACGACGACGATGTAACTTTAGGTTACATAAATTGCAATAGGAACTAATAATCTCAATGCAAAGACCTATGAAAGTTATTGTTTCTGGGTAGGATATAAACAGAACTCAATTTCATTAGATTATATTAGCGCATTGTTGAGGAAATTATATCGTTTGTCCGCAAGTAAGGATTCATGCAGACTTGAAATACAACGTGATTTTACAAGATTCTAGAATTATAGACATTTTAGTTAGTTCATTATTTTTAGAAATTATAAGGCTGTATACTTTGCTTTCTTCAGTTCTGGCATGGCAGGCTACTGCTATGTTGTAATCTTTAATTATAATTTAACTAGAATAAACTATTTTCTGTAAACTTCTAGCTAGTTTACTGTGACTTCGACTGCCCAGCTTCTCTACGCACTAAAATTTTGCAAGAGGTTATGGGCCCAGCACGCTTCCACTATGAACTAGGACTTTGCAAGAATTAAAAGCATCGCACAGAAAGAGGTTTGGCCTTAGTAGATATAATTTTATTTAGTGGCTCGTGCTTTGCTAGCTGGTGATGTTTTTACGCGTGTCAAAAGTGTTCGAAGTGGAAACCTGACACCACCTATATAGTCAAGATATAACAGCAGCCAACTAAAATTAAGACAGTAGTAGTCAGAAATAACGACATAACGTCCCATCGCCGACCTCACCTCTGTACTCAGGGTTAGTTCGAGGTCAAGAGTAAGCCCATTGAGCATAAAAAAAACTTGGCTTCCTGAGCACAGTAAACGAAACAATATCTTTATCAATATCTTAGGGATAGCAAATAAAATACTTTAGAGACATATTTTTTTAAAGCTTTTATTGCATTGAAAATACTACACAAAACTATAAATAATGTAGAAGTCACAGGCTGCGCATTTGTAGGTACTGCGCAAGGCCTAGTCGCATGCTTGGGCTGACCACGCGTTTTCCTTGTTAACCAAATGCAGGAAGAAATCATATCACGAAGTTTAATGGTTGTAATCGAATTATACTATCATGATCTGTTGTCGCAGTTATATGAGTTTGTATCAGCTGAAAGAAAAGCTAAGACATAATCCCAAACATTCTAAATCTGTTTTCGTTACTCATCAATGTTTATTAAACACGCAATTATAATTTTAAAATATAAAATACTACCTATTGCCCGCGACTTCGTATGCGTGGGATTCAGAAAACTCCATTGTTCTTCCCTATGGTTCAAACTATCTTCGTACCAAATTTTATCGAAATCGGTTCAGCGGTTCAGGCGTGAAAGCGTAAGAGACAGACAGACAATTAATAAGGAAGTACGGACAAGGTGGATAACTGACCTCACAAACCCTGGTGTCAGATACTCCAGTAAAAATACGGTTTTGCAAAACATTAAATGCTAATAGCAACTTTTTTGTGTATATCGTATTTAAATATGATGTTAAGACGCAATATTTACGAATCCACCTAAAATTTAAAGCGGAATATTTTTTTCGAATAACAGCTAAGGCAAAAATCGTAATAGACAATTATATACTTTCTATCATAGATAAACGTATACTTTACACATAGGCATCAAAATCCACCATAAATATATTTAAAAATATCAATTTATTTCAAAATATAAAATCTCCACTTATTTTTACATAAGGGCCAATAAAGTCGAGGTAAAATAATAGCAATAAACTGAGCTAAACTCAACCTTTTTAAATGTAAGTGATTCTTATATATATTCACAAAAATGCCATACTAAATAAAAAAAAAGTTTTTTGTAATCGCTGGTTTACAATGATTTTGTAAACATTTATGTTGGATTTGCCAAAAATGTCATTATATAGCACTATTTAAATCATTAGAAAGCAAAACGGATCTATTACTATTTTTGGTTGCGAAGATAAGTTGTATTTAAATTTCGTGCTATAAAAGTTAAACAATACAAAAAAGCTAATATTTTTAGTTGGATTCATGTATAATATGAAATTCAGAATATATAGCAAGCCGTAAATAAAAAAATAATGTATTAACATTTATTTCCGAAATTCCATATTTTTTTAATGTTTGGACGGCAAAATAAATAAATAAATGAAGTAAATTTAGGTGGATTCCATTAAAAAGCTTTACACAGAAATATGATCTATCGATCTGAAAAAGAATCACGGCTATTATCAATTATTTCCGTTTCGCCATACAATCTCTCGTAATTTTACTGGAGTAAGAGTTGTTGAGCCGCCAATAGCCATGGCTCATTAACGACTACATCCGTGCGGCTTAACGTGCCTTCCGAAGCACGGAATCATCTAACGGTTCAGACTATCAGGTGATTCATTCTGTGCATGTCCTAACTAGAGGTGGGCGTTAAATAACGTAAATAGTTTTGATAACTATTTATTGGTGCAATAGCTTCATTACGTTATTGGCTATTGCGAAAACTATCTATCGAGCGAAACTAGTTATTTCTGAAAACCGAATGAGATCGCGCGACTCAACGCGTGAACGAACGAAGCTTGATTACAGCGCGAAGTTAATTTGATTTCGATATTTGTTTAAATCTACAGTGAAAAATCCGAAAATATTGCTAATCAAACTAAATCACGTATTTCATAAAAATAACCAACACGCATTTCGGTTATTCTGATACTCGTTTTCCGAACGTCAAGCGATATTTAAATCTAGTCAAAAATCCGAAAATATTGCTAATCTAACTAAATCACGTATTTCATAAAAATAACCAACACGCATTTCGGTTATTCTGATACTCGTTTTCCGAACGTCAAGCGATATTCAAAAATAAACAGTTATTAAAATAAATAGTTTCAAAAGCCGCTATCGGCTACTATAACGATAGCTAGTTTCGGTATTCCTAAAAACGAAAACGACCCACCTCTAGTCCTAACCAAACTGGGGAGGTCGCACAAACGGATTTTTGTTTGACAGTGTCCCTACCGGTAATCGAAACCAGAACCTCCGGATCGAGAGCCAAGCGCTCTAATAGCTCTTTTCAAAATGACATTTGTGAAGAAAAAAAAAGATAAATTATATTGCCGATAGATGGCTTTACCAAAAGATCAACTGTCAATGTCACGTAAAATAAATGGTACAGCAGCACTGCACTTACTTTCTCGCAATACTCAAGGAAAAACTATCAACCGCAAACTTAAATTTGTAATGCCATACACATAGTATGGAAATACAAACTTTTATTTACGTTTTTCCAAAAAAATGTTCGAATGAAATATACAGATCAATTCAGAATTCAAATTGTCAAACATTAAAACAAACAAACATCAAACGATTTCGAGTAAATCACATGTTTAACTTTTGGTAGTACTGGAACACCCTTTATATGAATTTTCAAAGATCAATAGGTACTACCGTAGGATACTTGCATGGAGATTTTTTTAATTTCCCAACACATGTTCCTTATGGATTATTGTTCAGTTTAGTCTACTGAGCAAGACCTTTCAGTTTTTGGTAAACCCTGTGTACTAAATTTTATTCAAAAAATCATAAAGAATATCCAGTCAGGTAGACAACCAACCCAGGAGTAATATTATAGAAAATTTTAATAAACTCAATGGAACCAATTTTGGGTAAATCACATATTTACGATTTGGTGGTACAGGAACACCCCTTATATGAAATTACACAGATCATTTTATACTGACGCAAGATATCTTACATGGAGATGCTTGGTCATGCAGTTTTATCAAGATTCTATGAGCCGTTTTTGAGAAAATTACAATTTATCATTTTCGTTGTATGACAGCTACCCTCAAAATGAGAGCCAGCCAGAAACCACTTAGAACCCTTCGATGGATTTGCATAAAACTCCTAAATTCCAAATAAGGTGTCAATCGGACCATTCGTTTAGCCGCTAGGCCAAAGCGTGACGGACAGACCGACCGACGGACCAACCGACCGACCGACGGACGGATATTTTTGGGAGACTTGTTTTTTATGATGTATAAGTGATATAGAACACATTTTTGACAAAATTAGAATAACTTTTTTTTTCACGAATACAATACCTTTCTCGCTCCGCTCGAAAGTAAATAAATGGTACAGCAGCACTGCACTTACTTTCTCGCAATACTCAAGGAAAAACTATCAACCGCAAACTTAAATTTGTAATGCCATACACATAGTATGGAAATACAAACTTTTATTTACGTTTTTCCAAAAGAATGTTCAAACGAAATATACAGATCAATTCAGAATTCAAATTGTCAAACATTAAAACAAACAAACATCAAACGATTTCGAGTAAATCACATGTTTAACTTTTGGTAGTACTGGAACACCCTTTATATGAATTTTCACAGATCAATGGATACTACCGTAGGATACTTGCATGCACATTTTTTTTCCCTACACATGTTCCTTACGGATAATTGTTCAGTTTGGTCTACTGAGCAAGCCCTTTCAGTTTTTGGTACACTCTGTGTACTAAATTTTATTGAAAAAAATCATAAATAATATCCATTCAGGTAGACAACCAATCCAGGATTAATATTATAGAGAATTTTAATAAACTCAATGGAACCAATTTTGGGTAAATCACATATTTACGTTTTGGTGGTACAGGAACACCCCTTATATGAAATTACACAGATCAATCGATACTGGTGCATGATATCTTACATGGAGATGCTTGGTCATGCAAAGTTTCATCAAGATTCTATGAGTCGTTTTTGAGAAAATTTCAATTTTTCATTTTCGTTGTATGACAGCTACCCTCAAAATGAGAGCCAGAAGGAAACCACTCAGAACCCTTCGATGGATTTGCATAAAACTCCTAAATTCAAAATATGGTGTCAATCGGACCATTCGTTTAGCCGCTAGGCCAAAGCGTGACGGACAGACCGACCGACGGACCGACCGACCGACGTACCGACCGACCGACCGACGGACGGACATTTTTGGGAGACTTGTTTTTTATGATGTATAAGTGATAAAGAACACATTTTTGAGAAAATTAGAAAAACTTTTTTTTTCACGAATACAATACCTTTCTCGCTCCGCTCGAAAGTAAAAACAGGATTGATGGCAAAATTGTCCTTGTTGAGAGAAGCGACATTATAAAATATTTGATTTGTCATTCTTTTCACTTTGTTTGTTTACAACATACGAACAAGATACAAATAAGAACTGATTCATGATTATCAAGCAAGATCATGCTCGTAAAACAATTTAAAAAATTGCTATTCCTTCCATATTCGCACGGAATCAGCAATAAGACGAAGTTTCCCAGGAACTAGTTTTCGATCCATCAAGGGTACAAACAACTCTCGAACTCCTCCAATTCAGTATTTTGTAACATTTCAATTTTTGGACACACAAACAGAGGAAAATGTGGACCCATTAGAACTATCAGATCAAGAAGTAGAATATCAACAAGCGGATATTTTTGTATAGATACAAAGGAACTGTATGAAAATTTCAACGAGTCAGCCGCGTGGTCCAGTGGATAGGTGTTGGTAGTCCAAGCCGATGGTCGCCGGTTCGAATCCCACCCATCCATGAATGTTTTATCATTTGTAATTTGTTTGCCGCCGAGCTGCTACACCGTAGTTCAATGGAAAGCGATCTAAAGTGAGGAACAAGGAAAAGAAGAAAAGTTCCAAAGAAGAGGAAACCTCAGAGGTAACTCAAGAGGGTACAGAGGGAAGACTCTGTGGAAGAGGTGCCGGAGGAAGAGTGCTCGGAGGGAAGCCGCGCATAGAAGAGATCCCGGAGGGAAGTTGCGCATAGAAGAGGTCCTGGAGGCAAGAGGAACTCGGAGGGAAGAGTACGCAGAAAAGGTCCCAGAGGGATGAGTGCTAGGAGGGAAGACTCCGTTGAAGAGGTCCTAGAGCGAGGAGTGTAGAAAGTAGAAAATATTCAGCAAGGAATTTCCATAAAAACGCAAACCCTCGGCAACGTAAACTATGGTTTTAGTGTTAATTATTTCAAAAATGATGACGAATCTTTGCACTTTTATACATGCCTTGAAAATTTCCAAAAGATATTGCTTGTGTTATTTACTTTCCTTCCTTCCTTGAAACATGTTTATACAATATTTATCACATGGATTCGGTTTATTTATTTAGATATTTTTGTTCCCTATGGAGTGAAAGTAAACGTGCCAGCCTTTTTTAATAAACCGGCCAAGTGCGAGTCGGACTCGCGCCGCGACCATCCAACTTAACCCCTCTTTTATTGAAAAGTTCTTGAAACGGGAGCTCACCTTGATTGGTTACTACTAGTTGTGAGAAAAATTGTAATATTGAATGATTTTAGACTTTTCCTTTTATTTGTACTGTAAGACCTAGCTTCTTGCCAAATTTCATAATTTTAGGTCAACGGGAAGTACTCTCTAGGTTTTGCTTTAGTGCATAAATGTATGGAGATGAGGACATAAAAAGCCATATCTTTTGATTGCGTTGTTGTATAAAATTTAAATTTTCAGATCTTGTTTGGTTTATGGACCTTAATATTCGTTATCAATTTTAACCTGATACCTCTACCCGTTCGTGAGAAAAGGGGTCTTGACGGACGGACAACAAAGTGATCCTATAAGGATTCAGTTTTTTATTTTGAGGTACGGAACCCTAAAAAGGCAATCAAATTGAGTCCACAACACTATCAAAAAAGGCATAGGCATGTTGAAAACCTACAAAATATTAACTCAACGAATCAAACTGAAATTCTAATATTGTTTATCGCAAAGAGATCGAAGTCATATTATACAGATTACAGCCTGTTTCAAATTTGACATTTATTGTACAACCAGAGCCATCTGTCGGAGCCTTTGGAACCTTTTTGTTTTTTTTAAATCGTGACCTTCATGACCTTGCTTTACAAGCCAATTGGCTGAAAGCCTTGAATTTATAATTAAAGTATATCGCCTATTCTTATTATATAAATTGGCATACCACCGAATAATAACGAACAAAATGGCACTTAGTGAAAAAATACGAAAGAAAGAACCAACTTAAAAAACCTTCCTACATTAATTTTTATTCCACATAATTATTTCTACACACGATAATTGACAATCTGTCATTTACTAACATATTTGCATAAATTACCATTAAATTACAAAATTAATAACGCACGCTCATTAAAACTAATCTGGCGTTAACATCTGTAATATTAAAACGATTATCAGCCGATATATCAAATATCAGGCAAGGACGTCTTGTTTGACTGCAGTGTTTATTTCTTGACATTTTGTTCTACTATCAACTAATTTCGGCCTGCGGTTTTGTCCACGAGAATAAATTTGAAATTGTAATTATAATTTGAAAAAAAATTTATAATTTGAAAGCACACGATAAAGTCTCTTTAGATACAATCTCATTTGGGAGAGCAAGCGTAAAATAAGAATGCACATTTATAAAGATAACAGTGAAACAGTGAAAAAGAAACATTTTCATACTGTATTATTATGTCATATTCATTTCATTCATCATACATCATTCATCATATTAAAATTATGTCAGAAATTAAGCAAACAAGTCAAATAACAATTAAATAATATCAAAATAAATCAATTTGTTCGCAAACAAAGCGTATAATTCGCCGTTTTAGAACGGCATGGGCAGATAGTAAACGGGAGATCACTACTGGTTAGTTAGTTAAGACAAACCCCTTTGGGAATTCGGGATCGGTTGGGATGGGTTAGGTTATCTTGCTACCATAACGCCAGTAACAAATTACGCGTCGTTATGTAAAATACCGAGGCATTACCTACGAAAAATTACGAATTTAAAAATTTATCGGTATTTTGTAAAATGCCAAGGCATTATGTGAAGCGGAGAAACATACAAATTACCTGCGACATACCTATATACTATATATACATACTTTGGATGAAAATCAATCAAACATAAAAACAAACATGGATGAAACTGAACAAGTTTTCCCAAGGAAAATAGGTCTGAAATGTGTGAAAAAAGTTCACCATACTTATGTGGGTAACGTCAAAACTATGCAAAAATTATATAAGTATTTCGTTTTGCTCTTACAGCAATCAAGAAGGACAAACAAGCACGCATTCGAATTAAATAATATGTATTTTAACAGAAATATCAGTTTAACTACTTCCTCATAGCTCAAGATATTGATATAATGTACGGTTAATGAATATTTATAAATACCTTGCATTGTGCTATATTTTGACAGGTCAAATGCCTAGTTTGTCTCACAGACCTAGCAAAAGCGCGCTAATCTATGGTTTGTCTCATTGTCAGTCAGACAGTCAGTAGCTCAATCTTTGGTTACGATTTTACGGCACGTCGTCCCACGAGTAGAGATTGTATAGTACTGTTATTGTTCTTTGTTCCGCGTGTCACCACGGTTACCACCTGATAGAGATGGTGGTGAGTAAGTGTCCTAAAAGGCGACTTAGGGATTTTAAACCGGAGGTTAGGCAGCAGTGTCCTCTTGCGTTTCGTAGGCACTTCAGTAAGCACGTAGTAAATAAAACCAGTATAAGCTGAACCAGCACCACGCTACAAACTCCCGAAACCAGAGACCCGCTCAAGGTCATAGTGCTTTCACCGACGGCCGTGTGTACCATCTTTCTTTCCGAAAATCTTCCACTAGGACATGATCTTCCCTGGCCCATATGGAAGTCACTTAATTAGACTGCGGTCGGGCGCTGGCAGGTGCGGAGAACTTAAGAAGAGGTGGGGCTTCTCTGATACTTGTAACGACAAATGTGAGTGCGGCGGCATTTTGCAATCTATGACACACTTGCTTTCGTGCCCTACCTCCTCAGTTTTTTGCACCCGGGAAGACTTTTTTGAAGGAAACCAAAAGGGCTATTGATGTAGCCTCATTTTGGGCGAAGTTACTATAAAATCATTTGTCATTGATATGAAAAGAAGAAAAAGAAGTGCCTATCGCGGTCACCAATAACCGCGTTTCAAAGTGTCAGACGCAGCGAGAGATTTCTAAGGCAAAGGCCAGACAGAAGAGGTGCGGCACCTTCAGCCTTCGCCTAAGGTATGACACCTGCAGAATTTTTGGGGGGAGCTCCGTGTCTAGCTTTTTATGGGATGCTATCACGTTGATTCAGTTCGTTGTTGCATTTTGAGCCCTTCATCATCCCATGAAACGTCCACTACAGGATAGGGAACTCCCTCCAAAATTCCAGCTTTTGCTGAAACAATGTGGAGGGGAAGTACCATAGTCACCACGCTAGTTAGCGTTACGGCTGGCACCATGGACCGCGGTTGTTGGTGACCGTAGAATGTAAGATGATTCGATACACAGAAGGATGCTGCTGCCCATCCTTTGGTTTATTAACCTTTAGTCGCCTCTTAGGACAGCCACGGGTCGAGATAGGTTGGTACTATTCTTTGCCGGCACCACACGGGGCGACCCCATACCTACCCCTAATTTGATGTCCCTACCTTCCTAACGCATACTAACCCCATCGACCGTCATCGCAAATCACAATAAACTCACCTTAACCAGCTCTTATGCGGTCTTGCTTGGTCTACGTAACGGTTTTTTAAAGATGCAAATAGTACGAGTATGTGTCATCACTAGTTAAGCCACGAGCATACATTAACACTTCATAGCAATCAGTCTGCAATCAGCACGAAGATGGACTTACGACTGGTTGTAGATCACTTTCGCTTACTTAAAGTCCAGTTACACATGCTTCCGATGTCTTAGGTCGGTTTTGTAGTTCTGCGCTTCGAAAGCGCACCCATGGACAGACTGGAAAACGTGACATTCAGCGAACGTGACTTGTTGAGAAGGTGACATTTTGCGAACGTGAAATTATACGGCTGCGGGAGAGTTAGACTCATTTCAGAGTTAAAAAGTTGATCACACTCCACTATACAGGATGTTATACAAAAAGTGCATTCTACCCAAAAAGATCTAGTACAAAATCATAACATCACGCCTCTTTTCCGTCGGGGTAGGCAGATACCACAGTCCTCCACCTGCTACGAACTTGACATACTTCCCTTGCTTCCTGTACTTTCATCAATCCTTTCATACATGCTCGTCGGTTCAGGGTACTTTTAACCTGGCCTTTATTCAGAACGTCCTGAATTTGGTCCTGGTACGTTCGCCTAGGCCTTCCCCTGTTTCCATTCACAGTACAAAATCTATCTATTACTTATAGTATTCAACCAGGTACGTACCTACTAACAAAATTCTGGTCGCCCCTAAAACCTGATTTAATTAATTACGAGTAGGCAAGCATTGTATAGTCCAATTAGTCAGATAATACAAAACAACACTCTACGCCTTAATTAAATTAAACAATCTTAAGCAAATTACTCAAAGCATGCCCTAAGGAATGCTGTGCCATGACCAAGAGCCAAGTCTGAAACTACGATGTTACAGTCTTCTTCTTCTTCTTTTCGAGTCAATGGCAAAACTGACTTTAAAAGCTTAGTCCAAAAAGAAGCCAAATCAATAGCCTTTTAGTTGCCTTCAAAAAGGTCCTTCCGAGTGCAGGAAACTGGAGAAGGAGCAGCAAGTGTGTGTTGCAAGTGTGTGTCACACTTGTCGTCATCAGAGAAGCCCTACCTCTTCATGAGTTCCCAGCACCTACCAACGCCCGACCGCAGTCTTTTCAGTGACTTCAGTTGGGATATGTATAAGTAGATGTTACAGTCAAGTGCAGATTAAGCACGACACTATCAACTTAACTACAAACAGAGACCTACTGTTATATTATCTATCTGTGCTACTGTGGTGATGCGTTGCAGCTACGTCATCTGTACCTGAAACAAAAACAAACACTTATTACAAATAACATAAACTAACTTACTTAGTACTATGTAAGTTAAGTAGGTCTTAAATATAGCTTAATAGGTAAAGTACATGAACCCTGTCAAATTAGGGAGCTTTTTGATAGAGTCTAAATTGTATAATTTTTGTCTTTTTGTTATTTAATTCTAGGTTGTGATTTTGTAGCCAAGTATTAATTTTATCATACGTTTCGGTAATATGTTGTATATTTACATCGGTAGGGTTAAATTATAAGTTAGGATGGCACTGTAGGTTTTTCTAAATCGTGCTTTATTATTTTCCCACGGGAATGTTTAAAAAAAACCGGCCAATGGTGTATCGGGTCACGGTGTAGGGTTCCGTAGTTTTATTTACAATTTTTATGCGTTTATCTAGGGATCTGGGGCCTCGAGATGAGCCAGCTGGGATAAAGGGTGAAATGGCTCCATGGTTGTGATTCAATCACCAGTTTGCGTACGTCGCAACGTCCTCACTAGAAATGTGTAAACATCGAAATTGTTAGTGCAGTTTCCTACATACTTATAAATATAAATGTAGAAATACTACCTACATACTCGTTTACTAGTAGGTACCCTAGGTATATTAAGGATCATACAAGAAGTGTTGCTGTCTATTTTCAATCTATAGGGATTAACAAAGACATCAACACTTTTAGATAGGACAAGTTAAGTCCCGTTCTACTTCAAATTATTTAGAATTGACACCACTACGTTACCTGAGATGATATTATAATGCGGAAGTTATTGATTTGCCAAATAAGTCTGAGCTAAATACTGCATTATTCAAAAACCCATTTTAGAGTCAATTATTCATTCGATCCGGTTATTAGGTATCTTGGAGTCCAAACCACAAAAACATCGTGCATTATATAAATTATTTAGGAATTCATTAGTGCATTGGTATAGCAAAAAAATTTTGGTTTGTTGATACTGCTTATGAAAAATTGTAAAACATTATTGATGAAATCCTTTGGAGCTTTCACGCCGTATGACACTCAGCAATAAACAACAACACTGCCTTCTAGAAGATCAATCTCAATATAATTGACCTCACTCAATTCGTAAAACTAAGGTTCAACATCGATGAAAACTGACCAAATGAAAAGAGGGTGTTAATAAAGAGATAAACATATCATCTCCTATCCAATATCCAACTCCCGTCGGGAATCCAAGGACTCTGCAAGATATGTCACTTATTCTCAAAGAACAAATAGAACTTTACATCATGAAGAAGTGGTACTGTATTCATCATCTCTTACATCAACATCATCTTTTAATTCATATCATCTTTTGTTGTTTCTATTCGCTTTTTTTCATGCTCGATACGTTTCATGCACCCTGTTTCAACGTACATTAATGATATAATTATTATTTAGGTCTGATCTGTACTTAGTTAAAATGAGGAACTCGAAGAAAAAATCTTATTCTATATTTATATAAGTTACCAAAATTCTTACAAGAATAAATAATTTTGAATTTAAATTTTCTTTTCTGAAATCCCTCAACACATGCTTCAAAATCTTTATGGAACACGATACCACAATTATGCAACAGGAAGCAAATCAAACTGTAACATTTATAGGAAACAAAGTGTCCATGATATAACCGAACTAGAATAAATTATAAGGATTTAACATAACGGTACATTTTATTCGCTGCGGGAGAAAGTAGCGCTTTTCCTTCGAGACGCCATTGCCACCATATTTCATGATAATCTCTTACGTCATTCAAGGGAATTTGTGTCTTTATCAAAGTTTTATTTGCCTTGGGTACGAATTTTTTTTTTTATTATGTTTATTTGTAATGGTAAACGACAGTTTTATTACAGTAGACAGGCATATCCCTTTTTGTAATTCAGGGTTGTATTCTTTCTCTCAGTTTAAGAAAAGTATCATGAACAATTAAAGGTGTGGTGGGGATTGATATTTTTAACAAACTTATCAAATTCGTTTTTTAAAAGACTAAATTGATGTTTATCATTATGTTTTTTTTTTTTTGTATAACGTATTTCACACTTTGGACACCAGCAAAAATACTGATATCTGAAATTTTAATGAGTGGAAATATAAATAGAACAAGCTACTTTAGTAAACAGATTAGTAGGTTAGGTAGGCACGTACTTAATTTTCTTTAAAATTTAATGTAGTTTTCTACTTTCTTTCCCCTAGTTGAAGGCAGGAAGTGTTATTCATTTAGCAACACCGAACAAGGCCGGGCTAAGTGCACTCCCTTGTTGGACTAGATACCGCGAAAGTGTTCCCATAACGAAGCGCATATTAAGATGCAAGTATGAGACGGCAGAATGTTATTTGTGGCTTTTTTTCCTCGTTACAAGGTCAATTTTTCCGCAAGACATGGGTCGAAAAAGATGAAAACATTTTTCACCTCACAAGCTCGGAAAACTTTCTCTCAAAGTCGAAATCTGTGTGCAAAAGTCATTTTTGGCCGCTAGCGTGGAAAAGGTTTTTGAAATTTTAATGGGTCGAAGTCTCTGTGCAAAAGTCTATATTGGACGCTAGCGTAGAAAAAAAAATTAAAATTAGAATTTGATAGCATTTTTCTGGCTGTATTATTATTAGTGTGACATGCAATAATTTATTTGAATTTTATATTCCAGCGAAACACAAGTAAAACATTGTAACTTCAAAGCTGACTCTTAGTAGACCTTGCTGCAGTAGTTTCTTGCCCTTTCTTTTACGCTGCCATAGCACGATTGTATTCCGTATGTTATGAAGTTCAAGTTCTATAAGTATTCTGTAAAGAATTCACATTGAATAAATGATTCTGAATCTGAATGTATTCGATGGTGAGAAGCCATGTAGGAGGTAAGGTGCGGCGAATTGCCCAACACAACCGCATTCTGTCAAAGCTGAGTCGAGCCTTGTTTGTGTTAATGGTCCTATGTATATTACACATCCATACATTTGAGCCGAGGGTTTTTAGATTCCTACTATTATTTTATTACAAAACATAGAAGGCGTGCCAAAAAGTGACAGGTAGGTAAATACGTCTTATTCGCTCTAGAAATGAAAACGCATACAAATTTCAAAATATGAAGATGACCTTACTATAACTATAACATCCCATGAAACATACACTAAGGGACAGGAAGCTCCCTCCAAAATTCAAGCTTTTGCTGAAACTATGTGGGAGGGACATAGTCACCAGTCACGCACCACGGACCGCGGTTGTTGGTGAGCGCATAATGTAAGATGATACGATACACAAAAGAATGCTGCTGCCTATCCTCTGGTTCATCAACCCCTTCTTACGACACTCACGGGTAGAGATGGATTGGTACTATTACGGGCCAAGAGGACAAATCTTGGTATGTTAAAGCTTTACACAAACTTGACACAAACTATGCAAGTAATTGAACCAACAATTTGCTCATATTTATGAGAGCAAATTAACACTTGTTGAAGTGATCTATCAAGTAATAAACTTGCATAATAATTTTACTAATAATATAGCAGATAACCTAGATAGATAAAGTATAAGATAAGACAAAAATTATTCCAGTTTTTTTGTGCGGAATTTGTTCGTTGATAGCCTTGATCTACCTCCGTGTAGGTTCCTAGTTTTTCGTTTAGCTACCGCACGTGACAACTCTCGCGATGATTTGGATCTTCCCGTTAATTTCACAAATCCCGAAACAAAAAATTACCAGCTGAACAGCTAATCATATCCCAAACGACATTCCAATTTCTTGAAATAGGTAAGACATAAAAGAGTTTCATTTATACATGCATACTAAAACGGAAAAAAAAATGCTGTTACTTTCATAATCAAACTAACCTTATGCTCAGACAATCGATTATATGACATTTTATTTAAAAAAAAATGGGTTTTAATTTTCATGCACACTAACACCACTAAAAAGACTATTTTCATCCCATCTATTCGAAAATCGCTGAACGGTTCGTCAATACAGGCGAACAAAATAGCTGTTTTCTCCTAGAGACTTTCATAGCGGGTAAAAATGGGATTTAAAATTTGAATTTGAATTTAGGTCCACCATAGGGATATTTTAGGTCAACCATAGAGGTCGAACCAAAATATTGTATGAAAAATGATACTGGCCGGTTGTACTATTAAAATTATTCTGAATATAAAAAAGAAATGTGCTTCATATTATAAATGTAAACAAGACTACCAACCAAAGAGGTTCTGTTTCTAATTGATACAAAAATTTCAATAACATTTTCAGTTGTTCCAAATAATACTTAATATGATTTTTAGTATTGTTTCATCAAGTAATAATATTGTAATGGTATTTTATGTTTAAAATTAATGACTAGTGTGTGTCTCAATGAGCCTCTTATTATTTTCTCATAGAGGGAGATGAAAAGTAGAGTGTATTACGCGGCTGAAAAAATATTTTTACCTTGGGCGACCAATTGAATCCCTCGCTACGTTCAGGATTCTACTTTAGAATCCTTCACTTCGCTCTGGATTCAAAATAGCGCCCTCGCCTTAAAAATATTATTTTACAGCCTTGTGATACAATCTACTATTAAAGAATGATTAAAGACCACAGTGTTTCTACCGTATCTAATGGTTTCAGAGCTGAACAAAAGCCCTAGGCTATATTGTGTGTTATTATTATTACTTGTACGAGCTAAGCTAATCCTTTTAAATTCTAATGCATTAACTTCGTATGTATCTTGCGATTCATTTCTGTCACCGCTTTATGTATTTATGACAGGGGAAAAATATTCTTAATATACAAGTCTTGACATTTACAAGCATAAGGGTCCTTGTCCACAGCGGCGATATTTGTCGAATGCATGCAAACTATAAATATCGTTTGCATTTCAGATCTGTCAAGGCAATCGACATGCAAGCTATGAAACAGTGACGTAACCATATCTATGGACTTCGGGTCACGGATAAAATTCGCTGAAAAAGTGGAAAAAGTAGCAAAAGTCAAAATTGGTTCTTCCTGTAAACATTCCTGATATAATAGGTCAATGGCAGGATGCATGCATATGCAGTTGCAAGCAAGTGATTAATATCGCTTGTCGATATGTGATGTCGTGTGGCGTACGTGTACACAGTTTTGTTTGTTTCTAGTGATAGTTTATCGACTCTTATGTAACCTAGAGTTGTCACGTAAAGTATTGTTAAAGATAAATCTTTCTTTAATGTCAATCGTATTGATCTTGACCTTGATCATGCACTGATGAAAAAGATGAGGTCAACGGTGGAAAGAGATTGCCTAGAAGAAAATTCACACCCGCATTGATAAGATTCGGGTTATTTTATTTGTACTTGGGAACACAGATGCAGGCAGAGAATTTTGCAAGGTTATGGAGCTCGGGCACACCCGCCGAAGTACAACCTATAAAAAACCGACAGGCATACAACTTTGCGACGGTGGGCCAGACTGTGAAACGTGATTTTCACCAGCATCTCATCAGCAATGAGCTTCTTGGCTTTGTGATCTATCGAATCAAGTTTGTCAAGTTGGTATTTGCTGAGCCATTCCGAAGATGACAGGGATTCTCCACGTAGGATCGGACTTGTGCCTTATATAAAATTAGTAGCTATCCAGGAGTGAAGTATTGCTTAACCTTATTGAGGGTACCCAGCTTTTTGCCGCAGAATGGGATTTTGACTCAATGTTGCCGCCGAAGTTCAGGTTGGCACACAACTTCATGTCAAGTAGCTAGAGGCTGTCGATTTTAGGCAGTCAATGACTACCTATTATTTATCAACAATGACAATGGACAACTACATCTCAGTAGAAATACTTGCACTACAAACATCAGCTCTAAAGTCAGTCTAGCGTTTTTTTACTGAATGTTCGAATAACACTTTAAAAGTAATTACTTATTTTTGAATAAAAATTGGTAATCCATTACTTTAGAGGTCACATGAAACTAAAATGCAATGCCATCATTTGCATTGTCCATTTAATTTTAGTATCAGCTTTTGAGCATATAAATACGAACGTGTGATTGAGAGAAAGTATTCTTAAACTGAATCATGACAATTATACAAGTAAAAGATATAAGTGCAAAGAACCAAAACATTCCCGATTCTCTTGTTCCTTTCTTTTTTGTTTGTTATTTTCTTTCTGGTATTGATTTCGGGTTCAGACCTTATTTCAACGAAAATTATCGTAAAGCTACAAAATATATCTCACTTGCAATTTCCATACTCATCTTTGTCATTTTGTGCTTACCTTTGATAAAAGTTGATATTGGACTTGTTTGGGTATGGGTTGGAATTTGTAAATACGTTGCTCTTTTAATAGTTTTGAAAACAATAAAGTATACTCCTTGCGATCTGATAATAGAACTCCATATACCTGATGCTAATCTTAGGAAGTTTAGTTTCACAATTTCTGCTTTGTCCAGTCTAATTGTGGTTGTTAAACATTTTTTTAGTGTCATTCGTTGTTTTGATGATACGAAAACAATTCAAAATGACTATTGTCAACATTTGCACATCGCACTGTACTTCTTATATTACTTGGCAAATTCGAGTGTCGACACTATATCTGTGGCCTTGATTATAATTTTTTACTTCATTTACTGTAAGATGGAGCGCTTAAAATCTAATTTGAACAAGTCAGAGATTAATTTTCATAATTTTTTGAAGTCATACATGAAGATAGCTGATTGTTATTATAAAATCAAACCATTCTTAAATGGGGTAGTAAGTGAACTATTATTCACAGTTTTGTTTGTTAACTTTTTGTATTATTTACTATCAATTTCTGTCTATTTTAGATGGCAATAGAATTAATTACTGGAGTTCCAAAATTTTTGGCTACTCTTTGGTACTTACTTTATCACATGGAACAAGATGTAAGTATCGTTTTTCAGTCAGTCTACTTCTGTCTATAATAAAATACCATCACGACCTGTTCCAAAGGTGATTGATAAACAGGGTTATTTTTGGACCCCTAGCCAAATTTAAGTATGTTTCTCAGAACATGAAACTGAACAACTTTCCCAAAAAATTATTGATCGAAAAACGAGAAATATTTTGGTCGTCCCGTACAAATTCCAGTGTTCTGGTGCAGAATTTGTATGGGAGACCCAAAAACAATATTCGTTTTTCGACCCATGTTTGTTTGGGAAAGTTGTTCAGATTTGTATTCTAAGTAACATACTAAAATTTGGCTAGGGGTCCAAACATAACCCTCTATAGCGCTTACTGATTGCGGCGTCTTACAGTATTCCAGACTTGTATCTTGTATATAATAAGATTTATTATGTGTTATGCTTTGTGACCTGTGTTTGTTTTTCAAGACTAAATATTTTTTTTATCTTTTAAAAGTTTTACCAATTTAGTAAAGGCATTTTTAGGGTATCACTTGGAAGAGTTGTGGATGCGAAATGCTATACACCATCCATATCGCCCTCAAGTTGATTCTGCCAGCATTTGTCGCCGAGGTAGCCAACGCACAAGTCGATGCTATCAGACTAATTCTAAGCGAAAAGATTGCTACCGGAACTGGTAAGACAAGTGTACGAGCTGTATTTTTGTTAATGTTACTCAAACTTCGTCTTTGTTTAACAGTGAGCAAAAGTATCGCCTCCGGGTGGTTGATGGTTCGGTCAAATTAATCAAATTGTTAAGATTAACAATAAGTATTAATAATATGACTAACCGCCTTAAAACTTCCAGTTTGGGATAAGCTAAGTCTGTTTAAATATTTTGCTTTTGGTTTGAATAACATAATTGTGTTGACTCACCGTAAATACATGTGGCCTTTGTGCCGAAATCAAATAACCTAAATTTTCTTAATATTCCACCAATACTATATATTACGTGTTGTTTTTGTTATATAACTTTCAGAGGAAGCTAAGATATCACAAGCAAGTCGAACGCTGCAATATTTGGAGCATCGTCGACTACGTCACGAAATTCTCCGCATGATACCAATTGATATACGCCTTCCTATTGGGCTCTTCGGCTTCTGTGGCACTTACTTCATTGTGCTTCTGCAGTTCACACACCTTTACGACTAATTTGTAACCGGTTTTATCATCCTCATCAATGGTGAATAGCCTTATGCGGCAATTATTTACTTCAGTATCGTTAAGAAAAAGAATTTAGTTGTGAAAATTTTTTATTCTAGTTTACACATCTTAATGACTTATTTGTATTTTCATTTTTGAATAGCGTTATGCAGCACTTACTATAAGCAACTCAGTATTACTTAAAAATAAATTACCGTTAGCAAAGGAATATACCAATTTATTGAAAAGTATTTTTCATGCTGGACATAGGCCTCCCGTAAAGACCTCCACGCTGACCTGTTCTTCGCTGCTCGCATCCAGCGGGGTCATTGTCCACTGCTGCGATATTTGTCGAATGCAGGCGTGAGGCAAACTACAAATATCCTTTGCATTTTAAATCTGTCCAGACAATCTACATTCAGCTATAGAACAGTGACTTAACCATCTATGGACTTCGGGTCTCGGATAAAATTCGCAGGAAAAGGGAAAAAATTCAAAAAAAAAAAAAAATAATAATAATAAAATAAAATTTGTTCTTCCTGTAAACAGTCCTGATATAATAGGTCAATGTCAGGATGCATGCATCTGCAGTTGCAAGCAAGTGGTTAATATCGCTTGAGTAATAAATGTCGATATGTGATGTCATGTGGCATACGTGGACACAGTTTTATTTGTTTCTAGAGTTTGTTTATCGACTCTTATTTAACCTAGTGTTGTCACCTAAAGTATTGTTAAAGATAAATATTTCTTTACTGTCAATGGGATTGATCTTGAACTTGATCTAGCGCTGATGAAAAAGATGAGGTCAACGATGGAAAGAGATTTCTTAGAAGAAAATTCGCACCCGCATTGATAAGATTCGGGTTATTTTATTTGTACTTAGGAACACAGATGCAGGCAGAGAATTCTGCAAGCTTATGGAGCTCGCGCTCGGAGTGGGCGCACTCGCCGAAGTACAACCTATAAAAAACCGACAGACATACAACTTTGCGACGGTGGGCCAGACTGTGAAACTTGATTTTCACCAGCATCTCATCACCAATGAGCTTCTTGGCTTTGCGATCTATAGAATCAATTTTGTCTAGTCTGTATTTGGCTGAGCCATTCCGAAGATGACAGGGAGTCTCCACGCAGGATCGGACTTGTGCTTTATATAAAATTAGTAGCTATCCAGGAGTGAAGTATTGCTTAACCTTATTGAGGATACCCAGCTTTTTGCCACAGTTTGGGATTTTGACTCAGTTTTGACGCCGAAGTTCAGGTTGGCACACAACACAACTTCATGCGAAGAAGCTCGAGGCTGTCGGTTTTGGACTATCAAATTACTATTTACTATTTATATATATTATATACTATTTTCTATTATTACTAATGACTATCTATTATTTATTAACATTGACAATGGCCAACTACAGCTCACTGGAAATACTTGCACTACAAATATCAGATCAAAAGTCAGTCTAGCGTGTTTTCACTGATGTTCGAATAAACTAATTACTTATTTTAATATGTAATCTACTTTACTAGATTGGTAATCCATTACTTTATTGGTCACATAAAACTAAAATGCAATGCCATCATTTGCATTGTCCATTTAATTTTAGTAACAGCTTTTGAGCATATACTCGTAAACACGAACGTCTTTAACAATACTTTAGAGACAAAAGATTCTTAAGCTAAATTATGACAATTATACAAGTAAAAGATATAAATGCGAAGAACCGAAACATTCCCGATTCTCTTGTCCCTTTCTTCTTTCTTTGTTATTTCCTTTTTGGTATTGATTTCGGGTTCGGATTTTATTTCAACGAAAATTATCGAAAAGTTACAAAATATATCTCACTTGCAATTTCCATACTCATTGTTTTCCCTTTGTCCTTACCTTTAATAAAACTTGATATTGGACTTGTTTGGGTATGGGTTGGAATTTGTAAATACGTTGCCCTTTTAATAGTTTTGAAAACAATAAAGTATACTCCTTGCGATCTGATAATAGAACTCCATATACCTGATGCTAATGTTAGGAAGTTTAGTTTCATAATATCTGCTTTGTACAGTCTAATTATGGTTGTTAAACATTTTTTTAGCATCATTCGTTGTTTTGATGATACGAAAACGATTCAAAAAGACTTTTGTCAACATTTGCACATCGCGCTATACTTCTTATATTACTTGGCAAATTTGGGTGTCGACACTATATCTGTGGCCTTGATTATAATTTTTTACTTCATTCACTGTAAAATGGAGTGCTTAAAATCTAATTTGAAGAAGTCGGAGATTAATCTTCATAATTTTTTGAAGTCATACATGAAGATAGCTGATTGTTATGATAACATCAAACCATTCTTAAATGGGGTGGTAAGTGAACTATTATTAACAGTTTTGTTTGTTAACTTTTTGTAATATTTTCTTTCGATTTCTGTCTATTTCAGATGGTAATAGAATTAATTACTGGAGTTCCAAAATTTTTAGCAACTCTTTGGTACTTACTTTATCACATGGAACAAGATGTAAGTAACATTTTTCAGTCAGTCTAATTCAGTCTATAATAAAATAATGCTGTAACACCACGACCAGTACCAAAGATGATTGATATATGGCGCTTACAGATTGTGGCGTCTCACAGTATTCAAGACTCCCGGGGCATTCCTAGTGCAAAGGCTCTGTGGCTATTCAGCGTGGTAACGCGGCAAGTTTCATGAGCATCTTTGTACCGGGAGTGTCGAAGGGCGGGTTATTTATTTGACACTATTGTATTAATAAGATTTATTATGTACTATGCTTTGTGACCTGTGTTTGTTTTTCAAGACAATTTTTTTATTATCTTTTGAAAATTGTACCAATTTAGTAAAGTCATTTTTAGGGTATCACTTGGAAGAGTTGTGGATACGAGATGTTATACACCATCCATATCGCCCTCAAGTTGATTCTGCCAGCATTTGTCGCCGAGGTAGCCAACGCACAAGTCGATGCTATCAGACTAGATCTGAGCGAAAAGATTCCTACCGGAACTGGTAAGACAAGTGTACGAGGTGTATTGTTGTTCATGTTACTCTTGTCTTTGTTTATGGCCACCTGATGGTTGATGGTTAGGTCAAATTAATCAAATTGTTAAGATTAACATATTAAAAATATTACTAAATGCCTTAAAACATCCACTTCGGGATAAGCTAGGTCTTTTTTTCTTTTTTCTTTGCGTAACCTAATTGTGTTGACTCACCGTAAAGAAATGTGGCCTTTGTGCTGCAATCAATAAATCTTAAATTTCTGAATATTCCACCAAAGGTCAAATATTATTTTGTTGTTTTTGTTATGACTTTCAGACGAAGCTAAGATATCACAAGCAAGTCGAACGCTGCAATATTTGGAGCATCGTCGACTACGTCACGAAATTCTCCGCATGATACCAATTGATATACGCCTTCCTATTGGGCTCTTCGGCTTCTGTGGCACTTACTTCATTGTGCTTCTGCAGTTCACACACCTTTATGACTAATTTCCAACCGGTTTTATCATCCCCATCAATATTAAATAGCCTTATTAGGCAATTTTGTTCTTCAGAATCGTGAAGAGAAAGAATTTATTTATGAAAAGAATGTATATAATTTGCAGTTTGCACAATGTTTATGATATGTATTTTTATTTTTGTCAATTTAGAATAGTCTTATGCAGCATTTACTTTAAGCAACTGAGTATTACGCAAAAATTAATCACAGTTAGCAAAGGAATGTACCAATTTATTGACAAGTATTTTTTCATCATCATCGTCACAATATGTGAAAAGGTTGATATTTTGAGAGACCAGTACCTTAAATTTGATTTCGAAACCATTAGTTGACTATTTTGTTTTTTCTCGGAATCACTTTAGTTAATTGAGCTGCCGATAAGGACATAATAAAGACAAGACAAGATCTCCTGAGGTCATTCGCTCCCTTCACCGTGTCATGCCCTGTTACATCTACAGTACAGTACCTCCGGTCTAGTCTAATAGGCCGGCCGGAATGTCGACTGCCTTAGCCAAATGTAGATGAGTTTAGGTGCGATACGGTACTACCTAGATATGGGAAAAAAATTCCGTCAGAAAGATAGATAGATAGAAGAGTTTATAAAGATTATCTATAAAAAAGGTATAAACGAATAATAAAAAAATTAAATTAACAATCTCGCGTCTAGTTTAGAAATATTGTTTATAGTTTGTACCCAGGTTTGTAGCGTATGAATGTCATGGTTTTTGTAAAGATTTAATTCAATATTTATTGTGTGTTCAATAATTTACAATGTGACTTAATTGTATCAATTCAAATATTCCATTTACTATGCAGTGCCTTTCCCAGGGCATCATTATGTGATCCTTTTTTTTTACATCTTATAAAACCATATTTTAGTGAGTAATAAATATGAAATTTTGGGCTTTTCTCTCATAAAGTAACACAATCCTGTTAAATTACTGTTTTTACCTGACTCCGGCGAAGCCCGCAAGATAAGAGAAGAGTATATGTTTCTTTGTTCCCCCGTAACTACTACGCCTGAACCGATTTTGATGAGTTCATCGTTTTTGTCTTAATTGCGCAAGTGGCCCAGTGCCACTTGCGCTATTAAGACATCATGGAAAATTTTGCAACAATACGCCCGACTGTAAAACATAATTTAGTGAAAAACAAGCTAGAATCTACAGGAATTGGTCAACTTGAATTTAAACATCGCAATTAATACGGAAAATCCGGCCAAGTGCGAGTGGTACTCGCGCCCTAAGGGTTCCGTACCTATCTACCATATGATATACTAAAAGCTTTTGCTCTTTGATTTTAAAAACTCCACGAACATCCAACTTGACCCCTCTTTTATAGAAAAGTTCTTGAAACGGGAGCTCACCTTATTAGTTGTGAGAAAAATTGAAATATTTAATGATTTTAGATTTTTCCCTTTATTTGTACTGTGAGACCTACTCGTAGCTTCTTTCCAAATTTCATAATTTTAGGTCAACGGGTAGTGCCCTGTAGGTTTTGCTTTTTTGCATAAATGTATGGAGATGAAGACATAAAAAGCCATATCTTTTGATTGCGTCCTTGTAAAAAATTGAAATTTTCAGATCTTGTGTGTGTGTGTTAGGTACAAAAGAGTATAATAATATAACAAGCGCCAAGGATATAATTTTACCCATGGAACTGAAGATCGAAAGTCAAAAAACGAAATAAAATTATCGATCTCCCACACAAAATGCGCTAGAAGCTGATTTTAGTTTCTATGCAACTTAAAATGCTTGAAACCTATACAGTATGCACTACAGAAAAAGTTGTTCAGTCTCAAATGCAAAATGACATCCTTCTCGCTTGTTACTCGCAGTACTTATATCCTCATATCATAACGAGCATATTAGCAACAATGCATACCATGTTCCTATAAGTGGGTATAAAACCTATCATAACAATTTCGACACCTACATCTTTTAACACCAGCAAGACACTACAGGAGGCGGGACTTGTCAAAACGCGATGTGAAATTGATAAAGTATGGTACGAGTTACAAGAGAACAGAAATGAGGGGATCCACAAAAGAACCAAAGTTACAAGAGAACAGAAATTGGGGATCTACAAAACACCCAAAGTTACAATAGAACATAAATAAAAAGATCCACAAAAGAACCAAAGTTACAAGAGAACAGATATGAGAGGTTCCACAAAAGAACCAAAGTTACAAGAGAACAGAAATGAGAGGTTCCACCAAAGAACCAAAGTAATAGAACAGTATAAGTATAATAGTAAAGTAATAGAAAGTAAAAGAACCCTCTTTTTATAAAGAATTGTGCCGCTGAATTAGCTAAACCTCTTTTTATTTTGTTTCAAATTTCCTTAAAGGAAGGCTGTTTTCCCGAAATATGGAAAAAAGCTCTTATCACTCCAATTTTTAAGGGTGGCTGTCGGAATGATGTTATGCATTATCGGCCTATTTCTAAGCTTTGCATATTCGGTAAAATTTTTGAAAAAATTGTCACACTTGAATTAGGTGCACTTCTCTCTCAGCATATCTCTCAGCAACAGCACGGCTTTTTCCGGGGTCGCAGCGTAGACACTAATCTGGTCACTTACACGGATTTTATAATCGAAGCCCTAGATAGTGGTCATCAGGTAGACGCCGTGTATACCGATTTTTCTAAAGCATTTGATAAAATTAATCATAGTGTATTATTAGAAAAGTTAAAGAAGATCGGTATACACGGTGATCTCCTGCGCTGGATCAAATCTTATATTAGCAACAGGAGTCAGGCAGTCTCACTAAAAGGTTATACGTCCAGGTTTCTTCCTATCCCCTCCGGTGTGCCACAGGGATCCCATTTGGGACCCTTGCTGTTCACACTTGTGGTTAATGATATAGGTTCCATATTTGTTAGCTCCCAGCACTTACTGTACGCTGATGATACTAAGATCTTTAAAATAATCTCTTCGCCAGATGATTGTGTTGCACTTCAGAATGATTTGGATAAGTTCAATTCTTATTGTGTTGATCATCAGTTAATACTAAACCCTGATAAGTGCAATATTATTACCTTCTCGCGAAAACGCAATCCTGTGAAGTATCCTTACAAGCTGTCTGGTATTTTACTAAAAAGGGTCTATCAAATCAGGGATCTTGGTGTGGTTTTGGACAGTAAATTACATTTCAATTTACACATTGATAATATTATAGAAAAAGCTTTTAGACAATTAGGCATGATACTTAGATTATCCCGTCCTTTTAAACAGAGGCGGCTCGTGACATTTTTTAATGGGTGTGCACAAAAAAATACATACATACATAACATCACGCCTTGTTCCCGTCGGGGTAGGCAGAGACCACAGCTCTCCACCTGCTACGATCTTGACATACTTCCCTTGCTTCCTGAACCTTCGTCAATCCTTTCATACATGCTCGTCGGTTTAGGGTACTTTTAACCTGGCCTTTATTCAGAACGTCCTGAATTTGTTCCTGGTACGTTCGCCGAAGCCTTCCCCTTCCAACGTTTCCATTCACAAAAAAATTTAATACTTAAATAAATTTACTTACCTACCATTTAATGATGAAATATTTTTTATGGCTTTATTGTTACCTACATATTATGCGCGCCAGCGCCAGCTCCAAATACCAGACACGGGAAACAAAACAATTTAATTATAACCGCACATCCAAGGTGTTTTTAAATATTGTTCTGGTTTGAAAACACGATTAAAAGTGAATTTTTGTACTACATTTTTGAACTAGCGCGATTTCAGTTTGTGGCGGCCCCTTTTCATTGAGTTCAAGTCGTATTTGTAAAGTCTTTTTCGCATTTTTTAATGTAAACGACACTGTATTCGTCCATTTTTACAGTAATTAAGCACGTACACTATTAAAAACAATGATTTCTAAATTTTCAAGCAAAATTGCGAACAGTAACTGAGAGCAGGGTGTCTACTCTCAAAGTGCGATATATCGAAACGATACAACTCGAAACATGCAAATGCAAAACTTCGTCCCTTGACAATAGAGTAGAATATTGATTGGATGCAGTTTGAAAATTCATCCAACCAATATTCTACTCTATTGTCAAGGGACGACGTTTTGCATTTGCATGTTTCGAGTAGTATCGTTTCGATATTTCGGACTTTGAGAGTAGACACCCTGTATACGAAAAGTTTGTTTACGTATGATCGGCAACAGCGCTTTGTCACCGAAATGAATTCTGTGACCGAACTGCATGGCATCGCGATCTGGCAACGTAGCCTTGAGCAGCGCTCCTGATTAGGCTAATTTCTAAGCTAATTTCTCATAGAAAATCTTTTGTTTCACGCGCTCGAGTGTGTTGATGTTTCTCTTTCACACTCATTGAATTCTGTATAAGGAATTGTACTGAAGATTTCTTCATAGGAGCGGAATCGCTGGCGATCCACTTGGTACAACTTGACTACGTATTTGTTGCGTAATTATTTCTTAGGCTATTATAAATGTATACAACGTATAGGGTTATGAAAATAGGTATGTAATCGTATGTAACTTAACTAGGTAGGTAATACATCCTAAGTTTGAGTTTTGTGAAAGAGGGAGTGCACTGCACCAGTGCTCTTTAGGACGAGCCGCCTCTGCTTTTAAACAAGCATTATCATTGTAGTAGCCATCTTGAGTTTGCCTGCGTTGTCTGGAATCCTCAATATGCAGTTCACGTAGACAGATTAGAAAAAGTACAGAACAAGTTTTTAAAGTCTCTTAACTATCGTACTGGCAGCCACTTTGACAATTATACTGACATAGCAAATCATTACGAAATTGCAACCCTTGAAAGCCGCCGAAGCTACCTCGACTCCGTGTTCCTTTTCAAAATTATTAATAATCAAATTGATTCCCCTCACCTTCTACAACAGGTTGATTTCAGAGTCAAGCGTACCTCTTCACGTTCTACTCATATTTTTGCCATTAGACCTTTTAATACTAATTATGCGAAGAATTCATACTTTCGTCGTGCGATGCGTGTTTACAACACTTTATTAATTGAAATTGATATTTTTTCTTCTACCTTGGCTTCCTATAAAAAACAACTTGCTATAAAATTATTTTCTTTCAATACTACTGTTATTAATTAATTACAAATGCAGTGACTTGATCTTTTTTCTTAATTTCATATTTTTATATAATTTATAAGTAACAATTGCACTTTTTGTTTTGAGATTGTTTCGTTTTTCTTGCTTCAAAGTGACCAATGTTATTAGAGTTCTCACATTAACAAATTGTATTATGATAAGGGGAACTACAGGTCTGTTTATTTTATATATGTTATTTACATAGTCTAACTTTGTGACTGTTTGTTTCTTAAATAAAATAAAATAATAAATCATTCCTTTCATAACATCCAGGACAGGGAGCTCCCCCCAGAACTTCCGCAAAAACGCGTGGTACATTGGAGGGAATTTACCGTTGTCACCACACTTGTAAGCGTTGCGGCTGGCGACCGCTGTTGTTGGTGACCGCAGTATGTAAGATGGTACGATACACAGATAGATGCTGCTGCCCATCCTCCGGTTCATAAACCTTTAGTCGCCTTTTACGACACCCACGGGTAGAAATGGATACATTATTTATCAGCACCACACGGGTCATCATTTCTTTACAGTCGAAATAATGTAGTATGATTAGAATGACAGCACCTGGCTTAGCACAAGGCCCTAGATACGAGTACAATAAAATTGTACGGTCAACCGCACGTCGCAAGAAACTTTTTCGACTCTATCACACCGCCATAAGGTCCAAAAGTGTTTCTACTGACGTGCTTTTGAGTGTACCTCGGAGAAAAGTCCTTCATTTGGGGAATGACGTCATAGCCCTACCGCGTAGAAATGTCAGTGGAAGAAAATGTTTAGGAAACCCACAAATCTCGTTTTTCTTATTTCAGACAGAGGTAGCTTTATACATTAATGCATAAAGCTGTCCTTTAATTTTAATTTGCGAAGCACTGCTTAGCTGTCAATAAATGGAGCCAGCGTAGTCACGCTCAAAATAAGTAAATTGGCCAAATAATTTAAGAGTTGGAGCGTAAAGGGCAGGTAGGAAAAATAGCTCGACTATTTTAGCAGCAAGGTCCTGGCTAAGCCGTTTGATATGATATGAATGCAGTTCTTGAAAAACATCACAATATTTTAGATATCGAGATCCGTGATCTTGACATAATCACGTTTCCTGCTTGCTACAACAAACGATAAAAAACTGTCGGCGGGAATTCTTAAGCAACTTACAGTCACGACAAGTACAAACAGTAATCCTACAGCAGCATTTTTTGCCCAAATGGTTTACTTGGGAGGGCGTTGGACTCACGAACTGGAGATAGTAGAGATAAGCCCGCCTTTGTAAATGTCCTTTTGTTTGTTTACTTTCTGTATGTTAAATGTGCAATAAAGAATATATATATAGTGGGTTTGACTTGGATTCAAAAAGGGCCACAGATATTGGTTTAGAAAACTACGCAAGTTATCTGTCTAAAATTTGATCTTTTGAAATGACTTGTTTGCCTAGTTAGTAGCCGGGATCCATGTTGTGAAGAAAGCGAACGCATGGAGCTTCTTATATGCACATGCAACGCTTTGGATTGGAAGCGTATGAAGATTCTGAGTCAGGCTTATCCGACACCAGGCTCCTTCCGCTGAAATCTATATCGAAGCTCATAACGAGCATATTCGGAGACACCGGAAGATCACAGGAGCAATAAGGCAGGGGAAGCACAAAAGATCTCATAGGGTCGAAGTGCTCTGAGGTCCATTAAAGAACTCATCCCCACGTAATAAGATAAAAAGCCGGGACCAAGTGCTTAACTTTCCTTCCAAAGCATAGCACGGGATCATCTTACTTTGTGACACCAGGGCTTGAGCTGTAGCGCTCCGAGTGCTAGTTGCTTTTTCTTTCAAAAATGAAAGTAAGCTACGTTGGCCGTGGTAAGAATCTAAATGGGTGACCGCTAGTAAAAATCCCGAGCGTTTTCTATGCTTGGAAAATCACATTAAGCCAACTGCCATTTGGCTGTTTTAAAAATTTTGACAGTCAGGTACCTACTAGTTTGGTTTGGTTTGGTTTGCCTTCTGAGTTCGCTTTGTATGAAAACCATTACCCTCGTCAATTCGCAGTGTGGTAGACGACTCTGTCTAAGCGGAATAATAAAGCCATGATGACCAGAGCTTGAGTTCACGAAAAAAGCAGTATTTACATTGGACCAAAACGGCGCCTCAGCGTGTGGGTGTCGCAACGACCTTGCTACACTTGACGAATCAATGTTAGGAACTTAGGACGAGATAACAATACGTATCAGAACGCCATTGTCTCAATACCTCTTCTTATTGTCCATTATGTGATGAATGTCTCTTCTAAGAAAACTTAGAAACAAAAGGGACTTAATAACGTGTACGGTGGTATTAACTTAAGTATAAGCAGCAAAACGGTAGTAGACTCGCTCTATTTGCATTGTATTCTGCATGATGTGACGATCAATAAGTTGTATAAAATACATCTGGATCATCTCTGGTCCAAAATGTATAGAGTAGGGTAAGTAAATGTTTATAAAAAGATAACACAGTATCGTCGGATTGTAGAGGTTATCCTACGAAAGTCAAACGATCTAAGTAGTTATTAAGTGGTGTTCGCTAGAGGAGGACTTACTTCTACAGACCTATTTAATTTGTTAGCGTAAAACGAATAAATCCATTTCCCGTTCATAAAACAGCAATAATAATTACAAAATTTATATACGTCGAGCCATTCAAAGTCGTAAAGGATACCCAATAGAAGCAAACAGGGTGATAACTCACCCACTATTAACATAGCGAATGTTGCCAATGTAGAACCTTTACAGCTAAATTATCTGGATTGACTCTACAAATGGCTCTTCAGATTTAACTTACTTATGGCCAACAAGTATAACGTACCTACATTAAACTTTTGCTCTTTCGTTGTTTGGGTTTCTTCTATAAATAAAATTAAAAGCAAATACAGAAAAACATCTTTTTAAAGCAGTAAAGAAAGGAAAGAACTAAAATTACTATGCTTTTGTTTAGCTCTAAATCACTGAAAATAAGATCTTATTTTTTTGTCTGAGCTATATTTTCAAGATACTCCTTGGCAACACTGAACAAAGCACTTACATTTACAATAACAATATTATTGGACGGTGTTTATGGAACACAACTTTCTATCAGTTAGACCGACTTGCTTCCCTGAAGCTGTCACGAAAACAATTTTGATCGTCATTCTTGTCTCGGCACAAGACAAGTCTTGGCATTATAGCTGGTATGGATAAACCGATGTTTATACGTTTTTTTTTTGGCACAAGTCTTGGCCACAGAATAAAGTAATAGTAATAGTACTATCATACAGAACGGACACTCCACCCCCCTTGCAATCCATCCCGCACCCCCGCGCGCACCTTCCATCGCGATTCGCGTGGTTCTGTTCTGCTGAGGGTCTTTTGTACTGAATATTCCAATTTCAAATTCGCGCTTATGTAGTGAGCGTCCGGAGTGTGTCTTGACATAATAGCACGCAAAATAATAAACCAAGGGATAAAACGATGTTTATACGTTTTTTTTGATAGTTTTTCGAATTCGTATACAAAACAAGTCGATCACGTGAGCACGAAGACAGAGACAGACAAGGTATTCTGACATTCATTCAGTCAATGTAAATACGGCATGGGCGTCGTTCTGTAAATTTTGTATGAGTATGTCAAATCACGTTTGATGATTTGACATTTCAACTTGCGACACAATGGCAGATGTCATCCCATAGTAAAAAAACCGGCCAAGTGCGAGTCGGACTCGCGCACTGAGGGTTCCGTACCACCACATAGTAATAATTGTATTAGTTGAAATGTCAGTAAGTCAATGTGCTAGATTTTTTGAGTCCGACACACGCTTGACGAAATTTTATTATTTATTGTTATTTTATAGCTTATGCACTATAAACTTACCAATTTTCAAGTTTGTAAGTGTTTCCGT
This sequence comes from Athrips mouffetella, assembly GCA_947532105.1. Taxonomy (NCBI): domain Eukaryota; kingdom Metazoa; phylum Arthropoda; class Insecta; order Lepidoptera; family Gelechiidae; genus Athrips; species Athrips mouffetella. Next base: position 1,942,624 of record OX383965.1, read on the forward strand.
TTTTAAAATAGAACCAAAACAAAAATCGCCTCCGCGACCATTCAACTTGACCCCTCTCTTATATGAATGTTCCACCTCAATTGGTAACCATTAGTTGTGACTTGTGAGAAAAGTTGTAATATTTAATGATTTCAGACTTTTCCCTTTATTTGTACTGTGAGACCTAGCTTCTTGCCAAATTTCATAATTTTAGGTCAACGGGAAGTACCCTATAGGTTTTGCTTTAGTTCATAAATGTATGGAGATGAGGACATAAAATGCCATATCTTTTGATTGCATCATTCAAAAAAATTGAAATTTTCAGATCTTGTGTGGTTCATGGATTCTAAAATATGGTATCAATTTCAATCTGATACCTTTACCCGTTCGTGAAATAAAGGGTCTTGACAGACAGACAGACGGACAACAAAGTGATCCTATAAGGGTTCCGTTTTTTTCTTTTCAGATTCAGATTCAGATAATTTTATTCAATGTAGATTCTTTACAGAATACTTATTGAATGTCATGCAGAATACAATGCAAATAGAGCGAGTCTACGCCGTTTCGGATCGTGCTATGGCAGCGTAAAAGAAACGGCAAGAAACCACTGCAGCACGGCCTACTTTAAGAGTCGGCTTTTTACAATGTGTTTCTTGTGTTTCGCTGGAATATCAGAGCACCATACCTCTTTGTCATTCATATAGTCATCCAATCTATAGTAAGCTTTTCTACATAACGTTTGCTTTACACATTCTTTAAACTTTCTCTCAGGTAATTGCACTATATTGTCAGGTATTTTGTTGTAGTATCGTATACACAGACCAACGAAAGATGTATTGACTTTAGTTAATCTAGTATATGGTTGATCAATTTTATGCTTATTTCTATTATTAAAATTATGCCTGTCACAAATTTTAGGTAATTGATGAATGTTCTTTCTAGCATACATTATATTTTCATAGATATACTGGCATGGCACTGTCATAATGTTGATTTCCTTGAACAGTTCTCTCAGGGAATCACGAGTCTTCAGGCAATAAATTGCTCTTATAGCCCTCTTTTGTAAAACGAATATTGAATGTATATCAGCTGCTCGGCCCCAAAGCAGTATGCCATAAGACATAATGCTATGGAAGTAGCTAAAGTAAACCAGCCTTGCAGTAGCTACATCAGTAAGTTGTCTGATTTTTCTAACAGCATATGCAGCCGAGCTCAATCGACCAGAAAGAGCCGTTATATGAGGGCCCCATTGAAGTTTAGAGTCTAGTGTTAACCCTAAGAAAACTGTACTATTTACAAAATCTAATGGCTCATTATTCAATACTATGTTATGTGAAGTAGACCTTACATTTGGTAGTGCAAATTTAATACATTTAGTTTTTTTGGCGTTTAGGACTAAATTGTTAACAGTAAACCATGCATGAATCTGTCCAAGTGCATCGTTGACTTCGTTATAATTTTGTGATTTCCTACTTACATTGAATATTAATGAAGTATCATCAGCAAATAACACAATCTTTGACAGATTCTTCACCACAGAAGGAAGGTCATTAATATAAATAAGGAATAAAAATGGCCCTAATATGGACCCTTGAGGTACGCCAATTTTGACAACAGATCCCAGTGATTTCGTCCTGTTTACTTGTACCTTTTGAATCCTGTTTTCCAAATATGACCTAAGTAGTTTAAGTGAATTATTCTTAACACCGTAATGTTCAAGTTTTAGCAACAATGTGCTATGATCTACGCAATCAAATGCCTTGGATAGATCACAGAAGATACCAATAGCATCTTCAGATTTTTCCCACGCGCAAAAGATGTATTTTAAAAGTGCAGTCCCGGCATCCGTTGTACTGCGCCCTTTCGTGAAACCAAATTGATGGTCATGTAGTAAGTTATTTCTATTGAAGTGTGAAAGCATTTGATTGAGTATGACCTTCTCAAAAATTTTACTAAGTACAGGTAAGACTGATATTGGTCTAAAATTACTGGGATCCTTTTTGTCACCAGCTTTGAATAATGGAACTACTTTACTTTTTTTCATTAAGTCAGGAAATGTACCATGATCGACACAATCATTGAATATAACAGCTAAATATGGAATTATAGTATCAATATCAATATAGACTTTTACTGACATTCCCCATAGGTCCTCAGTAGTTTTCATTTTAATACTTTTAAAGGCTTTAATAATTTCGTTAGGGGTGACATGATTGAACCCTAATTCAGTTTCGCAGGCGTCCACATTCTTTTGAAGTAAATCGCTAGCAAGTGAAGATGAAGAATTGAGTGACTCTGTTGTTTTCAAAGGAATATTAGTAAAAAAGGTTTCGAATTCTTGAGCCACTTCTACGTTTGAACTAATAGTTCCGCGATTTGTATGAAGTGTGATTTGATTGTCACGCGGTTTCACTTTTCCAGTTCCACTGTTTATAACATTCCATACAGCCTTAATTTTGTTATCAGCAGACTGTATTTTTTTCCGAAGAAAAAATGATTTTGCTTTTGAACAAACTAATTTAAACAATTTTGAATAATTTTTGACATATTCAATGAAATTGTCGTCATTTGAATAATTTCTTAGCTCATATAATTCAAAAAGTCTCTCTCTACTTTTGCGAATACCAGCGGTAGCCCAGTCACTGAATTTGAATTTTACAATAATTTGCTTTTTTCTAATAGTGAAAATTTTACTGAATTCAGTATTAATCAATGTGAATAAATCTTCATATGAGTTATTAGGGTTGTTAGTATTATAATTGTGACAGGGCAGTTTTTCTAGTAACGTGTTTTTGTACTTTTCTAACCTACCGCTCGTTAGGCTCCTGGTTTCTATATCTATCTTCTGGGTTACTCGAGAATAATTAAAAGTAACACTTTGACCAGAGTGGTCAGACTGAAGCGAGTTTATGATACTTTTCTCAAAATAATCGCAATTACAAAAGACGTTATCAATACAGGTAGCCGAGGATGACGTCACCCTTGTAGGTTCAAAAAATACATGCTCTAAATTAAAACATTTGAAAAGACTTATAACTTTGCTACTATAGGTATTATTTTCTAAGATATTGACGTTAAAGTCACCGCACACTATCACAAACTTATTTTCTTTTGTCACTATTTTTAAAACATCTTCCATTACTAACTCGAACATTGAAAATTTTTGAAAAGCGGGAGGTCTGTATACGCACACTACAACATGCTCGTCCAGCTCAACACAAGATATTTCAATACATCTTTCAACCGAAAGTCGAACAATATCTTAACGGTTCTTTATCTTAAAACTGTTACGAACTAAAATCAGTGATCCACCGTGTAAAGCAGACTTTCGATTGAAAGCACTGGCTATACAATAGTTTTGATAATTTATCAACATTTGATAATCTTTTTGCCAGTGTTCTGTCAAACAAATTATATCAAATTTTGTTCTTTCTAAGAATAATTCTAATTCTAAAATTTTTCCAGAAAAACCTTGAATATTTTGATGTAAAATTTTCAAAATATTCGATTTTTCCTTTGTCCTTGCTATAGGAAGTTTTTTGCCAGAAGGTTTTTTTTCATTTACTTCAGTAAAATTTTGTTAAGAAAAACCCTCTTTTGTCGTATTTGAGGTACGGAACCCTAAAAATAGTATTCCTTCTATTCCGAGCGGAGCAAGGAGTCCGAATTCTTTACCCTAAGATTTTGTCTCATGCCGTTGATGATGAAATTGTGATTATCATTAGTAATGTGATGTGTCGGAAATATCAGTAGCTCTTGAGCCAGAAATCAGAATACAGCAGTGCAACTGCAAACACTAATGTTGTGGCATAAATCCTATGGTTGGTTGTTTCTTTCTTGTTTCCTTCCTGTACGATCCACTCATCCCACATGTTCGCGCCTCGTCAGCTTTAATATTTTGTTGTAAGGTGCATTCGGGTAATTACGAAACGTTTTTAGATAAATTGACAGCGTGACAATTTATAACTGACTAATAAAAATGTGGTTGAGTTTTTAGTATCAAACTCAAAATAAATGGGTTCTTGAATATGTATACTAAACCACAACTTGAAGATAGTTTCCAAAAATTTACCCAGCAAGTAGATAAAAATGTTTTAAAATTTGGTTTTCATTTCATTGCACGAGTTCAATTCCGAATGAGTCGCGGAAAATTCCGAATGACACTCAAAAGTCGTTTTTATCCTATTGTGGTATAATGAACATATTGCTTTTTCATTCATATTTACACTCCCAAAAATATTTAATCGTAACTAGTCATTAAACAGCTTAAACGTATTTATATGATATTTATTATTCGGATTTACCCGACATGAAATCTGTGGGGAAAATCTATTGTTGTTTTTTTTTATTGTCGCTTCTTTTTATCCTACTATGGCGCCAATTTGTTTGAGAAGCGATGTAGTTTAGCTGACGTCATTAAGATATTTTAATATCCAACAATGAATAAACTATTTTACCCTTACTTTGACTTTGATTCGGAATAACCCTTGTCGGTTTAATCCGAAAATAACTAAATATCTTTGGCTAGACCGGTCTGAATCCATTTACCAATGCAATAAAACGAAAATTTTGCAAATGTTAGGACAATCAATTTAAAAACTTATCAGAGATAGAAGTTAACGACGTCCGGGTAATTCCGAACATGCACAAAACGAGGGAAAATTTCGGTCGAGGACTAGATGGCTCGTCATGAACGTACGCTCGCGTTTATCAATCCCTCCCCTTTCTCACCTCCCCTCACCCTCTGACTCGTCCAATTATTACCGCCGCTCGATGTAGTACCTACCAATCCTATATCCACTTAGCACGGTATGACCACCCCCCCCCCCCCCCCCAAAGAAAGCATAGACGTGTCCACGTCAATAAAATGGCTAAGGACGTGGTAACTCCTCAGACGGTACGAGTTCCACCTCCATCTCATAACAAAACGCAGGTAGTAATAAAAACAGACACCTCTCACATGTTGTGTTTTGATTTCAATAAAATGCTGTTTTCCATAATCCCTCCCCTTTCTCACCTCCCCTCACCCTCTGACTCGTCCAATTATTACCGCCGCTCGATGTAGTACCTACCAATCCTATATCCACTTAGCACGGTATGACCACCCCCCCCCCCCCCCCCCCCAAAGAAAGCATAGACGTGTCCACGTCAATAAAATGGCTAAGGACGTGGTAACTCCTCAGACGGTACGAGTTCCACCTCCATCTCATAACAAAACGCAGGTAGTAATAAAAACAGACACCTCTCACATGTTGTGTTTTGATTTCAATAAAATGCTGTTTTCCATAATGTCGTGAGATAAATAACATCTTCATCTCTCTCTCCATACAATGATGTCACGTAAACATAGGGCTCTTTTGTATTTGTGTAATTTTTGAGTCTTTCTCAGATCGGATTATAATAACTGAATCACTTTTTTGAAGAGACAGTCATCATATTCATCATAATCATCCCATGAAACGTCCACTGCAGAACAGGGAGCTCCCTCCAGGAATTGTATAGAATTCCTGAATTTCACACTTTACCGGTCTTCTTCTTCGTGTCAATGTACAAACACCATCACGTTGGATCAAATACTTTCCTCCCAAAACTTTGCCATTCTACGGCTTTATCTGACGCCTCACGCAGGTCCTCGTCAGTGCAGGTGGAGGGGCACAGTGGACAAGAGAGCATGAGCGCCATGTTCTGAGATGGAGCTCCACAGTCACAGTGCCTTAGCAAATGGTCTGCGAAGCCCCACCTCGCCATGTTTTCTCTCCGGTAAGATAGTTATTTATATGGGTCCTGTATTTCTGTGCCTGAAATTTAGTTTAAATTTATTTGGAATATCAATCAAATCGTATGATGCGATTGGTCTTGGAAATCTTGAAATAAGGGGACAGCGGCAAAATATTATTAGCCGATTTTCTCAAGTTATTTTCTATATCAACAAAATACTTGGTCTCGTATTTCAACAACCGTACAGTCAAGAGTAGGCCAACCTTGACACTCGCAGCACGACTTTCGCTCCTACGTCTATTGAAATAAGAACAGTACAAAGTCCAATGTGTTAAGTTTGATGTGCTCTTGACTGTACACGCATGGATCTTCGGAGAAAGCCGACCGCAAACGCCAGGCATATCAATTAAACCGTGTCCTCTTCGCATGGCCCAATGTAAACACTAGTGTCGTAAATACTTTTTGTTCCAGTTTTATCGATGAAATTGAATAAAAGGGTTGATGGAAGTAGAGAAATCGAGGGAAGTATGTCAAGATAGCAGGTGGAGGGCTGTGGTCTCTACTTACCCCGACCCCGACGGGAAGGAGGTGTGATGTTATGTATGTACGAGTATATATGTAACTTTTTATTAATCAGAGTTATTATCATAATAGTAAAATTTTAGAATCGGTTTCGAATTTCTAGAGATTACGGGGTATATAGGGACAATATAGGTAAAATAGCAGAGTGTACATTAGAAGTTATTTTATAATAATGTGCTAATTAAAGCTATATCTACTTTGCTAAACTGAAATAATTAGGGACCTTCAAGAAAAAGTTGAAGATAAGTAAGTAGATAAAGAAAAGAACCAGTGCATCATATTTGGGAAACAAGGCAAATATTTACACTTTTGAGAAAAATCCACTCATAGCGAAAATTTCGTAACTCATGATAGATATAAAACGAAAGCAAACAATGATTTATATCATACGTCAATAGTACAATCAACATTATCTTATCAGTGAAAGCTTCGTCAATATCAGCTATGAACATACGCTGACGCAATTGTTATAACAAGATATTCCACTTCACGCACCTAGAAAGTACGCACTACTTGATATTTCAAGCGCACCATTCTATACGCAATAGTAAGTGCTTATTTTATATTTTATGGTTTCAAAGTTAATTATTAAAAACAGCAAATATGGTAACATAAAATAAACTAAACTTGCATTTTACACAGTTTTGCTACCCTTTATCAAAACAGCTAGTAATTAGGAAGCAAATAGCACTCGCAGCATTTCCTCAAAATTCAACAATTTAGCGCATCAGCGTAATTAAGATAATCAACGTCTTTATGGTTTTTTTTATCATTTAAAATAATATCATAATACCACACAAAAACCGTTATTAAGCAGGTGCGTTTTACGAAATTTGTTGGTGCTGTTTTTGTTTGTGCGCTAAGCAGAATATCACTTTTTTTTTGTAACAACCCGAGTTTTGGGATGGGCTGTGTATTACGCATGTTTCGGTGTTTTTACTCTTAAGTTATTTATGACGAAGCTGTAAAAAGGCACATAATGTATTAGGCAGTTTCTATTCAAAGGACATTTTATAGAAAAGAAAGTTATTATATGAAGAGGACAAAACCTCGCTATTCTAATCGAGTGGGTTGCGAGAGCAAGATCGATGTTTCTTACATTAATTGTTTATTTACCTAACAGCCACCATAAGTCAAGCGAACGGACTTAACGTACACACCGGAGCCCGGACTTTTGCCACAATTTGATTTCAAAAAAACAAAGCACTAGACTAACACCTATACTAAAATATGTAACCAGTGCAATAGAACAAAATGGTCACAATGTATATTATTGTCGCAGACGTACACTGTCAAAGCCGTGATATTACAATGTCACTAGTAAAATTATAATAGCACGGTAAATTGTCCATCGGCTCCATTTCTTCCAATTTTACTAATGAAACTGTAAATTCACGGGCCTCATTTTTTAAATTCTTTGTATAGGTACTAGGTTAGGTTACGTTTGGTTAGGTTAGCTTACAATTTACCGTGCAATAATTTTACTTGTGAAATTATTACATCACGGCCCTGACAATATATCTGCGACAGATACCTAGGTACATAACGTCGACACTTCATCATCCCATCACTACCTACACCCAGGCAGTAAGATAGTTGGCGATGGTTATCAAAGCATTCAATGCACGCGTCGAAGGCCGGTCGCTACGAGCTACGTGCTTCGTGATGAGGGTCAGAGGATACGGATACGAACTGTTGAGGGTTGAGGACACACTGTCTGTGGTACTCCTCCAAATATTATCATTGTTTAGGTACTACTACTACCTGCCTGGTGCCGGCTAAGAATAGTACCAACCCATCTCTACCCGTGGGTGTCGTAAGAGGCGACTAAGGGTTATAAACTGGAGGATGGGCAGCAGCATCTTTCTGTGTATCCAACTACCGTGATCTATGGTGGCAGCCGTAACGCTAACAAGCGTGGTGACTATGGTACTTCCCCTCTACATTGTTTTAGCAAAAGCTGGAATTTTGGAGGGAGTTCGCTGTCCTGTAGTGGACGTTTCATGGGATGTTATGATGATCACTTGACTACTGTTATGGGAAGCTAAAGGTATCGGTGGTGGGTAGTTGCACTGCTCGCGTTTTATATTTTAAACGAAATACAGGGTGTAAGGGAGGGACGGTGTACCGAAAACTGAAAGGGCGTGCTCATTCAACGAAACTGAACAACTTTCCCATAGAAACATATGTTGGGAAATGAAAAAAAAATTTGACGTCTGCATACAAATAGTTCGACCAGAGTAGGCAATTTGTATGGAGAGGTCAAAATTTTTTTTCATTTCCCAACATAATATGTTTCTACAGGAAAGTTGTTCAGTTTCGTTGACTGAGCACGCCCTTTTAGTTTCCGGTACACCGTCCCTTTCACCCTTTATAATAGTGATTGCGGTATTACCTCTGTTAACCTCTCGGCTGCTTACTCTACCTATCATCCAATCATCATATCGCGTGGGTTGTATTGTAAGATCGCTGACCATGAAACTGAACAACTATTATTTTTGCCATCGTTTATAACTTTTTATCTCTAAATTAATTGTTATTAATTTAAAAGTACGTAGGGAACTGGGGATACTTGATCCTTGTGGGACACATGGTACACGAGTATTGCGCAATATTTAGGAAGTTTTTGAAAGTTTGAGTTAGCATAACACTGATTGTTTATGGTCAGTCGTATCTTTTATTAAAACTTCAGCTGTTATCTTTACGTTGTAAACTTGATGGCGTTTACGTCGAGCCGGACTTTTTTTTTCATAAATTTTCTTGGTATTGTTATGGTTAACTACAAACAAATAATTGCAATTGTAAACATTCAATCTCGCAGCTTACTTATTTAACTAGGAATTACTAACGAAGTGGCTATTTTAGTTAAGACACGTTTGCTCTTATGCCACATTTTATAACTTGAACACGAATGGGGACACATGATACCAAAAATTAAGGAAGATTTGATCCTTCCTGATCAAGTCTCCCTTAGTCGGATTAAATGTTCAAAGAGTTGATAATTTAGTTTGAATGATTGTTACTTGTTTGTATAATTGATTAAAATTTCAAAATTACTGTTAATTTACATAATATTTATGTTTAGGTTTGTTTTAGTAAGAGCATTCAAAATATATATAATAAGTTTATGTTTCTGTAACAAGTGTTATGAAACAAACAAACAGAAATAAAGTGTTATGAAAATAAAATTTAATTTCATGATATTTTCGACTTTTGTCATAAAACCTAATATGTATGGCAAATGTATGAAAATATCAAGTCTCCCATATATGGATGACTTGATTCCCCCCGGATCAAGTCATCCTTATGGGGTGAATCAAGTCATCCTAATATAGGGGACATATGGTACAAAACCCATTTTTAAATTTTACTAAAATAACTGGGAAAGTAAACATCTGGCTTATTAAACCTTTTTACATGTTTTTTAGGTTAAATTTTCTATCATCTGTTTCAATAATGATTCAAATCAGACTTATAGTTTTAAAACTAGGTCCGAAAAACAAAGGGGGTGATCAAGTGTCCCCAGTTTCCCCTAAGTACCTATTAGAAATTTTAGATTATTAGCTTTTCATAAATTTTTAACTATTCCTTCTTAGATGCAAACAGACTTTTATTTCATTTTGACCTAGTAAACTCGCGGATTTCTAAATTTTCTTTTTGCTTCTCCATACAAAATTATTTTACTTATTTTGAAAAATGTTTGCTCCATACATTAAAAGTCAAAAACCGGCAAAGTGCGTGTCGGGCCACGCGCAGTTTAGGGTTCCGTAGTTGCCTTAAGTTTAATTATTGTGAAGAAGGTTTTGATTTTTTCGTAATCTTTTTCTCTCCTAGCGAACAACGAGGTCCAGCCCCTGAATTCTGTTCCTTTTTCTATAATTTATCTATTATTTTCAGTTTTCGAGTACTAATCATCAACCTGTACAGCCTACTTAGCTGTGATAGTTTTCCTTTTAAATTCATCATATACTACCACTGTGATTTTTCTCACATTTCCAATAACAACCGTTTAGCTGGCAGGAGGGGGGACACTTGACTCTAACGAAAAATTGCGCTTTTAATCTTAATGTTTCACAAACGCAACAACTAGAAACATTCCACATAATACGGTAGACGAGAAAGAAAAACCGGCCAAGTGCGAGTCGGACTCGCGCACTGAGGGTTCCGTACCACCACATAAACATAATTGTATTCGTTGAAATTTCAGTAAGTTTTTTGAGTCCGACACGCGCTTGACCAAATTTTATTATTTGTTGTTATTTTATAGCCTATGCCCTATAAACATACCAATTTTCAAGCTTGTAAGTGTTCCCGTTTTTAAATAGAACTAAAACAAAAATCGCCTCAGCAACCATCCCACTTGACCCCTCTCTTATATGAATGTTCTTGAAACGGGAGCTCACCACAATTGGTTACCATTAGTTGTGAGAAAAGTTGTAATATTTAATGATTTCAGACTTTTCCCATTATTTGTACTGTGAGACCTAGCTTCTTGCCAAATTTCATAATTTTAGGTCAACGGGAAGTACCCTGTAGGTTTTTCATTTTTGAATAAATGTATGGAGATGAGGACATAAAATGCCATATCTTTTGATTGCGTCGTTGTAAAAAATTGAAATTTTCAGATCTTGTGTGGTTCATGGATCCTAATATATGGTATTAATTTCAACCTGATACCTTTACCCGTTCGTGAGATAAAGGGTCTTGACAGACAGACAGACAGACAGACAGACAGACAGACAGACAGACAGACAGACAGACGGACAACAAAGTGATCCTATAAGGGTTCCGTTTTTTTTATTTGAGGTACGGAACCCTAAAAAAACACTTTGTCGGCGTGACTAATATGTAAACCAATACCAAATTACAGCTTTCTAGTACTAAGGGTCTCTGAGCTAATCCGCGGCCATACAGACAGACAAACGCTTATGACGAAACTATAAGGGTTCCTTGTTGACTACGGAACTCTAAATATGGCATTTGGCTTTAGATATTTTTATTTTTAAATATTAATCTAACTAGGGACTTGTGCTGGCGCTGCAGGTCTGGGACTTGGAACTTCATTCAGAAAACTGCACCGTTTTAGACTTTGTACTTGTAATAGGTACCACCATTGTATTTCTGTTTCACCCGGTTGCCGACAGATGCCGATTCCTACAAAATAATATAACAACAAAAAGTGATTTTAAAGAACGTTTAATCAATAAAAAGCTTTGTGCAACAGCCTGTTTTATTATTTCATCGAAATTATGTATGTTTATATGAGCTGTAAAATGATAGGTGAAATGTTAAATTCAAAGCGCCTGGCAATTTACTACCAAAAGTGTTCTAACAAGATTGCTATTAATAAATGCCCAGGCGTTATGTATACAAAGCGGCTGCACGCACGTGTGCTTTAGTCGCAATGTATTATTTTGTTGCGCTTCCTGGCTTCCTGCAACTCGTCTGTTGAATATAGCACGGTCGTACTGTAATTTTAGTTCGGCTCGTGGGTTCCCGGAAAGGAATAGATGGATTCGTAAATAGGTACAGTCAACGATAAGTCAAGCTTGACACTCGCAGCGACTCTAGTCCGTACGTCTATTGAACTAAGAAAGGTACAATCTCAAGCTTGATGCTTGATGAGGTGTCAAGCTTGTTGTGCTTTTGACTTTACAATTCTCTCTTAAACCTTCCGGCTCAGCACGATGGCCGAGAAATAGTTAAATCTCGGAGAAATGTCATTTATTTGGAGAATGATGTCATCTTTATCTATCACCGGAAGCACCGATCTAAAGCAGCGAAACAGCGAAGCAATGTCAGTAAAAGAAAAAGTTTAGCAAACCCACCAATTACGTTTTTGTTATTTTCTTGGTTATTTTCAAAGAATTCGGAAGCCTTGCTACGCTCGGATTAGAAGGAATACTATTATTTTGCTATGGGATGACATCTGCTATTGTGTCCCAAGTTGAAATGTCAAATCATCAAACGTGATTTGACATCCTCCTACAAAATTTACAGAACGACGCCTATGCAGTATTTACAATAACTGAATGAATGTCAGAATACCTAAGTACCTTGTGACACATATTTTCGGTAATCTTCCTTCTATTACCCTTATACGAGTATCTATGGTTATTTTGTAAGAGGTAGCTTCTTTCAAAATGCGTTTCACTGTTTAACTGTCAAGAAAATGAAAAGAGAGTGTGACCATCTTAGATTATAATATAAAATTTGTAAATTGGCAACAATTTTTCCGTACTTATTATTAACCAATAATTTACATATTCTTATAACAGTAGATTCTCATCTCTGCCTCGTATTAAATTTTGAAGTAAGAATTCCATGCGGTGCTTCTTAAATTTTAAACAAACCGTACTAGAAGTTTACACAGATGACTCGTCCGCAACTCCAGCGCACCACTGAAATCACAGACATTCTTCAACGATGCGTCCGTTTGTTTGTAATCCCAGCTTAGAAGGAAAAGTGATTAGATAGCTCTATTTTATAGGTATGCTACGTAGAATGAGTAAACCAGTGCATGTCAGGCTTTAGTAGTATTTACGTGACTATTTACGTAGAATATATAGAATCGCACATTATGGATCCAAAACCGTTTTTGTTTATGATTTCTCTGTAAGTATAAAAATATCTACCGGAATAGTTTTACCCGTAGCCAAAGGAACAACTCTAAGCTTTTCGAGATGTATTTGAATTATACTACCCAACGAGCGAGCTTGTCCCTTCGAAGAGATCTCTGTCAGTCAACCAGAGTTTAGTTGTGTGTTCATTCGTTTAGGAGCTACGATGCCACAGACACCCACATTAAACTTATGACCCCCCTCTGTTTGCCTCATCATAACATCCCATGAAACGTCCACTACAGGACAGGGAGCTCCCTCCAGAATTCTAGCTTTTGCTGGAAAAATGTAGAGGTGAAGTACCATAGTCACCTCGCTTGTTAGCGTTACGGCTGGCACCACGGACCGCGGTTGTAGGTGACCGCAGTAAGTAAGATGTTAGATAGGAGGATGCTGCTGCCCATCCTCCAGTTTATAACCCTTAGTCGCCTCTTACGACACCCACGGGTATGTAAGGGTTGGCACTATTCTTTGCCGGCACCACACGGGTCTGTTTGCCTAGGGGGAGAAATATGCCGGGGAAGAATAAGTAGGATACGATACATGTTCTTCTTCTTTGATTTAGGAACATGGTTTTTGTCGATGAAGTAGGTAACTTAAAGTCATACGTTGCATCGCGAGCTGCTTTACTTCTAAAACGACACGATATTGACCTTTTCTTTTATTTGGCCTCGCCTAGGGTTAAAGAACTACAGCATGGAACGGAAGGTGTGAAAAGTGTGTAAATATTACCTCAATGTAAATATGCCCATTAAACTGAACCACTTTTCCTAAGGCACGTAGGTCGAAATACGAAAACACATAGTGCAGTCAATGAGCTGTTTCACGTAGACACGCATTATAATTTCACCAATTTTTTTCCAGGTACTAGGTAGGTACATAGCTCTAAATTTTTAATAGAAGCCAATTTTCTTGAATTTCAAAAAAATCCATAGAAAATTCAAGAATTGGCTCCTATCGAAAATTGAGAGCTACGAGTATGTACCTAACTTAGTACCTGGAAAATAATTGGTGCAATCTGGTGAATTTGGCGATATAAGACGTTAAGGTGATCTGTTTTCCATACAAAAATTCAAATGACTTGCATTCTTACGCGGGACATAAAATTCTGTTGAAAAATGAACGAATACTGCTATTTTTAGTTAAATTTTTCGTTAATTAATACAAAAATACGGTTAATGTACTGAAAGTACTATTTTTGTTAGCAATTTTTGGTTCAATATTACGACTGTGGGCGTGCGGTCAAAACTGTACGGTTGTGCTTTGTGTGCATGTGTGAGTGATTGTACTCATGTAAACACGGACTGACGAGAGTAATTGACTTTAGTGGATATATGGAGATATTTTTCTTATCGAAATTGTTGTTAGGCGTTGAAGTTGCACGATGAAATTTACGCGAATCAACTTTTTGCACATATATAGTTGGTACTTATAGCATTAAAAAATAAAATCTTATATTTGCAGCAGTGGCTCCATCTAGTTGCGTTCGGGGCAAAAAGTTGATTCGCGTAAATTTCACCGTGCAACTTCAACGCCTAACAACAATTTCGATAAGAAAAATATCTCCATATGTCCACTAAAGTCAGTTACTCTCGTCAGTCCGTGTTTACATGAGTACGATCACTCACACATGCACACAAAGCACAACCGTACAGTTTTGACCGCACGCCCACAATCGTAATATTGAACCAAAAATTGCTAACAAAAATAGTACTTTCAGTACATTAACTGTATTTTTGTATTAATTAGCGAAAAATTTAACTAATAATAGCAGTATTCGTTCGTTTTTCAACAGAATTTTATGTCCCGCGTAAGAATGCAAGTAATTTTATTTTTTGTATGGAAAACGGATCACCTTAAGCGACCGGACTAACAGACCTCCCATTCAAAATGCGTCAAAAATAGATTTTAGTCTATGACCTATGTTCCTTGGGCAAAATAGTTCAGTTTTATGGGCAGATTCACACCCTTAGTGTCATCCAAAGATTTCGGACCTCCCTAATTCGCTCGGAATGGATACCGTGCTAATTTATTTTACTATAGGATGACATCTACCAGCATGTCTCAAATTGAAATGTCACATTGAAATATTCAAAATAACACTCCCAAATCAATAGAACGACGCCTTCACTACCTTGTGACGACTTATTTCTATCCTCCTTCTATTAGGTACACCCAACAGCACGTCAGTAGAAACACTTTGGACTTTATGGCTTGGTAATAGTTGCAAATGTTACCACTGACGTGCGGTTGACCGTACCCTTATTTTTCTGAGGTATCATCACATCTTTCCGTTACACCGCGTTAGCGTAATATTATATATTCTTTGGTTACACGGTGATGTATAATAATTTTCCCCTAATACGAGTACATATGTGAAAAAGCCACGGTAGCCGGTATTATGTGAAAGTTGATAGAGCACGTGGCAGGGAACTCGTACTTACTTACACCCAGGTAGCTGCACTATCAGATTACCCTCAGCTGTTAGCACGCGACACCCTATTGATCTACTATCTGTCTGTCTCACTCCCTAACTGTAAACATACCTCCGCGTTTACTATCATTTAATCTGTGCCTCCGCCATAGGCCTCACCTAACATAATGTTCGTTTAGGAATTCGAAAGAATGTAAACATTTATGATCGCTACGTATTTTGTAGAAATTACTTATAAACATTAAAGGTCTGGAGCTACATTTCTGATTCGCTCGCCACACGAGCGATAAAGTAGGTACCTGTCTACAATTTTTTAATTTTTGCTGAATCGTTCTACTACCACGAATTTCAGTTTACTGTTATCTAATCTGTGGCAAGGGATAGAATGTCAACTTCAGGCAAGCCGTCAAAACCTTCTTCTTTAACCTGTGAAGCCTCTTAAAGTAAGGCCATCGTAATAGGTCCTTTTTGACAGCTGTCAAACGTATGAAAAATTACGACCTGCAAAGAAAAATGAACCTTGTGTGTTGGTGATAAGGAAACATCGAAACGGACTTCTTACGTTGGCTCTACTTTAATATCACATGTGACATGAGAATATTTTGACATTTTATCCTCATTTAGGTAACTGGACTGGTATAAAGTAGAATACCTAACCATAGAACGGCATTTTGTGCTAAAAATAGCCATATTATCACAATTAAAATTATAATTGTCTTCCTGTAAGTTTAAGACAGCTTCAAACTTAACTACATATTCTGTATTAGGTTGCAACTAACTATGGCTGATTGAAAAATGTTTTTATGGTTTAAAAGAATTTTTTGACCATTAATTCATTTTGAAAATATATTCATTATTTATGACATTATAGTTTTTAAATCTTGTAATTTATCAAAATATGTACCTATTTGTTTTATTAAATTTTGTGATATTTTAATTATTGTTAGGTAGAATGTTTTTATTTCATGTATTTTTTATTAATTTCAAAAATGTTTGCATGCCGCCATATGGTAGATATGCTGACGATGTTTTATAACACCATCTTTCTTAGTTGTATTCTGCAAACAAATAATTTTCATCATATAAGTAGCACTTCCGAGTTGCCGGAAATGGAAAATTTACAGTAAGTATGGCTTATCTCGTAAATAGCCATACTTTTCCATTTCTCCAAATTTTGACGGTGCTACAGTGGTAGTTGTACCATTATCTGGGGTCATATCTCTTAGTAAGTCTGTTACTAGAAAAATCATGACTGCAGTCATCCATAATACACTCACCGGCAGAAATAACCGGCCGGTCTGTTTTTTTTCATATATTTTCATACAAATATGGGGGCAAACGAAGCATCAATATTTTCCCTAAATTGAATAAAAATACAAATCTGATTGATGAGGTCTTTAGATTAGAACCTTATTAACAATATTTCCAAAGATTAGGTATATCTAAAATGTTGAAGAAAACCCGTGCGACACTTTAAACATTTCAATTCGCTAAATGTAAGAGATATCTGACGAAATGACGTATATTTTTTTCTGAACGATACACGGAATTTCCTAGATACCGTGCACTGGTCTAATCTTCAAGAATCGGTAGTCAGATACCTTATTTATTGATCTTACAGTTTATTTACGGATATTTATTTCGTTTAGGAAATATATTGACGCTTCATTTGATCCCTCTTGTATGAAAATGTACGACAGAAAATAGACCGGCCGGTTATTTATTCCGGTGACTGTATATAAAATATTCGAGCGTCGATTAATGAAAGTACGTAATAGAAAGTTTTAAGATGAGGTCACTGGACGACCAATTTGCAAAATAATATCAAGGAAGCTCCTTATTCAAAGAGTCACGTGTCCAAAATGTCATGGCGTCACGTTCTCCATGTCCGTTCTGGAGTTACATCCGTTAATGTCAAAAGAATAATTTACACCCAGAGTTTTGGGTTTAGTGTAGCAGAGAACTGATGTTTTAAAACGTAAAGACGCGAATAGATGTTTGTTTTTAAAAGTTGATAGAGTTGGTAGTAAATATGGTTCTCAATTTTAGTCACTTATCTTATCACACTATTTCTAATCCTGTCACTCAATTGAACAACGATCATACTCCTCAATTAACCCTCTCATTTCTACTGCATTCATTCTCTTTCATGCTTCTGCAGCGTAATAATAAGTATTTACTTTATTTTATTTTATTTTATTTAAGAAACAAACAGTCACAAAGTTAGACTATGTAAATAACATGTATAAAATAAACAGACCTGTAGTTCCCCTTATCATAATACAATTTGTTAATGTGAGAACTCTAATAACATTGGTCACTTTGAAGCAAGAAAAACGAAACAATCTCAAAAAAAAGTGCAATTGTTACTTATAAATTATATAAAAATATGAAATTAAGAAAAAAGATCAAGTCACTGCATTTGTAATTAATTAATAACAATAGTATTGAAAGAAAATAATTTTAATAATTAATAATTTAATTTTTTTTTTTTATTTACCTATGAAATTGCCGAAATTTTCTTACAGATTAATGAGATCATAATTCCTATAATACTAATGCAATTTTTTTCATTTGTCTTATATTTGAAAGTTGACTTCTAGGTTATCAATCTAAATACATAAAAGAGCATGTCCTGACTGACTGACTGACTGATTCATCAACGCCGAGCCGTAACCGCTATAGATACAGATCTGAAATTTTGTACACAGGTTCTATGTGCGTCAAAACCACCCACTAAGAAAGGATTTTGGAAAATTCATCTCCCAAGGGGGTGAAATAAGGGATGAAAGTTTGTATGAAAGTCCTTTGTTTCTTGAGCTAGATTCACACAAATTTGAATTTAGGCTTCTGGTAAAAAATAAAGAAACACGTGTTTTAGAAATTTCCAAAATTCATCCCCTAAGGGGTGAAATAAGGGATGAAAGTTTGTATGAAAGTCCGTCAGTTTTAAAGTTAGAATCTTTAAAATTTTTATTTAGACTGACGACTAAAAATGAAGTTTTACGTGTCTCAGGGTTTTTGAAAATTTTACACCCTAAGTGGTGAAAAGGGGGATGAAGTTGAAACTCCTTCATTTCAACATGCATCTCTGTTATTGAAATTCCACCCCGAATTCAACCCTTTAAACAGGTTGTTGGGTTTAGTACTAGGGAGGAGCTGGTGAAAGTAAAAGATAGGATCCAGAAGTCACGAAATGACTTACATGTGGAGGAGGTAAAGAATAAGGACCCTCTTTTAATACTTAAGGACGTCTTATCTTATAACAGTGATGAAGAAATTCTAAAGGCACTGGAAGCACAAAATTCGCAGTTGCTCGGAGACATTGCCACAGAAAAATTAAAAATGTCAGTTAAATATCGCCGTAAGACGAGGAATCCTCATATGGAACACATAATCTTGCAGGTGTCCCCATTAATTTGGCAGAGGCTAACTGAAGTAGGCAGAGTGCACATAGACCTCCAGCGAATACAGGTGTTCGACCAATCACCTTTAGTACAATGCTCCATTTGTCTTGGTTATGGTCATGGTAGGAAATACTGCAAGGACACCGTACCATTGTGCAGCCACTGTGGAGATCCACACCTTCGAGCGGACTGCCCAGTTCTATTAGCTGGAGAAGCGCCGCAATGTCGGAATTGCCACTTGGCAAGAAGTAACAAAACTGAACATAATGCATTTGATATGGAGTGTCCGCTTCGTAAAAAATGGGATAATTTAGCCAGGTCAAGTGTAGCTTACTGCTGAGGTTGTCCCGTGGAAATATAGAATGCTCCAAGCGAACTTACAAAAAAAGAAATTAGCGTACCAGGAACTCCTTCAAGAATCTCAAAAAAGGAAAATTGCAGTAGCCTTAGTACAAGAACCCTACATTGGATCAGCACGTGAGGTAAGGCAGTATTCAGGTACCAGGGTGGTTCAAAAGACAAAAGTAACAGAATTACCAGTAAAGGCAGCGATTATTGTTTTTGATGATCGGATTGAAATTCGAGAAAAGCCTACGCTTACCACCGAAAATATCGCAGTAGCAGTTCTAAAAACACCTGAATGGACAATTGGAGTCGTAAGCTTCTACTTTGAACCAGATCTGCCTATTGAACCCTATGTGGAGCAGCTTAAGACCATCTGTAATGAAATTGAAACCAAAAACCTACTAGTTGGTGGCGACGGGAACGCGTGGAGTGCGTGGTGGGGCAGTGTATCAGAAAATCACAGAGGAGAGATCTTATCTGGAGTTATGGAGGAGCTTGGAATGCACATCTTAAATGAAGGTAACGAACCTACATTCGATACTATTCGAGGAGGGAGAGAGTTTCGTAGCCATGTGGATATAACAGCTTGTCGACCTGAGATGATGAACATCGTAGGTGAATGGCAAGTAGACAAAACGGTGACTAGCTCAGATCATAACGCAATCTCTTTTACTTTATCGTTATCTAAATCTTGTAACCCACGACCGAAGCAAACTACCCGAATCTACAATACCAAGAAAGCAGATTGGAAGCAATTTACAGAAAATCTTAAGATAGAATTAATTAAAAACAAAATAGAAACAAACAAAATCAATGACATTAAGGACACAAAAACATTGGAAGAAACAATAAACACGTACAAAGAATGCATTGAAAAGACTTGTGAGAAAACAATGCCTAAACTTAAGAATCGAATTTACAACAATTATTTGCCCTGGTGGACTGAAAGACTCGACACAATGAAGAAGGACATGGTCACAAAGAGAAGAAGGATTCGATGCGCTGCTCCCCGACGAAAACAACATGTGATAAATGAATACCTAGCAGCCAAAACTAAGTATGAAGAAGAAGCTGATAAAGCTCAGGTGGAGGGTTGGAGAGGTTTTTGTGGCAGACAGGATAGAGAAAGTATGTGGGACGGGATCTATAGGGTTATAGGATGTACTGCGAAAAAGGTGGAAGGATTACCCTTAGTAAAGGACGGAAATACATTGGAACCTAAAGCGTCGGCACAGTGGCTTGCCCAGACATTTTTCCCAGATGACTTGGAAGAGACGGATGAACTCGTGCACAGAGTCATCAGGCGTGAAGCTCGGCAGTCAATAATGAGAAAACCGAACGATACGATAGATCCTCCTTTCACCATGGTTGAGCTACAGACAGTAATGAATAGCTTTAACCCTAAAAAAGCTCCTGGACCAGACGGGTTTACTTCGTGTATCTGTTCAGCTGCAATTGACACCGACAGAGATCTGTTCTTGGCAGTTATAAATAAATGCCTCCAGCTATCTCACTTTCCAAATCAGTGGAAAGTTGCTGCAGTAATAGTCCTGAGGAAACCTGGAAAGACCGATTACACTCAGCCAAAATCGTATAGGCCTATTGGATTGCTACCTGTTCTGGGAAAAGTTTTAGAGAAGATAGTCGTCAGAAGAATACGGTGGCACATTTTTCCAAAGCTCAATACCCGACAATACGGATTCGTACCGCAGCGCTGCACGGAAGACTCCCTCTATGACCTAATGAATCACATAAGGGATAAATTAAAGAAACGAAAAATCTGTACATTAATATCACTGGACATAGAGGGAGCCTTTGACAGTGCATGGTGGCCTGCCATTAAATGTCAGCTCGTGGAAAAAGGGTGCCCATGGAACTTGCGAAAACTAGTATGCAGTTACTTCGAAAACCGTAAAGTGTCCGTCAGATACGCAGGCACGGAGTTTTCCAAAGACACTAATAAAGGGTGCGTTCAAGGTTCAATAGGAGGTCCCCTCTTTTGGAACATACTACTTAACCCATTATTGGAAGAACTTGAAGACATGGGAGTATACGTGCAAGCGTTTGCAGACGACGTTGTTCTCGCTTTTTCGGGAAACACGGGGTCCGAAATCGAAAGAAGAGCTAATACAGCACTCGAGCATGTGTACAATTGGGGTCTGAAAAACAAATTACGTTTTGCCGCACACAAGACAAATGCTATGGTCTTAACTAGGAAACTTAAGTTTGATATGCCACATTTGACCATGGGTGGTACAAATATAGAGCTAGTGAAAGAAGTTAAAATTCTTGGGCTGACCATCGACGATAAGCTCACCTTTAATAGTCACGTTGCACGGGTCTCAAAAAAAGCGATAAACATCTTTAAGCAGTTAGCCAGATCAGCAAAACTAACCTGGGGACTTAATTCCGAAGTTATCAGGACCATCTATGTTGCAGTCATAGAACCAATAATAATGTACGCGTCGAGTGCATGGGCTGAAGCGGCAAATAAAATCAGCATCCAAAAAGTACTACATACAGTACAGAGAGGGTTCGCTCAAAAAATATGCAAGAGCTACAGAACGGTCTCCCTACATGCTGCTCTTTTGCTGTCTGGATTGCTCCCTCTGGAGATGAGAATAATGGAAGCTGCAAAAATCTATGAAGCACGACGTGGGAATGCTATGCACGATATTCTGGGGGACTATGAAATAGAGAAGAGAATCTGCTTCAGACAAGCGCCACACCCAGCAAAAGAAATAAACATTGATTTTGCAAGCCTTGAAACCATCTCGCTCGACGAAATTAGAGAACACAATCTAACGGGGCCAATGATATACACAGATGGCAGTAAAATTGATGGTAAAGTTGGTGCTGCCCTCTCTGTTTGGAACAACGGAGCTGAAATCACAAGCAGAAAGTTTAAATTGGGAAAATTCTGCACCGTGTTCCAAGCAGAAATGTATGCCTTACATAGAGCGATCGAACTAATAAAAGATGCGGGATACAGCTCCAGTAACATCCTTAGTGACTCCAAATCATCCCTCGAACTGCTTAGAAGCAGCAACACCTTCCATCCTCTCGCTTTCCAGATTAAAAAAAATATTGCCAAGATAAACACAGAAGGAAACTCCGTCCGGCTCTTTTGGATAAGAGCTCACGTAGGCACCGAAGGCAGTGAGCGCGCTGACCAACTGGCGAAAATGGCAGCTCAGGGGATAAAAACAAAGCCGCATTATGAAAAATGTCCAGTTTCTTTTGTTCGTCGGGAACTCCGAGCAGAGACTCTCCAAAAATGGAACAAAAAGTATGTTGAGGGTGATACAGCCGCAACAACCAAACTGTTTTTCCCAAATGCTATAACAGCTTATAAAATAATAAGGAAAGTCAACTTCGACACAACAATGGTCCAAATATTAACTGGCCACGGGGGTTTCTCAGCTTACCTTCATAGATTTAAGTGTAAAGATAACCCTGCCTGCGTGTGTGACCCAACCGTAGATGAGAGTGCAATTCACATTATAGTGGATTGCCCAAAATACTGTAAAACTCGTACGGAACTGGAAATACTAATACAACGAAGAGTAAGCAGAGATACCTTGTGGGAAATTTTGGATACAAATAGGGAGGAGTTTGTAAAATTTTGTAAGAAGATTGCTGCAGATGTAATTGCTAGAAACAAGTAGATGTACAGTTAGTATATAGTGACTATATATTTAAGTGTATATAAAAAAAAGAGTAAATATAAAAAAAAATATATATAAAGCAAAAAAAAAAGAAGTGCTGAAAAAAAAGACAGCAAAAAAAATGATTTAAAAAAAAAAGCTATAAAAGTAAAAAACAAAAAAAAAAATGCAAAAAGCTGGAAAAGAAAGAACAGCTAAATAGATAATATAGTAAATAGATTAAGAAAGGTATTATTTCGAGCGTATTTTGTGAAATACGTTTCAATAAGATACAATACGTATTGGTGAACAATCAAGTAAGAAAAAGCTAAATTAAAATGAAGCATGAATGAAATTTAATTTAAAAAAAAAGAGCCAATAATTATACCCATAGTCATTTAATCCCGAACCGTATCATGATAAATCGGTGTTCATCATGACCCAACAAACGAGTAAGTCGTAAATAATTATTTAAAAAAAAAAAGATGGTATCGACATGTCTGCTACAAAAAGCCTCTGCCACATAGCAGTGGAAAGTCAGTGGGACATACATTATAAAAAAAAAAAAAAACCCTTTAAACAGGGAAATGGGGTGAAAAAGTCTAAAAACCAATATGGGTATCATTTGTATGGTTTATCCGGTCGCTGATTACGAAAACTAAAACAATTTTGAAATCCAATGTGGTGGACGTGAAATACCATCATCCTCCGGGGATGGAGTCGGGGTGCGATAGGGTTGATATGTCTAAAATCAATATGGGTGTCGTTTGTATAGTTTATCGGATCGCTGATTACGAAACTACAACGATTTTGAAATCTAAGGTGGTGGACGTGAAATACCATCATCCTCTGGGGATGGGGTTGGGGTGCGATAGGGTTAAAATGTCTAAAAATCAATATGGATGTCGTTTCTATGTATATATAAGGATAGGGATAGCGGTTTAGACGGCGTTAAGGATAGGGATAGGAGTAGGGGTAGGGTTAGGGGCAGGGATAGGGAGAGGGAATGGGAGAAGGAGAGGGAGTGGGATGGAGGTAGAGAGAGAGGGAGAGGGTGAGGGAGGGGGAGGGGGAGAGACTGCACATTGTCTGAATATCACGCGGGCGAAGCCGCGGGCACAGCTAGTTTACACATAAAATAAAGTTTTTATTTTTAGTTTGATATAAAAAATTAAAGCTTCGAAAATTGTTCGTCTTAAATGTCGTCCGATTTCATCATTAGATTTGTTATATTTTTTTACAGATAATATTTTTCGAACATTAAATTTAAGCTGCTGTTAGCTTAATGTCTTCCCAATAATGCTCAAAAAAATTAAATAAATTGGATTTATAATTCCTAAGAAAAATGCAAAAATGTTAGTACTGAAAATTGAGTTTACCTAAAATTCGCAATACAAAACGGCAATTTCATAGGTAAAGACCTAATATATATATTCTTTGCATCTGCTATACCCAGCTTTCACCGTAGGTACATCAGTGTTGGTACCAAACGCCCCTATGAACAGCAAAAGGAGCCTTGTGAGTCACCTTCTGACTCCTCATAAAAGCATACAGAACGCCATTTTCCATGTTTTCAGCATTCACTCATCTTTCAGTATCACTTTCACATTTTTCGCCTGTCGTAAACTTTGAACCCAGATACACGAGACTTCAGACTTACATCAGACTACTTCAAAGGTCATAAACCCCTCTGCCCTTAGCTGAAAGTCAACCCTTGCAGAAACAATGGAGATCGTGTTACAAAAAGCTACCTACACGCTCGTTATTTTCGCCAAGACGAGACGCCCTACACTCTTAAGGTTAATTGATCCGTCTGTGGTAATAACGAAACCACAGATCATGAATAATGTTAGTTTATGCGTAAAGTGGACATGAGTGGTGCCGGCAAAGAATGGTACCAATCCATTTTGACCCGTGGGTGTCGTAAGCGGCGACTAAAGGCATATGAACCGGACGATGGGCAGCAGCATCTTTCTGTGTATCGTACATTCTTATAGTATAGGTACTGCTGTCATCAACACACCGACGCTTACAAGCGTGGTGACTTCATAATATAAATTCCCTCCAAAGTATCACGAGTTTTTGCTAAAGTTCTGTAGAAAGCTCCCTGTCCTACAGTGGACGTGACATGGAATGTTACGATGCGTAAAGTAGGAAAACATGCATCGCCTATAGGTCTAAAAAACTGCATAATTATACCTACCTACAAAACTTTCTCTTTGGGACTAACAGCCATTTTCACCACGGGAAAACTTCTTACATATACCCAGTTATGCCATTATTAAATGTAAGTAGCTACCTATTTTCAATAAAGGTATCTTGTTGATATTCTGAGTAAAGTATCATCTACAATATAAGACTTGTGTACCTACGTTGATTTGCTGTAGGTAACCGCGTCAAAGATAAGACATGCAAGCTAAAATTCCTTCACAGATCAGAAGAAACTAAATCCCATGAATCCATATTCACCTCACGAAGTGAACCTTAGAAATTGCACGGACGCTCGCAAAAAACATGGAATTTAATCACGAATTCCATCCAATCGAAGAAGCCTGATCAAAAACTGGTAAAAGATCAAGCAAGAAATTGAATTCTACGAGACTTAGGTACGAGTACATTAATAGGTAGGTATTATCTGTTTCTTTTACGTTAGTTCGACTAGGTCCCAACTCCCGCATTACTTAAGTCTTTACAAATTAGCTTTTGATATGGTTAACTACTATCAGAGATAGGAGTCTGGGATCAACACCAGACTAACAAGCTTGTCTTCCGAAGTACCTACCTAACTTGGTATTCGCAGTCCATTTTGAAACTGTTCCCTTTGCTAAAGGCCAAACCAACACACTTATATTTATATTTCATAGTAAGTAAGTACTTTGTCTACGAACGGCACAAGATTCGAACTATTTCCAATGTACGATTTAAATAAGGGTCGAAAGTCGAAACTCGAAATCCCCACTTGTTGAAATGCTACTAGGAACTTAGTTGGACAAATAAAGAGTAAGGGCTCCCGCACACGACCGAGAATCGGTGGCCGATTATCGCCCAGGACAAGGACGGAAGATCCAGGTGATAACACGTAAGAGCGGGATGCCGACAAAAAATCGGCCACCGATTCTCGGTCGTGTGCGGGAGCCCTAATGATTGCGGTCAACAGATCAACGGCCTATATTTCGGAGGTAGTAAAGCTCGAGAAAGATACATTTAATATGAAAAGTAAACTAAAGGTGTTACGCTCAGTAAGTAAAGACGGTATACCTCATAAAGCTTGCAACTTAATGTCCTAACCCAAACGAGTCCCTGAAACGTGGAACTGCCGTAAAATTAGGAACATGCTCGTTTATAACGTCTCGGCGAGCAACTTCCAAGAATGCTTCAAATTCTGTTTGTATGGTGCTTAGCGGCTGTTTTTCAGACTTTAACAAGTACCTTTTTGGAACCCTAAGATCTAAAAATACACCCTTATTTTTTTCATTCCAGAAATTTTTAGATACAGTTCTGCTCATGAAACTGAACAACTTTTCACAAGGGACATAGGTCTAAATACAAAATAAAAAATTTCGACTGGCCATACAAACTGCCTCAGCTGGCAGCACATTTTGTATGCTAGGTCCAAATTTTACTTTTTCGTAATTTTAGGAAAGTTCAGTTTTATTGGCAGAACCACCTCTCAAAATATCCGAAGTAATAAAAAAACCGGCCAAGTGCGAGTCGGACTCGCGCACTGAGGGTTCCGTACCACCACATAAACATAATTGTATTAGTTGAAATTTCAGTAAGTTAATGTGCTAGATTTTTTGAGTCCGACACGCGCTTGACCAAATTTTATTATTTGTTGTTATTTTATAGCCTATGCCCTATAAACATACCAATTTTCAAGTTTGTAAGTGTTCCCGTTTTTACATAGAACTAAAACAAAAATCGCCTCAGTAACCATCCAACTTGACCCCTCTCTTATATGAATGTTCTTGAAACGGGAGCTCACCACAATTGGTTACTATTAGTTGTGAGAAAAATTGTAATATTTAATGATTTCAGACTTTTCCCATTATTTGTACTGTGAGACCTAGCTTCTTGCCAAATTTCATAATTTTCGGTCAACGGGAAGTACCCTGTAGGTTTTTCATTTTTGAATAAATGTATGGAGATGAGGACATAAAATGCCATATCTTTTGATTGCGTCGTTGTAAAAAATTGAAATTTTCAGATCTTGTGTGGTTCATGGATCCTAATAGGTATATGGTATTAATTTCAACCTGATACCTTAACCCGTTCGTGAGATAAAGGGTCTTGACAGACAGACAGACAGACAGACAGACAGACAGACAGACAGACAGACAGACAGACAGACAGACAGACAGACGGACAACAAAGTGATCCTATAAGGGTTCCGTTTTTTTCTTTTGAGGTACGGAACCCTAAAAATGACGCTATAATGTATTGTTCTCTTTAGGGCTCCCGCACACGACCGAGAATCGGTGGGCGATTATCGGCCAGAACAAGGAGGGAAGATGCAGGTGATAACACGTCAGAGCGGGATGTCGACAAAAAATCGGTCACCGATTCTCGGTCGTGTGCGGGAGCCCTTATATTTTTCATTTTCAAATTTCTTCCTAAGCAATATCACTATATGACATCAACTTATTCGTCTACTGTGGTAACTATCTTTCCAGAAGAATTAATGTCTACTTCCAAATCATTCACTAGGTACAGACAAAGTCAAAACTAGCTAGCACGATTATAGCCTCAATGGGTCCAATAGTAATTGCAAAAAATCCAATTTGTAAAATGTGACTTTGACTGTACTTGCAAAACTTCAACAAGACCAGTAGCGAAAACGCAATCATCCTAGATTTGAGAATCTCCCCTGCGTGCGCGGTCTAAATTTAGCAGCCGGAGGGGAATTTTGAGGGTCAAAGCCCTGCGAACCGGCTCGATAAGGACTGCGTTTTGCCACCCGGCTGCGAAACGAAGTTCAGGGACGTAGCCGCTGGAGTTATTGGTAAAGGTCGTTTAGGTCGTGACCTCCGTGACCTTTTTACTAATTTTGTTTGCGTAATATTAGAGGAAAAGCTGTACAATAAATGAATGGTTTTCAATTGTTCCATGGCTGACATATTAGTATCTATCTAACACCGCACAGAACTCATGTGTGTTATAGTTATAACATAAATTAGCTAAGGTACCTGCGGGTAACAAGGGCCGGCGTTTAACAAGGGCCACAACCACAAAAACAAACTTCTAGCATTTTTATTAATCTGCTCCCACGCACTCATGTAAAGGACCAATAGGAATGCTTATATTCGCGGCCGCGTCGCCGCGCGATCCGCCATCTTGTTAGTAGCCTCTAAACCATCGAAGCGGCCGGTCCACGTCAGTCTATAGTAAATTTTTGCCTTAACAAAATCGACAAATACTGGTCGAAACAGCTAGCTGTGTATAATATTTAATAATTTGTGTTTAAAATAAGTTTATTGTGTTAGCTAATCCAGGTAAGTTTAGTTGCTACATTATTATTTAGTAAATTTATTTTCTGAAATTGTAAAATAAGTCTCATAGTCTAACAAGGGCCACTAACAGGGCTGATAAATAAGGCCGGCCCTTATTTGACTTATGTATTGTCAACTAACACAGATATTTTTTTTTTGTTTTAGCTTTATTTGTGTCTGATTTCATGATCTTTTAACATTCCTATTATTTGATTATCGTGCTAACACTGAATGACACAAATTTATGCCAGATTAGCAATAATGCATGTTATGTCTAGGTACATTCCGTTTTTCGTACCACTTTATTGCACGTTAAAATCATGCGATGTTTTAAACGGTTTTGGATTTCATTATACGAAGTTTTTTTTTATTATTTAGTGACAAATTTTCTGGCATAGGGTATTTTTTTGCTTCAGCTTACTTGTTCTTTTTCAGAATAATTTACTAAAATATGGAACCTCCTATTAAAAAACGCCGAGGACTTTGGTCAGAGCAGCAGCTTCAAGCTGCAATGGCTGCTGTTCAAGGAAGGTTGATGTCACAACGTGCAGCGGCTGCACGGTATTCTATTCCTAGGCGGACTTTAGTTAACCATTTGAAGTCAGGAAAAAATGAAAAACAAATTGGGCGTCGCGCTATTTTATCTCCTGAGCAAGAAAGTGATTTGGCCTCACGAATTAAAAGACTTGCCGAAATAGGAGTTCCTTTAACACCGAAATATTTACGCCGTCAAGCTTATGTATTTTGTGAAGAATATGAAATACCAAACAATTTTAACCGAACAACTAAGCGAGCTGGTAAAGATTGGTTAAAATTATTTTTAAAAAGGCACCCTGACATATCCAAGCGTAAAGCTCAGATCTTAAACCCAGGCAGAGCACAAAAACTTAATAAGCATATTGTGATGCAGCACTTTGCTGATTATAAAAAAATATATGAAGAACTAGAGATTGGAGAGTATCCACAGCGTTTGTACAACATGGACGAAAAGGGCTGCCGTCTTACCATTCATAACCAGCCCATGGTATTAGCAGAAAAAGGTTCTAAAAGAGTACACATGGTTGCACCAGAACATGCCGAAAATGTTACAGTAGCTGCATGTGTAAACGCATTGGGAAGTCCAATCCCCCCCATGATATTATTCAAAGGTAAAAGGCTAAAACCTGAATTTAAAGATAATTTACCTGCAGGATCTCTCGTCAAAATGGCACCAAAAGGTAGCATGACAACTTCGTTGTTCGTGGATTTCATACACCATTTAGCAAAATATAAATTGACTGGCAAATGCCTTCTAGTTTTTGATGGGGCTATATGTCACCTCGATTATAACATTGTTGATGCAGCAGATCAACACGGAATTGTACTGTACTGCTTGCCATCAAATACTACGCACGAACTCCAGCCTCTTGATAAGAGTGTTAACAAGTCTTTTGAGCACCATTGGGACCAAGAAACTTTATTGTATTTATACCAAAATCCTGAAAAGAAAATAACCAAAGCGAGATTTAATTCCATTTTTAGTAAAGTCTGGTCAAAATGTATGACCTTCGAAAATATAGTAAACGGGTTTAGAGCCACAGGATTGTACCCATACAATCCAACTGCCATACCAGATGAAGCCTATGCACCATCTGCACTCACGGAAAGACCTCTTGAAACAGAAAACGCCACGACAGAAAATAATCGACCTTCCGGAAAAGCTTCCAATGCTGGTTGTAGCAATGTGAATTTGCAACGCTCAAGTCCTGCTAATAGATCAGATTCCGAGATACAATTTTTTGAAGAAGAAAAAGATGACCGGTCGTTGAACAAATCGCCAGTTCCTGGTCCTAGTGGTATAAATTCAAGACAAGAAGAGCAAAGTCAAAATTCTCCATCTTTGCTGCATTTACATGACCAGTTATCGCCTAATTTAACAACTACCCAAACGAAAACACGTTTAGTCGATTACAGCAGCTCAACAGATACTGAAAAATCCATACAATCAGTAGCACCAAGCAAGCCGGATATCGAAATAAGTCGACCAGTGATTTACAGCTCTGACTCTGATACTTCAATACTAAACGACTCACTGATTTCAAAAAATATGTTTCAACCACACTATAGCCATAATATATACAGTTCCTCTGATGACGAAAATATGGACCCTTTAATAAGAGAAGAACATACCCCCCAAAAACAACCAATATTTAGCCACATCAACAACACGGGCTATTTATCTAAGAGTCCTGTAACAACCGATTCAGAAGATAACGTACCTATAGCTAGATTAAAAGCGAAAAAAGATTTGAAATCTCCTTTTCACCAGTTGATACCTACACCAAATTTGGCTGTAATAAAACAAATTAAACCAAGACGTAAAGCTATGAATTATAAAGCTCTAGTAGTAACTAAAGATTTATTTGCAATAAAAGAAAATAAAAAAGATACGAGTTACAAAAAAGTTATAGAAAACAAAAAAATATCTAAGAAAAGTCAAACCAAAAGTAAAGAAGTGAGAAAGGAAAGCAAAAAGAAACAAACTCAAGTGAAGACTGTGAAGAGAAACAAAAAAGAGAAAAGCAAAATAGATCCTTCTGACAAATGGTACTGTCACGCATGCAACACAGAGAGCTTCGAAGATATGCGACAGTGTCCACTTTGTCAAAGGTGGTTTCACGAGGAGTGTTTGGGCCTGACGAAGGAAGATATTGATTTTGAATGCCCTATATGCAACTAGCTTCTTGTTCATTATTTATTTTCAATTAATAAATCTGATCTCAACGGTAGTAATAATTATTAAGTTTCATAACGACTGTACGTTCTTACTTGAGCAGAGTAGCTTACTTTAGTTTTTTTTTGTTTTTGGCCACTTAGCTCCAACTAATCTTAAGAGGAGTTCATACCCTCAGATCTCATAAGTCTAATAAGGACCACTAAATTTGTAATAAATTTTTTTTTTGTTTTTGTTTCTCCGTGTTAAACTTTGAATAGTGTTACGTAAGATTTACAAAAAAAAATGATTATTTCATTGATATTGTGCAACTTGAACATTTTATTTCAAATTTTCGTTACGTTAGTGTAATAAGGCCAATCAAAGATTTTTTAAATAATTAAGTGCTGTCGAAGGTGTGTTAAATTACAAAATGAGTATCTAAGGTAGTCTAGAAAAGGACACACCGTTTTCATTTGCATAAAACTTAAAAAAAAAAAAATTCGTATGGTCCTTATTAAACCACCTATGTTTAATAAGGGCCAAATAGAGGGTTTTAAAAAACCGTTTTTGTAACTTGAACATGTTCAAAACGAACAAAAAAAGTACTTGTTTGAAGTAATAATAAAGAGATTATTTGATAAATGTATTGTTTTTTTTCTCATTTGTCTAAATATTTAAAATATTTAGTTTCGAATTAAGGTGGCTCTTATTTACCGCAAGTACCTTAGAAGTCTAAAGGTGCTCCCACACCGGTGTTTAGAAACGTTTCCAAACAATTATAAACATCAGGTGTGGGAGCAATAGTGGGCGTGTTTATAAACGTTTGGAAACGTTTCTATGGGTTTCGTTTGGTTTCATTTCAGATACAATCCAAAACAGAGGCGGCTCGTGACATTTTTTAATGGGTGTGCACAAAAAAAATGAAATACTTAAATACGTAAATAAATTTACTTACCTACCATTTATTGATGAAATATTTTTTATGGCTTTATTGTTACCTACATATTATGCGCGCCAGCGCCAGCTCTAAATACCAGACACGGGAAACAAAACAATTTATTTATAACCGCACATCCAAGGTGTTTTTAAATATTGTTCTGGTTTGAAAACACGATTAAAAGTGAATTTTTGTACTACATTTTTGAACTAGCGCGATTTCAGGTTATGGCGGCCCCTTTTCATTGAGTTCAAGTCGTATTTGTAAAGTCTTTTTCGCATTTTTAATGTAAACGACACTGTATTCGTCCATTTTTACAGTAATTAAGCACGTACACTATTAAAAACAATTATTTCTAAATTTTCAAGCAAAATTGCGAACAGTAACTGAAAGCTATATACGAAAAGTTTGTTTACGTATGATCGGCAACAGCGCCTTGTCACCGAAATGCATGCGCATCGCGCGCGATCTGGCAACGTAGCATAGAGCAGCGCTCCTGATTAGGCTAATTTCTCATAGAAATTCTTTTGTTTCACGCGCTCGAGCGTGTTGATGTTTCTCTTTCACACTCATTGAATTCTGTATAAGGAATTGCACTGAAGATTTCTTCATAGGAGCGGAATCGCTGGCGCGCCACTTGGTACAACTTGACTACTTATTTGTTGCGTAATTACTCTTAGGCTATTATAAATGTATACAACGTATAGGGTTATGAAAATAGGTATGTAATCGTATGTAACAACTAGGTAGGTAATACATCCTAAGTTTGAGTTTTGTGAAAGAGGGAGTGCACTGCACCAGTGCTCTTTAGCACGAGCCGCCTCCGATCCAAAACATTAGGAATGTTTAGAAACGTTTCCAAACAATAACTGTTCCTGACAGTTGACGAACGTCTGTAAACATTTATAAACAAAACATTTTATTTAGTAAGAATTGGACACAAAACAAAACTGTTTGAAACTGTTTGCAACAGTTACTAACACCGATGTGGGAGAACCTTTTAAGTTGTCACTTCAGAAATCTTTTCCTTGAACCAAAGTCGTAGGTATGCAGAATATTACGCGGGCTAGAGACTCCGAATCAGATAAGGACCAATCCTGGCCTGACTTAAATTATGGACACTGTAGGTTCACTGTCTGAAGTATTTACTTCAGACAGTGAAACTACAGGTACATTTTTACCATAACTTAAAAAAAATCTATAAGAATCAGTTACATTTGTATTTAAATATAGAAATTTTGTTATGAACTTATGAGGCACAAAATAAATTTAAATAAAGCATGTTTGTAGAGTCAAGAGCACATCAAGCCTGACACATTGGACTTTGTACCGTTCTTATTTCATTAGACGTACGGGCTAGAGTGGCACTGCAAGGGTCAAAGTTTTACATGTCGTTGACTGTACCATAATAATAAATTATGAAAAGGCCAGTGTCTTGAATCATAAGTTAGAGGATTTACTTACGAAGATAAATTTAGCTTGCTCAGAAAAAGCCATTTAATTTACGTGACGACGTCTGGCGAAGTAATTTACTGGCGGTTCAATTACCTTGTTAGGGAATTTCAGTTAACGAATGTTATGGCTGAGTGTAGGTATTGCACTCACGAATACCTAACAAGCATAAAACATGTTTGATATAACGAAGCATTTCAGATTTTTTGAAGATAATAAAAGGCACATGAATTAATGTGGAAGAATTGAGAGCACGAGGAAGGCTAAAGAAAAGATGGACGGGATGTTCCTATACTACAAAACGACCAATATTTTTAGGTACATCTATAATCGGTTTCTCGAAAACGGCTCTAAAGATTTTGATGAAATTTACGAGGGTTTTGGTGGGCGGAAAATCGATCCAGCTGGCTCTTATGTTTGGGAATATTCGTTTTCAACGTGTTTTTTTTTAAATACCGCGTTTTATACAGAAAGATAAATTGCTTTTTTTATCAAGTAAATCTGTTACAATTATACCTACAACCCTGAATATTGGCGACAAGCCAAGTCTGATCCTATTTGAATGCGGCAAAGGAAACCTAGATGCGACTTCCTTATTTGCTGACACTTCGAATCAGGAATAGTAGGCAGCTGATTTGTAGTTCAGATTTATTGCCTAGGGTTTTATTTGATAATCTAATTCAAGCAACGTACTAAATTGATAAGGCTCGATCAATCAACATGTAAAGGACATGGTTATGTACTTATCTTGCTATTGCAAATTTTTATTTAAAATTTTAAATATGTTTTTTTTATTGTCAATAGGCTTACTCTTGACCTCTATCTAGTCTTGATGACAGAGATGAGGTCGACGATGGAACGAGCTTGTCCAGAAGAAGCCTATTCACTCGCGACTTGAATAGATTCGGGTTATATGAACTCGAGAACACAGACACAGGCAGAGAATTCCAGTCTTTAGCCGTGCTCAACTGCGCATACTAAAATATGTTTCAAAGAGCTTTGTGCTCTCCAAAGACCCGATTGGCGTGAGGAGGTGCAGAAAAAGGCCGACTGGCGGCTTTTGGTGTCGGAGGCCAAGATCCTCTTTGGGTCCCTGAGCCAGCGAAAGTAAGTACCTAAGTAGTAAACTTTGTGCGAATGTTCGTAATATCAACCAAATAAGGGTGATATCCTGCGGTGATATTCTCCACCATCCAGTGGCGAATTACACACGTAGCAAGAGTAGTAAATGCTACGGGCCCCGCGCACCAACGCTTTCTGACCGTAACTACTTATTTTGATTGAAGTGTAAAATAGTACATTGCTCAACGGAAAAAAGAAAGCGACCGATTCCCAACAAGGGTGTCGTGTGAGGCCAGAGGCGCAGGCTTTAATATTTTTTTTATTTATTCCTCAATACCTCCAAGTTAATACCATTAAAAGCTTCATAGCCATCCAAGGGCCTTTGATTGATAGAATTTGCTACAAGCCTCGCGCTGGTTTAATCCAGCACTGCCATCATCCCTAAATATTCTACATCGTCCTGAAACACTCAAACATTCTCGAACATCCCGAAACATTCTGTAACATTCTCGACCGACCCGAAACATCCTAGAACATACCCAATGTAGCATTGGAACATTTTGGGAAATGAGATTTTGTGTATCCTAACCGTTGAATATCCTAAACTAGACATTTTGGGGAGTGAAACTTACGAAAACTGGACGCTTTGGGAAGTGGACCTTAAAAGAAGTGGACGTTTTGGGCCTTGAGTCTAAACGCTGAAATGACTCTACCTTAGTTAACTAGGTATTCTTCTCAGTCGCTCCCTCACTTCTGAGGATCGTGAATTCGTGACCCACAATGACAGGTACCGTCTTGGCTAAAATAGTTGATCGCCAGATACTTCTGTCTTGCGCCAGTCTGAGTATATCCTGGAAGGACATTTTAGGGCACTCGTAATTTGGTTCATCCAACGCGTTGGTCTTCGTCCACGAAGTCTTGTACCCTCTGCTCTCCCTAGCAAGATATTCCGTTCTAGGTTTCGTTTTACGTTAACTAGATAACTAGGTAACTACTTGTAATTTGGTGATAAACACGTAATTATCAATTTATTAATTTGTTTACTAGTTGGAAGCCACCACGACAGTGCAGGTCGGTCACGTAGCGAATTACGGAATGGTATGTACTGCAGCCAAGATCAGTAGGTCAAGTAACACGCTGGTGTGTTAATTAGTGAGCTAACCACTGAGGTTTAGCTGGTAGAGCTTTTACCTCTCGATCGAGAGGTTCTGGGTACGATTCCCAGTGGGGACACTTAACTGTCAAACGAAACATCTATTTGTGAGACTTTCCCAGTTTGGTTAGGACCATAGATCAGAAATAAGTCTAGATAACGCAAACTCCGCCGTTTGTATGAAAACGAAGCGTGTCACAGTTCTCGGTGATATATGACAAGCCCATGACAAGCAAACTAAGCGTTTTGAGCTTAGTTTGGGCCACGGGTTTGGCACGCAAAGTAGGTACGCTTGAGTCATCTAGACTTATTTCTGATCTGTGGTTAGGACATTGCAGCATGAATCACCATCATTGTCTGAAAAGTAAGATGGTTCCGTGCTTCAGAAGGCACGTTAAGTCGTTAGTCTCGATTGCTATCAACGGAAAAAGTTACTAATGAGCCATGTCAGAGGCCTTTGACGGCTCAACAACTCTGACACCAGGGTTTGTGAAGATGGTATCGATCTCACGATCAACACGATATGATGATGAACTAGTTTTTCCACACAACGACAGCCATCTGAACTCCGCAATCCATAAGGATAAACATTTTCTTTGCCAGATCATCAAAGTCAACTGGTCTTTCAGGGTTTTCCTCCTCTGACTTTCACTTAGCAATTTAAAAGCACAGCAACGGCGTCGGGGGCCGTTGCCAAGAGCATAAACTAACGCCTTAGTTTCCCTTCTGAAGCACGAAAATCGCTCGAATTTGTACATTACTATCGGTAACCCATTAAGCTTAGGTTCTGGCTTGGCTAATGTAGTTTTACTTTCGTAATCAGAAATAAGGAGCAAGGAACGTGCCGTCTAGACCAGCAGGTCAAGCATCTTGGAAGTGGGTTAATTAACGAGGCCCTGACACCTGGTTGAAACGCATGTACTGAACTGGTCCGCCAAATTAACATGAGCGTACAACTGCGTAATTACTGCTCGTTTCCCTTTGAAACTAAATTTGAGCGTTGCCGTCTAACAGAGCTACAGTTTCATAACATACTTAGGTATAGTAAGTAACAGCCCAGGATTCCCGAGCTGTCGGGTACTCTACCTATGTTATGAATTCATTGATCCAGTTATGCGCCACAAAAATTTTGCTGCATCCTTTTGAATGTTTG
The DNA here is from genome assembly GCA_947532105.1 of Athrips mouffetella. Lineage (NCBI taxonomy): Eukaryota > Metazoa > Arthropoda > Insecta > Lepidoptera > Gelechiidae > Athrips > Athrips mouffetella. Next base: position 1,979,297 of record OX383965.1, read on the forward strand.
TTCTATAGTTAGGTACACACGGCCACACATCGGTAGAAACACTTTTGGACCTTATGGCGTGGTAATAGAGTTGAAAAAGTTTCTACCGACAAGCGGTTGACCGTACCTACTGTACTTTGGCCAATCTTTATTAGTTCGTACCTACTAGGGCATTAATTTGTTTTTAATGTTTTTAAAACGAATATAGCTAACATAAAATCTTTTTGTAGGTAAAATAAATTTTGAAAACCAATCCGTCACACCCATCGACCATCGTTTATCAAGCATAGGCCCTCAAAAGGGTCAGTATTTTGAGTCAAAATACAGACCCTTGTGTAAACCTACGTGTCATGGTCTCTTTAATGAATGGAACATTGAAATACCCCGATCCTATAAATAATTTCAAACAATGAAGACCACACAATGTGACCCTAACTATATTTTGCAATTTCAATGGAGTTCACATTTCATTCTAGGAGCAACGGAGTAAGTTATTGCCTATGCATAGTAATCCGTAGTCTCTGACGTAATATATAGAGAAGTTGAGAATAGTATATTATTTCAACAATCAGGTCTTGTTAGCTATCTCAGTTTAGTTTAACTCAATTAGGTTAGCCACTGAGCCATTTAGCCTATAAGGCATCGTACAATATCGGCTGTCTTTATACAAACATTTCATCGACAGATCTTTCTGAGAAAATACTTTTTTGCAAGGCTTAATTATCTATCTACCTAAATAAGAACAAGGACCATTAAAACGAATATGGGGACGTAGCCTGACGTAGGTAACATGTTTTTTTGTGTATTGTACGAGAAAATGAGAGGTTTATTAAACGATAAGCCATAATTATGGTATCCACGAAACTTATCGATAGCAAGAAACGATTGTTTTAAAAAAAATTGAACTAAATCAAAATATGTGTCTGAATACAAAATCTAGCACGTAGGTATGACCGTATGACTAACTTTGTATAGGTAGTTGATTTTTATAGACGTAGCAATAAATCCTATGACGATTTTAAACTTTGCAACACATAAAATACCTTCCTTGCTCTTTTCTGAATGCGTTTGCTAAACGTGTTTAATTTAGTGTAAAATCCGATCAGTTGTGATTCGACATTGATCTATGATGAGGATGTTTTCTTGCCATTGTTATTTTAATTTCGCAGGTTATTATTAATAACTATCATTAAAAATTATTGCTTTGGTATTAGTTTAAGACTGAAGTTTTGTTAGGTAATTTGGAAGCATAATCAGGCTATAAAAGATCATCGTCTGTTTTATATTTAGTTCGGAAAAATTAGTCTAAAAATGGTTTACATAAAGTGTCCAAATTAAGAAGTTGTTGAGTACGTGTTACATGCTTCGTGGATAATAATAGAAGTGATTTCATTTCGTTTACAGTAGAAGGAAAGAGGGATAGGATAATGGGATTAGGGCGGACGGGGAAGGATAATAATAAATAATGCAAATGCAAATATTGCTTTTGTTAATTTATATTTATATTTTTGTCTTGGGTGAGGTAAATTGGTGCTGGATTCAATGTTATCAAGTCTGGTGGTAGGCAAATCAAGAGGAAAAGAGTGAAAGCAAAAGCAATCAAGCAAGACTTAGGGACAGATACATGCAGCGTCCAAAAAAATATAAAAGCGACAAACACAGCATGCGAGCAACATAGAATATCAAAGCAGAGATTACCACAAATCACACCAATAAGAATGTAATCATTTTATTATGTTTTGTATAACAACATACCTTATGGAAACAATCGAGTCTGCTGCAGCGAAGCCGGTATTCCAAATGCTAAACAACACTGACTCACACTGCACTATTCACTCAAAAACACTCCGACACTAGTTTAACACAATTTTGTTATAAATATCAGCGATTCGAATATTTTTATTATTTGCCGCGGGGCTGTCAAATATGTCCTTGAAGGACGCGGCGCGCCATATTGTGCTGCGTGCGGAGCGGGCGCGTGGCGACTGCGCGCGGCAGCCCCTTGCATCGCGCATGCGTCACCCCTCGCCCGCGCGTCTTCCTTGTTCCGATTCCAGACAAAAAGATTAAAAAGTTTTTATTGCGCTACGCGTGCCCGGCTTCTCACAACTGGCGGACCGGCAATCAGATTAGTGCATTGTTTGGGCAGATGTGGTTTTTGTATCGCGAGGCGAGGCTGCTGGTTTCTGGAGAATTTGATTGTTTGGAATGATAAATTAATCACAACAACCTCAAGTTTAAAATAGTTTAGTAGCTGTACCGTACCGGTGAACTGTGTGTTTGATATTAGGTACCTAATCAAGGCACACGACCGGTACATACCTACCTACAGCAGCACGAGACGGTGGAAACACTTTGACCTTGAGCGGCTCTCTGGTATCGGTGGTACAGCTGGTTTTGTTTCTACGTGCTCGCTGCCGTGCGTACTACCGGTCACTCAATTGGTATAGAGATGATCTAGTACACACGGCCGCACGTGGTTGATAACACTTGGACCTTGAGCGGCTCTCTGGTTTCGGTTTTGGGCGTCTCTGGCGTAGCGGTGGTTCAGCTTGTATACTTTTTTTTACTTGTTAGCTGTAAATAATGCTTAAGATGTAAACTACTAACCAATAAATAAACAACCCCATAGCATTAAATTTTACAAACTCCTCTCTTACAACAACTACCTCCGACGACATTTTGTTTTTCATCTGTATGTACCAACTCAAGTTGTATTATCGCCACGATAGCCGCCGCCGCCGCGCCGCGCCTCGCCGGGTGGGCGCAGGCAGGCAGATGTGGGATGACAGGGATTGGTTTGTATGAACTGGAAGGTGCCGCAGCCCGCAGCCTACACGGTCTTCCTACGCTTAGCGACGACAATCAAGCTCATCCCTTGAGTTAGATTGGAACCGGTTAATGAATGGATAAGGTAGGTTGTTGGTACCTGTATTGTATTTTTGTTTCTCGAGCTTGTTTTGAGCTTTGACTAAATTAAGTAGGATCATCATCATATCGCGTAGGTTGTAGGTAACATCGATGAGCGACCTGACAAACCCTGGTCAAAGAATATTATAGGTAATATTACGCTAAAGCGCTGGTGGGTTGTTGAGCCGTCAGCCGCCCATGACGACGCTTTGACATGGCTCATTTATTTAAATTACTAAATAGAATGCAAAAGCATACTTATAAAATGGTTTTTATCTTTAGACTATGACGTAACTGAAAAACTGCTTACCGTTACCATAGAGTAATATAATCGTTACTAAGTTGTGTATATTGAAGTTTGTTGCAAGCGCATTTACACTCACCTTCGTTTAATACACATACGCACACACACACACACTTACACATACAGACACAAGCACAAATACAGATACGCTCTAATACTCACTCACTTCACTCACACACACTAACAGTAGATTTTTGGCAAAAGAAACTACATACATACCTTTAAATGTTGTCGGCAACATGTACCCGAGTGGGAGAGACCAGGAGACCTATAGCACAGGGTCTACCTAGTTAAGGCTCCGTCTCTCGCTATTACAGATTTACATAAACAAGTCTATTTTAAGTGCTTAATTAAGATGTTTGTCACAAAATCTATAGTGAGAGAGAAATAAACTTATTTTTATTATTTAATACCTAACTACTACTACCGTTACGTAGACAGTAGCTGGGACCAAAGACTTAACGTGTCCTCCGAATAACCGACAATCAGATTCACCCTAACTGGAGATGTCCCACAAAGTGATTTTTTTCCTCAGTATCCCCGCCAGGAATCGAACCCAGAACCCCCGGATTCGCGGGACCAAAGGCTTATACATGTTCATGTTACTTATCAGACGAAACATCTTGCAAACCAAACAAGGAAATTCTCACAAGTCTCCGTGAATTGAACCCAGAACCTCCAGACAGAACAACGCTCTAACCACTTGACTACAGAGTCTGATAAAACAAAAAGTAGGATAAGGATTAGATACCTATGTTCCGATTTGGAAAGCCTTAAACAAAGGTTGTTTACGACTTTCATTCTGAGAAATAAAACTTGGAGAGTAAGTAACTGGCAGCATTGGACTAATAAAAAAATATTCTGCTGGAGCAGTTGCTTGTTGCTTGATTAACAATGACCTACACTACAGCGCGTTAGAACAAGTCTGTCTATGACGGTTATTTTCCGCGCATGGGTGGAGGAGGCGGAGAGCCAATGAACGATTCGCTCGCCTACTGCGGGGAGCCGTGATCACCCCCGCGACTTATTTTTTGACTTCTGCGCATTAACGGTCACAGACAAAGTTATTTTGTACGCAGTATAACAATCTAGTTATGAACGAAATAACATAATTACGTCCACTCCAGTAAACGAGCTGCAATATTAGACACATTGATTTACTTTTTTTTTCTGTGTATGGGCTTACTCTTGACCTCGATCTAGCCCTGAGGACAGAGATGAGGTCGACGATGGAGCGAGCTTGCTTAACTTATCTTTATTTTTACAATATCGGGGCTCGCAAAAAGAAATGGTTCTCCCGGTCCCCATATGTAAACGCCTGATAATTTCGAATAACAAGAATAATAAAATTACGTCCACTTCACAAGTGACCTAAGTAAGCTAGCTACAATGTTAGACACATAATTTGACATGGCTTATTGATTTTTCTGTATTTCTCGTTAACGCCGGGTATTATTCAAAAAGCATTGTCTTTCCCGGTCCCTAAACGCCTGATAATTTTAAATAGCAAGAAATAAAAATCCAAATCCAAGTCATCATCATGAGTTGCAAGTTTGCCAAGTTACTTTGGACATGCGGAACTTCGCAGAGGGACGACGAGTCCGGAGGGCTTTTTACTATGAAAGTTAGTAAGTATAAGGCTGATGTTGGACAGTAAGATATACTCGTATCTAGGTATCTATTCTAACACTGTCAAATAGCTGGAAAGAGCACTAATTTGCCCGGGTAGGTGCGGGTATTGTGGATCCAAGTGTTCAAGATCTTTGTTCTGAGGTTATGAGAGTCCTTTACCTTCTTCCTGGCATACTCGGCGCCAATGAGCTCGAGCTGCTGGGACTGAACGTGCCTTCCGCAGATTACGTTCATGTGGCCGATACAGTTTCGTAATGAGACCGAGCTACCACCAATCGGCCACGCACGAGCCTCAAATCTTGGTGCCCTCGGCAGAGTTCGTCCATCTAAGCGATCCTTGTAGCCAAGCCATAAAATCTTAAAAAACAAATAATGTCACTGACGTCACTGTCAAAATCAGCTGTCTGTGACAGACAGTCTGTCTTTCTTTTCATCACGTTTCTATGCTTACGTATTTATTCGGAGTCTGGCGGTGTTTTATATGAAAATTTTACTAAATCAAGTAAAAATATATACTTGCAGATCATTTACACATCCTCCTCAACATGCCAGAAGATTCAAAGAAAAGCCAGTAAGTTATCATTTAACTTTATTCGAAGAAAAAATCGTAAACAATTATCTGGTTTTGCCTTTTGAAAATATAAGTATTTTTACTGTAAGTGGCTGGAAAGTGAGCAAACGAGCATGTAAATTGCCACCATTGCCTATGGTTTTAAAATAATGGAAAGAATGGATGCTTAATGGAAGTCTCATGCACAGGTTTGTAAACAGTGAACTGTTCTGCTGCAAAAATAAGTACTACCTACTTCCCCACACCATACACTCCATCCTACACAACATATAATCTAGGAAAACATAAACATTCATCAAAAGTTAAGTTGCTAAAATGAGAACCAACCAATCAATGGCAGGATTTGAACCTTCTGCAGTAGGTAAGTACCTTTAATACCATGGTCTTGCTTTATTTTTTGTAAGCAACCTTATTTATTTATTCTCATTGCCAAGCTCATTGGTGTGGCTATTAGGGATCCTGCTTTTCATGGCGTTGACCATGGGTTCGATCCCTGCCCAGGGCAAACATTTGTGTAATGAACACAAGTGTTTGTTCTGTGTCTCATTTATCTAGGTATTTATGTTTGTATATCAGTCTCTGGTACTCATTGTACAGGCTTTGCCTAGTTTGGGATCAGATGACCTTCTGTGAAATGTCTCCCAAATATTTGTCTGTAAATTTAACTCCTTTTTTTGTGATAAAATGAAGTGAAAAATCTTTAAGGTAGGTTACAACTTATTTTGACTATGGCTTACATGTTTAGTATTAACTGTTAGTGTAAGTTGTATTATTATGAATAAATGAATTTGTGACATTATAAGGTTAAAAGTAATCTTGTATCTGTTGGGTTCCAAGCTCCAAACGGCCACTGCAACCTGTGAAGATCTATTTTAGTCATCGTGAACATCATTTGTAATGGGCACTGACACACAATCCATCAATCAGTCCAACACATTGTAACGTCCCATAGGTACATAGTATCCATTTCAGACTTGCCGGCAAAGAATAGTACCAACCTATCTCTACCTGTGGCGACTAAGGGCTTATGAACCAGAGGATGGGCAGCAGATTTTGAAGGTGGTAGGGCTTTTGTGGAAAGCCCGTCTGGCTAAGTACCCTTGCTTTTTTCTACCATGAAGCAGCAGTGTTTGCACTGCTGTGTTTCGGTTTGAAAGGCAAGGGAGCCAGCAAAATTACTGGCACGAGATATATCATCTTAGTTCTCAAAGTGAGCAACGCGCTTAGCTGTCTTTAGTGTCAAAATATGCCATTAATAGGACAGTAGGTGTTATAAGCGGTGGTGACCACTTACCATCAGGTAGCCCACCTGCTCATTTGCTCACTTGTAACATAAAAAAAAAGAATCTTTCTGCATATTGTACCATTTTACATTCTGTTCTCACCAACAACAGCAGTCGCCAGCCGCAACACTTACAAGCATGGTGAATCCCCTCCTGAGTACCATGCGTTTTTGCTGGAGTTCTGGAGGGAGCTCCCTGTCTTGCAGTGGATGTTTCATGGGATGTTATGATCCACTGCTGTTTAATAAGCTCATCCAGATGATAATGATAATGGTACCTAAATGATAAATGTTTTCATATAGGCATAGATCACGCATAGATACACCTTAGTCACCACACTTAGGGGTTCTTTTCCGCCAATGCTGTGCGAGGGAGCTAAGTTGTGAGCTAGGGAAATTCCAACCAACGGAACTGCTTCATTTTTCTAGCTAGAAATATTACAAAGTGATGATGCTCAGTGGAGTTTCGTCACCCCCATACTAGTGTAGGCAACGAAGCAGTTGACCTCAACATAATTCTCTCAGGCAGATTTTATTTGACAGGATGATAAAGAATCATGAATTAAATGTAAATTCAAAATATCCAAAAAAAAGTTACAAAAATATTTTTTTAATTTTTTGTAATTTTTATATGGAAAAATTATAAGTACCGATGTTTTTTTAGATTTTTCTATAGAAGGTTTGTCTCACATAGTGTAATACCCCAGAAAAGTTTCATCGACTGAGGATTTAATGCAGGGGTCTTCATACAACGATCCGCTTCGTTGCCTAGACTATACATGCTTCTGAAAGTACCATCCCAACCAACTGGCTGATGTCAGATTATCAAAGGAAAAGAGAAAAAAAATTCCTAGCTTGTTCAATAGAGCAATCTTATTGGATTGAATTTTCCAGGTCACAGCCTAGCTATATCGCACAGCTCTGGTGGAGAACCACTTACACACAGGCATAAAACTTATCCGCTGCTATTGGTGACTGCAGTATGGTGGTACAGTCAAAATCAAAAGTAGCTAAGCTGTTATTATTATTAGGAGCCTGTTGTGTCCCACTGCAAGGCAAAGGCCTCTCTCCCACCTTTCTCTTTCCTGGGCCAACTCCTTCCAGTTAAAGCGCAAGCGTCGAGCTCATCCCTCCATCAGCTGTTAAGAAAAAAAAAATTAATCAAAAAGAAAATGAAGAAGTCTTTATTGTTGGGTTCACAGGTACCAGGCCAGGCCTTTTTAACACAAACACATTTAGGTTTTAGTTCTAGATTCGATGTTATGATTCGGATGCGGGCGGGTGCGCGCGGGGCTGCGGGGTAGACTGCAAGGCGGGGGGGGGGAAGACTGTCCGTTCTGTATGATAGTACTATTTTCTGTGCTTTAGGTTGGAACAACTTGGAACTTACTTAAGTCTTTTACGATTTCCGCTTCCAGGCATAAAGCGAAACACGAGGCGAAGGAACAACGCAAGCCGCGACAGCAGCGCCACCATGCGGCGGAGAAACCTGAAAAGAAGGTGGAGAAAAAAGTTGAAGAGCCAAAAGGTATTGTTAAATGAAATGAAAACTTTTAAAAATATATTCAGGTCAGGAAATGACGATGGAACAATTATGTAGTTTTTAAGAGCCAAAAAGACAGAACACAAGCGCGCTTCCAGACCGTGCCAACGAGTGGGTTTCATATAAAGTAGGTACTCACCGGGCTGTCTGGGGTCAGAGTTTCAAGCCTTACTTTTTCATAATTATACCATTTTATAGTTTTTTAGGGTTCCGTACCTCAAAAAAAACGGAACCCTTATAGGATCACTTTGTTGTCCGTCTGTCTGTCTGTCAAGACCCTTTATCTCACGAACGGGTAAAGGTATCAGGTTGAAATTAATACTATACATAAGGATCCATGAACCACACAAGATCTGAGAATTTCAATTTTTTACAACGACGCAATCAAAAGATATGGCATTTTATGTCCTCATCTCCATACATTTATGCAAAAAAGCAAAACCTACAGGGTACTTCGCGTTGACCTAAAATTATGAAATTTGGCAAGAAGCTAGGTCTCACAGTACAAATAATGGGAAAAGTCGGAAATCATTAAATATTACAACTTTTCTCACAACTAATGGTAACCAATTGTGGTGAGCTCCGTTTTTAAGAACATTCATATAAGAGAGGGGTCAAGTTGGATGGTCGCAGAGGCGATTTTTGTTTTAGTTCTATTTTAAAAATGGGAACACTTACAAACTTGAAAATTGGTATGTTTATAGTACATAAGCTAAAAATTAACAACAAATAATAAAACTTGGTCAAGCGCGTGTCGGACTTAAAAAATCTAGCACATTTACTTTATACTGAAATTTCAACTAATACAATTCGCATAGGAAACATATGTGTAAGGTACCTCAAAACTTGGCTCATAGACAGGAATAAGTAAGGTCAATAAGTAAAAATAAAAAATACGTTTTTTTTTCGGTTGCAAATAATAAAGTTAAAAAATAATTTTGTTTTTGTCAAATATCGATTAGCCGTATGGCAGAATGAAATGTAGCCATGGTCAGTCTTAATAAAAAAAACTGACAACTGTCATATTAATTCTGTGCAACTGTTCTAAGTAGTCTGTGGTCGGTTTATGCAGCTGTTAGTTTTTTTTTTATGATAGGCAATGACTCATCACATTCTGCCATACGACCTATCGATATTTGACGAAAACTTTTTTTTTTTAAAACTTCGTCATTTATGGCCGAAAAAAATTGGTATTTTTTATTTATCTTTAATGATCCTATTCCTGTTTATGAGCCAAGTTTCAAGGTACCTTACATATAAGTTTCCTTTGCGAATTATGATTATGTGGTGGTACGGAACCTTCTTCGGTGCGCGAGTCCGAGTCGCAGTTGGCCGGTTTTTTAAGTCTGCCGCCCCTCTCTAAGTAGGGTGTAGTTACAAAGTTAAGCTGAATCTACATTGTGTAAGTAAAAACGGGTCAGTAGATGTAGATTACTTGCTGCTTTCAAGTGTTTTCGTACAGACAACATATGAAACAAGCAATGTATTTCTACTGACCCCATTTTACTTACTCCGTGTAAATCTAGCCTTATTTGTAAAATTTGCACACTGTACTGTTCCTTTAATTGTACACTCATATGTTTTTTTTGTTACAAATGTACAAGCGAGCAGGTAGGTAGGGTTACCCAAAGAAATTTTACTTCATATAGAAGTAATATATAAGAAATAATTCGTCACAAGTAGGAATGTGTGCATGCTTTCATCTATCGATAGTCGATAAGTTACACAAGGAGAAATCGATGTCGAAACTTTGACCAAAAAGTTGAAATACTAAACTTTAATAAAACTCAAATCTGTTAAAAGCAGTTATTAAAATTTATTTACACAAAAAATGTTTTTTTTTCTTATTTTTACAAGAAGGTACTTTCTTACGTAATTTAATTATTTACATATTAAAGATCTTAAAAAAGTATTATGTTGCCTAACGACAATTTACAATTTACAAATTGACGTGCGCAGAGCTTCCCCCACCACACGATTATTTTTCAAGTTGTTTGCCCCGCAGCATAGCCCCGCGGTAGCCCGAATCTATACCAATCATTCCACACTCCACAGAGTAGGTAATATAATATTAGGCCTACTGATTCTATAACTACTTCTTCCATCAGTTACAGCCCCACCAAAACCAGTATACGAAGATCCCGGTCCGGAATTCTATAAGAGCCTGAAGAGGGAGACGGAAGAGATCTTGAAGATTACTGAAGAAGCCAATGCTAAATACAAGAAGAAAGAGATCCAGAGTAACTGGACTAAATATGAGATGCCCATTGAGAGTTATGAAGAAATTGAGGAGCACGAGAATCTTGGGGCTGATTATGAGGTAAGATTCGTCAACGATCTAAAAAGTTTTAAAATAAGCTGGTTTTATACTATTGCGTTTGGGCAGGATTATTAAAATAAAAATTCTGTACCTATAAATACAGGGTGTAAGAGACGGTGTACCGAAAATTAAAAGGGCGTTCTCAATCAATGAAACTGAACAACTTTTCCAGAGAAAATTTTTTGGGAAATGAAATTTTGACCTCTCCATACAAATTGCTCACTATGATCGAACAGTCTGAGCTGTGAGCTGTCTGCTCTTGTACATAAAAAAAGCAGTTTATAAGCCCAAGTCACACAGAGCGGTATGATGGCGAAAGCGGTCCGGGGGCGGACCTGCGGGAAGCGAAAGCGTTCCGGGACCGGTCACACAGAGGTACCGCACGGACACCGCGGCGGGACAGCGGCGCGGTAGCGGTCGGTTTGAAGTCCGTGCCCGGACTGCACCGCACCGCTGCCGCTCTGTGTGACGGGTTGCATTGAACGCAATGGAATACAGCGCCCGCTCCCGCCGAAAGTTCGGCCCAGCAGCGCCGCGCCCGATGACAGGGTGCATAAGGACTCATACTTTACAAAAAATACCGCCCCCGGAACGCTTCCGCTACTGCCTCAGTGTGACTCGGGCTATATAGAGAAGCCAAATTCTTTTTTCATTTGCAAACATTCTTTCGGAAAGTTGTTCAGTTTCGTTAATTGAACACGCACTTTCAGTGTTCGGTACACCGTCCATTACACCCTTTATATAAGGTTGTTAGATTCGCAAGGATTGTAGAGGGCGCCACCACTCCAAGGTAAAAACAGCTGCAAAACCACAAGTTGTGAACGATCCTCTTGCGAGAAGCGAAGAATTGGGAGAGCAGCTAGTTAAGATATTACATTTCTTGAAATATCTCGAAATGTAGGTACCTAGTAGTTTTCCAGTACAGATTTTGTCATGACATTTTCTCTTGTGAACTGTACTTAGACTAAGACCCTGTCCAGAAAGGGCGAATTCGCCGCGAATTGTTACGCGCGCGTTTCTACGCGCGTCGGCGAGGTACTGGGTGTCAATACATTGCGTCCACAAGCATCGCGCGAATTTTCTCGGCTCGCGCGAGTCGAGATACTAGGAGCGCCTTGTTTGCGTCCAGATGAACGCGCGAAACACGCGCGAGTAAATCGCGGCGAATTCGCCCTTTCTGGACAGGGTCTAACTGTGACTTAGACGAAAAACTTGTCGAAATAAGAAAGTACGGGATAAATATATTATACAAGATGTTGATGGGCGTTTAAGACGACTTTCCCAAAGAAACATTTTTGGTAAATAAAACGGACTGAGCTGGACATAGCCGAATGCATTCGCGACTGTGGTTGAGAATTGTCACCCGATGGATACCTACCCCAGAAATGCGAACGCCGCAGGGGCAGACCACGAAAAAGGTGGCATGACGATTTACTCTCGTACCGTCGCGATTGGCCAGAATTCGCTATGGACGGCAACGGTTGGAGGACCGAAGGGGAGGCCTTTGTCCAGCAGTGGGACAGTAGGTATAGGCTTGCTAAAAAAAAATTACCTCCATACAAATTGCTCTCCGATCGCACAGTTTGTATGAGGTCAAAATTTTTAGTTTTCGGTAAACCGTCTCTCTTACACCCTTTCTACTTTGATGATACATTTTGAGAATACTGGAGTTCACGAGAGCTTCATATTTTGAACTTTCTTTTGCAGGTCGTGGTTTTTCATACGTTTGACAGCTGTCAAAATGGACCTATTATGGTGGCCTAACTTAGTCAACTAATCCATAAAAAATAACTATTTAAAAAATATATTAACTTACCATTAACATGCTACTTACATTTTCAGACGCTCATCCAAGCTCCATTGTCAGTAGGCGGGCATTTCCAATTCAAGCACGAGAAAACATGGGACGCCGACACAGGCCCATCTTTATACGACAAATATTTCGAAATCAATATGGAAAACCTGGCCACAGCAATATCCACCATACCATTTCATGAAAGGAACAATTTAGACCAATCACTATTCAGTGAAACAGATTTACTCACTATGAATAACAGGGCAACTAAGTATAAAAGGAAATATTACAATGACAAATCTTATTCTACACCAGAATTGGAAGCTCAGGATGCAATATTGAATATTATCAGAGGTAAAAGTAATGAAAAAGAAGACATTGTTGAAAAAAATACTTCAATTTCCGAATCTGAAGATATAGTACTAGAAGCTAGTAATGAACCAAAAGCAGCTTCTGAAAATAAACTTAACGAAATTAATTTAGAAACAGATAATATCGGCAAAGCTGTTGATAACGAAAACTTATTACTATCGGATAAGAGTATTACTAAAAAAGAAGATATAACAGCAAAGGATATAAAAATAGTGGAAAAAGACAAAGATCTGAGGCTTAGTAGAGACATTGATGATATAGATGATCTAATACATGAAAATACTAAAACAGTTGAAGTTAAAACTAAACCTGTTGAGGTTGACATTAGAAAAGAAGAAGTGGCACCTACTGTAACACCAGAGACAACTAAAGGTAAAAATCTTCGTCTTCCTTTCTCTTGTTTTATAGCAATGCTCTTTAAACGCGCGTTTTAAATACGACACGGGCCGTGTGTGTTGAGTACATTTAGCGAAAGTGACATTACCGTCCGAATTCCTGTGGTCCCCCCATACACAACAGCACATTTTTTGTGTCGTTATTAAAGACATAACAAACTTGTAATCTTTGGAGTTTTTCTTTCAGCTACCGAAACTCTTACAAATGAAACTACAAAACCAATAATAGAATCTCCTGAAGATCTTGAAAAATGGCTTGACGACTTTTTAGAAGGCTAGGATGAAGAAAGGAAACTGCGAAATTATTTATGGCTGCTTTATTCAAGTTTCTGTAAATCCATTTCTTACCCATATACCAAAATGTATGGTCCTCCCTAAGTTATTCATTAAACAAATCACGTTATTGTTATTACTAAAAAAAATTGTACGCGAATTTAACATTTCGGATACTTTTGAAACAATATGGGCAATCCATTAAAAACATCTCTTCTTGTAAGGTTATTAAATTGTGACATAATTCAGTTGCTTTATTTACAAAATACAATTACACTATGAAAATAAAGAATGAAGCATAGCATCGGTCGACTTCAAATCAAATGTCACATTTCTTTGTTTGATTATGACAATTTTCTGCTTGAGAAAGAAACATTGATGTGTTGTCGACCGCATAAGTAACAGTTTAATCGCTAGTTGCAAAAAGCAAATCAAATCGTTAAAGCACCACCACCACCAAAGTAAAATGTTTGGTTCAAATAGCGTCCATCACTTCACCACTTTCGTCGTCTCTGGATAATCTGCTTCATTAGAATCTTCTGACTGGAATCTCGTTGAGGAATGCCTTCTTGTAGTCTTCAATTTTCATAGATGTTCTATCACTCTTCCACTTTTACTGCTCGCTCGTAGACTTACTGCTGTCTGCCTCACTCACGCATGCTTAAAACAAATTTTTCGTAGTCATATGCTGTCCTTGTGATTCTTTTGACAAAGAAGACAGTGACAGAACAAGACTTAATGAAAGGTTAAGTGAAGTAGAGTGCGGCAGTTCGTTCTTAAGAAACCAACTAAACCTATATATAATATGCAAATAATTACAAAACAAATAGACAAGTGTCTATACAGACTAAATTAAAACACTTAATACAAACTAGAATAACACAGCCGACAAGTCTGTGGCCGAGCGAAGTAATTCTTCGCTACAATGGAATCGTTATAAAGGCTATCGTTTCCCAAGGTTAATTATTAACAACCTAAGTATCTGGTTATTATGCAATTCGATTATACAATAAATAACTGTATAATAAAATGCAATCGAATTTTAGAAATTAATCTGGATTTGGCATAGAAACTACTACAACTTCTTGTAATAGAAGGTAGCTGGAGTGTCGTCCTCATCGTGGTTTAAAACGCGCTTGGAAAGCGAGTCGCTGTAAAACCAGCCGTTTTAGTTTTAACGTATCTTTGAAGAAGCACTCAAACTTGAGTGATCTTTCTTAAGTTGTAGTTCTTTAATGTTAAATCTTCCTTTAATATTGCTTTTGCTTGGTCAACAGTGCCAGGAAGGTGTTAAGTAAGACATCATACAGTTATCATCTAAGTTTTCTTTGACTGCCAGTTAAACAACATGTATCTAAAGTAAAAGCTCTTTTAAATCTATTGCTAACTCTTTCTTTCTGGTTCACAAAGAAAGTTTCAGATATAGTTTTAAAGTAGCTTTAAATTTAAAGACGGTTTGTACAACTGGCTATTAACAGCAAGCTTGGGAAACAATGCTCTTAATAACGATTATAACTGTTATAATCATTATAGTTAGAATAGTGCTGCCCTCTGTTGTCGTAATCGTAGTCAGGACGGCGGCCGTACTGGCTGGGGGGAGGGGGAGGGGGGGGCGCCGGCTCCGTCTGCTTGAGGGTCTTGGCGCGCGCCGCCAGCTGCGACACCAGCTGCGCAGGCGTCAGGTGCGCGATCGACATCGCCGCGCCCTCGCCCACACTTCCGCTCGGATTGAAGAGAGACTTCGACTTCAGCAGATCTTGCTCCACCACTTGACTATAATTCGACGACGAGAAGTACTCCGGATCTATCCATGTGCCCGTCTCGTTGCAACTTGTAGACTCACGTATATCACACACATCACAATACGGCTTGGTGGTCTGGCAGGCAGCGTCTTTCATGTCCTTCGGAGGCTTCTTCTTCGGTCTGGCCACGACGTTGTTCAACCCGATGGCTTGGTAGATGCTGTCGATGAGCTGCTTATTGTGGACTGCCGCTGCGTTCGCGCTAGGAGTCGTGAAGAAGAAGTCCGTGGTGACTTGGCGCTTCAACGGCGAGCAGTACTTCGGTGGTAAAGACTTCTGCTCCGGTCCCAGCATGTTCAGGTTAATAACAAGGTGATTCGGCACGCGGAGTTGTGCCGTTTTCGTTAACGCATTATCACAGCGCTTAAGTACTGCAAATATAAAATTGTCACATTTATAAATAAAGTTGCCATTAGAAAGAGACATTCCTTGCACAGTATTGTTATCCCCTTTTTTTTGTTTAAAAATATTATTTTACTTTTAACAAGAAACCTTGTATTGTATTTAGCGGAAGAGTGCTGGCAACCCACAACACAGGGTATCCTAGTGTGGGTGTCACTATGTACTATGTTAGGCTAGGCTATGTACTAGAGATCAAATGACAATACAAAATAAAATATGGATTATTGAAAAAACAATCCATTTACAATAACAATCTAAAATACCCACCATCAACTCGAGCCTTTATCTCTGTTGAGGTATTGTTACTGCTTGCGTCTGCAACAAATGAAATACATGAGGGCCAAAGTAACACTTCCTACAAAGAAAACCTACTCTACAAAAAAAATTTTTCATATATATGGCCAGAAATAAATAAGTCTCAGATTGTCCATTTATTGAGTGACAATACATGGACAATCGCTTGAGGGTTTTTTTTTCATCAGCTTAGCTATGACTAATCTTTCGTTACAATTATTTTACACTATGAACATAAACATACCAACAATTCTGGCTGTCTTGCCTGTAAATTAAAGTGAAGTGAGTAGGTACCATGACAATTATAATAAAAGTGATTAAAACTCAAAATAAAAAAAGTTAATAGGACTTACTCTTATTTGGAGCTAGCTTCAGGTAGTCTTCTTTTGACAGCTTCCCCTCTGCTACTAACTGAAAATTTAAGCAGCACATTTATAAAGGTCCCATAATTAGTACACAAATCTAGACATAATGTAATATTTACTTGTGCAAGTGCATCAAATGGTGTTGAGGTAACATTCTCCATTTGGTTTTGATGAGGTATTGCTGGAGATATTTGACTAGGAGGATATGCATTTGCAGGCATAGGGATATTGTTAACTGGTCCCGGAGCGGGCATCATCATCGGAGCGGGGACTGGCATCGGAGCTGGAACCGGCTGAGGTACAGGTGCAGCCATCAGGGGGGGTAACAGCTCTCCTGGTGGCACCGGCTGTGGTCCATAGTCAAACTGAGGAGCATACCCTGGGGGAAACCCAGGAACTGGATGAAAACCAGGACCTGGGTATGCAGCACTCCCAGAATAGTCTACTCTTGGAGCAGGAAAAATCTCCGGTAGATACGATGATGGTGCAGGGTAGCCTGGGTCCAGGGGTAGATCTTTAGGATACAGGAAGCTGTCAGACGGAGACAGCGGGAGGCGCCGGGGTGACCGGGAGCGCGAGCGGCGGAGATCCCAGCGCGGGGAGCGACGCGGGCTGACGCGCCGGGGGCTGCGGCTGCGGCGGTACTGCCACGCCCGGCCTCGCTCCTCCCTGCTGTCCCGTTCCCGTCTGAAGCGGATTGGGCTGCGACTGGGCCTCCGGCGCGGGCTACGCCGCAGCGGGCTCCGTCGAATTGGACTCCGGCGATACGGACTCCAACGAACCGGGCTCCGACTATGACGCCGCTTCCGCTTCGGTGACTCCCGCCGATGTTTCTTATCAGGCGTCCCCCCCTCCCGTCGATGCTTCTCAGGCGACTCCCGTCGATGCTTCTCAGCTGACTTCCGACGATGCTTCTCGGGTGACTCTCGACGGTGTTTTTCAGTGGAATGCTGTTCCCGTTCTTCAGCCTGCTTCTTCTTCTCCATGAGCTTGGTGTCGTCCAGGTAGTCGTCGAGCTCGGTGCCGGGCGGGCGCAGGTCGTCGGTGCTGCCCTCTATCTTCTTGGCGAGGTACTCCTTCACCTTAACCTCCTTGTCGCGCTTGATGGCCTCGTTCGTCTTGCTGGGGTCGCGCCGGCTGCCAGGCTTGATGTAGTCGTCTAGGTTCCTGCTGCTGGGCCGTTGAGGAGAATCCCGCGTCTCGTTCTTTCTGTCACTCCTGACTTCACCCCGGTTGTCACCGATCAACTCGCGTAGATCGCGAACGCTGTCTAAAGCCTCCGCGTTGATCCGCGGAACGTGAATCTTACCACCTTCGTCATCCCAACTGTCTATCACACTAAGACCTTCCATAAACTCCTCCTTATTAAAATCATCAAAGAAATCGCTGGGAATATCCTCAGCGTCGTCTGCCCCCTCTTGCGTCGACATTAGCGATACACGACCGAACTCGTTCGAGTTGTTTCTCGGGATTTGTTGTATTTTTACATTGCTTAAACTAAAACCATACGTTGGAAAATGTTTTTGAAGTAAATGCACTTTTTAGTAACTTATAAACTAGTACTTCTTGGCCGTTAATCTGGATAAAAACGCCGAAGAAAACACCACCAACTCACAAGTCACACCATCCATTGAAAAAATTCATAGTAGTGTTACCAAACCCCAAACCATACAAATATCACAGATATAGATAGATCGAGTGAAAATTGGGTCAAAAACGGGTGAAATCGGAAGATTGGTAAAGCGCCCCAAGCTACGAATAAATAATAAGTCAGGAACTCTAATTCAGAACAAATTTCAAACAAAAAGTGGGCCTACGTAAAACCAAAAGGACGTATATTCAAAATACGAATCAAATGGTTCAAATTCAGAAAGAGAGCAGCGATTGGTTCGCGCGCGTGCAATGTCAGCTAGTAGTAGTTGAGCCAATGACGCGGTGGAACGACTTCTGAAATACACGACTTTCGTTGGGTTATTTTTTGAGCGCAGTTACAATTCCTAACTTATAATATTCGTAGGCCCCAAGACTGTCATTATCACTTGTCATGTCATTCAAACGTGGTTTGATGATGTTGTTTAACGTATTAATTTCTAGACTGATTCTATGAACTATAGCTAGCTACACTGCTACACACCATCCATCATGCACGACGGGCAAAAAGGGATGCGATAGGATATAAACAGTACTTACCTACCTAGTATATTTATGGTATACCATTTCTTTCACCCTGCTGCATCTCTCTGCTGGACGTGCAAACCGACGAACCCAAAGCTTTCTTTTCTCCCAATCTATTAAAGCTCAAGTCAGACAGAGGCGGTATGGTTGCGAAAGCGGTCCGGGGCGGTTAGGCGGGAACAAAATACCGCGCCGCGACCGCTTTTCAATGTGACAGGGTACATAAGAACTCATACTTTACAAAAAATACCTGCCCCGGAACGCTTCCGCTACCGCCTCTGTATGACGCGGGCTTAACCCAAACAATCTAATTGATTTAGAAAGAGATAATGATACAAATAGGTAGGTGTCTACTTTTAAAGTTGTTAATCTTGCAGAGGTCGTAGAAGTGAACCAAAATAATATTTGGTAAAAATACGTAACTATTGACAACAAACTACACAATAGACATATGACAAAAGTGGAGAAGATAACAGTAAAAACAAAACCAAAAAGAAACAAAGTTGATTGCATACTATGCATTCTCCTTCACATTTTAGATTTTTCAAAAGTTTTCGTTCCGTCCACGCCCCGGTCACGAGAACAATACACTTCAAGATTGACAAATTTTGAGTTACCTATGAGGTTGTTTTTATGCGTTGATCAAAAATCGGGAGGTTTTGGTTGCAAAACGGAGACGATGTTCAAAATTGGGAGATCTCCCGTGTAATCGGGAGGTTTGGGAACACTGATTGATTGGAAGATTGACAGATACTTACAGTACGGATTAAAACCTGCTCATGAGCTTTGTGTGCGGTTTTAGCGCGCTAATAGTCGGTTCAAAACTTGCTCATATTCACTCGTTTAAGCGAAGTGACGTCATCAGTGACGTCACTTTAGCGCGCTATCATTGCATACGAAAATGAGGTAGTGCAGCGTGTGCGAAACGTCAAATTCATAAGACATTTGTCATCAATCTCGTTTTCGAGAGATTTTTTTCAACTTTTTTTGGGGTTTTAGATTAAATTATCTTATCGAATAATCATTATCTCTCAATAATTTCTTAAAACGCAAAACAAAATCAAACTTTTAATTTTTCTCAGTGACATTGACATAAGCGCGCTCTAGTCTGGTTTAAAACTGTATTCGATGATATTCGACGAATGCACGCATATAGAAATAAACCGACTATATTCAGTGAATGTGATGTGTGCGTTGATTTCAAGAAACAATCCGTAGTGAAGTACTAATAGACGATCGGATCGGACTGCTCTGAATTTAGCTCCGTACCACGATTTTGCCCAATAGCAAAGTTGTCGTTTGGGACAATCCGCAACGCTATTGGGCAAAATCGTGGTCCGGAGCTAAATTCGGAGCAGTCCGATCCGATCGTCTGTTAGTACTTTTAGCTTACTGACGCTGTGTTCCAAATTGTACAAACGCTGCTAAAAGCGTATACAGTACTGATGGATGGTCCAAATTGATTTTGCACGCTCACAAAGCTATCACTGCTTTAATGGCTCTAGTCAATTTGGAATGGATTTAAGCGCGCTCACGTGTTCATCTGTCAAAATGTCAGTTTTGTTTTTATTTTCCTTAACGAAGCCTAAGCTAATCCCTCAAAAATGTGCGCCAAATCCACTCTCATTTCCATTAGAGACAAACTAATTAAAATTAAAACTTGAGTAACGTCAGCTGGCTGCAAATGTGTGGGATTCATATGTGTCAAATCGAATTTGACATTAGCGCTTTCACTGCTCCACCTATTTGACTAAAGCACTGATAGCAGAAACGATGACGTCATCAATCGCTGTGTTCCAAATTGTACCAACGCTGCTAAAAGCGTATACAGTACTGACGGACGGTCCAAATTGATTTTGCACGCTCACAAAGCTATCAATCAATCAATCATTTATTCATTGAAGGAGGATTAAGGAAATAATTCGTCACTAGGTGGTGTAGGCGATGTTCTATGGATTTGACAGGTTATTTAGAATATTTTATATGGATCATCGATGATGGGGTTGTGACATGTTGACAGATGTCATCCCCTACTAAAATAAATTAGCAAGGTATCTATTCCGAGCGAAGCAAGGAGGTCCGAAATCTTTGATTATAACAGTACAACTGTATGCGAAATATAAGGTGTAATTTAATTAGACCCAAATATTGTTAGGGTTATCTCAAGCATCTAAATGAATACCATTGGTGTTATTTTTATTGATTTCTATTCGCTAGTTTTCGAGAAAAATCCCAAAAACAATACCACTAAAATTCGTAAAATGAACACTCTGTAGTGTCACGTGGCACCATCGATACATTCACACTAATAAAAAATATGAATGAAATGCAGTGAGCGGTGCGTAAACCCCGCCCTCTTTTTGTCCAACCGCCAACACACGCATGCGCACGCGCGACCGGCCCGGTGCATCGTGCCGCCGCCGCCGCGTGATAACATTTTATCATTTAAGTAATCTAATATAAAGTTTACAAAATATCACAAATTAAAATTCATAATTCTAAGTCCTCCTTAGCAAATAAAATAAAATGAATAATTAACAAAATTTCCTAATCTATTTAAATGTCACAGTCACTAAAATAAAATAAAATTCAATATAAAATTTACTAATGATCACAATTTCCTACTAATAAATCAAAATTCTTCAATTGAGTAACAATTTTTTTCGAGAAGCAAATGTTTTAAAGCGGTGTGAAGTTAGCAGAAAAAGTTAGACGAATTTCATAACCCGACCAAATTAAGGAGGTCGAAATTTCAAAATGCAAAAACTGCCTCAATTGGGCGCAAATCAAATAGAAAACGATACAGAATGATTCTAAAAGGCTGTCTTCAATCCCTAGTTACCATACAAACAGATAAAACATACAAAAACCACAAAAAACAGACATTTTGAAAAAATACGTATAAAAATGTTTTTGGGCCTTTTCAATCTAATCGAAATGACCTAAAACGTAAGAAATCCATTAGAAAACATACTAGAAACGAGTTTCCTAAAAAATATGAATGTAAGTTACACAAAAACTGCCGAAAAAGGCCATCCTACGTTAATTCTATCAACAAAATCAAATCAAATCAAAATCGTTTATTCATTGTTGGATATTAAAATCTCTTAATGACGTCAGCTAAACTACATCGCTTCACAAACAATGTGGCGCCATTGTGGGAAAAAAAAGAAGCGACAATAAAAACCCACGCGCTCTTTTAAATATGTTTGAATGTACAAGGTTGATATACAACATACATAGGTCAGTTTTAATTTTGAATTAGCCTGTTAGAACCGTAGTCTAATCCCATGGATTTTTCTCTTCTAGATAATCTGATATTTTATAATAACCCTTCTTACATAATTTCTGCTTGACAACGAAGATGTAATCTCAAATATGGTTCAAGCTTCGGCATAAACCTAAATATCCGTTTTTTACCCTTCGGGGGAAAAACGGTTCTATTCGCTAGGTTCTCTCTGTTTCTCACCGACTAGTATTTTTGGGATTTTTAAATAAAATTACTCTTAATATACATCATTTATTTATTTTTAACTTACGTAGTTGCTCTAAAACACAGGTAATACTTATTCTGCATGATAAAATTGGTCACAGGCACAGATAATCTGACTTTCTAAGGTTTTACTCACAATTTGAGTGTTTCGCAAATTCAAAACCTTTCACGGGGCAAGTCGTGCGTCCATGGCCAACCAACGGCCATGCAATATTTCGAAAACTATCTGCAATTTAAGTGCAATGTGCTATAATGATACATTCGGAGTTTTA
The DNA here is from genome assembly GCA_947532105.1 of Athrips mouffetella. Lineage (NCBI taxonomy): Eukaryota > Metazoa > Arthropoda > Insecta > Lepidoptera > Gelechiidae > Athrips > Athrips mouffetella. The sequence goes on from OX383965.1 coordinate 2,001,476, forward strand.
TGTTCCTGTTGCAGTCATAGAAAGCTCTGTTAACTACTAGAACAAAATATAGAAGTTGGATTGAGTCCTGTATTTTTTTGCATTTTGATCAATAAAGGCTGGTTTCAGAGCGTGGCGTATCGCCGGCGGCATGCGCGCATCTAGATAGTAGGTAGCGGCGGCCGGCGCAGCTCTAAACGCTACCTACTATCTAGTGAACTTTCAAACGCGCGCGTGTCGCGCCACGCTCTTAATCCAGCCAAAGAATTTGAATCGTCGTCACAATATCCGCCATTAGGTGCCCGCAGACGGTCTAACAGATAAGGATGCAGCTACAAGAAAGAGAAAGCTACAGGGACCATAGACTAGGTGTATACGACTATTTCTTTCTTTCCTATAGCTGCATCTCTACCGGATCGCGATCAGATTGTGTGCGGGCACCCATTGACGCACTTACCCCGTCATCGCACTTTTCCGGACACGATTAGTATGTACAGACAAGAGCGCATCAAACTTTTCAAGAACATGGGACTTGTAGCCCTTATTTCAATAAATTTACGGGCTAGAATCGCACTGCGAGTATCAAGCTTGACGTGTAGTTGACTGTACAACTAACAGCCATTGTGGAGTAAAAATAATTTCGGGATGTCTTACTAAACATTTTTTTTACTAATTGGTTCAGTAGTTCACAGTCCGCGGGCTTCTTGTATGTGCAGTAGTATTTTTCTTGCAAATATTGCAACTGCGCACACCAGAGCGTAATATTATACGAGTATATTCTTTGCCAGCGACGCACAGTGTGAGAAATGCGAATTCTAGCGGGATTTAATATAGAACTAAAATATTTTCTAATTTGCAAGCAAATAGTGTTTTGTTTTACCTAAGACTATCCCTGTCAATATGACATAATTTTTTTTTGTAGGTACTTTTAAATTTAAAATAGACTACCTCGAAGTCGGTATAAAAAACTAATTAATTTGATCACTCGGTACGCAGTGTTAACTTGTGCGAATTGAAAATACGATTACGACGCTATGTTAAATAAAAACATTGTTTTTGTTTTATAAAACTATTATTTGGTTCTTTTAGGTAAGTACAAAACAGTTTATTTGCCCTGACGTTCACAATTAACGTCATTTAAACTAATTTCAATCAAGGGGCAAAATGGACATGGTTTAAATATTTTAACGGATATTCAGTAGACCTGAATACTATTTATTCCGCATTATTCCGTGATTAATACTATTATTTATGATAGCTCATAGTGTTAGCTTTCTGCAACAGTTGACACTTTTTGCGCATTTTTGCGCTCCCCATACAATTTTTTTCATTTTTCAGCATGGCTGTTGAAATATCAACATGCCAAATTTTTGATATTTTGGATTACTATTCTTGGTTTAATATGCCCGTTAGTGTACATAAAGTGCTATTTCATGGCAAAGTTGTTATATCATCATGTATACTTCCTATTGGACAGTTATCGGAAGAAGATCAAGAAATAAGAAATAAAGATAATAGACACTATCGAGAATTCTTTACGAGAAAATCTTCAAGAATTGACTAACACGGATTTACTAAACAGGCTTTTAATATCATCGGTCCCATATTTAGCAAGTTTAAGGTGCATTCGGAAGAAAAAAGAAAGTAAAATTGAAGCGGATATTTTACAAATACTTTTCCTTTCCATAGAAAACGACTTTAATTAATATAATAACATTTATTCAGTTGATGTTTCTTGAATAAATAAACCACAATGCGTTATTTCCATTATATTAACATCATTTATAACTTTTTATTTCCAAAAACGTACCATCCGCGTCATTAAGAATTAAATCCCGCTAGAATGTGATTTTCTTACAGTGTGCGACGGCCTATACTTACCAGAGATCAACCACACAAACACCTCTTTAAATTATTAATGATGGCAGTAGTTTATTTTATAATTATAAACATTTAAATTTACATAAACAGACATACTTGTAATAATAAATAATATAGACATAAATAGTTTTGGACTCTGACCAAGTTTTTAGAACATAAAATGTGAACAACTTTCGCAAAGAGACTTGGGTTGGAAACCGAAAAAAAAATGCCTTAATAGCGCTCAGCGTTACTTGATCAAATTAAAAATGCACTCTAATCGTATGTGCACGCTAAGATGTCACGCGCTTACAGTTTTTCGTCGGGTTCGCGGCCGCACGCGCTCAAAAACTCGGTTTTTTGCACTTCTCATTAGTATTATGTGGATTAAAAATAAAACATTCAAGTAAAAATATTGGTATAATAGATACCTATTTTGTGTGTAAAAACTAACTAGTGAACTTTTGCGGTTTTGGAGAAATTTTGCAAACTATCACAAAAACAGGTGCTGCTGGGGATTTTTTTCCTAAAACGTGGTTAGCAAAAACACAATTCTGTTCAAGTAGAAACCTTTTTAAAATCTTGATATATCACCCTGTATTTTTTTTCAATGGTTTTGATGGCCATTTATTTTAATATTTCAACGTAAAGTTAGGCATTTGGCCGCTATTAGCGCCTTAATCATCCCATGAAACATCCACAGCAGCTCCCTCCAGAATTCAAAAAAAAAAGCGTGGTACTTAGGAGGGGATATAACATAGTCACCACGCTTGTAAGCGTTGCGAACAGTTTGTATGGAAAGGTAATTTTTTTAAAATAATTTTTCTTTAGGAAAGTTGTTCAGTTTCATTGCCTGAGCACGCCCGTTCTGTTTTCGGAACACAGTCCCTTACACCCTGTATTTTTATACAAAACGAGACGCTGTTTCTTGAACTCTGGTATAAGATTCTTTGAAAAAGTTGCTCAGATCTGTTACGTATCATTAAAAATTGGGTAGACGTCCAAAAACACCCAAATATACAAGGTGTAACAAAAAGGGTATATGATTCTACCCATGATACTGAACAATTTTCCCCAAGGAACATAGGTCGAAGTACGAAAAACATTTTTTACCTCCCATCCTATCCTACTAATGTTATAAACGCGAAAATTTATAAGTATGGATGGATGTTTATTACTCTTTCACGTAAAAACTACTGAATGGATTTTAATGTAACTTTACAATAATATAGCTTATACATCAGAATAACACATAGGCTACAATTTATAAACCTGCGCAGACGAAGTCGCGGGCACCAGCTGGTACAAAATATTTGTGTTTGTCTAATTTTTCATATTTCGACCTATGACCCTTAGGGAAAGTTGTTCAGTTTCATGGGTACATTCACTGCCTTCAGGGTTTGTATACCTACCCTTTTTGTTACATCCATCCAGTAGTACGCAACAGCGCGGTAGTGCGGGTGAAATGTATGGCGCGTCATACATTTCAACCGCACTCCCGAGCTATCGCGTACTTATAGCTACAGCGACGAAAGTACAAACGCAATACATCTAACATTGCTACTACACAATATAAATGCTATCAATAATACCGGCGGTATACTGCGTGCAAAATAACTCTATCTTTGACCGTTAATGCGCAGAAGTCAAAAACTTTTAAAACTACATTAAAAGATTTGTTTTGATTAACAAATATCTTTGTGACAAAAATAATGAAATTAATGATTGTTTATATGATTTTTAATAATTTAATTTAAACGTCCCGTGTGGTGCCAGAAAGAATATTACTCGTACCAACCCATACATACCCGTGGGTGTCGTAAGAGGCAACTAAGGGTTATAAACTGGAGAATGGGCATCCTCCTTTGTATCTTACGTCTTACTTACTGCGGTCACCTACAACTGCGGTCCATGGTGCCAGCCGTAACGCTAACAAGCGAGGTGACTATGGTACCTCCCCTCTACATTTTTTCAGCAAAAGCTAGAATTCTAGAGAGAGCTCCCTGTCCTGTAGTGGACGTTTCATGGGATGTTATGATGAGTGCCATGTGTGCCTAATCTTCAAATGGTAAATAAATAAATGAGTCGAGGGGTTGAGCGAGGCATTGCAGAGGTGGTGGGGCTTTTGTGCAAAGTCCTTCTGGGGAAGTACCACCCTCTTGCTTTTTTCTACCGTGAAGCAGTAGTGTTTGCACTGCTGTGTTTTGGTTTGAAGGGCAAGGAAGCCAGGGAAATTACTGGCACTTGAGACATACCATCTTAGTTCTCAGGGTGGGTAACGCGCTTTGTTGTCTTAATAGTGTTTAATTATTTCACTAATAAGACAGTAAGTGTCTTGAGCGGTGGTGACCACTTACCATCAGGTGGCCCACCTGCTCGTTTAGCCACTTGTGACATAAAAAAAATGTAGGGGGGAGGCGAGCGAATCGTTCATTGGCTCTCCGCCTGTCACCCATGCGCAGAAAATAACCGTCATAGACAGACTTATCCTTAACACGCTGTAAATGACTAAACTAAATTAAATTATGATTCATTTTTTCTTTTACTCCAATGCTTACCAACACATTTTGCAGCTATCGGCTAAAGCTGTCAGAAAATACAAGTTTGTAAAACAATGTTACGAGTACTCTTTCCGTCAAATATAGGGTGACTTTTAATTAGTTCTTGATAGCAAAAGATAAGCATGTACTCATGATACTGAACAACTTTTCCCAAGGAACATAGGTCGAAATACGAAAAACCAAATTTGACCTCCCATACAAAATGCGCTATCAGCTGATGCAGTTATTATGGGAGGTCAAAACTTGATTTTCGTATTTCGACCTATGTTCCTTGGGGAAAAATGTTTAGTATCATGAGTACATTCATACCTTTTTCTATCAAGAACTAATTAAAAGTCGCCCTATATACTCTAGTTTTAGAGTGTTTTACGCACTACGTCCGAACCGAATCCGATCCGAACCCGTGAAAATAAAAATCTAGAAAACTCGGACCGAATACTACTTACTTAAACTGAATCGTCCCGTGTGGTGCCGGCAAAGAATAGTACCAACCCATACATACCCGTGGGTGTCGTAAGAGGCGACTAAGGCTTATAAATTGGAGGATGGGCAGCAGCATCCTCCTTAATATCTTACAAAGGAGGATGCTGCTGCCCAGCCGTAACGCTAACAAGCGAGGTGACTATGATACTTCCCCTCCACATTTTTCCAGCTAAAGCTAGAATTCTGGAGGGAGCTCCCTGTCCTGTAGTGGACGTTTCATGGGATGTTATGATGATGAAACTTAATTGGATGTAGTGCGTAATGTACGAAAGAAATAGTTCTACGGCTATCTGATCGGACGTAGTGCTTAAACACTTAAAGAGATTTTAATATCCAACAATGAATAAACGATTTTGACTTTGACACTCTTAGTGACATGGCTGCGAAATGTGTTGGAAAGAGTTGGAATTCGCTAGGGAAACTTATATGTAAGGTACCTTGAAACTTGGCTCATAAACAGGAATAGGATCATTAAAGATAAATAAAAAATACCAATTTTTTTGGCCATAAATGACGAGGTTTTAAAAAAAAATCATTTTCGTTCAATATCGATAGGTCGTATGGCAGAATGTGATGATTAGTCATTGCCTATCATAAAAAAAAAAACTAACAACTGTTGAATAAGCCGACCACAGACTACTAAGAACAATTGTCAGTTTTTTTTTAAGACTGGCCATGGCTACTTTTCATTCTGCCATACGACCTATCGATATTTGACAAAAACAAAATTATTTTTTAACTTTATTATTTGCAACCGAAAAAAATTAGTATTTTTATTTTTGCTTATTGACCTTATCCCTGTCTATGAGCCAAGTTTCGAGGTACCTTACACATACGTTTCCTGTGCGAATTATGTAGCTTTGAAAATGACAGGGGTACCTTTTTTTTAAATGGCTTTCACATCTCATAAGGAGGGAGATGTATACAAGGTGTAACAGAAAGGCTATATCAACCCTGAAGGATGTGATTCTGCCCATGAAACTGAACAACTTTCCCTAAGGAACATAGGTCGAAATACGAAAAAAAAATTGACCTCCCATACAAAATGCGTTCAGTTTCTATGGGAAGTCAAAATTTTTTTTTCGTATTTCGACCTATGTTCCTTGGAGAAAGTTGTTCAGTTTCATGGGCAGAATTACATACTTCAGGGTTGATATAGCCTTTTTGTTACACCTTGTATGTCGCAGGCATATCGTATAATTCGCCGTTTACAAGCGGCGGGCAAACTGTAAACGGTCGGCAAATTGTAAAACGGCGCCGGCAGATTGTAAACGGGTTTAGATCCATTTTAGGTTCGTTAGCCACAGTAAGCCCAACGTAACCGATCTCGAGCAATGATCGGTTAGGTTGGGTTAGGCTATCTTTCGACGAGCAACGAATTACGCGCCGTTTTGTGAATTGCCGCGGCATTATATAAAATGACGAATTATACAAATTGCCTGTGACATATACATAAAATACTAAGTTACTTAGATTTTTAAAACAACATAAAGGAACTATACATTTGATAACATCAAATAGACATCAACATTGTTAATTAGAATGGTTTTACTTAATTGGTGTTAATATTTAACATCAATTAAGTAAAACCTTGTATATTAATAATTATAGTATTCTTCCAAAAATATTGCATATTATTTTAATTGCACGTGAGCAGAGTGCTACATTTAGAATCGATATTGTACAATATATAAACTTATAATCCATTTTTGGTTTACTCAAACGCTTACGAACAGATTTTACAGTCATGACACTAAAACCAGAGTCCACTCACATGCCCCTGGGTACCGGTGGTACCCAAGTTTTTTTTTCAGTAGATTGCCCTCGTTTTTCGCAAAAATACGCATTAATTGACTCCCAAACCAACCCCAGTAAGATCCCGGATGCCGGACCCCGGATGCCCGAAATCAAGGATGTTTTGGGCTTTCATTCCGAGAAATAAAACTTGGAGTTCGGTTTCGTGAAGCCGTCGGGGATATTTCAATGGATTGCTCGGTAGGTACCAGTGGTACCTTTGGGTACCACCGGTACCCAAGGGTTATTTACTGAACTTTTTTTTTTGCACAGGCACGTGAGTGGTTGACGGAAAGAATAACATGGCTTTACAAACTTGTTTTTTCTGGCAGCTTTAGCTTTATTGTTTTTGACACAGCTGCAAAATGTATTGGTAAGCGCAAGCTATAAGACAATAAAAAAAACTCCCTGAATTTTTGTGTCATGGTTGTTTAGTTTTTTTTTAATATATTATTATCTAACTTAAAATTTTACATTAGAATTGTTTATAGCGTGTTTCTTACATGAAACTTTTTTTAAAAAGTATTTCTTTAAAAATTTTATATGTAAGGTCATTGTTATATCACTGCAAACTTTTTATCGGAAACGTGTGATAAGTACTAATGGGTGTGAATCTGCCCATGAAAGTGAACAACTTTTCCCAAGGAACATGGGTCGAAATACGAAAATCAATTTTTGACCACCCATAGAAACTGCATCAGCTTTTTGCGCATTTTATATGGGAGATCGAATTTGGTTTTTCATATTTCGACCTTGTTGGGAAAAGTTGTTCAGTTACACACCTCTCCGTAACACGTTGTATGCTACTCCTTTCCTCGTATTTTGACCAATTTTGCTCAGAGATAGTTATTTAATTTACGTTCACAATAACAAAAAAAAAAAATAGGTTCGTATAGGATCCTGCACTTACAATGATTTCTCATTTTAAATAATTCTAACAAAATACTAAATTTCGTTTCACGAGTCAATGCTAAAGCTTACCAACACATTTTGCAGCTATATCAAGGCAATTGTGCTCCATGATCAATAGTAATCAGCCAAAGCAGTCAGAAAAAACAAGTTTGTAAAACAATTTTATTTTTACCGTCAGAAATACTATGGTTCGTCTGATTCGTGTTGGTTCTTCTGGTTCTATGACTGCAAAATATGTTGGTAAGCGTTAGCATTGACTCGAGAAACGGATTATATATATATTAAATGGCTATATTGTAATGTTTATTGCGTGTAATATACTTTGTAGTAAAGCGTTTTGGATCGCCACAAGCTGTATGTGTTATCGAATTTAAGTAGATATACTCCTTCGCCGGGGTAAGCGTGTGAACCCGCGTATACCTGCAAGTAATCAATAGCAACAAATAAACAGACAGACAATTTAATGGACATGTGGCATTGAGCGTTTGGGTATAGGGTGATAGCATTTGGATTTATAGGATTGAGCGTTTAGATAACGGGTGATAGCATTTGGATTTGTAGGATTGAGCGTTTGGATATAGGGTGATAGCATTTGGATTTGTAGGATTGAGCGTTTGGATATAGGGCGATAGCATCTGGATTTGTAGGATTGAGCGTTTGGATAACGGGTGATAGCATTTGGATTTTTAGGATTGAGCGTTTGGATATAGGGTGATAGCATTTGGATTTGTAGGATTGAGCGTTTAGATATAGGGTGATATCATTTGGATTTGTAGGATTGAGCGTTTGGATACAGGGTGATAGCATTTGGATTTGTAGGATTGAGTGTTTGGATATATGGTGATAGCATTTGGATTTGTAGGATTGAGTGTTTGGATATGGGATATACAAGGTTATTTTTTTGGACCTGATATGAGTATGCCTACATTGTCTCCTCAGCACTCTGAATTTATATATACCAGCTCGAAATTTACGCTACAAAAATATCTTGCATGCTCAGACGGGCCACACAAATTACAGAAATAATAGCTTTTTACCGAGGACTCTTAAAATTGTTTATGATTTTAATACTGATGATCGTTTCGATCTATTTTGTATTAGCACTCAAAGCATCGAAGCGATTATTAGCAAGGAACCTACTCTAATACCTAAATGGTTTATATCCATTCCACCCACACGTTTGTGTGATCTGAGAATATTGTAAATATTTAAAATGTATTTCTTACATTTGTGGTAGCTTCATAATTGGCATCTACTTATTAATTAAGTCAATTACTGTATATAAAAAATCAGTTCAAAAACTAGAACCCGACTACTGGCAAATCTTGCTCTAAAAAGTATGAAACAAGAAAATATTATCATCTGAAACTGGTATGTACGAACTATGGTATTAAATAAATATTGATTTGAGTGATGTTCAGATAATAGCCGTGGTCATATTGTTATGCCACTTGGCCATAAAGTTTATGATCGCTTTTTTAGGATAGGTGGCATAACATGACCACGGCTATTATCTGAACATCACTATGAATATTTATTTAATACCATAGTTCGTACATAACAGTTTCAGATGACAATATTTTCTTGTTTCATACTTTTTAGAGCAAGATTTGCCAGTAGTCGGGTTCTAGTTTTTGAACTGATTGTTTATTTCAATTATTTTGGGGTTGTAAATACATAAAAAAGCTAACAACATATATATTTTCGAAATGTGGTTATTAAGCCCTTTCATTTGATACCTAACACGGTACGATTAAGAATTTTTTTTTCTTTCGTGACTTAACCTCTTCTAGAGGGCGCCACATTCAATTAAACGAAACTTCTTGTATCCTATAACTAGCGGATGATCAATACGCTTCTAACGACACCTCATTTGTCAAATTACGATAAGTGGTTTAGAAGTTATGATGGAACAGATTAACATACATATATACATACATACATACCGGTCAAAATCATAACCCTCCTTTTTGCCGTAGTCGGGTAAAAATAGGCCGTAAGCTCCCCAAATAAAATAAAACAAAATAAAACCATGTTAGTGAAGTCAAAAGCAACAACTTTAGTTCTACGACTTGGCTAACAACGCACATAAAAATTTGGACTTCCCATATAAAATGTGTTGGTCACTTACGTTACTGTGTATGGGAAGTCAAAACCTTTTTTTGACCGTTGTTAGAAAAGTCGTAGAACAATAGTTGTTGTTTTTGACTTCACTAACATGGTAGGAATACTTATATCAGGTCTAAAAAAAATAACCTTGTATATAGGATGATGACTTTTAATTAGTTCTTGATAGAAAAAGGTATGTATGTAGTATGTTCTCATGATACTGAACAACTTTCCCCAAGGAACATAGGTCGAAATATGAAAATCAAGTTTTGACCTCCCATAGAAACTGCATCAGCTGATAGCGCATTTTGTATGGGAGGTCAAATTTGGTTTTTCGTATTTCGACCTACGTTCCTTGGGAAAAGTTGTTCAGTATTATGAGTACATGTATATCTTTTGCTATCAAGAACTAATTAAAAGTCACCCTATACATATATCATGGTGCCATTTGGGTGCCACAATGTCAGTTTGAGTTTGGATATGGGCTTAAAGTATTTTGACATGTGGGTTTGAGCTTATGGATATTGGGTGAGAGTATTTTGTATATGACGGATTGAGCGTTTGGATATTAGGTGAGAGTATTTGTATATGAGAGATTGAACGTTTGGATATTGGGTGAGTGTATTTATATATGAGGGATTGAGCGTTTGTATATTGGGTGAGAGTATTTGTATATGAGGGATTGAGCGTTTGTATATTTTATTTATTTATTTATTTATACACTTTCCAATACATCACATACAGTCTAGCCAAACATGATGTCAAGAGAAGTCTTAAAATTAAGTAAGTACACTGTTTTAATATTATAACAGATTAATTATCAATGTTACATTGGTATAAGGTCTGTAATAGTTGTAGGAGGAGCGAGTTGCTCCAAGTATCTTCCAGCCGCAGCTAGAAGCTTCGGTTCAGGAGTGCTGAATAAGTCCATGGTAGGATTAAAGTCAAGGATGTTATTTAAAAGTTTCATGGCTTTATGGAGTGGTGAAAAAGATAAACATTTTGTACGAGAATCGGGTATGAATAGCAATGCATGTTTTCTTGGGCGTAAATTGTGTGTAATGGTGGGACAAATAAAGATATTGAAGCTAAAAGTGTGGGGTTTGAGATTTTCCCGCAAAGGAGTTGGAAAATATTTAACTAAGAATAAATCTCTATTGGGTGAGAGTATTTGTATATGAGGGATTGAGCGTTTGTATACTAGGTGAGAGTATTTGTATATGAGGGATTGAGCGTTTGTATATTGGGTGAGAGTATTTGTATATGAGGGATTGAGCGTTTGTATATTGGGTGAGAGTATTTGTATATGAGGGATTGAGCGTTTGTATACTGGGTGAGAGTATTTGTATATGAGGGATTTAGCGTTTGTATATTGGGTGAGAGTATTTGTATATGAGGGATTGAGCGTTTGTATATTGGGTGAGAGTATTTGTATATGAGGGATTGAGCGTTTGTATACTGGGTGAGAGTATTTGTATATGAGGGATTTAGCGTTTGTATATTGGGTGAGAGTATTTGTATATGAGGGATTGAGCGTTTGTATATTGGGTGAGAGTATTTGTATATGAGGGATTTAGCGTTTGTATATTGGGTGAGAGTATTTGTATATGAGGGATTGAGCGTTTGGATATTGGGTGAGAGTATTTGTATATGAGGGATTGAGCGTTTGGATATTGGGTGAGAGTATTGATAGTTTGGATATGGGATTAGAGCATTAAGATATGTGGGATTGAACGATTAGGTATGGAGTGAGAGCATTTGGATATGTTGGGAGTGAGATATGAGGTGAGAGTATTTAGTTTGTGGGAGTGACCTTTTAGATATGGGTTGAGAGCAGTTGGATATGAGATGAGAACATTTTGATAAGTGAGAGTAAGCGTTTGGATATGGGGTGAGAACATTTGGATTTGTAAGTAAAAATTTGGATATGGGGTGAGAGCATTTCGATTTGTGGGAGTAAACATTTCTTAGTTCTTATTTCAATAGACGTATGGGGGTTCTAGTTTGCTATTTATTAAAAACATATGTATTTTTTTATTCTCTTTTCACACTTCTAAATGCACATTCCTGTGCCCCTTTTCATGTCTTTCTTTCACACCAGCTAGGTTGGCTGGAAGAGATCTCTTATAGAGATAAGCTCACCTTTGTAAACAAATTTTATGTTACCTACAATTTTATGTAATTTGTGCACAATAAAAAATATATATATGGGTTAGAGTCGCACTGCGAGTGTCCAGCTTGACCTGTCGGTGGCTGTACAAGGTTGTACGTATGACTAAGTTGTTTGAGTATGGTTTGACTGACCTCAGTGTGGCAGTCCCGGCGGTAGACGGGCACCACGGCGCTGAGCGGGGGCTTGTGTGCGGGGGGGGGAGGGGGAGGGGGCTGCAGCGCGCGCCGGCCGCCCCGCTCGGGGTCGCCCCCCGCCGGGCTGCCGAGTGTCGCCTCTGCAAGGACACACGTACCTCAGTAATACATGCATAAATCGTGTACTATGCATCAACATAACATCCCATGAAACGTCCACAGCAGGACAGGTGCTACTTTTTTAATGTCACAAGAAAGATCGTTTTATTTTTGCTGTAATTTATACATAAACTTCAATCGACTGTAACTAATTCAGATTTTTTCCTTTCAAAAACTTCAGAGATAAGAAGGGGGGAATGGTATTTATTTTGACATTTTTCATCACAACTTGAAAACTAAGAGTTGTAAAAAAATAAAAAAATATATTTTAGAATGTACAAGTAAAGTTCTTTCATATGATAGCCCACTCGACCTAGTAATGACAATTTGAAATTTTGCCCTCCCTTTAGGCCCCCTTTACTTTAATAATCTTAATTTTTTTAAATCTTTCATGTGCAATTAAAATGGGAAAGCATATTATAAAATTATTCCAAATTTCAAGTCGATAGCATGAGTGGTTGCTGAGATAAAGAGGTGTGACAGACAGACAGACAAAGTCGCACCATAAGGGTTCCTTTTATACCATTTTGGTATCGGAACCCTAAAAACAAGAATTTCGCCGAGTTTCCGCCTAAAAGTCGGGGTCGAAGATGTAACATGCTCATGGTTCACCTATTTAGGACAGATTCCACTCCTTAGCTGTGCGCTTTAAGGCGATCCGTTTTCCATATTTAATTCAAATGAATTGCATTCTTATGCGGGACATAAAAAGCAGTTGAAAAACCAGTGTACTTATACGCCTTTTTATAGTTACATTTTTCGCTGATTAATACAAAGATACAGCTCTAATGCACCGAAAGTACTACAGTATAGATCGCACACCCACGATGGTAATATTGAACCAAATATTTCTAACAAAAACTAATACTTTCGGTGCATTAACTGTATCTTTGTATTAATCAGCGAAAAATTTAACTCAAAATAGCAGTATACACTCGTTTTTCAACAGCATTTTTTGTCCCGCATAAGAATGCAAGTCATTTGAATTAAGTATGGAAAACGGATCGCTTTAAGAATGGAGAATTAAAGCGCTTTGTGCGAATAGCTGGTATATCTGTCGCAGGAAAATTGTATAATTCGCCACTTCACATAATGCCTAGGCATTTAACAAAATGCCGAACTTTTTTCAAATTCGCCAATTTACATAACTAACCCAAACTAAACAAAATACAAGGTGTAACAGAAAGGGTATATCAACCCTGAAAGACGTGATTCTGCCCATGAAACTGAACAATTTTCCCGAAGAAACATAGGTCGAAACACGAAAAAAAATTTTGACCTCTCATACAAAACATCTACGCTATCAGCTGATTCGGTTCCAGGAAGATCACTTTTTACTTTCGAGCGGAGCTAGAAATGTATTGTATTCGTGAAAATAAAAAGTTATTCTAATTTTCTCAAAAATGTGTTCTATATCACTTATACGTCATAAAAAGCAAGTCTCCCAAAAATGTCCGTCGGTCGGTCGGTCGGTCAGTTGGTCGGTCCGTCGGTCGGTCTGTCCGTCACGCTTTGGCCTAGCGGCTAAACGAATAGTCCGATTGACACCATATTTTATATTTAAGATTTTCTTGTAAATTCATCGAAGGATACTGAGTGGTTTCTTGCTGGCTTTCTTTTTGAGGATAGCTGTCATTCAATGGAAAAAAATTACAATTCGCTCAAAAACGGCTTAAACGATCTTAATGAAATTTTGCATGACCAAAACTCTCCATGCAATGTATCTTTCGGCAGTATCCATTGGTCTGTAGAAGTTCATATAAGGGGTGTTCCCTTACTACTAAAATTTAAAAATGCGATTTACTCAAAATCGGTTTCAATGAGCTTATTTTAATGCTTCAAATTGGAATTCTAAATTGGTTATGTACCTGACTGCATATTTCATTTAAATATTTTTAGATAAATCTAGTATAGGTAAGTTTGTATTTCCATATTATTTGTATGGAATTACAAAATTAAGTTTGCACTTGGTCCTTATTTACTCTTTACTATCTGCAGCCCTATATAATCTAGTAGTTAGAGCATTCGGCTCTTGATCCGGAAGTTCTGGGTTCGATTCCCGGTGGGGACACTGTCGAATGATGACTCTCGTATAACGCGAGAAAGTAAGTGCAGTGCTGCTGTACCATTTATTTTTTATATTTCAACCTTTAGCAAGGCCTGGCAAGAGCGGGCTGTAGAAAGGGACCAATGGAGGAAAGAGAGAGAGGCCTTTGCCCACCAGTGGGACATTATAGGCTAGATAAGATGTTTCATGGGGAAAGTTGTTGTTCAAGTTGTTGTTATATAAGAAGAAAAAAAATGTATGTAATTACCATCATCCCCATATCCGTCATCATCATCAACTTCCTCTTCATCGCTCTCCGAGACGTGGATGGTCACTTCAGTGGTCGGCGATTTACTCCACTCGAAGTATAAACCGAATCCTAGTGATACAAAGAAACATAGTTTATTTATTTAGTTATTGTGTACGCAAATATGGCTATAGCAGAGTTAACGAAACAGTCTCACGTTTTGTAAATCCTATATTAAATATTTGTAAACGTATTTGTATATTTGTAATCGGTTTCTCGAAAACGGCTCTAACGATTTCAATGAAATTTACCATACATTGAGGGCAAAAAATCGATCTAGCTAGGTCTCATTTCTGGGAAAATTAGTTTTCCCCGTGTTTTTAAGCATTTTTTTTAAATATCTCGTTTTAGATATAAATCTACAGCGCCATCTGTTGGCGGGTAGCATAGCTTGCTCACCCGATGATATTTGAATGTTGAGGCGGCTATTTAATTATAGAGCGAAGCTCGGTCGACCAGGTACTAAACTTATAATATAAGCTTGAAGCTAACAATGTGGCCCACACTGAGCTTGATGCTAATAATATGGCCCACGGTGAGCTTACAACTAACTATTTGGCCCACGGTGAGTTTAAAGCTAACGATGTAACGTTACCTATATCATAGTGTTCAGTAGCGAACACCCAGCACAATGCCCTAGCTCGAGGATGGGCGGGCACTATCACGTAACAGTTTCTTTATGGCCCATGGTGAGCTTGAAGCTAACGATTTGGCCCTCGGTGAGCTTAAAACTAACTACCTATTTGGCTCACGGTGAGTTTAAACTAACGATGTAACTTTACCTAAGTATATCATAGTTATCTATCACGAAATTCCAGCACAATGTCCTAGCTCGAGAATGGAAGGGCACTATTACGTAACAATAACAGTTTATTTATGGCCTATGGTGAGTTTAAAGCTAACGATTTGGCCCATGGTGAGCTTAAAGCTAACAATTTGGCCCACAGTGAGCTTAAAGCAAACGATGTATCTATACCTATATCATAGTTGTCTGTAGCGAACTCCCAGCACAACGCTCTGGCCCGAGGATGGGTGGGCACTCGGACCGTCACAGTCTCTCCGTGGCCCACGGTGAGTTTCCCCCCACTGGCCCGCGCCGTATCCTTAAAGTTAATGATATCGGCCGACGTCCACATTCGAGCTTCATCTACGTGCGGAAATATATCTGCAAGTTGAAAATTTGTAGTAAGGTATAAAAAATATCATAGTCTGACCGCAACCGCTGTAGTGCAGGGTAGTGGCGGGAGGGGGGAGCCCCGTGCGCCGGGAGCATGCCTATACAGCGGTTGTGGTCAGACTGCAGAACGTCAAACAGAAGATCAAATTAAGGGGCTGATAAGAGCTGAATTACCTCCCTTTCTAACAAAGGGCAGAATGCGCATGCTAGAACGGAGCGGATTCGCGCTATTTTACTTTTTTCGCTCATTTTTAAATTTTTCTCAAAATCTGTACCCATAATATTAATTATCAAATAGCTATATTATTTTGCATAATGTATTAAATAATGTGTAAAAGTTTTGGCATCATAGATTAATGGGTACTTAAGAGAAACGGTTTAATAGCAAAAAGCAGAGGTAACTTTGTAAATTTTTTATGGCGTACAAAATATATTTAATCGTGTTTCGGTGTCGGCCATATTCTTGGAAAGATGCTTAATAATCACATAATTTTTTTTTCACGGTCATATATTCATCACTTTTTGTTAAAAACCTGCTCAAGTGAAGCTTATTTAGCTCTTATCCGCCCCTTAAAGTCGAAATAAATAACTTGATCAGAACGACAGCAGTGTTAGAGCGACACCTATATTGGAGCGACAGACACGTATCGCTCCGTCCTCTTTTACGCATAGATGTCCTGCTGATATGGTTGAGCAGTTTAACAAGCCGTTTGTTATTTGTTTTTAAAGTGTAGTGATATGTAAAATAAACAAGGTAATAGTTTGTGAATCTTTCCTAGCCGGACATCCTTACGGCATAAGATTCTTTAGACTTAGGATTGTAACACTGAGTTTAAAGGTAAATATTGTACATATTTTATGAAAAAAGAAGTTTTAAAAGTAATATATATTCTTTATTGCGCACAAATAACATAAAGTTGTCAAATTAAAATTGTTCACAAAGGCGAGCTTATCTCTTATAGAGATCTCTTCCAGCCAACCTATCAGGTGTGGAAGAATGTCGTTAAAACGGGCACAAGGATGTGCGTTTATAATCGTGATAAGAAATTTTAAATTCAAATAAAAGTTTAAAATACAGTAAAATAAAAAATAGGGATAAACCTACTTAAACTACACACGAATATACTTATACCTAATCACATTATATTAAGGTGTATATAAAAATTGATAAACTTACTTAAAAATACATAAAAATAATACATAGACATAATACATAAAATAAATACATTACTCAAAATGATTGCGATAAGTAGTGCTCTCTTAATCGCATCTTAAACGATGTTATTGATGGACTGCTTTGTATAGCCTTTGGAAGTTTGTTCCATAGTCGCACAGCATGGGAAGAAAAGGAGTTAAAAAAGAATTTGGTGTTCGCTCTAGGACACTCCAACATCGTAGTGATGCAGTCGCGCCTGGAGCGGGGATCAGGAGGTAAAAGTTGGAAGCGGGAGCGAAGATAGTCAGGAGTGGCAGGGTCATTCAGGATCTTATACAGGACAGAAAGGATGTGCACATTACGACGAAGTCGGATAGGTAGCCACTTTAATTGAGCGCGAAATTCGGATACATGATCATATTTGCGAAGACCAAAGATGAAACGAATAGCTAGGTTTTGTAGGCGCTCAAGTTTGTTCAGCAATTCTTCAGTCACATCAAGGTAGCACACATCAGCGTAGTCGAGTATGGGAAGGAGTAGAGCTTGTGCAAGCAAGATTTTAGTTTTAAAGGGAAGGAAGTACTGGAGTCGCTTAAGGGAATGAAAAGAGTAGTGCATGCGCCTACTCACCTCACTAACCTGCGCTGACCATGATAGGTCACGGCCTATGATAATCCCTAGGTTTTTTGCTTTGTCAGTGTAGGGAATACAGACTCCGTCGTATAACACTTTTGGCAACACTAAATCCCCCAACCTACCCCTTAGTCTACTGCTACCAACTATCATGGCCTGGGACTTGAATGGGTTTACTAGAAGCCCGAAATCCTCAGCCCACTGCTGAACAGCAGCAAGATCGGAGTTTACTGCACTCACAGCCTCGGTGACTTCAGATGGAGAGAAATGTCTATAAATTTGCAAGTCATCTGCATACAGGTGGTAGGGAGAAGAAATAACACGCGAAATATTGCTTATAAAAATAGAAAATAATAAAGGGGAAAGTACACCGCCTTGTGGTACGCCAGTGGTAAAGTCCAACCAGTTCGAAGACAAGTCATCGGTCTTAACACTCTGCTGGCGTCCAAGAAGATAAGAACGGAACCACTCGATCACTGGAGAAGCAACGTTAAGAGAGCGGAGGGAGCCAAGGAGTATGTCAAAATCAACAGAGTTAAATGCGTTGCTGAAGTCCAGAAGAGTTACAATAGTAAGCTTAGTATTGTCCATAGCATAACGGATATCTTCCGTGACATTCAGCAACGCACTAACCGTGCTGTGGGAAGGGCGGAATCCGGACTGGAAGGGACAGAGGAGATTATTGGATATGAGATAGGAGTAAAGTTGCTTGTGGACGACACTTTCGAGAACTTTCGAAAGTACCGGTAGGATAGAGATAGAACGATATTGAGAAAGGGTAGTTGGGGTAGAAACTTTAGGCAGTGGGATAAAATAAGCCTTTTTCCAAGTGGATGGGAAGACATTAGCCTCCAGTGAGAAATTTATAATATGTGTAATAAGAGGTGTAACAACTCCCAATATAGGTTTAAGCATGTCTAGGCTCAGGTCATCGCTACCCACTGCCTTTGTGGATATGGAAAGGATGCTCTTCTTGACGTCGTCCTCAGTAACCGGTTGAAACGAGAAAGGGGTACAGTCAGGTAGTACAAGGTTCGAAAGATAGGAAAGAGAGGAGACTTTAGTATTTTCACTAAGAATTACGGGTGGAGTTGAGAAATGCATATTTAGATCATTGACATCCATGGTACTTTTACAAGCTTCCATGGCCTTGCCTACCCCAAGCGACTTTAAGAATCTCCAGGTTAGAGCCTGAGAGAGGTTTTCAAGAGAAGAATGAATATAGCGGCGCTTTGCATCCCTACACATCCTGTCGCAGATGTTCCGAAGCTTTTTGTACGTTGTTAGGTTCTCATCTGTCGGGTCTTTTTTTAATCGGCTTTTAGCCCTATCCCTTTTAGCCATTACTCTTTTAATTGTTGCCGTTAGCCAAGGAGCAGGAGCATGCCTCACACGCACAGGTCGGACCGGTGCATGAGAATCAAAAAGCTTGGTTAGAATCATTCTAAAAGCAGCTACTTTGGCATCTACATTATCAGCCATCAGAACCGGGGACCAGTCGATATTTTCAGCATTATCCCTTAAGCGATCCAGATCCATATTGCGAAAATTACGCTGAAGTATAACTTTACTTTTGATTTTAGGAGGACGTACTTTATAAGCAAGAAAAATAAGATCATGATAAGAAAAGGGAGCACTCATTTGCCCATGTGTGATGATGGATTCAGGTTTAGAAGTAATAATTAAGTCGATCAAAGAAGATCTACAATTAGGGAAATGATGTGTTGGGGAGAGTGGAAGGATTTTAAACTAAGTGAAGATGAAAGTGACAATAATTTACGTGACCTATGGTCAGTGATCATACAATGAGCTATCAATGAGAGAACGACCTCTAGGAAAAGATGTTCAAGAGAACCAGTATATTGAGAGGGAGAAGTACTGATCACGGTGGCCGGGATGTCACTTCGCAGGTAAATACCAACTCCGCCACCCCCCGCACCCACACGATCTATTCTTTATTCTTTATTGTACACGAATACATTACAAAAACAATCATTACGGAAAAGCCGATAACCCGGCAGAGAACAAGAGGTTTATGGAAGAGAGGGCTTAAGCCACGTCTCAGAAACTAAGATGGCATCGACCACGCTGGTGCTAAAAGATGTGAGAAGATCAGAGTAGTGAGCGAGTATGCTCTGTGCATTAATGTGCACTAAGGAGAGGAATGGCGAACTATGGTTAAATACAGATACAAGTTTCTCATTTATTGGCTCGAAATCGATAAGTAAGTAAAGTAACAAGCAGTTGGAAAGCCTCTGACCGAATAGGCTGAGAACGCGCAGTTGGCAACGCCACCTCATCGGGTACCAATCAGCGATCTATCTAGGTTGCTGCACAATGAAATGGTGAGTCTAAAATAACAGGGTTGCCTGGGCCGCCCAGGCTGGGCGCAACCTGGCACATTTTATACAGTCAACAAAAAACTTATATAGGTCGCTGTTTGGTATCCGATGAGTGATGGTTGCCAACTACCCGCTCTTAGTCTACAAAGGAAATAGGCTAGAGTGGTACTCAGTCTAGAAATGAAAAGTGGTCTGTCTAGAAATGTAAAATTTTGAATAGGAATTCATTAAACAGGAAAAATACTGCGATTATCTATAACACAAAACTGCAAATTCGCATCGCATTGCATAAATCTGCGAGCTCGCAGGACGTATCGCAAAAACAGGTTTTGCAGTAATTCGCATCGCAGGTTGCTGCGATGCGGCATCGTATCGCATCGCAATAATGTGTGGGAGCCCTAACACGGTTTTAAAAACTAAAAACTTAAATGTGGTTTATATGAAAGATTATATATGGGGTCATACAACGCCATAGGGTTGCCTAAAAATTTCTTGCCGCAAGTACCTCAAAAACACATATCAACATTTTGGTTGTATGGGAACAACCCTTTTATTAATTTTGGCAGAGCAATAGATATTGCCGTAAGATACCTTAAATAGAGATTCTCGGTCATGCAAAGTTTTATTAAAATCGTTACAGCTGTTTCCGAGATAATTGCAATTTTATTTTTATTTGTATGAATGACAGCAACCCTAAACCCTGGAAGTGGTCCTTTTGGGAAGTGGACGTTTTGGGAAGTGGTCCTTATGGGCAGTGGACGTTTTGGGAAGTGGTCCTTATGGGCCTTAAGGCCCTAAACGAAAGGTCCGAATCGCACCAAATTTAAAACTAAGGAGTTTTAGGCAATTTTATCACAGCGTTTTGAGTAGTTTCTTGCTGGCTCTCATTTTGAGGGTAGCTGTCATACAAAATAAAAATAAAATTGCAATTATCTCGGAAACAGCTGAACCGATTTTGATGAAACTTTGCATGGACGAGAACCTCTATTCAAGGTATCTTACGGCAATATCCATTACTCTGCCAAAATTAATGACAGGGTTGTTCCGATACAACTAAAATGTTGATATGTGTTTTTGAGGTACTTGCGGCAAGAAATTTATAGGCAACCCTAAGGCGTTGTATGACCCTATGTATAACATTTCATATAAACCACATTTCGTTCAAATAACAGATAGGTGCATAATCTTGTCGTGGGATCTTAGCCTTGTAGGTCACTCAGTACCACAGAGTCAGTACACTGAGCCAAACGGGACCCAAAATTGTTTACTCCATTCGCTTTGGGTGTGCGTGCAAGCGGAGTGGCCTTATCGTTGTTCTGTGGCCACATACATTTGAGCACGGGAAAAAAGGGCCATTCTTACCTTCACCATCTGATTCTTCCTCTTCTTCCCTCGACTCCTCCGCGTAATCTGTGATATCTGTTTTCTCTGACGTTTGCATTGATCTACAAAATAAAATCGAAGTTTCGTTGTGTTACTTATGACTAGTTATGACATGATTTAAATGTCATTTCAGTCATTAACAATGATTATATCAGTCATTCGTTTGAAACAGCAATTAAAGTGGACAGAAAGTAAAAAAAAAAAACATTCCATGTCATCATTGCTGGCAACCCACAACACAGGGTATCCTAGTGTGGGTGTCAGTTTGCATTGTAAATATGATATAATCTTTTTCAAAAATAAACTATTTCATTATTTTTATAACATCCTGTGAAACGCCCTCTGCAGGACAGGGAGCTCCCTCCATAATTCCAGCTTTTGCTGATAGTGTAGGCAACGAAGCAGTTGACCCCAACATCATTCCCTCAGGCAGATTTTATTTGACAGGATGATAAAGAATCATGAATTAAATGTAAATTCAAAATATCAAAAAAATTAAATTACAAAAAAAGTTTTTCATACATTTTTGGAAGGAAAACTTTAAAGTACCGATTTTTTTTTTATAGAAGATTTGTCTCATACAGCGTGAATTTGTATTGGTTTTGCACCCGAAGCCCAGTGATTCTGCTCATGAATACAAGCAACTTTCCCGAAGAAACATTTTTTTTATTGGTAAAAAATTTTTCGCCTTCCCATACAAAATGAGTCGATCACGAGACCACTTTACTATGGAGAGGCGAAAAAAAATGTACGAGTAAAAAAATTTTTCTTCGGTAAAGTTGCTTGTTATCATGAGTAGAATCACTGGGCTTCGGGTGCGAAACCAATACAAATTCACGCTGTATAGTGTAATACCCCAGCAAAGTTTCATCGACTGAGGATTTAATGCGGGGGTCTTCATACAACGATCCGCTTCGTTGCCTAGACTATAAAACAATGTGGCGGTGAAGTACCATAGTCACCACGCTGGATAGCGTTGCGGCTATCACCATGGTTCGCGGTTGTTGTACGATACACATAAGAGCGCTGCTGCCCAACTTCCTGTTAACAATCACTTAGTCGCCTTTTACGACACCCACGGGTAGTTGGTACTAATCTTTACCGGCACCACACGGTCCACATCCGCTAAAGAAGTTCCCCCAGAACATCAAAGCAAAAATTAATGATAGTTTTGCAGGAATTAAAAAAATATTTTCGAGTTAATAGTAGATTAGTAGCCAAGGGCTGTAAGGCATCAATTGCAGCCCCCTATAGTTCGAGGGTGCAATTGATGCTTACACCCGAGCTTACTTCTCTGCTTTACATCTCGATTGTGAGGTAAGTAGGTCCTTATTACCACCAAATTTTAGGTGACCAATTAGCGCTCTAGATTAGATTAATTTATTTCACCTTATCAATTTCATAATTACATTAATTATTACACTAAAATATAACACGTCAGAGGATAGGGTGATAGGGTATTAATGTAGCTAGAAAAGCCATAGGGCGGTAAGTAATAAAAAAAAACACTTCACTCTTTCAAAACTCAATTACTTACCGCCCTAGGGCTTTTCTAGCTACATTATTACCCTAGAGCGCTAATTGGTCACCTTATTTTATTTACCTACAAGCCCCATTTGGGGGTAATAAGGACCTACTTACCGAATATGAGAGATGTAAAATAGTTTTTCGGAAAAGTTGCTTGTTTTCATGTGTACAATCCTTGGGCTTTGGGAGCGAAACGAATTCGAATCCACGCTGTATGAATACTTACTAATGTCGTGTGGGTTGCAAGGTCGATGACCGACCTCACAAACACTGGTGTCAGAGTTGTTGAGCCGCCAAAGGCCTCTGACATTGCTCATTAACGACTACATCCGTAGTTAGTAGTCGGGACCAACAACGGCTTAACGTGCCTTTTCGGACAATCAGGTGATTCATCCTGCAACGTCCTAACCAAACTGGGGAGGTAGCACAAAGGGATTTTTGTTTGACAGTGTCCCCACCGGGAATCGAACCCAGAACCTCCGGATCGAGAGCCGAGCGCTATAACCACTAGATTTACGGAGGCTGTTCTACTTTATAAATCATCATAACATCCCATTAAATGTCCACTACAGGACAGGGAGCTCCCTCCAGAATCTCAACTCTTGCAAGAAGAATGTAGAGAGGAAGTACCTCGGTCACCACGCTTGTTAGCGTTACGGCTAGCACCATGGACCGCGGTTGTTGGTGACCGCAGTATGCAAGATGGCACGATACACTGAAGGACGCTGCTGCCCATCCTCCGGTCCACAAACCCTTAGTCGCCTCTTACGACACCCACAAATAGAAATAATATAATATACATATAATAATATAATCTAATATATAATCTTTATTCCACAAAAAACATGGTTACAACAAATTTTTGCAATGGATTCACCATTTAAGGTGGTCGCTGAGTGGCAGCATCTTACTTTTAGAAATAAATTTATTGCGTCGCAAATACAAAACTTTTCATTCGTATTGTTCGTTTGGCGGCAATATGGGATAGTTATATATGTTATAACCCATAATATCATAGCTTAGCTTATCATTTATAGCTTTGTATTGGTAAAGTGCTAAAAGTGGCCGTTTTTGGCATTATTGCAATACAAAGCTATTCAAGATAAGCTAAGGTGTAATGTGATGGATAATAAAATATAGAACTACCCCAAATTGCCGCTAAACAAACAATTCTTATTAAATGTTTTGTATTTATTACGCAATAAATTTATTTCTCAAAGTGGCAGCACCTCTGCTCAGAAACCACCTTAAGCACATTAGTGCCTGTATTTGGTGTAAACCGCATTTCCTATGACATAGCTAGTACTATATAAAAGAGAAACAAATTAACTAAAGATTAGATTACAAACAAAATGTGTGTACCTGCGTGTTTGTATTCGTGTGTGAGTATATGTGGGTGTGTGTGTGTGTATGTGTGAGTACCTAGGTATGGGTGTGTGTATATAATAGGTCTTTACCTATGAAATTGCCGAAATTTTCTTACATATTAATGAGATCATAATTCCTATAATTCTAATGATATTTTTTCATTTGTCTTATATCTGAAAGTTGACTTCAAGGTTATCAATTTACGCATAAAATAAAGTTTTTATTTTAAGTTTAAAATCCTAGTTTGGGGGCCAGGATGCAAAAACTCTGTAAACAATTTTAACAAATAAATGATGTTTTTATGTTATGTTATGTTAAGTTTGATATGTAAAATTAAAGGTTCGAAAATTGTTCGTCTTAAATGTCGTCCGATTTCATCATTAGATTTGTTATATTTTTTTACAGATAATATTTTTCGAAAATTAAATTTAAGATTCTGTTAGCTTAATGTCTTCCCAATAATGCTTGAAAAAATTAAAAAAATTGGATTTATAATTCCTAAGAAAAATGCAAAAATGTTAGTACTGAAAATTGAGTTTACCTAAAATTCGCCATACAAAACGGCAATTTCATAGGTAAAGACCTAATATGTATCTATCTGTTTCAGAGATGGGTCGGTTTATTCTTTGCCGCCGGTACCACCCGGGACACTTATAAATACTTACTTATTATTATCAACATCTTCATCCAAATTAGTTTCGTTCAAGTTGCAATCTTTTCCTATTTCTCCTTTCGTGTCCTGCCCACTATCGCTCTCTTCTGGGTCCTTTATACTGCAGTTGGCTAGGCGCTGATCTGAAAGGTTAAAAAAAAAACCGGTCAAGTGCGAGTCGGACTCGCGCGCCGAGGGTTCCGATATACCTATAGTATTTTTGGAAGCAATAAAGTCCATTTTCAGGACCGCAAAACTAAATTTGTTTGTCAAGGTTTTTTGCAGATTTCTGAAAAACTGTGCAACTTAGAAAGATCGTTTTATTTTTTCTGTAAAGTTTACATAAACTTCTGTCAACTGTAATTAATTCAGATTTTTCCTTACTCAAACTTCGGAGATAAGGGGGGGGGGAATGGTATTTTTTTTTGACATTTTTCATCATAACTTAAAAACTAAGAAATTTAAAAAAATACAAAATATACTTTAAAATGTACAAGTAAAGCCCTTTCATATGATACCCCACTCGACCTAGTAGCGACAATTTGAAATTTGGCCCCACCTAGTTTGGCCCCCTTTACATTAATAATCATACTTTTTTCAAAAAAATTTCATGTGCAATTAAGTTGGGCAACTATATTCTAAAACTATTCCAAATTTCAGGTCGATAGCATAAATGGTTGCTGAGATATAGAGGTGTGACAGACAGACGGACAGACAGACAGAGCGGCACCATAAGGGTTCCTTTTTTACCATTTTGGTATCGGAACCCTAAAAAGAACTTATATCCAAGATTTACAATAAATAGAAGGAGGGGAACGCGGTCCTGGCAGTAGATAGTTAGCATGGACGAACAATAAGGACTGACCATCCCCTTTTAGAAATCGTAACCCGGAAAAGTATAAAAATAGATGGCGCTAATAAATAGTCCGGGAAATTATTACGATTTATCGAGAATTCTACTAAAAACCCTAAAAAATAAACCGAACTTCAATGTTAGCGTTTCTTTACATTGAAACCATAGACCATAATTAACTTCCAAATTATTTGAAAGCGCCATCTAGTTTGTATGAGTTTTATGCCTTTCCGGGTTACGTTTTCTAGTATGGGGATTGTCAGTCTTATTATTATCTGTCCATGATAGTATAGAACTTTAAAGTTTAAAAAAATTGTAGTTAGAACACTCACCTATAGCGAGCTGGTGGATGTAGTGCTGATAGTGTTGGGTCCTGTAACTGCCTCACCAGGACCGCTTGCTGGTGCAAGTTCCCCGGACTGTCCACTATGTCCAGCGTCGGACACTTACCTATAGCGAGCTGGTGGATGTACTGCTGGTAGTGTTGGTCCTGTAACTGCCTCACGAGCACTTGGACTGTCCACTATGTCCAGCGGTGGACACTTACCTATAGCGAGCTGGTGGATGTACTGCTGATAGTGTTGGTCCTGTAACTGCCTCACCAGGACCGCTTGCTGGTCGAAGTTTCCGGGGAACTGCTGCTGAGCGTACGCAACGAACTGTTGGTATGTTTGGGCGTTTAGTGCGTCTTTTATTCTTTGCCTGTACAAAGACAATTACAGCTTATTTAATGACGAGTCTTTACAATAACTTGGAAAGAATCTTGACAATTTACAAAAGTCAAATGATTAAAATTGTTACATTTGGCGTTTCATACCTTTTATATTGGGTGCTTCCCATTGAATATGTTACCCGGGCTAATATGTTACCGGGGCTTTCCCCAAGGAAAGTAAGTCGAACTACGAAAAAATTTTTGAACTCCCATATAAAATGCGTGTATGGGGAGGTGATGGCACATCGCAAGACGAACCGATGGCCGATGGGGCGTAAGGGTTCTAGAGTGGCGACCACGTACCGGGAGACGAAGCGTTGGCAGGTGGACCGCCGCAAGGTGAACCGACATCTGGTGGCGAGCGAACCAAGCAGGACCGCGGTCATTAAGATCTTTAAGGGAGGCCTATGTCCAGCAGTGGACGTCTTTCGGTTGACATGATGATGATAATGATGGAAGGAGAAAAAAAAAACGTATTTCGACCTGTTTCTTGTTCAAAGTTGTTCAGTTTCATGGGCAGAATCTCCTCCTTCAGGATAAATATACACCTGTTTCTTTCTGAACACCTTGTACTTCTCAATCAACTACGTCCCTCGGGCCATAAAACTAAACAACCTTCCCATACATAGGAACATCGGTCGAAATACAAAAAATCATATTTGACCTCGCATACTTTTGTATCAGCTGTGCTATCAGCTGATGCAGTTTCTATGGGAGGTCAAAACTTGATTTTCGTATCTCGAGGTTCCTTGGAAAAAGTTGTTTAGTCTGAGTAATTTGCTAAAGTTATGATTACTATTTCATTATAGGACCTTATACGCCAGTAAAAAAAGACACGTACACTTGAGCTTCTTCGGAATTTTCATCTTGTTGCTTCTGCTTCTCCAAAACGATCCTCTCCTGTAACTCCTGTCGCGTTCTTTCTTCTTTTTCTCTGTTACTTCTGTTCATAGAAAAAAAAATACTTTTGTTTACATTCTTCTTCTTCATTGGGCCCTGTAGTGAATTTGGCGAAATTTTCATACAGATAGAAACTTGATTTCAAGGTTATCAATTGAATTGAATATTGTTTTTATTTTTAGATTGATATATAAAATTAAAGGTTCAAAAGTTGTTCGCCATATCATCAAAAGATTTGTTACAGGTTTATAAATTGCCCACTCTGTTCGAACAGTTTGTATGGAGGGGCAAATTTTGATTTCATTTCCCAAAATGTTTCTTCGGGAAAGTTGTTCAGTTTCGTTGACTGAGCACGCCCTTTCCGTTTTCGGTACACCCTCCCTTACACCCTTTTTTACAGAAGATATTTATTTAAAATTAAATTAACGCTACTGTAAGCTTAATGTTTGTACTTAGTTCCAAAAAAAAATGCAAAACTGAAAATTTTGTTTATTATTTTGACTGTAAATTGAGTTACTCGAGTTTATGTTTATTATTTCGTTAAACCTAAAATTCTCCAATTTCATAGGAAGACCAAGGAACAAATTTTTTCGTTAATTCCAATGCTGGCCTATTTTGCAGCCATAAATAACACTAAAACCAGAATATATTTGACAGAGAGAATAACATTGTTTTACAAACATGTTTTTTCTGACAGCTTTAGCCGATTGCTTTTGATATAGCTGCAATTCGCAAAGGAAAGTTACATGTAAGGTACCTTGAAACTTGGCTCATAAACAGGAATAGGATCAAAGATAAATAAAAAATACCACTTTTTTTAGCCATAAATGACGAGGTTTTCAAAAAAAATCGTTTTCGTCAAATATCGATAGGTCGTATGGCAGAATGTGATGAGTAGTCATTGCCTATCATAAAAAAAACTAACAGCTGTATAAACCGCCCACAGACTAAGAACAGTTGTCAGTTTTTTTTTTTTTAAGACTGGCCATGGCTACTTTTCATTCTGCCATACGACCTATCGATATTTGACAAAAACAAAATTATTTTATAACTTTACTAGCTGTGCCCGCGGCTTCGCCCGCGTGATATTCAGACAATAAGCAGTCTCTCCCTCTCCCCCTCCCTCTCTCTCTCTACCGCCATCCCACTCCCTCTCCTCCCTCTTCCTCTCCCTCTCCCTGCCCCTAACGCTACCCCTACTCCTATCCTTATCCTTAACACCGTCTTAACTGCTATCCCTATCCTTTATATATACAATGATTATTATTTTTTTAAGTAGAGATGCCATACGATAAATAAATATATACATAGAAAAGACACCCATATTGATTTTTAGACATATTTACCCTATTGCACCCCAACCCCATCCTCAGGGCATGATGGTATTTCACGTCCACCACATTGGATTTCAAAATTGTTTAAGTTTTCCTAATCAGCGACCCAATAAACCATACAAACGATACCCATATTGGTTTTCAGACTTTTTCACCCCATCTCCCTCTTTAAGGGGTTGAATTTGGGGTGGAATTTCAATAACAGTGATGTATGTTCCACAGAATTACAACCCTAATGCCTAAATAATAAATTTAGTGGATATTACTTTGAAATAAAGGAGTTTCAACTTCATCCCCCTTTTCACCCCTTAGGGTGTAAAATTTTCAAAAACTCTGAGACACGTAAAACTTAATTTATAGTTGTCAGTCTAAATACAAATTTTGAAGATCCTAACTTCAAAACTGACGGACTTTCATACAAACTTTCATCCCTTATTTCACCCCCTTAGGGGATGAATTTTGAAAAATCCTAAAACAAGTACTTTTTTTATCAAAAGCTCAAAAACAAATTTCTATAATTCTACTTTTAAAAATAAAAGACTTATAGACCAACATACGGAAAAAATATCATCCCCTTTTAACCCCCTTTTAGGGTGATCTTTAAGAAATGCTTAAACACGTGTTTCTTATTTTTTTACCAGAAGCTTAAATTCAAGTTTGTGTGAATCCAGCTCAAGAAACAAAGGACTTTCATACAAACTTTCATCCCATATTTCACCCCCTTAGAGGATGAATGTTGAAAAATTCTTAAACACGTACTTTTTTATTTTTTTCCATGAGCTAGGAACCAAATTTCTATAATTCTACCTTAAAAAATGAAAGACTTATAGACCACCATACGTAAAAAAAAATCATCCCCTTTTTCACCCCCTTGAAGGGTGATTTTTAAGAAATGCTTAAACACGTGTTTCTTTATTATTTACCAGAAGCTTAAATTCAAATTTGTGTGAATCTAGCTCAAGAAACAAAGGACTTTCATACAAACTTTCATCCCTTATTTCACCCCCTTGGGAGATGAATTTTCCAAAATCCTTTCTTAGTGGGTGATTTTGACATGCATAAAACCTGTGTACAAAATTTGAGATCTGTATCTATAGCGGTTACGGCTCGGCGTTGATGAATCAGTCAGTCAGTCAGTCAGGACATGCTCTTTTATATATTTAGATTATTTGCAACCGAATAAATTCGTATTTTATATTTTTTCTTATTGACCTTATCCCTGTCTATGAGGCAAGTTTCGAGGTACCTTACAAATACGTTTCCTATGCGAATTGTGTTGAAAAGCGTTTGAATGAACGAAAAAAAAATTATAATATAACTCGTATGATAGGTACACTCAACAGCACGTCAGTATAAACACTTTTGGACCTTATCGCGTGGTAATAGAGTTGAAAAAGTTTCTACCGACGACGTGCGGTTGACCGTACGATGCATCTACTTAGAAGTATCCGAAAAATACGACGTTTGATTGAAAGGGTTGATGAAGGTAGAGGACGGTTGTAGGTGGTAGGGCTTTCGTGCAAAGTCCGTCCGGGGAAGTACCCCCCGTTGCCTTTTTCTGCAGTAAAGCAGCAATGTTTGCACTGCTGTGCTTCGGTCTGAAGGGTAAGGCAGACAGTGAAATTACTGGCACATGAGACATACCATCTTAGTTCTCAGGGTGGGTAACGCGCTTTGCTGTCTTATTAGTGTCAAATTATTTTACTAATAAGACAGTGGGTATCATGGGCGGTGGTGACCACTTACCACCAGGTGGCCCACCTGTTCGTTTGCTCACTTGTGATATAAAAAAAGCGAGAAAAGTATATCATAATCGTTCGTAGCAGATGGAGAGCAGTAGTCTCTGCATACCCCGCAGGGAAAGAGGCGTGATGTTATGTATGCATATCTGTCACCGGAAAATGATACAGAATCGTTTTTTTTTATTGTCAATGGGCTTACTCTTGACCTCGATCTGTCTTGAGGACATAGGTTGACGATGGGACGAGCTCGCCCAGAAAAAGCCTAGTAAATCAATTTCCTAGTAAAATGTCGAGAAATTTTAAACTGTACCGAATTCTGGCACTACAGTGTCCCTTATTTTGTTATATTTGTAGTATAATATTTAAGACAAAACAACGTTGAATGGTTGTGGTTCTTTTAGATAATAAAATTTGTTAAAATTCATTCCAAAAAAGATCTTACTTTTTAATTTGATTTGAGATTGGTATTTTTACTAATAATTTAATGTTTAAAATTTGCACACCTGCCCGCAGGTTATACACAAGGTACAGATATGTAATCCTAACAACTTAATTTACTGTGTTATGCAAATAAAGTTATGATTATGATTATTACATTTATACCAATTTCAGTCTCACCGTTGGTCGTAGCCGTAATAGCCGCATTTCATTCAACTTTTCAAGGCACTCTTATATGAACACGTTATCGATGTGTAAATGAATGAGGTCGACATTTGCATTGACGAGGAAGTTGCGAATTTACATACATACATACATAACATCATGCCTCTTAACCGTCGGGGTAGCCGGCTACAGAATACCAGGGCTATTGGTAGAACTTTGACCAGCAGCATTATGTTGAGTGGAGACTATTTTTGGGAACAATTTTGTTTAATTGTTTAAAAACTGTTTGTTTTTACAATTTTTATATCATTCCAAAATAAACGTTTTTCTTTTATCTTTCTTTCTACGATCCTCCACCTGACATACTTCCCTCGCTTACCGTACATACTCTTCGGTTTAGGGTACTTTTAACCTGGCCATTATTCAGAACGTCCTGAATTTGGTCCTGGAACATTCCCCTTCCAAAATTTCCATTCGCTCTCACCTGGTAGATCTCTTTCGTCAATCTTTTGCGAGTTTCATGGTAGTATTAGCCTTAAAAAGGCTTGAAAAATGAATTAAAATCAGTTTTTCAATTGCCTATATTGCACAAGTTAATTAGTGTAACGAATGACCTAGCTAGCTGTGGTTTCTTGAAAAAGTAATGAAAGTAATACAAATACACTCACTCTTCCTGTTGTTTAGCTTCTATATTCTTGTGTATTGCTTCTAAATATGTCTTGAATAGTGGGCATAATCTGTGGAAAAAAATAATGTTAGTTAGAGGATCATTTCACTGGTTTCAGCAAAGAATGTGGCCACCCAGAAAATGTACGACTCGCAACTACCGAGAGAACGAGACAGACGATCCATCCACATCTCTCTCTTCAGTTATTTTACCCGGCGTATAATGTAGCCATTGTGATTGACTGCCTTTCTTATTGGTGCAGCTCTTCGTTTTCTGTTAGAAATCTATTGTACTTTCAGGGCGTCCGCTAAAACTCGCGCTGGCGCATGCGTGTGAAATAGAAAGAACATCGTACCGGCGCGGGCGCGAGTGTTGGGTTTTTTCAGACTATTTAACACGCGTGCGGGCGCCCGCGCAAATGTGTTAGCGGGCTTCATTGGAGATAATGTAGGCATTCTGATTGGCTGTGCAACTAAAGTAGGCCTTCTTATTGGTGTAGCTAATTAATCGATTTTGTATTTTCTATGTTTTCTATTAATTTGCAGTTTCTCTTGAAGTTATCACCCGAACACGAAAAGATCATCATCATATCGTGTGGGTTCCAAGACCGATGACCGACGTCACAAACGCTGGTGCGGACAATCACGTAAACATCCTGCAGTGCGCTAACCAAACTGAGGATACAAACTCATACAAAGTGAATTTTGCCTGACAGTGTCCTCTGCTTTAATCACTAGACACTAGAGCACGGTGGGTGTTGTAGAGTTATAGTAGTTTATGCAACTGTCATATAAAACAGGTTATTAAAACACGAGTTTGGGTTTATCACATGAGGCGTAGCCGAATGTGATAATAGCATCAAACTAGTGTTTTAATACCATATTATATGCAGTTGTGTATACTACTTTATCTTCACTCATGCAATAGGTTTCTTTACTTATAAAAATGATAAAAATTAAACAAAAGTAAGTAAACAACAATGGTTACTTATATTATGTATATTACAGTTCTGATATGAGTCTGAAGAAGCCGCCTTAATATATTCAAATTCAAATTTAAAAAATTTTATTCACGATACACAGGTACATAAGATGTTAAACACAATTTTTTAAGTTCTGCTGCGATTCACCTTTCGGTATATGAATTTTTATTTAAGTTACAATGTCATATTTTAATATTTTTTTTAAAATTTTAATCTAATGCATTATAACATCATTACAATATCATCATTCAATACATCATTCAATACATCAGGTCCGCTATGTATTGAATGAGGATATCCGCTAGGTCTTCTTTGAAATATACAAGCAGAACATTTTCTTAACAAGACATGGTTTTCTTTTCGATTTTCATTCTTTCCCAATTCATTGTAGGTTATGTCATAAAATGTCCTAGACTAATATGGGAGAAGATCATAAGTTATTGAGTATCTTCTGGTGTAACTGCAGTATCCTGACTGCACCACTTTATCTTCTTTTTCAATAAACTTTCACATTACTTTCACGGGCACAAAAAACTTGAAAAAGGTAAATATTTGAAAATGGCGGCAAATCTAATATCTATTTCCTTCTAATTTCAGGCTGCGCGCGCATATTTTCCACTACAGATAAAATAATTGTAACTATAGTAACTGCTACTGTAACTGCTCCAAAATAATAGGTTGTTTATAAGGCACACTTTGTAAATATGCTACTAATATTTGACAGCTACTAAGAAAAACTGTTACATTTATAACCGTCTCTCTAAAAGACCTTATATTCAGTCTTCTTTAAAAAGGTTTAGGTTCAAAAAGAATTTTATCCAAGTGTTATGTTATGATTAAAAAGTTAAATTACATAACACCTTTGCAAAATTTTCATACAAAAATCGTTACGTAATGGTAACGTTTTAATTTTTTATGCATACTCTGCGTAATATTCAGCCTTATGTACCAACTTTTTGAATCATAATTCAAAGATTACGACATGAGTGAAGATAAAATAAATAAATGGTACAGTAGCTCTGCAGTTAATTTCACGCGACATGAGAGAATCATCATTATCATTTATCATATTGTGTCAGTGTAGTGAACCCAAAGCACAAACACTGGCTGACAGGGTAAAATATCAAATTATCTAGCTAGAAGAAAAAAATACATGAGATTAGGCTAAGGTTCTAAGAGGCTAATTCAACATTCAAATTGACTTATGTTTATTGTACTCGTATCAATCCTGTACATTCAAACATATTAAAAAGAGCGCGTGGATTTTTATTGTAGCTTCTTTTTAGGGTTCCGATACCAAAATGGTAAAAAAAGGAACCCTTATGGTGCCGCTTTGTCTGTCTGTCTGTCTGTTCGTCTGTCTGTCTGTCACACCTGTATATCTCGGCAACCACTAATGCTATCGACTTGAAATTTGGAATAGTTTTAGAATATGGTTATCTAACTTAATTGCACGTGAAAGAATTGAGAAAAAATTATGATTATTAATGTAAACGGGGTGGCAAAATTTCAAATTATCGGTACTAGGTTACGTGGGGTATCATATGAAAGGGCTTTACTTGTACATTCTAAAATATATTTTTGTATTTTTTAACAACTCTTGGTTTTCAAGTTATGATGAAAAATGTCAAAAAATATACCGTTCCCCCCCCTTATCTCCGAAGTTCGTGAATGGAAAAATCTGAATTAATTACAGTCGATAGAAGTTTATGTAAATATTACAGCAAAAATAAAACGATCTTTCTAATTTGCACAGTTTCTAAGAAATCTGCAAAAATCCTTTAGAAACAAATTTAGTTTTCCGGTCCTAAAAATGGACTTTATTGCTTCCAAAAATACTAAAGGTATATCGGAACCCTCGGCGCGCGAGTCCAACTCGCACTTGACCGGTTTTTTTCCCACCATGGCGCCTCTTTTTTTTGTGAAGCGATGTAGTTTAGCTGACGTCATTAAGAGATTTTACTATCCAACAATTGTTAAATGATTTTGAGTTTGAATTTAGCCGCCCAAGCCATGCTTCATATTACAACAAGCCAGGACCAACGGCTTTACGTGCCTTCCGAGGAAAGGAATCATCCTATTTTTCGGACAATCAGATTTTCATCTTACAATGACTGGGGAAGTGATATTTGTTCGAATCTGGGTCGAGAGTCGAACGCTCTGACCACTAGACGACGGAGGATGCAGAGAGTAATGAGATAAATTCAGTACTAACTCTAACTGCAAACTTAAGTTGAGATTTTTTGATTAGGAGATACAAAGATTATTTATGAAATACTAAATCAAAATCTGCTTTGCGATAAGAAATATCTAAATAAATGGTACAGCAGCACTGCACTTACTTTCTCGCGATATACGAGAGTCATCATTCAACAGTATCCCCGCCGGGAGTCGAACCCAGAACCTCCGGATCAAGAGCCGAATGCTCTAACTAGAGTATTATAAAGGCTGCGGATAGTAATGAGTAAATAAGTACCAACTGCAAACTTAAGTTTGTAATTCCATACAAATAATATGAAAATACAAACTTACCTATACCAACTAGATTTATGTAAAAATGATTTAATGAAATATGCAGTCAGGTAGAAAACCAATTTAGAATCCAAATTGTCGAACATCAAAATAAGCTCAACGAAACCGATTTTGAGTAAATCACATTTAAAAAATTTAGTAGTAAGGGAACACCCCTTATATGAATTTCTAGGGACCAGTTGATACTGCCGCAAATACCTTAAATGGAGATGCTTGGTCATGCAAAGTTTCATCAAGATTTGAAGAGCCGTTTTTGCGAAAATTACAATTTTTCATTTTCGTTGTATGCCAGCTACCCTCAAAATGAGAGCCAGCAGGAAACCACTCAAAACCCTTCGATGGATTTGCATAAAACTCTTAAATTCCAAATATGGTGTCAATCGGACCATTCGTTTAGCCGCTAGGCCAAAGCGTGACGGACAGACCGACCGGCGACGGACCGACCGACCGACCGACCGACCGACCGACGGACGGACATTTTTGGGAGACTTGTTTTTTATGATGTATAAGTGATATAGAACACATTTTTGAGAAAATCAGAAAAACTTTTTTTTTCACGAATACAATACCTTTCTCGCTCCGCTCGAAAGTAAAAACAACGGAACCCTATACTGCGCGTCGCCCGGCACGCAATTGGCGGATTTTTTTTTACATTTTTATTTAAATCTCGGAAAAGTTTGGTTCTTCTTGTGTCGGAGGCCAAGATCCTTCTTGGGCCGCTGAGCCATCGTAGTAAGTAGCAATTAAGTAATTCTCAGAAAAATGCTCATATTAGTCAGTTTTTGGCATTGAGTCGAACACATGAAGAAGATAAAGATAATTGCTTTTAGGTGGTTTTAGTAAGTTCTTGGCATTAGGGGGCCTCCTTTTTATTTCTGTACTAGCGGTCCGCCCCGGCTTCGCACGGGTAGATATAGGTTCTTGTTGGCTCGGGGGTTACTAAAAATCCGGTCAAGCGCAAGTCGGACTCACAACGAGGGTTCCGTACCACTAAGGTAAAAATACCGTCGCAGAAGTGCATTAAATTCGCACGAGACGACACGTACTTGACCAGTTTTTATAATTTTTTGTTATTCTATAGCTTATGCACTATAAAAAAATTTAAAAACCAATTTTCACGCTTGTAAGTGCTCCCGTTTTTACGATAGAGCTAAATTAAAAATCTAGCAAAAATCGCTTAAAAAAACACGTTTTTAATTGTTTTTAGTAGTTTTTATAGCGGCAACAGAAATAGATAATCTGTGAAAATTTCAACTGTCTACCTATTACGGTTCATGAGATACAGCCCGGAGACAGACATCGGAGGCATAATAGTAGGGTCCCGTTTTTCACCCGTTGGGTACGGAACCCTAAAAAGAGTACATTTTAAAGAAAATTTGGATAATATTTCGAATTAAATGTTTAGGTACTTAAGGGGCTGCAAAAAGCTAAATACGCTTCACTTGAGCAGGTTTTTAACGAAAAGTGATGAATATATGGCGGTGAAAAAAATTTATATGATAATTAAGCATCTTTCCAAGAATATGGCCGACTCTGAAACAAGATTAAATTATTTTGTACGCCATAAAAAAATCCAGTTACCTCTGCTTTTTACTTTTAAACCGTTTTTCTAAGTACCCATTAATCTATGATGCCAAAACTTTTGCACATTATTCTACATACTCGTATTATGCATAATAATATAGTTGTTTTATAATTAATATTATGGGTACAGATTTTGAAAAAAATGCAAAAATGTGCAAAAAACGTAAAACAGCGCGAATCTGCTCCGTTCTGGTACGCGCATTCTGCCCTTTGTTAGAAAGGGAGGTAATTCAGCTCTTATCAGCCCCTTAAGTAATAGACAATAGTACATTGTTCATCGAGAGGAGAAAGTGACCGATTCCCAACAAGGGTGTCGTTTGAGCCCTGAGGCGAAGCCGAAGGGCTCAATACACCCGAGTTGGGAATCGCACTTTCTTTCGAGTGATACATAGTGCTTTATACTTCACCTACGAGGAAAATATTTCAGATTTCCTTTTCAGATATGATGTAAGTTTTTTGTATTCCATTATACTGATATCATGTCTTGCCAATATGGTACTTTTCAACATGGAATACAAAGACTTGGCTTATATTTATACGCTTTTTCACTATAATAAGCAAGCAAAACAGTTTCCGAAAATCAATGCGCTTTTTCCTCGCTTTTTCAACGTATAAAACTATCACATACCTCATTGTTGTATTTTTTCGAGATTTTTCAGGCAATCAATAACCGCTTGCGCACTTTCTTTCTTTCTTTCTTTCTTTCTAGCGGCGTCAAAAACTCTTCAGCACTGTCACTATTTGACGACATTTTTGTAAAAAGCACGCACCAACAAAACTACAATTAAAACTTCCAACAACTTTGTAAAGAAAACAGGGGTCCAATTTTTTAAAATCACTGGGTGATAAAATATCGCTTGGAGGTATAAACTTTTTTATTACAATACAATACTCTTTATTGCACACAGAAATACAAAATACCCTGATAGTGTTAAAATGTTAGTAATACTTTATAAAATTTAACAATTAAACACTAATTTATATTTATGCATTATGATTTTTCCCTGTTCATAAGAAAAAAACAGAAATTTTGATTTTATTGAGTAAGATTTTATCACACGGTGATTTTCAAGAATAGGTACCTAATTCGCGCGCGCGCTTTCGTTTCACATTTTGGTTTCGTTCTTTTTTCAAATTAATGGTTTTCTCAGAAAAATGCAGGTGGCCAGCATCATTTCGTGGACTTAGAGATAAAAACTTTTTCTTTTTTTGGCATTATGATATTAAAATAGGTTATCGACAGATTTTGATCTAAATTTAAGAAAAAAAACACGTTAACAATGGATTTTCATACAAAATTCCATCCCGCTAAAACACGTTAACAATGGATTTCCATATAACTTTTTCCCCCGCATATTTATACCATAGAAATGACGTATCTTCTCCTTAGTTTTTAAAACAGGACTGAGGTACTTTCCGAGAAGGTGAAGTATAAAGGTAGATTTCTCATCATCACATAAACTCTTTGATGCTCTGCAAAGTGCACCTCGATATAGGCGTGAGATTACACTTAATTACACATACAGGAACCATTAGCCAAATTTTTCGTGTCTATTCTCTTTTGTAGATAAAACCATTACAGTCACTTAGAGCGCTGTTTCTTAAATTTCAATTTTGATAATGATTACTCTCATGATAACTTTTGAATGGTATGTGCGATTTGAATAATTCAAAAAGTAATTTACAGGTACTCGTACTCATATAGCCTTGAATACTAAATCATTTATTTGGATAAAGATGAATAGGAACGAATAATGTGGCCTATATAGATTGTACCGGCGTTACTAATGCATATTTTAACATGAAAAAGTAGTTATTGTGACATAACTGTAATAGTTAGATATATGGTATCGCGGACTTTTTTGTAGATATTGATGTTTTCTATAAAACTGTCGTACATTACTTTGCTCAATTGTCAATAGATTCCGCAGCGTACGCGATATAAGGATGCTATTTGGTATTTTTTTTGCAGCTTGGGTTACGTTACTAAAGTTTTAGTAGAGATCCCTATTCTTTTTTAGCACTAAATATAGCATATGTTACTCAGGCTGAATGTAGCTTTCTAATGGTGAAAGAATTTTTGAAATCGGCACAGTAGTTTTTGAGTTTATTCATTACAAACATACACACAAAAATTCAAAAATACAAATCTTTCCTCTTTATAATATTGGTGTTGATGTAAAAGGCGGCTAACCGAAAAATACCGTATCTTGGCATAGAAAGGATGTCCGACGTGTGTGGTGGCCAGGAGGTGCCAGGCTTTTCTACCCCTCAAATACACTAATATACCGTGCTTCTACCCCATGACAATAATTTACACGCTTTCTGGCATTCGAAAGCGTATCCAAAAATTATAAACTGGACCTCCATTGATGGGACTAGTGCCGCAGTTCAGCCGAAAAGGGTCATAAAACTTGGACAACACACCAATACCGCGATTTAGATTACAAGTAGCGCCATCTAGAAGTTTTAAAAATAATGAAAACGAGCTTGTATTCAGAACCCAACGAAATAGTATAACGACCCTCAAGGATTTGAGTCTGACCTTACAAGTCAACAACTTCTCTCACTGAACATAGATCGGAATAAGATTTTTAGGGTTCCGTAGTGAACAAAGAACCCTTATAGTTTTGTCATGTCTGTCTGTCCGCGGCTTAGCTCAGAGATCCTTAGTACTAGAAAGCTGTAATTTGGTATGGATATACATACATACATATTAGTCACGCCTATAGATGTAAGGCCGGTTTAAAACCAATTAAACCAATCCGTTTAAAACGAAAAAAACCGTTTAAAACCGAAATTAACAATTTTTTTCGGTTTAAAATGGTGTTGATGAATGTCTATGTTTTCCTTTATTATAACTAAATTTTCTGGATATTACCGAGGTAGGGATATAACGGAGTACCTACCTATCAACTGAGTAAAGATTTTTTATAAGTGTGATATACTGATATTGATATACTTAGCGGGTTTGGTCCGTACGACCAAGAAGCGCAATACATAAGTTATAAAAACTCTCTGTTGGTAAATAAATATGTTTTTCATTGTTTTCATACGATGTAAATAATCAATTTGATTCGGTTTAAAACCAAACTCACACACTCGCACCTGTGCAGTGTGCTGTATATTCGCGGAGGCGGCGGTGGCGGCGCAGCGCGGCGACATAATATCGTTGTCTCTTTCATGCGCAAGTAAAACGGACGGCATTATGTTAATGATGTCTTCAAATCTAGTATGTGTAATATAATAAATAAGTATTGTATGGTATACCGTATACCTACATACTTAAGTTTTCGTTTAGGTAGTAGGTAATGTAGGTAGGTATTTTCTATTGATTTTCTAAAAACTAATTAAACGAAACATGACGTCAGGTGACCAAAACTTCCTCATAACGAAGTGTAAAACACAGTTTTTTTATTTTTGTAGGCGAGTTTTCAACCGTTTAAAACAGTTTTTTTTGAGGTTTAAAACCGTTGTTTTACATCTATAGTCACGCCGACAGTGGTAAAAAAAAAACCGGCCAAGTGCGAGTCGGACTCGCGACCTAAGGGTTTCGTACCCATCTACCATATGATATACTAAAAGCTTTAGCTCTTTTTAAAAACTCCGCGACCATCCAACTTGACCCCTCTTTTATAAAAAAGTTCTTGAAACGGGAGCTCACCTTATTTTTTTTTTATTTGTATGTCCCACTGACTTTCCACTGCTATGTGGCAGAGGCTTTTTGTAGCAGACATGTCGATAGCATCTTTTGTTTTTATAATTATTTACGACTTAATCGTTTGTTGGGTCGTGATTAAGACTGATCAATCATGATACGGTTCGGGATTAATATATATTCTTTATTGCACAAAATCACATACAGAAAGTTACATAAAAAACACCGGTCAAGTGCGAGTCGGACTCGCGCACTGAGGGTTCCGTACCACCACATAAACATAATTGTATTAGTTGAAATTTCAGTAAGTTAATGTGCTAGATTTTTTTAGTCCGACACGCGCTTGACCAAATTTTATTATTTAGCTAGCTAGATAGCTTATGTACTATAAACATACCAATTTTCAAGTTTGTAAGTGTTCCCGTTATTAAATAGAACTAAAACAAAAATCGCCCCAGCGACCATCCAACTTGACCCCTCTCTTATATGAATGTTCTTGAAACGGGAGCTCACCACAATTGGTTACCATTAGTTGTGAGAAAAGTTGTAATATTTAATGATTTCAGACTTTTCCCATTATTTGTACTGTGAGACCTAGCTTCTTGCCAAATTTCATAATTTTAGGTCAACGGGAAGTACCCTGTAGGTTTTGCATTTTTGAATAAATGTATGGAGATGAGGACATAAAATGCCATATCTTTTGAGTGCGTCGTTGTAAAAAATTTAAATTTTCAGATCTTGTGTGGTTCATGGATCCTAATATATGGTATTAATTTCAACCTGATACCTTTACCCGTTCGTGAGATAAAGGGTCTTGACAGACAGACAGACAGACAGACAGACGGACAACAAAGTGATCCTATAAGGGTTCCGTTTTTTTCTTTTGAGGTACGGAACCCTAAAAAGGACATTTACAAAGGCGGGCTTATCTCTGAAAGAGATTTCTTCCAGCCAACCCATGGTAGTGAGAGAGAGTGTTCATTAGCGGGACTCAGTAGTGCATTTTTAAAATCCACTCAGTAGTGCATTATTAAATGACGATGGGAATAATTATTAGCTCTTTTTTTTTATTTAATTTCATTCATGCTTCATTTTATTATTATTTATTCAATCAGGCAGGCAGTTTGCACTGATATAGCCTGTATCCAGATATAGTTAGGCTATATATTTTTTTGTAGGTGTCTGTCCAACCTATTCTTGAACTGATTAACATTAGACGCTGAAATTATTTCTGCTGGAAGTTTGTTCCACGCTGCGACAACTCTGTTTGAAAGGAAGTGTTTGTGTGGATTGTTATTGGAGGGTTTTGCTATGAGTTTCAAATGGTGTCCTCTTAAGTGAGTGTTCTGGTTTTTAGTGAAAATCTTGTGAAAATCTTCAATATCATAATGTCCACTCAAGATTTTGAATGATTCAATTAGGTCGCCACGTTCTCTTCGTTCTTTCAACATACATAGATTCATATTCTTTACTTTTCTGGGTACTTTGGTGAAAGCTCGCTGAACTTTTTCAAGTCTGTCTATGTCTTTAATGAAATATGGGCTCCAAACTTGAAATGCGTACTCCCGTAGAGGTCTTACATAAGTTTTGTGTATTTTGAGCATCATCTCTGGCGTCAGCATTCCAAAAGCTTTTCGTATAAGGTAAATGAAACTTTTTGCTTTTTTTGAGATGTTGGTTATGCGCTCTTCCCACTTGAGATTCTCTGTGATGGTCACACCTAAGTCTGTTTGTGCTCTCTCTGCTTGGAGCGTGGCGCCATTGAGCTCATACGTTAAGTGGGGGTTTCTGTTGCCTACATGCAATACTGTACATTTTGAGGTATTGAGGTTTATAAGCCATTCCCTTGACCAATTGGCAATTTTGTCCAAGTCTGCTTGTAGTTTAGAATGATCTGTCAAAGGGTTAGCAAATAGTTTTGTATCATCAGCGAAGATGCTGACATTGCAATGTAAGCATCGAGGTAAGTCGAAAGTGTATATTATATACAGCACGGGACCCAGAACCGAACCCTGTGGTACGCCACTCTTAATTTGTCGCTCGCTTGACCCACTCTCAATCTAAATGTTCTTCCACGCAGAAAAGCTTCGATCCAGTTCAGCAATTTGCCCCGTATTCCAACAAGCTCCAGCTTCTGCATTAACCTTGAAGTGGGGACTTTGTCAAAAGCCTTTTCATAGTCTAGATAGATTATGTCCACAGGATCTCTTTCATTAGAACTGTTAGTCCAGGATGACAAGCATGAACGCAAATTAGACACAGTTGAGCGGTGCGGGCAGAATCCATGTTGCTGCATGAACCCATGTTGTTTTAATTTAGCTTTTTCTTACTTGATTGTTCACCAATACGTATTGTATCTTATTGAAACGTATTTCACAAAATACGCTCGAAATAATACCTTCCTTAATATATTTAATATATTATCTATTAGCTGTTCATTCTTTTCCAGCTTTTTGTTTCATGAAAGGGCTTAACTTGTAAAAAATAGCATTCCCCCCCTTGTCTCCGAAAATTCTGAATCAATTATAGTCGATAGAGGTTTATTTAAATATTACAGAAAAATAAAACGATCGTTTTAAGTTACACACATTTTTTGAAATCTTCAAA
This sequence comes from Athrips mouffetella, assembly GCA_947532105.1. NCBI lineage: Eukaryota > Metazoa > Arthropoda > Insecta > Lepidoptera > Gelechiidae > Athrips > Athrips mouffetella. Next base: position 2,044,406 of record OX383965.1, read on the forward strand.
TAACCTTGGAAAACAAATTTAGTTTTGCGGTCTTAAAATTTATTGCTTCCAAAAATACTAAAGGTATATCGAATTATAGTCGATAGAGGTTTATGTAAATATTACAGAAAAATAAAACGATCGTTTTAAGTTACACAGATTTTTAGAAATCTTCAAAAAACTTTGACAAACAGATTTAGTTTTGCGGTCCTAAAATTTATTGCTTCCAAAAATACTAAAGATATATCGGAACCCTCGGCGCGCGAGTCCAACTTTTTTTTATTTTATATGTCTAACATCTTCAGTTTAATAGTTTTTTACATACTCAAAAGCACAATTACTAAGAAAATTCCCGAAAAATGTGCGTTTTTCGTACTGTATAAACCAAATCTCTCGAAAACTATTTTAAATATCGACACACAATAAGAGTAATGTCAGAAAGCCTTTTGTTAAATCTAGTTTTTTACATAACATTTTCAATTCGTTCAGTGTATTTCGAGAAAAGTACAAAAATGAGCAAAAAACACAAAACATCACGAATACGCTCCGTTCTACCACGCGCATTCCGCCCTTTGTTAGAAAAGGAGGTAATTTTGATTACGGACAGCGCCTTATATGAGAGTGCTATGTGTTTTTATTTGCAAATCAAATCAAATCAAATAATTTATTTGCACTGATTTCCGGTCGGTATAATTAGATGTTACGATAAGATTTATTTTAAGTACTGCGAAAATCTGCCTTCAACAGCATGCAAATTTTAAAGTCAACATTAATTTAAATCAATTACAAGTTTACAACACTATTACTAAAGACTTAATACACAAGCATACAAGCTTGCTATAAAGTCCAAAGTAAACAAACAGTTGGGTGTACTATTTTTGGCAAAGCCTGTGTTCAGCTATTGTACCATTTATACCTAGTTATTAGAAACCGAGCTCGATTGAGGGCAAGCATATGGTCTAGAACTAACTTTGAGTCTATACTAAAGCCACGATCACACCTAGCTGAATTCAAAGACTAATTCGGCATACACTGCTGGGAGGCTTGGTTATGTCAATTGCAATATCCTTACTTCAACGAGCAATGTATGCCGAATTAGTCTTTGAATTCAGCTAGGTGTGATCGTGGCTTAACAAACTGTGCTGTAGTTTGGCAGTCAGTGTAGATATTATTCTTTCAAGCCCTAAATTGAATAAACTGTTTCTTTTGTTAATAAATGTACAGCTGTAGTTTCGCAGGCCTTGCTTGCGGCAACGCTGGCTTGCGGCATAAATGAGCAACACCTGCTACTTTCCCGCACAGGTTTTATACAAAATCCTATTAGTATTTATTAAACCTCGTTCACACACGGCAATTTCGCGACCAATCTGACTAGATTGACGATCAGATTGTGTAGTGTGGATCGCGATTGGGTCAAATTGGCCAATTCGAGGAAATTGGGAGTCGAGATCGGCCGATTTGATCGATTGGCAATCAGATTGGGTAGTGTGGACGCAAATTGGGCAATTTCGGCACTAGTCTGCATACAAGTGGCTTGCTGAGCGGACGTAGGTACTTTTACTCTCTAATAACATTTAAATGGCTTTTTAAGTTGTTTTCTTTTTAATAACTATTCATTTATTTATTCTCATTCATTAGAGCCATTTCAGAGGCCTTTGGCGGCTCAACAATTTGATACCAGGATATTTAAGGTCGGTCATCGACCTTGAAACCCACACGATATGATGATGATTGCCTTTCCCTTTTCCACAACCTTTTCTTCACGTTCGATACCCAAAGCTGCAACCAAAACATTTGTTTTTGTTTTTTACGGTATTATTGACTGACGTCCGTCCAGCACAAAACACAAAATCGAATGAAATTGGCAATCTGATTGTGTACGTGTAGACGGGTGGGCAATCTGATCGCCAATTCAATTGCCAATCAGATTGAGTGTAAAGTTGGCCGTGTGGAGCCCCTTTTAATATTTGGATTGCATATGTTCATTTTGGACTTCCCTCCTTCAATATTTAAGAATATGCAGAAATTCAAAATTGAGGCTGTCCAGTGGTGCTACCATCATTAAAAAAAAATTACTCACTAAATAATAAATGTAAAAGTGGCCCAGTTTATTTATTTAGAACATATCAACTCTTTAAAATATAGGTTACTGCTGGCGCCCATCAATAATAAAACAATAACATAGGATACTTTTTACTGCGAGAAAACCTCTCCTTCTCACGGAATTTTTTTTAAGACAAGTTGGGGGCAATGGCTTTTAATAAATACGAGAAACCATTAACAAAGGTCATCTGATCCTCATAGCCTGTACTGCGTGTATCACACTTAGCTAAGATAAATAACACCCAGAAACAAAGTCTTTAAGGCGACCCGTTTTCCATACTAAATTCAAATGACTCGCATTCTTATGCGGGACATAAAATGCTCTTGAAAAACGAGTGTATACTGCTATTTTTAGTAAAAAATTTTGCTGATGAAAACAAAGATACAGCTCTAATGCACCGAAAGCACTACAGTATAGATCGCACACCCACAATGGTAATATTGAACCAAAAATTGCTTACAAAAACTAGTACTTTCGGTGGATTAGTTGTATCTTTGTATTAATCGGCGTTTGTCCCGTGTGGTGCCGGCAAAGAATAGTACCAACCCTCACATACCCGTGGGTGTCGTAAGAGGCGACTAAGGGTTATAAACTGGAGGATAGGCACTCATGGGCAGCAGAATCCTCCTGTGTATCATACCATCTTACTAACTGCGGTCACCTACAACCGCGGTCCATGGTGCCAGCCGTAACGCTGACAAGCGAGGTGCTGACTATGGTACTCCCCCTCCACATTTTTCCAGCAAAAGCTAGAATTCTGGAGGGAGCTCCCTGTCCTGTAGTGGTCATCTCATGGGATGTTATGATGATTAATCAGAGAAAAATTTAACTAAAAATTGCAGTATACACTCGTTTTTCAAGAGCATTTTATGTCCCGCATAAGAATGCGTCATTTGAATTTAGTATGGAAAACGGAGCGCCTTAAGGAGCGCGGTGTTTAGGGTACATCACCATATCCTTAGGATAAGGATTCTTATTATTGCTGTGGAAATTCTTTGGGAAGACCCTAATCCAGTAGCGGATGTTTATTGGTGTATAGAACGAATTAAACACACTCCTAGACACACAATTTTTTTTTAATGTAATCGGGAGTGAACGTAAGTGACAATATAGATACAGTTTAATTATTGGGAATGAACGTACGACGTGTAAGTGATAATGATAATTTTATTGGTCCAGTTAACATGTTTAGAATTACAACCATTGTTTGATTCCTGCACTAGGCTAGGCCTGAATCGCAGGAAATCTTCCGTGTTTACATTCCAGTTACTTGATTAACAAAACGAGAGAAAAAGATAATGTAACCTAAAAACTAACTACAAAATTATTATGATTTTGAAAATAATAGCAAAAGTTCAAGTAAGATAAATACAAACAATAAGTACAAAATAGCAACTTCATAGTTTCAGAACCCGTGTCTGTTTTGGGCGGGCGTATAACATCATTACGGCGCCGAAGTTACGTTCACTAGCAATGGCGCCAAACGGCCAATTGAATGCATGTATGTAAATAGCCTCCGTGGTTTAGTCTAAAGCATTCGGCTTTATATTTGGGGGTTCTAAGTTATTCCCGTTGGGAACATTGTTAATCGCAAATCCCTTTGGGATTTTCCAAGCCGTTGGTTTCGGCCACTATTTACGGAAGTATTCGTCAAACGACGAATTAGGTGGCTCAAAAACTGAACACAGCGGATTTAGGCGGCTCAAAAACTCAACACACCGGATTGTGAGGTCGACCATTAATCTTACATGTCTTACTTAGAGGAAATAAATATAATGCAGACAAATACAGATCTAAGTTAACCATACATCCTAACCCATTAGCAACAAACCTAATGGACGAAAATGAGTGCCACCATGTGACCTGTAAGTATGGATGTTGCTGGAGATTCCCTAAACAACTTCATATTATAAAAATTTGCCACAAGAGTCGCTAGATATCCCAAGTGATAGTTACGAAAAACTGGACACAAAAAAGAACCCACACGATTATAATTATGATATAAATACCTGTCTAAAGTGTGTATGAAGCCAGCCATGGCTTGTATCTGTGACATTTGGCCAAGAGCCTGCCAGGCCGCTCGCCGGTCTCGACCAATCACATCCAGAACTCCCAATGGAGAAGCCGAGTTGGGATCTAAAGGTCCGTGTGCTGTCTGTTGCGTATATGCGACTAGTTTCAGACGGTCCTCGTAGCTTAGGTGGAGTGCTTTGCCTTCTTTATCTAGAACAATAATATGAGTATGTTAATAAATAAGAATATGAATATGCGCCACGCTTTGTCAATCCTTTTCACCTGGTCACTTGAGTGTTGTTAGGCATCCAATAAGAAAGAAAGAAAAACAAGATGCCTTTGCACATCTATCAGGGTGCATCCTGCAGACATGACGAACCCAGCCCCATTTCAGCTTTGCAATATTTCAGCAGCACACTATTACTAGCACAGGCTGCAGCGGACTATTTCGTAAAGACACTATTTGAAGCTCCTCTCTTGTAGTGTATGTGCATAGTATGCGTAATAAGTAACTAGGTTAAATTAGACTAAGCATTATGGAACTTTCAAGACAGAAAAAAACAAGATAGAGGCCTCTACTAACGACAGAAGAAAACTATGAAGAAATCAAGAATGAAGCCTACACAAACTACAGAAGAATGAGAAGAAATTTATAAAAAACTCAAGAAAGAAGCCTGCAATAATTATAGAAGAATTTGGAAGCAACACTGTAGAAGAACGAAGAAAATTATTTCATGAAGAAAGAAGAAATGTCATCGTTCAAGGGAGAAGCGTACGAGGGAACCAGGGACCATGCCCGGCCCGTATTCCAGGGAGTCCAGGGACGATGCCCGGCCCACTCAGCAAGTAGATGACAGCCAACGAGTCACCCCCCGCCTACGTATCGCTAGCGCCAGCGCAGCGCCCGATGCACCGAGCGTTTCTCACCGTGTGCCCGCCCGCCCCACGTAATGATGACCTACGAGTAATTAGCGAAGTGAAGACCGCCGTCTTTACTTGTATTATGTAAGTAGATTTAATTGATTATGTTTAGTCAGGGTGTTCGTATATTAGCTATGTAACTTTAGATATTCCAGTAGATATTTCTTTTGATATTATTGCTTTATGTGGTAAGATAGAGGAAATTTATCAGAGTATTTTAAGCTTACCGTGTCAGCCACAAAAACACAACATGGCTCCTGAACCGATTTCTGAGAAGTTTTGCCTCAAAACGGCAGTGAGTTTGTTACCAAAAATGGACGGTAAAGAATGTGTAACTTTAGAATTAATAGAGGCCATAGAGTTATACGACTCGATGATAGACAAAAGCGATAGAAAAAGTTTGATTAATTTTGATTAAGACTAAAGTTTGATTAAGACTAGGTTGGACTCTGGTGCTAAGATGCGTTTAAAAACCAAATACGATTCCATCCAAGATTTAATTTTTGACATGAAATTGCACTTATTAACAGTGAAATCTGACACTGCGTTGCAATCTCAGTTGCAAGCCGCCAGGCAAGGCGACAGATCGATTAGAGATTTTGGCGAAGAGATAGAGAAGTTGTTCGTCGATCTCACTATCTCTCAGGCAGGTAACGACGATACCGCCTATTCTTATTTGCGCCCTCTGAACGAGAAGAACGCTGTTAAACGGTTTGCTGAAGGTCTCCATAGTCAGAGGTTAGGAACGATCATATCAGCAAGAGGTCTGACTACGTTACGAGAGGCAATACAAGTAGCCGAAGAAGAAGCCACTTCGTCATCCTCGAACCAAGCTTTTTCTTATTCCTATAATAGAGGTCAGCGTGGAAGCCATCGTGGAAGTTACCGTGGTTTTTCTTATAATTCGCGTGTTGGTCGTAGTACTACACGTGTTGACCAAAATCGTGGAAATTTTGAGTCTAAAACGTACTTTTCTCAAACTAGGTCACAGCCACGCGCAACTCATGCGCATAGCAGTGGACGTGATACGAACTATCGACGTGGTTTTGAGAGTTCGCGTCAGCACTCTCGCGGACATGGCAACTATAATGTTAGTTTAGATTGGTTAGTAGATACAGGTGCGTCTTTATCAGTAGTTAAGTACGAAGTTTTAAAGGATTTAAATTTGTTAGGTGAAATACAGAAGTGTAACTTAAAAATCAACGGAGTAGGAGGTAGCTTAACTTCTGTTGGTTTTATTTATTTAAATTTAAAATACAATTATCAAAGTTTTCAGCACAAGTTTTACGTGTTTACTGACATTCCTTGTTTTACCGTAGGAATTTTAGGACAAGATTTTCTGAAAGGATATAATGGCGTGATAGATTTTGAAAGAGATACTTTGTCTCTGAGAGGAAAGCGAGAGAAGGTATTTATACCTATACAATTATCGAGTTACTCTTTGACGATTGCACCGCGTTGCGAGGTGATCAAGTATATTCCAACGCGATATAACTATGATTGTGTTGTGCTTTCTAAAGAGCTGAAAAAGGGTGTGTTTGTTGCTAGCATAGTAACAACCCCTAAAAATGGAAGGATACCAGTGAGAATTATGAACACTACGGATGTGGAAGTTTGTGTAGATTTGAAGGATTTGGAGATTGATCGTTTGGATCGGTATGAGTATTGTAACTTTAATCGACCGGATGTGTCTGTAGATAGGGTAAAAGAGTTATTTAAGCACTTAAACTTAGGTTCTTACTTAAATGGGGAAGAACAATTGTCGATTGAGCAGATATGTGCTAAATATCCAGACATATTCCATTTACCAGGAGATAAGCTCACAGTTACCAACGTGTACGAGCAGTCCATTAAAATAAAAGACAACGCGACTCCTGTTTATAGGAAGCAGTATAGGATTCCATTTTCGCAAAAAGATGAACTTAACAGGCAAGTTCAAGAAATGTTAGATAACAAAATCATAGAACCCTGTACTAGCGAATGGTCGAGTCCTTTGCTGTTAGTACCTAAGAAGTCTGACCGCAGTGGTGCCCGCAAGTGGCAAGTGGTCATAGACTACAGGCAATTAAACGAGAAGTTGAAGGACGATAAGTTCCCTCTTCCTAAAATAACAGAGATATTAGAATCTTTATCTGGAGCAATGTAATTCAGTCATTGCGATCTAAGTCAAGGATATTACCAATGTAACCTTAACGAGGATAGTAGGAAGTATACGTCGTTCACTACTGACAAGGGACAATACCAAATGTGTAGACTCCTTATGGGTCTGACAATAAGTCCGTCAGCTTTCAGTAGACTAATGACAGTACCAATGTCTGGACTAAATTACGAAGCTTGTTTGATCTATTTAGACGATTTGATTGTGCATGGAAGAAACTTGGAAGAGCATAATAAAAACTCAATGCCTGAATATGATTTTATTTTAACACTTCCAGTGTTCGGATAAATCTACAAAGTAGAAAATCGCAAATTTCACAACCACAGGCAGGATTCGAACCTGCGTCTTCTGCGTCAGTACCGCAGACGCTTTACCAACTAGGCTACTATGGTCCTGCCTGATGTTGTGAAATCTGCGATCTCTATACGCATTCCAACGTTGCGTTTAGTGCTGCCACCTAGTAAGCATTAGCTGTACTAATGTTGGTGCTGCCACCTAGTAAGCATGAACTGTACTAGCCCAAGTAGCCAAATGAAAAAAATAGACATAAATGGTAAACAGGTGATTGTACATAAAAATAGGACAAAAATATATAGATAAATAAATAGTAAGATATTATGAGTATGTAAAATAAGATTGAGTTAAGATAGTTTATTAGTGTCTAATATGGGTATGTAAAAAAAAAATAAGTATGAGTATCTATCCTTATTAATGTCATACGGAAGAGCGAGGCCTCCCAATACAGGTATCTTTTTACTTAAAAACTAATTTTTTTTCTCAAAAACGAGGAAGATGTAGTGTATGTGCATAGTATGCATAATAAGTAAGTAACTAGGTTAAATTAGACTAAGCATTATTTGTCTTGTAACGCGCATCGTACATTTAAGATAAGACTTAATTTAGAACCCTTTCTGTAAGGACGTCCTACTGAATAAATACTTATCAACATGTGACGAGTTTCGACTGTTTCCATCACCACCTTGAAGCCACCTCACTGACACATCCCGACGGCATCCGTCCTGATACCACACTCTTCTGCCCTCCTCAACACTGCCTTGCAAATTATTTAATGGTGTGTTGACATCCGTAATACGTTGCTACCATCAATAAGCGATCGTCTATTTACACACGCTATGCACAAAACCAATAAAGGTAGAAAACTAATCCAAGAGCAGCTATAGAATATAACTAATCTACCTACCCAAGGTCAGATCCTAGCACCTCCAACAAATTTGTGGCATTTTCTATATATTCTGCTTATACAATATACCCAAGGTCTTACGTATGGAATGGGCACAAAGTAATACTGAGACACTATAATGCCCAGTGTATAGCCCCTAGTTGTACACTAAAAGGCTATAGTGCTATGGTATAGCATGGTGATACCACCTAGCACACGGATGTATAGATCTGATATGCATTGGCCCAGCTATGAGCATAATTAGTTTTGTACCACAATGTGAAAATGTACTGCTGTAATTGGTAACCAAAATATTTAAGATGGTATGATACACAGAAGAATGCTGCTGCCCATCCTCCAGTTCAAAAACCTTTAGTCACCTCTTACAACACCCACAGGTAGAGATGGGTAGGTAACATACTTTTAAAAAAATAAACTAAGTTACTGTACGAGCTATACACAAACCATATCGCAACTGAGTATTTATCTTTACTGGCAGTGACGGATTAAGATTACTTGATGCCCTAAGCAATCCACGCCTGTGGGCCCCCCTATCCGTATGTCAACTAGAATCGGTCTTTAAACCTTTACCGCCGAAAAAAAATAGGTTTATGTAAAATAAGATGATGACATGTAACGTACCTTAGAAGTGGAGTAGGTGCGACAACAATAAAAACCAAAGCATAATTTATTTATTTATTGAAATGCGACTTGCGGCTTTTCCGGGCATTGAATTCACGCAAGATAGTACGTTTTTAACATATCGGACTCGTATAATATCGATAAATTATTGAGCATTTCTTGTATTATCTTTGTTCTTTTTTATTTTTTTATATTTTTAATTTTGAAAAAGAACGTTCCGCCATCGTTCCGCTGAGCAATTTCTAATCATAAGCGATAAAAATATGCGCAGGGCGGTCTCCACATTCTATGGTCTCCACATTAGGGAAAGCTGATTCGATTTTATCATCAATTATTATTTTGTACAATAGTACGTGAATTTGATGTAAACTTGTGCGAGCCGAATGGTCTGGAACTTATTTTACTTATAACTCATAAGTCATAACTCATTTGTCATAACTGGGTCTGGAACTTATTTTACTTATGACTCATAAGTAAAATAAGTTCCAGACCCAGTTATGACATATGAATGAAACTGTTGAATTTCTGTTATTAATTCGGTGTTAAGGTCTTCTGGATATTATTGTGTGTTTACTAGATTTGTACTGTGCTGACAGTATTCTGCAGTTTTATCGGGACACATAATTTTATTGGCATCGGGTATTTTATTCAAGAATGAGAATTCGTCTGCTGTTTCTTTGTATATCTCTCCTCTTTTTCGCAACTCTGCATTTAATTGAATTGGTAGGGCTATTGTGGAAAGTCCGTCTGGGGAAGTACCACCCCCTTGCTTTTTTCTCAGTGAAACAGCAGTGTTTGTACTGCTGTGTTTTGGTTTGAAGGGCAAGGGAGCCAGCGAAATTACCGGCACATGAGACATTATCATCTTCTCAAAGTGAGCAAAGCGCTTCGCTGTCTTATTAGTGTCAAAATATGCCATTAATAAGACAGTGGGTGCTATGGGCGGTGGTGACCATCAGGTGGCCCATCTGCTCGTTTGCTCACTTGTAACATAAAAAAAATTTTTTTTTTTTTTTTTTTATTTAATATTAATTGTCCAACATGCGATCGGTCTTCAGACCATAAGCAGTTAATTTAGATGTTGTGATGGCGTTTTAGGCGGGCCCTTCCAGTGTCAGGCTGCCTTCATATGTAATTAGATATACAATTTTATTTATATGTTGTCCCACGTATGTGTACGTTTCAGACGTCTCGTTTGCAATGGCTTACTTAGACAATGAGCAAGTCTGTTTTGGTGGTGAGTTATTTTGCTCTTATAGGCCTTCGTTATTGTGTTTATTTCCTCTTTTACAGTTGGGATTTTCAAGTAGTTATGGATTTCATCCATTCTCGTGAACCATGGAGCATCCACTATAGCCTTAAGTACTCCATTTTGAAATCTTTGCAGTATCTCAGTATTGGATGTTTTAGCCGTTCCCCAGAGCTGAATGCCATAGGTCCATATAGGTTTTAGGATACTCTTATAAATCAGGACTTTGTTTTCTATGGAAAGTCTAGATTTCCGTCCAATGAGCCAATCTAGTGTTCTGAACCTATGGTTAAGTTCATCACGTTTTTTTTGGATATGAGTTTTCCAGGTCTGCTTGCGATCTAGGTGGAAGCCAAGGTACTTTACTACTTCATTGTGTGGTAGTACATCTTGTCCTAATTTCACAGTCGGGCAATCCTTTTTTCTTAGCGTGAACGTGATGTGGTTCGATTTGGGAGCACTAGCTTTAATACGCCAAGATGTCATCCATTTGTGGACTTTGTCCAGATGTGTTTGGAGTACACTCGAAGCCATATCAGGATCTTTGTTGGATGTAAGCACTGCTGTGTCATCAGCGAATGTGGCTGTCATAACATCGTTTGATTCTGGTACATCAGCTGTGTACAAGAGGTAAAGAGCTGGACCCAATACAGATCCCTGTGGAACTCCTGCCTTTATGTCATAGAAATTTGAAGTGGATTCATTGATCTTGACATAGAAGATGCGATTTTCAATGTAAGATTTTAGTAGTAAATACATGTTGTGTGATAGGAGCTTTTTAAGTTTATACATAAAAAAAATAACACGTTATTTTGAATTGTTCTCTTGGGCTGAAGCTTACTTCAGGAGCTAAACCATCATTGGGCATTTTCTTTCACCGTCTTTGACGGGTGTCTTTGTATTCCATATCTGGTAGCTTTTTTTTTGCGCGGGTTTCTAAAGAATGTTAGTCGCACCGCAATTTTTCCAAAAAATCCACAAGTGGTTTGTAGAGATTAGCGTAAGTCTCTAGAGTAACTTCTGGGTCTTGTAATACCTTGCTTACTTTTCGGAAGGTTTGCAAAATTTCGTCTTACATGACCAACATGAGTAGGAATTCCAATTTTTGTAGTTTATTTGACAAATCAGCTGCTTCTCTTCTGGTTTCTGCATAGAAGCCGGCCAGCACAATTACTCAAAACACAAACATTTGATTGACACAGATTTGCGGGGGCGCCAGGCCCACGGGGAAGGGGTGCAATACCGGTGCATTCGAATTGCCGAATGCACTATACTAACGGGCAGCGAGTGAGAGGTGGGACTCTATGTCAACTTCCTATCCAAAAAAATTTTTTTTGTGAGGTTTTTGGTGACGTGAGGGTGAGACGTGATGCCCTAAGGCCGGATTTCTTTGTGCTTCTTCTGGGGCAGACGTGATGCCCTAGGCAATTGCTTAATTTGATTAAGGGTTAATCCGTCACTGTTTACTGGGAAAGTTGTCAATTTCCTGTTGATTCAATGTCAACATCCTTGCCATATTGCTTTCATGCCTGAGTAACTTTACAGATAACAACAAAGTAAAAGGTAGGCGACAATAAACTCAAGATCATAAATAATTATACAGTCATAATGAGATAGTACCATTTATCATTATTAGATATACGACAAGCTGCAATTTTACTGATGATTCCTTCAGTGTTGCTTTTGTTTATTAATAATTTGCTTAACTTTACAATTTATTATTATTATAGCCTTGTTTTCCAAGCTTTTTTATATTACATTTACTTTTTTTTTTACTATATTTTCCATAATTCTAATTTCTTTATTGCTTGGTTCGTCTTCTGGCGAAGGCCTCCTCCAGAGCCCTCCACTCCTCTCCGTCCTTAACAACTCTCCACCACAACGGCCTTGCAACTTCCTCTATTTCATCTTCCCATGGTTTGTTTTGTCTGCCTATTTTCCTTTTCCCATCCCTTGGATACCAGTCTGTTCCAGTTCCTGTCCATCTCTTGTCTTTCAACCGCAGAACATGTCTAGCCCATCTCCATTTTTGTTCTCTTATCACGCTTATTATAAGGTGAAACTTTACGATAGTCTAATCGAAACATTTATTATTGACGTACACAGGGTTAAATTTTGTCAACTCAGAGGGATTAAAGAAAGGAATAGTGCTAAGCTCTCTCTTTCTTTCTTACAGCTGCATCTTTACAGGGCACCACAATTTTGCCCTGGGTGAATCAGTGACTAGGTATAAAACATGTTGTTATGCCACTAATTAAAAGGCATCATGCACCTATATCCCTTGTGCAACCCTTGTGTAACATAAAATACTCATTGTTCGACATAAAAATACTGACTCAGTTCAAAAATTTTGTTAAGATCTATTATGGAAAAAACTGAAACCAAATCATTCCAAGTAGAAAAAGAGTTCTGCACTGCGACAGAAAATTTACACAAACGTAGGTAGTAATATTTGAGAAAGATGTGCCTGACGACGAGATAACGATCTATATATATTTCTACAGCCACACAAGCTATGACTGAAAATTATCAATAAATTCTTACCTTTATAGAATGCAAGTCCGAATTTGTAAACGTCTTTGAGCGGCATACCCCATTTCCTCTCTTCGCTCTCAAGAATACCTTGGTCTGTTTCTAAAGGAACTTTCACTGGATTTACTTTGCAGTTAGTTTCAATTTTACTAGACATTTTCGCTGAAATTAATAAATCGAAAAAAAGGAACCCTTCTGTTTTTACGAATTTTGACAACCATTGACTGTTTTTTTAAAATATTTTCTAGCCTGGATGCCAAGTCCTTTGGCTGACCATTGACTGACAATTTCAGTGTGACCAACTTTAAGTTGGAGATCCTGCCTCACTCAAGAACAAGACTGCCAAATCCTACAATCTCAAATTCACTAGCATGCATTAAACGACAATAAACGATTATGAACTTTGTAGACAAACTCTTAAAGTTTAAAATTGCACGAACTGTAAATTCAACAAAAAATTTCCTACAGAAAGTCTACAAAAACTCCTACTTGTCTGTTTAAAGGGTTTTTTTAAATTTCGATATGCTATATACTTCTACTTCAGCCTAAACTTCCAGATCTAGAGAGCTTATATTGCAGTACTGCCAAATCCTGCCAGACTAAAACATCGACTGAAACTGCTAGACTAAAATAAAGAGTTAAAACTGCGAAGAAGGCAGGATCCTGCCATAAATGGTCATACTGCAACTTATGATTGATTGACAGATGGTGGTGCATTTACGAATCCTTCCATGACATGACTTATTCAAAGCGCTTTCCAAATCGGGTAGAAATTACTTGACAGCAGGATAGCGTTAAATGACTTTCATATGTGTGGTCGAGACAGAAGCTGTCAAAGAGTAATAATTATTACCCGTTTTGGAACCCAACTTTATTTTCTTCGGTCTGGCTGCACCAATATTGAAAAATCTTTGTATCATAAGCTAAAACAAAAGTAAAAAAAAATACTGTCAATCATTTCATCAATCACCCAGTACGGATTAAAACCTGCTCATGAGCTTTGTGTGCGGTTTTAGCGCGCTAATAGTCGGTTCAAAACTTGCTCGTATTCACTCGTTTAAGCGACGTGACGTCATCAATGACGTCACTTTAGCGCGCTATCATTGCATACGAAAATGAGGTAGTGCAGCGTGTGCGAAACGTCAAATTCATAAGACATTTGTCATCAATCTCGTTTTCGAGAGATTTTTTTCAACTTTTTTGGGGTTTTTAGATTTAATTATCTTATCGAATAATCATTATCTCTCAATAATTTCTTAAAACGCAAAACAAAATCAAAATTTTAATTTTTCTCAGTGACATTGACATAAGCGCGCTCTAGTCTGGTTTAAAACTGTATTCGACGAATGCACGCATATAGAAATGAACCGACTATATTCACAGTGCGGTTCAAAAAGGAAATATTGTACCAACGCTGCAATCGGCGCATTCGGGTCGGATCGTTTTCGTTAGCGTGCAAACGTCGAACACAATCGAATATCTAAACGATCCGATATGACTGCTCTTATGTCAATGTCACTGTTCGAATCAAAGTACTTTTTAGCCACAAAGTATTTGGACCCTGTGAATTGTATCCATTTCTTTAGTTTGCTTTCGAACTCCAAACAAACCGAAAAAAATCCCACGAAACTCAACCAAAATTAATTTTGACGTTTAATTTGACGTATCGCACACACTGCACTACCTCATTTTCGTATGCAATGATAGCGCGCTAATGTGACGTCACCGATGACGTCACGTCGCTCATCCGCTCGAATATGAGCACTAAACGATCCGACTTTTAGCGCGCTTTCAACGCTATCGTACGCAATATGCGTCAAACGAACCGCAGTGTGAAGAGAATGTGATGTGTGCGTTGAATTCAACAGTACGGATTAAAACCTGCTCATGAGCTTTGTGTGCGGTTTTAGCGCGCTAATAGTCGGTTCAAAACTTGCTCGTATTCACTCGTTTAAGCGACGTGACGTCATCAGTGACGTCACTTTAGCGCGCTATCATTGCATACGAAAATGAGGTAGTGCAGCGTGTGCGAAACGTCAAATTCATAAGACATTTGTCATCAATCTCGTTTTCGAGAGATTTTATTCAACTTTTTTTGGGGTTTTAGATTAAATTATCTTATCGAATAATCATTATCTCTCAATAATTTCTTAAAACGCAAAACAAAATCAAACTTTTAATTTTTCTCAGTGACATTGACATAAGCGCGCTCTAGTCTGGTTTAAAACTGTATTCGATGATATTCGACGAATGCACGCATATAGAAATAAACCGACTATATTCAGTGAATGTGATGTGTGCGTTGATTTCAAGAAACAATCCGTAGTGCAAGAAACGATCCGTAGTGCACATGTCAAATTGTCAACGTCATTTCTGCACTTGCATTGCACTTGCAGGACAGTTTTTGTGTTTTCTGCGTCTTATTTTTAAATAAAACTCCTAATTCATTGTAAATATTGCTGTATCTTAATCGTCAGTGTCAACGACCTCTCTCTGCGTCCGAAAAATGTGTAATATTTTGCTCAATTGCTACGGATATCCTTTGCCTCTCACATAGCTATTCTCAGAAGTGATTGTGATTCACCATACATTGTTCAGTGTTTTGTCCTTACCCTTTAACCATGGAAGTGAATCCGCTGAATATATTCTTCGTGAAATCAGACAGTAAAGGGGACAGGTTACTGTTTAGATACCCTTACACGACGGAGAACAAAGATGAAAGTACGCAGAGGAAGTGTGGACGTCATAACCCTTACGCGATTAATTCCAGCCAAGTCGAGGATTTATTGCAGAATCCACAATCACAGACCTCTAATATTTACAAAGGTAAGTGACATTACTGCTTTACAATTAATAGAAATTTTTTTGTTACCCAAATAACATGCAAAGTAAACATTATGAGTTCTTATTCTAAACTCTTATTTCTTAATTCAAGAAAGCATTCAATGTTGATAGTATCTAACACTTAACATAAGCGAGTCATGTGATAGTGTAGTTACATACATACATACATAACATCACGCCTCTTTAGTGTAGTTAAATAAAATAAATTTAAAAAATAACTTTTATTCATGACTAATATCACATTGTACAATTCTTGCATGCAATATCAATGACTACATTCAGGGTTTGTGATTGGGTGGAGATAGAAAGAGATACACTAAATTTTAATAACTAAAACGAAATAATAACTTTGTACAAGGCGGTCTTATATCTACAGATAAGTAAACCAGGAATGATGACTGGCCTGTTTATGTGGTAATGTGTTATACTTACCACCAGCTGACCCACCTGCTCGTTTGCCTAATTGTGATATAAAGTGTCCCTGCCATCTACGTCGTCTGATCCCCGCACAGGGCAACAATTGTGTGATAAACTCGTGTTTGTTCTGTGTCTAGGTGTTATTTATCTATTTATGCATGTATATCAGTCTCTGGTACCCATCTCTGGACCAAAAAGCCTAATTTGGGATCAGAGGACTTTGTCCCCCAATATTTATTTATTGTTTAGGTCCCTGTGTTTTAGGAACTTTTATATTCTTCTGCTCATTAAAGAGCCTACTTAATATCTTTAATAGCAATCTGTCAAATATTGACCGATGGTGCCAGAAGAAATATCTACCTAAATGGAGAAGAGCTAGAATACGTCAACAAATAAATTTACTTGGGAAAACAGATTTCATTTAGCGACAAAAGAAACGAAGAAGAAGTAAATAGAAGAATCACGTCAAGCTGGAACAAATTTTGGGCACAGAAGGAGATACTAAAGGGAGACTATACAATACATAGAAAAATGAGGGTAATTAGAAGGAGGATTAAAGAAATAAGTTGTCACAAGGTAGTGAAGGCGTTGTTCTATGGATTTGACGGGTTATTTTGAATATTTCCTAGTGATCATTGATGATTTGACATAAAAATTTGGGACACGTTGGCAGATGTCATCCCATAGTAAAATAAATTAGCAAGGTATCTATTCCGAGCGAAGAAAGGAGGTCCGAAATCTTTGATACAATAGATGTGAAAAGAACAGTAATGGACACCTGCATCTTACCATGCCTCACCTATGCTTGCCAATCCTGGGTTATGACCAACACAATAAAAGCAAAAATATCGACATGCCAAAGGGTGATGGAAAGAAGTATATTGAACATAAGAAAAATCCATAAAGTCAAGAATACAACAATAAGGAAAAGGACAAAAATAAAGGACTCCGTACATCAAGCCCTAAAACTGAAGTGGCAATAGGCAGGCCATGTCGCAAGACTACCAGATGGGAGGTGGACAATAGCAGCCACAAAATGGGAGGGACCACAAGGCAAAAAAAAGGTAGGAAGACCTAAAAAACGCTGGGAAGATGACATTAAACAAGTGGCAGGAAGCAACTGGACCAAAAGTTGCCTCAGATAGAGAAAAATGGAAGGGAGAGCCTATACTCATATCGAGGCCCTCAACACCGAAAAACATACTACTAACAACACTGATATAGATATAAGCAAAATTACTAACTGAACTAACAAAATATAAATGTAACTAGAAGTTGAGGGAAAAATAAAAGCTTTTTTTATTTTTTTATTTATAGCAATCTGTCTCTATGAATAAAAAAGCTATCCCGCAGTTAGGGTAATTTCTCACTGCTTTGGAACTCTACCTTAATAAAGTACTTAAAATTAAAAAAAAAACAATAACAAATATATTTAGAACTAAGTATAGCTTTAAGAGTCAAGGTCCTGTGTTTCTATTAAGGATAGATTATTAATAACAGCCAGAGAAGACGTAAACTAACGTAAATGTGATAAATAACAGTGATAAATATGTGTTTGTTATTGTAATGAAGGTAAAAGATAAGAAATTGATAGGAGTTGTTTACAAACAAAGATTTTAATTAAATAATTTAGTTTTTAAAATCTCTCTCTCGTTTCTTTAAATTTTTTTTATAACTTGAGATACAACATCAACATAACTGAACAATCTTCTCGAAGAAAGTTGTGTTAATTACATTGGAAATATATAAAATAACATTGTATAATATTATTAGTATAATATTATTTTTATCAAATGTGCGGTACGGAAAAAAAATGCTTCAGGAAAAGACGGAATCAAAATGAATGGTGACAACATTCAGTTCATACGGTTCGCAGACGATATAGCGGCACTAGCTGAAAACTCCACACATTTACAGGCTCTTGTTGAAGAAATGGATAGAACATTTTAGAAATTTGGTTTAACAATCAACGCTAATAAAACGAAGACATTAAACGTCCAGGAAAAAACATAATACATCAAATAGACCAATCATATTAAATGGCAGTCCGCTTGAAGAAGTAAAAAGCTTTAGATATTTAGGTAGCCTGATCACAGACAATTCCAGATGCACACCCGAGATTATTTCAAGAATAGCTATGGCAAAGACAGCTCTCAATAATAAAAAACATCTTTTCAAAGCAAACATTTCAAAATTAGCGCGGAAACGATTGATTAAAGCCTTTATATGGAGTATTGCGCTCTACGGCTGTGAAACGTGGACCCTAAAGGGCCGATCACACCTGACTGAATTCACACACTAAGTCAGTTAGTCTCCTACGTAGGAAAGGAAGGTAGAAAGATGGAACTTAGTAAGTCACTGACTGAGTAAGCCGCATAGTAAGCAACGCAGAAAGGAACTTTAGTGAAGGGCCAATACGAATAGAACACCTCATCGTACGGAAAATATTAATAAGGGCTAATTTATGTTGTATAGAGAAACACTAGAATAACTACAAAAAAAACCACAGAATTACCGGTATACTAAAAAACAAACAAGGAATTAAAATTAGGTTGCACCAGTCAAGTAAACACAAAGAATTTGAGTGCTTTATTCATTCTTTTAGTTATGTAGAATAAATTTTTCATTCAAAATCGTTCGAAAAGCGAATTATGATTCCAATGAAAAATAACAATTGAATGATAAAAGATTATTTGGATAGTACTAAGTAGTACATGCGAATATTTCGATTGTTGCTTCTTGAAATAATTGTACATCACTATTAAGGAACATCAACATAGTAGGGATCATAGTCAGTTCACTAGTTGTGCTATACGTTAGTATACCTCTATATTTTCTGTGCTGGTACACTTTATAGCGCGACTGATATGTTCAGATACTTTGTATAAAGGCTTCTATGAGTATTTTTAATGACCTTAAAATAAATTGAAAAGCAAGCTAAAAACTCGTTTATACTTTTATATTTAGTAGTAGAAGTAGTTTTACAATACGATTGTCTTACTTTATTGCAATTGAAATAATTATAATATTATTATTATTGTAAAGGGGGCCCAAATGGGTAGGTCAAAGTTTTTAATTGTCAGTACTAAGTCAAGTTAGGTATCATATGAAAGTGCTTCACTTGTACATTCCAAAATAGTTCTTTATATTTTTAACGACTCTTAGTTTTCAAGTTATGATGAAAAAGGTTTTAAAAAATTACCCCTTCCTTATACCCGAAGTTTTCCGAAGAAAAAATCTGAATTAATTAAAGTCCATAGAGGTTTATGTGAATAATTCAGAAAAAAAAACAATCTCTCTAAGTAGCACAGTTTTATGGAAATTTGCAACAAATCTTTACAAACAAATTTAGTTTTGCGGTCCTTACAATGGACCTTATTGCTTCTAAAAATACTATAGGTAGGTATATCGGAACCCTCGATGCGCGAGTCCGACTCGCACTTTAACATTTTTTTTTTGTTGTGTATAGATGTATGTATGGTGAAAATCGTTAATTTTTCATGGTATGAGTCCATTGATGAAGTTTTCAGGAGATTGTTTGACACCTTGTACTTGTCCGTAATTTTGTTAGACTTCCTTAAAAGAGATACTTTGTAATCCTGACAAAATTTTCAATTCATGTCTAAATCAGTTGTCCCTTTCATAAAAAAACCGGCCAAGTGCGAGTCGGACTCGCGCACTGAGGGTTCCGTACCACCACATAAACATAATTGTATTAGTTGAAATTTCAGTAAGTTAATGTGCTAGATTTTTTGAGTCCGACACGCGCTTGACCAAATTTTATTATTTGTTGTTATTTTATAGCCTATGCCCTATATACATACCAATTTTTAAGTTTGTAAGTGTTCCCGTTTTTAAATAGAACTAAAACAAAAATCGCCTCAGCGACCATCCAACTTGACCCCTCTCTTATGTGAATGTTCTTGAAACGGGAGCTCACCACAATTGGTTACCATTAGTTAGTAGAAAATGAGGACACCCCTGATGAAGCCAAAAGAGCAGCTCGCCACATATAACTGGCCGTCATCCTGGATGGGGCTTGGAGCGAAACAACCCACGCCGCCCGTCTCCAGCTGGGATAGTGGGTGAAATAGATCCACAGACGTGATCTGATCACCCGTCTGCGCGAGCCGCGGCGTCCCGAGTAGAAATAATAATAATACCATTAGTTGTGAGAAAAGTTGTAATATTTAATGATTTCAGACTTTTCCCATTATGTGTACTGTGAGACCTAGCTTCTTGCCAAATTTCATAATTTTAGGTCAACGGGAAGTACCCTGTAGGTTTTTCATTTTTGAATAAATGTATGGAGATTAGGACATAAAATGCCATATCTTTTGATTGCGTCGTTGTAAAAAATTGAAATTTTCAGATCTAGTGTGGTTCATGGATCCTAACATATGATATTAATTTCAACCTGATACCTTTACCCGTTCGTGAGATAAAGGGTCTTGACAGACAGACAGACAGACAGACAGACGGACAACAAAGTGATCCTATAAGGGTTCCGTTTTTTTCTTTTGAGGTACGGAACCCTAAAAAATGTATAGGATCAAAACTGTTTAGTTTTCGCGTCGAGTCGGAAGCAACAGTAGTGTGCGTATGATCGAACACACACATGCGCGTAGTCCACGCGGAGTCGTAGTGCGTCATTTCACCCGAGACGCGTTCTCGCCCGCTCGGAGGAAACGACACCTTTTAAAAAACTGTGTTTTGAATGGAACTTTTTTCTCTCAAGGTATTTTTAATGAACTGTACTAATACTATAGCTCAGCGCAACGATTGTATAACGGAGGGTTACTCGAGGGGAAGCGAGGGGCGACAGGGAACAGCTCTTCAAGTTTGTATACTTAACAGCACGTCAGTAGAAACACTTTAGACTTACTCGTAATGACATGGTGGTAGAAACTATCATCCGCACATCACTTATTATCCGAAAATCACTCATCATCCACTCATCATCATTTATCCACTCATCCACGCATCACTCATCATCCACTTATCATCATTCATTCACTGATCAACTATCATCCGCGCATCACTCATTATCATTGATCCACTCATCAACTATCATCCGCGCATCACTTATCATCCGCTAATCATCATTCATCCACTGATCAACTATCATCCGCGCATCACTTATCATCCGAAAATCACTCATCATCCGCTCATCATCATAATTCATCCACTCAACCACACATCACTCATCATCCACTGATCAACTATATTACGCGCATCACTTATCATACGAAAATCACTCATCATCCGCTCATCATCATCATTCATCCACTCATTAACTATCATCCGCGCATCACTCATCATCATTGATCCACTCATCAACTATCATCCGCGCATCACTCATCATCCGCTCATCATCATTCATCCACTGATCAACTATCATCCGCGCATCACTTATCATCCGAAAATCACTCATCATCCACTCATCATCATCAGTCATCCACTCATCCACGCATCACTCATCATCCGCTCATCATCGTTCATCCACTCATTAACTATCATCCGCGCATCACTTATCATCCACTTATCATCATTCATCCACTGATCAACTATCATCCGCGCATCACTCATCATCATTGATCCACTCATCAACTATAATCCGCGTATCACTCATCATCATTCATCCAGTCATCAACTATCATCCTGGCTAAGTTTGGCGCCGTTTGCTTTAAAAAAAATAATCCATTTAAATCCGTGCCATCGCTGTACATTTCGTTGATTTTGTGATCGAAATATCAAAGGACACATACTAACGATCAAAAGGCAGTCTTATTTCGGAAAGCCATGCCATGGAAATCCGTCTCAAGAGGAAATCTAACAGATCTGACGAAATAATGTAGCCTGTTTCCTGCCTAAGTTTGGCGCCGTTTGCTTCTTTTAAAAAAGTAATCCATTTAAATCCGTGCCATCGTTGTACATTTCGTTATTTTTGTGATCGAAAGAACAAAGGACACATACTAACGATCAAAAGGCAGTCTTATTTCGGAAAGCCATGCCATGGAAATCCGTCTCAAGAGGAAAATCTAACAGACCTGACGAAATAATGTAGCCTGTTTCCTGTCTAAGTTTGGCGCCGTTTGCTTCTTTTAAAAAAGTAATCCATTTAAATCTGTGCCATCGTTGTACATTTCGTTGTTTTTGTGATCAAAAGATCAAAGGATACATACTAACGATCAAAAGGCAGTCTTATTTCGGAAAGCCATGCCATGGAAATCCGTCTCAAGAGGAACTTCTAACAGACCTGACAAAATAATGTAGCCTGTTTCCTGCCTAAATTTGGCGCCGTTTGCTTCTTTTAAAAAAGTAATCCATTTAAATCCGTGCCATCGTTGTACATTTCGTTGTTTTTGTGATCGAAAGATCAAAGGACACACACTAACAATCAAAAGGCAGTTTTATTTCGGAAAGCCATGCCATGGAAATCCGTCTCAAGAGGAAAATCTAACAGACCTGACGAAATAATGTAGCCTTTTTCCTGCCTAAGTTTGGCGCCGTTTGCTTCTTTTAAAAAAGTAATCCATTTAAATCCGTGCCATCGTTGTACATTTCGTTGCTTTTGTGATCGAAAGATCAAAGGACACATACAAACGATCACAAGGTAGTCTTATTTCAAAAATCCATGCCATGGAAATCCGTCTCAAGAGGAAAATCTAACAGATCTGACGAAATAATGTAGCAAGCAGCACGTTCAAGTTTCCGATCATCGACCCTAAACAACTCTACCTATTCCGACCACTGCCGATTACCCATCATCTACCATTGACTCGTCTTCCGCCGGTCACCCATCAATATCATCCACCGGTCACCCATCTTCGTCCGGACATCAATCACGTACCGAAAATCTATTACTCTGATAACCCTTCTGACCCATCATCTACCTATCTTCCTCCGCCTACCCTTCATCACCAGTCACCCATCACAAAACAAAACTACCTAGGTATGGTATATAAGTAGGTACTTATTTGGTTAAAGGAATAGATATTTTTTGAATTTTTGACGGGATACATAATATTTATCTTTGCGCTTCCCCATTTCTCTAAAACAAACACTTTATAAATACAAGGAAAGAAATATCTTACTTTAGAAAATAGTAAAAAACAAAGTTACCTTGTTACACTATGAAAGCAGAGAATGTGTAAACGTTGAAACGCGATCCATAATTTTGGCGCGTCGTGGTGCAAACTGACGTGGTCTCACTTCGAGCTCTTGTGGGTATCGGCCGCGTGTCAGAGCTATTTATTAGAAATCGCGCGGTCATACTAAAAATGTATGGCGTAATCGTAATGGTTTTAAAAAAAATCATATTAAATATGTAAGCAATATTAAACCGTGATTGCCGTTTTGGTAGTTTTTACGTGGTGCAGTCTTAAGTAAAATATTTTCGGCCAACGATATTTTTACAGTAACAAAATGCTGAAGTCAATTCTTTTTATCTAGAAGTTTATTGATCTTATTTGGATTTTTTTTCTGTATGTAAGTTTATTTATTGTTTGCCATAGCTTCTCATTTTTTTGGATATGGTTTTAAAAGACCTCGACTAACAATGAATACTTTCGGGCGAAATGCCCAACCGGGCGAACTCGCCTCGGAGGAAATGACCACCAAAAAATGACATCGGAACATAGTAAGCCACTTGGGCAAATGCGAATGATTGACTCGAATCGAACAACTTGTCGAACAAATATAATGGTCTAACTGATGGTATACTTTTTTACTTAAAACAAGCGCTCCTACTAGAAAAACAATTAAAGACCGCTATATTCAAAACTAACAGTGTTGCACTAGTCAAGTATTCTACACGGACACATCTGACTCCGTCGCGCTTTAACTGGCGATTGATTGAGTACCTAAAGGGCCGATCACACCTGACTGAATTCACACACTAAGTCAGTTAGTCTCCTACGTAGGAAAGGAAGGTAGAAAGATGGAACTTAGTAAGTCACTAACTGAGTAAGCCGCATAGTAAGCAACGCAGAAAGGAACTTTAGTGAAGGGCCAATACGAATAGAACACCTCATCGTACGGAAAATATTAATAAGGGCTAATTTATGTTGTATAGAAAAACACTAGAATAACAACAAAAAAAACCACAGAATTACCGGTATACTAAAAAACAAACAAGGAATTAAAATTAGGTTGCACCAGTCAAGTAAACACAAAGAATTTGAGTGCTTTATTCATTCTTTTAGTTAGAATAAATTTTTCATTCAAAATCGTACGAAAAGCGAATAATGATTCCAATGAAAAATAACAATTGAATGATAAAAGATTATTTGGATAGTACTAAGTAGTACATTCGAATATTTCGATTGTTGCTTCTTGAAATAATTGTACATCACTATTAAGGAACATCAACATAGTAGGGATCATAGTCAGTTCACTAGTTGTGCTATACGTTAGTATACCTCTATATTTTCTGTGCTGGTACACTTTATAGCGCGACTGATATGTTCAGATACTTTGTATAAAGGCTTCTATGAGTATTTTTAATGACCTTAAAATAAATTGAAAAGCAAGCTAAAAACTCGTTTATACTTTTATATTTAGTAGTAGAAGTAGTTTTAGAATACGATTGTCTTACTTTATTGCAATTGAAATAATTGTAATATTATTGTAAAGGGGGCCCAAATGGGTAGGTCAAAGTTTTTAATTGTCAGTACTAAGTCAAGTTAGGTATCATATGAAAGTGCTTCACTTGTACATTCCAAAATAGTTCTTTATATTTTTAACGACTCTTAGTTTTCAAGTTATGATGAAAAAAGTTTTAAAAAATTACCCCTTCCTTATCCCCGAAGTTTTCCGAAGAAAAAATCTGAATTAATTAAAGTCCATAGAGGTTTATGTGAATAATTCAGAAAAAAAAACAATCTCTCTAAGTAGCACAGTTTTTTGGAAATTTGCAACAAATCTTTACAAACAAATTTAGTTTTGCGGTCCTTACAATGGACCTTATTGCTTCTAAAAATACTATAGGTAGGTATATCGGAACCCTCGATGCGCGAGTCCGACTCGCACTTTAACATTTTTTTTTGTTGTGTATAGATGTATGTATGGTGAAAATCGTTAATTTTTCATGGTATGAGTCCATTGATGAAGTTTTCAGGAGATTGTTTCAAACCTTGTACTTGTCCGTAATTTTGTTAGACTTCCTTAAAAGAGATACTTTGTAATCCTGACAAAATTTTCAATTCATGTCTAAATCAGTTGTCCCTTTCATAAAAAAATGTATAGGATCAAAACTGTTTAGTTTTCGCGTCGAGTCGCAAGCAACAGTAGTGTGCGTATGATCGAACACACACATGCGCGCAGTCCACGCGGAGTCGTAGTGCGTCATTTCACCCGAGACGCGTTCTCGCCCGCTCGGAGGAAACGACACCTTTTAAAAAACTGTGTTTTGAATGGGACTTCTTTCTCAAGGTATTTATAATGAACTCTACTAATATAGCTCAGCGCAACGATTGTATAACGGAGGGTTACTCGAGGGGAAGCGAGGGGTGACAGGGAACAGCTCTTCAAGTTTGTATACTCAACAGCACGTCAGTAGAAACACTTTAGACTTACTCGTAATGACATGGTGGTAGAAACTATCATCCGCACATCACTTATTATCCGAAAATCACTCATCATCCGCTCATCATCATTCATCCACTCATCCACGCATCGGTCATCATCCACTTATCATCATTAATTCACTGATCAACTATCATCCGCGCATCACTCATTATCATTGATCCACTCATCAACTATCATCCGCGCATCACTTATCATCCGCTCATCATCATACATCCACTGATCAACTATCATCCGCGCATCACTTATCATCCGAAAATCACTCATCATCCGCTCATCATCATAATTCATCCACTCAACCACACATCACTCATCATCCACTGATCAACTATCATACGTGCATCACTTATCATCCGAAAATCACTCATCATCCGCTCATCATCATCATTCATCCACTCATTAACTATCATCCGCGCATCACTCATCATCATTGATCCTCTCATCAACTATCATCCGCGCATCACTCATCATCCGCTCATCATCATTCATCCACTGATCAACTATCATCCGCGCATCACTTATCATCCGCTCATCATCGTTCATCCACTCATTAACTATCATCCGCGCATCACTCATCATCCACTTATCATCATTCATCCACTGATCAACTATCATCCGCGCATCACTCATCATCATTGATCCACTCATCAACTATAATCCGCGTATCACTCATCATCCTTTCATCATCATCATTCATCCAGTCATCCACTATCATCCTGCCTAAGTTTGGTGCCGATTGCTTTAAAAAAAATAATCCATTTAAATCCGTGCCATCGCTGTACATTTCGTTGATTTTGTGATCGAAAGATCGAAGGACACATACTAACGACCAAAAGGCAGTCTTATTTCGGAAAGCCATGCCATGGAAATCCGTCTGAAGAGGAAAATCTAACAGACCTGACGAAATAATGTAGCCTGTTTCCTGCCTACGTTTGGCGCGGTTTGCTTCTTTAAAAAAAGTAATCTATTTAAGTCCGCGCCATTGTTGTACATTTCGTTGTTTTTGTGATCGAAATATCAAAGGACACATACTAACGATCAAAAAGCAGTCTTACTTCGGAAAGCCATGCCATGGAAATCCGTCTCAAGAGGAAAATCTAACAGACCTGACGAAATAATGTAGCCTGTTTCCTGTCTAAGTTTGGCGCCGTTTGCTTCTTTTAAAAAAGTAATCCATTTAAATCCGTGCCATCGTTGTACATTTCGTCGTTTTTGTGATCAAAAGATCAAAGGATACATACTAACGATCAAAAGGCAGTCTTATTTCGGAAAGCCATGCCATGGAAATCCGTCTCAAGAGGAAAATCTAACAGACCTGACGAAATAATGTAGCCTTTTTCCTGCCTAAGTTTGGCGCCGTTTGCTTCTTTTAAAAAAGTAATCCATTTAAATCCGTGCCATCGTTCTACAGTTCGTTGTTTTTGTGATCGAAAGATCAAAGGACACATACTAACGATCAAAAGGTAGTCTTATTTCGAAAATCCATGCCATGGAAATCCGTCTCGAGAGGAAAATCTAACAGATCTGACGAAATAATGTAGCAAGCAGCACGTTCAAGTTTCCGATCATCGACCCTAAACAGCTCTACCTATTCCGACCACTGCCGATTACCCATCATCTACCGGTCACCCATCATCTACCATTGACTCGTCTTCCGCCGGTCACCCATCAATATCATCCACCGGTCACCCATCTTCGTCCGGACATCAATCACGTACCGAAAATCTATTACTCTGATAACCCTTCTGACCCATCATCTACCTATCTTCCTCCGCCTACCCTTCATCACCAGTCACCCATCACAAAACAAAACTACCTAGGTATGGTATATAAGTAGGTACTTACTTGGTTAAAGGAATAGATATTTTTTGAATTTTTGACGGGATACATAATATTAATCTTTGCGCTTCCCCATTTCTCTAAAACAAACACTTTATAAATACAAGGAAAGAAATATCTTACTTTAGAAAATAGTAAAAAACAAAGTTACCTTGTTACACTATAAAAGCAGAGAATGTGTATACGTTGAAACGCGATCCATAATTTTGGCGCGTCGCGGTGCAAACTGACGTGGTCTCACTTCGAGCTCTTGTGGGTATCGGCCGCGTGCCAGAGCTATTTATTAGACTTCGCGCGGTCATACTAAAAATGTATGGCGTAATCGTAATGGTTTTAAAAAAAATCATATTAAATATGTAAGCAATATTAAACCGTGATTGCCGTTTTGGTAGTTTTTACGTGGTGCAGTCTTAAGTAAAATATTTTCGGCCAACGATATTTTTACAGTAACAAAATGCTGAAGTCAATTCTTTTTATCTAGAAGTTTATTGATCTTATTTGGATTTTTTTTTTCTGTATGTAAGTTTATTTATTGTTTGCCATAGTTTCTCATTATCTTTTGGATATGGTTTTAAAAGACCTCGACTAACAATGAATACTTTCGGGCGAAATGCCCAACCGGGCGAACTCGCGTCGGAGGAAATGACCACCAAAAAATGACATCGGAACATAGGAAGCCACTTAGTTAGGAGGTTTAGTGATGGGCAAATGCGAATGATTGACTCTAATCGAACAACTTGTCGAACAAAAAATAATGGCCTAACTGATGGTATACTTTTTTACTTAAAACAAGCGCTCCTACTAGAAAAACAATTAAAGACCGCTATATTCAAAACTAACAGTGTTGCACTAGTCAAGTATTCTACACGGACACATCTGACTCCGTCGCGCTTTATCTGGCGATTGATTGAGTACCTAACCAAACCGTAAATTTTGAAAATTATTGAATCAGTGTTGCTGCGATAACGAGATCGATGGTTGAATTTTAAAAATACAGTAACTCTACCGAATATTCCTATAGAAAATATCGAGAATATCGAATTCTTAAAAGTACCGGTAATAATCGATACTAAATAACCGACCAAGTTCGTAGGTACTTCGTGTCAAGCCACGCGCAGTGTAGAGTTAAGGAGTGATCACACCTAGCTGAATTCAAAGACTAATTCGGCATACATTGCTCGTTGAAGTAAGGATATTTCAATTAACATAACCAAGCCTCCCAGCAATGTATGCCGAATTAGTCTTTGAATTCAGCTAGGTGTGATCACTCCTTTACCTAGTTCTTTTTACGATTTTTTTTGTCGCAAAGCAGGTTTATTAACTCTACTGAACAGTCGTATAGAAAATATCTGAACCTTTCAAGTATCGATGGTAATCTATAGTGAATTTTTTAATTTTTTTTTAGTACTTGTTATTACACCATGAATAATAATTATTTTTTATCGACAAGTTGTTCATCATCATTCGCAAAATTTACCCATCACTAAACTTCCTAAGTTCTTTACTTGAAGGGAGTAAGGAGGTTTAGTGATGTCCGAGTGCGAATGATTAATTTTAATTTAATTCCGTGTTCGCATCGAAATTAAATTGACCAATACATGGTCTAAGGGCGTGGTCAGTCAAGGTAACTGAATAATTTTCAGTAAATAAAACTTTCAGAAAATATTAAAATAATCCTCTATTCCACAAAAAAGCCACGATCACACCTAGCTGAATTCAAAGACTAATTCGGGATACATTGCTCGTTGAAGTAAGGATATTGCAATAACACAACCAAGCCTCCCAGCAATGTATGCCGAATTAGTCTTTGTATCCAGCTAGATGTGATCGTGGCTAAACTGTCCATTTGCAATTTTATATGAAGAGTATTGAAGAGGCTGATAGTTTTATTTACTGAAAGTTGTTCAGTTACGGTGAATGACTATGTGCACCTGCAAGACTAGAAAAAGAGAAAAAATGTATCCACTTCATTTACCATAGCCCTTGTTTTTGTTTGATCATAAATACTCTCATTCATAAGATTTGGCACGGCAATGTTCAGGTCTCATTTGTCCATTTAAGGTAAATAACAATAAAAACATCACGGAAATGTATTGTCAGCCTATTAAAGCCACGATCACATCTAGCTGGATTCAAACACTAATTCGGCATACATTGCTGGGAGGCTTGGTTATGTTATTGCATTATCCTTACTTCAACGAGCAATGTATGCCGAATTAGTCTTTGAATCCAGCTAGCTGTGATCACTCCTTGATTCAACCGAACAGTCGTATAAAATTTTTTTATAGTGAATTTTTTAAGTTTATTATTAGTACTTATTATTAAACCAAGATAATGCTTTATTTTTATTTTGCATGGACAAGTTGTTCAATTCGAATTAAAAATTCGCAAAATTTTCACATCACTAAACCTTCTAACTCCTTTACTTGAAGGGACTTAGCATGTTTAGTGATGTCCAAGTGCGAATGATTAATTCAACATATCGAACAAAAATATACTTATATTTAAAAAAACGGTCAAGTGCGAGGCAGACTCTCGCTTCGAGGGATTCGATATTCCTGTAGTATTTTTAAAAGCAATAAAAGTCCATCTTTAAGAACGCAAATAAGTTTGTCTGTAATTTTTTCTTCTTTCAATTATCGGTTGTATTTGTCTTGAGGTTGTATCAGCCATTTTTTAACAATCGATAGCATTTTATTGTACAATAATTATTTTCGATAAGGCTATTCAACAGAGTTACTGTATTTCAAGATTAACTACCGACAGCGAAACTATCGCTATCGGAACATCACTATTCAGCAACTGTATTAGTAGGCACTTTTTCTACTTAGCTTCCTAGCTAGAACTCTGAATTCACAAACGTCTTTTTCAACGTAGCCTCCTAGGTAGATTTCTTATTCAGTCGTCAAATTCAAGCAGGTGTAATCGCGGCTTAACCAAACCGTAAATTTTGAAAATTATTGAATCAGTGTTGCTGCGATAACGAGATCGATGGTTGAATTTTAAAAATACAGTAACTCTACCGAATATTCCTATAGAAAATATCGAGAATATCGAATTCTTAAAAGCACCGGTAATAATCGATACTAAATAACCGACCAAGTTCGTACTTCGTGTCAAGCCACGCGCAGTGTAGAGTTAAGGAGTGATCACACCTAGCTGAATTCAAAGACTAATTCGGCATACATTGCTCGTTGAAGTAAGGATATTTCAATTAACATAACCAAGCCTCCCAGCAATGTATGCCGAATTAGTCTTTGTATCCAGCTAGATGTGATCGTGGCTAAACTGTCCATTAGCAATTTTATATGAAGAGTATTGAAGAGGCTGATAGTTTTATTTACTGAAAGTTGTTCAGTTACGGTGAATGACTATGTGCACCTGCAAGACTAGAAAAAGAGAAAAAATGTATCCACTTCATTTACCCCAGCCATTGTTTTTGTTTGATCATAAATACTCTCATTCATAAGATTTGGCACGGCAATGTTCAGGTCTCATTTGTCCATTTAAGGTAAATAAAAATAAAAACATCACGGAAATGTTTGTCAGCCTATTAAAGCCACGATCACATCTAGCTGGATTCAAAGACTAATTCGGCATACATTGCTGGGAGGCTTGGTTATGTTATTGCATTATCCTTACTTCAACGAGCAATGTATGCCGAATTAGTCTTTGAATCCAGCTAGCTGTGATCACTCCTTAACTCAACCGAACAGTCGTATACAATTTTTTTATAGTGAATTTTTTAAGTTTATTATTAGTATTTATTATTAAACCAAGATAATGCTTTATTTTTATTTTGCATGGACAAGTTGTTCGATTCGAATTAATCATTCGCAAAATTTTCACATCACTAAACCTTCTAACTCCTTTACTTGAAGGGACTTAGCATGTTTAGTGATGTCCAAGTGCGAATGATTAATTCAACATATCGAACAAAAATATACTTATATTAAAAAAAACAGTCAAGTACGAGGCAGACTCTCGCTTCGAGGGATTCGATATTCCTGTAGTATTTTTAAAAGCAATAAAAGCCCATCTTTAAGACCGCAAATAAGTTTGTCTGTAATTTTTTCTTCTTTCAATTATCGGTTGTATTTGTCTTGAGGTTGTATCAGCCATTTTTTAACAATCGATAGCATTTTATTGTACATTAATTATTTTCGATAAGGCTATTCAACAGAGTTACTGTATTTCAAAATTAACTACCGACAGCGAAACTATCGCTATCGGAACATCACTATTCAGCAACTGTATTAGTAGGCACTTTTTCTACTTAGCTTCCTCGCTAGAACTCTGAATTCACAAACGTCTTTTTCAACGTAGCCTCCTAGGTAGATTTCTTATTCAGTCGTCATAATCAAGCAGGTGTAATCGCGGCTTAAAGCTCAAGTCAGACAGAGGCGGTATGATTGCGAAAGCGGTCCGGGGCGGTTTGGCGGGAACAAAATACCGAGCCGCGACCGCTTTTCAATGTGACAGGGTGCATACGAACTCATACTTTACAAAAAATACCGGCCTCGGAACGCTTCCGCTACCGCCTCTGTGTGACGCGGGCTTAACGCAAAGAGATAGAGAAAGGTTAGAAGCATTCGACATGTGGTGTTGGAGGAGGATGGAGAAAATCAGCTGGACAGAAAAGAAAACTAATGAAGAGGTGTTAAACATGGTTAATGAAAGAAGAAGCATATTAAATACTATTGAAAATAGACGAAGGAACATGTTGGGACATATGATACGACACGACAAATTTTTTAAAACTATCATAGAAGGAAAGGTTGAAGGAAGGAGAGGTAGAGGAAGGCCAAGACGTTGCTACATGGACCAGATTAAGGAAAAAATAAATGTCGTGTCGTATCAGAAAGTCAAACAAGTTGCAGAAGATAGGAAGGCGTGAAAGATACTCCACCGACAAGAGCGTAGCTCTTAAATAAGAAGAAGAATATGACTGCCTGAATTGTAATTTTGTATGGAACAATGAATTTTTATTTTTTCATATCACAACATATTATTTATTTGCAAAAGTTGTTCCATTTCTTTGGCTGAGCATGCCCCTTAAGTAATGAGTAATATGGGAATACACAAATCACGTCTTGCATAAAAGCAAGACTAAAGAAAATAAATCAGTTACATTCTCTCTTGACCCTTTCAACCGTATGTTTTTATGTATATATTAATCAAACTTTTTTAGATGTCAATAAGTAGGTACATTCAAAATTATACCAAGCTTGACATATTGGACTTTGTACCATTTTTATTTTAATAGTCATAGAAGTAAGCTAAGAGTTGCACTTTGTTGTCAAGGTTGTCTTGCTCTTGATTTTACCTAGAGACCTAATTTTTATTCAACGATTTATTGTATGTATGATAAAGAGCAAATCAAGCTTCACACTTGCAGCGCGACGATAGCTGCTACAGCTATTAAAATAAAACTGAAACAAAGGCCAATGTATCAAGCTTGAAGTGCTCTTGACTGTACATCATCGAAATTGAATTTTGACCTTTTTTCATAATGTAATAAGGTAATACAATAGAATCCGTTTAGTACGACGTTGCTTATAGTCGCTATAATCTAACGCTATAATCTAACAAACAAAGAGTTGCAAATTTATCCAAAATCGCTATCTGAGTGTAAAAAATTGTTAACTCGTTGGATAGAAACTAAGTCATATGACATGACGGAAGGGTTGTTGAATTGATGAGTAGCTAGTGGAAGTTGTATATACATCTGACCGATCCCAAGACCTTGTCGTAGGGCTATCTGCTCTTCAATTTAACAACCCCGCACGTAGGCACGTATGCATGAACTTGTTCATGCCATACTTGAGTAATAACTTGCTTTAGTGCACACACCCCCACGCACACACACCTACACCCCCACACACACACATACACTCACCCACACATACACACACACACTCACCCACACATACACACACACACACTCACCCACACTCGCACCACTCAATCAGAAATAATCTAACCTTACCTTTTTCTCTTTTGTCATAAATTATATTTTGACTTGTTTGAATTTAAGATACAAGCAAAGTAGGCTTGACATCGGGCCTGTTACCGTTATTTTTCATTAGTTGTAGAGGCTAAAGTCGGGCCATCTGTCAAGCTTGACTTATTGTTTACTTGTATACTGTAACTACGTAGTCGGTTATGGAAGAGCGGAGCCTCCTGACACAGGCATAAAAAGCTTAAAAGGAGGCTTCGGCAACTAGATGGTAAGCACACTTCTGGTTAATGAAATAAATATTTTGTATTTTGTATTGTATTGTATTATAACCACTCTGGACCCACCATACCACTGGCCATACCCCTGGTGGTAGGGTGGGACTGAACTATACCACCATAGTAGTGTTGGGATTTGAAAAATTTAAAAGCAGTGTGGTGGTTAAATACAAATTTATTACTTAACTTAAACTAAAAACTACACGTAAACTTCCTTTCGTAGAGCAAGTTGAACTGAAACAAAAACACTTGAAACTATGTTCTTAATTTGTCTAATGCATGCCCTATGGTGATTTCATGGTGTACTGCGTTTGGACCTCTTTAATAAAATCATTATCGTGAAGGACATTTATTAATCGCATTAAAGTATAACTGTATTCTTATTTAGTATTTTTTTAAATTTTGAATGATAGGACTCTAATAGTTACTCTACCCAAGCATTTACTAGTAAAGTATGAGCTACATCGCCATATCACTGAACTATTTTTATATTTTTTGTGGCGATAATATCGGTATTTGCCACAAAGTAGAGCCGTTTCGCCATTAATTTTAATAAATTCTAGTTCTTCTGAAGCCATTTCAATTGAATAATTCACTTAAATATCTCGTAAATATTTCGTCGATAAAAAGAAAATATTGAAAGAAAAAACAAAAGAATTTGAATTTAAATGTCATTCAGAACTATGATTCGAAAAACAACTTATTAACTTATGCAAGGTGTTTTAGTATGAGGTTTACGTATTTGTTGCAAGAGGGATACTTCAAATAAAATACACGATAAGATTATCTTAATTGTAACTTACTCGTATCAAATAAAACTTAGTAATGTAGTATGAATAAATACTTTCATAGATACTAAAAGTCACATTTCTATGGTGGTATAGTTCAGCCCCACCCTACCCCCAGGGGTATGGCCACTGGCCAGTGGTATGGTGGGTCCGTCACGCTTATAACGACCGACCGCTTTTTAGCGACTCATATGTTAAGTTGATTTGTTAAGAAGTAACGTAAAACAATTCCTTCTTTAGTACAACACCCGGATAGTATGACAATATCACCGGTCCCTTGAGTGTCGTTATAACCGGATTTACTGTACATTTTTTAAAGAAATCCTTATTGAATTTCCAGGTCAACTAAGCGGCTTCACAGATGAAATGCTGTCCACATTATTCGCAGTAAAAGCGGAACTTTGCAACCAGAAGTTTGAGCTCAAAGTAAACGATGTCCGCTTCGTAGGACACCCAACTCTGTTACCATACCGAACTAACAAAGACGACAACACTGCTATGATTCTGATTAATATTGTTTTTGCATTGCAAGCCTCTGCTAGTCATTCAATAGGTTTGTACTGTTTTTTTTTACTCTTTTACACCACTTGGTAGCCACATAGCGACAGTATGGGGAGGTAAAAAAAAATGATTCGTATTTCGACCTATGTTCCTTAGGGAAGTTGTTCAGTTTCATGGTGTAAGTAACAGCCTAAAATATTGTTTAAAAATTTTTTTTTCACCTAAAATAATAGATAAACAAGGCTCTTTTTGTGGAAAGAATGGGGAGAGCCCAAGAGCAGAACTCGAGGCTGCTAAAGATAGGAAAGGAGCTTTAGAAAATCTTTATTTTTCTGTGTTTCCTTGTTCATATAACCCGAATCTATTCAAGTCACAAGTGAATAAGCTTCTTCTGGGCAAGCTCGTTGCATTGTCGACCTTATGTCTGTCCTCAAGACTAGATCGAGGTCAAGAGTAAGCCCATTGACAATAAAATAAATAATATCATTTTTAACTTTTAAAAACAAACATTATATTTGAAATTTTTTGAGTGATATTTTTAGAAGTAGTATTTTAGGAGTAAGGCCATTGACAAAAAAATAAATGGTACAGCAGCACTGCACTTACTTTCTCGCGATAGGCAATCAAAAAGTATCAACTGCAAACTTTTATTTGTAATGCTATACATTTAGTGTGGAAATACAAACTCAAATTTAAGCTTTTCCAAAAAAAATTCTCATGAATTCAAATTGTCAGACATTAAGACAAACTAACCGTAAATGATTTCGAGAAATCCGCATGCTTCAATTTTGGCAGAACTGACCCTTTATATGAATTTTCACAGATCAATAGACACTACCGTAAGATACTTGCATAAAATTTCCCAAAATATATTTCGTAGGAAAAGTTGTTCAGTTTAGTCAACTGAGCAAGCACTTTCAGTTTTTGGTACACTCTATATTGGGTGACTTTTAATTAGTTCTTGATAGAAAAATGTATGAATGTACTCATGATACTGAACAACTTTCCCCAAGGAACATAGATCGAAATACGAAAATCAAGTTTTGACCTCCCATAGAAACTGCATCAGCTGATAGCGCATTTTGTATGGGAGGTCAAATTTGGTTCTTCGTATATTTCGACCTACGAGTATGTTCCTTGGAAAAAGTTGTTTAGTATCATGAGTACATGCATATCTTTTGCTATCAAGAACTAATTAAAAGTCAGCCTATATACTAGACTTTTAAAAAATAATCAAATAGAATATCCAGTCAGGTAGATAACCAATTCAGAATCCAAATTATAAAACATTAAAATAAGCTCCATGAAACCAATTTATAAAACATTAAAATAAGCTCCATGAAACCAATTTTGAGCAAAACACATTTTTAAATTTTAGTAATAAGAGAACACCCCTTATATGAACTTCCACAGACCAGTGGATACTGCCGCAAGATACCTTGCATGGTGATTCTTGGTCATGCAAAGATTCATCAAGTTCGTTTGAGCCGTTTTTGCTCAAATTGCAATTTTTCATTTTCGTTGTATGACAGCTACCCTCAAAATGAGAGCCAGCTAAAAAAAGCCAGCTAAAAACCACTCAGAATCCTTCGATGGATTTACATAAAAATCTTTAATTTAAAATATGGTGTCAATCAGACTATTCATTTAGCCGCTAGGCCAAAACGTGACGGACAGACCCCCCGACGGACCGACCGACCGACCGACGGACGGACATTTTTGGGAGACATGTTTTTTATAATGTATAAGTGATATAGAACACATTTTTGAGAAAATTAGAAAAACTTTTTTTTATCACGAATACAATACCTTTTTCATAATAATAACTTTTTGACCACCCATAGAAACTGGAATATCTGATAGCGCTTTTTATATGAGAGATCGTTATTTTTAGGGTTCCGTACCTCAAAAGAAAAAAACGGAACCCTTATAGGATCACTTTGTTGTCCGTCTGTCTATCTGTCAGTCTGTCTGTCTGTCAAGACCCTTTATCTCACGAAAGGGTAAAGGTATCAGGTTGAAATTAATACCATATATTAGGATCCATGAACCAAACAAGATCTGAAAATTTCAATTTTTTACAACGACGCAATCAAAAGATATGGCCTTTTTATGTCCTCATCTCCATACATTTATGCAAAAAAGCAAAACCTACAGGGTACTTCCCGTTGACCTAAAATTATGAAATTTGGCAAGAAGCTAGGTCTCACAGTACAAATAATGTGAAAAGTCTGAAATCATTAAATATTACAACTTTTCTTACTTTTCTTAATCGTGGTGAGCTCCCGTTTCAAGAACATTCATATAAGAGAGGGGTCAAGCTGGTTAGTCGCGGAGGCGATTTTTGTTTTAGTTCTATTTTAAAAACGGGAACACTTACAAACTTGAAAATTGGTATGTTTATAGTGCATAAGCTATCAAATAACAACAAATAATAAAATTTGGTCAAGCGCGTGTCGGACTCAAAATATCTTGCACATTAACTTACTGAAATTTCAAATAGTACAATTATGATTATGTGGTGGTACGGAACCCTCAGTGCGCGAGTCCGACTCGCACTTGGCCGTTTTTTTTTCTACCATAGTCACTACGCCTGTAAGCGTTGCGGCTGGCGACCGCTGTTGTTGGTGACTGCAGTATGTACACTAAAAGATGCTGCTGCCCATTCTCCCGTTCATAATCCCTTAGTCGCCTCTTACGACACCCACGGGTAGAGATGGGGGTGGTACTATGCTTTGTCGACACCACACAGACCACACCTTGAACATTTGGGCACCTTGTACATGACATTGTGTACTAATTATTCATTTTTTTTAATTAAATTTTACAGTGAAATGCTACTACGATCTGAGTAGAAGATTGGGGAAAGCACTGAGACATGAGGAGAAGAGGTGTTCTTATCTCACTGAGGAGATGAAAATTATGGTAAGTGAGTGTACTTAGCTTCATCAATTCTTCCTCTAATTTAAGGTACTATGTTTGTTGGAGAGCTTTGATGCATTTGTTTGACCCTATCGGCCATAGTCTGATCTGTACTGCTGCGAAGGGGGGGGGGGCATCGCTCCCCCCCGCTCCCGGCGGCAACTAGTTCTTGCTCTCTCCTCCCCACTCCCCGCTTTAGCTTGATCTCGCATAGGAAACGTATGTGTAAGGTACCTCGAAACTTGGCTCATAGACAGGGATAAGGTCAATAAGTAAAAATAAAAAATACGAATTTTTTTCGGTTGCAAATAATAAAGTTATAAAATAATTTTGTTTTTTGTCTAATATCGATAGGTCGTATGGCAGAATGAAAACTAGCCATGGCCAGTCTTAAAAAAAAACTGACAACTGTTTTAAGTAGTCTGTGGTCGGTTTATACAGCTGTTAGTTTTTTTTTTATGATAGGCAATGACTACTCATCACATTCTGCCATACGACTTATCGATATTGGACGAAAACGATTTTTTTTTAAAACCTCGTCATTTATGGCCAAAAAGAATTGGTATTTTTTATTTATCTTTAATGATCCTATTCCTGTTTATGAGCCAAGTTTCAAGGTACCTTACATATAAGTTTCCCTAGCGAATTCTTCCTCTAATTTAAGGTATTATGTTTGTTTGAGATATTTGATTCTTTTGTTCGACCTTATTGGCTCTTCATCATCATGACATCCCATGAAACGTCCACTACAGGACAGGGTACTCCCTCCAAAATTCCAGCTTTTACTGACACAATGTGGAGGGGAAGTATATCACCACGTTTGTTTGCGTTACGGGTGGCACCATGAACCGCGGTTGTTAGTGACCGCAGAATGAAGATTATACGATACACAGAAGGATGCTGCTGCCTATCCTCTGGTTAATTAACCCTTAGTCGCCTCTTACGACACCCACGGGTAAATGGGTCGGTACCTATTCTTTGCCGGCACCTTATTGGCTAGTAGCATAAAAGAGGGGTGTTAATCTTTTGTAAGCGATTTTTCAAAAATCTTTTAAGTAACTTGATTATTTTTTTAAATAATTAAACCTTTAATTTTTAGCTTTGCTGTCTTTAGTACTGTAGGTACTGTACAGTCAAGAGCACATCAAGCTTGACACATTGGACTTTGTACCGTGCTTATTTCAATAAACGTACGTGCTAGAGTCGCGCTGCGAGTGTCAAGCTTGACCTGTCGTTGACTGTACAAATTTTTTAATATCTGATATATTTTAAAAGGTGGTTCTGCCCATGAAACTGATCCCAATAAACATAGATCGAAATACGAAAACTAAATTTCGTCCTCCCATACAAAATGCGCTGTCAGCTAATGCGGTTTGTATGGAAAGTCAAAAAAATATTTTCGTATTTCGACCTATGTTCCTTGGGAAAAGTTGTTCAGTTTCATAGACAGAATCACCTCCTAAAATATTCGAAATAAAAATAACGGTGTTAATTTTCCTTTATTTATTTAAAATCTTTTTATGGATGTACAGTGACTGTAACTTCTAAACTCTTTCTGAATTATTATTATTGGAATTTATTGTCAAAATTTTGTAACATTCTCTAAAAATATTTGCATGCCCTTTTTGGGCAAAACATGACTGTTCTGCAATAGCTGTTACTAGCTGGTGCCCGCGACTTGGTCTGCGCAGGTTTATAAATTGTAGCCTATGTGTTATTCTGATGTATAAGCTATATTATTGTAAAGTTTCATTAAAATCCATTCAGTAGTTTTTACGCAAAAGAGTAACAAACATCCATCCATCCATCCATTCTTACAAACTTTCGCGTTTATAATATTAGTAGGACTAGTAGGATAGGATAACATCCTACTACCATGTTTTAAGCGAATAAATTTTCTGACCGTAGCTGGCAGCCCACGACGAGGTATCCTCAATGGACCCGGAGATGAATGGTGAGAACGAGGATGAGGAAGACAATCTCAGACTGTCCGTGAGCTCCACTCACAATCCTGAGCTGGAGTCGGGCCCCAAGTCAGCCTTCCATCTGATCCTGCAGAGGAGTAGCCTCGCATCTTCCATGAAGAGGGTCTTTGAGGAGCTTAGCAGCACAGGTAATAGACTAAACTCGATTGGACTTAATTACCCACGTGTAAAATATGAAGTATTATTATTATTATTTATGGTGGGGACGCTGCGACTAGCGCAGATGGGTGATCGAATGACATATATGCAACTATTTCCCCCTCTAAATCCGTTCGGAAGCAGTTAATTGTCGTCGCACAAAAAAAAACAACTTACCGGCCTCCTTGCAAATTCTGACCGAACACACAAAGACCCTAAGTCAAAGTCAAATTGTTTATTGCATTATTAAGGACAACTGTCCATCCATGACCGTCGGGCCTAGCGCCCGGCTAGAAGATGTCCGGGTCACGGGCACATCTCCACTACCCGCACCTGCGCCTTATCTATATAGAGGCGTTGAAGACCCTGCTGGCTGGAATTGCCCCATTTGTAAGCTCAATAAATGCTTCCTTTTTTATGTCATTGGGCTTGGTCTTGACCTCGATCTAGCCTCGAGGATAGAGATGACGAGCATGCCGAAAAGAAGCCTGTTCACTCTCGACTTGGGGATAGATTTGTGTTTTATGAACTCGAGAGAGACGGTGTATCCCACTATTTCTATTTTATAAAGACTTTTTTTTTAAATATCCCATAATTTTCATTGACGACAAGCAGAGACTGCAGTTCAAACGAGCAGAAATTGTTCATACTAATGACACCTAATTTATAGCTTAACTCAGATATAAAAATCTCTTTTCCTTTGCTTCTTTTTGCTCTGTGATACTAGACGGCGCTAATATAGCTCTACAGCCTACCGGCCTGTTAATTTACAATGGCACCTGAGCCGACCACACTGTCTTTATTCGCAAATGTATGTTGTATTAGCTTTTATCTACTCTCATATCGTTAATCCTCAATAATGCGTTCAAAAATTGTAGGTTAACATCTTCATAATGTCAATCTGTGCTTAGAAACAATCTAAGCAGCATATTTTTATCTGTGGGAGTGTATTATGAAGTATTGAATTTACTAACAGTCACCGCGGGAGACCTATTAAACAATTTTTTAATTTTTATAGGCGCGCCATTGACAGCTTGATGCGTTTGTAGTCTGTGGCTGCAAGGAGGTTTCATTGCAATAATGGAAACCTCAGCAAACAAAAGTTGTAGTTACATAATTTTATTAGTTTTGTAATGAAATAAGTGATAAAATCGTTTACGATTTGCCTTCGAGTCTTTTTAAAGCAGCTATAGGAACTTCGCTTAGCAGTTATCACCGGAAAAAGAGACAAACAATAGGGTTTGTTTTTGAACACATTATTTTAGGATTCACGATATGAGAGTAGATAAAGTTGTGTATGCAACTCCACATAATTAGGTATAAAACACTCGTGTCTTCTATTATGGAACTTGGCTCGCTACGCTCGCCTGCGTCCCATAGACCGACACTCGAGTTTTATACCCCTCATTATGTACCGTTGCATAAACTACTATTTCAGGCAATTTTCAATATAATTTCTTCCTCCAAAAAGATAAAATCTTATTGTATATACAGCGTGAATTTGTATTGGTTTTGCTCCCGAAGCCCAGTGATTCTACTCAGGTAAACGAACAAGTTTCCCAAAGAAAAAAAATTTTTACTTGAAAAAAAAAAATTTACCTTCTCATACAAAATGAGTCGATTACGTGACCTCTTTACTATGGGGAGACGAAAATTTTTTTTTATCGAAAGTTGCTTGTTATCTTGAGTAGAATCACTGTAGTTAGGGTGCTGGCTGCAATTTGGGTATATGATTTGCTCATGATTCATATTAATAGGGATGATAGATCAGCTCAATACGAATCGATTTGGTCCTTATAAGTTTTTCTGTGCGTCGCTGCGTTTTAGAGTTAAAGCAAAAAAAAATTAAAATAAAGTACTAAATAATGTTTTTTTTTGTCTGCCTTT
Source organism: Athrips mouffetella (assembly GCA_947532105.1). Classification (NCBI taxonomy): domain Eukaryota; kingdom Metazoa; phylum Arthropoda; class Insecta; order Lepidoptera; family Gelechiidae; genus Athrips; species Athrips mouffetella. The sequence goes on from OX383965.1 coordinate 2,086,330, forward strand.
GTGGCTCCTGTTTAAAATTCTTCTGGAGATGTAGAAAACCGAAGAGGCAGACATGCAGGGCTCTGCATTATCACGGGATGAAGTAGTGAATTTTTGCATTTTGAAGCGCTGTAGATTTACGACGCAGGGTTATTATGGTGGCCGACCATTTTTCTGGGGTTTTATACAGTGTATTTAATCAGATAGTCATAGTCTGCCAGGTGTACGTTTCATTGTCAAATTTCAAAATAGTTAAAACTTAACTCCTCAAAAACACAGGGGTGTGGATGGCCGCCAATATCTTTTGTATCTTTTAGAGGATGCTCCTTATCATCAGTCAAAGAGGCAGACATGAGCAAATCATATAGAAATTTTTCCTTCATCACCCTTACTACAGCCCCAAATCACTACAGCTGGTAAAAGACCTATCAAATCGATTTACGTATTGAATAGTTTATCAATTTGTTGTTTCAGGCATAGTCCAAGTCCGTATAAACAAGTGGGTTCTTCTCTCGTTCTGTCTGCCTCACAAGGCCCATCAGATCCATAACCGGGGACTCATCATAGAGCCAGAGACCATAGACAAATGTCTGCAAAAATTGAGGCCTTACCACGGGATACTGCTTATGGTAAGATATTCTTCTTAGACACCTTATAAACCTAACATTCACAGCAATAATTCACTGGTTGACTGAATCTTATAAATGGACGGTGTACCAAAAACTGAAAGGGCGTAGTAAGTCAACAAAACTGAACAACTTTCCCATAGAAACAATTTTGGGAAATGAAAAAAAAGCTCTCAATTTGTATGGAGAGGTCAAAAAAAAATTTAATTTCTCAAAAATTTTTCTTTGGAAAAGTTGTCTAGTTTTGTTCACTGAGCACGCCTGTTTAGTTTTCGACGCACCGTCCCTTACACCCTATACTCGTCACCCCCTCCCCTCACCCCTCACCCTCTGCGTCATCCAAAGCTCGATGTAGTACCAATTATTGTCGCCAGAGGGCCGACCTATAACCACTTTGCACAAAATGAGCTCCTAATCCTGCGCTGCTCGCATCCGTCGCCAAAAAAGATCTAAGAACGTCAAATAAGGACGGTCTCGGCTCGGACTGATAAACGTCTAGCGTAAAATGACTTGTTTAATGCACTCGTTGTATAATCTGCTATTATTTTCCAGGTAAACCCCAACGAGCTCCTAGCTTCTATACCTCTAGACGGCAGCGCGGCGTTACTTCGACTCATCAAAATCTATAGTCCTTTGAAGAGCTTACAAACGCTGGCTATTGAAGCTGATTTAACACTCACACAGGTAACAATAAATAGGCTGATTTGTAATTAAATCTTTTTCTCAAACATGCTTGGAAATTTAATCATTATTTTGACAACCTTCGAGATAAATCAAAATAGGTTAAATACTCGCGAGCAGCTGCCAAAGAGTAAATTACTATGAAAACTCATATCTGTCTAGTTATTTAAAAGTGGAATGTACCAACAAGCATAACAACCAAGGAGGTAACTTATCAAAGATTTTGTTTAAATTTTTAACTAGCTAGCAAAAAGAAAGCTATTATAAATTGAAAATATAATAAACAAACACAGATTAAATATAATATGAAAAACTGCGATGTACACAAAGGAATAAATTGCTAATTAGAAAGTTTTGTCATGTTTCTTTGGAATAAATTTAGTTTGAATTTCCGCGCATTTATTGAGAAAAGTACTAACAAGCCTTGACCGCAACCAAGTATTGAAGGACTTACACATTATCACGTTCGTCCTTCAAAACCTTTTTGTCGGCCATGGCAGAAATGTACGGTCAACCGCTTGTCGATAGAAACTTTTTCTACTCTATTACCACGCCATAAGGTCCAAAAGTGTTCCTACTGATGTGCGGCCGTGTGTACTATTACAATTTTATTTTTTTTTACTCTATATTCTTGAGCTTGATTATTTAATTATTTGAAAATAATATATTATGTTAAATCTTTCTCAGTATGGTATTTGACTTTTGTCGAAGCCTTGGTAAAACAATAATGAACCAAGACGATAAAAAGTTAAATTGTAACGCAGTTAAGTTCTGAATCTTTACTGATTCATTACATTACGTCATATCATGCAGAATACAATGTAAATAGAGAGAAACTACAAGAAACCACTGTAGCAAAGAATCGGTTCTTTATAAATGTGTTTCTTGTGTTTCGTTGGAATATCAGAGCACCATACCGTTGATTTAGTCATCTATAATATCTTTCAGATTCAGATTCAGATTCAGATAATTTTATTCAATGTAGATTCTTTACAGAATACTTATTGAATGTCATGCAGAATACAATGCAAATAGAGCGAGTCTACGCCGTTTCGGTCTATAAATGAATCAAAAATTGAGTTACTTAAGAATAAATAACAATAGCAACATTACAAAAACTATGAAAGTGTAACCTCCCATAAAACTTTTACGTGGTTTTTTATTTTTGATTTGATACAAAAATAAAAGGATTCGCAAAGGTGGAAAATTATGAATGAAAATTTTTCATTCCCAGGTGTTTCAACTGACGGGTCACCTAGTATACTGGGCAAAAGCGACAGTGATCTACCCGCTGTGTGAAGGGAATGTTTACGTGGTCGCTCCCGGGGCCAATGTCCATGTCATGTCGCCTCTAGTCACAGAGTTCACTAAGGAATTCCCCGGACTGTGCTTGTTACAAGTAAGTTGTTCAGCTGAATAACGTTTGTATACTTTAAATATAAGTAATTTTATACTAAATAAATTTGTAAGTATATCGAAATTTCAATAGCTTTTATAATACACAAAAAATAGAAATGGACCTAATGGATATCCCTGAACTACGCTCATCAAGCTAAATAATTTTCAAAGTTGATTTTGTTGCTCGTTTTTGTTTGCATACGGAGAAGTAAACAAATTGCTAGATTCCGTTTAAAAACTAATACCTACTGAAATTATTATTACTACAATTATGACGACGACTTTAGTCATCACATTCGAAGGCCTTTGAAAAATCTTGATATTAGCAATGAAATAGTAAAAATAAATTTCTATACCTGTTTCTGTGACCCGGTGTTTTCATGTGTGGAAATCCGCGCTCCGAATTCTGCTCGCTTAATCATTTGCTTGATTGCTCAACAAATCTGTGCGGAATAACCGCACCTCTTCAGATATGTGGATCATATGGTGATTCAGATTCAGATAATTTTATTCAATGTAGATTCTTTACAGAATACTTATTGAATGTCATGCAGAATACAATGCAAATAGAGCGAGTCTACGCCGTTTCGGATCGTGCTATGGCAGCGTAAAAGAAACGGCAAGAAATCACTGCAGCACGGCCTACTTTAAGAGTCTGCTTTTTACAATGTGTTTCTTGTGTTTCGCTGGAATATCAGAGCACCATACCTCTTTGTCATTCATATAGTCATCCAATCTGTAGTAAGCTTTTTTACATAACGTTTGCTTTACACATTCTTTAAACTTTCTCTCAGGTAATTGCACTATATTGTCAGGTATTTTGTTGTAGTATCGTATACACAGACCAACGAAAGATGTATTGACTTTAGTTAATCTAGTATATGGTTGATCAATTTTATGCTTATTTCTAGTATTAAAATTATGCCTGTCACAAATTTTAGGTAATTGATGAATGTTCTTTCTAGCATACATTATATTTTCATAGATATACTGGCATGGCACTGTCATAATGTTGATTTCCTTGAACAGTTCTCTCAGGGAATCACGAGTCTTCAGGCAATAAATTGCTCTTATAGCCCTCTTTTGTAAAACGAATATTGAATGTATATCAGCTGCTCGGCCCCAAAGCAGTATGCCATAAGACATAATGCTATGGAAGTAGCTAAAGTAAACCAGCCTTGCAGTAGCTACATCAGTAAGTTGTCTGATTTTTCTATGTCTGATTTTTCTACTGGTGTGCCAGTAAAGTCTACTACTACCTAATTTCTACCCTTCCTAAATCTGATAGTATGTCCACATATCCAAAAACACTTTTAGCGGCTAACACTATCTATTAACACTTTTTCATATCTAGATCAAAATGTTGATGTTTGTGTAGTAGATTTTAAATTCAATTACGTCAATGATATTGATGTAATAAAAGCCTTTAAATCAATTAAATATAAAAAGACTTCCTGTGACGTTCACAATAAATGTGGGTACTTGGATGGAATATCACTCGACACCCGGCCGGCTAGCGGGGATGTTGTGTCATATTTCGCTAGTTTTACTAGATGCATCCCGATTAATAACTGGATGTCCTACAGGACATAACACTGCCGATATAGATGGCCTGTTAGTTTAAATAATTAGTGTTGTCACCATATTTATCTTGTATTTTGATAGATGTGTAGAAGATGGTGTTTTAAGCTATTGTATAGCTTTTATCGCAGGCTTTGAGCGCGGCGCCGCGACCGAATCAAGAAATTCCGTAACGTAAAAACCTAACACATCGTCTAACGTCGTTTCAGTTCGGCAGACTTCGGGACGGTGTTGAATCAAATGATAGGTCTCAATGAGATTTTTAAAATGCTAGGCAAATGCAATAGCTTTACCGCGGCAATCCCCGAGTGCCACACGTATTTTTTCCTGATTTGATGAAACATAGTAAAATTATTCCATTGAGTAGTAAATCAGACCTTACAAATTTTAGACCTATTTCAATTCTAACAACTCTTAGCAAGATTTTTGAAAAGATTATTTTAAAACCGATTCAGAGCCACTTTTATCGTAACAACATGATGCATTAATAATAATTTTAATTTTATTTTTTTAATGATTCTTATTCATTTGTTTGTCTGTGCCAGTTGTCTACAACTTACTCTATTTTGATAAGAAACTATAACGGGCAGGCTGAAAATCAGTGCTGCGTGGCTATATATTATGGACACAAAGCGTACGCTGAGCCTGAACCCCCCACATGCTGTGAATTTAGAAGTTCCCTCTATTTTGTACCTATTTTGTAAGTATGTGGAAATAAATGGTTTTAAAAATGGTTTAAATGCATCTCAAACAGTTCGGTTTTACTAAGGGTCGTTCTACAACCGCCAAACGGGAAACACCGGACTGCAAATGCGAATGTAACTTTTGTAATCTTTGTAATCTTATACATTTATATGGGATTACAAAGTTATTTATGTAGTTGGTGTATCTAGAAAACTGGACCGAAATTGGAAAATATTTTAGTTTTTCCTTGATTTATACAGTAAAACAGTAATTCTATTCTAAATTTTAAGCTTCTATGTCTGCTAGAAGTGCCTTAGTTTTGATGATCGGTCAGTCAGTCAGTGACAAAATTAAGAAACTTTGGCTAGCTATAATTCTTAAACTACTAGTTCAAATTGAATGAAATTTTAAATATACCGTGTTAATACAATGCCTACTTGGTTACTAAAAAAACAGGCTTCTAGTTTTGTCCACAACGAAGCTAAAGGGGGGTCGAAAATGGCCAGGGTGTCTACTCTCAAAGTCCGATATATCGAAACGATACTACTCGAAACATACAAATGCAAAACTTCGTCCCTTGACAATAGAGTAGAATATTGGTTGGATGAATTTTCAAACTGCATCCAACCAATATTCTATCCTATTGTCAAGGAATGAAGTTTTGCATTTGCATGTTTCGAGTAGTATCGTTTCGATTTATCGGACTTTAAGAGTAGAAACCCTAAACTGAGGCGCTACCGCCGAACTCAATCGTTATCGAATCTCTCTTTTCTTCTTGTATAGAAAAAAAGAGAGAATCGATAACGATTGAGCTCGGCGGTAGAGCCTCTGCTTCGAGAAAAGGATGTAACGGTCGACAGCACGTCAGTGGAAACATTTGTAACTTTATTACGATGCCATAAAGTCCAGTGTTTCTACTGACGTGCTGTTGGGTGTACGTGCTGTTTTTTGCTCGACTTGCGGGGACACTGCCGTGCCCCCAGATATTACTTGGTAATATCACGCTGTGAGTAATGTGATGTTATATTACATTGTGGTGCACTGCTGTGCGTGCACATGTCTACTACGGACTATTAGAGGTGGGCGTTAAATAACGTAAATAGTTTTGATAACTATTTATTGGTGCAATAGCTTCATTACGTTATTAGCTATTGCGAAAACTATCTATCGAGCGAAACTAGTTATTTCTGAAAACCGAAAACCATTGAGATCTCTCGACTCAACGCGTGAACGAATGAAGCTTGATTTTATATACTCATTGGCTTGATTACAGCGCGAAGTTAATTTGATTTCGATATTTGTTTAAATCTACAGTCAAAAATCCGAAAATATTCCTAATCAAACTAAATCACGTATTTCATAAAAATAACCAACACGCATTTCGGTTATTCTGATACTCGTTTTCCGAACGTCAAGCGATATTCAAAAATAAATAGTTTCAAAAGCCGCTATCGGCTACTATAACGATAGCTAGTTTCGGTATTCCGAAAAACGAAAACGACCCACCTCTACGGACTATCATTTAAACCATCGCTGGAAATTGCGACAGTATTCAAAAATTAAAAACTCGACACAACGTACAGTTGGATCCATCAATGTCCACGTTAAGTTCGGCCAGAGGGTCGTCAAAGCCAGAAGTCACCTCAATAGCGCGTTTTAGAAATCAATCCGCGCCATCTATCGAGCGCATTTGTTAGTTTAACAGTTAAGTGATTGTTTGGTTTTTGGTATTTGCTATCGTCTGCTCGTATCTTGTTGTGGTTCGTTCGTGTTTTTTTGTAAGAAAATATTTTCTTTGTCCCTTTTTAATTTTAGGATGCCAACCAAAATAGCAGGAAAGAGAACTCTTTTTGGTTCGACTTCGTACGTCTGTCTGTCCCTCTTTCTTACATCTATACATTTTACCATAGTGACGCTACTACGAGTATCGACTTGAAATTTAACAGGGTTTTATATAAACTGGAGGATGGGCAGCAGCATCCTCTTGTGTATTGTACCATCTGAAATTCTGCGGTCACCAACAGCTGCGGTCTATGGTGCCAGCCGTAACGCTAACAAGCGTGGTGACTATGGTGCTTCCCCTCTACATGCAATAGACGTTTCATGGGATTTTATGAATTTAACATTTTTGAATCTATAAAATATCACTGGTGATATTCAACGATACCTTGTTACAGAAACTGAACAACTTTCCCCAAGGAACATAGGTCAACAAATCACTCGCGGCGAACACTTCTTTCGCAACCAGACGGGAACTTGGCTTTATAATAAAAAATATCAAGCTTACGACCGGACCATGCGGTCATCCCGAAGCGACACGGTAAATAAAAATGGCGGCAGCTTCCCGGAAAGCTGCGTACGTCCGCACGCCTGTACATATTTTGATCGACTGTGATGTGATACTAAAACTACGACGCTCCGATCGTTCGGTACGTAATAGGTGCGCGCTCGCGCCGTCCCTACGATGCGTCGAATCATTTTTTACCCCTATGTAAGGGCTCCCGCACACGACCGAGAATCGGTGGCCGATTTTTTGTCGGCATCCCGCTCTGACGTGTTATCACCTGAATCTTCCGTCCTTGTCCTGGCCGATAATCGCCCACCGATTCTCGGTCGTGTGCGGGAGCCCTAAACAAGACTATAGCTACCTACCTAACCGCGAGTTTGGTCCAAACAGTATCAGAAGCGTATATCTCAATATATTTTTCCTTTTAAAGGTTATAATTTCGTATCATTCACAGAAAATTTGGTCAGTGCAATTTTTACCTACTATTTTGAACACAGATCAGAAATAAGTCTAGATGACTCAAGTGTACCTACTTTGCGTGCCCAAACCCGTGGCCCAAACTAAGCTCAAAACACTTAGTTTGCTTGTCATGGGCTTGTCATATCACCGAGAACTGTGACACGCTTCGTTTTCATACAAACGTACATTAAATTACTAATCTGGGGAGTTTGCGTTATCTAGACTTATTTTGTGATCTGTGATTCTGAACATACGTCAAAAAATAATTCAAAATTTAGCGCGCAATAGAGAAAAAAAGGCCAGAATTTTGAAAATAAAAAGAGGAAATAATGTAGCGATGAATTTCCAACAGTGCTGTGGTTCCTTTTTAATTGCTCCTATTGACAGCGCATTTGAGAGGTTAGGAAAATGTCGCAATCTTATTGTTTGTGATTTTCTCAGCTTAAAGCTTAGCTCCTTTGCAAAGCACTGGTGGAAAAGCAGCCTAAAAACGGCCGTATCAAGGATACAGCAAATCAGAGATTTTGTTGGTTGCGGTGCAGATGCTGGGCGAGTTCTCTCTACCTGCGCCGCTGTGGTACGTGTCGCGCAGCGGGGGGTGCGCGGCGGGCGGGGGGCGGCTGGCGCGCGTCGTGGCCTGGCTGCTGTGTCGCCGGCTGCTGCTGCAGCTGCACACGTACGTGCAGTTCAACGAGTGGGGGCGCGACCAGCGTGAGTATACTGACTAGCGTGGGGCGGGGCTGCTGTGTCGCCGGCTGCTGCTGCAGCTGCACACGTACGTGCAGTTCAACGAGTGGGGGCGCGACCAGCGTGAGTATACTGACTAGCGTGGGGCGGGGCTGCTGTGTCGCCGGCTGCTGCTGCAGCTGCACACGTACGTGCAGTTCAACGAGTGGGGGCGCGACCAGCGTGAGTATACTGACTAGCGTGGGGCGGGGCTGCTGTGTCGCCGGCTGCTGCTGCAGCTGCACACGTACGTGCAGTTCAACGAGTGGGGGCGCGACCAGCGTGAGTATACTGACTAGCGTGGGGCGGGGCTGCTGTGTCGCCGGCTGCTGCTGCAGCTGCACACGTACGTGCAGTTCAACGAGTGGGGGCGCGACCAGCGTGAGTATACTGACTAGCGTGGGGCGGGGCTGCTGTGTCGCCGGCTGCTGCTGCAGCTGCACACGTACGTGCAGTTCAACGAGTGGGGGCGCGACCAGCGTGAGTATACTGACTAGCGTGGGGCGGGGCTGCTGTGTCGCCGGCTGCTGCTGCAGCTGCACACGTACGTGCAGTTCAACGAGTGGGGGCGCGACCAGCGTGAGTATACTGACTAGCGTGGGGCGGGGCTGCTGTGTCGCCGGCTGCTGCTGCAGCTGCACACGTACGTGCAGTTCAACGAGTGGGGGCGCGACCAGCGTGAGTATACTGACTAGCGTGGGGCGGGGCTGCTGTGTCGCCGGCTGCTGCTGCAGCTGCACACGTACGTGCAGTTCAACGAGTGGGGGCGCGACCAGCGTGAGTATACTGACTAGCGTGGGGCGGGGCTGCTGTGTCGCCGGCTGCTGCTGCAGCTGCACACGTACGTGCAGTTCAACGAGTGGGGGCGCGACCAGCGTGAGTATACTGACTAGCGTGGGGCGGGGCTGCTGTGTCGCCGGCTGCTGCTGCAGCTGCACACGTACGTGCAGTTCAACGAGTGGGGGCGCGACCAGCGTGAGTATACTGACTAGCGTGGGGCGGGGCTGCTGTGTCGCCGGCTGCTGCTGCAGCTGCACACGTACGTGCAGTTCAACGAGTGGGGGCGCGACCAGCGTGAGTATACTGACTAGCGTGGGGCGGGGCTGCTGTGTCGCCGGCTGCTGCTGCAGCTGCACACGTACGTGCAGTTCAACGAGTGGGGGCGCGACCAGCGTGAGTATACTGACTAGCGTGGGGCGGGGCTGCTGTGTCGCCGGCTGCTGCTGCAGCTGCACACGTACGTGCAGTTCAACGAGTGGGGGCGCGACCAGCGTGAGTATACTGACTAGCGTGGGGCGGTGCTGTGTCGCCGGCTGCTGCTGCAGCTGCACACGTACGTGCAGTTCAACGAGTGGGGGCGCGACCAGCGTGAGTATACTGACTAGCGTGGGGCGGGGCTGCTGTGTCGCCGGCTGCTGCTGCAGCTGCACACGTACGTGCAGTTCAACGAGTGGGGGCGCGACCAGCGTGAGTATACTGACTAGCGTGGGGCGGGGCTGCTGTGTCGCCGGCTGCTGCTGCAGCTGCACACGTACGTGCAGTTCAACGAGTGGGGGCGCGACCAGCGTGAGTATACTGACTAGCGTGGGGCGGGGCTGCTGTGTCGCCGGCTGCTGCTGCAGCTGCACACGTACGTGCAGTTCAACGAGTGGGGGCGCGACCAGCGTGAGTATACTGACTAGCGTGGGGCGGGGCTGCTGTGTCGCCGGCTGCTGCTGCAGCTGCACACGTACGTGCAGTTCAACGAGTGGGGGCGCGACCAGCGTGAGTATACTGACTGTAGCGTGGGGCGGGGCTGCTGTGTCGCCGGCTGCTGCTGCAGCTGCACACGTACGTGCAGTTCAACGAGTGGGGGCGCGACCAGCGTGAGTATACTGACTGTAGCGTGGGGCGGGGCTGCTGTGTCGCCGGCTGCTGCTGCAGCTGCACACGTACGTGCAGTTCAACGAGTGGGGGCGCGACCAGCGTGAGTATACTGACTGTAGCGTGGGGCGGGGCTGCTGTGTCGCCGGCTGCTGCTGCAGCTGCACACGTACGTGCAGTTCAACGAGTGGGGGCGCGACCAGCGTGAGTATACTGACTGTAGCGTGGGGCGGGGCTGCTGTGTCGCCGGCTGCTGCTGCAGCTGCACACGTACGTGCAGTTCAACGAGTGGGGGCGCGACCAGCGTGAGTATACTGACTGTAGCGTGGGGCGGGGCTGCTGTGTCGCCGGCTGCTGCTGCAGCTGCACACGTACGTGCAGTTCAACGAGTGGGGGCGCGACCAGCGTGAGTATACTGACTGTAGCGTGGGGCGGGGCTGCTGTGTCGCCGGCTGCTGCTGCAGCTGCACACGTACGTGCAGTTCAACGAGTGGGGGCGCGACCAGCGTGAGTATACTGACTGTAGCGTGGGGCGGGGCTGCTGTGTCGCCGGCTGCTGCTGCAGCTGCACACGTACGTGCAGTTCAACGAGTGGGGGCGCGACCAGCGTGAGTATACTGACTGTAGCGTGGGGCGGGGCTGCTGTGTCGCCGGCTGCTGCTGCAGCTGCACACGTACGTGCAGTTCAACGAGTGGGGGCGCGACCAGCGTGAGTATACTGACTGTAGCGTGGGGCGGGGCTGCTGTGTCGCCGGCTGCTGCTGCAGCTGCACACGTACGTGCAGTTCAACGAGTGGGGGCGCGACCAGCGTGAGTATACTGACTGTAGCGTGGGGCGGGGCTGCTGTGTCGCCGGCTGCTGCTGCAGCTGCACACGTACGTGCAGTTCAACGAGTGGGGGCGCGACCAGCGTGAGTATACTGACTGTAGCGTGGGGCGGGGCTGCTGTGTCGCCGGCTGCTGCTGCAGCTGCACACGTACGTGCAGTTCAACGAGTGGGGGCGCGACCAGCGTGAGTATACTGACTGTAGCGTGGGGCGGGGCTGCTGTGTCGCCGGCTGCTGCTGCAGCTGCACACGTACGTGCAGTTCAACGAGTGGGGGCGCGACCAGCGTGAGTATACTGACTGTAGCGTGGGGCGGGGCTGCTGTGTCGCCGGCTGCTGCTGCAGCTGCACACGTACGTGCAGTTCAACGAGTGGGGGCGCGACCAGCGTGAGTATACTGACTGTAGCGTGGGGCGGGGCTGCTGTGTCGCCGGCTGCTGCTGCAGCTGCACACGTACGTGCAGTTCAACGAGTGGGGGCGCGACCAGCGTGAGTATACTGACTGTAGCGTGGGGCGGGGCTGCTGTGTCGCCGGCTGCTGCTGCAGCTGCACACGTACGTGCAGTTCAACGAGTGGGGGCGCGACCAGCGTGAGTATACTGACTGTAGCGTGGGGCGGGGCTGCTGTGTCGCCGGCTGCTGCTGCAGCTGCACACGTACGTGCAGTTCAACGAGTGGGGGCGCGACCAGCGTGAGTATACTGACTGTAGCGTGGGGCGGGGCTGCTGTGTCGCCGGCTGCTGCTGCAGCTGCACACGTACGTGCAGTTCAACGAGTGGGGGCGCGACCAGCGTGAGTATACTGACTGTAGCGTGGGGCGGGGCTGCTGTGTCGCCGGCTGCTGCTGCAGCTGCACACGTACGTGCAGTTCAACGAGTGGGGGCGCGACCAGCGTGAGTATACTGACTGTAGCGTGGGGCGGGGCTGCTGTGTCGCCGGCTGCTGCTGCAGCTGCACACGTACGTGCAGTTCAACGAGTGGGGGCGCGACCAGCGTGAGTATACTGACTGTAGCGTGGGGCGGGGCTGCTGTGTCGCCGGCTGCTGCTGCAGCTGCACACGTACGTGCAGTTCAACGAGTGGGGGCGCGACCAGCGTGAGTATACTGACTGTAGCGTGGGGCGGGGCTGCTGTGTCGCCGGCTGCTGCTGCAGCTGCACACGTACGTGCAGTTCAACGAGTGGGGGCGCGACCAGCGTGAGTATACTGACTGTAGCGTGGGGCGGGGCTGCTGTGTCGCCGGCTGCTGCTGCAGCTGCACACGTACGTGCAGTTCAACGAGTGGGGGCGCGACCAGCGTGAGTATACTGACTGTAGCGTGGGGCGGGGCTGCTGTGTCGCCGGCTGCTGCTGCAGCTGCACACGTACGTGCAGTTCAACGAGTGGGGGCGCGACCAGCGTGAGTATACTGACTGTAGCGTGGGGCGGGGCTGCTGTGTCGCCGGCTGCTGCTGCAGCTGCACACGTACGTGCAGTTCAACGAGTGGGGGCGCGACCAGCGTGAGTATACTGACTGTAGCGTGGGGCGGGGCTGCTGTGTCGCCGGCTGCTGCTGCAGCTGCACACGTACGTGCAGTTCAACGAGTGGGGGCGCGACCAGCGTGAGTATACTGACTGTAGCGTGGGGCGGGGCTGCTGTGTCGCCGGCTGCTGCTGCAGCTGCACACGTACGTGCAGTTCAACGAGTGGGGGCGCGACCAGCGTGAGTATACTGACTGTAGCGTGGGGCGGGGCTGCTGTGTCGCCGGCTGCTGCTGCAGCTGCACACGTACGTGCAGTTCAACGAGTGGGGGCGCGACCAGCGTGAGTATACTGACTGTAGCGTGGGGCGGGGCTGCTGTGTCGCCGGCTGCTGCTGCAGCTGCACACGTACGTGCAGTTCAACGAGTGGGGGCGCGACCAGCGTGAGTATACTGACTGTAGCGTGGGGCGGGGCTGCTGTGTCGCCGGCTGCTGCTGCAGCTGCACACGTACGTGCAGTTCAACGAGTGGGGGCGCGACCAGCGTGAGTATACTGACTGTAGCGTGGGGCGGGGCTGCTGTGTCGCCGGCTGCTGCTGCAGCTGCACACGTACGTGCAGTTCAACGAGTGGGGGCGCGACCAGCGTGAGTATACTGACTGTAGCGTGGGGCGGGGCTGCTGTGTCGCCGGCTGCTGCTGCAGCTGCACACGTACGTGCAGTTCAACGAGTGGGGGCGCGACCAGCGTGAGTATACTGACTGTAGCGTGGGGCGGGGCTGCTGTGTCGCCGGCTGCTGCTGCAGCTGCACACGTACGTGCAGTTCAACGAGTGGGGGCGCGACCAGCGTGAGTATACTGACTGTAGCGTGGGGCGGGGCTGCTGTGTCGCCGGCTGCTGCTGCAGCTGCACACGTACGTGCAGTTCAACGAGTGGGGGCGCGACCAGCGTGAGTATACTGACTGTAGCGTGGGGCGGGGCTGCTGTGTCGCCGGCTGCTGCTGCAGCTGCACACGTACGTGCAGTTCAACGAGTGGGGGCGCGACCAGCGTGAGTATACTGACTGTAGCGTGGGGCGGGGCTGCTGTGTCGCCGGCTGCTGCTGCAGCTGCACACGTACGTGCAGTTCAACGAGTGGGGGCGCGACCAGCGTGAGTATACTGACTGTAGCGTGGGGCGGGGCTGCTGTGTCGCCGGCTGCTGCTGCAGCTGCACACGTACGTGCAGTTCAACGAGTGGGGGCGCGACCAGCGTGAGTATACTGACTGTAGCGTGGGGCGGGGCTGCTGTGTCGCCGGCTGCTGCTGCAGCTGCACACGTACGTGCAGTTCAACGAGTGGGGGCGCGACCAGCGTGAGTATACTGACTGTAGCGTGGGGCGGGGCTGCTGTGTCGCCGGCTGCTGCTGCAGCTGCACACGTACGTGCAGTTCAACGAGTGGGGGCGCGACCAGCGTGAGTATACTGACTGTAGCGTGGGGCGGGGCTGCTGTGTCGCCGGCTGCTGCTGCAGCTGCACACGTACGTGCAGTTCAACGAGTGGGGGCGCGACCAGCGTGAGTATACTGACTGTAGCGTGGGGCGGGGCTGCTGTGTCGCCGGCTGCTGCTGCAGCTGCACACGTACGTGCAGTTCAACGAGTGGGGGCGCGACCAGCGTGAGTATACTGACTGTAGCGTGGGGCGGGGCTGCTGTGTCGCCGGCTGCTGCTGCAGCTGCACACGTACGTGCAGTTCAACGAGTGGGGGCGCGACCAGCGTGAGTATACTGACTGTAGCGTGGGGCGGGGCTGCTGTGTCGCCGGCTGCTGCTGCAGCTGCACACGTACGTGCAGTTCAACGAGTGGGGGCGCGACCAGCGTGAGTATACTGACTGTAGCGTGGGGCGGGGCTGCTGTGTCGCCGGCTGCTGCTGCAGCTGCACACGTACGTGCAGTTCAACGAGTGGGGGCGCGACCAGCGTGAGTATACTGACTGTAGCGTGGGGCGGGGCTGCTGTGTCGCCGGCTGCTGCTGCAGCTGCACACGTACGTGCAGTTCAACGAGTGGGGGCGCGACCAGCGTGAGTATACTGACTGTAGCGTGGGGCGGGGCTGCTGTGTCGCCGGCTGCTGCTGCAGCTGCACACGTACGTGCAGTTCAACGAGTGGGGGCGCGACCAGCGTGAGTATACTGACTGTAGCGTGGGGCGGGGCTGCTGTGTCGCCGGCTGCTGCTGCAGCTGCACACGTACGTGCAGTTCAACGAGTGGGGGCGCGACCAGCGTGAGTATACTGACTGTAGCGTGGGGCGGGGCTGCTGTGTCGCCGGCTGCTGCTGCAGCTGCACACGTACGTGCAGTTCAACGAGTGGGGGCGCGACCAGCGTGAGTATACTGACTGTAGCGTGGGGCGGGGCTGCTGTGTCGCCGGCTGCTGCTGCAGCTGCACACGTACGTGCAGTTCAACGAGTGGGGGCGCGACCAGCGTGAGTATACTGACTGTAGCGTGGGGCGGGGCTGCTGTGTCGCCGGCTGCTGCTGCAGCTGCACACGTACGTGCAGTTCAACGAGTGGGGGCGCGACCAGCGTGAGTATACTGACTGTAGCGTGGGGCGGGGCTGCTGTGTCGCCGGCTGCTGCTGCAGCTGCACACGTACGTGCAGTTCAACGAGTGGGGGCGCGACCAGCGTGAGTATACTGACTGTAGCGTGGGGCGGGGCTGCTGTGTCGCCGGCTGCTGCTGCAGCTGCACACGTACGTGCAGTTCAACGAGTGGGGGCGCGACCAGCGTGAGTATACTGACTGTAGCGTGGGGCGGGGCTGCTGTGTCGCCGGCTGCTGCTGCAGCTGCACACGTACGTGCAGTTCAACGAGTGGGGGCGCGACCAGCGTGAGTATACTGACTGTAGCGTGGGGCGGGGCTGCTGTGTCGCCGGCTGCTGCTGCAGCTGCACACGTACGTGCAGTTCAACGAGTGGGGGCGCGACCAGCGTGAGTATACTGACTGTAGCGTGGGGCGGGGCTGCTGTGTCGCCGGCTGCTGCTGCAGCTGCACACGTACGTGCAGTTCAACGAGTGGGGGCGCGACCAGCGTGAGTATACTGACTGTAGCGTGGGGCGGGGCTGCTGTGTCGCCGGCTGCTGCTGCAGCTGCACACGTACGTGCAGTTCAACGAGTGGGGGCGCGACCAGCGTGAGTATACTGACTGTAGCGTGGGGCGGGGCTGCTGTGTCGCCGGCTGCTGCTGCAGCTGCACACGTACGTGCAGTTCAACGAGTGGGGGCGCGACCAGCGTGAGTATACTGACTGTAGCGTGGGGCGGGGCTGCTGTGTCGCCGGCTGCTGCTGCAGCTGCACACGTACGTGCAGTTCAACGAGTGGGGGCGCGACCAGCGTGAGTATACTGACTGTAGCGTGGGGCGGGGCTGCTGTGTCGCCGGCTGCTGCTGCAGCTGCACACGTACGTGCAGTTCAACGAGTGGGGGCGCGACCAGCGTGAGTATACTGACTGTAGCGTGGGGCGGGGCTGCTGTGTCGCCGGCTGCTGCTGCAGCTGCACACGTACGTGCAGTTCAACGTTTTACTTTAAAATAATTAATATCGGCGAACGAGTCACTTCCCTATGCTGTAGCCGCTAGACCGGTTGCGTGTCAGCGGTACTTAACGAAATATGAGCGCTCGTCCAACGCAATAAGTTTAAATTTTGCTTGCAGGCAGGTGGCGTAGGCAATTTTTTATACCTAAACTTGCAGTTTGTTCGAGAGTGCTCTTTCTGTACGCTAGTACTATTACCTATTCTGTGCTGTTGATAGCGGCTGTTTGTCGGTGACCGCAGTATACAGGTGGATTTTTGAGATGGGTCAGCATGGGCAGGTACCTAAACTGTTACTGCTATACGAAAATGGTCTTAACTGACTTACCACAACTTTTCGTACAATTATGATTCCCATTTATAGGTTTAGGGCCCGTCTTACCGCTTGCTGCTAAAGTTTGCGGACTATCGCAACTTACTAAAGTTGACAGATAAAATATCTGACAGCTAAATATGTCTAACTTTTTCCTGTGTTCATCTGTCAGTTAGAGCAATCAGGCACTTGTGAAACAACACATTTCTAAGTTCCAGATAGCATTTCATAGGCTATCTGGAACTTAGCAGCAAGCGGTGAGACAGGCCCTTGGAAAACTGTTTTAACTGTTACAGGTATACGAAAATGGTCTTAAGAAATTTACCTCAACTTTTCGTACAGTTTTTGTCCCCATTTACAGATTTAGAAAAAATGTACAGTTAGCAAAAAAGTTGCCATTTTACACAAAAAAGCTTTTTGATACCAATCGATCCTGTTTTTAATACTAATCAAAAACTTGTATGGGACCAACCCAGGTGGGAATACTAAAAGTCAGAAATTTTGGATGAATATTTAACGCAAATCCTTAGGGGGAGGTACTATCCTTAGCCGGCACGGCACCACACGGACTAATTTATTTATAGCTTTTTTAACATACATTTCATTCTCCCTATTTCAGAAGGCAAAGAATACTTCTGCGAAAAACACAACATCCACAATCAGTCCTTGAATATCTCCTATTCATCCCTCAACCAAATGCAACTTAACGTCCCGGAGCCGGTTCAAGTCATCAAAATGTTCCCGGACTCCGATGAAGACTACCCGGAAAACATGAACAACAAAGAGTTCGGATACACCAAACCAATAATCATCGACTCAGAGAGAGGCTACGAAAAATATGACGTCATCGATTCAGCAAACCATTCGTTCGACGACGGAGTGGACGTTGTTGATGGACTTATAAAACCTATTGAAAACGGTTGTGAATTTAAAAGTGAAACGGTTCCTAAAAAGCATGGCAACTCTGTAGATAGTGGTATTTCTAATAACATTAATGGACATAATAATAGTGAAGTGAACAGTGAAGATAAAGTGGAAAAAATTGTGAAATCTTTACCTTCGCGGTTGTCGGATTTATCTTTGAAAGGTGATAATGGACTCAATATGAGCAGTGACGATGATAAATTCGAGAGTGACCATGAAGTGTCTCCTCATTGCTTGAAGAACGGTCTCACTAATGGTATGGACAAGAAAGGTGGAGTCTCACTTAATTTGAGGTTGCAGAGTGAAATGAGGTAAGCATAAATGTAAACAGTTTTGGTTTTGCAAATAATGACTTCAGATATTTTTTTATTAGAGCTTACAAATTTTCACATTTGAAAAAGAGATCAGAGATACAGACACCATTATTATCATCTCTCTTCAGATCATTTTCCCTAGTATGATCGGTCGGTCAGTCCGCATTTCGCGTGGTACTTTGGAGGGGAACAACCATAGTCACCACGCTTGTAAGCGGTGCGGCTGGCGACCGCTGTTGTTGGTGACCGCAGTATGTAAGATAGTACGATACACAGAAAGATGCTGCTGCCCATCCTCCGGTTCATAAGCCCTTAGTCGCCTCTTACGACACCTACGGGTATAATGGGTTGGTACTATCCTTTGCCAGCACCACACGAACAACTCTATTACCATACCATAAAGTTCAGTGTTTCTACTGACGTGTTGTTGGGTGTACAGTCAGCGTCAAATTTGTATGAGCGTCTATCGTAGTCAAAATGATCTGTAGTAAACAAGTTCAATTTCATATACGCAATTAGAATTGTCATACAGTTGTAAGCACCCAGTGTTCAAAATATCTTGGCAACATTAGTTTCCAATATTACGTTCGCATCCGTGTCCGTCAAATTGATGTAATCGACTATAGAAGTCAAAATGATCTGAAGTAATCTAGATCTTGTTTAATTCAGATCATTTTGACTACTATAGACAGTCACATCAATTTGACGCTGACTGACGTCCGCGAACATAATATTGGAAACCTTGTTGCCAAGATATTTTGAACACTTTGGGTGCTTTCAACTATATGACAATATAAAATTGAACTTGTTTACTACAGATCATTTTGACTACGATAGACGCTCATATGAATTCGACGCTGACTGTACCTAATGAGAAAAAGCAGCAAATTTTTGAAAATATTACATATCATTTAGTTGACAGATTTATGGAATTTAATCCTTCCTTCATACATGTTCTAAGGGCTAATTCTACATCACTAAAAGATTGTAAAAAATATATTCAAAAAAAATATTTTTCTTTAAAAAGCGCCTGTAGAATATGATCCGCTGGTAATACAAACAAAGATATTTTTTGTTGTAATATTTAGTCACTAGAAAACACCTATCCATTTCAATAATAAGAAATAAATAAATCATTTTATTTCAGGTCCCATAGTTACAAATTACAAATTAAGTTACAAAGTTAAAAATACAAATTAAGTTACAAAGTTATAAATTACTGTCATGCAATTCGCTAGGGAAACTTATATGTAAGGTACCTTGAAACTTGGCTCATAAACAGGAATAGGATCATTAAAGATAAATAAAAAATACCAAATTTTTTTGGCCATAAATGACGAGGTTTTAAAAAAAAACATTTTCGTCCAATATCGATAGGTCTTATGGCAGAATGTGATGATTAGTCTTTGCCTATCATAAAAAAAAGCAGCACCTGTTGTGTCTGTTCTCTAAATGTTTGTATTATTTGTATTTTTATGTGTACAATAAACAGTTAAATAAATAAATAAATAAATAAATAAAAAAACTAACAGCTGTATAAACTGCAGAGGGTCAAGCAGTTTAAATATCTAGGTCATATATTAACCGAGAATTTAACAGATGATGCCGATATTGAACGGGAGCGTAGGGCGCTGGCAGTTAGAAGCAACATGCTGATTCGGAGATTTGCTCGTTGTACTGATCAGGTTAAGATTGCATTGTTCAAATCTTTTTGTCAATCGTTTTACACCAGCAGTCTCTGGATCACATATAAGCAGAAAACTTACAGTGCCCTGCGCGTTCAATATAATAACTCCTTCAGGATGCTGTTGGGGCTTCCGCGCTACTGCAGCGCATCAGGTATGTTTGCGGAAGCGCGCACCGATGGCTTCCACGCCATAATGCGGAAAAAAGTGGCTTCCCTGATGAGCAGGGTGCGTGGGAGTACCAACAGCATTCTGAAGGTGATAGGCGATAAGTGCGAGTGCCCTATACAGAGGCACTGGATTGGGACTCTGATAGGGTAATTATGAATAGATTTTGATTATTGACATGATTTATTGATACTGGACTTTTTTGACATTTTATGATAAAACTAATATAGATTAAGTGGTACTAACAAATTATATGGATTCTTATCTGAAATAAATTATTTGAATTGAATTGAATAAACCGACCACAGACTACTTAGAACAGTTGTCAGTTTTTTTTTTAAGACTGGCCATGGCTACTTTTCATTCTGCCATACGACCTATCGATATTTGACAAAAACAAAATTATTTTTTAACTTTATTATTTGCAACCGAAAAAAATTCGTATTTTTTATTTTTACTTTTTGACCTTATCCCTGTCTATGAGCCAAGTTTCGAGGTACCTTACACATACGTTTCCTATACGAATTAAAAAATTCACAAAATTAAAAAGAAAACATTATTCAAAAAAAGTTTTTTTTATACAATCTATTTAGTGATGTAGCATCACCCCATAGAAGGATCATCGTTATTTTTTTACACTTGTATTGTATTCCAGTTTCCAGCCACCAACAGTGTGGACGGTACCAGCCAGCTGTGATGTGGTGGACGCTTGCCGAGCCCCCCTAGAACCCCCCTCCGCAGAGTCTTTACTAGACACCTTCACCGCTGAGGAACGAGCAGCTCTCTCAAACATACCAGCGGCTTCCAACACTGACGACTTGTTGTTGCTCGCTCAGTTACATAAAAAAGGTAATAAGTGTGGGCAAACAACTTGAACAATAATCGCGTGGTGGGGGAAGTTTTACGCACGTCAATTTGTATGTAAAATCGACTTTGCGCAGCTAAGGTTCAAGTAGTTTTCCCACATCTGTATCTCATCATAACATCCCATGAAAACGTCCACTACAAGACAGGAAGCTCCCTCTAAAATTCTAGCTTTTGCTGGTAAAAATGTAGAGGGGAAGTACCATAGTCACCTCGCTTGTTAGCGTTACGGCTGGCACCATGGACCGCGGTTGTAGGTGACCGCAGTAAGTAAGATGTCAGATACAAAGGAGGATGCTGCTGCCTGTCCTCCAGTTTATAACCCTTAGTCGCCTCTTACGACACCCACGGGTATGTAAGGGTTGGTACTATTCTTTGCCGGCACCACACGGGACCATCTCATCTATGTCATCATCTGTATCTATGGTACAAAAATTATTACTAGATACTTTCTCCGGTGAAAAACAAGATGTTCTGTCAAACATATAAGCGGCTTCCAACATTGATGTTGCACGCTCAGGTACACACGGCCGCACATCAGTAGAAACACTTTGGACCTTATGGCGTGGTAATAAGGTTGAATAAGTTTCTACCGACAAGCGGTTGACCGTACTATCAACAAAGTTGACGCCTGACCACTTTCAAAACCTTGTTGCTTGCATGTAGCGATCTTAGCCCGCCTCGCCCTTACCATTTTAAGTGACGACAACGGTTTTGGTTTTATTAGTTTATCTACTCCCGTACCGGAATATTCCAAATTCGAAACCAATGACAGATTCGAAATTGAGATCATTTTCCGCTATCATTTTCATTTCCACACTGTTCCATACTACGAGCAGTACGGAAATGGAGTATGGATTTTCATTCCGCAACTGTTATAATACATAATTTTCAATCTGCATAGGCTAAGGCAATACTACCACAGTACTACATACAGCCTATTTTAAAGTAATTTTGTAAAAATACTTTTTACTGGGGTGACGACTGCCTACCTATATTTAAAAGAAAACGGAGTGTACCAGGAGTACATAAATCGACAAGAGCCTAACGGCTCGCTTCTATATAAAGTGACCGTAGCAACAAAAGAAGTGATTTGAACAAAATGGAAAGTATTTACCAGTAGAACATGAGTCTACAAGAGGCTGTCAGTAACCATATACATGAAATTACTGTTAAAGCAACTTCATCCACAAGCTCTGGATCTGGAATAACTTCGGGAATAACTTAAATTAACTGTACTAACTAACTGTCCTCTTAGTTCAATAAATTGATCACTACTCTTTAAAATTTTATTTTATTTTGTCGGTCGTAGATAAAGTTTTGTATGCAACTATACGTAATTAGTCATTTTAACACTCGATCTATACCATTTTGATACTCGGCTGCTAAACGGCTAAACCAGATCTCGTGTTAAAATTACTCTCATTACGCAACAGTTGCATAAATAACTATTTTATGACTTTTTTGGGTCATTTAGGGTCCATCATGTTGGTCAGTTAAAACGTGTACTTAGCGGACAAACACTAGTAAGGCGGAGCCAGCGGAGGCTCCTGCGAGCTACTACTGCACACGAAACTAAACTTATAGGTGGTCAGGCGCCAACTTTGTTGAAAGTACAGCGTGATGACTATGATACATCCCTTCTAAAATGCACGATGCACTTTTTGCGGGAACTCGGCGTGGGCTCTTGCCGGCTCGGTTGAAATTCTTGTTTTTTGTGTATGTAGTGATTTAGTGGATAATAAAGATAGTGTTTTATGCAGTAAATTAGCTACGGAGTGCGCAGCTGATGAAGATTTCAAGCGATCTCGTGTTTGAACCCAGTTTGTGTTGTCTCAAAAAGTCATGGACATTTCCACCGTAAAGTCCACTATCGCATTATGGGGGGAGCAATGAACAATTTCCCCACTCGACACTGGCGGTTCATCATATTTTTAATTTCTAAAAAGTGAAGAAATTACAAAAACTGAACAATGTTCTGCAACACGACACTGGCAGAAATGTCCCCAAATATGGGTTGACGATTGCCAAATAAAAAAAAATGCATGACACTGTTAAAATTTTTCCACGAGCCTCTTTCTGCAAAGATACCTTCACCATTAGGTTAAACATAGTCAAGTCGGTCATCGACCTTAAAAACCACAAGATATGATGACCGATAAAAAATCACCAACAGAAGTTTTTCCCCAGGCTACCTCCGCGGCGAACATCATTTAGAAGAAATAATGTTTATGGAGAATGTCTCTCGATCACAACTCATGCAGCTTTTAGACAAGTTCAAGGATGTTCTTGTCACTTTCGAGACTGAAGACCCAGCTGTGGCTATGCTGTATCCTTATAGCTAATTAGAAAGCATACGCACGAAGCTTATTTTTGCTTTAACTATAAAGATGCTTTGTGGTACTGTTAGTAGATCTATGGAAGAATAAAGAAAATGATCTTGACTGTATGATTCTTTCTCTACTTTATTGATAAAAAAGTAACTCGGCATTTTCAGGTACCACACAAAGAAGACTTGTCGGCTTAGCACGATGCAGTTGTCAGTTTATCTAGGCCCCTAGATCAAAGAACCAGTGTTGCCAATTTACTGACTTTAAGCATGGTCACGTTTTTTTGACAGCTGAGCAGTGCGACACATTTTGAAAGACAAGGACGGCTACATGTATTCGTGTATAAATCTATCTCTGTCTAATATATCAAAAACTTTATTAGAAACATTTTCATCCACTGAAATTTCTTCGCGTTTAGAGGTGATAGATTAGATGACATAATTCCTCAAATAAAGTGACATTTCTCCGAGATATATTTTCTCTCGGGCAGCGTGCTAAGCCCGCTGCTGGCTAATCACGATGCATTTTGCGGGTCACTAGGGCCATAGATTATAGACAAAGTGTTGCCAATTTACTCCCTTGCGTTTTCTTGACAGCTAACCAGTGCAACGCATATTGAAAGAAAAATCCGGCCAAGTGCGAGTCGGACTCGCACCCTAAGGGTTCCGTACCTATCCACCATATGATATACTAAAAGCTTTTGCTCTTTAATTTTAAAAACTCCGTGACCATCCAACTTGACCCCTCTTTTATAGAAAAGTTCTTGAAACGGGAGCTCACCTTAGCTGTGAGAAAAATTGAAATATTTAATGATTTTAGACTTTTCCCTTTATTTGTACTGTGAGACCTAGCTTCTTGCCAAATTTCATAATTTTAGGTCAACGGGAAGTACCCTGTAGGTTTTGCTTTTTTGCATAAATGTATGGAGATGAGGACATAAAAAGCCATATCTTATGATTGCGTCGTTGTAAAAAATTTAAATTTTCAGATCTTGTGTGGTTCATGGACCTTAATATTCGTTATCAATTTCAACCTGATACCTCTTCTGGTTCGTGAGAAAAAGGGTCTTGACAGACAGACAGACGGACAACAAAGTGATCCTATAAGGGTTCCGTTTTTTTATTTTGAGGTACAGAACCCTAAAAAGGGCACATGTGTTCACATGTGTATTCATGTATAGCTATCTCTGTCTTATAACAACAAAATCGTTAGTTGTGGGTTAGAAAACCCATTTCCACCACATTTTCTTCCACTGACATATCTTTGCGATTAGATAAGTACTTCCGGTATAAGATTAGGATGACATCATTGTCCGAGTGTCATTTGTCCGAGAAGTAATTTTATCTCAGGTAGCGGGCTTAGCACGCTGCCCGAGAGAAAAAATATCTCGGAGAAATTAAACTTTATTTCAGGAATTATGTCATCTAATCTCCCACCTCCGAACGCGAATAAATGTCACTGGAAGAAAATGTTTAGGAAACCTACAAATAACGTTTTTGATTTTTTAGACAGAGATAGCTTTATACACGAATACATATAGCCGTCCTTGTCTTTCAATATTAGTTGTACTGCTTACCTGTCAAAAAATGTGATCAAGCTTAAAGTAAGTAAATTGGCAACATTAGTTCTTTTATCTGTGGGCCTAGATAAACTAACAACTAAGGCGTGCGTGGTGGTGATAGATAAAGATGACGTCATTCTCCAAGTGTCATTTGTCCTAAAGTTAGGCCACCGTAATAGGTCTTTTCTGACAACTGTCAAACGTATGCAAAATTACGACCTGCAAAGAAAAATAAACCCTGTGTGTTGGTGTTAAGGAAACTTCAAAACGGACTTCTTACGTTGGCGCTACTTTAGAAGTAATTTTATCTCAAGCATCGAGCTGAGCCCACTGGACAGAGCTATGCGTGAGAGCAGGACGGAGAGATACGTGTCTCTGTCGCACCAATATCTTACGCATCACTCCGTGATGCAACAAAACTGCTGGTATACCATTCTAATCGAGGTACAGTCAACAACAGGTGAAGCTTGACACTCGCAGTGCGATTCTAGCCCGTACGTCTATTGAAATAAGAACGGTACAAAGTCCAATGTGTCCAGCTTGATGTGCTCTTGACTGTACATTATTAAATTCCTAAACTCGTTTCCTTTTTCAAACAGGCATGATCATTTTCGAAAATATTTATGTTTTTTTTTATAAATTAAAGAGAGTGTATGGAACTGATTATAATAAGGTGTTTGTGATGAAGCTTTTTAATTTTTTGTAAATAATACTTTAATAGCCAATGTTTGGTTAAATAATAGTAGTTTATGCAACGGTACATAATGAGGGGTATAAAACTCGAGTGTCGGTTTATGGGACGCAGGCGAGCGTAGCGAGCCAAGTTCCATAATAGAAGACACGAGTGTTTTATACCTAATTATGTGGAGTTGCATACACAACTTTATCTACTCTCATATCGTGAATCCTAAAATAATGTGTTCAAAAACAAACCTTAATGTTTTTCTCTTTTTCCGGTGATAACTGCTAAGCGAAGTTCCTATAGCTGCTTTAAAAACACTCGAAGGCAAATCGTAAACGAATTTATCACTTCTTTCATTACAAAACTAATAAAAATATGTAAATACAACTTTTGTTTGCTGAGTTTTCCGTTATTGCAATGAAACCTCCTTGCAGCCACAGACTACAAACGCATCAAGCTGTCAATGGCGCTCCTATAAAAATTAAAAAATTGTTTAATAGGTCTCCCGCGATGACTGTTAGTAAATTCAATACTTCATAATACACTCCCACAGATAAAAAAATGCTGCTAAGAGTGTTTCTAAGCACAGATTGACATTATGAAGATGTTAACCTACAATTTTTGAACGCATTATTGAGGATTAACGATATGAGAGTAGATAAATAACTGTAAGTTGCGGAAAAGTCCATTAGGATATTAAATCTCATGCTGTCTTTTTCTGATTTGTTTATAAAGGGTGAATGGGACAAAAAACTCAAAGGGCATGATCCAAAGAATGCGGACTCCTTGCTCCGCTCGAAATAGAGGGAATACTAATTTATTTTACTATGGGATGACATCTGCCATTGTGTTGTGTCCCAAGTTGAAATGTCAAATCATCAAGCGTGATTTGACATCCTCATACAAAATTTACAGAATGACGCCTATGCCGTATTAACAATGACTGAATGAATGTCAGAATACCTCGTGACACATATTTTCATTAATCTTCCTTCTATTACCCTTATATTTCTATAGGATGATCAGTCAACGAAACTGATCAATTTTCAGTGGATGAAACTTTCATGAAATGAAAAAAGAATCTGCCTTCATGTATGGTTTTTGACTTGCACATCACATAAATATAAATCGCAATGCTAGAACGCAAAATCAATACAACATATGACACTCAATTTGCGGTCAGCGATAGAATAATCAAAAACCGTTCGAAGAAGAGGAATTAAAAAAAAAAATTTTTAGATTATACCTACGTTCTTGAGGTTTGATAAGCATCGTAGAGTTTTCATTACAGTAGTTTGAAACCTCTACAATTCTGTATAATCACGTTTACAATTTTGTATGGAGATGCTGATATGTTTTTCATTTCTCGAAAGTTTCATTCACTAAAAGGTTTTAGTTTCGTCGACTTACCATGCTATCATACTTCTCAGCTTTCGGAAAGCTGTCCCTTACATATAGAACGATTCAGATTAGTTATAATATAATGAATATCTGTGCAACTAACATTAAGAGGCTAATTCTCAAAGCCCCCGCCATACTAGCTGAAATATAAGTTTTCACATCAGAAATTTGACTATGTGTGTATTTAAGTTTTTGGTTCTGTAAGATATTTATCACTTTAAAACATTTCAGACAGTTTTCGAATGATTATGTTTTTTTATAGTCTTTATGTTCAGATTATATTCGTCTTGAATAGTTGGATTTCAGGTTGCATTATATTGTATGTTTTTTTAGGGTTCCGATACCAAAATGGTAAAAAAAGGAACCCTTATAGTGCCGCTTTGTCTGTCTGTCACACCTGTATATCTCGGCAACCACTCATGCTATCGACTTGAAATTTGGAATAGTTTTAGAATTTGGCTGTTCAACTTAATTGCACGTGAAAGAATTAAGAAAATATTATGATTATTAATGTAAAGGGGGCCCAAATGGGGGGAGGGGGGGGCAAAATTTAAAACTGTCGGTACTAGGTTGAGTGGGGGTATCATATGAAAGGGCTTTACTTGTACATTCTGAAATATAATTTTCAGTTTTTTTACAACTCTTAGTTTTCAAGTTATGATGAAAAATGTCATAAAAAAATACCGTTCCCCTTCTTATCTCCGAAATTTGTGAATGGAAAAATCTGAATTAATTACAGTCGATAGCGGTTTATGTAAATATTACAGCAAAAATAAAACGATCTTTCTAAATTGCACAGTTTTTTAGAAATCTGCAAAAAACCTTTACAAACAAATTTAGTTTTGCGGTCCTAAAAATGGACTTTATTGCTTCCAAAAATACTAAAGATATATCGGAACCCTCGGCGCGCGAGTCCAACTCGCACTTGACTGTTTTATTTTTTTCATTTATTCATACTTCGGGCAGACTGAAAGTTTACTTTGTCAGTTTATCAGCCCATAGATTATAGAAACAGTGCTGCTAATTTACTTACTTTTAAGCATGGTCACGTTTTTTTGACAGCTGAGCAGTGCAACATATTTTGAAAGACAAGGATGACTACAAGTACTTATTCGTGCATAAAGCTATCTCTGTCTAAAATATCAAGAACGTAATTTGTGGGTTTGCTGGACATTTTTTTCGCGTTTAGAGGTAATATATTAGATGACATCATTCCTGCCGGCTTAGCACGCTGCAGTTGTCAGTTTATCTAGGCCCATAGATTAAAGACTTTAAGCATGGTCACGTTCTTTTTGACATCCGAGCAGTGCGACACATTTTAAAAGACAAAGACGACTACATGTATTAGTTTATAAAGCTATCTCTGTCTAAAATACCAAAAACGTAATTTGTGGATTTGCTAAGCATTTTCCTCCACTGACATTTCTTCGCGCTTGGAGGTGATTGATTAGATGTCATAATTCCTCAAATAAAGTGACATTTCTCCGAGATATATTTTCTCTCGGGCAACGTGCGAAGCCCGCTGGCCGCTCATAAATGTTTAAATTTCGAATGCTTTTGTTTCGAAACTTTCAGTGTGCCCCACTTATTAGAATAATACTTTCACTATTTTATGACGTCAGTACTTCATCGGTTCACAAACAGAGTGGCACCATGTGGAAAGAAGAGCGACAAAAAAAAAACACTAAGTGTATTTACTTATTAAATTAATAAATTCTTAATTAGGGGACCTATAAATTATTTCAACATGTAATCTTTTTAAGTTTCTTGAAGACTGTTTTTGATTTTAAGTTTTTTTTATTATTATCGTTTCCTCTGTCTATTTCTATATAAATAGTTTATAGCGTGCACAGAATAAGTTTGGCTCTGACGGTTATTTTCTGCGCATGGGTGACAGACGGAGAGCCAATGAACGATTCGCACGTCTCTTCCCATCGCGCGCACCCCCGCAATAAATTTTTTGAGTTCTGCGCATTAACGGTCTTAGCCAGAGTTCTTTTGTACGACGATTGTTAAGAGCGTGCAGCATATCATCATGAAAATGTTACAATATATCTAGCAACGTAAATCCCATTATTTTCCACACGCCTCGCGAAACTTTTTCATAGTTAAGCTTTACAGATGAATATCATGCTATTATTGTTTTAATGGTTTTGGTCATTGATAATATAACTATGTACGAAATGTACGTCTACACTCGAAATTATGTACAATGCGCGCATCGAAAGATGAGACTTGATTGATCACGTGGTCAACCTGCGCAGTATGTTCGCAGGTGGTTCGCAGGCCATTTTGGCGGCAAGCGGGGAGGGACGCTAGGCTGTACCTGCGCAAAATCCCCTCTACTTTCATCTGACAGGTCTCATCTTTCGCTGCGCGCATTATAGCTTGCAAGCATGAGAGCAGGACGGAGCGATACGTGTCTCTGTCGCTCTAAAGGGTAATACACACCAAAGCCGCCGACCCGCCGACACAACCCGGCGGCCTATTAAAAAGAATCATGTCGGCAACATTTGCCCGCCGACATGTCCGCGACTTGCGTACATAACAAATATCGAGCCGCCGACATGTCGCCGACCAAGTTTTCCGCCGCGCCCAGTGTTGATTAGTGAAGTCACCAACAAAGCCCGCCGACAAAATGTTGCCAACATATGTCGGCGGGTTGGCGACTTAGCCCTTAATATCTTACGCATCACTCCGTCCTATCATTCTATCAAGCTAAAATTTATCGATTGTAGATGTAGCTTTGCCTCAGACCAGCGTAGTTACAGGCGAAAACTGATTAAGCGTGCTCAGTCAACGAAACTGAACAACTTTCCCAAAGAAACATTTTTGGGAGATGAAAAAAAAATTTGACATATCCATACAAATTTCTCATTCTGATCGAAGAGTTTGTATGGAGATTTTTTTCATTTATCTAAATAGATTTTTTGGGAAAGTTGTTCAGTTCCGTTGACTGAGCACGCCCTTTCAGATAATGAGGTTGATGATGATGGGGTTGATGATTTGAGGTTAATGATGATGAGGTTGACGGTGATGAGGTTGATAATGATGGGGTTGATGATTTTGAGGTTGATGATGACCAAAATCGTACTAGCGGCGCTGCATGAAGTGGGTACACGTGTCGGACGCCCGTCGCATGTCTCCGGCCCGCATCAGTTTTAGCGGACGGCCTCAGAAACCCTTCAAGTTAGTAAAAATGTTAAATAATCTTGTAAAACTACTTGCCTCAGATAAGTAAATTGTTCGCGACGACTTTTAAATTTAAAATTGCCGCCGTTTTGTGCCCGTTCCCGTAAAATTATTATGGCAACACTAAACACCGACCGAAAATAAACATCGTCTGCGGCGAGCCTACGAGTTACTACTACTCGATATGAGATGGCGCTATCAGCTGACATCATCATCATATAAACTTCGAGTTATTGACTCATCGAATCGCTAGATGGCACTACACGTTAGGGAAATCGCAATGTCTCGCAATTGTGGTAATAGTTATTCTGCCTCCCACCTGGCGGCACCACCAGCGCGCGAGAGCTTAGTCGAAGATTCCAGAAAGCAGAAGCCGTATAGAAGGAACGAAGAAATATACTAGAAAATTCCAAGTTGCCAGAATTTTCCCTGAAAAATAGTATATAAACCGACCGCAACCGCGCCACTTTATATCAGTTCTCTCTGAGCAATCGTACAGTAAATACGAAGCAAGAAGAGTGAAATAAACAGTGATACAGTACAGTCAGTGAATCTTACAGTAAAATAGTGCCGCGTTTTTTTATCCGTCCAAGCCACCCAGTCAGTCAGTTCGTACAGTCATTCCGTTCAGCCCGTGTCCAGTTCGTCAGTGTATTAGTATACCGTGTGTAAAATTATTCCGTTTCTGTGAGAAAGTATCCGATCAGTTCAGTTTACAGACATTGTTGTCAGTGACATCCGATATTTGTATATTCGCGCCTTTCCGAGCGACAGTCCTAGTATTGCCAGCTTGACAGTTCACATTTTCTATTTAGTACAAATTCATAGTGTTGCCAGTAACAGTTTTCGGTTTTATACAGACTTTTATAACCTTACAGTATTGCCAGACCGTGTAACAGTTTTCCGTCAAAATAAATACAGTCTACTAATAGCCAGTGTTTCATCATGTACATTGGGATGGTCAGGAAGCTCTGCGAGCGACCCCCGTCCCGTACATAATGGTCCTTCGAGCCGGATCATAGGATTCCGCGAGTGATAGACAGTTCTACAGTGATCCGTGAACAGTGAAGAACAGTTTAAACAAAAAACAGTTCATTCCGATTCAAGTGAACAGTATAGTGCCGTAATTTCCGAGGACAGTGATTTATTCGTAAACGTTCCGTATCGTGTTCGTACAGACAGATTGAACAGAGTCATAGTGAGTACAGACCCGGTGAACAGTTATATCTGAACAGTTTCGAAATTATAGTAGACAGTTACGTAAAGTGTATTGAGTGAATACAGACTAATAGACCGTGTACAGACCAAGTGAACAGTTTTAGTGGCACCTTATTCAGTTACGTGAATCGTGTACAGACTGAGTGAATTATTATAATACAGTGGACATTGTTGAGAACAGGAAACAGTATCGAGTTGTAAACAATTTTTGTGGTAATTGAACAGTACTATAGTGTAAGTATAGTCGTGATAGTTAGAACAGTTATCTTGGACAGTGTGATTGTGTGGGTATACCGCGTGTAACAGTGTGAATACCGTGAATACAGCAGAAATGATTGTCGAGGTATGCAATGCCGTATCATCTGACCGACAGAAGCGCATTGAAGCAGCAGTTGTAAAGCTTAACGAAGTGATGTTGGAAGTCGACAGAGCAGACAAGAAACTTACCGACGCTCGCCAACACAGAATAGAAGTCGAACAGAAATATATAGTCTGTCAAACTAGAAAATTTGAACGCATGATGTGCAATGCAGAGAAAGCTGAGAAGTCCGCTGAAAAGGAGTTAGAATTAGCACGAAAGAAGTGTGAAATAGCTGTAGCCGTACTGCAACAGACGGAAACCACAGAACAGCAGCACAGTGAAGAGCAGGATAAAGAAGTGTCTCATATAAAGGTCACATCAGTACTAAGTGTCGTTAACTCCGAGTCCGAACGTGAAAAACAGATTTCAGAGAAGCTCACCCGAGCGATACAAGATGAAGCCGAAGCAGATAGGAAATTCGCCGAAGCTGAACGAAAAGAAGCCGAAGCTAAAATAAAACAACAGAAAATTCGTGAACAGCTTAGAAAACTGGAAATGGAAGAAGCCGAAGTATTGTATCAGATGCAGAATTGGCAACAGTCAGAAGAAGAGATAACCAAACAGATCAGAAGAATTAAGACAGAATCCAAAATACAGAATACAGAATCAGTATCCGAAGAAATGTATCATCCGAATCTGCAACAGTTTAAAGATAAGGAGACCGAACAGATTAGAACATTGAAGTCTGAAGAAAAGAAAACTGAAGAAAACAGAAATGTGAAGACCTTAGACAACAAGACAGAAGAACGCATTGTAAGTGAATTTGAAGAGCAGAAGACAGCGAAATACAGAATGATGAAAACAGAACCTGAAGAAGAGGGAACAGAACTTCACAGAATAATGAATCTGGAAGATGCAGAAGTCCATCCGAAGTCCGAAGAACAGAAGACCGATCCGTACAGAAGACAGACAACCGAATATCAGAAATTCGAAGAGCAGAAAGAATTGAAGACTGAAGAAGCGAAGGTCGACCAGCCGAAGTCCGAAGATTCAGAGACCGTTAGTCCGAGGGCCCACAGTCCGATGGCCCATAGTCCGAGGGTCTACAGTCCGATGACCCATAGTCCGAGGGTCTACAGTCTGATGACCCATAGTCCGAGGGTCTACAGTCCGATGGCCCATAGTCCGAGGGTCTACAGTCCGATGGCCCATAGTCCGAGGGTCTACAGTACGATGATCCATAGTCCGAGGGTCTATAGTCCGAGGGTCTACAGTCCGATGACCCATAGTCCGAAGGTTTACAGTCCGATGACCCATAGTCCGAGGGTCTACAGTCCGATGGCCCATAGTCCGAGGGTCGACAGTCCGATGGTCCATAGTCCGAGGGTCTACAGTCCGATGGCCCATAGTCCGAGGGTCGACAGTCCGATGGCCCATAGTCCGAGGGTCTACAGTCCGATGGCCCATAGTCCGAGGGTCGACAGTCCGATGGTCCATAGTCCGAGGGTCTACAGTCCGATGGCCCATAGTCCGAGGGTCGACAGTCCGATGGCCCATAGTCCGAGAGCGAAATATCCGAGGTCCTACAGTCCAAAGGCTCTTACTCCGATGACCTACAGTCCGAAGGTCAACCGTCCGATGGCCAACCGTCCGATGTCTTACAGTCAGAAGGCCAACAGTCTGAAATCCGAAAAGATTGTAAAAGATAAACCAACAGAAATTATAGATGAATACAGAAAACAGTTGACCGAGAAACAGAAGACAGAACAGTTTCAACAGAAAACAGAAGAGATGAAAACAGAACAGTTCAGAAGACAGAAGCTGCAAGAAGCTAAAGAAATGAAAACAGATAATTACAGAAAAATTAAGATAGATTGTCAAGAAAGAAGACAGAATACAGAAGCGTACAGAAAACCGTCAGATGAAGAAAAATGGAAAACAGAAAAAAACAAGACAGAAAATCAGTACAGAATATCAGACATAAAATACAGAAGCCATCCGTACAGAACAGGATACCATTTGGAACCACACAGTCCGTCCGTTCATCCGTTCCGTCAGCCGAATTCAAAATGGTATCGTAGCAAGTATGAAGACGTTATCAGGAACAGATCGTATTCAGCCGCCAACAGTCTACATTCGAACCTATTTCATCCGTATTGCATTTTGTGCACAGAAACAGGGCATGAAGCCAAAAATTGTAAACAGTTTACCGAAGCCGACAGTGACAGCCGATGGAATATCGCAAAGAAGCACAACTTATGTTTCCGTTGCCTCCGACAGAGAATAAACCGAGAGCACAAATGCATAGCTTACAAGTGTAATGTCAATAATTGTATCAGATTGCATCATCCGTTACTTCACTTCAAGAAGAAGGAAGAAGATAATGCTGAAGAAAAATCCGAGAAAAAGCTGATACCAAAATCCGAAGAAACACTGACCAGAAAAGAAGTTTTGCTGAAGAAAACATCGCAAACCGACTCGGAGAACATAATTCGACGCACTTTAGAAGAAGAAGCTGAATCATTAAAGAAAAAACTACAACAGTTAGAGCAGAAACTGGACAGTCTACAAAAACACATTTTCGATTTAGTCCAGTCGTTCGCCGAAACAGTTCGTCCGATACCGAAACAAAATTCGACCGTTCAATATCGGCGGGAGGGACGCCCAGAAGACATAAAAATGAAGACCGTTAATCAATTTGACAGAGCAAATTACCGGCGGGAGGACCCGCAAACAGAATCAGTTTCAGTACAGACAGACAAAATAGACCGTACAGCAGATTACCGGCGGGAGCAGAAGCCACTACAGACACCGTGGAGATCGCCTCATTACAGACAGTTCCCAATAATCGAAAATTGGCGTAGCCGAAGCTCGCCGCAAGTAACGGAACAGTCACTGCAGTCATCACCATCAAGTCAACTGAAGGTAAAGTCGTCGCTTCACCAACGGAGTAAATGCGCCGCCGATATCGACGTCGCACGGCGGGAGTATGTTCGCGACGACTTTTAAATTTAAAATTGCCGCCGTTTTGTGCCCGTTCCCGTAAAATTATTATGGCAACACTAAACACCGACCGAAAATAAACATCGTCTGCGGCGAGCCTACGAGTTACTACTACTCGATATGAGATGGCGCTATCAGCTGACATCATCATCATATAAACTTCGAGTTATTGACTCATCGAATCGCTAGATGGCACTACACGTTAGGGAAATCGCAATGTCTCGCAATTGTGGTAATAGTTATTCTGCCTCCCACCTGGCGGCACCACCAGCGCGCGAGAGCTTAGTCGAAGATTCCAGAAAGCAGAAGCCGTATAGAAGGAACGAAGAAATATACTAGAAAATTCCAAGTTGCCAGAATTTTCCCTGAAAAATAGTATATAAACCGACCGCAACCGCGCCACTTTATATCAGTTCTCTCTGAGCAATCGTACAGTAAATACGAAGCAAGAAGAGTGAAATAAACAGTGATACAGTACAGTCAGTGAATCTTACAGTAAAATAGTGCCGCGTTTTTTTATCCGTCCAAGCCACCCAGTCAGTCAGTTCGTACAGTCATTCCGTTCAGCCCGTGTCCAGTTCGTCAGTGTATTAGTATACCGTGTGTAAAATTATTCCGTTTCTGTGAGAAAGTATCCGATCAGTTCAGTTTACAGACATTGTTGTCAGTGACATCCGATATTTGTATATTCGCGCCTTTCCGAGCGACAGTCCTAGTATTGCCAGCTTGACAGTTCACATTTTCTATTTAGTACAAATTCATAGTGTTGCCAGTAACAGTTTTCGGTTTTATACAGACTTTTATAACCTTACAGTATTGCCAGACCGTGTAACAGTTTTCCGTCAAAATAAATACAGTCTACTAATAGCCAGTGTTTCATCATGTACATTGGGATGGTCAGGAAGCTCTGCGAGCGACCCCCGTCCCGTACACGTGTCGGACGCCCGTCGCATGTCTCCGGCCCGCATCAGTTTTAGCGGACGGCCTCAGAAACCCTTCAAGTTAGTAAAAATGTTAAATAATCTTGTAAAACTACTTGCCTCAGATAAGTAAATATTTTATTAAAATTTAAAAATACGCAACTACCATCTTTTATTTACATACAAAACCCTTATTCTAATAACAAAAAATATGATTACCTACGTTACCTACTCAAGTTTCAAGTAAAGTCAACGACAGGTCAAGCTTGACACTCGCAGTGCGACTCTAGCCCGTCGACTATTGAAATAAGAACGATACAAAGTCCAATGTGTCAAGCTTGATGTGCTCTTGACTGTACAACAAAAGAGGTTAGTAGACGCGGAGTTTTTAAAATAAATGGGCAAAAGCTTGAAGAATATGGGCAAGTGTGGGTGGGAATCTTCCGAAGATTTTGGAACCTACGCGCACCGCACCGTTTTTCTAACGCAGTTTTGGCCACAGAAACTCCCTGGTGGTCGGTTTTCGCCTCTTTGGTTTCATTCATAAAACTTTTCTACTAAAAAAATTTGCAGTGCGGTTCAATAAGGAAATATTTTACCAACGCTGCAATCTGCGCATTCGAGTCGGATCGTTTTCATTAGCGTGCAAACGTCAAACACAATCGAATATCTAACTGTGCGTTCCATATTGCACTAACAGACTGCTTTAGAGCACTGTGAGCGCGCTTAAGTCGGTCCAAATTGATCAAAAGCGTGCTCTAAAGCACTCGCTCGTTGACCGCCTTACGTCATTGATGACGTCATCGTTTCTGCTATCAGTGCTTTAGTCAAATAGGTGGAGCAGTGAAAGCGCTAATGTCAAAATCGATTTGACACATATAAAATCCCACACATTTGCAGCCAGCTGATGTCTCTTAAGTTTTGATTTTAATGAGTTTGTCTCTAATGGAAATGAAAGTGGATTTGGCGCACATTTTTCAGCGATTAGCTTAGGCTTTGTTAAAGAAAATAAAAATGAAACTGACATTTTGACAGATGAACACGTGAGCGCGCTTAAATCCATTCCAAATTGACTAGAGCCATTAAAGCAGTGATAGCTTTGTGAGCGTGCAAAATCAATTTGGACCGTCCGTCAGTACTGTATACGCTTTTAGCAGCGTTTGTACAATTTGGAACACAGCCTAAACGATCCGATATGACTGCGCTTATGTCAATGTCACTGTTCGAATCAAAGTACTTACTTTTTAGCCACAAAGTATTTATATCCAAACAAACCGAAAAAAAATCCCACGAAACTCAACCAAAATTAATTTTGACGTTTAATTTGACGTATCGTACATGCTGCACTACCTCATTTTCATATGCAATGATAGCGCGCTAATGTGATGTCACTGATGACGTCACGTTGCTTGAACGAGTGAATACGAGCAAAGTTTGATCCGACTTTGAGCGTGCACACACCGCACACAGTGCTCATATGCGGGTGATGAACCGTAGTGAGTATTATATAGTCTAGAGTAAAAAACTATAGATACCGCCATATAGGCCATATACATATTCTGTATGAGATACGCTGTGTTCCAAATTGTACAAACGCTGCTAAAAGCGTATACAGTACTGACGGACGGTCCAAATTGATTTTGCACGCTCACAAAGCTATCACTGCTTTAATGGCTCTAGTCAATTTGGAATGGATTTAAGCGCGCTCACGTGTTCATCTGTCAAAATGTCAGTTTTATTTTTATTTTCTTTAACAAAGCCTAAGCTAATCCCTGAAAAATGTGCGCCAAATCCACTCTCATTTCCATTAAAGACAAACTCATTAAAATCAAAACTTGAGAAACATCAGCTGGCTGCAAATGTGTGGGATTTTATATGTGTTAAATCGATTTTGACATTAGCGCTTTCACTGCTCCACCTATTTGACTAAAGCACTGATAGCAGAAACGATGACGTCATCAATGACGTAAGGCGGTGAACGAGCGAGTGCTTTAGAGCACGCTTTTGGTCAATTTGGACCGACTTAAGCGCGCTCACAGTGCTCTAAAGCAGTCTGTTAGGCCAAATTGGAACGCACAGATAGTGAACTGTAAAGCGTCTCACTGTCGCCCATACTAGTCGGTCAAAAAACTCAGTTAAGTTGTAGTCAAGATATCTTTAAAAATCTAATGTTTTAGTATAAACTTTGTTTGCGAAAGTGAAAATATATCGATTTTTACTTGTGAATTGAATATTAATACTTTGAACGGAAGCGTAAATAATCCGTAATTGCCATTTTATGTGTGATTTTTAACACCGTTTTTTTCCTGAATGGTAAGTGTTTTCACCAGAAAAACTGTGGTAGTAGCATTTATTAGTCCCATGTCACATATTTCTTAGAGAGAAAGATAAAAATTTTACGTTTTTATGATTTTGATAAAATTCCATACATTTTAGTATGGAGGTCCCTCGCAAGAAAGTGCTACGCTTATGGCTCCCTCAGCAGGAAGAGCTGCTACTAAAACCTTCTTGGTTGATAATGATACTGCATAGCCCGGAACGTAACTGTCAAAAGCAGTGATGTGGTATGTAGGCAGCGAAATCAATATCGATAAATTAATAGCTATTTATCGACTAAAGATTCAGATAATTTTATTCAATGTAGATAGATAAATACTTTATTGTCACACACAAAACACATTAACAATAAAAGGAGACTCTTAAATCTAGGGTGACCAAGGCGGTCTTCTTCATGCAAAGGTTGTCTGGAAGAGATCAAAAGATCTCTTCCAGACAACCTTTGCATGCAGGAAAGTTTGAATGAAAACTGTAGTAGTGTGCCAATATACTTATAATATTAATATACTACTGCAATACAATAAATATAAATAAATAATGTAAACATATAATGTAAGTATAATAATAAATAAATATATATATATATATATATATATATATATCTATAAATATATACAGGTAAATAAAATACATACAAACTTGTTGCAAACTATGGAAGAGTTTTATTAAGGAAATGATTATGTAGTTTTGTTTTAAAAACAGCAAGAGACTTCGACTGACGAATATCAGACGGCAAATCATTCCAAAGACTGACAGCTTTCAACGTAAACGATTCCTTATAATTACCTGATCGAGTAAATGGAACTAGCAATAGATTATCAGTTTTGGATCGCAGGTCTCGAGAAAGATCGGAACAGTGATATCGAAAACGTTCTTTAAGGTATGATGGAGTACGGGGGTCATGCAGTATGTTGTAGAGAAGTACAAGGACATGCTCATCACGGCACAATCTGATAGGAAGCCATTTTAACTTGCTCCTGTATTCAGACACATGTTTGAACTTACGCAGCCCAAATATGAATCTTATGCAAAGGTTTTGCAGGCGCTGGAGCTTACTCAGCAGATCCTCATTGAGGTCAGTATGGCAGACATCAGCATAATCAAGAATTGGCAAGAGTAAGGACTGCGCAAGTTCAACTTTGGTCTTCACTGGGAGCAAGTTTTTCCACCTACGAAGTGCCCCAGCAGCAGCAAATACCTTACGGCTGGTTTCAGTAATGTGTGGCCGCCAAGAAAGAGTATTGTTAAATAGGACACCAAGGTTTTTGACAACCTTGCTGTAAGGTAACGCAACGTGACTAAGATGACAGGTGGAATTACGTCAAAATTGAGCCGTGATATCTGTTTTGAGCCTCCAATGATGATAACCTGCGACTTGTTAGGATTTACTAAAAGACCATGTGACTCACTCCAACGATGGATAGTCGCGAGATCGTCGTTGAGTTTGGAAATCAGATTCACGATATCATCAGTGGAAGCATGCCAGTAAATTTGCAGATCGTCAGCATACAGGTGGTAATGACAGGATAGGAGGGGAGTTAGGAAATTGATAAAGATGGAAAAAAGGAGAGGGGAAAGAACACCACCCTGAGGCACACCAGCAACTACGTCGCAACAATCTGAGAGTTTATCATCAGCACGGATACGCTGTCGGCGCCCGTAGAGATAACCACGAAACCACTCGACTGCCGAGTCCGAGACGGAGAGAGATTCTAACATGGCCAAAAGGATGTCGAAATCAACGGTGTTGAAAGCATTACTGAAATCAAGAAGAACAATTGCCGTAACCTGTTGATTTGACATTCCAAACCGGATGTCATCGGACACTTTAGTCAGAGCAGTAGCGGTGCTATGTCCAGGGCGAAAACCGGATTGGAAAGGGCTGAGGATATTGTTACTGTTAACAAACAAACTCAGTTGGTGCTGCACAAGGCGTTCAAGGACTTTGGAAAGGAAAGGAAGGATGGAAATAGGCCTGAAATGTGAAAGTAAAGAAGGATTAGAGATCTTGGGAATAGGAATTACTGCAGGCTCGCGCCAGCAGCTAGGGAAGGTACTGGTACTGAGCGACAAGTTAAAAATATGGCAAAGAATAGGTAACAGGGTAGATTCTTTACAGAATACTTATTGAATGTCATTCAGAATACAATGCAAATAGATTAAATAGGTTCTTAACTGTTTTTGTTATTGATTGTTGTATGACAACATCCGACTTTTAGTATTTTTTTTGTAGTAAGTCTCTGAAGAACTGTTTTTATGTAAGATGATAGATTGTTTTTTTTATTGATTGAATGACAGATATAGAGTTCACGAAAGAGCCTGATGTTTAGTAAAATTGTTGTGTCTACAATTACATGAGGTATAGTGGAGAGCACGTCAAGCTTGACAGATTGATCTTTGTACCATTAATATATCAATAGGCGTACGGGCTAGAGTCCTGCGAGTGTCATCCTTGACCTGTCATTGTCTGTACACGTACATACATACATAAAATCACGCCTCGTTCCCGTTGGGGTAGGCAGAGACCACAGTTCTCCACCTGCTACGATCTTGACATACTTCCCTTGCTTCCTGAACTTTGTACACGTTTGTAACCACACGTTTGTGTCTGTACACGTGTGTAACCACAATACAAACCCAGAAAAAAATGAAACATCCACACTTTTTATTTTACACTTTTTACATGAATTTGAGATCATTATGAGTTACAAAACTTCAGAGAGACTCGTGAACTCCAGTATTATGGTTAGGTTGGTTGGTATTACTTTCGATATCGATATTAAATTCATCGTTCACAACACTAATCCGCAAATGTCAGAATTTGCGTGTTTTGGACATTGTTGTTGTTTTCTTGCTTTTTTTAGCTTTGTTCTTGTGAAATCAAAGTGAAAATGAAGAATTTCCCAGTGTTCGTGTTCCCTGTGTCGTTAGAGTTCTACTTAAACGCGAGGCATACTCATAAACAGCTGCTGACCGTTTACAATCCGTACGATTTTTCTGTAAACTTCAAAGGTGAGTTTTTTGTTATATTTTTTATCTTCTCGGTCTATTTCTTAACCATATCTGGTTTCGCAACTTTCTATTTAAAACACTCTTGTGTTACTTAGAGATACCAATCTATTGGCAACGTTTTTCAAGGCAAATATACAACATTTTGAAGGCTAGTAGTTATTGTAAATTATGAACATATGGGCCGTCTTTTAACTTGATTAAAGTCCATCAATTTTGTGCTGACGTAGCTGGTACTGTCGCTTCATTTAATTCTACACAATACCTATCAGTTAGCCAAGTTTAAATACACGATTTCCCTTTCTAAAGTTTCAAGTTTTTTGCATGGTTGAATTAATTTAAATGTTTAGTCTATGTCTAACGAAATCAGTGATATTTTGTATTCAAATGTAGAGAAGAGTTTCGAGTATTTTTCTTCACAATTATGAAACAAATCACAGAAGGTATTTTAAGTTTTAAACCTACTTTTTCTTCAATAAAGCAATAATAATAATATTAATAAGCCATTAATTTTTATTGGAGAGATGCCCTTTTGGGTAAAGGCCTAACCTGACCTTTCCGAAGTTAAGTAATCTACATCTACATGAATGTTATAATGAGGAAAGATTTGTATTTTTGTTACTAATTAACTCAAAAACTACTAGACCAATTTCAATCTCACCTCCTCTCAATTCCGCCACCCTTCAAACCTAACCAACTGTGTTGGGTTGCCCCAAACTCTTTTGCTCGCTTTACCTTTATTATTTTATTTACTATTGTATGGTTTTTACAACAGCTTTATTTAAATAAGCATATAAATATACAAAATTATTATAAATTAATTGATAATTATTATTGTTATATTTTTGTTACTATTATAAATTAAATAAATAAATAGAAAAATAATATGTCAAATGAATTTTATATGAATTAAATTTTGTATGAAAGATATACTTGTGAAATGAGAGTTATGCCAAATGTTAGTATAGAAAACATTAATTATAGTAAATGTTACATTATGTCAAACAAAATTACGCTAATAGTTGTTATATGAAATGTTTATTATATCAATTGAATGTTATGGAAACATTGATATATGAAAAATATTCATACAAAGAAGAGCTGCCCGTGCGAAGTTTCATAATTTAATGCCATCACTTACCTATTATAGTATGTTTTTCTATTTTATTTATATTTTCTATTTTATTTATAAGTTTATGTATTGCTTTGTAGGCAATATAAAATCTTTCTTTATAGGTGTTTTGTAATTCTATCGGCATTTTACTTTAATTAATCTGTGGTTAATAGTTGTTTAAAAAAGCCGTTTTTTCTGTTTGATTAAATTAAATTATAGGTAACTTTCGAATTACTGAATTCCAGTACTATGCACATCACCGAACAAGTTCACAGTAATAGACCCAGAGGGGGTGATCGCAGCCCAAAGCTGTATAGACATAGTGGTGCGCTACACACAACCGACCGCCTCACACTGCAACACTTTGGAGAAGTTCAGGATCACCATGTATGACAGAAATACTATGCAGGTATGTGTCAAAAAAGAAACTCAAAGTCACCCAAAGGGCTATGGAAAGGGCTATGCTCGGAGTCTCTCTGCATGATCGAATCAGAAATGAGGAGATCCGCAGAAGAACCAAAGTAACTGACATAGCCCTGAGAATCGCTAAACTAAAGTGGCAGTGGGCAGGGCACATCGCAAGAAGAACCGATGGCCGATGGGGCGTAAGGGTTCTAGAGTGGCGACCACGTACCGGAAGACGAAGCGTTGGCAGGCCCCCCACAAGGTGGACCGACGATCTGGTCAAAGTCGCGGGAAGCCGCTGGATGCAAGCAGCGCACGACCGGTCGTCTTGGAGATCTTTAGGGGAGGCCTATGTCCAGCAGTGGACGTCTTTCGGCTGATATGATGATGATATTTCAAAAAGTTTTTGTTATTAAAATTTTACCTGTACAGTCAACCGCACGCCAGTAGAAACTTTTTCAACTCTATCACCATTGTGTCCAGTCCAAACAGTGTGTACAAACAATCTAATTAAATTTTATTTCCTCACCTTTTCTTGACTGATTAGATTACATTACTTTATACAATTTCAAATAGTAGGTAATTACAGAAACTTATTATATTTTTGTAATTAAAATTTTATATAAAAAGGTTACAAAGACAGAGATTGGAAGTGTTTGTGTCACACAAGTGATGTGGTGTTGGAGGATGGATCAGCTAAACAGAAATAATGACGAATGAGGAAGTTCTTGATCTAGTTAAAGAGAAGAGAAATTTGTTGAGAAACA
The DNA here is from genome assembly GCA_947532105.1 of Athrips mouffetella. NCBI lineage: Eukaryota > Metazoa > Arthropoda > Insecta > Lepidoptera > Gelechiidae > Athrips > Athrips mouffetella. Next base: position 2,128,978 of record OX383965.1, read on the forward strand.
TCGAAAATAGAAAAAAGACAATGGATAGACACCATCTACTCTCAACTTTCGATAGATCAATATGATATGAACTGTTCGAAACATTCAAATTCAAAACTTCGGTCATTAACAATAGAGTAGAATATTAGTTCGATGATAATTACTGCTAATTTCGCACTTCATCCATCCAACACTCTACTCCATTGCCAGTGTACGAAGTTTTGAATTTGACTGTCATCTTGAAAATTGAGAGTAGACACACTGATACGACACTACACTGGAGGCCCAATAGGAAGACCAAGAGGCAATTATTTTGACTTGGCAGGACAGAGATAAATGGAGATTTCTCCACCGACAAGAGCGCGGCTCCGGCCAGCGGCAAGAATATGACAAATTTTTCAGGGTTCCGTAGTCAACAAGGAATGAAGGAACCCTTATAGTGTCGTCATGTCCGTCTGTCTGTCGGTCCGCGGCTTAGCTCAGTGACCTTTAGTACTAGAATGTTGTAATTTGGTACGAGAATACATATTTACTACGTCGACAGTGGTATGATTAAAAAAAAAAATGTTTTTGTCTTACCTCCCCTGCCCTAGACGAAAAGTGGGGATGAATTTTTTTTTTCTCGTCTACCCCATAGTGTTGGGTATCGTTAGATAGATCTTTTAAAAATATGGAGAGTATTTTACGAACGGTTTTTGAATTGGGGATCCGTTTGCGAAATATTTTGCTTAAAGGTGCAGTAAATTGTTAGAGTCGGACACTTGACCCTAACAATTTACTGCACCCCTCCTATGCCAGGATGATATCGGAAACGTGAAAAAAATTACAGTGGTAGTATATATTATGATGAATTTAAAAGGAAAACTATCACAGCTAAGTAGACTTTACAGGAGCAATAGAAAATACAAAATACTGAAAAGATAGCAATAGCAATCAGGTGCTCGAGCGCAAGGAAAGTGTTTATAAAAAAATCAAAACTTGCTTAACAATAATGATTCCTGAGGTAACAACGGAACCCTACACTGCGCGTGACCCGACACGCGCTTGGCCGGTTTTATTATCTTATAGAATTTTGTGCACTTAGATTTTGTTTTGTATTTGTTTGACGGCAATGATATTTTTGTAACTTCTATTGGCTGTCCTTTAAAAAATTATATGTCAGCATAAAAATGTTTTGGTTACAAAACTGGTCTTATTTTTGAACTTAAATGAAGTCAATTGAAATGTTTATTGAAAAACAGATTTTTTTTAATTCAACTACTACTCTTATTAGGGTTCCGTACCTCAAAAGAAAAAAACGGAACCCTTATAGGATCACTTTGTTGTCCATCTGTCTGTCTGTCTGTCTGTCAAGACCCTTTATCTCACGAACGGGTAAAGGTATCAGGTTTTTTTTTTTTTTTTTATTGATGGTCCACAAAACTGGATACAACACATAGGCGTTGTGCCCTTCTTGATGCAGACACAGCATGCAAAAGTAATAACAATATGAAAGTAGCCGGAGTAGCCAGCCGTTACACTAATACTATCTTATTAACTTAAATAATAATTGAGTAGTACTTTACTTTTACCGTTGTTTTACAAACAGCGCAATTGGTTTTTGAAGGAGGCTAGACAACCAGAAAATATATCAATTTGATTACGGATACCCTCATATGAAGTACAAATACGATGAAGAGGTGAGTGATGACCAAGAACTGTCCGACAGAGAGGCAGATTAAAGCATTTACGATTCTGCAACCGACTGTAAGCTCTCGGGACATTGATGTTAAGCTGTTCTAATACATCAGGGACATCCACAAAACCATGTATTAACTTAAACAGTAGAAGCAAATCAGCTTGCTTACGGCGATCTTTGAGGGATGCAATATGAAAATGAGTCAGACGAGATTCGTATGACTGCAAGAGATGACACTTGTTGACAGTGAAAGTCAATCGGTACACAAAACGCTTCTGAATACGTTCTAATCTATCCGTATGCACAGCATAACCTGGGTTCCACACTTGGCAACAATATTCTAGGATACTTCTCACAACACAATTATAGATGACGATAGTAAGACTAGGGTTTTTAAAAATCTTCATTTGCCTAGTGATATAACCAGTTAATTGTGATGTTTTTTTTATTATATGGTCGTAATGCAACCTGTAGCTTAATTCACTATCTACGATAACACCTAAAATTAATACCATATATTAGGATCCATGAACCACACAAGCTCTGAAAATTTCAATTTTTTACAACGTCGCAATCAAAAGATATGGCATTTTATGTCCTCATCTCCATACATTTATTCAAAAATGAAAAACCTACAGGGTACTTCCCGTTGACCTAAAATTATGAAATTTGGCAAGAAGCTAGGTCTCACAGTACAAATAATGGGAAAAGTCTGAAATCATTAAATATTACAACTTTTCTCACAACTAATGGTAACTAATTGTGGTGAGCTCCCGTTTCAAGAACATTCATATAAGAGAGGGGTCAAGTTGGATGGTCGCGGAGGCGATTTTTGTTTTAGTTCTATTTAAAAACGGGAACACTTACAAACTTGAAAATTGGTATGTTTATAGGGCATAGGCTATAAAATAACAACAAATAATAAAATTTGGTCAAGCGCGTGTCGGAATCAAAAAATCTAGCACATTAACTTACTGAAATTTCAACTAATACAATTATGTTTATGTGGTGGTACGGAACCCTCAGTGCGCGAGTCCGACTCGCACTTGGCCGGTTTTTTTTTTTATGTCAATGGGCTTACTCTTGACTAAATCTAGTATTGAAGACCAAGATGAGGTCGACGAGGGGAAGAGCTTGCCCCGAAGAAGCCTATTTTAAAATTAGTAAAACTTGCTTTTTAAATGTAATTTTGATGTGGTATTTCCTCTTTTCCCAGGCTTTAGGCAAACGAGACATACCAACAAAACTCCTGGAAGGGGAGCCTATAAGCACACATACAGAAAGCCTAATGGGAGAGAGTTTCCACGCGCTTTCTACACTTTCCACACGATCGGGACCAGTTCGGACCGAGGAGATCAAGGATCACAGAATCACATGCAACCATCCTGCTCACCACAACAGGTTAGTTATTGTTGTAGCATCGTCAGGACAATAGCTAAAATAAAACATAATTTTTACTAAAATAAAGGAAAAAAATCTAAATATATTTCGATAGAACAAATACAGCATTAATTATTTTGTGCACTCGTTGACCTGCTGTCAGCATTTTCAAGCCAGTGGTCATATTTTTCATAAGCTGTGTAGCACTCTAGAGAAATGGTGTAAAAAGGCCACCAAATGGTACCATCAACAAAGTTGGCGCCTTTAGGTTTAGTTTCGTGTGCAGTAGTGGCTCGCTGGAACCTCACCTGGCTCCGCCTTGCTAGTTTTTTCCCGCTAAGTGCCAGTTTTTACCGACCAACATTTGACTAATGGACCCTGAAGGACCCTCGAAAAGTCGTAAAAACTAAAACCAAAACCGTTGTCGTCTCTTATTGGTAAGGGCGGGGCTGGCTACAAAGATTCGAAAGTGGTCAGGCGCCAAGTATGCTGATAGAACCCAAGGGGAATGAAAAGAAAGAGAGGACATCCATCCAGAGGATGGGAAGACGAAATTAATTTTACCGCTGCTGCTGGCACGTCCTGGAGGAGAGTGGCACGTAACAGAACTCACTGGAAGAAGTAAAATAAAAGATCAATTACAAACTGACTTTGAAAACATAACAAAATGGGCCCATGATAATGGCATAATATTACAAAACAAAATGTATGCCTATTTACTCACCCTACAATAGAGAAGCTAAGAAAATAGAAAACAGTAATTTGGGAATCATAGGTCATTCTTATGAATGCTTACATAATAAGAAAATATCTTGCATTTGTAAAAGTCTAGAGTTTGTAGATAATATCAAATATTTAGGTCTGACCATTGAAAACAGACATAGTTGGAAGATGCAAGTGAATACCGTGTGTAATAAATTAAGAATAATTCTTGGTAAATTTTATCATCTACAAAATGTTGTTGACAAGCGCACCCTGTACATGATTTATTACGCACTGGTGGATTCCCTACTTAGTTATGGATTGACCTGTTACGGTTTAACATGTAAACCTATCTAGAGGATATTAAGAAATTACAGAAAATATTTCTAAAAAAATTAGTTAACAAAAAAGAAAAATTAAAATACAAAGATGATTATAGCAAATTATTTTCGGTGTGTAAAATGTTACCTATAGACAAAAAGATAGAATATTTAATAGCAATAGAATCATACTACAGTGACGATTTTAAAGTTAAAATTGACCATAAGCATAATATAAGATATAAAACTGGGGGGAAGCTAGTACAAGTAGGAGCAAAAAATTACTACGGGGAGAGGACAAGAAGATTTATGGTTCCTCAATTATGTAATAAATTTCCAATACTCTTGGATGAAAAGAAAAGTTTGAGTAAAGTTACATTAAAAAAGAAGGTCAAGGAATGCATGTTAAAAATGATAGTATATAGTAAATAAGATATTAATAGTAGTAAAATGTAATAATATTTAAATAATGATTTTATCGAGTAATAGTACCTAAGTTAGCCTATATGCTAAAAACTGTATGGTTTGAGCGCAACGCCTTCAAACTGATTTGCAGTTTGGCTATGTTTAGATAAGGCACATTTGTGTTATGTAAATAAGTTAAATAAATTAAAATAAAAAAAAATCGGCTTTTGCCGAGAGGCACCTTGTGCTCAAAAACATAATGTACTAAAAAACATGAAAAGATTCAAAATCCAAATGTTCTTTATTCCTATTACGAGTAATGACGTCAGTTACATTTACGTCGCTTCACAAACAGAGTGGCGCCATGTGGAAAAAAAAAAGCAGCGACAGTAAAAAACCCACGCGCTCTTTTAAATATGTTTGATGTACAGGGTTGACACAAAAAACACAAGTCAATTTGAATTAGCCTTTTAGAACCGCAGTCTAATCCCATGGATGTTTCTCTTCTAGATAATCTGATATTTTATAATAACCTTTCTTGTACAATTTTTGCTTGATAACAGTTTTACATTTATCTAACGGTAAACTTTCAATAGGGAATATGCATAATTTTTTTTAGTCGCATTTATTAACAAAATATGAAAAACCGTAGTAGAAATGACAAAAAGTGAAATTAACATTTAAATCGGTTAAGAAATACGGATAATATATAAGCTTTTAAAACTATTATACTTTATACGCGCTGATTTGACAGAGAGATCAGACTTGGCATGTGACGTCACATGCCACTACGGCCATATAAACTTCGTAATAAATTTCGTTTTGCTAGAAAGAGACAGAAACAAATCTTCGATGGCTTATATCTTTTTTAATTTCATAGTTATTCGAAAAATTGTTTTACTAAACTGTTTATCACATGAGGATAAATTTCTTAAATGAAAAAACATCACGCATATTCCCTATTAGATTCGTAAAATAATGCACCGACAGACACGTATCGCTCTGTCCCGCTGTATTCTTTTCAAGCTACATTATTGTGAATGTATGATCCATTTTTACTTTCGAGCGGAGCGAGAAAGGTATTGTATTCGTGAAAAAAAAAAGTTTTTCTAATTTTCTCAAAAATGTGTTCTATATCACTTATACATCATAAAAAGCAAGTCTCCCAAAAATGTCCGTCCGTCGGTCGGTCGGTCCGTCGGTCGGTCTGTCCGTCACGCTTTGACCTAGCGGCTAAACGAATAGTCCGATTGACACCATATTTTAAATTTAAGATTTTCTTGTAAATTTATCGAAGGTTACTAAGTGGTTTCTTGCTGGCTCTCTTTTTGAGGGTAGCTGTCATACAATGGAAATGAAAAATTGCGATTTGCTCAAAAACGGCTTAAACGATCTTGATGAAATTTTGCATGACTAAGACTCTCCATGCAAGGTATCTTTCGGCAGTATACATTGGTCTGTGGAACTTCTTAAAAGGGGTGTTCCCTTACTACCAAAATTTAAAAATGTGATTTACTAAAAATCGGTATCAATGAGCTTATTTTAATGCTTCAAATTGGAATTATAAATTGGTTATGTACCTGACTGCATAAACATAACATCACGCCTTGTTCCCGTCGGGGTAGGCAGAGACTACAGATTGCATATTTAATTTAAACATATTTACATAAATCTAGTATAGGTAAGTTTATATTTCTATATTATTTATATGGATTACAAACTTAAGTTTGCACTTGGTCCTTATTTACTCTTTACTATCCGCAGCTCTTTATAATCTAGTAGCTAGAGCATTCGGCTCTTGATCCTGAAGTTCTGGGTTCGATTCCCGATGGGGACACTGTCGAATGATGGCTCTCGTATATCGCGAGAAAGTAAGTGCAGTGCTGCTGTACCATTTATTTTCCTTTATTCCAACGCTTACCAATCTATTTTGCAGTCATGACACTAAAACCAGAGTATATTTGACGCCTTTCGGTCTATTAGGTCCAGTTCCTCAAACGTCTTATTTCCGCGAACGTCCATTTCCGTGAACGTCTCAAATGGACTTTCGAGGAAATGGATGTTCACGGAAATGGACGTTCGCGGTACTGGACCTAAAAGACCGAAAGGATTTGACGGAAAAAATTACATTTTGTTACAAACTTGTTTTATCGGACAGGTTTAGCCGATTACTTCATGACATCGCAAAAAATTAATGTAAGTTAGAAATAAGTTAGTGACAAGCCCGTTGGTGTGGTTGGTAGTGAGTCTGCCTTTCACGCCGTGGGCCGCGGGTTCGGTCCCCGCCCAGGGCAAACATTTTTGTGGTGAACACATTTGTTTGTTCTGTGTCTGGGTGTTATTTATCTATTTATGTATGTATATCAGTCTCTGATACCCATAAAACAAGCTTTGCCTAGTTTGGGATCAGATGACCTTGTATGAAATGTCCCCAATATTTATTATTATATTAATAACAGTCCCAATGACCATCGCCCCTATTTGCTTGTCCCTAGAGAACAACAACCAGTGAACGTGGTAGCGGTCGCGGTGAGTATATGCTGCATTGCCGCGTTACTTCTTCCCACACAGCCTGAGCCAGTGATGACGTCACAGTGGCCAGACTGGCTTCACATCGGAGCCAACCTCAAGCTCGTGTTCTCCTTTGTACTAGGACTTGTCAGTATGCTGGTGTTACGGCCGTAGTGTTGTGTCATATGGACTTTATTTGAGCTTCACACGATCAAGAACTACATTTATAGTTATTGGCTATATAACAACTACATATTTTCCAACCCCAAGCTCGTGTTCTCCTTTGTACTAGGGCTTGACAGTATGCTGGTTTTAGGGCCGTAGTATTGTCAAGTAAAAATTTAATTTGAACAGCAGTGTTTGCACTGCTATACTTTAATGCTACACCAATGAATAGGTTCACAAGGTATGAAAGAAAGAAAGAAAATTTTTTATTTTAGTAAAACAGTACTAAAAAAGGTAGCCACTCAGCTTATGCTACAGCACCTTGCGCTGCTGTAGCGCTGGTCTTCCGTGACCCCTGAAACAATAGTAAACAATATTTCAGGGTGTTACTGAGACCGTGAAACTGAACTACTTTTCTTAAGAAACATAGGTCGAAATACGACAAAAAACATTTCAACTTCCCATAGAAACTGCACCAACTGGTTGCAGAATTTGTATAGGAGGTAAAAATATTTTTTCATATTTCGACCTATGTTCTTAAGTGAAAGTTTTTCAGTTTCAAGGTCTCAGTAACAGCCTTAACTAGTGCTTACAAATTTTTTCACTCCCAATATATTTACATTACTTTTCCAACCTCAAGCTCATGTCCTCTTTTGTACTCGGACTTGTCTTTATGCTGGCGTTACAGCCCTTAGTATCGAGAGAAGCTAACGATCTTCGTATTGATAAATTCCTCTCAATTGTGAGATGGTTCTCAAGAATCTCTTTTTCTTCCTTTGGTAAACCTCTTGAGAATAATCTTACACTTGAGAGGAATTCATCAATACAGGCCTAAATATTGTTGGAAGTGGTCAAAGTACCCATTAATGCAGTAATGATCTTATGCTAGTATACATTTTGAGAAGAATCAGAATTAAAAATTTACATATCGGAGAATATGGATCCAACCTCAAACTTGTATTTCGTTTTTACTCTAAGAGCCTATGCACTGCACACCGCGATTTTTCTTTCCTCAGTGCAGACTGATTGCGTTTGTAGCAATACAAAAGCGCCGTCGACGCGCGTTGGCGACGCATCTAAGGCGCGTTTTTTTAGGTTAGGCCTGCTACAGCATCGTATGTGTATCGATACAAACGCGCGCAGATGCGCGTAAGCATCGCGTTCAGACCCTGTCCAGAAAGGGCGAATTCGCCGCGAATTGTTACACGCGAGTTTCTACGCGCGTAGGCGAGGTACTGGGTGTCAATACATTGCGTCCACAAGCATCGCGCGAATGTTCTCGGCTCGGATACTAGGAGCGCCTTGTATGCGTCCAGATGAACGCGCGAAACACGCTCGAGTAAATCGCGGCGAATTCGCCCTTTCTGGACAAGGTCTCAGGTGTGCAAAGTTCTACAAGTTGCGTCTGACCTGCGTGCGTTTCGCGTTTGTCGTGTTACAAACGCGCGTCGACAGCGCGATAAAAATTGCGATGTACCTAAGACCTAACTTATCAGTACTAAGCCGACCGCTACAATTACGCGCATGACAGTTAAGAAAATTAGGAAAATTATTAGTTGTTTTCGACTTGGCTATTTGGTAATTTTAACTGTTCTATCTCTCTTTTTTTGCCTGTTTTTCCTTTGACTTGAGATTGGCAGGAATTATTGTTGCCCTTTATAACGGCCGATTGCCATAAATTTAAAAAAAAAAAAAGAAAAAGCTAAAAGTGTATTAATGTTGAACATTGGAATGTAAAATCTATAACCAGTTAAGAATTTATTTTTCCTAGCAGGAATTCCATTAAATTTTTCATAATTTTCTTAGCTGTCATGAGCCTAATTGTGGCTTTGCTGGTGTTACTGAATAATTTCAGTAATTAGATCTACCTACTGATTACATTTAATTGTTTGTAATCATGATTAAATTTCTGTAATCAAATCAGTCGTGTGTTCATGTAATTTTTTACATTTTGTAAAGCAAAATTATTACGCTCAATCGTAGATGGAGTGCGGGCCTTCAGCAACCCCACCTCATAAGCGTATCAAACGCGACCTGTCTATGCTGTTGCATATTAAAAGGTACGTTTGAATAAAAATAAAGTGTTGCCTGGGCGCCACCTGACACATTCTGTTCAGCCGGGGTAAAAGTTTTTGATGTCGTCGAATATTAAGTAGTTCTGTACCTAGTTCAATAGTATTCCATCATTCAAGCAAGAGTGTTTGAAAAGTGCCAAACTTAACAGGATTGTCTATCTATACCCAATTCTGGTACTTTCATGAATCGCGATGTTGGTTTAGGTTATGAATTACTACGTTCCTTTTTAGTATGCATTACCCTAGACGCATTTTGGCACCTGACGAGATAAGGCTGCCGACGACCCGCTCTTTATCTATTAAAACTTAAAATTTACCACCGAAAAAATAACGTTTATTTTAAACTGTCTAATTATTCTTTTAATGCTATCTTTTAAGATAAATGACTCTGTGACACACTATAATCAGAAACATCATAATATACTCATCTCTTTCACTCTTACACACGGGTTGTGTGATCTTTGAAACTGTGCATTCAAAACATGAATCTGATTTATTTTCCAAAAGCAACATAGGTCGATAAAAAATCTGCAGCCGCTGACTGCCCAATTTGTATGGAATATGAATTTTATGAAAAATAATTTCACTTACTGCGTTATTTTTTTACCCTCCCTGATATTTTAAGAGGTGTTACTGCCTATGAAACTGAACAACTTTTCCCGAAGAACATAGGTCGAAAACAGAAAAAAATCGACCTCCCATACAAAATGTGCTGTCAGCTGATGCAATTTGTATGGGAACTAGAAAAATATTTATTGTATTTCGACCAATGTTCCTTGGGAAAAGTTGTTCAGTTTTTTTGGTCTGAATACACAGTTTCAAGGATCACAGTGTTCATCCCTCCTAACACTGTATAATTGGTGACTTACTTCTCACACATGAGTTTGTTCATAATTGTTATTATATTTACCTATTCTTTTGACTAGGTATGCAAGAAACACGTCAAAATCCATAGATAAATAAATTTAGATAATTTTTGACATTTAATGCAATGAAAATATGTATACAAGGTGTAACAGAAAGGGTATACTCGTATCAACCCTGAAGGATATGATTCTGCACATAAAACTAAATAACTTTTCCTAAGAAACATAGGTCGAAATATGAAAATTGGTCCCATACAAAATGAGCTATCAGCTGATTCCTTACCATGGGAGGTAGATTTTTTTTTCGCATTTCGACCTATGTTCCTCAGGGAAAGTTGTTCAGTTTCATGGGCAGAATCGCATCCTTCAGGGATGATATACCCTTTTTGTTACACTTTGTAGAATGTCCTATTGATGTAAAATGACTACACCCAAAAGTTGTAACTGTCGACTCGGACGTTGAAACTAAACAACTTTTGTCAAAGAAGGTCACATTGGTCCACCTACACTGGTAGTACCGAGGAGAACATGTAGAATCAATAAATTATAAAGTAGGTCTTCCTTGGCTTTTATCACCTACATTTTTATTTAAGGGGCTACCTCCGGTCCACTAGCGCCCCCATCAGTTAAAAAAATGTTACTCGCTAAATACGAAACTTATCAAAAATCCGGAAAGACAGATTGAAGTAATGGTACATTTGTTTATTTAGAAACTATTTACTCTTTAAAATAAAGTTCACTGTAGTTACAGATACAAAAACTGCTAAAGCTGGCCGTTTTTCGCACTTTTTGTATCTGAAAATAACAGTGTAAATTATATTTTTCAGAATTGATAGGTTCTGAATAAACTAGGATACCTTTACTTCAATCTGTCTTTCCGGATTTTCGATAATTTTTGTATTTAGTGAGTAATATTTTTTAAACTGATGGGGGCGTTAGCGGACGGGAGGTAGCCTCTTAAGTGTCGATGTGATCACTGTTGGTAATTTCCTTTTTTGAGGCTTGGTTTCAACACCCTATTCTGCAAACGTGACATTTCGCGAACGCGACATACTGCAAACGTGACGTTTTGCGAAGGTGACATTTTGTGAACGTGACATTATGCGCCGGGAGGTACTATCACGAATAAACACGTTTTGTATGATGAAAAAGTTTCTTATTTCGAAGTATGTTGCTTGGAAAAAGTTGTTCAGTTTCATGGTCTAAATTCACAGTTACAATTTTCAGAAGTAATATTTTAGTTATTTATTATAATATTTTCTAATCATTGTAAATTGCCATAAAATGTAAATATTTTTTTGTAAATAGTACCTACATATAAATTTATTTTTAGTTTACTTGGTTCTTGACAACAAAATTTTATTGTGTAATGTATTAATTTGTACCATATTACACAAGATTTTAAATTTTATTAGGGATGTTTTTATAAATATTGTGGCGTTTTGAAATATAATTAATTAATTGATTGTGATTGAATTTTGACTCGGATTAATATTTTTATTTTGGCTTTAAAATGACACAGCATTGTAGTCCACTAGCGCCCCCATCAGTTAAAAAATTATTACTCGCTAAATACAAAACTTATCGAAAATCCGGAAAGACAGATTAAAGCAAAGGTACCCTAGTTTATTTAGAACCTGTTTACTCTGTAAAATATAGTGTACTGTAATTACAGATACAAAAACCGCTAAAAGTGGCCGTTTTTCGCACTTTTTGTATCTGTATCCGATATACCTGTAGTATTTTCGGAAGCGATGAAGTCCATTTTTAGGACTGCAAAACTAAATTTGTTTGTAAAGGTTTTTTTGGAGATTACTAAAAAACTGTGCAATTTAGAAAAATCGTTTTATTTTTGCTGTAATATTTACATAAACTTCTATGGACTGTAATGAATTCAGATTTTTAATTTATATTTTAGAATGTACAAGTAAAGCCTCACTCAACCTAGTAACCACAATTTGAAAAGTTGCCCCCCCTATTCGGGCCCCATTTACATTAATAATCCTATTTTTTTTAATTCTTTGATATGCATTTAAGTTGGGCAACCATATTCTAAAACTATGCCAAATTTCAAGTCGATAGCTTGAGTGGTTGCTGAGATATACAGGTGTGACAGAATAGAATAGAATAGAAACGTTTATTTGCAGAGATACTTACAAAATACAAATTCCAGATCTTATAGAAAAATAGTCTTAGTATCTAGTCTGCGAAACAGGCATGCAAATATTTATATAAATGAGCAATAGTCGTGCCTATCACTAATTATTCGTGGCTTTATACTCTCTATACTCCTTTAGGCTATAAAAGACAGACAGACAAAGCGGCACCATAAGGGTCTCTTTTTTTACCATTTTGGTATCGGAACCCTAAATCACATAATCATAACTTGTCTGCAGTGGCGTATTTACGAATCTGGCGCCCCGGGGCACAATTTTTTTTCGCGCCCTCTATCTAGATGTCAAAACACCAGCCAATTGCGAGTCAGACTTTCGCACTCGCTTTATTACCAAGCACGTAAATACAGAAACTCTAATAAGGGGACAGACCGTAACGCAACCAGATGCAAACGCAAGCGCAGCGAGCGCGAAATTTTTGTAAGCAGAAACGCAAACTGAAAGACAATAATACATTTCCAAAAAGTTTTTTTCTCTGTCAGAAACTTTTTGAAACAAATGAGACGCTTCCGTAGGTATTCTTGCATTAATTGCGTGTGCGATTGTTTCAAACGATAGCCAAAAACCACCAAGAAACCACTCATCCCCGCCGCCCCTCGGCCCGCCGCCGCCTTCACGTGATGACACAAACAATGATGAAGCCTTCCGAATTCCTTTCTAGTTCCGAATCGATTTGCGCGCGTGACATACGCCGCCGTTGCTTGGTAACACGTTAGCCTACCCGAAGATAGTTGAATTTATTTTTGCCATTAGTTTCCAATCAAAGATACAAAACATAGTTCCAGTTTTTGATTAAAAAATATTACAAACTTATTATTTAGTAGGTAATTAAAATTTCTTTAGCCAGTATGAAAGGCGCGCAACAAAATTGAGTAAAGGCGAGGGGCGGCCCGGCTCGCGTCGCCCCTCGCAGCCTGCCGCCTCTGGCGTTTGCCCATATTGCCCATGGGTAAATACGCCACTGCTTGTCTGTATCTATAACATAAATGAGAAGAATCTACTTAATTTTTTGTTATGTTAACAAATAAAGAAACGTCTAAACGCATAAAGGTGATTTAAATATACAGGGTGTAAAAAATCTTCTCCAGAAAAATTAAACTGTAAGATTCCAACTAGTAAGATACAATTTTTACTTTCGAGCGGAGCGAGAAAGGTATTGTATTCGTGAAAAAAAAAAGTTTTGCTAATTTTCACAAAAATGTGTTCTATATCACTTATACATCATAAAAAACAAGTCTCCCAAAAATGTCCGTCCGTCGGTCGGTCGGTCGGTCGGTCCATCGGTCGGTCTGTCCTTCACGCTTTGGCCTAGCGGCTAAATGAATGGTCCGATTGACACCATATTTTGAATTTAGGAGTTTTATGCAAATCTATCGAAGGGTTCTAAGTGGTTTCTTGCTGGCTCTCATTTAGAGGGTAGCTGTCATACAACGAAAATGAAAAATTGAAATTTTCTCAAAAACGGCTCATAGAATCTTGATGAAACTTTGCATGACCAAGCATCTCCATTGAAGGTATCTTGCGCTACTATCAATTGATTTGTGTCATTTCATACAAGGGGTGTTCCTGTACCACCAAATCGTAAATATGTGATTTACCCAAAATTGGTTCCAGAGTTTATTAAAATTTTCTATAATATTAATCCTGGATTGGTTGTTTACCTGACTGGATATCCTTTATGATTTTTTTGAATAAAAATTTGTACACAGGGTGTATGTACCAAAAACTGAAAGGGCTTGCTCAGTGGACTAAACTGAACAATTATCCATAGTGAACATGTGTTGGGAAATTTATATGCAAGTATCCTACGATAGTATCCATTGATCTGTGAAAATTCGTATAAAGGGTGTATCCTACGATAGTATCCATTGATTTGTGAAAATTCGTATAAAGGGTGTTCCAGTACTACCAAAAGTTAAACATGTGATTTACTCGAAATCGTTTGAGGTTTGTTTGTTTTAATGTTTGACAATTTGAATTCTGAATTTATCTGTATATTTCATGGCATTACGAATTTAAATGTATGGCATTACAAATTTAAGTTTGTGGTTGATAGTTTTTCCTTGAGTATTGCGAGAAAGTAAGTGCAGTGCTGCTGTACCATTTATTTTAAATATGAATTTCATTTTTTTTTTCGGGTACTATTCAAGCATTGGACTCCTGAACAAGTTTGTCTATGAAAAGATACACAAAAGTTGGTGGACTTCTCCATACAAATTCCATTAGGAATTCAGTTCCTGTAGGAAGTACCTACTTTTGGACTACGACGTGGATACGTCTATGCTTTCGTTTGGGGGGGTCAATTCCTGCAAAGTACGGCAATAGGGGTGAGGGGTTAGTGGGCGTGGATGGGAGCTTGTGCTCTTGGCTGTACCTACCTACATACACGTATCCACGTAAAACTTACGGCAGTATCAAGGTTTCGTACCTCAAAATAAAAAAACGGAACCATTTAGGATCATTTTGTTGTCCGTCTGTCTGTCTGTCAAGACCCTTTTTCTCACGAACGGGTAGAGGTATCAGGTTGAACTTGATAATTAATGTTAAGGTCCGTGGACCACACAAGATCTAAAATTTCAATTTTTTACAACGACGCAATGAAAAGATATGGCTTTTTATGTCCTCATCTCCATACATTTATGCACTAAAGCAAAACCTAGAGGGTACTTCCCGTGGACCTAAAATTATGAAATGTGGCAAGAAGCTAGGTCTCACAGTACAAATAATAGGGTGATGAAGATCAAATTTCTATATGATTTGCTCATGTCTGCCTCTTTGACTGATGATAAGGAGCATTCTCTAGAAGATACAAAAAATATTGGCGGACATCCACACCCCTGCGTTTTTGAGGAATTAAGTTTTAACTATTTTAAAATTTGACAATGAAACGTACACCTGGCAGACTATGACTATCTGATTAAATACAATGTATAAAACCCCAGAAAAATAGTCTGCCACCATAATAGCCCTGCGTCGTGAAGTTACAGCTCTTCAAAATGCAAAAATTCACTACTTCGTCTCGTGATAATGCAGAGCCCTGCATGTCTGCCAGTTCGATTTTCTACATCTTCAGAAGTATTTTAAACAGGAGTCACAAAGGCAGACCAAAAAAACATTATTTAGTATCTTTTTTGAATTTTTTTTGCTTTAACTCAAAAACGCAGCGACGCACAGAAAAACTTGTAAGGACCAAATCGATTTGTATTGAGCTGATCTATCATCCCTATTAATATGAATCATGAGCAAATCATATATCCAAATTGCAGCCAGCACCCTAACTATAAAGGGAAAAGTCTAAAATCATTAAATATTACAATTTTTCTCGCAACTAATAGTAACCAATTAAGGTGAGCTCCCGTTTCAAGAACTTTTCTATAAAAGAGGGGTCAAGTGGATGGTCGCGGAGTTTTTAAAGTCAAAGAGCAAAAGCTTCTAAGTAGTATATCATATGGTAGATAGGTACGGAACCCTTAGGACGCGAGTCCGACTCGCACTTGGCCGGTTGTTTTTCTTATTTCGACCTATGTTCCATCACAGAATGTAAGGGACGGTGTACCGAAAACTGAAAGGGCGTGCTCAGTCAACGAAACTGAACAACTTTCAAAGAAACATAGGTATGTTGTGAAATGAAAAAAAAATTTGACCTCTCCATACAAATTGGTCGAACAGTTTGTATGCAGACGTCAATTATTTTTTCATTTCCCAACATATGTTTCTTTGGGAAAGTTGTTCAGTTTCGTTGACTGAGCACGCCCGTGTAATAGTAAAAAAGTTTAGTTCTATCCAAGTCCAAATATGCAAAGTTGTTCAGTGTCATAATCGAAATCCACCGTTTTAGTTCTCGGAAGAAGTTTTCTTACACCCGATATTCGGTTTTTACTCATTGCTGTACCCTCGACCTTGCACGCAAAGGTCAACGTTGTCGTCCACTTGACAGTGCCGTATAATATTCATTATCACTAGTCCGCTGGGTTACGTAATAGCACCTATAACGCTTTGATAACATTATCAGTTTACTAGTACGATGGTATGGTTTTGCTCGTATCGTATGCAACTGTTTAAAGTAAAGAATAAATCTGCATGAAAATATTATCTAAGTGAGTAGTGGGATTGTTCGATGAAGTGACGAATAATTTGTTAAGTGAAGTGTTTACCATAGCCAAAAGTTTTAAATAGATAAAGCTTTGCAGACTAACAAACACGTAGCCAAAAAAACTATAGGTTTTTTGTAACGTGGTCTTGTGCTACAGGCTATCAACCGGAACTTGATTGCGTCATTTCGTGCGGCGATCTTCCCCAAAGCAGTCATGTCTACCGCGGGAAAAGTGATCAAGTGCCTCGCAGCCGTAGCGTGGGAAGCTGGCAAACCTCTGTCCATTGAAGAGATAGAAGTAGACCCACCAAAAGCTGGAGAAGTCCGCATCAAAATCACGTACACTGGAGTCTGCCATACTGATTCTTATACGCTCTCCGGAAAGGACCCAGAAGGAGTGTTCCCAGTTATCCTAGGACACGAAGGAGGTGGTATTGTTGAAAGTGTCGGTACTGGAGTAACAACTGTCAAACCAGGTGACCATGTCATTCCGTTATACGTCCCTCAGTGCAAAACTTGCAAGTTTTGTCTTCATCCTAAAACGAATCTTTGTCAGAAAATCCGTGTGACACAAGGACAAGGAGTCATGCCCGATGGGACGCGACGTTTCCGCTGTAAGGGAAAGGAATTGTACCACTTCATGGGCTGTTCAGCTTTCAGTCAATACACTGTTGTCGCTGAAATCTCCGTATGCAAAGTCAATGACGCTGCTCCTTTAGACAAAGTCTGTCTATTGGGTTGTGGAATCCCTACTGGTTACGGAGCTGCTCTCAACACGGCTAAAGTAGCTCCCGGTTCCAGTTGTGCTATCTTCGGTCTGGGAGCCGTAGGTCTTGCAGTTGCTCTAGGCTGCAAAGCAGCAGGAGCCAAACGTATCATCGGAGTAGACTTGAACCCAGCCAAATATGAGATCGCTAAGAAATTCGGCGTGAACGAATTCGTCAACCCTAAAGACCATAACAAACCGATCCAAGAAGTTCTCGTGGAATTAACTGATGGAGGTTTAGACTATACCTTCGAATGTGTCGGGAATGTGAACACAATGAGGGCAGCTTTAGAAGCTTGCCATAAAGGTTGGGGTGAATCTATTATTATCGGAGTAGCAGCAGCTGGTGAAGAGATCAAGACTCGTCCGTTCCAGCTTGTGACTGGTCGTGTTTGGAAGGGTACAGCCTTCGGAGGGTACAAAAGCCGCGACAGTGTGCCCAAGCTTGTTGATGACTACGTGAACAAGAAGCTTCCTTTAGATATGTTCGTCACGCACAGTGTACCTTTGAAGGAAATCAACGAGGCATTCCATTTGATGCATGAAGGGAAATCTATCCGTGCTGTTGTGCAATTGTTTTAAATTAAAACAGATTTAAAAACCATAAAATAATATCTTCAGGCATGATTTATTCACCTCATCACATTTTTTTCTTGATTTTTTTTGTTTCAGAATATGTACATTTTATTTATTTTTAATGTTATTAATTGATACACGCATGTAGATACCAACTGTTATTTGTTTTTCTTAACTCAATCCTATGTTATCTTCAGTGATTAAATAAAACAATACCTACTTATTATAGGTAGGTAGTCGAAGAAAGGGTATATCAACCCTGAAGAATGTGATTCTGCCCATGAAAATGAACACCTTTCACTAATGAACGTAGGTCGAAATACGAAAATAATTATGACAAAATGCACTTTCAACTGATTGGGTTTCTATGGGAGTTCAAACATTTTTTTTCGTATTTTGACCCATGTTACTTTTCAAAGTTGTTCAGTTTCATGGGCAGATTCACATACTTCAGGACAGGTATACACTTTTTGTTCACACCCTGTATAGCTTGGTTAGAATGACAGCAGAAAAAACTATACGTGAGACATGCGTGAGAGCAGTGGATGGATACGTGTCTCTGTCGCTCCAATGTGTAGCGCATCGCTCCGTCCTGCTCTCACACTGCTCTCAATCTAATCAAACTACATTACTTCGACTGTAAGTATGTACAGTCAACGACAGGTCTAGCTTGACACTCGCGGTGCGACTCTAGCCCGTACGTCCTTTGAAATAAGAACGGTACAAAGTCCAATGTGTCAAGCTTGATGTGCTCTTGACTGTACCTACTTAGTTTACTATTATAGTTAGTCAATCAGTTAGTAGTTACTTAGTTTTAGTTTATTAATCTGTGCTTACTTACTTATGCTGGCTCAGCGACCCGAAGAGGATCTTGGCCTCCGACACTAAGAGCCGCCATTCTTCTCTTGTGTACAGCTTGTTGACAGTCGGCTATTTGAAGCTCCAACAGATCTTTCTTGACTTGGTCGATCCAACGATACCTAGGACGTCCGATGGGGCGTCTACCAGTCGGGCGTCCAAGATACGCTCCTTTGACCGCACGATCCTCCCATATCCTTTCCACATGGCCGAACCAGCGGAATCGGGCTGACTTGGTCTCCCCAATGATGTTAGGCTCGGCTATATGGTCTTCTATCTCCTGGTTCTTCCTAACCCTCCATGTTCCGTCTTCTCTCATTGCTGGTCCTAGAATTTTCCGTAGAATTTTCCTTGTGATACTGGTTTGAAAATGATTTTTATTTTAACACTTCCTGTGTTCGGATAAATCTTCAATGTAGAAAATCGTAAATTTCACAACATCAGGCAGGACCACGCGGTAGCCTCCGGTACTGACGGAGAAGACGCAGCTTCGAATCCTGCCTGTGGTTATGAAATTTTGTTGTTTCTAGCTACTGCTTTCATTAGATAAGTCAAAATAAAAATATTGTCTTTTTAATAAAAATGGAATGTTCTTTCCTAACGGGAATAAAAGGTGCAATTGCAATTATGTCTTTTTGGTTTAAGGTGGCTAGAATTAAAAGTGTGATATTTTTTTATGTTTGTAATTTTATTTCGTATGCGATCAGTTTAGATGAATTATATTTTAAAAACTGTAAATATATCACTCAAACTCAAAATATTTTTTTTCGTTGTTGGTTATTAAAATTTCTTAATAACGTCAGCTAAACTACATCGCTTCACAAAGTGGCGCTGGACACTAAGGGCTTACAAACCGCAGGATGGGCAGTAGCATCTTTCTGCACATCGTACCATCTTACATACTGCGGTCACCAACAACAGCGGTTGCCAGCCACAACGCTTACAAGCGTGGTTACTATGGTAATTCCCCTCCCAAAGTAGGCACACTTTTTTGTTGGAATTTTGGAGGGAGCTCCCTGTCCTGCAGTGGACGTTTCATGGGATAAAATGGAGCAATCCTATTGGTTGGAATTTAGCCACGATAAACTAATAAAACCATAGAATAAAACTCAAATTGTCATGTTGGTAATTTTAATACTGAACAATATGTGAGTGGTTGACCAGAAAGGGACGTCAGGGAAAATAATTTGATTTCGAGTAAATCGCGTTTGAAGTTTCGTGTAGAGGCACAGATTAAATAATAGTAAACTAGCTGCGAAAGGCAATCTGTCTCGGCTCCCAAAAATAATCATAAAAATAACACTACGGCACCTAAAAATATTCTGGTTAGACCTAAACAAAGCTAAAAGACCACAGATTAAAAAATAAAAAAGGTTTCTAATCTCTCCAGGTCCATATTGATCCTTACTTTTTAGGAGTTTAACAGGGCTTATTTCAATTTTAAAAATCTCGAAAATCACTCGGTGACTCAAAAATTGGCACCCAGCTCTGGTTAAAAGGCACCCTTAGGCTAAATTTCCACCAATGCTGTGCCGTGTGAATGAGCCAAGCTGTAATCTAGAAAATTCCAGACAATAGGGTTGCTCCTTTTGAAAAGCTAGAAAAATGGCGCGACCCTATTGGTTGGAATTTTCCAGCTCATAGCTTAGAGCTCCCTCGCACAGCACTGGTGGAAATATTCTGGAGGCTAACAACCAGTTGCAGAAAGCCTTTTTAAGTTAAAGCTCCGGGACAAATTTTGCTGTATTTTCTTCAAGCTTTTGTTTTTAATATGGAGCCCAAAAAACGAGAAAACATTTTGCTCATCCCATACAAATCATACTATCGCCGGCAAAATATTTGTATGGGAGAAACAAATTTTTTTGTCGTTTTTCGACCCATGTTCCTTTACGAAAGTTGTTCAGATTCGTGTTCTGACAAATAACCCTGAATAAATGGGATTCTTGAGCAAATCCAAGCAAAAGTGGGACTGGGCTGGTCACGTAAGTCGCATGCCGCTGGAACTCTGGGCCAAGACGGCAACTATCTGGCAACCGCCAAGTAACAGACGGCGTCGAGGCCGACCACGGCGCAGATGGCGCGATGAACTCGACGCTTTCTGTAAAGACTGGCAACAAGAGGCTCAGAGTAGAGACCAGTGGAAGGAACGGAGGGAGGCCTTTGCCCAGCAGTGGGACAGAAATGGCTAATAAGATAAGTATGATATTGTATGTATCTATGTGTTTCGTTATCTATCAAGCCGATAAAGTATCAATGACATTAAACTCGTATTAAACCAAAGATATACCTATCTAATGCTTATCTTGGAATTCATTGGATTGTTATTTAACTGATAGGTGTGTGTCAACTGTACAGTCAGAAGCAGATCAAGCTTGACTACTTTACCTCCTACTGCTATTGAAATAAGAATGGTACACACGGCCGCACGTCGGTAGAAACAGTTTGACCTTGAGCGGGTCTTTGGTTTCGGGAGTTTGTAGTGTAGCACTGGTTCAGCTTATGCTGGTTTTGTTTCTGCGTGCTTGCTGCCGTGCGTACAGTTCAATGTGTCAAGCTTGATGTGCTCCTGACTGTACCTAAACAGGGTGTTAGTAAATGTTCTGCGATATATTAAAACACTTGTTCTATTTATAAAAAATGAACGAACAACTTTGCCAAAGTAACATAGGTTGAAATACGAAAAAAAAAATTCATCTTCGTGGTGGTGATATTAATATTAAATAGGTACCTTGGTGACCCGTGTGATGCCGGCAAAGAATAGTACCAACCCATACATATCCGTGGGCGTCGTAAGAGGCGACTAAGGGTTATAAACTGGAGAATGGGCAGTAGCATCCTCCTGTGTATCATACCATCTTACTTACTGCGGACTATGGTACTTCCCCTCCACATTTTCTTGCAAAAGCTAGAATTCTGGAGGGAGCCCTGTCCTGTAGTGGACATTTCATGGGATGTTATGATGACCTTTGTGTCCGAGCGTTGCTCTGTAGGTATAATCTTAACCAAAGCCAAAGTCCATCAACAGAGGGCGCCGTAGGGTTTCTGAAACGCGCTATTGTCAATATATCCTCAAAAAATTTAGAAAACTTATTTTCCCAGACGTGAGACCTAGCTAGTCCGATTTTTCGCTCTCGAAAACCACTCATCGAAATCGTTAGTTAGAGCAGTTTTCGAGGAACCGATTACAAATACCTACTTATTGCTCGTTGTATAGGATAAAGTTCGAAAAAAGGAATCGCGTTTCCCTATATTTCTTGGGGAAAGTTGTTCAGTTTATTTTATTTGGACTACCAGTAGTAGTTACAAACATTAACTAAAGTTACTTTAATAAATCGCTATTGTACTACCCGTAGGTGCCACAGCATGCACAAAAGGGGTAACGGGTTTCATGTACTTAAGAACATACTAAGGAACATACCTGTAAAATTTTGGTTCGCCAGTCACCGCCTCAAACTCTTTTTACCAAGCTGTATTTAGGTAATGACATAGTTAATTGCACTAAATCGTATCTGGTGCAGCGCATATCCTTAGCTATTCAGAGGTAATGCCGCATCGGGTACGATTCGGGGCTATCTTTTCGACTAAAGCTTGTTATAGCCGTTTGGCAATTATGTGAACGAATTTGATGCACATTAATTAAGCCATGTTTAACTAGTGTACGTACAATAGTATAGCGTACCGTTGTACATAGTATAGCGTACCGTTGTACATAGTTATAGCGTACCGTTGTACATAGTATAGCGTACCGTTGTACATAGTATAGCGTACCGTTGTACATAGTATAGCGTACCGTTGCCGTTTATCGAAACATCGAATCAGTTTTAGCGTGGTTTTCCACCACAAGTGCTGTAATCCCTTACAGGGTGTAGCGAAAACTGAACGGGCGTTCAGTCAACAAAACTGATCAACTTTCCTAAATAAACAATTTTGGGAATTGGAAAAAGTTTTTGACCTCAAATTGATCACTCGCTAATCGAACAGTTTGTACGAAGAGGTCATTTTTTTTTTAATTTCCCATAAATGTTTGTTGTTGTTGACTAAGCACGTCCTTTCAGTTTTCGGTACACCGTCTCTTACACCCTGCATTGCTCTGTGCTATTACTCACTAAGACAAGATTTTTATGAATTAAGGGCGCCACTGACTGAGCGGAAGGTAAACCCTTCAAACGAAGTAAATATAAACCTTATGTATTTATGAAATTTATTGTAATTCGGGACCACGTGCGTGGTTGTGTGGACTGTGAATAAAGATGTCAGATATTCATAAAAGCTTGAATTTTATTTATCTTAAGAGTTTAGTTAACAACACGTTATCGACGTTTATCATATCAGCTGAAAGACGTCCACTGCTGGACATTGGCCTGACTGAAGATATCCAAGTAAGTATAATATTAGTAATGTAACTAAGTATGATTATTGTTTTTTCATTCATTCCAACGCTTACCAATTAATTTTGCAGCCATTACACTAAAACCAGAGTAATATTTGACGGTAAGAATAACATTGTTTTACAAACTTGTTTTTTCTGACAGCTTTAGCCGATTGCTTTTGACATAACTGCAAAAAGTGTTGGTAAGCGTTGAATAAACGAAAAAAACCGGCCAAGTGCGAGTCGGACTCGCGCACTGAGGGTTCCGTACCACCACATAAACATAATTGTATTAGTTGAAATTTCAGTAAGGTAATGTGCTAGATTTTTTGAGTCCGACACGCGATTGACCAAATTTTGTTATTTGTTGTTATTTTATAGCTATAAACCTACCAATTTTCAAGTTGGAAGTGTTCCCGTTTTTAAATAGAACTAAAACAAAAATCGCCTCAACGACCATCCAACTTGACCCCTCTCTTGTATGAATGTTCTTGAAACGGGATTAGTTGTGAGAAAAGTTGTAATATTTAATGATTTCAGACTTTTCCCATTATTTGTACTGTGAGTCCTAGCTTCTTGCCAAATTTCATAATTTTAGGTCAACGGGAAGTACCCTGTAGGTTTTGCATTTTTGAATAAATGTATGGAGGTGAGAACATAAAATGCCATTTCTTTTGATTGCGTCGTTGTAAAAAATTGAAATTTTCAGATCTTGTGTGGTTCATGGACCGTAACATATGGTATTAATTTCAACCTGATACCTCTACCCATTTGTGAGATAAAGGGTCTTGACAGACAGAAAGACAGGCGGACAACAAAGTGATCCTATAAGGGATCCGTTTTTTTCTTTTGAGGTACGGAACCCTAAGAATGGATTTTAGTATACCGGGTGTTGCGGTAAATCCTTGATATCATGAATTGAGACCATGACACTGAACAACTTTCCCTAATTATGTACTTCAACGTATAAACTCACGTTTAATATTGACGGCATAGGACCGACAAGTTTCAATCCTCCGTCATCGCCGTGTTATATTCTAGGCAACGAAGCGGATCGTTGTATGAAGACCCCCGCATTAAATCCTCAGTCGATGAAACTTTGTAACTAGCTTTGATAAATATCATGCTTTTATGAAGAGTCAGAAGGTGTCTCACAAGGCTCGTCTGGCTGTTCATAGAGGCGTTTTGGTACCAACACTGATGTACGGCAGTGAAAGCTGGGTGTGGCAGAAAAAGCATGAAAGTAGAATTAATGCAGTAGAAATGAGAGCGTTGAGGATTGGTGTGAAATTGAGTGACAAGATTAGAAATAGTGTGATAAGAGAACGTTGTGGCGTAAAAGAAGACGTAGTGACTAAAATTGAGAAAGGGATGCTGAGATGGTTTGGTCATGTAGAGAGGATGAATGAAGGAAGATTGACGAAAGAGATCTACAAGGCGAGAGTGAATGGAAACGTTGGAAGGGGAAGGCCTCGGCGAACGTACCAGGACCAAATTCAGGACGTTCTGAATAAAGGCCAGGTTAAAAGTACCCTAAACCGACGAGCATGTATGAAAGGATTGATGAAAGTACAGGAAGCAAGGGAAGTATGTCAAGATCGTAGCAGGTGGTCGGTAGGCATACATGCTCGTCGGTTTAGGGTACTTTTAAAGTACCCTAAACCGACGAGCATGTATGAAAGGATTGATGAAAGTTCAGGAAGCAAGGGAAGTATGTCCAGGTGGAGAACTGTGGTCTCTGCCTACCCCGACGGGAACAAGGCGTGATGTTATGTATGTATGTCGATGAAATTTTGCTGGGGTATTACTATATGAGACAAACCGTCTATAAAAAAATCCAAAAAAAAAAATCGGCACTTTAAATTTTTCCATACAAAAATTACAAAAAAATTATGATTTTTTTTTTGGATTTATTGAATTTACATTTAATTCATGATACTTTATCATCCTGTCAAATAAAATCTGCCTGAGAGAATTATGTTGGGGTCAACTGCTTCGTTGCCTACACTATGTCGCTCGGCGGTCCGTGAAGACCGTGAAACTGCACCCTCCCTGAAGAAGATCCTCGAAAAGGATTGAAACTTGTCGGTCATATGCTGTCAACACAGAACTATATATATCTGTGGCTGTCAATATAAAACGTGAGCTTATCCGTTGAAGTACATAATTATTTTTTGTTTTTTTTTGGCTTTTTTGGTTTATTTATTGTTTTTATCTCTTTGGTTTTACTTATACTTATTATCGTCAAAATCCTGCTGCTCACACTACTCATTTAATGTACTGGGGAAGAGCGGGGCCTCCCAATACAGGTTAAACACTTAAAGGGAGTGTCCTAGTAGTTATAAGATATGCACTGTAAAATCGAAATAAAAACCTATTTTATTTATTATTTTTTTAATTATGTGTAGCACTCACGAGTCGTTTATAATATAATATATGGCCTCATCTTGTGTCTAGTGTGCCAACTTTTTCTTCTTTCTTTTGAGCTTATAAAAAATCTCTTAGCACAAGGATTTCAGCAAAGGCCTCCTCCAACTCCTTCCAGTATGCTCTGTCCTGTGCCACTCTACTCCAGAGAGGGCCAGCGGTTAGTCGTTTAGTGATAAAATAATTTTCCCAAAAGAAACATAGGTCGAAACCTTTTGATCTGATGACCCCCACCGGTATTTTCAACCAGGGGGGCCACTCTTCAATCTTGATATCTCCACTGTAGCACAGAATAAAGTAATAGTACTATCCACGTACCATCATACAGAACGGATACTCTCCGCCCCCCGCCCGCAATCTACCCCGCACCCCCGCGCGGACCCGCCAAGAGATTCTCGTGATGCTTCTGAGGGTCTTTTGTACTGAATATGCAGGCCTTACGCGACCTTCCAATTTCAAATTCGCGATAGTGTCCGGGGTAGTAGTGTCCATATAATTAACTTAGCTTTTCGGGACTTTCGCGGCCATTGACCCTAAAAGCTCTACCTATTCCGATGACTGCTTATCAGTAGGTACCTTTTGCTCCACTCATTGTTAGAAAAACCGGTGTTTTATAATTAGGCATGCTAACATGAGTATAGCATCACTAGTTTAAAAAGGTTAATTGTAAACTCTTTGGTACATTTCCGCTCTACTCTATTGCAAAATGTCATCTGTCACTTCCTTTTGACTTCTCGTGCAATGCACTGTGTCTTCGCTAGCTGAAATATTTTATCCTTAGATTATGAATAACGGCAGCTTAATTTTATCTTAATTTATTCCTTTAATCAATGTCATAAACAGTCTGTGTATATCGGCAAAATAAAAGATATTATAAAAATAATCAAGCACAAACCTTATTTTTTATTTCTCGGCAATTTTCCACTTCAAGATTCATAATGTTGAAGTGGCTATTTCTTGGAGTGGGGCCACTAGACCGAATTGCGTCGAAATACGACAAAACAATCTCCCATACAAAATGCGAAATCAGTTGGTGCAGTTTCTATGGGAAGTCAAATTATTTTTATCGTCTTTCGACCTGTTCCTTTGGGAAAGTTGTTCAGTTTCGTGTTCTGAAATTATGAATACACAGTTTCAAGGAATCACCCTGTAGTAAGTAACCCTCTGTACTCTAAATATGAATTTGTTTGAAAGGACAGTTTAGTTTCAATATTATTTTTGTCAGCTTTAAAGAGACAATCTCATCGGATACTCGAGATTAGAGATGTTATACCCGCCCCTCACTTAGTTTTAAAACCCCATTACAACAACAGGGCGAGAACAATGGTTAACGTGCCAAGAAAAACAATTTTGTCATTTGATAAAACTTTATTGTTTTTTGTTTTGACTAGAGCATATTGAGATCACATTATTTGGTTCTAATATTAATATGTACTTAAAACAAATTAAATCGCCTAAAAGCACAGAATATACAGGGTGTGCGGGACAAGTTACCGAAAATTCAAATCTTTCAGTGAATAAAACTTGCAGGAATTCAAACTGGGATCCCACACTGCATTTACCCCCCTTTTTATCTCTTCTCTCATTTTTTGTTGTTCTTCTATGAGTAAACGGCTACCTTCTCTCTGCAATCTTTCTATTTCTTTAGCAAGTTTTTGTTCATCAGTAAGATTACTGTCCTTTCCTGACAAGGCTTCTCTTTCTCGTCTCTCTAAGTCTTCTTTTAGCTTTTGCCTCTTACTGTCTAATTGTTGATGCCGTAACCTTGCTGCTTCTTTAGCCTTTAGGACTTTGTCGTAGGCTGCTCTTGCAGATTCATCAGTAAGGATTTCCATACAAACAGTAGTCCAATCAAGTCTTTTTTAGGGTTCCGTACCTCAAAAGAAAAAAACGGAACCCTTATAGGATCACTTTGTTGTCCTTCTGTCTGTCTGTCTGTCAAGACCCTTTATCTCACGAACGGGTAAAGGTATCAAGTTGAAATTAATAACATGTATTAGGGTGCATGAACCACACAATATCTGAAAATTTCAATTTTTTACAACGACGCAATCAGAAGATATGGCAGTTTATGTCCTCATCTCCATACATTTATGCAAAAATGCAAAACCTACAGGGTACTTCCCGCTGACCTAAAATTATGAAATTTGGCAAGAAGTACACAGTACAAATAAAGGGAAAAGTCTGAAATCATTAAATATTACAACTTTTCTCACAACTAATGGTAACCAATTGTGGTGAGCTCCCGTTTCAAGACTTTCAAGAACATTCATATAAGAGAGGGGTCAAGTTGGATGGTCGGGGAGGTGATTTTTGTTTTAGTTCTATTTTAAAAACGGGAACACTTACAAACTTGATAATTGGTACGTTTATAGTGCATAAGCTATAAAATAACAACAAATAATAAAATTTGGTCAAGCGCGTGTCGGACTCAAAAAATCTAGCACATTAACTTACTGAAATTTCAACTAATACAATTATGATTATGTGGTGGTACGGAACCCTCAGTGCGCGAGTCCGACTCGCTCTTGGCCGGTTTTTTTCTATGGAGAGCCCGATTATTTTTTCATTTCCTGAAAATTTTATTCACTGAAAGTTGTTCAGTAACGTTGGCTGATCATGTCCTTTAATTTTTTGATCCTGTCCCTTTCACCTTTACAACAGTCAATAAGTTTACTATATAAGTCTTATTTATCCCGCACGCAAATCGTATGTTGTAAACGGGTTTAGACCCCGTCCAGAAAGGGCGAATTCGCCGCGAATTGTTACGCGCGAGTTTCTACGCGCGTCGGCGAGGTACTGGGTGTCAATACATTGCGTCCACAAGCATCGCGCGAATTTTCTAGCTCGCGCGAGGCTCGCGCGAGTCGAGATACTAGGAGCGCCTTGTTTGCATCCAGATGAACGCGCGAAACACGCGCGAGTAAATTGCGGCGAATTCGCCCTTTCTGGACAGGGTCTTAGTTAGGCCAATCTAACCGCTAGAAACGCCGTTTTGTGAAATTAATGTCTCTCGGCATTTTATAAAGCGGCGAGTTATACAATATGCCTGCGACATTTACACCACTCTGCCCCTCGTGCCAGAACAATAATTGACTGGTTGGTAATGGTAAAGTAGGGGCACTAAAGAATGATGCTGACCGTTAAGACGGTATCCTAGTTCAAGAGATAGGTATTTGTACCTCATATAAAGGCGCAGCGAGTTACAAATCTCTTTGATTTGTACAAACTATTGCTGTCGGACTGCGCTCTGACAATCCTCCTCCCGTAGTATGCGATAGGGACACCCACCAACCAACCCATGGTCCTACCCGCCTTACGGCATAACGGACCGAAACATGGGAGCAACATGCAACGCATGATCTCCCTACAAGTTTTCTCGTCCCCTCTACTATCTCTTACGATTCGCCACTCACCACTGTTGTGGAACACGGCACAAGAACGGCTGACTTCGACGCCCAGCTGTGCAGCTATAATTGTAAGGAGGGTCAAGAGCACATCAGGCACGGCCAATATTTTGGAAATTTGTGCGGTCAGTAGAAAGGAAAAACGACGTTGGGGGCACCCGCAACTCTCATAATTTATACTGAACTTTAAAATTGAAAATAAACAAAAGAATACTATGCCATAAGGTCCAAGATGCCCCGCACCGCCGCATACCTACTGCAAACGTAGGGAACATTTACCATAAACCCGGCTGGTCGTGCCTGACCCGCCCTCAGCCACCCTACTGTGCGCTCATAGGTCCTTCCGCCTGTGGTGCCAGCTGTGCGCGAAGGTTTTCAGCAGCACAAAGCTATCTTCACAGCTGACCAGGTCACCGTGATGAAGTGGGCCGAAGATCTTTTCTTGAAGTGGCCGCAGCATCTTAGCACGTTCTTCGCCGTAAATCGGGCAATCCCACAACACATGGTCCCGCGTCTCCCGAGGCTCGCCACAATCACAGTCCGCCCTATCGCTTAGGCTCATATCACATAAGCGAGATCGGAAGCATCCGTGGCCGGTCAGAATCTGGGAGAGGACGTAGTCCGGCTCCACCCAGCGACTGCTGAACCTGGTCCGGACATCCGGGAAGAAACTGTAAAGCTCTCTGCCTTTCTCCGCTGTCTCCCAGCGGTTCTGCCATCCGGCCATAGCTTCCTCCCACGAAACACGCTTCAACTGTGCACGCTCCCTACTGGTCTTATGACGCCCTTCTCGGTCCAATCGTCCTGCTCTCTGCACCTCGAGGTCTGCAGGCAGCACACCCGCCAGTACCGGTAGCGCTGTAGTGCTTACTGACCTATATGCCTTCGTTAACAGGATCAATGCTGGTCTCTGAGTTCGCAGAAGGCTATTGCGAGCAATCACCAGTGACGAGCGACCGCACCATACTCCCGCAGCATAGGTGAGGGTGGCTACATATGTTCCGACGTATAGGATCCGTAGAGCCCTATAGCGGATTCCCCAGGTGGAGGCAGATACTCGCGCCATTTTGCCGAAGCAGTTAGATGCGCGCTCCCCAATGGATCGAGCATGCGGGAAGTATGATCGGACACTGTCAATGATGACACCTAAGAGTTTTGCCTCAGGCACGGTCTTGATCGGGGCCCCATCCATTCTTATTATAGGCGATCTTTTCAGTTTGCCCTTGATAGTCATTGTCTGGGACTTCGCAGGCGAGAACCCCAAACGGTTGCGGGCACCCCAACCAGCGATTAGGGCAAGAGTCTCATGGGACTTCGACTCAATTGCTGAGCGGGAAGGGGCCCCGATCATGATCGTGACGTCATCGGCATATGCTACCATGTTCACGCCTGCAGGCGTTGGCAGCCTGAGGATGTCATCGAGCAGGACGTTCCAGAGCGTTGGCCCTAGAACTGATCCCTGTGGACATCCCATGGTGGTCTTTTTCCAGGATACCTGGTCTCCGGCGAAGAGTCCTACACGCCTGTTCGTGAAGTAGCTCACGAGCAGACGGTAGATGTTTGGCGCGCAGCCTAACTGCTTAACTTTGACTAGTATCATTGGCCACCAGGCATTGTCGAACGCACCAGAGATGTCCAGAAAGATCAGTTGTACGTACTTCTCCGAAGAATTATCAACAAAAGTGTTGACAGCCTCTAAAGCCGTCGAGGTTGACCGGCCTGGTGTAAAGCCGTGTTGGCGATCGGAAATTCCACGGAAGAAGCACGGGGAGCATGCGAGAACGAGCCTTTCCAAGATCTTGCCAAGAACCGGCAATAGTGTGATTGGGCGGTAGGCCTTTGGGTCAGACAGCGGCTTGCCATTGCCCTTAGGGAGAACAATCAGTTGTCCACTCTTCCAGATATCGGGGAAAACTCCCTCAGCTATGCAACGACTGAACATCAACAGCATTTCACTAGCGCTAACCCTATAAGCCTGCTTAATTATTTGTGCTGTTAAGCCATCCATACCAGGTGCAGTCTTTGGTAGTTCCTTAATTATGTTTTCCAGCATTTTACTATTTGGAAGAGAAGAGTTCTCGCCTGAGGGGGCACAAGCCGCGGCAATACGTACAGAGTGGTGGTAAATCGAGTCGCGCGTCACGTCGTCGTCCGGGCAGAGAGCTTCGAGTAGGCCCGCCATAGTCCCCCCCGTTGTTGTGGTATAGCTCTGGGCTAGGGCCATGCCATGAAGCACATTAGCAGGAGGGCGACTCCGTCCTGACGCTTCCCTGTAGGCTGATCCCCACGGATCTTCATTCCCGGAGTCTGCAACCGACCGACAATGTTGGAGCTCAGCTGCATTCATTGCCGTTTTGTACTCCCGACGCTTAGCACGGAGAGCCTCGAGTAACCTTTGTTCTTGGGGACCGGGTGTTTTTCTAGCGGCCTGCCACTTTCTTCGAGCTGTGGCCACTCGTTTACGCCACTGGTCCAATTCGGCAGACCACCATTCATATCCCCTATAGTCCTTGTTTTTCCGGACGCCAAGGCATGAGTGGGCTGTACAAGTTACAATATTTGTATATTGGCTGCATAGGACGTTTGCTGGGGCGTTGACCCGCAGGTCGCCCATTCTGAAATTCAGCTCCGTACAAAACTGGTCCCAATTTACCCCGCGCTCTCTGAACCGGACGATGGGTTCCTCGTAGGCTTGGGTCGGTGCAGCGCTACCGCGACAAGACAGTAGAAAAGTTATGAGCTGGTGGTCGCTCAGACTAACTCCCTCATGGACAGTCCACTCTGTCACTGCTAAGCCTCTGGTGGTAAGGGTCAGGTCTATGTTTGAGTGCCCGTTAGGTCCACTGAAAGTGGGTGGTTGGCCTTCCTGGTTGTGAATGTTCAGATCTTTGGAGAAGATGAACTCCTCCATCTGTGACCGTCTGTAACTTGTGTCGTAGCCCCTGCCGCTGTATTGCCTTGCTTCGCAGTGCCAGAGAGGGGAGTGGGCGTTACTATCTACGCAGATGAGGACGGGTTTTCCCTGTAGCTGATCCAACACGCCCGTCAGATGGTTCAGGTAAGTGGCAATATCCTGACTATATTGACAGTAAGCCGATATGACGTAAACGCCTGATCCTATTGCAGCGTGGGCTACAGTGCAATGGCTGGTACTGAGATGGTTCAGCACTGTTAGAGCTATTTGGCTGTTAGCAACGTAGATGCCCGCCTTTGGCTCATCGCCTGATTGAACCAGATTAGGTAATAGTTCATTTGCTGCTGCATGCTGCTCCTGGACAAAGGCTAGGTCTAGCTTTAGTTGAGCTGCAATGGATGGCAGCTCCAGCAGAGCATCCCGGCAGTTTTGGATATTGAGCTGCCCAATCCTAAGGGACGTTGTTTGAGACTCAGCCATATTGGGTCATGTTGACAGCCTGCTGTTCTGCGTGTGTGCGAGCAGGGCACGACCGTGACATCGTCGTGTGCGTCTTTGCATCTCTGTGCTTGAATTGTTTGCACGTGGCGCAGCAGGTTGTTTCCGATGTGCACTCTGAGTGCCTGTGACCAGTCTCTCCACATTTACTACACACCATTTCTTTAGCTCTGCAATATTTTACCGGGTGCCCGTAGTTTTGGCACTTGCTGCAGCAGGTTACGCGTACATAGTCGGTGGCCTCAACAGAGTCCCAACCAATAAAGAGACGACCCAACGACAGCAACTCATCTCTAAGTGAGGCAACACACTCGAGCACAACAGTAATGCGGCCACTGTCACGCCTTCCTTTCTTGAAGGCAACCTTGCAGTCGGACTTCATCCTTTCCAGCGACCAGCCGTCCACGCCCTTCAGGTTTTGCGTATATATGTCTTCTATTATGGATTCTGCAGGTGGGTCGCATCTAAGGCCACTGAGAGCGACTAAAGGGTGACGCTGTTTGGGATCCACGACTCTGAGAGTCGGAGGGGCTGCCTGCTTGAGTTTGGCTGCCGATTCTGCCGTGGGAACCCTGACCACAACACCAGCATTGCCCACTTTGCGAACCCCCGATATAGGAATGCCCTGCACGCTAGGCTGCACAGATTTCTGTAGCTCAGCCTTCGTCTCCTCGGCCGATTTGATGGCTTCCACGTCCCTCGGGTAGAAGATGACTGAGTGCCCCTTCATTGCAGTCATTGGCTGCTGGTTGCGGCCCACCTTCAACATCTGCGAGTATGTAGGCCCTTCATTAGACTGGGTGGCTGGCTGCCCACCAGGCTGGGTTACGGTGGATTGGGCTTTTGCCTGCGCCAGCTTGGTCATCAGAGTCTCTACTCTCCCCTCAGCAACGATTGCTCGCTCCAATGCTGCCGCCTCCCGCGCCGCCAGCTGTGCCACAATGGCCACAAGCCGTTCCGTGTGAATAGCTGTGTTAGCTATATCATCTTTGTTTAGCTTTGAGGTCTTACTCTTGACGCTCTGCAGGACTTCCCGTGAATGGGCTGTGGCCATCGTGACAAGCTGCAGACTAGGTGAGCTGGCAAGTGGGTCCTCGTACTCCATCTGCAATCCTTGCTCCTCTTCTGTAGGGACGGACGGCGCAAAGACAGGGATTGTGGCAACGGGAGGCGCAGGTGCAGGGTTTGAAGCGACGAACGGCACTGGGACAGGGTTTGTGGCCTCGGGCGCTAGAGAGGGGGGCTCGGGGGCTGCAGGGGAGAACACTCTCCGTATTTGTTTGAATTTTGCCACACTGGTGGTGAGCGAACCGCCAGCGATACCGCTCAGTGGTGGCGCATTAATCATGACCTCGGCATTCTCGAGCTTTCTTCGAAGCGCATCATGTACCTCCTCGGGCGACGAAATTGGCCTCTTCTGTGCCGATTGCTGCTGGTCCGGTTCTTGCTGCTGCTGCTGCTGGTGTTGGTCGGGATTTCGATGCTGCTCACCCGTCTGCGGTGTAGTCGAAGGAGGAGTGCGCTGGAGCGACGTTCGCGGGGCAAAACCGGCCATCCGTCTGACCTCGTCTCTCGCTTTCTCGGTCTCCGCTTCCAGATCTAACTGGGGATGAGCAAACTCATCATCATCCCCTGTTGGGGAGGACATGGCTGTCGGATTCTCGCCAAGGCGAGAGGCCGACAGCACACACTCAGAACCTACAACTTAACGAGATACCTGCAGCTTTCGCGCAGCGATCTTTGTTTGGAGGGGGGTGGGGGAAGGAGGGGATGCGATAGGGACAGCCTAAAGCTTAGACCGATTTTACCACGGAGTTCCTTACTCCGTGGTAAAATCGGTCGAGGGGAGGATTTTACCTACAAAACGACGCCGACGTTCCGCTTTCTCCCGTTTTCTTCTCCAAAACTGAGCTGATTCAATTATTTTTGGTATCGAAATTTAAAGGAAGAGTTCATTTTTTAATTTCTTTCGTCTAAATATGGCGGAAAAATCAAAAAATTTTTCCGGTTTTTGGATACCTAGTCATATTTCTTTTTACTCACGACGGAACGAGGTGTATGCGTTTAGGGTGAGAGGTTGTTTGTTTGTTTGTGTGTGCAAAGGAATGTGGAATCGTGCTACGTGCGCGCGCGTGCGCCCAGCCTGCTGGCTGCCCCGGGGCGGCCCGCACTCAGCACCGCCACCACGCCACGCTCCGGCGGCGCGCGCGTCCCGCCTGCTCAACTCCGTGCCTAGAGTGGCCTGCGGGTGTGGTCTCGGACCCGTCTGAACAAGTTCAAGGCTTCAAATCCAACAGACGTATCTGGACGACGCTAAACCGCATCCGAACGGGTGTAGCCCGATGTAACTACCACCTTCACAAGTGGGGTATAGCGGGCTCACCCGCTTGCGATTGTGGAGCGTCAGAGCAGACCACGGCACATATTGTAGGAGAATGCCCCCTCAGACGGTTTCCTGGCTCATACGAGGAACTTCACGGGCTTTCTGCGGCGGCTGTAGACTGGCTACAGCACTTGGATATTAATTTGTAAATATTTTAATGCAGGTTATATGTAAATAGGCCGAACGATAATAATAATAACTCCGTGCTCGCGGCTAAGGGATCCCGCACACGACCGAGAATCGGTGACCGATTTTTGTCGGCATCCCGCTCTGACGTGTTATCACCTGAATCTTCCATCCTTGTCCTGGCCGATAATCTGTGCCTGGTCGTGTGCGGGAGCCCTAACCCTGACAGCGACCTGTTCACGACCGGGATGGAATGCATGATGAGGCAGTGTCAGAGGGTAATAGAGAAGAATGCAACGGGGTCTAGTATTGTGTAACTGACTAATTAAATAATTAATTAATAATCATTAATAATTAATTAAATAATAAAATTTTAATGTGTGATATTGATTTTGACATTTATATTTAAATCCTATACTATTAAACGAGCAATATTTGTATATATATAGGGTGACTTTTAATTAGTTCTTGATGGAAAAAGGTATGAATGTACTCATGATACTGAACAACTTTCCCCAAGGAACATAGGTCGAAATACGAAAATCAAGTTTTGACCTCCCATAGAAACTGCATCAGATGATAGCGCATTTTGTATGGGGGGTCAAATTTGGTTTTTCGTATTTCGACCTATGTTCCTTGGGAAAAGTTGTTCAGTATCATGAGTACATGCATATCTTTTGCTATCAAGAACTAATTAAAAGTCACCCTATATATATATATATATTTGTAATCGGTTTCTCGAAAACGGCTCTAACGATTTCGATGAAATTTAGTATACAGGGGTTTTTGGGGGCAAAAAATCGATCTATCTGGGTCTCACGTCTGGGAAAATTCGTTTTCACCGTCTTTTTAAATATATCTTAGCGCGTTTTAGTGCGTTCAAGAAACTTACAGCGCCATCTGTTGTTGAGTAGCATAGCTTGCTCACCCGATGACATTTTAATCATACAGAGCATAGCTCGGTCACCCAGGTACTATAATATTAATCTATTAAATTTTACATTTTGTAATAGTAATTAGTATTGTGAAATACTATTAGTATTGTACTAAATGTACTTAGATAACTTTAAGTATAACGCTTTGGTCCTGGACTGTCATGCTATATATTTTTATAAATAAATGAATTATTATTATTATGAATGTTCCCTTTTATCTCTAAAACGGCTCAAACCGTTTTGATACGGTTTTTTTTTTTTTTTATAAAGGATTTATGATTTATCAGAGGTGGTTTTTAGATTATAATTATGGCGTCAATTTAACAGGGGAACGCTGTAATCATTTTTATTTACACAAATGGGAAATTTTTTTCCCATTTATCTTCAAAACGGTTTAATCGATTGAGATACGGTTATCAGTAAAAGATTTATGATTAATCAGTGGTGGTTCTGGTGGAAGACTAGAATTGCGGCGTCAACTCACCGGGGCGCTGTAATAATCGGTAAAGTGAGAATGTTCTAAAGGCTACTGTGGTTCTGCCTGATGTTGTGAAATCTGCGACCTCTATACGCATTTCAACGTCGCGTTAGTGCTGCCACCTAGTAAGCATTAGCTGTACTAGCTCAACTAGTCTATTATTGCAAATATAATTCAAGACGAAAATTGCTAACACTACGTATATGAAAATGATTTAATGATCATTTCCATTTTCTAATAAGTTGAAAATATGATATATTTTAAAAAATTAAGAATCTCACGATGGTTATAAATGCAAAAGAAAAAATAAATAAATAAGACTTAAAATACCCCCGACTAAAAAGGAAGTACCCAAGAAAATCCGTCGGGCGCTGCCAATTCCTACCCTACCGAACAAATTTGCATCAATTTGTATAGAAGAAGCAACTAGGATACCCTCTTAATGCGCGGTACTCAAAAAACTAGTCGCGGGGGATTGCGGGCAGGACGTGCGAATGGTGATTGGCTCCCTGCCTGTAACTTATGGAGGAAATAACGGTCAGCAGCACAATAGTCAATAAGTTTACTAAGTCTTATTTATGCCACACGCCAAATCATATGTTGTAAACGGGTTTAGATATGTCGATAAGGCCAATCTAACTGCTAGAAACGCCGTTAACCTATGGAGGAAATAACGGTCAGCAACAATCTTTTGTGCCTCGGCGTATAGTAACCCTCCTGCCATGTGCGCCGAGTAGGTTGCAGGTTCAATCCCCGCTCAAGACGCTTGTATTATAAACATAAGTGTTCTGTTTCCGAGTAATTAATGTACATATTTCGATTTATAAATGTACTACCAGTCTCAACCATAGTAGGCTTATGAGACTGGGTCTTACTACAAAAAACTTAGACATCTGTTGAACACTTCATTAAAAAAATGCGCACAACATAACTGGCTATGTCAGTTGATGCGCAGAAGTCAAGTCATAGTCATTTTTGACATCTGCGCATCAATGACATAGACAGAGTTATTTGGTACGATTTTTTTAATCAAGTGTTCAACAGATGTCTAACTGTTTTGTAGTAAGACGGTTATTATCTCAGAGTAAAAAACTATAGAGTCCGTCATATACATATTCTGTATGAGCTAGTGAAGCGTCTCACTGTCGCCCATTCTAGTCGGTCAAAAAACTCAGTTAAGTTTTACAAAAATCAAGATATCTTTAAAAATCCAATGTTTTAGTATAAACTTTGTTTGCGAAAGTGAAAATATATAGTTTTTTACTTGTGAATTGATCATTAATACTAAGAACGGAAGCGTAAATAATCCGTAATAGCCATTTTATGCGTGATTTTTAACACCGTTTTTTTTTTCTGAATGGTAAGTGTTTTCACCAGAAAAACTGTGGTAGTAGCATTTATTAGTCCCATGTCACATATTTCTCAGAGAAAAAGATAAAAAAATTACGTTTTTAGGATTTGAAAAAAATTCCATACATTTTAGTATGGAGGTCCCTCGCAAGAAAGTGCTACGCTTATGACTCTCTCCTTAGCAGTAAGAGCTGCTACTAAAACCTCCTTGGTTATTATAGTCTAAAATAGTATGGGATCACATGACCTTGAGTGAAATGTCCCATACAAAATTTCGCGTGTTACTCAGACCGCGAAACTGCACAATTTTTCCCAAGGAACATAGGTCGAAATACGAAAAAAATATTTCAACTTCTCATAGAATTCCAATTCCTATTCGCGCATACCTATTGTATGGGAGGTAAAAAATATTTTTTTTGTATTTCGACCTATGTTCCTAAGGGAAAGTTGTTCAGTTTCATTGTTTAAATTCTAGGCTAAAATAGTGCTTACAATTTTTTTTACACTATTTATCTTATGCGGTATCGGGTAGTACTCGTATACATAAGCAAGCTTGCTTGTTAATTATTATACTATGTATACTCGGGTCCGAAAGACAAGAAGTGTAAAAATATCCTAAAATTAATAATTGCCTCGATTATTGCAAGTGTGCGCATTTTTTTGTGCTTGGGGCTTCTAACATCTCGTATCTTAGACCTCGGATGATAAGCAGTATTATTTCTATAAAGTATAAAATCCAAACCACAGGCAGGATCTAACGACACCAGCTGCGTCTTATCCTTATATAAATTTATTATATGCTGCTGGACTTGTACAGTCCAAAGCACGCCAAGCTTGACACTTTATAGATAAAAAACCTCAAATTTACGAGTATGTACTTCGTTTTATATTTACGGCATATAAGACCGACAGGTTGTAGTACATAATTATGTGTAACACTCCACGTCATTTACTGATAAAACCTCAAATTTTCTGAGTTCAGACTTATCTACATTTTCCTTCGGTAGGTAGTATAGTATCGATATATCGAAAATTGAGAGTAGACACCCCGATTGAATGTTTGGAAACCGAAGATTGACGGAGATCGCAATCTAGCTTTTTCTACTTCTATAGCTTTTGCTATAACCTGCATACCGGATCGCGATCAAGATTGACTGGACCCCCATTAGTGAAATAAAAGCATGCAGGTATCACATCCGACAAATAGTTGACCGATTTTTTGACGGAAAGATTATAGCAAAAACAAATTTCATATAGAAAGTCATATTTCTCGGCTACTACATACTTATCACCCGAAATCTGAATTTAATAAACAACTCCCCCTAAATCTACAAATATGTTTTTGAATTGAACGCAATTTTTATTATTTGTGCTGACTAGCAAATAGATTTTAGTTTTTGTGCAAAAATGCTGATATTTTTAAATCCTAAAAAGCTATTGCTTAAAGTTTGATATGTGAATAAATACATGAAACTCTACATACAAACAAAATTAAGGAATAAACAACTTTAGTTAAAAAAAAAAAAACAAATTGACTATATTGTTTTAACTTTTCCCATTCCCATTTTTCAATATATATATTTAATGTGATATAATAAATAAATAAATAGTTTACAATCTCGCAAGTTAGATTGTAAACTAACAATATTCATGATCTTACGGTGACATACCCTTTCTATTACGACTTTTATATACTTAGAATAGCACAACGCGAAGAAATCTTCCTGTCTTTTCATAAAATTTTGGTAGGGCTTTTGTGCAAAGTCCGCCTGGGGAAGTACCACCTCCTTGCCTTTTTCTGCCGTAAAGCAGCAGTGTTTGCATCGCTGTGTTTCGGTTTGAAAGGAGCCAGTGAAATTACCGGCACACGAGATATACCATCTTAGTTCACAAGGTGGGTAACGCGCTTTGCTGTCTTATTAGTATCAAATTATGTCACTAATAAGACTTTGACGTCAATTCTGGCAGACAAACTAAACTAACTAAATTTGACAGTTCTAAAATTGATGCTGTCTTTTTTCAGCCTATGGGGGGGGGGGGGGGGGGTAATGAAAACATCAACACTTTTAGAACTGTCATATTTAGTTTAGTTTAAATTCAGGACGTTCTGAATAAAGGCCAGGTTAAAAGTACCCTAAGCCGACGAGATTGATGAAAGTTCAGGAAGCAAGGGAAGTATGTCAAGATCGTAGCAGGTGGAATACTGTGGTCTCTGCCTACCCCGACGGGAACAAGGCGTGATGTTATGTATGTATGTATGTAAGTTTGTGTCTGCCAGAATCGGCACCAGTGGCTGTCATAGGTGGTGGTGACTGTCACTTTTTATGTATGGACGTGAGAAGACATAACCGGCTTAGTCTATGAAGACTCGCCAAGCCGCGGTGTGCATGCTTGACCTACAGGTGTCCCACCTGCTCGTATGCCCACTTCTGATATAAAAAAAGTACCTTTGCAATATACATCAGGACGTATGAACGTTTGGAACAACCAAGTCTACCATAATATGTGTGAACAAGGGATGAAGGATGGTGGACACTTCTGAGTACTTTAGTGAGTTCAATCCGTCACTGGGCATTTTGTCTTTGCTCTTGAGTAAGCGCTTGTTGGTTTCTTGCCTGAAAAAAAGAAACTTAAATGAAAATAATTATGCGAGGCGGGATTTAAATAGCGGCCGTCGGCGTACCGTGTGTATAAAAATCTGCTAATACTCGTAATATTACCTATTCTGTGGTGCGAGTCGGACTCGTGTACCGAGGGTTTCGTTCCGACACTTAACTATACAATTTTAATAACCGAAATTTCAGAACTCGTACTTGAGAATTTTTATATTTATTACACTATAGCTTATGCAAGTTAAGGGTAGGCTAAGTTAGCTACGGACTGGATCCCAGAAGACGGGCGGCGTCGCCAAGGTCGTCCTAGAAGAAGATGGCGCGACGAATTGGATGCTTTTTTATCAGACTGGAGAACAGAGACTCAAGACCGCGATAACTGGCGAAAGAAAGGGGAGGCCTTTGCCCAGCAGTGGGACACATTAGAGGCTACATAATAATAAAAAAAAGCTTATGCACTACCGGGTGTTAGTGTAAACACTTTGATCCTTGAAACTGTGCATTGAGACCACGAAACTGAACAACTTTTCCTAAGTAACATGTCGAAATACGAAAAAAATTTTACTTCCCATAGAAACTGCACCATCTGATTGCGCATTTTGTATGGGAGATGAAATTTTTTTTCCGTATTTCGACCTATGTTCCTTAGGGAAAGTTGTTCAGTTTCGTGGTCTCAATGCACAGTTTCAAGGATCACAGTGTTTACACTAACACCCTGTATAATCACACCAAGTTTCATGCTTCTTGGTGGTACCGTTTTAAGGGTTCCATACCCAAAGGGTGTAAGGCGGGACCCTATTAATATGCTTCCGATGTCCGTCTGTCTGTCAGCAAGCTGATCTCATGAACCGTAATAAGGAGACAGTTGAAATTTTCACAGATATTAGACTTTAAGGGCACTGCATGTTATCCTACGTCATCTAGTACACGAAATTTGCAACTTGAACGCCGAAACCTGGCAGGTTTTGTACAGTTGGAGAGAAAAGTGGTTAAATGACAGATTACACGAATGAAATCTATTCGTAGAAATATAAGGTACCTATATAAGTAAAAAACCGGTCAAGTGCGAGTCGGACTCGCGCGCCGAGGGTTCCGATATACCTATAGTATTTTTGGAAGCAATAAAGTCCATTTTCAGGACCGCAAAACTAAATTTGTTTGTAAAGGTTTTTTGCAGATTTCTGAAAAACTGTGCAACTTAGAAAGATCGTTTTATTTTTGCTGTAAAGTTTATATAAACTTCTGTCAACTGTAATTAATTCAGATTTTTCCTTACTCAAACTTCGGAGATAAGGGGGGGGGAATGGTATTTTTCTTGACATTTTTCATCATAACTTTAAAACTAAGAAATTTAAAAAAATACAAAAATATATTTTAAAATGTACAAGTAAAGCCCTTTCATATGATACCCCACTCGACCTAGTAGCGACAATTTGAAATTTGGCCCCCCCTATTTTGGCCCCCTTTATATTAATAATCATACTTTTTTCAAAATTTTTTCTTGTGCAATTAAGTTGGGCAACTATATTCTAAAACTATTCCAAATTTCAGGTTGATAGCATAAGTGGTTGCTGAGATATAGAGGTGTGACAGACAGACGGACAGACAGAGCGGCACCATAAGGGTTCCTTTTTTTTACCATTTTGGTATCGGAACCCTAAAAACAACAGGTCTGCCTTACATCCTCTTGGTAGTTTCGCCAGTCCGACCAAATTTATTTATTTATTTTATTTGCCGCTATAACAACAGATACTCGTACTGATAAAAATAAATATTAAGGGGGTTCCCGTATTAAAAACATGTCTTATGCGATTTTTGCTCGATTTTTTTTTTAGCTCTATCGTAAAAACGGGAATACGTATCTAAGCCTGAAAATTGGTACGTTCATAATACATAAGCTAC
Organism: Athrips mouffetella; assembly: GCA_947532105.1. Classification (NCBI taxonomy): domain Eukaryota; kingdom Metazoa; phylum Arthropoda; class Insecta; order Lepidoptera; family Gelechiidae; genus Athrips; species Athrips mouffetella. The sequence continues at coordinate 2,170,927 of OX383965.1, forward strand.
AGAATAGAATAACATAAAATAATAAAATCTGGTCAAGTGCGCGTAGGACTACCGCGCTTAATACACTTCTACGAAGCTGCCGTTATATAATCTAAGCTTCTACGTGACTGCGCGTCAACGTGTAAGTAAAAAGTGCTTTCCGTTATGGATCTAAAACTAGTATTTTGGCTTACCCTTAGTTACCTATGAGCCCGTGTGGTACCGGCAAAGAATAGTACCAACCCATACATACCCGTGGGTGTCGTAAGAGGCGACTAAGGTTATAAACTGGAGAATGGGCAGCAGCATCCTCCTTTGTATCTGACATCTTACTTACTGCGGTCACCTATAACCGCGGTCCATGGTGCCAGCCGTAACGCTAACAAGCGAGGTGACTATGGTACTTCCCCTCTACATTTTCCAGAATAAGCTAGAATTCTAGAGGGAGCTCCTGTCCTGTAGTGGACGTTTCATGGGATGTTATGATGAATAAAATCTGGTCAAGTGCAAGTCGGACTAACGCGCTTAATACACTTCTACGTGACTGCGCGTCCATACCTAAAGCCCGCGTCACACAGAGGCGGTAGCGGAAGCGTTCCGGGGCCGGTATTTTTTGTAAAGTATGAGTCCTTATGCACCCTGTCACATTGAAAAGCGGTCGCGGCGCGGTATTTTGTTCCCGCCAAACCGCCCCGGACCGCTTTCGCAATCATACCGCCTCTGTCTGACTTGAGCTTAACGGTCACAGCCAGAGTTATTTTGAACGCCGTATAATCCGCCATTAAAATTTCAGCCAGCTGGTTCAAATATACCGCCTTTAGATCGGACGGACAGACCGACAGTATTAGATATAGGCTTAGTAATATGGCACCCATTTTTTACTTTCGAGCGGAGCGAGATTCGTGTACAAAAAAGTTTTTCTAATTTTCTCAAAAATGTGTTCTATATCACTTATACATCATAAAAAACAAGTCTCCCAAAAATGTCCGTCCGTCGGTCGGTCGGTCCGTCGGTCGGTCGGTCGGTCCGTCGGTCGGTCTGTCCGTCACGCTTTGGCCTAGCGGCTAAACGAATTGTCCGATTGACACCATATTTGGAATTTAGGAGTTTTATGCAAATCCATCGAAGGGTTCTAAGTGGTTTCTGGCTGGCTCCCACTTTGAGGGTAGCTGTCATACAACGAAAATGATAAATTGTAATTTTCTCAAAAACGGCTCATAGAATCTTGATGAAACTTTGCATGACCAAGCATCTTCATGTAAGATATCTTGCGCCAGTATCAAATGATCTGTGTAATTTCATATAAGGGCTGTTCCTGTACCACCAAATCGTAAATATGTGATTTACCCAAAATTGGTTCCATTGAGTTTATTAAAATTTTCTATAATATTACTCTTGACTGGATATTCTTTATGATTTTTTGAATAAAATTTAGTACACAGGGTGTACCAAAAACTGAAAGGGCTTGCTCAGTAGACTAAACTGAACAATCCATAACAATCCATAAGGAACATGTGTCGGGAAATTAAAAAAATCTCCATGCAAGTATCCTACGGTAGTATCTATTGATCTTTGAAAATTCATATAAAGGGTGTTACAGTAGTAACAAAAGTTAAACATGTGATTTACTCGAAATCGTTTGATGTTTGTTTGTTTTAATGTTTGACAATTTGAATTCTGAATTGATCTGTATATTTCATTCGAACATTTTTTTTGAAAAACGTGAATAAAAGTTTGTATTTCCATACTATGTATATGGCATTACAAATTTAAGTTTGCGGTTGATAGTTTTTCCTTGAGTATTGCGAGAAAGTAAGTGCAGTGCTGCTGTACCATTTATTTTTTTACCCATTGGTTACGGAACCCCAAAAAGTAATAATAGAGAAAAAACTTACCAATCGCGCGATGTTTGTTCAATTTTATCATGCAACATGACATGATATTTACTTGTGAAAGATTCGAATCTGCACACTTTCAACTTCTTGGTCACCAAGCGTATATAAAAATCGTCGTCTTCCCCTTCAAATCCGTTGAATTCATTGCTCATGCCATTGATATCTCTAAACTGTTTTGAAATTAAACTTACTACGCCGCCGAAACTATTCGTGAAAGGCAGGATGAAGCTGGAAAACATATGAATATCAAGCTATTGCGTTTTTCAATGGACTTCCGACAGAATTAAAAATTATAAATAATGTTAGTGTGTTCAAAAACAAATTGACGTTATTACTCGTACTACTAGAAAAAAATTGCTATTCTTTTAATGATTTTTATGAAAATTGACATTTTGTTATAATTTTAATATTTAATGACCTTTTAATTCTTTTTGTTTGTAAGTGCTTATTGTTTTAATTAATTTTCTTTTGACATTTCCATATATTAATTTTAATTTAGTTTTATATTACAATCAATAATTTTTATTTATGTTAAGAAACTATATACTGTAAATATTTCGCACACAGAAATTCTGTTTTTGAATAAAAAATAAATAAAATATGAATTTTATTTTTATTCTGCAGTCAAATATTCACAGTAGTAGGGGTAAAAAAAAATATTGAAACAGAAAAAAATTGTGGTATCTTCCCTAAACGTAGTAGGGATGAAAAAAATTATTTTCGTCTGCCTCATAGTGTGGGGTGTCGTTAGATTGGTCTTCTAAAAGTATTGAGAGTATTTTATAAACGTTTTTACTTTCGAGCGGAGCGAGAAAGGTATTGTACTTATTCGTGAAAAAAAAGTTTTTCAAATTTTCTCATAAATGTGTTCTATATCACTTATACATTATAAAAAACAAGTCTCCCAAAAATGTCCGTCCGTCGGTCGGTCGGTCGGTCGGTCCGTCGCGTCGGTCGGTCTGTCCGCTTTGGCCTAGCGGCTAAACGAATAGTCCGATTGACACCAGATTTTGAATTAAGGAGTTTCATGCAAATCCATCAAAGGGTTCTAAGTGGTTTCTTGCTGGCTCTCATTTTGAGGGTAGCTGTCATACAACGAAAATGAAAAATTGAAATTTTCTCAAAAACGGCTCGTAGAATCTTGATGAAACTTTGCATGACCAAGCATCTTTATTTAAGATATCTTGCGCCAGTATCGATTGATCTGTGTAATTTCATATAAGGGGTGTTCCTGTACCACCAAATCGTAAATATGTGATTTACCCAAAATTGGTTCCATTGAGTTTATTAAAATTTTCTATAATATTAATCCTGGATTGGTGGTCTACCTGACTGGATATTATTTATGATTTTTTTAAATTTTAGTACACAGGGTGTACCAGTACCAAAAACTGAAATTGCTTGCTCAGTAGACCAAACTGAATAATTATCCATAAGGATCATGTGTAGGGAAATTAAAAAAAGCTCAATGCAAGTATCCTACGGTAGTATTCATTCATCTTTGAAAATTCATATAAAGGGTGTTTCAGTACTACCAAAAGTTAGACATGTGATTTACTCGAAATCGTTTTAGGTTTGTTTGTTTTAATGTTTGACAATTTGAATTCTGAATTGATCTGTATATTTCATTCGAAATGTTTTTTTGGAAAAACGTAAATAAAAGTTTGTATGTCCATACTATGTGTATGGCATTACAAATTTAAGTTTGCGGTTGATAATTTTTCCTTGAGTAATACGAGAAAGTAAGTGCAGTGCTGCTGTACTATTTATTTTATTTAGGGATCCATTTGCGAAATATTTAGCTTAAAAGCGCATTTTTTATTAGGATCAAGTGTCGCCTCCTGTCTGCCATACTGATGGTATCGAAAACGTGAAAATATTCAAACTATCACAGCTAAGTAGACTTTAAAGGTTAACGAGTAATAGTAACGAGTAACAATAGAAATAATAATAGCAATCAGGCGCTGGACCTTCGTTAGGATAGGAGGGAAAATTAAATTGATTTTTGACATTTAGACACTCTTAAAATTTTTTGAACTAGCCGCTTAAAGACGCGATAGCTCAGTTGGTAGAGCGTCGGCACGGTTCGCCGAAAGTCGCAGGTTCAAACCCAGCTCGCGTCAAATTTTTCTTCCTCTTTATCTATTGAAAAAAAAGGAGGGAAAATATTTATAAAAAAATCAAAACTTGCTTAACAATAATGATTTCTGATCTGCCGCACGGGAATAGATATTTTACTAAAATCATACTAAAATTCAAAATGTTAATTGCGTTATTTGAGTTAAAAAAAAAATGTTTTTTTATAATAACTTAATGACCATGATACAGGGTTATTTTTGGACCCCTAGCCAAATTTTTATATGTTACTCAGAACACAAATCTGAACTACTTTCCTAAAGGAACATGGGTCTAAAATAAGAAAAAAATTTTGCTCATCCCATACAAACCCCACTATCACCGGCACAAGATTTGCATGGAGGAACCAAATTTTTTTCTCATCTTTCGACCCATGTTCTTTCTGGAAAGTTGTTCACATACATGTTCTGTGTACTAAAATGTTTTTACATGTCATAAATTTTAGTACATGTCAATATATACTAAAATTCGCCCAGGGGTCAAAAATAACCCCAAGTTTCAAGGTTTCTTACATTTGAGTTTCTTTTTTTAATTATTTCCATTTTTAGCTATTTATAAACGTACCTGAACTTGTGTATATTTGAAGACATATGCCTGGGCTGAATTGAACAAGCGTACAAGTTAGCTGGTCTCAACGGTAGCAAATCAACATCATGCAAAATTAAACATGGATAACCATGTTTCATAGCTGCCTGGGCTCCAATGTTGATAAGTTTGGCCCGGTTGAATGGTAGAGTATCAACTTGTTCTACTACATATATACGGTAGTGTATTTGTTGAACACGTAAGAATAAGTGTATGTAAATTAAAAAACCTCGTAGTTGCTCTGCTCGGTCCCTGAAAATGTAAGAAATATATATTTTTTTATTGTATAAGGGGTAAATTACACTGTACACATTCTAGTCTTAGCTGTCATATTTTTGGCTTATAATATGTATCAAAATGTTTGAGAATTATATTTCTGCCATTCTTTAAAGGGCAAAAAATTAGGCATTAGAACTAGGAAAATGTCCATGCCGTGACTTACAAAACAGACATACATCTAAGGCTTCAGTGCAAAACATGCATATTTGTTGCAAAGTAATTAAAAGCATCAGAGAGAACACACTCGGAACAGACATAACCCTGGATCAAAGACCCAACAAACTGGACAAACTGACTGAGTTCTGGCAACACTTAGGGTGGCTAATCTGATGGCCTAGGCCCACGCACAATGGTCCTTACAGGACGAAGTGCGGAAAACACACACTTAACTTAGAACTTATGCATATTCATACTGTCGGTACTAATAGTGTGCTAAAAGCGGTTTTCGAACTGACTTTTAGCACGCTAATGATACCGATAGTACAAAAATGTTTTATGGACCACAGCCTTAGATGTAAGATTTATGTTAAAGGTGGGTTGACACGATACGAGTCTGTTCGGACCAAGTTACGACCGAGTCCACTCGTACAAGTCAGCTTTATACGAGTGTACTCCTATATTGGTTTACACGCTTGTACTCGTATTCAAGGTTTAATTCACAAATTTCGGCAATTAATTTAACATAATAATTAATTATTTAATGATTATATATTAATTATTATCATAATTAATTATTAATTGTTTAATTATTAATTTAACAATTAATTTCGGCATTTCGGGCATCTTTGTTTTAGTATTCTTTAAGTCTGACGTTCCACAACACTTGCTCCTCTTCATATAGTTCTACGAACCTCACAGTGTCACGTTCATTCCACTTTTTTTTTAGTTGACACCATTTTGTATTATTAAATTTGATCCGAGTGAACTGAAAAAATAGAGTGAAATCCGAGTCCCCTCGGATTGACTGCCGGCGTCCGTGTGCGCTCGGATTACATGTTTACACGATACGAGTAGCGTCCGAGTAGTAATCCGAGTGAACTCGGTCCGAGCAGACTCGTATCGTGTCAACCCACCTTTAGTGTGCAAATACTGTAAAATCAGTATTAAAGGCCTTATTTACTTATTTATTTCTAAGTCATAGAAGCCATAATAAAAAAATTAAACAATATTTTACCTGTATGGCACGATTATAGCCACACTGTACTTTGGTTTGCATTCAATAGGAGCATACTCTCCCCCGTATTTTATTCTATGGTTGTCAGGAAGATCCGCATCTATCAAAGATGGGGATATTACTCTTTCATCTTTAGTCTTATCGTAATATTCACAATCAGATATCGGCGAACTTGTGAAATTCGTCGCCAGCTCTTCATGTAAATTGTATAAAATGTCTTCATTAGATATATAGTCGTAATTGTGTTTAATTTCCCCAGAAGGACGCAGTATTATTATGAAAATTATTATAAACACCAAAATAAAAATAAACTTTCGTAAGAATCCTTTTCGCATTTTTGTTTTAGACAGTAACCTATACAAGTACATTTTCAGTTTAATCATAATCACACGCACTGTAAATGTTGTAGAAGTGTAATTTTAAGTTTATTGACCATAGTTTTATTCAATTTCTATGATTTCTTTTTTTTTCTGTCCATTTATTTTTGCACTCACTCATTCAACACACAGCTGATTTTGACAGCTAACCGGTATCCACAGAAAATAAAACGATCTTCATCGGTGGATCGGTGGCTATGATGAAACGAACATAGCCAGACGTTAAACCTTGGAGTTATGACGTTATATGAGGGTATTTTATGAAAACTATTTTTTGGTTTGCAATTTGCGTTTACAGTGAATGTGTTGATTACATGTGTTGTGGTGTTCATATTTTTAACGTGTGTTTGCAAATAATAAATATGGGAGAGATCCAACTGTGATAAAAATCCTCTTTTGACCAAACCTAACACGTTACAATGACATCGACAGATGAAAAAGAAATTTGTGATGACGGCGCTGATTTATTATTGGACGTTGATAATTTTGAACACAATTTTGAGGATTCTATTGAAGCTGTGAGAAAATGTTCTAAGCAAGACCCTGTCGACACTTCCTGGGAACACAGTAGCTATGTTAATTTACACAAAGCTCAAGATAAGACACCTCCTTTCGTAAGTGACATGGTTGCCGAATTAAGTCCGGGAAAAGTAAACATTTCAACTCAGACCGATGGTGCAGTGAAAAATGACGTGAACTTGTCCTTTATCAAAGATATCAAATTGCAAGATTCCTCGTCGAATGAGAACTCCGAACATTCTATAGGTAATAAACGTTATAGACGAGAATCTGGTGACGATAGGGACTGTAGACCCTGGAAGAAGTACAAATGCGAGTCGTGTAGTTCGAGCGAAGACTTGACTGAGCCGAAGATGACTCTGGCAACATCAGGTCCACTTTCCAGTACGTCGGACACTTCGTTTAAATCTATTAGCAGCAACCGGTCGTTAAAACTGCGCAAGAGACGACTGAAATCTGAGTCGAATCTAATCAGGGACGTACTTCAAAGGGCGAGGAAGAATACTGATATGACACACACACGAAACTTCTCATTGCCATCAGGTAAAAGATAATTCGAAAAATAATTCATAAAAACAACAGGGGCGAACTTAGGACATTTTTAAAACTAGGATTTAAAAAATAAACTATAACAGGTGTTGTGTAACTTCATTAAAAATGCGTGGTACGGTCAACCGCACGTTGGTAGAAACTTTTTCAACCCTATTACCACTGTTTGTATTTAATATCATTGATTACCACGCCATAAGGTCCAAAAGTGTTTCTACTGACGTGCTGTTGAGTGTACCTAATATAGAGGGGATTTACCATATTATTAGACTTATTTTGATTACAAACATTTTTAATTTACCCAACATTGAATGGCGACGAAATCGCCGTTGAAAAAATTACAGCTGAAACAGCTGTAGGTAATTTTAGCGATTTAAGAGTTGGTCCCACACATTGTACTCGTAGTAGGTGATCATAAGTATAATATTATACAGGGTGTAAGGAAAAGTACTGATTTCCTTTTAACCACATGTACTATAATTAGAATAAATAACAATAAGCATGTTTAAAAAAAAATAAAAAAATAACAGATTTTAAAAATTTATATTAAAATTTAATTGTGTCCACCAATGATATTATATACAAACGTCAACCCCTTACCCGACTAAAGCCTAGGATATTGCTAACTAGGATATTATTAAACGAGTCAGACATCGTATTTCCAGATAAGCATAATACTGTAATACGCAATGGCAGTAAGTTAATTCAAATACTCGTTTATTCTTAACTATTAATTACACGATTATTATCGATTACCTTATTAGGTATCTACGCATGGCAGCCAGTATGTAGAAACAAAACCAGTAAAAGCTGAACCAGCACTATGCACTAATGCTCGAAACCAGTGACCCGCTTAAAATCACAGTGTTTCCACTGGCGTGCGACCGTGTAACGCAATTATTTGCAATCAAAGAAAATATTACTATTGATGTTTTTTGCAATCTGCACTTCGCAGCTTACTAAGGTATCAAATGCACTCTTCTTGTTAATTTTACCTGTGATCTTAGTTGAAGGCCAGACAGAAAAGGTGCAGTACACCGCATGGCGCATCGCGCCGTTCGGTTTCTCTGCGCTCCGTCACACATTTTATATGAAAATGCGTGCATTTGTGCCGCCGCGCCGCCGTCCTCCAAGCGCACTTGCATGCAAAATGTATGAAATGAACACGTCGCAAGTCAGACAGAAGAGAGAAGGGCAATTTGTTCAGTGTCGGGCTAAAGAGTGCTACTAGCTGGGTGCAAGGCAAAATAAGCTTAGAGGTGATCAAGCGCGAATGATCACAATAGTACCTACCTAGGTACATTAATTTATTTTACGCCAACAATAGGATAGGTTCAAGAAATTGTGACGACGTAAGGAAGAGGTTGAGTAAAAAAAATGATTGAAAAGTTTTTGCTTTGATGTCAATGAATGAATAACTCTTATTTGTACATGGTAAGGAATAAAAGTTAAAAAGTACTAGTTTACAACAAGCGGGCAAAAGGCGGTCTTACTTCTAAAAGTCATTTCTCCAAAACAACCCTTTGAAGAAATCAGCAGCAACGGAAGACTGTAGTGTAGTGCACTAACATATATAGTTACATAGTTACCTATATAAATATTTTAAAATAAATATGCAAATAATATACAGCCACATACATATCATTACATACATCATGTCTCAGTTGCTAAATTCCAAATGATAAGAATGACTTAGATTTTAACAGTGTAATATTAATAATATACCTATCATTTGAAGTTCAGCAAGAGAGACATCAAAGCAAAAACTTTTCAAGCAAACTTACTCAAACTCTTCTTGAGTAATGTAGCTTTGTATGTGCGCTTAACTGTACCAATGTAAAAGGTCAGCTATCTGCGTCATGAAAGTAGATTACTTATTTACAAACGTACGTTACTGATAACTGAAATGTTAATGAGAGAAAAACATCTTCATCAAACATCATATTGACCACAATCTAATTTGAGCATGGTGACATCATCGTATCACCCTTGCCTTGCGGTTCAAGTTTCAAATGGAGTGTAACGGTTGCGCTCACTAGCGAGCTTTTAATTTTTTATTATAATATTAACGCCAAAGTACTTAAATTTAGTGAGTAGTGAATATTCTGGCATTCAATTTAAAATAGGGAACCCAAAATAAAGAGACAATGAGTGTATCAAATGAGACCTGTTTAAAAGTGACAGAGAATGACATAGAAAAACGTATTAAAATAGAAGTAGAAATTGAGTGTGGTGTGGACCCAATGACACTTAGTGATTTAGAATGGTTCGTGTTGTCAGGTGGGACTCCGCGCAAGGAGAGGAGCTACAGGCGACCTGTGAGGAGCAAATCATGGAGGATCGTGGATTTATGCACTTGGATCGGAAGGAAGGTGAGCGCAAATAATATGGGGGCTACTTTTTTATTTGGCTCAAGCGGGGTCTCAAGTCAAACGTCAAGGACTTTTTTTACTGTTATGGGGGACATTTTATACATAATCATCTGATCCCAAACTAGACAAAACCTGTTACGGAATTTAGTGGAGGTAATAAGGTTGGGCTTTGAGCTCTCAGTGGCTACTGACCTATAAATAAATATGTATTGTAGCCAAGGCAACACCCGTAGGTACGGTAACTGTTGGGATAAGAAACTGATTATACATACATAAATACATAACAACACCTCTACCAAACATCTATGGTCATCATAGCATTGCTTGCCTTGGGTGGGGTTCGAACCCATGATCTGCGGCACAAACAGCGTGGTCACTACCAAACGTGCCGAAATGCTAAAAAGCGGCGTAAAATTAATTTGAATTCATTAGATGTGATGTGTCATACGTAGAGAATACATGTTTCCGTACTCAATATTTTCCCAACCGATATTTCCAGTAAGTTACTGTAAGTTTTGGCCATTTATGTTGTGTGCAATAAATAATTAGGTAAAGAATAATTAATCGCCAAGTATTCGAATGAAATAGGCGTGATGTTATGTATGTATGTTACCTATGTACCTAGTATTTGTCATCGTAAATTTCCAGAGTAGACTAGTACACACTTTCTATGAAAAACGAACAAGATTTTATAGTAAAAGCGAATTTTTCCTAGGTACTTTACTAGAAGTATTTAATTATAAAATTATTTTATAGAAGTATTTATTTCTGTTTTGCAGCAGCTATTTGAGTTTGTAATCGTTAGACGCCCATAAATACAATTTAAGCTCAGAGTTTCTTGTAATATAGTAAAGAGTACTGTTTTATTTCAGGTACTGAGCCCATTTTCAGTACGTTTTACCGTCTATTTGTTAACGGTAATGGATACATGAAAGTTTAGTAAACTGTAATACAATTTTTAGATAAAATCTATTAAAAGGTTAAGTATTCGTAAAATATTGTTTGGGTGTAGAAATTACTTTGAAGCCCTTACCTATCTGAGCGTAAGCTCAATAGTGAGTAGGTGTTGAAATATTTTATGGGCAAAGTATTTTGTAATAATTTTTTCACTTCTCATGCTCTGAAAGTGCTTATTTGTGCAGGATATAGGCTGCACAAAGTCTAATTTTGTGCACTAGGGCAAAAAAGTAATCTCGATGGTGTACGCCCTGCGCGCGGGCCTGCGGCACGCCCTCCCATGCGTCAACATATTCTTCACTAAAGCAGAATAACTCATTCTTCAGTTATATTTAGAGCGTACTTTTACGTTTTATTTCCTCGCAATCAAAGTGAAAAGCAGAGTTTATAACTCGTCCTCAAAACCATTTTATCCTCGACATTACTATCAGCTCTCGCCTTCGTCTCGGGCTGCTAAAAGTCTCTGAAAAATGGTTCGTTTTGTGCACTTGTTGTAAAATCTACTATTTCAACACATTTGCTTATAAAACAGCTCTATTTGCACTGTATTAAGGTCCATAATCCAGCTCATTAAACACGCGTGTTTTTGTCATAATATTACTTAACTAGTGTTTTATTTTTGTTTTTTTTTTAATCGGCCAAGAGCAAGGAGTTTTTATGCTTATTATGTTACTAAAATTTTCAAGCTGACTTCGAGAAAATATCATAAATGATTGTTGATTTCATGAAATTATTTATAGTAATTAACTAATTAACAATAAATTTGTCATTTACGTAACAAGATATTCAATTTTTGATCATTTATTTCAAGGTAAATGGAATAGGATGTTTGGGTACCGAGTGACAATTACTTTTTTTTATAGCTTGGTTACTAGATTGATAATTGATAAAAGATTGATGGTGTAAGATAACATGGTAATGTTTTGGGGGCTCCTCACGCGACGTATAATCTGTGACCGCTGAAAAAGAAAGAATGCGTGCCATTTTACAAATATTCGTCGTGTTTATTATTGTAATTATTTCTAATAGTTTCGACTTCTACATATAAAAAACTGATCCTGAACCGTCTAAAATACTCATACACGAAATACGAAGCATGAACATATGCAGCCGACAAAATGTTCCGGTGGACGTGCGGTGGACGTAAGGTTAGCAAAGTTTAGTATTTTAAAGGTAACCAATTTGATTTGTTTTTATTCGCAAATGTGTTGAAAAACGTCGTAAAAAGCTCGTGCGCGTTGGTAATTACACCCTCGGCTCCATTACGCCCTCGCCCTCGGCTCGGGCTGCAATTTCTGAGCCTCGGCTGTAATATCCAAAATAGCGCACTTGCATTTTAATGTACTATTACGATCTTACCCCATTACACTACCAAAATTTTTTTTACTCCGTAGAGCTATCAGTCAATAACCGGCTTGTACACTGACTTGGTGCGGGATGAGCAAAATGTTCATAAACACCTGGACTGCCCTTTATCGAACGAAGTCAAGGAAATAAAGCAGTTCTTAGAGGAAGTCGACAAGAAACAGCAGAGGCTGGAGAGGGAGAACCAGATGTTGAGGGAAGACTTGTCCAAAATGATGGACAAATATGGAGAGCTAGAAGAGAAAGTTAGGTAAGATTATGAAAGAGAAAATCGGGTTCAACGATATTAGATCATTTAAGAATTTTTCCTCATAGTTCAAAATCGTAAACACATGCATGAAATGAAAAGTACATTTAAATGTGTATTGTTGAATTCTCGTTAATTATTAAACTTTAGGACGTCAATTAAAGCTAAATATAAAAGCAAAAACATTATGCCAAATGCTTCATAACTCTTGAAATCATAATAAAAACCATGAAAACATTTGAATGCTTGCCGCATTTTTACCAAAATCTTCTTTTTTCAAATATTGTAGATGCCAGCAACTCCGTTTGCAATCAGCGCCTCACGGTGCACCACCTCCACCTCCCCCTCCCCCACCACCGCCGCCCCCTCCCCCGCCCCCTCCGATGTCCAAACTTCCAATCCGGTCCAACACCATACCGAGATGTGGGTCCGCTCCACCTAGGATCGTCGGACCCAGACTTTCAATCACACCACAGGACATCGCTAATGTGAAGTTAAGGAAGACGAAAGTAAGTTAACAAAACAATAGTCGCATTAACAACTCCACTCTTTACTAGAAAGCTTTAGCTTAGGACGTTGTTATTGCGATTCGTAGCGCTTGTTCAGCTTATTTTGGGTTTGTAATCATAAAATTAAAGCCTCTTGTGTGCCATATCCTGAAGAATCTTGGATCCACCTCTACCCTGTTATATCTAGAAATAGATAGGTACAGAAAACCAACGACGGAAAAAAATCTCAACCGTTTCATAGAACAGTGATTTTTAGGGTTCCGATACCAAAATGGTAAAAAAAAGGAACCCTTATGGTGCCGCTCTGTCTGTCTGTCTGTCCGTCTGTCTGTCACACCTCTATATCTCAGCAACCACTTATGCTATCGACCTGAAATTTGGAATAACTATAGAATATATTTTTATTTATTTATTTATTTATTGGTTCGCCAACAGAAGTACATCTTAATATTAAATTATAATAATAGGCACAAACGTAGACCGAGATGTACACCCAATTACAGGCGAACACAGCTTGCTTTGCAGACTTGCTCATATTTTGTATTTGCATGTATAGGGGCTTATTTTGAAACGGGTATTGAAAGAGTTTTTCAAAATTTTGATAAAGAAACGTTGAAAATGTCAACAGAATTGGAGCTGCAAAGAGTAGATATAGTTGCCCAACTTAATTGCACATGAAAAAGTTTTGAAAAAAGTATGATTATTAATATAAAGGGGGCCAAAATAGGGGGGGCCAAATTTCAAATTGTCGCTACTAGGTCGAATGGGGTATCATATGAAAGGGCTTTACTTGTACATTTTAAAATATATTTTTGTATTTTTTTAAGTTTCTTAGTTTTCAAGTTATGATGAAAAATGTCAAAAAAAATACCATTCCCCGCCCTTATCTCCGAAGTTTGAGGAAGGAAAAATCTGAATTAATTACAGTTGACAGAAGTTTATGTAAACTTTACAGCAAAAATAAAACGATCTTTCTAAGTTGCACAGTTTTTCAGAAATCTGCAAAAAATCTTTACAAACAAATTTTTGCGGTCCTGAAAATGGACTTTATTGCTTCCAAAAATACTAAAGGTATATCGGAACCCTCGGCGCGCAAGTACGACTCGCACTTGACCGGTTTTTTTTAATTCACAGGATAACCCTTTACGTTCGAAGCCAGCTCAAAAGCAACTACAGCCCTTAGTAACACAACATATGCTGCAGACGACGCGGGCTAAACTCGGCAGGACGCGGCCCGTGGCTTCATCTACACCTAAGCAACAGTTAAATGAACTAGAAAAGTAAGGGCTTATTATTTAGTTCTGTACAGATACGAGATCGATGATGAAACGAGTTTGCTAAAATTGCCTTTTTAATCGCATTTTGACGCAGGTAGGGAAATTCACACATATGTACTTAGTAATATTAATTGATGCCAGCCTAATTGACTTTTGCAATCAAGGCAAAAGTTTCTAAAAAACACTTGGCACAGAAACGGTGTGGTTGTTATGTACCACTAATATAGCTCATACTTCGGGATGGAATCCTACTCTACCTGACCCGGTTAGGAAAAGCAGTCGCTTATTTTTGGTTTACATAAACATAATAGTTAGGTACCTACCTATGACACACGTCTCTCTATATATTTAACACATTAATATGATTGTCTTCTTTCAGGTGCCTTTTACAAGAATCATCAATGACAACATCGCTTTTCCGGCGGCGAGTGGCGAAACCTTCTTTTAGGAGTGCAGAAGAGCTCAGGATGCGACCGTATAACAGTGCCAGGGGGCCTCGGTCACCTAGATCATCTCCTAGATCTAACTCTTTGCCAAGAAGAGTATCTCTTTCGCCCTTAAAACTAAACAAACTCAAACTCCAAACTGACCAATGATTTTATTTAAGTACGTGCTGGAGACGCATTGTGATATTTGTGAATGACGATTGTGATTTTCTATAGTCTGTTTTAAGAATGTCTTACGTTACCAAGTTAATTTTTAGCTACGAAATGAATAGATATTTCAGTGAAATATTTATAAAAAAAAATACTTATAATTATATTATTTCTAATATTTTCAGCATGAGATTGATTTGGTAATTGTAGGTTAAAATTTAAACTTGCCGATATTTAGCTATAATTTATATTAGGCCTCTGCTTACTTCTATGGGAAAGATGCATAATGTTTATGTATAATTAATATTAGGACCCCCCCCCCCCATGTTCGTTGAGTACGGACCTGGCTTTGTTTTATGAATTTGTAGATCTAGAATCTAGAAATAGATTTCCAAGTAAGAAAATGATACGATACAGAACAGATTAATTACTTACGTAAATACTATTTAAGTAGTTGCATTTTCTGTACGGTGCATCTTTTTTGACGTTATTTTACTCGGTAGAGCTTGTGTCTATAACATTCTTCGTTATTGTTGTTTCATAAAAATATGACCCGACTGAAATTAGATAATATTTTTGATAATTTTACTTAATATTGATTATTCTCAGAATAAATATGATTCAAATATTGAATTTAATTTAAAATTTATAAAAAATTTAGAGGAGGGCATCGAGACAACCAAGCAAAGAGTGAGATTGTCTTTGTTTTAAATATACCTACCTACGTGTGAACGCCATTTTAAAGGCCAGGCTAAAATACTTTATACGTTAACGAGTAAGAGTGAAAATACTGAAAATAATAAAAAAACCGGCCAAGTGCGAGTCGGACTCGCGCACTGAGGGTTCCGTACCACCATATAAACATAATTGTATTAGTTGAAATTTCAGTAAGATAATGTGCTAAATTTTTTGAGTCCGACACGCGCTTGACCAAATTTTATTATTTGTTGTTATTTTATAGCCTATGCCCTATAAACATACCAATTTTCAAGTTTGTAAGTGTTCCCGTTTTTAAATAGAACTAAAACAAAAATCGCCTCAGCAACCATCCAACTTGACCCCTCTCTTATATGAATGTTCTTGAAACGGGAGCTCACCACAATATGTTACCATTAGTTGTGAGAAAAGTTGTAATTTTTAATGATTTCAGACTTTTCCCATTATTTGTACTGTGAGACCTAGCTTCTTGCCAAATTTCATAATTTTAGGTCAACGGGAAGTACCCTGTAGGTTTTTCATTTTTGAATAAATGTATGGAGATGAGGACATAAAATGCCATATCTTTTGATTGCGTCGTTGTAAAAAATTGAAATTTTCAGATCTTGTGTGGTTCATGGATTCTAATATATGGTACTAATTTCAACCTGATACCTCTACCCGTTCGTGAGATAAAGGGTCTTGACAGACAGACAGACAGACAGACAGACAGACAGACAGACGGACAACAAAGTGATCCTATAAGGGTTCCGTTTTTTTATTTTGAGGTACGGAACCCTAAAAACAGCAATCAATCATGCGCTGGACCACGGAGTAAAAATCCGTGCGCTGGACCAAGCTTTTCGTTAAGAGGGAAAATGTTTATCAAAAATCAAAACTTGCTTAATAATTTAACTACGGAGATCTACACAGCGCGTGGCTAGTTATCATGATCCTTCTGCCTTGGACCACTATCAATAGGATGCAGGATAAGTTTGACAGGACAAGATAGACACATACAAACAGACAGGCGGACAACAAAGTGATCTTTAAGGGTTCCTTTTTTTTTTGAAGTACGGAACCCTAAAAACAAACTGTCAAAGTCAAATAGTTGAAGTGTGACCAGACTTAGCAGAATCAAGCGACTTTAGCATAATATGACCACAAATTTAGGGTACAGAGAAGAATATCAGCTGTTGCAGTTTCTATGGGAGGTCGATAATTAATTTTGTTCTATGACCTATGTTCCTTGGGAAAAGTTGTTCAGTTTCATGGGCAGATTCACACCCTTTAGTGTTATCAGGCCTTTCCGTTACACGCTGTATAAGGCGGGCCACCGAGCGGCTACGCCGTAGTTTAGTGGAAAGCGGTTTATAGAGAGGAATAAGGAAAAGAAGAAAAAGAAGTCTCAAGGAAAAGGATACCTAAGAAATAATCCAAGAGTGCTCGGAGGGAAAACTTCGTAGAAGAGGTCCCAGAGGGAAGACTCCGTAGAAGAGATCCCAGAGGGAAGAGTGCTCGGAAGGAAGACTCTGTAGAAGAGTGCACGGAGGGGAGATCCCGCTCAAGAGTTTCCAGAGGGAAGAGGGCTTGGAGGGACGACTCCACTCAAGAGGTCCCAGAAGAAAGAGTGACTGAGAGGGAAACCTACGTTGAAGAGGTCCCAGAGGGAAGAGTGCTCGGAGGGAGAGCTCTGTGAATAACTAAGCTCGGGTTCTACATTAGTAGTAATACTTAAATGGAAAAAGTTACTTTGGCGTTGCACTCCAATCAGTGGCTCGTAATAGTATCACGTCTTTCTCTATTTAAAGATCATGTTTACTTAGCGAAGTAAAAAAAGTACTATTGGGCATCCTGGTAAGTCATCCAACCAATATTTTTATCATCAACTCATTTGGTTAATTGACTTAGGTACCTAGTATTCTTTTTGCAGGTGCAAATATTTTCCATACAATATAGGTTGACTTTTAATAAGTTCTTGATAGAAAAAGGTATGAATGTACTCATGATACTGAACAACTTTCCCCAAGGAACATAGGTCGAAATACGAAAATCAAGTTTTGACCTCCCAGCTGATAGCGCATTTTGAATGGGAGGTTAAATTTGGTTTTTCGTATTTCGGCCTATGTTCCTTGGGGAAAGTTGTCCAGTATCATGAGTACGTACATATCTTTTGCTGTCAATAAACTAATTAAAAGTCACATTATACAACGTGTTAATGAAATAAGCGAAACACCCTCATACACCCCAAATGATTTTTATTAAAATACTAGTGACCCGCCCCGGCTTCGCACGGGTGCAATGCTGATACTAAATATACTATTTATAGGCACGCCCCGGCAGGTACCGCCGCAACCGCAACCGCTATGTTCCTGCATTTTAAATCTCTAATATCTTCTAAAATATTCATTTATATATTAGCCATATGGATCTATATTAATTGGATAAGGATTAATGCTGTATTGCTTAAAATCGCTTCGTAAAAAAATATAGGATAAAAAATTGTTATTCTGGGTCATCCCTGAGAGATAGACATATACCATTGCAGACTTTTTTGTAGACCTTTTTAAGGTGTACATTACTGTCGTACATTATTTTGATCTATCTCGTAGGGTTCAGCTAGCGTTTGCAATGTAAGCCCAAAAAAAAAATTAAAACCTCTAAAATTATCAGTGTTTCTCTACTATACTTATTATGGATGTATTATACATATAAACCTTTCTCTTAAATCACTCAATCTATTAAAAAAAACCGCATCAAAATCTGTTGCGTAGTTTTAAAGATCTAAGCATACATAGAGACAGACAACGGGAAACGACTTTGTTTTATACTATCAGTACGGATTAAAACCTGCTCATGAGCTTTGTGTGCGGTTTTAGCGCGCTAATAGTCGGTTCAAAACTTGCACGTATTCACTCGTTTAAGCGACGTGACGTCATCAGTGACGTCACTTTAGCGCGCTATCATTGCATACGAAAATGAGGTAGTGCAGCGTGTGCGAAACGTCAAATTCATAAGACATTTGTCATCAATCTCGTTTTCGAGAGATTTTATTCAACTTTTTTTGGGGTTTTAGATTAAATTATCTTATCGAATAATCATTATCTCTCAATAGATTAGATTAGATTAGATTTCTTTATTTCACCTTATCAATTTCATAATTACATTAATTATTACACTAAAATATAACATGTCAGAGGATAGGGTGATCGTCAGTCGGATAAATGTCAAAATGTATACAAAATTCTTTTATAATATTAAATATACAATGTCAAAATTAAATAAAACGAAGCTACATAATGTAGTCAGATCAAATTAGTATTAAATTCACTTAATTTATAAAATTCTTTATCCAATAAAAGATTTTTCAATTGGCGATAAAACGTTTCGTCATCTGTAACATCTTTCAAATCCGCTGGAAGTCGCTCGTAATAACTCGGACCAATCACACGGGGGTTTTTTGTGGCAAGTTCGGTC
The DNA here is from genome assembly GCA_947532105.1 of Athrips mouffetella. Classification (NCBI taxonomy): domain Eukaryota; kingdom Metazoa; phylum Arthropoda; class Insecta; order Lepidoptera; family Gelechiidae; genus Athrips; species Athrips mouffetella. Next base: position 2,189,916 of record OX383965.1, read on the forward strand.
CGGCGCGGAACACTTGCGATCCTGCCCACGTTTCTCAACGATCGCCCTCCGCACGTACGACGACCAAAGGTTTCAATGTTGCGACGCACATATGATATTACCTCAAACAGATACAGACTGGTCATTGTCATTATACCAAACTTCGCGAACATAGACCTACAAGTCATCCGGGGCTTTAAAGCGGCTACGATCCGGAGTGCTCGCTTTTGCAAAATAAAAATACGTTCGGCATCAGTAGAATTTCCCCAAAGCATTATACCATACGACAAAAGCGATTGAAAGTGTGCAAAATACGTTTGCCTCAGTACGGCGCTGGAAACTAAGGGACGCAACTTACGCAGAGCATAGGCAGCACCACTAAGCCTGTCACACAGATGTTGAATGTGGATTTTCCAGTTCATGTTACAATCAATTGTAAAACCAAGGAACTTGCATGATTGACATAGTGGTACCGGGCTGGTAATACAGAATGGTCTTTCAATCGCCTTTGCCGAGAAAAGTATAAGATTCGATTTTACCGAATTTAATATTAGTCCATTCGCAGAAAACCACGTCTGTATACGTTCGAAAGTGGTATTTATTTTAATATTTAGGTCTTCATATGTACGTGCGCATACAATAATTGTGGTATCGTCGGCAAACAGCACTACTATGCCCTCAGTAATGTATTGTGGCAAATCATTGATTATAGTTAAAAATAGAGAATTTCCGAGTGAGGAACCTTGCGGAATGCCAATTGTAACGTCACCAGCTTGCGATCTGTACTTTCGACCGTCTGATGTTATTTCCACCGACTGTTTACGGTTCTCTAGGAACGATCGTAGTAATTGGTGGGCGCTATTCTTTACACCATAAGCTTTTAACTTATCTAAAAGTAGGTCATTTTGAATAACATCAAAGGCCTTAGTAAGGTCACAAAAAATTCCAGCGGTCTTGTACCTATCATCTATACTTGTAAGTATCGAGTCAATTACCTGATGTGCAGCGGTGGTGGTGGACTTGCCTTTTCTATACGCGTACTGTCTGTCAGTCAGTAGGTCATTTGTCTCGAGATGCTCCATTAAACTAGAAGAGATAATTGACTCGATAATTTTTGATACCGTGGGAACAATGGATATAGGCCTATAATGAAGGCACAATGCCTACTATCTGGAAATCTGCGCTGGTAACGCCAATACATAAAAAAGGATCGAAAGCAATAATTGAGAATTACCGACCCATATCCAAATTGTGTGTACTTGCTAAAGTGTTTGAGAAAATTATCCATAGCCAGTTGTCTACAGCATTAAAATCTGTAATTAGTCCTGTACAACATGGGTTTCTGCAGGGCCGATCAACTGTTACTAACCTAGCTCTTTTTGTAGAAAAGGTAACCACTGGTATGGAGGGTGGAGGACAAGTAGATGCTATCTACACGGATTATTCCAAAGCGTTTGACCGTATAGACCACAGCATATTGCTAGCTAAATTGGAAGCTTTAGGCATTCGAGGCAACTTACTCAGATGGTTTTCATCCTATCTGGAACTCAGAAGCCAACGTGTTGCGCTAAATGGCTATATCTCAACCCCCATTGTTATCCCATCCGGTGTGCCACAGGGCTCGATTCTGGCTCCTTTACTTTTCACCTTATTCATAAATGATATAAGCCAATGCTTTTCTTTTTCAAACATATTACTATTTGCTGACGATATGAAAGTGTTTAAATCTGTCTCATCAACAGAAGATGCCATAAAACTACAAGAAGACCTGGCCAAGTTGGAACAATATTGTGTTAATAACAAACTCGACCTCAATATCCAAAAATGTAATGTCATAACTTTCACAAGAAAACCAAAACCTCTCATTTTCAACTACACAATAAACAACCAATCATTACTCAGGGTCAACAAAATCCGTGATCTAGGTGTGATATTGGACTCCAAGCTGCTCCTCGACCAACACATAGACAATATAACAAAAAAAGCGAATAAGACACTTGGTTTCTTATTTAGAGTAGCAAAAAACTTCAAAAAAGCGAAGACTATTAAAATTTTATATTGTGCTCTTGTTAGAAGTCATCTAGAATATGCTTCGCAATTATGGAACCCTAAATACAACATTTATCTAAACCAAATTGAAAAAATCCAAAAAAATTTTTTAAGGCTGCTTAATAGAAAATTTAGAATTTTTTGTTCTGATTATTACGAATCTTGTAAAACCCATCACATATTACCATTGCACATTCGCAGAGATGCTGCAGATTTAACATTTCTGCACGATATTGTCAGCGGTAAAATTGACTCCCCCGAATTATTGGCTTCTATAAAATTTAGGCTACCGCCCATCAGAAGTAGAAGACACAATTATTTACAACTAGACCTGTCGTTTTCGCGTACTGAGTATCGCAAAAACTCGTTCTTGCGGCGAGTTGGCAAAAAGTTTAACGACACCTATACTAAATCACTTGATTTATTCTTTTCCAAACGCACCCATGTACGGCGACTGTTCATGAGTGGTTTCTTTCATAACGCACCACAACCACCTCTCACCACCATGCATTGATGTTTTGTTAGGCTATAATTGTTGGGGCTATTTTTTATTTTTTATGAATTTGTTTCTTTTTTTCTTATTCTCATTTGACTCCAGATCTGTGAGTTATCTCTTGCTAACAAATTTCATGCTATGGTTAGATTTTCTGTATTTTACTTTTAGTGTTTCTTATAAGTACCTACCTAATAATTGCTTTTAAGTTTCGGTGGACCTTTCGTATGTTAAGATAATGTAATCTTTTTATATCATAGTAGATTTAAGAACCATTTACCCCCTTTCAAGATTTTATATTTTGTTGATATTTAGTTTTTTTTTTTATCTTTACACATTAACGTGTTATAGGCGAAAACTTGTAAATGGCGTAGTTTCCAGCTACTGTTTTTGAATCAACTTAAGTATATTTTTTGCTGTAAGTATTCCTAAAAAAGTAAAATAAAATAAAGAAAAATAAAAATAAAATAACTGTCTACCTGGGACTTGTCGCCTTTCCCTTTGTAGACAGGACAAACTCTGGTCACTTTGAGGACGTCGGGGTATATACCCTCACGGAACATGGTGTTAATGAGGGTCACTAATAAATCTGCCAGCACAGGCCATACAGACATAATAACGTTGACAGATATGTCATACACGTCTAGTGTATTTGACTTTGATAACATATTTTTTAAAACTTTATCAAGTTTTTCTTTGGTGACGACTGGCAACGAATAGTCGGGCGGATTATACTCTTTTATATATTCACGCAAGTATGTAAGTGCTTTAGTCTTATTAGTTCTAAGTGGAAGCTTTGAAGTCGATTTCTTAAAACGCAAAACAAAAACAAACTTTTAATTTTTCTCAGTGGCATTGACATAAGCGCGCTCTAGTCTGGTTTAAAACTGTATTCGATGATATTCGACGAATGCACGCATATAGAAATAAACCGACTATATTCACTGTGCGGTCCAATTTGCGCTAACAGACTGCTTTAGAGCACTGTGAGCGCGCTTAAGTCGGTCCAAATTGACCAAAAGCGTGCTCTAAAGCACTCGCTCGTTCACCGCCTTACGTCATTGATGACGTCATCGTTTCTGCTATCAGTGCTTTAGTCAAATAGGTGGAGCAGTGAAAGCGCTAATGTCAAAATCGATTTGACACATAAAATCCCACACATTTGCAGCCAGCTGATGTTTCTCAAGTTTTAATTTTAATGAGTTTGTCTCTAATGGAAATGAGAGTGGATTTGGCGCACATTTTTCAAGGATTAGCTTAGGCTTTGTTAAAGAAAATAAAAACAAAACCGAAATTTTGACAGATGAACACGTGAGCGCGCTTAAATCCATTCCAAATTGACTACAGCCATTAAAGCAGTGGTAGCGTTGTGAGCGTGCAAAATCAATTTGGACCGTCCGTCAGTACTGTATACGCTTTTAGCAGCGTTTGTACAATTTGGAACACAGCGTCAGTGAATGTGATGTGTGCGTTGATTTCAAGAATACCCCAAGATAATTAGATTTTGGCCTAGACAAAAATCGGAACCAAGATTTTCTTTTTGTGGTTTATGAAGTCTTGGAAGTAATTACATAATTACTTAAAATTAAGCATATCACCAAATGGGACAAGGCGGCAGATTAAAAAAACCCTATTATATAAATAGTTACTGTGGCAAAAATGCCAACTAAACGAAATGTTTTCTGGGCTCGTTCAATGATAAACTTTTAGTATTTTACAAACTAATTAAGCACCTAAGTTCTTAGGTAAAGCCTAAAATCAAAAAAATCCCACTAAAAGTTTTATTTCTTTTTGTCTGCTCGGGCAAAATACATAACTATCTCGTGACTTTTTGTACTTCAAAATTTTGTTGTACTTGATCAAACAGTCATAAAAGTGAACACAATATGTTAAAGCTTTACAGTGGTATAATTATTGAGGGATTTCTCTTTGGCCAAAATAGTTAACTGAATGAAAAGTGTTTGATTATACTCTAAAACTGTACTTACGTTGATTACTTTGAAAATTAAACATTTCAGGCAATAGCGTATATTTTTATATAAAAATTACATTATGTAGCGCTTTATATCGACCCTAAAGAAGTTGAAATAAAGTTCATAATTGACATTAACATAGTACACGGCTCGTGATTGCACGGTACGGCAACGTCGCATTGCTTCGCTGTTTTTTTCGGTACGCGCTTCGGAATTTAAAGTTAAACATAAAAGATGAAAATTTACATCGGTTGTAGTAAGCTGAAAATACTTTTGATCTTCTGATCTAAATCTAAATATATAAAACAGCATGCCCTGACCGACTGACTGACTGACTGACTGATTCATCAACGCCGAGCCGTAACCGATAAAGCTACAGATGTGAAATTTTGTAAGTAGTTTTTTTGTACGTCAAGACTACACATTAAGAAAGGATTTTCTGAAATTCATCCCCTGAGGGGTTGAAAAATGGGGTGGAAGTTTGTATGAATATTCTACAGGTTTGACATGAGACTCAAAATAATTGTGGATTTGATCTAATGAAAGGGAAAAACCGGCCAAGTGCGAGTCGGACTCGCGCACCGAGGGTTCCGTACCACCACATGATATAAATTGTATTAGTTGAAATGTCAGTAAATTACTGTGGTCGATTTTTGAAGTTAAAACTTCTTCAGCGGCGCTTGGCACTTTTTCAGATGGGGAAAAAATTATCAACTCGCATCAGAAGTCGCGTCAGATCTCGGATGAAGTATAGAAATGGATTTGAAAATAAGCATACCAAGTTAGAGCAGGCTCAATATATACAAAAGTTCTAAAGTGTGATAAAGATCAAAACATCTTTTTTATCTTTGTCGCGTCAGATCTCGGATGAAGTATAGAAATTGATTTGCAAATAATCATACCAAGTTAGAGCAGGCTCAATATATACAAAACTTCTAAAGTGTGATAAAGACCAAAACATCTTTTTTGTCTTTGTCATATCATGCCTGTCTGTGAAATAGGCAGCTTTTTCCAAGATCAAAGGAGTGCGACTCCTGTAAACTTGTTTACTATTATAATATTCTGTGGTCATAGTCTCGGCTTTTTTTGTTGTGCACAACGTGATATGTGCACGACAGACTTGACGTACTGGTTTTGATCGTTATTTAATAGCCAATCCTAAATGTATGAGATCTACAGTATGTAGTATGTATCAGTCTCCCCCCCGCTCCCACGCGGTTCACATCAGCTGTGTCATATTATTCATTTTTATTTAAAAAATGACGATTAAATCTCTTGAAATTTCTGTAGAGAAGTTAATTAAGACCGTGTGCGCTTTGGAGAAGAAAGTGAGCCTTTTAGAAGAAAGGATTAGTGCCCAGAATGAACTTATTACAAATCAGTGCAAATTGATAGAAGACGTGAATATTATACGACCGTTGACGGTGGTTACTACTCCAACTTCAAATTGTGTCGCCCCCCCCTCAGCGCAAAAAGCGCTACAGCGGCCTGTTAGACGCGCTTCTATTAGGAACCCTCAAGCGGTCAACAAAAATGATAGCGCTGCTTGCAAGCGCTTGTTCGCTGAATTATTAAAGCAGCCAGTGTCATCACCCAATGACGACATTTTAAATAAATCGGACTCTAACGAACAACGATCAGACAAAATTCCAGAAATTCAACCGTGTATTTCTAAGATTATTGACAAAGTTTTAGACACTGGGAAGTCTGATAAAGCTTCGACTATGCAAAATCAACAGGATGACTTTAAATTAGTGACTTACAAGAAGATTAAAAAGCGACAGCAAGTGAGTGTTGGTGTGGCGGAGGCGAATAATCTCCAAGGAGTCATAAAGAAAAGATACTTTAATGCTTGGTCTTTTCATGCAGAGACGACGGAAGGCCAAATTCGGGAATTCCTCAACAGTGTGGTGCCATCACAACAATATTTCGTCGAAAAACGAGACATAAAAAGTTCGCGTCATGCTGCCTTCACTATTGGTGTTCCGGAAAATCTTTTTGCAAGATTTAACGAACCCTCTGTTTGGCCCCGGGGCGTAAGATTCTGCAGATGGTTTCTCAGGCGTCCCCGCCAACTGCGGGGAAAAGTCATTGACGAGCAGCGCGAGCAGAGGGCCGACGGAGCCGCCGCCTCCTCTTCCCCGGAATCATGACAAGTCAGCTGACTGCCACTCTTCAGGGAAGCTACGTCTTCTTCTTCAAAACGTGAGGTCACTACGAAGCAAGGTACCTGATATTGAGAACCTAATACAAACGGTAGCTAAATGTGACGTCCTACTTTTAACTGAACATTGGTTAGAATATGACGAAATGAATGTAACTAGCATCATGAATTTTAGTTTAGCATCTTATTATTGCCGACGTTTCCGTAGTCATGGAGGTACTTGTATATTCGTAAATAATAACATTACCGTAATTGAACGGACTGACATTTGTAACTTTTCTATTGAAATGCAAATTGAAATATCCGCTATTCAAATAATAGAATCAAATTTAATAATTATTTGTATTTACCGCTCAAATACTGAGGGCAAACTTGAGGTGTTTTATCGGCAGCTGGAATCTCTGTTAAATTCCATAGTAAATGAAAATGCACACATTATCATTAACGGTGACATTAATATTGATCTATTAAAGCGGTCTAAACAAAGGCACGATCTTCTTAGTGTATTAGCGATGTTTAATTTGCGGTCCATGGTGAACTTTCCTACTCGTATAAAAACATGTCTTGATCATGTGTACACGGACCTACCTTTTGAAAGTGTAAAATGCAAACCAGTAGATGTTGCAATCAGTGACCATTGTGCAGTCTATGCAGAGGTGACGACGCCCACTCCTTCTACCCGTATTCGCTATGTAAGTAGAAGAATAACATCTGACCGTAATATATCAATGTGTATACAACAGATCGATGCTGTTGATTGGTCTAAATTATGTTCACTTGACTTTACCAATGTAATTTCCACCTTGGTGACTAACTTTGAGCAATGCTGTCCTATCAGCAAAGTTCCCATATTACCCAAAAGTAAAACGTGGTGTAATGAAGATATTAAGAAAAGTAACGAGTTCTTACAACTTCTAATTATGTTATCACGTTTTTACCCGTCTAACATTGAACTTAAGAATTTTCTACTTACCTATACATGTAAACATAAAGGCTTATTACAAAATTCTAGAAAAAAGTACCTAAACAACTTAATAACATCTAGTAGAAGTGGTAATGATGGGCGTGCTCTGTGGAATGTTATCAGAAGAGAGACAAACAAGTGCGCAGAGGCAGCGGGGGACCCGTTCGCCGTGCTACGGCGCGCCGTGTGTGCCGTGGACGCGGGCGCTGCCGGCTCCAGTGCACAGCTCGCCGACTCCCTTAATACCTACTACCTATCCGTAGTACACGACACTCCCCTGCGCCCATCTGTGCCTGACGCCATCGCCTTACTGTCATCTGTCGTTCCACGGGTAGCTCCTTCTATGTTCTTTTTTCCTTTCACCATGGATGAAATAGGAAAAATTCTTAAGAAGGTAAAAGCTAAGTCGACTAAAGATATTTATGGAATCCCGACAAGGTTGCTTCATGTGCTCCCAATCCAGGTTCTGTTAACTATTTGTGAACAAATAAATTTGTCTATTGAATCCGGTATATATCCTGCGTCCTTGAAACAAATCAGGGTTACACCTATTTATAAAGGTAAGGGTTGTAAAAAGGTTCATAAAAGCTATCGACCAATTTCACTTGTCCCCGCGATATCGAAAATTTTTGAGACTGGAATTTGTACAAGACTTTATGACTTTTTTACTAAGAATAAATGTCTGTGTGAGGAACAAAACGCTTATCAGCCGGAGCGCTCGACGTCGACAGCGGCGCGTGCGCTGCACCGCTCCGTGTTGGCCCAGCTTGAGTGTGGCAACAAGGTGGCGGCTGTTTTCTTTGATCTTTCCCGCGCTTTCGACTTAGTTGACCATAAACTGATTGAAGCTAAACTCGAGCACTATGGTGTCAGGGGTAATGCTTTACAACTGATTTCCTCTTTCTTGGTGGACCGAACTCAAGTGACTGTTATCAATGATGAGAAGTCTATTCCTGGTGTTGTTGGTGACAGATCTGTACCTCAAGGCTCGAATGTGGGCAATTCTTTATTTATCATATTAATGAATGATCTACCATTTAAAGCCAATAATGTACATTTCGTTATGTATGCTGATGATATTTGTGCTGTCATAAGCGCGAAATCCAGAACTGACCTTTGTACCTACGTACAGTCTACGATAGAAAGGATGATGGTGTGGTTCACTGCAAATGGCATGCTCCTCAACCTAGATAAAACAACATTGCTTGAATTTTCCCTAAGGAATGTACCAACCAATGTCCCGCTATGTGTAAATGTCAGTAACATCACTATTCCCGTAAGCAATCATACACGTTTCGTAGGCTATACTTTTGACAGTGGTCTTAAATGGGATAAGCACATCGATGCCCTATGTAACAGACTAAATTCTGCTTACTACGCGATAACTCGTCTTGTACCTACACTTTCAACACCTAATTTACTGAAGGCCTACTACGGCTACTTCCATTCCATCCTCATGTATGGCATTGAACTCTGGGGACTGTCTGCTAACAGAGACCGACCTTTTGTACTACAAAAAAAGGTCATCCGAAGAATAGCGAAGGTACCAGACGACACTCCTGCCAAAGAATACTTTATAAGATTAGGTATTCTAACTCTGCCATCTCTCTTTGTGTTTGAGGTAGCTAAATATGTTAGATTCAATATAGAAGAATTTCCTAAACAGAAATGGTTCGGGACAAGGCAATGTGCTGCTAGAAGGCAAGAATTAGAAAACCCTGAACACAGGCTGCTTAAGACTGGTCACTCCCTATATTACATAGGGCCCCGTATCTACAATGTAATTAGCGACAGTATTAAGTCCGCCAAATCGGATCGTGCCTTTGTTTATAAACTTAAAAACTTTCTATTGCAAAAAGCGTTTTACTCAGTGACAGAGTTCCTCTCCTATGAAACACCTCAAGTTTCATAGCAATCTATAAAATTGATTGATTGTAATAGTTATAAGTATAGTATAATTTTATTTACATTTATCATTATAAGTACATTATAAGTACAATAATGTAATAATGACAAAAAATGTTGACAATGTATGTTTAATACTAATTAAATGAATATGAATATGAATATGAATACATTTCGGATGACAGCTGTCAAACTAAAAATCGCTATAACTCGAAAACTACTGACCCTAGCCTACTCGTGTGCTGAGACAAATGATAGGACTCGATGAGATCTTCATTTCGGATGACAGCTGTCAAACTGAAAATCGCTATCACTCGAAAACTACTGACCCTTGACTACTCGTGTGTTGAGACAAATGATAGGTCTCGAAGAGATCTACATTTTGGATGACAGCTGTCAAAGTAAAAATAGCTATAACTTGAAAACTACTGACCCTAGACTACTCATGTGCTGAGACAAATGATAGGTCTCGATGAGATCTTCATTTCGGATGACAATTGTCAAACTTAAAATCGCTATACCTCCGAAACTACTGACCCTGGACTACTCGTGTGCTAAGACAAATGATAGGTCTCGATGAGATCTACATTTTGGATGACAGCTGTCAAAGTAAAAATCGCTATAACTTGAAAACTACTGACCCTAGACTACTCATGTGCTGAGACAAATGATAGGTCTCGATGAGATCTACATTTCGGATGACAGCTGTCAAACTAAAAAACCCCATAACTTGGAAACTACTGACTCTACAATACTCATGTGCTGAGACAAATGATAGGTCTCGATGAGATCTACATTACGGATGACAGCTGTCAAACTAAAAAAACCCCATAACTTGGAAACTACTGACTCTAGTGTACTCGTGTGCTGAGTCAAATGATAGGTCTTGATGAGATCTACATTTCGGATGAAAGCTGTCAAAGTAAAAATCGCTATAACTTGAAAACTACTGACCCTAGACTACTCATGTGCTAAGACAAATGATAGGTCTCGATGAGATCTACATTTCGGATGACAGCTGTCAAACTGAAAAACCCCATAACTTTGAAACTACTGAATCTACAATACTCATGTACTGAGACAAGTGATAGGTCTCGATGAGATCTTCATTACGGATGACAGCTGTCAAACTAAAAAAACCCCATAACTTGGAAACTACTGACTCTAGTGTACTCGTGTGCTGAGTTAAATGAAAGGTCTTGATGAGATCTACATTTCGGATGACAGCTGTCAAAGTAAAAATCGCTATAACTTGAAAACTACTGACCCTAGACTACTCATGTACTGAGACAAATTTTAGGTCTCGATGAAGAAGTACACGAGCAATGACGCAATTGACCCTTACAAAAACATCATATTCAAAAATTCAAGTTTTCACTTTTGCCGGCACTCTAGGAGTACAACTCGTCCTTTTTTGAGTCCGACTCGCACTTGATCAGTTTTTATATTTTGTAGCTTATGCAGCATGAGATACAGCCCACTGACAGACAGTCAGACAGACATCGGAGGCATATTAGTATGATCCCGTTTTTCACCCTATGGGTACGGAACCATAAAGTCTGAAATAATTAAAGTTTACAACCTTTCTCAGAACCAATTAACGCTAGCTAGCTTCCACTTCAAGTAAATTCTTATTAAAGAGGAGTCAAGATCGGGGGTTCAAGAGCAAAAGCTTAGCACGCTAGTCCGACTCGCACTTGCCCGGTTTTTTGTAACACTGTATCCCACAATGATATTTTCTCCTTTCAATGGACTGTTTGAAATGTTGTTGTTTGTACAAGCAGGCAGCCAGACACTTGCAGCCCACTCTAGCTACTTGGACTGTTGAAATAAGAACACTAAAAAGTCTAATATTATGTCAGGCTTGACGTAATATTAGAAGACATTACGTAGAAGAAAAAAGTCTCGGGGCGCACGGCATGCCATACCGGTTCCAAAGAACATATAATATTACGCCGGTTCTCCCTCGCTTGACGCGATCTATTGAATTAAAAATCAACTTTTTTATCTTTTTATAATTATGCTTAATTTTATAAATAAAGGAAAGAACACACGATGAAACCTGTAATTAAACAAAAGTTTTTCAGTTGGTATTTTTGCTTCAACATTAATTACGAAAATATTTAACTTTAGATTAATATGCTTAATTTTAGGTAATTTGCTCAAAAACTGTCCTGGAAAGGCTACCAAATTTAAAATAATTTGGTTGCCATTTTTGCCTGGACTTTTATGTAACTTGCATACAAATTTGCTAATAAAAAAATATGCGCAAATATTTTTTGCTTAGTTTTAATTGAAGTAGGTACCTTGGAACCCACATCAAAAGTTTACCCCATCAGATATTAGTTACAATTTTTGGCTTGACTTCACATGCATAAACAAACAAAAAAATATATTTTCTGGAGAATCTAAAAGCCAGCCAATTCATTAAAAAATATTTTTTACATAAGTGTTCCACCACCTATTATAATACATAGCAACTTTATGGTAAATCGACGGTTTCGATTTATGTCCAGCCAATTAAAAATTACAGCTTCAGGACTCGGCCTAGAAACAATCCGTAGTGTATGTAGTGATAGGCTGTGTTCCAAATTGTACAAACGCTGCTAAAAGCGTATACAGTACTGACGGACGGTCCAAATTGATTTTGCACGCTCACAAAGCTATCACTGCTTTAATGGCTCTAGTCAATTTGGAATGGATTTAAGCGCGCTCACGTGTTCATCTGTCAAAATGTCAGTTTCGTTTTTATTTTCTTTAACAAAGCCTAAGCTAATCGCTGAAAAATGTGCGCCAAATCCACTCTCATTTCCATTAGAGACAAACTCATTAAAATCAAAACTTAAAAGACATCAGCTGGCTGCAAATGTGTAGGATTTTATGTGTCAAATCGATTTTGACATTAGCGCTTTCACTGCTCCACCTATTTGACTAAAGCACTGATAGCAGAAACGATGACGTCATCAATGACGTAAGGCGGTGAACGAGCGAGTGCTTTAGAGCACGCTTTTGGTCAATTTGGACCGACTTAAGCGCGCTCACAGTGCTCTAAAGCAGTCTGTTAGTGCAATATGGAACGCACAGATAGTGAAATCCATTCCCGTAAAAAAAACTTGAAATTTTTTTTTCTTCCCAATACATATTGTTATTTTAAAGTTTCATCGTTGTTCTAGTAGATTTTTTAGCTATCATGGCACGTCCGCCTCGCGTCCGCGCACGTCGCGCCCACTTCCATCCCCTCCTCACCGCTTATGAACCGAGCACCGCTCGCGCGCGTTACGCGCGTAGCCAAAGAAATATTAAGAAGCGGCAAAAGTTTTAATATCAAAAACCCGTGAATTCGATTCTACTCTCTATTCTGAACAAACTATTTTCTCAGTTATCTTATTCCGTTAACACGTTGTATAATATAGCGTGGGCAGGATAAGTTTGGCTCTTATGGTTATTTGGCCACCATTTCTTGAGTTCTGCTCATTAACGGTCATAGCTAGAGTTATTTTGTACGACGTATACGTAAGCAGAATTAATAAAAAAAAAAATATCAGATGGTAGCCGAGCAGCTACCATGATGAGCATGATGACTAATTTGAATCTGGTCACACCGAATAGTTTGTGGAATACTGGAATAGTTGTTTTGTTTATCACAAACTACTTAGGGATACTAACGCATTTGTTTATCAGTCAGACGCAAAACAGATTTATTTAGTTTTTCTCATCGTTTCACTGTAATTTATTTACGTAATATTTTGTGTACAGCAACTAAATGGAAATGGATTTTAGTTCTCTCAATCCTTGCACATCGAACGCTTTAAATTTCGCTGCGAGGCGAAACGACGTAGCAACCGTGCAAAGGCTTCTCAAGAAATTGAATCCAAGCTGTATCGACAATAGAGGATGGACTTGTCTTCACGAAGCGGCAGCTAATGGTAGCTACGAGTGCCTGAAGTTGATTTTGAAGCACAAAGACTGTCGACCAATGGCAGAGACTCATGAAGGCCACACGGCACTTTACCTCGCTTGCAGGCACCATGCGTCGCTTGATGTCATTCAAGAACTGTTGGATAGTGTTGACGATATGGCCAATTACGGTAGTACAGAAAGCGTGACGCCTTTGCATATAGCCGCAGCCCAAGGTAGTCTGGACTTAATGCAAATGCTAATAGATTACGGAGCAATGCTGGATGTCCAAGATTATGATGGTGATACACCGATGCATGACGCTGCATTGGGTATGAAGTATAGAGCTGTGGAGCTTCTATTGTATGCAGGAGCTGACTCTGACATAAAGAATGAAGCAAACCATACTCCATTCCACCTAGCTTGCTTCAAAGGATGTTTTGAAACTGTCAAAATTTTATATCCTTTTGTATCTAATATTAACCAAAAATCTGTTAACGGTGATACTCCATTGATATTAGCAATTCAAGGTTGCAATGATGATGTTGTAAAGTTTTTGTTGAAGAACGGCGCTGATCCAAATATCAAGAATGAAAACGGAGAGCTTGCAATAAATGTGGCTTTATGCAGTGGCTATAGTACAATATTCAATATTTTATTAGACGTAACTGATGTTGATAATATGAACAGAGATATCGTACTATATGCTTGTAAACCTCACTATTTTAGACTTGAAATTTTGGAAGCTTTATTAAATCACAATTTGGGTCCAGAATTCTTTGATTTTCATGAACATTTTCATATAACTTTGGAAAAAATCGGGGATCGTAGGCCATGCTATTTGACGAATTCTCCTTTGAACTCATACTTGAATATTTGTGAATATATCTTTAATCAAGACGAAGAAAAATTCAGAAGTATTTTTTATCTATTTTTAATGCGAGGAGTTTCTGTAAATGCATTGGATATAAATGAATGTGCGCCACTAGTCTACATACATTATTCTGCACACAATTCTTGCTTTGTTGATGTAAGTATTCTCTCATCTCTAATTAATCTATTTCTAGTCTTAATTTTCTAAATTATTTACAATACACTACTTGTACTACAACATATCAGATGTTGTGCTAAAAGCTACTGGACTACTCATAACACTAGAATGCCTAATAGGCTAAGGGCTATCTGTACGAACAACTAAACGGGCTCCCGAGGGCTGCGATATCCAAGAAAATATTTAAGGGTGACATAATAAATGCATTTCTAAAAGATTAAAAAAGCAAATGCAAAATATAGAAAGAAAATAGGCCCACGTCCTAAAGTGGGACGCATGTAGGTAGTATGTCATTGCACTTGTCATAAATTTGTCTACGATCCATTTTTTTCATTTTATTTCAATGCTTGCCAACACATTTTGCAGCCATGTCAAAAGCAATCGGTTAAAGCGTTCAGGAAAACAAGTTTGTAAAACAATGTTATTCTCTCCATCAAATATACTCTGGTTTAGTGTTATGGCTGCAAAATAGATTGGTAAGTGTTGGAAAAAACAAAAAAAAATTGATTCTAATCTAGAATGCATTCACTGAAGAAGCATTGATACAAAACATTTAATAAACATAACATTCCTAACATTACAGGTCTTTGAAGTCCTCTGCGAATTTGGTGTAGATGTAGATCATTGCACTGAGAAGAAATGTGACCCTGACCGCTGCATTCCTGATGCATTCATAGCATCGTTGACATCAAACCCAGCCACGTCACTGGTTATGTTGCCGTATAGCTTGTACTGTGAACCGAAGTATTTACTTAACTTCGCCTATGAGAATGGCATATTGAGCAGAATATCACCCCAGGTAAATTAATTCTTGTTAGTCCATTTGGTTTCATTCAAAAATATATTTCTTTTTACTGACGTATAATTCAAGGTTTTAAACCAGCTCATTCATTTCTAGATTTATTTTAAATGCATGGAAATACAATTTTTTTTGTGTTATTCATTAGGAAATCTGCCCTATAGTCCATGGAAAAAGATAACCTACATCAGATATAGACAAAGTAAGCTCAGTAGGTACAGCCCGCAGCATAAAAGATGCTGATTACCTGCATTATTATTATTTCTGATGGGGACGCCGCGGCTCGCGCAGACGGGTTATCAGATCACATTTATAGAGCTATTTCACTCACTATCCCAGCTGGAAACGGATGGCGTGGCCTGCTTCGCTTCAAGCCCCATCCAGGATGACGGCCAGTTATAAGTGGCGAGCCGCTCTTTTGGCTTCATCAGGGGTGTCCTCATTTTCCATCCCCCCTATCTAATGGTTGAGATGTACTAAATGAGGACCCTGAGAGGGCCTCCGAAGCACTTCACACACAATTCTGTGTCCCCTGGTGCGAGGCTCACTGCTCCACAAGCACCCCCGCCAGAAGCACTGGTTTACTTTTCTACATATGGGTGAGACGGGGAGTCAATCACGATTCGCACGCCAGTCCCGCATACTTTTTGAGTTAGGCATATTAATGGTCAGTATCATAGTAGTAATAGAGTCTCTATTGCACCCTTTGGGTAAAGAACCATTAAAAAAATATAACTTATTACTCTCGGATATTTTCAGGTTCAAAACCACCTGCTAAACCTGATTGATAATAACTACGAGTCAAGAGGGATCACAGCCGAAAATCTGACCAATCATGTGTTACCATTAAAGCACTTATGCCGAAGCAAGATTCGCAGCATCTTACGTCGAGGTCAAAGAAAAACTACCCCGCAGTTCTTAGAAAACATCGAAAAACTGCCCCTTCCACCAATTATTTGTAAATACTTAAGGTACACATAGAGGTACAGATTATTTTACAACTTAATTGAAATAGTTATGGACTGATAGTTTGTGAATATGTGCTATTTTCTCTAGTTTTGCTAGTTGCCCGTACTTGCAGAACTGAGTTTATTGTGGTAAAAAGTGATCTATGAACTTCTTCTTCTGTTCAGTTTTTTTCCTATAAAAACTGTCGATAATTACTTTACATTCAAAATCATCATTATATCATGAAATCATATGAAACATCCACTGCAAGACAGGGAGCTCCTTCCAGAACTCTAGCAAACACATGATACTTGGGAGGGGATCTACCATAGTCACCACTCACGTTGCGGCTGACGACCGTTGTTATCTAATCTGTAACCCTAGTACGTAAGATGGTACGATACACAGAAAGATGCTTCTGCTCATTCTTCGGTTCATAAGCCTTTAGTCTCTTCTTACGACACCCACGGGTAGAGATGGGTTGGTACTATTCTTTGTAGGCACCACACGCACGACATTTCGAAATACACGTAGGAAAATATTAGTAAAAATACTCATTTTAGAATCTAAGCCTGTGTTATCAGTGCGATTTTATATAAGGCGTGTGATTAACTCGTTAACATGTGACAACATTTTAAATGCTTTATTTAGGATGTTATTTGTTTGCGTGCCGTAGCTTACGGGGTGTTTCAGTAACGATAAAAGAACACAAAAAAATGCTACCAAAAAATAATAAAGAGTAGCTAATTTGTCTAGGTTGTAAACTTGGATGCTACTTGCTCAGCGGTGGGCGTGTGGGCTTTGATAGTGACAAAGGTTTATTAAATATAATTTTGCTTGACTGATATTTATTTTAGAAAATTAAAAACATTGTTTTTGTAAATAACAATTTTATTTTTGTAGTTTATTTATACAATACACTGTTGTTACAAATATAAAACGAATTTATTTGTTATTTCCTTTAAATATTACTTTTAAGACAGTAAAATTAAATTATGATTGTACACATTGTAATTAAATAAAATATATGCTTATAAAAAACAATTGTCTTATACAATACAAATACACCGTTATTATTTTATCATCCCGAATATTTTAAGAGGGGGTTCTATCTATGAAACTGAACAACTTTTACGAAAGAAAATTCCGACTTCCCATACAAACTGCATCAGCTGACAGCACATTTTGTATAGAAGGTGACAATTTTTTTCGTATTTCGACCTATGTTCCTTGGGAAAAGTTGTTCAGTTTCATGGGCAGAACCACCACTTAACTATCCGGGTTGATAAAAAAATAAGGCTTTAATAACGCAATGTATATTAAATATACAGAAATAATAGGTAAACGTATAACTTGTAAACAAAACTTAATATTTATAATGTTTTAAAGTTAGCTCCATTTGCCATGTGCTCTTCAATCTCTTTGACACTGAAAAAAAAAGACATTAATTTTTAATAAATGTGATATTTGATATGGTAGGTATAATACACGTATCTTAATGTGACGAAGTCAATAAAGATTTTTAATAAATTCAATCTTGAAAATTATTTTATTTTAATCTTGAAAATTATTTTATTTTAACTGTGTTCGGATAAATCTACAAAGTAGAAAATCCGCATAATTTTACAACCACAGGCAGGATTCGAACCTGCGTCTTCTCCGTCAGTACCGGAGACGCTTTACCAACTAGGCTACTGTGGCCCTGCCTGATGTTGCGAAAAATCTGCGACCTCTACGCATTTCAACGTTGCGTTTGTGCTGCCACCTAGTAAGCATTAGCTGTACTAGCTCATTTCTGCTCATCATAATATTATTTATTCATAAACAATTGACTGCATACACCAGAGTTCAGGAAAGACGCTGGGGGACAGAATATATAATAGTAAATAAGTTTGCTGGGGTTTTGTAAACAAAATAAAAACCGGCCAAGTGCGAGTCAGACTCGCGCGCCGAGGGTTCCGATATACCTGTAGTATTTTTAGAAGCAAAGTCCATTTTAGGGCCGCAAAAGGTTTTGCAGATTTCAAAGAACTGCTACAGTCAAATCAGTTGAAGAAATTGCTTCGATTGGGGTTGTAACGCAATCATTTGAGAAAGTGACTTATTTTCTTAATAATCCGGCTCGAAGGACCAAGAAGATGTATGGGTTTGAGTGATCCACATACACCTTTGATGCTATGCTGGAGAGTTGTTAGTAAACCACGAACGATGATTGATAATTGACGTATATTGGACATAAAAATATGATACAATGAGTGCACGTGGAATGAGTACTGAAGGTGAAGCTATTGCATAATTGAAGAAGCATAGCTAAAATGCTGACGTAACAATGTATCGGTGTGCGGACCGTACAAGTGGTAATGGTCATATTTTCGACTTCCAGGTCAGTGATGTGTTGGTGAAATTTACGACCCCTATATCTGTGATATTTTCAACCCTATGGCAGTGATATTTCAAACTCCCATGTTTGTGATATTTTCAAGCCTTTGGCAGTGATATTCTCAATACCAATGTAGGTGATATTTTTAACCCCAATTTAGTGGTATTTTAAATTTCAAGTCAGTAATATTTTCAACCTCAAGTTAATAATATTTTCGATTCTCTATATTATTATTTTTATACAAAGTGTAAAAAAGTACGATGATGTAGAATCACCTCATAGACGGAGCATCAATACATTTGCTCGAAAACGTACTTACAAGGACGTAAACATTACTCGTAAGTAGTTACTTACCGAACTAGTGCGGTAAGTAAAAAATATATACTACCAAGGAGTTTTTACACTCTGATCATAAAATTAGTTTGTAAAAATACTACAGTGGTAACGTTTTACTTGACTGACAACTGCCTACCTATATTTAAAATAAAATGGAGAGTACCAGGAGAACATAAATCGACAAGAGGCTGACAGTACACATTGTTGATTCCTTTAACAAGTGCGTATTACTTATACTTGTTTTCTCACAAATGTATTGAAAAACGTCGTAAGATACACGGCCGTAAGGGTTATGACAAACTCGTGCCGACGGCACTTGTATCTTAAACTACTATTACACCCTTATATGTCAGGGTTAGTAAAGTTTCCACTTACGTCCTGGGCACGAAGGTAAGGTTTTCCACCCCGCATTCGGTGATCAACACGTCATCTTCTATCCGCACCCCGCCGAAGCCTGAGTAGCGCTCTACCACGTCCCAGTTGAAGAATTCGCTCTGATCGGGGTTGTTACGCGCGTTGGATAGCAACTGGGGAAAAAAGGGAATTTTGAAAAAAAATCAGATAAGTCGAAATAATAACTAGTTATTCTACATGTGGTAATTTTTTTTTTCTTCGGGAAATATGCTTGTTTTCATGAGTAGAATCACTGGGCTTCGGGTTTAAAACGAATGAAAATTCACGCTGTATATCCATTATATCCTACTAATATTATACACGCAAAAGTTTGTAAGTATGTATGGATGGATGTTGTTACTCTTTCACGTAAAAACAACTAAATGAATTTTAATGAAACTTTACAATAATTTAGCTTATACATCAGAATAACACATAGGCTACAATTTATCCTACGCAAACTAAGTCGCGGGCACCAGCTAGTTAATTTATAAAAAGTCGTTTAATTTCTGAGTCATTCTCACTACTTATCGAACGCCGTAGTATTTTGACTGTAAAACCCTCGTTAAACTTTTTAAAGCTACTCACGCGGGGTATGAAGTAGCAGCCCGGCTCCACAGTGAGCAGCATCCCGGCCCGCAGCGAGCGGGCGGTCCGCAGCCCGCAGACAGTATACAGTATAGCTACTCACGCGGGGTATGAAGTAGCAGCCCGGCTCCACAGTGAGCAGCATCCCGGCCCGCAGCGAGCGGGCGGTCCGCAGCCCGCAGACAGTATACAGTATAGCTACTCACGCGCGGTATGAAGTAGCAGCCCGGCTCCACAGTGAGCAGCATCCCGGCCCGCAGCGAGCGGGCGGTCCGCAGCCCGCAGACAGTATACAGTATAGCTACTCACGCGGGGTATGAAGTAGCAGCCCGGCTCCACAGTGAGCAGCATCCCGGCCCGCAGCGAGCGGGCGGTCCGCAGCCCGCAGACAGTATACAGTATAGCTACTCACGCGGGGTATGAAGTAGCAGCCCGGCTCCACAGTGAGCAGCATCCCGGCCCGCAGCGAGCGGGCGGTCCGCAGCCCGCAGACAGTATACAGTATAGCTACTCACGCGGGGTATGAAGTAGCAGCCCGGCTCCACAGTGAGCAGCATCCCGGCCCGCAGCGAGCGGGCAGTCCGCAGCCCGCAGACAGTATACAGTATAGCTACTCACGCGGGGTATGAAGTAGCAGCCCGGCTCCACAGTGAGCAGCATCCCGGCCCGCAGCGAGCGGGCGGTCCGCAGCCCGCAGACAGTATACAGTATAGCTACTCACGCGGGGTATGAAGTAGCAGCCCGGCTCCACAGTGAGCAGCATCCCGGCCCGCAGCGAGCGGGCGGTCCGCAGCCCGCAGACAGTATACAGTATAGCTACTCACGCGGGGTATGAAGTAGCAGCCCGGCTCCACAGTGAGCAGCATCCCGGCCCGCAGCGAGCGGGCGGTCCGCAGCCCGCAGACAGTATACAGTATAGCTACTCACGCGCGGTATGAAGTAGCAGCCCGGCTCCACAGTGAGCAGCATCCCGGCCCGCAGCGAGCGGGCGGTCCGCAGCCCGCAGACAGTATACAGTATAGCTACTCACGCGGGGTATGAAGTAGCAGCCCGGCTCCACAGTGAGCAGCATCCCGGCCCGCAGCGAGCGGGCGGTCCGCAGCCCGCAGACAGTATACAGTATAGCTACTCACGCGGGGTATGAAGTAGCAGCCCGGCTCCACAGTGAGCAGCATCCCGGCCCGCAGCGAGCGGGCGGTCCGCAGCCCGCAGACAGTATACAGTATAGCTACTCACGCGCGGTATGAAGTAGCAGCCCGGCTCCACAGTGAGCAGCATCCCGGCCCGCAGCGAGCGGGCGGTCCGCAGCCCGCAGACAGTATACAGTATAGCTACTCACGCGGGGTATGAAGTAGCAGCCCGGCTCCACAGTGAGCAGCATCCCGGCCCGCAGCGAGCGGGCGGTCCGCAGCCCGCAGACAGTATACAGTATAGCTACTCACGCGGGGTATGAAGTAGCAGCCCGGCTCCACAGTGAGCAGCATCCCGGCCCGCAGCGAGCGGGCGGTCCGCAGCCCGCAGACAGTATACAGTATAGCTACTCACGCGCGGTATGAAGTAGCAGCCCGGCTCCACAGTGAGCAGCATCCCGGCCCGCAGCGAGCGGGCGGTCCGCAGCCCGCAGACAGTATACAGTATAGCTACTCACGCGCGGTATGAAGTAGCAGCCCGGCTCCACAGTGAGCAGCATCCCGGCCCGCAGCGAGCGGGCGGTCCGCAGCCGCGCGAGGGCGCCCGGCGGTCGCGGCGGGCAGTGCGGCAGGTACCCGCCCACGTCGTGCACGTCGAGGCCCAGCAGGTGGCCCAGACCGTGGGGTTGCAGGATGCCGTTCACACCCGCCTGATAAAAAAAGCAATACAAGTATATCTTTATATCGAAACAAATTATTTTGTTGCTCCAACTAAACAACTTCTCCGTTGGTCGAAAGAAGTGATCGCTATCGCACGTAGAAACAAAACCAGTATAACTTAAATCAGCGCTACGTAAGATCAAAGCTTTGATGTGCGGCCGTGTGTGTGTACAAAACCCTCTGTAAACTAATTTAAAAAAAGTCTTAAACCTTAATAATCTGCGCCCGAGTCCCAAGTAATCTAAATCTACTTTATTAGTTCGAGCTCTTGCAGCCTGGTCATCTTCCTCATAAGATACTTAAACGAAACCATATTAATGTAGTAGCCTATCTTATCTGAATTCAGCCTACATAATTTGAATCCACCCAACCTAATCTGAATCCAGCCTAACTAATCTGAATACACCAAACCTAATCTGAATCTAGCCTACCTAATCTGAATACACCCAACCTAATCTGAATCTAGCCTACGTAATCTCAATCCACCCAACCTAATCTGAATCCATCCAACCTAATCTGAATCTAGCCTACCTAATCTCAATCCACTCAACCTAATCTGAATCCACCTATTTTAAACAGAATACACCCTACCTAATCTGAATCTACCTTACCTTAATCTAAATCCACCCTACCGTAACTGTGGAGCCGGGCTGCTACTTCATACCTTATCTTAATACGTGGGGCTGAGTTCCTAATCGGACCTCAAGAGCACTTCGACCCAAATGCTGCTGCCCATCCTCCGGTTTATAAGCCCTTAGTCGCCTCTTACGACACCCACGGGTTGAAAAAGGTTGGTACTATTCTCTGTCGGCACCGCCCGGACGGATGTAATCTAAATACATCTGAATCCACCCTACCAAATCTAAATCTACCCTACTGAATCTAAATCCATCCTACCCAATATAAATACACTCTACCCAACCAGAATCCATACTATATCTGAACCTCAGAAGCACCATGATATCACATGTGATATCGAAACGAAAAGTTTTGTCAAGCACCGCTTTATCTCATGTGATACCAAGGACCGAGTTTCGAAAATGTTTACTATTGCATAGAAACTACGGTTTATTTTGGTAACTTTGGACCTTATAAAATTACCTTTCGAATGACATATAAACCATAGAGATAAAAAAAGTGGCTACGTTCGGAAATATCGGCGATCAACTTCCCGCGCGCTGAATACCCGACCAATGTAAGTGTCATGTATGTAGGTAGTTTTAAGACATCAATTTATTGTGTCATCAATCGGAGGGTATTTTCACTGTCGGATTAAAGCGAGTTGTTATCGAATGGACGTGTTTCTTTTAGCTCCGCTATATTAATACCTAGTTGCTAAATCTACAGCCCGAAAATACCATACTGGCGACGATAAGTGCAAGATCTCATGCGTGAACTGTTTTTATGAAAGTGCAAGTGCTATAAATAGTGAAAATGTCAGTGGGAAAAATTCCGCCGTTCGACCTTGATAAAGATTGTTGGAATTCTTACGTTGACCGGTTGGAGCAGTACTTTTTGGCTAATGCAATAAAAACGGAATTAAAAGTGGCCACTTTAATTACGGTAATCGGCAGTGACGCTTACGAATTGATGGTCAGCTTGTGCACACCCGATAAACCAGCGACGAAAACGTACACGGAATTAGTCACGTTAATGAAAGGGCATTTAAACCCGAAACCGAGTTAGTTAGCCGAACGTTTTAAATTTCGTCAACGAGTTCAGAGAAAGGATGAAAGTATAGCAAACTACGTATCAGAGCTGAAGAAACAGAGTAAAGATTGCGGATTTACAGCGGAAAGTTTGAAAGAGAACTTAAGAGATCAGTTCGTTTGCGGGTTGGTAAATGACAATATACGGCAGAAATTGTTTACAGAAGACGACACGATTTCATTCGATAGGGCGTATAAGCTCGCAGTTTCAATGGAAGCGGCCGAGACAAATGCAGCTTTGGTGGAAGGTTGTACCAGAGGCAAGCATGGTGACAACACATCGTTTACTACGGCAGCGTCGGTACATCAGCTGGGGCGAGCGAGTCATAGGCGAGGGACCGGCGGGGGCCGGGCGAGCAACGGCCGCGGGGGCGCGGCGGCTGCATCAGCCGGCACAGTCAGCGGCACGCGGGCAGCGCGTGAGTTGGCGGGCGGCGGTCCAAGCTTCACGAGCGGAGCGGGCAGCGGGAGGCAAACCGGCGTAGATCGTAACGGCAGGTATAGTGCCTTTAGTAATGCGGTATGCCATGTGTGCGGCGGAAATCATGATGCAGGGAGTTGTAAATTCAAGATGTACGTTTGTCGAGTATGCAATCGGGAGGGGCATTTGAAGAGGATGTGTCCCAGGTTGCGAGGGACGTCATCATCAGTATATAATTTACACGAAGAACAGCTTCAGTTTGCGGATGATAAGGGCGAAGATAGTGACGAGGTAAATAATTTTTCTATGGACACTAACAATGCTAAGTTTTTTGCACCTTATACCATACAGTTAAATGTTGAAGAGGTTGTGTTAGAAATGGAGATAGACACCGGTAGTGCAATTTCGTGTATTAGTTTAGAATGTTTTTTGAGCTTATTTAGTAAATGTAAATTGCAAAAGAGTGACTTAGTGCTTCGATATTATACCGGTGAAAATGTAAAGCCAGTAGGTAAGATTACGCCTTCGGTGAAATATAAAAATGTTAATAAGAGGTTAGACTTGTATGTTATAGAAAGTGGAAAAACTAATTTATTGGGTAGGGGCTGGATAAGCGAGTTAGGTATAAAAATGCCAGTTAATACTTGTTACTAAATGAATAGGAGCGTCACGTTTGATGTTGAGGAATTCAGTTCCAGATACTGTGATGTGTTCGCGGACGGCTTGGGGCGTTTTACCGGGGCCCCGCGGGGGGACCGTGAGCTTCCACCTCCGACCGGACGCGCGGCCGGTGTTTCTGCGCGCTCGACCCCTCGCTTACGCGCTGCGCGAGCCGGTGGAGCGCGCGCTCGATCAGATGCAGAGGGATGGAATCATCACTCCGGTCACCACGTCCGACTGGGCTACACCTATTGTACCGGTAATGAAAAAAGTTGGGGATATCACAGTATGTGGAGACTTTAAAATGACCTTGAATCAGTGCTTAGAGGTGGATCACTATCCTTTGCCGAAAGTGGAGGATTTATTAGCTAAGTTGCATGGCGGTGAACGTTTCACCAAACTCGACTTATCGCAGGCTTACGCCCAATTTGAATTAGACGAAGAGTCAAAAAAATACACCGTCATAAACACACATAAAGGCTTATTTAGGTATAATAGATTGGTTTACGGCCTTTCATCTAGCCCGGGAATATTTCAGAGAACATTAGAACAACTTTTCGCGGATATGCCAAGAGTAGGGATCCTTTTAGGTGATTTAATAATCACCGGTGGTGACAATGAGTCACACCTCGCGACTTTGCACGAGGTATTCGAAAGATTGCGTAAATATGGATTAAGAATAAAAAAAGAGAAATGTAGTTTTTTTGCGGAGTCGGTTACGTACCTGGGTTACAAAATAAGTAAGCACGGAGTGCACATGTGTCCCGACAAAATAGAGGCGATCAAGAAAGTGGCGGTTCCGTCGAATGTCACTGAATTAAAGTCATTTCTCGGATTGGTGATGTATTATGCGAAGTTTGTGCCAAACATTAGTACAATATTAGCTCCAATGTACACTCTGTTGAGAAAGGATGTGAAGTATGAATGGAATGATGACTGCATGAGAGCTTTCAATAAAGTTAAGCAGATGTTGATATCTAGCGAGATTCTGGCGCACTATTCGCCAGATTTACCACTCGTGCTGACGACAGACGCCAGTAGCGTTGGTATGGGCGCCCTCATCTCGCACCTGATGCCCGGGGGGGAGGAGAGGCCGGTGGGGTATGCGTCGCGCGCTCTCAACTCGGCTGAGCGGGCGTACTCACAGATAGAGCGAGAGGCATTAGCGATCATATATGGAGTCAGAAAGTTCCATCAGTATCTATATGGTCGTAATTTCGTTCTGAGGACCGACCACAAACCTCTGGTCACTATTTTTGGGGATAAAAAGGGGATTCCGGTGATGGCTGCTAGTAGGTTACAGCGGTGGGCAATCATTTTAACAGGATATGATTATACAATTGAATATGTGCGGAGTGAAAAAAATGCAGCGGATGCCTTGTCGCGATTGCCGGTCGGAGGAGAGCCTAATCCGGGTAAGGAATGTACTTATTTGAATTTTGTACAGAATTTTCTTCCTATCACGAGAGAAATAGTAAGACAGCATGTAGGTAAGGATGAGGTGTTGAGGAAAGTGGTACTGTGTTTGCAATCAGGTTGGCCAAATGAGTGCAAAGATGATGATTTAAAACCATATTATTCGCGACGAAATGAACTTTATCTGGACAGTGGTTGCGTGGCCTGGGGTTATAGGTTAGTGATACCCAGCGCGTTGCGAAATAATGTCTTGAAAGAATTACATGTAGGACATTTTGGCGTAGTAAAGATGAAGAGCATCGCGCGTAGTTATGTGTGGTGGCCTGGCATAGACAACGAGATCGAGAGTACCTACTAGTAAGGCATGCACGACATGTGCGCTAGAGGGCGCTGCACCGCCACGCGCGCCACCCCAACCCTGGCCGTACATTCCGGAACCATGGTCGCGCTTGCATATCGACTTTCTAGGACCGTTTCAGGGTAAAACTTTCTTGGTAATTATTGATTCGACCAGCAAGTGGCTAGAAATTTTTCCCATGCAAAAGACAACTGCCGGTGCAGTGATAAAAGAACTTCGCGAAACATTTGCACGCTTTGGTCTGCCACGGGAAGTGGTATCAGATAACGGGCCACCTTTCACAAGTAGGGAGTATCTTGAATTCATGACTAGCAACGGGGTAAAGGTAACTTATACAGCGGCTTACCATCCCTCATCTAACGGAGCGGCGGAGGGCGCCGTCAAGCTCTGTAAACGAGCTATTAAAAAAGCAATTAGGGACGGTTGCGATGTCGACGTCGCTTTGCAGTCTTATCTTATGATGTATCGAAATGTAAAACACTGCTCTACGGGTACGGCCCCAGCTATGCTTTTACAACATAGGAATTTAAGGTCTAGGCTAGATTTGATGAGAGAAAATAAACGCGTAGTAGAAAAAGTTGTAGAAGCACAACAAAAGCAAGTAAGCAACGCACGAGGGATTCTAAGGGATATTAGATTGGGAGATCAAGTTTGGGCTCGTGATTTTGGGAATGGAAAATGGTTAGGTGGTGTAGTCGCGGAGAAAATGGTTTCACGGAATTTGGTTATCAGTAGGGAGAGTGGTCCACCTATAAAAAGGCATATTGATCAAGTGAAAAAAAGACGCAGTAGTTACGGCATTACAGCTCCAGAGGAGGGTTTAACAAGTCCAGTATCGCCAACTTCTCCTGTGATGACCGGCGTAGATGATTCCTTGCCTGAGCAAAATTTTAAAGTTGTTAGTAGCGGGGAGGAGGGCTCGAGTGCGCCGGAGCTTCCACCGATTGCGGAAGCAGCTCCAGGAGTTTCTAAACCCACAGAGGTCCAAAGTAAACCGGGGGATAATCGCCCTAAACGAATTATTAAACCAGTCAAAAGATATGGCTTGGAATTTGATTGATTTCATTAGCTTTTAGTAAATTGTTTAGCTTTGTACTGTTTTCCGCAGTTACTTAGAATTGTAATATTTGTTCTATGATTAAGTAACGAAGAGTTAAGTGTAGACTTAATTAAGGGTGGAGGTGTCATGTATGTAGGTAGTTTTAAGACATCAATTTATTGTGTCATCAATCGGAGGGTATTTTCACTGTCGGATTAAAGCGAGTTGTTATGGAATGGACGTGTTTCTTTTAGCTCCGCTATATTAATACCTAGTTGCTAAATCTACAGCCCGAAAATACCATAGTAAGAAGGTCAAAGGGCCGGAAAAATTTGCTAATTCTCAACTGTCATTCTACTTTGCACGGTTGTTGTCATTTTTTGTATGGCGGTGCTTGACGGTTTTTTGTGGCGCTTGACGGAGTTATTTATACAACGTGTTAACGGAATAAGCGAAACTGAGAAAATAGTTTGAAAAGAGTAGAATCAATTTCACGTGTTTTTGATAGGGGTAATTTTTTTATTTTAATTATTTAAATTTTTGCCGCTCCTATTCTAAACATTTGTGTAAATACGCGCGCTGGCGGCCGGGCGACGCGCGGTTCATGAGGTGAAGAGGGGAGGGAAGTGGGCGTGGCGTGCGTGGAGTGCGCGGACTAGAACAACGATGAAACTAGAACAGTGATAAAACTTTAAAGTAACAATGTCTAGAAAGATAAATTATCCAGTCTGGTACACACGAAACCTGATTAAACTCATCATTGAAAAGGATAAATATCGTGAGAGATTTAAAAAATTCAATAACCCTTTAGATGATTTTGATTTCACAAATGCTAGAACTAGATGTCACATTCAAATTTCTATCTGTTACAATAATTACCGACGTAAGATTGAAGCATCTATAGCTAAAAACAATATGAATTCTTTTTGGTCCTACATAAGCTCCAAGCGTAAGCGTAATAGCTCATTTCCTTCCGAAATGACGCTAAATAATAATAAATTGACAACTCCTAATTCAATTTGCAACGGATTTGCTAATCATTTTGCATCTGTTTTCTCACCTTCTGATCCTTGTATGAGCGGCCCTATTGATAATATCCTACACTTACCCGGAAACAATTTTTTGTCTTACAATGTCATCGGGAGACTTAAATTTTCCAAACAAGATATAGAAAAAAAGCTTAAGAAGCTGGACTGCCGTAAGGGATGCGGACCAGATGGTATACCACCAATTTTTATTTCCAACTGTGCCAAAGCTCTAAGTCACCCATTACACACAATATTTAATTATTCCCTTCAGACCGGAGTCTTTCCTTCTTTATGGAAATGTGCCAATATTATACCCATTCCTAAAAGCGGCAATTCAATGGACATCACAGAGTATAGGCCTATTTCTCTTTTGTCAACTCTAGCTAAGGTATTTGAATCCCTCATTTGTCCAGTACTGACGTCTCATTTAAAGCCATTACTTATACCCGAGCAACATGGATTTCGTTCCAAAATGTCTACTGCAACAAATTTGGCCAATTATACATCACAAATTTCTTCTGTACTCGATAAAGGTTTGCAAGTAGACGCAATCTATACAGACATAAGCAAAGCCTTTGATAAAGTCGATCACTACTTGCTAATAAACAAGCTATATAACGTAGGCGTCCATGGCAGTCTTTTGAAATGGTTTGCTTCGTATCTAAGTGGCAGATCCCAAAAAGTTGTTGTTTGTGGCAATGAATCTGAGCTCTTCACAGCTAGTTCTGGTGTGCCTCAAGGTTCCCACTTGGGCCCAATACTTTTTTTAGTTTTTATTAACGACTTAGTTTCCGTCATACGCCATTCTAAATTCTCTCTTTTCGCAGACGACCTTAAACTTTTCAAAATTATTAACAGCTCTCTAGATTCACAACTATTGCAAAATGATCTCGATAGAATATTGGCTTGGTCTGTTAAAAATAAACTCCCCCTTAATAGTAAAAAATGCAAAGCTATTACATTTTGTAGAAAAAAGTATCCAATCAAATCAAGCTACCAAATTAACGGTTCCAAACTAGAAGAAGTCACGAAAATCAGAGACCTTGGTGTAACTTTGAACAGCAAGCTTTCCTACAATGACCATATCGACGAAATCATAAAAAAGTCTCTTCGAATGCTAGGTTTCGTTTGGCGTAACTGTAAAAAATTTAAAAGTACCACTCCATTGAAAATAGTTTATTACGCTTTAGTGCGTAGTGTATTAGAATACTGCTCCTGTGTTTGGAGTCCTCACTATCATATTCGCATCGATAGGATCGAAAGAGTACAAAAACGTTTTCTCTTTTTTCTTGCGGTGCATGACAAAAGACTGGACCTCAACTCTTACGATAAAAGGTTAGGACATTTCCAACTGATTTCATTGGAGGACAGGCGGTGGATAAACGACCAGCTGTTTCTCTATAAGATCGTAACAGGCCTTGTGGACACGCCACATATATTGGCTGAAATAAACTTTACTGTTCCTCGTTCTGGATCTCGTTTGTGTAACTACAAACCTTTTGCTACTGAGTACTCTAGAACTAACTTCGGCTTCTATAATATCGTTAATCGGATATGCAGACAATACAACACTTTATTTGTCAACGAAAATATCGATATGTTTAACTGCTCTTTTCTTGAATTTAAAAATATATTGTCTAAACTAAAACTCAAATCCAAATTGTAATCTTTAGGTTAACTAAATTTTAAATTGTGTTTCTTAGTGTAGCGTATTTACGTTAAAAACTCAAATTGCATGTTGTGTTTGCCTGTAATTGGGTGTACCTATATGTAAGTCCTGTAAAAGATGTTAGTAGAGTTTAGTCTATGTGTATTACCTGTTGGCAAACCTTAATAAATAAATAAATAAAAAAAACCGGCCAAGTGCGAGTCGGACTCGCGCACTGAGGGTTCCGTACCACCACATAAACATAATAGTATTAGTTGAAATTTCAGTAAGTTAATGAGCTAGATTTTTTGAGTCCGACACGCGCTTGACCAAATTTTATTATTTGTTGTTATTTTATAGCTTATGCACTATAAACATACCAATTTTCAAGTTTGTAAGTGTTCCCGTTTTTAAATAGAACTAAAACAAAAATCGCCTCAGCCACCATCCAACTTGACCCCTCTCTTATATGAATGTTCTTGAAACGGGAGCTCACCACAATTGGTTACCATTAGTTGTGAGAAAAGTTGTAATATTTAATGATTTCAGACTTTTCCCTTTATTTGTACTGTGAGACCTAGCTTCTTGCCAAATTTCATAATTTTAGGTCAACGGGAAGTACCCTGTAGGTTTTGCATTTTTGAATAAATGTATGGAGATGAGGACATAAAATGCCATATCTTTTGATTGCGTCGTTGTAAAAAATTTAAATTTTCAGATCTTGTGTAGTTCATGGATCCTAATATATGGTATTAATTTCAACCTGATACCTTTACCCGTTCGTGAGATAAAGGGTCTTGACAGACAGACAGACACACGGACAACAAAGTGATCCTATAAGGGTTTCGTTTTTTTCCTTTGAGGTACGGAACCCTAAAAAGAACTTTTTCAAGATTTTTTTTACGGGAATCGATTTACTTTAATAAATATCAGTTGGGGTGTATGAGGGTTTCGCTTATTCCATTAACACGTTGTATATTTCTGCGATGCTTCAGAGGTGAATCCCCTTACCTCAATCATGTCTTCAACGTTTCCCTTCAGCAGCCCCCCTTCCTTCAAGTGTTGCAGCATGGCGCGGTTGGCTAAAAGGTGCATTTCTTCCCACATCACTCCCGGCTTCGCTTCTCTGGAAATAATAACACGATTTATTTATTTATAAAGGGTGTAATGGACGGTGTACCGAAAACTGAAAGGGCGTGCTCAGTCAACGAAACTGAACAACTTTCCCAAAGAAACATATATGTTGGAAAATAAAAATAAAAATTGTTCGACCAGAGTCGGCAATTTGTATGGAGGTCGAAATTTTTTTTCATTTCCCAACATATGTTTCTTTGGGAAAGTTGTTCAGTTTCGTTGAATAAGCATGCCCTTTCAGTTTTCGGTACAGGGTGTAAGGGATTACACCCTGTATATTTATTTATTAGTGTTAGCGTGTTAGGAAGATTTATATAGGGTGACTTTTAATTAGTTCTTGATAGCAAAAGATGTGCATGTACTCATGATACTGAACAACTTTTCCCAAGGAACATATGTCGAAATACGAAAAACCAAATTTGACCTCCCTTACAAAATGCGCTATCAGCTGATGCAGTTTCTATGGGAGGTCAAAACTTGATTTTAGTATTTCGACCTATGTTCCTTGGGGAAAGTTGTTCAGTATCATGAGTACATTTATACCTTTTTCTATCATGAACTAATTAAGTCATCCTATAGAGAAATTTGTGACAGTGTATACCTAAATCTAAATAGAAATACAATGGCAATGACAAATCTCCACCAATAGCATTTATCAAAAAAACTTACAAAAAATTTAAACAATATTACAAAAAATATTTTGAATCGCTTGATCATCATCATTGTCATAAAATCCCATGAAATGTCCACTACAGGACAGGGACCCTCCAGAATTCTAGCTTTTGCAAGAAAAATGACTGCTGCTTAGTAGTCACACCGCGTTGTCACACTGGTGGGACTATGAGGAAATTTTTTCTCCATAGTCACACCATCAATATTTCTACACCATTTTATGAAGGGGAAGTAGGTACCATAGTCACAAAAGGTTACGATTAATTGATTTTCCCCAAAGTGTGTCCAACTGTTCAGATAAGGTATGCACGGACCCGAGCTATGTATATGTTATTGATAAAATGTATAATGACGTTGTATCTGCTTTAAGGGACGCTGCGATAGTGAGCAGGGAAGACAAGCGTAATAGTAGGAAACCTCGGATTGTGGTGGGGTGGAAATGGTGGAATAGACATGTCAGAGACGCTCACAGGGAGGCCAGATACCATTTTAATCTATGGCATGGTAAGCCTAGATCTGGAACGCTTTGTACTTATATGTGCGAAAGCAGAAAAATATTTAAATCAAAATTAAAGTGGTGCCAAGATAATAAAGAACAGATACAGATGGATATCATTGCTGAGCATCATGCCAATAATAACTTTAAAACATTCTGGAAGTGCACCAACAGACTAAATATGAGACCGGGCCTCCCTGCGAGTGTTGAAGGGCTGAGTGAGCCAAAGGAAGTTGCAGAACTGTTCAGGGACCATTTCGCAGTTCGCTCACTCATTACAGACCCCGCTGATGATACGATTGGGGCTGAAAGCTCTGGGAATGGTTTGCGAATTAGGTTCACTGCCAAGGATGTTGCTAAGGCAATAAAGTCTATTTCAAGAGGCAAGTCACCTGGGCACGACGGTCTCAGCATTGAGCACTTGCCGCGTGTATTGGCTATGCTGTACACCCTTTGCCTCGGTCATGGGTATCTGCCAATGGAGCTGATGAGAACGATTGTAGTGCCCATTGTTAAAAATAAAACAGGCGATATTTCCAGTAAAACCAACTACAGACCGATCTCATTAGCTACCATTATCGCAAAAGTGTTTGACAGTTTGCTTGACGCACACTTACACAACTGCGTTACTCTCCATGATAACCAATTTGGTTCCAGATCTAAATTGTCAACGGAGAGCGCAATTGTGTGCCTTAAGCATGCTGTCAGATATTATACTGATCGAAACACACCAGTGTACGCCAGCTTCCTGGACCTATCGAAAGCCTTTGATCTGGTTTCCTACAATATCTTATGGAAGAAACTGGAAAACCTAAATCTGTCTCCAGAACTGATTAGTATCCTTAAATACTGGCGGAAATCAGATCAATAATGTGCGATGGGCGGATCAGCTATCGGAGCCGTACAGGTTGGAGTGCGGGGTGCGGCAGGGGGTGGGGGGGGGATAAGCTCGCCCACGCTCTTCAATCTGTACGTCAACGGGCTGATCGCGGAGCTCAGCAGCCACCATGTCGGCTGTCACGTGGACGGAGTCTGCGTCAACAACATCAGCTACGCAGACGACATGGTGCTGCTGAGTGCTTCAATCGGTGGTCTCAGGGAGCTTTTGGCCATGTGAGAAGGGTATGCAAGCCGACATGGCTTAAAATACAACGCTGTTAAGAGCGAGCTAATGGTGTTCAAAGCTGGGACAAAAACTCCTCTAGAAGTGCCGCCTGTCAAGCTGAACGGTGTACCCTTTAAGCAGGTACATAAATTTAAATATCTTGGTCATTTTGTGACCGACGACCTGAAGGACGACGTGGATATGGAGCGCGAAAGGAGGGCACTGTCAGTAAGAGCGAACATGATCGCCCGCAGGTTCAAGCGTTGCTCGAAGGAAGCCAAAGTTACGCTATTCAGAGCCTTCTGTACGTCCTTCTATACAAGCAGCCTGTGGGTAAACTTCACGCAGAAATCTTACAGTGCCCTCCGAGTTCAGTTCAACAACGCCTTTAGGGTGCTGTTGCGATTGCCCCGTTTCTGTAGCGCCTCAGGCATGTTCGCGGAGGCGCGCGTGGATTGCTTCTACGCCACCATGCGGAAGAGAGTGGCATCGATCGCGCGCAGAATACGGGACAGCCGCAACAGCCTCGTGATGATGGTCTCCGGACGGATGGACAGCCCGCTCCAGAGGCATTGGATGTCGATGCATGCACCAATGTCTCTGGAGTACGTCCAATGACGCTTGGCTGTATTTTTTATGCGATAGTCCTGTTTGTCTTACTAACATAGTTTTAAGTCCAATTGTACTAACCATTTTTATTTATCTAATTTGATTTTAAATGTAATTATGGATGTTTTTCCGAAATAAATGAATATTATTATTATTATAGTCCACGTTACGGCTGGCACCATGGACCGCATTTGTAGGTGAATGCAGTAAGTAAGATGGTATGATACACAGGAGGATGCTGCTGCCCATCCTCCAGTTTATAACCCTTAGTCGCCTCTTACGACACGCACGGGTATGTATGGGATGGTACTATTCTTTGCCGGCACCACACGGGACCGCTCCGGCTTGAATCGCTTAGGCCTCTTATAATAAGTACCTGGACCAAGGAGCTTTACTCTGTATAATCTTAGGACGATATTTCACTGGGACACCATGGCGGTGCAACCAGTCGCGCCACCGTGGTGTCCGTAACTAGATACCAGTAAAGACACCAGAGTCGCTACACCCTGCGACCACAGTATTGGGCTACGAGTATATTTCACTGGGAGTGGTAGCGCGACCAGCATCCGAGCTGGTCGCGCCGCCAAATTGGTTGCGCAACCAAACGGACACCAGGTAACTCTCTACAGAGCTGTATACATTTTGTTGGTAGCGGCGACTGGATGCGCTGCCATGGTGTCCCAGTGAAATATCGGCTTTAAGAGCGTTACTCCGATGCGTCGCCACAACAAGGCCTCGGCCACGACTAAGCGCTGGCGCTTTCTCGCATCGATTTTATAGGAGTACTAAATAATTCACAGTAAAATATAAATGCAATTTATTCCAAAAAAAAAGATGCAGT
This sequence comes from Athrips mouffetella, assembly GCA_947532105.1. NCBI lineage: Eukaryota > Metazoa > Arthropoda > Insecta > Lepidoptera > Gelechiidae > Athrips > Athrips mouffetella. The sequence continues at coordinate 2,224,821 of OX383965.1, forward strand.
ATTTTAGAGTATGAATGACTCCACATGCTAAGTCCAAAAAGAAAAAAATAATGTCTTACATTTTCACCTAAAATTACACGGTTAATATCCCGTAAATTTACTGAAAATGTCACTTTTGATTGTAGTTTTTTTGAATGAATTTTTACCTAAATCGAGTTTTTTTTAACCAAAAACTAAACAATATCCTGAATTTTCGAATGGTAATTTTTTTTAAATCTTGTAGCATTTGATCCTACATAAATCTCGCATCTGCGTAGACGGTCAAGCGCTAAGTTAAAAACGGACGTGTTAAAAAACTGTTCTATTTGGAAAAATATCCCAATGTTTTGAAATGTTTTAAAACCAAAAAGCAGATTGTGAAAGTATATCTAATATGATATTAATGTCTTCTTTGAAAACTGAGAACTGCATTGTTTTATCCTTCGGCGAAAATCGTAAATTTTGACTCCAGGCGCGATTTGAACGGATGAACGCTCTTAAGCAAAGGCCGCTAACAGATGGCGCGATAAGGTTTTTGAAACGCGCCATTTCCAAGAAATGCTCTAAAAACAATGTAAACAAATTTTCCCAGACTTGATACCTATCTTGATCGTTTTTGTCGAAAACCCCGTTTATAAAATATCATCGAAATCGTTAGACCGTATGTATGTATGTATATATATATATTCTTTATTGCATCACAAATAAAAGGAGACAAATTACAAACGAGAATAGTACCTATGCAAAGGCGGACTTATCCCTAAATGGAATTTCTTCCAGCCAACCTCAGAGAGGCTAAAGGAGTTGAAAATATTTTTGCAGAATACCTACATAAAAAGAATTGTTAATATTATTTACTAAGTACAACGGATAAATAAATAAATTAATGCATAAACACAAGAAATAAAATAACCTACCTACTTATGATAATAATAATTGTAATACATATACTACGGACATATACCTACGGACTTAGCAGTTACGGTAGAAAATTTAAAACACACCTTAACTCGATATACCAGTTACAATTACGCATCTTAAAAGCTATAGTCCCTTATAAAATAAAATATAAAGATAATTATCATGCCCTGTTTTCCTTCTGTAAAATAATACCTATCCAAGACAAAATTAGTTATATAATTTTAGTTGAGAATTATTTTAATGAAACCCTCAAACACAATTCTAATCACGGGAAGGTAACCCGCAGCGTAACGAATGCCAAATTAATTGTCCCCGGCTTTAAAAACCTCTATGGAAAACAGACTCTAAAATATATTGTACCTAAACTAATTAACAACCTGCCAAATTCATTGAAGATCATTATTAACGAAAAGAACATAAAAAATAAACTATTACAATTTTTTATAGACGAAAATCAAGTAAAGTAACACTTCAAGAAAACACCCTGTGTGTGCGCGCTGCTCCCTACTCTTAACAACTGGTTTTGTAATCTGTCTCACTCAGTGCGCTTCAAGTTGTAATGTCGGCTAAAGCCTCGATCACAGTTCGGGGATTGTTTCGGCATCCATTGCTCGTTGAAGTAAGGATATTGCAATTAATATAACCAAGCCTCCCAGCAATGTGTGCCAAATTGATCTTTTTAGATTTGTTCGTGGCTTTACCCTCATAGTATGTATTCATTTGAAAATAATATTGAACTAAGTTGCGTGCGGTCGCAGAGTGCCGTCGAATCTGTAGGTGTACGGACAAACCTAATTAGGTTTTTGTTACACCTTACATAAATTGTAAATTAGTATTAAGATTAGTATGTAATTCTTTTAAATAAAAAAAATATATATATATATATATAATACCTATAAATAAATAAAATTTATATGACAAACATCTATATATATAAAAGAAGAAGGTGACTGACTGACTGACTGACTGACATATCAACGCACAGCCCAAACCGCTGGGTCTAGAGATTCCAAATTTGGCATGTAGGTTCCTTATGAGGCCTAGGGGTGCACTAAGAAAGGGTTTTACAAAATTCCACCCCTAAGGGGGTAAAATAGGGGATGAAAGTTTGTATGAAAGTCCGTCAGTTTTGAAGTTAGGATCTTCAAAATCTGTATTTCGGCTGACGACTAAAAATTAATAATTACGTATCTCAGGGTTTTTGAAAATTCGACACCCTTAAGGGTGAAAAGGGGGATGAAGTTGAAAATTCTTTATTCTTAAAGTAAAATCCACATAATTTATTATTTAGGCATTAATGATGTAATTATATGCAACGTTCATCACTGTTATTGAAATTCCACCCCAAATTCAACCCCTAAAAGAGGGAAATGGGGTGAAAAAGTCTAAAAACCAATATGGGTATCGTTTGTATGGTTTATCGGGTCGCTGATTACGAAAACTACAACAATTTTGAAATCAAACATGGTGGACGTGAAATACCATCATCCCCCTGGGGATGGAGTTGGGGTGCGACAGGTTTGAAATGTCTAAAAATCAATATGGGTGTCGTTTGTATGGTTTATCGGGTCGCTGATTACGAAAACTACAACAATTTTGAAATCCAACGTGGTGGACGTGAAATACCATCATCCCCTTGGGGATGGAGTTGGGGTGCGATAGGTTTGAAATATCTAAAAATCAATATGGGTGTCGTTTGTATGGTTTATTGGGTCGCTGATTACGAAAACTACAACAATTTTGAAATACAACGTGGTGGACGTGAAATACCATCATCCCCCTGGGGATGGAGTTGGGGTGCGATAGGTTTGAAATGTCTAAAAATCAATATGGGTGTCGTTTGTATGGTTTATCGGGTCGCTGATTACGTAAAGCTACAACAACTTTGAAATCCAACGTGGTGGACGTGAAATACCATCGTCCCCTGGGGATGGGGTTGGGGTACGATAGGTTTGAAATGTCTAAAAATAAATATGGGTGTCATTTCTATGTTAGGGATAGCGGTTAAATTGGCGTAAGGGGTAGGGATAGGGACAGGTAGAGGTAGAGGTAGAGAGGTAGAGAGTTAGAGAGGTAGAGAGGTAGAGAGGTAGAGATGGTAGAGAGGTAGAGAGGTAGAGGGGTAGAGATGTAGAGACGTAGAGACGTAGAGACGTAGAGAGGTAGAGACGTAGAGACGTAGAGACGTAGAGACGTAGAGAGGTAGAGAGGTAGATAGGTAGAGAGGTAGAGAGGTAGAGAGGTAGAGAGGTAGAGAGGTAGAGAGGTAGAGAGGTAGAGAGGTAGAGAGGTTGAGATGTAGAGAGGAAGAGAGGTAGAGAGGTAGATAGGTAGAGAGGTAGAGAGGTAGAGAGGTAGAGAGGTAGAGATGGTAGAGAGGTAGAGAGGTAGAGGGGTAGAGATGTAGAGACGTAGAGACGTAGAGACGTAGAGAGGAAGAGAGGTAGAGGGGTACAGGTACAGGTAGTGGTAGAGGGAGAGGGAGAAGGAGGGGAAGTGGGAGAGGGAGGGAGTGAGGGAGGGGGAGGGGGTGATGAAAAGGGAGAGGGAGGGGGAGAGGGAGGGGCAGGGGGAGAGGGAGGAGGGGGAGGGGAGAGACAGGGGAAGGGGGAGGGGGAGAGACAGAGGGAGGGGGAGAGGAAGGGGGAGAGGGAAAGAGAGGGAGGGTTTTAGTTTTTCTCAATTACTTCTGCGAATTGGCTCTGTTTTGAAATATTACATAAAGGTGTCTCTCATCTCTCTCTTTACATTTGTTAGGATACTGCTGCTAATTTCCTCTGTTCTGAGTAATTTATGAGTAACGTCTGTATATTATATAAAATTCAGCTGGATCTTGAATTATACTCATTGATTTGCGCAGGGTGTCCTGTTTTTCCTTTGTTTAAAATTACCCCGAAATGACGGGAAAATATCTCATTGCTTCGGAAAACCGGTAACAACATAAATACGAAATCCACGCGAGCGAAGCCGCGGGCAACAGCTAGTATAATAATAAAATATATAAAGTAATGAGATAAATACCAAAATATATAAATCAACTTGCAGCTCAAGTGTCAGTATTGTGACCCCAGAGTTTCCTCAGTGAACATTTTCAAGAAACCGGACCGTTGGACCGTTTTCAAGAAATCGATTACTTATACCTATATGTTTAGCGTATACCGGAAAGGTGTGATAATACTAAAGAGTGTGAAGTGAATCTACCCATGAAACTGAGCAAAGCTTGCCCCTTTCGACCCATCCTTATTGGATGGAAGTGAGCGAAGTTGCCATACGGGTATTTAATACTTGAGTTTGAACATCCATATATCTACACAACAATATTGTCATGTTTTTTATTATCCATCGCTAGCGCCCTCATCAGTTAAAAAAATATAACTAACTTATCAAAAATCTGTCTTAGAAATTGTAAGTAAAGGTACACACCCTTGTTTATTTAGAACCTATCAATCCTGAAAAATATAGTTCACTGTAGTTACAGATACAAAAACTGCTAAAAGTGGCCGTTTTTCGCACTTTTTGTATCTGTATCTACAGTGAACTATATTTTTCAGGATTGATAGGATCTAAATAAACTAGGGTTACCTTTACTTCAAATCTGTAAGCCAGATTTTCGATAAAAAATTTATTTAGCGAGTAATATTTTTTTAACTGATGGGGCGCTAGTTGGCTGGGGGAAAGCTCTTAAAATGTTTCACAAATCATGTTTCGATGATTTATCTCTCAAGTCGTGCCGTCTGTTGAGCGTTTGTTTTTTTTAGGGTTCCGTACCTCAAAAGAAAAAAACGGAACCCTTATAGGATCACTTTGTTGTCCGTCTGTCTGTCTGTCTGTCTGTCAAGACCCTTTATCTCATGAACGGGTAAAGGTATCAGGTTGAAATTAATACCATATATTAGGATCCATGAACCACACAAGATCTGAAAATTTTAATTTTTTTCAATGACGCAATCAAAAGATATGGCTTTTTATGTCCTCATCTCCATACATTTATTAAAAAATGCAAAACCTACAGGGTACTTCCCGTTGACCTAAAATTTAGAAATTTGGCAAGAAGCTAGGTCTCACAGTACAAATAGTGGGAAAAGTCTGAAATCATTAAATATTACAACTTTTCTCACAACTAATGGTAACCAATTGTGGTGAGCTCCCGTTTCAAGAACATTCATATAAGAGAGGGGTCAAGTTGGATGGTTGCTGAGGCGATTTTTGTTTTAGTTCTATTTAAAAACGGGAACACTTACAAACTTGAAAATTGGTATGTTTATAGTGCATAAGCTATAAAATAACAACAATTACTCGTAATAAAATTTGGTCAAGCGCGTGTCGGACTAGAAAAATCTAGCACATTAACTTACTTAAATTTCAACTAATACAATTATGTTTATGTGGTGGTACGGAACCCTCAGTGCGCGAGTCCGACTCGCACTTGGCCGGTTTTTTATTTCACAAGTGGGCAAACGAGCAGGTGGGCCACCTGGTGGTAAGTGGTCACCACCGCCCATGATACCCACTGTCTTATTAGTGAAACAATTTGACAGCAAAGTACGTTACCCACCCTGATAACTAAGATGGTATGTGCCGGTAATTTTACTGGCTCCCTTACCCTTCAAACCGAAACACAGCAGTGCAAACACTGCTGCATTACGGCAGAAAATGGCAAGGGAGTGGTACTTCCCCAGACGGATTTTGCGCAAAAGCCCTATCACCTGCAACGTGATATTCGAGTGCCTTAGTATGGATTATTCCCATTGTCCCCTTCTGCAAATCCCCTTTATTCGCGTCGGGCCTCCCTGCGTTCATTTAACGCTGGAGACCTGTAATATTGGCTTTTTGGTGCTCATATAATTATTAATTTAGTTAAATCTAGCCGTTGGTCTTCCTAAAATTAATAAAATAGAAAATAAAATACCTATAGTGCGGATTGAAATAGGCCTGGCCGAACATCAAAGGCGCCGAAGTAAAATCGTGAGTTTTTTTTGTCAATTTTACATGATTCTTTGTGAAGCATTCGATTCTAAAGCTGTTAAGCTATACGTACCTGATGACGGCATCCCTGGCTTCAAGCACGGCTTCGTAAATAAGCTTCTGTTCGGGAGTGAATATGCCGTTAGCCGGGAACGAACACGTGATATCGGCCGCGTAGCCCGCGTAGTTACCACCCATGTCGAACAGGCTACAAACCATTATGATCATCAAATTAGATTAAAAAAACCGGTCAAGTGCGAGTTGGACTCGCGCGCCGAGGGTTCCGATATAACTTTAGTATTTTTGGAAGCAATAAAGTCCATTTTTAGAACTGCAAAACTAAATTTGTTTGTAAAGGTTTTTAGCAGATATCTAAAAAACTGTGCAACTTAGAAAGATCGTTTTATTTTTGCTGTAATATTTACATAAATTTCTATCGAGTGTAATTAATTCAGATTTTTCCATTCACACACTTCGGAGATAAGGGGGGGGGGAACGGTATTTTTTTGACATTTTTAATCATAACTTGAAAACTAAGAGTTGTAAAAAAATACAAAAATATATTTTAGAATGCACAAGTAAAGCCCTTTTATATGATACCCCACTCGACTTAGTACCGATAATTTGAAATTTTGCCCCCCCTATTTAGGCCCCCTTTACATTAATAATCATAATTTTTTCTTAATTTTTTTACGTGCAATTAAGTTGGTTAACCATATTCTAAAACTATTCTAAATTTCAAGTCGATAGCATGAGTGGTTGCTGAGATATACAGGTGTGACAGACAGACGGACAGACAGACAGACAGAGCGGCACCATAAGGGTTCCTTTTTTTACCATTTAGGTATCGGAACCCTAAAAATCACAGTTTTAGAAATAAAAAACAATCTAATAGAACAGAGCAAAATCAGCATATTTGTTACATTATTCATCATAACATACTATGAAACGTCCACTGCAGGACACGGACCTCCCTCCAAAATTCCAGCAGAAACGCGTGAGGGGAATTACCATAGTCGCCACACTTGTAAGCGTTGCGGCTGGCGACCGCTGTTATTGGTAACCGCAGTATGTAAGATGGTACGATAGACAGAAAGATGCTGCTGCCAAACCTCCGGTTCATAAGCCCTTAGTCGCCTCTTACGACACCCACGGGTAGAGATGGGTTGATACTATTGTTTTCCGCCACCACAAAGACGTTCATAACTTTATTACAGTACAGACACCTTATTCGTCATATGAATTATTAGCTGGTGCCCGCGACTTCGTCTGCGCTGGTTTATAAATTGTAGCCTATGTGTTATTCTGATGTATAAGCTATATTATTGTAAAGTTTCATTAAAATCCATTCAGTAGTTTTTACGTGAAAGAGTAATAAACATACATACATACATGTTTACAAACTTTCGCGTTTATAATATTAGTAGGATATTTTTGTGTCACATTTAACCACATTTTTTTATGAGTCATATTTGCTCAGATGGAAAAAATTACGTTTATAAGAAAAGTTTAGTCACCGGTACCGAAGATAATCGGTAAATAAAACCATGTCCCATTCATATTTAAATGAATCAAGGCATACAGTAAAGTTTTTATATTGATACACAAGCATACAAGTAAACAAATCAAACTACATTTAAATTCGAACAAATAGATATCGCATGACATGACTATATTGACATGACTAGGCAGGCATCTACAGCAGTTACCATGCTCATAATAAGATAAATTTAAGATATTTATTTCATAAGATGTACGAAATGTTACAGAATTGTAATGATTTCGGTCTCAAACATCATTGTAATGCCTAAACTAACTAAAATCTCTCTATATTAACATGCCACGCTCTCCTCGCACTCTTGCCTTCCCCTCGTTCGACGGAAAGTTACAATTGCAGCGCAAAAGAAAATGCAGCCGAAATAATTCCAAAAATGACGTTCCGGAATCCGCTGTTTTCTCATCCAAATCTTAACCGATTTTGATGATTTTTTCGTAATTGGTTTGAGAAAAGAACAATCTACGTTCATATGTTTTGATTTTGTTTAAAATTTAATAATGAGCTCAGTTCGGTAGACATAAAACGGGTAATATTTTTCTAGTTTTAGGTAGGCATAACTTTTATATCTGAAGACTAATTAAAAAAAAGAAAACATAGAGACATGCTTGACATAGAAAAATATAACATAACTCAAAATTATTTGTTTAGTAGTGAACCTCGCGAAGAAAACAGCGGAATACGTTTATATGGCAGAAACACCCGAATCCGGTGCACTTAAGAATATCAATGCTTTCACGTATTTCGTTCAGCAGAAAAGCTATCCGCTGTAATGCTATCTATGCCTGCTTCGGCAAACATGGCTGAGGCTGTATAGAAACACGGCAATTTCAACATAAGGTTGTTATTCGGCCATTGCTCGACTAGAATAGAACAGAATAATTTACTCCCGTTGTATTTTTCACATCTACCCCCCTGCCCATCACATCCATGTCTCCATCTATCCGTCTTCTATCAAGCACATTTTCTAACAACTTCACATTGTCCCCTATCAATCTGCCATATTGTTCCACAACTTTCCGCCATATTGTTCCCCATCTATTCGTCATATAGTCCAATATTTATCCGTAATATTGTCGCCCATATTTCTGTCATAATGTCCCACATCTCTCAGCCATATCACCCCACATCTATCCGCCATATTATCCCCCATAATATCCTCCATCTATCCGCCATATTAAGCCCCATCTATCCACTATATAATCCCACATCTATCCACCATATTATCCCACATCTATCCGCCATATTGTCCCACATCTATCCACCATATTAACCCCCATCTATCCACCATATTATCTTACATATATCTGCCATATTAACCCCCATCTATCCACCATATTATCCCACGTCTATCCGCCATACTTACCCCCATCTATCCGTTATATTATCCTCTATCTATCCGCTATATTAACTCTCTGTCATATTGCCCCACATCTCCCAGCCATATCATCCCAAATCTATCCGCCATATTAACCCCCATTTATCCGCCATATTAACTCCCATCTATTCGCCATAATAACCTCCATCTATCCGCCATATTAACCTCCATCTATCCGCCATATTACCCCCACACACCCGCCATATTTGCTTAGATATACTCAGTTCGCTCACCACATATCTCCGTCATTGATCCGCTTGGCATTAGGGGCGGCGGCGTGTCCGTAGTGTAGGACGGCCGCGTTGTCGCCCGACCCGCAGATACAAGTGTACGAAACGTGACGACATCTGAAATGATAATTTCAGCTGGGTTATAACTAGGGCTGCTGATTTGCGAGGAATTCCTTACAATGTGGGAAATATCAAACCGATTGGGGATTTGTAGGAAGAGCGTTGTTGCGGCGAAAATGTGAGGAATCAGGGATTTTAGAGTTTAGCTTTACTTAAACGGTGATAACAACTTTTCATCATAGCACATCAAATGATTTGTAGATTTAGTTTATTTTATATAAAAAAAAATCATAACACTGACATCAGGAACCCTCAAACAAAATGCAGGAAAGATGGACATTTCTGACTTTCTGTTTTGCTGACAAGAAAGTGACAACAAAACATTTAAAGAAGTTTTAACTTTAAAGACGCTTTGTGCAACTGGTTGTTAGAAAATATTCTTATTTTCAAATACGTTAATAATTTTTTACACCGTTCCTTACACCCCGGAATTATATATAAATAGAATAAAAATAAATAAGGGTAGGGAGAAATTTCTCTTCAGCACATACCCTCCAACGCGGTAACAGTGGTCCAGGAATATCGACTCGCATTGGTACTCCATTAGTCCTGGACGGGCAAACAGCATCACCTGGACAAAACAAGTCATTTACACAATCATTTAACATATCCCTCGATCCGAAACGGCGTAGACTCGCTCTATTTGCATTGTATTCTGCATGACATTCAATAAGTATTCTGTAAAGAATTTACATTGAATAAAATTATCTGAATCTGAATCATACATCATTCACAGTGCTTTGACATTTCACACATTCGCATTAAAGTAAATACGTAGAGAATAGCTTGTAGCTGTAAAACATACAACGACAAAATTATTGCACTACTTATAAATAAATTGAAAAAGCATTTAACAAAAATTAATACCTTGCCTGATTAGTTTAGTTCCTTTGGTTAAATTTAGATTTAAGTTTCATTATCAAAAGGCAGACATACAGTTTTTGTTCTTTTAACTGTAATAGTATCTGATTGTAATGGTTATTACGTACAGTTCGTCAAATAATAAAGATGTATTCACAATGGAGTTAAAATGCAAGAAAAATTACTTTTTAAATTTTTTTATTTTAGTTTTTTGGATAGCACACAAAGGAAACAACCGCTTCTTTCGATGGTTTACATTTAGTTAGTCATTGTGCATTGGACTTAATAATTTTAAGCGACCTGATTCGTTACCGGGTTTGGCTACCAGCGGCGGAAAGCGACGCGTCGCTGCATTCTTAAGACGGACGAACTATAATGCTTAGTTTAGGGGACTTAGGTTTATGTTTGAAGACCATATGTTAAAAAACAGATATGTATGTAACCTGTTAGTCCCTGGACAAATTAAATAAATAAATAATTCGCACAAAGCACTTCGCATCATCTTTTAAAATATTCGTGTCTATGTAAACCGAAGCTTGAAAGTAGAATTAATGCAATAGAAATGAGAGCGTTGAGGAGTATGATTAGTGTGAAATATGGATTACGCATGATTTTTTTTAACCGACGGCCGATGAGGCGTAAAGGTTCTAGAGTGGCGAGCCGGTACAAGTAGGCAGGGGACTTTAGGCGGGAACTAGGCGTGGGTTCTTGCCTGCTCGGTTGAAATTCTTGTTTTTGTGTATGTAGTGATTTAGTGGATAATAAAGATAGTGTGTTATACCACAGATAATATAATACTATACTAGTACAGATGCCTCACGTCATAGAACGAATTTGTGCCGAAAATTTTTAGGGCAATTTTTTCCATAAGGTACCTATTTTCTTAGAATAAATTGATATCTGGATGTTAAAATTGAATTAATGTCATAGTTTACACCTTTACCTACCAACCTAGTAGTAACATTTAGTTTAATTATTAGAAACAAAAGGGCCAAATGAATTCCTCCGTCGAAAAAACCGTAGTACGGAATGGGACCCCATGGTTATACAATACAGAGAATTGACCACGGAGTTCGCAGCTGATGAAGATTTCAAGCGATCGCGTATTTGAACCCCTTCCTTGTGCAAAGGTTATCCATTGCGATTTAACGTGGCAATGCTGCGAGCCTCATGGGGACCTTTGCACCAGGGTCAATTCGTGGTGGGTAATTTTAATTAGGTATGAGTTTTATTGTAATGATGACAATGACATTGTAAACATGTAAATTTTTTACAGTTTGTGTTGTCTCAACAGGTCCTTTGCAGAAATGTCCCCAAATATGGGTTGACGATTGCCAAATAATAAATAAAAAAAAGTAGGCACGCCCCACAAAAAATGGTTAATTGGCAATGTACTTATTTTATTAAACGGTCGACGAAATAATTGTTTGGCCCATTTTGGCTAAACGTCTTATCAATCAGAGAACAATAGAACAAAAGATGAGTTATCAGCTCGAGGCACTAGCTAGTATTAAACGCTCAAATTTTTTGATTTGATAAGAGAGGCGTCGGTATGTAGTTTTAATACCCTTTTGTATGGGAGTCGTTTAGTGATAACATTCATCGTTTGATAAGTGATTGCTATTTCCTTCGTTTAAAATGGAGGTAGATTTTTTTGTTGACATCAAAAGCGCATAGATTAGGTACTAGAGTAGGAAATAAATAATAATTAAAGGAAAATGCCCAAGTGACTATGGAATTCAGTATCGCTCAGAAATTGGTATAAAAACTTATTGTGTCGCAATGCTTTATGACTTGATGTAAAGTTGGCTCAAAGGACTTATTAAAATGATTAGGCATTTGATTGTAGTTCTCCAGGTTTTACAGTAATTAGCCCAGGAAATTAGGTCCTAAATTCCAATTTGACAATTGTGACTTGATCACTGACGTTTAGTGTTGCCAGCCGAATCGTACCTAAAATATTTAAAACTGTCCCCTTTTTGTGAGTACAATAATCTTATGAATGAGAAAAGAGTTGATAGCTTGGCAAGTGTAGGCTAGCAAACTACTTATGTATAAACAAAAACTATGCTAGTGATTCGTTTGACTCGCTCGCCTGCCTGATGGGTGCTAATTTAAATGGTAACCGCCGCAGCACGAAAGTGCTGTGCATAACCTATCAACTGTTAATACCCTTCTAGGTACTGGCATCAATATTAAAGATATTTTTTTTACCAAAAACCGTACCTTTTTATTAACGGTTCAGGTAAGTTTGAAGTGGCAGGCAACACTGAATAGACGCATCGGAAATACGAAAATAATAAAAAAATCTAATATATTTTTAATTTTTTACCCGGAGAAGTGGACAATTCCTATTAATATATTAAGTTATCTTTAATATAAACAAAAATTACTGATGTCATAGACTGGTGACACAACTTCGATTTGAGCAATTTAGTATAATTTTACGATACTACTTATGGGCATTCTCGTTTGCTCAGAACTAAAACGGGACCATTTTTGACAACAAAGGTTTTATGGGGTTTTGGACATCACAGAATCTAGAAATCAATGTTGTCAAGCCGAAATCCTACTAATTCAAAAAAGTCAATAAATAACCTAGGCTAATTTACGATGTGAGGTTTTTTGTTCTAAAACTGTTCCTTAGGTCCCCCTGAACATATCTGGAAAATTCTCCGTTGTTCCCATGTACGCTCCCCCTTCCCCACCCTCAAACAGGTCCCTGATTTTAGTTTTTTTCATTTATCTCAGAAACGGTTAAAGATAGATGTGAATGGTTAACGTTACTTCAATCGTTATAAAATTACCAACCCGTTGACACCTGTTTTATTTCAATGTGACCTATAGTAGCCGAAATATAGGGTTAACTTTGCACCAAAATTTTCGAAATCCTACTCATTTAGAAAACTATTACCAGAAGCATGCTAAGAGGTATTCAGTTGTAAGTGCAAACTTAACCCTATATTTTAGCTCCTAAAGGTCACATTGAAATAAAACTGGTGTTGGTAATTTTATAACGTTTAAATTAACGTTAACGATTTTCATCTATCTTTAACCGTTTCTGAGATAAATGACAAAAACTAAAATCAGGGACCAGTTTGAGGGGAGGGGGGAGCGTACCTGGGATCAACGGAGAATTTTCCAGATATGTTCAAGAGGACCTAAGGAATCAAGAAACCTTTTACAGTAATTTAGCCTAGGGTATTGTTTGAATTTTCGGACTAGTAGGATTTCGGCTTGACAACATTGATTCTTGAATTCTGCGGTGTCCTCTAGACTAGATCGAGGTCAAGAGTAAGGCCATTCCATCGCTCGCTGAGGTGACTCACCGCGCACACTAACGGCTGCGGTCACTGAACCCCATCTGACCGGCTGACAAGTGCCTGCCAAACGGTGCGTAGCAATAGCGTAGCGAACCTTGCTGTATTACTAGACGAAGGAGCTTTAAAAATGCAAACTTGTGCTGGATGCATCTATAACATCGAATCGGATGAACCATGCATGAAGTGTACGAAGTGCAACTGTACTTACGATCTGATATGTGCTGGGCTAACATCTGACACATATGTTTCTCTTACTGATGAAGTAGTGCAGATCTGGACTTGTACGTCATGCCGTAGTAAAACACCTAAAACCGGCAATACAAATACCCCAGTTCGCCATTTGATGAGCACATCCCATGTTAATGAAACACTGGCTGATACTGTTGATACTTCTATAGAAACGTCACTCCTGGATTTCGACAGTATAACCTTTCGACCGGGGCAGAAAAAATCAACCCAAAACAACGTAAAATTGACTAGTAGTTGTGTTTGCGGGGACTTAACTGTGCTTAGAGCAGTAATCAAGGATGAACTAGAAGCTCTGCTTAAAGGACCCTTATCTATTCTCTCCAAACTATGTCAAAGTTCTCAATTGGAAGCAGTTCAGTCTTCAATACTATCGAAGCTTAATGAAACTTCTACGAAGGCCAATGAAAACTTAGATTCTAGACCTGAACCTATTTTGAATCCCATCGCTGACACACATACAAGTAAACAGGACCAAACTACTAACCTAGTGTCACAGAAGATGTATAGTGAAAGCGTGAAGCAAAAAAGAGACAATAATAATAAAACTAATAGGAAATCCAACACACTGAACAACCAGGCTACTAAATCAGACGTCCGGCTTTCAGATAATGTTTCGACAAACCTCTCAACGCCACCTCAGCAGAAAGCTAAACAACGTCCTGTAGGTGCTGCCCGACCAAAAGCCACTAAGCCGTCGGAAATTAATCAAAGTTATTGTAATAATAACAACGACGCAAATGTTGATACCGATGTCATCGCAACTACATCCCAAAACACTAGCTGGAATGTGGTTACATACAGCAAAAAAGCACGCTCGAACAAAAGATCAGTCGTTAAAGGAAAAGGATCTACTGATCCCGATATTCAAACGGTGGAGCGAACTAAAAGAATACATGCTTGTTTTTTTAAACCTAGCACTACCGCAGAAAACCTCCTTCAGTTTATAAAAAAGAAACTCCCCAGTGATGAATACAAAGTTGAACAATTAAAACTACATCACAGCTACTACTCTTCTTTTAGTATCACTGTGCCAAGCTCATTGTATGACAGCTTAATGGATCCCAACATATGGCCACCAGGTACCGAAGTCAGTCCTTGGTTTCGATTCAGCAATAGGCGAGCGAAGCGTTCGCCTAAAAGCGCCCCCGCTGGAGGCACAGCGGCTCCACGCTAGAAGTCATTATAAACCAACTGAGGTGTCTGAACCCACGGAGAGCCAGAACTTGATCATAATACATCAGAACATAAACAGACTAAAAAACAAAACATTCCAACTCGAATGTGAGCTACAACTTCAAGAAAAGACGCCTGATGTTTTATGCATAACTGAAACATTTCTGAAGCCGTATGAGATAACGAGTGTTTGCTTAATGGGTTATACACTTGCTGCGCACTATAGCAGGACGTCGCGAGGCGGAGGCGGGTGCTGCATCTACGTCAAAGACTCGTTACTAACAATCGAGCGGCGAGAAGTGACACAACTATCCGTGGAATCAAACTTTGAAGCTTGTGCAGTGGAATGTGTGGGACTGAATGTCATTATTATCTGCATCTACAGACCTCCAAGTAATCCAAACTGTGCCACAGGTGACTTTGACATATTTTTCTCCCAATTACACAAGTTGATGAATTTAAATGTTGTAAAGAACAATAACGTAATTATACTAGGTGACATAAACATTGATTTATTAACAAAATGTGTCAATACGAAGCTTCTTACTGAAACTTTAAAACACTATGGGATAAAGTCGTTAGTAAAATTCCCAACTAGAACTTCGAAAACTACAAGTACTTGTTTAGATCACATTTACACCAATATGAATAATAAGTATATTTTAAATATCTCCCCGATAGATTTTTCTATATCTGACCACTTCGGTCAATTGATTGTTATTAGTACTGACAAACAAAAATTGTGCAACAAAACAATGTCAAAAAGACTATTTTCTAAGAACAATATCGATAGTTTTACTCAAAGCTTGACATTATATAATTGGAATTTTATACAAACAACAGTTTGCCCTTGTATAATTTTAGAAAAGACATTGCATGTAATTAAACATTTCTATGACACGCATTTTCCTCTGCGAAAATGTCCTATCCGTGGCAACACGAATGATTGGGTAAATGAGACGGTCAAAAGTACAAGGCGAAATATCCAAAATCTAAAACAAACACTTTTACAAACTGTTACGTCCACAAACTCTGAATTGTATGACAAGCTTTTACAACTCGAAAGTCAATATTACGTTGACTTAACTAGCTCGCGTCGTGACTACATAAACAATGTAATAAGTAATAGTCGCTTAAACATGTGTAGAAGCGTGTGGCGTGTGATATCAGCTGAGACCGGCCGTGATAAAAGCAAGTGCAGTGCGCTTGACGTACTAGTGCAGAATGCGACAGGCGAAAGTGATGTGGACCGCGCCCGGAATACAGCTGAACTGTTGAATAGCTATTACAAACAAGCAAGTATTAATTCGACTTCAAAACCGGTAATAGCAGGCGCACTTCTGTACCTTCAAGAATACGTTCAGTCGCTCCCCACAACGGCTGATTTTCAATTTTTTTTTTTTCCCTGAATGAGGTAATGAAATCATTAAAAACCATATGTCGCAAAAACACAAAGGACATAAATGATATGTCTACACATATCTTAGACTATTTACCACCAATAGTTATATCTGTGTTCTGCCATCTATTTAATAA
Organism: Athrips mouffetella; assembly: GCA_947532105.1. NCBI lineage: Eukaryota > Metazoa > Arthropoda > Insecta > Lepidoptera > Gelechiidae > Athrips > Athrips mouffetella. The sequence goes on from OX383965.1 coordinate 2,241,111, forward strand.
ATGCGTAGATGCCGGCAATTACCCAAGTGCTCTGAAGCTGATCAAAATACAGCCGATATATAAAGGAAAAGGAGAGATGTGTTCGTTAAAAAACTTTAGACCAATCTCCCTAATTCCAGTAATATCGAAAGTTTTTGAAAAACTTCTAAGCAATAGACTTATGTCATTTTTTTGTGGAAACGATCTCTTAAACTGTCAGCAATACGCTTACCAACGTGGTAGATCCACGGTAGAGGCAGCGCGCGACGTAATGTCAAAGGTCATAGGTCATTTGGATTGTGGCAGGCAAGTCGCAGCAATATTCTGTGACCTATCCCGTGCATTTGAATTGGTAGACTTGAGAAACTTCAGATGTACGGGATTAAAGGTTCATTCCTTAATACGATTGCCTCGTTTTTAGCTGATCGAAAACAGTGCACCTATGTCAAGACCGCAAGGTCTGACCTCGATAGTACTGGAAACAGCGCTGTCCCACAAGGATCAATAATGGGCAATAATCTGTTTTTAATCCTAATAAATGACTTAACTATGGCCAGTAGCGATGCTGAGTATGTCATATTTGCTGATGACGGCTGTGTTATAGTCAACGCTGAAAATTATGATCAACTTAGATCAAAAACCCAGAAAGTAATGGAGTGCTTAGCAAAATGGTTCAGTACTAACGGTATGATCTTAAATGTCGAAAAAACTAACATAATGCACTTCCAGCTACGCAAAACAAAAGGTCATGACCTCAACATAACGTGCCATGGAACCAGTGTACCGCAAGTCGATACGGTAAAATACCTCGGACTGACAATTGACGCAAGCCTAACGTGGAGTGTTCACATTGACTTACTCTGTGATCGCCTTGCCTCAGCATCTTTTGCCCTATCTAGACTTAGGCCGAGCTTAACCGATAAAAATCTACTTAGCGCGTATTATGGATACTTCAGCTCACTACTTACATATGGCATTGACATATGGGGCGATGCCGCTGAACGCATCAGACCTTTCAGGATGCAAAAACGTGCCATTCGAACAATCGCACGGGTTGCCTGGGATCACCCAGCCCGTGACTTGTTCATTAAGTACAACATCCTCACTTTCCCCTGCCTTTATATCTTAGAGGCAGCAAAGTACGCAAGGTCAAATCTGAACAGATTTTCAATTAATGCTGGAAGCCGCACTAGACGTTGTAACATGCTCATCGTACCTGCAACGAAGCGTGCAAAATCTGACAAGCAAATAAGTGTTATCGCGCCTAAAGTCTACAACAAGCTTCCGGACGAAATTAAAGCTGCACCCAGCAACCCAATTTTCATCACTAAACTAAAACAGTTTTTGATTAGTAAAGCCTTTTATTCGGTAAAAGAGTTTTTTGAAGACAAATAGCTGACCTCATCTATCCAATCATAAGTATTGCTATAAAATGTATAACTATATATGTTACTTAGTTCATAAGTAAATCTTTTATTTTATGAATTTTGTTGTAACCATGACTGACATGTAAATCTTTATTTACCAATAAATTTTGAATTGAATTGAATTGAATTGACAATAAAAAAAAAACTTGCATGAAATAATTAACGTTATTCCGATTTGACAATATTACAAAAGACAATACATTAAAAACGACATGAGCGAGTATAATCGATTTTTTTTTGCTACTTTTACCACTAAAGTGTAACAGGGTGTAACCAAAACAGTATGCCAACCCTTAAGGATATTAATCTACCCATGAAACTGAAGAACTTTCCCTAAAGAACATAGGTCGAATTACGAAAAAAACAATTTGAACTCCCATAGAAACTGAACCAGTACTCGGATCGAATTAGCAGAAAAATCTTAAAATTTACAGTAAATTCGTATTGCACGGGAAAAAAATATTTTTCATCCCATCTATTCGAAAATCGCTGAACGGTTCGTCAATAAAGGCGAACAAAATAGCTGTTTTCTGCAAGAGGCTTTCGTAGCGGGTAAAAATGGGATTTAAAATTAGAATTAGAATTTAGGTCCACAATAGGGATATTTTAGGTCAACCATAGAACTCGAACCTAAATATTGTATGAAAAATGATACTGGCTGGTTGCCCTATTAAAATTATTATGAATATAAAAAAAGAAATATGCTTGAAATGTAAACAAGACTACCAACCAAAGAGGTTCTGTTCCTAGTCGATACAAAAATGTCAATAACATTTTCAGTGGTTACAAATAATACTTAATATGATTTTTAGTATTGTTTCATCAAGAAATAATATTGTAATGGTATTTTTTGTTTAAAATTAATGACGAGTGTGACTTAAGCCCGCGTCACACAGAGGCGGTAGCGGAAGCGTTCCGGGGCCGGTATTTTTTGTAAAGTATGATGCACCCTGTCCCATTGAAAAGCGGTCGCGGCGCGGTATTTTGTTCCCGCCAAACCGCCCCGGACCGCTTTCGCAATCATACCGCCTCTGTGTGACTTGAGCTTTAATGAGCCTCTTATTCTTTTCTCTTAGAGGGAGATGAAAAGTAGAGTGTATTACGCGGCAGCAAAAATATTTTTACCTTGGGCGACCTATTGAATCCCTCGCTTCGTTCAGGATTCTACTTTAGAATCCCTCGCCATGCTCGGGATTCTACTCAAGAATCCTTCACTTCGCTCTGGATTCAAAATAGCGCCCTCGCCTTAAAAATATTATTTTACAGCCTTGTGATACAATCTACTATTGTACAGATCAAAGTATCAGAAATTGATACCAATAGTTTTTAGAAGTGAATATTGGGCGCTATGGTGCAAAAAAAAACATAAAAATGGTAAAAACCTCTTTTATCTACTCCCGTACCGGAATATTCCAAATTCGAAACCAATGACAGATTCGAAATTGAGTTCATTTTCCGCTATCATTTTCATTTCCACACTGTTCCATACTACGAGCTGTACGGAAATGGAGTATGGATTTTCATTCCGCAACTGTTATAATACATAATTTTCAATCTGCATACACAGAAAAAAAAGATATCTTGAACCAAATAATATTATTTAAGTTAAAATCTTTTGGGTTTTCGATATAAGGAAACTCGAAAACGTCTTAGATTGAGAAATAAAAGGTTTTGTCGTATAGTTCTCCGACCAAGAACAAAATTTCTTATATCAATTTTCAACTGTCATCTTATTGTAAAAACTAAAAGCTATCACAACAAAAACCAAACTTACTTGAGTGAAGCATCTATCACACCAAGAATGAAACTAATTTAAATAAAAATTTTAAAGCTCTTTTTTTAAAAAAGCTAAATGTGTCACCTTAAGAGCGAAACTAATTTTGTTGAAAAATTTAAAGCTCTTCAAAAATAAAAACTAAAATAAAAGGCTCTTTTAAAAAAAAGCACTTTTTTATCTCTCGTTATTTTCTTTTTATTCCTCTTCTTCTTCTGCTCTCTGCCAGCATTTTTGATATTTTTATTTTTCAACTATTCTTCTTTCTACTTTTGTTTCCATTTCTATTATTTATTAATGTTATCATTAACTATTATATCATTATATCATATCATCAACTATTATAATTTACCAAAAGTCCTGGGGGTGGCTGGATTCGAACCCGCGTCCATCGGTATCGTAGTCCTTCGCTCTGACCATCAGACCACAGGCTTGATTAGCAAAGTCATCGAAATTTTGATACTGTTCCGTCTTTGACACAGTATCTTGTACCCAGCAACAATTATTTGACTTAATATCGCCTTAACTCTTCATTGCATATCTAACTAGGTCTTGAGCAAAACAACAACCATCTTATACTAAGCAAAATGTTATTTGCCTTAATATAGTCTTAACTCTTCATTGCTTACCTAACAATTTCTTGAGCGAAACAGCAACTATCTTATACCAATCAACATATTATTTGCATCAATATTGTCCTGAATCTTCATCTAATATTTTTCATAATTCTTAGGCGAAACGATTTATGTTTTCAATCGATTAATATTTTACTTGCTTTAAAATTTTTTCATTGTTGATGTAAAAAATAAATGGTTTTAATGCAAAACATCAATTTCAAACCTAGTAACAGAACTCTTATTCGAAGAAATTCTCTCTTGAATTTTAAGATTTCGGCATTTTTAATACGTTAGAGTAATCATTTTACTCTAAGAGACTTAACTTTATAATCAAGCAATATCAGTTGAGACATATTGCGTTCTTGTTTTAAGAGATCATTTTTTTCTGTGTAGGCTAAGGCAATACTACCACAGTACTAAATACAGCCTACTTTAAAGTAATTTTGTAAAAATACTTTTTACTGGGGTGACGACTGCCTACCTATATTTAAAAGAAAACGGAGAGTACCAGGAGTACATAAATCGACAAGAGGCTAACAGTTGGCTCGCTTCTATATAAAGTGACCGTAGCAACAAAAGAAGTGATTTGAACAAAATGGAAAGTATGTACCAGGAGAACATGAGTCTACAAGAGGCTGTCAGTAACCATATACATGAAATTAATGTTAAAGCAACTCCATCCACAAGCTCTGGATCTGGAATAACTTCGGGAATAACTTTAATTAACTGTACTAACTAACTGTCCTCTTAGTTCAATAAATTGATCACTACTCTTTAAAATTTTATTTTATTTTGTCGGTCGTAGATAAAGTTTTGTATGCAACTATACGTAATTAGTCATTTTAACACTCGATCTATACTATTTTGATACTCGGCTGCGCCTCGTATCAAATCCAGATCTCGTGTTAAAATTACTCTCATTACGCAACAGTTGCATAAATAACTATTTCGCTTCTAGAAGAAAAACTAAAGCTCGGACGGAAAAAAAATAAATGTAACAGATGTGCGCAATAAAAAAACAAAGAGAATGAGCCCCGGTTGAGCGAAATCGGTCCAGAGGATCGTCAGCATTTGCATCTGAAAATTTAACTGCAGCTAGAGGACTACAAAACTGACACTATATTTAAATTTCAGCTCTCCATCACTTCCGGAGCGCGAGTTATAGAATTTACAATATTTGCAATAAAAACGTGTTTATTTGCGAATTGCAGATGATCCTCTGGACCGATTTTGCTCAACCGGGGCTCATTCTCTTTGTTTTTTTATTGCGCACATTTGTTAGATTTATTTTTTTCTGTCCGAGCTTTAGTTTTTCCTCTAGAAGCGAAAAAGTGGTTTTTTTCTAGTGATGGGCCGACTATGGGGTTTGCCGATCAGCCGACTAGCCGACTAGTCGGTTTTGAAATTGCCGGATAGTCGGCCGACTAGTCGGCAGTGCCGATCATCCGTATTTCGTATTAGATCCCAGGTATAAACTGCAGTTTTTTGAGCCAAAAAATATATTAAAAAATTAGGTCACAATTTTTACTAGAAATTTTACAGATTCCTTGAGCATCGATGATAGTGATGCACAGCTTACGAGTAGGTCATAGCTAAGGACAGAACATAATGAATATTCAGGTCATGTGTTTTTATTTCATACTATTACTGCCGAATAATCAGCGCAGTTTTTACCGATTAGTCGCCGATTAGTCGCCGACTAGTAACCGACTATAAAATATGCCGAATAGTCGGTTTTACCGACTAGTCGGTGAAAAGTCGACCCATCTCTAGTTTTTACCATATTTATAATTTTTTTTGGCACCATAGCGCCAATATTCACTTATAAAAAGTATTGGTATCAATTTCTGACACTTTGATCTAAACAAAACAATTTTTTCCCGTGCAATAGGAATTTACTGGGGCAGAAAGCTAATTCTATCCGAGTACAGCTGATAGCACATTTTGTATGGGAAGTAAAATATATTTTTCGTATTTCGACCTTTCTTTGGGAAAGTGGTTCAGTTTCATGGGCAGAATCACATCCTTCTGGGTTGATATACTCTTTCTGTAACACCTTGTATTTTTTGATAACGTGTAAAGAGCACAGAGTAGGTACATGAAAAAAGTTCACGTTATTTCTACTTGACAGTGTTTTAAAACAACCTGAGGGGACACAGGTGATTAATTTTGCTGCTTTTCTAATAAAAGTAGATTTTTCGTTGCATCCCCTATAAATAGTTGTTTCCATGCATTGAAAAGGTATTTTAAGCTGTTTGTCCCGACTGCCATCTAGCGGTCGTTACATAAATCATGTTGGAGGCCGAAAGGTGTAATTAAAATTAGACAGTTACCATCAATACAAAATTTAAAAGACGCCAAGAAACAACTTACAAAAACGCGTCAAAAAATATCAGGTAGTGTAAATATTTTATCACATATATACTAATAATTCAGTCACAACGAATTCTCAAAAAAGGTATAGAGGGAAATGCTTGGAACACAATTTTTGACTTCGTAACTTTGTTTGGACTAGTTAGGAGGTAAATATATCAAAAGTCACCGCCCGTACCCCTAACGCCGGGCGGGGGGGGGGGGGGTTTGAAGGTCCCATTTTTCGGTTTTTCGCATATCTCTGAAACTATACGTCCTAGCAACATAAGACCTTTTGCAAAATGAAAGCTGATTAAATTTACCACAAGTTTTATTCAGTCAAACGGCGGGGGGGAGTTTGAAGGTCCCATTTTTCGGTTTTTCGCATATATCTCTGAAACTATACGTCCTAGCAACATAAGACCTTTTGCAAAATGAAAGCTGATTAAATTTACCACAAGATTTATTCAGTAAAATTTTTCGATATCTTGTATGGTTTTCGAGATATTCGCAGTGAAGTCAACCCTCTTCACTCGCGACTTGAATTCGCGCGCGATCTATGGAGCGATCAAGGTGTGTTCAGCTTACCTGTTTGTGAGCGTCCGATGATACTTTGCACACGTAACGCAACACCTCAATCTCTTCCGGGGTTTTGATGACACGCCTGTAACATTAGGGTAATCTTTACTAGCGTTCGTTGCAGTTTGCATAAATGCTCGAGGAAAACATAGAGCCAGAGATTCAGAGACAAACTATAGTCTGACCGTAACCGTTACATGTATAGGTATGCTCATGGCGAGACGGGGGCGGCATCGCTTGTCACCGCTCACGACAGTAACTAATTCTTGCTATTTCCTTCCCACTCCCCCACCTCCCCACGCATACCTAAGGCACGGTACAGCGGTTGCGGTTAGACTATAAGCTACAAGCGTGTATATGTCTTTATATACAACTAGCTGGTGCCCGCGACTTCGTCTGCGCATGTTAAGAAATTGTAGCCTCTATATTATTGTAAAGTTTTATTAAAATCCATCCAGAAGTTTTTACGTGAAAGAGTAACAAACATACATCCATACATACATGTTTACAAACTTTGGCGGTTATAATATCAGTGGGATAGGATTAGTAGGATTTTGATAATTACTGAAGCTAATGGAACGGGAGCCGAGAAGGTTTTTTCACGTGACAAATTAGGGCGAAAACGAGATGTCTTAGAGATAGGGGATGATTAGAGGAGCACAAAAAAACAATGTGAGATGTTCCAGACCGGAGCTCGGTACTAAAGAGGCCTTTTTCAGATTTTTAAAGCTGGTCCGTTTTACTTAAAGCCCCCGACTTTCTTGTCTGGAAATGTTTTTTAGTATCACCATAAGCTAATCACTTTGTTTGCTCTGAATATCACCATTATATCACAAAGAAATTGTCTATTTCAGATATACAGGGTGTTAATTTAATTGCGTGCCATAGCTTAGGGGGTGTTTCAGTAACGATAAAGGAACACAAAAAAAATATTTAAAAAAATCCCACTTAAAAAACTAAAACTCCATTGAAACTAAACTAACGCGGAGGGCAATGACCAGGATGGAGCACCGCGCTATCACCGAGCCAGTGCGCGAGTATCAGTGGATAAGGTAGGCACATACATATCTGAAACTTTTTCGCGCGCTTTTGATAGCGCGGTACTCTGGGTCATTGGCCTCCGCGTTAGTTTAGTTTCAATGAAGTAATATTTTTTTAAGCAGGATTTTTTTTTTGTGTTCCTTTATCGTTACTGAAACACCCCTTAAGCTATGGCACGCAATTAAATTAACACCCTGTATATAATAGTGATATTCAGAGCGAACAAAAGTGATTGTCCATGTAGAGTAACTTATGGTGATACTAAAAAATATTTTCCAGACAAGAAAATCTGAAAAAGGCCTCGTGAACACCGGGCTACAGTAAAGAGATGGATATCTGATAAGCCCATCTGTTTACTGTGACCGGGCTCTGGTATAGAGGTTCTCACATGGTTTTTTCTTGTTCCTCTGATTGTCTCCTAACTTCTGAGGCATCTCGTCATATCACGTGAAAAACCAATGAAAACATTTTCCCGGCTCCCTTACCATAAGTGCGGTCAACCGCTAGTCGGTAGAAACTTTTTCAACTCTATTACCACGCCATAAGATCCAAAAGTGTTTCTACCGATATGCGGCCGTGTGTAACTATCAAATGACTCTGCTGCTTGAAATTTTGTGATGGCATATCTTCTCTTTGAGTGAATCGATTATGATGAAACAAAGCTTATATGCTGTACAGAAAAAAGCCAAATACTTATTTGAACCGGTCCAATAGTTTGTAAGTTATTGGCATTCAGACAAAAATACAAAAATGATCTGAATGGGTTCTTTAATCTTTAACCTTTACTGCGAGACTCAAGATAATATTTTCGCGAAAACTGTCCAAGTATACAGACCAGCTGACTCAACAGATTTATCTCTATACAACGTGTTAACGGAATAAGCGACACTAAGAAAATAGATTGTTCAGAATCGCGAGTAGAATAATTTGATAGGGGTAATTTTTTAGGGTTCCGTGGCTCAAAAGAAAAAAACGGAACCCTTATAGGATCACTTTGTTGTCCGTCTGTCTGTCTGTCAAGACCCTTTATCTCACGAACGGGTAAAGGTATCAGGTTGAAATTAATACCACATATTAGGATCCATGAACCACACAAGATCTGAAAATGTAAATTTTTTACAACGACGAAATCAAAAGATATGGCATTTTATGTCCTTATCTCCATACATTTATTCAAAAATGCAAAACCTACAGGGTACTTCCCGTTGACCTAAAATTATGAAATTTGGCAAGAAGCTAGGTCTCACAGTACAAATAATGGGAAAAGTCTGAAATCATTAAATATTACAACTTTTCTCACAACTAATGGTAACCAATTATGGTGAGCTCCCGTTTCAAGAACATTCATATAAGAGAGGGGTCAAGTTGGATGGTCGCTGAGGCGATTTTTGTTTTAGTTCTATTTAAAAACGGGAACACTTACAAACTTGAAAATTGGTATGTTTATAGTGCATAAGCTATAAAATAACAACAAATAATAAAATTTGGTCAAGCGCGTGTCGGACTCAAAAAATCTAGCACATTAACTTACTGAAATTTCAACTAATACAATTATGTTTATGTGGTGGTACGGAACCCTCAGTGCGCGAGTCCGACTCGCACTTGGCCGGTTTTTTTTTTAAATTTTTACCGCTTCTAAATATTTCTGTAGCTACGCGCTTGGGTGGCACGCGGTGCTTGAGCGGGAGGAGGGAGGAAAGTGGGCGTGGCGTGCGCGGACGCGCCATGATAGTTTAAAAATCAACTAGAACAACGATGCAACTATAAAATAACAATATCTAGAAAAAAAAAATCTTTTTTAAAGATTTTTTTTACGGGAATGGATTTATTTTAATAAAAATCAGTTGGGGTGTATGAGGGTTTTGCTTATTCCATTAACAAGTTGTATACTCGTTAATGTACACGATACCTTCAGCAGATAATTAAATAAATCACATAGGTATTATCTATCTTCCATTCACGATGCTAAGTTGATTACTTCATCAAAGATACTAAGCCAACAATCGGCGATAAAATAGATAAGAAATTATGGCAATTACATTTACCTTACCAAGTATTATTGTGATGATAACTAAGTACTTATAGTCTAAGAGCTAGTTACTGACATACGTTTGCAATTTATAGAGAAACGAAATCCCTAGTGTGTCATACTATCATTATTAATTAATCCAGGCGCCTGGCAGCTATTCATTGGGTGCGAGAGTGGAAGGGCAACAAAGGGATTACAAAATCAATTGAAGGCGTCACGAGGCGATGCATGGGATTAGACTACGGTTCTAACAGGCTAATTCAAAATTAAAACTGACTTATGTTTGTTATATATCAATTCATATTTAAAAGAGCGCGTGGGTTTTTATTGTCGCTTCTTTTTTTCCCACTATGGCGCCACATTGTTTGTGAAGCGATGTAGTTTAGCTGACGTCATTAAGAGATTTTAATATCCAACAATGAATAAACGATTTTGACTTTGATTTGACTACGCTACGTCATATTATTAGGGATTGTATCACTGGAGATTTTTCAAATTAAATTATATATTTCTTTTTATAAAAATTTAAAATATATTGAAAAATAAGCATTTTCGGACCATATGTTGCACCACTTTTTTACTCAGATTAGCCATCAGAATCAATGATCAAAATCTTTCTGGTAACTCGGGCCCACGGTGTATACAGGTTGTTAATTTGATTGCGTGCCATAGCTCAGGGGCGGGATCAGTATCAGCAACTGAATAACTTTTCCCAAAGAATAAAGGTCGAAAAACGAAAGTAAATTTTTGACCTCCCATATAAACTTCATCAGCTGATAGCGCATTTTGTATGGAAGGTAAAATTTGATTTTTCGTTTTTCGACCTATGTTCCTTGGGAAAAGTTGTTCAGTTACTGATACTGATCCCGCCCCTGAGCTATGGCACGCAATCAAATTAACACCCTGTATTTAAATCTAGAAAAAATTTCATAAAAAGAGCGCGTTTTATGGCGCCCGCCTTCCAGGCGCCTTAAAAAGTAGTTGAACAACTTTTTATCTATTCATTTACAAATTCTACGTCTGTTCAAAAGTGCCAAAAAAATGTGCTGTAGGTACATAAATAATCATACTTATCGGTTCAATTAGTATGAGAGCGTCGGCCGCAATAGGACCTTATTCTATAAAGCACAAAGCTTAAATTTACTTTAAGCGTAATATTAGTTGCTATAAACTCACATTACTTTTCGATTCTTCTAACTTAATTAAAAATTTGTGTTCTAAATTTGGAAGGATCGAGTCTAGAAGTGAAATGAGCTTTTGTTACAGATAACAAAAATCAATCAATGATAAAAAAAATAAAAACTTTACTTACAATTCTGCAATAATCGGGAATAATATTTCATTGTCCACCTTGAATCTGTAAAAAAAAGGACATATTAATCTGTTGGGCCTGGCTACTTTTGTAGATAATGCTTGTTAAGCAAGAATATGTCTGTATAATAACCAAATAGTTTTCAAGTACAAACAAAATAGAAAGAGTGAATCCCAATGGGAAAAACAATCCCTGAAATTTTCTTTGAACTCGCCGTTTAAATAGGCCTCCAACTCTTACTAGAATACCACTGGAACTGTAGCTAGAAAGAGAAGGATGCCACTTTAGATTACTTTTTCAGGTACCAAAAATATAATACATAACATGAGCACTCATACGGCGAACAAAATAACTCTGTCTGTGACCATTAATGCGCAGAAGTCAAAAAATTTGTCTCGGGGGTGAGCGCAGCAGGTGGGGAATCTTTCACCCCTGCGCAGAAAATAACCGTCATAGACAGACTTTCAGTTGGTTACTTTCCTTGATAAGTAAAATAACCAACTGAAATTTAAAATTTAATAATTTTGTGACATACCTAATCTTATTTGACCACTGTTGTATATTAATTCGTAATTTGTAGTAATTTTTGTGACCAACTCTTTCACCATTAGAAACCTGCATTATTTGTGATGGGGTTCCGTATGAAAACTTCGATAATGTAACCCAAGGTGTGAAAAAAATACCAAATAGCATCCTTATATCGCGTACGCTGCCGAAACTATTAACAATAGAGCAAAGCGATGTACTACAGGTTTATAGAAGACATTAATTTATGTCACAATAACTACTTTTTCATGTTAAAATATGCAATAGTAACGCCGGTACAAACTATATAGGCCACATTATTCGTACCTATTAATCCTTTACCAAATAAATGATTTTGTATTTAAGGCTATATCAGTACCTGTAAATTACTTTCTGAGTTATTCAAATCGGACATACCATTTAAAAGTTATCATGAGTATAATCGTTATCAAAATTGAAATTAAAGAAACAGCGCTCCAAGTGACTATAATGGTTTTATCTACAAGAGAGAATAGACACGAAAAATTTGGCTTATGTTTCCTGTATGTGTAATTGAGTGTAATCACACGTTTATATCCCTTCCTCACGGGGTAGGCAGGCAGGGCATCAAAGAGTGTATGTGATGATGAGAAATCTAGCTTTGTCTATTACTTAAGTACCTAAACATTTAATTCAAAATGTTATCCAAATTTTCTTTAAAATGTACTCTTTTTAGGGTTCCGTACCCAACGGGTGAAAAACGGGACCCTATTAATATGCCTCCGATGTCTGTCTGTCTGTCAGCGGGCTGTATCTCATGAACCGTAATAGGTAGACAGTTGAAATTTTCACAGATTATCTATTTCTGTTGCCGTTATAACAACAAATACTAAAAACAAAATATAAATAATGGGGGGCTCCCCTACTAAAAACATGTTTTTCCACAGATTAAACAATAGTAAACTAAAGTTTAGTTTTTCTGAGCGATTTTTGCTCGAGTTTTGATTTAGCTCTATCGTAAAAAGGTGAACACTTACAAGCGTGAAAATTGGTATATTTATAGTGCATAAGCTATAGAATAACAACAAATAATAAAAACTGGTCAAGTGCGTGTCGTTCCGTGTGGTAGCGGCAAAGAATATTACCGACCAATCTCTACCTGTAGGTGTCGTAAGAGGCGACTAAGGGTTTACAAACCGGAAGATGGGCAGCAGCATCTTTCCGTGTATCGCACCATCTTACATACTGCGGTCACCAACAACCGCGGTCCATGGTGCCAGCCGTAACGCTAACAAGCGTGGTGACTAAGGTACTTCCCCTCCACATTCTTCTAGCTAGAGCTGGAATCCTGGAGGGAGCTCCCTGTCCTGTAGTGGACGTATTATGGGATGTTATGATGAAGTGCGTGTTGGCTAGAACGAATTTAATGCACTTCTGCGTGACTAAGACGGTATGACTGCTCATAACTAGGACGGTATTTTTACCTTAGTTGTACGGAACTCTCGGTGCGAGTCCGACTTGCGCTTGGCCGGTTTTTTTAGTAACCCTCGACGCAACAAGAACCTATATCTACCCGTGCGAAGCCGGGGCGGACCGCTAGTCTTTATTATAATGTGTATATTGATTTTGAACACCTTATGCACCTGTTTCTGACAATAAACGAATTACGAATGATTAAAATGATTTATTCGCATTTTCAATTTTTCGGAGCGTGTAAGGCGAAAAATTTTGTAAAAATTGTAGAACATTTTATAGGCTTTTTTTTTCTTTTTAGGGTTCCGTACCTCAAAAGAAAAAAACGGAACCCTTATAGGATCACTTTGTTGTCCGTCTGTCTGTCTGTCTGTCTGTCTATATATTAGGATCCATGAACCACACAAGATCTGAAAATTTCAATTTTTTACAACGACGCAATCAGAAGTTATGGCATTTTATGTCCTCATCTCCATACATTTATTCAAAAATGAAAAACCTACAGGGTACTTCCCGTTGACCTAAAATTATGAAATTTGGCAAGAAGCTAGGTCTCACGGTACAAATAATGGGAAAAGTCTGAAATCATTAAATATTACAACTTTTCTCACAACTAATGGTAACCAATTGTGGTGAGCTCCCGTTTCAAGAACATTCATATAAGAGAGGGGTCAAGTTGGATGGTTGCTGAGGCGATTTTTGTTTTAGTTCTATTTAAAAACGGGAACACTTACAAACTTGAAAATTGGTATGTTTATAGGGCATAGGCTATAAAATAACAACAAATAATAAAATTTGGTCAAGCGCGTGTCGGACTCAAAAAATCTAGCACATTAACTTACTGAAATTTCAACTAATACAATTATGTTTATGTGGTGGTACGGAACCCTCAGTGCGCGAGTCCGACTCGCACTTGGCCGGTTTTTTAGAATCTTTTTCCCTACGACGCGGTGTTTTTGAATTATTAGCGAAAACCCTTTTGAAAAAAAATTATGTGAACTTGTGTCCTAGACCTCAAGACTTTTAGTAGGTATGAAGTATGTTCACTTTCCCGTGTGGTGCCGGAAAAGAATAGTACCATACCATGCATACCCGTGGGTGTCGTAAGAGGCGACTAAGGGTTATAAACCGCGGTTCTAACAGGCTAATTCAAATTGAGATTTTTTTTTTATGTCAAAACAGACAAACGAGCAGTAGTCCAGTAAAAATACGGTAAATGCTAATAGCTACTTTTTTGTGTATATCGTATTTAAATATGATGTTAAGACGCAATATTTACGAATCCACCTAAAATTTAAAGCGGAATATTTTTTTCGAATAACAGCTAAGGCAAAAATAGTATTAGACAATTATATACTTTATATCATAGATAAACGTATACTTTACATATAGGCATCAAAATCCACCATAAATATATTTCAAAATATCAATTTATTTCAAAATATAAAATATTAAAGTCGAGGTAAAATAATAGCAATAAACTGAGCTAAACTCAACCTTTTTAAATGTAAGTGATTCTTATATATATTCACAAAAATGCCATACTAAATAAAAAAAAGTTTTTTGTAATCGCTGGTTTACAATGATTTTGTAAACATTTATGTTGGATTTGCCAAAAATGTGATTATATAGCACTATTTGAATTATTAGAAAGCAAAACGGATCTATTACTATTTTTGGTTGCGAAGATAAGCTGTATTTAAATTTCGTGCTATAAAAGTTAAACAATACAAAAAAGGTAATATTTTTATGTGGATTCATGTATAATATGAAATTCTGAATATATAGCAAGCCTTAAATAAAAAAAAATCTATTAACATTTTTTTCCGAAATTCCATATTTTTTTAATGTTTGGACGGCAAAATAAATAAATAAATGAAGTAAATTTAGGTGGATTCCATTAAAAAGCTTTACACAGAAATATACTCTATCGATCTGAAAAAGAATCACGGCTATTATCAATTATTTCCGTTTCGCCATACAATCTCTCGTAATTTTACTGGAGTACAGACAGCTCACTTGATGGAAACCCTGTATATTCAAACATATTTAAAAGAGCGCGTGGGTTTTTATTGTCCCTTCTTCTTTTCCCACCATGGCGCCAATTTGTTTGCGAAGCGATGTAGTTTAGCTGACGTCATTAAGAGATTTTAATATCCAACAATGAATAAACTATTTTGAGTTTGAGTTTTTAAGTTTAAACTGGAAGATGGGCAGAAGCATCCTCCTGTGTATCATACCGTCTTACTTACTGCGGTCATCTACAACCGCGGTCCATGGTGCCAGCCGTAACGCTAACAAGCGAGGTGACTATGGCACTTCCCCTCCACATTTTTCCAGCAAAAGCTAGAATTCTGGAGGAAGCTTCCTGTCCTTTAGTACATTTCATGGGATGTTGTAATGATGATGTACACTTTCTAAGCCTCCTCAACACATTTCACTCTACAACTCGTTTATTGAGCGAACTATATATAAACATCTGTATTAATAACACCCAGTTAATACGAGATGTAAAAAAGTATATACAGAGTGTAAGGGACAGCCCTCCGAATACTGAAAGGGCATGATCAGTCAACGTAACTGGACATCTTTCAGCGAATAAAACTTTCAGGAAATGAAAGAAAAAATTGGCCTCTCCATACTTACAAAATTGCAAACTTGATTGTACAGTTTGTATGGAGGGACCGATTTTTTTTCGTTTCCTGAAAGTTTTGTTCACTGAAAGTTGTTCAGTTACGTTGACTGATCATGCCCTTTCAGTATTCGGAGGGCTGTCCCTTACACCCGGTATACTTACTCATCGATTCCTTCAAAAACTGCTTCCTTAGCCGTCAGACCACTGTCCGTGTTAGGACCACTCTGAAACATAACATTATAATTTAATTTGTGAAACAAATTTAAAGAAAAATTCAAATATTTCATTTCTAGCGATGGAGCCATATTTGAATATTTAATATTTTGCGTTAGGTAATTCTTACCAATGTCAACAATACTTCTGGATTTAACTCTTTGAGGATATCTCTAAGCTGAAAAAGAATAATATTAGATTAATAATTACAGCCGGTATATTGACGACGATAAAACTATTAAACAAACAATATTCGTATATAAATATTTGTAATTAGTTTTTCGAAAACGGCTCTGATTTTGGTGTAATCTACTATACGGGAGTTTTAGGGGCGAAAAATCGATTTAACTAAGTCTTATGTCTGAAAAAAATTGTTTTCTCCGTATTTTTTTCTGGAAAATAGGGAGATTCAGAAACACTTCAGCGCCATCTGTTGGTGAATGGCTTTGGTTAAGATTATACAGAGCATAGCTAATGAAATTGCAAAGGCAAACTCTGATTTAAAAAAAAAATCATCATTTATGATTATATTTAAATGTATGTTTATTTCTTCATACAAAATAGTTATCAGTCAAATTAGTCAATAAGTCATTATAAATAAAAAATATCATCTAGCGCGTCCCCACGAGGTAACGTACCTAGCAGGCTGGCAGCGTTACCTCGCTGAATGGCGAGGCTAATGCGCTGCCCGAAAAAACTGCCAGCTCTGCGGTCGCCAGAGACCTCATTGAGACGCGCCGAAAAACTCCTAATAAGATTTTTAGACTCAGGGCCCCAAGTGCCCATCGTTTCGAACCCTAAGGGTGCAAACATGTAGCAATCGGACAATCCAGGGATTGAATCCAGGGATTTGGAAAATTTTGAAGATTCGAAAATATCAGGATATTTTCGAATCTTCAAAATTTCCGCGGACGCAGCAGCCGGTCCCGCCTGCTCACTCGTGGCTCTAACGTGGGAGGGAGCTAAAGTGATTGATTGAGTGATTATATTTAAATTGATTTGCCAAAAGCTAGTTTGTAATAAATATCCCCTCGGTGATTAATGTATGGGAAACCTAGCTTCTCTCTATAATAGCCGCCTCCACATTAAAATATCGTCGGGTGAGCAATCTATGCTACCCGCTAACAGATGGCGCTGTAGGTTTCTGTCTAATACTACGTTTACATTCAGCCGAAGTGAGCAGGGAAGTGGGCAGGACGAGTATGTAAACACGATACTTCTCATACCACTGCCGCTGCCACTCGCGCTGCCCGGCGCTCCCTAAAAAGGCGGTTTTTTGTGCGGAAGTCAAAGGACGGGCAGCGCGAGTGGCAGTGCGTGTTCACATTCAGCTCTGTCGCCTGGAGGAGAAAGACGTGTGTGTTGTGTTTATCTATCACATATCTCTTTTAAAGGCTGTACCGTAACGTAAACCATAGTGGTTTTCGTGCGAGCGAAATGTAAAAATAAATATCATTATAATGTGTAATAAATAAATAAAAAAAAAAACCTAACATTTTTTGTTTTAATAGATTTAATGCAGCCTTAACTTTAAAACCCCTACGAAATCGGATATGCATTAAAAATCGGTTAAGAAGGTTGGTAGGTACTTAAAAAGTTCTATTACGATCGATAGATATCATCCACCATCTTCTACGACGAGGAATTTGCTTTACTTTTTTTAAACACCGAACATAATTATTTATTGCAAAAAAGACATTGCCGGTGGTCAGAAGCGAAGTGAGTGGTAGGGCAGTATTTAAACACGCACTTCTCTCGATCCTGCTGCGGCATTATACAAGGAATTATTTCCGGCAGCGCGAGGAGCAGCGGCAGGGGCTGAATGTAAACCCACTTTTTAACGCAAATGCTTAAAAACACGGGGAAAACCCCCGTATGGTAAATATCATCGAAATCGTCAGAGCCGTTTTCGAGAAACCGATTACAAATATATATATATATATATTTATATACTAGGTTATTTTTTTGGACCTGATTTCCATTTGCCCACTTATTAGTGAGGTCAAAAGCCACAACTTTTGTTCTACGACTGCTAACAACGCACGAAAAAATTTCACGTCAATTTCAGGTCACGTGACCACTATAGTATGGAGTCGAAAATTTTTTGTGCATTGTTAGCAAAGTCGTAGAACAAAAGTTGTTGCTTTTGACCTCTCTAATAAGTGGGCAAAAGGAAATCAGGTCCAAAAAAATAACCTTGTATATATATACATATAAGATATCCCCTCAGTGATTATTATAATAAGTAGTACCTGGGAAACCGAGCTTCACTCTATATTAGCCGCCTCAACATTAAAATATCATCGGGTGAACAAGCTATGCTACTCGCCAACAGATGGCGTGTAGGTTTCTGTTTTAAACGCGTTTTGTTAAAAAATGCTTAAAAATACAGGGAAAACGAATTTTCCTAGACCTAGCTTGATCGTTTTTTCGCCCCCGAAAACCCCCTTAAGGTAAATTTCATCGTAATCGTAAGAGCTGTTTTCGAGAAACCGATTACAAATAATAAGATTTCTCGTTTCGATTTCGTTTAATAGATAAGATTTTTTATCAAAAGTCTAAACCTACCTGATCTACATAATACACTTCGTCCACAGCATATATCCTCTTGAACTCTTCACAACTCAACAGCTTGCCCATCCAGACCTCATATTCTTCTGGCAGACGAGGGACAAACAGATAGGCCTTGCCAGTTCTCACATCCAGGGCAAAGTAGCATCCTGGCTCTCGGACACCACAAACCCAGGTGAAATAGGCTTCCTGGGAATATTAATGTCATATATTATAGTACATTCAATCATATTTAAAAGAGCGTGTGGTTTTTTATTGTCGCTTATTTTTTTCCCACCATGGCGCCACCTTGTTTGTGAAGTGATGTAGTTTAGCTGACATCATTAAAAGATTGTAATACCCAACAATGATAAAATGATTCTTGAGTTTGAATTATTAAGGGTTGAAAATATTTGTATTATGTTTATGTATTCTTTTTTTATTTAAAATATTTAATTATTTTATCTGGCTTATTTTAAGCCTTATATATTTTGATGTCGTTTTATTTTAATAATAGACAATTATTAATTTATTCATAATTTTATTATCATAACATAAAAACCTATTTATCCATATTTTTTTTTACCTGACACTATAAACAGAGTATATTTGACAGAAAGAATAACTTTATTGTTTTACAAACTTTTTTCCTGACAGCTTTAGCCGATTGCTTTTAACATCGCTGCACAATGTGTTGGTAAGCGTTGGAATGAACAATAGATCTTACATTGGGGAAGCTTTAAACTAAATTAGCTCTAGACCAAAAGCACGAAACTTTGTGTAGAGTAGTTAAACCAACCAAAAAAAAAAGAAATAGAGGACGCCCACAAAGACGATGGGAAGACGAGGTTAAACTAACCGCTGGCCCTCTCTGGGGAGAGTGGCACAGGACAGAGCACACTGGAAGGAGTTGGAGGATGCCGAAAGGCACCTTGTGTTAAGAGACTTTCTATAAGCACAAAAGAAAGAAGAAAAAACTTGGCACACAAGACACAAGAAGAGGCTATATTATTATTATAGTTAAACCAACATTTGAAATCTTTGGGTGAGCCTAGGTTTAGCCACTTCAGCAGCTTAATTTTTAAAGTGAAAACTTCTTTAACGGCGCTTGGCACTTTTATAGATGGGAGAAAATGTTAAACTCACGTCAGATGTCGTGTCAGATGTTTAAGTTTTAAAGTCAAAACCTCTTTAGCGGCGCGTCAGATTGACGAAGATTGTCTATATGTAATATAAATTGTTATGTTTGTCTACAATAGTGCAATAAACGAATATTGTATGTACTTTCATACTGATAAATAAAACAATTTGTGCGGAATTATTCCCTAACCATTCCAAAATATTCAAAAATGCACAACATTGATGTTTAAGTTTTCACTTCTGCCGGCACTCCCGGAGTGCAACCGGTCCTTTTAGCTCTTTATTGATGTTACGAGGAATAACGCCGAGATACAGAGACAACAATATTATTAAAAGTATTTTTTAAATCAAGCTTTTATTTGATGATTATTAGATCGTAGTTAGGTAATGAATGGTATTGAGTAAGTGCAACCTACAAGATATAATGTTGATAGAAACTAAATCAGCTGATAGCGCATTTTGTTTGGGAGGTCAAAATGTGTTTTCGTATTTCGAACTATGTTCCTAGTCCTAGGGAAAGTTGTTCAGTTTCATGAGCAGAATTACATCCTTGAGGTTTGATACTATACTGAAAATTCTTTCGTTTGCATTACCTATAGTTAGGCAAGCATATTGTAAAAATATTCAAAATTTCAAGTTGATAGCATGAGTGGTTGCTGAGATAAACAGGTGTGATAGATAGACAGACAGACAGGGCAAGGGTTCCGTTTTTACTATTTTAGTTTGGAACTCATAAAATAGCTTGGAAACAAAAGTTTCTTTTGCGGCATCAATAAATGATAAGATAGATTTATAACAAACAAATCCTTTTGGATAAGATTGATTTTCAAGATACAAGTATAATGGTGTTTTACTTAGGACATCTTAGTTTAATAGGCTGTAGTTTTTTGAACCTGCTGTTTCAAAAATGTTGAAATAGAATTGAAAATGTATATTTTGATTATTCAAGCACTAAAATTTAAACTCAAAATCACTATCACAGATTTGTTAGATCCACCTGCCTCACAAACTCTGGCATGCTCATTTCACAACCACTTCAGTAGATCACAGCTTGACAAGCCTTCTGGAGTAAGCAATCATCTAACTTTTCGACAACCAGGTTATTCAACCTGCAATGTCGTTACCATATTGGCTAAATTAGTTTAAGACCACCATGTACCATTTGAAAGCAAATAAATATGAATTACACGTAATGATTTTTGCTTGACAGGGTCATTGTCATAGCCAGATCATGGTATTGGCCATTTTATGATGTGGCCACTCTCATGTTAGTCACTTCATGATTAAGCAACCTAACATAATCGAACCTTTCACGAACTCGTCGAGTATTCTAAGTTCTAAGTTAAGTGTGTGGTTTCCGCACTTAGTCCTATATGGACCATTGTGCAGGGGAGGGAGTATCTCTAAAAATCTGGCTACGACATCCCCAATGGGAACCAAACGCAGAACCTCCGGATTAAGCCACACTGAACATTTGAACTAAAACTGATATTGATTTTTTGCATATCTGGAGGAAAGATGCCCCAGTCCACAAAGGCTTAAACTTTGGACTTTTAGTTTTCCGGCTTAAATGTACTAAGAAATGTAAACTCACTTGTCTGAAAAGGTATTGTACATCACTATCATAAAGGTTTATATCTTCGCCGCCCTGCAGTACCACTATTTGCCCTTTTTGGAGCTTATCAGCAAGCCGCTTCCTGTTCTTCTCAAACAAGCTTAGAGGAACTTCGTAAGTCCCCGGGCCCATTGACCAAGCCAGCGTAGATGCCATCCTTGCAACAACAGATGCTAAACTGATACGACTGCTTATTTGCCTCGCATTTATACCTATATCTGTACGCGATAAAGAGAAATTACTAGACAGATTACGACCTAGAATTACGCCACTTGTCTTCACAATATTTAGCTTTATATGTTCAAATAAACTTATAGAACTGATCACCTTTGTCAAATTACTAATAATTTTCCTGTTTGGCATTAAAAAAGTACTAGAAAACTCATAAAATGAATAGAAATCGCAGTAATTTATTCTTTGTTATCATGGAAAATGCGGTTTTCTTGAACACGAATTTCGCTTTTCGTTAATTTCGTTTGTCATTCCGAAACATCACTCTCCTTTTTTCATATGGTTTTAATCAGTAGTTTAAATATGTGTTCTCTTTTTCACAAACTTATAAAGCTTGTAAAATGTACAAAAAAACATATAATGACATTTTACTTTTTTTTATGTTCTAAAACTTTCACTACTCGATACTAGATGACTGTGCATCATGTTGCTGCACTTCGATACGAACCTTTGAATGAACCATGTTGTATAGATGTTTGTTCGGCTATTCGACGCTAGATGGTAGGAATTGTTTAAACTTGTTGAACTTGTGTGTGATGTAGGTAGAGTACTGTGACTCATTGAATAATTTACAAACCATGAATGGAATGTATCGTTTTCAAATGAGTGATATGTTTATGGCCAAAGAGAATATAAAAGGAATGACGAAGATCTTCCACGATCATTATTAAGAAAATATTTTTTTTTTGTTATTTTGTACCACATACAGGTTGTTTTTTTTATGGTACAGGTTGTTTTTTTTTGAAAATACGGTATTTGCATGGAGTTATAATGAAGGTACATAAACTGATGAACATACTATTCTGTCTAACGAGGAATGAAAAAAAATATACTTCAACCTACCAATATAGATACTTCATAATTTAGGTACCATAATTGAAGTAGAGTTTAAAGATCGTTAACAACGCCTCAGTTATGATGACGTCATCAGTATCTATAGGTATAAACCCATGTAGGTTCGTAAAAAATCAAAGTTTGTGTTTGGACGTTTCAAAAGAAAGTTTTTTATTTCCTTTTAAATTAGCTCATCAATTTATATTTTTCTGTTTTTCAATGTTAAAATGTAGACAGGTACATACATACATACATACTTACTTACTTACGTACAGCCAGTCAAGTAAAGTAGAAGCGCTGTCGACCATTGAGGTCAGCAAATTATAACGGTGTTTACATTTTCCTTATTTCCTCAACTTGTTTGTTTTAATAGCAACTTTTTGTTTACAATTGAACGTTAGGTAAGCTTGTTTATTTGGGTTGCGGAATTTACGGATAAAAATAAAGATATTGTTCTTGTTATTGTAACGTCAGGCATTGCTGAGAAGATCCATATTAAATAAACAACTTTACAAATTTATTCATTCCATTTATTATTTTTATTTATTACCTAAATCACAAGATCGACGATAAAATTATACTATCTAAAATCACAAAATGCACTAAAACATGCACACATGTAATAATTATAACGATTTTAATACCTTTCAGTAGGTACGACATTGATGTACTAAAATTAACACATAGTACTTCATATATTATAAATTATTCCCTATAGAGAAAATTGTCTAAAATACCCATTATGGAGATACGTTGGAAAATCGAGCAAAGCATGTATCCTAGGTCACGTTTCATATCAGGGAGATATTACCTTATGTGGACGTTATTTGAAGCTAACCTGCTGTCAGGGTAATTTCTCTCTGTTTTAGAACGTGGCCTAGATAAAGATACATGACATCGCACTTTCTTAAAAGTACACTACTCTTAGACTTAACCTAACGTGCAAGGAAGTAACAGTATTTGCTACAATTTAGCAGAAATGTACTGTTATAGGAATACAATCACGTTTGTAAGGATACATTATCCACTATTCTATCTGTGTACTATTATTTATATTATACAACAATAATTTAAAATGGAAAACGATTCGCTAAGGTTACGGAACATGTAGTTAAATTACATAGCTACGTTAGATAACATAAATATTTTCCTGAAAGCAAATTGGCGTCAAAGTCACAAAAACGGATCAATATTATTTATGTAGCTAGACTATTGATTAGATGTCGCGATTCTTAACGAATAACATAAACAATAGTTAAAGCTCCAGAATACTAAGCATGTTATAATAATAAATGATTGCAGCTGAAAAGTTATCGAGACATTATGCCACATGGTAGTATAAAAATCGGAAACATTGCTTTCAGAATGAAAATTACAATAATACTAAACTACATTTACGTCATTCAGTACTTTGATCAGTTAAGGTCACTATAAAACGAAGAATAAATATTATGATTCTAGAGTAGTAGAGTCGGCCATTTTGGTTCGTTCTCGTGATTTGTATTGCCCCTGACACGTCATAGTCGTCCGTCTTGCTCTTGCACGCGCTCCGCATATAGCACCATTGTAACCCGACACGTCTTTACACACAAGCGATTTCACAACATACTCCACACTTTCACAGCTAAAATGTTTTGTTTATGTAATTTAAATTACGAATCTACAGAGATTTTATGACACGGTTGTTTCTTTTCTTGTAGTCTCCGTACGGCTTCCGCTACTAGAGCTCTCTGTTCGATCAATCTTTCAACTAGATCGACTGGTTCTTGCTTTCTAATGTAGTAAGGTGCCGCTCTCGCCCGAGCTTGCAGGTGTAGCTTCTGTTTCATGCCCAGGGTCAGTTCCTCGATGGCCGGCAGTCTGCTATTTGGAGGTGGACGAGAGTTCTCGACCGTCTGACGGTGGTTGTATGTCGATGTCTCTTTCAACATAGCGAAGGACAACGTTGAAAGCAAGAGACTATTACCAACGCGGCGCGCGACACTGTTTGCGAATGTCGAATGAATGAGCGAGTGGGCCGACTCGACCCCGGCCAGCGTAGGAAAACAGGTCTCCGCGGGTGGCGGGACACGAGGCGGGTGGCGGGTGTGGTGTGACGTCGGTGTCTGTAGATGCGCAGCCGAGCCGGGCTATACTGTATACAAACAATACTATGGACGTAAATAAACACACCGACTGACTACATGTGTAGTGCGAACGGTGTGTTATCTTTGTGTTAGTGGTTCAACCAATAGAGACGACTCAACCGGCATGTCTTGTCTATCTTGATAGCGGAAAGATTTTGAGAACGGTCACGTCACGCAAGATGATAATGATCCATCCAAAAGTAAGTTCTATTTAAAATGTTACATGTAGCATTGTAGATGCTATATCATGGCCTAAAGGTAGCTTAATAACTTAAATGGTACCTATAGTAAGAATCGTTTTTGGTTTTCATGTTTGCTAGATGTCAATATTATAAAACTGAATATTTGATGCCACAAGTGCTAAAATAGTCAAATTGCACTCAAATTATTAAAGTGAATCATTGCAGTCAAGAGCATATCAAGCTTGACACATTGGATTTTGTACCGTTCTTATTTCAATAGGTGTAGGAGCTAGGGTCACGCTACGAGTGTCAAGCTCGACCTGCTTAAGGATGTACCTATTTATGTTGTTGTTTAATTGAAGTTATGAGTAATAGTCCTTTTCCGGAAACATTAATAACACAACTTATTATTAAATCTTTCTACATAATGACGCAAATGGTAGTCTAGAAGTATTACTAATTTAAAGAAGTTCACAATAGAACAAGAAATTGTAAAATGGTGGTTTCATAATGTTTCAAACCCACAAAACCATTTAATACGCATGTATATGTATTATAAAATCTGATCATCCCCGACAGAAATAAAATGGCAAGCAATATTTTAATAATTTTATAGAATAATTCGATAAGACACGTGTTCCAAATTGAAAACGTGATCTTGCCACACCTACTTGCACTGGTATAGGTTGCTCACGATGGCTTGCAAAAAACGAAGGTTAGCAAATAAATTAAACTCTATGTTCAGCATCTTAAGTCTCGAGTTATCTCATGGCTCGGTTTATGAGTCAATGTATTTGTGATGATCCGCAATGTGGTAGAAATTTTGGCCGATTCGTTGAACCAAACTTACGATACGACGGACGTTGCCCTCGGTTTTGCGATGTTTTTTTATACCAGCAAGTTTTGTACCTGTATGTTTTTTGTTAAAGACTTTAGTCCGTTTATTTCCTTATTTGTTCTTGACGGCTTTACATGTGCCATTGCTATCCCTTGATAGTTTTGTAAGCATTTCATTTCATCTGCGTACCTACCCCTTTATTAGAAGTACCTAGGTAGAATGTAAGAATAAGCATGTTTGAACACGTGCTTTTATTCTTTATCTAAAAATCTTGCAAAATTCACGCGAGTTTTGTCTTCTGCTATCTAACCAAATTTCTGGTTATATCGTCTTTAGACCAGTTTTACTGGTTAAGATAAGATACGTAGTTGAATAAATCGAGCGATTCTTTTTAATCTCTACCAAACAAAACAAATTTACGTACTTAACACAAAATCACTTTATAGAAAGTGTTCCATCCAATCCAAACGGCCTAACAATGCCTTCACTAAATGGTAGTAAAAAATACAAAAGTGCAGGCAGGTAGATTCCGGTACTTTTATAACCCAAATATTGCAGTCGGCAGGTAGAACCGTACCATAGAACAGACAGTACATGTAGGTAATTACTAGCGAGTAGAGAGAGTGTCATTGACTTGTAAATAGTGCGACCGTTGTAAACTTTTTCCAATCGTTCAGTTTTTAATTTGTAAAATAAGGAACAAGGCGTGATATTATATATGTTTAAAATAAACGTTTGTTAATATGTGCATGGGATAGGTAACACGATTCATCCATCTACTAAATATTCAAATAGCATCCTTGGCGTCTCCTATTTTCGTTTCATTGAATGTAAACAAACATACTTAGGTAAATTATTTGTAAACAAATCGCAGAATGATTCAAGCAAGTCAAACAAAGACCATTTATCTAGCTCTACATAACTGTTAATCTTCTAGATAAACAAGTACTTTAAACTCGGAAATACGAAGCAAAAGTAAACAATCCATGCAAATAAACTTAGTTTTGTCTAATCAAAACTGGGAAAATAGTAAATCTCCGCAAAAAGAAAAAAAAAAATGTTTCTGATAAATATAAAGACTCGCAAACTTCATAAAAACCTAGATTCTTCTACCTATTTCACAGATTAGCAGTTCATTGTCGTTTCAAAGAGAAATTACTTAGGTAACAATGGGTATGTCATTCATTCATTACTATCATGCTGTTGTTTATCTTTAAAACACTATAAGTTCTTTTTTATATTTTATGGATAAAGTAAGCTTGCACCGTTTTTCTGCAACCAATATTGATTGAGTGGGTAGGTACCGGCAAAGAATAGCTAGCACAAACCCATCATGGCTTGCCAATTGTAAAGAGATTAAGTTTTCCGTCCCAAACGTCGATTATCTAGGTAGGTAAGTCTTGTAAAAAGTTATGACAAATGAGTAATGAAATGACATTGTTGACATTCTTTTGAATTCCTAAACGCACAGAATTACTCATCATTAATCAACATTTAGGTAAGGTACATAGATATTAACTCACTGAAATCTAGCTATTTGCTACCACTTTCCACTTTACTCATGCTATCACATAATAATATGTATTTACAGCAGTAGAGCTGATATTCGTACTTAACTGTAAACTTATTATTTTTCAACACATTTGCTCATAAAACAGCTCTTTTTGCACTGTATTTAGGTCCATAAATCGGCTTATTTAACACGCGTGCTTTTTCCAATTACCGCACTAGTATTTTATTTTTGTCTTTTTTTTATTTGGGCAAGGAGTAAGGAGTTTTTATATCTACAAAATTCATAATATTTTTATGGATAAATAAACTTTGTTCGATAATATGGTCAATATTCATGAAAATATCTATATTAATCAAGTTAGTAACAACAAATTCGTCTTTTAAGTGACAAAATATCCCATTTAAAACTATTTGAAGTCTAAGCTGTTAAGTAAATTCTCGCAAGGAGATTTTAAACTATGCTTCGGATTATAACCTCCTTGGTATAATATGTGTCCGCTAAAACGGCACGCGCCATTTTTACAAATATTTTAAGTGGTTACATTGTGATTATTGAAATTGTTTAAAAAAAAATCAACTCATACAAATAAAAACACTCTGTAATTAATGTAGTTCCTCAACGTAAAACATACTAAGGCACGAAAAACAAGTCTGGAGAATCGGGTGTACTTACGTAGAAATCTAAGGAAAAATACGTAGCTTGTTGTCTACGAATTTTCCTTCGGGTATAAGCAAATTATACTTATTTTTATTCGCAAATGTGTTGAAAAACATCGTAAGAAGCGCGTGCGCCTTGCCATTACACTCTCGGCTCCATTACGCCCTCGCCTACGGCTCGGGCTGCAATTTCTGAGCCTCGTGCAAAATGAGCAAAACAGCGCACTAGCGTCTTAATGTACTATTATAGCATGGCGTTCACAAGGCATTAAATAAGAATCGAAACCAGTACAACCTGAATGAGAGCTACGTTACACACGCCCGAAACCAGAGACCCGCTCAAGATATCCCCACCAAGTTGTTATAATTGATTTAATCAATATTATTTTCCGTTTATGTTTGTAAATAACTCAGTTTGTAACAATATTATTATATTGTAATACTAAAAAAGCTGGGGTGCCCGGATTCCCTGGAACGTTCGTACCCACGGAATATCTTGCTTTATATACCCATATCAATAGGTAGCCCCACTCACGTAAAAATGGCTTCGAATAGTTCATAATGTTCCAGAATATTCCACAGCATATTCCACAAGCTTGACAGTCGCATTGCGATTATCGACTCTACGCTGACTAAGATAAGAGCGGTACAAAGTCCAATGTGTCAAACTTGACGTGCTCGTAACTGTACCAATTTTTACACTCGTAAGTGTAACCATTTTTACGATAGAGCTGAAATAAAAATCGAGCTTAAATCGCCTAAAAAAAACACGTTTTTAGTAAGGAAGCCCCCCACTTTTTTTATTATTTGTAAACATATCAACTTTCACACTTGCAAGTGTTACCGTTTTCACGATTGAGCTAAAATAAAAATCGAGCAAAAATCACCTAAAAACACGTTTTTAGTAGGGAAGTAAACTTTTTTTTACTATTTTTATTATGTGTAGATACATAATCTGTGAAAATTTCAATTGTCTACCAATTACGGTTCATGACGTTCATGAGATACAGCCCGCTGGCAGACAGACAGGCATATTAATAGGGTCCCGTTTTTCACCCTTCGGGTACGCAACCCTAAAAATGGCAGCAGACTTGCTCTGTCTGAATTGTACTCTGTTATGTTAGATATAACATTCAAGTCAATAGCACATCAAGCATGACACATTGGACTTTGTACCGTTCTTATTTTAATTGCTGTACGGGCTAAAATTGATGTACGGGCTAAAACTGCTGTACGGGCTAAAATTGCTGTACGGGCTAAAATCGCACTGCATGTCTCAAGCTTGACCTGTCGTTGACTACATAATCTGAAATTTCTCATTGTACCTAATAAAAATTATAATTTCCTAATTCAACCCAAAATGGCGCGTAGATACTGGGCCGAGACGGGATCGACTCTTGAAAATTATATAACTCACCTACAAACCTACTGAATTGATAAGTTGATTATGTTAAACAAACGTACACTCAACAGCACGTCATTAGAAACACTTTTGAACCTTATGGCGAGGCAATAGAGTTGAAAAAGTTTCTACCGACGAGCGGTTGACCGTACATATTACGCATAATTTCAGCTGAGTTCCTTTACAATTGACCTTCAGAAAGCGATAAGAATGTATATATCTGCTTATGTAAAATTCAGGAGGAATAATACATAAATTTTGCAGTGAAAAATTATTTTATATTACAACCAGTTTTTGCCCGCGGCTCCGTCCGCATGTTTATTTCAGTGATTAGTCCGCATGTTAAATAAAATATTTCATTGTTTAAGTCAAAATATTAGCTATCAATCAAAAAGTTTTGTTAAAATTGCGTCAGTAGTTTTTGCATGATGCTCGGACAAATAAACAAAGAGACAAAAGGTCCAAAAAATCTGTGATTTGGATTCACAAGCATCAAAATAGCATAACGTGATATATATTTTTTTATAAATATCTTCAATGTACAGACAAAATCAATTTACAATTTAATAATAATAGAGATAATTTACATAACAGTTTATTGTAGATAAGCGCAATTATTATTATTGCTCTGAATAGAGAGATAAACAATAATTGTATTAGCGCGACATCTATCATTGAGTAGTAGTACCATTCTTTGTTCCGACACGAACCTAAGCAAGTGTAGTACTGCTGCTCTCTCTTGGTGAGTAGCAGAACCAAAAGATGCGCGCGTCTTTCAAGCGCTTGTTTCGAAATTTTAAAAAAATATGCAGTCAAGAAGAGATTCGTATTTACTGCGGTCCCTTAGTGCTCTGGTACATTAACTTACTAATCTGGGCTTAGTGCGGTCCTATGACTACATACTTGTGTGTCTGTCTCTCCAGCAAGCCCGTGCGAGATATGGCCAAGTGGCATACACCAAAATTTTGTGGAAATTAGTTCATTCCATCAGTAAAGTGTCAGATTCAGTGCATCAAACTTTGGGTGGCTGTAGAGACGTCTCGTCAGCCAGCCCATTCTCAGGGAAAGCTAAGAAGATTACATAAAAGCAAAATAGTTCCACATTTACTGCATGTCTACTGTTATCTGTGTATCTCCTGCTCAGAAACTTTTGGAAACGTTGGAAGGGGAAGGCCTAGGCGAACGTACCAGGACCAAATTTAGGACGTTCTAAATAAAGGCCAGGTTAAAAGTACCCTAAACCGACGAGCATGTATGAAAGTACAGGAAGCAAGGGAAGTATGTCAAGATCGTAGCAGGTGGAGGACTGTGGTCTCTGCCTAACCCGACGAGAAAGAGGCGTGATGTTATGTTATGTTATGAAACTTTTGTTTCATGTTTCATAAACAGCTGCTGTCAAAAATGGCTTCCGACGCTTACAATGTGCAACGCGCTTTCAGTTCTTGAGATTATTGATTTTGTATCGCCGAGAAGAAAACATAGATTTCGTATAAGACCCTATTTGCTACAAAGGAATTTTAATCTTTATCAATAATTAAAAATATAAGATCGATTTGGCACTCTGCGCGGCTGTCAAATGAGGTGCGCCAGAATGTGGAACTTGATTTATTTTCCATCAGCTTCTCATCAGCAACGAGCTAACATCTACACTGCCACAGAATAAAGTAATAGTAGGTAGGTACTACTGTCATACAGAACGGAGACTCTCCGCCCCCCTTGAAATCCACCCCGCACCCCCGCGCGCAACCGCCCGCGAGAAACGTATATATACGTTGTTCCTTGCTCAGTGCCCGCGAGATTTTCGCGAATGAATATGCGAGCGACTTACGAGCCTAAGCGACCTTCCAAATTCAAATTTCAAATTCGCGCTCGATGTATGTAGTCTTACTCTATTATACACCTACTGTCATACACCTGTGGCCTTCACGAATTTTCTTTTCTTATTTTTTTTCCATAAGTCGTAATTTTGTTTGTGCAGCGACGACGTAGTTTATCAAACTCACGTCATAAAGTAATAAATAAAGATTCCAATATGAATAAATTATGACTGTTTTACTTTACTAATATGTACAGTAAAACAGTCATACTTTGATATCCTTCTTGGCACTCTTCGGGCTGTTACTCGTAATATACCGTCCACGGTTATAAACTGGTTTTAATCCTATCTCTTTGGGCGTCAGCAGTGTGTGAGAACCGACGATGCTTCTTCGGATTGGTCATGCAGTAAGATCACTGCTGGTGTTTCTCAAGGCGGCGTTCTCTCACCTTTACTTTTTTCTGTCTTCATTAATAACATATCTCGTATAATTTCTTCTCCCTGCCTTCTGTATGCAGAAGATTTGCAAATTTATCGTCATTTTGAGTTGACTGAGACATCCAAGGCTGTTGCTGCTTTAAATGAAGAACTTGTATCCGTTCAGATGTGGGCTAAGTCTTTCGGCTTGCTTGTTAATCCTGCAAAATCTCAAGCGATAATTCTCGGTAGCAGCAGACTCCGGTCCAAGTTAGACTGGGGCTCAGTTCCTGAACTCATGTATGAAGGGATTCAGATCCCTTACTGTGATAAGGTAAAAAACTTGGGCCTGATCATAGACTGCAACATGTCTTGGACATCTCACGTCACCGAAGTAAGTAGGCGTATGCACTATACGTTTCACTCTCTCAAACGTCTCCAATACTTCCTCCCTTTTAACACCAAAGTTATGCTTTCGCAATCTCCTGTTACCTATCCTCGACTACGCCGACGTGTACTATTTGGATGTGACTGAGGAGCTGCTTAATAAGTTGGAGCGCCTTCAAAACCTAGCTATTCGCTTCATTTTCGGTCTGCGTAAATATGATCATGTGTCTCACTTTCGTGCTCAACTTAAATGGCTTCCTATCCGTCTTCGTCGTGATATGCACATCCTGTCTGTCCTATACAAAATTTTGAATGATCCGCACTCCCCTTCTTACCTTCGTTCCCGATTCCAGCTCCTTCCCCCTCCCACTCGCTCTAGGCGTCCTTGCATCACTGAGATGTTGGTGGTGCCTAGAAGCAATACGTATTTACTTTTCCACTCTTTCTCGGTTCGTGCTGCTCTGATGTGGAATAAATTACCGAAAAGTGTCCAAGAAAGTCCCTCCATTGACTCCTTCAAAAAAAGGGTGAAGGAGCATTTCCTCTCGCAAGTCGCATCATAGTCATCATCATTGTTAATTTATCTATTTAACTTTCATCTATCTAAGTATATATTGTATTATAAGTACATATATGTATATGTGTAATTATTATGTAAGTAGTATATTCTTATCTGTATTTGCCTTAGTTTATTATAAGTTATTTATGTATAATTGTAGGTATATTTATGGACTTTTATTTTAATTACTTTCTGCACTATTGTGTCCCGCTGCTATTAACTTTCTCACTTCCTTAGGTTGGCTGGAAGAAATCTCTTTTAGAGATAAGCCCGCCCTTGTATAAGTCCTTTATTTTTGTAATTTTATTTTAAGTTTGTGTGCAATAAACAATATATATATGTTTGATGAAGGTACAGAAGGAAGCAAGGGAAGTATGTCAAATTCGTAGCAGGTGGAGGGCTGTGGTGTCTGCCTACCCAGGCGGGCGGAGGAGAGGCAGAGCAGGCGGAAAGAGGCGTGATTTTATGTACGCACGGCAGCAGGCACGTAGAAACAAAACCAGTATAAGCTGAACCAGCGCTACGTTACAAATGTCCGAAACCAGAGACCCGCTCAAGGTCAAAGTGTTTCCACCGACGAGCGGCCGTGTGTACCTAAGTGATATAGAATTTGTTTTTAGTATTTCGACTTATGTTTCTTGGGAAAAGTTGTTCAGTTTCATGTACAGAACCACCCCTTAAAATATCCGGGGTGATAAAAAAATTAGGGTTTACCCCGGCCCGAAAGGCCCGTATTACTCGTACAGCAGAGCTATACGGGCCACCGAGCGGCCGGGCCGTATATCAGAGTAAAGCGATCTAAAGAAAACTAAGAAGAGGAATCAAGAGAAAGCGGAAGCCTCAGAGGGAAGACGTAAGAGGTAATACTCAAGAGGGAACCCACGAGGTCTCAGAGGGAAGAGATCTCGGAGGGAAGGCTCCATCCAAGAGCTATCCGAGAACAGACTCCCTCCAAGAGGTCTCGGAGAGAAGAGATCTCGGAGGGAAGGCTCCGTCCAAGAGCTCTCCGAGAGCAGACTCCCTCCAAGAGGTCTCGGAGAGAAGAGATCTCGGAGGGAAGGCTCCGTCCAAGAGCTCTCCGAGAGCAGACTCTCTCCAATAGGTCTGGGAGGGAAGTGTTCCCTGAGAAGTGACTTTCTACGTCATAGAGTCTATGAGAAGATACGGAGGGAAGACTCCGTAAAGAGTGAATTGAATAGCTGGGGGGGGGGGGGGGTGTAACAAGGCCGATATAAAGACCAATGTATTGAGTTATACTCCTTGACTGTACGTATGGATGAAAATGAGTCCAATTCTTGCTTTTGAAGATTATTTTTCTTCACTTCATAAATTTTGAATTTTTTGTGTGAAAATATCACACAAACACACCAGGACGTATGGAAAAATTTGGTTCCACGTGTCGGGAAAAGATGTTCAGTTTCGTAGGCAGATTCACACCCTTCAGTATTATCACACTTTTTCGTTACACGTTGTATATTATGCTGCGCGCGCGGCGGCAGGCTGAACATTTTTATGCCACAATTATTGAGCAAATAAGCAGATGGTCCACCTGATGATATACTTTGACACTAATAATATATCAAAGCGCGTTGCCCATCTTGGGAACTAAGATGGAATGTCTCATGTGCCGGTAATGTCACTGGCTCTCTTAGCCTTCAAACCGAAACCCCGCAGTTCAAACACTGCTTTACGGCAGAAATAGGCAAGGGGGTGGAACTACCCCAGACAAACTTTCAACAAAAGCCCCACCACCTTAGCGGGGCTGCCAATTTATTTCCTCATTCGTTTTGTTTTAGTACAAACGAATTCCTAAAGGTACGACTAGTATTAAACCTAGCATGAACGCGGTCGTCAGTTACCTCACCGTACTTAAGTTATACCATTAGTGATGTGTCGTCATCGATTGGAATTTTATCGATAAAGGATAAAATTGAGATTTCGAAACATACACAAAACAATATAAAGTAATCTAAAAACTAAACTATTCTAAATAAAGATCAATTACTTATGTAAATAACTAAGGAAATTTGGAGTTGTAAATATCTTCGAAACCGAAACACAAACGAACTTAACTTAAAAAAATATAAAATAAACATAAATAATTCATTTTATTCATTTAGCATAAATTATGCCTACTTTATCATTAGGTATTATTTGCATACAGGTACGTTTGTGTACCTATCGATTTTAAGCATGTTACACTTAATAATATTTTATTTATTAACTTAAAAATAAAAGAAAATATTTGGTTGTGGACTTTTTTTATCCCTAGACCTATAAAAAATTTACTGATATCTGTAACAGAACTTACCCTCAAAATTTTTGCGAATAGTTTTAAAGCCACACTGTAGAGATAGGGTTACTAAGTTATGATAAAAATATCAACTTTTTTCGAACACAAATAATAACGTAGTTAATTTTTTTTTATTTCGTAATTCATTCAGTCATTCAGTCTCTTGCGGTAGAATGAATTTAGTCGTAGCCTATCGCAGAATTAAAAAGCTGTCATGTCACTAAGAGAATTAACAGTTTTTAGGAGCCCTTATACAAAGTTTCGTCATATCAGTCTGTCTGTCCGCGGCTTAGCTTAGGGACCCTTAGCATTAGAAAGCTGTAATTAAGTATATATATACATTTTATCCACTCAGACAAAGTGTACCTCTCCTATAAGTAAAGTAAGGGGTGATTTTTAGGGTTCCGATACCAAAATGGTAAAAAAAAGGAACCCTTATGGTGCCGCTCTGTCTGTCTGTCTGTCCGTCTGTCTGTCACACCTCTATATCTCAGCAACCACTTACGCTATCGAGCTGAAATTTGGAATAGTTTTAGAATATAGTTGCCCAACTTAATTGCACATGAAATTTTTTTGAAAAAAGTATGATTATTAATGTAAAGGGGGCCAAAATAGGGGGGGCCAAATTTCAAATTGTCGCTACTAGGTCGAGTGGGGTATCATATGAAAGGGCTTTACTTGTACATTTTAAAATATATTTTTGTATTTTTTTAAGTTTCTTAGTTTTCAAGTTATGATGAAAAATGTCAAAAAAAATACCATTCCCCCCCCCTTATCTCCGAAGTTTGAGTAAGGGAAAATCTGAATTAATTACAGTTGACAGAGGTTTATGTAAACTTTACAGCAAAAATAAAACGATCTTTCTAAGTTGCACAGTTTTTCAGAAATCTGCAAAAAACCTTTACAAACAAATTTAGTTTTGCGGTCCTGAAAATGGACTTTATTGCTTCCAAAAATACTATAGGTATATCGGAACCCTCGGCGCGCGAGTCCGACTCGCACTTGACCGGTTTTTTTTTTCTTGTCTACCCCATCGTGTAGGGTGTCATTAGATAGGTCTTTTAAAAATAATGCTAGTCTTCTAATCTAATCTTCTGCAAAGTATTTAGCTTGAAAGCACAAAGAACCCTATAATGCGTGTGGCCCGACTCTTGGCCGGTTTTTTTAAATAGGCTATGAGTATGTTCCATTCTGCTTTCGAAAAAAAAAATGGTAGCTACGTTATTCGTGTTCGTAAAAACTTGATATTTTTCGTAATAACTTAATAACCCTAACCGTATTTAGAGATCAAGTTTTGAGGTTCCTTTAATTTGATTTTCTGTTGCGAATTCAACGTTCCACGAAAACTAGCATCATCAGCACTTTTTTTCGTATACTGTTTCGAAAAGTTGTTAGTATGGAAGGCAGATTTACATCCTTCAGTATTATTACTATACAATCAATAAACTTTTAAATTTACCTTTACGCTCCTATAACGGTAACTGGTACGTACACTCGGCCGCACATCAGTAGAAACACTTTTGGACCTTATGGCGTGGTAATAGAGTTGAAAAAGTTTCTACCGACAAGCGGTTGACCGTACGATACAGGAGTAGGTACTTCTTGTAATGTAGAGCAAAATTTAAGACAATAGAATTATCACTTTAATTAAATTAGAACTTATCAGACAGAACGATATCGTTATCAACTTACTATCAGTATAGTTTGTTAAACTGCTTTGAAGATAAGGAATACTCGGTCATTACTA
This sequence comes from Athrips mouffetella, assembly GCA_947532105.1. NCBI lineage: Eukaryota > Metazoa > Arthropoda > Insecta > Lepidoptera > Gelechiidae > Athrips > Athrips mouffetella. The sequence continues at coordinate 2,277,352 of OX383965.1, forward strand.
GATATCAAAAAATTTACAAAGAAAGATGCTATTTTTGATTAACGATCGCAACTTCTTTTAAGATCTTTATGCACATCACTAACTAAGCTGACTGTTGCGCAGACCACTCACTAAAATGTCGAAAGAAAGTGAACGCAACTTGGTTCGACCGAGCGCGGTAGCCAGTGTCGGCTGAATAGCTCTACCCATTGCCCGCGTCCTCACCGCTCCTAAAAAAAAATAAAAACTTACGCGCGAAACCTTTTCAAAAATAGAACTGTCAAAATGCTAAACGATAAATAATTTAAAACAAGTTTAAATATAGAACGGTGGTAGTTTTATACTTTTTAAATAGTAGATTAAAAATGACTATGGAAGAAGATCTATTGAGTGAGGCAAGTGGTAGCCGAGTTTTGACTGCAAGGCATATTATATCGGAAAAAGCTCCGGCAATGCACGAGGCTATAAATACAACAGTCTTGTGCTACAACTTGAGCTTAATGCCAGATTTTTACACTTATTACGAAGGTAAGAAGTTTTTAAGTAGACACTTTAGGGCCGTTCGCACTAAACTTAAGAATCGCGCCTACTTGTTTAGGAAACTCCTAGCAATAGTTTGACGGCCCTTAAGCAAGAACTTCTTTAGTTGAGTGCAAACGGCCCTTAATGTTATACGAACTCTGAGAGGGAACTCTGAGCGCAGCTGCCAAAGAAGCGCTGGGGTTTGATTCCCGGTAAATTTCGGCTGTATTTGTGATTTTACCTGTAAATGTGATTTATATTTTTTTAATTTAGTCTAATTTAACAGCTTAAACACAGTATTTGTTCAGAAGCTAATGCTCAACAGCAGGTAAAACTGTTTTTTGGCGCTTTCTGTGAACTTATTTTATACTGATATATATTATTGCAAAAGGTAGCTACCTACTTATTTTTAATTATAATTCTTACATTAACCAAAATAAGAATAGAATAAAAAAAACCTGCACAATAAATAGGATTTAGATAATTTTATTCAATGTAGATTCTTTATATACTTAATACCTACTTCCTGAATGTCTTGCAGAATTCAATGCAAATAGAGCGAGTCTACTTTTTGGAGTTTACACAGTTTTTTGTAATGAATAGCAGACCCTCGGGCAAACTCATTAATAAATAATAATGCTAATCATTTATTTACTACCTAGTAATAGTACCTACATCAATGATGCTTATTGATAAATTAAGCTGTATTATTATTTCATTCAATGCTTATATTAAGTCCATGGGGAATTTTAGATCCCACCAAAAACATAAATGTAAAAATGTAGGCCAAGTTCTTGTACATAAAAAAAGAGTTGAAATCTAAACTACAGCCAAGTTAATAATAATCAGAACCGATATTAATCATTCCAACTTGGCGGGTTTTCATCACACCAATACTTCTGAAAAGAGCAAATCTTGCGGAGGTAAGTTTTAGAGTTGGACTTTTTTCCTTCATTAAAATTTCAAAACCCGCCAAGTTCGAATAATTAATATCGGTTCTGATTATTATTAACTTGACTGTAGTTTAGATTTCAACTCTTTTTTTATGTACAAGAATTTGGCCTACATTTTTACATTTATGTTTTTGGTAGGATTTCATTTCTTTTTGCTCAGTTTGCTTTATAGTATACCTATCGCAACGTTGTTCATATTGTATGTTTATGTATTTTATTTTATGTATAACTTACAGTGTGTAGTATATATATATGTCTATATTTGTAATGAATATATGTATATATACTGTATTTAATCATATGTATGTAGGTATATATTTTTTACATATTTATTTCAAAATATTTATATATGTAACTGAATATTGGTGCACTACACTACAGTCTTTCGTCGCTGCTGATTTCCTCAAAAGGTTGTCTGGAAGGTTTCACTTTTAGTGATAAGGCCGCCTTTTGCCCACTTATTGTAAAACCGTAATTTTTAATTTTTATTCCTAGATGTGTGCAATAAAGAGTTATTCATTCATTCATTCATTCATTATATTATTATTATTAAAATGAAGTGTGTCTGGTCCACCAGATGTAATAATAGCTTTATGTAACAGGTAATAATTTAAACATTTATTTTAAACTGCAATACGATACGATGCACGACATCTTGGGATGAATGTGGCATGGGTTCTTCACCCACCAAAAGTTGGATTATCTCCATATTATTCGAGGTTCAATTCGAATCGGTAATGATAAATGATATCGAAAATGTACGAGAAATTTGATAGCAGCCCCACCTGCGTTACCGGGGTAGCCTAGCCAAATAACACATAAACGTAAACGACGCACACAACATAAGCCCGAAGGCATATAAATAGTAATTGAAATGGGAGTTTTAGCCAGTATCAAAGCACTAAGCTGTTACCGCCTTCACCGCGTGGAGGTACTCCCAGCTTATGTTGATTACCAAAGCAATATTTTAAGATAGACATGTTTTATAAAATCTGAATGTTTGTTCATAGTTTCTTTAAAACATAGTTAGGTACTTGCAAAGTACCTAACTATCAAAGCACTAAGCTGTTACCGCCTTCACCGCGTGGAGGTACTCCCAGCTTATGTTGATTACCAAAGCAATATTTTAAGATAGACATGTTTTATAAAATCTGAATGTTTGTTCATAGTTTCTTTAAAACATAGTTAGGTACTGAGATGGTTTGGTCATGTAGAGAGGATGAATGAACGAAGATTGACGAAAGAGATCTACCAGGCGAGAGTGAATGGAAACGTTGGAAGGGGAAGGCCTAGGCGAACGTACCAGGACCAAATTCAGGACGTTCTGAATAAAGGCCAGGTTAAAAGTACCCTAAACCGACGAGCATGTATGAAAGGATTGATGAAAGTACAGGAAGCAAGGGAAGTATGTCAAGATCGTAGCAGGTGGAGGACTGTGGTCTCTGCCTACCCCAACGGGAAAGAGGCGTGATGTTGTGTATGTGTGTGTATGTGTGTAGGTACTTGTTTTCACGCATGACTAATTCTGACCTTCTAGAAGTACTACTTTTTTAAATATTTAGTAAATTATTTTTAGTCTGACTCGCACTTGACCATTTTCTATTTTCTAAAGTTTTCCTTTACTTTTATGCTAACGACTACCCCGATGCCAAATTTCAGATTTGTAGGTCTTAGAGAAGTATGACCAACATTTTTATACATAATAATGACTATAACCTGACTCGCACTTGACCAATTTCCAATTTTCGATGTTTTCTTTACTTTTTAGGGTTCCGTACCTCAAAAGAAAAAAACGGAACCCTTATAGGATCACTTTGTTGTCCGTCTGTCTGTCTGTCTGTCTGTCTGTCAAGACCCTTTATCTCACGAACGGGTAAAGGTATCAACCACACAAGATCTGAAAATTTAAATTTTTTACAACGACGCAATCAAAAGATATGGCATTTTATGTCCTCATCTCCATACATTTATTCAAAAATGCAAAACCTACAGGGTACTTCCCGCTGACCTAAAATTATGAAATTTGGCAAGAAGCTAGGTCTCACAGTACAAATAATGGGAAAAGTCTGAAATCATTAAATATTACAACTTTTCTCACAACTAATGATAACCAATTGTGGTGAGCTCCCGTTTCAAGAACATTCATATAAGAGAGGGGTCAAGTTGGATGGTCGCTGAGGCGATTTTTGTTTTAGTTCTATTTAAAAACGGGAACACTTACAAACTTGAAAATTGGTATGTTTATAGTGCATAAGCTATAAAATAATAATAAAATTTGGTCAAGCGCGTGTCGGACTCAAAAATCTAGCACATTAACTTACTGAAATTTCAACTAATACAATTATGTTTATGTGGTGGTACGGAACCCTCAGTGCGCGAGTCCGACTCGCACTTGGCCGGTTTTTTTAAATGTTAACGACTATCCCCATGCCAAATCTCAGATTTTTAAGTCTTAGAGAAGTATTACCAACATTCTTATACATAATTTTGACTAAAACCTGACTCGCACTTGACCAATTTCCAATATTCGAATTTTCCCATTACTCTTACCCTGACGACTAGCTAAATGCCAAATTTCAGCTTTGTAGGTCTTCTAGAAGTGGTCAAACATTTTGATGAGCTGTCAGTGAGTACCAAATTTACAATTTTCTCGAGTCTATAACTTTTTTTGTGTAATAGCTACAATATTTAAACTTTTTATTCAAAATATATTAAATGGTGTTATTATGTCCGTAAAGTTTCATCCAGATCTATTAAACAGGTAAGAAGATACAAGGGGGTCAAAAGTGGCTCGAAGCGGTTCGGGTAAATAGTGCACGGTGTGCGCGCGGCGGCCTGTGCTTAGAACTTGGCCGGCGCGCACGGATAATCAAAATTGTCAGTACAAACACTTTTGTATTTTACGTAGGTCTTACAAAACCAAATATTACGAATTACAATTATGAATGGGAAGACATTAAGTTTACAGCAGCTTTAATTTAATTTTCGTAAAATATCATCTGTAAAAAAATATAACAAATCTAATGATGAAAACGGAAGATATTTAAAACGACCAATTTACGAACCTTTAACTATAGATATAAAACTAAAAATAAAAACAATATTTAATGCGTGGATTGGATAACCTTGAAATCAACTTTCAAATCTCAAACAAATATTGAAATGATTTCATTAATCAATCTGCAAGAAATTTTCGCCAATTTCATAGGTGAAGGATCCTACGGAAACTGAATTCACGAAACTGAACAACTTTTTCCAAGGAACACAGGCCGAAACACCAAATTTTTGTTTTATTTTCTATAGAAACTGCATCGCATTTTATATGGAAGTAAAAAAAAAAATCGCATTATAGACATTTTTTCTGGTAAAAGCCGTTTACAATAAGAAGCAAGACTCAAGTATGTAAGTAGGTAGGTATATTGAATTAGCTGTTCAGCTGGTCTGTGTCTCTTTCTGATATGTCACAAACATTTTTTCGCATTTACTCTGTATCGTGACATGAGTAACTTTTATTGGTTTCATTTTATATTTGCGATTATTGGCAATTGGTGAAACTCCATAATCAATTTTGTATTAAAACAATTCGTACATTGGTTTCACAAATTTTATTTTTCTCTACCGGTTTCTAACTAGGTATTTAACTTATTGATTGCTTCTTTCGGAAACTAGATCAGATTAATTTTCTTAAAAGGCCAAAAATAATGTCTTTGTCCAAAAAAATTATACGGGGTGTTAGTGTAAACACTGTGATCTTTGAAACTGTGCATTGAGATCATGAAACTGAATATATTTCCCTAAGGAACATAGGTCGAAATACGAAAAAAATGTTTTCATCTCCCGTACAAAATACGCAATCAGCTAGTGCAGTTTCTATCGGAAGTAAATTTTTTTTTTCGTATTTCGATGTTCCTCAGGGAAAGTTGTTCAGTTTCATAGTCTCAATGCACAGTTTCAAGGATCACAGTGTTAACACTAAAGCTCAAGTCACACAGAGGCGGTATGATTGCGAAAGCGGTCCGGGGCGGTTTGGCGGGAACAAAATACCGCGCCGCGACCGCTTTTCAATGTGACAGGGTGCATAAGAACTCATACTTTACAAAAAATACCGGCCCCGGAACGCTTCCGCTACCGCCTCTGTGTGACGCGGGCTTAACAGCCTCCAACAAAAAATTAAAAAGATATAACCACACCTACAATATTTTTAAAAGACCTATCCAACGACACCCCACCCGATCAGGTAGTAGTGTAAAAAAAATCACCCCTAGTTTACTTGTAGGGGAGGTACCGTAATTTTTTTTTTCAAATTCTTATTTCACCACTTTGTCGTCGTAGTTGTAATGTAAATACTAAATTACAGCTTTCTCGTAATAAGGGTCTCTGAGCTGAGCCGCGGACAGACGGACTGACAGACAAACAGTCCCCCTTATCTTCGAAGTTTGCAAAGCGAAAAATTTTAATATAGTCGATAGAAATTTATGTTAATGTTACAGCAAAACTAAAACGATCTTTCTAAGTCGCAAAGTTTTTCAGATATCTGCAAAAACCTTAACAGACAAACTTGGTCCTTAGTACTTTGCGGTCCTAAAAATAGACTTTATTGCTTCCAAAAGTACTATAGGTATATCGGAACCCTCGCAACGCGAGTCTGACCTCGCATTTGACCGGTTTTTTTTATATACGGTGTGTCACTGACCTGTCACCACCATTCAGAAAATACCTTGTTCAAGGGAATCGCTCCATTAGTTTATTAACTACGACAGTTATGCATAATATTATCAACTTTGAGTGAGTTCCAAAACGGTAACAGCAGTCTGTCTCGACCACACCGATGGACGTCATATAAGGCTATCCTGCTGTCAGGGTAATTGTTACCCGATTCGGAACGCACTCTTTATTTCATATTGTAACGCACCCTTACAATTTAAATAAATTCTGTAACCACTGCAAGATCCTGAATTTAAAATGATACCAAATAACTATGAAATCGTTCCAGTAGTTTAGGAGCTAAAGAGGTACAGTTAAGAGCAGTTAAAGTTTGACACTTGCAGTGCTATTGCCGTCTCTTATTTAAGCGCAGCACAAAATGCAATGTGCTATGCTTGACGTTCTCTTGTATGTACATCTGATTTTTGCTCACATTATGGACAGCCAAATACATTACAGCCCCTTTTTGTCTCAGAGTCAGAGCAGTCGTGTAAAAACGGAAATCTTACAAACGTGAAAGCTGGTGTGTTTATAGTGCATCTATAGAAAAACAACAAGTAATAAAAACTGGTCAAGTTAGTGTCGGAGTCGCGCGCATTTAATACACTTCTGCGCGTCTGCGCGTCCCTGATTGAAACGGTATTTTACCTTAGTGGTACGAAACCCTCGGTGCGCGAGTCCGACTCGTCGGTTTTTTTTACGTTGCCGAGTACTCTACCTTAAGGGCCGATCACACCTGACTGAATTCACACACTAAGTCAGTTAGTCTCCTACGTAGGAAAGGAAGGTAGAAAGATGGAACTAAGTAAGTCACTGACTAAGCCGCATAGTAAGCAACGCAGAAAGGAACTTTAGTGAAGGGCCAATACGAATAGAACACCTCATCGTACGGAAAATATTAATAAGGGCTAATTTATGTTTTATAGAAAAACACTAGAATAACTACAAAAAAAAACCACAAAATTACCGGTATACTAAAAAACAAACAAGGAATTAAAATTAGGTTGCACCAGTCAAGTAAACACAAAGAATTTGAGTGCTTTATTCATTCTTTTAGTTAGAATAAATTTTTCATTCAAAATCGTACGAAAAGCGAATAATGATTCCAATGAAAAATAACAATTGAATGATAAAAGATTATTTGGATAGTACTAAGTAGTACATTCGAATATTTCGATTGTTGCTTCTTGAAATAATTGTACATCACTTCAACATAGTAGGGATCATAGACAGTTCACTAGTTGTGCTATACGTTAGTATACCTCTATACTCGTATTTTCTGTGCTGGTACACTTTATAGCGCGACTGATATGTTCAGATACTTTGTATAAAGGCTTCTATGAGTATTTTTAATGACCTTAAAATAAATTGAAAAGCAAGCTAAAAACTCGTTTATACTTTTATATTTAGTAGTAGAAGTAGTTTTCGAATACGATTGTCTTACTTTATTGCAATTGAAATAATTATAATATTATTATTATTGTAAAGGGGGCCCAAATGGGTAGGTCAAAGTTTTTAATTGTCAGTACTAAGTCAAGTTAGGTATCATATGAAAGTGCTTCACTTGTACATTCCAAAATAGTTCTTTATATTTTTAACGACTCTTAGTTTTCAAGTTATGATATAAAAAGTCAAAAAAATACCTTCCCCCCTTCCTTATCCCCGAAGTTTTCCGAAGAAAAAAATCTGAATTAATTAAAGTCCATAGAGGTTTATGGAAATAATTCAGAAAAAAAAACAATCTCTCTAAGTAGCACAATTTTTTGGAAATTTGCAACAAATCTTTACAAACAAATTTAGTTTTGCGGTCCTTACAATGGACCTTATTGCTTCTAAAAATACTATAGGTAGGTATATCGGAACCCTCGATGCGCGAGTCCGACTCGCACTTTAAAATTTTTTTTTGTTGTGTATAGATGTATGTATGGTGAAAATCGTTAATTTTTCATGGTATGAGTCCATTGATGAAGTTTTCAGGAGATTGTTTGACACCTTGTACTTGTCCGTAATTTTGTTAGACTTCCTTAAAAGAGATACTTTGTAATCCTGACAAAATTTTCAATTCATGTCTAAATCAGTTGTCCCTTTCATAAAAAAATGTATAGGATCAAAACTGTTTAGTTTTCGCGTCGAGTCGGAAGCAACAGTAGTGTGCGTATGATCGAACACACACATGCGCGCAGTCCACTTGGAGTTGTAGTGCGTCATTTCACCCAAGACGCGTTCTCGTCCGCTCGGAGGAAACGACACCTTTTAAAAAACTGTGTTTTGAATGGAACTTTTTTCTCTCAAGGTATTTTTAATGAACTCTACTAATATAGCTCAGCGCAACGATTGTATAACGGAGGGTTACTCGAGGGGAAGCGAGGGGCGACAGGGAACAGCTCTTCAAGTTTGTATACTCAACAGCACGTCAGTAGAAACACTTTAGACTTACTCGTAATGACATGGTGGTAGAAACTATCATCCGCACATCACTTATCATCCGAAAATCACTCATCATCCGCGCATCTTCATCATATCTTATCATTCGAAAATCACTCATCATCCACTCATCATCATTGATTCACTGATCAACTATCATCCACGCATCACTCATCATCATTGATCCACTCATCAACTATCATCCGCGCACCACTCATCATCCGCTCATCATCATTCATCCACTGATCAACTATCATCCGCGCATCACTTATCATCCGAAAATCACTCATCATCCGCTCATCATCATCATTCATCCACTCATCCACGCATCACTCATCATCCGCTCATCATCGTTCATCCACTCATTAACTATCATCCGCGCATCACTCATCATCCACTTATCATCATTCATCCACTGATCAACTATCATCCGCGCATCACTCATCATCATTGATCCACTCATCAACTATAATCCGCGCATCACTTATCATCCTTTCATCATCATCATTCATCCAGTCATCAACTATTATCCTGCCTAAGTTTGGCGCCGTTTGCTTTTAAAAAAATAATCCATTTAAATCCGTGCCATCGCTGTACATTTCGTTGATTTTGTGATCGAAAGATCGAAGGACACATACTAACGACCAAAAGGCAGTCTTATTTCGGAAAGCCATGCCATGGAAATCCGTCTAAAGAGGAAAATCTAACAGACCTGACGAAATAATGTAGCCTGTTTCCTGCCTACGTTTGGCGCCGTTTGCTTCTTTAAAAAAAGTAATCCATTTAAATCCGTGCTATTGTTGTACATTTCGTTTTTTTTGTGATCGAAATATCAAAGGACACATACTAACGATCAAAAGGCAGTCTTATTTCGGAAAGCCATGCCATGGAAATCCGTCTCAAGAGGAAAATCTAACAGACCTGACGAAATAATGTAGCCATTTTCCTGCCTAAGTTTGGCGCCGTTTGCTTCTTTTAAAAAAGTAATCCATTTAAATCCGTGCCATCGTTGTACATTTCGTTGTTTTTGTGATCGAAAGATCAAACGACACATACTAACGATCAAAAGGCAGTCTTATTTCGAAAAGCCATGCCATGGAAATCCGTCTCAAGAGGAAAATCTAACAGACCTGACGAAATAATGTAGCAAGCAGCACGTTCAAGTTTCCGATCATCGACCCTAAACAGCTCTACCTATTCCGACTACTGCCGATTACCCATCATCTACCGGTCACCCATCATCTACCATTGACTCGTCTTCCGCCGGTCACCCATCAATATCATCCACCGGTCACCCATCTTCGTCCGGACATCAATCACGTACCGAAAATCTATTACTCTGATAACCCTTTTGACCGATCACCCATCATCTACCTATCTTCCTCCGCCTACCCTTCATCACCAGTCACCCATCACAAAACTAAACTACCTAGGTATGGTATATAAGTAGGTACTGTAGTGATCCTCCTCGAAAGCCTTCTTTTAGCAGAGCTGGCTGGCGAGTATTTCTAAAATTGAATTTGATTTCGAATAATGACGTCACGTTCTGAAAACAGTCGCCAGTCAACTCCTGCCCACGTGTTCGCTATAGTACTTACTTGGTTAAAGGAAGAGATATTTTTTGAATTTTTGACGGGATACATAATATTTATCTTTGCGCTTCCCCATTTCTCTAAAACAAACACTTTATAAATACAAGGAAAGAAATATCTTACTTTAGAAAATAGTAAAAAACAAAGTTACCTTGTTACACTATGAAAGCAGAGAATGTGTATACGTTGAAACGCGATCCATAATTTTGGCGCGTCGCGGTGCAAACTGACGTGGTCTCGGCCGCGTGTCAGAGCTATTTATTAGACTTCGCGCGGTCATACTAAAAATGTATGGCGTAATCGTAATGGTTTTAAAAAAAATCATATTAAATATGTAAGCAATATTAAACCGTGATTGCCGTTTTGGTAGTTTTTACGTGGTGCAGTCTTAAGTAAAATATTTTCGGCCAACGATATTTTTACAGTAACAAAATGCTGAAGTCAATTCTTTTTATCTAGAAGTTTATTGATCTTATTTGGATTTTTTATTTCTGTATGTAAGTTTATTTATTGTTTGCCATAGTTTCTCATTATCTTTTGGATATGGTTTTAAAAGACCTCGACTAACAATGAATACTTTCGGGCGAAATGCCCAACCGGGCGAACTCGCCTCGGAGGAAATGACCACCAAAAAATGACATCGGAACATAGTAAGCCACTTAGTTAGGACGTTTAGTGATGGGCAAATGCGAATGATTGACTCGAATCGAACAACTTGTCGAACAAAAAATAATGGCCTAACTGATGGTATACTTTTTTACTTAAAACAAGCGCTCCTACTAGAAAAACAATTAAAGACCGCTATATTCACAACTAACAGTGTTGCACTAGTCAAGTATTCTACTAACTGGCGATTGATTGAGTACCTAACCGAACCGTAAATTTTGAAAATTATTGAATCAGTGTTGCTGCGATAACGAGATCGATGGTTGAATTTTAAAAATACAGTAACTCTACCGAATATTCCTATAGAAAATATCGAGAATATCGAATTCTTAAAAGTACCGGTAATAATCGATACTAAATAACCGACCAAGTTCGTACTTCGTGTCAAGCCACGCGCAATGTAGAGTTAAGGAGTGATCACACCTAGCTGATTTCAAAGACTAATTCGGCATACATTGCTCGTTGAAGTAAGGATATTTCAATTAACATAACCAAGCCTCCCAGCAATGTATGCCGAATTAGTCTTTGAATTCAGCTAGGTGTGATCACTCCTTTACCTAGTTCTTTTTACGATTTTTTTTGTCGCAAAGCAGGTTTATTAACTCTACTGAACAGTCGTTTAGAAAATATCTGAACCTTTGAAGTATCGATGGTAATCTATAGTGAATTTTATAATTTTTTTTATTAGTGCTTGTTATTACACCATGAATAATAATTATTTTTTATCGACAAGTTGTTAATCATCATTCGCAAAATTTACCCATCACTAAACTTCCTAAGTTCTTTACTTGAAGGGAGTAAGGAGGTTTAGTGATGTCCGAGTGCGAATGATTAATTTTAATTTAATTCCGTGTTCGCATCGAAATTAAATTGACCAATACATGGTCTAAGGGACTGGTTTCCGAAAACTGAAAGGGCGTGGTCAGTCAACGTAACTGAATAATTTTCAGTAAATAAAACTTTCAGAAAATATTAAAATAATCCTCTTTTCCACAAAAAAGCCACGATCACACCTAGCTGAATTCAAAGACTAATTCGGGATACATTGCTCGTTGAAGTAAGGATATTGCAATAACACAACCAAGCCTCCCAGCAATGTATGCCGAATTAGTCTTTGTATCCAGCTAGATGTGATCGTGGCTAAACTGTCCATTTGCAATTTTATATGAAGAGTATTGAAGAGGCTGATAGTTTTATTTACTGAAAGTTGTTCAGTTACGGCGAATGACTATGTGCACCTGCAAGACTAGAAAAAGAGAAAAAATGTATCCACTTCATTTACCACAGCCATTGTTTTTGTTTGATCAGAAATACTCTCATTCATAAGATTTGGCACGGCAATGTTCAGGTCTCATTTGTCCATTTAAGGTAAATAAAAATAAAAACATCACGGAAATGTATTGTCAGCCTATTAAAGCCACGATCACATCTAGCTGGATTCAAAGACTAATTCGGCATACATTGCTGGGAGGCTTGGTTATGTTATTACATTATCCTTACTTCAACGAGCAATGTATGCCGAATTTGTCTTTGAATCCAGCTCGCTGTGATCACTCCTTGACTCAACCGAACAGTCGTATAAAATTTTTTTTATAGTGATTTTTTTAAGTTTATTATTAGTACTTTTTTATTAAACCAAGATAATGCTTTATTTTTATTTTTCATGGACAAGTTGTTCGATTCGAATTAATCATTCGCAAAATTTTCACATCACTAAACCTTCTAACTCCTTTAGGGCTCCCGCACACGACCGAGAATCGGTGACCGATTTTTTGTAGGATAAAAATGGAATGTACTGATTGCCATACTTCAACGCACACGACCGACAAAAACTCGGTGAGAAATAAAATCGGCCGTCACGGCCGATCCGTTTGTCGGTGAGAAATGGAACATACGTAAATCTATACTTCAACGCACACGACTCACCGTCGCCGGCCGTCGCGGTCTCGTCAGTCAGCTCCGTACACTCGCTAGGGAGGGGTGCGTGTTGAATCACGCACGATGGATATTGACATCGAGATTTTGATTCCTGTATTACGTGTAGGTAATAAACAACGTATGAAGACAAGTTCCAGACAAAAATAAAAACCGAACGTTTTTCTGTTTTCCGCCGGACGAATGAACGACGATGAATAAGTAAAATTATGTACCTATTTTATTCTAGATTTGCTTCACGTTTGGTTTTCTAGGTAGGTTTACATAAGTACCTCTTGGTAAGTATCTACCTCATAGAAATTGGAAATCCTTGTCCTACCTACAGAAATTGTCGTGCCACTACGATCAACATTGCCAGCCGTGGACGAATGTGAATACCTACAGGATGTAAAAAAAAAGTAGGATTATCCTTCTAAGGGGTGATTGTAATTACTAACAGATTGTAAAATAAAAATACTTTAATTAATATTTAATTTCTGATTTGTTTGATCATTAAATTAGTTTTTCCTCCGAATTACTGTTGTTGGTGACCGCAGTATGTAAGATCGTACGATACACAGAAAGTTGTTGCTGCCCATCCTCCGGTTCATATGCCCTTAGTCGCCTCTTACGACACCCACGGGTATAGATGACTCTGGACATATAGTTATCCTAATCTAACACCCTGTATAGTAATCTTAACCAAACACCTTGTATACTTACTTTAAAACCCTGTACATATAGTGATCCTAACCTAACACCCGGTATAGTTATCCTATCCTAACACCATGTATACTTACCATAAGACCCTGTACATATAGTGATCCTAATCTAACACCCTGTATACTTACCCTAAAACCCTGTGTATTTATCCTAACCTAACACCCTGTATACTTACCCTAACATCCTGTATAGTAATCCTAACCTAACACCCTGTATACTTACCCTAGCACCCTGTACGTATAGTACTTAGTCATTCTAACCTAACACCTTTTATACTTACTCTTACATCCTGTATAGGTATCCTAGCCTAACACCCTGTATATTAACAAATAATGACCATTAGAAGCATTTTTGATAATACCGATACTTAAAAAAAAATATGTTCATGGAATCTTATCTCACTAACAAAAAATAAAATCATCGACATCGTGTGTCGATATTATTTTGATCGATCACCTCCCTATCGTCATTCGTCATACAAGAAAATCGGTCACCGATTATCGCCCGTGTGCGTTGGGTCGGTCACAAAATCGGTCGTAAAATCGGGGGAAAAATGTGCCCGATAATCGGACCTACAAAAACTCGGTCGTGTGCGGGAGCCCTTACTTGAAGGGACTTAGCATGTTTAGTGATGTCCAAGTGCGAATGATTAATTCAACATATCGAACAAAAATATACTTATATTAAAAAAACGGTCAAGTGCGAGGCAGACTCTCGCTTCGAGGGATTCGATATTCCTGTAGTATTTTTAAAAACAATAAAGCCCATCTTTAAGACCGCAAATAAGTTTGTCTGTAATTTTTTCTTCTTTCAATTATCGGTTGTATTTGTCTTGAGGTTGTATCAGCCATTTTATAACAATCGATAGCATTTTATTGTACAATAATTATTTTCGATAAGGCTATTCAACAGAGTTACTGTATTTCAAGATCAACTACCGACAGCAAAACTATCGCTATCGGAACATCACTATTCAGCAACTGTATTAGTAGGCACTTTTTATACTTAGCTTCCTAGCTAGAACTCTGAATTCACAAACGTCTTTTTCTACGTAGCCTCCTAGGTAGATTTCTTATTCAGTCGTCAAATTCAAGCAGGTGTAATCGCGGCTTTAGGCTTTTAGCTTGATGCCATTATTGGGCATCCTTTATAATTATAACATCGACATCGATAAGGGCGCGTCACTAATTGTTTTAATTTGACAAAAGTGTCAACTTCGCATATTTTCGTCTTGTCCTTGAGTAGCTTTTGTTTGTTAGTACCCACTTCCATTATGAAGGGAAATTCCATGGAAATGGGCTAGGCTTTGTATTTCCCTTAAGTGCTTCCGTTGCGATTAACGCGTTTGTATAGCGTACTAATGTCTTGAATATTATTAGGTGATAAAATAGGGCTCCATTTGTTATAATGCCTGCCTGCGTCTGTGTTCCCGAGTTCATATAACCCGAATCTATTCAAGTCGCGAGTGAATATAGGCTTCTTCTGGGCGAGCTCGTTCCATCTTCGACCTCATCTCTGTCTTTAAGACTAGATCGAGGTCAAGAGTAAGCCCATTAAAGATATAAAAAAAACCGGCCAAGTGCGAGTCGGACTCGAGCACTGAGGGTTCCGTACCACCACATAATCATAATTGTATTAGTTGAAATTTCAGTTAGTTAAAGTGCTAGATTTTTTTGAGTCCGACACGCGCTTTACCAAGTTTTATTATTTGTTGTTATTTTATAGCTTATGCACTACAAACATACCAATTTTCAAGTTTTTAAGTGTTCCCGTTTTTAAAATAGAACTAAAACAAAAATCGCCTCAGCGACCATTCAACTTGACCCCTCTCTTATATGAATGTTCTTGAAACGGGAGCTCAACTCAATTGGTTACCATTAGTTGTGAGAAAAGTTGTAATATTTAATGATTTCAGACTTTTCCCTTTATTTGTACTGTGAGACCTAGCTTCTTGCCAAATTTCATAATTTTAGGTCAACGGGAAGTACCCTGTAGGCTTTGCTTTTTTGCATAAATGTATGGAGATGAGGATATAAAAAGCCATATCTTTTGATTGCGTTATTGTAAAAAATTGAATATTTCAGGTCTTGTGTGGTTTACGGACTTTAATATATGGTATCAATTTCAACCTGATACCTCTACCCGTTCGTGAAATAAAGGGTCTTGACAGACAGACAGACGGCCAACAAAGTGATCCTATAAGGGTTCCGTTTTTTCTTTTGAGGTACGGAACCCTAAAAAAAACATTCGGGTACGGAATCCTAATAAATACCTTTGTTCTTATGTGCTCTAATTCCGTGGCCTTAATGCATAAAGTATGCGTTATTATGTTATTGCAATTATAATGTTTGCATGAGATATTAATATACGTTAGTTGGAATACTTACATATAGAAAAATATGGAACATATTTTACGTATGAGAAAAAATAATAATTATGTAAGTAAGCAAGTAGGTATGTGGTAAGCTTAAATACGCATAAAACGAACTGGTTCTTGCGATTTTGTTTGCTTTGAATGGGTAAATAATTATACTGTGTTGACTTTTCTATCCTCATAGAAGCATAGGTACATAAAAATCGGCCAAGTGCATGTGGGTTCACACGCAGTGCACAGTTCCGTAGTTGCTTCGTGGCAGCGAGTCACTTCTCCAAGTACATTTTAGAATGAATGAATGAATGAGTCGAATGTTATTCGATTACCTATCGTAACTCGTAAAGATAGCTCTGATAACTTCGTTCCGTTTTAAGTTCGTTATACAACGTGTTAATGGAATAAGCGAAACCCTCATACACCCCAACTGATTTTTATTATAATAAAACAATTCCCGTAAAAAAAATCTTAAAAAAAGTTTTTTTTATCTTGAAGTTTTTTTTATTTTAAAGTTACATCACTGTTCTAGTTTCATCGTTGTTCTAGTCCGCGCACTCCGCGCACGCCACGCCCACTTCTATCCCCGCCAGCGCGCGTATCCACAGAAATATTAAAGCGGCAAAAAATTAAATGATAAGAATAAAAAAAAATTACCCCTATCAAAAACCCGTGAAATTGATTGTCCTCTCGATTCTGAACAAACTATTTTTTCAGTTTCGCTTATTCCGTTAACACGTTGATAGTTGCCGTGATTTTATTCATCTAACCAAAAACAACCGTTTAGTTGGCAGGTGGACTTGACTCTACTCAACAAAAATAATGACCCAAGGCTTAGTCACAGAACAACCTATAAGTACCTACCTACTAGAGTGGCTCAGTATCTGTGGCATTCCACGTCAAAAGGGACCTTATGGCAGCATGTATATTCGACCATATAAAATTAGATAAAAGGTCGAATAGGCATGCCGCCATAAAGTCGCTTTTGATTTGGAACGCCACATTTCGCAAACGTGCCCCTAAATCGAATAATAGTCTTTACACACCCGCAATATTTTCAAACGAACCGAACGACCTATCCAACAATACACATACTCGTACCATGCGATAGTTGATAAAAAATATCATCCCCACTTAATATAGGGGAGGTACAGTTAAAAGCACTTCGTGCTTGCCAGATTGCACTTTGTACACACTGCCACTCGTTGATGGAAAAACTTAGTGGTCTCGGGCGTTTGTGGCGTAGCGCTAGCACAGAATACCATAATTATAAATACTGTGCTGGTTCAGCTTATACTGGTTTTATTTCGACGTGCTTGCTTCTGTGCGTACGGTCAACCGCTTGTCGGTAGAAACTTTTTCAACTCTATTACCACGCCATAAGGTCCAAAAGTGTTTCTACTGATGTGCGACCGTGTGTTCCATTCTTATTTCAATAGCTGTGTGTCAAGCTTGAACTGCTATTGACTGTATCCTTTTTTAGGGTTCCGATACCAAAATGGTAAAAAAAAGGAACCCTTATGGTGCCGCTCTGTCTGTCTGTCACCTCTATATCTCAGCAACCACTTATGCTATCGACCTGAAATTTGGTATAGTTTTAGAATATAGTTGCCCAACTTAATTGCACATGAAAAATTTTTGAAAAAGTATGATTATTAATGTAAAGGGGGCCAAAATAGGGGAGGGCAAATTTCAAATTGTCGCTACTAGGTCGAGTGGGGTATCATATGAAAGGGCTTTACTTGTAAATTTTAAAATATATTTTTGTATTTTTTTAAGTTTCTTAGTTTTCAAGTTATGATGAAAAATGTCCAAAAAATACCACCCCCCCTTGCTACATTGGAGTTTGCACCATTCTTATTTCAATAGACGTACGGTCAACCGCACGTCGGTAAAAACTTTTTCAACTCTATTACCACGCCATAAGGTTTAAAAGTGTTTCTACTGACGTGCTGTTGAGTGTACGAGCTTGAGTCGCACTGTGAGTGTCAAGTTTGCCCTGTCGTTGATTGTACGAGTAAGAAACGATGTACAGTCAAAAGCACATCAAGCTCGACACATTGGAGTTAGCACCGACCTTATTTCAACATACGAACCAGCTAGAGACGCACTGCGAGTCTTAAGCTTGATCTGTCGTTGACTGTACGAGTAAGAACGATTTTTTGGCGATGATTTCTGACCCATGGGAAAATTAAGTTAGCGATATTTTTAGAAGAAAAGAAAAGTCTCCTATTGTTTTTCAGAGTGGGTCAATGTTATTTACTTACCCCATAAAACCATGTAGGGTGAACGAGATTGTGGTTGTTACCCTAGTTTTATACGCTGGCATCACGCCAATATCTTCCATTCTTGAGAAATAGAAACCTTATGTCCGATAAACCCATGTTAGAAGGCAGTCGCTCTGTGTAAAAATCACTGTCAAAACGGAATACGGCAATAATGTGTTTTGTTACTTGTCGGTAAAACCGACTTTTAACCAATTATTAGCGAACAAAAGACACACCTATGTGGATCCAAAAAATGTTAATATAATTAGGACTATTTAGATTTATCAAAAACTTTTAGAAATTGCTAGAGACATTTAAAATTATCAACCACTTTAGAATGAGCTCCAAAACGGTAATAATGACCCTTTGACAGCAGTCTGTCTAGACCACACCGATGGACGTCATATAACGCTATCCTGCTGTCAGGGTAATCTTTACCCGTTTCAAAACGGATTCTTAAATCCTCGAGAAAAAAGTGGTTGATATGATAACCTTTACTTGGCGCCACTTACAAAAGCGCGGCGGGCTGCCAGCAGCGCCAGGTTGAGTGGACAGACGAACAAACTTATTGTTGGAATGGACAGAAGGAACATATTTCCCACATAAACTAATAGTAAGGGTGATGAAGGACAAATTTCTATATGATTTGCTCATGTCTGCCTCTTTGACTGATGATAAGGAGCATCCTTAGAAGATACAAAAAATATTGGCGGACACCACACCCCCGCGTTTTTGAGGAATTAAGTTTTAACTATTTTGAAATTTGACAATGAAACGTACACCTGGCAGACTATGACTATCTGATTAAATACAATGTATAAAACCCCAGAAAAATGGTCTGCCACCATATAGCCCTGCGTCGTAAAGTTACAGTGCTTCAAAATGCAAAAATTCACTACTTCGTCCCGTGATAATGCAGAGCCCTGCATGTCTGCCTCTTCGATTTTATACATCTTCAGAAGTATTTTAAACAGGAGCCACAAAGGCAGACAAAAAAACATTATTTAGTATCTTATTTTTTTTTTTTTTGCTTTAACTCAAAAACGCAGCGACTTCGATTGAGCTGATCTATCACCCCTATTAATATGAATCATGATGAGCAAATCATATACCCAAATTGCAGCCAGCACCCTAACTATAAGGCGATGTGGGAGCTCTATTCCTATGGCCTATACCATATAAAACATTTGGGCAAATCTTATATTTTTCACCCAGGCCCGCAAAATGTAAAATGCTGGATGGGAAATATATTACTTTTACTTAATTAAGGGTTAAGAATACCTACATCCTATACTCTTAAACGAGCAATATATTTGTCTAAATATATATTTGTAATCGGTTTCCCGAAAACGGCTCTAACGACTTCGATGAATTCTACCATACGGGGGTTTTTGGGGACAAAAATCGATCTAGTTAGGTCTCATGTCTGGGAAAATTCGTTTTCCCCGTGGTTTTAAGTAATTTTTGAAAATACCGCGTTTTAGACAAAGACCTTCAGCGCCATATTAATGTTGAGGCGGCTATCGCTAAATACAAAACTTATCGAAAATCTGTCTTGCCAGATTGAAATGAAGGTACTTACCTAAAAATATAGTTGACTGTAGTTACAGATACAAAAAGTGCGAAAAACGGCAACTTTTAGCTGTTTTTGTATCTGTATCTATAGTCAACTATATTTTTCAGGATGGATAGGTTCTATATAAACAAGGGTACCTTAACTTCAATCTGGGTGTTAATTTAATTGCGCGCCATAGCTCGGGGGCGGGTTCAGTATCAGTAACTGAACGACTTCCCAAAAGAAAGGTCGATAATGAACAAAATTTTGAACTTCCCAGACAATTGTGTTGGTCACTTAGTATGGGAAGTCCAAAATTATTTCTCGTTTTTTCACCTATGTTCCTTGGGAAAAGTGGTTCAGTTACGGATGCTGAACCCGCCCCTGAGCTAGCACGCTATTAAATTATCGTACACCCTGTATAAATCCAACAAGGCTTGTCAGGTCGGTTGCACACACTAAAAGGAGAATAAATAAGTACATCAAAAGGTTAACTCATCAACCTGCAATCATGTGCCACCGGACGGCCTCCATGTGTTGCCAAACTGTGCTTCCGGGAAAGGGCCCGGAAGTCGTCCATCTTGAAACTACCTGCATTTTTCGATTTACACTGTAACTTGTGTTATATTATTGAATTTATTTATTTCAATTGCATTCATGTACATTGTAAGGTTCTTAATGCAATAATAATATGTGCAGTGCAAGATCCCCGTTGGGGCCGTCACAATTACAATTAGAATAAAAATAAGAATAGTTAAAATTAAAAATATCTACAATTCAAAAAATTAAAAGAGAGGATTGGATGACAAGTTAGAATTCGTCTGAATTCCCTTCGAACAGTCGAGAAATTGACAACAAGTCAGTCTCGGTAACCACATAAAATCTCAACTCGAATTTTTTTTTAATAATTACTTATAGAAAAATTATAAAAATTGCAAAATTCGTGCAATGACGTCACATCACAACTAAGGCTCCAATACACATTCATCATCATAACATCCCATGAAACGTCCACTACAGGCCAGGGAGCTCCCTCTAGAATTCTAGGTTTTGCTGGAAAAATGAAGAGGGGGAGTACCATAGTCACTCCGCTTGTTAGCGTTACGGCTGGCACCATGGACCGCGGTTGTAGGTGACCGCAGGAACTAAGATGTTAGATAAAAAGAAGGATGCTGCTGCCCATCCTCCAGTTTATAACCCTTAGTCGCCTCTTACGACATCCACGGGTATGTAAGGGTTGGTACTATTCTTTGCCAGCACCAGTCGGGGCGAGTGCAATTTTTGCAATTTTTGACCTCCCATACAAAATACGCTAGTAGGTGAAGCAGTCTTTTCGGATTTAGACCTACGTTTCTTGGAAAAAGTTGTTCAGTTTCATGTTCAACATGGTAAAATCATGTTCTCTATTTTATTAGGACCCTATGTAGGCAAAGATCTTAACATGCAAGTCCTAATTAAAGCCGATTTACTTTAGTTAGTAAATTAACTGATATGGCCCTGATCCTGCACGTTCAAATCTACTCCTTAATTAATATTGACCGCCTAACCTAGTCTAGAGTCTAGACATGCAATCCTTAGGGTAGGCGTAAGCTAAGACCGACCGTGAGCACAGACCAGTATATCTATCTTCGAGTTTTCTTAAAATCCGTTTCACGAGTCAATGCCAAAGCTTACCAACATATTTTGCAGCTATATCAAGGCTATTGTGCTCCATGATCAATAGTAATCAGCTAAAGCTGTCAGAAAAAACAAGTTTGTAAAACAATGTTATTTTTTCCATCAAATATAGGGTCACTTTTAATTAGTTCTTGATAGAAAAAGGTATGCATGTACTTATGATACTGAACAACTTTCCCCAAGGAACATTAGTCGAAATACGAAAATCAAGTTTTGACCTCCCATAGAAACTGCATCAGCTGATAACGCATTTTGTATGGGATGTCAAATTTGGTTTTTCGTATTTCGAAGTTGTTCAGTATCATGAGTACATGCATATCTTTTGCTATCAAGAACTAATTAAAAGTCACCTGTATACCTACTCTGGTTCGTCTGGTTCGTGGTAGTTTGTCTGGTTCTATGGCTGCAAAATGTGTTGGTAAGCGTTGGCCTTGACTCGTGAAACAGATTATAGTACTGAACTGAGAGAGAAGACGCGTATACCCTGCCCTGCTCCATTTGTGTCTTAGTTTACGCTCACCCAGGATATGTATAAGCGTAGGGCTGCCATCTCTAAAACCTGCCCCCTAGGACCGGAAGCGTAAGTTCCCCGGATTTTGGAGCTTTCACCCCGGACATTTCAACACTTTTTTCATTCACTTACATCTTGATTAAAATAAATTTTACTCCGTACTTGACAGAAGAAAACTTTAATTATAAGCCTCTTTTGTTGCATGAAATATAGTGTGTTTAATCGTTCTTGTGACAAATTGTAGGATTTTCATATACAGTTTCATCCCTTATTTTACCCCTTTGGGGGATGATATCTAAAAAATTCTGTAACAATTGTTTCTTTATTTCTTATTAGTAGCTTCAATCCAAATTTCAAGTAGGTACCTCAAGACAAAACTGTAGGATTTCTATACAAACTTTAATCCCTCATTTCATCACATTAAGGTATGAATTTCTAAACATGCTAAAACACGTACTTTTTATTTTTACGGAGAGCTCAAAACCAAATTTGTATAATTCTACCTTTAAAAACGAAAGACTTATAGACCAACATACGGAAAAAAATCATCCCCTTTTTCACCCCCTTGACGGGTGGTTTTTAAGAAATGCTTAAACAAGTGTTTCTTAATTTTTTACCAAATGCTTAAAATCAAATTTGTGTGAATGTAGCTCTAGAAATAAAGGACTTTCATACAAACTTTCACCCCTTATTTCACTCCCTTTAGAGATGAATTTTGAAAAAATGAAAATCACGTGCATTTTTATTTTTATCAAGAGCTCAAAACCAAATTTCTGTAATACTTATAGATCAACATACGGAAAAAAAATATCCCCTTTTTCACCCCCTTGAAAGGTGATTTTTAATAAATGCTTAAATACATGTTTCTTTATTTTTTACCAAAAGCTTAAATTCAAATTCGTGTGAATCTAGCTCAAGAAACAAAGGACTTTTATACAAACTTTCATCCCTTATTTCACCCCCTTGGGAGATGAATTTTCCAAAATCCTTTTTAGTGGATAGTCTTAACGTGCATAGAACCTGTGTACAAAATTTCAGATCTGTATCTATAGCGGTTACGGCTCGGCGTTGATGAATCAGTCACTTCAGGACAAGCTCTTTTTATATATTTAGATACTAGGTATATTATTAATTTTAACTTTTTGGTAACACTAAATGTACCTAAAAAAAGAAATACTTAAATAAACTAAAAAATTAAATAATAACAAACTAGCATTACATAAATGTAGATTGGCTTCGATTATGTGACGAAACTATATGGAAAGACCAGTTTAAAGTAAATAAGAAAAATTTTACACGCCCCCCTCGCCGCTCGCGTAGTAAATAGCGTCGGCAGCGAGTGCGGTGAAATACCTAACCCATAGGTTTTACATAAATTATGGGAACGGGACCTGATCGAAAACCCGGACTTTTATTGTAGTCCGGGTTGCACCCGGACTACAATTTAAACCCCGCCCGGACGCTCCCCGGACGTCTTCCAAACTAGGACAAATCCGGGGAAACCCGGACGGATGGCAGCCCTATTACATATGCTAATATCTACCCATCTACACATACACACTCGCACACACACACGCACACACACTGGCACACTCAAATATAGACACAAACACGTAGTAATACTACACACTTACATTTATATTAATACTGACAAATTACTTTTACTTTATTTTTCAAGTTATTTACAAGTTTGTTTACTACAATGTAAAAGATTATGGAAGAGCGGTGCCTCCCGACACAGGTACTATTTACTTACTGGGAGGCTCCAGCAACGCCAAATAACATGTACAACTTGTTATGAAATAAACAATTTTGAATTTTGAATTTTTTTTGAAATATTTTTTGAAGTGATAACTTCTTTAGCGGTGCTTGGCACTTTTTGAGATGGGTAAAAAATGTTAAACTAACAATACGGGTTTTTATTCAGTGACATCAAAGAAGTACGCGAGCAATGGCGCGATTGACCCTTACAAAAAGCATAATATTCAAAAATGCAAGTTTTCACTTCTGCCGGCATTCCCGGAGTGCAACCCGTCCATTTTGTTTCCTAAGAAACATACTCGTAGGTCGAATCACAGGGTAGAATGATACACATACGATTTCATTTTGATGTCTCATACGAAATGATGATGCATTTTCTCCGGGAAGTAGAGTTTTTTTTGTATTTTGCCTTAAATTTCTTGTGAAAAGTGGTCGGGTAAATATCCTTCGGGATTGTTTTAGCACTTTTTAACCGACTTAAAAAAAGGAGGTCATCAATTTATTGCATACCACGACTACCAAGTACCAAGTAACACGTTCAGCGTGTTTTATTCGTAATATTCCGGCTAGCACCGACCTCAAAAAATAGTTAGCAAATTTACCGAGACAGACTAGCACATTTCGTTTTACATTAAACTTTTAAATAGATATAACTTTTATTTCGCCCTTTGTAGTTACGTAATTAACTAAACATGTTTTGAAGTAGGTTTAATTGTTTAAAGTCCTTTTTTATCTGTCTCTCTACATACAGTAGAGATTTTTAAGCGAGTCATAAAATATGAGCCAAATGATTTTTATATCGTCAAAAGATATTCTTCTCTTACCTTGAATATCAACGCAAATTTTTTGTACAGTTTTTCCATATGGTTCTGTTTTGGGCTAATTCTTCCCATCTACGAGTAAAAAAGGCTATGCGTCTGCACATGAATCTAAACAAGTTGTATGTTTTTTGTATTTCGACCTGTTCCATGGGGATAGCTGTTCAGTTTCATGGGCAAATGCCTTCTGGATTTTGAAAATTTTTTTCTATTTTATTATAACTTTTTCGAACTGTTTTTTTGAGGATCATGAGCACAGAATAGGTAATAATGAGCTTATACTTCCAGCTTCTCCTCTCACCACCTCATTTGAGGCTGACTAAGAGGCGTTATGGGAAACCCAATTAATAATAAATAATAATAAGAATTTTCTGTGTGATGCCAGGGCAAATAATAGTTACCATTCCATCTCCACTCGTGGGTGTCGTAAGAGTCGACTAAGGGCTTATGAACCGGAAGATCGGCAGCAGCTTCTTTCTGTGATCGTTCCATCTTGCTGCATCTGACTGCGGTCACCAAAAACAGCGGTCGCCACCCGCAACGCTTACACACGAGGTAACTATGGTAAATCCCCTCCAAAGTACCATGCGTTTTTGCTGGAGTTCTGGAGGGGGCTTCCCTGTCCTGCAGAGGACGTTTTGTGGGATGTTGTGACGAAGGTTAATAGAATTACAATTACAACCCAATTAATAATAAATAATAATAGTAATAATGGGTAATTGTTTTAACACAATTACGCAGACGGCGTCGAGGCCGACCACGGCGCCGATGGAGTGATGAACTCGACGCTTTCTGTAAAGACTTGCAACAAGAGGCTCAGAGCAGAGATCAGTGGAAGGAACGGAGGGAGGCCCTTGACCAACAGAGGGACACAAATGGCTAATATGATGAGATAAGAATTGTTTTAACCTGCTGCATGTTTCTTCATTTGCAGCAATCCAACCATTCGCGTGGTCATTATGGTGCTGTGGTCTATTGGTCCTAGCAGCTGTGAGTGCTCTCTTCGTGGCCACATTGCGATCAGCTCGACGACATTGGGGAAATGGCTCCAGCTTAGTCCTGGTATTAGCAGTATACCCGGTAAGTCTGAATCTTCTTCGCAGTCGCTCCCTCAGTTCTGAGGATCGTGACCCACAATGACAGGTACCGTCTTGGCTAAAATAGTTGATCGCCAGGTATACTGCGTACAAAATAACTTTGTCTGTGACCGTCAATGCGCAGAAGTCAAAAAATGAGTCGCGGGGGTGAGCGCTAGGTGAGCGCGGCTCCCCTGAGAGGGCGAGAAAATCGTCACCCATGCGCGGAAAATAACCGTCATAGACAGACTTGTTTTGAACGCGCTGTACTTCTGTATTGCAACAAAAAGCGCCTGGGTTTATGGTTTTTATAGTAAGCTGCCGTTATTCATAATCTAAGGTTTTTATTGTAGCTTCTTTTGTTTCCCACCATGGCCCATTTTGTTTGTGAAGCGATGTAGTTTAGCTGATGTCATTTAGATATTTTAATATCCAACAATGATTAAATGATTTTGAGTTTGAGTTTTGAGTTAAAGTTTGCGCCAGTCTGAGTGTATCCTGGAAAGATATATTTATGTCTGAATAAAAAAATCGCCAAACTCTGAAAAGTTAAATACCTGAGAGAAAGTTTAAAGCATGTGTTGACTGTCGAGCAGGCTTTATAAACATTATGTGAAAAAGCTTATCCCACCAAAAATATTTTTCAAAATTTTCTTTTTTTAAGCTCCCGATTACCTACCCTTGCCAAATCTAAAGTCATCTATATACCTATGTTCTTTGGTAAAATATGTTAAGTTTCATGTACAGGAACACCCCGGGGGGGTAATAGAAAATTAAGAGTGTATTGTGTAAACAAACAGGGCATAAGGCCGGTATTTCACTGGGACACTGGTAGCGCGATTGGTTGCGCCACTGGTGTCCGTACAAAGACACCAGTAAAGACACCAGAATCGCTACACCCTGCGCGGCCACAGTATTAAGGGCTATATTTCACTGGGAGTGGTAGCGCGACCAGCAGCCGAGCTGGTTGCGCCGCCAACCAAACTCTGGTGTCTAGTTACGGACACCAGTAACGCAACCAGTCGCGCCACCAGTCGCGCCACCAGTCGCGCCACCATGGTGTCCCAGTAAAATACCGGCCTAAAAGTCTGACACAGCGCACCGATGCGCTGCGGCGTAGGGTAGTCACCGTTGCATCACGCGCCCGCGCACCCATTTCGTGTCGTAACAGCACAGATTATGCGCCGGCTCGGAACCTACATTGCCGGCTACGAAACTGAGTAATTATGTGCTACCCATGTCTTATACAGGGTATTTTCTAATGTAGCGAAATTACAGCATGTTCTTTATAATTTCTGAATCCCAGTTTCGGATTCGAGAGTTTTTTACACCCGATATATAATAAATAGCTCTGTAGGTCGAGCATGCGCACCGCGACTTAGCGAGTCCTGATAGACTAAACCGGTTAGCAATAGTTTTACGATTGCTCTGTAGATAGCAATACTAAATTATGTGTTGTTAACTTTGGGAAACATGTTATAGGCATGTACCGTAAATATATAAGCAAAAAAATTTTTTTGTGAACAGTTGTTGGTTTTCTAAAAAAATTAAAAAGAGCTGGTTATGTCTTCTCAAGGACATACATACTCGCCCATGTCGCGGTGCGCATCTTAGCCCGGCTGATCTGATCCCTGATGATGATGACCCTGTCAGCGCGCGTCGCGGCATCCCCACCAGAAATAAGGGGTCGTGGGAATCCATGACTTGGCATCGACTTGTGTTGTGTTTGACAATGACCGTGTCGCCGTTATAACATAATACTGGCATTTGACGAAAAGCCTAAGCTTTGCTTATTAAGAGGATATGTGAAAAGATAGATATGTTCCTGTAAGTATACTTAATTTCACTACTTAAATCACCTCAGATTCCACAAAAAGAGGAATAAATGAAAATTGAAGAGGCAACTTTGGATTTTTATTTTGTCGAGTCGATTTTCACTAATCATGTTTTGGTCTAGGACTCTAGGTGATTCCTTCACTTGAATAGTCTAGAAACACATACCCGAAAATCACGGCAAGATACTGAGTAAATAAAAAGATATTTGTCTTCAAAATATCCAAATAAAATCACATATCGCCTTAAATCATCAAAAAAGACGCGACAATAAAAAGCCCATCCATTATTAGGCGTTTCAAAGACTGACGGATTTTTGTAACACAAACGTAACTCGGCGCGTTTCTTCTCACGATGACATAATAAACGAAAACCTTGACACTTTAAAGAACTACTTTCATTCGCCTTAAATTTTATCTGATTTGGTTGTTTTATTTATAATCGGAGCCTCAATAATTATACTTAGGTACGAATAAAAAAAAATCGGTCAAGTGCGAGTCGGACTCGCGTGCCGAGGGCTCCGATATACCTATAGTGCTTTTAGAAGCTAAAGGCTTTTTTGCAGATTTCAAAAAAAATGGTGCTGTTAGGAGATCGTTTTATTTTTTCTGTAATACGAGTATTTACGTAAACTTCTATTGACTATAATTTATTCAGAATTTTCCTTTAACAAATTTTGGAGATAAAGGGGGGAATGGTATTTTTAGATTTTCGTACCTCAAAATAAAAAAAACGGATCCCTTATAGGATCACTTTGTTGTCCGTCTGTCTGTCTGTCAAGACCCTTTTTCTCACGAACGAGAAGAGGTATCAGGTTGAAATTGATAACGAATGTTAAGGTCTATAAACCACACAAGATCTGAAAATTTCAATTTTTTACAACGACGCAATCAAAAGATATGGCTTTTTATGTACTCATGTCCATACATTTATGGAAAAAAGCAAAACCTACAGGTACTTCCCGTTGACCTGAAATTATGAAATTTGACAAGAAGCTAGGTCTCATAGTACAAAGAAAGGGAAAAGTTTAAAATAATTAAATATTTCAATTTTTCTCACAACTAATAGTAACCAATTAAGATGAGCTCCCGTTTCAAAAACTTTTCTATAAAAGAGGGGTCAAGTTGGATGGTCGAGGAGTTTTTAAAATCAAAGAGCAAAAGCTTTTAGTATATCTTATGGTAGATAGGTACGGAACCCTTAGGGCGCGAGTACGACTCGCACTTGGCCGGTTTTTTTTAATTCATATTTTAACTTAAAAATTAAATCGTAAAAAAAATAAGTTTTGGAATTCACAAGTCAATTTCTTTCATATGATAACCCACTTGACCTAGTGACGACAATTTAAAATTTTGCCCCCCTCCCTATTTGGGCTTCTTTTACAATAGTAATAATAAATCCTCCCAATACAGTTCTTCTTAAAGGGAGTGTCCTAGTAGTTAGAATCTGTACTAAAAATCCTTTTTTAAAATTATTTATAAAGTTTTTATGATTCTATCGTTTGCATTAAATTTGAGCAATCATAATGTAAAACTATTCCAAATTTCAAGTCGATAGCATGAGTGGTTGCTGAGATATACTGGTGCGACACACAGACAGATAAACGAAGTCGCACCATAAGAGTTCAAGTTTTACCATTTTGGTTCGGAACCCTAAAACATATAGACTTGATTTTTCCGGATTTTTTGTTTTCTTAGATAATCGGTTTGTGGTATTCTTTTTTACAATAGGTAATAATGGTTTGGTCAAGTGGCCAAAAAATATATAATTTCTCATGACAGTCGTGGTCGAGTGAAAGTTAAGCAACGTTGGCCGTGGTCACAACCTGGATGGGATACTGCTAGTGGCACAGAAACTAGGTTTCCTTGCTTTAAAATGCACGTTAAGCCGTTATTTTTCTCGCGGTCTGTATTGCATTTTAAATATGTATTACACTCTTTAAATCTTTTCACTTAGGAGCGTTCATCCGTTAAAATCGCGCCTGGAGTCAAAATTTACGATTTTCGCCGAAGGATAAAACAATGCAGTTCTCAGTTTTCAAAGAAGACATTAATACCATATTAGATATACTTTCACGATCTGTTTTTTGGTTTAAAAACGTTTCAAAATATTGGGATATTTTTCCAAATAGAACAGTTTTTTAACACGTCTGTTTTTAACTTAGCGCTTGAGCGTCTACGCAGATGCGAGATTTATGAAGGATCAAATACCACAAGATTGAAAAAAAAATATACCATTCGAAAATTGAGGATATTGTTTAGTTTTTGGTAAAAAAAAATACTCGATTTAGGTAAAAATACATTCAAAACATGAAGGAAAAAAAAATTACGCGCCCAGATGGAGTAGTAATCAAAACGTACTATGGGTGCCGGCTATGATACAGTTTTGTAACTCACACACACATTCACACTTTTCTTCCAAATAGTCGTTCACATTACTAATCTGGGGTCGTTCACGGCATGTGACATGGACAACATCTCTGTCATAAAATATCAGAAATAAAATAAATAACACAAAACATTAATAATTGTGCGGTGAAATTGTGCCGAAACCATGCCGCAAGCAAAACTACAAAGCTTGCTGGTATCACATTTTTCTGGTGAGTAGTAAACCGCTTGGTTTTTACAATTTTCGTGGTCAAATTTTTTGTAGAAAATTGTGTTGTTGATTTTTAGTGATGTGAAGTAGTCGATGAAAAATAATATAGAATCGAGTCGTCGTTATAATTTTATTTCATTTATTTATCGCAGTTTTCTAAGAGATCCGGCGCAAAAACGTCAATAGGTGCCAACATGCGGGAGAGACCAAAATTGGATTCCAACCAAATATAGCAGAATCTGCTCAGCTCATTTTAATAACAGTAATTACGAATTAACTGAAGCCCGCAGAAAAAGACTTCATAAAGATGCCATGCCAACCGAGAACCTATGTCACAAGTTAAATGAAAAACTAGTTTTTTCCATCCTCAGAAATCCATAATCTCTACCAGCTATCCCATCTCAAAAACAGCTGTATGGACGTTAATAATTCTGTGCAGTGTCTTATTAATATTATTAACTAGCCCCATACAAATTTTGGACCCCCGTTTCACCCCTTCAGGAGGTGAATTTTAAAAAATTCTTTCTTAGTCAGCCCTAAATCTCACAAGGAAGCTAAGTGCCAAATTTAGAGTTTCTAGACCCAGTGGTTTGGGCTGCGCGTTGATTCTTAGTCAGTCAGCCATTCATTTATTCATTCAGTCAATCAGTTTCTTCTTTTATATATCTAGATTTGACTATTTGTAACGATGGCAAATAGTTGCTGATCTAGTTTTTCAGTTATTCTAAGAACTGTAAGATTTTTGTGCTTCGTTTAACAGTTAGGCAGACAGACCATACTGAACGAAGTATTGGTGTTATATTAGCTTCAGCATTATCTCTTTATCCAAATAATATATTTTCATTCTTACAGATTGATGAACAAGTGCTTCCCCCTCAGAACTCAACGATACATGCTTCCGAAGGTAGCTCTACATTGTCAGAAACAAGATTAAAATACAAAATTGAAGAGCAAAGAAGAAAATAAAACAATCAACTATGACATGTGTTATTCTATTACATTTTTAATTAGACTACAAAACATTGTTTTACTTTTTATTGTTAATAATTTACATTGTAATAAATATTATGTCAATATCAATGGTGATTTACGAGAAAAATAGGTGGTCAAAAGTTATTTTACACGTAATGTAAATACGTTATACAATAATTTAAATCGTTAAAAATATAAATTAAAAATATTGTTTAAAAATTTGTAATGTATTTTCATTTGTTTATGTTTAATTTGACGTGGTCCTTGCAATTTTATATTTAATTCCGATAAGTGATAGATTTCATCCTCACCACCTGGACTCTGATCTCGAACTAACGTACGTGGATAACGCTTTTACCGCTCACGTGCAAGGTGTGGAATGATCTCCCTCTCGAGGTGTTTCCTTTGCACAACAATTTAGGGTCCTTCAAAAGGCAAGTCTACAGACATCTCAAAGGCCTGCACCGTATCTGCTCCCCTAAGTTGCAAGATGTCCTAGACGACAGTGACCACCTACTATCAGGTGGGCCGTCTATCCCTGTGCGTCTCTCGGTAGTTCGCTCACTCTAGGAAATAAAAGATATATTTGTATGGAGAAGCAAAAAGACAAAATAAGTAAGTAGTTCCCAATATTATTGCAAGTTGCAAATTGATCACCATTGTATATGAGAGGTTCGATAAATAAGTCCAGGAGCCATGTGATAAAATGTAAGTAAATAATCGATAAATATACATCACATCACTATTTTCAAATTCAGCAACCATGAAGTTTCTTGTTTTTTACATGCCAAATAAAGACAAATAAATGTCGTACTTATTTCTTCTGTCGTACTTTATTGATATTTTGTTTTTAATTGGGCATATCATAACATAAATGTCTCTATCTTTTTCTAACGTAACGTATTCAAAGATGTGTGATAGAGTTAAAAGACAAACCCCGTCTCCCGCTTCCACCTACCCTCCCACCCCTCTGAGCGGCCGCATAGGTTTCGATACAAAATGGGCATGATTACTACTCCATCTGGGCGCGTAATTTTTTTTCCTTCATGATTCAAAAAAACTACAATCAAAAGTGACATTTTCAGTAAATTTACGGGATATTAACAACAGTGTAAGTTTAGGTAAAAATGTAAGACATTATTTTTTCTTTTTGGACTAAGCATGTGAAGTCATTCATACTCTAAAATACTGTATCTTTTTTTTTGGAATTAATTGTATTTATATTTTACTGTGAATTATTTGGTACTCCTATAAAATCGATGCGAGAAAGCGCCAGCGCTTATTCGTGGCCGAGGCCTTGTTGTGGCGACGCATCGGAGTAACGCTCTTAAGCAAAAAGTATTATAATGTTAGTTAAGATTTGTGCAGTGCTGCTAAGTACATAAGTACAGTCTGGAGCACGTCGAGCTTAACACATTGGATTTGTACCATGCTGAAAGACGAAAGTCACACTGCAAATGTCAGGTTCTTGGCTATAAAATGAAAGTTGGAAAGAGTCAGACTGAACACCAGTGCTGGCAGCAGAACTCCTGTTGTCAGCTTTGATCAAGTCTAAGTCCTCGCCACACATGTTAACTATAGCAGCTAGACTTTATAGGCAAAGACTTCTGGAGGTAATATAAGAAAGTAAGTTTTTATTTTTGTAATTACATGTGTGGCATATAAATGGTTTAAATAATTTTAATGGTTTTGGGTTGCGAAGGTCAGATGGCACTGCCCTTATCAAATCCAGTCTGAAAATCGGAATAAATCTAGAGCAGTAAATTAATGAATAATTGTAATTCTTTGCTTTAAACAGTAACAGGCAGGACAAGGTGGACCGGAGACCTGGTCAAGGTCGCGGCAAGTCGCTAGATGCGAGCAGCGCAGGACCGGTCGTCATGGAGATCTGTAGGGGAGGCCTATGTCCAACAGTGGATGTCTTTCGGCTGATATGAGTATGATGAAACAGTAACCTGATAAAGTCAGGTTTTGAGGACCCATTAGAGTCAGTCCTTAAGCGGACTAGTTGTTCGAGATCCTAGTTAAACGGGAGCCGCAGCAGGCGCGGTTCCAGCCCTAGATTTTGTGGGGGGTCATCGAGGCTGATCCTAACCACAACATTATTTTTACCCACACAAAAATGAGCTGAGGTAGTTTTATGAGCAAAGGAAAACAGATATCGCATACTCACAGAGACAGGCAAATACATATTACAAGTTCACCATCGAAGCGAGTTCGAAATTTCACGTAATAGAGCTAACAAATACTGATAATAATCTAAATATATAAAATTGCTTGACCTGACTTAATGATAGATTCATCAACACCGAGCCGTAAACGCTACAGATTTTGTACATAGGTTTTTTGCATTTCAAAACCACCCACTAAGGAAGGATTTTCAAAAATTCATCCCCATAAGGGACAAAAGTTTGTTTGAAAGTCTTTGTTTCTTGAATCCGACTCACACAAATTAGAATTTAAGCTTTTGGTAAAAAATAAAGAAACACGTGTTTAAGCATTATTTTAAAATCCCTTCAAGGAGGTGAAAAAGGGGATAATTTTTTCTGTATGTTGGTCTATAAGTCTTTCATTTTTAAAGGTAGAATTATACAAGTTTGGTTAAGAGCTCTCCATTAAAAAATAAAGAGTACGTTTTAGCATATTTAGAAATTCATCCCCTAACGTGATGAAATGAGGAATGAAAGTTTGTATAGAAATAACAGTTTTGTAATGATGTGCTCAAAAATTTAAACTAAAGCTAAGAAACAAAGAAACACGTGTTTCAGAAATTTTGAGATATCATCCCCCAAAGGGGTGAATCAAGAGATGAAAGTTTGTATGAAAATCTTACAGCTTTGACATGCAATACTTGAAAATTTCGGGTATTGCGGATTTTAGCTAATAATAAGAAACAAAGAAACACGTGTTTCAGTAAGTTTGAGATATCATCACCCAAGGGGGTAAAATGAGGGATGAAATTTCGTATGAAAATCCTACAGTTTTAGAAGTAAAGAAACACGTGTACGGAGAGCTCAAAAAATTTGTATACCCTTAAAAATTGAAGACTTATAGACCAACATACGGCAAAAAATCATCCCCTTTTTCGCCTTCGTGATTTTTAAGAAATGCTTAAACACATGTTTCTTTATTTATTACAAAAAGCTTAAATTCAGATTTGTGTGAATCTAACTCAATAAATAAGGGACTTTCATATAAACTTTCATCCCTTATTTCACCCACTTAAGGGATGAATTTTAGAAAATCCTTCGTTAGTGGTTGGTTTGAAGTGCAAAAAACCTGTGTAAAAAATTTCAGATCTGTAGATATAGCAGTTACGGCTCGGCGTTGATGAATCAGTCATCAAGTCAGGACAAGGTATTTTTAACGGGTGTAAGGGTCATCACTCCGAATACTGAAAGGGCATGATCAGTCAACGTAATTAAACAAATTTCAGTGAACAAAACTTTCAGGAAACGAAAAAAAAATCGGCCTCTCCGTACAAACTGTCCAATCAAGTTTGCAATTTTGTATGGAGAGGCCGATTTTTTCTTTCATTTCCTGAAAGTTTTATTCGCTGAAATATGTTCAGTTACGTTGACTGATCCTGCCCTTTCAGTATTCGGAGGGCTGTCCCTTGCTTAATGTAACTTAAGGTGAAAAAAATTGTTATACGATGTCTTTCATCGCATACGCTACGGAAACTATTGATGATAGAATAAAATAATGTTCGAAAATATTAAAGAACAGATTAATATCTAAAAATATCTTCATTTTGTCCAACCAAAATCAGACCTTGTTATCCATACCTTTGTATTAATCCTTTCCTTTCCTTTCGGAAATTCCATTCAAAAGATATTACAAATTTAAAAATGTCAATCTAAACAAAATAGGTACTGAAAACATGTTTAAGCATTTCTAGATAAACAAACATCCCCCAAAACTAACTGCACTCGTGCGAAGCCGGGGTGGGCCGCTAGTATGAATATAAAATTACGAGCTTTAGCCCGCGACACTGTACAAATATTGTACTGTGAAAGTATGTTTGATTCTGCTTAAACACCGTGTAATAACGAAAAGGTGTGATAATACTGAAGGGTGTGAATCTGCCCATGAAACTGAACAACTTTTCTCAAGGAACATAGGTCGGAGTACGAAAAACTAAATTTGACCTCCCATACAAAATGCCCAATCAGCTGATGCAGTTTTTATGGGAGGTCAAAAATTTATTTTGTTCTATGACCAATGTATGTTCCTTGGGAAAATTTGTTCAGTTTCTTGGGCAGATTCACACCCTTCAGTAGTATCACACCTTTCCGTTACACGCTGTATAGTTTGGGTACCGGGTTTTCTAGATTAACGTAAAAAAATCTGTTCGGATTTCGGGGGGGTCATGACCCCTGTGACCCCCCTGGATCCGCGCCTGAGCCGCAGAGGGAGAGGTGAAGAGGAGAGTTTAAACAAGTAGGTAATCTACTTCTCCTTGGAATGAATAATTTCAAATAATACAAGTTCACTATTGAAACAGCACATCAATTAAATCACAAATAATAAGTTCTCACGCGTAACATTTAATTTAAAGCTACTATTCGCTCTACACTTTAACATAAATATGTCGCTAACTTGAATGGCTTCCTTTACGGCTATAACTACCTACCTACGAGTCGAGGTCGAGGATAAAAGCAAATCGTTTGATAAAGGGAAATTTGAAAAAATCTTTTTTTTTCTGATTTAACGTCATTCAGGTAACAAAACCATCGTAGAGCAACCATCATAATGGTAGTCTGAACCTATACAGTGCGGAACCCTAAAAATATTAATCTTTAATGAGCTGTTTTCACAGTTAAGTGTCCACGGAGTATTCAAAGGTGTCGACAGATTGCGCTGAAGATTGCTGAAGAACTTAAAATAAATCTGTCATAGATGAAGCATGATGTAAATAAACCTTAGGCAACACTTACACTTAGATAGGAAAAAACGTTGACAGTTAAAATTTCCTACAACCACGCTATCTCTCAAGAAAAAACCGGACAAGTGCGAGTCACCGAGGGTTCCGTACCACCACATTGTATTAGTTGAAATTTCAGTAAGTTAATGTGCTAGATTTTTTGAGTCCGACACGCGCTTGACCAAATTTTATTATTTGTTGTTATTTTATAGCTTATGCACTATAAACATACCAATTTTCAAGTTTGTTAGTGTTACCGTTTTTAAAATAGAACTAAAACAAAAATCTCCTCCGCCACCATCTAACCTGACCCCTCTCTTATATGAATGTTCTTGAAACGGGAGCTCACCACAATTGGTTACTATTAGTTGTGAGCAAAGTTGTAATATTTAATGATTTCAGATTTTTCCCTTTATTTGTACTGTGAGACATAGCTTCTTGCCTTTCATAATTTTAGGTCAACGGGAAGCACCCCGTAGGTTTTGCTTTAGTGCATAAATGTATGGAGATGAGGACATAAAATGTCATATCTTTTAATTGCGTCGTTGTAAAAATATGAAATTTTGAGATCTTGTGTGGTTCATGGACCTTAACATATGGTATTAATTTCAACCTGATACCTTTACCCGTTCGTGAGATAAAGGGTCTTGACAGACAGACGGACAACAAAGTGATCCTATAAGGGTTCCGTTTTTAGGGTTCCGTACCTCAAAAGAAAAAAACGGAACCCTTATAGGATCACTTTGTTGTCCGTCTGTCTGTCTGTCTGTCTGTCTGTCTGTCTGTCAAGACCCTTTATCTCACAAACGGGTAAAGGTATCAGGTTGAAATTAATACCATATATTAGGATCCATGAACCACACAAGATCTGAAAATTTCAATTTTTTACAACGACGCAATCAAAAGATATGGCATTTTATGTCCTCATCTCCATACATTTATTCAAAAATGCAAAACCTACAGGGTACTTCCCGTTGACCTAAAATTATGAAATTTGGCAAGAAGCTAGGTCTCACAG
Source organism: Athrips mouffetella (assembly GCA_947532105.1). Lineage (NCBI taxonomy): Eukaryota > Metazoa > Arthropoda > Insecta > Lepidoptera > Gelechiidae > Athrips > Athrips mouffetella. The sequence continues at coordinate 2,314,210 of OX383965.1, forward strand.
TACAAATAATGGGAAAAGTCTGAAATCATTAAATATTACAACTTTTCTCACAACTAATGGTAACCAATTGTGGTGAGCTCCCGTTTCAAGAACATTCATATAAGAGAGGGGTCAAGTTGGATGGTCGCTGAGGCGATTTTTGTTTCAGTTCTATTTAAAAACGGGAACACTTACAAACTTGAAAATTGGTATGTTTATAGTGCATAAGCTATATAAAAAATTTGGTCAAGCGCGTGTCGGACTCAAAAAATCTAGCACATTAACTTACTGAAATTTCAACTAATACAATTATGTTTATATAGTGGTACGGAACCCTCAGTGCGCGAGTCCGACTCGCACTTGGCCGGTTTTTTTTTATTTTGAGGTACGGAACCCTAAAAAGAAAAGGAAAACTATATTTTCTTTTTTTTTAAAGCGGCTCATGCTCATTTTTTAGCTGGTGACAGCAGCATGCCTGGTGGTGCTGGTGGTTCCACGAGCGCGACTCCTGGCTGAAGCAGCAGCCCAGCAGGCCGTCATGATCGCCATGTACAACTTCTTCTGCCTCCTCATTGACGAGGCTGGAGGGGAAGAGAAACTTGCCAGGTATAGTCCAACAGTGTTGTGTTTTTAGGGTTCCGATACCTAAATGATAAAAAAAGGAACCCTTATGGTGCGACTTTGTCTGTCTGTCCGTCTGTCTGTTCGTCTGTCTGTCCGTCTGTCTGTCTATCACATCTCTATATCTCAGCAACTACTCATGCTATCGACCCGAAATTTGGAATAGTTTTAGAATATAGTTGCCCAACTTTATTGCACATGAAAGAATTTTGAAAAAATTATGATTCTTAATGTTAAAGGGGCCAAAATAGGGGGGGGGGGGGGATGCAAATGGCAAATTGTCGCTACTAGGTCGAGTGGGGTATCATATGAAAGGGCTGTACTTGTAAATTCTAAAATTTATTTTTGTATTTTTTACGTCTCTTAGTTTTCAAGTTATGATGAAAAATGTAAACAAAAAACCATTCCCCCCCCCTTATCTCCGAAGTTTGTGGAAGGAAAAATCTGATTTACAGCAAGAATAAAACGATCTTTCTAAGTTGCACAGTTTTTTAGAAATCTGCAAATAACCTTTACAAACAAATTTTGTTTTGCGGTCCTAAAAATGAACTTTATTGCTTCCAAAAATACTAAAAGTATATCGGAACCCATGGCGCGCGAGTCCGACTCGCACTTGACCGGTTTTTTTTATGTTACAAGTGAGCAAACGAGCAGGTAGGCCATTTGATGGTAAGTGGTCACACTGGTCACCATCACCCACTGTCTTATTTGTGTCATACTTTGACGCTAATAAGACAGCAAAGCGCGTTGCTCACCGTGAGAACTAAGATGTTATGTCTCATGTGCCAGTCATTTCACTGGATCACTTACCTTTCAAACCGAAACACAACAGTGCAGTGCTGCTTTACGGCAGAAATCGGCAAGGGAGTGGTATTTCCCCAGACGGACTTTGCACAAAAGCCCTACAACCTGCAAAGAGAGAGCGAGAGAGCTAAGCTTAGAGCTAGGAAAATTCTAACCAATAGGATTGCTCCATTTTTCTAGCTTATCAAATGCGCTCTCAAATGGAGCAATCTTATTGGTTGAAATTTTCGAGCTCACAACTTAGCTCCCTCGCACAGCTCTGGTGGATAACCACCCTTCCAAAAATAAAACAGTTATATCGAAATCATCGGCGCGCGAGTCCGCCTCGCACTTGACCGGTTTTTAGGGTTCCGTACCTCAAAAGAAAAAAAAGGAACCCTTATAGGATCACTTTGTTGTCCGTCTGTCTGTCTGTCTGTCTGTCTGTCTGTCTGTCTGTCTGTCTGTCTGTCTGTCTGTCTGTCTGTCTGTCTGTCTGTCTGTCTGTCTGTCTGTCTGTCTGTCTGTCTGTCTGTCTGTCTGTCTGTCTGTCTGTCTGTCTGTCTGTCTGTCTGTCTGTCTGTCTGTCTGTCTGTCTGTCTGTCTGTCTGTCTGTCTGTCTGTCTGTCTGTCTGTCTGTCTGTCTGTCTGTCTGTCTGTCTGTCTGTCTGTCTGTCTGTCTGTCTGTCTGTCTGTCTGTCTGTCTGTCTGTCTGTCTGTCTGTCTGTCTGTCTGTCTGTCTGTCTGTCTGTCTGTCTGTCTGTCTGTCTGTCTGTCTGTCTGTCTGTCTGTCTGTCTGTCTGTCTGTCTGTCTGTCTGTCTGTCTGTCTGTCTGTCTGTCTGTCTGTCTGTCTGTCTGTCTGTCTGTCTGTCTGTCTGTCTGTCTGTCTGTCTGTCTGTCTGTCTGTCTGTCTGTCTGTCTGTCTGTCTGTCTGTCTGTCTGTCTGTCTGTCTGTCTGTCTGTCTGTCTGTCTGTCTGTCTGTCTGTCTGTCTGTCTGTCTGTCTGTCTGTCTGTCTGTCTGTCTGTCTGTCTGTCTGTCTGTCTGTCTGTCTGTCTGTCTGTCTGTCTGTCTGTCTGTCTGTCTGTCTGTCTGTCTGTCTGTCTGTCTGTCTGTCTGTCTGTCTGTCTGTCTGTCTGTCTGTCTGTCTGTCTGTCTGTCTGTCTGTCTGTCTGTCTGTCTGTCTGTCTGTCTGTCTGTCTGTCTGTCTGTCTGTCTGTCTGTCTGTCTGTCTGTCTGTCTGTCTGTCTGTCTGTCTGTCTGTCTGTCTGTCTGTCTGTCTGTCTGTCTGTCTGTCTGTCTGTCTGTCTGTCTGTCTGTCTGTCTGTCTGTCTGTCTGTCTGTCTGTCTGTCTGTCTGTCTGTCTGTCTGTCTGTCTGTCTGTCTGTCTGTCTGTCTGTCTGTCTGTCTGTCTGTCTGTCTCTGTCTGTCTGTCTGTCTGTCTGTCTGTCTGTCTGTCTGTCTGTCTGTCTGTCTGTCTGTCTGTCTGTCTGTCTGTCTGTCTGTCTGTCTGTCTGTCTGTCTGTCAAGACCCTTTATCTCACGAACGGGTAAAGGTATCAGGTTGAAACTAATACCATATATTAGGATCCATGAACCACACAAGATCTGAAAATTTAAATTTTTTACAACAACGCAATCAAAAGATATGGCATTTTATGTCCTCATCTCCATACATTTATTCAAAAATGAAAAACCTACAGGGTACTTCCCGTTGACCTAAAATTATGAAATTTGGCAAGAAGCTAGGTCTCACAGTACAAATAATGAGAAAAGTCTGAAATCATTAAATATTTCAACTTTTCTCACAACTAATGGTAACCAATTGTGGTGAGCTCCCGTTTCAAGAACATTCATATAAGAGAGGGGTCAAGTTGGATGGTCGCTGAGGCGATTTTTGTTTTAGTTCTATTTTTAAAAACGGGAACACTTACAAACTTGAAAATTGGTATATTTATAGTGCATAAGCTATAAAATAACAACAAATAATAAAATTTGGTCAAGCGCGTGTCGGACTCAAACAATCTAGCACATTAACTTACTGAAATTTCAACTAATACAATTATGTTTATGTGGTGGTACGGAACCCTCAGTGCGCGAGTCCGACTCGCACTTGGCCGGTTTTTTAAAGTTCATCATCATCATATCGTATGGGTTGCAAGGTCCATGACCGATCTCACAAACCCTGGTGTAACGAACAAGACAGAGACATTAGAAATCAGAGAGTGTCTAATTTATAAATGTATAAAATTCCAGACTGGGCTCTAGACTGGAGTCCAGAGTGCTGCCGTGCTGTTGTTGGCCTTGCTGTGTCATCCCGAGACCTATACTCGACAGGTGAGTAGCCTCGCTCATCATCATCATATCGTGTGGGTTGCAAGGACGATGACCGACCTCACTAACCCTGGTGTCAGAGTTATTGTAGGCGTAGACTCGCTCTATTTGCATTGTATTCTGCATGACATTCAATAAGTATTCTGTAAAGAATCTACATTGAATAAAATTATCTGAATCTGAATTGAACCGCCAAAGTCCTCTGACATGGCTTATTTACGACTACATCATTAGATAGTAGTCGGGAACTGAACAAATTTTCCCAAGTAACAAAGGTTACGCTTTCTTACACACGCTTAACTTTAAATTTTTGTTCCCGTTTATCTGGTTTTATATTTACTGATACAAATATTCAAATATTGTAAAAATTTCTCGATGTCTAGCTTATAGTATGTTTTGTAATTGTATTCATTCATTCTGGAGGTGGAGGCCCTGGTTGCCTAAAACACAGGACTACTTAGGAACCAGCCTCAACAGACATTTTTATTGTGCCTACTTTTTTGCCCATGTTTTTTGTAGAGGAATTAAATTATTTTTACTCACTTTACTTTTTTACTTTACTTCATAGAACAAAATAAATTTTTGACCTCCCGATAGAAGTTGCATCAGCTGATAGCGCATTTTGTATGGGAGGTCAAAGTTGGTTTATCGTATTTCCACCTATGTTCCTTGGGAAAAGTTGTTCAGTTTCACACCTTTCCATTAAACGTCGTATAAGCCAACGACAATTTTGAAGCGCGAGTGTGATATAAGTGATTGGTTCATTCATGCTAGTGTTAAAAAATAGGTTTCTACACGTTTTGAACCATTTCTCAGTTGATTGTACATCCAAATAACTTATCGAATACTTAGTTAATTTAATTTGGTAATGGTTAGTTAATTTATTTCTTTTTCTAATAAATAACTTATCGAATACTTAGTTAATTTAATTTGGTAATGGTTAGTTAATTTATTTCTTTTTCTAATAAATAACTTATCGAATACTTAGTTAATTTAATTTGGTAATGGTTAGTTAATTTATTTCTTTTTCTAATAAATAACTTATCGAATACTTAGTTAATTTAATTTGGTAATGGTTAGTTAATTTATTTCTTTTTCTAATAAATAACTTATCGAATACTTAGTTAATTTAATTTGGTAATGGTTAGTTAATTTATTTCTTTTTCTAATGAATAACTTATCGAATACTTAGTTAATTTAATTTGGTAATGGTTAGTTAATTTATTTCTTTTTCTAATAAATAACTTATCGAATACTTAGTTAATTTAATTTGGTAATGGTTAGTTAATTTATTTCTTTTTCTAATAAATAACTTATCGAATACTTAGTTAATTTAATTTGGTAATGGTTAGTTAATTTATTTCTTTTTCTAATAAATAACTTATCGAATACTTAGTTAATTTAATTTGGTAATGGTTAGTTAATTTATTTCTTTTTCTAATAAATAACTTATCGAATACTTAGTTAATTTAATTTGGTAATGGTTAGTTAATTTATTTCTTTTTCTAATAAATAACTTATCGAATACTTAGTTAATTTAATTTGGTAATGGTTAGTTAATTTATTTCTTTTTCTAATAAATAACTTATCGAATACTTAGTTAATTTAATTTGGTAATGGTTAGTTAATTTATTTCTTTTTCTAATAAATAACTTATCGAATACTTAGTTAATTTAATTTGGTAATGGTTAGTTAATTTATTTCTTTTTCTAATAAATAACTTATCGAATACTTAGTTAATTTAATTTGGTAATGGTTAGTTAATTTATTTCTTTTTCTAATAAATAACTTATCGAATACTTAGTTAATTTAATTTGGTAATGGTTAGTTAATTTATTTCTTTTTCTAATAAATAACTTATCGAATACTTAGTTAATTTAATTTGGTAATGGTTAGTTAATTTATTTCTTTTTCTAATAAATAACTTATCGAATACTTAGTTAATTTAATTTGGTAATGGTTAGTTAATTTATTTCTTTTTCTAATAAATAACTTATCGAATACTTAGTTAATTTAATTTGGTAATGGTTAGTTAATTTATTTCTTTTTCTAATAAATAACTTATCGAATACTTAGTTAATTTAATTTGGTAATGGTTAGTTAATTTATTTCTTTTTCTAATAAATAACTTATCGAATACTTAGTTAATTTAATTTGGTAATGGTTAGTTAATTTATTTCTTTTTCTAATAAATAACTTATCGAATACTTAGTTAATTTAATTTGGTAATGGTTAGTTAATTTATTTCTTTTTCTAATAAATAACTTATCGAATACTTAGTTAATTTAATTTGGTAATGGTTAGTTAATTTATTTCTTTTTCTAATAAATAACTTATCGAATACTTAGTTAATTTAATTTGGTAATGGTTAGTTAATTTATTTCTTTTTCTAATAAATAACTTATCGAATACTTAGTTAATTTAATTTGGTAATGGTTAGTTAATTTATTTCTTTTTCTAATAAATAACTTATCGAATACTTAGTTAATTTAATTTGGTAATGGTTAGTTAATTTATTTCTTTTTCTAATAAATAACTTATCGAATACTTAGTTAATTTAATTTGGTAATGGTTAGTTAATTTATTTCTTTTTCTAATAAATAACTTATCGAATACTTAGTTAATTTAATTTGGTAATGGTTAGTTAATTTATTTCTTTTTCTAATAAATAACTTATCGAATACTTAGTTAATTTAATTTGGTAATGGTTAGTTAATTTATTTCTTTCTCTAATAAATAACTTATCGAATACTTAGTTAATTTAATTTGGTAATGGTTAGTTAATTTATTTCTTTTTCTAATAAATAACTTATCGAATACTTAGTTAATTTAATTTGGTAATGGTTAGTTAATTTATTTCTTTTTCTAATAAATAACTTATCGAATACTTAGTTAATTTAATTTGGTAATGGTTAGTTAATTTATTTCTTTTTCTAATAAATAACTTATCGAATACTTAGTTAATTTAATTTGGTAATGGTTAGTTAATTTATTTCTTTTTCTAATAAATAACTTATCGAATACTTAGTTAATTTAATTTGGTAATGGTTAGTTAATTTATTTCTTTTTCTAATAAATAACTTATCGAATACTTAGTTAATTTAATTTGGTAATGGTTAGTTAATTTATTTCTTTTTCTAATAAATAACTTATCGAATACTTAGTTAATTTAATTTGGTAATGGTTAGTTAATTTATTTCTTTCTCTAATAAATAACTTATCGAATACTTAGTTAATTTAATTTGGTAATGGTTAGTTAATTTATTTCTTTTTCTAATAAATAACTTATCGAATACTTAGTTAATTTAATTTGGTAATGGTTAGTTAATTTATTTCTTTTTCTAGTAAGTACCTGGAAGTACGCTCCATTTAACTTTATGTGCTAATTAATAAAAATAAAGCCACGCTCACACCTAGCGTCAATTATGCTACTAATAAAACAGTAGGCGCCATGGGCGGTGGATCAAAAACGAATTATAAGCATGTATATTTTTCATTTGATTATGTGTACAAAGTTTGGTGAAGTTTGATTTTACTGTTTAAAAATGAAAACCTAAGAATGTTTGTATGGGATTTCGTCAATCCGTGGGGGCCTTATATCTCATGGATCCTAGCTTGTTTCTTTTTATAATTTTACATGTAATATGTGAGCAAGCGAGCTTGTGGGGCCACCTGATCCACCGCCCATGGCGCCTACTGTTTTATTAGTAGCATAATTGGCACTAACAAGACAGCAAAGCGCGTTGCCCTCCCTGAGAACTAAGATGGTGTGTCTCACGAGCCAGCAATTTCCCTGGCTGCCTTTAACCGAAAGACAGCAGTGCAAACATACATACATACATAACATCACGCCTCTTTCCCGTCGGGGTAGGCAGAGACCACAGTCCTCCACCTGCTACGATCTTGACATACTTCCCTTGCTTCCTGTACTTTCATCAGTCCTTTCATACATGCTCGTCGGTTTAGGGTACTTTTAACCTGGCCTTTATTCAGAACGTCCTGAATTTGGTCCTGGTACGTTCGCCTAGGCCTTCCCCTTCCAACGTTTCCATTCACTCTCGCCTGGTAGATCTCTTTCGTCAGTCTTCGTTCATTCATCCTCTCTACATGACCAAACCATCTCAGCATCCCTTTTTCGATTTTGGTCACTACGTCTTCTTTTACGCCACACCGTTCTCTTATCACACTATTTCCAATCCTGTCACTCAATTTAACACCAATCATACTCCTTAGCGCTCTCATTTCCACTGCATTAATTCTACTTTCATGCTTCTTCTGCCATACCCAGCTTTCAGTGCAAACACTGCTGCTTTACTGCAGAAAAGGCAAGGGATCACTTCTTACTTCCCCAGACGGACTTTGCACAAAAGCCCTACAACCCGTAGTTGTTTTCCGCTTTTCTGTTACGCAGTCAGGTTTTCAAATAATTAGTTCATTTCATCAGTTATTCATACATTGTAAACTGGACACTGTTAACGCTAATAACGTAATAACGTTATCAATTTTCTGCTGCACCCTCCATCAATTTGGTTAAAAGCTTCCTATTAAAAACAATTTAGGACACGTACGTCGTACACACTAGCGGTCTTTGTATATTATTTGTATGATTTTTTATCGCCACGAAGCGCCGCGACGCTAAATACTTAGCATGAACGCCGCGAAATCGCCGAGCCTGAAAATCGCTAGTGTGCCCGTGCCTTTAACGATTAGGGCAGATGACAGTCCATTGCGCGAAATACTGATGACAACTTACTGATGTAGCTACCGCAAGGCTGGTTTACTTTAGCTACTTCCATAGCATTATGTCTTATGGCATACTGCTTTGGGGCCGAGCAGCTGATATACATTCAATATTCGTTTTACAAAAGAGGGCTATAAGAGCAATTTATTGCCTGAAGACTCGTGATTCCCTGAGAGTACTGTTCAAGGAAATCAACATAATGACAGTGCCATGCCAGTATATCTATGAGAATATTATGTATGCTAGAAAGAACATTCGTCAATTACCTAAAATTTGAGACAGGCATAATTTTAATACTAAAAATAAGCACAAAATTTATCAACCATATACTAGATTAACTAAAGTCAATACATCTTTCGTTGGTCTGTGTGTACGATACTACAACAAAATACCTGACAATATAGTGCAATTACCTGAGCGAAAGTTTAAAGAATGTGTAAAGCAAACGTTATGTAAAAAAGCTTACTATATATTAGATGACTATATGAATGACAAAGAGGTATGGTGCTCTGATATTCCAGCGAAACGCAAGTAATACATTGTAAAAAGCCGACTCTTAAAGTAGGCCGTGCTGCAGTGGTTTCTTGCCGTTTCTTTTACGCTGCCATAGCACGATCCGAAACGGCGAAGACTCGGTCTATTTGAATTGTATTCTGCATGACATTCAATAAGTATTCTGTAAAGAATCTACATTGAATAAATAATCTAAAACTACTTGTGTTGCTTCTTAATCTCTCTTTCTCTATCTCTCTCGGCGCTCGATGAAACTTACTATACGGAGATAGGTTATCGGGGGCCCAAAAATCGATTTAGCTGGGTCTCACGTCTGGGAAAATTAGTTTTCTCCGTTTTTTGAGCATTTCTTGAAAAGAGCGCGTTTCAGAAACCCAACAGCGCTATCTGTTATTGGGCCTAATGAGCAGAGTTCGGTCGCCCAGGTACTATTGAATGAAAAGGTCAGTTAAACATATTTTTGAAGTGAAAAGTTCTTTAGCGGCGCTTGGCACTTTTTTAGATGGGTAAAAAACATAGAATAATAATAGTCAAATATATTAAACTCACGTCAGATGTTGCGTCAGATCTCGCGTCAGATGTTTTGAAGTGAAAACTTTTTTGAAGTGAAAACTTCTTCAGCGGCGCGTCAGATCTGACGAAGATTGTCTATTATGTAATATAAATTGTCATGTTTGTCTACTAAAACGTAGTGATTTACCAAAGAAATTTGACCTCATAGCGAAGCAAGGAGGTTTTTGTTCTGAGTGATTTACCTCCTCTCTGTTTGTCTACTATAGCGCGATAAATGAATATTGTATGTAATTTTATACTGATAAATAAAAAAAATCGTGCGTAATTATTCCTTAATCATTCCAAAATATTCAAAAATACACAACGTTGATAATTAAGTTTTCACTTCTGCCGGCACTCCCGGAGTGCAACCCGTCCTTTTTTTTTACTGTGTATGGGCTCACACTTGACCTCGATCTAGCCCTGAGGACAGAGATGAGGTCGACAATGGAACGAGCTCAACGAGATGGTCGACATTTTTGTTGGCAAATAAGAGTGGTTTTGTCTGCACAAAATAGTTAAAAGAAAGATTTGATGTACGCCTTTTTGTATTTCAGTAAAACAATAAGCTGGTTGAGGTGCGTCGTACTTCAGTTGCCAGTCGTACAGGGCATCATCTATACCATCGTTCTCATTATATGGGCTGAAGATTTGGTAAGTAACCCGCGAGTTTCCTGGGTCAAAAATAAAATGAAATCCTGTTTGCGTCTAAGAAAGAATCATTTAAAATTTTTGAAAACCAAACAATTTTAAATGTCATACGTAGTTTAACATTTTTAATTATTAATTCAGTGATTAAAAGTTACTAAACGATGGCAAAAATTGTGAGGTCATCGTTCAAAAACTTCATACAAAACCTATGAAAGATTTCTGTTTTGACGTTCAATAAAGAGTAGGTCAATTGACTAGGTTGGAAACTTGTAGATTATAGCTTTGATTCATCATAATCATAACATCCCATGAAACGTCCACTACAGGACAGGGAGCTCCCTCCAGAATTCTAGCTTTTGCTGGAAAAATGTGGAGGGGAAATACCATAGTCACCTCGCTTGTCAGCGTTACGGTTGGCACCATGGACCAAGGTTGCAGGTGACCGCAGTAAGTAAGATGGTATGATACACAGGAGGATGCTGCTGCCCATTCTCCAGTTTATAAACTGGAGAGGTGAGCCTTAGTCACCTCTTACGACACCCACGGGTGTGTATTGGGATGGTACTATTCTTTGCCGGCACCACACGGGACATGCCATTATTACATGATTCTTTGTTGCTTTGGTTACATATAATTTATTTGATGGCCTATGTGGATCAGTGGTGGCCATGTAAAAGCCTATTTTAAACTCTTGAATATCATCATCATTTTGGTTTGGAACCCTAAAAAGAAATTTTGCCTATTTTCAGATGCTCTACATAAGATCCTTCGTATACTTCCAACCGTTCGTCATCTGCTCGATCCTGACGGGAGTGTGGGGCATCATCATGCTGGTCCGCACGTTAGAAGCCGCGGGGCAGGTGTGCCGGCCGCGGTTCCTGGCCGTGCAGCTGGTGCTTATCGTGGTGAAGGCGCAGTGCGGCATCGCGAAGGTCCTGCCAGAGATGTTCAACCTACCTTGTGTACTGAACTTGAATCCTTCTGTCGTGGTTCATTGTGAGTAGTTTCTATTCATTTGCAGTCTTTTGCTAGTACAGAGTATGAGTAGTTATTCATCGTACCAGCCGAAAAAAATCCGCAGATGGATAAATTTCCCCTCTGAAGGTCTCCAGGACGACCGGTCCCGCGCTTCTCGCATTCATGTTATGAGTTGGAGAACTAAAACCATAAAGACGATCTCCTCCCATGGGTGTTGCTATCACCAAACAGTCGCGTTTACCTCTCCTACCGCAAGAATCTGCACATTTTTCATTAATCAATAATCAACATTATCATACCGGGTGCAAGGTCGATAGCCGACCTTACCCTGGTGATAAAATTGTTGAGTCACCAAAGGCCTCTGACGTGGCTCATTAACGAATACTTCCATAGATGATAGCCGAGATCGTCTTGCTTTTCAGACAATCAGGTGATTTATCCCGCAATGCCCTAATTTAACTGGGGAATTTCCACAAAATATACTTATTTTTGGTAGTGCCCACCGATACCCAGAACCTTCAGATCGAAAGCCGAAGTCTCTAACCACTAAACTATAACCAATTCACGAGTCAAGGCCAACGGTTACCAACACATTTTGCAGCCATAGAACCAGACAAACTACCACGAACCAGACGAACCAAAGTATATTTGACGGAAAAAATAACATTGATGTACAAACTTGTTTTTTCTGACAGATTTAGCTGACTACTATAGATCATAGAGTACAACAGCCTTGATATAGCTGCAAAATTTGTTGGTAAGCTTTGGCATTGACTCGTGAAACGGATTATACGGAGATTGTTACTAAGTAGATTAAATGTGTTTTTTTTGTCTATTTTCAGTGATACAATACTCCATAATGATGCTAGAAATGTTGGTTTTATCGTTCTGGGCGTGGCGTCTATACAGAAATCCACCACAGAAGCACAATAAGGCCCAGCAGATCGTCGTCGCTGTGTTGAACGATAGTAATGGAGATCACAAGTCGAAAGAACTGGGGACAAATGGAGATATGAAAATATGAAGAAATATTTTAAGTAAATAAATTAAGACACTTTCAAGCATCTTATAACTGACACTGTTATAAATTTTATTTTGTTATTAACTGAACTTTTATTGGAACGTGTTACATAGCTATACTTTCACTTACATACTCACACACACAAAATACACGCACCCACATCCTTATATTCATACACGCACATACACTCACACATACACGCACACACACATATTCCACTATATTTACTCTTGCACATACAAACAACTATTCCCTCAATTTATTAATTTATAAGATATTATTAGGTTAAGTGAGTGCTTCCATGCTCGGGGACGTCGCTTGAAGTTGTTCGTTTGTCTGGTCTCGTGCTGTCCTTTTCAGTTTCATTGAATAAGAATATGACAGCGCGAGACTTGATTGGCGGTTGGCTTTGTGTGGCGTCTCTGAGTGCGGTAATTACTTACTTACTTATTAGGCTATAAGGTTCTCTAACCTGCTTAATTAGGTTTATTAGCTCAACTAGGTTTTTCTCAACCGTTTTATTTGTTTTTTCAGTTGATAAATTTTACTTTAAGCTTAAATTATGTTAATACCTCATTTATGTACCTACTCTATGCGTGCAGCTCACCCAGCTGCATTTTCTTATAATAAATTCTAATCTAAATATGATGAAGAAACATAGCTGGGTGGGCTGTATGCCGTCTGCAACTGCGGCGTCTTTTAAGGAGGAGCGGAGCCTTCAAACACAGGCAACTTCTGCTTAAATGGAGGCTCCAATCTACGTTATAGTTAAGAAAACATGTCTACAGAAATAAAAACTATTTTATTTTATTTTTTATTTATTTTATTAATTTAGGTATCTAGAGGCTGTTCCTTGTAAGCAAGAACCTTTTACAGCAGTCTTCACATATGTATATGGATGTAAGCTATCCTGCCGGCCAAGGAGAGAATCTCAAATGATTGACTTGCATACTTCCGGAGGTTTCGGGCTCAAGTCGTGTCGTGACACTCGTGACTGGGGCGGATTTTCTATCCTCTTTAACCAAATAATTCGGACTCCTTGCATCACTCGGAATGGAAGGAATACGAATTTATTTTACTATGGTACGAGTATGACATCTGCCAAAATCATCAAACGTGATTTGACATCCTCATACAATATTTACAGAACTAAGCCGTATTGAGTATTTACAATGACTGAATGAATGTCAGAATACCTTGTGACACATATTTTCATTAATCTTCTATCCTATTACCCTTATATTTCTATGTCTTGAACAGGCCTGTTCGCGAAGTACTGGCGAATAAAAGCGATCACAAACTTTCAGAAGGTATATTTATCTAACATATATTGGCCATCATCAGTGATATTCGATCGGCAGTTGTGCCAGAATTTCAGAAAATTATTTGCACTTGTATCCACACGTTCATTGAAAGGGTCGTCTCAAATAGTTCGGGTAAGCTCGACGAATAAAAAAGAGTATTCGCCTGTGTTTGTCACAAATGATTCGGGAAATAAAGCTGATTTTTGTTTTAGACCATTGTGTGAGGTACCTTTAGACATAGAAATATAGTTTTTAAACTTAAAGAAAATATGATGATATCATCTAGATAGCCGAGGCAACGATTCCTTGTATCTTTCCATAGTATTTTTAAACGTAGGTGGTGCAGTTTTTGATGCTCAGAAATTTGTATTAAGTAAACGTTATTTTCTGTTGATCTCTTTTTTTCGAATTCGTCAAAATTATATGACTATGCAGAAGACATTAAATACTAGTGGTGGACTTGGCTAAGCTGTAAGACGGCGCCGGCGTTGTGTAATAATATTAGGTCCCTACCTATGAAATTGGCGTTTTGTATTTGAGAATTTTAGGTAAACTCAATTTTCAGTACAAACACTTTTGTTTTTTTTTTTTAGCAACTAAACATCCAAATTTTGTGTTTTTTAAGTATGAATGGGAAGATATTAAGCTTACAACAGCTTTCATTTAATTTTCGGTAAATATCATCTGTTAAAAATACTTATAACAAATCTAATGATGTAAACGGACGAAATTAATATTTAATGCGTAGATTGATAACCTTAAAATCAGCTTTAATAATAATAAATAAATCTTATAAAACATATAATGAAATTAGCTATAGAATTAAATAAATTATGATCTCATCTGCATGAATATTTCGCCAATTTATAGGTAAGAACCCAATGCTAGTTAATTTATAGGATCTAAGAATTTTTTTGGCTGTCATTTACAACATCAGACGCCTTACAGTTGTATTACATCTCCAGTACTGATGCGGGTTTGAGTCCAATCTGTCTAAAAAAATATACTTTTTTGTAAATTATCTTTCAAGGTGCTAGATTCATTCATGGTCCTTAAAGCAGGTTAAAACGCAACTTAGAGTCATATCAAAATATCTCTTTTTTCCTTGCCTTTCTTTATTTTACTGTAAAATTACAATCTTGATTGTGGATTCTATGATAAGTAGTGCCTAACACCATAATTCATCGTCACATTCCAACTTAAAAAAACATTTTCCAAGCTACCGGCCAAAACTGACTTTTGCACGCTGAACTCGGCTGATTCAAATTTCAAAATACCTTTTCCACGCTAGCAGCCAGAAGTGATTTTTGCATGCAAGCAAAGTTTTCTGAGCCAGTGAGGTGAAAAAGATATTTTGACATGGGTCCAACATCCTTGAAGGAGTATACCCATAGACTAGTTAGCGCGCTTTTGCTAGGTCTGTGAGTATACCCTGACAGAGCCTGACAGTGATAATTGTATCTCATGACATAGATGAAAAATAAGATTGGCGAAATAAACTGTTTCGAAATCAATTAGTTATTTTATTTCATCATCAATAATAATAATACGAATGATTGATTACCTATATGTTGTCAGCCAATCGTTGAACTGGGCCGACCGAGATCTGCCTGGGCAGATCAAGATGTGCCGGCATTTCGTAATCTGGCCAATTATTTCATGATTTGCCCAACGTAAAATTGGGCAGATCGATGAGAGCAACCTATTTGCCGATTTTAGTATAGCTGGGCACATCGAGATATGGCTGGGCGCATCGTAATGTAGCAAATCATCAAACGTCTTGCTTTGAACGATATGGCGGGTATTAGATAGGCAAATCAAGAAATGCCGCCGTATCGTGTTCGATGGGCGTAATTCAACGATTGGCCTACGACAACAATCACAGGTAGCCCGTAAGGTGCCAGCAAAGAATAGTACTAACGCATCTCCTGGCGTGGGTGTATGAACTGGACGGGCAGCAGCGTCCTTCTGTGTATCGTACCAACTTACATACTGCGGTCACCAACCAACGCGGTCTATGGTACCAGCTGCAACGCTAACAAGCCACAGAATATATAATAGTAAACAAGTAAGAAGCGTGGTAACTATGGTACAAAAGCTGGAACTTGACAAGAGCGTTGTTTGGTGTGGTTGGTAGATTTTCTAGTAATTTGGAACGTCAGCAGATTGAAAACTGACACTGGTTGGTTGTATTTAAAAGGTAAAGGAAAGAAGATACACAAGCACTTCGTTACAAGCTCAAGCAAGTAAATGATCATTATGATCTATAATTGTTTGTTAGATGACTATTAGTCAAAAAGTCAGTTGTTTGCTTGTGGCTGGGTGATCAGCTTCAGGTGGTCAGGTTCTTGGCCAGTTGTCTTTAGGCCAACTGCATATCAGAAGAGCTTTGTTTTTAGACTCTGCGGGAGTGAAGCAGAAACGAGGCGATCCGCAAAAGAACTGGGAATCCCTTGAAGAACCAACAGCTAATACGGCGTAAAGGTTCTAAAGTGCTCACCACAAACTGAAAGACGTAGCGAGAGCAGGCTCCCCGCAATGTGGACCGACGAGGTCGCTTAATTTAATTATTGGAAATTTGAGAAATTTTACTGGGTTATAAAAGATGCTCTTGAAAAAAAAGCAACTCGAACAGTTTGTGGAAGCCTGGTCATTGAATAAAAAAGCCTCAACAAAACAATTTGGAACATTTATTTTCGTGAAACAGTACAAATCATAACATGAGGGTACGTAAGTTATAGAATCACAAATTAAAATATTTAATATAACATCGTAGTTTGAATCAAAAATGTATTATTGTGCGCCTTCTTCACTTTGCTGAGATTCTGTATCATTAGATTGGTTCATATCGTTACTAGTTACGTCTCTTTCCTCGTTATCTGATGGAGTACTGGCTCTAGAGTTTTCTGATCCGTAGATACTATGTAGCTCTTCTAATTTGTAATGTATCTTGACGCCTTTGTCATTAGTTTTGTTAACTTTATTGACCAATGACTTCGTTTGCTCTTCAAGTCTTTTAAGGCGCAAATCTCTGGCTGCAAATAATGCTTCGTGGTCCACTTCACTAGAAGTTGATGGTTCGGAACTGTCTCGACTGGAAGTGACATCATTTTCAACGTCAGTTTCCTTATTTTGAGTGTTAGAGCTGTGCAACAAATCCAGTTTTGTTGACAGCTCTTCGCCTGTTGCCAAAGAATCGGTAATGTTTTTAACAACTTCTGAACAACTTGCTTCTAACTTTTCGAGTCTTATGTCCTTTTCCGCTAATATTTCGTTTTGTTTCTTTACATTCTCTAGTATGACGGCAAAATCAACAATTGGCATTTGAACTTTGGATGGAAATGGTTCATTTGCAATAGTATTGTTAACATTTGATGACATCACCTCCGGTTTTCTATTTTCAATGCAAGAGACAGAGGCTACATTATTGTCTGGCTCTGATTCTATATGACTAGAAATACAAACTTCCTCGGATTCGTGTTCTCGTGAATAATTTCTAGAATCAGAGGAAAGAAGGTTATCCAACTTTTCAATCATTCCATCCCCTGTTGAAAGTGTTTTTGAAATGTTTTCCACAACTTTAGAGCAACCAAGTTCAAGTTTATGAAGGCGGTCATCCTTCATTGCTAGTCTTTCATTTTGTTTCTTTACGTTCTCTAAGATAGCTTTGAAGTCTACTTTTGGTATGTATGTACTAGAAGACGGCTCGTCAGATAACTGGCATACAGTAGCAGTAATATCTTTTCCTACAGTTTCAGTTACGATTTCAGAATCAGTATTAGTGTTAAAAGTAGAATTAATATTCTCGTCAAATTGTTCTTCGTCACTCAATGTTTTAGAAAGCTTATTCAAAACTTCAACGCAGTCGTTTTCCATATTTTGTAGCTTTTCTTCCTTCATAACAAGTCGGTCATTTTGTTGTCTCACGTTTTCTAAAATGAGCTGTAAATCTACAGTTGATGAATTTAGAGTATTTTCAGAAGTGGTTGGGATATTCTCGTAATCACTAGAATCATTAAGAGAAATTTTATCATCAGAAACTAAATCTGTTGAAAACCTTTTTTTAACTTCTTGTTCTTTAGAATTATTACTAGACGAAGGTCGATTCAAAAGATGATCGAGTGTACTGTTTATTTGATTACTTATTTTTGCTGTAATTTGAGTTTGTTGAAGCAATGATGCACCACTTTTCTCTAGTTTTTCTAATTTTTTGTCTTTTCTTTCCAGTCTTTCGTTTTGCTCTCTGATACTTTGCAAAATGGCTGCCGTATTTATAGTAGGAACTGTATTGATGTGGCCTTCTCCATTAGTTGAAGATGCTTCTTTGGTAATATTTTCAAACATATTCTCGTTTTTTTGGCTATGTTCAGTAGAAGACAGATCTTCTGTGCATGAATCATGGCCAATATCTCCAACTTCATCCTCTGTATCACAGACTCGTTCACTTTTTAAAAGATTTTCGCTGGTACATGAATCTGATATATCATTGTGTTCATTACTATCGTGAGTGTCTAATGGCAAATCAGCTACATCAAGCATGTCACTAGCAGGATCTTCTCTCTCAGCTGCTAGATTGCGATCAGTACTGGAATCGACAATAGTTTCAAAGGACTTTTTTTGCTTTTTCTTGGACCTTATCAAGGGCTCAGTAACATATTCACTTTCATCGTTGGATTCTGATGATTCTTCTGATGGTCTCTCGTCACTGTATCCACTTTCTGCGGAATTATTAAATGAGGCATTCAATTTAGTTTTGCGACTCGAAAACTCAGCTCTAAGCTTCTTCCAATCTTTTTCAGATTGTGTATTCTTCTCTCTAGCTTGATCCCATTTCTCTCGACAATATTCTAATTCTTCTTTGAGTTCGTTAAGTAATTTCCTTTTTTGCTGTAATTCGTATTTAAGGATTTTTTCGTGAGTATGTAACTGGTGATGATGTCTTCGGAGTCTGCCCACAACATGCCATGTTTTACTGAGCTCATTGGTTACAAGGCAAAGTCTTCGCTCTTGTTCTTCTAACCGAGTCTCCAAATGCGTATTTAGTTGTTTCATGCGATTAACCTCTTTGACCAAGCCCAACTTTTCTACGATCAAATCCTGAAACAGAAACGATTATCAATGTGTTTAATTACCGTATTATTATTTTGAGTTCCAAGTAATTCTCTTTATCTCACTGTTCTTGGCTCTATACCAAAATACAAAATTTCTTTATTTTTGCATCGCAGAAAATTCGCGGGCCTTTTTATTTTTAGAGTTAGTCATTTACTGTTTATTGTGTTATTTTTGAGTCATATATTCGAATTTGCTCTTGCAAGTGCTGTTATTACCTTCAGTCGTATGTAGGTCTGACTAACGCTTGGCACCAGTACGGGACCCGTCTTTGTCTCAACAGTTTTATAACATGTTGTAACCTTCTCAGTTATGTTGTCATCTGGTGCGGCTTGATGACTGAGAAGCTCTATGAGCACTCTCCATACTTTTGGCAGATTTTGAACGATTTCCTCAGCTGTAGAGCTTACAGGACTCTCTGCTTCTATAACAACAATAACTTATATAAATTTACGAATAACAAAACTTAAATAATTTAGTTTGTAATTTTTATGCATTTGCTTAAATTGTGAAATATTAATAGCCACAAACTAGAATCATGATTCTTACTAGTCCAGAGGAATAAGTTAGACAGAGTTATTTATTTTAGAGCTACCTAATGATTATTTTTGATAACATTATATAGGATAGTGGCTTGTTTTATTTGCCTTGCGTGATTTTACTACAATAGGCAGTGTTTTCAGTTTTTTTGGTACATGAGGTATTAAATCTTTAGAGCCTAGGGTCAACAAGGCACTTTTGCTGTTACTAGTCTAAAAATGTCATGAGTCATTAAATGCTATTGGCAGATAGGCCACATACCATCCAGTGGCCCATTTTTTATACATATAGGAAAATCTCTTTAAGATTACCGTTCGTGTTTTCCTTAGTAATAGATTGTTCAGCATTATCGTCTCTTGAACCCCTGTTCTCGTCTCCTTCGTCAACTTGACTGACAATCTCCAGAAGAAGCTTGGGTAGAGCTGTGGAAGCTTCAGCGTCGTTCTCATTCTCAGCCATGTGTGTCAGTATGCCATGGTTTTCTTCAAGGCGATGGACAAGTTTGTCCAAATCTTGTTGACTTTTGTAACCGAGAAGAACTTGCGAGAAAAGCTGAAAGATTTGGATGATTTATTTAAATAAAATAACTAATATCAACGTAAAAGTAAGTGCTTTCCGTTATGGATCCAAAACGAGTTTTTTGCTTACCCTTAGCTATGAGCCCGTGTGGTGCCGGCAAAGAATAGTACCAACCCTTCTCTACCCGTGGGTGTCGTAAGAGGCGACTAAGGGACGATGAACCGTAGGGTGGGTAGCAGCGTCCTTCTGTGTATCGTACAGTCAAGAGCACGTCAAGCTTGACACATTGGACTTTGTACCGTTCTTATTTCAATCGCCTTAGAAGCTAGAGTTGCGTTGTAAGTGTTAAGCTTGACCTGCTTTTGACTGTACCATCTTACATACTCCGGTCACCAGCAAACGCGGTTCCGTGCCAGCCGCAACGCTAACAAGCGTGGTGACTATGGTACACTACTTCCCCTCCACATTGTTCCAGCAAAAGCTGGATTTCTGGAGGGAACTCCCTATCCTGTAGTGGACATTTCATGGGATGTTTTGGTGATTTCCGCGAAAATAGTTTTGGAGCTATGCCTCTTTTAAATGTCCAATTTTTACAGTAATCTCTTAGAATATTTTCAAAAGGTACATCTCGCCCATGGGCCACCTTTTGAGGGGGCGAGATGTACCCTAAGCCTTTTAAACTATGCTCCCTATTATGTGAACCTATGAGGTTATAATTTTCCTCAGAAACAGACATAATAGAAATAGAAAAAGGAATTTGGAATTTGTTGACCTATAAGCTTTTTGGTATAGAAGTTTCGAAGATTGGCACCAAAAAATTATCAATGTATTTTTATATTTTGTTTTAATTTGACTCGCTATTCGTACTGCGTAAATAAAATAGCCATTTGCGAAGTGGGTTAATATTTGTTTTTTAAACATTCTATTGCGTGTCGTTACCTTGTTCACGGCAGACATTTCCGCCTTTAAACCACGTGTTTCGTCTTGGCACGAGTATATTTGGTTGTTTTTGT
The DNA here is from genome assembly GCA_947532105.1 of Athrips mouffetella. Classification (NCBI taxonomy): domain Eukaryota; kingdom Metazoa; phylum Arthropoda; class Insecta; order Lepidoptera; family Gelechiidae; genus Athrips; species Athrips mouffetella. Next base: position 2,334,868 of record OX383965.1, read on the forward strand.
TCGATACTATCTCCTGTAGTTCGTCAACCTTGGCTTCCAGTTCCTGTACTTTCGCTAATAGTTCTTTCCCTCTGAAGTAAATAATAATAATTAATTAATATTGGGGGACATTTCACATAAGGACATTGGATCCTTAAATAGGCAATGCCTGTTCTGACTGATATTCATATTTCATACAAAAATATTAGCTCTGGGCGGGGATCGAACCCGCGACCCTTGGTGCGAAAGGCAGGCTCACTACTAACCACACCAACGGGCTTGTCAAGATAATAGTACATTAAGATGCAAGTGCGCTATTTTGGTTATTACGCTCGAGGGCACTTGATTCTCCGACAAGTTAGATATGATCCAGTGCTTCCTTCCGTGCCTTTGGTGGCTCAACAACTCAGAGACCAGCCGGGCTAAGACTCACGCGACTGTCACTTTTTGGGGTTCCGATACCAAAATGGTAAAAAAAAGGAACCCATGGTGCCGCTTTGTCTCACTTGTATATCTCAGCAACCACTCATGGTGTCGACTTGAAATTTGGAATCGTTTTAGTATATAGTTGCCCAACCTAGAAGCATATGAAAGAATTAAAAAAGAATTAGGGTTATTAATGGAAAGGGGGCCCGAATAGGGGGGCACAAATTGTGGTAACTATGTTAAGTGGGGTATCATAATATGAAAGGGCTTTTCTTGTACATTCTAAAATATATTTTTTGTATTTTTTTACAACTCTTAATTTTGAAGTTATGATGAAAAATGCTACCCTTCGGTGATACCCCCCTTATCACCGAAGATTGTAAAAGGAAAAATCTAAATTAATTACAGTCGATAGAAGTTTATGAACATGTTACAGCAAAAATAAAACGATCTTTCTACATTGCACGGTTTTTTAGTAATCTGCAAAAAACCTTTACAAACAAATTTAGTTTTGCGGTCCTAAAAATGGACTTAATCGCTTCCAAAAATACTATAGGTATATCGGAACCCTCGGCGCACGAGTCCAACCCGCACTTGACTGTTTTTAGGGTTCCGTACCTCAAAAGAAAAAAACGGAACCCTTATAGGATCACTTTGTTGTCCGTCTGTCTGTCTGTCTGTCTGTCTGTCTGTCTGTCTGTCTGTCTGTCTGTCTGTCAAGACCCTTTATCTCACGAACGGGTAAAGGTATCAGGTTGAAATTAATACCATATATTAGGATCTATGAACCACACAAGATCTGAAAATTTTAATTTTTTACAACGACGCAATCAAAAGATATGGCATTTTATGTCCTCATCTCCATACATTTATTCAAAAATGAAAAACCTACAGGGTACTTCCCGTTGACCTAAAATTATGAAATTTGGCAAGAAGCTAGGTCTTACAGTACAAATAATGGGAAAAGTCTGAAATCATTAAATATTACAACTTTTCTCACAACTAAAGGTAACCAATTGTGGTGAGCTCCCGTTTCAAGAACATTCATATAAGAGAGGGGTCAAGTTGGATGGTCGCTGAGGCGATTTTTGTTTTAGTTCTATTTAAAAACGGGAACACTTACAAACTTGAAAATTGGTATGTTTATAGGGAATAGGCTATAAAATAACAACAAATAATAAAATTTGGTCAAGCGCGTGTCGGACTCAAAAAATTTAGCATTTTAACTTACTGAAATTTCAACTAATACAATTATGTTTATGTGGTGGTACGGAACCCTCAGTGCGCGAGTCCGACTCGCACTTGGCCGGTTTTTTTTTATGTACGGATGCGAGAAGACATAACTGGCTAAAACTCGTTTAATCTGCGTAGACTCGTCAAGTCGCAGTGCACATGCTTAACCTACAGGGTTTGGTGGTCGGTCTTTGACCTTGCAACCCACACGATATGATAATTCTACGTGACTTACTTGTCAATCTCTGACTGCTTCAATTCCTTCTGCTCCTCCAACTCCCGAAGCAGCCCCTGCCTGGTCACTTCAGCTAACCTCGCCCTTTCTTCATACAGAGTCCTCAACGCTCGTATATTCTGCAGCTGTCTCTCGTATTCCTGTCGAAGGTCTGCTGAGAGCATGTTTGCTTCACGATCTGCTAACGATCGTTCTATCTCTGATAGTTTTTGTTTCAGCTGGAATAAATTTAGGTAATGTTAGGTAGTGGTAGGGAATTAATGTACCTAAAGTTGTTAACTAATACCGAATTATCCACTTCAGCAAAGTATATATTTTATTAAAAACGCGCAGTATAGGGTTTCGTAGTTTTTTTACGATTTTTAGGGTTCCGTAACTCAAAAGGAAAAAAACGGAACCCTTATAGGATCACTTTGTTGTCCGACTGCCTGTCAAGACCCTTTTTCGAGGAGGTATCTTGCTGAAATTCATATCAAACACTCAAGTCTACTGTCCGTTGGAGCTGTGAAAAAAGCAAACTTGTAAGCCAACGCAATCAAAAGATACAGCCGTTTATGCCGCAAATTTTGCTCTCGCAACTACTCGCTACAGAATCAAAACCTAAAGGATACTTCCAGTCGACCTAGAGTCTTGGAATTTGGCATGAATCAACGTTTTATAAAACACATAAAGGGGAAATTCCGAAAACCTTAAATTTTTAGTTACATTACATATTAAAAAATTTTAGCACTAAAAAGACTGTAACTTTTACTTATATTCCTACAGGTTTGTACGGAACCCTCGGTGCGCGAGTATGACTCGCGCATGGCCGGTTTTTTTATTGCGAAGCAGGTATTGATAAAGTATATCGTAACATTCATAACATAAACTTTACTCTTAATGTGACGTGCTAGCGCCTGATTGCTATTGCTAGTTTTTAGCCGATGTCTTTATTATTTCCAGTTTTTTGGCTACCCCACGGGCTACCCCGTGAAGCGTACTTAGCTGTGATAGTTTTCCTTTTAATTTCATCATTTATAATACTACTGTAAATTTTCTCAAATTTCCAATAACAACCGTTTATCTGGCAGGGGGGGGGGGACTCGACTTCAACAAAAAATTTAGTTTTCAAGGTAAATATTTCGCAAAAATTTCATTAAATTATAATATAATTTACTCGATAATTTATGGCATTATTTTTTTAGTCAATGGAATACTACTTTATATTCATTGCTGTGAAATTCAGAAGGAAGTCCAGCAGAACAATCTTAATGGATGGTTAATTTTACATAGAGTTACACGACTTTGAGGGTTTGACCGCTAGTTGCACAAAGCGTCTGTAGAGTTGAAGCTCCTTTAAGTCTATTGCTAACTCTTTCTGTTTTGTTAGCAATGAAAGTGACAGCAATAAATTGAAAGGAGCTTTAACTTTACTTTGTGCAACTAGCTGTGACACACCTTTTATAATGATGATCTTGTAAATCACCCAAGAGTTGCTACCCAGTTTGTGTGCTAAAGGATACGATAACTACTTATCGGAAAGTTCATTAGAAAGCCCAACGAAATACAAATAAACGTATATATCAGGGTTTCCCAACCTTTTTTTTTGTTAAGGCTCCCCGGAATTTTACTTTACCTTTACTTTTTCAATAAATACAAAAGAAACTCATATTATATAGGTACTTAAAAGACATTTATTTTTATAAAATAAGAGTAGGTACTAATGAGACACATCAATTAAAACTAGAGCCGAAAGGCCTGTCTCACACACCTAAGTAAGTTGAAGATAAAGGAACTAGTATTCGTAAAGCAAGAGAGGCAAGTTTCGAATTAACAGGCAATCTTTTGATCCATTTCTCCAATTTTAAGAGATGTGAATATGATATTTAATTTCATTAATTTATGCGTGTATATTAATAATTGTTTTATTTTTTTCAAAAATGCTAACGCTTTCCGCCCCCCCTGGACATCTCTCCATGCCCCATTGGGAGGCGCGCCCCACTGGTTGGGAACTCCTGGTATATATGCTTCATTTGTTGCAAGATAACCGTTATGGTTATGACAATAGTTGATGTGACGGTAATATAAGGTCCTAATGAAATTGTGAACATAATTTTAGCATATTATGCAGACCATGAAACTAAACAACTTTCCCCTAGTAACATAGGTCGTAATACGAAAATCTATATATTTTGGCCTCCTATAGAAACTGCATCAGCTGATAGCGCATTTTGTATGAGAGGTCAAATTTGGTTTTTCGTGTTTCGACCTATGTTTCTTTGGGAAAGTTGTTCAATTTCATGGTCTAAGTAACGAGCTAAAATTATGTTTACTATTTCATTGGGACCTATCGTCAAATGATACCTAAATCTGGCAACGATTCAAAAACAAGTGCCAGAAAATTGCGGTCCCTGACCGAAGTGAAGAGTAAAAGTTGAGGACCTAATGAAATTTACTGTGTCATGTTCAGGTGGTGACATATTTGTTAAAGTTCTTTGAAGAAAATGATGATTCAATACACTATGTATGGGACCATAGGTAAGCGTTAGCGCGCTTTTGCTAGGTCTGTGTAAGGGACGGTCTACCCAAAACTGAAAGTGCGTACTGAGTCAGTCAACGAAACTAAATAACTTTCCCAAAGAAACATTTTTAGGCAATGAAAACCAAAAAACCGGCCAAGTGCGAGTCGGACTCGCGCTCCGAGGGTTCCGTACCACCACATGACTGATGACTGTATTAGTTGAAATTTCAGTAAGTTACTGTGCTAGATTTTTTGAGTCCGACACGCGCTTGACCAGATTTTATTATTTGTTGTTATTTTATAGCTATACATTATAGCATACATACATACATATTATTATTACTACTTATTATTTTATAGCTATATATTATTTTATAACTATAAACATACCAATTTTCACGTTAATCAGTGATCCCGTTTTTAAGATAGAGCTAAACCAAAAATCGCCTAAAAATTGGTCTTTAGTATAGGAGCCCTCCTTAATTTATATTTTTTTTTTATTTTCAGTATTTGTTGTTATAGCGGCAACAGAAATACATAATTTGTGAAAATTTTCAGTGTCTGGCTATTACTGTTCATGAGATACGGCTCAAACAAAATTTTGTAAAAACAGCTGACTTTGGTGGCATCTTATTCCTTTGTTTTTTAATATTAAAAAAAAAATTACAGCATTTATTTACTCAACGAGCTCTAAACAACGATACCACACTTGATGGGGTAGGTCAAACTTTTTTTTACGCTCCCCCCTTTAGCTGTTTGTTTTACTTTTTACTTTCGTAGAGCGAGAAAGGTATTGCATTCGTGAAAAAAAAAGTTATTCAAATTTTCTCAAAAATGTGTTCCATATCACTTCTTCGTCATCGCACTCTTCATCTCTGAAGGTCGTGTCTAACTAGGTCGATTCCTGTTGTTGTTGGTAGGCAACGGTGGTGGTCTTGATTAGTGTTCGCCATGAGTTTCTGTCTTCTGCCCGTCGGAGAGCGGTGGTAATAGGCAGGTTGAGTACGGCTTTGATCTGGTCTGACCAGCGGTGTGGTGCTCTACCTCGAGATCTACTCCCCTCTACTTTGCCCAATATAATAAGTTTTTCCAGATTATCTGGGCTTCTTCTGGCAACGTGACCGAAATAGCTAAGTAATCTCTCGTAGCATATTGTTGAGAGTCGTACGGTTACTTTCAGCTGCTCAAGAATTGAGTTGTTGGTTCTTTTTGCCGTCCATGGAATACGGAGCATGCGGCGCCAACACCACATTTCAAAGGCGTCTATCTTTTTCCATATCACTTATACATCATTAAAAACAAGTCTCCCAAAAATGTCCGTCCGTCGGTCGGTCTGTCCGTCACGCTTTGGCCTAGCGGCTAAACGAATAGTCCGATTGACACATATTTTGAATTTAGGAGTTTTATGCAAATCCACCAAAGGATTCTAAGTGGTTTCTTGCTGGCTCTCATTTTGAGGGTAGCTGTCATACAACGAAAACGGCTCATAGAATCTTGATGAAATTTTGCATGACCTAGCATCTCTATGTAAGATAATATCTTGCGCCAGTATCAATTGATCTGTGTAATTTCATATAAGGGGTGTTCCTGTACCACCAAATCGTAAATATGTGATGTACCCAAAATTGGTTCCATTGAGTTTATTAAAATTTTCTATAATATTAATCCTGGATTGGTTGTCTACCTGACTGGATATTGTTTATGATTTTTTGAATAAAATTAAGTACACAGAGTGTACCAAAAACTGAAAGGGATTGCTCAGTAGACTAAACTGAACAATTATCCATAAGGAACATGTGTTGGGAAATTAAAAGAATCGCCATGCAAGTATCCTACGGTAGTATCCATTGATCTGTAAAAATTCATATAAATGGTGTTCCAGTACTACCAAAAGTTAAACATGTGCTTTACTCGAAACCGTTTGAGGTTTGTTTGTTTTAATGTTTGACAGTTAGAATTCTGAATTGATCTGTATATTTCATTCGAACATTTTATTGGAAAAATGTTAATAAAAGTTTGTATTTCCATACTGTGTGTATGGCATTACAAATTTAAGTTTGCGGTTAATAGCTTTTCCTTGAGTATTGCGAGAAAGTAAGTGCAGTGCTGCTGTACCATTTACTTTTTGTCATTTCCTTTAGGTACATGTGTCTTTCGGAAAGTTGTTCAGATTTGTGGACTGAGCAATAAGACAGTTTCTATCAAGTAGGTAACAAGCATGAATGGTCTTTGAGATAGGTAGTGACACGGTAGCAGTAGTGACTTTTTTTGACCGGTGGTGAAGCAAAACGTTTATAAAATAATCCTACTAATAATATTATAAACGCGAAAGCTTGTAAGTATGGATGGATATTTGTTACTCTTTCACGTAAAAACTACCGAATGGAGTTTAATGAAACTTTGAAATAATATAGCTTACACATAGGCTACAGTTTATAAACCTGCGCAGAAGTCGCGGGCACCAGCTAGTAAATAATAATTTACAATTTAATTATTTATCTTCCTCTTTAATATTACGTTTACGACGATAGCCAACATTTAGGATCTGTTTACAATAGTAGTGAAAATTATATGGGAAACCTAAAGGACGGAAGCTTATTCAGTAAATAATGAGAGCGGAAGTGTGGAATTTCTTTTTGGCTCCCCGTGAAGAAACCTAAAACAGTTGACTAGGTTACGAGAACCACTTAAATACTTGTATTAGTACGAATTGAGATTGGATATAGTTCGTATGGTGTCGCCTATAAATAATTTCAATCCATTTCTTTCTGTCTGTATTAATAAAGTACTGACTATTGTGTCAGCAGTAAAGCTAACAAGTAAAGTGACTACAGTAAATCCTACTAAAACATTCTTTTTGAATTTTCTATGGGCTTACTCTTGACCTCGATCTATTCTTGAAAACAGAGATGAGGTCGACGATGGAACGAGCTGCCCAGAAGAAGCCTATTCACTCGCGGCTTGAATAGATTCGGGTTATATGAACTCGGGAACACAGACGCAGGCAGAGAATTCCACTCTTTGGCTTTGTGCGAATGTGTGGAATATCAAACAAGTCTGGGCTCCTGATGGTAGAAGGGGGATACCATACATTTTGTTGTGAAATTCTGGTGGGAGCTTCTTGTCCAGTATTGGACTTAGTGATATTATGAATAAAATGATTGACACTATCGCTTTTCTTTTCTTACGACGTTACCTGACTGACACTTTTGGCGTAACTGCACTAAAAATATCATGATTAGATATGTACTTTAGAAGCTGTATCGATCTGCCGTATCAGCGTGTTAATATCTTCTACCGTAAGTATACTACTTAGCAGTATGACGTATGTGCACATTTGCAGTAAAGAAATCCTACGAAGTAACGTATTTTTACTAGGTTAAGGATTTTTGCTAATGAAATTATTTATCAACTGTGACGTATCTGACAAAAGATTTATGCATGTTTCTACGAAAGGGAGGGACTCAAAACAAGTGCATTTTTTTTGGACGGATGTAGTGGTCAGAATCTCAACATAGCCGATTTAAAGTATTTTTTATGTTAAAATAGTGACTAAGGGATAATTTGTTGTTGATAATCTCTCAAGCTCTTGTGTGGTGCCGGCAAAGAATAGTACCAACCCATACATACCCGTGGGTAAGGGAGTAAGGGTTATAAACTGGAGGATGGGCAGCAGCATCCTCCTTAGTATCTTACATCTTACTTACTGTGGTCACCTACACTACAACCACGGGCCATGGTGCCAGCCGTAACGCTAACAAGCGAGGTGACTATGGTACTTACCCTCTACATTTTTCCAGCAAAAGCTAGAATTCTGGAGGGAGCTCCTTGGCCTGTAGTGGACGTTTCATGGGATGTTATGATGATGATGAATCTCTTAAGATACAACCACGTTCATTTTAAAATAAATATGCATTTATTATTGTACAAACTGGGTAAACCGCTCTAAAAAAAACTATGCTCGCTCGAAGTGTCGTATGTGCATTGTGTCTATTTTAAACATTTTTATTAAGAAAAAACTTCATACCTACATTAAATTTATCTCCTCTCTGCTTCTGATTTGTAAGAAAAGCGGCGTTATGTGCAGCGATGTATATTGTATGTTTTTGTTGAGATTCGTTTTTGAAAACAGTCGTTAAAATAATTCAGTTTAATTTATACCGAATTTGCACTTATTCTCTGTATCATACCAAAACACTTTTATGAATTTGTTGATCCCCCGTTTTTATTTCACTTCTACTTTTTACTTTAGAGTTACTTATGTGGTTCTCAATGTGAGTATAGTTTGTTTTTTTTTTCAAAAAAAGTTTCTTACCTCACCAAGCTGGTTTTCTCGAAGGCCAAGCATAGTTTTAGTAACAGCCACCACTTCTTTTAAAGCGTTGATATGTTTTATTGATTCTGTGTTCTGCATTTGTAAATCAGCAATGTCTGAATACGCCCCCTGAAGAGCTACGTTACAATCTGCTAAATCTCTTCTTAGCTTATTATTGTAAGACTTTAGCTTTTCAAATTCTTCTGTCATGTTCACTATGGTTTCGGATATATTAGTATCTTCTCTAGAACTCTGCAAATTTTCTGGAAGAACGATGTTATTCTGACTTAAGAGTTCACGAAGCAATCTATTGCTTTCATAAGCCTCTAATTTAGCTTTTCTTTCGTTTTCTAAACACAATTCCAACTCTCTTTTTTCAGTTTTGTGTCTATCAAGAATTTCTCTTCTTTGTTCACGTTTGATTTTTAACTGTCTTCTGAATTCTTCCATTTCAGCTTCCTTGGCCGTGGCCCGTTCATTATCGTCTACTTCATCGATTGCATCGTGAAACTCTTGACTTTCAGTATTGTCATCACTTGAAGACATATTGTTTGTAATTTCACTTTCTCCTGTGACGTCTCCTCGGGTTGGAACACTACTGAGTGCATTGCCCATATTGGTACACTTTTATACAGATTCACATTCGCGAATTAGGGTGACTGATTCGATTATATGTAGCTAGTGATGTTTTTAATAAGACAAAGGAGTTTCGACTGCGGGGCGGCGCATGCGACGAGCAGGCGAGACCGAAATAGCCAACGCGTCAGCACCAGACGCGCACTCTTTAGTTTACCGCGAAGTCCCATGCTCCCATCTCTTTTACTCTACAACTGAGGGACATCGTGTAGATTTCTTCCACGGAATCTTTTTCAGTCGTGAAGTCCCATAGTTTTCATACTAGTTAGGTAGTTGCGATGGGACTTCGTGTAGATAACATCGAGTATAATCACTCCAAGAGCACGTTTCGACTAACCTGTGTCGATAAGTTTATTTTTACCGCGTTTTTCCGCGTGACTCGTATTGAAATATTGATGTTGTGCAAGTATCATAAAATTATATTTTCACCATCTTTTTTCCTAGAAAATTTTACGTCATTTTGTTTCTCTCATGTTAAAGATAGAAATGACGGGATTTCAATCAACTTTTAACGAGATATCAAACATTTTTATAAAAACAATATAAATAGTTAGCAAAAGGGCGAACTGGGGCGGTCCGTTTCGTTGAAGGTTTTTTTGTTTTAATAGAAATTATAATTAAGTATTTTATTTATTTGTAATTTGATTGACATTTTATTTATTTAGATATAAATAGTTAATGTTTCATGAATCAGACCTCTATTCAAAACTTTACTTATTTAATATTCGCAATTTGGTGGTTGCTTCTTCTTTCCAATAACAAAAGTTAATCAACATTGGGTGTAGTTAGAATTAGATGGGTGACCGCGACCGCTAAATGTATATTAATTCAATCGTTTTTGTGCTTCGACAGGCACGTTAAGCCGTTGGTCCGATCTATCATCACTGCTGGGATTCGTTGATGCAGGCCAGAAGCCTGGCTAAGTCGAATCTGCACTAGATAGGGTTTTATCTCTGGGTTCCGTACGTCAGAACAAATGGCAGTGAAGCCTTATACTTAGGAATTGGTCATGTTGAGTTCATTACCTAATTAAAGATCATTAGTTTAATGAGAGATAAAATACGAAGCAACTTCTGAGAAAGATCTTTTCAAGTTGTCTTATCAATTCTTAAAGCTAGATAAATGTATGACTTACTTATTTTTAAATTAATAAAATGGATGCTGGGTGGTACTTAATTTTTTTTACATAAATGTGGGTATCATGGGAGGTGGTGACCACTTACCATCAGGTGGCCCACCGGTTCGTTTAGCCAGTTGTGACATTAAAAAACTAAATTAAATATTTATATTTTATTGTCCCAGTATCTGTAAAGAAATCTTGTAAGTTTTTGATACTTTCCGGTTTCTGATTGAGATGTAATTTTGCATTCGCATGACAGTGCATTATGACATGGAGCTGATCTAACGATGGAACCGAGCCGGAAGGTGGCCTATCGTAAAGTGGGGATGATTTTTAGGGTCTCGTACCCAAAGTAAATGACCCAAAGGGTGAAACATTTTTTTTTTGTTGTCACTTTTGACCTCGATCACCTCGATCTAGTCTTGAGGACAGAGATGAGGTCAACGATGGGACGAGCTTGCCCAGAAGAAGCCTATTCACTCGTTATTTGAACACATTCGAGTTATAAGAACTCGGGAACTCAGACGCAGGCAGAGAATTCCACTCTTGAGCCGTGCGCATAATAAAAGATGTTTTAAAGCACTTTGTGCGAATGTGTGGAATATCAATTAAGTGTGGGTGATGGTACATCTGGACTCCCGATGGTAGAAGGGGGATGGAGGAATAAGCTCGTGGAGCTCGTGAGCATACTTTCTGAAGTACAAGTACAGACATGCAACCTTGCGACGGTGGGCCAGACTGTGAAACTTGGTTTTCACCAGCATCTCATCACCAACGAGCTTCTTGCGGCTTGCTGCGATCTATGGACTCGTGTAGTCGATAAGGAATTATCGACTACGGAACTCTAAAACATAATAAATTCATACTACCTATTTTTGTTTTAGCTCTATCGTAAAAACGGAAACACCTTGGGGACAAATATCATTTTGAGGGGCTACAGTAATTACAAATCTTTTATCTGCTATTCCTTATTTAGGAAAAAAAAAAAAAATTGTCTATATTGCATAACCGATAAAATAACAACAAATAATAAAACGTGGTCAAGTGCGTGTCGGACTCGGGTGCATTTAATACACTTCTGCGTGAATTACCTTAGTAGTACGGAACCCTCGATGCACGAGTCCGACTCGCCGATCGGCTACTACCGAATTAGGTAGGTGAATGAGTGAGGGTAATTTTGAGATTTTCGATTTAGGAATCCGTTTTAGAAGTATTTGTTAGATTTTTGCTAAAGTCAGTCAAGTGTCCCTTTGCGAATGTGCAGAATATCAACCATGGTATTATTAGAGGAGAAGCTACGTGGGCTTAGGAACTAATATCGAACTAGCTACTACACATCTCACGTAAAGTTCCAGAGTCAATTATGACTTCATTCATTATAAGTTTACAGATAAACGACGCTATTATTATGCATGCTTTTAAAAACTTCTATAGAAGGATATGAAATACACATAGAGCTAGGTATACAAAATTGCTGTCTGTAACTTTTAATATGGAGTAAAAAAAGAAAAAAAGTCGTTTCTGATTCATAACATGTTTATTCAAAAATGTTTAAACCTACGTACTTTAATCTTCCACTATCTACAAAAACCAATCAAAACAAACATTCCCACTTCCGAATAGCATCACTTGGGATGTCCAGGCATTATCAGAAACTGACAATCTATCTGACAATATATAAACAGTAACTGTATAGAGTCATATCCAGTGTGGGACCAGCGGTCATACAATCGGTTTCATTGGATAAGTGTGCTGAATTAAAGTGTCGGTTTCTGACGTCACCCTTCCCTGCTTTAGGACTTATTTTTAAATTTGCTGTTTTTGCAGCTTGTCGACTTAGTGAACTTCAAAACGGGATTCGAAATTGGAAAATTAAGTGTATATTTTGTAACTTCAAGAATTCTATATTTGAAAATCAAGTGTATATTTTATAAATTTTCTTTTCCAGCTGTTCTAAATTTGAAACTCTTGTAATGTATTACATGGAATTTTCTTCTTAATTTGAAAATCTAGTGTATATTTGATACATGCTTGATACTTACGTGTGAAAATTATAAGGTGTGTTAAGTTTTCGTGTTCGGAGAACGTTTGACTTTTATTAAGATAATCGAAGTTTGTTAAAGAACGAAGATGTTTTGTGAAATTCCTGACTTCGGTAGATGTTGTTTCTGTTTGCCTTTGAGAAGAGGGGTGTTGACGTTCGGATATTTTAATGTGGTGAGTAGAAATGTTATCATCATCATCATAACATCCCATAAAACGACCACTACAGGCTTTCCTGCTTTTGTTGAAACAATGTGGTGTACCGTAGTGACCACGTTACGGCTGGTACCATGGAACGCGGTTGTTGGTGACCGCAAAAAGAAAAGATGATATAAGATAAGATAAGATAAAATTTATTTCAATAACACTTAATCTAATTACAAAGTAGGACTAATTATATGTTAGAAAAGGTATTAAAATAACAATACACATAAGGATATGATACACAGAAGGATGCTGCCGCCCATCCTCGGGTTCATTAATCCTTAGTCACCTCTTACGACACCCACGGGTAGAGATGGGTTGGTACTAGTCTTTGCCAGCACCACACGGGGCAGAAATGTTATAGGTACTTGTAATTAATTTTATTAAAAAAGCCCTCTTTATTATTTTACAAGTGGGCAAACGAGCAGTAGGCTTCAAGAGCACATCAAGTTTGACACATTGCATTTGTGCCGTTCTTATTTCGATAGACGTACGGGCTAGAGTCGCACTGCGAGTGTCAAGCTTGCCAATAGCATACATACATACATAATACCACGCCTTGTTCCCGTCGGGGTAGGCAGAGACTACAGTTCTCCACCTGCTACGATCTTGACATACTTCCCTTGCTTCCTGTACTTTCATCATCCATTGTCTTATTCGTGGCAGAATTTGTTTTGCGGCAGAAATAGCAAAGGGGTTGGTAGGTACTTCTCCGGACCTTGCTCAAAAACCTTTTTACAACCGCTTGGACTTTTACTGTAAACAGTTACAAAAGATGAATATAGGGTCTTCCTGTAACCATGCAATGTTCTTTGAAATAAACAAATCTTACATCATTTCTGGGTGTGTCTGGCTGTTCATAGAGGCGTTTTGGTACCAACACTGATGTACGGCAGTGAAAGCTGGGTATGGCAGAAATAGCATGAAAGTAGAATTAATGCAGTAGAAATGAGAGCATTGAGGAGTACGATTGGTGTGAAATTGAGTGACAGGATTAGAAATAGTGTAATAAGAGAACGTTGTGGCGTAAAGGAAGACGTAGGGACTAAAATTGAGAAAGGGATGCTGAGATGGTTTGGTCATGTAGAAAGGATGAATAAAGAAAGATTGACGAAAGAGATCTACAAGGCGAGAGTGAATGGAAACGTTGGAAGGGGAAGGCCTCGGCGAACGTACCAGGACCAAATTCAGGACGTTCTGAATAAAGGCCAGGTTAAAAGTACCCTAAACCGACGAGCATGTATGAAAGGATTGATGAAAGTTCAGGAAGCAAGGGAAGTATGTCAAGATCGTAGCAGGTGGAGAACTGTGGTCTCTGCCTACCCCGACGGGAACAAGGCGTTATATTATGTATGTACCAGATATGGTGTGTGAAAACATCAACTATTATAAACAATGTATTGTAATTTCTCTCTTCCAATGAACCTGTATGTATAATATCTTAGAATAAACTTGTTATTACGATAAGATGACCTAACAGGTCAAGTTTAATATCACTAGGTACTCTAGGTAGATAAAGAACGAGTACAAGGCATTTCCATAAAAGACGACAATTAATCAATTTTATATCTTTAATCTTCCCAGACATGAGACCTAGCTAGATAGATTTTTCGCCCCCTAAAACCCCCGTGTGATAAATTTCTTCGGAATTGTTAGAGCCGTTTTCGAGAAACCGATTATTTCATCATAGTTCTAGTTTCATCGCTGTTCTAGTCCGCTCACACCGCGCACGCCACGCCCACTTTCCCCGCCGCCAGCGCGTGTTAGATTATAAAACCTGAAAATATCTTCCGTAGGGAGAAAAAGATCATATCTTTACTATAAAATAAGTTACTTTTGACTATCCATTATCTATGAAATACAGTTTAGCTATTTAGCAATATTTTAGACATATTAATTACGTTTAATTAATAGTAAAGGATATTTGAGTCGTGAGTAGGCTTCTTCTGGGTAAGCTCGTTTCATCGTTGAATTCGTCGACCTCATTTGTATCTTCAGGATTAGATTGAGGGCAAGAGCCAGCTGTCCAATTTATCGTTCAAATCTGGATGATATATTCAATATTTGTCCATAATTGGACAGCTAGGGAACACTTTCCAGAATTTTACCGCAAAAATTCGTGGTGTAAGGGACAGCATTCCGAAATAAAAAACCGGTCAAGTTCGAGTCGGACTCACGCGCCATGGGTTCCGATATACTTTTATATTTTTGGAAGCAAAAATGTCAATTTTTAGGACCGCAAAACTAAATTTGTGTGTAAAGGTTATTTGCAGATTGCCAAAAAACTGTGCAACTTAGACAGATCGTTTTATTTTTGCTGTAATGTTTACATAAACTTTAATTCAGATTTGTCCTTTCACAAACTTCGGAGATAAGGGGGGGGAATGGTATTTTTTTCGTCATTTTTAGGGTTCCGTACCTCAAAAGAAAAAAACGGAACCCTTATAGGATCACTTTGTTGTCCGTCTGTCTGTCTGTCTGTCAAGACCCTTTATCTCACGAACGGGTAAATGTATCAGGTTGAAAATAATACCATATATTAGGATCCATGAACCACACAAGATCTGAAAATTTCAATTTTTTACAACGACGCAATCAAAAGATATGGCATTTTATGGCCTCATCTCCATACATTTATTCAAAAATGCAAAACCTACAGGGTACTTCCCGTTGACCTAAAATTATGAAATTTGGCAAGAAGCTAGGTCTCACTGTACAAATAATGGGAAAAGTCTGAAATCATTAAATATTTCAACTTTTCTCCCAACTCATCATAACATCCCATGAAACGTCCACTACAGGACAGGGAGCTCCCTCCAGAATTCTAGCTTATGCTGGAAAAATGTGGAGGGGAAGTACCATAGTCACCTCGCTTGTTAGCGTTACGGCTGGCACTATGGACCGCGGTTGTAGGTGACCGCAGTAAGTAAGATGTAAGATTCAGAGGAGGATGCTGCTGCCCATCCTCCAGTTAACCCTTAGTCGCCTTTTACGACACCCACGGGTATGTATGGGTTGGTACTATTCTTTGCCGGCACCACACGGGACAACCTAATGGTAACCAATTGTGGTGAGCTCCCGTTTCAAGAACTTTCATATAAGAGAGGGGTCAAGTTGGATGGTCGCTGAGGCGATTTTTGTTTTAGTTCTATTTTAAAAACGGGAACACTTACAAACTTGAAAATTGGTATGTTTATAGTGCATAAGCTATAAAATAACAACAAATAATAAAATTTGATCAAGCGCGTGTCGGAATCAAAAAATCTAGCACATTAACTTACTGAAATTTCAACTAATACAATTATGTTTATGTGGTGGTACGTAACCCTCAGTGCGCGAGTCCGACTCGCACTTGGCCGGTTTTTTTCATCATAACTTTAATACTAAGAGACGTAAAAAAATAGAAAAATATATTTTAGAATGTACAAGTAAAGTCTTTTCATATGATATCCCACTCAACCTAGTAACGACAATTTGAAATTTGGCCCCCCCTATTTTGGCCCCCTTTACATTAATGATCATAATTTTTTCTAAATTATTTCATGTGAAATTAAGTTGGGCAACTATATTCTAAAACTATTCCAAATTTCAGGTCGATAGCATGAGTAGTTGCTGAGATATAGAGGTGTGAGAGACAGACAAACGGACAGACAAACGGACAGACAGACGGACAGACAGACGGACAGACAGACAGAGCGGCACCAAAAGAGTTCCTTTTTATTACCATTTTGGTATCGGAACCCTAAACATGCATCTACACACAAAATTCCCTCCAGCCCCAGTGCTCAACCAGGTTGCTCAACTGGAATGACGCTGCTGCCCATTATCAGATTCATGATCACTTAGTCGCCTTTTATGTCACCCAATTGAAGAAATAGTGTGGAACTATTGTTAGCCGGCACTCCACCTGGACATAGAGTACCTTAAAATAATTGTAATTTATGTTTTCGTGTGTTACAGTTATTCTCAGCGTTTATTATCGGCATCTATAGCTACAATATCCACCATGGAGATTCAGAAAACTTCAAACTATTTTATAAAGGAGTGGACACAGACAGCCTCCCTGGAGTATGCATCGCTATATACTGCGTCGAAATACTAGTCAACTGTCTTCTGGTTTATGGAGCTCATGAGGTAAGGCACAGAGAGAGAAGATCTCTTTTTAAAATTTTTGTGATCCCACTATAAACCATGCTTGCAAACTTTAGACAAAAGAATACATTATATTCTTTGGCCGAGCACTAAAAGGGACAAAAAATATCCCTCTTCAAGATAATTTCACATGCTGTGCCTTAGTAAAAAGGCAAGCCTTGGATAAAAATATCAAGCAATGTCTCTTTCATAAAATAAAAAAACAGCTATTTTCTTTTTCCTGGTGCGAGAGAAACGGAAGATTCTGAGCGGTCTGCATACCAATGCATGCTGCCAAACTCTAAGTGCATTAGACGAGGCACATTGTTCGAAGAACCAACAGCTGATAGAGCAAAAATGTTTTAAAATGGCGACCGCCCAATAGAAGACACAATTAACATCATCATCATAACATCCCATAAAATGTCCACTACAGGACAGGGAGCTCTCTCCAGGTTGCTGGAAAAATGTGGAGGGGAAGTACCATAGTCACCTCGCTTGTCAGCGTTACGGCTGGCATCATGGACCGCGGTTGTCGGTGACCGCAGTAAGTAAGATGGTATGCGTCTAGTGCTGGCAAAGAATAGTTCCATCCCATACATACCCATGGGAGTCGTAAGAGGCGACTAAAGGTTATAAACTGGAGGATGGGCAGCAGCATCCTCCTGTGTACAATACCATCTTACTTACTGCGGTCACTTGCAACCGCGATCCACGGTGCCAGCCGTAACGCTGACAAACGAGGTGACTATGGTACTTCCCCTCCACATTTTTCCAGCAAAAGCTAGAATTCTGGAGGGAGCTCCCTGTCCTGTAGTGGACATTTCATGGGATGTTATGATGATGAAGAATTGTCAGCTTTCTGTTATAATAATAACAGTAAATTTTTGTAGTACCTAGGTTGTTAGTATAATACCCACGCCCAAGTTCAATAATTATCAACTTATCTTATTACGTGGAGCTGAGTTCTTCAATGGACCTCAGAGCACTTCGACCCTATGGGATATTTAGTGCTTCCCCTGCGTTGCTCCTCTGATGTTCCACAGTCACTGTCTTCGATCTAATATGCTAGTTATGAGCTTCGCTGTAGATTTCAGCGGAAGGAGCCTGTAGTCTTCTGGTGTCGGGTATTGTTCGGGGCAAACAACTTGAACAATAATCGCATGGTGGGGGAAGCTTTGCGCACGTCAACTTGTATGTAAAATCGACTCTGCGCAGCCAAGGTCATTGTTCAAGTAGTTTGCCCACAACTATAAGCCTGACACAGAATCTTCATACACTTGTTAGCCAAAGCGTTGCATGTGCACAACGGATGCTCCATGCGTTCGCTTTCCTCTCCACATGCACTGAGGTCCAAGCTCAATAATTATCATTATCATGGCATAGAAAAGCTATAAACAATTCAACGCTCTCTCCTAAATTACAGTCAATATCTTCTATCTGAGGCTGCCGCGCGTGGTGCCGACATAGAAGAGAGTACCAACCCATCTCTACCCGCGGGTGTCGTAAGAGGCGACGGGTTTTTGAGCCTGAGGATGGGCAGCAGCATCCTTCTGTGTATCGCCGCGGTCCATGGTGCCAGCCGTAACGCTAACAGGCGTGGTGACTTTGGTACTTCCCCTCCACATTTTTCCAGCAAAACCTGGAATTTGGAGGGAGCTCCCTCTCCTGTAGTGGACTTTTTGTGGGATGTTATGACGATGGTGTTAAAATACTGATTATGATACATTTCCTTTTTATTTGTTTCAGAAAAACATACTATTCCTGAAAGTTTTCTACTACTACGCAATCTCCACGACTTTAGCAGCTCTTGTTCTGCAGATTGTGGAGTTCAGCAGAAGTTGGCACGTGCTTGAAATGGCGGTGATTACATTCACTGGGCTTTGTAAGTGATTACGGTTAATTCTTACCATTTCCTCTATGTTATTACACATAATGATGTACTTAGAAGGATAAAGATATGTTTGATATATTGACGGCCCTATGGCCGACAGATTTCGATCCGATACGCGGATCTTTTTCAGGGCAGTCAGCAATTTCACGGACCGCCGTCTGTGGCGTCCCCCGAGCACTGCTCAATATGAAATCAATGTAAAACATGCGTCTATTTGTTTAAGTACAAAATAGTTTGGATGTTTCTATTTAAAGAAGAAATGTGAACGCATCGATGAATGCTTATAGAGGTGGGAAACAGAAATTTAGGCAGGACCATGCTAGCCTCCGGTATTGATGGAGAAGACTGCTTGTGCAAATTCAAAGTGACCATAACTATGTGTATATAACACTTAGTCAAATTATTGTTGGCTTCCTTTAAAACAAAAGGTGCTTTCTACAATTTTAAACTTTAGTTGTATAGATTATTATGGTGAATATAAATAAATAAATGTCCGGAGAGTGTGGAGAGTGTCCAGATTACTTTATTCTGTGGTTGCTATTTATAAATACATTATTTTTGATGTATCGCTAAAAGATCCATATCCAAACAACCAAAGTACTTTTCGGTATAGAGCTTTGTATAGCAGTGGACGTCCTCGAGGAATATCCAACATATCTAAAAATCTAGCTGTCTCTTATACCTTGAAAATCTTTGGTTTCTAACCGTTCTCAACATTTTAATATTTTTTTTCAGGTATCCAGCTGTACCTGATTTTCTTGGTCAAAAGCTTACTGAAGAGGTTGGAGCAAGGCAGCTCTCATGCGTACGATAACCAGCTCCACACCATCGTGTTAGGAGAGACACGGACTGAGAATGGAGTCTACAACAATACGACTATACTTCCTGCTTAAGATGATTATTAATTAACTGAGTTCTGCCCACTCAGCATGATGCCATTTTGCGTTTGTCTAGGCTTATCTAGGCTCAAAGATTAAAGAAGTAGTGTTGTCAATTTACTTATTTTCCGTTCCATTCTTTTATTTCGTTTTATTGACAGCTAAACGGTGAACCGCGAATCGAGAGAAAATATCCGCGATATGTATTAACTAGCTGGTGCCCGCGACTTCGTCTGCGCAGGTTTATAAATTGTAGCCTGTGTTTTTCTGATGTACAAGTATAAGCTATATTATTGTAAAGTTTCATTAAAATCCATTCAGTAGTTTTTACGTGAAAGAGTAACAAACATCCTTCATACATACTTACAAACTTTCGCGATTCTAATATTACTAGGATAGGATAGGATGTATTGAGCGATCTCAGCGAAATCAGTCAAACGTACAATATTTAGTGGGTATAAATATTTTCTTTCACTCACATGTCTACGCCGTCATTTCTCAAATAAAGTGACACATCTCCGAGATGTAATTTTATCTAGGGCCGATTTTGATGAAAATGAGAAAAGTCATTAGCTACGTTTTTCTGAACCCCACGCGGACGGAGTCGCGGGCAACAGCTAGTCTATAATCCCCCTGGAAAAAAGTTCTAAACTTTTCTGCAACAACATTTGAAATAAAAAAAGATTCTCTATACAAAATGATCCGGACAATTTTATGCGCAATTTTTTTTTGTATTTCCAAAAATTTAAGAACAAAATTTGTTCGTTTCATACCATGTACTAACGCAAAAACTCTCAACATAATATTTATTATTTCTTAAGGATCTATGTGTGATATTTTAATTAAAATATTTTTTTTCCAAAAACATGCGGCAATCATGAAGCATTATGTACCTAGGCCAGAAAACTAAAAAAAGCTATGTATTGTTGACAAACGGACGATTTATGGCTTCTTTACTTTAGGCCGTGGTGTGTATGTCGTAGCCTACTGGTTACATCAGCCATTTGATTGAATGGTTAGACCGTTCATTAAATGCCGGCATCCAATTGAATGGCTAAGTTCACTAAACGTTCAACGAGTAGGCTGATGAAACCTAGCCTATTAAGACGGCTTACATAAAAGCAGCTCGGAAGAAGAAGATAAGAGAATATCTTTTTTAGGAGATTCTAGTAATGTAGTCCTCTCATAGTTCCGTTAGGTAAGGCTATTCCGAAGGGGATCGCTTAGGTTCTCTTGCAACCACAACGATAGATGCTAAAAGCTGATTAAATCTAACTACGGTTTGCTGGTCAGTAGCTTATTCTGCCGCACAAATAAATTCATTTACTCATTTCTTACACTTCATAATTTCATTAAACCAAACAGCTTAACTTCAGCTACGTCGTTTAGCCTTCTCGTTGCATTCAACGATTTGTCTGCTGTACTGTAGCCAAACAATTGAACGCCGAAAAATTAACGAGCTAGCCATTCAGTTAACTGGCTGATTTATCCAGTTGGCTGATACATGTGTACTGTTATATGTTATGTGCCACTGTGCAGCCAGGAAGCGGATTTTATCGGCCGCATACAAAAGTACAATAATTTGAATAGATTAAGTAAGTTATTTTCTATATGATACGAGTAATATGTAATAGCGTGATTAAAAAAGTTCTTGTGTAATTTTTATTTTTCAAATATTCCAAGGTACCCTGTACTTTTATATTGTCAATGGGCATACTCTTGACCCCGACCTAGTCTTGAGGACAGAGATGGGGTCGGCGATGGGACGAGCTTGCCCAGAAGAAGCCTATTCACTCGCGACTCGCGAACTCGGAAACACAGACGCAGGCAGAGTTCATTATTTGAGGAGATAGGTCTTTCGCTATAATCAAAATGTTCTTGTAGTTTTTATTGTTTAAGTACGCATGGCAGCAGGCCCGTAGAAACCAAACCAGTATAAACTGAGCCAGTGCTACGCCAGTTTACTATTACCTAATCAGAGGCTACGCTAAAAACGCTCGAAACTAGAGACCCGCACAAGGTCAGGTGTTTCCATAGACGTGCGCCCAGGCCATAATAGTACCACCTCATCTCTACCCTTTTTGATTTTGAATTGCAGGATGGGTGTGCGTAGGTATCATATTGCGATTATAATCGATCCTGTACCACGGTCCATCCATGGTACACACGGCCGCACGTCAGTGGAAACACTTTGACTTTAAGCTGGTATCTGATTTTTATCACTAAACTTTTACTTCAATGGATAAACTCACGTTTTATATTGACGGCATAGATAGATAGATAAAACGTTTTAGAAGCCGAAACTAGCATAGGACCGACGGATTTCGATCCTGTTTGAGGATCTTCTTCAGGGAGGTCAGCAGTTTCACGGACCGCCGTCTGTAGCTCTATCCAAGCACCGAGCCGCCCCGAGCACTGCGTAGCGGCGGAGAGTACGGGAAGAAGATCCCTGAAGAAGATCCTCGAACAGGATCGAAACCTGTCGGTCCTATGTCGTCAATATAAAACGTGAATCCGTTCTTCTTCTTTCGTGTCGGCAAGAACACAGGCTAAATCTTACTTGCCCAGAAAGTGGCTACCGTGGTAGCCCTCTGGGTACCGTCAAGTAAGTCCTCACGCGAGCAGGTGGTCGGGCACGCGGGACAATTAGTGAGGTGTGCCATGGTTTGCAGGAGTTCTCCACATTCACAGCTGGCGTCTGCGCTACTTAGGAACCCCCACCGGCATAGGTTATCCTTGCTTCGGCCAACTTGGGTCCTCAGCCTATTTGGACTTCTCCAGGTTGGCCAAGGTTCCTTATAGCCAGGAGGCAGGTTTTCGTTGGGGGGGGTACAGTGAATGTGGGTACTCGCTTGCCCAAAGTCAAATCGTTGAAGTACATACATAATTCTTAAATTTTTTTTAGTTTGTAGCGTAGCACTACTTTTGTTTCCACTTGCTTCCTGCCGTGGGTAAAATAAGAAATGATGCTTCCCCTCCAAAACATGCCATGCAATTTTACTGTGAAATTCTGAAGATGGATCTAGACTTATAGTCGTATTGAAAAATTGCTCTCAAGTCTGAGATTGCACTCAAGATGAAAAATTTGTATGTGTAAGGTAAATCTTGAGAGCAATCTCACACTTTATAGGGATTTATCACTAACACCCACAGAGCTCTGGGACTTGAATATCACCGGGTGATAAAATATCACTCAAAAAATTCAAAATCGCAGATTTTTCTTTTCAAAAGTGAAAATTGATATTCGTAAAATTTAAAGCAGTCCTTGATTGGTAATTTACATGTATTCTGATTTACCTTCCAATAGTTTATCAGGGCAAATGTGAATTTTTAAAGTCTCAAAAGTGATATTTTATCACCCGGTGATTTTCAAGAATCGAGTTCCTGAAGTCCATGCGTCTTAGACGAATTCTTTATTTCTTTCAATACAAATCAGTGTCACCATTTACTAAAACTAACACGCTTTCCGCACCCACACTAGTAGCGTCATTTGAGTGCGATAAACATAGCCATTATTGCGAGAGAGTAAGATGCAAAAAACCAGTGACAGCGTTTCTATGGCAACGAATGTGTTTATGATGTGCATTCAAAATAAGCGCTTACAGAAATTTGATAGTATACCATGTCAATAAGGAACAAACATTTTTACTCTTTTCGCTTCTATGGGGGTAATGGAGGGGTGCGCGCGCAGGTGGAGTGGCCCTATCGTTGTTCTATGCTAACACCCTAATAGTGGGAACAACAAATAAAATAAAGGACACCAGTGCTGTTTGGGGATCTAAGCTGTGAGCTGGAAAATTCCAACCAATTGGATTGCTCCATTTCACAGCGCATTTGACAAGCTTAGAAAATACGGCAATCCTATTCGAATTATTCCAAAGCAGCCTATCAATCCGAGCTATAGTTCGTCCGCGTTAAAAATGCAGTAAGTCATTAATGCAAATGCAGGGTAAATGTTTATTCACAGTGGAGTTAAAAAAAAAAAAATTTATTTTGTTTTTTAGGTATGTAACACACAGCTAGTGAAGTGTAAAGCGTCTCACTGTCGCCCATGCTAGTCGGCCAAAAAACTCAGTTTAGTATTACATAAATCAAGATACGAGTATCTTTAAAAATCTAATGTTTTAGTTTAAACTTTGTTTGCGAAAGTGAAAATATATCATTTTTCACTTGTGAATTGATCATTAATACTAACGGAAGCGTAAATAATCCGTAATAGCCATTTTATGCGTGATTTTTAACACAGTTTTTTTCCTAAATGGTAAGTGTTTTCACCAGAAAAACTGTGGTAGTAGCATTTATTAGTCCCATGTCATATATTTCTCAGAGAGAAAGATAAAATTTTACGTTTTTAGGATTTGAAAAAAATCCATACATTTTAATATGGAGGTCCTTCGCAAGAAAGTGATACGCTTAGCTTACGGTTCCCTCCTTAGCAGAAAGAGCTGCTACTTAAACCTCCTTGAAGAAAACAACCGCTTCTTTGGAAGTTTTGCCTTCAGTTAGTCATTGTGCATTTGACTTTATAATTTTAAGCGACCTGATTGGTTACGGGGCTTGGCTACCAGCGGCGGAAAGCGATGACTCACTGCATTCTTAAGATGGACGAACTACAGGCCAAGTTACTCTTCGTCTTTCATTCAGTTAGGATCGTTTTGATAATTTCCTCTCCAGTGCGAAATTGTTCTAAAGAGGTATACCAAAGGAAGAAACAGAGCTTCTTGAGCATAGAGGAATTCGCAACAGAAACCCAAATGACAGGAGCCTTGAAACTTGGCCGGTAAATAGAGATAGGGTCATTAAGTTATTATAAAAAATATATTTTTTTTCTAACACTAATAAATTTTTTTTTAAATTTAAGTATAACATCTTTTGGCAGAATAGAACATAGTCATAGCACAGTAAAGAGATGGTAAAGAGATGGGCTTATCAGCAGTCTGGAAGCTTCATACAAACGTCCAAAATGGCGCACTCACACAGACGCACGTTTCTACAGGCCGCTAAGCAAAGTTCGCCCTGAAATAAATCGCGGTTGTCGCGTGAAGGGAAGCGGTGGGTTAGTTCGCTTTCGGTCGTTTCATCATGTCATATTGTGCGGCATATGGATATATTATTATTTTATTTCTGCCCTGCCCTTGCGTGATAAAAGGCGACTAAGTGTCTTAATCTACCCTTGTGTCATAAAAGGCGACTTAGTGTCCTAATCTTGTTTGAAATTTAATTTGTTTTATTTTTTGTTTGTTTTGAATTTTGAGTGAGTGATTGAATTGATTGAGTGAGTGAATGGAAACGTAGGCGAACGTACCAGGACCAAATTCAGGACGATCTGAATAAGGGCCAGGTTAAAAGTACCCTAAACCGACGCGCATGTATGAAAGGATTGATGAAAGTACAGGAAGCAAGGGAAGTATGTCAAGATCGTAGCAGGTGGAGGACTGTGGTCTCTGCCTACCCCGACGGGAGAGAGGCGTGATGTTATGTATGTATGTATGTTGAATTTGTTTAAAATTTGTTTTCGTTTGTCATTTCATATTTAATGTATTTATTTATTGTTTAGTTCTGCAATGTATGGGTCTTTGTTACTAAAAATATTTTTTTTATTTGATGTTTGATTTGTTACCAAAGATTTCGGACCTTTCCTTTATTTTTCTGTGTTTGTTACAACCCTGACGCTCCAATGATGCAAGATTCGATTTTCAAAAAATAGGCCGAGTTTCCATACTGCTGATAAACCCATCTCTGTCATAGTCTATTAAAGAATTAAAAATAAAACCTGTCGGCCCTCTTAGTGACATGACAGTTTTTTTTAGTTCTGTAATAGGCTACGACTAAATTCAATTCTGCCGTACGAGAACAATGTATGAGAATCGATATTTTACGAAAATAAAATAAAAATTTGTGCGTTAATTTGTGATTGAAAAATATTGATATTTTTTATAATAACTGGGGGGTGATCGTGGTAAATTCAACGATATTACCAAAACAAAAACGTTTGCCTAAAACACTCAGTTAAGACTTAACAAAACTTTTGAGACAAACGTTTTTGTTTTGGTAAAATCGTTGAAATTACCACGATCACCCCCCAGGATGACTCTACCTCTATTTAAAGGCCAAGTTTTATGGTTCCTAACATTTGAGTAACTTACTGTAGCGAATATTAATTCTACCCCTTAGACTTGGCATTTTATTTGATCTCACACTTCTTATTTGGTATATGGCCTAGTAATCGAGACTGATGGATGACACAGAAATGAAAAATAAAAACGAATCAATGTATTGAAATAAATATGTTGAGGGTCACGTTGTGACCCCCGCTGCGAGTTGAGATTGGTGTAATTATATTTATTATTATAGTGATAAGTAGCTGCAACTACAGAACATAAATAGTAAACAAGTTGAAACGCCAAACACTCTTATCTATTTTCCGAATTATCACCCAGTATGTTCGCAAACAAAGCACTTTTTTCTATAATTTGCCAATCGTCAAACCATATTCCGGGATATTTCTGCCAGTGTCGTGTTCTAGAACATTCTTTAATTAAGTTTAAATTTTTAGAATATTAACTGTAACTTGAGCTTAAAAATTTGACTTCTCTCGTAAAGCGATAGTGGACTTTAGAAAGGAAAATGTCCGTGACTTTTTTAAACAACACAAACACGGGGCTTATACACGAGGTCGATGGAAATCATCATCAGCTGTGCAGTGCACTCCGTAGTCAATTTACTGTTTAGTACCTGGGCGACCGAGCTTCGCTCTATAATAGCCACTTCAACATTAAAATATCATCGGGTGAGCATGCTATGCTACCCGCCAACAGATGGCGCTGTAGGTTTTTGTCTAAAACGCAAATGCTTAAATGCACGGGCAAAACTATTTTTCCCTAACTAGATCGATTTTTCGCCCCCGAAAACCGCCGTATGGTAAATTCATCGAAATCGTTAGAGCCGTTTTCGAGAAACCGATTACAAATATTGCTCGTTTAATAGTATAGGAATATGCTATCTCTTTTATCCACTTAATTCACAAAAAAACTAAAATTTCAACCGAGCAAGCAACAGCCTGCCTGCGGCTGAGTTCCCGCCAAACAGTCTTAAAAACTCATTCACGTCAAAAGCCTATTAATATTTTTTAAATTAAATTCATTCATCATCTAAATGAAATTCATAAAATGCTCTTTGTCCGAGTCCCATCAGCAGACATCACGTGGGTAAGTGGATAAGTGCCACAATTTCAAGGAAACTGGACTTATAGCGGTAATTCCAGAAAATGGCTTAGTGAATAATGAATGATGCATTACTTTTAGTGCCTAGTTTTGCAAAAGAGCGAAAGAACAGATTTGACCAAGCGTTATGGTTTCATACAATGCCTTAAGCCACGATCACACCTTCCTTAATTCAGAAACTAATTCGGTTTTCATTGCTCGTTGAAGTAAGGATATTGCAATTAACATATCCAAGCCTCCCAGCAATGTATGCCGAATTAGTCTTAAAATTCAGTTAGGTGTGATCGTGGCTTTACTTATAACCTCGGTAAATGTAGGCGGAAAGTCCGATAAACCCAAAGATAAACCTGATTTCTCGAGGTGGAAGCGTTGTCAACTGTCTTTTTTTATGTGACAAGTGAAGTGGAAAGTGGTTCTCACCGCCCATAGAGCCCGCTGTCTTATTAGTGTGGCATAAGTTAAAATAATAAGATAGCAACGCACGTTGCGCACCCTCAGAACTAAGATGGTGTGTCCCGTCTACAGCCTTATTTTTTTATCAGCCCGGATATTTTAGGAGGAGTTTCTGTCCATAAAACTGAACAACTTTTCCCAAGGAACATAGGTCGAAAATCGAAAAAAAAAATCACTTCACATCTCACATACAAAATGTGTTGTCAGCTGATCAATGATTCAACTGTTGCTTTGAAAAATTATTTTCGTATTTCGACCTCTGTTCCTGTTGGAAAAGTTCTCTAGTTTCATGGACAGAACCACCTCATAAAAGTAAGGGTAGGTATATCTGAAAACTTTCTTTCACACTCCACCACGCAATCTTTAAAGTCAGGTATCGAGGCCTAAGGCAGCGCAGAGTTAATCCGGCTAGTTGTGTGTCCGAGAACACACGGCCGCACGTCAGTGGAAACACTTTGACCTTGAGGGTTTCTCTGGTTTCGAGCGTTTGTAGTGTAGCGCTGGTTCAGCTTATGCTGGTTTGTTTCTACGTGTTTGCTATGTAGCACTGTAGATCCTGGCTAAATGGAAGTCGCAGTGGAAGCGGTCACCCATCCTGTTTCCCAAAAAGCAGGGTAAGACATCTAAAAATGTTACCTGGATTAAGCGATGAAACTGAACAAGTTTCACAAAGAATCATAGCCAGGTCAAAATAAGAAATACATTTTTGACTTCCCAGTAGAAATGAATCGAGTAATCGTGCAATGTGTTTGGAGTTCTTTTTTCGGAAACTTGTGTGAATGCATGGCTTTAATTTTCGGGAGATAATATCGTTTTACTGATATATGACTGATTCCCTAGAAACAGTTTCTTTTACTTTTATACATACATAACATCACGCCTCTTTCCCTGTGGGGTAGGCAGAGCCACAGCCCCCCAGTTTCTTTTACTTTTATACATACATAACATCACGCCTCTTTCCCTGTGGGGTAGGCAGAGCCACACCCCCCCACCTGCTACGATCCTGACATACTTCCCTTGCCTCCTCTACTCTCATCAACCATTTCATACAAACTCATCGGTGTAGGGTATACTTTTAACCTGGCCTTTATTTAGAACTTCATGAATTTTGTCTTGGAACGTATGCCGAGGCCTTCTCTTTCCAAGGTTTCCATTCACTTCACCGGGTAGATCTCTTTCGTACATCTTCGTTCGTTCATCCCCTCTTCATGCACAAACCATATTACTTTTTCATTATTTTGTTTTCATCTTCTTTACCATCTTCACTTTAATAATAAGTATGACTTTAATGTATTATTTTTGATGCGGCATTTCTAGTACCATTAGCTTTTGACATTTAATTAATGCATATTTCATATTAATTTATTGCAAAGTCACAAGTTGAAAGGTGTTACATAAAAAAAAATACAAGTGACGCCCTGCAAGGGCACAGCAAATAAGAGAGGCTCTAGATGCCATAATTACTTAAAAAAGGACATTTAAATTTTGTAAGTTAGTCATCATCATCATATCGTGTGGGTAGCAAGGTCGATGACCGACCTCACAAACCCTGGAGTCAGAGTTGTTGAGCCGCCAAAGGCCTCTGACATGGCTCATTAACGACTACATCGGCCAACGGCTTAACGTGCCTTCCGAAGCACGGAATCATCTAACTTTTCAGACAATCAGGTGATTCATCCTGCAATGTAAGTTAGTAATTATTAGTAATAATACAAGTCCTACCTATATTATGTTATGTATAATTATGCATAACTTGTATATGAATTTATTTTGACATAAGATGCATGGAGATCTTCTTTCAACATGTCATTTGTTTTGTATAATTGATTTTTCATTTGTATAACTCATGTTTAGCAAATAAATTATTTTTATCCTATATTTTGTCACTCTTTCTTTCATTTGATTTCTTTTTCCTTTTGCTATGAATCCTTCTGTCTTGACAGTCCAGGAACTATAAATAGGATGATTGGACCCCATTTTGCTATAGGTAGTACAGTCTCTTACATGACCACCTAAACTAAGCCAGTGTAAACTAGTCTAACAGTTATCATATTAACTCATAAATCATCTCTCAGCGTATAATGGTACCGTTTAAGCGATGCTGTAGCTCACTGTACTAAAGGCCGATTGAAAAGGCGTTAGCCATACAAAACTATTCACTGTCTTGAACTGAAAAAAAAAAGATTGAATTAGTAACTCTTTAATACACGCTCTGTAAGGGATAAGTACTAAAAATTACGATTTAAAAATACTTGAGCACAAGTTGGCATATGGCTAAAAGTGGTATATTTCTTTTTTGAGATATTCATGAGATTAAAAATTGCCTTCTTGTTTATATTGTACCACGAAAAAAATAATGCTTTTGTATCAGTTGATTTATTTGCATAGCAAGCCTTCACTGCTGGACGATATCCTCCTGAATTTCACAGCAAAATTATGGTATATTACCGGAAGTGACGTACACAATACCCACGCTATTGATAGCGCTGCGGCTGGCAATTGGTTTGATTGGTTACCCTAACAATACTTAGAACAATGCTGCCGCCTGCCCATCCTGCAGTTCAGATCCTATAGTCACCTTTCACAACACCCACGAGTTCAGATGAGATGGTATTAGTCGTAAACAGTACTTTACAGAAAACGACTCCCACACGAAAAGAGAGAGATGTAGAGCAGTAATTTTTTTTAATAACTGTAAAGTTTTTTCATGTCGTCGCTTTGTTTTTTCCACATGTCGCCACTTTGTTTGTGAAGCCATGTGGTTTAACTGACGTCATTATAAATAATACTTTGACTTCTTGACTTTGAAAAGTGGAGTACAAACAAAATTTAGTTTTGTATAGCAGACGCTCCAAAATTTACACTGTGAAGTCATCTCGTATCAATTTGCAGAACCAAAATGAAGCTAGTCTAAAGTAGTCTTATTTGACTAAATTTTTTTGAATACTTTGTAGTTTTATTACTGAAGAAGTGTCAAACATGCGTGTTGAACTACCAGATTTCGCCAGGTGCTGTGCTTGCGTGCCTTTGAGATACGGTATCTTGGTTTTTGGATATCTCAATTTGGTATGTTTTGTACATTTATTTTATTTATACTGTATAAGTTTTGTTTATAAAACCACAAAACGTCGTCATCATTTTGAAAAAAAAAAAAACCAAGTGCAAAACGCTATTATCGATGTTCAACTATTATGTCTTGATCTAAATGTATAGCTCAGGCGTAAAAGAAAGCTCATGTATGGAGGGGGTCAAACAAATTCCTAACAGTTTTTTTTCTGCTTTTTTATGTTTGCATAGGTGTTCTAAATATATATTAAAAACCCCTAGTGGAACCTAGAAAGCTTCTCTCATTTTTGGGTCCACTTTGGAAAAATATTTTATCAAGCTTGGGAGACATAATTTTAACTCAAAATAAATAATAGTAGGTATAATCGAAACACGATCTCTAGCCGTGCGTGCGACCCTTCGATCCCCTTCCCTGCTCCGTGGGTCCTATGATATAATATTAATTATATATAATTAATAATATAAGCGCTAATTATGCGCTTATATCATTCCTCGCTCTTTAAACATATATTTTAGTTGTGTTTCTGCTTCTGAGACACAATTTACGTCTAAATTTGGTAAAAAATTGTTAAAAAATCGCATATCTTACGATATTTCAAAAATCTAAGTTGCTCTGTAGTTACAGAGCGGGATCTTTTTAAAAAAATAGAGGACCTATGTAGGTGTTGTTTAAATTAAAAATTAAACTGTTAGGAATTTGCTTGACCCTCGGGATCGTGTACGCCTGTGTTAGTATCGGTATGGACCTTAATTAAATTGCCTAATTCGTAAATGTAAGTACTAGTTTTTTAAAAGCTTTTATTTAGTTTCACCTGTCGCGGTGTCTGTCTGTCTATCTGTCTATAATCAAATCTTGCAAGGTAAATTAAACCAATTTCCCGGTTTCCGATAAAGATAAAATTTTGCATGCGTATGTAAATCGGATGACAATGCAATATTATTATGACTTAGAGCTGATCTGATGATGGAGACGGAAAGTGACCATAGAAACATGAGAATTTTTAAATGTTTATTTTTTGCTTTAAACCAGTGATCTTTTTTGTGTTGATTTTTTTGTTTTAATATTTCGGACTTTGAATAGAAATTCAACTTTATTTGTATTTTAAAAAACAAAACAAATACGACCGACCTGTTAACAAACGGGGACAGTCTGAAAACCAGCGCGAGGCATACTTTTATGCTTCGCATTAGCTGAGACTGGCACCCTTTGCCAAATGTGTGTTTTTTTTAAGTATAACATCTGTGTCATGGAAATATATGGCAATAAAAATGTTTTTATTTTAATAAAAAAAATTCCACGTTTCAGAAATCCTGCAGCGCTATCTGTTGGTGGGCAGCATGGCTTGCTCACCTGGTAATATTTAAATGTTAATACAACTCTTAGAGGTATCTTTATAAAATATTTGGGTTTAGCTAGGCCTTTTGGAAATTTTTTTCTAAGTTTGTACATACAAAGCAATAATTTAATTTCCCGCGCTAGATGCAACAATTATTTTTTCACCTCCAAAGCTCGGAAACATTTGTTTTGTCGGTTAAATTCTGCGGCCAAAAGCGATTTTTGGCCCCTAGCGGGCAAAAGGTTTTTGAAATTCGAACGCGATGTACTTATTATTTTGTAGTATGCTGCAGTACTGGCCGCTTGTAAAACCAGCCACGCACTATCGTTTTTAAGATGAGAAAGAGGGATGCAGCTATAGGAAAGAAACAAATAGTATTATGAATAGTGAATGCCTGGTGGGTAAGATACTGGCTGATAATGAAAAGTAAATTTAAAATTCGATCGCCTTTTTTTTTATTCTCTTGCCCAGATTAATGGACTCGCCCTTTGACTTCAAATCAACGCAACACAAAATAGATTTGCCTGCCACTGCCTGTCCACTGTCTCCACTTTGAAATCCCATGAAAATGAACCTTGTTCTGCAAATTTATCAAGTAGTTTATAGGTAGAGTATGAACATAAGCACAACAGTCCCAAAAATAATAATAATTTAATTATAGTGATTTCCTTTTTAATGTTTAGTATTGTCTAGTGAAAACTCTTTGACCTTGAGCTGGTCTCTGGTTACGGAGGTTTGTAGCGAAGCGCTGGTTCAGGTTATACTGGTTATGTTTCCACTTGCTTGCTGCCGTCAGTACCATTATGTAGGTATTATGCCCTTACGTTAAAACGTATGAGTAATTAATTAAACACTTATTTCTTATATTTGAATTGCTTTTCTTGCATTACGTTAACATTTCCTCGCTTTAATGAGGTGAAAAATTTTGTGTTTCGCTCGGCAGCAAAGTTATTTTGCGTCTCGTGCCTTGAAACCTTCGCCACGCTCAGGATTCTTCTTTTGAACCACTCGCTTCTCTCGTGGTTCAATCCTAGAATCCTTCGCTTCCTCAGGTTTCAATACGAGGCACTCGCGCCAAATAAACCTTTTGCTGCCTTGCATAACAAATAACTATTGTATGATACTGTAGTTTTTCTACTCCATACTAGAGGCGCTGTTTTTGCAATTAAGTATGTACCTAATCTAAACATTATAAATATCTTAGGTTTGAGCTCATCTGATTCTAGGGTGTGTAAATAGTTGTTTTAAGTATTTGACATCATAAATATTTACTAAAAAAGTGAAAAATAAAATATTAGTATAAAAATATATTAATTCAAGCTTTTATTAGATGTAGATAAAGAACTCAAACGTTATTGCAGTCTTATGTTTTCAAATAAAAGCGTGTTACATTATAAAACAGCAAGAGAGAAAAAAAGAGGGTACTTTATAAAACGCTTTTATTTGAAAACCTGAGACTGTGATAACGTTTTAGTTCTTTTTTTACATCTAATAAAAGCCTGTTTTAAAAATTTAGTTTTGATGTCGTGTGTCCAGTGATTATTGGCATGTCAACTTTTCTTTTGCCTCTAAGGATTTTCCATATTGTGGCTTTCTTTGACAATCTTTTATTAGTGTATCGAGCGATATGTCCTAACCGTTCAGGGAATGTGTTTAATAATAATTTTTTAAAGTTTATTCCAACGCTTACCAACTCATTTTGCAGCCATGACACAAAAACTAGAGTGTATTTGACTGAAAGAATAGCATTGTTTTACAAACTTGTTTTTTCTGACAGCTTTAGCCGATTGCTTTTGCCATAGCTGAAAAATGTGTAGGTAAGTGTTGAAATGAATGAAAAGAATGGATCGTAAATAAAATAATTTTTAGGGTTCCGATACCAAAATGGTAAAAAAAGGAACCCTTATGGTGCCGCTCTGTCTGTCTGTCTGTCTGTCTGTCCGTCTGTCTGTCACACCTCTATATCTCAGCAACCACTTACGCTATCGAGCTGAAATTTGGAATAGTTTTAGAATATAGTTGCCCAACTTAATTGCACATGAAAATTTTTTGAAAAAGTATGATTATTAATGTAAAGGGGGCCAAAATAGGGGGGGCCAAATTTCAAATTGTCGCTACTAGGTCGAGTGGGGTATCATATGAAAGGACTTTACTTGTACATTTTAAAATATATTTTTGTATTTTTTTAAGTTTCTTAGTTTTCAAGTTATGATGAAAAATGTCAAAAAAAATACCATTCCCCCCCTTATCTCCGAAGTTGACAGAGGTTTATGTAAACTTTACAGCAAAAATAAAACGATCTTTCTAAGTTGCACAGTTTTTCAGAAATCTGCAAAAAACCTTTACAAACAAATTTAGTTTTGCGGTCCTGAAAATGGACTTTATTGCTTCCAAAAATACTATAGGTATATCGGAACCCTCGGCGCGCGAGTCCGACTCGCACTTGACCGGTTTTTTTTCCGTCAGGGTTTCACAACATTTCTTCTGAGTTTGGAGATTTGGATAAGCGTGGTGTATGACAAGGAGTATTCTGTCACTGAGATCCTGCAGTCTTCTACCACCTACATGTACCGAGGAATCGGCTTGTACTCCCAGATGTGGTTCATTCTGATCATCTACAGTTTGGAGATAGTCTTCAACGTGTTGTTGCTAGTTGGAGCTCACATGGTAAGATTTTTTTTTTTCAAAGGTTTCATCCCTTGCAATTTTTTTATGTTACAAGCTACCTGACTGTCTTATTAGTGGCATACTAACTAATAAGATAGTCAGGTGGCTATCAGCATGCGCTATCAGCTGATGATGTTGTTTCTATGAGTAGTATTTGAAAGAAAGAAACCAATTTATTTAATGCACGATACAATACATAAAATAAAATAGGGCTTACAATTAAATATCTCGCAAAGAAATGGAACTGAACTCAGCATTTGCCATGAGTACTTGAGTTCAAATACTTATGGCACTGCTTTCTCTAATATTTTTGTGAAACTTAGGCGCTAAACAATTTCACATCTACTAAATATTACTTAAAACTGAAAAAAATAAAAAAATATTCAAACAAAAAGCAATAAAAGAGAGAAATAAATGTGATGAAAGTAGACATAGGTATAACGAATGTGAACATATTTTCACTACATGGTTGCTATTCGTTTATATTTGTGTGTTTACATGAATGTTTTATTTTGTTACACCTTTAATTCTTATACACCTGGATATTTTAAGAGGTGGTTCTGTCCATGAAACTAATTAACTTTTCCAAGGAACAATAGGTCGAAATACGAAAAAAAAATTCTACTTCCCATATAAACTGCATCAGCTGACAGCACATTTTGTATGGAAGGTCAAACATTTTTTATCGGTTTTCGACTTTTCCTCGGGAAAGGCGTTAAGTTTCATGGACAAAACGCCTCTTCAAATATCCGTGGTGATAACGTTGTATTTATTTATTTGTTACTATTATCAATCACAATTTTTATAAATATTTCAGAAACGACCTCATCTGATCCGAGTGTACTATTATTTCGGGATCACGACGACACTGGCAGCATTCGTCTCCTATATAGCGTTGAGAAGTGAACCTTATTTTCCAGGGTTAGAGCACAGAGTTCTGGAATTCTGCTTGGCATTCTCTGGACTTGGTAAGAGCTGTGATAAAAGGTAGTACAGTCAACGACAAGTGAAGCCTGACACTTGCAGTTCGGCTCAGATTCAGATAATTTATTCAATGTAGATTCTTTACAGAATACTTATTGAATGTCATGCAGAATCAAGATTCTTTACAGAATACTTATTGAATGTCATGCAGAATACAATGCTAATAGAGCGAGTCTACGCCGTCCGTCTACTAAATAAGAACGGTATAAAGTCCCATGTGTCAAGCTTGACGTGATTTTTATAGTACGTAGTACATTTGTGTATTAGGCGTCACGTCAGTAGCAAATAATAGAGGTTGTAAGTGACGGTGTACCAAAAACTGAACGTGCGTGCTCAACCAACGAAACTGGACAACTTTATTAAAGACACATTGTGGTGTCCCGTCGGGCCTCGTGTGTTTCGGGATATATTTACAATGATACACAACACCATAACTTCCAGATAGTACTGTATGTATATTGGTGAATGAAATAACAAATAACTTAATAGCTCTATCTTATTTAGACGTGTGTCCAGTAGCGCGGCCCGACGGAGACTGACTGCCTAGCCCATCTCGGTAGTGGTCGATGCGTTGACAGCCATTGTCCAAGCTGGCCACTAGCATTGCCTGCTGTACACCACATCCCTTCCTTGTTTTAATTGTTTTATATCTGAAACAATACAAACAGCACAACAACCATTCACCAATGAAGCCTGCCTACAGCAGCCAATCAAGAATATCCAGGAGGACCTAATTTTAAAGCCCTGTGTTACTTTAAAGCCTTTAGAGGAAGGCAAGGATGAGGAACACAACGACCTATCTTTCCTTTACCTTTTTTCTTTTTATTTATTTCACACCACCGGTTTCCATACGTTTGCAGGTGGTAAGCAAGGTGAAAACAAAGACTTCCTATTGAAAATAAATGGAATATGGCTTTCAAATCAAATCAAAATCGTTTATTCATTGTTGGATATTAAAATCTCTTAATGACGTCAGCTAAACTACATCGCT
This sequence comes from Athrips mouffetella, assembly GCA_947532105.1. Classification (NCBI taxonomy): domain Eukaryota; kingdom Metazoa; phylum Arthropoda; class Insecta; order Lepidoptera; family Gelechiidae; genus Athrips; species Athrips mouffetella. The sequence continues at coordinate 2,371,183 of OX383965.1, forward strand.
TCACAAACAATGTGGCGCCATTTTGGGAAAAAAAAAAAAGAAGCGACAATAAAAACCCACGCGCTCTTTTAAATATGTTTGAATGTACAAGGTTGATATACAACATACATAGGTCAGTTTTAATTTTGAATTAGCCTGTTAGAACCGTAGTCTAATCCCATGGATTTTTCTCTTCTAGATAATCTGATATTTTATAATAACCCTTCTTACATAATTTCTGCTTGATTACAGTTTTGAATTTATCTAACGGTAAACTTTCAATATCAGTGGGTACCTTATTATAGAAGCGTATACATTGACCTTTATATGTTTTACTAATTTTGTGAATACGGCTGACATGAGAAGCAAGTTGATTCTTGTTTCTTATGTTGACACTGTGCCTGTCACAATTTTTATCAAAAATATGTATATTCCGTTTAGAATATATTAAATTCTCATAAATGTATTGCGACACAAAAGTCAAAATGTTGATTTCTTTAAATTTATTTCGAAGAGATTCTCTAGGCTTCATTTTATAAATTGCACGAACACATATCACAACTAATGCAGAACAATTACAAGTTCTTCAGATATGTATTTATTATATTATTATCATTTTCCGTATGGTTTGCAGAGTCAACGAATTCTTGGTGTTCTACTACTAAAATTACGATCTATACCCAGACCTAGAACGAACTCTTCGAAGTACAAGATCACCCATGTCATCAAAATGTGTGGCGATTAAATAATATATCAATAAATAATACTTTTAGAAGGCAAAAATAAAAATGTTGTTGTTGTTGTTTTTTTTTTCTTAGTATTATTATTATTTTGTTGGCACCGGTCAATAAATATCTAGATTTTCCTCTAATACTTATTGCACCTCTGCCACTATGTAGCTATCAGTTGCACTAACTTTGCATAGCTTCAAAATCGGTATATGCACAAGGGCCACTGCCAAAATAGGTTTTGTTTTTCTTTATTTTTATTTTATTAGCACCGGTCAATAAATATCTAGATTTTCGTCTAACACTTATTGCACCTTTGTCACTATGGTGGTTATCAGTTGCACTAACTTTGCATAGCTACAAAATAGGTATGCACAAGGGCCACTGCCAAAAATAGGTTTTGTTAGCACCGGCAAATAATTATTCAATTATGATCCCACTAATTATTTCGCCCCTGCTACTAAGTGGTTATCAGTTGCACTCACTTTACGCAAAGTAGGTATTTATGCGCAAAAGGGCTACTGCCAGGAGGTTTGACCTCTAATTAGCACCGTCCGATAATTTTGACCAGTAATTATCGCGACCCTGCCACTGTGTGGTTATCAATTGCACTCTCATAGTGAGTATTGTTTAGGTACGTCAGGTCAGTAGTGATTAATCCGACCGTTCTACTACAAAGTGCAATTGCCAATTCTATTGTTTAAAAACATTGATCATTACTCTGGTAAGTCCTGAAGTACGCCAGCACACCCCACAAGCTTCCACAGACCGCAAAAGAAACAACATAAGCGTAAGCGTATCTACTTACACACATACATCAGAAGTCACGGTCCTATTAGAATATCATTGGTCTAGGTGTAGGTAGTATCATAACTTGAATTTAAATAAAACTTTTCTAGGTATGCAGTTAAGTTACCAACTCGTACCTATCACTATTTCGATGCGAGAAGTGTTTGGTGTGGATACACTGACATAATGGTATAGATACAGTCAACAGCCAATCAACCCTGACACATTGTACTTTATTCTGTTTTTATTTCAGATTCAGATAATTTTATTCAATGTAGATTCTTTACAGAATACTTATTGAATGTCATGCAGAATACAATGCAAATAGAGCGAGTCTACGGCGTCTTCAAACGCTCGAAATCCTAGTGTCGTGTAAGTTTCAAACTTAATGTGTCGTTGACTGTACATGCGGTCTGTGTGTCGCCACCGGTGTCTACGGACGTACGATCAACCGCTTGTCGGTAGAAACTTTTTCAACTCTATTACCACGCCATAAGGTCCAAAAGTGTTTCTACTGATGTGCGGCCGTATGTACCTACCCACATTATAATGGTTTATTGAGTTACTTTCTATAAGAACAGGACTTACTTGGTTGGTCGTTAAGTATTTATTTGTTTATTTATTACATAGGTATCTATTATATAGGCACAGGCTAAGCAATGAAAACAAGGAGGCATCAGTCGCTTATAAAATCAAGTAATTTTTCAATATAATTCAACTATTGGTACTTTTAATCTGAATGTCTAAAAATGAAATAAATATTATTATTCTTATTTTTTGTTTTTGTTTTTTGTGTGGGTGGGTAAATTGATGTGTACTGGACCCAACACTACAAAGGATTCGAAATGAGTCTACATAAGACGACTTGTTTTGTGAGAAATAGTTGAAAGTATTATTGATATGTAAAGAATCTTACCACAATTAACTTAAAAGTACCTGGGCGACCGAGCCTTGCTCCATAATAGCCGCCCCAATACGAGCAAGCCCCGCCAATAGATGGCGCCTCAGGCTTCTGACCAAAACGCAGTATTTTTTTTTTAAATTTTAAAAACACAGGGAAAATGAACCTTCTCAGCCATGAGACCCAACTAGATCGATCCTTCACCCCCGAAAACCCCCGTATGGTAAATGTCATCGAAATCCTCAGAGCCGTTTTGGAGATACCGATTACAAATATTTCCATATTTCATTTATTGCATTCAAATGATATAATATAACAATGGTCTATGGTATATAGGTCTATGGTATTTATACAAACAAATATATATATAAATAATATTGCTCGTTTAATGGTCATCATGATCATATCGTGTGGGTTGCAAGGTCGATGACCGACCTTACAAACCCTGGTGTCATTTTATAAGACTTTTGCTTACAAATTGTGTCCACTTTGTGGATTTTCATTATCTTACCTGTACCGTGTATGTCGACAAATCAAACTATTTAATTAAATTAAATTGGTATTTCATTGAGAAATATTCATTTGTTCAAGCAGATATACTCCTTATTACGTTTTAGTAAGGTTATAGTATCTTTATTTCTACAACGCTTTTTAGAGTATTTTGTTGCTTTACAAATTATGTTATAAGGAAAGTTACACAAGAAAACCTAAAATAAAACTACTTTTCAATAGTTACCTACGAGGATTATTTACTACAAAGGTGACCGGATTATTATAGTTGTTATTCAAATTCCTGTAGCCTTGATTATGCCTACAGGAACCAAGTTACTTACCAACAAAAGTGTATATCTAAGTATGCAATAATTGTACCGAAATAGGTACCTACCTACTATCAATGATAGGCTAGTTTTTTTTTATCGTTGTAAATGGGCAAACCACTAGTGGTGGTCAGTTGCAACACATAATTTATTTCAAACGTTGTAAAAATATTTATTTAATTTTTCTTAAAATCTATTGCTTCTTGAACTTTATTTACTTATTTATTATCCTATGTCTTGATGTAGTCATTTAACAAAATAGGTAGGTAGGTAGGTATAATTTGTGGTTGTCTAGTCCCATAGAATAGAATCAAGGTAACTTTAAGATGTGATAAATGAAAATACACATTTTGTCTATGTAGCGTACCTTCCAGTTTGAGTGAGATCATTGAATACATACCGATGTTAGTAGTTACACCAAATGATATTGAAAATTGTACGGTATCATAAACTATTTAAAGTTCAAACTATAGGTAGGAAGTTTTTCCATACCACCTCCAAATACTCAGCATGTTTGAACTGACTTTGACTCTGACAAAAATAAAATTGTCACCACATGTGGTTATAAAGGAGTTAGTAGTATATTAGTTTAAGTAGTATATACGTGTAAAAATATATTATATTTTCTTTTTGAAATTCTCACTGCACACTTGTGTCCCGCTAAACGAACATTTTCTCTCACGACCTTAGGTTGGCTGGAAGAAATCTCTTGTAGAGATAAGCCCGCCTTTGTAAATGTCCTCTTGTATATAATTCTCTGTTTGTTAATTGTGCAATAAAGAATATAATAATAATGTTTTTTTTTTTTATTATTATTATTTTTTATATTATTGATAACTTGACTGTCAAGTCAGCCAATGTGTGTATGATTCTGAAGTCCATTAGTTACTTCGTTTCAACTAAACAAGGAATCATTCAGTTTTTCATAATTCAGACGAATCAGTTCCCGAATCGTATCGAATTCGGTAGGTATCAAATTATCCACCCGGACTTTTCTTGCCTTTAAATATAACGAGTGGCCATGTGTTGCTTTGTTTGTTTCCTTCCTTGTTTTAATTGTTTTTTCAATCGTGGCGTCTTTTGACCCACGATACTTCTTCTTATACAATTTATTGTAGTGTTCTTTGACACTTCATGGCACTCTTTCATACCATGGCCCAAAACAACACATGCCATTCGCCCACGCATATTACCTTTATGAATATGGGAAGTCTTTTAAGACGCGAGCCGGAATTGAACCCGCACTCTTGGACTGGATTAACCAGTATGGGTTGTATTTACATACAACAAATACCAGAAACAGCACGAATCCAATGCTGACCACTATGCTTTCGCATCTAGACTCCCTTATTCTCTTTATATTTTGTTCCTTATGCGTGGCTATTCTTTGAGTTTCATAATATTAGTGATGCAACAAATATGAACATACTATTTACTGCCCTTTTCTGCCTGATAATTACATATTTTTTCTTACGACTACCCCCACTTATTTAAACAAAAGGGAATGAAAACCGATTCAATCTATTACGGAATTGTTAAATAATTATGTGGGTATTGTTCATGTTACCTACATTTTAAACTATAATGGTAACTCTATGGTTTGGTTTACTGGTTAGGAGTAAGCCATTCCAACTTAAGCCCCGTTTAGCATGGTATTATTTTTGCTCAGATACAAATATTTAAACTAAATATGTAGGTATTCCCAAATTCCGAAACATAAAATACACGTTGAATCTCGTTTACTCTGAACTTTTTCGTTACAATAAAATTATATACATTACGATTACCTACCCTTCAAGCATTAATTTTATATTTGTTTTTTCGCAATTGCGTTTTTGAAAAACGACTAACAGTTTATAGGTAGGGCTTGAAAAATTGATTTAGTATGTAAACGAATAGAGCTTGATCGCACAGGCACCCCGTAATAATAGTAATTACAGCAAAGGCATATGGACTTTATGGACGTTACTTGTTGCATCGATTATCCTTACAAATTCATTGTTCTCTGTTCTGATAACCAATATTATTTTATTGTTTGTAATTTATAGGACAAAGATAATACTTTCGTTTTAACATGCACACACATTAGTTGACATTTTGTTTTTTTTTGAACATCTACCTCGTAAATATTCCTTTCATTTTACCAAAATTTTTGAACTTATTTGTAGTTACTTACGGTTTTTTATCCTTGTCGCCATTTGTGGTGTCCCGTCGGGCCTCGTGTGTTTCGGGATATATTTACAATGATACACAACACCATAACTTCCAGATAGTACTGTATGTATATTGGTGAATGAAATAACAAATAACTTAATAGCTCTATCTTATTTAGACGTGTGTCCAGTAGCGCGGCCCGACGGAGACTGACTGCCTAGCCCATCTCGGTAGTGGTCGATGCGTTGACAGCCATTGTCCAAGCTGGCCACTAGCATTGCCTGCTGTACACCACACACATTTTTAAAGAAATGAAATATTCCTTTGGGAATGTGGTTTATTTCGCTCACGTAGCACGCCCGTTCAGTTTTTGGCCAAGCGTGGGCTAAAACTTCCTTGTTATCTCCTCCTCCTGCTCTGACGCTCTCCAGCCAGGGTGTCTACTCTCAAAGTCCGATATATCGAAACGATACTACTCGAAACATGCAAATGCAAAACTTCGTCCCTTGACAATAGAGTAGAATATTGGTTGGATGCAGTTTAAAAATTCGTCCAACCAATATTCCACTCTATTGTCAAGAGACGAAGTTTTGCATTTGGTTTCGATATATCGGACTTTGAGAGTAGACACCCTGCTTAGCACGCTACTCCAGTTGTCAGTTTATCTAGGCCCATAGATAAATACTTTAAGCATGGTCACGTTTTTTTGACATCCGAGCAGTGCGACACATTTTGAATTGTCTTTCAACGGCTAACGGTTGGACGGCTACATGTATTAGTGTATAAAGCTATCTCTGTCTAAAATATCAAAAACGTAATTTGTGGATTTGCTAAACATTTTCCTCCACTAACATTTCTTCGAGATATATTTTCTCTCGGGCAGCGTGCTAAGCAGGCTGTATACAGGGTGTTAATTTAATTGCATGCCATAGCTTAGGGGGTGTTTCAGTAACGATAAAGGAACACAAAAACAATATTAAAAAAATCCACCTAAAAAAACAAACTCCATTAAAACTAAACTAACGAGGAGGGCAATGACCCGGACGGAGCACCGCGCTATCACCGAGCCAGCGCGCGAGTATCAGTGGTAAAGGTAGTCTTTCTTTTTTTGTGTGTGACTCTCATACCTAATAAATTATTTAAAAAAATAATTATTGATTATTGATAATAATAAAAAATAAGTAGGATTTATTTTTTATTTTTTTGTGTTCCTTAATGGTTACTGATACACCCCCTAAGCTATGGCACGCAATTAAATTAACACCCTGTATATTTATAACACTATTTAAAACACATTTTTGAGCAATACTCTCCAATTTTCATGAGTTTACATAATTTTGGAAAAACTGCATTGTTGCTCGTGACTGTACATAGTCTAATGTGTTAGGGTTGATGTGCTTTTGACTCTACCACTAAGTGGTACAGTCAAGAGTACGTCAAGCTTGACACATTGGACTTTATACCGCGCTTTTATTCGGACGGAAATCGCTCTATGAGTGTCAAGCTTGACATGCTCCTGACTGTACATGCAATTTTGTCTTCAAGTACATGAAATAGTTTTCGTCTCATTTGTTGCAGTTCTGCAAGTGTACCTCCTGTTCCTGATTCGCAGTGAGCTTAAGAAGTTGGAGATCAAGACTCGGCTTTGTTTCGTGAACCATTCTAACGAAGTCTACATTGACCCTTTACGCAACGAAGAAGGAAGGATCCCTATGTAAAATTGGAAATAACCACACTTATCCAGAAGCAGGCAGGAATCATCATTAGCCCGTTAGGCTGTTTTTCCACCAGTGCAGCGCGAGGGAGTTAAACTAAGGAGGTTTTACCACGCCAATGCGAACGCGTGGGTTAAAAACTTAAAACCTGCTTGAGTTAAACTGTGAGCTTGTACCCACTGACCTCTATATATACAAGTACATATATAGAGGTCAGTGGCTGGTACCCCACCCAGCAGGGCTCGGACCAAAGATTTCGCACCTTCTTGCTTCGCTCGGAATAGATACCTTGCTAGTTTATTTTAGTAGGGGATGACATCTGCCAACATGTCACAACCCCATCATCGATGATCCATAGGAAATATTCAAAATAACCTGTCAAATCCATAGAACAACGCCTACACCACCTAGTGACGAATTATTTCTTTAATTCTCCTTCTAAGTACCTTTATTTTTCTGTGGCTCGGATAGCAGGGTGTTTTCAACCATGTTTTGAAATGTCAACTAGTTTTTTTCAATTTTTATTAAAAAAAAAAAAAAAAATTGAAAAAAACTAGTTGACATTTCAAAATATTTTCAACCATGTTTTGAAATGTCAACTAGTTGGCACTTTAAATCAGCACGATGAACAACCATCATAGTGACACCCATGTGACACCATATAATCTCGATATAAATCAGTATGAAAATAATTAAGTCAGTTTGATTGCTTCTGTCAAATCCCTGTTACATTTGTTATAAAAAAAAGTCATATATTCTATGACAAAAAAAAGAAATTACCAGCAGTGACTAGCGTACCACCAAGGAGGTTTTACTACGCTTCACTAGAGCGTAGCGTGGGTTAAAACCTCCTTGCGTACCACCCATCGACACTTAATAAAACGTACTTGACAGACGTCAAGAAAAACTCCCTAGCCCAATCAATAGGATAGCGCCATTTTCCTAGGTTTGCTCCATTGGTGGAAATTCACCCTTACGTCCCTATTCTAATTTACTTTGACTTGCCGGAGCTGATATTCAAACTATTAAGCGGCTGATAAGAGCTAAATACGCTTCACTTGAGCAGGTTTTTAACCAAAAATTAATATTTGGCCGTGAAAAAAATACATGTGATAATTAATCATCTTTACAAGAATATGGCCGACTCTGAAACACGATTAAATATTTTTTGTACGCTATAAAAAAATCCAAAGATACCTTTACTTTTTGTTTTAAAACCGTTTTTCTTAAGTACCCATTAATCTATGATGCCAAAACTTTACACATTATTCAATATATTATGCATAATAATATAGCTGTTTTATGATTAATATTATGTGTACAGATTTTGTGAAAAATGCAAAAATGAGCAAAAAATTTAAAACAGCGCGAATCCGCTCCGTTCTAGCACGCGCATTCTGCCCTTTGTTAGAAAGGGAGGTAATTCAGCTCTTATCAACCCCTTAATAAAACTTAGTTGACAGACGTCAAGAAAAACTCCCTAGTCCAATCAATAGGATTGCGCCATTTTCCTAGGTTAGCTCCTTCTTGACGTTAGCTCCCTCGCTCAGCATTGGTGGAAATTCACCCTTACGTCCCTATCATAATTTACTTTGGCAAACTATTAAATAAATGAGACTGTAATTTAGTATCATTAAGGTGATCTGTGACGGCCAGCTTAGACCCGAACGCAACTAGGTGGAGCCACTGCTGCAAATATAAGGTTTTATTTTTGTAATGCAATAAGTAATAACTATATATGTGCAAAAACTTGATCAGCGTAAATTTCATGGTGCAACTTCAACGCCTAACAACAATTTCGATAAAAAAATATGTCCATATGTCCAGTTAAGTCAATTACTCTCATCAGTCTGTGATTTACATGAGTACGATCACTCACACATGCACACAAAGCACAACCGTACAGTTTTGACCGCACGCCCACAATCTTAATATTGAACCAAAAATTGCTAACAAAAACTAGTACTTTCAGTACATTAGCTGTATTTTTGTATTAATCAGCGAAAAATTTAACTAAAAATAGCAGTTTTCGTTCGTTTTTCATCAGAATTTTATGTCCCGCGTAAGAATGCAAGTCATTTGAATTTTTGTATGGAAAACGGATCACCTGTGATAAACAACGTTTAATTCTAAATACGCAATGTAGCTCTACCCATGTTACGAAACATTTTTTGTCCGACAACTTTTGGAAATTGAAATAAAAAAACTTTGGTTCTCCATACAAATTGTCCGCATAAGATTTTAATTTTGTATGAAAATCAGTTTTATTTATTTCAGAACAAAAGTCGGAGAATGATGTTTACTTTTGCAATAAAATTTAAAGTTTGCTTTATTTTCTAAATAAATCCATTTATTGTCAGTTATATTTCTATAAAAATTACGTCAAAAATAATAGAAAAGAAAATTAAATTTAAAAAACTATCACACCATTCTGTGTTATTCCGGGTGCAAAGGTAACTACTACTAACAGAATAACACACAACAACACACACAACACTTGCGGCGTTGCCCCGCTGAATGGCCATGGCATACCTCTGCACCAGGAATGACCCAGCGCGGGGATCGCTCTTCTTCTCCCAAAGCCGCCGCCCGAATCAGAAATGATTTTTTTTGCCTCCGCTCCCCAGCATCCCGCCGTCTCCACGGCAAACGGAACGAAATCGTAGGCCTGTAGCAGCCCAAAATATTTAGCGCGTTTCTTTATTCAGGTCGCACAAGGAGCCTGCGCGGTCTGACCAAGCATAAGTGCTGACGCACGTTGCGTCTCACGACAGGCACCTGTACCAAAGAATATATAATATTACCCTCGTACCTGTACTATACTTACTAATCTGGGACAGGCACTTCCCCTTTTGCCACGGAACTAAGGTCAGACCGTCAGGTATTAAACATCAAAATGTTGTTCGTTAGCCGTTCGGTTAGGTTAGGTCGTCTTGCGACCAAAACGCACGAGCCGAACGAGCGAAGCGAGCGTACCGCGGCAGCGTCCGGCGAGTGGCAGAAAGAAATAAGTGGCTAAGAAAGTTTTATTTAGTTCTATGATTTAGTTGCACGTTGTTTGTGGCTGAGTTAGTAATTTAGAATGCAATAATGCTATTACAAAGAAGTCTAATGGTATTAAAAAGAAGTCTGTTGAATTAACACCCCACTAATATAGACATAAAACGTTCAAAACATTTTTTTTTATTGAAAATGGGCTTACTCTTGACCTCGATCTAGTCTTGAAGACAGAGATGAGGTCGACGATGGAATGAGCTTACCCAGAAGAAGCCTATTCACTCGCGACTTGAATAGATTCGGGTTATTTCTCTGCTGTATTCGCCAATATTCGTGTAGAGTTACCAAAAATGTTTAAAGCGAATTCAAATTTCAAATCCAAACTCTTAGGTGTTCAATTTTATTTCTTGTAACAAACTTTTCAACTTTTTATTGACCACTTAATGCATTGAACCTCCAATACGGGGCCTTACAAGTTTTTTCTATTACATCATTATAATAATTAAGGACAAAATCACTTATGTAAGTTTAGTTTCATATATTTATTACGTATTTTAAAAAAAACGTCTCATACGTCCATAATAATAAACCGAAAACCAGGCAAAAATAAAAAATCGGGGGACCGTTTTTTTTCAACGCCATTTTTTTTCGATTTTTTTCGTCATGCCGTCGTAGTCAAAGTTTAATAGTTTGTAAAATCCCTTCTCCTACGTAAATAAGCCATTGCAATGCGCGCACCGAAGAAGAGCCCTAACGGATCACGTGGTAAACCTGCGCAGTAGCCAGTTCGAAGCCATTTTGTAGGCCATTTTGTCGCCAACTGTCTACTGCGCAGATTAACTAGGGCTCTTCTTTCATTGCGCGCATTGTACTTACTATGTTTGTTTGTTTATAATCATCAGTTCACGGAACAGTAGATAAATGTAACAATAATGTTTTAGTATTTCTTATCCACTACTGTACGTACTTCCCACTATCATATTTAAGCCGGATTCTTAGTAGCGCGTTTGAAATGCGCGAGGTAATATAAACGGTTAGGTAACATTTATACCATTGAATCAAGTACAAGAACAAATAAAAAAAAAACATAGTTATACGTAAATGTAATTGCAAGCAAAATTCAGGCTAACTTATTTTTATGAGACCTACAGATCCAAATGAGATGGAGAGAATAATAATCGTTCTGAAAAACACAAATTTCACTGGTTCTGACGAAAAAAATAATAGAAAAGTAAAGTAGTGTAGCGTTATCCGCTTATATTCGTTTTTGAGTGTTCGACAATTTTTGCTTCTTTGTCGATGTATTGACTGGTTGTTTGTATTCATTGACAGTGGATTCAAAATTTTGATTTTCCTTTCTCGGTGCTTATTATTTGTTTGGATACAGAAGAGATTGTGTCAAATTCCTAGCAAAATATTTATAAAATCGTGCATTTATTTCAACTGTACTATATATAAACCCAGTTTTAGTACAGTTATTTTGCTTTTTGCATTCATGCTTGTGCTGTTACATTTTCATAGAAGTTTAAGACTCTCGATATGAACTCCTCAATTTTGTAAGTATTTTTGTCTTTACGTTATATTTGTTACTGAGAGGTTGCCACTCTCTTATGACGCATTTTTATTCGTGCTGCTAAAGCTGCCCGATTACGGGCAGTAGGTTCCGGCTTGCACCTGCAACACTACCTAGCCCTGTCTCCAGAGAGACTTCTTGTCATCTGCAGCTTGCGCCGTGCTCTCTACCTCAGCTTCTCTTCGACTACGGGTTTCTCAACAACGCAGGAAGACGCCACGATCTGCGCAAAACCTACTGCAACAAATTCTCAGATATTTAAACCTTTTATATTTTTAGTTTTTCATTTCTAAATTCTAAAATGCGCCTCCAGACGCGCCATGATTTTTTGGATCCGAATCTTTGGCTGTAATTTTATACGTTTAGAACTTTGATCCGCGATACTTTGCGGAAGGTACGACTATGACCATATTTAGCTAGACGCTGTAGTAATAAGTTAGGTGGCCACTTAAAGTTATCACTAGATTTTTCCAAGCGAAAGTATCTACTAGCTATAGACTGAGCGTTTAACCTGACGCACGCATCGCGGATTTAATTCCAAATTTATTCGTCATATTTTTAACGCCTATCAATGATTTTTAATACTTTAAACAATATTATTTTCTTAAATTTAATCACGAATCGTTCAATCAAATTTTAACTTTATTTCGTTGGTTTTATATTAGTGAAATCATACTAAACTGTGTTCTATTTGATTTTATTAAAATATTGTGTGTTATATCTCTTTGTTTGTTTGGTTAGTTTAAGGTAAGTTAACTCTTACTCTATTTTAGGTAATTGCAGTACATTTTCAATTTAATTTACTTTATTTTACTGCAGTAGTTACATATCAGGTGTAATTTCTCCGATGTTAGCCATAATATAATAAGAATGTCGATAGAACAAGGGATATTTCCAGGGCAACTTAAGACTAAGGTGACAATTTTTTTTATAGAATCATAGGCCTCTTGCATTAATTCAAATCTCTAAAAAAAAAATTGGAAAAATCAATACGGGGGTAGGGGACAGGTTGGCAAATACTGAAAGGGCATGATCAGTCAACGTAACTGAACCACTTCCAAAAAATAAAACTTTCCGGATATGAAAAAAAAATCAGCCTCTCCATACAAAATTGCAAACTTGGTTGTACAGTTTGTATTGAGAGGCATATTTTTTTTCGGAATTTTTTATTTTGTGAAAGTTGTTCAGTTACGTTGACTGATCTTGCCCTTTCAGAATTTGCCAACCTGTCCCTTGCACCCGTTATAATTACCTACAAAGTAATGAGCAAAAAGGCTTTCGTAACAATGACATTGCTAAGGTTTGTTTTAGACTTTCACACTTTTCAATCATGTTTATTTTGCCTAATAACTATTATCGCGCTAAGACCCGGAACAAAATAAACATGAATGACATTACTATTCATGACTTTCTGTAAATACCTATACAGGGTGTTAATTTGATTGCGTGCCATAGCTTAGGGGGTATTTCAGTAACAATAAAGGAACACAAAAAAAAAAACCTATGTAAGTACTTAATTTTTCTTATCATCAATGATATTTTTTTTATAATTTATTAGGTGTTACATTTTGACGATCTTAAGCCCGTTAAAATATGAAAGGGAAAATTGGAGTCACACACAAAAAAACCGGTCAAGTGCGAGTCGGACTCGCGCGCCGAGGGTTCCGATATACCTATAGTATTTTTGGAAGCAATAAAGTCCATTTTCAGGACCGCAAAACTAAATTTGTTTGTAAAGGTTTTTTGCAGATTTCTGAAAAACTGTGCTACTTAAAAAATAAATAAAAATAAAATATTTATTTTCGAAAACTTAAAGTTAAGCAAAACATGTTGCTAGGACCTTCTTTTAAGCCTTAATAGCCTGTTCCAGAAGACCCCGCTCCTCCTAAACGCACGTACGTACAAAAACAGTTTTAGAAAATAATCTAGGTACTAAGGAATAGTGCGGTCAACCACTCGCCGGTAGAAACTTTCTCAACTCTGCTACCACGCCATAAGGTCCAAAAGTGTTTCTACTGACGTGCTGTTGAGTGCACAAATATAAATATATAAATTAAGAACACAAGTATTTTATAGTAAGTATTACTAGCGTAAAAGTGCCATCGGAATTTAAATTTAAAAAATATAACATTAATTCAAGATGTCTCACACAATATAAAATATATAATTGAGCATGTATATTTGGAAACATATCATATATTTATTTAATACATTGCATATATGTAACAATTGACTAAATGTTATATTTTGTGTATGTATGAGTATAGAAAATACCATTTCAGTAAAGGGTAAAGGAAATATATGATTGCAGGCGTGCTAGTAAAGTTAAATAGTGTGTGTATGTGTGCGTGTGTGTGAGTGCGTGTATGTGTGTGTGTGTGTGTGTGTGAGTGCGTGTGTGAGTCCGAGTGTAAATCAGAGTGAATGCCTATTAAGTAGTAGTATATATCATGTTATTGTCTTTAAGAGATCCTCACATTCTTCATAGTTTATATTTTTTAGCCAAGTTACTAGAGTCGATTTACATTCATAATAGTTTTTAGTATATATCTTTACTTTATTGTTAACTTTATTGTATAAGCGGGTTGATCTATACGTGTACTGATTGCTCGCAAAAGTTGTTCTAATTGAATGAGAACTCATTACAATATCTTTCCTCCTCTTTTTTTGCATGTTGGGATCATACCTTATTTTCTGATGTGTTTTTAACGTAATATGTAAGATGTATAATTTACGAACAGATAGTAGGTTACATGTTTTATATAGACTCTCTGTAGGGTATCTGAGTTTCTTGAAGTACATTACCTTCAGTAAGGCTCTTTGACCTCGTTCCACTGTTAGAAAGTGCGTTTTTGAAGCACCACCCCATATGGGAATACAATAAGTTATTATAGACTGGACTAATGCGATATAAATTTTATTGAGGAGATTTTTCGAAGTATTTACTGTTTCATTTGTATTAGTTGGAACTACATGCCTTAACGTTTTGAACATCCATATGAACTTTCTTATCCTTCCATTTACTTGTTCAATTTGTTGTAGCCAGGACAGTCTCTGGTCTAGTAGAATACCTAAGTATTTAATATATGATACTTTATCTATCGTTGGGCAGTTACAATCTTTATTATTTGCAGTTTTACATGTATGCATTTTTATTTCAAAGTTATTATTTGGTTGAGAGTTTTTATAAATACTAAAACAAATATAATTTGTTTTATTTGTATTTAGTGTTAGAATATTGAGTTTTAACCATTCAGAAACCTGAACCATACCTTTTTCAGCACTAATTCTAGTGGCTTCCCAGGTCGGACCAGTGAAGACAATGGCAGTGTCGTCGGCGTACGAGAAGATATTGGCGTTTTCAATGGACATATTACAGAGGTCGTTTATATAGATTAGGAAAAGCGTTGGGCCTAATACACTACCTTGAGGTACACCGCACGACACGCCAACGTCCTCACTGGTGCACTGATCAAGTTTAACTTTCTGAGTTCTATTAGTCAAATAGTCCATGAATAAAGAGAGTTGAGTACCTCTTATTCCAATTTTTTCTAATTTCCGTACAAGGATGGGGACAGAGACTGTATCAAAGGCCTTTTTGAGATCTATGAAAATACATAGACTTTTTTTCTTATCGTCAAGCTGTTTCGAAATAAGTGTGCTTAGAGAGGTTATCGCATCTTCGGTTGATAAACCTTTTCTGAAGCCGAATTGTGACGGAGATAGGATATTAAAAGTAGATAAATAATTTAGTAGTCTACTGTTGAGCAATTTTTCTAGGATTTTCGAAAGAACGGGTAATATGGAAATAGGCCTATAGTTGTTGATGTCGTCTCTGTCCCCACCCTTATATACCGGTGTGATTATAGCCTTTTTCAGTGGGTCGGGGAAAGTACCGTGTTTAAAACAAAGGTTAGTCAGGTGTGTTATAATGGGTATTAATTCATGCTTTATATGTTTTATATATCTAGTGGATATACTATCCCACCCTGGGGCACTATCAGATTTTAGGGATGTTATTATTGTATTGTTCCTTAAAGATGGTATTGTTTAATTAAAAGACTTGATGAAGCACTTGGAGTGGTTTTATTACTTCTTCTTTACAAGCACACGATGACACGTTACAGATCGAACAAAGGACCAATCCCCTTGCCCCTGTACCAAGAATGCACAAAGCATTCCACACCGTCTGTACTGCCACACCACACGCAATTTGAGGTTAGCTGTCATGGATAATAATGTTAATCATGTGATTTAAAAGAATCTGTACTTTGCGTTTAGATATTGTAACTCCAATTGCGTTTGGTTCCCTATACTACATCATACCCTTTTTATAAAAAAAATAATAAAAAAAAAGTTACTAACAATAATTATTGATAGTACATTTCAAAAAGAAAACACATTCTAATCTTACACTTTTCTTTCCCCTTACAACAAACAAAATTTTACCCATATATCCAGAAAGGTATTACTTAATTAAAACTTATGCATATATAACTATGTTATACAACAATCCTTGAACTGCACACTCTAACCGTTAAATAACACCAGATTATTGAGGTCGAATATGATAAGAAGTTCTTGTATAAATACATCCATTACAATCTATTACATCATATGATCGATAGTTGTTGTTATTAATAACTGTCCCCTGTGACCATTTATTTTTTAAGGGATCTTTTTTAAACCATATATCTTGATTGAGCTTAAAATTTTGCTTTTCTCTTGTATTTTTATTGTAGTTACTTTTATTTCTATTTTTCACTTTATCAAATTCCGTTTGTACATTAACATTTTGTTTGGGGAGTAAATAATTATAAGAAGATGGTAATTTCGTCTTTAAATTCCTACCCATCATTAATTGTGATGGGCTGAAATGGGTGCCTGAAACTGGATATGATCTATATTGTAGTAAAGCTATTCTGTAATCAGTTTTATCTTCATTACATTTAGTTAACATTTTCTTTGCTATTTGCACTCCCCGTTCTGCCATACCATTAGATTGTGGGTATCTCGGACTTGAATAATTAAATTTAAAGCCCCATTCGTCTGCAAATTGTCTGCATTGAATGGAATCAAATGGAACATGATCTGCCACTACCTCTGATGGTATGCCAAAACATGTAAAAACCTCTATTAATACATTTATTATACTTTGAGCTGACTTAGTCGTGATACTTTTAATTTCTAACCATTTTGACATGTAATCGTACAAAACTAAATAACTTTTTTTTTTATAATCCATTATATCAATTCCTATTTTTGAAAATGGTAAAGTCGGTACAGAATGTGACACTAGTGGTTCTTTGACATTGTTACACTGGTATGTCTGACAAACAAAACATTTTTGTACAAGAGTTTCAATATGTGTATCTATTTGTGGCCAATAATATAAATTACGAGCAGTTTGTTTCATTTTTGTTATACCTATATGTCCCTCATGCAAAAGATTTAAAAAATTTATTCTTAATGACTTGGGTACTATGAGTCTGTCATTCATAAATATGAGTTGTTGATCAATTGTGATATTTTCTCTACATTTATAAAAGGCTTTTAAATTATCTGGTACATTTTTTTGTTGATCAGGCCACCCATTTTGTGTAAAAGTTAATAGTTTCTGTAAGTCCTCATCTTTATTAGTTTCTAATATTATGTCTTTTTTCTGTTTGTCTGTACATTGCATATATGTTGCCAAGCCAATACAATGTATAACTTCATACATATAAGATTGATCTTCATCTACTTCATTCAGATATGAGCGTGACAACAAATCTGCGATGTGCATCAACCTTCCTTTTAAATATTTAAAATCTATATTATATTTTAATAATTTTAATTTTAATCTTTGTAATCTCGCAGAAGGTATTTCATGTACTCCCTTTTTTAGTAAACTTTCTAGTGGTTTGTGATCATTTAGTATAGTGCATTTTTTACCATAAATATAGTAATGAAATTTTTTAGTTGCCCAAACTACACTCAGTAACTCTTTTTCTATTTGTGAAAAATTTCTTTCTGCGCTGGTAAGACTTCTAGATGCATAGCACACCGGTTGCCCATTTTGCATTAAACAGCATCCAAGACCGTCCTTACTTGCATCGCACTGTATTGTTACTGGTAATTTTGCATTGAAATTTTTTAGAACCGGTGCTGTGCTAATACATTTTTTTATATTACAAAAAGCATTTTCATGCATTTCTGTCCACAGCCAAGAAACGTCTTTCTTTAATAACTTTGTTAGGGGCGCTGTCCAATCAGCTAATTTGAAAATAAAATTTCTTAAATAGTTTATCATTCCCAGGAATATTTGTAACTCTTTTTTATTTATCGGACTTTTAATATTTAATATTGCTTTTACTCTATCTGGATCTATTTTCATTCCTTCTTTTGAGAAAATATGTCCAAAGTATTTGACTTCTTTCAGTTTATACTGAAACTTTTTTTTATTAAATCTTACATTATTTTCCTTTGCTCTTTCTAGAACACACTTTAATATTCTGTCATGTTCTTCTTCATTATCAGCACAAATCATCAGATCGTCACAGTAAATTACAACGCCCGGTATATCACCAAATGTTTTTTCATTATATTTTTGAAAGATCTCTGGTGCTACTGAGAGACCAAACGGCAATCGACGAAACTTGTAACACCCAAATGGTGTACTAAATGTGCATAGATCTGTTGATTTGTCTGTCAATTTTATGTTATAGAAACCATCTGATAGATCTAGTACTGAGAAAACTGATTTATTGCTCATTTTTGTTACGATTTCCTCTAATGTTGGAATTAGATGATATTCTCTTATTAAAACCTTATTTAGATCTTGTGGATCTAGACATATCCTGAGGTTTCCATCACTTTTTTCTATTATTACAAGATTACTTACAAACGACCTTGGATGTTCGACTTTCTCAATAATCTGTTGTTCCTCCAGACTTCTTAGTTTGTTTGCAAGACGATCCATCAGTGCATGAGGAACTCGTCGAGGTGGCTTTACAACTGGTAACGTGTCTGGCTGAGTGTGCAGCTCCAAAGGTGTGTTAAATTGTCCGATACCCTGAAATAATTCGGAATATTTATTAATTATTAAGTCTTTGTTGTCTATGTTTATGCTGTTAATATTAATATTATTCTTGTCTTGGCTGTTAATATTACAATTTAATAGTTTTAGTTCTATTAAAGACATAAGTCCTAAAATTGGACGTACTTTTTCTTTAATAATTATAAATTCTGTTTTAATATTTTTTGTTTCATTCACATGTATTTTCAAACAAATTTTTCCAACTGGTTTTATTTTATAACCTCCAAATGCTTCTAGTAAAATTTTTGTCTCAGACCATTCAGGACTCTCATCACCGACAATTTCCTTCAAATCTTGTAATGAAATAACATTAACCTGTGCCCCTGTATCACACTTGTAAGTTATCGGTTTGTTTTCAGTTTTTAATGTTATTAACCATTCATTGTGACTGCTGTGTTTTCTATAACCAATTGAGTGGCATACTTTTACTAGTCACAAATCTTGATTTTCACAATTATCATTAACATTTGATTCTTCAACAGAATGCACAGATTTATTTTTGCAACCTACTGCAAAATGATTCATTTTGTTACACAATGTACATTTTTGCCCATAAGCAGGGCACTGTGCTGGGCCATGTTCCCTATTACATTTTCTGCAACGATAAAATCTACTATGATAGCTGTTTTTATTTACCCTATTGTACTTATTTTTATACTTAGCTTCATTCTGTGACCACCTCGTAGTCTGATGTTTTTTTATTTCATCCATTTGCAGCGCTTCAACATTTTTCTCAAGAACCCTTACATGCTCCTTCGACAACTCTGCTGCTCTGCACACTGCCACTGCTTTCTCTAGTGTTAGTTCACTGCTTTCTAGAAGTTTACGTTGTACATTGGCATCACGAACACCCATCACTATTCTGTCTCTCAGCATCCTATCTTCTAAGTCTTTAAAGTTACAATACTTTACCAGTTTTCTTATCTCTGAATAAAAACTGTCAAAAGTCTCCCCGTCTTCCTGATTTCTATTGTTGAAAGTGAAGGTGTTAACAAGCTCATTCTGTTTTGGTTCAAAGTATTCATCAAACTTCTTGATTAATTCTTCATATTTTATGTTGTCTTCATCCTTCTTTAGAATATTAAAGTAGATATCCTGACCTTCCTGACCAATGCAATTCAGTAGAATGGCTGATTTTCTTGCTTCTGATACTTTTTCTAAGCCTGACGCTGCTATGAAAATTCTTAATTGCTGTTTGAATTGCTTCCACTTTTGCAGCAAATCACCAGGAGAATCTACACCTTAGAGGTGATGGCATCTTGTATTCAACTGCTGATCCCATTTCTTGAAGTTTCTCTTCGTCTTGTTCGTTCATTAATTTCTCGTTACTTTTTCAATATTTCTGGTTCGATAAGCGGCTGCGCCATGTATTGTTCCTTAAAGATGGTATTGTTTAATTAAAAGACTTGATGAAGCACTTGGAGTGGTTTTATTACTTCTTCTTTACAAGCACACGATGACACGTTACAGATCGAACAAAGGACCAATCCCCTTGCCCCTGTACCAAGAATGCACAAAGCATTCCACACCGTCTGTACTGCCACACCACACGCAATTTGAGGTTAGCTGTCATGGATAATAATGTTAATCATGTGATTTAAAAGAATCTGTACTTTGCGTTTAGATATTGTAACTCCAATTGCGTTTGGTTCCCTATACTACAATTATATTATTGATCTCATCATGGTCAGTGTCCAATAGGGCAAATGAATGAGGCTGATTAGGTAGGTTTTTAAGATAATTACTTTGTTCATTAGGAATTAGGGCCGAGTGAATATCACAAGCTAGTTGCTGACCAATACTCGAAAAATAACTATTTATAAAATTTGCCGACTCTGCTTGAGTTGCTTTTAGATTATTTAGTTCCGGATTTGTTTTAGTGGTTTTGTTAGTGTAAGTTATGTTTTTTATATTCTTCCATAAAGTTTTGTTACTTTTAAGAGAGTTGGCAAGCAACTGCCTGTGATACTTCCGTTTTAGTTTTTTTAACAAATTATTACAAAAATTTCTGTAACGTCTGTATGTTATTTTTTTTATTTCATTATTAGGGTCATGTCGAAGTTGTTTCTGTAGGTTGTTCCTGTTTTTTATACACCTCAAAATGCCCACAGTGATCCATGGCTTGATAATACGTCTACTCTTAGGTATATTTGTGGTATTCGTATTTAATTTAATTGATTCAGTCAGCTTTTGAATAAGGAGGTCAGTAATTATATTACTTAGAAAGATTGTTTTATTTTTGCTGTAAAGTTTATATACATTTCTGTCAACTGTAATTAATTCAGATTTTTCCTTACTCAAACTTCGGAGATAAGGGGGGGGAATGGTATTTTTTTTGACATTTTTCATCATAACTTGAAAACTAAGAAACTTAAAAAAATACAAAAATATATTTTAGAATGTACAAGTAAAGCCCTTTCTTATGATACCCCACTCGACCTAGTAGCGACAATTTGAAATTTGGCCCCCCCTATTTTGGCCCCCTTTACATTAGTAATCATACTTTTTCAAAAAAATTTCATGTGCAATGAAGTTGGGCAACTATATTCTAAAACCATTCCAAATTTCAGGTCGATAGCATAAGTGGTTGCTGAGATATAGAGGTGTGACAGACAGACGGACAGACAGACAGACAGACAGACAGAGCGGCACCATAAGGGTTCCTTTTTTTTACCAGTTTGGTATCGGAACCCTAAAAAGAAAGAATTACTTGATACTCGCGCACTGGCTCGGTGATAGCGCGGTGGCCCTCCGCGTTAGTTTAGTTTCAATGGAGTTAAATTTTTTTTAAGTAGATTGTTTTTAATTTTTTTTGTGTTTTTTTATCGTTATTGAAACACCCCCTAAGCTATGGCACGCAATCAAATTAACACCCTGTATAAAAATAATGAGTGGCTTGATTAGTAAGCGTTTCCGGACTAAATGTTGCGTATCTAACTCCTACTCATAAAATATACGGTAAAAGTTTAGAATAAAGGGGATTACTTTTCTTATAATATTGTTGATAAAACAGTAGATATTGACTATTTGCATCATTATATATAAAATTTAAAACGAGGAAACAGTTTTTTCTTTCAAAAATATTGAATACGTATCTATTCTTTACTCCGTGGTATTACAATACTACTGTTTATTTATTTTCTTTTTTTTTATAGAATAATTTGGCCTGGATACAAAGGAATTTAGAGTTTTTTTTTCAGGTTGTTAGCTAAGAATAAAGCCGTACAGCCAAGTTGTTTGGTTAGAAAAACTGAAAATAAATTGTAACCCCTATTTCTTACGCAGGAATTTCGAATTTTCACAGCTCCGGAGCTGCGGGAAGTGCAGCCCCTTCGCCCTTGCGTAACAAGAGCCAGGCATCCACGTTCGCCTCCGCAGCTTCGGCTTTTTGGTCGCCTACGGCGACCAGCCTCAGCCGCTGCGGCTCGCGTGGTGCCTGGCTCTTGTTACGGCGGGCGGGGGCTGCTCTCCCTCCGCTCCTCCGGCTTTATAAAAACAAACTCCATCCATTAAAGTCGGCAGCTTGGAATCGGGGTTGACCAATTCAGTTCTGTTACCAATTTATGGGTTTGGTGGCTTCCGATTTCTGCCCTGAATTTAGATAGGTTACGTAGCGATTAACAGATTTTAAAGCTTCGGTTGTCCTGAATTAAAATATTTATCGTGTGTTTTAGTGGCTGTATGGGTATTAATTCCTTAGCCTAACCAAGTTAGAAACATAAAAAATTTTTAAATAACCTTGGTAGCCAAACCAAATAAAAAAAAAACTTTGAACTTGTTTACAAACACTTTCATTGAATCCTTATTGTTTATTTTGATTTTTACGTTGTAGTACGCATTGTAGTAAACTATAATATTGTACTCTCTAGTGACGTATATAGTATTCGGTAGTAAAATTTACTATCAAAACATAAGCAAACACTATCAAAACAAACATAACCTCATTCATATAAATCTTGCACCAGTGTCACAACTCGGAAGCTCCATACAATCGGGCTTTAAAGTGACAGCTGTCATTTTTACACGCGCAAATGTGTGGGTGGGTTAAAGATGTGTGAGTGTAGGGTTGATGGTATCTAGAAAACACTTACCTACCCTAGAAAACGTAGATAACAGAACATAGGCATTATACTTTATATTTTTTTTGTGCAATAAAGAATATATATATATACTTTTATTACAGTTTCGAGTTGCACATTTTTCGTTCGACTATAAAGCGACTTACACAATTCACAAACGAATTATAACTTTACTATCACTCGTCACCTCACTTTGTTGTATTTAGTAATCGAATTTCAATTAAAACAAACAAACACACGTTGAAATAATCTCACAAACTCTAAAAACAATATATTTTTTCAATAAACTTCATCTTTGACGGCTGGCTGGCCGCCGCCGCCGGTGCACCAGGGTGACTATCGCGAAAATGGCGAATCTGCTCATATCATCACTGCAAAAAAATCTGCCGAACTTTATTCCAGAAAATGAAAAAAATGCTGTTATATTATTGCTTTAATGTGGAAAGGAATAAATAAATACATACTATTCAAAGCTTTATTTTTTTCATTTAACCCAAAAAATGCTCTATTAAATCTATCAATGAAAGAAATGTTTAAAGGAAAGAAAACATCTGTGTCTACCTTATGGTGTTTATTCCATAATAATTGCTTCTTATTATTGTTTAACTTTATTCAAAATTTTACTTTGTCTTGGAGAGTCGAAAGACAACCGTAAACTGCACAACCACGCACCATTTTTTCAACTTTTGCAAGCGTTGCATATCGCGTGGCAACAGGACGAGAAATAGGACGAGATATCGCGCAGGGCCCCGCGGGGTGATGCACGCGCACTTGAGGTACTCCGATTGGTGGGAGGCGGAGAGCTTCCGTTCTGTATGTAGTACTATTATGAATTCTGTGCCAGTGTTCTAAACCCAACCCCCGCGTCGCACTGTAACTTATAGAGTTTGCGTAACGACACGAAAGACAGGCGTTTAAAGCGCGTCACTAAGAAACCAGCTTTTGTTATCTGACATTATTACGACCCCCGAGCTTTCTCACTTCCAGTTCTTGATGCATAATTAATTAGAACAGCCGCATCGTTCATTTGAAATTATTTACTAAACTTTGTGGAGGATTAGCTTCTTAATTCATAAACAAAACACTTAGCTTTAACCAATAACTACTTAGCAAAGAACAAGAACCAAAAATGCGTGTTGAAGTACCAGAGTTGAAAAGATGCTGTTTTTGCATTCCTCTAAGATACGGTCTGCTTGGATGGGCATATACAAAACTGGTAAGTACTTACATATAATTTATATTAATTTAATATTTGGCGTCCAGACGCACCGCAAGATATCACCTACACTTGGTTGATAGTCCTCACATTCGCACAAAGCGCTTTGAAACATCTTTTCTAATGCGCACGGCCAAAGAGTGTAATTCACTGCCTGCGTCTGTGTTCCCGAGCTCATATCACCCGAATCTATTCAAGTCGCGGGTAAATAGGCTTCTTCTGGGCAAGCTCGTCCCATCGTCGACCTCATCTCTGGGTGTCTACTCTCAAAGTCCGATATATCGAAACGATACTACTCGAAACATGCAAATGCAAAACTTCGTCTCTTGACAATAGAGTGGAATATTGGTTGGATGAATTTTCAAACTGCATCCAACCAATATTCTACTCTATTGTCAAGGGACGAAGTTTTGCATTTGCATGTTTCGAGTAGTATCGTTTCGATATATCGGACTTTGAGAGTAGACACCCTGTCCTCAAGACTAGATCGAGGTCAAGAGTAAGCCCATTTACAATAAAAAAAAAGTTATTTCTACCCTTGGTCCGTGTGGTGCCAGCAAAGAATAGTACCAACCCATCTTTAACCATGGGTGTCGTAAGAGGTGACTAATGGCTTATGAACCGGAGGATGGGCAGCAGCTTCTTTCTGTGTATCGTCTGTTGCCACACACGGACTGCTATTTATATTTCTACTAGCTGGTGTACCCGGCTTCGCTTAGGGAGTTGATATGAGATTATATGTTAGTTGGAACAAAAGACTGCACTTTCCACAATCTTCCAGAATATTCCACAATATTCGAGTGTTCTGGAATTCCTGAACAAATCACAACATTCCAAAATGTTTTTCATATAAAAATAGCTTCGAACGGTCCACAATGTTCCAGAAAATTCCACAACATTAGAGAGTGTTCTGGAATCTTTCACAATGATCTGGGATGTTCCCGAACATGCCACATCATTCAAGAAAGTTGTGGAATGCTCTCGAATACTCTCGAATCTTCTAGACTGTTATGGAAATTTTTACAGGGCGAAACTGCCAACCCTTATATCTTAAAAAGCACGCCCTTCAGGTATAAACGGAAACCTTCTTTATGGACGGGAGATAGAGCAGGGATACCACACCATATAACTCCCTTGATCGTACCGGGATTCATTTCTGAATTTTAGCGGCACGCACATTGTACACTTTCTTCTATAATTTAATGTATATTGATTATTTTTAATTTTTTCGACTATTACTCCTTAACCTGTAAAGCCTACTTAACCGAGATAGTTTTTTTTTTAATTTCATAATTTCTGCTACTATTATTATTATTTCTATTATCTATCCGTTTTATTATCTTTTTGGTTAATATTTGCCTGGTGATCCTTAACACAGGTTCTTACGTAGCTTGGAAACCAGTCTCCCAACACAGCTTTGACTCATATAACTAATATAGGGTGACTTTTAATTAGTTCTTGATAGAAAAAGGTATGAATTTACTCATGATACTGAACGACTTTCCCCAAGGAACATAGGTCGAAATACGAATATCAAGATTTGACCTCCCATAGAAACTGCATCAGCTGATAGCGCATTTTGTATGGGAGGTCAAATTTGGTTTTTCGTATTTCGACCTATGTTCCTTGGGAAAAGTTGTTCAGTATCATGAGTACAAGCATATCTTTTGCTATCAAGAACTAATTAAAAGTCACCCTATATAATATGAGATTTTGTTGTAAGCTTGTAGGAGAAATAAAATAAATTTGATTTGACTATGAATTTTTCCATATTTCCAGTAATAGAGGGGAACATAGCACCCCTGCTGACTGACTGTAACAAAAATTAGCGCTTTTAAGCGAAATATTTCGCAAAAGGATCCCTTAATCGAAAAGTAGTCTCTGCAAACCCCATACTGTGTATATCAATACCAAAGTACAGCTTTCTTGTACACTCAACAGCACGTCAGTAGCAACACTTTGGACCTTATGACATGGTAATAGAGTTGAAAAAGTTTCTACCGAAGTGCGGTTGACCGTACTAAGGGTCGCTAAACCAAGCCGCGAACAAACAGACAGACGGACATGACAAAACTATAAGGGGTCCTTGTTGACTACGGAACCCTAGAAACATCAATAAATTCGTAACTCCATTTTGATGTGAAAGAAAGATGTATATATCGCAAGCAAATTGTATAATTCGTCGTTTCACAGTTTGCCTTGGCATTGTACAAAATACCGAAAAAAAAATATTCGGCATTTTACATAATGCCGCCCGCGGCATTTGACAAAATGGCGTGTAATTCGTTGTGGTCGAAAGTTAACCTAACCCAAGGTTTACGGTGGCTAACGGACCTAAATTTACGTGCCGTTTGTGAAATGCCGCGGCATTATGTATAAAAAGACGAATAAAAAAAAAGGCATTTAAGGAATGCCAAGGCATAAGTTTGCAGAAGACCGATCTGGAAGTTTTTAAACAGACTACGGTCACAGGTCGGTCGGTGCAAAGACAGCATGTGTAGGTGGGGTTTCACCGACAGCTCTAATAATAAACGTGAGTGTGGTATCTCCCCACAAACAATGGAACACCTAACCTCCTTTCCCGCATGTCCCGACACATGTACGCGTGATGACATTTTTAAAGCCACAAATGACGCATTAAATGTGGCAACGTTCCGGACTACAAAAATTTTGATATTCGCAATTGATCGACACGCTAAGAAACGACGAATTCTAAAATTTGTCTTCGACATATTATCGATCTTATGAATGAATGATTATCTCTTTTAGGTATTAACAGTTCTGTATGCATCATTGATCCTGCTCCTCTGCACATTGGTAGTTTTTTCTCCGTGGTACGTCCCGTTTTTCTTCATACTGGCAATACTGCTTTGTTTGGCCGACATTGGATTCACAATTGTTTTTATCATCGGTGCCCACAAGGTCAGTAAATGAAAGCATTTTATACCTATACTACTACATTTTATACCTACTACTTCACCTTCTCGCAAAGAAACTTAAAAAAAAACAAATGCCACATTGCTATCATACAAATATGCGGGATGGAATTCTGTATGAAAATTCATTTCTGATCAGATAGAATATTAAATATGTGTTAAACTGAAGAATACTTATGTGTAGATATTTTATTATGAAGACAGCTTAAAATCTAGTTTTCATAGATTCGAATTAATTGATTAAACTGAGGTATGTGTATTGCAGAAAAACTACAAGCTGATCAGAATTTACTACTACTTCGCCATTGGAGCCGTCGGGGTATCTACAGCCTTATATTTCATATCGCTTTGTCTTCAATTGCGCCGATACGCCAACTCGGAATTTCCACCTGAGTTCAAGGAAAGGATGCTGAGAAGTATAGTTGAAACGGCCCTAATTTTTGGATTACAACTAAGTGAGTAGAACCTTTTTTTTATGTTACAAGCAGGTGAGCCACCTGATAGTAAGTGGTCACCACCGCCCATAGCACCCACTGTCCTATTAATGGCATATTTTGTCACGAATAAGATAGCAAAGCGCGTTGCTCACTTTGATAACTAAGATGGTATGTCTCATGTGCCGGTAATTTCACTGGCTCCCTTACCCTTCGAACCGAAACACACCAGTTTCCCGGCAGTAATAGGCAAGGGGGTGCTACTTCCCCAGACGGACTTTGCACAAAAACCCTACCATTACTGTTTTACATCGGGGCTACCCACAGCCCTCCCTCTACTAAGATTTTGACATACTTGTCTCTCTTCTTTTTCTTTCATCAACCCTTTCATACACGCAAGTTTCAACAGTATAGCTCTTATAGTTTCGGAAAAAGTGGCTGTGATATACGGAAGGACAGACAGACAGACAGACATGGCGAATCTATAAGGGTTCCGTTTTTTGCCATTTGGCTACGGAACCCTAAAAACCGACCAAGTTTGAGTCGGACTCGCACGCAGAGGATTAAAAGGATTCTGTGTTTTTTTTTTCTATTTAAGGTACGAAACCACTTGAAACGATGTTTTGTTTTAGCGCTTTCGTAAATGTTACAAACGTGAAAATTGGTATGTTTATAGTGCTTATGCTATACAAGGTGTAACAGAAAGGGTATGTCAACCCTGAAGGATGTGATTCTGCCCATGAAACTGAACAACTTTCCCCAAGGAACACAGGCCGAAATACAAAAATAAAATTACATCCCGTACAAAATGCGCTATCAGCTGATTCAGTTTCTATGGGAGGTCAAAAAACTTTTTTCATATTTCGACCTATGTTCCTTAGAGTCAGACTCGCGCGCAATTAATAGGTACACTTCTGCGCGACTGCGCGTCCCTAAGACGGTTTTTTACCTTTGTGGTACGGAACCCGCAGTGCGCGAGTCCGATTCGCACTTGGCTGGTTTTTGAAGTGAAAACTTCTTTTACGGCGCTTAGCACTTTTTTAGATGGGTAAAAAATGTTAAACTCGCATCCGTAGCCTGATCGAAAAAGCTTCAACTGTCAACCGTATTGTTATTACAATACGGGTTTTTATTCAGATACATCAAAGAAGTACGCGAGCAATGGCGCGAGCAATGGCGCGAGCAATGGCGCGATTTACCCTTACAAAAAGCATAATATTCAAAAATGCAAGTTTTCACGTCTGCCGGCACTCCCGGAGTGCAACCCGTCCTTTTTTATGTTTATTTATATTCATTTCGTAGAAAAAACAGACAGTAGCGTATATAAGATCAAAATGAACAGAGCTAAATTAATGTGCTTAACACTACCTCCATGTACATTTATTGCTTAGAGTTAGAAAATAGGGATGTTTGTTTATGTGATGATGATGTTTTTGTTTGTGTGATGTGTATTTTATTTCCGTTGTTATTTCTTCGGCCTTTCTGTGTGACAAATTGGTATTTTGCAACGGATGGATGCTTCTTATCACGTCCCAGCTAACCGATTTGATAAGGCTTAACCTTTGGGCTCTGCACAAACGCGATAACAAGTTCTGGGAAATCCTCATACTATGCATCAAAATATGCACTATATTTTTTGTACTGGCATTTGAACTTTCGTATTTTGCACTAAGGGTTCCGTAACTGTCCACCAAGATTTTTAACATGGAAGTGCTTGGTTCGGTTATGAGAAAAGTAGCAATATTCAATTACTATGTAATTATATTCTACAATATTCCAAATTTTAAGTACATAGCGAGTGTAGTTGCTATGATAATGATAAGGCGCTAGAACCGAACTCAATTGTTATCGAATCTCTCTTTTCTTCTTGTATAGAAAAAAACCGGCCAAGTGCGAGTCGGACTCGCGCCCTAAGGGTTCCGTACATATCTACCATATGATATACTAAATGCTTTTGCTCTTTGATTTTAAAAACTCCGTGACCATCAAACTTGACCCCTCTTTTATAGAAAAGTTCTTGAAACGGGAGCTCACCATAATTGGTTACTATTAGTTGTGAGATAATTTGAAATCTCTTCCCTTTATTTGTACAGTGAGACCTAGCTTATTGCCAAATTTCATAATTTAGGTCAACGGGAAGTACCCTGTAGGTTTTGCTTTTTTGCATAAATGTATGGAGATAAGGACATAAAAAGCCATATCTATTGATTGCGTCGTTGTAAAAAATTGAAATTTTCAGATCTTGTGTGGTTTATGGACCTTAATATTGGTTATCAATTTCAACCTGATACCTCTTTTCGTTCGTGAGAAAAAGGGTTTTGACAGACAGACAGGCAGACGGACAACAAATGATCCTATAAGGGTTCCGTTTTTTTATTTTGAGATACGAAACCCTAAAAGAGAGAATCGATAACGATTGTGTTCGGTTCTAGCGCCTCAGGTGTGACAGATAGACAAACAGCCACGACGAAGTCGCATCTTAAGGGTTCCGTTTTTACTATATTGGTTCGGAACCCTAAACACAGTGTTTTATTTGACGGAGGTAGTGTTATTCTTAACGACGTCATCATGGTACATTGTAAAGATCAATGAACGTGATAATAAGAGAGTAGGTCCTTATTAAAAGGTCAACCGATAAGAAAACACTCATGTCATCATCATAAATGACGACTCATCTGACTTTTGACCTTTTTCCGTGCTTTTTTTCTAGACTTTCCAGAGAAATGCCTCCCTTGCCGCCTTATACAAGGTTCTTTTTTGGGGGTTCCGTAGTCTAAAAGGAACCTTTATAGTTTCGTCGTGCATTTCTGTCTGTCCGCGGCTTAGCTCAGAGACCCTTAGTACTAGAAAGCTGAAATTTAGTATGGATAAATTATATTTCATCCACACCGACAAAGTGGTAAAATAAACTCATAAAAAATTCTTATGGTACCTCCCCTACAAGTAAAGTGGGGGTGATTTTTTTTCCTTGTCTACCCCATTGTGTGGGATGTCGTGGAATAGGTCTTCTGAAATTAATGTGAGTATGCAAATATTTTTTTTTAAATTAGTGATGCGTTTGCAAAATATTTAGCTTAAAAGCGCCATTTTTATTTGGAGTCGAGTGTCCCCCCCTGCCAGCTAAACGGTTGCTATTGGAAATGTGAATAACAGTATAATATAATAACAGTAGTATAGTAGTATCGTAGCAGGTGGAGAACTGTGGTCTCAGCTGTGGTGTGATAAGGCGTGATATTATGTATGTATTGGGCTCTACTCACGCAACAATCTCAATCACAATCAGTTGTCACAATCTGCAGATTGTCAACAGATTGCAACGTAAGTAGGCAGATTGGGGCTGACTTCCAACTACTTGTCAAATTGTGCAATCCAATCTTAGCAATCTACAATCTGTCAAACAAATTGTGTCCAAATTGCAATGTGTGGAGCGTGATTGCATGCAATTTTCATACATTTAGCTCTATGGTCGCAATTTTGCGACTCTATCTATAGGATGAATTATATCTAATCTGTGGCTTTCATTTATTATTGTTGTGAGATAAAAGTGACAAAAGCAATGTTTTTAGCCACTATCATCTTCTTTTCGACGCTAATTGCTTGTAATTAGATGAATCGATGGTAAGCACA
Source organism: Athrips mouffetella (assembly GCA_947532105.1). Classification (NCBI taxonomy): domain Eukaryota; kingdom Metazoa; phylum Arthropoda; class Insecta; order Lepidoptera; family Gelechiidae; genus Athrips; species Athrips mouffetella. The sequence continues at coordinate 2,402,207 of OX383965.1, forward strand.
AGTCCCGCATGTAGAAATTTCGATAGTTTTGAAAATTTTGAAATTTCGCGGCATGAAATCATGATGAAATTGCTTTGTGAGTAGAGTACAGACAATCTCGATTCTACAGATTGTCACAACTAATTGTGATGGAAATTGTCGCGTGAGGAGACCTTTTATGAATACGATGAAAGGACCTTGCTGAGTATTAGGAGTTTACGTTAATACCGTTAAAAATACTTAATCAAAACCTGCTTTACGATGAAAAATCCTAAAAGACTACGGAACCTTATACTGCACGTGGTCCGACACGCACTTGGCGATTTTTTAAGGGTTCCATACCCAAAAGGTGCCTATTACCACAGTACTATTACTAAGCCTACGTCGTCATCTGTATGTCTGTCCTACCTATAAAGGATTGTAATCTTCTTAACCGTAGTAGCTATATGTGTAAAAAAATTACAGAATATGTATTAATAAGGCATACTACCTTACAAATAATAAAAAGAAGTAAAAAAATTAGGGACGTTTCTTACAAAAGAAACTTGTTTCTTTGGTATTTTTTTTAGCTCTATCATTAAAACGGGAACACTTACAAACGTGAAAATTTGTACCTATTAATATGTATGTGTCGCAGGCAAATCGTATAATTCGTCGAATGCTTTGGAATTTTACAAAATGCCATAGTTCGCTGGCACTCACTTTCTCATGGTATCTGTGGTATGTACCTAACTTACAAGTGTTGCGTGCGCCTTTTGTCCACCGCGACGATGCGATATTCGCATAAATATCGGCACTGTTCTGTTGTTATCGGTATCGTTCCGGTATCGTCGCCAAAAATATACAAATATTATTTATTATAATAAATAATATTACTATATTTTCGCGTGTCGTCGCGGTGGACAAACTACCTTACCCCAATTACAGTAGGGCCAACGTAAGAAGTCCGTTTTGACGTTCCCTTAACACCAGGACTTAGGGTTCATTTTTCTTTGCAGGTCGTATTTTTTAATACGTTTGACAGCTGTCACAACGGACCTATTACGATGGCCTTACTTAAGGCTATATCTGTTTTCAAACAACAAAATAAATATGAAAATATGTCTTTTTTTAATTTCTAGTTCTCCAAGGGTACCTGATCGTGCTTATCCGAAGCGAGTTCCTCAAGCTAAAGAAGAACTGCAAGTTTCAGTTTGTCAACAACGAGGCCAAGGCTGAAGCTGAGTGCCGCCTTAATGTCAACAATGACGTCACTAGTAAAGGAAAGCAGCTGATCGTTTAGCCGTCGTTTTTAGGGTTCCGAACCACAGTGATAAAAACGGAACAGTGCTTCTATTTTGGTTCGGAACCCTCAAAACAAGAATATCATTTAAATTTGTGATTATCGGCACTTGTTGAAACTCCATCTTTGCTTGAGTTTGGCGATAAAACACTTACGTACGTAGGTACATGTACATGAGATAATAAATTTATAAGTCTGTGTAACAAGTACTACACACGGCCCGGGTTCAGGGGTTTATAGCGTAGCGCTGGTTTAGTTTATACTATTTCTGTTTCTACTTGCTTGCTGAAGTAGTCTGCGTGTTTTTCCGGAGTTAGGACTAAAGGAGTGATCACACCTAGCTGAATTCAAAGACTAATTCGGCATACATTGCTAGGAGGCTTGGTTATGTTAATTGCAATATGCTTGCTTCAACGAGCAATGTATGCCGAATTAGTCTTTGAATTTAGCTAGGTGTGATCACTCCTTAACGCCTTACCATAGGACATTGCCAATCTTTATATGGATGTCGGACCAAATGCTGCCTAGAATGAAATCATGGTGCAATATATTCCTGCTAGTAATAGTTTGGAAATTAAGGGGCTTACAATCTGTCCAAGGAGTTATAAAAAAAATACTGTTTGTTAAGAATAATTATTGGCGGAATATAAATATAAAGTCCTAATGAAATAGTGAACATAATTTTAGTATGTTACTCAGACCATGAAACTGAACATCTTCTCCGAAGGAACATAGAGGACGCGCTGATCCGGGAGCTCAGCAGCATGCGTGTCGGTTGCCACATCGGTAACGTGTGCGTCAATTAGAGGTGGGCGTTAAATAACGTAAATAGTTTTGATAACTATTTATTGGTGCAATGGCTTCATTACGTTATTGGCTATTGCGAAAACTATCTATCGAGCGAAACTAGTTATTTCTGAAAACCGAAAACCATTGAGATCGCGCGACTCAACGCGTGAACGAACGAAGCTTGATTACAGCGCGAAGTTAATTTGATTTCGATATTTGTTTAAATCTACAGTCAAAAATCCAAAAATATTCCTAATCAAACTAAATCACGTATTTCATAAAAATAACCAACACGCATTTCGGTTATTCTGATACTCGTTTTCCGAACGTCAAGCGATATTCAAAAATAAATAGTTATTAAAAGAAATAGTTTCAAAAGCCGCTATCGGCTACTATAACGATAGCTAGTTTCGGTATTCCGAAAAACGAAAACGACCCACCTCTAGCGTCAATAACATCTGGGTGCTGCTGGCGCCCTCGGTCTGTGCGCTCAGAGAACTACTCGGTGTTTGTGAATCTTACGCTGTCAAAAAGTCGCAGTTCATGGTATTCAAGGCGGGCAGTAAGTGCCCTAAAGTTGTCCTCCCTATAAAATTTTATAACGAACCTCTAGATCAATTTGAATATATCTAGGGCACATCGTCAGTGACCTTCTCAAAGATGATGATGATATGGAAAGGGAGCGTAGAGCATTGTCGGTCAGGGCGAATATGTTGGTTCATAGATTTGGAAGCTGCACCAAAGCAGTCAAAATAACGCTTTTAAAGGCATACTGCACGTCATTTTATGCCAGTCTACGGGTACGGGTCAATCATACCAAAAAGGCCTACAATGCCCTACGTATTCAGTACAATAATGCGTTCAGGGCGCTGTTGCGGCTGCTGCGATTTTGTAGCGCGTCCGCAATGTTTGCGCTGGCGGACGTGGATAGTTTTGGCGCTATCATGCGCAAAAAGACCGCGTCTATGCTGCACAGATTGCGCGGCAACAGTAATAGCACGGTCAGCGCGATAGCTGACAGTGGGGACTTTCCACTGATCCATCGATAGGATATCTCTTTTAGTTATAGATTACTATTAATATTTTTAGTTATAGTTTTAACCCATGTTGTCCGAAATAAAAAGTTTTTATTTTTTTATATAGGTGACTTTTAATTAGTTCTTGATAGAAAAAGGTATGAATGTACTCATGATACTGAACAACTTTCCCCAAAGAACATAGGTCGAAATACGAATATCAAGTTTTGACCTCCCACAGAAACTGCATCAGCTGATAGCGCATTTTGTATGGGAGGTCAAATTTGGTTTTTCGCATTTCGACCTATGTTCCTTGGGAAAAGTTGTTCAGTATCATGAGTACATGCATATCTTTTGCTATCAAGAACTAATTAAAAGTCACCCTATATAAATACATTTTTTAGTTGGTTACTCTAGGTTCGATGTTTTTTAGAATATTTTGTGTGAATAAATGCAAGACACACGCTGGATGTAGTTTTCTTTGTGAGCAACATTATTTTATAGTCAAATATTTCTTTGTTATGAAATCTGAAAAGGGTAGGCAATAATGTGCGTCAGGAGAAAGTGCAACATTTAATACGCAGCAAATAATGTGCAGTCGATAATTGGCGTCACGTGATGCCGATTATTTGCTTCATAGTATTTGCTGCGTACTACTGTGCTGCACATTATTCAAGCGCTTGATAATCGACGTCATGTTAATTGAACCTCTAAGAATCGTCCTTCACTAGAGATGTGTTTTCTCTTATTTTAACTATCGAATATGAGTCGATATCAATACGAAAATATTTTAGAGAAATTATTGGTTCCAGTTGAGAAAATTTCAGCTTAGCTACCAAGACATTAAATATAATAGTATAGATAAGTATGATTTCCATAAGTCCGTTAGGTAAAGTAAACACAACCTAACTGATCCCGTGGGATTGGTTAGGTTGTGTTAGGTTCTCTTGCGACCATAACGCACGAGCCGAGCGAGCGCAGCGAGTGTGCCGCGGTAGCGGCCGGCGAGTGCCAGAAGTGAAATGTAGGCTTATAATACTTTACCTACATAAAACTTCAAAAAATATAGAATACAGTTTTATCGACTTAAATAGGCCAAGGTGATACACAGCTCTATAAAGAACTTGACCTTTTCCAAACGTGACGTGAACTATCAGGTGCGCATTATTCGAGCGCGCAATGACCAGTGCCACATACTACGCAGCAAATATTGTGCGACTGGATACTTGACGTCACGACGCCAAATATCAGCTGCACATTATCGAGGTGCGTACTATTTGCTGCACATTATATGTTGCACATTGTATGCCACCCTGAAAAGGACAGCAATAGATTTAATAACAGATCTTTAACTTTAAAGAACCTTGCTTTAACTTGGTGTTGGAGAGACAGAAACAACAAACTATTTTAACATATTATATGGTGGCATTTTACACAAGGTCATCTGATCCCAAACTAGGCGAAGCCTGTACTATTCGTATCAGGGACTGATATATACATAAATAGATAAATAACTCCCAGGCACAGAACAAACATTTATGTATATCAGACGAATGTTTGTCCTGGGCGGGGATCAAACCCGCGGCTCACGGTGTAGATGGCAGGCTTTCTATAAACTACACCAACGCGCCAGGCAATAAAACTCTCATCACCCTTCTTTGAGCTATGTGTTACTAAAGGAACTAAGTGGTATCTTGAAGAACTTAAATAAATGACAAAGATAAAGATAAAAGTATATTTTATTTGTTCTAGATTGTTAGTATTAATCGCTTTAATTACTTCTAAACAAATCTCAATAACTTTAAAACAATTTTTATAAATTTTTGGGTAAATTATCAATTAAATCAACTACATTACGTACAGTTATAAACTTTTCACCACAATTTGCATCTGTTATTACAAACATATTTTTCGCATATTCATTAAAATTTACAAACATTATTTGCTTCCCTTTCATTTCCATGTTTTTAACTACCGACAACAAAATTGATGCGATAGTGGAATCAAAATTTTTAAGATTTGTACCATCTACGATAAAAGTTTTTATGTTATCGGCTTGAAGAATAGCACGATTTACTGTTCGTCGAAGATTTTCAGCAGCACAATACGAAAGATTAGCAAAAAGAGATACAATAATTACATCACCAGACTCGCTTGTCACGGTGTCCATTTTAATATTGGGCACAGCAGCAAAAAACAATAAACCAAGGACATCAAACAAAATTCCTACGAACAAACCATATTCTAAACCTAAAAATAAGCTGACAATTAAAGTAATAACCAAACTCAAGAACTCTCTTTTACTAGTCTTCCATAATCGAATGAATATAACAAAATCTATTATATTGTACATAGCTACTAAGATCAAACCAGATAAAGATGCTTTTGGTATATAATAAAACGTATTTGCAAAAGCGCTTAAAGCGAAAATAAGGAGCAGACATTTGGATATACCCCCTGCGGGCGTTTTGACTCCTGATGCATGATTCACAGCAGTTCTTGAGAAGGAGCCTGTTATAGGCATACTGCCTGCAAACGATCCTATTATGTTACACAAGCCTAAAGCTATCAATTCTTGTGTTGCATCTATTGGCAAACCTTCTGAAAATGCCTTGGCTATTGCTATAGATTCCAATATTCCGACAAATGGTAAAGCCAATGATTTTGGTCCTAATATTTCAAGCATATCAATAAAAGATAAGGTTTTATTTTCAACCACTGTGATGAAAGGTGGAGGTTTAATCGGAGGCAAACCTTCGCCAAAATCGCCAATCAACATTACAGGTTCTTTTTCTATAGTTATTTTCAAAACATAAGCTATTATCATACCAAAAACCACAACTACAGCATTTCTGGTTAAGGATAAAAATTTAGTCATTGATTTCGCACATCCGTCCATCCGCTTACATGTTTGACCTAGTTTTTGTAGTAAAACTAACAAAATAGGATCCCACAATTTAGCACTCTTAATGTTTAAGATAAAATAGTACACAGATTCAGCAAAATTGTTTCCCGAGGATCCAGAAAGAGCGAAAAAAGACATCAGTTGTGATGCAACGAGTTGAAGCACCGCCGCTGTCATGAATCCGCTGATAACAGATTGTGATATGAAATCAACTAAAAACCCGAGATGTAATAATCCAACTGTCAGTTGAAATACCCCGGAGAGAAACGCTGCCAAAATTGCGAGATCAGCTGAGTAATTGGAGACGTACTTCGCTACCATTGCAGATAGAATTGCGGTTGGTCCAACGGTGACGTCTTTACAACTTCCGAACACTACGTAAACGAATCCTGAAGTCAAGGAAGAGTACAGACCGTATTCAATAGGTAATCCAGCTATTAAAGCAAAGGCCATGCCTTGGGGTATTGCTACGAGTCCTACGGTAATTCCCGCAACAAGATCTCGAATAAAAAAATGTAAATTGTACTTTGGAAGCCATTGTAGAATTGGTATCCGTTTTTTTACTGTTTGTACACTGCACACATATAAGGCACATTTCTGAAATCGTTTTTTCAGCGTTGTGTTTTCTTTTATCACTGTCATAATTTTATGCACTGAATAATCAATACACATACACATAAAGAAATCGGACCTCTTTGCTTCGATTCACATACTAGATTGAAGCGCTCAAGAGTCTGATAATCAGACAAAGAACTAAGTACTCGACAATCTTGATAAAGTACTTACGAGGGCGGGATGATAAGTACCTGGCCTAGGAAATAAGTACTCAGTTTAACGTTATACGAAGTGGTTTTTCTTTTTCGACGTAGTCGCCTTTAAGCTCAACGCACTTAGTCCATCTTCGCTCCAAAGCCGTTATCCTTAAATGTGTTTCTTCAAGGTTCGCAAAATACTCCTCTACTACAGCAGCTATAACGTCATAATTCGTTTCAAATTTCTGCCCACCTAAAAAGTTTTGAACTTAGGGAACAGGTGGAAGTCCGACGGTGCTAGTTTAGGCGAGCAAGGTGGATGGGGCAACAATTCATTGAATTTTGCCATTGCCTAAACGCATGTGTGAACCCTTGCGTTGCCTTGGTGAAAAATTTGAATGTTTGGGATCTACTTCCTAGCGGTCCACCCCAGGCAACGGCACTACGGGTCATGTCTTGTGGTGACGGCGAATAGCGGTAATATGCTTCGGCTGCCTGGCTTGCGACCACCCTCCAGCCGGAGCCCGACGCCAAAAAGGTAGTCTGTGTTCCGTCAATGTGCGGGAGTGCCAGTGTCATTGTGGGATGGGAGGCGGTCAGTAGCGTGGCTCTGATTCGGTTTTGGTCTCTAGGCAAGCTTGTACCGGGTAACTCATACTGGAGGGTAGCGTCTGCCGTTGGCCAACCGCAAATACTAGAGGGCTCAAGTAATGCGACAGCCACGTAGGAGAGGCTGCCCCGAGAACTAGCGAAAAATCCCGAAATGCTTCATCGTCCCAGGTGATGACTGGACGGGAGGACCCGGCGGCCATTTCGGGGGGGCTCGCACATCCCCGCAGTCTCCAGATGAGTTCCCCACAGGACAAGCGTCCAATTGGAAAAATGAGTCGCGTCTCGACCATCCTTCCGTTTCCCCACCACACACTCCTCAATAGGAAAATTCATAAAAGGAATAAGATAACCAACCGGCGCCACTTCCTCCCGCTTAAAGTGCACGTCACAAACATCAGGGGGTTGCACTCAAATATCGACCTGGTACACCATCATCTCGAGACCGAGAAGCCGCACTTATTATTTCACGTTGCTTTGAGGATTTCGGGTTCTCTGCAATCTGGCTACTGATAAACACTGGGATCTTGTGTCAGTGGACAACAAGCTTTTAAAAAAATATTTCTTTTTGTACTTATCACTGCCTTAAGTTTTTAAGAGCGTGTTACATTTAAACAGCAAGAGAGAGAAAAGAGTGGTCAAATGCGAGTCGAACTAACGCGACGAGGGTTCCGGTATACCTTTATGTACCTATTTTTAGAAATAATAAATTTTGTTCGTTTTATAATGTTTTTTGCAGACTTCTCAAAAACAATGCTACTTAGGGAGATGCTTTTATTTATCTGTGATATTTACAATTTTTTAATTGATTCCGATTTTTCGTTCAGCAAACTTGGGAGATAAGGATGGGAACGATACTTTTGTTGATATTTTTCATCATAATTACTTGAAAACTGACAATCGAAAAAGTATGAAACCCTATTTTGGAATGTACAGTTGTGCAGCCCTTTCATACAATACCTATTGACCTAGTTACGAAAATGGAAGTTATTTGTACATTTAAAACCTCTATCTAAAACAAAACATAAAAAGCTTGAATTAAAAAACTTGTTTATGCGTTTATTTATATAGGCATACGAGTAACATAAGTAATTGCCTCACAAGTGCTGGGGACCAATTCTTGATTATCACCGGGTGATAAAATATCGTTCAAAAAATTTAAAAATCACAGATTTTAGTAAAGATTAATATTCTTAAAATATAAAGCAGTCCTTGATTGTTAATTTTGATGCATTGTGATTTACCTTTCAACAGTTTTTCTGAGAAAATATGAATTTTTAAACTCTCAAAAGTGATATTTTATCACCCGGTGATTTTCAAGAGTCCAGTCCCAGTTTCGGATATTTGTGATCAAATAAGATGGCAGTTAGTTCTCAGGGTGGTCAACGTACTTTGCTGTTTTTTTTGTTCAAAATATGTCACTAAAAAGACAGTAGATAAGAGCTTTAAAAAGCAACCTAATTTTTATGGAACGACGAACGCCCCCATCCTGTGTGATCGCATGTAATTCCCTTGAGATATTTGGTTCAGAAACAAATAAAAGAAAATAAATTTACGGCATTTTCTGTGAAATCTCGTCTCAAGAGTACCTATTCTTTTTGCAATTATTTTGTACTTATGTACAGTCAAAAGCATGTTAAGGTTGTCATATCTGGAACTTGTACCATACTTACCTTAGTCAGCGTAGAGACAGAAATCGCACTGCGAGTGTCAATGTTCATCTGATATTGACTGTATATTTTTTGTTATGCAAGTTATTTTTATGGATCTGATATCCGTTTGCCCATTAGAGAGCTCAAATGAAAACCGGAAAAAATACCGGTCAAGTGCGTGTCGGACTCACGCACCGAGGGTTCCGATATACCTATAGTATTTGTCGACGACGGAGGTTGCCTGCTAGCCTGATGCTGGCAGGCTTCTGTAAATATGTATATTTAAACTTAGACGTAAGCAAATTCCAAATTACGACATTGATTAGTTTTGGCAGTCTCTCGGTCTCTACTTGATTTACTTTATATTTACTGTGTGTTTTACCGTTTTTATTATATTTCATTAACCAAAGGAGCCGTCTTCTAATTTCGCAGCCAACCAGCGCATAAATCGGTAATAGTATTTTTAGAAGCTATACCGCAAAACTAAATTTGTTTGTAAAGGTTCTTTTGCAGATATTTAAAAAACGGTACTTACAATTGTATTAGATCTAAGGCAAAGGATTTGGACGTCTTTCATTGTAATATTCCCAAATTTAAAAAGATATTGTTAAAAGAAATTTCTTGATTGCGGTAGTACCAAATCATTTGTTTCTGTATGACATTTATTTACTAGTTATATTAGATATATAAAAGAAGAAGGTGACTGACTGACTGACTGACTGACTGACTGACTGACTGACTGACTGACTGACTGACTGACTGACATATCAACGCACAGCCCAAACCGCTGGGTCTAGAGATTTCAAATTTGGCATGTAGGTTCCTTATGAAGCCTAGGGGTGCACTAAGAAAGGGTTTTACAAAATTCCACCCCTAAGGGGGTAAAATAGGGGATGAAAGTTTGTATGAAAGTCCGTTAGTTTTGAAGTTAGGATCTTCAAAATTTGTATTTAGGCTAACGACTAAAAATTAAGTTTTACGTGTCTCAGGGTTTTTGAAAATTCTACACCCTAAGGGGTGAAAAGGGGGATGAAGTTGAAAATCCTTCATTTTCAAAGTAAAATCCACAAAATTTATTATTTAGGCATTAGGGTTGTAATTCTGTGGAACGCAAAACACTGTTATTGAAATTCCACACCAAATTCAACCCCTGAAAGAGGGAAATGGGGTGAAGAATTCTAAAAACCAATATGGGTATCGTTTTTATGGTTAATCGGGTCGCTGATTACGAAATCTACAACAATTTTGAAATCCAACGTAGTGGACGTGTAATACCATCATCCCTTTGGGATGGGGTTGGAGTGCGATAGGGTTGAAATGTGAATATGGGTGTCGTTTGTAAGGTTTATCGGGTCGCTGATTACGAAAACTACAATAATTTTAAAATCCAACGTGGTGGACGTGAAATACCATCATCCCCCTGGGGATGGGGTTGGGATGCAATAGGTTTGAAATGTATAAAAATCAATATGGGTGTCGTTTGTATGGTTTATCGGGTCGCTGATTACGAAAGCTATAACAACTTTGAAATCCAACGTGGTGGACGTGAAACACCATCATCCCCTGGGGATGGGGTTGGGGTGCGATAGGTTTGAAATGTCTAAAAATAAATATGGGTGTCGTTTTTATGTTAGGGATAGCGGTTAAATTGGCGTTAGGGGTACGGATAGGGGCAGGGAGAGGTAGAGGTAGAGAGGTAGAGAGGTAGAGGTAGAGGTAGAGAGGTAGAGAGGTAGAGAGGTTAAGAGGTAGAGACGTAGAGAGGTGGATAGGTAGAGAGGTGAAGAGGTAGAGAGGTAGAGAGGAGGAGAGGTAGAGAGGTGGAGAGGTGGAGACGTAGAGACGTAGAGACGTAGAGAGGTAGAGAGGTATAGAGGTAGAGAGGTAGAGAGGTAGAGAGGTAGAGAGGTAGAGAGGTAGAGAGGTAGAGAGGTAGAGAGGTAGAGAGGTAGAGAGGTAGAGAGGTAGAGAGGTAGAGAGGTAGAGAGGTAGAGAGGTAGAGAGGTAGAGAGGTAGAGAGGTAGAGAGGTAGAGAGGTAGAGAGGTAGAGAGGTGGAGAGGGAGAGGGAGGGGGAGGGGGTGAGAGAGGGGGAGAGGGTGGGGCAGGGAGAGAGAAGAGGGGGAAGGGGAGAGACAGAGGGACGGGGAGGGGAAGAGGAAGTGGGGATTGGGAGAGAGAGGGAGAGGGTTTCAGTTTTTCTCAATTACATCTGCGAATTGGCTCTGTTTTGAAATATTACATAAAGGTGTCTCTCATCTCTCTCTTTACATTGGTTATGATACTGCTGCTAAGTTCCTCTGTTCTGAGTAATTTATGAGTAACGTCTGAATATTATAAAATTCAGCTGGATCTTGAATTATACTCATTGATTTGCGCAGGGTTAGTCCTGTTTTTCCTTAGTTTAAAATTACCCCGAAATGACGAGAAAATATCTCATTGCTTCGGAAAACCGGTAACAACATAAAAACGAAATCCACGCGGGCGAAGCCGCGGGCAACAGCTAGTATTAGATAAAATAAAATAAATAAAATAAGTCCCGTGTGGTGCCGGCAAATAATAGTATCAACCCATCTCTACCCGTGGGTGTCGTAAGAAGCGACTAAGGGTTTATGAACCGGAGGATGGGCAGCAGCATCTTTCTGAGTATCGTATCATCTAACATAAATAAAATTAAAGACAAATCCAAAAAAAAATTTGTATGTAAAACTCCAGCATCATTTGTGAACACGGGTATAACGAAAAAAATTTATCACAGTTGGCACAAATATTTTGAATTTTAACTAGTATAGGTTCTGGGCCGGGCAGGACGAGTGGAGGATAGTTCATAACAAAACTACATCTATATGAGTATAAAAGAAGGTGACTGACTGACTGACATATCAACGCACAGCCCAAACCGCTGGGTCTAGAGATTTCAAATTTGGCACGTAGGTTCCTTATGAAACCTAGGGGTGCACTAAGGAAGGGTTTTACAAAATTCCACCCCTAAGGGGGTAAAATAGGGGATGAAAATTTGTATGAAAGTCCGTCAGTTTTGTATTTAGGCTAACGACTAAAAATTAATATTTACATATCTCAGGGTTTTTGAAAATTTGACACCCTTAAGGGTAAAAAGGGGGATGAAGTTGAAAATTCTTTATTTTTAAAGTAAAATCCACATAATTTATTATTTAGGCATTAATGATGTAATTCTATGCAACGTTCATCACTGTTATCGAAATTCCACCCCAAATTCAACCCCTAAAAAAGGAAAATGGGGTAAAAAAGTCTAAAAACCAATATGGGTATCGTATGGTTTATCGGGTCGCTGATTACGAAAACTACGACAATTTTGAAATCCAACGTGGTGAACGTTACATACCATCATTCCCTTGGGATGGGGTTGGGGTGCGATAGGGTTGAAATGTGAATATGGGTGTCGTTTGTATGGTTTGTCGGGTCGCTGATTACGAAAACTACAACAATTTTGAAATCGAACGTGGTGGACGTGAAATACCATCATCCCCCTGGGCACAGTAAATATATAAGCTAAAGCAGTATGGAAACTCCTAACAAACGTCCAAAACTGGCGCACTCACACATGCGCACACCGCTACAGGAAAATAAGCAGTTTTCGCGCTGAAGTAAGTCCTGGGTGCTAAAACATTAATACCTACAAACAAATAGGGTCCCTATAAGTAGGTATGTCCCTGTCTTTGTGCGATAAAAGGCGACTAAGTATCTTAATCTGCCCTTGTGTCATAAAAGGCGACTAAGTCTCTTAATCGACCCTTGCGTGATAAAAGACGACTAAGTGTCTTCATCTGCCCTTGTGTCATAAAAGGCGACTAAGTGTTTCGATCTGCCCTTGTGTGATAGAGGTAACTTAACCTTTCCTTGGGTGCTAAAAGGCGACTAAGTGGCTTAACCTTCTGACTTAACATTTTATGCAAGACTATCTGCTAAATTTAATTTTAACTTTAATTTGACACGATCAGGAGACATATATTTTATTTTTTTTCATATTTTGACTTCTTACGGAAAGTTGTTTAGTTTCGGTCCGAAAACATGCTGAAAGGAACACAGTTGATAGAAGCACCCAATATTTGATTTCATCATACTATTCTTATTACAAAACTTCTGGGTTACAACCCTGACGCTCCGACGCAGAATAGTTCTTTTTTCAAAAAAAGGCCCGAGTTTCCATACTGCTTTAGCTTGTAATGGTGTTACCCAGGCTAGCTGGTCCAATGACATTTAGATCTAGGCTTAGGTGTTTATCCTAAGGGCTCTTTGGGGGAAGGTCAAAGTAAACGGCCCCATCAGATAACAAACACAGTATATTTAGTTCAATTCTTATAGATAGGTATGTCTTAGATGAGCGCAGCTTCAATAATGTACGGCAGGCGTTATGGTATATTAGGGGCGGACATGGGTTATAGTGGCTCGCCCAGGGGTAAGGCTTTTCCCTTTGCGGGCTTCGGCGATGCGCTAATACCAGAGACACCGGGAGAGCACGACGGCTGGTTCGCGGGTTGGCCCGCAACGATATTCGTGCTTCGGAGTGCACGTTACAAGGGTCCGGGATTACGGGTGTTTCGCCTAGTGCTAAACACGTAAAGGGCGACGTGCCATGTAACTGCCAACGGAAGTCGGTACGGCTGCTCTATCTCGGGAGCTAGCCGCGTCGATGATTCAATAGGTTCTGAAGGAACGGCGGGGGTCTCCAATAAGGGCGCCACCCGCGGGAATGAACCACCTGGCAGTACAACGCACGTTGCGTCCGGACAGCAGGCAATGTAACTGCCAACGGAAGTCGGTACGGCTGCTCTATCTCGGGAGCTAGCCGCGTCGATGATTCAATAGGTTCTGAAGGAACAGCGGGGGTCTCCAACAAGGGCGCCACCCGCGGGAATGAACCACCTGGCAGTACAACCCACGTTGCTTCCGGGCGGCCGTCACCAGGGGAATATCGTACCGGCTCCGGCGCTCAGAGATTGGCCACTTGCTAAGGGGTGCTGGGCACAGTGGGCGCCATGGCTTCCCCAAGGTCTGTTGGTTTATCTCTGTCGTCTCAGCGGAGGGTATGTACTCGACCCGATAACGATCGCATACAATAATTATGAATCGACCCACCACTTGGGACTGAGAAGTCCCAACGGTTTCTGCAACTACCGTGCCTTCCGGTGCTCGGAGAAGTTAATTCTAATCACACTGAATAATGAATGAGATGGCTACTCACGTTTACCCCTGGGTAGCCTCGTTTTTTTTTTTATTTTTTTTTTTTATTTAAAGTAATAGGTAAAATACAAATTATTTCTTAAAAACTACTCGCCAAACTTTACAGTTTGATGGCGAGACGCGCTCGTTACTTAAACATTATCTACCTACAGTTTTCTTACACATAAAAAACAGCAATCTAGAAACTCACAGTCACATAAATAATGAAAAATTAACAAAATACAGGAGGTCGATACATTTCACTGATTCAAGACATCAAGCAATGACTCCTTTAGCTTATTCTTTAAAACACTTATACTTAATTTAGAACTACTTCTTAAAATTTTTATTCGATTAAATATTTTTGGCACTAGGTACTCTGATCTCCTCTCTCCATAGTAATTAACAGAGTTTGGTTGAACAAGTTTGCTTTCCCTCACTCTTTGTGTATTATATTTATTTTCTATTTTCGTCTTATAATTATCGCTGTAATAGTGTTCAACTCCTATTAGGTATTGGACTTTACTGTGTATAGGCAAAATTTTGCAAATGGGAAATAGCCTTTCATATTCCTTATTACACAATGCTTTAACATTCTTGTTTACAAGAAACTTAAGAAGTCTAATTTGTATATTTTTTATTTCATTTAAATATGTGACAAAGGTGCGTCCATACACTATGAGCCCGTAACTTAGGAGTGAGTCTGCTAGTGCAAAATAGACTATGAACATTGTTTGTTTATTTAACACCCTATTTAAGTGATAAAATTTTCCTAAGACAGATCTTAGCCTATTACAAACGACATTCACATGTAGTTTCCAGCTGAAGTGTTTATCAACCGTCAACCCTAGGTAAGTATATTTGTCGACACAATCTAATTTGGAGCACCTACAATCTACTTTGTTTAAATGTAAACATTGATATGTGTGACCGATCACTGCTATATTTTCTTTTAAGTTTTTAGCGTACTTGTTGTATGGCGAGTGTATATGTATGTATTTCGTTTTTGAAATATTCAAGATGATGCCATTGTCATGTGCCCATTTACTGATTCGTTCAAAATCTTCTTGTATGGCCATTTGAACTACATTTATGTCTTTTGACGCATAAATCAAGCACATATCATCAGCATACATATACACTCGACATTTTTTTACAACATTAGCAACGCTGTTAACGTGCATAATATAGCCTACCGGCCCAAACACTGACCCGGTCGGCACACCTAGGTCAACAACAGCCTCTTCACCGGCCACTCCATTGATTACAGTGTGTATTTTTCGGTTGGTTAAATAGTTTTTAAACCAGCAGTTTGTGGGACCACGGATTCCACATTCATCCATGGCTTGTAGCATGACGTCGTGATCTAGCGTATCAAACGCTTTCTTGTAATCAATGAAGAGTGCTATTAACTGTTTTCCAGAGTTAAGGCTGTCATTGACATGATCTGCAAACCGCGTCAGTACCGTCACTGTATTGCGGCCCTTTCTAAAACCGTGCTGCGTATCTGACAATATACTGTTACTTTCTAGAAACCTACTGATTTGACCAACGATTATTTTTTCACAGATTTTATCTATTACAGAGAGTATGGCGATGGGTCTATAATTTACGTATTCTGAGTAGCTTCCGGATTTATGAATCGGGCGTATTATAGCGTGTTTTAATTTATCTGGGTAAACATTTTGAGCTATACTCATATTTATAAAATTGGCAATAATGGGGCTTAACGATTTATGTACAAATTTTAGGTCCTTAACTCTTATGCGGTCTATACCAGGCGCTTTTTCTTTAGATAAACCGTTAATAATTTTCCCTACATCAGTGGGGTTCACTTTTTTAAATCTAAAACTTACAATACTTTCAGTTACATAGGTTTGCCTCTCCAGAAATTTAATATCACAATTATGTTTAATACTTTTTATCTCTTTTGTAAATGTTTTGGCAAAATTTGTGCAAATATCCTGAATACTTTCTTTTTTACCTAAATACCTTAAAATTATATCATCTAGATTACGTTTTGATTGCCCTAGCCATGAATTAATGTTTGTCCATATTTTTCTGTAGTCACCTTCACATTTACGTATTTCCGACTGTCTGTATTTGTTTTTAGCTTCAAAAACTAACTTATTTACTTTATTCCTAAATCTAGTATACTCTAATCGCTTACTCATATTTTTTGGTGAAGATTTCCATACTCTAAATAGATAGTCTCTTCGCATTAACATATTAAATAAGTACCTATCTATCCATGATTGTGTCGTTCAAATCGGGATCGGTATTTCGGGACGCGGCGCGGGACTCTATCGGTGATATCGGACTATCACAATGAGCGCGGCGGGTGCGGGTCGGCCGTCGTGCTCTACAAGGCGCGGGAGATAGATCGGACTTTACTAGTAAATTGTAGAGACTGCGAAACGGCGCGGACAGATGCGGACTGGTGCGGACTGGTGCGGACTGGTGCGGGGCGCGTGGCGATGCAGCTTATAAGCTCTCGTTCCCCCACCGCTGGACTTGGTCGCGCGTCGCGCCAGGGCCGTAGTGAGGCTGTTGTGCGCCCCGCCAGGGCCGGTGCTAGGAGGGGCGTCACATTACCCCCCCCCAAATAGGAGATTTTTTCCTGTAAAGAGGGAAAAATCACCGCTAAGTGCTGTACTGTGCTAATGTACGCACTTAGGCGTATTACTACTAGTCTGCTTCGCTCGTAACTCTCCTTGTCCACTGGGGAGCAAGTTACGGCTGACTCTAGTAGCTGGATATCGGGATAGCGTCATTTACTTTCATTTATCTTTTTTCCAACAATGTCGCTACTTTATTCAACTTTATTTCTTTTTGCGACGGATTCTGGTGTCGTTCTTTTGTGTGTAACATTGTACATTATTCCCCGTTGCTCTCTTCATTAATTCAGTTCTTTCAGAAACCCTCATTACTGAACGCGTTATACTCAGCTTTTCATATTTTGTGTAAACAACGCTTGGGTTTCCTGTATGGGTTGCCGTGCTCGCTCGGTCTGCGGCCGCTGCGCTGTGTGCTCGATGCTTCGTCGCAGGCACTGTCGCAGCCGCGTCGTCTCACCCGTGCTGTCTGTGCGATGCACGGAGGACGTGCTTGTTCCCAGCGTGCGCTCATGTCATCTTCCTGGAATGTTTTGAAAATACCTCTGGACAGTATCTGGTTATGTTACGTATTTTCCCTACCTATCTACCTACGGACTACGCGGGTAATTTATTTTATTTTATTAACTTACTCATAAACTGGCACTTTTTTTTTTTCTGTGCGGTTTAATCATTGTTGGTTGTAATGTTTAAAAAAATTTCTTACTTTTTATTTATTGATTTATTTATTATTATTTTTTTTTTTATAATCTTATTACAAAGCAATCTTATACATTGTAGGTCCCCGCTAATTTTCTAAACCTATTTTACATTTTTCCTCTTTCCAAAACTTCACTTTAGTCTTTAAAATGTTTTATACAAAAATTAGACCCTATCCATCTTTCTACATTGTAATACTGTTTATAACGGCATGACTTATCTAAGTCAATTTTTGATACACTTAGTCTTAGTCTTTTTATTTCCTGAGATCTCTCTTAGTGCTTATGCTATCAGCAGTCTTATTTGTCTCAATCTCCTAAAACAATGTATAAATTAAAAATTATACAACAATTGTAAATAGTTATTTATGCTACAATCTACCAAAACAATCGTTTTTCCTTAGTACCTAATTGTTTCTGGTATTTCTCTCCCAGAAAACTGGTTATCTCATCTCATTTTGTACTTTCTTAAATATTAATTAATTTCCGGACTAGATTTTTACCAGAAGCAGTTAAGTATTTACCTAAAAATTTTACCACACTATTCGTTCCTACCCTGGTTACAAAATTGACTTCTTATCTCACTTTACTATGAAGTAGGTATCTAACCTTAAAGCTTATACGGTCTGCCTATTGCCGGCGGTAGTGCACTGTCGTGCAGATTGACTTACTTTATTATTTTTCACATAACTTCCTATACTAGTCAGTCACTTAAATCTTTGTTTACTTGACTGTATTTCTTGTACAGTTGAAAGCTGGTTTAGCTTGATACTTATTACGCGATTTTTGTTATTTCACAAACGATACGTGTACAAAACATAGTACGGTACAACATAAGTGTACTCGACTTGATGCGCTCGCGACTGTACGCATCTCAGCTGTTATCGCTCCGTATGCCGGTCAGCTGGCTGCTTTAAAATAACTTTACTTTTTCCTAATTTAATAAACTTCTCCAAATTAACAATCTTTGTTGTCGTATAACTTTGATAGTTATTCTTTTTGGTGATTTTTAGCTAAAATCTTGTCGTTCTTAGTTCAATCGTATCTGAACTATGGAACTTTAATTAATATTCTCGAATCCTACCTACCTAACTCTTAGAGGTAATTATCGAACTATCTAAGTAATAGGAACAAGATACATGTTAAAGCAATGTTATTTCGTAAGGCCCGGCTTGTCGGAAATCTTACAGAGATTTTGTTGAAATCCAAAATTTATTTATTTATGATTTTACGGTCGGGGAAAAGACGGTCCTCTAAAAAAACTTTTAACACGGTATGTTGTATGGGTATGTAAAAAATTTTTGCGGGGCCTTACGTAATAACTCAATTAATAAGGGGAACTTAACTTGGGTTTCCTCCCCCGGTGGCGCCTTCTGCGCCGCCGGGGCTCGTCCACCGCGGGCTGCTGCCAGTTCTCCCAAGTCACGGGTGGCTGCGTGCGTGTCGGCGGTGGCTTTGTGAATGACTGTAAATGACGAGGCTGGCGGCGGCGCTGTCGGCCATTCCGGTGGCCCGAAGCCTCCGGCGGCCGGTGCGTCTCCCCCTGTGATGACTGGAGTGACGGCACTATCAGGTCGGTCATTATAACCTCCCGTGGTTTCGTAGCATTGTTTATGTGCACTAACCCTGCTTTTGCCTGTTGCGAGGGCTTTTGAACTTGACACTCCCTACACTCGCGTACGTACGTAGACTCGTCACGGTGCATGCCGGGCCAGTAGTATCGCTGTGAAATCCTTGATAATGTTTTCGCTGTACCTACATGGCCGGCGTTTGGTACATTATGGTTATCATGTAACAAGTTTTGTCTGTCGCTTAGCGGTACGCACAGCTTCCACTGGGACTCGGGTTGTATTTTCGTGCCGTATGAAGCGTTGATAATTTTCTTATACAGTTTTCCTTGCTTTAGGCAATAATCGTCATATTCTCCTGGTGTTTCTTGGACCTCTAACTTTTTCTTTTCGTACCACTCTTGTTTATTGTCTGTTTTAATCTCTGTTGTGCACACGGGCTGGCGGGACAGATGGTCTGCGAGGTAATTTTGCTTGCCGCTTCGATATTCAATATCGAACTGATATTGCTGCAATTCTAGGGCCCACCTTGCTAATCTGCCGGACGGGTTTTTCATGGAATTTAACCATTTTAGGGCCTGGTGATCTGTGACGACGGTAAATCTATATCCTTCTAAGAATGCCCGCATTTTTTTTATACCCCAAAGGACGGCCAAACATTCTCTCTCTGTTGTCGAATATCTTGTCTCTGCCGGGGTGAGTGATCGACTCGCGTACATCACGACTTTAGGTATATTTTCATGTTCCTGGCTTAGAATGGCCGCTACGCCAATGTCGCTTGCGTCGGTTTGCAGAATAAAGGGTCTTTTGAAGTCGGCTCTTGTTAATACCGGGTCTGAGATGAGAATTTGTTTTACCCTCTGAAATGCGGTTTCTTGCTTTTCTCCCCATGTAAATTTGGCTTTCTTTTTTAATAAATTCACCAACGGTGCGGTAATTTCGGCGAATTTTGGTATGAATTTCCTATACCATGACGTCATACCAATGAACCTTCGTACCTCCTTCGCGTTTGTCGGCTGCTTTAAATCGCGGACGCATTTAATCTTGTTTTCATTCATTTTTATTCCTTCTCGGTTAACCACGTGACCCAGGTACTCTACCTCTGGCTTACAGAATTCGCATTTCTTCCTGTTAATTTGTAGACCGGCTTCTCTTATCCTTCTGAAAATTTCCTTTAAATGTTTTATGTGGTCCTTAAAAGTTTGTGACACACATATTATATCGTCCTGGTATACGTAACTGTGAGGTTGTAGTTCCGGGCTAATTACCATATCGAGCAACCTCTGGAACGTTGCGCCGCTAGAGTGAAGGCCGAACGGCATGACCTTGAATTGGAACAACCCTCTTCCGGGCACCGTGAATGCGGTGGTTGGCTTGCTTTCGTCTTCTAGTGCGACGTTCCAATACCCGTTTTTCAGGTCCAACTTTGAGAAGTATTTAGCGTTCTGAAGCTTCTCTAACGTGTCATCTATTTGGGGTAACGGATATGCGTCTTTTTCTGATACCTTATTTATTTCCCTGAAATCTATACAGAATCTGTACTCCCCATTTTCTTTCCTCGGTAAAACTATTGGGGAACTATAGGGGCTTGACGACTCTTCGATAACCCCGTCTTCTAACATTTTATCAACGTGCTCGTTAATTATTGCTTGTAATCTAGGGTTCCGCGGGTAGTATTTTTGTTTTATGGGTTCGGTATGTTTTAATTTTATTTTGTGTTTCAGCCATTTATTCCCCTTCGGGGCTTTATCGCACAATTCAAATTCCTTTTTTAAGAACTCTTGAAGTTCCCTGTTCTGTTGGGGTGTAAGATCTCTATTGTACTTCATAAATTTTATCTCTTGTTCTTCGGTGCTTGCCGTCATCGTTTCTTCCGTTTCTAGCGTTTTCCCCTCCTTGTTTTTACTTTCTAGATGCAATTTTCGTTTCGGGATGTATTTGTTGTCTTCCCTGGCGTCTAATATTTTCCCCCAGCCTATTCGATTTATGAGGTCCATGCCGATTATACTAAGTGTTGCTTGTGGTAACACATATAGCTGATGCTGTATAATCTCGCCGCAAATGTCCATCCGAAGCGATACCCTGGTCGTCACATGGACTACGGTATTGTCTGCGAGGACTATTCTCTCACTGGCGGTGGCTCCGTGTACGCCTTTCTCTTGGCATCTCTTGTACACTTCCTCACTGATGTAAGATGCGGTGGATCCTGTATCTACTAAGGCGTCGAATGTTGTTTCTAGTGTCTTTACCTCTATGAACATTCTGTTGTCTTGCCTTTCGCCCATACTGGCTGTGCAAGTGTTGCCCGGTCCTCTGCGCGTACCGCCGGATTTGCAGCAGTTTTTGCTTAAAACACCCATCTTCCCGCACTGACTACAAAAAATTAATTTCTTACTTCGGCATGCGGCGTGCGAGTGACCTGGCTTGCCGCAACTCCAACAACACCTGTCTCGGTTATAGTTGGGTATAAACTTAGCTTGGTTATTTTGCTGGTTCGACGAACGTTGTCTATTGTTTCTGAATTCATCCTGATTTTTTTCTTGATATCTATATCCGGTTCTGTACGTGTTGCTGGTATTACTGGTCCCTGCTCCACTGTTCGTGTAACTCGCTCCTGGTTGGTTATCAGTCCACGACTGTGTCTTCGGGTATTTCTCTTGGCTGACTAATTCGTAGTCCCCGCACAAGGAAATAAGTTCTGGCAATGTATCCACATCCTGCCTTTTTACATACAACCTATAATCTGCATGCATGTTTTCGTAAACTCGTACCAATATTTCGTCCTTTTCTAGCTTCCCGTACCTTCTTATTAGTGTTTGTATATCTGTTAAATAATCAATGAATTTTTCTCTATATCTCTGCTTCCTGGCCAAAATTCTATCTAATAGCTTGGCCTCGTAATTCTTCGGATAAAAATACAGCTTAAAATCTGCCTCAAACTTATCCCAGGTCTTCCATTCTGAATGATTATTTCTATGCCATAGACTCGCTTTCCCCTTCAAAAATCTTGATAGCAAAGGAATAATTTGCTCTTTCTGTACCGCGCACGTAGTTACGTGTTCTTGCAGGCGTTCGAGAAACTCTACTGGGTCGTTCGTCGTGTCGAAACTGATGTCCCAATTTTTAATGATGCTGTACAGGTCCTTGCCTGTTACTGGCTTGTCCTCGTTCACCATGGTTTGGGTTGGTGAATCCTGCGTTCCAGGTTCGGGTACTTCGGGTTCGGATTCGGATTCTGAATCCGCGGATAAAACAGACTGGATTAAAGTGCTCCTGTTCTCGTCTAATAACGGATCGCGTTCGTCGGCTATATTCCTAAGGATTTTAGCCTTTAATTGTACTACAGTGAGGTCCTTGTTGGTTGTGGGATCCTTTACGGGTATCCCTCTCTCCGTAGCTAATTGTACTAACTCGTTTTTTCTTAGTTTTGAGATTTGCGGCTGTTTCGACATAAGTATTTACGGTGTAATTTATTTCGTCCTACGCGTCAGGGAGTAAGCTGCTCCTTGACCTTCCAGAGCCTTCCTAGAGTGGATTCGATGTAAGAGGGTGCCAAAATATAATTGCTACACCTCCAAAGTTGGGCGCCAAAATGTAATGGTGTTACCCAGGCTAGCTGGTCCAATGACATTTAGATCTAGGCTTAGGTGTTTATCCTAAGGGCTCTTTGGGGGAAGGTCAAAGTAAACGGCCCCATCAGATAACAAACACAGTATATTTAGTTCAATTCTTATAGATAGGTATGTCTTAGATGAGCGCAGCTTCAATAATGTACGGCAGGCGTTATGGTATATTTATACGGGGTGCGCGTTAGGGGCGGACATGGGTTATAGTGGCTCGCCCAGGGGTAAGGCTTTTCCCTTTGCGGGCTTCGGCGATGCGCTAATACCAGAGACACCGGGAGAGCACGACGGCTGGTTCGCGGGTTGGCCCGCAACGGTATTCGTGCTTCGGAGTGCACGTTACAAGGGTCCGGGATTACGGGTGTTTCGCCTAGTGCTAAACACGTAAAGGGCGACGTGCCATGTAACTGCCAACGGAAGTCGGTACGGCTGCTCTATCTCGGGAGCTAGCCGCGTCGATGATTCAATAGGTTCTGAAGGAACGGCGGGGGTCTCCAATAAGGGCGCCACCCGCGGGAATGAACCACCTGGCAGTACAACGCACGTTGCGTCCGGACAGCAGGCAATGTAACTGCCAACGGAAGTCGGTACGGCTGCTCTATCTCGGGAGCTAGCCGCGTCGATGATTCAATAGGTTCTGAAGGAACAGCGGGGGTCTCCAACAAGGGCGCCACCCGCGGGAATGAACCACCTGGCAGTACAACCCACGTTGCTTCCGGGCGGCCGTCACCAGGGGAATATCGTACCGGCTCCGGCGCTCAGAGATTGGCCACTTGCTAAGGGGTGCTGGGCACAGTGGGCGCCATGGCTTCCCCAAGGTCTGTTGGTTTATCTCTGTCGTCTCAGCGGAGGGTATGTACTCGACCCGATAACGATCGCATACAATAATTATGAATCGACCCACCACTTGGGACTGAGAAGTCCCAACGGTTTCTGCAACTACCGTGCCTTCCGGTGCTCGGAGAAGTTAATTCTAATCACACTGAATAATGAATGAGATGGCTACTCACGTTTACCCCTGGGTAGCCTCGTTCAGATCGGGATCGGTATTTCGGGACGCGGCGCGGGACTCTATCGGTGATATCGGACTATCACAATGAGCGCGGCGGGTGCGGGTCGGCCGTCGTGCTCTACAAGGCGCGGGAGATAGATCGGACTTTACGAGTAAATTGTAGAGACTGCGAAACGGCGCGGACAGATGCGGACTGGTGCGGACTGGTGCGGACTGGTGCGGACTGGTGCGGGGCGCGTGGCGATGCAGCTTATAAGCTCTCGTTCCCCCACCGCTGGACTTGGTCGCGCGTCGCGCCAGGGCCGTAGTGAGGCTGTTGTGCGCCCCGCCAGGGCCGGTGCTAGGAGGGGCGTCACAAGCTTATATATTTACTGTGCCCTGGGGATGGAGTTGGGGTGCGATAGGTTTGAAATGTCTAAAAATAAATATAGGTGTCGTTTGTATGGTTTGTCGGGTCGCTGATTACGAAAGCTACAACAACTTTGAAATCCAACGTGGTGGACGTGAAATACCATCATCCCCTGGGGATGGGGTTGTGGTGCAATAGGTTTGAAATATCTAAAAATAAATATGGGTGTCGTTTCTATGTTAGGAATAGCGGTTAAATTGTCGTTAGTGGTAGGGATAGGGATAGGGGCAGGGATAGGGATAGGGATAGGGATAGGGATAGGGATAGGGAGAGGTAGAGAGGGTAGAGAGGTAGAGAGGGTAGAGAGGTAGAGACGTAGAGAGGTAGAGAGTTAGAGGTACAGGTAGAAGTAGAGGGAGAGGGAGAAGGAGAGGAAGGGGGAGAGGGAGGGGCACGGGGAGAGGGAGGAGGGGGAGGGGGAGAGACAGAGGGAGGGAGAGGGGGAGAGGAAGGGAGGAGAGGGAGAGGGTTTTAGTTTTTCTCAATTTCTTCTGCGAATTGGCTCTGTATTGAAATATTACATAAAGGTGTCTCTCATCTCTCTCTTTACATTTGTTAGGATACTGATGCTACTCGTAAGTTCCTCTGTTCTGAGTAATTTATGAGTAACGTCTGTATATTATATAAAATTCAGCTGGATCTTAAATTATACTCATTGATTTGCGCAGGGTTAGTCCTGTTTTTCCTTAGTTTGAAATTACCCCTAAATGACGGGAAAATCTAAATATATAAAAGAGCATGTCCTGACTGACTGACTGACTGATTCATCAACG
Source organism: Athrips mouffetella (assembly GCA_947532105.1). Classification (NCBI taxonomy): domain Eukaryota; kingdom Metazoa; phylum Arthropoda; class Insecta; order Lepidoptera; family Gelechiidae; genus Athrips; species Athrips mouffetella. Next base: position 2,427,089 of record OX383965.1, read on the forward strand.
CCGAGCCGTAACGGCTATAGATACAGATCTGAAATTTTGTACACAGGTTCTATGTGCGTCAAAACCACCCACTAAGAAAGGATTTTGGAAAATTCATCTCCCAAGGGGGTGAAATAAGGGATGAAAGTTTGTATGGAAGTCCTTTGTTTCTTGAGCTAGATTCACACAAATTTTGAATTTAGGCTTCTGGTAAAAAATAAAGAAACACGTGTTTAAGTATTTCTTAAAAATCACCCTTCAAGGGGGTGAAAAAGGGGATGATTTTTTTTTCGTATGTTGTGCTATAAGTCTTTCAGTTTTAAAGGTAGAATTATAGAAATTTGTATTTGAGGTTTTGGTAAAAAATAAAAAAGTACGTGTTTAAGAATTTGCCAAAATTCATCCCCTAAGGGGGTGAAATAAGGGATGAAAGTTTGTACGAAAGTCCTTTGTTTCTTGTGCTAGATTCACACAAATTTTGAATTTAGGCTTCTGGTAAAAAATAAAGAAACACGTGTTTAAGCATTTCTTAAAAATCACCCTTCAAGGGGGTGAAAAAGGGGATGATTTTTTTTTCGTATGTTGTGCTATAAGTCTTTCAGTTTTAAAGGTAGAATTATAGAAATTTGTATTTGAGGTTTTGGTAAAAAATAAAAAAGAACGTGTTTAAGAATTTTCCAAAATTCATCCCCTAAGGGGGTGAAATAAAGGATGAAAGTTTGTGTGAAAGTCCGTCAGTTATTAAGTTAGGATCTTCAAAATTTTTATTTAGATTGACGACTAAAAATTAAACTTTTACGTGTCTCTGAAAACTTTACACCCTAAGTGGTGAAAAGGGGGATGAAGTTGAGACTCCTTCATTTCAAAGTAATATTCACTAAATTTATTATTTAGGCATTAGGGTTGTAATTCTGTGGAACATACATCTCTGCTATTGAAATTCCACCCCAAATTCAACCCCTTAAAGAGGGAAATGGGGTGAAAAAGTCTTAAAACCAATATGGGTATCATTTGTATGGTTTATCGGGTCGCTGATTACAAAAACTAAAATAATTTCGAAATGTCTATGTGGTGGACGTGAATACCATCATTCCCCGGGGATGGGGTTGGGGTGCGATAGGGTTGATATGTCTAAAAATCAATATGGGCGTCGTTTGTATGGTTTATCGGATCGCTGATTATGAAAACTACAACAATTTTGAAATCTAAGGTGGTGGACGTGAAATACCATCATCCCCTGGGGATGGGGTTGGGGTGCGATAGGGTTAAAATGTCTAAAAATCAATATGGCTGTCGTTTCTATGTTTATATAAGGATAGGGATAGCGGTTAAGACGGCGTTAAGGATAGGGATAGGAGTAGGGGTAGGGTTAGGGGCAGGTATAGGGAGAAGGAGAGGGAGTGGGATGGAGGTAGAGAGAGAGGGAGTGAGAGAGGGTGAGGGAGGGGGAGTGGGAGAGACTGCACATTGTCTGAATATCACGCGGGCGAAGCCGCGGGCACAGCTAGTATCTAATAAAAGATCGTAGCAGGTGGAGAACTGTGGTCTCTGCCTACCCCGACGGGAACAAGGCGTGATGTTATGTATGTATGTATGTAATATCTCATTGCACCGGAAAACCGGTTACAACATAAATACGAAATCCACGCGAGCGAAGCCGCGGGCAACAGCTAGTACATAATAATCAATCAATCTTTATTTCTAAAAAACAGTACAATTCTGTGTGTGAAATAAGAAATACTAAAAGTAAAACATGTCTAAAAATAGTAGCAAAAATCAGTTAATAGAAATATAGTTAAAAAATAATTACTAAAATTCATTAATGTCGTAAATCAAAACACAAATAATCATTATAAAATTAATATCATTCGAAATAAATTATTGCAAACAAAATCTAAAACATTATAAAATTTAAATTAGGCAATAAAGTCATCGACTGAGTAACAGTTTTTTTTTAATAATAAATGTTTTAATTTGGCCTTAAATACATTAACATTACTAATGGATTTTAGTTCAATTGGCAATTTGTTAAACAATACCACAGCTTAATATCACACCTCTTTCCCATCGGGGTAGGCAGAGACCACAGTCCTCCACCTGCTACGATATAGACATACTCGTACTTCGCTTGCTTCCTGTACTTTCATCAATCTTTTCATATATGCCCGTCCGTTTAGGGTACTTTTAACCCGGCCTTTATTAAGAAGGTCCTGAACGTTTATAATTTGCACGGAAATAAGCCTATGCAAAAACCCCGATGAAATCAACATAGATAGGACTTGTCACGTTGTTTGTGTTTATTTTACATAAGCTGTCCTAGGAATTTATCACAATATTTCCAATTCCGTTAATCAGTAAATCCCAGTACAGTAGTTGTTTTTAATATCTGTTGTGATAATGGGAGATGACCGGTCCGGCAAAACACGTATCTCGCCAGATAACTAGCATAAATAAACAATTATACAGACAATAATTTTGCAGTTGCTTAGCTTAGCTTGATCACAGTAGAACCGTGATCTCATTAACATTTTATATTAATTTTATAAGTTTCATAATGAAGACTGAAGTTCCATTGTTAAGAAGATGCTGTTTTTGTGTGCCTCTAAGATATGGCTTGCTGTTGTGGAGCTATCTAACACTGGTAACTATTATTTTATTTTCTTCTCATCCTCATCATCATATCGTGTGGATTGCAAGGTCAATGTTGACCGGCCTCACAAACCCTGGTGTCAGATTTATAGAGCCGCCAAAGGCCTCTGACATGTCCCGACTACATAGATGGGAGTCGGGACTAACTGCTTATAATGTCTTCCGTAGCACGATATTATCTGACTTTCGGACAATCAGGTGATTTATCCTGCAATGTCGCACAAAGGGATTTTTGTTTGACGGTATCCCCACCGGGAATCGAACCCAGAACCTCCAGATCGAGAGCCGAGCGCTCTAACCACTACACCACGGAGGCCGTTTTCTACTACAAGTCATTATTAGCCGAAAGACGCCCACTGCTGGACATAGACCTCCCCTGAATATTTCCATGACGACCGGTCCTACGCTGCTCGCATTCAGCGGCAATCCTCGACCTTGAACAGATCATCGGTCCACCTTGTAGGGCGCCTGCCCACGCTACGTCTTCGGTACGTGTTCGCCAATCTAGAACTTTGCTAATTTCTTATTACGTAACTTTCAAGTATTTTGTATATTCAATCTTTTTGTGCTGAAACACGGTTTCTGCTATCATCCGGATGTAAATTGTAAATTTTGTCTTTAGTGTGCAGCTCGTGGTGCTAACAGAATATCAGTGTTGCTGGTTCACGCTGGCAACAATAATGCTGAGTTAGCGCCATTTTCTTTGCGCAGTCCAAAATATATTAATAACAGCTTTTTAAATTAAATTTTCTGTCTGTTTATGTTTTTATCATAAGTTATGTTCTTTTGTATTTCGTACTGAGTACAGAAATAAACAATTTTTATTCTATTCTAACTATTACGCCCCATCGGCCATTGGTTCTTCTTGCGATGTGCCCTGACCACTGCCACTTTCGCGAATCTCAGGGCTATGGCGGTTACATTACTTTTTATATAGCCCCTTTGGGTGACTGAGCTTCCTAATAAGGCCCATTGTGAGCGACCTCGTCTCGGTGCCATATGTCATCACTGGCAACACACACTGACACAAGACACGCTGTATAAAACGTGTGAAGGAAAGGTGTGAAAATACTGAAGGGTGTAAATCAGCTCATGAAACTGAACAAATTTTTAAAAGGAACAAACTGTAGGTCGAAATTCGAAAAACCAAATTTGACCTCCCATACAAAATGCGCCATCAGCTGATACAGTTTCTTCGGGAGTAAAAAAATTTATATTTCTATGTTCCTTGGGGACAGTTGTTAAGTTGTCATGGCCATATTCACACCCTTTAGTACTATCACAGCTTTCCATTATACGCTGTATAGTCCTAATAAAATTGTGAACATAATTTTAGCATGTTAGACCACATGAAACTGAACAAATTTTCCCAAGAATAAGTCGGAATACGAAGATGAATAAATTTTTTTCGTATTTCGACCTATGTTCCTTAGGGAAAGTTGTTCAGTTTCATGGTCTCAATGCAGAGTTTCAAGGATCACAGTGCTTACACTAACACCCTGTATATTCATATAAAATATAAGTCAAAATAAATTAGGTCACAGATAAAATATCATGTCAAGCGCATCTCCTCGAGGCGGCATAGTCCCTAGCAGACAGGCAGCGTTCCCTCGCTGAACAGCAAGACTTAATCTTTGCGCTTGAAAGCTGCTTGTTCTGCGATCGGCGGAAACCTCGATGAGACGCGCGGATAAGTCCCTTCAGGGCCCCACGGTCCCATCCCATCGCCTCGAACGCAACTGGCACGAACATGTAACCTCCCTGTAGGTCTTGATACTCCCAGGACTTCCTCAATTTCTCGCTTCATGGTCTAAATAAAATGCTAAAATTGTGTTTTTATATTACAGAAGGAACTTATATTGTGATGATGATGATAAAGAATGCGAGTATCACGTTTCTGTTTCTAATTCCAGGTTCCCAACATCCTTCTCTTTGTTCAAGATATATTTTTCTTGAAATTCCTCTTCAAAGAATATGATGGTCAGATGTTCTGGGCAGGCGACACCATTTATCTACTGGGTTTCTTGTGTAAATTCGGAAACTTTGTTTTTACAGTTCTCCTTATAATAGCAGCTCATAGGGTAAGTTGATTTTTTTAATTTTTTTAACGTGGTTATGTCTGTTTTCGTTTGGGAGTCTTTTTTATGAAAGAGCAGACAAACGAACAGTCAGCTCACCTGAATGTCACTGCCGCTCATAGACACTTGCAATATCTAGGGGGGGTGGTACTAACTAATGCGTTGGCAGCCTTTGAGATGTTTGTTAACGGCAACAAATTAAATGATTCCCAAAATATTTTTTTATACCCCAATACACTTCAGACAAAATGGATGAATGTACACCAAATTGGCTGAACGTACACCAAATTTGGGTAACCGGTTCGGTTAGGTTGTGTTAGGTTATCTTGCGACCACAACGCACGAGCCGAGCGAGCGGAGCGAGCCCATGTCGTAATTACCAGGGTTGTAGGTGGTAGGGCTTTTGTGCAAAGTCCGACTGGGGAAGTACCACCCCTTTGCCTATTTCTGCCGTAAAGCAGCAGTTATTGCACTGCTGTGTGCACTGCTGTAAGGGATCCAGTGAAATTACTGGCACATGAGACATAACATCGATGCAAATGATCGCGCAAACCGCGTTGTGTTGCAACGCCAATTGTTCAAGTGATGTGGATGGATATCGTGTATAGTGGGTATAGGCTCTCTGACAGCAATAATTGGAACTCAATCGAGCTTTTGATGAGTCCGAGGGTGAAGGGAGAGTTGTAACGGAATAGGCGGGGTGTAAGGAGCACGCCCTATTAGTTCTCTATACTCCGTCCCTTACACCCTGCATACGTTTTTAGGGTTCCGATACCAAAATGGTACCATTATGGTACCAAAAGGAACCCTTATGGTGCGACTTTGTCTGTCTGTCTGTCCGTTTGTCTGTCTGTCTGTCACACCTCTATATCTCAGCAATCACTCATGCTATCGACTAGAACTTTGGAACAGGTTTAGAATATGGTTGCCCAACTTAATTGCACATGAAATAATTAAAAAAACATTATGATTATTAATGTAAAGGGGCCCAAAATAGGGAGGGCCAAATTTCAAATTGTCACTACTAGGTCGAGTGGGTTATCATATGCAAGAGCTTTACTTGTACATTCTAAAATATATTTTTGTATTTTTTTACGACTCTTAGTTTTCAAGTTATGATGGTATATCGGAACCCTCGGCGCGCGAGTCCGACTAGTACATGACCGGTCTTTTTTTGTTTACAGAAAAGCATCAGACTACTGAAAATCTACTACATTAGCGGTCTCAGCTTGGTGATGGCTAATTTGGTAGTACTTCTATCGGATACACTGAATGACATCTTCTCAAATGTAGGAAAGTATATTTCCGAAAGATGGTTCTGGGCGTCCATATGCTGGTCTTTTTTGATGGGCATTATTTTATTAGGTGAGAACAATAAGGTATTAATTTTTAAGTTACTCAAAACTATTAATTGTTCATTGACGAAAAACAGATAAAACAATTTTCTCGAAGGAACAAAAAACGTAGTACACACGGCCGCACATCGGTAGAAACACTTTTGGACCTTATGGCGTGGTAATAGAGTTGAAAAAATTTCTACCGACAAGCGGTTGACCGTACCTATTTGATTTTTATCTCATACAAATCTTGCACCAGAATTAGTGGAATTTGTAGTAGTCGAAAATCTTTTTTTTATTATTGTCAATGGGCTTACTCTTGACCTATTCGATCTAATCTTGAGGACAGAAATGAGGTTGACGATGGAACAAGCTTGCCCAGAAAAAGCCTATTCAGTCGCGGCTTGAATAGATTCGGGTTATATGAACTCGGGAAAACAGACGCAGACAGAGAATTCCACTCTTTGGCCGTGCGCATTATAAAAGATGTTTCAAAGCGCTTTGTGCAAATGTGTAGAATATCAACCAAGTGTGGATGATATCCTGCGGTGCCTCTGGACTCCCGATGGTAGAAGGGGAATGGAGGAAAAAGCTCGTGGAGTTCTTGTTGCATATCTGTCGGTTTTTTACAATCTGTAAAAACCGACAGACATGCAACTTTGCAACGATGGGCCAGACTGTGAAACTTAGGGTCGAATTAATAAATCCCGCTTAAGTGTGCGATTGTCCATAAGGGGCATCTTGAGGCGTTGCATTAATTAATAACCAGAAATTGCGTAGCTGTCATCGGAGCAATTATCACTTGAGTGTTAAAATCACACTCACTAATTTATCTTTGGCCGTTGCCTGCCTGAAAGTGAACTTAGCAAAAAAAAGAAAATGATTAGCAACATTATTAGAAGCAAAAACAAAACGCAGACATACATTCTTTTTGCTCTTTTGACGTTTGACTCAAAGACGGACACTTGAGATTCTATGCTTGAGATTGGTATTTGAATAGTAGTTTATTAATTAGCAAGATCTTGAGATGCTAATTGCATTTTGATAATTAAGTCAGCTGACATCGTCTTGGGGAAGATTTTGGGAGAGATTTATCAATACGGGCCTTAGTTTTCACCAGCATCTCATCACCAACGAGCTTAATAGTTAGAAAGAGCAATCAGTCGCTTGCTGAGACATTGTGATAGCACAAGACTTCAAACCCTATAAGTTGTCGGTCTTCGCTTAAATATACAGCTACAGGTAATCAAACAATTTCCTTTTGCCGAGTTGTTTCTTATGACTGAAAGATGGATTGAAGAAGGAGCCATATAGTTTGAAGGGAGGGAAGTGTGAAGGGGCCCACCACTAACATTCATTTACTTATTTTTATTACTTTCAGCCATGCAACTGTACATCATAGCTCTAGTCAGAAGCGAGATAAGGAAGCTGGAAAACAACCAAGTGTTTGAATTTTCCAACATGGCAGCGGCTGCTGAAAGTGCTTACTATGAACCTGAGACCATCAAAATTGAAGACAAAAACATTGTTATAACGGATAAAAAAGATTTACCGAAAAAGGAACTAATAATATGATTGAAAATGTTGTGTAGTTGATAGAAAAAAAAAATATATACACATTTAAAATGATTTTACATTTTATAAAAGCCACACCTTGTTAGTTTCTCTTAATTTTCGTTGTTAGGGTTCGGTACCCAAAGGGTGAAAAACGGGACCCTATTGATATGCCTCCGATGTTTGTCTGTTTTTTTATTAAGGTAGAAATTTGAAATTTTCACAAATTGTGTAAATCTGTTGCCGCTACAACAACAGATAATAAAATTTAAAAAATGCAGGGGGGCTCCCAAACAGCTAAAGGGGGGCGCGAAAAAAATATCTTGCCCTACCCCATCGAGAGAGGTATCATTGTTAAGAGCAAGAAATATTTAAAACAAAGGAATAAAATGCCACCAAAGTCAGCTTTTTTTTTAATTTGTTTGGTAGAAATTTTCACATTTTCACATGTGGGTTTATTACTACTACAACAAAAATACTAAAAATAAAAAAAGGGAGGCTCTATCGTAAAAACGGCATCATTTACAAGCGTGAAAATTTGCATATTTGTAGTGCATAAACTGTAAAATAAAAAAAAATAATAAAAATTGGTCAAGTGCTGTGGTGGTACGGAACCCTCAACGCGAGAGTCCAACTTGCACTTGTACGGGTTTTTTTAATTCTCTATGTATTTTAGCGAGACTTAATTGAAATCAATAATAAATGTTCACTTAACGGCATTAAATTTATAGAGTTATTATGCTTATGTTACAGTTATTTTACACTAGCGGCCCGCCCCGGCTTCGCACGGGTACTAATCTTCGGGTAGAAGAGGTGGTTTCTTTTATTGCAATATATGACGTAGCCTTCAACTTGCTACACAATTTATTAAACATTCTACTAATAATATTTCGTTGTAGCTCAGGACGACAAACACAAAATAATATACCTAAAATTTTAAAAATCAGGCTTCGGACGATCAGTCGCAACGACGTGTGCCCTCTGTGCGGGCCCCGTCGGGTTCCTGGCTCGCTGATATTAACTTCAGAAACTCTGGGCTACGTTCGGCTTTCAACGGAAATACGCATCGAGTTTGAAGCTCTAGGACACTAATTAGAGTGATTTTAATATTGTGATATCTTCCAAGATATTCATTTAAATAACATGGTGTAAAGGACAATTTTGATCTTTGTTCATTGATTATTATATTACTAATCTTTTAAATTAGATAAGGATACATACCTTGAGGGCAAAAATACGTTCTAAAATACCTTATTTTGAAAATCAACTTTTTTGCTATAAAGAGTTGGTTAGTGTGGGTTTTCCTTAAAAGATAGACAAATACTATCGCAAACTTTTCTTTAGAACTCTTAGAGAGCAACAATTCTTTCATACATAACTTTCATATGAATGAAACCATTTACGCAGCGCACGCCCAGAAAGCTCTCTATCAATCTCGATCGACAAACATTTTCACAGTTCAGTTAATTTGCACTCAATATTTATAAATTATAGCTTTAAACCTTTCCATTGAATTAATCTATGTATTAGTGAAAACCGGATCAAATCGATATAGTACTTCCTGAGTTTAGTGATCACAGACAGACATGATGGATGACGACAGAAAAACGTTTCGGGGGACTTTCTTTTATAATATGTAGGGAAGGTCATTTAAAGGTCTTTTCACGCTAGAAGCCAAAACCACTTTTGCGTGTAGGTTTCATAACATTCTCGAGCTCATGATTTGGTGAGAATAACTACTTACTTCACCTAATTAGCTCGATAAAGGTTTGCTTTATCAGTCATAATCTTTGTGAAAATATACGGTTTTTGGCCTGTAGCTTAGAAGGAGTTTTTGAAATTTTTGAACGTCATTTTTGACCGCTAGCGTGGAAAATAATAATTTTAATAATTAATTTTAATAATTTTTTAATAATTTATTTATTTGCACAAAATAGTATTATAAACTAGACATTAACAGTGGTAACCACACTAGGCAATGCCTGTATCGTGGCTATCTTATTCGTAGCTACGAGTATCTTATGACAAAATGCAGGGTACTCAGACATCTACACTTACATTAGTAAAACTAAAAACTGAAAATTATAAATTAATATGATTCTACAAAAATATGAAGCATGACATATTATTTAGTGACTAATTAAAAGTAAAATAGTAGTAAAACATATGAGTTAAGAAATAAACTGGTACTGATTTTACAAAAATCAACACTTTATAATACTCGTATGTATGTAGTGACTAATTAAAATTAAAATACAAATGAAACATGCAAAAAAAAAATATACAAAAGGTTTTTGAAATTAGAACTGTGGTGCTATTAGTCCGGTCCCTTATAGTCTTATATCGCCAAATTTACCAAATTGCACCAAAATTATTTCCAGGTACTAGTTAGGTACATAGCTCAAAATTTTTTATAGGAGCCAATTCTTGAATTTTCTATGGAATTTTTTTTAAATTCAAGAATTGGCTCGTATCAAAAATTGAGAGCTATGTACCTAACTAGTACCTGGAAAAAATTTGGTAAAATTGTAAGGCGTGTCTACGTGAAACAGCTAACTGACCTCACTATAGTCATTAGCCTTTTCCTGGCCGTAGTGAGATGAAAAATTTTGTGTTTCGCTCGGCATCAAAGTTATTTCGCGTGTTGTGCCTTGAAACCACGCTATGCGATTCTTCTTTCAAACCACTCGCTTTCCTTAGAATCCTTTGCTTGCTCAAGTTTCCATGCAAGGCACTCGCGCCAAATAACAAATTGGTTGACTTGCATAACAAATATCTATTTTTATGCAAGGCTGCAAAGTTGTTCATTGGCACAATTGCCTTGTATCAATACCCGAGTAAGCGTTCGCTTGTGGTGCTCTAAAATATAATCCTAAGCGTATCGAGGGTTTTAAGGCATACTCGTAAGACGTGAAATAACTTTGCTGGGGAGTGAAACACAGAATTTTTCACCTCACTATAGCAAGAAAAATGCTAGAAGCAAGAAAAATAAATATATTTATTCTGCAAAAGTTAGATTCATCCATCATAGCTGCTGGACTTGATCAAATTTTATAATTTTACAAAATCACTAAACAAACCAAAATGATTTAAAATTATCAAGCACTATATACGCCTATATGCTGAAAAGATAGGTCAACAAAAACCGATACATGAATTCGGCCAGCATCGCAGCATGGAGGTTCAACTATTACTTAATCTGTATTTTGCCATGCTACAGACAGTGTTTGTTTAATAGTTTATTATCTATCATGTTCGAATTTAAAAACTCTTTCCTCGCTAGTTGCCAAAAAGCGCCTTTTCACGCATGCTTTGAATGATAAAGCAGACCTTGCCGAGCCAGTTAAGTGAAAAAATATTATAGGTATGTGATTTGTGAACAAAAATGTCAGCGATACTTTTCCTGTTTTAACCACAATAACCAAACAAAACTGTATTTTATCAGAGGTATTATTCCCTATGCTGTGGTTATATACTGGAAATGAAGCAGACTTATAACGACGTTTCATCAGAACTTAGCGTTAATTTATTATACATATGCTTTAATTTGGTCGATAGTACACAGTAAGTTTTTGCGTGCTACTTTTTTTTTTCCTAAAATTTTTCATTTTATAAAAGTGCCAGGTCTGTTTTTAATAACTTTTTTGAAGAATACGATAATATTAAGATGGTGATTACAAACATTTCAAGTCAAAAAGGATCTTATGGCTTATGGATCTTATATTTGTCAGAAGGTCGAAATTGCATGCCAATAAGGTCGCTTTTGATTAGGAACGCCATAAATCTTTGTAAAATAGCTTGACTTGTCAATTCAAACTTTTTTCAGCAGAAACGATGAAAGTTCTGGGCGTGGTTCTAGTCTGTATACTGGGTGCTGCCAGCGCCGAGTTGCAGCCGCCGTGGCAAGAAATGCAGGTAATAACCAATACCTGTGCTAATACAATAAATGTGTTTAGGTAACGACTGTCCAAACCTAAAATACTTTAATGGTAGATTCAGATGATGAAACGGAACACTTTTTTTCAGTAAATGTAGGTCCCACACAAAATGCGCTATCAAATTGTGATATCAAATTAATTTACAACTAGTTCTATTTTTTTGTCACTTATTTTGAAACATAATTTATCGTTTTAGAGATTATTTTATCAATATTCATCGGAAAGTCTATTTGGAAAGAGTTTTTAAAATTCGAAAGTTGTTTAAGTAGGATAAACACTTAAATATGGCAAACCATCAGGATGTTTTAAACCAGCTTAATTTATTAGAATTGAATATAAAATCGTTTATTATACAAATAACATAATTAAATTTTAATATATGGTCTTTACCTATGAAATTGCCGTTTTGTATGGCGAATTTTAGGTAAACTCAATTTTCAGTACTAACACTTTTGCGTTTTTTTTAGGAATTAAAAATCCAAATTTTCAATATTTTTTTAAACATGATTGGGAAGACATTAAGCTAACAGAAGCTTAAATTTAATTTTCGAAAAATATTATCTGAAAAAAAATATAACAAACTAGCTGTTGCCCGCGACTCCGTCCGCGTGGGGTTCAGAAAAAGTAGCTAATGACTTTTCCCAATGGTTCAAACTATCTTCGTACCAAGTTTTTATCACAATCGGTTTATCGGATGAGTTATAAAAGCGTAACAGACAGACAGTGCAGTTCTCGCCTTAATATTATTAGGTATACAGAGTACCGATAATACGGATTTTTGTAAGTAAATTCAATACCTGTTGTTTACGTGTGAACTGTTAGGTTGCCCACTATCCTCGTGTGTGTAAAATCATAGTCGAATTCCACGCGGAGTAACTATGATACGGGTTTTGTTATTTCTTGTACAAAACAAAGCCTAACTAAATCTGAGGCTCAGTCACTTTAGCTTCTGTGGCTACTGAAAAAAGAGCGGTACAAAGTCCAACGTGTCTAGCTTCACATGCTTTTAACTCTACATGTACCTACATACAAAGCTGTTGGACTTCACTTTGTAACTTATCTCTCCCCTTAAAAGACAATTCTTAAAAAACAATGATTCACTTCTGTCTTTATTTTTTGAAGTATTTCGTTTAAAAGTACCTACTTCCCAAGTTTTCAAAACTTTAGAACTTTCATAATTTTTTTTACATTTGTTTACAATAAAACTAAATCTAGATTTTACTAATCTTTAGCTGTACCCACGACTTTTACACAAACAACTGGACCGGATCAAACGGTATTTTCAACAACGTATTTGGCTTTTTTCCGTACAAAATTATAAGCTTTGTTTGATTTCAGCTCGGTTTCACAGCTTGAAACTTTGAACTCGCCTATTATGTGTCTGAATAAACCGATTGCAATAAAAAAAGTTCAAATATTGCACGAAAGCAACCCAAATTCGTTGTTGAAAACCCCGTTTAAGTCGTTCAAGTAGTTTGTAAGGTATTGGTGCGGCCGCTTAAAATTTCGCGAACCTTCTGTCTGAGTGAACCGTTTGCAATGAAAGAAAGCTTATATGTTGCACAGAAAAAAGCCCGACGCGTCATTGAAAACCTCGTTTGACTTTGAACCAGTTCAGTAGGCGAGTTCTTGGTTCTGCTGCTTGAAACTTTGCGTATCTTCTGTCAGAGTGAATCTTTCGCAATGAAACTTAGCTTATTTATTGCACAGGAGTAAGCCAAACGCGTTATTGATAGCCACTTTTGAATCCGCTCAAAAGATTTTGAATTATTCGCGCCTTCGCTTGAAACTTTGCGTAACTTCTATCTAACCTAAGCTTATATGTTGCACGGAAGTACCTAATCCAAGCACGTCATGGAAATGCCAGTTGGAGTCGGTACAGTAGATTGTGAGCTATTGGCGCCGCCTATTGAAACTTCGGGCATTTCCTGTCTGAGTGAATCGTTTTTAATGAAAGTAAGCTAATACATTGCAAAGAATTAAGCTAAACACGTTATTGAAAACCCCGTTTAAATCCGTTTAGTAGTTGGTGAGTTATTGGGGCCGCCGCTTGAAACTTAGTGAATTTTATGTCTGAGTGAACCGTTTGCAATGAAACTAAGCATACATGTTGCATGGAGTAGCCAAATACGTTACTGAAAACCTCGTTTTAATCGGTTCAGTTGTTTGTGAGATATTGGCGCCTCCGATGGAAATTTCGCGCACCTGTCCTAGTGAGCCGTTTTCAATGAAAGTAAGCTAATATGTTGCAAAGAAGTAAGCTTGACAGTTTATTGAAAACCCTGTTTGAATCCGTTCAATAGTTTGTGAGTTATTTGCGCCGCCGCATGAAACTTAGCGTACCTTCTGTCTGAGTGAACCGATTGCAATGAAACTAAACTTTTATGTTGCACAAAAGTAAGCCAAACTCGTAATTGAAAACTCAGTTTGAATCGGTTTGTGAGTTATTATCGTACAGGCAATTTGATACTTTACATTAGTGTAGCTTCTGATTGAGTGAACCGATTTGAATGAAACATAGCCTATATGTTGCTCAGAGCTAAGCTTAATCTATCTGCGAAAACCGCGAGAAAATCCGTTCAGTAGTTTCGGAGTTTATCGAAAACATACAGACAGACAGACAGACCGACAGACAGACAAAAGGTTCAGAAAACATATTTTTGAGTTTTATTAGTCGTTTCTTATCGCCCACACTATTTTTTTTATAAATTTATCAAAAGTACAGACGCGCGGTTTCTACTCTTTTAGTATATGTATAGATGTAATGATGAAATCGGACGACACTTAAGACGAACAATTTTCGAACCTTGAATTTTATGTATCAAACTAAAATTAAAAACTTTATTTTATGCGTAAATTGTTAACCTTGAAGTCAACTTTCAAATATAAGACAAATGAAAAAATAGCTTTAGAGTTATAGGAATTATGATCTCATTAATCTGTAAGAAAATTTCGGCAATTTCATAGGTAAAGACCTATTATTTAATATATTAAGTAATATTTTAATAATTTTAATTTATTTAATTTATTTATTTAATTACAACGGGTTTAACCCAATTACACTTCGAACTTCGATTTAATAAATTTTACTCAGCAATAAAATAAAATTACCTATAATTATACAGTGATCGATCAGCGTACCACCCATCGACATTTTAAAATATGTAGTTGATAAACGTCAAGGAAAACTCTCTTATTGCAGTACTAGCCGATAGTGAAAAATATGAATTCCAAATCTATCGATCAGATTTAGTTTTTTTTTAGCCTATTTGTAGCGCTTGATAATGTGAGATCGTTTTGTTTTGTGGTAAATCGAAAAATAAACATAAAATTTGCACCTGCTTTTCCTTTGCATCTAACCTTTTCCTCGCCACTTTCAGGATTTTATTTTTCCTTTCCGAGCGAATTCGCTTGATCGGGTTTTAATTCGAGGCACTAGCGCCAATTAGCAACTTTGCAGCCTTGTATAGCAAATATCTATTAAAGGGGCCTATGCGAAGAAAACTTTGGTCACTGTGTAAAAGAAGTAAAATCTTTCTGTATCTCTATCGTCAGCAACTTTACGTTGCCGGCATAAAATTGTTACAAAATACGCGACTGATACTAGTAGGATTAAAAAAAGTTGGTAACAACTACTTTTGACTTTGTTTACTGACAACTCTTACTTCTTATTGAAATTATATTACAACAAAAATAATACAATACAATACTATACTATATGATAATACAAAAACCTACCTGAGATAAAACTAAATGTTGCAAAATACTTTGACTACAGATGATTTTTAGGGTTCCGATACCAAAATCGTAAAAAAGGAACCCTTATGGTGCGACTTTGACTGTCTGTCTGTCGGTCTGTCTGTATGTCACACCTGTATATCTCAGCAACCACTTAAAATTTTGAATAGTTTTAGAATATGGTTGCCCAACTACATTGCACACGAAAGAATTAAAAAAAGTCCAGGGAAATTATTATTTGACCCGGAAGTAATTAAGTATGGCTGTTTTTTCTCGGATTCTTGTAAAACAACTAATATCTCCTATAAATGTATAATTATTAAAATCGTATGACCTCGGGAACATATATATATTTTTTTTATTTATACTAAAATTCATTGTTAATAGAACTATAATCATAGGTAGTTTACCTAAAAATTTAAATTTTTTCCCATTGGAATTGCTGAAATTGGGAGTTTCAGTCAGGTAATAAGTTAACTCGAAATTGCAGTTAAAGGATAATATGTAATGGAAGTAAGTTTAATGTTTTACTTCTTAAATATTATTTTAAATACACTTTATACAAAATTAAAATGTCAACTGTAATGATAAACTTTATTTTTGAATTTTTCGATTTTAAATGTATTTTTGGTCATCTTTCCTATATTTTTTTTCTTTAATACTATTTTACATATATGTATTTAAACTTAATGTTGCCAATAATAATAAAAAAAACACATTTATATTTACTTCAAACCCACTCACATAAAAGTTTCTAAATACCCTAGAGTATATTATGATTATTGTAGTATTGATTATATGTCGTTACTAGGTCCAGTGGGGTATCATATGAAAGGGCTTTACTTGAAGATTCTAAAATACATTTTTGTAATTTTTTACGACTCTTACTTTTCAAGTTATGATGAAAAATGTAAAAAAAAAATACAATTTCCCCCCCTTATCTCCGAAGCTTGTGTAAGGAAAAATCTGAATTAATTACAGTCGATAGAAGTTTATGTAAATATTACAACAAAAATAAAATGATCTTTCTAAATTGCACAGTTTTTTAGAAATCTGCAAAAAACCTTTACAAACAAGTCCTAAAAATGGACTTTATTGGTTCCAAAAATATTATAGGTATATCGAACGAAACCCTCGGCGCTCGAGTCCGACTCGCAATAGGCCGATTTTCTTCAAATATTGGTCTCTCGCTATCACCAAATCATCAATAACTAGTAACCCTTTAATACTTTCAGGTTGCCAAGTACCACAACCCAAAATCGTTCGAAGACACCTTTTTCATCAATTTGAAGCAATCAAAAACTGACAACGCAAGCGCTTTTTTCAACATTCGATCCTTGTTAGAACTACTTAACGGCTATCAAACGAAATATATCAGTGAAGTTACCACCACAGAAACTACCAAAACAGAAATGCAAGAAAACTCTGCCTCAGATGTTGCAGAAGCAGAGAAACAACAAGATTCCGTCACAGAAACTGCGACAGCGGATACGCAACAAGACCCCAGTCCCACAGACCCCAGTCCCACAGACCCCAGTCCCATAGACCCCAGTCCCACAGACCCCACTCCCACAGACCTCACCCCCACAGACCCCACCACAGAAACTACCAAAACAGAAATGCAAGAAAACTCTGCCTCAGATGTTGCAGAAGCAGTGAAACAACAAGATTCCGTCACAGAAACTGCGACAGCAGAAACGCAACAAGACCCCACTCCCACAGACCCCAGTCCCACAGACCCCAGTCCCACAGACCTCACCCCCACAGATCCCACCACAGAAACTTCTGCAACAGAAAAACAACAAGACTCTTTGACAGAGACTGCTTCAACAGAAACGCAACCAGATTTAAATACTGAAGCGCAGCAAGACTCTACCATAAAAACTAAGAATGTTACTTCAACAAATTCTGTTAGTTTTACTACGGCTTTTTTCCGCGGTGATGAATTTAGAATATGGAACAAAGATAAAACAGGGAAACTGGTAATGTTTGGTACAGTGGTACAAATTGACTGCACAAATAACAATAATGATTCACAGTACTGGCATTTTTATAGCGGATTCCAAATAATAAATGTGGGTACGAATCTAAGATTAACATTGGATGATCATTTAGAAATGAACGAATCTCCATCACAAAATGAGTGGGGTATTGTATTTGGGAACTGGGGGTGGAAAAAATTATTAAAGGATGACGACGCCATACTTTGTTTATACAATAAGGGCCACCAACAATACTTAAAACCCACCATTTGCGCTGGCTCTGTCTCTTTCTCTAAAACAAAAAATATATGTGCTCAAGATTTAGAATGGGTAGTGGAATTCAAATGATCATTTTAATGTAATTTTATAAAAGATATCGTCCAAAAACTGCAACCTTGGAAACTGAACAAACTTCCCAAAGGAATATAGTTAGTTCTATCTACCTATACAGGGTGTTAATTTAATTGCGTGCCATAGCTTAGTTTGCTTCAGTAGCCATAGCGTGTTTCAGTAGCGATAAAGGGACACAAAAAAAAATTAAAAAAATCCTACTTAAAAAAATCACTCCATTGAAACTTAACTAACGCGGAGGGCCACCGCGCTATCCTATCACCGAGCCAGCGCGCGAGTATCAAGTAATTCTTTTTTTTTGTGTGTGACTCCAATTTTCCCTTCATACTTTAACGATCTTAGGACCGTCAAAATGTAATACCTAATGAATTATAAAAAAAAATATCATTGATGATAAAAAAAATAAGTAGGATTTTTTTTTTTGTGTTCCGTTATCGTTACTGAAACACCCCCTAAGCTATGGCACGCAATTAAATTAACAACCTGTATATACAAATATTGCTCGTTTAATAGTATAGGAAATAGCTATTATGTGTCTTGCTAAAATACACAGTGTTGTTGAAGAAAGCAATTCGTAAATGGCTAGATACCAGATAAATACTACGAGCTTTTTTGATTTCCCGCGGTTGTCTCACCCATAGATGCAAGTGTCATAGACAAGCTGTCAAATCTGAATGACGTCATTGGCATTTGTAAATTTGTGCAGAAAGATACCAAATTTCCAATTTACGGTGAAAATCTAAACATATTAATATGTTTTTATGTAAAATATAATATTTCAAAGCTTAGCAGTAGCTTAGCAAAGTGAAGGTGATGTGCTAGCTTAGTGAAATCTGAAGACGGAAGAATACCTAAGCCTCCGTTAGAGGTTACAAAATTATAACCTGAAGACAATTACTTATATCCTTTTTCTTTGATGGAAAGAGGGCATATGCCCCTTTTATTTAACGCTGTGCACCACCATAAATACCTATCCATTATCTATTATGTTCACATAGGTATATCATGTGAGTTTGTTTGTACGGTATTTATCATACCTATTCACTAAATTACGGTTTCATCATTCATTTAATGTTGTTTAAAGAAAGGTTGAATGCTGTTCTTTAGAAACTTTCTATACCTACTGACTTCCATTAAAACGCTGTCAAAACTGCAGACAGATTGTACCTAATTAGGTACCTATTACACCTAAATTTTCAAGAAATTAGGACAAGAAAACTTTTCACTCACGTTCATATACAAAGCAAGTCCAGGATTATTGACATAACAGTTTATAAAGTAATGAATTGCTTTGCCTCATCTAAGACTAAGTGAGTACTAACAAACTGCTTACTAATAAGGATTGATTTTATTATCAGCAATGCTATCACTATAGAACAAGTTGTAGCTGGTATATCCCATGCTTTACTGTATCAAAAACGGCTGTAAAGTCAAAGATCAAGGCCACAAAATAATAAAGTATTTATAGTCAGAGCATCAGAAAATGGAGATTGATGCGTTGAATGTATGTATTTTGGGTAAGTAGAATTTTGTACTCATTTCAGTTTCCATAGTTTCTCACAATGCTCCTCCTCCTCCTCACAAGAATGCATAATAGTAAAAGGCATTAAATCCTCTTCCTTCAGGTAAGGGAGGGGAGTGGGGGGGGGGGCACAGACTTGGCTGAAACCCTCTGCTTCCATGCAAGCCAAGAAAAATGCTTCTTTTCAAAAGAATCTTTAAGATAAAAGTTCTTAAGATTCATAAACAGACAAACTGTAAATTTATGAGTGTTATTGTGAATTGTTACTTCTTTTTAAGGGTGTCAGGTTGCGGAAACTAGCCCAAACTTATAATAGAAAGTAACTGCTGATGCCTACCGTATGGCTCGGATGATGCCATGCCACAATGCAAATCTAATAGCGTGGATGTGTTTGGAAACTAATCTTATAATTTTAAACTGTACAATACCTACCTTATTTTATATCCCTATATATTAGACCACCAGGTTATAATAACTAAAGGAAAATGACTAGACACACCGCGGTGTGTCAGCCAAGTTCATGATTTCCTGTTTTTCAACTAGACGGGTTTAATAAATTAATCTCGAGTTTAAGAGACATGGTTGGTTAATATCCTATGGTATATGTAAATAAATACTAACTAGGCAATTACAGATTGGCGAATATGGCACCTCCAGCATTATACCAACTTCTGTAAGGACCAAATCATTTTTAAGAAGAAGTGTTAAGAGATAAATAATGAATTTGACTACTTCCGTGCACTTTCTTTAACTCCACGCAGTGGTAGTCTGGAATTAAGTATTTGAAATAAGTTGACCAGGTCTCGGAGACCCTTGTAGTCATCATCATCATATTATATGGGCTGTTAGGTCAATGACCGACCTCATAAACCTTGTGTCAGAATTGCTGAGCCGCCAAAGGCCTCTGACATGGTACATGTTTGTAGTCGAACAAAGGACTCATATGTTGGCTGACCGGTGGTCGCGGAGACTACCAACTCCTATATCGCACTTGCTACCCCTAACTACTGTGGAGGTATTGGGGCGGGGCCAGACATTGACCTGTTGGCATCAAGGTCGCTCTTAAAATAAGTTATAGTGCGGGACTGTTTTGTTATCTAAACTTAAGAGAATCACTGGCTCTAAAAACCTGAAACCGAGAGAACTGTTAAGTATACTAAAATAAACCCACTTGCTTAAAACGGACAGAGAGTGTTGGAAGAACGAACACGGTGTCAAGACCTGGTTGTTGTTATTTGAAAATACCCATGCTGATAGGTTATTGGTAAGAAACCATTTGTGGGAGTAAATAAACTAATTTTATTATTATTAAAGGTGTGTACGGATTAGAGGCAGCCTCAGGCGAGGCATGCCTCACCACGCACGGCTCGCTACGTGGCGGCCTCGGTAAAACAGGGCCTGTAGGGCTTGCACAACTGTTATACTGACCCTGTCCTTAGTGCGTTGGTAGTTATGGGCCAGTGAATGAAGAAAAAGTTAAATCTTACTGACACCACACACAGAGAATGCAGTCAGGTGCACGCACCTCAATAAGGGCCTAATCAACATATTAGGAACTAACCGAGCAGCTCAAACCAACGCTGTCGGCCGCTTACTTATAAATCAGTCAACGGAAAAGCGGATTGCCTTTAGGTCGAGAAATCGACCAGCTCCAAATTGTTACCTGTTACCTCAGGCTGCGGAAGCCTGCTAAAAAACCTAACCTAATGATTTCAGCTTACCAGGGAAGGTCTGACGAAATGGTGAATCATCAGCAGTCGACAAATCGATAATTCGAGTGGGACCTATGGCTACGGAAGCCATTACATATATTTATAAAAGTGAGCGTGCTCTGGTCTAGTGCGGAACTTGCCCACGTTCAAAAAACAACTCAATGTGACTATATGAGTTTATTTTTCTTTTCTCTTTAAAACTTTGAAATAAATAGTATCAAAGACGAATACACCTACATACATACTTAAAAGTATAATATTCCCACATATCTGAGCGGAATCAGTGCTATTAGATGGCGGACGTCTAGACACTTTGAAGAATCCATTTTAGATATGGTCTTATGAATTATCCTAGCGGAATATTCTTTACTGTTCCTACAAGTGTGAAAACAGACGGAACTACTGAAACCTAAAGTAGATATTAGTAAGCAATAGTTGACGGACATCTATTCTTACTACATTGTAGTTGTGAACATTATAGCACAACATGGATTTATTTGTGTCATAGTAAAGTCTGCCTCAAAACAGTGGTAACACTTTGGCCCGGAGCGGGTCTGGAGCTCCGGAAGTTGTTGAGTGGCACAGGTTCAGCTTACACTGGTTTTGCTATCAGTTACTTGCTGAGATGCGTGTCAGCAGAAAATGGTGTTATACCTACTGCGTGCAAAATAACTCCGTCTGTGTCCGTTGATGCGCAGAAGTAAAAAAAAATAATAATAATAAATGGCCTAGGCCCGTGAGCATTCATACTACCGGTGAATATTTAGAATTCGAGCTGAATCAAAAAACAGAACACTCAATAATAAAAAATAAAAATAAATTAGGCGCGGGGGTGAGCGAATCGTTCATTGGCTTTCCGCCTGTCACCCATGCGCAGAAAATAACCATCATAGACAGGCTTACCCTGAACGCGCTGTACTGATTTTTAAAATTATTAATTTGTAGAATGTGTATCTTACAAATCACATAACTATACATGGAAACAAATCGATGGGACAACCCATTTAATACACTACATGTCATTTAAATTCTACTATAATTTTATGAGTGTTTCAGAAATATCCCAAAAGAACTTTAAGCGACTCTTGGAAGTATTCTGTACGGTACCTAAAATAAAGGTGTTTACTGTTGGTTAAAAACAATAAGTACAAAGTTTAGAAATGCTATTGATTATATCAAGAAAAACTGTACAATTCCTTTTCTTCGCCTTCGGAAGGCAAAAACAATCGAATTTTACCTGAATCCCAGGCATTTCCAGGTAGAAATACCATGTACCTACATAGATATTTATCATTACGGCAACCAATCTAGTAAATTCAGATCTAAAGCAGACTCCTACGCAAAGGATATCAGGACCTACAAATATGTACGATAGAACAAGTAAGCAAACTTTGACTATGTACCTACAACAGGCACCAGTTTGGATTACGAGTCCAACTTGGATCGTTTCAATTAACCGATAACTCGGCGTCAAAAAGCTGAACAAAGAATTTTGCCATCGGAAAAGACCTGAGCTAAAGTACCTACCCGGGAAGTGTCTGAACATTTCGAAAATATTATAATGATCTTATAGTAATTTAAGATAATTCACCAGATTGCCATCTCAGTAGAATTTAATGAACATTAAATACAAGAAATAAAGAAAACCTCTTATTTTTTCCTCTTATCTTCTTTTGAACATATTTTCACTGTGGAATACTTTCAGTCCATCATGGAACTATCCATTACTTGCTATAAGTATCAGAACATTGCAAAATCTTTGAAAAAATAATATTTTAAAGCCCATGCCATGGGACTATTTAACAGGTTAATTAATGACCTTAATCACAGATTTTCTACCTTCAATTGATTATTAAAATATATAACATTCTTTCATTTTATCTCTTGATTTGTTTTGCTAGTCTAACATCATTAAGAAATAAATAAGTTTAAGATTCTTACTTTCATCTAAAATTAGTATCACACTGAATAAAATACACTACCTACTACAAGTGGTTCATACATAAGTGTTGCCTTTATTGTATCGTTTGTTTATTCATACGTGGGGCACCTTATTACCACTAAAAGTTAATTATTCACATTGGCATTTGTATTTGTCTCACCAGCAGATATCAAACAGGTCTTCAACAACACTGTGTATTTTAGCAAGACACATAATATAAATGTTTTGCATTACAACAAAACAGTTATTATGTGTCGAATAAAATACACAGTGTTGCACCAAAGGGCCTTGCTGGTCTATGAAGACAATGACGTCATTCAGATTTGACAGCTTGTCTATGACACTTGCATCTATGGGTGAGACAACCGCGGGAAATCAAAAAAGCTCGTAGTATTTATCTGGTATCTAGCCATTTACGAATTGCTTTCTTCAACAACACTGTGTATTTTATTCGACACATAATAACTGTTTTGTTGTAATGCAAAACATTTATATTTTTGTCACCGGTCAGCTGTTATGTGTTTTCTCTTGTGTTTGTTATTTAATGTTTTCGTGTACAATAAAGAATAAAAAAATATCGCCCTCTTCCGATAAGATTAGTCTATAGTTTTCTGGAAGTGATTGTCGAGTCTAGTGTTATCTAGAAATTCTGAGAAGCCTGCCTTATCTTTGCATCTTGCTGCGCTCGCCCTCAGTGTTGGCTAAAACTAGCTACGATCACACCTAACTGAATTCAAAGACTAATTCGGCATACATTGCTGGGAGGCTTGGTTATGTTAATTGCAATATCCTTACTTCAACGAGCAATGTATGCCGAATTAGTCTTTGAATTCAGCTAGGTGTGATCGTGGCTATTCACGCAAAGATTTGTCTAGTTCATGCTAAGTAACCTTTACTGAATCGAGGGTTCGATTCGCGAAAATAGATTGCAGTTCTAGAAAAATTACTTACTAAAACTAAAAATACGCAAGCTCATACTAAGTACTCACTAACAACAATGAATAATCATACTATACTTTCTATTTATGTATATATTTAGTTACTTTTTTTTTTCCCTCAAATAATATTTACGAAATAGGTAGTTTCTGTCTCACTCGCCCACTGCTTTTTAACTGACTTAAAAAAAAGAAGGATAGGTTCTCTGTTCGACTGTACGTTTTTTTTTTCATTACGTGATATCTCCGCCGGTAGCGAACTGACTTTTATGCAATAGAGTTTACCTTTGAGGTGATCCCATAGGAATTTTGTCAAAATCTGATGATGGAGTATGAGACTAAAACCGGTATAACTCCTCAAAAAATAACAGGACACATATCAAAATTTGGTTGATGTACAAGGTTTCACTCAAATTGTACAAACATTTATTCTTTTATACCCAAACCACAAAACTGAACAACTTTCTCAAAGAAAAAGAATTCGAAAAAGAGATTTGTTTAGGTTTGCCAGACATAGCAAGCAAATTCAATAGAGGGCTTTGTATAGGAAATCAAGATTATATGTTAGTAAAACGTAAAACTCTTCGGAAGAGTTGCTCACATTCATGGTCTTACGGCCAGTTGCTCAAAGCATCCTTATAGTTAAAGCTTCTTTAAATATAATGCTGTTACTTTCTTACTCATAAAAACAGAAAGTGACATTTATAGATTCAACGGAGCTTTAACTTTATATATATTCTTTATTGCACAACTACAAACAGAAAGGTACAAATAACAGGATATTTACAAAGGCGGGCTTAAGATATCCCCCCCGCCAGCTATATATAATACCTCATGAAATTCAAGTTACATATATGTTATAATTATAGCTTTTTTATAAATTGAACTTGGTTTTATTGGCTAGTTCGAGAAGTGAAACCCATATCACCTTCCTTAAATATATTTATTATTTACCGAGACACAGTATAACATTAAAGCACAATCTTACACGCTAAGAGCTATCGACAGACTGCCTTGCCTTTCACTTTACAATCATTATCTGTCCCTACCATCGACATGTAGCCAACTTCACATGTAGCTAACTTCGCATCGTGCTCGCGGACCTCCGATTGGCTGGACTCGGACGCTGCGTTACTAGCCAATGAGAAAGAGGAATGTAGTATTGTCCACGAAAACAACTTAAGTAACCACACTATTGACTGCCAACACATCCAAGCACTTAACTAGTATTATAAACAACTATATCCAACTACAAATATTTACCATAAGTTTAGAAAAAGCCAACAGTTCGGCCGTCCTGATAAGCGCGAGTCCCTTCGCGTGGTTACAGTAAATTACTTGATACATTATTCCTTTTTTTATATCTTGTGATAGTATAAGGAAACGATATTATAAAAAATAAATACAAACACAAAAATAAAAGCAAAAACAACAATAGAAATTATTTGAGGAAAATATTCTATAACAATAATCAAAATGTACAAAACAGAAACTACAAATATTTACCATAAGTTTAGAAAAAGCCAACAGTTCGGCCGTCCTGATAAGCGCGAGTCCCTTCGCGTGGTTACAGTAAATTACTTGATACATTATTCCTTTTTTTTATATCTTGTGATAGTATAAGGAAACGATATTATAAAACAATAAATACAAACACAAAAATAAACGCAAAAACAACAATATAAATTATTTGAGGAAAATATTCTATAACAATAATCAAAATGTACAAAACAAAAATAGAACATGAAATGTAAATAGTTCTCTAAAATTGTAGTGAAAGAAAAGATTTTTACAATTTATTAAATCATAATATCACTAAACTCAGGTTGGCTGGAAAAGATCTCTTCATAGAGATAAGCTCGCCATTGTGAACCTCTTCTATCACTACTGTTCTGTTTTATTGTGTACAATAAAGAATATATAATATGAAATGAAAGTGTATCGCGAGTTCCCAAGCGTAGTTACAGCCAGTTATTTTGTTTTATTTTAATGATAAAAATAACGACAATAGTAATTATAATTCAAATTCAAAATGATGTAGATATCGTATAATAATCAAAACAATAAGAAGACATAAAGAACTGCAATTATTGTACCTACATATTCACATGTCATAAGTTAATATCACAATATATCAAATCATAACGCAAGTTTAAGTAAGTAACAATATTAAACCAACATACCTAAACAAACAAACATCATATCAAAATAATAACAAGAACTTAGTTATAACTAAAATTTTGTATTGTATGAAACATGGACATCAGTTTAATATGGAACGTTCATGAATGGTTATATCGTACGGCGCACAATACACAATACAAGAATTTAGTAATTACTTATTGGCGATATAAGCCGAAGTTTTGATGATACAAGAATTTTATAAATTTAATAAGGTAAGTCCATTATTTTTGAGTCGTCTCGTCCGTATCGATGAAAATGTGACTGAAGGCAGCTTAACATCAGTTCTGAACCAAAAACGGGGCAACAAGTGGTGTGATGTGATGATAGGTCCGTACTTAGTACAAGTACATGCATAAGAGTGTCAATTCACAACATTTCATGTTATTTCAAAATCTTATTCTATCAAACGAGCAATATTTAAATATATATTTGTAATCGGTTTCTCGAAAACGGCTCTAACGATTTCGATGAAATTTACTATACAGGGGTTTTCGGGGGCGAAAAATCGATGTAGCTAGGTCTTATGTCTGGGAAAATTCGTTTTCACCGTCTTTTTAATAATTTCTTTGCGCGTTTTAGAGCGTTAAAGAAATTTACAGCGCCATCTGTTGTTGAGTAGCATAGCTTGCTCACCAGATGATATTGTCAGGTAGAAGTGGCTATTGTAGAGCGAAGCTCGGTCGCCCAGGTACTTTTGTATTAATCACGGTGTATTTTTTTTGACGTTGTCTATGTGGCTAAGGGAAATTTCAGAATTCGGGTGTTTATTTTGGCGCTTGTAATTTAGAACGTGAATCATTTTCAAAGTCAAAATTATTAATTTTATCAGCGAGGGCACTAAAAACTATGTACATATTTTTTTGAAAAAGTTTCATAGCAGTGTGCAAATCGCATGAGTAAGAAGAAAAAAAAAGAAATGTTGTGAATCATGTTCCATGTTACCCGGACTCCCTGAGTGTAGGTATGAAAACCACTGGCCCCGTGGACTAGGTACTCCTTAGGTTTGAATTTGTACGAAGATCTTCGGGTTCCCTGGCCCTGTGACCTGGGCACTCGTGGGTTTGATTAAGTACGATGAACCCCGGCTCGGTGACCTGAGCCCTCATGGGTTTGAAAATAAATACTAAGAAACCCGGCCCTGTGACCTGGGCCCTCATGGGTTTGAATAAGTACGATGAACCCCGGCCCTGTGACCTGGGCCCTCATGGGTTTAAATAAATACGATGAAACCCGACCCTGTGACCTGGGCCCTCCTGGGTTTTAACCAGTTTTATTATCGTCCTTGGTTTTAATAAGTTCGAAGGACCCCAGCCCTGTGACTTGGGCGCTTCTGGGTTTGAATAAGTATGAAGAACTCTAGCCCTGTGACCTGGGCATCCCTGGGTTTGTATAGGTATGAAGCACCACGGCCCTGAGAGCTGGGTACTCCTGGCTTTCCATCCTCGATATTGTCTTAAGTAGATAAGAGGATCAGCACTACTTGGCACATCTTTCATAAGCTGCAGCGTTAATTAAGCTATTTACATGGTTAAGCTTTCGTTATTTCACACGAAAAGATTTCATTTATCTTAATTTATGCTTTCTTAGTTAGTTACCCACTGAATTAAAAACCATCGACAGTTTGGTAACCTTTCAAAATAAATTAAAATGTTTTCTTTTAGAAAAAGTATTGTATAGTGTGGACGATTTGTAAAGATAGATAGTAAAAAGTAATAGCTAGGTAAATTAATGACATAGAATATTGACATTAATTACAATTGTGACATTAAATTAATTTTAATATCGACTAGTGCTAAATAATTGGACATTTTATAAATATTGTGGGTAATTTTTTAAATATGTAGTTTTCCTGTGATATAAAAGGTGATCTATTGTTATTTTCTAATAATAGGTACTGCATGTCTGTAGACTACTAGGTATACCTTTACAACTAGTTAGATTAGATGTTAAGGTCATATTTTTAAATTTAATTTGTAAAATTCGCACACAGTAATACTGTTTCTGAATAAAATGATGATGATGATGATGATTAATCTCGAAAAAAAAAACAGTCTTTTTCTGCTCCCGGGTTGAATTGAATATATAATATCATACCTGAATACTTAATTTACTTTACTTTTTATTTCTTTAGTAAACTTGAATCATTTTTCGACTCCATTTATAAAGTGGTTTTATATTTTTTTTTATGCTTTCAAACACAATAAACTAATGCCCTTTTTTATGACCACAGCTCGTCGTAATACTCAGTTTGGCGGATAAGTTAAAAGGAGCGCTAGCTTCTAATTTACACTATAAAATTTCTAAGGGTCATCTAGATTGTCTTATACTTTTCGTGAACTTTTCATTATTTATTTGTTAGGGATTAGCACCATAAAGACCTCGTTATCTTCTGTTTACTAAGCATATACCTACATATACGATTGAGGGATGAAGTTGGTATGCAGACCAGTACTGTTAAAATACCAAAGTTTTCAAGATTTTTTTATGGGACTTTATATTCAGCTTTGTATATAAACGGCGCAGGTGGACCACGAGGGAGGACTGTATATGTCCAAACTCCATCTATCCACCATACGGTATATTAAATACTGCATTGAAGTCATCTCATGCTCGCTTCACTTCATACGAGTTTACCTTATTGTTCCTTATTGAAAAAATACTTTCTGTCTTATCAACAGTAAATTTAAAACACCAAGGTTGCATAATATTGCATATCATAGTCTTTCCAGGTGATTTGGAAAAGTATAATTGCAAAGCGAAAATAAAACAAATTACTTTTTGGTATCAGGTAGGTACTTAGGTAACCTCGTCATAGAGCTGAGAAGGCCTAAGGTCATCAAGTCACCAATGGTATCTGAAATAACTTCACGGCCAAATTTTATAATGAGATATCCACCCACCATTTTGCTACGGAAAGTTAAGTATATGACCGAAATCTAAAAGTGGTAGACCGCAGAACTTAGCAAGTAGATAGGTAGTAAAAATAATTTTAATAATCTTGTACAAAATATTTTTTTCATAACTTTCATTGAATTCATGTAGGTATTTATAGAATTTACGTTATTCTATATCATTAAATTAAATTTAATGGACTGAAATATTTAATCGATATTTTTAGGAAGAGCAAAAAAAATGAGAAAATAAAAATAAGTGAAAGTTGTAAGTTTCCATTCATTCATGAGTAAAGCAGGGCGAAAAGGAAACATTCTTGTACAAGAAATAAGTTTAAAATGTAGGTATGTTGAGATAAAAACGATAAGTAAACCTACATCTTTCAGAATAATCAGAATTTCGGGATCTACTAGACTCCCGAAACGGATTTTTAATGTAATTGATATTTTCGCTTAAATACAGAAAAATTTACAGTCAACCACACGTCAAAGATAAAACTCTAACCTCGAGCAAGTCTCTGTATTCTACAGTTTGTTGCACCACCGTAGGGCAAGTTCTGTGTATTTTAGACCTATTAAAAAAAAAAAAAAAATCAGTTTATTTCGGATTCGAATCCATATTTGGTTAGTACAACTTATAAAACTATGTTAGTATATATTTTAAATAACATAAATTAAAGTCAGAATAAAAATAAATAAAATCATAGCAAAATTACATCAAAATAAAAAATACATTAAAATTACAATTACATTACAATTACAAAATACATTTAAGAATTACTATTTTTTATTACAACTTCAATTTAAATATACAATTTTAATTTAAATACCTATCCACTGGGGCGCCGGGCACAAGAGCGTGAACTCTAACCCAATGCCCCAGTAGAGGGCAGTCAGGCTTGTCACTGAGGACTTTCAGGATGGTGTTGGCGCTCCCGCGCGCCCGGTGCATCAACGACGCGGTGCGGCGTCGCAGCACGGTGTGAAAACCGTCAGTGTGTGCGTGCGCAAACATCGCCGATGCACTACAGTAGCGCGGGAGCCCCACCAGCACCCTGAATGCATTATTGTACTGTACTCGGAGAGCGTTGATAGCCCGCTGCGTATAGCTGACCCACAGATTGCACGTGTACAAAGTTTGGCAGAAGGCTTTGAAAAGAGTTATCTTCACTTCTATGCTACATCGTGCAAATCTGCGGGCCAACATGTTACAGCGGACTGCCATCGCCCTCCTTTCCCTCTCGATGTCACCATCGTCTTTCAAGTCCTCAGTGACCACGTGACCAAGGTACCTAAACTCTGTCACCCGGCCAAGAGGGACGCCGTTTAGCATCACGGGTGGCACATTCCCCAGCTTACGACCCCTAGCTTGAAAGATCAAGAGCTCACTTTTCTTTACATTATACAGGAGGCCGTGTGTCGCCGCGTATTCCTCGCAAACACCCACTAACTCTCTGAGCGCAGCGATTGATGGGCTAAGCAACACCATATCGTCGGCATAGCTAATACTATTTATGCAGTGACCGTCAATGGAGCAGCCGACTCCTGTGTCGCTCAGCCCAACAATCAGCTCGTTCATGTACAGGTTGAAGAGTGAAGGAGAGGTTAACCCCCCCTGTCTCACTCCACACTCCAACCCATACTCCTCCGAGAGCTCACCAAGCCACTTGACCTGGTTAGTTTGGTGGTCGTACCAATACTTAAAAATATTGACTAACTCACCCGGCATACCAGTGTCTCTTAATTTACGCCACAGAATATCATATCTAACCAGGTCAAATGCCTTGGAGAGATCAAGGAAGGCAGCATATATTGGTGTGTGCCTGTCAGTGTAGTACCTGACGGTCTGCTTGAGAGACATGATCGCGCATTCAGTCGAAAGTCCAGGCCTGAAGCCAAACTGAGCGTCGTGTAATTGGAGATGTTTTTTAAGCTGTCTCTCAAGCAGGCCATCGAGCACCTTAGATGTGACCGTAGCCAATGATATCGGGCGGTAGTTGCACTTATCGGATGTATCTCCAGTTTTGTTTTTGACTATAGGCACTACCACCGTCTTCATCAGCTCTTTAGGTAGATAGGAGTGTCTAGTACATAAGGTAAATAACAGCCCTAAAACCCTCGGGAGGTGTGGCCCCGCATATTGAAGGTGTTCGATGCTGAGGCCGTCGTGTCCGGGTGACTTACCTCGTTTCATGCCTTTAATTATCGAAGTAACTTGTTTGGCTGTTATACGATCCGGCACTCCAGACACCACGGCCCCCTCATCCTCACTCGGAACACTTTGTAGCGGAGATTCCACCTGAAAGTGACTCCTGAACATATTCGCTATGTCCTTTGGTTCGCTGATGCCATTAACACTTATCGGGACGCTAGGTTTTGAGCTGAGCTTCTTTGTTTGCTGCCAAAATCCTTTGAAGTCTTTATTTTTATGCTTTGCGGCTAAAATATTCATTTTAATTTGGTCCTGATTATTTTGACAGTATTTTAATTTGCATTTAAACACTTTCCTAGACTCGCACATTTCATTATACATATTACCACTCTTGGGCCTACCATACCACACCCAACTCAAAAACTTTTGCCTAGCTTCCCGGTGAGCGTCACGAACATGCTTATTCCACCCTGCAATAGGACGTCCACGGTTCGGTTTACCACCTCCCTTACTACAAGCAACATAGCTGACGACAGCGGCCTCCTGCAATGTTGTAACGATGTTCGCGTACAGTGTGTCTAGTGCAGCTAAGTGTAACGTGCTATTATTATGACACATACAGTCACAACATTGGCTAAATTCTATTGGAATGTCAATAGCTCGAAATTTCTCATTACAGTATTTTGTATACATTTCTATTTGAATTAAGTCTCTATCTCCCCATAAAAACTTATTTATTTTAGCGCGCGGTAGCTCAACAGCTGGTATTGGTCTTGTTCCCACTTGCGCGGAAAAACCTGCTTTAAAAAGTACTACTTACCGAACTAGGATGATTTACCCAACTTTCCACATGTAGGAAGTTTTAATTGTGCACAATGTCCACATTTAGGAAATTATATCGAGAACAGAACTATTTGGACGTTCTACGAAGGAAAATAAATAAATAAAAAGTAGGTATTAGATAGGCACTTTTTCCAAAGTTGATCGAAATCCAAACTATTATAAAAAAAAACCTTTTACCATTTTATTAAGAGTAGAAGCTCTTTTACTCGTATAGGCTTCATGTTTGATCTTATGTGTAAGCTTCATTTTTCTCTGCCGATTCTATTTCACATTTAGGGTTGCGTTCCGAATCGGGTAAAAGTTACCCTGACAGCAGGATAGCGTTATATGACTTCCATCGGTGTGGTCGAGAGAGACTGCTGTCAAAGGGTAATTATTACCGTTCTGGAACTCACTCTAAGGAAGTTCGTTCGTAGACACGCACACAGAGTAAATATTATATAGAGTCTGTCGTATACATAGTCTGTATGAGGTGGTCAAGTGTAAAACGTATGCAGTTGCTGACCGACTAGTCAGTCAGAAATAAAATCTTTAAAAATCAAATGTTTCAGCTACACTCGAAAACGGAAATATTCCTTTTACCTGTGTGTAGATTACAAATAATAAGAAAGGAAGCGTAAAGGATCCGTGATAGTCGTTTTATACGATATTTTTAACACCATTTTTTTTCCTAAATTGTTTGTTTTACCAGACAATCTGTAGTAATACATTTATTTAGTCCCAAATTAAATATTTCTCAGACAAAGATAAAAATTGTTTGGGCTTTGGATAAAAAAAAATCATACATTTTAGTATCGAGGTCTCTTGCAAATGGGTACGCTTATGGCTCCCTCCTTAGCAGAAAGTATACTGCTACTTCAACTTCTCCTTGGACACGCACCATTTCATTAAAAAAAAGTCAACTTATTTCGAGATTTGATTTAACAACGCAATTAAATGAGTTGTATCTTCCTGTAAATATATTAAATTCGCTTAAAGTTTATAATAAACTTGTGGCGATTATACACGTAACAAACAAAACGCCAACTTGTTTTAATAACTTATTTACAAGCTATTCATCAGTTTTTTTTTAATTCTTAACGCTGAGAAGTGTTTTATTGCCAAGACTTTAAATTTTACCCTAAGAATTTTACCAATTATTAGTAGTGGGTACTAAAACGAATAGATGATCAAACGAACTCCAGGAGTGAAGTTCGATCGTTATTATATGAGTCGCTTCATTCGAAGATATAATTTGTTTACAAGTAGTAGTCCTTAATTCGCCAGGCAGACGATGCACGCATTTAAGAGTAATTCATTTGATTCTCTTATTTAAAACGATTTCCGTCCGAGTTCACTTCACCACTGTAGCTGACATTCGCTTCATTTTTTAGAGTCTGTACCTATGAACCTTTAAACAAAACTTTGCATTTGGGTGGAAACCACAACTTGTGACACAGTGTTTGGTTTTTTGGGAGGGAGGGTTGTTATATTATTATATCTTCGAATGAAGCGACTCATATAATAACGATCGAACTTCACTCCTGGAGTTCGTTTGATCATCTATTATATTTCGTCGCTTCATTCTTCAGATATAATTTGTTTACAAGTAGATGTTTAGAGAACAAAGTTTTGTTTGGTTACTGTGAAACAACTGTATAACTACTATACAAGATGTTCTAGTTTAACTATCTAAGCCAACGAATTACAAATAGTAATTCGTTGAAAAAATCTGTAATTTGCTGATCCAAGCAGATAATAAATAACCTTTGATTTATACCAAAAGCAAGTATGCAACAAAAATCAACTTATATAATAAGTTACTCATTCGATACAACTGATATTATAAAATCATCTACGTACTGGTCTAATATATCAAACTAATAAAATTGCTAGACGTGCTGGTCCAGCCAGCTGTTTTCACGAGTCGAGGTTGAGAGAGTTGCAATTTTGCAAAGCGGGGAAGATGCATGTGTCGACAAGTCTTCTCTCAGATAGTGTTTCTGGTAAATCAACCAGCTTATAAATCACAGCTGCTTAAGCTGATTAACGTGGATGTTAATTGATATTTACAATTTTCCTACATTGGCAGTTCTTGATTTTATTTTTTGAACAAAAATATGGACAGAACACGAGTGCATAATATATTCAGTTAAATAATATTAGAACAATATCGGCTAATCTTAGCCCGCAGTGGAAGTTTGATTAAATACGTTATGGCTATCTCAACTCCATTATTTGCAAAATAATATAAGTATTCACTTTTTATTATTGAAAATTTTTGTGCCCCATGAGCATATAGTGAAATCGCTGATCTGTTCATTTTATTTTATATCATTAACTCTAAATTAAGGGACTATTTAGATACACACTTATTTACTTATTAGTTGTGTGTCCCAAGTAACTATTACGAGTACTAGGCCGATTAGGCTTGTGATTGTAAGTAGAAGAAGGTTTTAAACCAATTATTGGTTCCAATTCTATCACCTAATAAGTAAGTAGCAAAGATTACGGCAAACGATGATTGTCAAGAGAGCCGTTGTACAGCTGTTCATACGAACCAAACATCTCGTCACGTTGTTTTGTCAAAAATAACAGTAGTTGTTGGTTGTAGGACTATCAAACACGTTTGCGTTTTTTCTGGGGACAAGCTGTTACCCAAAGCGTATTTTGACATATATTGTTAAATAGGAGCCTCAGACAGCGAAGCTCAAGAGAACATCAGTGCAAGCGAGAGGATCAAGTGGTGCGTGAATGCTACCCGCAGGACCTGTAAGATTAGTTAAAAAGGAACAGTATACTCTGATATGGATTATAAAAGTTTCAAGTGTTGAAGGACACTTATTTTGTATGATATAAATAATTAAGATGGGCTAAAAGGCAGAGAAGGCCTTGTGAAAACACAAAATACTGGTGCCTTCGTCATCAGTAATTTTTCCCAAATATAAAAGGAACCGGAACCGCATAAAATGTCCAGGTCAAAGGATAAAGTATCCATAGCTACAGCGTCTGGATCTAGTTTTCATAAAAAAAAAACATAAATCGCTAAGGATTGTCGCTAAGAGCAAAACTAAGAGTACAGCGAACTTTAAAGCTGTGTCTTAAAAGTTTGCACACAGAGCCCGGGAGTGACTTTCATTGACTCAGCTGGCACCTGCGGCAATTTGTGTTTCGTAAAATTTAAATAAATAAATATTGTGCCAATCGTACCATTGCCAATTTTGACAAGTTATTTGTACAATATGGTATGGTACCTACATACTCTTTTTTTTTTTTTTTTTTGTAACCTTAAAACAAATATTTTACTTCTTCGGCCTTCTTCGTAGCCTTTGGTTTTATTTACTGCTCCACACTAGGTACTAGTTAGGGAGTTGTCTGTATTTAATTTCTTTCTGTAAGACAAGTATCTTGTGATGGCCAGGAATTTGTAGAAACATTACCATACCATCAGATAAGATCTTCTAAAATATCATAATATTCATAAGGCACGGTTGTAAAATCGTAAAGAATTATATAGCGTGACTTCTTTCATATATTATGTTGAAAATTTAAATGTAGAAATTTTCGGTCATCTTAAAAACATAAATTAAGAGATGGGCTTTTCGTAGCAAGGAAGCCGTTTTTCAAAACATAATTTTTGAGGCGGTTGAATGACACGTTGCAATAGGTACATTTATTTCTTGGATTTAGAATAAATCGGTTACGGCTATTGCGTTTTGGTGCTTTAAAATTAGGTATCCAATATAAATTCCAATGGAATGTAACTCGTAACGGTTGTAACGCTGGAAATAGGAACTTATTCTCCAGTTAAAATCAATATAAACTTTGTATATTGGCTTTTCTTGAGGGTAAATTTTAAACGTGGATTTCACGTTACATTAGCACTACACGGAATATTATTTCCTCGTTTTTCCCAGGTAACACTAGGATACTGTGGTGTTTAGGGTTCATGCTTATGCATGTATTATAGCAACATTGTGGTTATGAAATATTGCGATTTTCTACTTCGTAGAATTATCCGGACACAGGAAGTGTTGAAAAAAAAAACATTGTATTATACCAGCATGTACTTGTGTTACGGTTCTGTGCTGGAGCATGAGTTTTGGATGGATTGTAACTTTTAGTCGATGCTGCTTGAGCTTGGGGATGAGGCCAGAGCCTGCCTGTAACCTCGCTCCCCCCCCCATTTGACGGGTAATGAGGACCCGACCAAGGCTTCTTCTTCTGGGTTAAACGAGCTCCCGACGTTTGAAAAGATGCATCTTTATCTCTCAATAGTTTTATTTGCTTTAACTTTTTTATAAAAACAAGTTTTGTCTTTTACAGATACTTGTACATGCAAGCGGAGTTATTTTTATCTAAGCCTGGAATTCAATTAGCAATTTAGTATCGGTGTTTGTAATAATTTACAATAAACCGGTATTAGGTGATATTTGAGAAGTATGTGCTTGTCTATAGGCATGCCTTTTTTCAATATACTTAGGCGTACAAAAGTTCGACAGTGTGTCGTGAATATGATAGAGAACAAGTTTGGCGTATCAAACGTAGACGCCTAAGGTGTCTCGAAGACTCCTCAGGTGTCCAGACCTTAGGTGTCGGTTGGTCCAGGGCTGGCATGATCTTTTGCCTCGTGGACGGTTTTGTTCTCTTTACTATTACTGGCACCCAAAAATAAAATTTTAGTAGGTGGGTATTTTACAATAAAAATAATCTGGTTATGGTTAAGAAACAAAAAGGCTTGTTGTGAAAACTAAAGACAATGTATCGCAGACGACACACATAGATGAACTTGATATTATTGTTTTCATTGACGATAAATTTTGACGTTAAGTCACAGTTACCGCCGTCGTAATTGACTCTCGGTCAATGCCGACCTTAACAATAAAAAGTTGACTCTCAGTCAATAGCAATTTTAATATCGCATATTTTAATCATTATTTGGCCTTAACTCGCAGTTAACGCCGTTAAGATTGACTCACAGTCGATTCCGACGTGAAAATAGATATCTTGTATTTTTATGCATGATTTATGCTGATATGGTTTGACATAACTCGCAGTTAAGCCGTCGTTATTGACTCGCAGTCAATCCCGACAACCAACAGATAGTTTGGCGTTAACTCGCAGTTAACACCGTCGTTATTGGCTCGCAGCCAATCCCGACAGACAATAGATAGTTGAATCGCAGTAAAAATATATTCAGATGTCGATTTTTGTCTACATTATTTGGCCATAACTCGCAGTTAGGGCCGTCGCAATTGACTCGCAGTCAATCCCGACATAATAATAGATAGGCAACTTTATACATCACGTATTTTCGATAATATGTGGCGTTAACTCGCAGTTAACACCGTCGCAATTGACTCGCAGTCAATCCCGACAAGCAATAGATACTTGGTAACCCACAGTTCATATCTACGTAGATATCGCGTATTGTCAATATTATTTGGCCTTAACTCGCAGTTAACGCCGTCGCAATTGACTCGCAGTCAATCCCGACATAATAATAGATAGACAATCGCATTCCATCATATCCATTCACGTAACACATCGTAAATAATATTAGGCGGTAACTCGAAGTTACTGCCGTCGCAATTGACTCGCAGTCCATTCCGACGTAAGTTGTTCTATGATTCACTTGGTAATAAATGTTTAAAACACAAAAAAAGAAAATATATTTCATTTTTTACTTACCCTCGTAACTTTCGCCATTAGACGAAAAAACATCTAACACACATCATACACACGTATACTTAATACGTCGGTAACGTTTAATTTTGTTACTTTCCTTTATTTTTACTTTGTTTGTCGGAAGGTAAGAAAAGATAAAATTGTATGACGTAAACGAAGGCTAAAATTTTTAAGCCTGTGTAGGTGGTAATGAAATTTTGTAGTAATTAACTACAAAAAAAAAAATATATTGAAAAGGTTTCAAAATCTCTCGATTAGACAATGTTCTAACGTTTGTCGGAATTATCATAAACAAAATGTCATTATATGGTTTACGTCTATCTTATAAAATTTTCCATAATTTTCGTAAAAGTTCTGGGTGCGACCGATAGGTCATAATCATGGTTGTTACGTTGTCATGTTACGTTTTTGTATACAAAACAAGTAACTGGAGGTATCGGGCCGCAAGATACTCGTAGGCTTCTGTTTAGCAAATTTAAGAATAGAACATGTGGGTAATCTTGAAAATTTTTCTCTCTTAGAAAGAATTAATAATCAAAACAACACTTACTGAAAAGTTTTGAATCCAGTACAATTACACTAACACACAGAGCAAAAACTTATTTTATCGAAAATAATTTTAAATATTTGTAATTTAACTTCAATATTACAATTTCAGGTATAATCTATCTACTTCTTATTGAACATTGCGCTTCGGCATGGGACGCGTGCGTTCACTGCCCCGCACGAAAAAGGAATGAAGCGAATGTCAGCTACAGTGGTGAAGTGAACTCGGACGGAAATCGTTTTAAATAAGAGAATCAAATGAATTACTCTTAAATGCGTGCATCGTCTGCCTGGCGAATTAAGGACTACTACTTGTAAACAAATTATATCTGAAGAATGAAGCGACGAAATATAATGAGAGTTGAATCAAGTAGGTAGTGTGAATCACAGCTCAACGCTTTTATTTTTAGGACCACTATCCTATCAGGAAATATACAACACAGAGCCATTTAGTGCGTGGGTAATTAGAACTATTTAGGGGTTCGAAGATTAGTCTTGTGTATTATTCACAAGTTTTTACGTGCTTTGTGTAGGTAGCGAAAAACAAATATCTAAGAAATAAATTAAATTAGAATCTAAAATAAGTACTGATACTTCAGCTCCCTTCCCAATCTTTATATTTGTCGGGTAGGTGCCTAAATACCCAAGTATTTGAATATTAATGAATATTACTTTAGGTTTAAAGTACTTTCCTGTCTGAACTAATTTGCATTGTTTAGCTTTATGTAGCCTAGCCATTTACACCTTTTCCTTATATTATCTTAATTTGTACTTACAAATATTTGATCATACATTGACAGATGCTCGATAGCTGCCTAAAAATGGCATCATACATAAAAGAAACAAGCCTCTTTTTGCTCTCAGACTCTGTGTTTGCTTCGAAATTCCAATTGGGAGCCCACATACAACGAAAACACTTTTCGTTCGAATTCTTGAATGTGACTATATCTATTAAAATGAGCGATGTTACATTATTTATATTTTTTTGCAATAAAAATACCATAACTTTTACTTATATACCTACAGATTTGTACGGAACCCTTGGTGCGCAAGTCCGACTCGCACTTGGCCGGTTTTTTTTTATTTAACCTCTTTTGAGTACCCTCATTCTCAAGAATTTGTGGCAGACTATAATTGGGTTACGTACCAAAAGCAACTATTGTTTTACTGCCATTTCATTGAAATTATCTGATCTGTGGTGACGGGTACAATCCGTTTTATGTATAAGTAGAAAAAACGTGTGATTTGTTTGCAACGCAAAATTATGAAACATTTTTAAGGAAGGTGTATGTAAAAATAGAAATAATGAAATAATAAGCGTATTTACGCAATCAAGCGAGCGAGGAATATAAAAAAAATAAGGAAAAGAATGACGAGAACCAAAAAAAAAATACTATGAAAATATGACTTAATTTTAAAACCAGTTCGTTGATAAATTAGGAATGGCTAGATGGATTTGTTATTACTTACTGATCGTGATCGTGGTTTCTAGGAAAATAAAAAAAATATACCAAGAAAGAAAAAGGAATTTCAGGAAAAAAGTAAAGCTTTTTTTCTATACAATTTTAAACCGAGCCACAGCAACACGTGGCAGGGCGGAGCTAGTATAAATAAATAAGACGAAACACGTGTATATAAGATTTGATAGTACTCAAGAAAAAAAAATATCTAGCCTTCATTGCTTTCTCTGGTTACCAAAAATTTACTTACGTAAATTTCCACTTTTGTTGGCGTGGTTTGAGAATCGGTATAATTCTCGAATGTCCCACTTCTGAACTATTGGCTAGTTCGAGAAGTGAAACCCATATCACCTTCCTTAAATATATTTATTATTTACCGAGACACAGTATAACATTAAAGCACAATCTTACACGCTAAGAGCTATCGACAGACTGCCTTGCCTTTCACTTTACAATCATTATCTGTCCCTACCATCGACATGTAGCCAACTTCACATGTAGCTAACTTCGCATCGTGCTCGCGGACCTCCGATTGGCTGGACTCGGACGCTGCGTTACTAGCCAATGAGAAAGAGGAATGTAGTATTGTCCACGAAAACAACTTAAGTAACCACACTATTGACTGCCAACACATCCAAGCACTTAACTAGTATTATAAACAACTATATCCAACTACAAATATTTACCATAAGTTTAGAAAAAGCCAACAGTTTTTTTTCTTTTCAGTTCATATTTTTCTACACAGTCGGGTAGTTTGTTTTTGAAATATTTTTTTAGTTGATATAAATGAACTTCGTTGATATAAATGAGTCTTTACTCTTTTTCACTCGAATTCAACCATTTCTTTAAGTCCCATTGTGAACTTAAAGCGAACTAAAAAGCATCCCAGCATAACTGGTTGTAATATTAGCGGTTTTCCCTTACTTATGAAATGTAAAAATGTGTTAATTTACTCAAATTCGGTTTCATTGAGCTGATTTTTATGTAACTTGTGTCGTTTAATAGGACATAGGACGTCGTAGGTGGCTGTACAATATGATTCGGTTTCATTGAGCTTATTTTAATGTTTAATCATTTGGATTCTGAATTGGTTATCTACCTGACTCCATACTTCATTTTTTTTTTACAAGTAACAGTAGTGCTGTTGTATGTACGTACCATTTATTTCAGTTACATATTCAATAGTGCCACTTTTGACCTCAACCATATTAATCCAATAAATAGAGAATAAAAGTGAAGGGTTAGCTTACAAACGGTCCAAAGACTCTAAATTTTTGATATGTTGTCTAGGATGGTTAGTAAGTGTTTAAAATGTAAATGCACAATTTCTTCCCCCCCCCCCCCCCCTTCGCCCCGCCACCATATCGTTCGCTTATATCTTCGGTTACAAGCATTTTAGCTAGAAATGTGTTGTGCACAGTGCGGTAGAAAATTAAATTCCCTATAATTTACATTTTCAATTTTGTTTCTAGAACTGACACTTATGGAGACATGCAAAATTCTCATTTCCCGGATTAATGAAAATTCTAACTTAAGATGGAAAAATTCCCGGAAATTGATGAAAATTCTAACTTTAGATTTTGCACAGTGTTGGAGAGAATTAAAATTCCTTTAATTAACAATTTAAAATTTTGTTTCTAGAACTGATAATTATGGAAATATGTACTTTTAAAAAAAATCTCATTTCCCGGAAATTTCTGAGACTTCAATTGTGCATTTTGCATTTAAAACACTCACTAACCATCCTAGACAACATATAAAAAATTTGTAGTCGTTGGCCTGTTTGTAAGGTAGCCCCCCTTCTATTCAGTGGATTATGTTGCCCATGAAACTGAACAACTTTCCTTAAGGAACATAGGTCAAAAAGAAAAGATTTTTTTTTAACTAAAAATACCATAGAAAGTTGGAAGCGTTACACAATCGTTTATTACCACAGACTATAAAGTTTTCTTATTATAATCCCCAGTGTAAGAATAGTACCTACGCCCTCTCTTTGTGGGAGTGATGACGAAGCTCAAAACGTATTATCTACGTACTACGTTTCACGTCATATTATTATACCCAAGTTGCCCTTTGACACACATTAATTACTTTGTCATAATTTTGTTGGAAGAGAGTGCGAAAATTTTGTTTTGTATGAAGGAAATTATCACTTTAAGATAGAACTTTAATCTTGCGGGTTCATACGCGTGGGCTTTTTAGGGTTTTACATTTTAGTAAAATCTTCGTTGGAATGCTGACAATCTAGCTCTAGCCACCCAGGCACCAAACTTCGAAGAAGCCGAAACATCGCTCACAGTAGCGCTGAACGCACACGATAAATACAATGACGCAAATGCCTTAAGGCGAAATCCTACCAAAACTCAATCTTGTGCGTTCCATCTCCGCAACAGTGAAGCAAGAAGGGCTCTGAAACTGTCGTGTCATGGCGTCAACATCAAGCACTGTCGCAACCCACGTTATGTGGGTGTATACTTAGACAGATCTCTCACCTACAGGGACTACAAGGCACCCTGCACCAATACAAAGTTGAAGCCAGAAATAGCTTACTAAGACGCTTAACATCGTCGTATTTGTGAGCAGCCCCGATGTTCTCCGCACGACCGGTATTTCGCTCTCCTTTTCGGTGGTAGAAACTCGTAATATGCGTGCCCAGTCTGGCACCTATTAACCCACGCCAAAGAGGTGGACGTTGCGCTAAATGAGACTTGTTGAATAATAACGGGTTGCCTAAAACCTACCCCGCTGAATCTTATCTATCCTCTGGTCGGCATAGCTTCTCCTGAAGTTTGACGAGAAGTAGCTTGTGCAGTGGAGAAACAATAACAAGAAGCAAATCCCCGACACCCACTGCACAACTACAAAATGCCCATAGTATGCCTTAAAAGCCGTAAACGCTTTCTGAGGTCAACTTCTCCCACAACAAGCAATAACCCAAGCCTGGCAAGAGAGAAAGTGTGGGCCGATAAATTTCCAGCCCCATC
Organism: Athrips mouffetella; assembly: GCA_947532105.1. Taxonomy (NCBI): domain Eukaryota; kingdom Metazoa; phylum Arthropoda; class Insecta; order Lepidoptera; family Gelechiidae; genus Athrips; species Athrips mouffetella. The sequence goes on from OX383965.1 coordinate 2,469,533, forward strand.
AGGATACGTCCCACCTGCAGAAACTCTGCCATCTGGACACAATCTGCAGTGGTCAACTTGGAAGTCACTAAACCGTCTGCGAACTCAGGTTGGCCGCTGCAGAGAAAACATGGTGAGGTGGGGCTTCGCAGACCAGTTGCTAAAGCACTGTACCTGTGGAGCTCAATCTTAGAACATGGTGCACTTGCTCTCTTGTCTTGAGGAAAGTATTTTATCTGGTAAGTATTTGTACATTGAAACGAAGAAGACAGGAATTGGTCGAGTTACAATAACCCCGTATAATAAATCTTTGGTACCTGAAACACAAACAAAAGGCGTCTAGCAGTAGCATTATTTTTGTGTTGTTTGGATGTAGGTACATATTACAATAGCACTTCACAATGACCGCATGTAAGTGGTACTTTATCTCTTGCAATGTGCAAGATATTCCCATAAATAAATGCTAAAATAACTCTGTCTATCTTTTATGCTTTCACGACCGAACCGTTGAACCGATTTGATTGAAATTTGGTACAAAGATAGTGGTTCAAACCACTGGAAAGGGCATAGGTGACATTTTTAGGATTTCGAACCTCAAAAGAAAATAAAACGGATCCCTTATAGGATCACTTTGTTGTGACTACAAAAAGGAACGACTAGAAAATAAAACGGATCCCTTATAGGATCACTTTGTTGTGACTACAAAAAGAAACGACTAGAAAATAAAACGGATCCCTTATAGGATCACTTTGTTGTGACTACAAAAAGAAACGACTAGAAAATAAAACGGATCCCTTATAGGATCACTTTGTTGTGACTACAAAAAGGAACGACTAGAAAATAAAACGGATCCCTTATAGGATCACTTTGTTGTGACTACAAAAAGAAACGACTAGAAAATAAAACGGATCCCTTATAGGATCACTTTGTTGTGACTACAAAAAGAAACGACTAGAAAATAAAACGGATCCCTTATAGGATCACTTTGTTGTGACTACAAAAAGAAACGACTAGAAAATAAAACGGATCCCATAAAGGATCACTTTGTTGTGACTACAAAAAGAAACGATTAGAAAATAAAACGGATCCCTTATAGGATCACTTTGTCTTTCTGTGAAGAACCTTTGTCTCCCGAACGGGTAATGGTATCAATTTGAAATAATTATCAAATAACAAAATTTATTGACCCTTGAAGCTGTAAAAATTTCAAGCTTCTACTAAAACATAAATAAAAGATACGGCAATTTATGTCTCCATCTCCATACATTAATTATGAACCATAACAAAACTTAAAGGGTACTTCCCGCTTACCTAAAATAATGAAATTTGGGTTTAGGCTAGGAGCACAAGCAAAGGTAAAAGTCTAAAATTTGTATTATATATTACAATTTTTCTCACAAGGGTGAGGTCCGGTAAGAAAGAGGTCAGGTTAGATTCAGATAATTTTATTCAATGTAGATTCTTTACAGAATACTTATTGAATGTCATGCAGAATACAATGCAAATAGAGCGAGTCTACGCCGTTTCGGATCGTGCTATGGCAGCGTAAAAGAAACGGCAAGAAACCACTGCAGCACGGCCTACTTTAAGAGTCGGCTTTTTACAATGTGTTTCTTGTGTTTCGCTGGAATATCAGAGAACCATACCTCTTTGTCATTCATATAGTCATCCAATCTATAGTAAGCTTTTTTACATAACGTTTGCTTTACACATTCTTTAAACTTTCTCTCAGGTAATTGCACTATATTGTCAGGTATTTTGTTGTAGTATCGTATACACAGACCAACGAAAGATGTATTGACTTTAGTTAATCTAGTATATGGTTGATCAATTTTATGCTTATTTCTAGTATTAAAATTGTGCCTGTCACAAATTTTAGGTAATTGATGAATGTTCTTTCTAGCATACATTATATTTTCATGGTTAGAGTGGACACGGAGTTTTTTAAATCGAAGGGCAATAACTTGAAGAATATGATATGGTGGATGGTTAAGAAACCCTTAGGGCGCGAATCCGACTCGCACTTATGCGTTTTTTTTTATTCTAAACGAACAAAGTCACGGGCAATAGTCATTAGTCAATAATTTCAAAAATACTAAATACAAAACAAAAATTCCACCTTTATAAATGAACGTTTAAACGAACGAATAAACGTTTATTCGTACATTCACATTCATTACCATCACAAAAAACATAAATCTTCTTTCAAGCCCATTTATTCTATACCTATGGTTTCACCTACTACTTAGTATTTCAGTCATTGAAAAACTTAAAGGAGACGTTTTAGCCTGGGTACATTTACTAAAAACTAGCTGGTGCCCGCGACTTCGTCTGCGCAGGATTATAAATTGTAGCCTGTGTGTTATTCTGATGTATAAGCTATATTATTTTTAAGTTTCATTAAAATCCATTCAGTAGTGAAAGAGTAACAAATATCCATTCATACTCTAGCTCCTCCAAGATCCATACTTACAAACTTTCGCGTTTATACGCGTTTATGTTTATGTCCTACTAATACAGCGTGAATTTGTATTCGTTTTAATCCCGAAGCCCAGTGATACTACTCATGAAAACAAGCAACTTTCCCAAAGAAAAAAAAACATTACTCGAAAAAAAATTTTCACCTCTCCATAGTAAAGTGGTCACGTGATCGACTCATTTTGTATGGGAAGGTAACAAAATTTTTTGTGAGTAAATTTTTTTTTATTCTTTACAGTTGCTTGGTTTGATGAGTAGAATCACTGGGCTTCGGGATTAAAACGAATACAAAATCACGCTGTATTAGTAGGACATAGAGAACAATTTGGGGTGTAAGGGACAGCCTTCCAAATACTTCCAAATACTAAACTGTTGAAACTTAGTAAGTAAATGTCAGTTATAGTTCTTATAGTTTCGGAAAAAAGTGGCTGTGACATACGGACGGACAGCCAGACAGACAGACATGACGAATCCATAAGGGTTCCGTTTTTTGCCATTTGGCTACGGAACCCTAAAAAGGAACTGCTGATATTTGAAAGTTGCCCGAACAAAAGTTGTAGCTTTTGACCCAAACAATAAAGTGGGCATACGCATATCAGGTCCAAAAAAAAATAACTTTGTATAACTAATGTAGAATGTGTAGGCCCAGTCTCCATACATTTTTGAAACATCTCCTTTGTTCTCATGTCCAAGTTTTACACGTGTCGCAAAGAAAACAAATTTTACCTCCAAAACGATCTTAAGTGAACTTGAGCTTTTAAGTTAAGTATATAATCGGCTTATTTGGTTCCAAATTATGATACATCAAAGCGGTTTTGCGGCTTTGGAGAAATATCTCTTTGCACCTGTTGGAGACTAAATTTTCCTTTTAGCATGACATTAAGGGCAAGTGCTCTTGGACTTTTAACAACCATGTGGTCTAGTGGTTAGAGCGCTCGGCTCTCGATCCGGAGGTTCTGGGTTCCATTCCCGGTGGGGACACTGTCAAACAAAAATCCCTTTGTACGACCTCCCCAGTTTGGTTAGGACATTGCAGGATGAATCACCTGATTGTCCGAAAAGTAAGATGATTTCGTGCTTCGGAAGGCACGTTAAGCCGTTGGTCCCGCCTACTATCTACGGATGTTGTCGTTAATGAGCCATGTCAGAGGCCTATGGCGGCTCAACAACTCCGACACTAGGGTTTGTGAGGTCGGTCATCGACCCTTCAACCCACGCGATATGATGAAGATGATGATACTTGGACGATGACCGGATTTTGGTACAGTCGGCTGCAGCAGTAGTGTTAACATTTTGACCTTGAATCGGTCACTTTTCAGCTTTTTTTGTTCAGCTTATACTGGTTTTGTTACCACTTACTTCCTGTGGTGCGTATAAAATGGGCTCTAAAATAAATAGTGAAAAATAAAGGGATTTTTCCTAACTACGTATGAACTCTTTCTGTTCAGGTATATACTCATTTATTTAGGGATTTCTACAATATTCAATCCATATAACATATTTTATTTCCTCAAGGATTAACACTAACAATTCTCAATATATCTACTCGTGTTCGTTGCTCAAGCTAGACTGCTGGCCCCGTGGCTGGCCCTGTCGAAAGCCAGCCAAAAGGAAACTCTGTAGTCAATCGAACTACTTTAAAATCTTAAATTAATCTCGAATTTTGCGCAACCTAACATACGGAATCCTAAAAAGGTGTTATTTACCTTCATCCTAGCTTAGACATATTTCATCATGACATATGAAACGTCCACTACAGGAGAGGGAACTCCCTCAAAAATTCCAGCTTTTGCTGAAACAATGTGGAGGGGAAGTACCATAGTCACCACGCTTGTTAGCGTTACGGCTGGCACCACCATGGACCGCGGTTGTTGGTGACCGCAAAATGTAAGGATACACGGAAGGATGCTTTACCCTTAGTCGCGTGGTCGCATCTCAGACACCCACGGGTAGAGATGGGTTGGTGCTATTCTTTGCCGGCACCACACGAGCTTAGACATGTTTACAGCTTTGTAACTATCATCCCTACAGCGTGGCATCATCATTTTGTAGATTCAGATTATTTTGAACAATGTAGATTCTTTATAGAATACTTATTTAAAATCTTAACATGCCGAATTCATTAAAATAAAGCAAGCCTCAGCGTAAAAGAAACGGCAAAAAACCACAGCATGGCCGAGTTAGCTTTTCATAATGTGTTTCTTTTGTTTCATAATTCATTTATTGCATACAACATGGTCATAAGATCTTAAAATTAAAATGGTAAAACATGTAGTACCCCGTTGTTGGCGCACTATCATAGAGGAAATAAATCACTAGGCACTACAACAGTGAGAGACGTACCTCTCAAGTGCATACAATGGATTTTCCAAATACAAGAAATTTTATCTATTACAAATAAAACAGATTAATTGTATATTGAATTTAAATTATAAATTGAAAGAAATACTTCTATTCATTGGAACTATCCTACTAGATGTATTTAACATAATAGTATTTCTAATTAAAAAAGTCATTAATTTGTTTTTTGTGTAGTCACAAAGTAGGATATTTTGAAATAGTCGACACGCTTGTTAGCGTTGCGGATGGCACAATGGTCCGTGGTGGACTATTATTTAATCTGTGGTGGTGGTTACATGATAGCCACGCAAATAGATGCAACTACCCACCTTCGTTTCAAAAAGTTTAGTCGGCTTTTACCCCACCCACTGCTTAACCGGCACCTACAGGTATTATATTTATGGTACAGTCAAGAGCACATCAAGCTTGACACATTAGACTTTGTACCGTTCTTGTTATAATAGTCGTACGGGCTAGAGTCGAACCGTGAGTGTCAAGCTTGACCTGTCGTTGACGGTACAACAAAAATCAACAGACATTAGTCCTTGAGCCCGTGACAAAATCACTTACCTGTCATGAGAACATCTTAAGATGTATGGCAACAGATCGCCAAAGTGGTGCTGAGCAAGAATCTGTTACATTTGGTATCCGAAATTTGCCGGAAGTCCGAGATATTCTACCACTTCCGGTCAAAATTTGGGGGTGCAAGTTACGTGTCATGAGAACACTCTGAAACCCTCGGCAACATGTAGTCCTTCATTGACAGAGTAGAAAAATACAAGTCTGCCAGTTCCTAGTTTGCCGGAAGTACTTGGTAGACGGTCTCAAAGGATGGCCACCACCCAGTAAACAGATCTAAGTTTTTTACAAGTACTATAAAATTAAATACGTATTAATAATCGTGCAAGTCTGCTACGGCTATAGTTTTTTAGTTTCACTAGTCATCGTAACGGAGTACTCCAAGGGTCTGATGATGACCAGCTATCAAGCAACTGGATCTGAGGGCCAACTATACCCAAAAGCTCCAGATTTTAACTAAAATGCATTGTAGGTGGCTGCCGTTCCTAGACTTGCTGGCTCGAGAGTCTGATGATGACCAGCTTTCAAGCAACTGCATTTAAGGACCAACTACACCCAAGAGCTCCAGATTTCGACTCAAATGCTTTGTAGGTGGCTGCCGTTCCTGGACCTGCTGGCTCGAGGGTCTGATGATGACCAGCTATCAAAAAAGCTTATTTTTTATTGACAATTAGGTATCATAAACAAGCTTAGCTTACCTTCATATGCCCAGCCATTGGAATCGAAATGTCAAAATTTTCTTAACCTTAATAGGGCTCATCATCAAATCATCCCCTTTTTACCCCCTTGAAGGATGTTTTTTAAGAACTCCTTAAACACATGTTTATTTATTTTCTACAAAAAGCTTAAAGTCAAACTTGTGTGAATCTAACTCAAGAAACAAAGGACTTTCATACAAACTTTCATCCCTTATTTCACCCCTTTGGAAGACGAATTTTCCAAAATCCTTTCTTAGTGGGTGGTTTTGAAGTGCAAAAAACCTGTGTAAAAATTTCAGATCTGTAGCTGTAGCGGTTACGGCTCGGTGTTGATGAATCAGTCAGTCAGAACAAGCAATTTTATATATTTAGATTTAGCAGTTCTAGTTATAATTAAGTTCACAATTTAATTGAGTAGTCCTCAAGTTCGAAAAGAGCCATTTTCTTGGATGCTGGTCAGTATCAGACCCTCGAGCCAGCAGGTTCAGGAACGGCAGCCACCTACAAAGCATTTGAGTCGAAATCTGGAGCTCTTGGGTGTAGTTCGTCCTTAGATCCAGTTGCTTGACAGCTCGTCATCATCAGACTCTCGAGCCAGCAAGTCTAGGAATGGCAGCCACCTACAATGCATTTTAGTCCAAATCTGGAGCTCTTGGGTGTAGTTGGCCCTCAGATCCAGTTGCTTGATAGCTGGTCATCATCAGACCCTTGAGCCAGCAGGTCCAGGAACGGCAGCCACCTATAAAGTATTTGATTTGAAATCTGGAGCTCTTGGGTGTAGTTGGTCCTTAGATCCAGTTGCTTGACAGCTGGTCATCATCAGACTCTCGAGCCAGCAAGTCTAGTGTTGCATGTTATTTTCTACAATGTTCAATGTTGTAAAGAATCACCTGGGAAGGCGTGTACTTTGCTGGTGATTCGTAGGACTGTTCGCAGGAACTGCGCTGGAGTACGTCCCACTCAGTGAAGCCAAGACGCTCCAGCAGAGTACACGGTTTCACCGGTAGGTCTATTGCCTTTGGCAAGGTTGATCTATTGTGTAGGACTTACGTGGAATAGGTTTGCGGCATTCTAGGTGGACTAGGGACAGAATAGCAGAGCTCCACTTGCGTCTCGTCACATAGAATCTGTAGTATACCGGCAGAAAACCAGTGATACAAAACAACCTGTTGTTTTGTCAACGTTCGCCGTCGTCTTATTCGCCTCTTTGTGTTTTCACTACCTCATTTCACTTCACAGTGCCGGAGTGATGTCGTCACATCGTCCCCTATAGTTTTAAATACGTTTTTCTTAACATTAATGTGTTTTTCGGTGTATTTTTGTTAGGATAAACAGACACTGTTTACGTTCGTCGACTGACAGTTACCATAGACAAGTGCCACAGAATGTGGAGACGAGTGCGTTTTCCACGCTGTGACGGTTTGGCCGTCAGCGATTCCGAAATATTCAAGTTTAGGTTAATGTAACTAATATTCTCTTTGAACTTGGCTTTGACACGCTACCGCGTGTCTAGATAAATTTTTGATCAAACACATTTCCGATTCAATTGAATTTAAAAATACCCAAATAACTTGTTGTAAAGTCAAACTATGATAAGGCATTCTAATAAAAAGGAAAGATTCGTTTAGAACTTAAAATCAGCTGGATGGATTAGAATCGTAGTTTCGGATCGAAAAAGACATACTAAAACCCATTTCAAACTTAATTTAGACATTTAGTTCTATGAATTTGAGCTTAATTAACACGTTTTCATATTCAGAAAAATGCATAGGATTCGTTTTCAGGTGAAAAGATACTTCGTTTCAAAAACCCAGACTGGCTGGCGCCGGCCGACTGGGGAGGTAGCGTACTATTGCGTGCCAGCGCGCGGGTGGCGACATTCACTTTGCTAGTAAACCATCAATGTATGCCGAACCGAATTCGTTATTGCGTTATCAGCTAGGTTGAATGCGATATTGCGTCATCGGCGGGGGGACGTCGAGTGTATAAAAGCAAGAACGCTGCCCTGAGGCCCCACCTTTTATTTGAATTTCATCGCGACAACGTTACTCTGCCCGAATGCGGAGCGATCTTTCTCTTTAAGCTTTTTTTTATTATATTGCGCGGTGCGTAAATTTAAATTCGTTCGATCTTTCGGCACGTTCGGTTTTCGTGATTTCGGCGGCTAAACACGTGTGCGTCCAGGTTGCCCGCGAGCACAGAATTTTACGGTTTCGGGCGTCCCACGATTCCTCGAGGAACGTTTCGGTCAGCGCGACTGTAGGGAAGGCCACCATGTCCAGTTGTGGGCAATCATCAACAAGGCGCGGGATGCTGGAGGGACGACTCATGGCCTGTCGTTCTGTACCAACATTCTGAGCGAAGACTTTGCCCAGCAGTGGGCACTCCTCTAGCCGGGCGCAGGCCTGTGCCTAAGCGGACGGTTCGGGACCGTTCGTTCTGCTCTGGCTGTCTGGAAGGGTCCTGGTCCAGCAGTGGACGTTCACCGGCCAGGTCACGTCAAGGTTTGATCGAAGAAAAACCGTGAGTAATTCAAAATCTTCCTTGTCGTGTTTTGATATTGTGATATTTTAATATTTTGTGCTATTCATAAAATTTGTGCGATGTGTTTAAAATGCTTATAAAAGCTGTAGAAATCGTCCTAAATCCAGTGACTTTATTAAAAGATTTATAGTACAAAAATCACGCTAGATTACCTACTTAAAATTTGATATTCCGGTATATTTTACGGAAACCTGTACTCCCATATATACGTTGTGTGGGAGCACTTTGGACCTAATGTCTCGGTAATAAAGCTGAGAAGGTTCCTTTTGATGCGAGATAGACCGTACAAGATGGTTGAAGATTTCAAGAAATTGTTCATAAATTCTGTGACCATGTTTAAAGACTATCAGCACAAAATCTAGCTTGCTTATCTAAAAGGTAATAATTTTATGATTTAGTTTGCCTAAATAAACTATTTTCCTTAGCTGATATACATAGTCGGGTGTTGAACGCTCTATTTTAGTATAAAAGTAGCTTCATAATCTAGATTAAATGAAATCTAGTACTTTACTTGTTCAAATGAGATTTCGAAGGGTCCCTTTGTTGTATAGTGGACGTCTCTGATCTAATATTATAATATATCGGGAAAAAATATTCTTACCTACCTTCATCTACCTTTATAAATTCATCTAATTTTGATAAATGAATGAGATAGGAATGTGTCTTGTTTTAGTACCTACCTACCTTGGCTAAATTGCTGTGTGATGGAGTATGACATATTAAATCATACTTTTCTTAAATTTAAAAAGGATTTCCTACAAGTGAAATTAATGCTTGATAATATTTGGTTCTGCAAGGTGAAGCAAAAGCAAGCCTGTGGTCCACTTTTGTACTAGTAAAGGCAAAATGTCCACATTGAGCAGATCGAATTATCATTAAGCTATCGAACTAAATGTACAGTCAGATGTGCGTATGGACGTACTGAAATAATGATATCTCAATAAAATGCAATTGAGCTGAGAGGACGGGAAAGATAAGTAACATTCCTTGATCCTAGCGAGATCCTAAAATAATGTTTCTCGGGTTCGAAACAAGAACTAAATCACTTATATTTTACCGATTCCTTCATTGTTCAGATTGGGCTAAGATTAATAATGCTGACCGTTGATTAGCAGTTAAGGCGACTCCTGACTTACTATCCCGACTTAAAATTAAATGTAAATTGTCTAAGTAGGTAGTCGATCATCCTAAGGCCCCGTCCATCGAGTTTGTTTTGCTGTAAGAAAAACGATATCCTGTATCTATGTATATATCCTTATATTCTGGATTGCAGGATGAGTCCGGAATTTGTCTCCTCCTTCCCTTTAGTTATGACTGTACAATTTACTAACCTACTTACAAACTGAATTTGACTTGGAAATAAAAGTTCCCTTACTATCATTATAAAATATTAATGTTATAAAGGTATGTATGTGAATAGAGTAAAAACTCAGGCATACCTGGGGGCAGTCTCGGAGGGAGGTCGTCCGCAAGTGGTATGAGACCTACTGGAGGGTCCGGAGGAGGGGGGCCCTCCCCCTAAACAGGGCCACATAGACTAACAATACAATACTAGCCTCTTGACTTACTTTCCCTTTTATTACGTAATTGTTTAATTTACCCTTTTCCACTTATCGTCTCATATACCTATTTAACTTAACCTTATAATCTTTAACCTGTTGTGTGTACTTTTCCTGTGTTATTTTTACTTTTGGTCATTGTTGCAATATCTTCAGACATAACGTTAGGTCTTAAGCCACTAGTTCGATCACAAGCCAAATTATTTATTATAACAGGGTTGAATAGTAGGGATCAATTTTTAGGTAATGCTATTTTCTTATTCTATACGTTTGATTTAAATTAATAAGTTAAAAAAAAAAATATTAAATCAGGTTAGGCCGTGTTCGTTTAGCAAGTAAGTCAAGTTAGTTATAGTAAGTTGGGTAGGATCAAGTTAGGTAGGTAGGACCGTTACAGTCTGGTGCCGTGAGTCGCGATGTCAAGTCAGGGCTTAGGGCAGGTCGTTACAATCTGGTGCCGTGACCAGGATTCGAATTTCTAGGTTACTACGGACATTATTGTTAACAGCGGCCTCTTATTTTTTCTATTTTAAATATTTATTGATATATTAGTACTGCTACTTAAGTTTCTGTTACTATGCATAGGTAAAATTTCAAGAAATAAGGGTCTCACACAATTTATAAAATATTTAAACCTTTTATGTATAACCAAACACAACACACTTACAGTATACTTACAAAATACTATACATGACATAACACAATAGCTGCCTTTACATTTAGGTTACAGTTACACTTGACATGTGTCTGTACACGGACATTCATAGTCGTTACTAGTTGTTCGGGTTAAACTTGGAATTAATTTCAAGGGCCGATCAATTTAGTGATGGTTACAGACTTTACGGCGATACCTCCTTCGGGGAATACCTGAGGAGCTGGCCACATCAGACTAAGTCCTTGCTTGTAGCTTGAACGGGCGCACGCCCTAGGCGAGCCGACTATCCGTTCGGGAGACACTCTGACTTTTTCTGTACTGACACACGCTAAACTTTATAATTATGTTGTGTATCTTATTCACTCTTCATAATAGACAGTTATACATATTCTAATTTCATTCTCACTTAGTTTTGCGCAAAGGTTATATCACTGTTTTATTGGCATATTTTCACTTAACACTGTAGCAAGTTAATTAGAAACGGGGGGTCGCAGGTTTAAGCTTCTTTAGGCCTAAAACTAGGTATGCGTTGAGAATCAGGGCACTTCAGGGTCCTTGTTCTTCAACAGGTATGCTTAGTTGACAACAGGAACATTGCTCTTTGTACCAGTAGGTAGACTGTTCCTCCGGTGTAGTCATTCTGTAAAACAAACAAAATTTTAGGGTTATTACAACGACCACATAGCCTAAAGTTTTCCAATTTAAATAAACCTATGATCTAGAATCCATTTCGGGTACCCATGACTTCTTGTAAACAAAACTGATCATTTTCAATTTACGTATCAAGCCCGAATATCAGTTAAATATACTTGCGTTATTATTATGTAAGTTATGGATATTGCTACGTATTAAAATAGGACTTACCATTACAAGCTTCCAAATAGATCGATAGATATAGTTTCAGAGGTTATTTTTTTCGATATGACTTCATTCATCCACCACTGGTCGTCTGACAGGGAAAAATCGCGAGCGGCTCGTTCGTTCGTTCGTCCCGGGTCATTCGTTGGTCCGAGAGTCATTCACTCACTCACGCGTGAAGGAAAATTAAAGCGGTTAAGCTGCGAGTGACTAGTGCGCCGAGGGTTCCGTATACCTGGGATATTTATTTTTGAGACAGTTGGGTACGTTTTTGGGACCGCGGAGCTGGGTTGGTTTCTGGCAGGAGATTTGCATATTTCCAAGGAGAAAAAAAAGGGAAACTGTGCTACTTGGTAACTTTATTTTGCCCGTAAGATTAAACATGAAGCTCTAGGGACAGTGATTAGTTTGGATTTTCCGTTTTCCAATCTTCGGAAGTAAGGGGATGTTATCTTGTTTTTTGACGTTTTTCCGGTAGTAACTTAAGTCTAAAGAGTGGTAAAATAGTACAGCTATTTGGATTGTACAATTAGTGGGGCACCTTCGTATCTTTTAGCAAAGACTTCAAGTTTTGACCCCTTGTTTGGCTACCAATTATGATAATAGTGGTAAGGTTACCTTCTATTTTTAAGTCGGGTAATTATGTTCCGAAATTGTTCCAAGTTTCAAGTCGATCGCGTGAGTGGTTGCTGAGATAATCGATTGTGACGAGCGGGTCGGGCGGACGAGGTCGCACCGTGAGGGTTTTTCATTATTTGGCAACTGTGTCGGAACCCTAAAAATACTGAACGGTCGGGGCGCGGATGACGCACAGAAAAATAAGGGTACTTAGAAGGAGGATTAAAGAAATAATTCGTCACAAGGTAGTGAAGGCGTCGTTCTATGGATTTGACGGGTTATTTTGAATATTTCCTAGTGATCACTGATAGTTTGACATAAAATATTGGGACATGTTGGCAGATGTCATCCCATAGTAAAATAAATTAGCAAGGTATCTATTCCGAGCGAAGCAAGGAGGTCCGAAATCTTTGGGATGACGGGTGAATGAATGAATGAACCGGTTATTTCTCAGAGTAAAAAAACTATAGAGTCCGTCATATACATATTCTGTGTGAACTGGTGGGGTGTGGAGCGTCTCACTGTCGCCCATACTAGTCGGTCAAAAAAAACTCAGTGAAGTTTTACAAAAATGAAGAGATCTTTAAAAATCTATATTTTAAACTTTGGTTGCGAAAGTGAAAATATATCTTTTTTGCTTGTGAATTGATCATTGGTACTAGGAACGGAGGCGTAAATGATCCGTAAGTAATGGCCATTTTCTGCGTGATTTTTAGCACCTTTTTTTTCTGAATGGTGGGTGTTTTCGCCGGAGGAACTGTGGTGGTGGCATTGGTTGGTCCCGGGTCACATGTTTCTCAGAGAGAAGGATAAAAGTTAGGATTTGATGGAAATCCATACATTTTAGTGTGGAGGTCCCTCGCAGGAAACTGATACGCTTATGGCTCCCTCCTTAGCTGAAGGAGCTGCTACTTAAACCTCCTTGGGTTATTTTATATGCGTTCCGTTCTTTTGGGCAGGCTGAAGCCTTTCGCCATACAGCCTGTTGCCTAGCACTTTTGTAATTAGGATTGCAGTTAAAGTGAGTTGTACGCGCACCTAGGAATCTAGTAAGGTATGCCAAGAATCGATTTGACGTATATTTTAGAGGTCCAAACTTACTTTGAAAATGGGTGGTATTGTGTAAAATATTTTCATCATCATACATACAGAAGATTCGGTGGTGGTTTTAAATTTCAAGAAGGTCGTCTCGTCAAGGTACACCGAACGCCATCTTCCGTCGAATAGTGGTACTATTAGGAACAATCCACGTAGTGCCGTTCCTTCGTTGGTTATACGGAACTGACTCAAGTCATCGTGTTGACATAAGACATTCCGTTCGGATATTCGGATGAAGTTCGGTCTTCCCGGAACAACACTATAAACGTCAACATTAAAAAGTAAACAAAGAGTTTGCGGTTACGTTTTTAGTTTATTTTTAGATAATTACTCTTAATATTAGCTAAGTTTTGGTTAATTTTAGTATAGGATAAGTTTTTCCAAAGACATATTGCATTTTTTGCTAAGTTTTATGGAAGTTTTACGAATTTTCTAGACTAACAAAACCATCCAATTTACTTCAAACTTTTAAATTTATTTGGTGATTGTGTGCATAATTTTGTGAACAAAAACACCTAACTGCATGTTGCGGCTGCAATACAGTGTGTTAAGTGAAATTTTCACTAATTTTAACAACCATTCCACAAAATTTTTACTAATGTTAGTTTCCATATCATACTTTTATTTTAGTACCTGTTTAGGATTTTGAAACCAACTTTCATGTGATATATGCCTTGGTTTCGTACAATATTATCATGGTTAATAATTTTAAGGTAGGTTTAGTGTTATTTTACCTTTCGTGGTCATACCTGACACCCCATACTTAACATAACTTCCTCCATACGGGTCCGAGCAAGAAAGGAAAACCCATATCAATGTTAGGTCATTGGGCTATTTCGCGAAACAACAAACAATTAAATCGAACTGTAATATTTCTTGAATATTTCGTGACATAATTTTCTCTCTCATATTTATTTATTTATTTATTTAAATTATTTATTCGTTGTAACTTTTTCATTTGTGTCTTCTGAGGTAGGTGTGAGGTAGGTATAAACTATAGTGATTTATTTCCTCTTTATGCAAACTTTATCTAAATACCATATTGTAGGTTAACAAATTATTTCAATTCGCTAAGGTGATGTGGTCATACACACTGTGGGGATGCGATGAATCCAAACATGCTATTTAGGTGAAAAATACTCTTGTTAACTGAATTGTGAAAACATTATATTCACTAACAGTAGCTATTTACATTTGCTTTCGTGGTTTGAATAGGTTCGTTTGTTTACGTTTCATTCCTAGTAGGTCATAGATACCTCTATAGTTGTTAAATGTTAGGACACTACTCGTTACGGGGGGTTGGGGGGAAGACTGTGATTGGGTTTAGGGAGTACACTATTATTATAAGCTTATTATGAGATTAGTATGTGGGTATTGTAACCTTGATAATATGGTATGTTCTAATACGAGTAAGATGAAGGGTTGTCGCGCTTAAGGAAGTGGGTTAAGCTCTCTACGATAATAGGACAGTAGACGGAATCTGCTTTAATAGGGCTTATAATTTTATGAACATCCAGTTTAAAACTATAGTGGGTAAGAATTAAAACACTTTGTGTACTTTTTCGTGAGGTTACTATACTAGGAGCGGTGGAACGATATTGTGAGTTCACGAAACAATACCAGGTTTTATAGTCATGTTTGCGGTTACAGTTGGTTTTCAATAACGTGAGGTGCGCGGTGGAAACCACATACAATACTGAAGTGAATGCTTAGGTTATAGGTTAGTTTAAGAAGAAAAAAATCATAGCACATCCAAAAGTTAATCAATTTTTTTTAAATTTACGAATCGCCACGGTCTTTCGTGAACTCAGTTGTGGTTGGGTGACTGAACGTTTCCTTTCCTTCGAGATACAGTAGGGAATTCCATATTTTAAGTCTTATCCTCCTTAACTAAAGTATCCGTTGATTTATTAGCATAAAAAAATATTTTGCGTTGAGTGATTTACTGCTTTGACTGTACTGTCAATGACACAATAATGTAAATAAAAGTGGTTAGTCTAATGCTGGGGTTCGAAGATTAACTATGCTTTAATTATACCTGTTCTTCTTGCGTATGAGAGGTAAGGTCATCGACCGACCTGACTAGCCTGGTGTAAGATTTCTTTTTCTTGGTATTGTTGTGCGTTCGACCACGTATCTTGTTAGCGCTTACAATGTAGATATTTTTCATTTTTACTTTAACTTACTTATACTGCTTTGGTTATCCTTACTTGCTGCCGAGTGTACAATTGTGACGTCACCATATTATTGTAGAATAAGAGACGCAGTGAGGTCTGGGGGTTGACTTAGGTTGTAAAACATAACAACACAAAACAACTTTATTTTTACATATCTTCATATAATATTTTTATCACGTTGTCATAATCCATTCACCTACATCGTATATTAACAATGAGAATGTGTTTTGTTTTTCGGTTCGTTAATAGATGGGCATACTCGTATTTGAGCTGGGTTAATAGATAATCTTAGGCATTTCGCTGCATTTTCCAAGAAAGGGTGTGATAGTTTTGTTTTAGCTAATTGTAAGTAAGCATAAATACATACATACGGCACGATTACACGATACACAATTTAATAGCTTACATGAAACATTTTAGGTATTATGCTAAACGGATAATTAACGGAGTAAACGTAGATCATTATCATACATCATACGTATAACCACTGTCATACATTCGTCACTTTAGTGTTTTCAATTTTTAATTTTTAGGTTACGAGTAGTATTTTCGTAACATAACATCGTTCGGTTGTAGGAACATATTATTACATATTTACTTATTGGTTAGATTAAAACCTTCTTTGACGTATACAATCTGCTATTTTGTGGGCATAAGGCATTTTGATGAAATAGGTTAAGGACCTTAGAATGGTTTCGACGCATAATGCCCTAATTTCTAATTTTCAATGTGCATAACCTTAGGTCTGTAGGAAGGAATTTCCTTTTATTAATAAGTGATCATTATTGCCACCTTTCAAGATCAAACGTTGCATATATTTTCGCGGGTAAGATTACTTAAATGAATAAATAAGTGCACATAATTTTAAAGATCCCGCCCTTTAAAAAAAAAAGTGGTTTGTTTTCAAAAAAAAAAAAAAATTCAGTTTTCAAAAAAAAAAGGTTGTTTAAAAAAAAAAAAGTTCCTGATTTTCAAAAAGTTCCTGATTTTCAAAAAGTTCCTGATTTTCAAAAAGTTCCTGATTTTCAAAAAGTTCCTGATTTTCAAAAAGTTCCTAATTTTCAAAGTTCCTAATTTTCAGTTCCTAATTTTCAAAAAGTTCCTAATTTTCAAAAAGTTCCTAATTTTCAAAAGTTCCTAAAGTTCCTAATTTTCAAAAAGTTCCTAATTTTCAGAAAGTTTCTAATTTTCAAAAAAGTTCCTGATTTTCAAAAAGTTCCTGATTTTCAAAAAGTTCCTGATTTTCAGTTCCTAATTTTCAGTTCCTAATTTTCAAAAAGTTCCTAATTTTCAAAAAGTTCCTAATTTTCAAAAAGTTCCTAATTTTCAAAAAGTTCCTAATTCTCAAAAAGTTCCTGATTTTCAAAAAGTTCCTGATTTTCAAAAAGTTCCTGATTTTCAAAAAGTTCCTGATTTTCAAAAAGTTCCTGATTTTCAAAAAGTTCCTAATTTTCAAAGTTCCTAATTTTCAGTTCCTAATTTTCAAAAAGTTCCTAATTTCCAAAAAGTTCCTAATTTCCAAAAAGTTCCAATTTTCAAAAAGTTCCTAATTTTCAAAAAGTTCCTAATTTTCAAAAAGTTCCTAATTTTCAAAAAGTTCCTAATTTTCAAAAAGTTCCTAATTTTCAAAAAGTTCCTAATTTTCAAAAAGTTCCTAATTTTTAAAAAAGTTCCTAATTTTTAAAAAAGTTTCTAATTTTTAAAAAGTTCCTAAATTTCAAAAAGTTCCTAAAAAAAATTCAGGTTTCAAGAAGTTTGCTCATTTTCGAAGCAGCGTACTGATAGCAGGCAATTGTAGCTATCAAATAGTACTTTAAATAGATTTAAGGAAAACTAACGGGAATAATTCGTTCAAATTTCTCTAAATGATAAGTATCTCCCTTCGGCATACGTAGTGAAGTTGACTTGGTTAACTTTTGGGGAGTAAGGGTTTACTATAGGTTGGAGGAATGGTTGCGTTCAGATACCTTGATTGCTGCTGGGATAAAAAAAAAATAATCATATAAGGTATAGGACATGCATCTGTATGTAAGCCACGTATGCGTATAGCCATAATTCTCACATTATTATGTGTAGGTAAAGCGTAGGGTGTAAGGAGTAAGGTATTGGTGTGTGTAAGACTATGCGTTAGTTACGATGCGCAAGACACATTGGCACGTATGCGTAATTATAAATTTTATTAGTACAGGAGCTGGAGTTATAATGTCACCGGAAGTTCTTAGGTAATCTTAAGCGTACCTTTTCTTAGATGGGGCAAGGGATTTTGTATACCTTTCGTGATTCGGGAAACATTAGCTGTATTATTCAAATTCTTCATTTTAGGGTCTTGTTTTTATTTTACTCGGAGGACAGCTCATTTAGAGCATACATTTCTGAATTTTATTAGGTAAATATTTTAAATTTTTTTCTTCTCTTATTATATTTTGTGATAAATTTTAGCTTTGTGTAGAGGCTTTTGAAATTTTTTTTGGATTGTGCTGTTTAGGTACGAGTAAGCTCCGCTGTGGGCAGGTAATGATGGCTCAGGTAAACAGTGAATTTCAATTAAATAGTAAAAATTTCGTAAATCATAGTCAAATTCTCGGTCAGTTATATAATTTACCAATGTAGACACCTAGATTGTGTTGGAGATTTAGTTGCCCAATGTGAAAAATGAGAAAATCCATCACGTTTGAAGTGTCATTAAACAATTTTGATTGCGTAAATAGAGCTCAATATGAAGGTTTTGAGAGAGAGTTCGATGATTCACCTTTAAAGTATTGTGCAAGACGACTTGTTTACACGTGAGTAATCCGTTGCGACAAGTTGACGAGGAGTTTTATTTGAAGGGATCTTTGAGGGACCGACTCGTAGGTCCTTGGAAAGAAATATGTTTTCTTAGGAATCATTTTGCTTTGTGGATGGACTTATAGCCGTATTCCCAACTTTCCTGGCAAAATACTTCTTCCATTTTAAATAAATTTTGTACAATGTAAATCGAGGGTTGATGGGGTAAATTTACAATTGGTGTTGTGTTTCACTCTTGTGAATTATTGCATCAGTAGACATTAAAATAGACTAATATAATCAACTAGTTTTGGGAAATTTAAACTAATTTTGCGCAGCGCCTGTGCGTTTGCCTTGGCGGTTTTTACTCAGTAGCATAATCAAATATTAGATGATCAAACGAACTCCAGGAGTGAAGTTCGATCGTTATTATATTCCTACTTGTAAACAAACTATATCTTCGAATGAAGCGACGAAATATAATTTATTCTCTTGCGCTTCATTGGTCCCCAGTGGTTCGTAGTAACAGCGTAAAGGAGGACGGAGAGAAAGGTGAGAAAGGTAGTATGAAGATGATGAAAGAAAATTTGTTTTGGGTTGGATGACTATGACTATGACGGATGAATATGAGATTGATGTATAAAAAGACTAATAGTATGGAGGGTTGCAATGAACCAATGGATACTCAACCAGTGGAGCAAAATTTATTGACGGTTGACCTGTACACAATACACTTACAAAAAGTAATTTATGGGATCTTAGGTGTTAGGTTTCTTGGAGGACATTGGAAGCGATGTTTATTCTGGTGTCCAGAAGGAGTGTTTATACAGCCTGTAAATTACTTTTACTCTACCAGTGGGCACAGCTCAAATGCAAAACCCTACACTGCACATGCTCCAAAGGATGAAGGAAAGCAATATAGAATCAAGTTTTAGATTGGGAATATTGGTCAAAGAACGGTTCTACCTTGCAGCCACTAGAATTGACTTTACTCTAGCAGGGACATATATGTCTATCCTGGAGTTGAAATACAAAAATAACGATTTGCTCAGCAGGTGAAATGACTTTATGTTGTCATTAGGGCAGGCTGGATTCACAACCCAAGCTCCTTGTATTGAGTGGAGTTCGTTTGTACTCGGTATGGACTGGAAGATGAGCAATATGTCAGTGGTCTGACTCTTGAATTCAGGTTGAAGACATTTGTCCTTTGGTTTAAAACTTACACCTCATAACAACGTTACAGGTATGGGTTAAAAGTTAATAAATTTAGTTTGAGTTTAGTTTAGACTTTTTAAGAGTGAATATTTGCGGAATGAGGGGGTGAAAATTTGCTCCGGGCGGCACATAGCTTCTGCACAAATTTTGGGGGTTGGCTGTGACGGTTTGGCCGTCAGCGATTCCGAAATATTCAAGTTTAGGTTAATGTAACTAATATTCTCTTTGAACTTGGCTTTGACACGCTACCGCGTGTCTAGATAAATTTTTGATCAAACACATTTCCGATTCAATTGAATTTAAAAATACCCAAATAACTTGTTGTAAAGTCAAACTATGATAAGGCATTCTAATAAAAAGGAAAGATTCGTTTAGAACTTAAAATCAGCTGGATGGATTAGAATCGTAGTTTCGGATCGAAAAAGACATACTAAAACCCATTTCAAACTTAATTTAGACATTTAGTTCTATGAATTTGAGCTTAATTAACACGTTTTCATATTCAGAAAAATGCATAGGATTCGTTTTCAGGTGAAAAGATACTTCGTTTCAAAAACCCAGACTGGCTGGCGCCGGCCGACTGGGGAGGTAGCGTACTATTGCGTGCCAGCGCGCGGGTGGCGACATTCACTTTGCTAGTAAACCATCAATGTATGCCGAACCGAATTCGTTATTGCGTTATCAGCTAGGTTGAATGCGATATTGCGTCATCGGCGGGGGGACGTCGAGTGTATAAAAGCAAGAACGCTGCCCTGAGGCCCCACCTTTTATTTGAATTTCATCGCGACAACGTTACTCTGCCCGAATGCGGAGCGATCTTTCTCTTTAAGCTTTTTTTTATTATATTGCGCGGTGCGTAAATTTAAATTCGTTCGATCTTTCGGCACGTTCGGTTTTCGTGATTTCGGCGGCTAAACACGTGTGCGTCCAGGTTGCCCGCGAGCACAGAATTTTACGGTTTCGGGCGTCCCACGATTCCTCGAGGAACGTTTCGGTCAGCGCGACTGTAGGGAAGGCCACCATGTCCAGTTGTGGGCAATCATCAACAAGGCGCGGGATGCTGGAGGGACGACTCATGGCCTGTCGTTCTGTACCAACATTCTGAGCGAAGACTTTGCCCAGCAGTGGGCACTCCTCTAGCCGGGCGCAGGCCTGTGCCTAAGCGGACGGTTCGGGACCGTTCGTTCTGCTCTGGCTGTCTGGAAGGGTCCTGGTCCAGCAGTGGACGTTCACCGGCCAGGTCACGTCAAGGTTTGATCGAAGAAAAACCGTGAGTAATTCAAAATCTTCCTTGTCGTGTTTTGATATTGTGATATTTTAATATTTTGTGCTATTCATAAAATTTGTGCGATGTGTTTAAAATGCTTATAAAAGCTGTAGAAATCGTCCTAAATCCAGTGACTTTATTAAAAGATTTATAGTACAAAAATCACGCTAGATTACCTACTTAAAATTTGATATTCCGGTATATTTTACGGAAACCTGTACTCCCATATATACGTTGTGTGGGAGCACTTTGGACCTAATGTCTCGGTAATAAAGCTGAGAAGGTTCCTTTTGATGCGAGATAGACCGTACAAGATGGTTGAAGATTTCAAGAAATTGTTCATAAATTCTGTGACCATGTTTAAAGACTATCAGCACAAAATCTAGCTTGCTTATCTAAAAGGTAATAATTTTATGATTTAGTTTGCCTAAATAAACTATTTTCCTTAGCTGATATACATAGTCGGGTGTTGAACGCTCTATTTTAGTATAAAAGTAGCTTCATAATCTAGATTAAATGAAATCTAGTACTTTACTTGTTCAAATGAGATTTCGAAGGGTCCCTTTGTTGTATAGTGGACGTCTCTGATCTAATATTATAATATATCGGGAAAAAATATTCTTACCTACCTTCATCTACCTTTATAAATTCATCTAATTTTGATAAATGAATGAGATAGGAATGTGTCTTGTTTTAGTACCTACCTACCTTGGCTAAATTGCTGTGTGATGGAGTATGACATATTAAATCATACTTTTCTTAAATTTAAAAAGGATTTCCTACAAGTGAAATTAATGCTTGATAATATTTGGTTCTGCAAGGTGAAGCAAAAGCAAGCCTGTGGTCCACTTTTGTACTAGTAAAGGCAAAATGTCCACATTGAGCAGATCGAATTATCATTAAGCTATCGAACTAAATGTACAGTCAGATGTGCGTATGGACGTACTGAAATAATGATATCTCAATAAAATGCAATTGAGCTGAGAGGACGGGAAAGATAAGTAACATTCCTTGATCCTAGCGAGATCCTAAAATAATGTTTCTCGGGTTCGAAACAAGAACTAAATCACTTATATTTTACCGATTCCTTCATTGTTCAGATTGGGCTAAGATTAATAATGCTGACCGTTGATTAGCAGTTAAGGCGACTCCTGACTTACTATCCCGACTTAAAATTAAATGTAAATTGTCTAAGTAGGTAGTCGATCATCCTAAGGCCCCGTCCATCGAGTTTGTTTTGCTGTAAGAAAAACGATATCCTGTATCTATGTATATATCCTTATATTCTGGATTGCAGGATGAGTCCGGAATTTGTCTCCTCCTTCCCTTTAGTTATGACTGTACAATTTACTAACCTACTTACAAACTGAATTTGACTTGGAAATAAAAGTTCCCTTACTATCATTATAAAATATTAATGTTATAAAGGTATGTATGTGAATAGAGTAAAAACTCAGGCATACCTGGGGGCAGTCTCGGAGGGAGGTCGTCCGCAAGTGGTATGAGACCTACTGGAGGGTCCGGAGGAGGGGGGCCCTCCCCCTAAACAGGGCCACATAGACTAACAATACAATACTAGCCTCTTGACTTACTTTCCCTTTTATTACGTAATTGTTTAATTTACCCTTTTCCACTTATCGTCTCATATACCTATTTAACTTAACCTTATAATCTTTAACCTGTTGTGTGTACTTTTCCTGTGTTATTTTTACTTTTGGTCATTGTTGCAATATCTTCAGACATAACGTTAGGTCTTAAGCCACTAGTTCGATCACAAGCCAAATTATTTATTATAACAGGGTTGAATAGTAGGGATCAATTTTTAGGTAATGCTATTTTCTTATTCTATACGTTTGATTTAAATTAATAAGTTAAAAAAAAAAATATTAAATCAGGTTAGGCCGTGTTCGTTTAGCAAGTAAGTCAAGTTAGTTATAGTAAGTTGGGTAGGATCAAGTTAGGTAGGTAGGACCGTTACAGTCTGGTGCCGTGAGTCGCGATGTCAAGTCAGGGCTTAGGGCAGGTCGTTACAACGCCATCATTCCGATACCGGTCTTTCTCTTAAATAATATTTCCAAATTAGAAAAGCAGAAGTAAATAGAAATTATTAGATAAACCCCTTCGTAGAAATTATTCCAACTGGATTGTAAAGTTCTTATTGAATTTGGTGCTTTGTTATTTTTTTTTATCCGGTCCTCGCATTTTGTCGATTGACAAAGAGAACTAACTAACCTGTCATTCATTTTCCGTGTAACTGAGCACACACATCTCGGACCCATTCCAAGAAAATCGACAAATATCCAGGGTAATCCTGTGGATCACCCATTAGTACAATGTCAGATTGACAAACAGAACCAGGAGGCGACAGGTCGGTGGTTTATTTTTGTATTCCCGTTAGGTAGAATTCGTAAAATGTGGATGACATTCTGTTGACGTAATTCCTTTGTTACAGGATGTCGCCTTCTTCTTTTATCTGGTAGCTTAGGCTTCTTTCACATATCGTGAGTCTCGTCATAAGCCCACGCGTGATGCCGCGGCGCTGACTCGCATTTTTTATAATAAAAGAGAGAATCTTTTTTATAACAAAAGAGAGAATCGTCATGTCATCGGTACATGGTCATGGGAGGTAACGCAATGCGCAGACCAAGTGAGTCATCACACGTTTTATTCTGAACCTCGACACAACCATTCTGTGAAGATCTGTACGGGAACTTCTCTCCGTTGTTTGCAATGCCAGGTCACCCGTTGTGAGTGAACGCTACCCCCACACCGGTGTGCCGTATTCGGGTTGGTGTATTACTTGTTTGGCTTCGAACCAACTCGTACCCCAACATGTATTAGAATTAAGGATATATGTTCTCGTCACGTCACTCATTTACATGGAGAGGCCTATCCATGTAAATGTCGTTGTATGTAAAATAGTAAGTAAGTTTATCGTCATAAGTTTCACATCCCTTTAGGGACTATCTTTAGAAAGGAATATTTTTAAGAAAGAATTGTTTTTTAAGAATAACTCCTAGAAGAAGTAGTTTGTTCGAGAATTGCTTTTGAGGATAAGCCT
This sequence comes from Athrips mouffetella, assembly GCA_947532105.1. Taxonomy (NCBI): domain Eukaryota; kingdom Metazoa; phylum Arthropoda; class Insecta; order Lepidoptera; family Gelechiidae; genus Athrips; species Athrips mouffetella. The sequence continues at coordinate 2,493,425 of OX383965.1, forward strand.
ATTGTTCCTCGTCAATTGTAACACTAATGTATTTGAAAGGTACGAAATAAGATGCTCTCTCATTTATTATAATTAAGTTGTTTAATTTAACACCTTTATTTGTAACACATTTCCAGTTTTGTGACTGGTGGCGCCCTGAAAGTAAGTGATGTATAGACACCGCTTCCAACCTTCATTCACCGACGAGTAAGATACCTATCGGACTACGGTCTTAGCACCACAGGAACCCACGCGCTCTCCACTAGCCGGTAAACCAGCACAGTTGTTGGTTTAATGCAACAAAATGGCGCTCACAACGTGTGGCAGGTATCGTTGGAACAAGTTGGAGGTTAGTGTCTTGTCATTGTTTATGATAGAATTGTTTTAAGAATAGAAGTACTCGGTAGTCTTTCACCATGTCTGGTCCAAAGATTTACTTTAGAGATTTGTTGGGTGATGAACTCAAATATGAACTCCGTATTCGTGGACATTCTGATGTCAAGACTGTAGCCGAGATGAGAAGAAGAATTTCGATTTTGATATCGACCTCACAGATGGATGTCACTATTGATCCACTACTGTTAGACTTAGAATTAGAATTAGACATCTGTGGAGACAAACTAAACGAGATAGGCTCTAGAATAGCTGCTGGAGATTATACCCCATCACAGACTAAAAGACTCATATCTAGGCTCTTACATATTCAATTCAGACTTGGTCGTTTACCCTCAGATGAAGAAGATTCGAAGAAGAAGTTGGAGTTACTTAAGAGGAAGTGCGCTCTGTGCCTACAGGCCTTAGATGTGACCGCGGTAAGCGAGGAAGGAGTAGAGTACGAAGATGAGGATCAAGACCGCGGAGAGACTCAAGACGCCTCAGTTGGCACAGGTGAGCTTCGAGTAACTATTGACCCTATGCGTTCGGTTTCTAGATGGGGAATCAAATATTCGGGACGCGACAGCAGACTTAGTCTACATGCTTTTATAGAACGGATAGAAGAATTACGTATTTCTAAAAACGTTAGAAATTCAGAATTGTTGAGAGGTGTAGCTGACCTTTTCGAAGGAGAAGCTCTAGAGTGGTATCGCTTACGCGCACTAAACGGAAAGAAAGTGGGACTTACCCATATTAAAGATATTATACATGTAGAAGAGTAGAATTATCCTTAGCGAGTAAATATTTTTGCATGAGTAGGTCAACAAATCGTTAACATTTAAGTGTAGTTTAGGTATCCAAAGGGGATCCCCAACCAAATATTTTAGTATAGTCGCGCGCGCATTAGGATAAGGAATTAACATATAATCGTAACAGAGTAGTAATTTACTTAAGAGTAGGGTAAAATAGTATACAATAGTAACAATAGCCGTAAAGTTAAATATTTGCAAAACCTGAGTTGGTTAAGACTTAAGTATTAGTTAGTATAGGACTATTTACAAAGACTTAATCTTAAGCTAAAGGATTCGTATGTTTTCCTAGGTGTTATAAACTTACAAATAGAACAGGATTTATAAAAAGAATAGAACGCGTTCGGTTACTTAACCAAAAGTAGCTTAGAAGAAATGGTGCGTTGTAAAAGCAAGGGTCAGTGGTTCTTCGTTGCTTACACGTAACTTGTTTATAAGAAATATTTACCTTTAGTTTCTCCGTGTATCGCGAAAATTCTACCTCGCGGTACTCGAAACTATTTTCGCTCTTAGGAGGGGAGTGTTGTTGCATGTTATTTTCTACAATGTTCAATGTTGTAAAGAATCACCTGGGAAGGCGTGTACTTTGCTGGTGATTCGTAGGACTGTTCGCAGGAACTGCGCTGGAGTACGTCCCACTCAGTGAAGCCAAGACGCTCCAGCAGAGTACACGGTTTCACCGGTAGGTCTATTGCCTTTGGCAAGGTTGATCTATTGTGTAGGACTTACGTGGAATAGGTTTGCGGCATTCTAGGTGGACTAGGGACAGAATAGCAGAGCTCCACTTGCGTCTCGTCACATAGAATCTGTAGTATACCGGCAGAAAACCAGTGATACAAAACAACCTGTTGTTTTGTCAACGTTCGCCGTCGTCTTATTCGCCTCTTTGTGTTTTCACTACCTCATTTCACTTCACAGTGCCGGAGTGATGTCGTCACATCGTCCCCTATAGTTTTAAATACGTTTTTCTTAACATTAATGTGTTTTTCGGTGTATTTTTGTTAGGATAAACAGACACTGTTTACGTTCGTCGACTGACAGTTACCATAGACAAGTGCCACAGAATGTGGAGACGAGTGCGTTTTCCACGCCATCATTCCGATACCGGTCTTTCTCTTAAATAATATTTCCAAATTAGAAAAGCAGAAGTAAATAGAAATTATTAGATAAACCCCTTCGTAGAAATTATTCCAACTGGATTGTAAAGTTCTTATTGAATTTGGTGCTTTGTTATTTTTTTTTATCCGGTCCTCGCATTTTGTCGATTGACAAAGAGAACTAACTAACCTGTCATTCATTTTCCGTGTAACTGAGCACACACATCTCGGACCCATTCCAAGAAAATCGACAAATATCCAGGGTAATCCTGTGGATCACCCATTAGTACAATGTCAGATTGACAAACAGAACCAGGAGGCGACAGGTCGGTGGTTTATTTTTGTATTCCCGTTAGGTAGAATTCGTAAAATGTGGATGACATTCTGTTGACGTAATTCCTTTGTTACAGGATGTCGCCTTCTTCTTTTATCTGGTAGCTTAGGCTTCTTTCACATATCGTGAGTCTCGTCATAAGCCCACGCGTGATGCCGCGGCGCTGACTCGCATTTTTTATAATAAAAGAGAGAATCTTTTTTATAACAAAAGAGAGAATCGTCATGTCATCGGTACATGGTCATGGGAGGTAACGCAATGCGCAGACCAAGTGAGTCATCACACGTTTTATTCTGAACCTCGACACAACCATTCTGTGAAGATCTGTACGGGAACTTCTCTCCGTTGTTTGCAATGCCAGGTCACCCGTTGTGAGTGAACGCTACCCCCACACCGGTGTGCCGTATTCGGGTTGGTGTATTACTTGTTTGGCTTCGAACCAACTCGTACCCCAACATGTATTAGAATTAAGGATATATGTTCTCGTCACGTCACTCATTTACATGGAGAGGCCTATCCATGTAAATGTCGTTGTATGTAAAATAGTAAGTAAGTTTATCGTCATAAGTTTCACATCCCTTTAGGGACTATCTTTAGAAAGGAATATTTTTAAGAAAGAATTGTTTTTTAAGAATAACTCCTAGAAGAAGTAGTTTGTTCGAGAATTGCTTTTGAGGATAAGCCTATTGTTCCTCGTCAATTGTAACACTAATGTATTTGAAAGGTACGAAATAAGATGCTCTCTCATTTATTATAATTAAGTTGTTTAATTTAACACCTTTATTTGTAACACATTTCCAGTTTTGTGACTGGTGGCGCCCTGAAAGTAAGTGATGTATAGACACCGCTTCCAACCTTCATTCACCGACGAGTAAGATACCTATCGGACTACGGTCTTAGCACCACAGGAACCCACGCGCTCTCCACTAGCCGGTAAACCAGCACAGTTGTTGGTTTAATGCAACACTAGGAACAGCAGCAACCTACAATGCATTTTAGTTAAAATCTGGAGCTTTTGGGTATAGTTGGCCCTCAGATCCAGTTGCTTGATAGCTGGTCATCATCAGACCCTTGGAGTACTCAGTTACGAAGACTAGTGAAGCTAAAAAACCATAGCCGTAGCAGACTTGCACGATTATTAATACGTATTTAATTTTATTGTAAAAAACTTAGATCTGTTTACTGGGTGGCGGCCATCCTTTGAGACCGTCTACCAAGTACTTCCGGCAAAATAGGAACTGGCAGACTTGTATTTTTCTACTCTGTCAATGAAGGACTACATGTTGCCGAGGGTTTCAGAGTGTTCTCATGACACGTAACTTGCACCCCCAAATTTTGACCGGAAGTGGAAGAAATTCTCGGACTTCCGGCAAATTTCGGATGCCAAATGTAACTGATTCTTGCTCAGCACCACTTTGCCGATCTGTTGCCATACATCTTAAGATGTTCTCATGACAGGTAAGTAATTTTGTCACGGGCTCAAGGACTACATGGAGCTTGATCAGAATGACAACAGGAGTGAGCTATGCGTTAGAGCAGAACTAAGTGATACTTGTCTCTGTCGCTCCAATATCTTCTGCATCGCCACAGATTAATTAATAGTAAACTAACGTTTACAGATCCTTCATTCCCAGGCCGACAAATTTCAACATTACGGTCTAAGCATAAAGTCGATACTCGCAGTGTACCGCTTAGGACACGTTTTCAAATCGCATGTGATCGCGGACTAGTGGGCTAAGGCGATGATTTTGTCACTTTATGAGATAGTGAGCGAGATGCAAGTAGTTATGCAATATTGTTCAATTAAACATGCAAATGATTACTAACCTATTTTGCCGTTATAAGCTTAAGATGACATAAACAACAGTAAAATCGACTGCCTTGGGTAGACGCATATCCGCGCAGCGTTTCATACCTACAGTACTATACGGAGTGTCACAGGCTGTTGTCATTCAGATCGAGCTACATTATTTCGACTGTAAAGGATAACTATCTAATCTGACAGACTAGATTACGGACTCAGGTCGGTAGGTGCAAAGACAGCATGTCTAGGTGGGGTTTCTTCGACAGCTCCAATAACAAATGTGAGTGTGGTACCTCCCCACTGTTGAAATAGTATTCATTAGTTACATGGAACTAGGCTGTATGGTTTATTAACCATAGTAGCAACTAAGCTTTATCTGACATCGACTGTCATATTGAAACGTCACTGCTTTTTCATCACTTCCTTCCTTCCTTTGCACCCGTTGTGTGCTCATGTTAATTTTAATTCAATCTTAATAAAATGTAATAATCTTAGTTTACATCGTATCCCCGTGCCTTTCATTTTGATAAATAAAAGCCGGTGATAAAGTTCTCAAGTTTATTTTTCATCTCCGCTGCAGTCTTCACCAGCCACGCCTGTTTCCACGCTTCGTCCATTCCTCTGCGCGAGCCTTCATATTCTCTCGCTAATAGGTTATGGGCCCAGTGCCAACGGAACGGAAGACGGTTGGAATTATATCGGCGATTTCTTCGTGTGGAGCTGCTGACAAAATATGGCGGAATCAAACGGCAACGGAGAGCACCGTGAAGGTGAGAACAACTCTGAGAACAATGAGGAGACTCCACGGCATACGACGTACGGCAGCGGGAGTATTCAGATTGAAAAATTAGAAGGATTAAGAAACTATAGCAGCTGGAAATTTATGGTGAAAAACCTTTTAATCTTGGAAGGTCTTTGGGAAACAATAGACAAGCCCAATCCAGATGCGGCAAAGGACCAGCGTGCGCTGGCGCGCATCAGCCTGCTAGTGAAGCCGGCACTATTTCAATATATCCAGAAGGCAAAGTCAGCCAAGGATGCTTGGAGCAAGCTAGCCGCTATTTTTGATGACAAAAGCTTGTATCGGCGAGTGCTTCTTTTAAGACAACTGCATCACATCGAATACACACAATTTGAAAATATGAGTGAGTACATTAATACCATTATGACAATAGTCCAGCAATTAGCTGATATTGGTCGCACTATTGAAGATGAAGAAGTGGCAGAAATAATGTTGAGCGGATTGCCAGCTGAATATGACATACTTGTCTCGAACATGGAAACGGCCTGTATATCTGCTACTCTGAATAGTGAATTGGTACGCACTCGTTTGTTGCAAGAGGAATTTCGTAAGAACAATAACAATGAGACTGCGACAGCATTTACTGTGAAGAAGAACAAGAAATTATTATGTCACTATTGCCAGAAACCAGGCCATATCAAGTCGAAATGCTTTAAGTACCGCCGTGACAGAAAACACTCTGGTAAGACTGATACACAGACTTTCTTAGTGGCTGAGAAGGCGTTGTATGTGAAGCAAAGTGACTGGATTGTGGACTCAGGTTGTACTAATCATATGAGTAACAACAAGGACTTTTTTAGAGACTTTAAATCAGTTCAAAATAAAGTTTGTGTGGCTAATAATGACATGTTAGACAGTACAGGTGTTGGTACATTGAAATTGAATCTTAATAATGAGTGTGTTATAGCGAAAGATGCGTTGCTTGTGCCGGGCTTATCAACAAATCTTATATCTGTAAGTAAGCTAGCGGAGGCAGGTTTTTCTATTGTTTTTAATAAGAAAGGGTGTCACTTTTATAAACATTGTGAAATTAATGGGAAATGTTTGGGTAAAGCTGAGAATGTCAATGGAACTTATAGGTTATGTTCGCAGCAGCCAAGTCATTCTTCTGCCACCCTGACGTATGAAGGCCAGGGGGATAAGAGTGCGCTGACGGCGAGTGTGCCGACTGCGACATGGCACAAACGACTTGGACATCTTGGCTACGATGGTATGTGTGCTCTGCGGCGGAATAACTGTCTTATGTTTCAGACTAGTTTGGATGATTGCACTGCATGCCTTGAGGGGAAGATGGCTGCCAAACCCTACCCCATCGGTGAAGCTAAGCGTGCTCATCAGCCACTAGAGCTTGTTCATACTGACATCTGCGGCCCAATGTCAACAGTCAGTTGGGGAGGATCCAGATACCTCCTGACATTCACGGACGATTACAGCAGAAAGAGCTGGGGTTATCTGCTTCACAATAAGAGTGAGGTAATGTCCTGTTTTATAAATTTTAAAGCTTTAGTAGAAAAACAATCCAGTTTTCCCATAAAATGTCTCAGGTCTGATGGTGGTGCTGAATACTGTAATAATAAATTTACTGATTATTTAAAATCTGAAGGTATAGTACATCAGGTCACGGTTCCCTACAGTCCACAACAAAATGGAACAGCGGAACGGCTGAACCGCACTATCATAGAGAAGGCACGCTGCATGCTGCAGGAATCCGGTCTCTGCCAGCGTTACTGGGGGGAAGCTGTTATGACAGCATTGTATTTAAAGAACAGAAGTCCCACCCGCGCTTTGGAGGGATCAGTACCTGAGGAGGTTTGGACCGGTTCAAAGGTAGAACTTAGTCACCTGCGAGTATTTGGTTGCGTTGCTTATACACTGATACCTGAGCAGAAAAGAAGAAAATTTGATGCTAAATCCACTATGTGTCTGTTTATGGGTTACAGTGACACTACTAAGGGGTATAGATTGGTGAACCCTTCAAATCCAAAGCGTATTATTTATGCCAGGAATGTTGCATTTTTAGAAAACAAGTTTCTGAAAGATTTAAAAATGAGTGACACAAATGAGGTTGTAGAGGAAGTGATTTTTTATAATTTTGACATAGTCTCCAATTCCAATAATAATTTAAATAATAATTGCAATAATGATAATATTTTAAGCAAATCTGATAATAATTTGAATAATAATAGTGAAATTAATTTAGATAAGACTGAAAACAAAACAAACTGTGATATTATTAATAATCAGAATATTTCTGTAATTTCAGCTCCAGAGTCTGAGTACTGCACTGGTGATGAGGCCGCTGTCAGTTGTAGTCCATCTTCAACAGCTGAGGATACTAACTGGGTCGAGCAGTACATAACGTCACTTGGAGGGGAAGATGCCGCGACGAGTCATGTGCCATCAGTGACTGCTACTTCGCGACCTGTGGATTTCGCTGTAGATCGTCCTGGGCCTTTGGAGACTGTCGCTGGGCGTCCTGTGCGTAGTACTCGTGGCAAGCCGCCGGTCAGGTATGATGAATATGACTTATCTATGTTAGTGCAAAGGGAGTCGGATCCTGTCACCTACAAGGAAGCTATGTCATCACGAAACTGTAAGGACTGGTCTTTAGCAATGGAGAAGGAGTATCAGGCGCTAATCGAGAATGGAGTGTGGAGACTCGTTGATCGACCTACAGATAAAAACATAGTCAAGTGTAAATGGGTCTTTAAAACAAAGCAAGATTCTTCGGGAAAAGATAAATATAGAGCTAGGCTGGTTGCTCGTGGCTATTCTCAGCAAGAGGGTGTAGATTATAGTGACACCTTTTCTCCTGTGGTCCGCCACAGCACGATGCGTACTTTATTTTCTTTGGCGAATGAATTAAATATGAATATTGATCATATAGATGTAGAGACAGCTTTTTTGAATAGTGAACTCAATGAACAAATTTTTATGGAACAACCTGAAGGTTTTGCTAAAGATAAAAATAAAGTTTGTCTTTTACTTAAGAGCATTTATGGACTAAAACAAGCTAGTCGGATGTGGAATCTAAAAGTACATCAATTCTTGACTAAAGGTGAATTCACACAGAGTAAATGTGAGCCATGTGTGTATATTAAAAATAAAAATAAGAAATTAATTATAGTGGCTCTCTATGTTGATGATTTTTATATTTTCAGTAATTGTTCTGATATGAAAACAGAATTATTAAACTTGTTACAAAATGAATTTAAAGTCAAGAATTTAGGTACTTTAAAAGTATGTTTAGGAATGAATGTGACAAGAAACAGGGCAAAGGGTATTTTGACATTGGATCAATCTGATTACATTAGAAGACTTTTGTCATGTTATGGGATGGAAAACTGTAAACCTGTCAGTACACCCATGATATTAAATTCCAAATTATGTAAGCCAGAGGGCAATTTGCTTGATGATAGTGTTTATCACTATAGAGAGTTGCTAGGATCGCTAATGTACTTATCAGTGTGTACACGCCCTGATATATCCTTTGCTTGCAGTCAGTTAAGCCAATTCAATAATGGTTTTGATAAAAGTCATTGGTTAGCGGCAAAGCGCGTCTTAAGATATTTGGCAGGGACGTTAAATTATGGACTATATTTTTATAGGAGCCGTAATTTAAATTTAACTGCTTTTACAGATGCTGACTGGGCCAACGACATTGTGGACCGTAAATCCTATACCGGCTTTGTGATAAAGTTAGGTAGGAATTTACTTAATTGGGAATCTCGCAAGCAACGTTGTACAGCTTTAAGTAGTACTGAGGCTGAATATCTTGCCATTAGTGATGTTTGTAAAGATTTGTATTTTGTACAAAACTTTTTGTCTGAAATATTAAATTTAAAGTCTGATATTGTAATTTACAATGATAATCAGAGTGCGCATAAATTACTTGAAGCGAAAGAGTACTGTCATAAAAGAACTAAACATATTGATTTGAGATATCACTATGTTAAAGATTTAATTCAAAACGGTTTTGCCAAAGTAAAGTACCTTTCTACTCAAGATATGATAGCAGATGTACTTACCAAGCCCCTAGGTTCCACAAAGCACAAGTATTTTATTAGTGAACTTAATGTAAAATGTGTAGAGTCCTGACTTTTGTATTTTAAATTTTAATATTAAAATGTGACATAATGTAAAGTTGAGCATGTTATTTTGTTAAGGTTTTGAGATGTTTTGTACGAGAGTTTTTAAGCATGTATTGTTAGGTTTATGTAATAATCATGTAATTGTATGAAAACTTTCATTCTTGATAAGAGTTCATGTATAATGAATAAGGGGAAGTGTTGAAATAGTATTCATTAGTTACATGGAACTAGGCTGTATGGTTTATTAACCATAGTAGCAACTAAGCTTTATCTGACATCGACTGTCATATTGAAACGTCACTGCTTTTTCATCACTTCCTTCCTTCCTTTGCACCCGTTGTGTGCTCATGTTAATTTTAATTCAATCTTAATAAAATGTAATAATCTTAGTTTACATCGTATCCCCGTGCCTTTCATTTTGATAAATAAAAGCCGGTGATAAAGTTCTCAAGTTTATTTTTCATCTCCGCTGCAGTCTTCACCAGCCACGCCTGTTTCCACGCTTCGTCCATTCCTCTGCGCGAGCCTTCATATTCTCTCGCTAATACCCACAAACAATGGAACACCTGACCTCCCGTCCCGCATGTCCCGAAACATGTACGCGTGATGACCTTTTTAAAGCCACAAACTGCGCAGTAAATGTGGCAACGTTCTGGGCTACAAAAATTTTGTTATTTGTAATTGATCGACACGCTAAGAAGAAGAAGAATAGAAAAAAAACAGACATGAAAACATGAGGAACAAAATAAACATATGAGAAGTGCGAAAGTTTAAAACAAACCCCAGTAGTGTAAGGTTAGAAACTAGGTATGTGCATTCGTGTTAGATATCTAGATAACTATTTTAATTAGTCCGTGAGTAGGTTAAGCAAATTGCAGGGGATCTATTTTAGAATCGTTCGCCTTACTTCTGATGATTTTAGTTAATCATTCACAAACTGGCAGTTTTGAATCATTCGACTGCAAAGATTAGGTCGAACCTCACAAACAAGCCCACAAGATGTTAAGCTGTGAAATAAAGCGAAAAAGATCTTTTAGCTAGTATAATTTTATATTACTATGAGGTTGCTGCTGTCATATATTTAGCTCCGAATTCATCACCTGCTTTGCCTGCCAACCAGTGCCGGATTTACATATTTGCCGCCCGTAGGCTATTAAAATTTTGCCGCCCCTAATGACCTTTTTTTTAGCGTTTTGTTAATTTTGTTTCCCCGGTTGCGAAAGAAGGTTTTGGACGTAAACGCACACGAGTACAAAATATTCGCTCGTAGTGTGAGCGCACATGCGTCTTTGCCCGAAAAGGCAGGTCTTTTCCGTCTTTTGAGCGCTCAAATTGCTTGCCCATCTACGCTCACTCTTCTGCGGCTGTGTTTTTTTATCCTTAAGCACCCTAAGCTCTTATACTTCCTGTGCACTTACCCTACCTGACTGATTAGCTCCACTCGACAATTAATCGAGGCAAGCAAATATTTTTAATGTTGATCTTGAAGGAAATCGTTGGGTGGAGGGAGACCAGTCTACCTTTTCAACATGGAAGTTTGAGTGTCTGACAGGCAGTGGCGTATTTACGAATCTGGCGCCCTGGGCACAATTTTTTTCCGTCCTTCTAGATGACAAAAAATCGGTCAATTGCGAGTCGGACTCTTGCACTCAGGGTTCTATTATTACCAAGCACGTAGATACAGAAAATCTAAGAACGGACAGTTCGTAACACAACCAGATGAAAACGCGAGCGCAGCGAGCGCGAATTTTCTCGTGAACATTAACACAAACTGAAGGGCAATAGTACAATTTCAACAATTTGGTCACTCTGACGAGAGCGCAGCGAGCGCGAAATTTTTTGTCAGCAAACACGCAAATTAAAAGACAATAATAGTTTGATGTAAGTGCGGAAAATATGTCGACAAATATGTGAGTAATCGAACAAATATGCAAATAAAATATTGTTTGAAAATTCATTGCTAAAGTGCTGTTTTTTATAAATTTAGCTAATAGCAGTCAACCGGAAAAGGTACCTATCATCGTCCCATAATAAAACAAAGAATTGATACTATAAAAAAGGCGGCGTAGACTCACTATATTTGCATTGTATTCTGCATGGCATTCAATAAGTATTCTGTAAAGAATCTACATTGAATAAAATTATCAGAGTCTGCGGGTCTTTTTTTAAATTCACATATTTTAGGTACCTAAATGAAATATGTATAACAAGATATTAGCAATACAAAGTTATAATGATTTTTTTCCTTTCCTTTTTATTCATATTATCGTAACTTTTTTGAAACATGAAAGCAAAAATTTTTACGCCTATACAAACTTCATACTTGCCTCTGTTGAGATGGATCTTACTGTTTATTTCACACTTGTTGCTCTCCTTTAGAATCTTAAAGAGGGCAGGTTGAACCCCTTCAATATTCATAACTGATAAAAATATTTTGCGCTAGTTTTTATTTTGTGAAATTGTTTTTAAAATCTTTAAGAAATTAAGGACTAATTTAAATTTTGCCTGCTTCGGATCTTTTCTGGTCCAGCGGCTTACAGCTGCCATACTACAGCGCTGTGCGCGGAAACTTTGCGAGCATAATAGGAATGTTTGGTCAGGGTAGAAACCGGCGAGACGTTGTGTCGATAAGCTGTTTTGTTGTTTTGGATAATGCTTACATTTAGAAATTTCACACCTATTTAATGTTTTTTTTATTTTAACGAGAGTAATTTAATTTGTACAACATGAAAAAAATTACCCATAATTTGCCGCCCCTAAAATCTGCCGCCCTAGGCTCCAGCCTACTTAGCCTATTGGTAAATCCGGCACTGCTGCCAACAGTACCAACAACAGAACAACGATAGGGCCACTCCGCCTGCGCGCGCACCCCCCCATATAAGCGAAGAGAGTAAAAATCTTGGTTCCTTATTGACTAGGTATACTATCCAATTTATGTAAGCGCTTATTTTGAATGCACATCATAAATACATTCGTTGCCATAGAGACGCAGTCACTGGTTTTTTGCATCTTACTCTCTCGCAATAATATGGTACGGTCAACCGCTTGTCGGTAGAAACTTTTTCAACTGTATTACCACGCCATAAAGTCCAAAAGTGTTTCTACTGATGTGCGGCCGTGTGTACTATGTTTATCGCACTCAAATGACGCTAGTAGTGTAGGTGCGGAAAGCGTGTTTGTTTTAGTAAATGGGGACACTGATTTGTATTGAATGAAATAAACAATTCGTCTCTAGATGCAGAGTAAGACGCATAGACTTCAGAGCTCTATGGTACAGTCAACGACAGGTCAAGCTCGACACTCGCAGTGCGACTCTAGCCCTTACATGTATTATTTTATTTTATTCGGATAAATACAGTCTTGCTATTAAAAGTAATTGTAGTTATACAAGATAGTTAAACCTAGGCCATTTACAAGTTATCGCCTGTAAAATAAGAATGGTTCAAAGTCCAATGTGTCAAGCTTGATGTGCTCTTGACTGTACCAACACATCCTTGTTGCTATACAGGGTGTAACAGAAAAGGTATATCAACCCTGAAGGAAGTAATTGATGATGTATTATGATGATGTACAATTTTTTTTTTTTTAGCTTTACTTGACTATTATTTTTGACTGTAGCTACTTTTATCGCATTGGTTTTATTTTTACTGTAATGATAATTGTAATGTATGTAAATAAATAAATATAATAAATATAATTCTGCCTATGAAACGAAATAATTTTCCCTAAGGAACGTAGGTCAAAATAAGAAAAAAAAAATTAAATATTTCCGACACAAAATGCGCTATAAACTGAGTCAGTTTCTATCGGAGGTCAAATTTTTTTTTATGTGTTTCGATGTACCTGAATGTTTCGTGGGCAAACTCACATCCTCGAGGGATGGTCCTTTTTTAAAACACCCTGTGTAACCGCAGACAGATAATTCGTTAAAAAAAGAACTTTTCATTTCTTTCGAAACCGATTTTTTCTTTGTTAATTTTTTTTTTTTTTAAATAATCTTTATTATTTATTTTATTAGCATCAACACCGTAGGCAAATAAATTCGATCGTACACAAAATTCTAAGAAGAATAGACTACGCTCAAATAAAATAAAATTAAAATTGATTTATTATATTATCATTTACGGTGACTTTTAATTAGTTCTTGATAGAAACAGGTATGAATGTACTCATGATACTGTACCAACGAACATAGGTCGAAATACGAAAATCAAGTTTTGACCTCCCACAGAAACTGCATCAGCTGATAGCGCATTTTGTATTCCCATACAAAATTCGCTAATTTGGTTTTTCGTATTTCTACCTATGCTATGTGCCTTGGAAAAAGTTGTTCAGTATCATGAGTACCTTTTGCAATCAAGAACTAATTAAAAGTCACCCTATATAAATTTATATAGGTATTATATAAAATGAAGTCAGTTTAATTTCATCCTTTCAAGAGCAAAGCGCCATGTGGGAAAAACATATAGCTAGCTCATGATCATGTATACACCAGTAGGTAAAATATCATAAGATCGAGTCAAAGATGAGTACCTCGTGGTCACTAAACAATTAATTTAAAGGATATGACTAAAATTTAGTAACTAATTAGAAAGTTACGGTTTTTGTTTACTTAAGTTAAGGGTTTTCTAGGTTTCACCACTTTTACGAGTAAATATACTTTAAATTTAGATAATCAAACAAATTTTGTTTCGAAAAGTCAAATTTGATGAAATTAATGAGCACTCACTCGTGAACTAGCGGCGATAGATTTCCACCGCAACTGGTTACGAAACTCTAATATCGTGGACGGCCCAGGAGATTGTAGCTGTTTTTCGTACCTCATCTTATATTTCATAGCTCATCTAGTATATTATAGCTCATCTAGTATTTCATAGCTCATCTATTATTTCATAGCTCATCTAGTAATTCGTAGCACAAGTAGGTAGGACTTTGTAGCTTGACTCATCATCATCATAACATTCCACGAAACGTCCACTACAGCACAGGGAGCTCCCTCCGGGGACTGTAGGAAAAGTTGACGTACTCTACGACGGTTTGCTTAGCTAAACCTCCCACACATTTAACGTTGACCTGAGATTTAGGCCCAGTAGCGCCAATTTTGACCGCGATGTCAGCATCTATAAAGGTTGCACTTGACTCATCGTCCAACAACGCGAGTGTGTCTACGCTACCTTTCGGACCCTTGGCCGTAACGGCGATCACTTTTCTCTTCTCTCTTTCTCTCTTGGGATGGAAGCGCAGTGAGCCACTGAAAGTTGAACTTTAGAGGTAAGATTCGACCCACTTTCGGGTTGAACGTGAACACTCTAAGAATCTACTTCACCAGATTTCGAGGTTTCGGGAGTTGAAGTAGAGGTAGCATTTTCAGTGACTGTGGCTTGCGGTTCATTAATCCTTCGTCGCCTCTTACGACACCCACGGGTAGAGATGGGTTTGTACTATTCTTTGCCGGCACCACACACACGGGACCTGTTTAGAAATAACCCTTATTAATAATATAATGTCCCGTGTGGTGCCGGCAAAGAATAGTACCAACCCATACATATTCGTGGGTGTCGTAAGAGGCGACTAAGGGTTATAAACTGGAGGATGGGCAGCAGCATCCTCCTATGTATCATACCATCTTACTTACTAGGTCACCTACAATTGCGGTCCATGGTGGCAGCCGTAACGCTAACAAGCGAGGTGACTATGGCACTTCCCTTTCACATTTTTCCAGCAAAAGCTAGAATTCTGGAGGGAGCTCCCTGCCCTGTAGTGGACGTTTCATGGGATGTTGTAATGAATAATATAATAATTGTATGCATAATTTCCAATACAAAAAACAACCAGCAAATCTACCAATTAAAATCAATTTAAACGAATGGTCGGTAATATCGAAAAATTCCGATTACCTACCCATGCATTGGATTCCAGCGTGTGATGTATTGGTGTAAAAAATTAGTGTTATTAGTCATAAATAAAGGTTACGCTATTACGCATAGCTTTCTTTATCGTAGTGGGCGATATGTCGACGGATGTCGCATGCAAAGTGAATAATTTGCCTTTTTACATAATGCCTAGGCATTCAGCGAAATGCCGAGAAACTGTGAATTTAACTATTTTAATTTATTCCTAGGCATTTCATAAAACGGCGCGTAGTTCGTTCCTAGCACCCGTTCGGAATCCGAGAAGTTTGCCTTGTCTAACGAATCTGGTACACCAGTGATACAAACCCATTTACAACCTGCCTACACCGTTTTACAAATTTCCGACCGTATACAATTTTCCTGAAGTTTGAAAACGGCGAATCATACGATTTTCCTGCGACAGATATAGGGAGTTTGGAATAGAACGTAACATATAACGTTTCGAAATTTTTGTGCAGACTTTTCTATGTTAAGTGCTTCAAAAATATATGCGTTTCTAATATTTGTGTTTCTACCCATGAAACTGAACAACTTTCCCCAAAGAACCCATAGTCAAATCCCAAAAAAAAAATGTTGCTCTCCTATACTAACTCGATCAGCTGATCGGCCAACTTAGTATGGGAAGTCTAATTTTTTTTTTATATTTGGGGAAAGTTGTTCAGTTTCATGGATAGAATCAACCCTTGAAGCGGTGGCATATATTTTAGAAGCACCATATTTCATATCACTTATTTTAATTAAGTACATTTTTATGACATTCAGACACTGCAGGTGTCACTCAATATTTAAAATAGATAAAAAGGAATCGACCAAATAATTTTTTTTCTACCTCTTTATTTATTTAAAATATTTTAATTAAGACTTTTTAGGTCTTAATTACCTACTTCCCAACCCTGCAGTTTGTCAGTTACGTTTTGTGTTTATTGTTTGATATCCTGTATTTATTTACTTTAGAAAACCTTCTTTTTTTTTCGGTTATTTTCTGGGTCTCTCGTTTAATATTACTGGGTTCTTTTGTTTCAGAGTCAATCGAAAATTGAAGGAATGTTTAGGAATGCATACGGGACAAACAACAAAGGTTTGGAAAATTAACTAAAGAAAAAATATTTTGTGATCGTTGAGCCTCTTGAAAATTCGAGAAAAAATGGTTAATTGACTCTACTAATTTGTAAAAATTTAATTCCTAGTAGTAAAATAGTAATTAGTACCTCGTAGTCTTAACTTGCCAAATAAGTTACTTTACTTTCTTTACATAATAAATTATCTTGACAGACGGATTACAGAATAGGACATAGGACAATATAAGAAAATTATCGAAAGCTCCAAGATGTTAAAATATAATCTAATAGTTTTTCCCATGTGAATGTGTGGCCATCAAAGAGGCTGCCACCGCGGTACTGCGTAGGAAAGTAGTAGGCTTTAATATAAGAATCCTTTCCGACAGCATGGCCGTAGTAATATATTTACCTCAGGGCTCATCCACGAATGTCACCTAGCTTTGGAGCGCATTGTTTCGAACAACAGGTTAATCCTGCAATGGATTAAAGGACATAGCGGATCATTGGGTAACGATGCTGCAGACGAATTGGCCAGACGCGGATCCGAGGTGACAGTGCTGGGTCCTGAACCACTCTTGCCAGTGCCCTTCAGGCAGATCCGCTCATGGCTTCGCGACTTTACTCAAGAACAACACAATGCCCGTTGGGCTAACCTAACAACCTGCAGGCAATCAAGGGAGGCAGTACCCACACTATCTCCTAAATTGACCCGCCGGCTCCTCAGCCTTAACTGATCGAACCTCCGAATAGTTGTGAGCACCATTACTGGACACATCCCGCTCAACAAGCATCTATTCACAATCGGCGCCACGGATAGCCCTAAATGTAGGGGCTGTCTACACGCAGAAGAAACGGTCAGTCACGTCATCCTGGATTGCGACGTGCTGGCTGACCAACGGGCGAAAATCCTCGACAACACGAGGTCGCTCCGCGAAGCCTGTGAATATCCCAGGAGACTTCTGAGCTTCTGGAAGGAGCTGGGCTGGCTTATTAACCAGTCTCACCTGCACGCAAAAAGGACCAAACAAGTGTTTAATTGCGGAAATTTTCCATTTACTTATTTGAAACTTCTTGAAAACATCTAAGTGCTCAGATTAAATTAGCTTATTGGACCACCGAATTGCGTCTTATCTTAATCCGCCCTTTTCCCCGTACGCGCCAAGTTTCATCCCCAACCTTTGGGCGGCGCGGTGTCGCGGGTGAGGGTACAAAAAGCCTCGCACGGCACTTTCCGCCCCACTCATCCGCAACCATGCAAGCAGCGCCGACCGTAGCCGCGCTCGCCATCTTCTTGGCCGGTTAGTTCAAACTTTTACGTTCTTTATTCGAATTTTTAAAATAGTTCTTTTTTGTGTTCGTTTGACAATTAGATAAAAGAACAGGCTGCCTCTGTGTGAATATGTGATATTTTATTATGTATTTTTTGTTTATTTTATTCGGACAAATTAGATCCAACATTCTTCCGTTATTTTTTTTTTTCGAAAATTCTTTTAGAACCAACTTTGATGAATCCAATTTTACGTTAATTAGAAAAGGCGGTTCACATCGAAGTGGAAAAATAATAAAATTCAAATGGTTTCTTTTTGAAGTTAAGAGCATTAATATTTTCATTTAATTTGGTTTAACAGGTTTTTTTTTTAAGTGTGAAAATGTATTTTTAAATGGCGGAAATGATGTTTGTTGACCTAAGTATTTCTTATTTTATGCTTAATACGCCACTCTTAAATTTCATTTCCGGAAAGTGTTTGCTACAAAGTTGTTGGTGTTATTTTGAGGTAACGTACAGCGTGAATTTGTATTGGTTTCGCACCCGAAGCCCAGTGATTCTGCTCATGAAAATAAGCAACTTTCCTGAAAGAAAAAATTTTTTACTCGAAAAAAATTTTTTGCCTCCACATACAAAATGAGTCGATCACGTGACCACTTTACTATGGAGAGGCGAAAAAATTTTTTCGAGAAAAAAATTTTTTTCTTCGGGAAAGTTGCTTGTTATCATGAGCAGAATCACTGGGCTTCGGGTGCGAAACCACTACAAATTCACGCTGTATAAACTTGTAACTTTTATCAAGCTTTTATGTACCTATTGTGAGAAGAAGAATTTTCTTTCAGTTATAATATCCGGAAAAATACGGTAACCATGCCTTATTATTGTATTTTTATTCTATTTATTAACCTAAGATCTCCATAATTAACACTTGACTAGTACAATAAACTGTGCGGACATTAGCCAATTACAAATCGTCACTACTTACGTAATTAACACATAATTATCAAGATTATTGAGATATGGGTGGGTAAAGTACGCAACAGCTTGGAAATGCGGGCGTGGTGTATGGCGCACCATACTTTTTACCCGCACTCTTGAGTTGCTACCCCTACCCATTCTACCCCTATCCAAAGATTAATTTTAAATGTCGCCTATAAATATCACGGAATAATTCAGAATAGATCACCGAAAATTTTAAACAAAAAAACTGATGTGATTTGTGTGAAGCAGTTAGCACAATGTTTTTCTTTATGTTTTTGATACGCGTTTTTCTAGTATTTTAATGAGAACATATTTGAAGCCTCTTCACGAAAAACATAAACAAATTTTGTATTTTTCCTAACCTCTCTTGCGAAAAAAACGTCGGTAGTTCTATTGTTAATTATAATAGTGAAATTTCCAATTTTTACATACAATTTTACCATCCCGATATTTCATTTCTACAAACTAGAAACAATAACATTTTATTTATTCTATGACAAGCGATTTTAATTTTAATTTACAATTCTTTTATATGAATCTTTTTTCATTGCCTTTTAGAAATATCAATAATTATAATATAATAGGAAATTGCCGTTTTGTATGGCGAATTTTAGGTAAACTCAATATTCAGTACTAACATTTTGGATTTCTTTTTAGGAAAAATTAAATCTAATTTTTTTATGCATTATTGGGAAGACATTAAGCTAACAGAAGCTTAAATTTAATTTTCGAAAAATATTATCTGAAAAAAAATATAACAAATCTAATGATAAAATCGGACGACATTTAAGACGAACAATTTTCGAACCTTTAATTTTATATATCAAACTAGAAATAAAAACTTTATTTTATGCGTAAATTGATAACCTTGAAGTCAACTTTCAAATATAAGACACATGAAAAAAATTGCATTAGAATTTATTGTCGGAATTATGATCTCATTAATCTGTAAGAAAATTTCGGCAATTTCATAGGTAAAAGACCTATTATGAAAAGCGTATAGAAAATCCATAAAATTATTTATGTAGGTATTAACAAATTAAATACACTTTAATACGTATATCCAATACCACTTTTGCCGTCCATCTAGTTTATGTTTGCGAGCGTATGAATTTATTAGATTATTGTATTTATTTCTTCCATTTTATTGCATAAACACATCCATTACTTTCAATGTTACGTTCCAGTACCTGTCCTTAGTTCGGTCGTTGACCTTATCTTATCACCCACACGTAAATAAAAATAGCTTAATTTTAGATAAATAACGATCAAAGTGAAAATATCTATCTATACCATACAAATCTAAGGGTAATAGAAGGAAGATGAATGAAAATAGGTGTCTCAAGGTATTCTGACATTCATTCAGTCGTTGTAAATATGGCATAGGCGTCGTTTTGTATCAAATCACGTTTGATGATTTGACATTTCAACTTGGGACACAATGGCATATGTCATCGCATAGTAAAATAAATTAGTATTCCTTCTATTCCGAGCGAAGAAAGGAGTCTGAATTCTTTGATCTATACCTACTATCGTTTAAGGGTTCCGTACCCAATGGGTGCCAACGGGACCCTATTTTTACTAATGACACAGCGTCTATAACGAAATCGTTTTGTCAGATAATATAGATAAGTACCTGGGCGACCAAGCTATGCTCTGTATGATTAAAATATCATCAGGTGAGCAAGCTATGCTACTCAACAACAGATGGCGCTGTAAGTTTCTTAAACGCACTAAAACGCGCTAAGAAATATTAAACAAGACGGTGAAAACGAATTTTCCCAGACATGAAACCTAGCTAGATCGATTTTTTTGCCCCCAAAAACCCTTGTATACTAAATTTCATCGAAATCATTAGAGCCGTTTTCGAGAAACCAATTACAAATATATCGTCGCTGATCTTACTTGAAACGTATTCAAAATTACCACCTGCAAAGAAAAATTTACTTTGTGTGTTTGTGAAGTAAGCTGCCGTTATTCATAATCTAAGGTTTGTGATAAGGAAACGTCAAAATGGACTTCGTATGGTGGCCCTACTGTAAAAGCTACCAAGCGTTAACTTAACACTAAACCACAGAATAAACTAATAGTACCATCATACGGAACGGACACTCCCCGCCTCCCTTGAAATGCAAGCCCCGCCTGTGAGATTCTCATGGTCCTTCTGGGACTCAATTCTTGAATATCACCGGGTGATAAAATATCACTAAAAAAATTCATAATCATAGATTTTTTTTAAAGTGAAGATTGATATTCGTAAAAGATAAAGCAGTCCTTGATTGTTAATTTTCATGTATTCTGATTTACCTTTCAACAGTCTATCGGGGCGAATGTGAATTTTTAGCCTCAAAAGTGATTTTATCACCTGGTGATTTTCAAAATTGAGTCCCTGGGGGTCTTTTGTACTGAATGTGCGAGCCTACACGACCTTCAAACTTCAAATTTGCGCTCTATGTATGTAGTATCCGGGGGTATGACTAAACTTAAAACTTCTAGAAGTATGAAATCACCACCCATTTCAGAAATTAGGTGATTCATCTTGCAGTGTCCTAACTAGGGAAGACTCACAAAGAGATAATTCGCAGACTGGCTACAATGTCTTGATTAAGTCTTGATTAGTAAAACATATAAAGGTCAATGTATACGCTTCTATAATAAGGTACCCACTGATATTGAAAGTTTACCGTTAGATAAATTCAAAACTGTTATCAAGCAGAAATTGTATAAGAAGGGTTATTATAAAATATCAGATTATCTAGAAGAGAATAATGCATGGGATTAGGCTACGGTTCTAACAGGCTAATTCAAAATTAAAACTAACTTATGTTTGTTGTATATCAAAACATATTTAAAAGAGCACGTGGGTTTTTATTGTCGCTTCTTTTTTTTCCCACTATGGCGCCACATTGTTTGTGAAGCGATGTAGTTTAGCTGACATCATTAAGAGATTTTAATATCCAACAATGAATAAACGATTTTGACTTTGACTTTATGAAGAAACGGAGCATTTACTATCTATTGTGTCATAGGTTACCTACTTCTTCCGTTTATGCAAGTATGATGCAAGTACTCAAAAACTTTTTACATACATCACACACACACACACACTTACATACGCACAAATCTACACGCGCGTTGCCCTTTCATTTGTTTTTACTTACTATTACTAAACTAAAAAAAAATTGTTTCTGTTTATTTTATTTACATTTTTGTTTGTAATATGTCGCTGAAATTTTAGTTAATTAGTTTAATGTTCAGTTATTCTAGATCGCACAATTATTATGTTCTTGTAGTTTGGTTCATTTTGCGAGTGAGGGAGCCAGGAGTCTCTTAGCACAGGGTTTTCCTAGTTTTAGCTCCTGTCTCCCACATAATACAAGTTCTTTACAGTACTGTGAGTTTAAACTCTTAAGTTGCTCTTAATATAAGTATTTGTAAGAAACTTTTTGTGGGAGAAAATAAAACAAATTTATTATTTTTATTAATTATTTGTTTGAAAGTGTCCCCACCGGGAATCGAACTTAATAACCTCCGGAACGAGAGCTTACCGCTCTTACCACTAAACTACGGAGGCTGTATAATAAGCAGAATAACTTTGGCTTCACAGTTCTACAAACTTTATTTTATTCCACCTTGTAGCTTGGTTTTTTGTTTAGAATAAAATATATTTTTTTACTTCTTTTAATAAATAAAGAGGAGAAACTATTGACGCGAGCCGGGATAAAATTTTGCGGGATCTTTTTTTTAATTATCTCATTCAGAACATGCGTCAAAGCTTGTTGTAAAGAAAACTGAAACGACGAATGAGAAGTATCTAATTTTAACGGAGTAAAATAATAAAGTGAAAACAGAGTACGTGATGGGAAAAGACCTATTATATCCACGTTCTTAATAAGTACTTTTCACATTGAAAATTGAGGTTATTTTAGGAATAGAACCTGACGATTCGCGCATTTTACAAGACCTGGTTGAAAAGTTGTTTTTTATTGCTATTATTCTTTAAGATCTTTGTTAAGTACAACAAAAATATATGAAATTACAAAAAACCGGCCAAGTACGAGTCGGACTCGCGCACCGAGGGTTCCATACCACTAAGGTAAAAATACCGACTTAGTTATAAACGGAAGTATATTAAAATTGCGCGAGTCCGACACACTTGAGCAGTTTTTATTATTTTTAGCTTATGCACTATAAGTATACCAATTTTCACGATTGTATGTTTTCCCCTTTTTACGAAAGAGCTTTTATTTGTTGTTGTAGCGGCAACACAAATTCATAATCTGTGAAAATTTCGATTGACATTACGCTTCATGACGTACACCCTGCTGACAGACAGACAGGCATCGGAGGAATATTAATAGGGTCCCTTTTTTCACACTTTGGGTACGGAACCTTAAACAGTAATAACGAAAAGAACATTCACGAGCATACTCGAGAAAATCTAAGAATACGTTATGAGATTATATTGTTTATTAAACGTGTTCTTTTGTGAAATCTTTTTGACGACAGGAACAATTTCATAGCTACGATGTACGCACGGCAGCAAGTAAGTGGTAACAAAACAAGTCTAAGCTGAATCAGCGTTACGTTACAAACACCCATAACTAGAGATCCACTCAAGGTCGAAGTGATTCCACTGACGTGCGGCCAAAATTGACGAAGACATGTCTGAACTCTATGGTCTATACAGGAGGATTTAAATAGTCAATAAATAAAAAGTACGGAAACGAGGAATTAAAGAAAATTAAGTTTCGAGGAAACTCCCGCCTTGGGGCGTCCGCTGCGTCAGGCGCGATCTCGACGCGTTGTCGCGCGCGCGTAGTAAATTCAGCAAAATACAAATTCAGCTAGCTAACGCGCGGCGTACGACCACGCGCGGCTTGCTGCCGGCTTAGCACGCTGCAGTTGTGAGTTTATCTAGGCCTATAGATTAAAGACTTTATGGCAAGGTCACGTTTTTTTGTCATCCGAGCAGTGCGACACATTTTGAAAGACAAGGACGGCTTACTAGTGTATAAAGCTGTCTAAAATATCAAAAATGTAATTTGTGGATTTGCTAAACATTTTCCTCCCCTGACATTTCTTCACGCTTGGAGGTGATAGATTAGATGACATAATTCCTCAAATAAAGTGATATTTCTCCGAGATAATTATATTTTCTCTCGGGCAGCGTGCTAAGTCGGCTGGGGTATACGCGGCACTATCGCGCAGGGCGTTTCGCTCGGGCGTGTTTGTTTTACGAAATTACTACGTCAAGCGAGGCGCAAGAATACACACATCTCGATGTATCAATAATACTGAATGCGTGATTTTAAATAGTACTGGCGGCGCTGCGTCGTGGGGCGTACTGGCCAAGCGACGCTTATATTGCCACGTAACGAGTCCACGTCGCGCGATCACGGCGCGTAGTACGCGTCGTGATTGCGCCTGACGCAGCGCCCGCCCACGACAGTCAATAGAAGTGATGGCTGTAAACAGGCGCATTTAATGTTTCAACCCCTTTTCACAGAATCTAGTTACATAAGCCTATTTCCTGTTCTCAATTATCCGAATGATTCATTTACTTTCAAGAATTCGCAATCGTCTAGAAGTTCCGGTAGTATCGGCTCGTGTCCGAATACGTTGAAAACTAAGAAAGGGTAATGTTAACCTGGTACATTTATTACATTTTCAACCATTAACTCGGCAAGGTTTGAACTTCTGAAGGTGGTAGGGCTTTTGTGCAAAGTTCTTCTGGGGAAGTACCACCCCCTTGCTTTTTCTGCCGTAAAGCGGCAATTTTTGCGCTGCTGTCTCGTGTATAGAATAGATAGATATATAGAAGATGGAACAATAAAATTGTATGGCATTGTGCAATATCTACGACCTAATTAAACATTTTTATCAAATAATATAAAATTTGGTTTTCTTAAAGATCTTGATTTTTTTCTTCTCAAAGTTCAATAAACTTTAATTATTCATTAAACTTCTTCTTAAGTCCTCACTTTTAATTTAACTTGTAATTTTTGCAAAGTTTTTATTTCTCGATTCCGTCTTTCGAAAAACTTTCTTGCGGTTTTGCATTTAATTATTTCATGGTAATTAAATGTTAACTACCGAAAACCTATAGCTGTTTCTGATGTAAAGCAGCAATGTGTACACTGCTGTGTTTCGGATCCAAGAAGGGTAAGAAATGGCAGTGAAAATACATGCACATCA
The DNA here is from genome assembly GCA_947532105.1 of Athrips mouffetella. Lineage (NCBI taxonomy): Eukaryota > Metazoa > Arthropoda > Insecta > Lepidoptera > Gelechiidae > Athrips > Athrips mouffetella. The sequence continues at coordinate 2,518,132 of OX383965.1, forward strand.
TTTAGAGTTCCCGTACCAGTAGCATGTCGCCCCCGCATTCCTTCTGTACTACGCGTTTGACCGCAAAATCAAGTTGGCTGTAAGGAAAACCAGCCAAGTGTGAGTCGAGTGCGTGCAACAAGGGTTTCGTACTTGTCCACCGTATGAAACTAAAAGCTTTTGCCCTTTGATTGTAAAGAACTCCGTGTCCACTCAAACCTAACCCGTCTTTAATATGAATTTACTTGTAACGGGAGTTCACTTTGATTGGTTCTAATTGGTTGTTAGAAAAGTTGTCATCACCATCAAGGTCGATGACCGACCTCACAAAACTTGGTTTCAGAGTTGTTGAGCCGCCAAAGGCCTCTGACCACTACGAATTAACGTGCCTTCCGAAGCGCGGAATCATCTAACTTTTCGGATAGTAAGATGAGTCATCCAGCAATGTCCTAACCGTGGACGTCGGGGTGACTGGGGACGTCGCACAAAGGGATTATTGTTTGACAGTGTCCCCACCAGGAAAGTTGTAATATGTAATGAATTTAGACATTTATCTTTAGTCGTGCTTATAAGACCTAGGTTCTTGCCAAATTTCATGTTTCTAGGTCAACGGGAAATACCCTGTAGGTAGTTTTTCTTTTGGTTAGTCAATGTACTCGTATGGAGATGGGGACATAATTGGCCGTATCCTTTGATTGTGTTATTGTAGAAGCTTAAAATTTTTACACCTTCTGGGGTCCACGAACCTTAATATTTGATATTAATTTCAACTTGACCCGTTCGTGAGAAAAAGTTTCCTCCTGACAGACAGACAGACGGACAGCAAAGTGATCCTATAAGGGTTCCGTTTTTAAGGGAACCCTAAAAAGACTAAATTACTATGCGTACCTATTCTGATTGCCACTAAATATTCATCACACATTACGTCGCTAAGAATAAGGCGTTAAGTGACAATTAATCCTTATTATCTCACAAAAAGTAAAAATATACGTAGTTGTGTATATTTTTTTGTAATTATTGTTTAGGCCCAACTTTCCTTTGGTACAGCTTGTATTTGTCAAAATTTAAAATTAACAGAAGCATAGGACAGTGCCGTGGGACCTGGTTCATGTTAGGGTGCTGGCTGCAATTTGGGTATACGATTTTCTCATGATTCATATTAACAGGGATGATAGATCAGCTCAATACTAATCGATTTGGTCTTTACAAGTTTTTCTGTGCGTCGCTGCGTTTTTGAGTTAAAGCAAAAAATATATAAATACGATACTAAATAATGTTTTTTTTGTCTGCCTTTGTGACTCCTAACTTTACGACGCAGGGCTATTATGGTGGCAGACTATTTTTCTGGGGTTTTATACATTGTATTTAATCAGATAGTCATAGTCTGCCAGGTATACTTTTCATTGTCAAATTTCAAAAAAGTTAAAATTTTATTCCTCAAAAACGCAGGGGTGTGGATGTCCGCCAATATTTTTTGTATCTTCTAGAGGATGCTCCTTATCATCAGTCAAAGAGGCAGATATGAGCAAATCATATAGAAATTTGTCCTTCATCACCCTTACTATTCCACCGCATCTTGCCAGCGATACCGGGGGCGCCCAACCGGTCTTTTGCCTGTTGGACATCCTAGATAAGGCTCTTTTGGCACCACGATCGTCATCCATCCTAATAAGGTGGCCAAGCCAGCGCAGTCTGTGCGCCTTAAATTCGCCTATGATGTTGGAGTCAGCCAGGAGGTCTTCGACTTCGGTGTTCTTGAGGAGTCTCCATGTTCCATTTTCTCTCTGTCCTGGGCCGAAAATTTTACGGAGAATTTTCCTTTCGGCTACCAGGAGTTTATTTGTATAACATTTTTTATCCTGCGAGCCCTCTACATATATACTAATCTGTGATCCTGCGTAATCGTGCAGGGTTGGGGCGGGTCACTATAAATATTTGTATATTCTTTGCCTGAACCGCTCTCTGCCTACGTAGTGACTATTTTAGTAATTTTCTCCAAAAATATATCACAAATTCAGGAAGGATCTGAACCTAGGCCGAAAGTGGGCGTTTTCAAGGTGATAATGAAAGTATGTACAATAAATTAATGTTTTTCCTTAATAATTGGTTGACACAAATATCATATATCTTGGAACATAGCAATTTTAGAATTCGCGGAAAATGGAATTTTTTTTTAGCCTTGGTTAATTTTCAAAGGTTCAAGTTCGTGGCAATTATAAATCGTTTTACCAGGAAAAATGTGTTTGTAATAAATTTAATTACTTACACACTGCCCGTGTTGTCAAAATAAACATTTAAATTGATTGAATTGAATTGTATCGCTGAGCGAGGATTTTAAACCTGACTTTTTTAGCACTTCGTAGGTTCCACGGAACTCTTAATCACATATTTCTCAAAAGACCTATTACTGAAAATCACTCGGTGATAAAAAAGTCGTACCTACATACCTACTTCAGCACGTCAACAAAGGATTTTCTTACAATATTCCATCCCGCATATTTGTACGATATCAACGATTTATATTCTTCCTTATTTTAAAAAAAAACCGGCCAAGTGCGAGTCGGACTCGCGCCCTAAGGGTTCCGTACTTATCCACCATATGATATACTAAAAGCTTTTGCTCTTTGATTTTAAAAACTCCGCGACCATCCAACTTGACCCCTCTTTTATAGAAGTTCTTGAAACGGGAGCTCACCTTAATTGGTTACTTTTAGTTGTAAGAAAAATTGAAATATTGAATGATTTTAGACGTTTCCCTTTATTTGTACTGTGAGACCTAGCTTCTTGCCAAATTTCATAATTTTAGGTCAACGGGAAGTATCCTGTAGGTTTTGCTTTTTTGCATAAATGTATGGAGATAAGGACATAAAAAGGCATATCTTTTGATTGCGTCGTTGAAAAAAATTTAAATGTTTAGATCTTGTGTGGTTTATAGACCTTAATATTCGTTATCAATTTCAACCTGATACCTCTTCTCGTTCGTGAGAAAAAGGGTTTTGACAGACAGACAGACAGACAGACGGACAACAAAGTGATCCTATAAAGTTTCCGTTTTTTATTTTGAGGTACGGAACCCGAAAAACGGCTTACGTACATTCAAAATAAGTGAAGTTAAAAATTTTAAAAATTGGAGCAACATCTTCAATTACATTGCTCTAAATTTTCTCGGAGGCGTAAAGGCTTATGATGTGTAAAACCCGAGCCAATGCGAATCTTTACAATGATCTTGGGGATTAATACGACAAGTCGATCCGCCATAAATTATGCATTCTACTGTCACGAGGCTTAAGATTTATCTGAGCAAGCGATTGTGAACACGAAAATAGTTTCGATTGTTACCACGCATTGAGATAAAGAATAATAACGTATTACATTACGCGTAAAGAACGAAATTTTCCGCCCTACGCTTGCTACGAGATCCTCCCAACGCACCTGCTCGCTCTCGAGTTTAGTCACAGATTACATAATGTATAGTACAGGCTGGGGGCGCGCTTGCGTTCTATCTATCCTGGACATTCTCAACTGATGCACACGTGACGTTCAGCCTTTTTTTTTATCGTCAATGGGCTAACTCCTGACCTCGATCTAGTCTTGAAGACAGAGATGAGGCCGACGATGGAACAAGCTTGCCCAGAAGAAGCCTATTCACTCGCGACTTGAATAGATTCGGGTTATATGAACTCGCGAACACAGGCGCAGGCAGAGAATTCCACTCTTTAGCCGTGCGCATTATAAAAGATGTTTCAAAGCGCTTTGTGCGAATGTGCGGAATATCAACCAAGTATGGGTGATATCCTGCGGTGCGTCTGGACTACCGATTGTAGAAGGGAGATGGTGGAATAAGCTCGTGGAGCTCTTGAGCACACTCTCCGAAGTACAATCAGTAGAAGACCGACAGGCATGCAACTTTGCGACGGTGCGCGGTGGGCCAGACTGTGAAACTTTGTTTTCACCAGCATCTCAGCACCAACGAGCTTCTTGGCTCTGCGATCTATCGAGTCAAGTGCGGCTAGTTGGTAGTTAGCCTAACAAAATTAAACCTTCTGCTGATGCAGTAAAATCGCATATCGGCCGGTAATAAAGGCATGAAGAGTCCGAAACCCACGGGTAGAGATGGGTTGGTGCTATAATTCTTTGCCGTCACCACACGGACAGCGACTGAGGATTAATCAACCAGAGGATGGGCAGCAGCATCCTTCTTTGTATCGTATGATCCTACATTCTATACGGTCACCAACAACCGCGGTTCATAACGTGGTATATGCTACTTCCCCTCCATATTGTTCAAGCAAAAGATGGAACTTTGGAGGGAGCTCCCTGTCCTGTAGTAGACGTATCATGGAATTTTATGATGATGGAGGGCCCAAACCATATTCTTTACTCGCTTTTTGACATGGAATTCATATGTGCCTAACTTCTTTTTGCGAAAATTGGATGTTACGTTTTGAGAAAATCAAACGTTCCAGCACCAAATTCAGGACGTTCTAAATAAAAGAACCCTAAAGCGACGAGTATATACAGGGTGACTTTTAATTAGTTCTTGATGGATAAAGGTGTGAATGTACTCATGATTCTGAACAATTTTCCCCAAGGAACATATACGAAAATCAAGTTTTGACCTCCCATAGAAACTGCATCAGCTGATAGAGCATTTTGTATGGGAGGTCAAATTAGGTTTTTCGTATTTCGACCTATGTTCCTTGGGAAAAGTTGTTCAGAATCATGAGTACATGCATATCTTTTGGTATCAAGAACTAATGAAAAGTCACCCTATATGAAAGGGTTGATGAAAGTTGAGAAAGCGAGGGAAGTATTTCAAGATCAAAAAGCCTTTGAAAAAAACTTTGGTTTTATCCCGATTGGACGAAGTGTTTTAAATTTATGAGGTCCAATTTGACTATAATTTTGTGTAAAAAAGTGCTTCTGGTATCTGTTTGAAACTGGTGTGTATTATAAAGAAGTTTTCACTAAAATCACTTCAAAAAATGGATCCATAGAAATTCTTCCAGTTTTATCAGGCTCGCCATTGCAGCGGTATCATTTCCTTATTTTTTTGAGAAAAGTAAGCTCAATTTAATTTACCTTTTCCCTGGCCCTTTGTTTAGTTAGACCATCGTGTACATATTTAATTTATTTCGTAAGAACAACAAAAAAGGTGAAGGTTCTTGTCATTATAAACCTTAAGACATGAATGGATTTTAAAAATTTATAAGCCAAAGTAAACTCTTAAAAGTAAATCATACTATAACGGGTGAAACGGAAAGGTGTGATAATACTAAAGGGTGCGAATCTGCCCATGAAACTGAACAACTTTTCCCAAGGAACATAGGTCATAGAACAAAATCAATTTTTGACCTAAAATGCATCAGCTGATAGCGCATTTTGTATGGGGAGGTCAAATTTGGTTTTCCGTATTTCGACCTGTGTTCATTGGGAAAAGTTGTTCAGTTAAATGAGCAGATTCACATCCTTTAGTATTATCACGTCTTTTCGTTACACGTTGTATATTAGCTGTACGAGTATCTTTGATACGGCCGTAAGTTTTACGTTGATACGTCTATGTCGGTATAGTCAAGAGCACGTCAAGCTCACACCTATTTCCACTCATTTCCTTCACCTCCCTCCCATACCCTCCACCCCTACCCCCCTCTCATCGACCCCACTTCCTTCGCCCCATCACATCACCCTCGGCCCCCTCACCTTACCCATCACCCCTTACTGCGCTCCTTTCACCTCCCAAAGTTCTATATACTCGTAGCAGGAATTATGGTCGCCAGAGGGCTTTTATCTACTTTACACGCTTGTTTACACGCAATGACCCCCCAGACAGCCCCAGACGAAGCATAGGCGTTTACTTCGTCCACTACGATATAAATTAAACATAATTTTATTAAAACAAAATATTACTCTTTACCGAAAAAAAAACTCTGATCTAAGATTTTTTAATCACCCTGATATTCTAAAATTTAAAGTAACCCTCTGGGTGCGTGCATCACAAGATCGGTCGATTAGATCATCCGACTGCCCAAAAGGATGGTTCTCAATTACAGAACGTAGCCAGCCTTGGTAGCCAGAAATTGACATCTTTCAGCTACGTCGTAGCTGATGTATCCCCGTAGCATTGCTACGTACGCTTACTACGGCGTAGCGGTTTGGCAACGTGTTTCCGTAGCCGGCATTATAGACTAGAAATTATGCGAGAAGAAGCCTCGCTTTACGAGACTAGAAGCAAAAGCCGCTCCTTTTTGGTAACATATTTTTTTAAGGTATATAGTTCCCGCTCAATTCAGGGATGCATTTTACCAAGATTTTGCGATATGATCAGTCCTATAACGCTTTCTGATTATTAGCTAAACTTTTGCTCTGGTTTAACCTACGTTTATCTGTTTATATTAAAGTCTTTACGAATAAAAAATAAAAATAAAATAGGTACCTGAAGTTTTTAAATAGTTTTTTATATTTTTGGATACACCCAATAATTTGTAGGTTCTAGGATTTATCATACTTTTTTTTACTTTTCAAACTGATTGGACCAATCAGGATGTTTTTAGCGGGCACCAGCCGCAAAGCTTACAAGCGTGGTGACTATGGTAAATCTCCACTAAAGTACCACGCATTTTTGCTGAAGTTATGGAGGGAGCTCCCTGTCTTGCAGTAGATGTTTCATGGGATGTCATGGGATGTCATGGTATGGATTTTTGTCCCATCGGGGCAGACGGAATCCACAGCTCTTCACCTGCTTCACAATAAGCCTTGAAAAGCTATAACAATATTATGAACCCTGTAGTGACCTTGTATAAGACAATGTGAAATTACCTTTATAATACACAAGTCAGCGTTATAATAAGGTAATGGATACACGATCTTGTGTCAGCGTATCGTATCACGTAGGTTTTACATTATCTTTTCTGTTGTTTTATCTTAGAGTTCAACGCCCTCTTCATCTAAGTATATCTTCATACATACATACATACATACATACATAACATCACGCCTTGTTCCCGTCGGGGTAGGCAGAGACCACAGTTCTCCACCTGCTACGATCTTGACATACTTCCCTTGCTTCCTGAACCTTCATCAATCCTTTCATTTCCTTTCTTTCATTTCATCTATACAAAAAGAGCTCTGACTGACATATCAGCGCAAATACTAAACATTTTGGTCTAGAAACTTGAAATTTCACACAGAGGCGAGCATAAAGAAATTTTGCATTTGACGACACAAAAATTTTGCATTTCGACCTATCAACTAACCAAACGGAAAATGAAACAGAATTGAGCTGTTTTCACAGTTCAGTGTCAACTGAGTATTCAAAGGTGTCGATAGATTGCGCTGAACTTTTGCCAAAGAACTTAAAATAAATCTGTCATAGATGAAGCGTGAAGTAAATAAACCTCCGGCAACAACCTACTTCAATAACAGATAGGAAAAAAGAAGTTTGTAGTGTATAGCCTGTGTCTCGAGCGTGCATACGCAGTCTGCAACCGACCGTACAGCGAGTAGGATGTGCAACGTGGTGTGTGCGTTGGCGAGCCAAATAAAGAGCTTAACAACTAACATCTGCAACGGTACAGTTGACGACGAGGATTAAAAGTGAGTACTTGCTTATAAAATATTTTAAACAGAAAAAAAAGGAAAGGAATTACTTAATTTCACCAAATAGTTGTGAAACAAATTTTTGGCTTGATGTAAACAAACATACTTATTGTCGGCCGGCTATAAATAGAACAGGTGTGAACCTGTTTGAACGGACAAAGGATGCGTATCAGCCCATCCAGATTTTGCATCATATTTAAAGTTTTCCTTGGCTGTGGTTTGAGTAATTCAACCAAAGAAATCGGAACGGATAGAAGTCAATATGTAGGTAGTTGCGTCAAGCCAATCGAAATAAAAAGGATTTAAGGTTTTAAGGAAACTTGAAAATAACCTATAGGGTGCCTGTAGGTTCCGCCGAACAGTGGTTCGGTCGGTCGTTGACAACTTGACACGGCGAGAAAAACTTTTGATGAATATAACAATGAACTACCTACACAAATTTATTTACTTTACTATTAAAAGGGCTGACCCCGCCATAATTAACCCACCGATGACGTGCGGCATATTGCGGGGTTACCAGTACAGTAGATACTAATACTTTGATACATATTTACCATAGGTTTTGATACCACTATCCATTTAATATTACTTGGACTGCTTTCCGTTTAAATATTCGTCCCGAATACTTACTATCTGGGACGTACTCGTTGAGTTTATTGCGTAGGTTCAAAAGGATTATAGTACCCAAAAAACGAACTAGCTGGATGCTAACTCAGCGCAGGTTATTTGTGCTGTTTTTACTACTTTTATAGAATAATTTATTTACCTTGGATCCAACGAACCAGCCACGAGTCAGTTTTAATGATCCTAATTATTTTATATCCCGTGTAGTGCCGGCAAAGAATGGTACAAACCCATACATACTCGTGGGTGTCGTAATAGGCGACTATGGCTCATAAACGGGAGGAGGTAACTGACATGCCAATTTTTATTTATCAATAAATTTTGAATTGTATTGATGGGTTATCCTCCTGTGTGCCATACCATATTACATACTGCGGTCACCTACATCCGGGTTCCATGGTGTTAGCCGTAGCTCTGACAGGCGAGGATCCCCTCCTCACTTTTTACAGAAAAAGCTAGAATTTTGGAGGGAACTCAGCGTCCTGTAGTGGTCGTTACTTTGGATTATGATGAAATATTATATGATATATAAATATACTCTGAATTTGTCAAATATAATCTATTTAAGTTGCGTTAAGTGGTACTCGTGCTACATATGTACCATGTTATGAGCAGTAATTATTATACTAGGCATTAAATTGCATATTACACATATTAGCAGTTATACACTGGGCATTAAATTGCATAGTCTTTTAATAATTTGACATATTGGCAGTTATATACCTACTGGGCATTAAATTGCATATTGTCTTTTAATATTTTGACAAACAAGCAGTTATAAACTGGGCATTAAATTGCATATTACGCATATTGACAGTTATATACTGGGCATTAAATTGCATATTACACGTATTGGAAGTTAAATACTGGGCATTAAATTGCTTATTACACGTATTGGCAGTTGTATACTGGGCATTAAATTGCATATTACACATATTGGCAGTTATATACTGGGCATTAAATTGCATATTACATAAATTGCAGTTATATACTGGGCATTAAATTGCATGTTACACGTATTGGCAGTTATATACTGGGCATTAAATTGCATATTACACGTATTGGCAGTTATATACTGGGCATTAAATTGCATTTACACGTATTGGCAGTTATATACTGGGCATTCAATTGCATATTACACATATTGGCAGTTATATACTGAGCATTAAATTGCATATTACAAGTATTGGAAGTTAAATACTGGGCATTAAATTGCATATTACACGTATTGGCAGCTATATACTGAGCATTAAATTGCATGTTACACGTATTGTCAGTTATATACTGGGCATTAAATTGCATATTACACGTATTGGCAGTTATATACTGAGCATTAAATTGCATATTACACGTATTGGCAGTTGTATACTGGGCATTAAATTGCATATTACACATATTGGCAGTTATATACTGGGCATTAAATTGCATATTACATAAATTGCAGTTATATACTGGGCATTAAATTGCATGTTACACGTATTGGCAGTTATATACTGGGCATTAAATTGCATATTACACGTATTGGCAGTTATATACTGGGCATTAAATTGCATTTACACGTATTGGCAGTTATATACTGGGCATTAAATTGCATATTACACATATTGGCAGTTATATACTGAGCATTAAATTGCATATTACAAGTATTGGAAGTTAAATACTGGGCATTAAATTGCATATTACACGTATTGGCAGCTATATACTGAGCATTAAATTGCATGTTACACGTATTGTCAGTTATATACTGGGCATTAAATTGCATACTACACATATTGGCAGTTATATACTGGGCATTAAATTGCATACTATCTTTAATAATTGGATATGTAAGCAGTTATATACTGGGCATTAAATTGCATATTGTCTTTTAATAATTCGATATATAAGCAGTTATACACTGGGCTTTTAATTTCATATTGTCTTTTCAATAATCTGATAAACAACCAGTTACAAACTGAGCATTAAATTGAATATTGTCTTGTTAATGATGTGACATGTTATAAACGGTTACAAACTTGGCATTTAATTGCATATTGGCTAATAATTGTGCCAATAATGAGATACATACGAGCAGCTACATACTGGCCATTAAATTGCATAGTGTCTTTTAATAATTTAAAATATGAGCAGTTACTAACTGGGCATTAGATTGCATTATGTCATTTATAAAATGAGGCATAATTGGAGCAGTTGTGAATTCCAACTGAATTATTTAATTGATCGGCTCCAATGGTTGGAACGGCTTACTCCTCATCAGTAAACCAAACCATAGAATTACCATTATATACATGTTTATGCAGGTAACATGAACAATACCTACATAATTATTTAACAATTCTGTAAACTGAATCAGCTTTCATTTCCTTTTGTTTAATATGTAGGCGTATGGAAAAAAATTGTATAAATAAAAATGATAGTAAATCGTATGTTCATATTTTATTTGTTGCATAAATAGTATTATGAAACTCAAAGAATAGCCACGCATAAAAAAAATATAAAGAGAGTAAGGGAGTCTAGACGCGATAGCACAGTGGTCTGTTCATTGGATTCGTGCTGCTTCTGATGTTTGTTGTATGTAAATACAATTCATGCTTGGTCCGTTCCAAAGGTGCGGATTTAAATCTAGCGCGCGTCTTAAAATATTTCTCATATATTTTCAGAAAGGTTATATGCGTGGGCGAATGACATGTGTTGTTTTGAGCCATGGTATTAAAGAGTGAAGGAAAGTCCGGGTGGATAATGGATAAATTGATTCGGGAACCGATTAGTGTGAATTATAAATAACAAAATGCTTCCTTGTTTAGTTGAAAAGAAGTAACAAATGGATTTCAGATTCACACACATTGTTTGACAGTCAAGTTATCTTTATAAGGACATATGGTGACAATTTTATTTTTCCCTAAATTCAGTTTAAACATGCTGAGTGTTTGGAAAAGGTTTGATAAAAAGTACCTACCTACAGTGTTAATTTTAAATAGTTTGATACCTATCTTACAATTTTCAATACCACTGGTGTAGTTAGGGAGCAGGTAAGTTCTGGCACTTGTAGCGAGAGTACCCATTACTGTACATTTCCTACTTTAATGAATACATACCCACGAAAAATTAAATTATTCTGGAAGGGTTTATTTAATGATCATGTCCCTATTTCATTATGTTTAACATTAGTACCTTGAACAACGATGCCACAAAAAAAAAAAAAAAAACTTGTGTACACACAGTGGCGACGTTTGTTCCGCTGTGTTATAAAGGGATCGCTGCAACTCAGTATGAATGGCAGTGAAGTACCAACAACTACTCATAGGTACATCGGCGTGTAGCTAGTACGAGTATATTGTATTGAACGATTTCACTTAAAATTGGAAGGACCGGTACATAGACAATATGTGTACTTAATACATCGTAAAGTTATATTGATTCTCTTCTATGGGCCAAGACAACCACAAGTAATACCTACGAGTACCAACCTATTTCAAGTGCCTAAATCAAGACATTGGGATTAAGGATTATTTCTTCTTCTTGTCGTGTTAATCAATAAATAAATCAAGCTCAAGAAGCAATCGATTTTAAAGATAATTAAGTAAATAATTTTTCAATGTTTGAAATAAATTATGTGGTTTGTCCATTTACAACGATAAAAAAAAAAAACTAACCTATCATTCTTAATAGGTACCTATTTAAAATTAGTGCATACTCAAATATACTTTGGTTGGAAATAGCTTGGTTCCTGTGAAAGGCTACAGAAATTGGAATAATAATCCGGTCACCTAGTAGGATCTTTGTGGTAAATAAGCCTCGCAGATAACTATTGAAAAGCAGTTTTAATTTAGGTTTTCTTATGTAACTTTCCCGTAAAGCAACAAAATACTCTTTAAAAGCGTTGTAGAAATAAAGCTACCTATGAACTTACGAAAAGGTAATTAGGTATATTTGCTTGAATAAATTAATAGTTCTGTCTGAATAATGTGTCCCAATGAATTAAAAATTTAATGAAAAAGTTGAGTCGACATACACGGTACAGGTAAGATAATAAAATCAACAAAGTGGACAAGCAGCAATTCCACTAGAAATTTGTGAACAAAGGTTTTAATAGATTAGAAAAAAAAAACGTGTTATTAAAAAAGGGGTGCTGTTCTTTTGTGCAGCGGCAAATGTATAAATAATTCATTTACAAAATTGATACAACTGAAAGAAGTCTTAAAAATAAACAATAATAATAATTCCTTAAATTTGACAATAAGGTTTGAAAATTGATCAGTAACATAAAAAATAGTTTCCGACAAACATTTTAAGTTTAATTCTGGTGAGATTCTACATTTAGATTAAAGGTACCAGTAGTTGAATTAGATTGAAAAATAACTTCATTTGATATCGCTATCTTATTAATTTATGTCAAATTGTGACAAAGCACTTTATTGCGATCAGGAGAACTTTAGTTTCCTGTTTATATGGGAAAAACACCATGGTAAACAGAGATCATTCACCCGCCTATCTTTATTATAAATGATTGATGTCATAATTGCCACCGTGCTAACAGAAATAATATAGAACGATAATAAGTAGTTTAAAATACTTATTCTTATCATAATAGTCTTGGAAGATGTGTTGGACGCTCGATCCAGGCGTGGTGGGTTGGAGTTCAGCAGGTACGTGCAGAGTAATGAGCCGAATTGATAGATCGACTTTCCGAGGAGTTCCTGGGTTGAAACAGCCAGTTTGTATCATCACCACACATATAAATATGTACTTTGAAGAGTGCGTTTTGTATGTTTGGGTATAGATCATAATTTTAATAGGTGTAGGTAATTAGAACACCAAGAATTCGTTGACTCTGCAAACCATACGAAAAAAAAAAGAAAAGAAATTATATACCTATAATAAATAGCTGAAGAACTTGTTATTGTTCTGGATTAGTTGTAATATTTTAAACCTTAATTTAATTTGAATAGTCTTTGTATTTTTCTTTGTTTATCACCTGGAAACCTGTGGAAACCAGTAGTGTGAAATAAAAATATTAATTAAAAAGGTAGAGGAAAGACAGGTAGTGGTTTTTCTCACTCTTGCCTTCCTCTCAAGGCTTTAAAGTAACACAAGGCTTAAAAATAAGGTCCTCCTGGAGTTTCTGGATTGACTGCTGTAGGCAGGCTTCATTGGTCAATGGTTTTTGTAAGTCCAGAACAAGGAAACGGGGCAGATAAGAAGAAACTGGGAAGTGTTAGACAAAAAGAATAATTTGGAAGAAGATAACATTTGCAACAGTAGGGGAGAGGAGGAGTAACTAAGGAAACGATGAAAAACTATTTTGTAGAAGGTACCGCTAGAAGCGTATTATTATTTGATAATTTTCGATTCAAATGTATTTTATAATTTTAATTAGGTTATTTATGAACGATATAAAAAATCTAATTAAAATAAGGAAGGGATGTAGTGTATAGCCTGTGTCTCGAGCGTGCATACGCAGTCTGCAACCGACCGTACAGCGAGTAGGATGTGCAACGTGGTGTGTGCGTTGGCGAGCCAAATAAAGAGCTTAACAACTAACATCTGCAACGGTACAAAGTTGACAGTTAAATTTTCCTACAACAATGCTATCTATCATGAAAATAAAAACTAGTTTTCTTTTTTTAAGCAACAACGAAAAGTATCAAAATTTCCATGCAAAACTATCCAATGCACTAAAATGGTTCACACAAATTGTATTGTTATAGTATGAAAAAGTATATTTGCCTGTTTATGTCTTTCTCTGATTACACAAATTGTACTAAAAATAAGCTTTTATTTATTTATGTATGTATAAGCTTTTGAACGTTGGTTGGAACGTTAGTTTTCAGGGTCAGTGGCACATTTCGATTACAAATTACTTAAATTGCAACGACTTGTACATACATAAATAATATCACGCCTTGTTCCCGTCGGGGTAGGCAGATACCACAGTTCTCCACCTGCTACGATCTTGACATACTTCCCTTGCTTCCTGTACTTTCATCAATCCTTTCATACATGCTCGTCGGTTTAGGGTACTTTTAACCTGGCCTTTATTCAGAACGTCCTGAATGTGGTCCTGGTACGTTCGCCGAGGCCTTCCTGTACCATGTCAATAACTAATTTTGCAGTGACTGTTACGTCAATATTGGGATGGACACCTAGATTTTTTTATAAAACCTAATTCTCTTATTTCGTTAGCCAGACTTTATCATGAATAACGGTATTAAATCAGAGTGCTTACGGCAACGCATTGTGTTTTATTCGTGGTTCGTGCTTATATCATCAGATCAGCATAATAATGATGCATTATCATCCGATTTACATACGCATGCAATATTTCATCTCAATCAGAAACCGGGAAGTGGGTCTTTAACTTGCAAGATTTGGTTACAGACAGACAGACACTGCGACAGTAGTGCAGTGTAGGCAACGAAGCAGTTGACCCCAACATAAATTTCTCAGGCAGATTTTATTTGACAGAATGATAAAGAATCATGAATTACATGTAAATTCAAAATATCCAAAAAAAAAATTACAAAAAAAAAATTTCATACATTTTTTGTAATTTTTGTATGATAAAATTAAAAGTACCGATTTTTTTGTATTTTTTATAGAAGGTTTGTCTCATGTAGTGTACTACCCCAGTAAAGTTTCATCGACTGAGGATTCAATGCGGGGGTCTTCATACAACGATCCGCTTCGTTGCCTAGACTTCAGATGAAACTAAATAAAATCATTTAAAAAAACAACATCATGAGGTCCGTCAATATTATCCCAGCAACTTTTAATGCTTTTGACTATTAGAGTTGTTTTAAATTAGAGCTCGCCCCTGTGTCTGGTAACATATAGGTCGAAAAATTAATTCGGAATGCGGTAGGAAAATGTACTTGTCAATACATTTTCTCGAAAAACGTACTTACAAGGACGTAAACATTGTTGTTAAGTAGTTACTTACCGAACTAGTGCGGTAAGTAAAAAAAGTATTCTACCAAGGAGATTTTACACTCTGATCATAAAATTATTTTGTAAAAATACTACAGAGGTGACTTTTTACTTGGGTGACGACTGCCTACCTATATTTAAAATGAAATGGAGAGTACCAGGAGAACATAAATTGACAAGAGGCTGACGGTACCCATGGTTGGTTCCTTTAACAAGGCTTGTAATACACTTAAAGTATTACTTATACCTACCTGTTTTCTCACAAATGTATTGAAAAACGTCGTAAGATACACGGCCGTAAGGGTTATGACAAACTCGTGCCGATGGTAAACCCTCGACTTCGTCTCGGGTTTACAAAACGTCAACTTGATTAATAACGCTACTTACGGCACTACTATTACTTACCGCATTTTGGGTTTATACGACCTACTTTGAGTGATGAAAAACCCTTTATGATGTTAATAAAGTAAATAATGAGAATGTTTACGCAAAGGCTGATAGGACAAAGAGCCACGGGGGGCTCATTTATGACTTAAGATGATGAGAAGATGTGACCCGTTGTACGCTCACTACCCACTTAGTTTAAAGGGGTGGAATAAAGTTATGAAGCAACAGTTATTTATAATTAACAAAGCGCTTTGCTACAAATAGTTTAATTTTTATATGTGCAGCGTGCCCTCTTTCCAAGCGTCGTTTCCGCTACCAAAAGATAGATGGAGCTCTTAGTAATTGCAACTCGGTATCGTTTGTATTACAGTGTCTTCCAGTCCTCCTACAAAGTATCTTGTAAAGTGTATTATAACAAATCAATAGTAACATCAATACAGCGGCTTTCCCTTCTTCATAACTGCGAGGACCCTCCTCGCCACTCCGAGGACTCCTGGCTTCAGATGTCGGTAGATCTTGAATTATACCGAGCTGAGAATTAATTTAGGGTTCTTAAAGAGAAAAGAGCGCAGTGGTTATGCACGGTCGGAAGACAAACGGCAAGAAAGCACTGCAGCGCGGTTTAAGAGTCGGCTTTTTACAATGTTTTCTTGTGTGTTTCTCTGGAATACTCGTATCAGAGCGCCATACCTCTTTGTCATTGATATAGTCACCTACAGTGAGCTTTTTTACAGATAAGCTTGATCTGTTCTGACTGTACAGTTAACGACAGGTCAAACTTGACACTCGCAGAGCGACTCTAGCCAATCATCATCATCATCATATCATCCCATAACACGTCCACTGTAGGACAGAGAACTCCCTCCAGAACTTCAGCAAAAATGCGTGATACTTAGGAGCGGATTTACCATAGTCACCACGCTTGTAAGCGTTGCGGCAGGCGACCGGTGTTGTTAGTGTCCGCAGTATGTAAGATACACAGAAAGATGCTGCTGCCCATCCTCCGGTTCTTATGCCCTAAGTCGCCTCTTGCGACACCCACGAGCAGAGATGGGAAATATAAGAACGGTACAATGTTTTATGAGTCAAGCTTGATATGTGCTCTTTAATAGTGTATATGTCAAGCAAGTTTAATAGTGTATGTGTATGTATATACAGCAAGTAACTGAAACGTGTGATAATACTGAAGGGTGTGAATCTGCCTATGAAACTGAACAACTTTTCCCTACGAACATACGTCGAATAACGAAAACCCAAATTTCACCTCCCATACAAAATGCGCTATCAGTTGATGCAGTTTCAATGGAAGGTCAAAATTTTATTTTCTTCTATGACCTATGTCTCCTGGGAAAAGTTGTTCAGTTTCATGGGCAGATTCACACCCTTTTTAGGGTTCCGATACCAAAAAGGTAAAAAATTAACCCTTATGGTGCGACTTTGTCTGTCTGTCTGTCTGTCACACTTCTATATCTCAGCAACCACTCATGCTATCGACTTGAAATTTGGAATAGTTTTAGAATATAATTGCTCAACCTAATTGCACATGAAAGAATAAAAAGAAATATGATTATTACTGTAAAGGAGGCCCAAATAGGGGGGGGGGGGGGGGTGGGCAAAATTTCAAATTGTTGTTACTAGATTGAGTGGTATATGAAAAGGCTTCACTTGTTCATTCTAAAATATATTTTTGTATATGTCTTGATCTGACATTGGGCGTTAGTCCTAGATAGCTGTAAAAGATGGCTGTAAAGGCTTACTCTTCGATCACAATCCCTCATCATCTTAGCCAACACATCGCGTCTCATCTCACTGTAGTCAGACTTGCGTATTTCTCCTGATGGCTCATATCAGACACACAGTTTGATCTAATGTCTAGCACAAGTCAGGACCCAAGTAACTTGCTCGGCTGCCGCACGTAGACTGATCCAGAAATGGAAGCATGGGAGGGGTGCGCTGTGGGGGCGCGCACTCCCAGTCACACCACTCAGAAGTCAGTCGCTATTCAAATAATTGCTCGTCATTACAAGAACCGTACTCATGACCCGGAAGTATACCCGACATATATTTTTACGACTATTAGTTTTCAAGTTACGATGAAAATTGACAAAAAAATACCATTCCCCCCCCTTATCTCCGAAGTTTGTGGAAGGAAAAATCTAAATTAATTACAGTCTAAAGAAGTATGTAAATATTACAGCAAAAATAAAACGACCTTTCTAATATGCACCGTTTTTTTAGAAATCTGCAAAAAACATTGAGTTTTAGTTTTCCGATCCTAAAAATGGACTTTATTGCTTTCGAAAATGCTAAAGGTATATCGGAACCCCCGGCGCGTGAGTCCGACTCGCACTTGACCGTTTTATTATTATCACACCTTTCCGTTCCACGTTTAAAAGCATTATTTACGCATTCTCTAACCCCATGATTACTAGACTATGATTACTTCGCTTATTATCCTCTTCACATTAATTATCGTTTAAAATCTCCGTGTCCATATACCGAGATAATTTTCTCAAATCTTGTTTCATTTTGTTTTGGCGAAATTACATAAATAAGAATTTAAACTTTGTTTTGCTAAGTATTTATTACTCGTGTACAGACGTACGTACACGCGTAGACATCCATAGAGACGAGAAAACGAATTACAGATAGATATGATCCTTTTTAGGGTTCCGTACCTCAAAATAAAAAAACGGAACCCTTATGGGATCACTTTGTTGTCCGTCTGTCTGTCAAGACTCTTTTTCTCACGAACGGGTAAAGGTTGAAATTGATAACGAATATTAAGGTCCATAAACCACACAAGATCTGAAAATTTCAATTGTTTACAGCGACGCAATCAAAAGATATGTCTTCATGTCCATACATTTATGAACTAAAGCAAAGAGCCTAGAGGGTTGACCTAAAATTATGAAATTTGGCAAGAAGCTAGGTCTCACAGTATAAATAAAGGGAAAAGTCTAAAAGCATTAAATATTACAATTTTTCGCACGACTAGGAGTAACCAATTAAGGTGAGCTCCCGTTTCAAGAACTTTTCTATAGAAGAGGGGTCAAGTTGCGGAGTTTTTAAGTTAAAGAGCAAAAGCTTTTAGTATGTCATATGGTAGATTGGTACGGGACCCGTAGGGCGCGAGTCCAACTCGCACTTGGCCGGTTTTTTTTTTCGTTTATTCCAACGCTTACCAACGCATTTTGCAGCTACGAATATGCCAAAAGCAACCGCTAAAGCTGTCAGAAAAAACAAGTTTGTAAAACAATGTTATTCTTTCCTTCAAATATACTCCGGTTTTATAGTCATGACAGCAAAATAGATTGGCAAGCGTTAGTAATATCGAAAAAATGTATTATACAGATTATACAGACGCACCGCGGGATATCACCCACACTTGGTTGATATTCCACACATTCGCACAAAGCGCTTTGAAACATCTTTTATAATGCGCACGGCTAAAGAGTGGAATTCTTTGCCTGCTTCTGTGTTCCCGTAGTAGTTCATATAACCCGAATCTATTCAAGTCGCGTGTGAATAGGCTTCTTCTGGGCAATCTCGTTCCATCGTCGACCTCATCTTTGTCCTCAAGACTAGATCGGGATCAAGAGTAAGCCCATTGACAATAATAAAAAAAAAAATTTTACACTTTTAAAAACTAACAATAGCAAAGTTGAATTTTTTTGAGTGATGTTTTATTACATACATACATAACATCACGCCTCTTTCCCGTTGGGGTAGGCAGAGACCACAGTCCTCCATGTTTTATTCCCCGGTGATATTCAAGAATTGAGCTCCAGTCCTAAATTTAATGAACTGGTGTATGTCTGATTTAATGTTATTTTGTTATTATAGTATCGTTAAAATAAAAAGGAGTTTGTTCAATCTGGCTCTATTAAAATTATAACTGATTTAAATGGCTTATGAAACTGGAAAGTCGGGCACATTCGTTTTGGACTTACCATGGAAACAGGTAGTACGAAACCCTGCATGACTCCGACTCACCCTTGGCCGGTTTTATAATCTCCTTTTATAGTAGTTATAACCAAGCTTAATCAAGATTTACAAAAATTACAAAGAAAGTCGCTAAAAAAAATAATTCAAAAATAAATTATAGACAAAATTTCCCCATTAGTTTATATGGCAATCATCATACACTCAGGGGCTCAGGGGGCATGTCGAGGTTGACACAATGAACTAACTTAACTTATTCAGAGTAAATATGAAAATTGCGCTGCGAGTATCTAGTTTGACATGCTCTTGACTGTACCTAGAAGAATATTAAAAATATAAGAACTTTCTTTGAAAAGTAAAATTACTGTCATTTGTGCAATGCACAATGCATTATGATTTTGTTACATTGTTTAGTCTCTAAGTACAGAAACTTTACGGGAAATAAAATTGTCTGCCTTTTTTGCTCCTGTTTAAAACATTTCTCATTTTCTTTTAAAAGTGAGTTTTACCTAGACAAGTTTCTGCAGACGCATTTTCAATATATAAAACTAGCAGGTGCACGCGACTTCGTGCACGTGAAATTTAGATAAAAGTAGCATATGTCCGTCCCAGACATAGTTCAAACTATCTTCGGTTATTAAAATCGGTTAAACTGGTTAGCCGTGAAAGCGCAACAGACAAATATTTGGATTTGGATGGATTTATTTATCTTTTCAACCTGAGTTTATTAGGATTTTTTTTAATTGATGAAGTGGGGAATGCCGATTTTTCGTCGGCTATTTTTGTAACAACCTGTCTAGATAAGCCTACGTAGTCAGCTACCTAAGAGCAGAGTTTAGAGGAGATCATATTGAGCTCATATGACAAGTATTAATTAAAATAGTTTTAAAGCATGGCAGTATTATATTAGCAAGTCTAGTGGTTTTAATAAGTACCTACTAGCGATCTATCCCAGCTTCGCATGGGTTTTAAGTTTCTAAAGATTGACAAAAGAGATAGTGAATGGAAACGTTGGAAGGGGAAGGCCTAGGCGAACGTACCAGGACCAAATTCAGGACCTTCTAAATTAAAACCAGATTAAAAGTACCCTAAACCGATGAGCATGTATGAAAGGATTGATGCAGGGAAGTATGTTGAGGTCGTACGTAGCTGGTGGAGGACTGTGGTCTCTGCCTACCCCGATGGGAAAGAGGCGTGATGTTATGTATGTATTACCTGACAGGCAGCGAACTTTTACCATCTATTTCAACCGTTGAGGGAACGGTTCCATAAAACACAGACATTTATTTATTTGACTGATTTAGTTTTCTCACGCATCTCCCATCAACATAGGACATTCGTAAGGTAGGACATTCGTAAAAAATTTTCACCTCCTCTTTTACACGTTCAAGTAATTAACTTCGTAAGGTGCAAAATTAGAAAATAGGTTTCTAGGTTCACGTTAGTTAGGCTGTGCTCATGCTTATATTACGCTGACTAGTTTCGGTGACTAGTAGTTTAATATCTACTCTTTGCTTATTTCTGCCAATCTCAACTTTAAGGAAAAGTTTGTAAGTACTTTTTGGCTATCTTAAATTTTAGGCGACTTTTCACCCAAGTCCCATAATTATTTTCCACCCTTGATATTTAAACATACCCACAAGCCGCCCTGCGGCGTTTCTGGTACAAAAGTGGCCGTAGTAGTCGCGGCATTCCTTTCACAGACAGTTTTTGAACAGAAATGACCCCCAAAATACAAAATGCGGAAATGTCGGATAATAAAATGAAAAATAATTTATTAAATTGTTCGCTACATTCTTCCCGGGTCGATAGACAGCCTACATACAATTAATTAAGTACCCGTCCGTGGGTTCCTCAGAGCGAGCGTGTACTGGGGATAAATTCTTGAATATTATATCATTGAGTAGTACAAAAACACAGTTATTTGTAAAAAATATTTTTAATATCTTCTGCTTAAATCTAAGAGCTGCGTGCTTTTTGTCGGTAGAGTATCTCCCATTGATGAATGGGAACTTTTGTAAAATCTTTTTGATTATTGTATTAATTTGATTTTAATCATTTTCTGATTGTTTTTTTTGTGATTTTATTGCTGTGTTTGTTCTTCGCGTAAAAATGATAAAAATATGATGATGAAGAGCCCGTGCCCGTGAATCTCGTGTTCTTTTGTATATCTTTTTTTTAAGTATACCTGTTGTTTTCTTTTTGAGCGATTATTTTAAAGACCTTAGTTTAAAAAAACTTCTCGATACGCCGTGGCTTCCACTATTTCTTTAACTCTCTTCGTCGAAGTAGCTCCAAGCTTTCGTTTTAAGCCAAGTTTAAAGTAAGGCCAAAGTAAGTAGGTCATTTTGACAGTTGTCAAACGTACGATATATTATGATTAGCAAAGAAAAAACCGGCCAAGTGCGAGTCGGACTCGCGAACTAAGGGTTCCGTATCTGTCCTACCACATGATATACTATAAACGAGTCATTTTAAAAACTTCGTGTCCACTCAAACTTGACCCCTCTTTAATATGAAAGTACTTGAAACAGGAGCTCATCTTAATTGGTTTTAATTAGTTGTAAGAAAAGTTGTAATATTTAATTGTTTTAGATTTTTCCCTTTACTTGAGCTGTGATGCGAGACCCAGCGAGTCTATGGAGATGGGGATAGGGCCGTATCTTTTGATTGTATTGTCGTTGAGGCTTAAAATTTTCACATATTCAATGGTTTATAGATCTTAATATTTCATAGTAATATCAACTGGATGCCTGTAGCCGTTCGTGACAAAAAGGGTCTTTACATACAGACGGACGAGAAGATGATTCTCTAAGGGTTCCGTTTTTTTTTCTTTTAAGATATGGAACCCTAAAAATGAACGCTGTATTTTGAATTTAAGGAAATGTCAAACTTATTTACTTTCCTTCAATATTTCCTTGTAGTTACGATATTTGGCATCATACCCAGGGTGTCTGCCTACTCTCAATACTCTACTCTCTCTCTTTTTGATATATCGATTCGATACTATTCCAAACATGCAAATACAACACTTCGTGCCTCGACGATAGAGTAGGATATGGTTTGGACGCTTATCACTGCCAATTTGACAGATTATTTAACCAATATTCTTCTCTATTGTAAGTGAACGAAGTTATAAATTCGACTGTATCAAAGTAGTATCGTACCGATATATCGAACATTGAGTTTTTTTTTTTATGTTACGAGTGAGCAAACGAGCAGGTGGGCTACCTGATGGTAAGTGGTCACCACCGTCCATAACACCCACTGTCTTATTAACGGCATATTTTGACACTAATAAGACAGCTAAGCGCGTTGCTCACTTTGAGAACTAAGGTGATATGTCTCATGTGCCGGTAATTTCGCTGGCTCCCTTGCCCTTCAAACCGAAACACATCAGTGCAAACACTGCTGCTTCACGGCAGAAAAAAGCAAGGGGGTGGTATTTCCCTAGATGGACTTTCCACAAAAGCTATAAAGAGTAGACGCCACCTTGGCCCCCTGGCTTTGTCAACCAGTAGTTTGGGTAAACACTGTGATCCTCGAAACTGTGAATTTAGACCAGAACAACTTTCCCTAAGGAACATAGGTCAAAATACGATTTTTTTTTATCAAGATGCGCTATCAGCTTGTACAGTTTCTATAGGAAGTAATTTTTTTTATCGTATTTCGGCCTATGTATGTATGTAATGTTCTTTAGAAAAAATGTTGAGTGAAAAATTGGCTGAGCCTATGCTTAAGCGCTTATGCCAGGAGACTTCCTGGTTAGACAGGAGCGATTTAGTAAGTAAGTAGTAGGTTAAGTGGTGTGATGGTTTGTTACTAACGTAGTTTAAGTTGTGTGTTTGCCTAATGTTTTGCCTAATGTAAAGCCAACTGCTACAAGCCTATTAGTGAAAAACCGGTCAAGTGCGAGTCGGACTCGCGCGCCGAGGGTTCCGATATACCTATAGTATTTTTGGAAGCAATAAAGTCCATTTTCAGGACCGCAAAACTAAATTTGTTTGTAAAGGTTTTTTGCAGATTTCTGAAAAACTGTGCAACTTAGAAAGATCGTTTTATTTTTGCTGTAAAGTTTATATAAACTTCTGTCAACTGTAATTAATTCAGATTTTTCCTTACTCAAACTTCGGAGATAAGGGGGGGGAATGGTATTTTTCTTGACATTTTTCATCATAACTTTAAAACTAAGAAATTTTAAAAAATACAAAAATATATTTTAAAATGTACAAGTAAAGCCCTTTCATATGATACCCCACTCGACCTAGTAGCGACAATTTGAAATTTGGCCCCCCCTATTTTGGCCCCCTTTATATTAATAATCATACTTTTTTCAAAAATTTTTCTTGTGCAATTAAGTTGGGCAACTATATTCTAAAACTATTCCAAATTTCAGGTTGATAGCATAAGTGGTTGCTGAGATATAGAGGTGTGACAGACAGACAGACAGACAGACAGACAGAGCGGCACCATAAGGGTTCCTTTTTTTTACCATTTTGGTATCGGAACCCTAAAAATGATAAATTGAGTCTTGTGGAATCAGCTGTGTTCCTAGGTATATTACCTTAGACAACAAATTACAATGGGGACCGCATATTAATAAATTGTCGAACTTTGACGGATGTGGACACCGCGAGGTTAGTCTACTTCAGTTATTTCCATAGTCTCATGTCATATGGCCTTTTGTTATGGGGTCATGCTGCGGATGCAAACAGCATTTTTATACAACAAAAGCGAGCTGTTCGTGCAATTTATAAAATGAAGCCTAGAGAATCTCTTCGAAATAAATTTAAAGAAATCAACATTTTGACTTTTGTGTCGCAATACATTTATGAGAATTTAATATATGTTAAACGGAATATACATAAGAATCAACTTGCTTCTCATGTCAGCCGTGTTCACAAAATTAGTATAAAACATATAAAGGTCAATGTATACGCTTCTATAATAAGGTACCCACTGATATTGAAAGTTTACCGTTAGATAAATTCAAAACTGTTATTAAGCAGAAATTGATTAGATTATCTAGAAGAGAATAATGCATGGGATTAGGCTGCGGTTCTAACAGGCTAATTCAAAATTAAAACTGACTTATGTTTGTTGTATATCAAAACATATTTAAAAGAGCGCGCGGGTTTTTATTGTCGCTTCTTTTTTTCCACTATGGCGCTACATTGTTTGTGAAGCGATGTAGTTTAGCTGACGTCATTAATAGATTTTAATATCCAACAATGAATAAACGATTTTGACTTTTTGACTTTTGTATTTACTAACAATGTGGACTGTGATTGTCTGAATAAATAAACTTTATTATTATTATTTATGGAAAGTTCTTCAGTTTCATGATCTAAATGGCATTTTAAAGGATCAGAGTATAAGCACCACGCTCAAAATAATATGTCTCTGTCCATATCTGAATTCGATAATTCCCAGTAGTTAGGTCCGTGGAAGAAGTCCGTGGCGGAAAGTTTAAGTTTTCAAGATCTGTCTTTTAACACTCTGTAGTCCTGTCGCAACCTGTTGCAGCAGGAATAGTAGTTTTCTATTTTCCACGTGTCTCGTTGCGCTAACATTAATCTTCGTCGGTCCACAATAGGTACTGATACAATAAAACCACTACATGTAGTGCTCCTCGCGTGGCCTTGGGAAACGCGCGTGTCCTACACGTGGTTGCTTTTTCTTTCCGATCGTAAATCTTAAGCAATATTAATTATCAATTATTATATTGACAAATTACAATGTCTGTAATTATTTATATGGGTCTGTTATATGTCTGTGCCTGAAATAAATTAATTTTATTTATTTATTATAAACGAATAGTACACACAATAGCACGTCAGTAGAAACACTTTTGGACCTTATGGCGTGGTAACAGAGTTGAATAAGTTTCTACTTAAGAGCGGTTGACGGTGCCTGGTTGACCGAGCTAAGCTCTATGATAGCCGCCCTGAACAAATATCATCGGGTGAGCAAGTTATTCCACCCGCCAACAGATGGCGCTGTAGGTTTCTGTTTTAAACGCGGTATTTTACAAAAATGCTTGAAAACACGGGGAAAACGAATTTTCCCAGATATGAGACCTAGCTAGATCGATTTTTCGCCCAGTAAGGGCTGCTTATCGAAATCGTAAGAGCTGTTTTCGAGAAACCGATTACAAATAAACAAGTATTTCTCGTTTAATAGTATAGGGTTGAATGATTGGTAGGGGGGGTGGCCGACTGGTACTCGTAGTTACGAGGTGCATTCAATAAGTACCTAGCCTCATTGCTCTTTCTTTTCGATCAAATTTTTTTTTATTGAAAATGGGCTTACTCTTGACCTCGATCTAGTCTTGAAGACAGAGATGAGGTCGACGATGGAACGAGCTTGCCCAGAAGAAGCCTATTCACTAGCAAATTAAACAAAGTTGGCTGTAGTCAGAACAAGGATGGGTAACCGGTAGTGGCACAAGAACTAGAGCGTTTCCTTGCTTCGGAGTTTTCATCATAGAAATACTAAGAGTCGTAAAAAATACAATTTTATTTTGGAATGGACAAGTTAAGCCTTTTCATAATGATACCCCACTCGACCTAGTAACGTAACATCAATAATCCCCCGTCCTATTAGGGCCCCTTTTACGTTAATAATAATAATATTAATCAATTACATTCTAAAGCGATTCCAAATTTCTAGTTTATAGTTGCTGAGATAATCAGGTGTGAATTAATTAAATCAATTAGTTATTTAAAACAAGTGGTATACCTACGTAAACATAGGGTGGCTTTTAATTAGTTCTTGATAGCAAAAGATATGCATCTACTCATGACACTGAACAACTTTTCCCAAGGAACAAAAAATACAAAAAAATACAAAAAATCTTTATTAAAAAGTCCACATTTCTCTTATATATAAAAACTTAAATAACCACAGTAGGCAGGGCCTGTGACGTGGCCATTATAACATATTAGTTTCACATAAGGACTTATTACCGGGATACTTAGTTCATGCAAAAATAACTTAATTGATACATTTTCAGACTTAATTGATACAAACTAACTTAACTGATACATTTTCAAAAGATGATAATAAAATGAACAATGAACTATAACAAACCAAAAACAAACTTGTGTGTGTGTGCGAGTGTGTGTACGGTGTGTGTGGGTGTGTGTGTGTGTGTGTATGAGTGATGGCTTTTACTGTATAGGAATAAGAATTGCTTAACATAGGTTAAAATACGAAAAACCTAATTTGACCTCTCATATAAAATGCGCTATCAGCTGATGCAGTATTTATGGGAGGTCAAAACTTGATTTTCGTATTTCGACCTATGTTCCTTGGGGAAAGTTGTTCAGTATCATTAGTACATTCATACCTTTTTCTATGAAGAACTAATTAAAAGTGACATTAAAAAGCTAATATTTGAAAGTCAACAGGCATTAAACATTTTCAAAGATAAACATTAAAATAATAAGTATATTATTTTTCATCAAAGAACTCTTTGGTTGACTAATTAAAATAAGATTTGCAAAAAAGTTGATTCCAAATAAAAGAACATGTACTCGTATTTGGAAACGACGCAGTGTCATGCTCAAATTTCAAACTAGCAATATCAAACGATAGGACCCTCTTCAGGCATCGGATCATTTCTCTTACTGACAGTTGATATCTGGTGATTCCTTTTGCGTATCTGTGTCAAATGTCAAACAAGGACAAATGCTGCGATATTAGAGTATTTTTTTTTTTTTGACGGTCGTTTGTCAGCATTTGAAGATGGCAGACGTGAATTTGTTTCAATTTTGATTTTATTTGTTGATTTGAGAGTTTAAAGTATAATTTTGATGGGATATTATCCAATAAACGTCTTACAATGTGAACATTTAATAGTAAATGGAAATATATTCTTCTACTAATGTTTTTGGATGGTGAGAAGCGGCTTTCTTCGAGACTTCAATAATATCCCCTATCAACTTATCGGAGTCATCGTTGTGCACAGGCTTTCCTCGTCGTCGATCTTCGAGATGCGGATTCCTGTGTAAATCATTCTTTCACTGGACATTGGCGTGTCGCCATATTTTTGTAACAATTCTTTTACTTTGACATTGGCGAAATACGTTTTGTAATGAGATGTGATGCCATTAAATAAATATACATACATACAAGAGTATTTTTATACGATATTAATATAGGGCGCTTCTTAATCAACTGCGTATGCCTTTGAGTATGTTACTCGGGCCAAAAAACTGAGCAACACAGATCGATATACGTTAAAAATAATTTACTTCCCATAGAAACTTCACCACCAGAATAAGAAAAAAGAATTTCAACTTTTCATACAAGCTGCATCAGCTGACAGTACATTTTGTATGAGAGATCGAAATTTTTTTACGTAATTCGACCTATGTTCCTTGGGAAAATTTGTTGAGTTACATGGGCAGAACCACCTCTTAAAATTTGCGGGTAGATCTCTATCTGTATCTATTTAAGTTGCGAGTGAATAGGCTTCTTCTGGGCAAGCTCGTTCCATCGTCGACCTCATCTCTGTCCTCAGGGTTAGATTGAGGTCAAGAGTAAGCCCAATCACAGAAAAAAGAAACCGGCCAAGTGCGATTCAGACTCGCGCCCTAAGGGTTCCGTACCTATCTACCATATGATATACTAAAAGCTTTGCTCTTTGATTTTAAAAACTCCGCGACCATCCAACTTGACCCCTATTTTATAGAAAAGTTCTTGAAACGGGAGCTCACCTTAATTGGTTACAATTAGTTGTGAGAAAAAGTGAAATATTTTAGACTTTTCCCTTTATTTGTACTGTGAGACCCAGCTTCTTGCCAAATTTCATAATTTTAGGTCAACGGGAAGTACCCTGTAGGTTTTGCTTTTTTGCATAAATGTATGGAGATGAGGACATAAAATGCCATATCTTTTGATTGCGTCGTTGCAAAAAATTGAAATTTTCAGATCTTGTGTGGTTTATGGACCTAATATTCGTTATCAATTTCAACCTGATACCTTTACCCGTTCGTGAGATAAAGGGTCTTGACAGACAGACAGACAGACAGACGGACAACAAAGTGATCCTATAAGGGTTCCGTTTTTTTCTTTTGAGGTACGGAACCCTAAAAACAGCATCCCTTATCAACAGATTGCGGGGTAGTCGCAACATCATCCTGATGACCATAGCGGACAGATATACGTCGCCGCTATGGAAGTTTCTGGTGCGCAGGGTGATCACAGAAACAAGATCGTTTCTTTGACCGCCCTAGCCCCGGAAGCTTTTTATAGATTTTTAGTTTTTATATTTAGTTTAGTTTTTATTTTTTAGTTTTTATATAGTCTATCGCTATATATAGTCTAAGTATGTTTTAAGTTAATACCAACATTTCTATGGACTTAAGAAGTCTGAAATAAACAATTTTTATTTTATTTATTTATAGCATCAAAATGAATGCTTCGACTCAACTCTACACTCGCGCTTGACAATTTTATTAATTACTAACATGAACCGTGGGCAGCGAGTAATTAAAAGTTATTAACCAACTAAGTGAAAACCTCTGTAGGTAGAACCATTTTAATATTTCCTGAGGGAATTTCCTTAATGACTCACACTTTTAGTTTTCATTATAATTTTCACACATCATCGCTTTCGGCTGAATGTAATGTTGGTAAATAATTAATCAAAATACCTGAAGTCAGCTTGATAAGAATGACTAGGACCGAGCTATGTATGAGAGCAAGAAAGAGCGATACATGTCTCTGTTGCTCTAATCTTAGGCGGATATTTCACTGGGACACCATGGCGGCGCAACAAGTCGCCGCTACCAACAAAATGTATACAGCTCTATAGAGAGTTACTCACCTGGTGTCCATTTGGTTGCACAACCAATTTGGCGCTACCACTCTCAGTGAAATATAGGGTGACTTTTGATTAGTTCTTGATAGAAAAAGGTATGAATGTACTCATGATACTGAACAACTTTCCCCAAGAAACGTAGGTCGAAATACGAAAATCAAGTTTTGACCTCCCATAGAAACTGCATCGGCTGATAGCGCATTTTGTATGGGAGGTCAAATTTGGTTTTTCGTATTTCGACCTATGTTCCTT
Organism: Athrips mouffetella; assembly: GCA_947532105.1. Lineage (NCBI taxonomy): Eukaryota > Metazoa > Arthropoda > Insecta > Lepidoptera > Gelechiidae > Athrips > Athrips mouffetella. The sequence continues at coordinate 2,547,671 of OX383965.1, forward strand.
GGGAAAAGTTGTTCAGTATCGTGAGTACTTGTTATCAAGAACTAATTAAAAGTCACCCTATATAGCCCTTAATACTGTGGCCGCAGAGTGTGGCGACTCTGGTGTCTTTACTGGTGTCTAGTTACGGACACCACGGTGGCGCGACTGGTTGCGCCGCCATGGTGTCTCAGTGAAATATCCGCCTTACGCATCGATCCTACGCTTTTCATTCAAGTAGTGTATTATTTTTCTATGTTTTCATATACACGCGCCAGAAAATTTACGTTTGCTTCATACATTGAACGTCAAAAAATTACCTTTGGCCTTAGATATGCACGGTAAGGGACGGTGTACCAAAAAATAAAATGGCTTGCTTACTCAACGAAACTGAACAAGTTTTCCAAAGAAACATTGTTGGAAAATGAGTACAAACTGTCCACTCTGATCGAACAGTTTGTATGGAGAAGTCGATTTTTTTTTTTTAAATGTTTCTTTGTGAAAGTTGTTCAGTTTCGTTGACTGAGCACGCCCTCTTTGTTTCCGATACACCGTCCCTTACACCCTGTGGATTTTATTATACTAGGTAACCTTATTACAGAGGTCAAAAGCAACAACTTTTGTTCTACGACTTTTCTAACAACGCACAAAAAAATTTCTACTACCCATACTAAAGTGGTAACGTGAAGTTGAGATTTTTCGTGCATTGTTAGCAAAGTCGTAGAACAAAAGTTTTTGCTTTTGACCTCTGTAATAAGGTGGGCATACGCATATCAGATCCAAAAAAATAACCTAGTATAAAGACAAACAAAGTAAGTATACTCGTATAACTCGCGAAAGATTAGGAAACAGACCTTGATCTTCATTTGTTTTTAAATAAACCCGATATTTTTAGAACTAGACCAATTTAATACAGAATAAAAGAGAGTATTTAATATGAACTTGATGAAGAGATGCATGGGGAAGAGGTGAAAAAATAAGTGGATTTTTTTTTTGTGTTCCTTCATCGTTGCTGGGGCGCCCCCTGAGCTGTGGCGCGCGGTTGGATTGACGCCCTGTATATACATTGTAATTTTTACTATACTTTAATTTGGTTAGAATGGTTTCGTTTTGCTGTTTTCTCAAATCTCATTTTTATATCTATCATATAAATACTTATGGTTATAGCTAATTTAGTTGTATTTAGGTGGAGACTTTTAATTAGCTTTTAGCTACTTATTATGTTATTGTTAGTAGGTTTTTAGCTGTAAGTCTCCCACAAAATAAATAAAATAAAATAAAAATAAAAAGATCGTGACCAATGCCGCGAAGCCTTTCCCCAGCAGTGGGATTGGCAAGCTAAGAAAAAAAATAAACAAAAATGTAATGCGTATTAAACTATTTTCCCCCAGGAGCGACCGCATGGGAGGTCCCAAATCGCGAGTTCAGACCTCCGCAAGGTCTGGACCTCCTTCGGATCCTCGCAGAAAGGCCTTGGCTTGGACTGGGATCTCACAACAGGCCCCCCCCCGTTGACACAGATTTGGAGCCTAAGGAACTTGAAGTCATGAACGATATGGACGAAATAGGAGATAAATATTCTATCAATGATCTTATAAGGTTAGTACAATAGTGGGCTAGTATAATCTGTTTCACGAGTCAATACCAACGCTTACCAACACATTTGCAGCCATAGAAATAGATGAACCATCACGAACTAGACGAACCAGAGTATATTTGACAGAAAAAATAACATTGTTTTAAAAACTTGTTTTTTCTTACAGCTTTAGCTGATAACTATTGATGATGGAGAACAAAAGCCTTGATATGGCTGCAAAATGATTAGCGTACGACCACCGTTCGAAACCTACAAAAATCAAGGAAATCCCCCAATATTTATTTATTTAATCAAAAGTAGGAAGTTTTTTTTCTTAGACCTTTTCACCTTTCTGTTTTACTTTTTGGTTGGTCGGCAGAAAATGCCGCGTGGCAATAGGCCTTTTGTACCCTAGTGCAATAAAGTTTAACTAAACAAACTAGGAGTAGAGGTGTATCGTGTGGTGCCGATTAATACAGGACTACCCTTCTCTACCGGTGGGTGTCGTAAAAGGCGACTAATGGGTTTTTAACACTAAATACATCGAGCGCGAATTTGTTTGAGATTGGAAGGTCGCGTAGGTCCGCATATTTAGGACAAAAGACCCTCAGAAGGACAACGAGAATCTCGCGGGTCGTGGGCGGATGCGCGCGTGGTGCGGGGTGGATTGCAAGGGAGGTGGAGATTGTCCGTTCTGCTGCCGTACTCCGAAGTGAAACTAGGATAATATCGCGCCACCTTTGACAAAGAAATTCCCATACAAAGTAAATTTTCGAACGTAATTGTTGTTGTCAATCTGATAATATCGGAGCTCCGATAAAACTTCGGAGTACGCACCCAAGTGGTAGTGGGCAGGGCACATCGCAAGAAGAACCGATGGCCGATGGGGCGTGAGGGTTCTAGAGTGGCGACCACGTACCGGAAGACGAAGCGTTGGCAGGCCCCCCACGAGGTGGACCGACGATCTGGTTAAAGTCGCGGGAAGCCGCTGGATGCGAGCAGCGCAGGACCGCAAGTCATGGAGATCTTTAGGGGTGGCCTATGTCCAGCAGTGGACGTCTTTCGGCTGATATGATGATGATGATGACGCACCCTGTATGCTTATACTTTTACTTTATTCTGTAGTGCTGTACTCCTTACACCTACCACTGCAGTCCAATATGCCTTGCATTACGCTAGCGTCAACGACTGGTCAAGCTTGACACTCGCAGTGCGACTAGCCTTTACGTCTATTAAAATAAGAACGGTACAAATTACAACGTGTCGAGCTTGATGTGCTCGTGACTGTACCTACAAGCACAAAGCTATTTAAGCACACGTGAATGTTTATTCAGGCATAAAATTACCTCTTAAAGGTAAAAGTACTTAATTAATTTTATGCCTGAAGCTAATTTTCTAACTTACCTCTTTCTATGTACGAATTTGTCAAAGGTTCCAGGTGGTTCATCACGTATGAGGGCTAAAAATGAAAGAGAAACATTTTGGGTCTTACTACAAAAAAGTTAGATATCTGTTGAACACTTAATTTAAAAAATCGCACCGAATAACTAAACTATGTCATTTGATGCGCAGAAGTTAAGTCATAAGAAAATAAAGTCATTTTTGACATAGCCAGAGTTATTTTGTACGACTTTTTTGATCAAGTGTTCAACAGATGTCTAACTTTTTTGTACACAGAGCTCAGCTTGAACACACACACACAGAGCTCAGCTTGAATTTTTATTTGTTTTAATCCCAAAGCCCAGTGATTATTATCTACTCATGAAAACAAGCAACTTTCTCTAAAAAAAAATTTTATTCGAAAAAATTTCTTCGTCTCCCCATAGTAAAGTGATCATGTGATCGACTCATTTTGTATGGGAAGGTGCAAAATGTTTTTTCGAGTAAATTGTTTTTTTTCTTCGGTAATGTAGCTTGTTTTATGAGTAGAATCACTGGGCTTCGGGATTAAAAAGAATAATAATTAGTATACATTTTGTAAAAAAAAAAACAGTCAAGTGCGAGTCGGAGCCGATATATCTATAATATTTTTGGAAGCCATAAAGTCCATTTTTAGAACCGCAAAACTTAATTTGTTTGTAAAGGTTTTTTGCAGATATCTAAAAAACTGTGCAACTTAGAAAGATCGTTTTATTTTTGCTGTAATATTGACACAAACTTCTATTGTCTGTAATTAATTCCGATTTTTCCTTTTACAACCTTCGGATATAAGGGGGGGGGGGGGGGTGAATGATATTTTTTTTTACATTTGTCATCACAACTTGAAAACTAAGAATTGTAAATAATACAAAAATATATTTTTGAATGTACAAGTAGGTAAAGCCCTTTCATATGATACCCCACTCGACCTAGTAACGACAATATGAAATTTGGTCCCCCCTATTTCAGCCCCCTTAACAAAAAACCGAAACAGCCGAAAAGTGTACCACGGGGACGCTCGAAGCGCGCCCGTGATACACTTTTCGGCTGGACGACGCAATCGATGGCAGCGGACTGTGCTGTGCAGCGGTGCGCCGGTGGTGCACCGACAGTGCGCCTTAGGCATGCCGTCTCGTCGCCTGTTCAAATCACATGCATACAAAATGTAGGAGAACGACACGGTGCAAGCCAGACAGAACAGAAGAGGTGCGCTGAAGGCGTGCCGTGCGGCGCACCTCTTCTGTCTGGCCTGCGCATAAGGCGCGGTACAGTGGTTGCTGTCAGACCATAGATCCGCACGCGGATGCGACCGGAGAAGCGTCCTTAGAACAAAACTGCACTCGGAGGGACCTTTTTGAAGGCAACCTAAGGTGCAAGCCAGACAGAACGGGCGCGGCGCGCTTCAGGTGCGCCCGAGGCGCGCTTCGAGCGCCCCCGTGGTACACTTTTCGGCTGGACGACGCAATCGATGGCAGCGGACTGTGCTGTGCGGCGGCGAGCCCGGCGGTCACGCCGGCGATGCGCCGGTGGTGCACCGACAGTGCGCCTTAGGCATGCCGTCTCGTCGCCTGTTCAAATCACATGCATACAAAATGTAGGAGAACAACGCGGTGCAAGCCAGACAGAAGAGGTGCGCTGAAGGCGTGCCGTGCGGCGCACCTCTTTTGTCTGGCCTGCGCCTAAGGGTTACTATTCTGGCTAGGTTTTGGGCTAATTCAAAAATAAAAAGAACAAAGAAGTAGAAGAAAATCGAACAGCCAGTGTTGTTGTGCTGCCCAAAGAGATTTTAACCTCGCTGCGCAGCGAGGTTCAAATCTCTTTGGTGCTGCCCTTGTAGACTAAGAAGGGGCAGTTGGCAACCGTACCTCATTGGAAGCCAAACAGCTACCTATCTAGGCTGCTGTACAATTAAATGGTCAGTTTAAAAAACAAGGTTGCCTGGGCTCAACCTGAGACACGTTTTGTACAATCAACAAAAAACTGTTTATTTTTTTTACAAATCTTATACCAAGTAGTAGTAGTAGTGCATGCAAAAGTACTAATTAAGAAGTACCAAAACCGACAAGATTATCCTGCTCAACCCTCATACTTAGTGAGTTGACATAACTTGTGTAACCTTTTAATTAAGTTGTGTAATTTTATAAGCTTACTTGTGTTGTGAATTTTTTGTAAATAAGTAAGTTGAATGAATAAATGAAATAACGTAAAAATCACATTGCAAATCCGTAAATTACCGGGTTTCGGCAAAGCAACCCTGGTTATTTTGGTACTTATGCATGTACTATGTACTTACTTGGTAAAAGAATAACCAGTTTTTTATTGACTGTTCAAAACGTGTCAGGTTGCACCCAGGCATAGAGTAACACGATTTTCGCGCGCAAAGCCCGCGGTTTGACGCGTTGCTCTAAGCACCCAGGCAACCCAGTTCTTTTTAACTCACCATTTTATTGTGCAGCAACCGAGATAGGTCGCTGTTTGGTACCAGATAAGGTACGGATGCCAACTGCGCGCTCACCGCCTATTGTGTGAAAAGTACTTTTTCTCTTCAGGACTGGTGACAAGCGCTCAGCAGTGGCGACCGCACTGAATGCTGGCCGGCGACGACGCCAGCCGACGCCTGCGCTCGGTAAGGCAGTCACGCCGTATGTCGGCGTCGGTAAGCAGCGCCGCTATCCCCGTCCCTCTCTTACTCCACTCCACTTTTACTCTCTCACTCTAAACTGACATATCTAATAACACAGAGACCTCTCTTATTACACATATAACTACCTAAAAACGCATAGATTTATGTAATAACATTTAGACCTGTCTAATAGAATAACTCATGCCTGAACTAAGAAAGAATCTCGCTAATAACACACAGATCTCTCTAATCTCTGCACTCAATAAGACAGTAATGCCTTATGTTGGCTTCGATAATCAGCGCCACTATCCTGTCCCACTCTCTTCTAATACTCTTTCACTCTACTCAAACCTCTCTAATAATATACAGGCATCAATAACACTACACAGAACTTTCTAATAACACACAGAACTCTCTATAATCAGCGCCACTATCCTATCCCACTCTATTCTATAACTCATTCACTTTACTCGAATAGATCTCTCTAATAACTCGTAGACCACTTTTATAATATGTAGACCTCCCTAATAACCCATAGATCTTTCTAACACTACACAGAACTTTCTAATAACACACAGAACTCTCTAATGCCTTCACCACTTACGTCAGCGTGGATAAGCGGTACCAGTTCAGCCATCCCTCTCTGTTACTTTTTAGTCTACACTCTACACGGACCCCTCTAATAACACACAGATCTTTTTAATACTACACAGAACTTTCTAATAAGTAATTAAAACACACAAAACTCGAATGCTTGCGCTAAGATAAGTAAAGGTTGCCCAAGAGACAGGCTGCGTCCTAGTTTGGGGACTTCTAGACTAGTGCATTCTTTTGTAAACGCATTCTTTGTGGAATTAATAAAATCTATACTTATTATTCTTTATTCGGTAAGGCAGTCCCGACTTACGTCATCGTCTATAAGCGGTACCGGTTCACCCATCCCTCTATGTTATCATATTTTCTCAGTCTACACGGAACTCTCTAATAACACACAGACATCTCTTATAACACTTAGACTTATCAAATAACATAGATTGCTATAAAGGAAACACACAGACGCAGCAGCGCCACTATGCCATCCCCACTCTCTCATCTCTCTTCTCTCACTCTAATAACCTCGCTAATAACACACAGTTTTCTCTAATAACACACAGTTTTCTCTAATAACACAATTATGAGACGGGCTAGAGCATCTTCCCTTCTCTGTTACTTTTCGCTCATGAATGCAGATCGTACAGTCAGGAGCAGGTCAAGTTTGACACATTGGAAATTGTACCGTTCGTATTTCATTAGCCGTAGAAGCTAAAGTCGCGCTGAGACTGACAAGCTTTACCTGTTCTTGACTGTACATACAATATTTCTTAAGTTGGTTATGAAGCATGCCCTAAAATTTAAAGCGTAATACGTACCATTTCGTTAGAAATACAACATTATCTATCTCATTCCAGCTCCTTGCAGCTTATGCTTAGCGGAAATTAGACCTGAAAGTAATAAAGGACTTGGTTACCTAAATCTTCACTTTCCCAACAGGAGTCCTCAACGACATGGGCACGTTCTTTGACTCTCTTCGAGACAACCTGGAAACCATGGCATCTCTTTCTCCTGAGCAAAGGACCTCGTTCTTCCAAGGACCACCGACAGTCGTTCAGGCACCTTCTTCAGGTAAGTGATATTCTCCTCTCCTTACGCCTTCAGATTCAGATCATTTTATTCAATGTAGATTCTTTACAGATTACTTATTTAATGTCATGCAGAATACAATGCAAATAGAGCGAGTCTACGCCGTTGCGGATCGTGCTATCACAGCTTATAAAAGACACCAAGTTTATCTAAAAGTTTATACTTACTGATTCAAACCCATCCAAGGCTAGGATAGAGTGCGTTACTGAAAAGAGGTAAACAAGCTACGATCCTAAGATCTTTGGACATCTTAAATTTTATCAAATATTGCAGACGGGGTCGGGCCGCCTCGTCGCACGGGATGTATAATACTTTTTATATTTTTTTTACATATTTCTTAATTTCTGCAAAAAATTACCGTGTCAAGTGTTTCAGCGTTTCTTGAAAAACATCCTTCAAGATTCATCAGCAGTACCGGAGTTCTATACACTTTTTCATCCTTTCTGTGATTGATAAGGCATACTCTCGAGCTCCACCCGCACTAACTGTGTCCGATTGACATCATCGGGGCCTTAGATGCAGAAGCTTCAAATAGAGCAGTTTTTATGCCTCTCAGGCAATTATGCATTGTTTTTAGAACTTCTCTATAAAAGAGGGGTCAAGTTGGATGGTCGTGGAGTTTTCAAAATCAAAAAGCAAAAGCTTTTAGTATATCATATTTAGGGCACGAGTCCGACTCGCACTTGGCCGGTTTTTTAATTATATTTATCATTTTACTATTCGTTCTTATTCGTATTTCTATTCGTTTTCCCATTTGTTTTTCTATTCATATTCTTATTCCTATTCGTATTCCTTTTCGTATTCCTATTTGTGTTCCTGCTTGTGTTCCTAACCGTATTTTACAAGTACAATCTCACCTCAACCTCACCGGCACGGGCGGCACGGGTTAATATTAATTTTTTTTTTTTATATGACACAATATTGGTCATATAGCTCGTTAACGTAAGTTTAGTACCCATAGTAACATTTAATCAGGATACTCAAATCTATAACATATTAACATTTCCTTAAAATTGATTGATTGACTGGGTAAGCTCGTTCCATCGTCGACCTCATCTCTGTCTTCAAGACTTGATCGAGGTCAAGAGTAAGCCCATTTAAAAAAAAACACTTTCTCCATACTTTAGTTTCGGGGTCCTTTGTATACCTGTAACTTCAAAATTGAAGGAATTCAAGACCATCAAACCATCCGGCCGTTTGTAAAAGGCGGAATATACGATTTGACTGTGGCATATCACTAAAATGTGCGTAATGTAGAATCAAGGAGAAATATAGACTATTAAAATACTAACGTATAATAGAAATAGGTTCAAAACTCCTTGTGAAAATAGTGCACCTACTTGTCACTTAGCAACTGCTTAGCAACGTGTTAGCAACGAATTTGTTAGGTCAATACTGTTGCCAGTTGTGATTTTATGTCAGTCCAACAGCGTCAACATAATTTTTACGTGTTTTTGTTTTTTTATAAATAATATAGATTAGAATTCTGTATCATAATGGCTCTCAGTGTTTGTCAAGGACCTTGCAACCCACACAAGGATACTACTACGAGAAGATTTAGAATAAATAAGGCAAGACCTCTTGACTATCTGTACGATTCAACATACATCGTATCTGGTGCTAAAGATTATGCAAGAACGTCATTCAGAGCTGCGATGGGGTCTTCACAAGTCACCATCCAACCATGTTATAAAGCAATGTTTTCGGAAATACCACGTAGGTTTCCAAGCATGCATGTCGTATATTACCCAAATTGTCGTCTGCCTCGACACATGGATACTTCTTTTGACACGTATGTTACTAAAGTGGTCAATTCTCAGAAGGGGCCAATGCCACAGTTATCAGGGAGGGACCGGTACATGTTCACTGCTGCACCTAAGAAAGTCTGCCCATGTGGACTGGAAGACTTTGATTTCCATCCCACTACCCCCATCCCTCCAATTGCAGGAAAACCTAAAAACAGGTCTACACAAAGCAAGTATCGAGAGTCATCCGCGCAGACCATCCCATGGCAACCACCTGGAAAAGCAGCTGACACTTGTAAAGAAACGCCCGAAGTTCTGTATTTAGACAAACTGGAATGGGGACCCGGTGACCCTTATCGTACCGGAGATCTTCCTGCAGATTTTCATACAACCGAAATAATAAACAAAATGCGCCATGCCCGCATATGGACTGAGGTAGCAGAGCGTGGTCCATTCCCGCGATGGATGAAGAGGAGAGCCGCTATCATTGGCGACATCGAGACCAAAGACTGGCTCTTTAGACAAGCAGAGATTGACGAGCTACAAGAGATCCGACTGACCCTCCTTAATAAACTCCGATCAAAAGAACGTCAAAAAAAGAATAGTCACACCAGCAAAAAGCTCCAACAGCTTTGGGACGTCAAGAAAAGGGATATGGAACAGAAAATTCAACAAATTCGTAGAAACAGAGACAGAGAAATTCGTAAGCTTACTGCTATTCACAATGGTGGAGGTCATCAAGGATTGTGTAGGCAAAAACGGTTGCAGCGTGCTATGGGACCACCCATGGCAGCCGCTTCAGACCCTACTTCGGACTTGTACGCCTTAGTTGCAAGACATGGGTATCAAGCTAGAACAAGGCATGCAGAAATTACCTATGATCCTTCATTGCTGCTTCTAGAAGACCACGATGCAATATCTCAAGTTCCTCCGTGGCTAGAAGAATGCGGTACAAATCTGCGTAAGACATGTTCTGGACACGATTTACCAAGAGATAAAACTAAGCTATGCGAACGGGAGACAAAATGGAGTGAAAAGTTCTTAGGTAAACTTCATGAAGATCTTATTAAAGCTAGAATGGGAGCTGGTAAATCAGCAGGACCATTGAAGATTCTAAAGCCTCGACGCATACAAGATACTCCTCGTCCAGCAACACCCGAAGTCGATTCAGTCTCAGAAGCCGATGAGCAGAACCACCAGGCTGCCTTATTCCTGCAGAAAATTATCAGGGGCAGAGCAGTACAATATTTGATGTATGAAGGACGTACACGCGCAGCAGAACTTACTGAAGAGTTGAAAACAACTCATGGACTTCAAAAAGAAGACAGAATCCGAATTGCTAAGGAGGAAGCCAAGGCACGGGACTACCAAGCGATTAGATCTGAGGCTGAAAAAAAAGAAGATGCAATTGCAGCTCTTGTGGATGAACTCTGCGGCGGAGCAGTATCAGCTGCCTTAGATTTCCTTGAGAAAGAGCTGAAACGCCTAAAAGAAGAGAGGCGACAACATGCATTCATTTTAATAGCTATACGCGATAAACAAATGCGTGAGGCGGCAGAAGCAGGTCGTAGACAGAAAGAGGAACATCGCCGTCGTGAACATGATGAGATGTTTAAACAGGTACTTGGCGTAACCCAAGATACTGTGGAGTCATATCTCAAAGACATAATCAAGGAAGGTGTTAATATCAGCGCTGAAGAGGAAGCCGTAAGACGAGCAGAGAAACAGGCTGATAAAATCGATGAAGAACTTGAAGTACAAGATAGCATGTCAACAGCTGAACAAAATGAATTGATAGCTGAGTTGGTTCAACAGTTCTTGTTGCCAGCGGCTCATAGAGCTGCTGCCCAACACCACATACAGGAGATCCAAAAAAGTAAGCTTGAAGCAGCCAGACGCACAATATTTGGTCTCATTGACGATGCTGAAATTAGAAAACGAACTTGCACAATATGTGGTACACCACTTGACGAGCTGTGTCGTTGTATGGTATGTCCTATCGCTCAAAGACCTGTAGAGACTGATTCTAGAGTAGATCCACGCTGGAAAGCCACAAAGACTCATCCTCGTCCAAGAGTGAAGCGCCTAGGGGAAAGATACCCACCGCACCACGAATTCCGTTGCATGCTTGATACTCTTGTCGATGAAGTTGTGGTGCAGTCTCGAAAAGAACGAGCTGATAGAGACTACATACGCTGGACATATGGTGAGATTATTCGAGAGAACGTTGAAAAAGAACTGGAGGTAAAGGATATATTGGAAGAAGCATTTGACATCGCTACAGGACGCAAGATACTACCAGTACGTAAGTTGTCATATCATCACTTTAGCAGGCGTATTCGAGGCGATGCTATAGCGCGTACCGAGCCCTGGCCTAAAATATGTTGTCCAAAGGAACTGCCTTCTGAAGTTCGACGCAAAGCGGAGGAAGACGAGGAAAAAGATGATATATGCCGTTGTAAGGAAGAAGAGACAGGGAAACTGAGAATTCAAATTGCTATGTCGGACTCGAGGAACAAACTCGTACTGCTGCCTTCGGAAGTGCGAGCTTTTGAGGAGATGAGGCGGTGTAAGTGTGACGTGACCCCCGAAGACAGTCAGACCGCGTTTGGAGTCGAGCTTACAAGTGACACAACACAAACAACGTCCACACAATCAAAATCTTTCGAAGGTGAGGTTACAGCTCGACCTGATCAAGGTGATGATTAGAACGAAAGGATCAAAATCTAACTTTCTAAAGAATTTGAGGCACGCCCGTCGAGATCGTAGCAGGTGTGGCAGCGGTGTGGTCTCTGCTTACCCTTAATGGAAAGAGGCGATGTTATAATAGGTCTTATGAAATTGCCGAAATTTTCTTACAGATTAATGAGATCACCATTCCTATAATTCTAATGCTATTATTCTCATTTGTCTTATATTTGAAAGTTGACTTCAAGGTTATCAATTTAAGCATAAAATAAAGTTTTTATTTTTAGTTTGATATATAAAATTAAAGGTTCGAAAGTTGTTCGTCTTAAATGTCGTCCGATTTCATCATTAGATTTGTTATATTTTTTTACAGATAATATTTTTCGAAAATTAAATTTAAGCTTCTGTTAGCTTAATGTCTTCCCAATAATGCTAAAAAGAAATTTAAAAGATTGGATTTATAATTCCTAAGAAAAATGCAAAAATGTTAGTACTGAAAATTAAGTTTACCTAAAATTCGCCATACAAAACGGCAATTTCATAGGTAAAGACCTAATATATGTATGTATGTTGATGGCCACCGAGAAATGATCATGTGACATGTCCTTGTTTTGTAAAATAACATTTTTTTTGCTTATTTATATCTGAAATTATAATGATGTGTAGTTTTATCAGATTTTTCTGTTTAGAAACACGGAACATTTTACTATTAGCATGGATGAATATTATTAGGTACACTTGGTATTGTATATTTTTGAAATTAATGTAATAATCCTTGTAAATTATATTTTAACATTTAGTGAAATAAAAAGTAACGTTTAAAATAGACTTTTTTTCATTTTCCTTATATGTTTATGTCTGCGAAACCTTAATATTAACTACACACTTTGTTTAATGTTAACTACATATTATTTACCATTTCGTTTTTAATTAATAATAAATATTATAAATACTCATGAAAAATAAGGGGGGTTGGTATTTTTTTATCATAACTTTAAACTTAAGAGTCTTTAAAAAAACCTATTTTGGAATAAAAAGTCCGGTCATATGATACCCCACTTTACCAAAGAACGACAGTTTAAAATGGCCCCACCTGTTTGGATGCCATTTACAATAATTTTATAATTATTATTTATTTGGGAACCGGTCGTGTCCCACTGCAGGGCAAAGGCCTCCCCTTCATTGGGTCTAGTAGCAGATGGTCCAAAACGCAGATCGACCAGACGCACTTTGTCCAAGTCGCACTTCCTTACATCCCGGTTTTGAGTTAGCGTCTGCCATTGACAAGCGTGTTCATTTAACTCATCTCGCCATCTCTTTCGAGGTCGACACGATGTCTTCTGGCGTTTAGCTCCCAACTGGTGGTTGTTGGTTGTTGTGAGTGGTTGCTGAGATTAACAGGTGCGACCTCTGTGGGTGTGTCAGACGGACGAAGTCGCACCATAAGGGTTCCGGTTCCGAACGTTCCGAACCCTAAAAAGGAGCCTAACCAAAATAAAAATTTAAACGAAAAAAGGGCACTCCATACCAAAGTGGTCACGTTACACTGATAGGAAAAATACTTTATTCACGAAAGACGAAAGAGAATTTTCTGCCTATAAAACTGATCAACTTTAAAAATACACTGCAATAAAAATAGTTTCTCCACGTGTGATTATAAACTTACGAGTATAACTTGTAATAGCCATGCCCACTCCAAGTCCAATGAAGTTTAATTAGTTCTGTATGTCTGCCTGTATGTCCAGTCTCATGAGAACAAACTGCAACTCAGGACACGCTACTTTCTACTTCGAGGTGCTCTACACTTGCTTGCAACAAGTTGGGTCGTATTCGCAAGTCAATATTGTTGGGTATATCGTGCGTCTATAGCGCTTTGTTATGTTTCTCGTTTATTTCTTTGAAATGAAGACAACCATTTATTACTCGCAGCACTGTACGGTCAACCGCTTGTCGGTAGAAACTTTTTCAACTCTATTACCACGCCATAAGGTCCAAAAGTGTTTCTACTATACTTTCTATTTACTCTCGCAATATACGAGAGCTAAAAAGTACCATTTGCAAATTTTATTTTGTAACGCCTTATTATGCTATACAAATAGAATGGAAATACCATACAACGCTATACATGTTTTTGTGCAAAAAAAATTTAGGAGAAATATGCAGTTTGACTATGATATGAATTCAGACCTAGATGACCAAATCAAAATACAAATTGTCAAATATTCAAACAAACTCAATTCAATCGATTTCGAATAAATCACAGTCATCATATTTACGTTTTCGTAGTAGTGGAAAACCCCTTGTAAAAACTTTCCAAGACCAATGGATACTGCACCAATATACCCTGCATGGAGATTCTAGCAAATGCAAAGTTTTGTTAGAACCGTTCAAGCCGTGTGTAAGCAAAACAAAATTTTTCATGTATACACCTACGATTAAATTTAGGGCCAGCACTAAACGAGATCTTTCAATTAGAAGGAGTAGGACCTTCTAAACTAAAAACTAATCTAAACTAAAAATGATATCAATCGAATCGGAAAACGAGCCCCGGTTTTCAAAATCTCTTCTTCTTAGGTCTTAGATTATTGATATTGGTCTTCGCGGAGACCTTCATAAATCTAAACGTTTGGCATAAAGCCTGACAGACCAAATACGTCACTGGACGTACTCCTCACGATACCTTCTTTCTTAATAAAAGAGGAATCCCACCAAACACATTCTGTAAAAAACTAGCCAAGTCTCGATGGAGCTGCTTGTTTATCTCTAAAAAGTAATGAAATCTAGACAAAGTCGTGCCAAGTCTAAGGTTTGACTTGGCCGTTGAAGGATACACAAGGGTACAAAACCAGGTGCTCCATGACACCATTGCACCAATCTGTCGCCAGAACCGCTACCCATTATTATATGAATGTAAAGGACCGTTCATCCGTGTGGTGCTGGCAAAGAATAGTACCAACCCATCTCTACCCGTGGGTGTCGTAAGAGGCGACTAAGGGCTTATGCACCACAAGATAGACGGCAGCATCTTTCTGTGTATGGTACCATCTTACATACTGTGGTCACTAACAACAGCGGTAGCCAGTCGCAACGCTTACACACGTGGTGACTATGGTAGATCCCCTTCAAAGTACCACGCAAGTTTCCTGGAGTTCTGGAGGGAGCTCCCTGTCCTGCAGTGGACGTTTTATGGGATATTACGAAAGGTCCATTTGCGGAAAAACGCGAGATATATGGGATGAGTCAATTTATTTGCTCGCGAGTATAAAAGACAATGCATTTTGGATCAATAATCGTATTGATAAGGTACACCGCGACACGATGTGGACACGATAAAGTTTTTCGATTTACATGCATTGATGGCGTTTCTATAAAAAGTTGTGATGAGAATCCTTCGTAAAAACTACCACAATCACGGGTATTTTATGCGTATAAAACCTTTTCATCTGTATAAAGTCGCAGTAAGCGTCGTCGTTATTTTCGTTATGGTACTCCGTCCGTGTGCCCTGGTAAAGAATAGTACCAATCCATCTCTACCCGTGGGTATCGTAAGAGGCGACTAAGGGCCTATGAAGGATGGGCAGCAGCATGTCTCTGTGTATCGTACCATCTTAAATACTGCGATCACCAACAACAGCGGTCGCCAGCCGGAATGTTTACAAGCGTGATGATTATGGTAAGTCCCCCAAAGTTCCACGCGTTTTTGGTGGAGTTCTGGAGGGAGCTCCGTGTCCTGCAGTGAACGTTTCATGGGATGTTACAGTTAGCAGCAATAGCACAGTCTAATGTTCCAAAGAGTTGGTTATCGTTAAATATGTCTCTGTCGATTGTTATTTCTTTCATCATGGATACGGCTGTTCGAGTATGCATCAGCGTTTTTCGTGTTTCGGAAGGTAGATTAAGCCGTTGGTATCTTTGGGATTTCATTATTCTGTCAGGGACCTTTGGTGGCTCCTACATACATGCTGCGCAATTAGGTAAAGTAAAGATAATGTTGACAAGAAGCCTCACAAAAAACCGCTACAAACTTGTATAAACTTAGCTTATCACTAACCAAGACTGACCCACCATTTTTCACCCCTTCCCAACACCGATGTGAAATTAATTACAATCGCCTGAGTAAAACGGAAAAGTCAATAGACCAACTATTTATTTTGTGTAGCGAACAAAATTACATAAGTTATTCACAAAGATTTTGGAAACTACGCGCAGGGCGTTTAGAAGCGGAGCGTTTTTCCTTCGTGACAATGACATGAAAATTTATCGAACCTTACACAGTTTTTTTATGAATACTTTTGGAATACTTAAATATAAAAAAATAAACTCACTCACTTTAAACATTATTCAGCGAAAGCCCCACCCATTCCCGGTGCCAAGGTGCACACTACGCTTGTCATATCGCTTGTCATACCCCGCTGTATGGCGATGGACAGTCGTCAGATGGGTCATCCCCAGACTCCCTCAGAACTATACGTGACTATACATAAGAGTTTGTGAAGTCATCGGTCATCGTTTTTACAATCCACACAATATGTAACGACGAGACTTAAGCCGCGATTACACCTGCTTGAATTTGACGACTGAATAAGAAATCTACCTAGGAGGCTACGTTGAAAAAGACGTTTGTGAATTCAGAGTTCTAGCTAGGAAGCAAAGTATAAAAAGTGCCTACTAATACAGTTGCTGAATAGTGATGTTCCGATAGCGATAGTTTCGCTGTCGGTAGTTAATCTTGAAATACAGTAACTCTGTTGAATAGCCTTATCGAAAATAATTATTGTACAATAAAATGCTATCGATTGTTAAAAAATGGCTGATACAACCTCAAGACAAATACAACCGATAATTGAAAGAAGAAAAAATTACAGACAAACTTATTTGCGGTCTTAAAGATGGGCTTTTATTGCTTTTAAAAATACTACAGGAATATCGAATCCCTCGAAGCGAGAGTCTGCCTCGCACTTGACCGTTTTTTTAATATAAGTATATTTTTGTTCGATATGTTGAATTAATCATTCGCACTTGGACATCACTAAACATGCTAAGTCCCTTCAAGTAAAGGAGTTAGAAGGTTTAGTGATGTGAAAATTTTGCGAATGATTAATTCGAATCGAACAACTTGTCCATGCAAAATAAAAATAAAGCATTATCTTGGTTTAATAATAAGTACTAATAATAAACTTAAAAAATTCACTAAAAAAAATTGTATACGACTGTTCGGTTGAGTCAAGGAGTGATCACAGCTAGCTGGATTCAAAGACTAATTCGGCATACATTGCTCATTGAAGTAAGGATAATGCAATAACATAACCAAGCCTCCCAGCAATGTATGCCGAATTAGTCTTTGAATCCAGCTAGATGTGATCGTGGCTTTAATAGGCTGACAATACATTTCCGTGATGTTTTTATTTTTATTTACCTTAAATGGACAAATGAGACCTGAACATTGCCGTGCCAAATCTTATGAATAAGAGTATTTATGATCAAACAAAAACAATGGCTGTGGTAAATGAAGTGGATACATTTTTTTCTCTTTTTCTAGTCTTGCAGGTGCACATAGTCATTCACCGTAACTGAACAACTTTCAGTAAATAAAACTATCAGCCTCTTCAATACTCTTCATATAAAATTGCAAATGGACAGTTTAGCCACGATCACATCTAGCTGGATACAAAGACTAATTCGGCATACATTGCTGGGAGGCTTGGTTGTGTTATTGCAATATCCTTACTTCAACGAGCAATGTATCCCGAATTAGTCTTTGAATTCAGCTAGGTGTGATCGTGGCTTTTTTGTGGAAAAGAGGATTATTTTAATATTTTCTGAAAGTTTTATTTACTGAAAATTATTCAGTTACCTTGACTGACCACGCCCTTTCAGTTTTCGGAAACCAGTCCCTTAGACCATGTATTGGTCAATTTAATTTCGATGCGAACACGGAATTAAATTAAAATTAATCATTCGCACTCGGACATCACTAAACCTCCTTACTCCCTTCAAGTAAAGAACTTAGGAAGTTTAGTGATGGGTAAATTTTGCGAATGATGATGAACAACTTGTCGATAAAAAATAATTATTATTCATGGTGTAATAACAAGTACTAAAAAAAAAAAAATAATTCACTATAGATTACCATCGATACTTGAAAGGTTCAGATATTTTCTATACGACTGTTCAGTAGAGTTAATAAACCTGCTTTGCGACAAAAAAAATCGTAAAAACAACTAGGTAAAGGAGTGATCACACCTAGCTGAATTCAAAGACTAATTCGGCATACATTGCTGGGAGGCTTGGTTATGTTAATTGAAATATCCTTACTTCAACGAGCAATGTATGCCGAATTAGTCTTTGAATTCAGCTAGGTGTGATCACTCCGTAACTCTACACTGCGCGTGGCTTGACACGAAGTACGAACTTGGTCGGTTATTTAGTATAGATTATTACCGGTACTTTTAAGAATTCGATATTCTCGATATTTTCTATAGGAATATTCGGTAGAGTTACTGTATTTTTAAAATTCAACCATCGGTCTCGTTATCGCAGCAACACTGATTCAATAATTTTCAAAATTTACGGTTTGGTTAGGTACTATAGCGAACACGAGGACCGGGGTTAATTTAAACGCAGTGGGTTCGCATTTATGTTTTATATTCTTTTTTTTATATAGAAAGCTAATAGCAACGTCCGTACCCAGCCGTGGGCAGGAGTTGACTGGCGACTGTTTTCAGAACGTGACGTCATTATTCGAAATCAAATTCAATTTTAGAAATACTCGCCAGCCAGCTCTGCTAAAAGAAGGCTTTCGAGGAGGATCACTACATTATCCTCCCCCCGGGCAAAGAAATTTCCGAGTGAAGCTTGGAAATTTCTTGTACAAATAATTCCCTAATCTACCTACCTATGGTGGAAAATATTACAAATGCAAGCATAACATAACCCTGCAAAATATTGCTAATATCTAGCTCATGTGACAAAACATTGTTGCTTTCAGTTTCGGTAATCTCATGAACTACGGTGCACAAAACCACCGAAAATTACACCACAACAGGTGTTACGCTTTACTACTTGCTAAACCAAAAAATACAATGGTAAAAATTTTGAAAAAAGAACTATCTTAGATCAAATCTAAAATTATTTTACTAGTTACGTCTCTAAGAAAATAACTGATACTATGCTCTTTGACAAATAAAGTTTGACATCCAATAATATAAAACATTCTCTTTCGTAATTCATGGAACCTTTACATAAATTAAAAAAGAAAACTTCCTACTCTATACTCATCCTAAAAAAATAAAATGTTCCCACATTAGACATTGACATAGAAAAAACGCTCTGAGTTTGTCTAGAAGTTTGCGGCTGATGAAAGTCAATTTGACATAAGGAAAACGCTTGAAAAACGCTACGCGTTAAATTATGCAGCCTGCGGCTGGATAATGTCAGTGACATTACTGATATACCTTTCTCTTTCAAATAAAATAAAGGCGTTGCCAAATTGAGACAAAAGCTACCCTAAGATGCTCCCAAGATACTGTGACCCAACAAAAGCCACCCACTAACCCTATGGGCATAAAAGTGGTTGTACAAGATAACAACTAGAGGCAACAATATATCCCATCAAGCCAACCTATATTTTTAATCCCAAAAACTAATTAACCCCAAAAAGTGATGTTTTTCCAAAAGCATCATAATTTGAAATCTAGTTAACATCATATGGCCTGCGGCCGATGTAAAGCGGAAGCAAAGCTAGAAAAATACACGTAGTCATACAAGCTACAAACACGATACTTGAGCCTGATCCAGACCCACTATCTAAATACATATGATTTAATAATAGTTGTACCTATGTTCTTCCCCGATAATGAAAACTGTGACATTTATCCTAACTGAACCCACTCTTTATTGAAATTATTAGAAAAATCTTTAGAAAGTTATGTCTGTAGTATAGACTTTAAAGAAAATACCGATACTTACTTGTTTACCGTCATCATAACACGTTACCTGTAGATTACCAAACAATAATACCGTCCATAGGACATACCATACCATTATTAGAACTTTACCATTGAAAAATCTTTTATTACCAATTTTTTTTTTGTTACCAGGTAGTAGAATAAAATAAACAAACCAAGGAATGATTGTAATTAAATCATAATTACAAACATCCAAAAAACACCCCGTTTTTCTTTCCCAGATGATCAATAAAGTTGCAATCGTTCGCAATTACAACCCTAATGAACAAACCCAAAAAATAAATTTATTAATACATGGATAGCAAAAATAAAACAATCTTCTTTTTTGAGATGGCTGAAGAGCTGCTTGCAGCCTAGCTCTGCTGGCGATGCGATGGTCGGAAGTAGCACGTCCGCCATCAGTCGTCAGTCAGGATAGCCATCTTAGTGGTGTCGCTCATGGTTAGCGATCACCGATGTGGACACGCTGAAGCGCATCCAAGGATATCGACACTCGATATCACAACTCATTGAGCATAGTATAACATGAAAAAGAGAATTAGTGTTAAGTACAAAATAAAGTTAGGACACCATGAATACGTTTTTGGACGTCTTTCATCTATACATACATCGTCAAGTAAAACATTTATAACTCACGCTTTTAACTATATGAGAGGTTCTTTGACTAGAAAATTGAAAAATATAGTGAAAACCTGCTAACAAAGATTTTAGTACAAAATCATACATATATCTTTTTTACATTTACAATATTGCGTACAATGCATTTATAATCATAATGAGCTTATCTATATTTTTTTATAGGACAATATTTCGTGATTATAGGAATAATATTGTACACGTAATATTATCTACGCAATATGAACAAATACTATAAACAAACAAAATATGACATGACATCTTTGTCAGATTGTCATCCAAAAGACATGCGCAGTTACTCTGTCGCCATCCGTCGCCTTGGAGACTTGCAAACACAAATGAATACGAAATTGGTACGTTTGTAACCAATTCAAGCATGACGAACAATATGAAAAAACTTTGATGAGGGTGATTCTCTGCTTTAGACAATACAAAAATAGCTTACAGTTGTACGGCACGTGTTATGCGTGCCGTGTCCATAAAAATTGGCACTCATAAAGTATGACGCGTCGTGGTCATCAAATGGCATCATCTTCTTCACATACAGGGCATCATCTTCTTCACATACAGGGCATCATCTTCTTTATTAGCATCCTCTTGTCTTACTTAGGACCGGTGACCGCGTAACTGTAACACTACATAAAATGGCAATAGGGGCACGGCGGCGCCTCCACCATTATAGCGAACACGAGGACCGGGGTTAATTTAAACGCAGTGGGTTCGCATTTATGTTTTATATTCTTTTTTTTATATAGAAAGCTAATAGCAACGTCCGTACCCAGCCGTGGGCAGGAGTTGACTGGCGACTGTTTTCAGAACGTGACGTCATTATTCGAAATCAAATTCAATTTTAGAAATACTCGCCAGCCAGCTCTGCTAAAAGAAGGCTTTCGAGGAGGATCACTACAGTACTCAATCAATCGCCAGTTAAAGCGCGACGGAGTCAGATGTGTCCGTGTAGAATACTTGACTAGTGCAACACTGTTAGTTTTGAATATAGCGGTCTTTAATTGTTTTTCTAGTAGGAGCGCTTGTTTTAAGTAAAAAAGTATACCACGAGTTCGCCCGGTTGGGCATTTCGCCCGAAAGTATTCATTGTTAGTCGAGGTCTTTTAAACCCATATCCAAAAGATAATGAGAAACTATGGCAAACAATAAATAAACTTACATACAGAAAAAAAAATCCAAATAAGATCAATAAACTTCTAGATAAAAAGAATTGACTTCAGCATTTTGTTACTGTAAAAATATCGTAGGCCGAAAATATTTTACTTAAGACTGCACCACGTAAAAACTACCAAAACGGCAATCACGGTTTAATATTGCTTACATATTTAATATGATTTTTTTTTAAAACCATTACGATTACGCCATACATTTTTAGTATGACCGCGCGAAGTCTAACAAATAGCTCTGACACGCGGCCGATACCCACAAGAGCTCGAAGTGAGACCACATCAGTTTGCACCGCGACGCGCCAAAATTATGGATCGCGTTTCAACGTATACACATTCTCTGCTTTCATAGTGTAACAAGGTAACTTTGTTTTTTACTATTTTCTAAAGTAAGATATTTCTTTCCTTGTATTTATAAAGTGTTTGTTTTAGAGAAATGGGGAAGCGCAAAGATAAATATTATGTATCCCGTCAAAAATTCAAAAAATATCTATTCCTTTAACCAAGTAAGTACCTACTTATATACCATACCTAGGTAGTTTTGTTTTGTGATGGGTGACTGGTGATGAAGGGTAGGCGGAGGAAGATAGGTAGATGATGGGTCAGAAGGGTTATCAGAGTAATAGATTTTCGGTACGTGATTGATGTCCGGACGAAGATGGGTGACCGGTGGATGATATTGATGGGTGACCGGCGGAAGACGAGTCAATGGTAGATGATGGGTGACCGGTAGATGATGGGTAATCGGCAGTGGTCGGAATAGGTAGAGCTGTTTAGGGTCGATGATCGGAAACTTGAACGTGCTGCTTGCTACATTATTTCGTCAGATCTGTTAGATTTTCCTCTTGCGACGGATTTCCATGGCATGGATTTTCGAAATAAGACTACCTTTTGATCGTTAGCATGTGTCCTTTGATCTTTCGATCACAAAAACAACGAAATGTACAACGATGGCACGGATTTAAATGGATTACTTTTTTAAAAGAAGCAAACGGCGCCAAACTTAGGCAGGAAAAAGGCTACATTATTTCGTCAGGTCTGTTAGATTTTCCTCTTGAGACAGATTTCCATGGCATGGCTTTCCGAAATAAAACTGCCTTTTGATTGTTAGTGTGTGTCCTTTGATCTTTCGATCACAAAAACAACGAAATGTACAACGATGGCACGGATTTAAATGGATTACTTTTTTAAAACAAGCAAACGGCGCCAAATTTAGGCAGGAAACAGGCTACATTATTTCGTCAGGTCTGTTAGATTTTCCTCTTGAGACGGATTTCCATGGCATGGCTTTCCGAAATAAGACTGCCTTTTGATCGTTAGTATGTATCCTTTGATCTTTTGATCACAAAAACAACGAAATGTACAACGATGGCACAGATTTAAATGGATTACTTTTTTAAAAGAAGCAAACGGCGCCAAACCTAGGCAGGAAACAGGCTACATTATTTCGTCAGGTCTGTTAGATTTTCCTCTTGAGACGGATTTCCATGGCATGACTTTCCGAAATAAGACTGCCTTTTGATCGTTAGTATGTGTCCTTTGATCTTTCGATCACAAAAATAACGAAATGTACAACGATGGCACGGATTTAAATAGATTACTTTTTTAAAAGAAGCAAACGGCGCCAAACTTAGGCAGGAAACAGGCTACATTATTTCGTCAGGTCTGTTAGATTTCCATGGCATGGCTTTCCGAAATAAGACTGCCTTTTGATCGTTCGTTAGTATGTGTCCTTTGATATTTCGATCACAAAAACAACGAAATGTACAACAATGGCACGGACTTAAATAGATTACTTTTTTTAAAGAAGCAAACCGCGCCAAACGTAGGCAGGAAACTGGCTACATTATTTCGTCAGGTCTGTTAGATTTTCCTCTTTAGACGGATTTCCAAGGCATGGCTTTCCGAAATAAGACTGCCTTTTGGTCGTTAGTATGTGTCCTTCGATCTTTCGATCACAAAATCAACGAAATGTACAGCGATGGCACGGATTTAAATGGATTATTTTTTTTAAAGCAAACGGCGCCAAACTTAGGCAGGATGATAGTTGATGACTGGATGAATGATGAAAGGATGATGAGTGATACGCGGATTATAGTTGATGAGTGGATCAATGATGATGAGTGATGCGCGGATGATAGTTGATCAGTGGATGAATGATGATAAGTGGATGATGAGTGATGCGCGGATGATAGTTGATCAGTGGATGAATGATGATGAGCGGATGATGAGTGATGCGCGGATGATAGTTGATGAGTGGATCAATGATGATGAGTGATGTTCGGATGATAGTTAATGAGTGGATGAATGATGATGATGAGCGGATGATGAGTGATTTTCGGATGATAACTGATGCGCGTATGATAGTTGATCAGTGGATGATGAGTGATGTGTGGTTGAGTGGATGAATTATGATGATGAGCGGATGATGAGTGATTTTCGGATGATAAGTGATGCGCGAATGATAGTTGATCAGTGAATGAATGATGATAAGTGGATGATGAGTGATGCGTGGATGAGTGGATGAATGATGATGAGCGGATGATGAGTGATTTTCGGATAATAAGTGATGTGCGGATGATAGTTTCTACCACCATGTCATTACGAGTAAGTCTAAAGTGTTTCTACTGACGTGCTGTTGAGTATACAAACTTGAAGAGCTGTTCCCTGTCGCCCCTCGCTTCCCCTCGAGTAACCCTCCGTTATACAATCGTTGCGCTGAGCTATATTAGTAGAGTTCATTAAAAATACCTTGAGAGAAAAAAGTTCCATTCAAAACACAGTTTTTTAAAAGGTGTCGTTTCCTCCGAGCGGGCGAGAACGCGTCTCGGGTGAAATGACGCACTACGACTCCGCGTGGACTGCGCGCATGTGTGTGTTCGATCATACGCACACTACTGTTGCTTCCGACTCGACGCGAAAACTAAACAGTTTTGATCCTATACATTTTTTTATGAAAGGGACAACTGATTTAGACATGAATTGAAAATTTTGTCAGGATTACAAAGTATCTCTTTTAAGGAAGTCTAACAAAATTACGGACAAGTACAAGGTGTCAAACAATCTCCTGAAAACTTCATCAATGGACTCATACCATGAAAAATTAACGATTTTCACCATACATACATCTATACACAACAAAAAAAATGTTAAAGTGCGAGTCGGACTCGCGCATCGAGGGTTCCGATATACCTACCTATAGTATTTTTAGGAGCAATAAGGTCCATTGTAAGGACCGCAAAACTAAATTTGTTTGTAAAGATTTGTTGCAAATTTCCAAAAAACTGTGCTACTTAGAGAGATTGTTTATTTTCTGAATTATTCACATAAACCTCTATGGACTTTAATTAATTCAGATTTTTACTACGGAAAACTTCGGGGATAAGGAAGGGGTAATTTTTTAAAACTTTTTTCATCATAACTTGAAAACTAAGAGTCGTTAAAAATATAAAGAACTATTTTGGAATGTACAAGTGGAGCACTTTCATATGATACCTAACTTGACTTAGTACTGACAATTAAAAACTTTGACCTACCCATTTGGGCCCCCTTTACAATAATAATAATATTATAATTATTTCAATTGCAATAAAGTAAGACAATCGTATTCTAAAACTACTTCTACTACTACATATAAAAGTATAAACGAGTTTTTAGCTTGCTTTTCAATTTATTTTAAGGTCATTAAAAATACTCATAGAAGCCTTTATACAAAGTATCTGAACATATCAGTCGCGCTATAAAGTGTACCAGCACAGAAAATATAGAGGTATACTAACGTATAGCACAACTAGTGAACTGACTATGATCCCTACTATGTTGATGTTCCTTAATAGTGATGTACAATTATTTCAAGAAGCAACAATCGAAATATTCGAATGTACTACTTAGTACTATCCAAATAATCTTTTATCATTCAATTGTAATTTTTCATTGGAATCATTATTCGCTTTTCGTACGATTTTGAATGAAAAATTTATTCTAACTAAAAGAATGAATGAAGCACTCAAATTCTTTGTGTTTACTTGACTGGTGCAACCTAATTTTAATTCCTTGTTTGTTTTTTAGTATACCGGTAATTCTGTGGTTTTTTTTGTAGTTATTCTAGTGTTTTTCTATACAACATAAATTAGCCCTTATTAATATTTTCCGTACGATGAGGTGTTCTATTCGTATTGGCCCTTCACTAAAGTTCCTTTCTGTGTTGCTTACTATGCGGCTTACTCAGTTATTGACTTACTAAGTTCCATCTTTCTACCTTCCTTTCCTACGTAGGAGACTAACTGACTTAGTGTGTGGATTCAGTCAGGTGTGATCGGCCCTTTAACAAGAAGCAATTTAGTAACGTGAAAACTTTTGACAACAATTCCTCTGAAAAAAAAAACTCTGCGGGGTACGCAAGTTATCCTGCGTCAATGAGTACCTACATGAAATTTTGAACTTTATTGAGATAGTGGCATATAAGATTCACAAAACATTGCTTGCCTTTGCATTCGACACTCATATGAAAGGGCTTTATTTGTACATTCCTAAATTAATTTTGTATAATTTTACATTCCTTATTTTTATTTTTTTTATTTGAGAAAAGTTTTTCAGTTTTATGGTTAGCGCTTAGCTTTGTTTTCCCGAGCGCAGCGAGGTACAAATCTTTTTTCAATACATTTGCTCGAAAAACGTACTTACAAGTAGTTACTTACCGAACTAGTGCGGTAAGTAAAAAAAGTATACTACCAAGGAGTTTTTACACTCTGGTCATAAAATTATTTTGTAAATATATTAAATTACAGTGACTTTTTACTTGGGTGACGACTGCCTTCCTATATTTAAAATAAAATGGAGAGTACCAGGAGAACATAAATCGACAAGATGCTGACAGTACCCATGGTTGGTTCCTTTAACAAGTGTATTATTTATACCTGTTTTCTCACAAATGTATTGAAAAACGTCGTAAGATACAGGGCCGTAAGGGTTATGACAAACTCGTGCCGATGGAAAACCCTCGACTTCGTCTCAGGTTTACAAAACGTCAACTCGTTTGTAATACCCTACTTACGGCACTTGTATCTTAAACTACTATTATCGTATACCCTTTCCTGTTGTTTTTCATTATTTATGTACCTTCTAATACAACGAATAGGTTTTATCCTTGTACTCTATGACGTAAACAATTTCTTTCCAAACGTCACACCCCGGACACTACATCGAGCGCAAATTTGAAATTGGAAGTGCGCGTGGGGCCGGATATTCACTAATATTCAGTACAAAAGACCCTCAGAAGGACCACGAGAATCTCGCGGGCAGGCAGTTGCACGTGGGGATGCGGGGTAGATTGCAAGGGGGGAGAGTGTCCGTTCTGTATGATATCTTTATACTGTGCCAACGTTTTGATCTAGGCCATACTACTCTTTCTTGTACTTGATGACATAGGATAACTTGCGGTATCCTCACACTCTAGAATGTATATATATAATGTATATATCAGATATGTCTGGCCTGACCCATACTTTTATTGAACCAGTAACCTTTGAACATGTCATTCATCGATATGCGCTATTTGACCCACTTTGCAAAAAAACCCTTGTTAGAAGTGATGGAGGTCACTCTGATTCTGTGACGTCATATATCTTGTCCGGGTGTCTCAATTTACCCGGCATCAAATTTACGATCTAAATCACAATCTAAATTGATTTTTTTCATGTCAAAAAGTGACAGATACGGGCCACTTATTAGTATACCAGGGACTAGAGTTCTTCCCTCTTAACACTTTTTACAATAATTTGATGTTATTATTAAGTTCACGAAAGACGCTGGGATTTCGTGAACTTAATAATAACCTCAAAGATGGAAGAATACTACGTACTTACTTGTCCATACAAAAAGAGAAAATGTTTTTCCACTCCTAAATAAGACTTGGACTCAATGAGACTTGGACAGAATTTCATGGTTGGACGAAATAAGACTTGGACAAGTTGGTACCTAGTCCGCTAAGAATCTAGTAAAACAATCTAATCTTTATAGAATATCAAAACGATAATATTCGTATTTTGTATATCATCACATGGTCAAAGTTAACCAAAAATAAATGATATTATACTAAAATTATTCAAATAAAAAAAATTGATTATTTTAAAATCTTTTACTGCAAAGTAACGGTTTAAGTCAAACAATAGAAACAACCTATAGTACCCGTGGGTGTCGGCAACTAAGGTTTTCTGAAAATATATAATTATTTTCCTTCCTCAATATTCACATATGTATTTTTCTTGTAGTATTTATTTAGTTTTTTGTAATAAATTGTATTTCCTAATAAAATATAAATTCCACGCTACATGTACACATGGCCTGCACGTCGGTGGAACACTTTGACCTAAACGGGTCTCTGGTTTTGGGCGCTTGAAGCGTCGCGGCGGTTCAGTTTATACTGGTTTTGTCTCCACATGCTTGCTGCCGTGCGTACAGTGAGGAGCAGGTCAAGCTTGACACATCTCCAACTTTGATTGAAATAAGATTGGTAAAAACTCCAAAGCTTGGCTTGGTCTTGACTAAATAAAGACCATTATTTTTTCTATGTTACAAGTGAGCAAACGAGCAGGTGGGCCACCTGATGGTAAGTGGTCTCCACCGCCCATAGCACCCACTGTCTTATTAAGTGACAAACACATGTGGTGCCGGCAAAGAATAGTACCAATCCATCTCTATCCGTAGGTGTCATAAAAGGCGACTAAGGGCTTTTAAACCAGAGGATGGACAGCAGCAGCTTTCTGTGTATCACACCATTACATACTGTGGTCACCAAAAACAGCGGTCGCCAGCCGCAACACTTACAAGCGTGGTGACTATGGTAAGTCCCCTCCTAAGTCTGGCACGTTTTCGCTGGAGTTCTGGAGCTCCCTGCCCTGCAATGGACGGTTAATGGGATACTTCCCCTCCACAGTGTTTCAGCAAAAGCTGAAATTTCGGATGGAGCTCCCTGTCCTGTAGTGGACGTTTCACGATGAAGTGACAAACTTGACGTGGCTTTGACTGTATCTATCTTTAGTCTCCTTACCAGTTCATGCCCTCTATAATATCATTGAACTGAACGCGGACCGAGTGTCAATTACCTACTCGAATCAAAGGTCTTCCTGGATGCTCGCAGTATAGGGAAAAAATATAGATGTGTTATGCTTGTCACGTCCAAATCATATCCTTGTAAAATTTGCACGGTTCTGCCGTTGCCTAGCTGTTAATCATACGTATAAGATGGCCTAGGTGGCTCAAACCTTTTAGAAAGTTAGGTTTTTAGTTCCTTTTACACAATTATGTTGGTGAAAATAGGTACATAAAAATGTGTAAGTTAAAAGAAATCGATCAAAGGTCTTCCTAGATGCTCGCAATAGAGAAAAAATATAGATTTGTTATGCTTGTCACGTTCAAATCCTGTCCTTAACGTAAAATTGGCACGGTGCTGCTATAAAAACATTTGTCAAATGGGGATTTCACAAATTAGGCCGAGTCCTGAAGCTGTAATTTTTAATTGGCTGGACATAAATCGAAACCGTCAATTTACTATAAAGTTGCTATGTATTATAATAGGTGGTAGAACACTTATGTAAAAAATAATTTTTAATGAATTGGCTGACTTTTAGATTCTCCAGAAAATATATTTTTTTGTTTGTTTATGCATGTGAAGTCAAGCCAAAAATTGTAACTAATATCTGATGAGGTAAACTTTTGATGTGGGTTCCAAGGTACCTACTTCAATTAAAACTAAGCAAAAAATATTTGCGCATATTTTTTTATTAGCAAATTTGTATGCAAGTTACATAAAAGTCCAGGCAAAAATGGCAACCAAATTATTTTAAATTTGATAGACTTTCCAGGACAGTTTTTGAGCAAATTACCTAAAATTAAGCATATTAATCAAAAGTTAAATATTTTCGTATTTAATGTTGAAGCAAAAATACCAACTGAAAAACTTTTGTTTAATTACAGGTTTCATCGTGTGTTCTTTCCTTTATTTATAAAATTAAGCATAATTATAAAAAGATAAAAAAGTTGATTTTTAATTCAATAGATCGCGTCAAGCGAGCGAGAACCGGCGTAATATTATATGTTCTTTGGAACCGGTATGGCGTGCCGTGCGCCTCGAGACTTTTTTCTTCTACGTAATGTCAAGAGTACGTCAAGCCTGACATAATATTAGACTTTTTAGTGTTCTTATTTCAACAGTCCAAGTAGCTAGAGTGGGCTGCAAGTGTCTGGCTGCCTGCTTGTACAAACAACAACACTTCAAACAGTCTATTGAAAGGAGAAAATATCATTGTGGGATACAGTGTTACAAAAAACCGGGCAAGTGCGAGTCGGACTAGCGTGCTAAGCTATTGCTCTTGATCCCCCGATCTTGACTCCTCTTTAATAAGAATTTACTTGAAGTGGAAGCTAGCTAGCGTTAATTGGTTGTGAGAAAGGTTGTAAACTTTAATTATTTCAGACTTTATGGTTCCGTACCCATAGGGTGAAAAACGGGATCATACTAATATGCCTCCGATGTCTGTCTGACTGTCTGTCAGTGGGCTGTATCTCATGCTGCATAAGCTATAAAATATAAAAACTGATCAAGCACGAGTCGGACTCAAAAAAGGACGAGTTGCACTCCGAGTGCCGGCAGAAGTGAAAACTTGAATTTTTGAATATGATGTTTTTGTAAGGGTCAATCGCGTCATTGCTCGTGTACTTCTTCATCGAGACCTAAAATTTGTCTCAGTACATGAGTAGTCTAGGGTCAGTAGTTTTCAAGTTATAGCGATTTTTACTTTGACAGCTGTCATCCGAAATGTAGATCTCATCAAGACCTATCATTTGACTCAACACACGAGTACACTAGAGTCAGTAGTTTCCAAGTTATGGGGTTTTTTTAGTTCGACAGCTGTCATCCGTAATGTAGATCTCATCGAGACCTTTCATTTGTCTCAGCACATGAGTAGTCTAGGGTCAGTAGTTTTAAAGTAATAGCGATTTTTACTTTGACAGCTGTCATCCAAAATGTAGATCTCATCGAGACCTATCATTTGACTCAGCACACAAGTACTCTAGATTCAGTAGTTTTCAAGTTATAGCGATTTTTACTTTGACAGCTGTCATCCGAAATGAAGATCTCATCGAGACCTATCATTTGTCTCAGCACACGAGTAGTCTAGGGTCAGTATATTTCGAGTTATAGCGATTTTTAGTTTGACAGCTGTCATCCGAAATGAAGATCTCATCGAGACCTGTCATTTGTCTCAGCACACGAGTAGTCTAGGGTCAGTAGTTTTCGAGGTATAGCGATTTTTAGTTTGACAATTGTCATCCGAAATGAAGATCTCATCGAGACCTATCATTTGACTCAGCACACAAGTACTCTAGATTCAGTAGTTTCCAAGTTATGGGGTTTTTCAGTTTGACAGCTGTCATCCGAAATGTAGATCTCATCGAGACCTATCATTTGTCTTAGCACATGAGTAGTCTAGGGTCAGTAGTTTTCAAGTTATAGCGATTTTTACTTTGACTGCTGTCATCCGAAATTTAGATCTCATACATTTAGGATTCGCTATTAAATAACGATCAAAACCAGTACGTCAAGTCTGTCGTGCACATATCACGTTGTGCACAACAAAAAAAGCCGAGACTATGACCACAGAATATATAATAGTAAACAAGTTTACAAGAGTCACACTCCTTTGATCTTGGAAAAAGCTGCCTATTTCACAGACAGGCCTGCTATGACAAAGACAAAAAAGATGTTTTGGTCTTTATCACACTTTAGAAGTTTTGTATATATTGAGCCTGCTCTAACTTGGTATGATTATTTGCAAATCAATTTCTATACTTCATCCGAGATCTGACGCGACAAAGGTAAAAAAGATGTTTTTATCTTTATCACACTTTAGAACTTTTGTATATATTGAGCCTGCTCTAACTTGGTATGCTTATTTTCAAATCCATTTCGATACTTCATCCGAGATCTGACGCGACTTCTGATGCGAGTTAATAATTTTTTTCCCATCTGAAAAAGTGCCAAGCGCCGCTGAAGAAGTTTTCACTTCAAATATCGACCACAGTACTCGTAATTTACTGACATTTCAACTAATACAATTTATATCATGCGGTGGTACGGAACCCTCGGTGCGCGAGTCCGACTCGCACTTGGCCGGTTTTTCCCTTTCATTAGATCAAATCCACAATTATTTTGAGTCTCATGTCAAACCTGTAGAATATTCATACAAACTTCCACCCCATTTTTCAACCCCTCAGGGGCGAATTTCAGAAAATCCTTTCTTAATGTGTAGTCTTGACGTACTAAAAAACTGCTTACAAAATTTCACATCTGTAGCTTTATCGGTTACGGCTCGGCGTTGATGAATCAGTCAGTCAGTCGGTCAGGGCATGCTGTTTTATATATTTAGATCAGAAGATCAAAAGTATTTTCAGCTTACTACAACCGATGTAAATTTTCATCTTTCATGTTTAACTTTAAATTCCGAAGCGCGTACCGAATAAAACAGCGAAGCAATGCGACGTTGCCGTACCGTGCAATCACGAGCTGTGTACTATGTTAATGTCAATTATGAACTTTATTTCAACTTCTTTAGGGTCGATATAAAGCGCTACATAATGTAATTTTTATATAAAAAGATACGCTATTGCCTGAAGTGTTTAATTTTTAAAGTAATCAACGTAAGTACAGTTTTAGAGTATAATTAAACACTTTTCATTCAGTTACCTATTTTGGCCAAAGAGAAATCCCTCAATAATTATACCACTGTAAAGCTTTAACATATTGTGTTCACTTTTATGACTGTTTGATCAAGTACAACAAAATTTTGAAGTACAAAAAGTCACGAGATAGTTATGTATTTTGCCCGAGCAGACAAAAAGAAATAAAACTTTTAGTGGGATTTTTTTAATTTAAGGATTAACCTAAGAACTTAGGTGCTTAATTAGTTTGTAAAATACTAAAAGTTTATCATTGAACGAGCCCAGAAAACATTTCGTTTAGTTGGCATTTTTGCCACAGTAACTATTTATATAATAGGGTTTTTTTAATCTGCCGCCTTGTCCCATTTGGTGATATGCTTAATTCTAAGTAATTATGTAATTACTTCCAAGACTTCATAAACCACAAAAAGAAAATCTTGGTTCCGATTTTTGTCTAGGCCAAAATCTAATTATCTTGGAGTAAATGTTGTTATGGGTATGATGGCCTAGGTGGCGCAAAACTTTTAAATAAGTCATAAAAATGTGTAAATTAAAAGAAAAGCTGTAATAAAATACTAAAATTAACGAAAATTGTAAACTAATTGATTAGTTTTCCTGAAAAATTTAAACAATTATAAATGAAATAAGGCTACTAATAATCAGTGTAAGAAATAATTTCTAAAGAAACAAAACATTTGCTCAGGTCATACATACGAGTAAAATATGGAGAAGCAACATTCGTAGAGTCGTCCAAAGGAAAATAATTAAGAAACGTCATCGGGTAAACAAGAAAAAAAACTACAACTGGCTATTCATTTATTACGGTTTTTTATTGTCGCTTCTTTTTTTTTTCCTCATGGCACCACTTTGTTTGTGGAGCGACGTAAATGTAACTGACGTCATTAAGAGATTTTTAATATCCTACAACGAATAAAGAACATTTTGATTTTAAAGTTATTGTTTTTTAAAGTTCAGTAAGACAGACAGACAATATAGGCTTATATACGGTTTCGTTTGCATTTCTTGGCAATTTTTATTTTACAAACAAATATTTTAATTTAATTAGTTACAATGTCGGACACGGGCACCAAATAAGAACAATAGTAAAACCGTTTTAAAATGTTAAGTTCTGTTGTTACGATTTTCTCAGTTTTTTAGCATTATTAAAAGGGTGACCTCATAAAGTATCTTGTTTTCGTGTCATCTTATCATGTATCAACGGCCATAAATCAAAATAGAGCGCTCTGTGTAGTGGCTTCTTATCTAATAAAAAAAACCGGTCAAGTGCGAGTCGGACTCGCGCGCCGAGGGTTCCGATATACCTATAGTATTTTTGGAAGCAATAAAGTCCATTTTCAGGACCGCAAAACTAAATTTGTTTGTAAAGGTTTTTTGCAGATTTCTGAAAAACTGTGCAACTTAGAAAGATCGTTTTATTTTTGCTGTAAAGTTTACATAAACCTCTGTCAACTGTAATTAATTCAGATTTTCCCTTACTCAAACTTCGGAGATAAGGGGGGGGGAATGGTATTTTTTTTGACATTTTTCATCATAACTTGAAAACTAAGAAACTTAAAAAAATACAAAAATATATTTTAAAATGTACAAGTAAAGCCCTTTCATATGATACCCCACTCGACCTAGTAGCGACAATTTGAAATTTGGCCCCCCCTATTTTGGCCCCCTTTACATTAATAATCATACTTTTTTCAAAAAATTTTCATGTTCAATTAAGTTGGGCAACTATATTCTAAAACTATTCCAAATTTCAGCTCGATAGCGTAAGTGGTTGCTGAGATATAGAGGTGTGACAGACAGACGGACAGACAGACAGAGCGGCACCATAAGGGTTCCTTTTTTTTACCATTTTGGTATCGGAACCCTAAAAAAGGTAAGTAAGAGGTACTTTTACAGATCGAAAACTGAGTATCCACTCACACGCACCGGGGTATCGGTAGTACCTAAAGGTTTTCTAGAATAGACACAATACAATATTCTTTATTGCACACGAAATTTAGAGAAAAATACAAATTAGAAACAGGTGTACAACGAGGCGGTCTTATTGCTAAACAGAAATTTCTTCCAGGCAACCTTTGGGTGCAGGATATTTAGCGAACAGACATGCGGGGACGGTGCATAAACATTGATATAAACCTAAAGTTTTATCATATCAAATTAAACATACACAAACACTACATATATAAATACCTACCAATAAATTACGTGATACTTTTGAGCCACGCTTTTCAGCGTTGAGGCTACAGAAATATATAATGTGTGAAAATTTCATGAGATACAGCCAGACAGATATCGGAGACATATTAATAGGGTCCCGTTTTTCACTCTTTGGGTACGGAACCCTAAAAAAAAAATACCTGTATTTCGTCAATTTAAAACGAAATTATGGCAGAAGATTTATATCTATCGTTACATAGAGATTTCGACAAAGGGTGCAAGAATAACCTTCCTAGGGTAACCAACCACTCGGATTTGTCCCGGATATGTCCGGACTTTCGATCCTCTATTCGGAATTTTTCCCGATTTTTTACCCGACTACGGCAAAGCAAAAGGAGGGTTATGATTTTGACAGGCTATGTATGTATGTATGTATGTTCATCTGTTCCATCATAACTTCTAAACTACTTCTCATATTTTGACAAGTGAGGTGTCGTTAGAAGCGTCTTAATTATCCGCTGGTTATAAGATACAAGAAATTACGTTTAATTGTATGTGGCGCCCTCTAGAGCAGATTAAGTCAAGGACTAATAAAAAATTTTTTTTTTACCGTACCGTGTTGGGTATCAAATGAAAGGGCTTAACGAGCACATTTCAAAAATATACATGTTGTTAGCTTTTTTATGTATTTACAACCCCAAAATAATTGAAATAAAAAATCTGTTCAAAAACTAGAACCCGACTACTGGCAAATCTTGCTCTAAAAAGTATGTAACAAGAAAATATTGTCATCGGAAATTGTTATGTACAAACTATGGTATTAAATAAATATTCATAGCGATGTTAAGATAATAGCCGTGGTCATGTTATGCCACCTATCCGAAAAAAGCGATCATAAACTTCAGGGCAAAGAGGCATAACAATATGACCACGGCTATTATCTGAACATCGCTATGAATATTTATTTAATACCATAGTTTGTACATAACAATTTCCGATGACAATATTTTCTTGTTACATACTTTTTAGAGCAAGATTTGCCAGTAGTCGGGTTCTAGTTTTTGAACTGATTTTTTTTACTTGGATTGATTTTTGAAATAAATATTTAATTTTCTTATAAGTAATAGTCCTCAATCATTTTGTTATAAATACTTCATCTCACGGCAAGCGAAATTATTTAGTAGTTTTTTATAGCCTTTAAAGAGTTCCACTGCTTAGTAGCTTATTCTTATTCAACAAAGTAGAAAAGATAGAGAAAAGGAGTATTCTTATTCAAATAATTAACAGAGGTCCTACAGAGAACATAGACTATGTTTTCTCTTTGTTTTGAATAATTAATTTCTAGCAAATAGAAGAAAATAATAATCCAACAGCCTCCGTGGTCTAGTGGTTAGAGGACTCGGCTCTCGATACAGAGGTTCTGGGTTCGATTCCCGGTGGGAACACGGTCACACAAAAATTCCTTTGTTCTACCTCCCCAGTTTGGTTAGGACATTGCAGGATAAATCACCCGATTGTCCGAAAAGTTAGAAGATTCCGTGCTTCGGAAGACACGTTAAGCTGTTGGTCCCGACTACTATCACAGATGTAGTCGTAAATGAGCTATGTCAGAGACCTTTGGCAACTCAACATCTCTAACACCAGGCTTTGTGAGGCCGGACAACGACCTTGCAACCCACACGATATGATGATGAATAATCCAGCCCTTAAAACTATTTTATTTTGTGGGTATTATATGACTAAACGACTTGTGAGTGATACACATAATTATGGGTATTACGTCTTTCATTGAAATGTCATAACTGTTTTAGGATTTTTGGCTCATTGTCCGAACTTCTCCAATGCAATGGTAACCCTACTACCTCTTACGCCGTCGCGTCCGCTAAACTCGGCGCACGGAGCGAGTGGCATATCTCGGTATTCACTGCGTGTCACACAGCACCGCTTTTACATAACTTTCTTACTAAGCACGCAGAGAATACCGAGATTATGCCACCCGCTCCGTGCGCCCGCGCGAGTTTAGCGGACGGCCGCGGTCATTTAAATAAGTTAGCGAGATAATTGATTCCTTCCAATAATCTAAGTGCATCCGCTCCTGTGCACTTAAGAAAAATATTCCTGTATTTTCTTGTAGGATACTGTAATTTTATCAATAAAGGCATCCCTCAGACTGCTGCACTATAAAAAATCCCACTTCCTTCCTATCCTACTAATATTATAAACGCAAAAGTTTGTAAGAATGGATGGATAGATGGATGTTTGTTACTCTTTCACGTAAAACCTACTAAATGGATTTTTATGAAACTTAGCTTATACATAAGGATACAATACAGGCTACAATTTATAAAACTGCGCAGACGAAGTCGCGGGCACCAGCTAGTATACAATATACTTACGGTGAGATCTCAGGAAGATTGAGCCAGCAATAAAAGGACAATCATCATAACATCCCATAAAATGTCCATTAAGGGACAGGGAGCTCCCTCCAGAATTCTAGCTTTTGCTGGAAAAATGTGGAGGGGAAGTACCATAGTCACCTGGCTTTGACTTTTTACTGTTGGCATCATGGACCGCGGTTGTAGGAGACCGCAGTAAGTAAGATGGTATGATACACAGGAGGACGCTGCTGCCCATCCTCCTGTTTATAACCCTTAGTCGCCCCTTACGACACCCACGGGTATGTATGGGGTGGTACTATTCTTTGCCGGCACCACACGGGACAATCAGCGGAACTAATTTTGGTTTTATCAAAAGTTTCAGCTTTGTGTAGGGGTTGACTTTCTGAACAACGTCAAATAAAGTCCTCTCGATTAGGACCCGTCAGTCGCGGGAGGGAGCGACAAGCGTCCTTTTTTTTAGGTTTTTCACTTGCAACTTGAAAACGGTGCATCTTACCGACAATACTTCCGAGTAAAGATCAAAACCTAGGTAGTCCAGTCAATCTACGATTTAAGGTTGCATTAAATGCACATTTATAGAAATTAATTTATAGTAGTAATATAGGCTATTTGTAGCTGTAAATAATGAAATCCGGCAATTTTGTAAAAACATATTTTTCGTAAAAGTACCAGTATAGGGTGACTTTTAATTAGTTCTTGATAGCAAAAGATATGCATGTACTCATGATACTGAACAACTTTCCCCAAGGAACATAGGTCGAAATAAGAAAATCAAGTTTTGACCTCCCATAGAAATTGCATCAGCTAATAGCGCATTTTGTAAGGGAGGTCAAATTTGTTTTTTTGTATTTCGACCTATGTTCCTTGGGAAAAGTTGTTCAGTATCATGAGTACATGCATATCTTTTCCTATCAAGAACTAATTAAAAGTCACCCTATATAAGCACAGGTCAGCACCTGTGCTACATGGTAAATATTATACAGGTTGAGTTCACCTTATACAGGTTTTAAGAATATCAATGTTATGTCGGGGATTACTGTGGTTTTGAATCTTTGATTGTTTTTACTGGTAATTTAATAAATGAAATGCAGCCCTCTCCATACAAACTTTCGTAGATCGACTGGACTATAGTTAATTTCCCACAACGTTGTCCCTATACATAACTATAATTTGTCCGCGTTAAGAATGCAGTAAGTCATTAATGCAAATGCAGGGTAAATGTGTATTCACAATGGAGTTAAAATGAAAAAACACTTTTTTTTTTGTTTGTATTTTTTTTTTTTTTCATTTTTAGGTAACACACAAAGGAAACAACCGCTTGCCTCAAAGGTTTGCCTTCAGTTAGTCATTGTGCATTTGACTTTATAATTTTAAGCGACCTGATTTGCGGGCTTAGCTAACAGTGGCGGAAAGCGATGACTCACTGCATTCTTAAGGGCTCCCGCACACGACCGAGAATCGGTGACCGATTTTTTGTCGACATCCCGCTCTGACGTGTTATCACCTGCATCTTCCCTCCTTGTTCTGGCCGATAATCGCCCACCGATTCTCGGTCGTGTGCGGGAGCCCTAAGATGGATGAACTAAAGCTGTGCCTTAAAGGTGGTCGCACATCTAGGAGAAGCGCATGCATCGCGTGGACTTTAGACATCGCAGGTGCTGTCACCCGCACACCTTCGCATCGGACAGAGTGACCATTTGTGGCAGATTTCTACCAATTGGCTATTGAATTTTCAGTTGGAAATTATGTTGACTGGAAAATACAAAATGGACCAGATTTTAAAATATTTACATCAACAGAAGCCAAAATTGTATATAGGGTGACTTTTAATTAGTTCTTGATAGAAAAACGTATGAATGTACTAATGATACTGAACAACTTTCCCCAAGGAACATAGGTCGAATTACGAAAATCAAGTTTTGAACTCCCATAGAAACTGCATCAGCTGATAGCGCATTTTGTATGGGAGGTCAAATTTGGTTTTTCGTATTTCGACCTATGTTTCTTGGGAAAAGTTGTTCAGTATCATGAGTACATGCATATATTTTGCTATCAAGAATTAATTAAAAGTCATCCTATATACACAAGCGATGATAATCAGTCAAGTAGTATCAGTAACCAAGTGCCTTTATTTGCCAGGTGGTGGTGGGGGTGGTGGTGGTGGTGGCAGTGGGATCAGGAAACTCCACGCTCTTCGTCCCCTGCGACCCACGGGGAACATCAGGTGTGTTGTATGATAAATTTTTTTTTAATTTTCCTTTATTCCAACGCTTACCAACACATTTTGCAGCTATGTCAGAAGTGGTGTCGATTCTGGCAAACCCAAACTAAACCTAAACTTAATTTGACAGGTCTAAAAATAATTATGTCTTTTATTTAATTAGTCTACAAAGACAGCAACGCTTTTAGACGTGTCTTTATAGTAAGGGTGATGAAGGACAAATTTCTACATGATTTGCTCATGTCTGCCTCTTTGACTGATGATAAGGAGCATCCTCTAGAAGATACAAAAAATATTGGCAGACGTCCACACCCCTGCATTTTTGAGCAATTAAGTTTTAACTATTTTGAAATTTGACAATGAAACGTACACCTGGCAGACTACGACTATCTGATTAAATACAATGTATAAAACCCCAGAAAAATGGTCTGCCACCATAATAGCCCTGCGTCGTAAAGTTACAGCGCTTTAAAGTGCAAAAATTCACTACTTCGTCCCGTGATAATGCAGAGCCCCGCATGTCTGCCTCTTCGATTTTCTACATCTTCAGAAGTATTTTAAACAGGAGCCACAAAGGCAGACAAAAAAAAAATTATTTAGTATCTTATTGTAATTTTTTAGGGTTCCGTACCTCAAAAGAAAAAAACGGAACCCTTTTTGGATCACTTTGTTGTCCGTCTGTCTGTCTGTCTGTCAAGACCCTTTATCTCACGAACGGGTAAAGGTATCAGGTTGAAATTAATACTATATCTATATTAGGATCTATGAACCACACAAGATCTGAAAATTTCAATTTTTTACAACGACGCAATCAAAAGATATGGCATTTTATGTCCTCATCTCCATACATTTATTCAAAAATGCAAAACCTACAGGGTACTTCCCGTTGACCTAAAATTATGAAATTTGGCATGAAGCTAGGTCTCACAGTACAAATAATGGGAAAAGTCTGAAATCATTAAATATTACAACTTTTCTCACAACTAATGGTAACCAATTGTGGTGAGCTCCCGTTTCAAGAACATTCATATAAGAGAGGGGTCAAGTTGGATGGTCGCTGAGGCGATTTTTGTTTTAGTTCTATTTAAAAACGGGAACACTTACAAACTTGAAAATTGGTATGTTTATAGTGCATAAGCTATAAAATAACAACAAATAATAAAATTTGGTCAAGCGCGTGTCGGACTCAAAAAATCTAGCACATTAACTTACTGAAATTTCAACTAATACGTGGTGGTACGGAACCCTCAGTGCGCGAGTCCGTCTCGCACTTGGCCGGTTTTTTTTGCTTTAACTCAAAAACGAAGCGACGCACAGAAAAACTTGTAAGGACCAAATCGATACGTATTGACCTGATCTATCATCCCTATTAATATGAATCATGAGCAAATCATATACCCAAATTGCCGCCAGCACCCTAACTATTAGTTTAGTTTTAGTTTGGTCTGCCAGAATCGACACCACTAATCCCACATGATATGATGATAATGATCGGCTAAAGCCGTGAGGAAAAAGAAGTTTGTAAAACAATGTGTTCTTTGCGTCAAATATACTCTGGTTTTAATGTCATGGCTGCAAAATAGATAGTAAGCGTTGAAAAAAAAGAAAAAAATGGGTTATAGACGAAACATACTTTCAGATTACGAAGTTTCTTAAGTTTAGTTACCTACTGAAATACAATCACCATGGCATCCCATGCAAAAAAAAAACAGTGAATAAATATTATAATGTAATAATATTACAGAGAAGTAAAATGATCTCTCTAAGTAACACAGTTTTATAGCAATCTGCAAAAAACCTTTATAAACCAATTTAGTTTTGCGGTCCTAAAATGGACTTTGTTGCTTCTAAAAATACTGTAGGTATATCTAAACCCCAGACGCGTGAGTCCGACTCGCACTTCTCTGTTTTTTTCTGTTTATTTCTATTTCTTTTTCCTACCTACCTTTTTTTATACCTATAATTAATTCAGATATTTCCTCTTGCAAACTTCGGTGTTAAGGGGG
The DNA here is from genome assembly GCA_947532105.1 of Athrips mouffetella. Classification (NCBI taxonomy): domain Eukaryota; kingdom Metazoa; phylum Arthropoda; class Insecta; order Lepidoptera; family Gelechiidae; genus Athrips; species Athrips mouffetella. The sequence goes on from OX383965.1 coordinate 2,588,676, forward strand.
GAATTTTTTGAAAGACATTTTTCATCATACTTGAAAACTAAGAGTCGTAAACAAATGCAAAAATCCTTTGGGCCCCCCTTTACAATAATAATATGTAGTTTTTTCCATACTATTCCTAATCATACAAAAATCTAAATCTCGTTGTACGTAGATCTTACAACCGCAGATCATTCGTGGAGGCGGAAGATTACCCTGGAGCAAACCACCATGACCCTGGGCTGCTGTGGACTGGCTTGGGCCGGTAGACTGCCCAGCCCCAGTATCAGGAGAGGCATCGTTACTTACTCCAGATCCTCGAGGTTCCAAAGAGACTGCCCTTGCAGCAGACAAATTAAGTGCTATAGGAATTTTGAAGGGTTTAACATCTGTTCATAATTTTAAATTTAAATATTTGCCTAGAGTCCATTTAAATGCAAACGATGTAAACAAAAACATTTTTATATTTTGCTTCAGTCAGGTAACAAGCAGATGGACATAGTGCTCATTCCTTTTTGTTACCACCTACAAGGCCAGTCGACTGTCTTACTTATCAGTGCTCACTCCTGTCGTTACCACCTATAGTCTTTTGAAGGCCAGTCGACTGTTTTACTTATCAGTGCTCACTCCTGTCGTTACCACCTATAGTATTTTGAAGGCCAGTCGACTGTCTTACTTATCAGTGCTCACTCCTGGTCCTGTCGTTACCACCTATAGCATTTTGAAGGCCAGTCGATTGTCTTCCTTTTGAGTACTCACTCCTGTTGTTACCACCTACAGTCTTTTGAAGGCCAGTCGACTGTCTTACTTATCAGTGCTCACTCCTGTCGTTGCACGTCGACTGTCTTACTTATGAGTGCTAACTTCTGTCAGTTTATGAGGTCACTCCTATCTCCTACCACCTCTGGCCAGTCAAATTTCTTCTTCGAGAATCTAATTTCTCATGTGCCAGTAATGTCACTGGCTTCATACCCTTCATAAACAGCAGTTCACCCTCCAGTTTTGTTAAACGTTGCGTAATGGAAATCTGCTGTTTTCTTATACAACCAGCGGTTATGTAAAACGGCTGATTCGACAATCCATCTGCGACTCATTTTGTATAGTTTTCACATGATATACAGTAATTTGGCGTCGCTTTCATTTGGTGTGAAAATTATGTAGGATTTGAGGCATAAAATCAAAAACTTTTTAATTTTTGACATGTTTTGTTCACTTTGATCTGAAGCTTTTGAATGGACTTTTCATAATCTTGATGCAATAAAATAATTTATCGTAACATATAAATTAAAAGGCGACAAAATTAAGTAACATGACATCTTTTGGCACCTCAGGATCTCACACCACCAACAACCTAAATAAAGTTGTTTTTTATAAAGTTAAACAAAAAATATTAAACAAAAATTAAATGTCTACTCAATAACAAAGTGTACCTAATTACTTTATTGTATAGAAATAATTAAATTAGAAGTAATTTATCATATGACTGTTCTCGATGTTTTAGAATATGGAATAAAAAACACGTTAAAGAGTCTAAGGCTGTTTCTATTCTTAAGGGTCAGAATTCACTAAGACCGGCACGTCAACGCTCTTTTTTCACTATAATTTTATTTTATTTTTTAAACATCTGAAAGAAATCTAAAGGTCATCGTAATTTTCAAAAGGACGTGACGTTTTCAGTGACAAGATTGCCGATCATTCATTATGGTTTGACTTTATTTATTTACTGGGCTATATGGTGGGTCGCTGCCGTTATGGTATTCTGTAACAAAAACTCACATCACTTCTCTCTTAAATTAGTATCCTGAAGTCTATAGAAAAGTGAAGTGAGATTTCTCACTTCTCACAAAATTTCGGTAACTAACTAAGTTTATCGTAAACAGTACAGGACAGACTATTGACAGGCAGTATTTTAACTTACTTTTGCATTTATATTTCATTTTTGATTGACTATGTCTTTATATTGCGAACTAACATTTCCAGGTACTCCAAACTATGTTACAAATGAAGTATTATCGTACTTATTTCACTTTGTACCTTCTTAGTTAGTTAATGTGTAACGTAATTAGCATGTAAGTGAAAAATACCTAGTTATAAAATATGTCTGATTTAATGAACAATACAATTATCATCGCAATTATTTGCATATCGTATTTTCTCTTACATTAAATATGTACCTGTGTATGTATTTATAAATAATTATGTATGTCGATGGCAAAGTTTGTGAAAATAATATTACAAATCTACTGTATAATTGCTAATGTGTTTTATTTAACAAGAGTCTGATATAGATGAATATAGGAGTGCTCATTCCTGCCTGTTACCACCTACAGTCCTTTTGACGGCCTGTCATTGTCTTCCTTATGAGTGCTATGAAAGGTGTAACAAAAAAGGTATATCAACCCTGAAGGATGTGATTCTGCCCATAAAACTGAACAACTTTCCCTAAGGAACATAGGTCGAAATACGAAAAAAAAAATTGACCTCCCATAGAAACTGAATCAGCTGATTGCGCAATGTGTATGGGAGGTCAAAATTATTTTTCTTACTTCGACCTATGTTCCTTAGGGAAAGTCGTTCAGTTTCATGAGCAGAACCATATCTTTCAGAATTGATACACCCTTTCTGTTACACCTTGTATAACTCCTGTGTGCTACCGCCGACAGTATTTTGAAAGCCAGTCGAATGTGTTTACGAGTGGTCACTCCTGTCTGTTATAGTCTTTTGAAGGCCAGTCGACTGTGTTACTTACGAGTGCTAACTCCTGTCGGCTACCGCCTACAGTATTTTGAAGGCCAGTCGAATGTATTCACGAGTGCTCACTCCTGTCTGATAAAGTCTTTTGAAGGCCAGTCGACTTACGACTTACGAGTGCTACTCCTCTCTGCTAGCACCATCCCATTTTTTTAACTGTGCTCTTCGAGCTAAGTGACTTTAGCTCCTATAGCTAATACGGTAAGTTTGATACAAAATCCAATACGTTAAGCTTGAAGTGCTCTTGACTGTACTTGCAATAAATAAAATTAGGGTTATGCTGACCCCACCAATATTGCCATCATGCCAATATTTTGTCAGTTCGAAGTAAGTGCACAGTTATAAAAATTGGGTTATAATCTCTTAACCTAGAGCTATATTCACATGGCTTCATTTAATTCCTGTACAACTTGGAGCTTCTAAGATTTGCAATACAAATAAAAATTTGTTAATTCTTATTTGGGTAAAAGGCATATATTTATTTAAAGGTATATTTGGCGGGCCGCGGTGAAAAATATAACATGTCCCCAAATTTTTTATATGGTATGGGCAATAGGAATAGAGCTCCAATCGATGTGGGAAATAATTTCCTTCTTTCCATTCCGGACAATAAGTTTGCATAAATGTCTGTCCAATGAAGAGTTAATTTATACCATTTATAAGTAAAATACACTCACCGGCAGAAATAACCGCCCGGTCTGTTTTCTTTCATAGATTTTCATACAAATATGGGGGCAAACAAAGCATCAATATCTTAAAAATGATTTTATTTTAACACTTCCACTGCGTCTTCTGCGGTACTTACGCAGAAGACGCAGGTTCGAATCCTGCCTGTAATTGTGAAATTTTGCGATTTTCTACTTTGTACATCTATATCTTACCTAAATTTAATAAAAATACAAATCTGATTGATGAGGTCTTTAAATAAGAACTTTATTAACAATATTGTCAAGGATAAGGTATATCTAAAATGTTGCAGAAAACCCGTGCAACTCTTAAATGTAAGAGATTTCTGACAAAATGACGTATATTTTTTTCTGACCGATGCACGGAATTTCCTGGATACCGTGCACAGGTCTAATCTTCAAGAATCGGTAGTCAGACACCTTATTTAATGATGTCACTGTTTATTCACGGATGTTTATTTCGTTTAGGAAATATATTGACGCTTCATTTGATCCCTTATTTGTATGAAAATGTACGACAGAAAATAGACCGGCCGGTTATTTCTGCCGGTGAGTGTATATGGATTAAATTTCAAAAAGTGGCCATCTGACCTTATTTAATTACTAAATATTATTTAAAAACGATTTAACTACTTCAAGTGAATACGTGATCATTTAACTCTAAAGGAAGCGGTACTGAGGTGATGTTGCAGTCTCATTGAGTTGTGGGCCTTACAATTACTTATTTATAATTTCACTGGCTCAGGGAACCAAAGAGGATCTTGGCCAACACACATCATTCTAAAAGGTGGAAGGGCTTTTGTGGAAAGTCCGTCTGGGGAAGTACCACCCCCTTGCTTTTTTCTGCCGTGAAACAGCAGTGTTGGCACTGCTGTGTTTCGGTTTGAGGGACAAGGGAGTCAGTTTCAAATTACCGGCACATGAGACATACCATTTTAGTTCTCAAAGTGAGCAACTCGCTTTGCTGTCTTATTAGTGTCAAAATATGCCATTAATAAGACAGTTGTTGCTATGGGCGGTGGTGACCACTCGCTCACTTGTAACATAAAAAATAAATGGTACAGCAGCACTGCACTTACTTTCTCGCAATACTCAAGAAAAACTATCAACCGCAAACTTAAATTTGTAATGCCATACACATAGTATGGAAATACAAACTTTTATTTACGTTTTTCCAAAAAAATGTTCGAATGAAATATACAGGTCAATTCAGAAATCAAATTGTCAACGATTTCGAGTAAATCACATGTTTAACTTTTGGTAGTACACCCTTTATATGAATTTTTACAGATCAATGGATACTACCGTAGGATACTTGCATGCACATTTTTTTAATTTCCTTACACATGTTCCGTTCAGTTTGGTCTACTGAGCAAGCCCTTTCAGTTTTTGGTACACCCTGTGTACTAAATTTTATTGAAAAAAATCATAAATAATATCCAGTCAGGTAGACAACCAATCCAGGATTAATATTATAGAGAATTTTAATAAACTCAATGGAACCAATTTTGGGTAAATCACATATTTACGTTTTGGTGGTACAGGAACACCCCTTATATGAAATTACACAGATCAATTGATACTGTTGCATGATATCTTACATGGAGATGCTTGGTCATGCAAAGTTTCATCAAGATTCTATCAGTCGTTTTTGAGAAAATTTCAATTTTTCATTTTCGTTGTATGACAGCTACCCTCAAAATGAGAGCCAGAAGGAAACCACTCAGAACCCTTCGATGGATTTGCATAAAACTCCTAAATTCAAAATATGGTGTCAATCGGACCATTCGTTTAGCCGCTAGGCCTAAGCGTGACGGACAGACTGACCGACGGACCGACCGACCGACGGACCGACCGACCGACGGACCGACCGACCGACGGACCGACCGACCGACGGACCGACCGACGGAAGGATATTTTAGGGAGACTTGTTTTTTATGATGTATAAGTGATATAGAACCACGGAGTAATTTTCACGAATACAAAAAGCTCCGCTCGAAAGTAAAAAGGTGACTGAAGATATCTGTTATTGATAGATCAATTTCGTATAGTTGGAGTGGTCGAAAAAATTGTTTGTAGGTATTAAGTTAAATATTACTTTTCCTTGGAAAAAGTTGTTCAGTTTCATGGGCAGATTTAAACCCTTTAGTATTATCACACCTTTCCATTATATGCTGTATACAGACTTTCGAAACGCTGACTACCGAAATGGTGTCGATTCTTGCCAGAATCGACACCATTTCGGTCTGCCGACCCAAGCTAAAACTAAACTAAATTTGACAGGTCTAAAAATCATGCTGTCTTTTATTAGTCTGTCTGTAGGGAGTAAGTAACCTTTGGGAGTAACAAAGACAGCAACACATTTAGACCTGTCTAATTTAGTTTAGTTTTAGTTTAGGGCCTGCCAGATTCGACTCCATTAAGGGGCTACCCTTTAGTATTATGATAGAAATTTTTGACTTGAAGATTTTTGACTTGAAACTTCAACGGTTGCGAAGCCGCAAAAGCTTCCTGCGATCCACACAGCCTACCGACCAAAACCCTTCCGACGTGAGGTGCAGACTTTGGGCAAGCGAGTACCCACATTCACTGTACCCCCCCCAACGAAAACCTGCCTCCTGGCTATAAGGAACCTTGGCCAACCTGGAGAAGTCTAAATAGGCTGAGGACCCAGGTTGGCCGAAGCAAGGATAACCTGTGCCGGTGGGGGTTCCTAAGTAGCGCAGACGCCAGCTGTGAATGTGGAGAACTCCTGCAAACCATGACACACCTCACCAATTGTCCCGCGTGCCCGACCACCTGCTCGCGTGAGGACTTACTTGATGGTAACCAGAGGGCTACCACGGTAGCCGCTTTCTGGGCAAGTAAGATTTAGCCCGTGTTCTTGCCGACACGAAAGAAGAAGAAGGGGCTACCTCCGGTCCACTAGCGCCCCCATCAGTTAAAAAAATATTACTCGCTAAATACGAAACTTATCAAAAATCCGGAAAGACAGATTGAAGTAAAGGTACATTTGTTTATTTAGAAACTATTTACTCTGTAAAATAAAGTTCCCTGTAGTTACAGATACAAAAACTGCTAAAAGTGGCCGTTTTTCGCACTTTTTGTATCTGTAACTACAGTGTATTATATTTTTCAGAAGTGATAGGTTCTGAATAAACTAGGATACCTTTACTTCAATCTGTCTTTCCGGATTTTCGATAAGTTTTGTATTTAAAGAGTAATATTTTTTAAACTGATGGGGGCGCTAGTGGACGGGAGGTAGCCTCTTAAGTATTAAAATTGTAACATACTAAGGAATCTAATGAGGAAACATACCGATCAACAACATCCTTCTCGGAACACTAACAATAGAGAAGTATGGTCAACCACACGTCGGTAGAAACTTTTTCAACTCTATTACCACGCCATAAGGTGCAAAAGTGTGAAATAAAAACTTGTTACTTCATACGAAACCACAATGTATATTAACACATTCACTAATCAGTTAAGTAACTTTATGATACAGATATACAAACGGTAATTATGCGAAAATGATAGCTCAGGAATGTACGAATTTCTAAAGTATCTTTCTGTTCGACGGAGCTCACAAGAATGGCCTCCCCCGCCTTGTAAAATCCCAATCCATAGAAAATCTGTTATTCGTATCACGTCATCAACAACCAATAGCAGCGATCCTCGACAGCCAATCACACGAACTTCCGGTCTAGGCCGTTTATTTTGGTACGATTTTAGCGCGGCGACAACATCCGGCCGTCCTGCTAACACGGACGTCCTCGGCCGCTGTCCATGTCTGATGTAGAAGCTAAGAACAAAACGAAAGGAAAGGTTAGCTTATCGGTCACATACACATTCTGATCTCGCGTTTGTGCTGCAAAGAGCTGACATTCTTCATTTGGCTTGGATTAATGATTTGAAAACACCAGTTGTAACTTGTTATAGGGCCAAGTTGGTTGTGTATCACCACATAGCTTGAACTAATTGCTTCTAGTTGTGTATCGCTATATAGTTTAAACCAAGTTTATTGTTGCACCCTACACCATGACTTATGTGTTTCAGATCACCAATCGTGTATCACCAACTTGTGCTAACGGAGATCGCTAATGGATGTCCGTTACATGTCCTTGCGCTCTTTGCACCACAGTCGTTTTGTTCGAGGCGGAAACATTAGACTAATGACTTGACCTTTCACAAAATATCATCTGCTTAATCTTGAAATTAATTAATACAGATATTATAATATATAAGCAGGCTCTTGACAGTGACGAATGGAAAAAAAAAAGGGAGGCCTTTGTCCAGCGGTGGGACACTAGCGGCTCGGAGACACTAAGATAATATTCTTAGGTCTTTGTTTGTTCGCCTATGTACATACCTGCGATTAGTCGACAACATCCGGTTCTATTTACCTATTCCGAATCTGGCGTAATGCGGATCCAAGGCTTCATGTTTTCCACGCAGGTTACTCCATCATATTTCTTAGAGCATCTCTCTGATCCCCGCATGTCTGTAACCCTGTATCTGTCTTTGCCGAGAATCTCCGTTACTTGAAACGGACCTTTGAATTGTGGCATCAGTTTAGTGCTCTGGCCTTCATTCGATTGGCTGGCAATTTTGATTACCACCAAGTCTCCCACTTCATATTTAGGAGCCTCTTTACGTTTGGCATCAAATGCAGTCTTTTGTCTGCTTGCGTCTTTTTTTATGTTTTCGTCAACGGAATGCCTTAACGAGGTGACGTCTACCGGGTGTTCTATATTGTGATCATCAGTGATTCTGTCATTATTCATGCGGATTCTATACCCAAAGAAAACCTCGCTTGGAACTGCAGCTGTGGTTTTGTTAATTGTGCTGTTTATGCCTTGTTGGATACTAGTTATGTTTTGGTCCCATTTATTATTTCCTTTGTCAGCACCCATGCTTCGTAGGGCTTCTAAAATTGTCTGATTGTATCGCTCCACTTGGCCATTTGAGCGTGGTACTGCTGTCGCGATAATGTGGGCCCGAATGTCCCTATCTTTGCAAAAATCTTTGAATAATTTTGACGTAAACGCGCTACCGGCATCACAAATTAAACGTTTGGGGTTTCCGAATACTTTAAAAATTTTGTTCATCTCGTTGATAACAACTTTACTTTTAGTATTTTTAACGGCCGCTATAAACACGAATTTCGTAAACGAATCTACTGCTACTAGCACGTAACTGTTTTGCTGCGTCGATTTTACAAAAGGACCCATATGATCCAAGTGAAGGGTGTGGAACGGTCTGGCGTACTTTGGTATGGGGTATAACTCGCCAGGCTTTTTACCGTGTATATGTTTGTAATAAATACAATTCAGACAGTTCTTTATATATTTTGAGACGGTTTTCTTTAAGCGAGGAAACCAGTATTTGGATCTAATTCTTTCAACGGTTTTATCTAAGGCAAAATGACCTACGTCGTCGTGGTTACTCCGGATAACTTGCCACACGCATTGTTTTGGCACTAACCAACGCCGACCGTATTCAGTTCTGCGATATACCTTATTACCTAACAATTCGTACTCGTTGAAGATTTTCTTGTGTGCCTCGGCCTCACCTGACATTAAGATCTCTCTAATACTGCAAATATTTGGGTCTTGCAATTGTACTGATAACAACCAATCGCCTTCAGTTATTGACATTACACTATTATCTAGACTATCCTCTACATTCAATTCGTTTTCGTCTTTTATCGGATTTCGACTTAGTGCGTCGACATGCTGCATTTGGGAACCTGGTCTATGGGTAATATCATAAGTGAATTCTTGAGTTTGCAATATCCATCTGCTAATTCTGGGAACAATTTCGCGTTTTGTCAAAGCATACCGAACAGCGTTACAATCCGTTGTGATTTTGAAATGAGCTCCTAACAAATAGTGACGGAATTTCTGCAGTCCAGTCACAATTGCCAACAATTCTAATTCGAAGGAATGATATTTCTTTTCCTCCGCAGTAGTCTGTCGGCTATAAAAATGGACCGGTCTCTCTCCTTTGTCCGTTGCCTGGACCAGAATGCATCCAATGCCGTCACGACTTGCGTCGGAGTACAAATTTGTTGGTAATTTGGGGTCAAATATTGAGAGAACTGCATTGTCAATTAACGCATTTTTTAAATCAGTGATAGCTTTATCCTGTTGTTCACCCCAGTGCCAAGATACTCCTTTCTTTAATAAGATCGTTAAAGGCTTGCAAAGCATTGCGCAATTTCGGATAAACTTTCTGAAATAATTAATCAAGCCTAAAAATTGACGCAATTGATGGATGGACTGCGGCGTAGGGAACTCTTTAATAGCCCTAAGTTTTCGAGAGCTGGGGCGTATACCCGATTCGGAAATTTCATATCCTAGGAAGGTTACTTCTTTTTGGAAAAATGAACATTTGTTCAGATTTAGAGTCAATCCATTGTTTTGAAAAATATCCAAAACCATTTCTAAGCAGACAACATTTTCTTCAAATGTGTCTGTTGCAATTAATAGATCATCCATGTAGCAGATAACCCGCCCAAAACGTAAATTGCCCAAAACTGTGTCCATCAGTCTCTGGAAGACCGCTGGTCCATTGCATAAGCCAAACGGCATTCTGACAAATTCGAAATGGCCATCAGGAGTGATGAACGCAGTTTCGGGGATCGATTCTGGTTTGATTGGGATCTGGTAATAACCGCTTTTTAAGTCCAAAGACGTATAGTATTTACAACCCCTTAATCGGTCTATAAGATCCTCTATTATCATTATCAACGAAAAGAACATAAAAAATAAACTATTACAATTTTTTATAGACGATAATCAAGTAAAGTAACACTTCAAGAAAACATCCTGTGTGTGCGCGCTGCTCCCTACTCCTAACAACTGGTTTTGTAATCTGTCTCACTCAGTGCGCTTCAAGTTGTAATGTCGGCTAAAGCCTCGATCACAGTTCGGGGATTGTTTCGGCATACATTGCTCGTTGAAGTAAGGATATTGCAATTAATATAACCAAGCCTCCCAGCAATGTGTGCCAAATTGATCTTTTTAGATTTGTTCGTGGCTTTATCCTCATAGTATGTATTCATTTGAAAATAATATTGAACTAAGTTGCGTGCGGTCGCAGAGTGCCGTCGAATCTGTAGGTGTACGGACAAACCTAATTAGGTTTTTGTTACACCTTACATAAATTGTAAATTAGTATTAAGATTAGTATGTAATTCTTTTAAATAAATAAATAAATAATAAATCAATGGCATTGGATATTTTTCTTTTACCGTCACTTGGTTGAGCTGTCTATAGTCGATGCACAACCGTTTGTCGTCACCAGTAGCCTTGTTAGTCAGTAATGCCGGGCTCGCATAGGGCGAGTTACTATTACGGATGATTCCGTTCGCTAACAATTCGTCAGTCATTCTTCGTGTGATCGCACGTTCAGATTCTGACATTCTGTAGGGGCGTTGACAAACTGGTTTCGTTGACGTTAACTCAATCTCAAGTTCTACGCAATCTGTTTTACCTAAACTTGATAAATCCGGTGAAATGCATTGAGGGTATTTAGAAAAAATGTTGTTCAACAAAATGTGGTGTTCCCGAGATGATTCATTCAGAGACTCAACATTTACATTTAAAACACTCAGCGGCTGTGCTGGAAGGAATGATAACGTATCACCAACACGTGCATACATGATGCTCCTATCCTCTGTAAAGTTTCGCCCTATTAAAATATCACATCCAGACAATGCCTCAATAACGTATAGTGTTATGATTAACTCTACTGTATCAACCTTCAGTTGCACCGCCACTGCCTCCGTGACTTGGGTAGTGGACCCAATAGTAAAACCAACTAAATTTATCGCATTAGATAAACGAATAGGCTGCAGCTTGTACTGTTCAACCAGGTCACGTGTTATAAGGGAACAATCACTACCCATATCAAAAAAAACCTCGCATTCATAACTGTTTAAAATAATTTTCTTAAAAAACTTTTGTTTAGAATTAGGTACATGAATCAATTTCACTTCAGCGTCCTTCTCGACCTTAGCCTTAGTTTGTCTTAATTTGGACCGACAAGCTTCCTCTATGTGTCCGAGCTTTTGGCAAAAATTACAACGCACATTATCTTTCAACTCACAGTTAGACCTCAAATGTCCTGTATTGCCACATCGGTAGCACCCAGTAGAAGCCATAAAGCTTTTATTGCTCGTGGAAGGTTCTTTACTAGTACCGCCCCCTCTGTCTAAATTTGAGGTTCCTGGCTGACTTGGTCGAGATGGCTGCTGTTTTGAAGGTCCAGTAAAACTTTTTTGCACGTGGGGTTTTTCACTCGTAAAAGTTTTACCGTGTAAAAATGAAGCTAATTCCTCGCTCAACCTGAAGCTTCCTGATTCCGCAGCTGTACTTATGTTCGAATCGCCTATTGTACCAACTATTATCGATATTATATCACGCTCACGGAACCCCAATTGCAACCTATCAATTTTAGATTTTTGATCGAAATAAAATTCATATAATGATTGGCCATGTACCGGTTTTGCGTCTAAGATTTCTTTCAATTGTAAAAATATGTTACGCTTCACTTGGAATGTATCTGACAAAGCATTGCGCCAATGCTTCCACCTCCACGCGGTCCACTTCGTATGATTTTTTTGCAAGGAGTCATACCACGTTTTGGCGGTATTGCGTAATTTTTGCAAAGCTTGGTACTTTATCATCGGATCCGTCCACTTAAACGCACGGGCGTTGGCCTCCACGACATTAATCCACATATCAACATCATCCACAAGCGGGTCAAATTCAGGAATCACTGATGATAACATAAAACTTTGGTTTTGACTCACGATTGGCGCTTCCTTACGACGCTTTTTAGATCTACGACTTTGGTCGCTGCTGCTACTCGTAGAAGACGACGCTGTCGACGTGCTCGAACTTGAGGAAGTGTCTCTTCTCCGCGACCTCCGGTTAGCCCTCCGCTTACGACTACGTCTCATTTTGTAACGGCGTGGACGATTCTCACTTCTGATGAAATAAAAACTTGTTACTTCATACGAAACCACAATGTATATTAACACATTCACTAATCAGTTAAGTAACTTTATGATACAGATATACAAACGGTAATTATGCGAAAATGATAGCTCAGGAATGTACGAATTTCTAAAGTATCTTTCTGTTCGACGGAGCTCACAAGAATGGCCTCCCCCGCCTTGTAAAATCCCAATCCATAGAAAATCTGTTATTCGTATCACGTCATCAACAACCAATAGCAGCGATCCTCGACAGCCAATCACACGAACTTCCGGTCTAGGCCGTTTATTTTGGTACGATTTTAGCGCGGCGACAACAAGTGTTTCTCCTGACGTGCTGTTGAGTGTACCTACGTCAATCGCTATCGATTAAGCAAGTTAAGGAGGCAATTGTCAGAACAAGGTCAAATTCATTCAACAGTTCGAATTCAGTCTTTAAATGTTTGTTTACGTACACGATAAAACTGGGTTACGAAAGAGTGTCAAGTCAATTTCATCATAACATACCCTTAACCGAAGAGCGTGCATGAAAGGGTTGATGAAAGTAGAGGGAACGAAGAAAGTATAATAATAATATAATAATTATTATTTTTATTTTTCTTGCACAATTTATATATATTCTTTATTGCACAAAATTTTACAGAAAAGACTAACTAAAGATTTCTTCCAGTCAACCGAAGGAAGTGAGAAAGTTGTATCAACGGGAACACAATAGTGCAGAGAAGTAAAAAAAATCATTAATAAATAAATAGCAATATCATTTTGACATAACAATTATACCATAAATAATACATAAAAAAATACTAATAAATAATACAAATATATAATTAATAGATACATATGATGAATAAATACATATAACATACTATATACTAAATAAATAAAATTATGAATCGATGATGGCTATGAACTATGAAGCAACTTGTGATAGAAAATGATCTTTTAACCGTATTTTAAAAATGTGAACGGAGGAACTTTCTTGAATCGTTCGAGGCAATTTGTACCTTAACTTGTACCTTTGTACATTTTAACTTATACCTAAATTAAATTTAGTACATAGTTATTTTGAAATAATATTATCGTAAGGTGTGGAAGAACAGGAGCCTAAACTAGGTAATTAACTTAGACTCTTGAACCTCCCCATCGGACGTTTTAACAAAACAATTATTAAATAAATTATTCAAACTTTATTATTTATGAATTTAAATTAATGGTAATTGAAAGAAGTAAAAAGTAATATATAAAAACATAATTAAAAATTGGAAGACCGCAAAAAAGTATGTGTAATGAGTGTGTGTGTGTGAGAGAGAGTGAGTGAGCGAGTATAGGTTCCAGTTTCAAGGTTTTTGAGGATTTCCATGGGGAAATGTGGTTTCAGATTCACGCGGACAAAGTCGCGGGTAACTGCTAGATGCTTACATAGTTACCATAACTATGATTCAGATGACTATCGCGAATATGATTCACTAAGTATGTATCAGTGTAATCACTTTTGAATTCAAGGAAAAAATCGCACGTGCAATGCAGTTCTTTGTCATAACATAATAATTTTTTATGATATTTTCTTTACTGATGTTTAGTTAGCTAAATGTACAGTCAAGTGCTCAACAATCTAGACACTTTAAAACGGAACCCCTATGGTGCGAGTTCGTCTGTCGGTCTGTCACACTTGTTTGTCTCAGCAACCACTCATGCTATCGAATAGAATTTTTTTTATTTGGCAATCGTAACCCATATTTAGGGACATTTCTGCCAGTGTTGTGTTCTAGAACATTCTTCAGTTTTTAGAATTTCTTCAGTTTTTAGAAGTAAATATTGGTGTGGTGATCAACCTGAACAACCTTTTCAACGAACTGAACAACTATTCAAGCTGTTTTCCTTCCAAACCAAAGATTTTGGAAAATACGCGCATAGAAGCAGAGCGTTTTTCTCATGTCAATTACAAAATTTACTTTAGATTACAAAATATACAGCGTGATTTTTTATTCACCAGAAAAAAATTAAGGGATGATTCTGCCCATGAAACTGAACAACTTTTCCCAAGGAACATAGGTCGAAATACGAAAAACCAAATTTGACCTCCCATACAAAATGCGCTATCAGCTGATGCAGTTTCTATGACAGGTCAAAAATTGATTTTCGTATTTCGACCTATGTTCCTTGGGAAAAGTTGTTCAGTTTCATGGGCAGAATCATCCCTTAATTTTTTTCTGGTGAATAAAAAATCACGCTGTATATACATATATTTATATATTTACAAATATTGCTCGTTTAATAGTATAGGATATTGTTCAGTTTTAAAATTATCAACATAACAATTTAAGATTTATGGGTTTATCGTGGCTATTTTAAATTTTAAAAATATCGAAAATCACCCGGTGACTTTCAAAAGTTGGCTCCCAGGTCTGGGATATTATAATAAATTAATAAATAGGTACTGGGGAATCGTTATTATTTTAAAGTACCTGTGCGACTGAGCTCCACTCTATAATAGCCACCTCAATATTATATCATCGGGTGAGCAAGCTGTGCTTCCCGCCAACAGATGGCGCTGTAGGTTTCTGTTTAAAAAATGCTTAAAAACAGGCAAAACGAATTTTCCCAGACTTGACACCTGGCTAGATCGATTTTTCGCCCCCGAAAACCCCCGTATGGTAAATTTCATAGAAAACGTTAGAGCCGTTTTCGAGAAACCGATTACAAATATATATATTTACATACAGGGTGTAAGGGACGGTGTACCGAAAACTGAAAGGGCGTGCTCAGTCAAATAAAGTGAACAACTTTCCCAAAGAAACTGAAAAAAAATTTTGACCTCTCCATACAAAATGCTCAGTCGGGTCGACAAATTTGTATGGAGAGGTCCAAATTTTTTTTCTTTTCCCAGAAATGTTTCTTTGGGAAAGTTGTTCAGTTTCGTTGACTGAGCACGCCCTTTCAGTTTTCGGTAGACCGTCCGTTACACCCTGTATATACAAATATTGCTCGTTTATTTGTATAGGATAATATTCTAATACGAAAATGATTACAGTCACCGGCCGACCTAGTAGGACCCCGGCCACCCTGGCGGAATGTCAGGACAAAAAGCCTACCATCTGTTGTGCCTCTACCACCCTCTACCATGCCTTTTGAAGTATGCAAAACATTAAAATTGATAAATGAATAGTGGTCACCCCACGGAATTATGGTCACCCTCTTCTTCTTCGTGTCAATGTTCAAATACGTTGGATCAAATACTTTCCTCCCATAACCTTGCCACTTCTACGGCTTTATATGACGCCTCACGCAGGTCCTCGCCAGTGCAGGTGGAGGGGCACAGTGGACAAGAGAGCAAGTGCGCCATGTTCTGAGATGAAGCTCCACAGTCACAGTGCCTTAGCAACTGGTCTGCGAAGCCCCACCTCGCCATGTTTTCTCTGCAGCGGCCAACCTGAGTTCGCAGACGGTTTAGCGACTTCCAGGTTGACCACTGCAGATTCACCCTGACCACGGTCGATGTTGCTTAACTTTCGTGATCAGTAAGAAGGATCAACGACTATTTGTCGAATCGTTTTCGAATAGTATTCGACCACGAACACTTCGGCGCTCAGCAGATAAAGGGGCGGGCATACGCGGGCAGGGCTTTTTGTTCTGACAGCCCGTCAGTGTGGCCGGTACTGCACACGGAATTATACGTGGTACTGCGTTGTACGGTCAACCGCACGTCGGTAGAAACTTTTTCAACTCTATTACCACGCCATAAGGTCCAAAGGTGTTTCTACTGACGACGTGCTGTTGAGTGTACGTATAGTACTTATCTAGTCCCTGGGTACTGCAATTATTTTCGTATTATTATCCTTTGTCATTGACATAGGATAAACGCTCCGTTTCTATGCGCGTATTTTCCAAAATCTTTGGTTTTGAATGAAAACAGCTTGAATAGTTGTTCAATTCTTCAGTTCAATTTTAATATAATTTTCGCATACCTGCCACACTGGAGGACAATGACCGTGACTTCCCGCCCCTTCATCTGCTGAGCGCCTATAAGAACCTTATTATTTTCTAATCATCTCTTTGTTAATTACATTACTGTTTGCTGAAGAGATATAATCTGTGGATAGTCATTGTCCTAACAAAACATTATTATGTGGCTACTTAGCCTCAGTAAGCACTGTCTATTTTCGGCACACGGTGACCATAATTTTGTGAGTGTCAGAGGACTTATTAAAGTTACTTAAAATGGCAAGCTATGTTTATCTACAAATGTTTATTATTAAAAAGTATTACTTACATTTAGAAAACAAATACCATGATTACGTACAATAGACCTTTTTTCTGTGTGACCAACACTGAAATCGCTTCTATGCCACAAAATGTATGAAAAAACTGTAAGTTTCCGTGTACTCGTAAGTTATTTTGTACTTTGTTTTCAGTCTCTTTAACAGAAATAGGTACCAACAGAATCTACTCAAAATTATGTGTGTCCAGTATCTATTATTAATTTATGTAGACTTAGTCGTTTAAATTTTTGGTCTTTAAAAAAGTTCACAAAAAATGTCACAGAGCATTAAATTTCTTCAGTTGTTTCGTGATAATGATAATGGTTCGTTCAACCTACTACAACAGTCTTCTATTAATTTAAGACTGCACTCTGCGCACACTAGCGCCCTCATCAGAATTTAATTAATTTCTTTGAATTGGAGACAAAAATGAAAAATTGAAGCACGATAAAGTGTTCTTGTCAGGACAGCGTTATTTTTAACTATTTCAATTAGCTTTATGTTATCTTGTTTATTCAAAATCCTTAAAACGGAAATTGGTGGCTACCGCGTTCCGTTCAAAGGATTTTGATTGAATGAAAATGGAAGTGTGTTTCCAATTCAAAGAAATTAATTAAATTCTGATGAGGGCGCTAGTGTGCGCAGAGTGCAGTCTTAAGGGTTCATGGGTTATGGTATTGCGGGGTCTAAGTCGCACTTGTTTACGCCAGTTTTTATTTCATCTGGTCCTATCTATACCTCTCCCATCGATTAGTACTTACCTAAAGTGTTTCCTCGTTTTCTCTATTGGATTCAATCCTAAGGCCGTTTGTCGACACTGATAAGAAGAGAACGGTGCCGATATTGTGCTAATGTCGTGATGAAGTTACGAGAAAAACAGTACTTATTACTTACTCATAGTGTCAGTTGGCGCTGTCATAGTTATTGGTATCATCACGGTATCGTCGCGGTGGAAAAACGACGCAAGTCTCTTTGTTGCCAATTTTTGAAAAAATCTCTCTTTCATCGGGTCAGTGATAGCAACTTCTGCTTGTCCTCATTTTAACCAGAAAGCGTGGTCGCCCTACTCTGTTTACACCTTACCTTATTATGGTTATAAACTGGCCACATAAACTTGCAGACGTTAGTTATCCAGCACTATCCTGGATTAGCAGAATTACACCCTCGAGTATGAAAAAGGAGACAAAGGTAGAGTCACGTAATGGGTAAGAAAGGCGTAAAGAGTTAAATTGGTGTTTTGATGAGTACGCAGGGGTGCGAAAGAAAGCCTTTTGTGCAAAGGCGAGCAGCAGTTATTTTTTAATCCTACTAATATTATAAACGCGAAAGTGTAAGTACGGATGGATGTTTGTTACTCTTTGATTTAAATGAAACTTTACAATAATATAGCTTATAACAATAATTTATAACGCGTCTTCGTCTGCGCAAGTCGCGAGCACCAGCTAATACCTTCCATTAAATTAAGGTTAGTATACAAGGTGAATGTTTATTTGTTTTACCCTTAATTAGGCAGAAGTTAATGTAAAGTTTTTTTTTGTCGTAATCGACAGAAGGAACATATTTCCCACATAAACAGAGGCGATGTTGGCACTCTATTCCTATTGAGTAATTCGTTCAAAAAAAAGATGAGGGAAATGTTATATTTTTCACCGAGGCTTGCAAAATGTAAAATGCTTAGGAACAAATATAATCCTTTAGTCCAATTAAGGGTTAATCCCGAGACAAAGTAATTCTCCTAAGGAAAACAAGCAACTTCCTGAAATTAAGATGACTTTATATAACAAAACACTTTTTAGGGTTTCGTACCCAAAGGGTGAAAAACGGGACCGCATATTAAATGCCTCCGATGTCTGTCAGTCTGACAGCGGGCTGTATCTCATGAACCGTAATAGGTAGATAGTTGAAATATTCACAGATCATCTATTTCTTTTGCCTCTATAACAACACATACTAAAAATGAAAATTAAAGCCCCCTCCCCCCTCCGCCCCTTAAACCCCACTAAACACTTGTTTTAGGCAATTTTTGCTCGATTTTTGTTTTAGCTTTATCCTAAAAACGGGTACACTTATAAGCGTGCAAATGGTAGGTATGTTTTTAGTGCATAAGCTATAGAATAACAACAAATAATACAATTTTTTTAATACACTTCTGCGTGACTGCGCGTCCATAACTAAGAAGGTATTTTTACCTTAGTGGTAAGGAACCCTCGTTGCGCGAGTACTCACACTTGTCCGGTTTGATTTTTGAATCGCTTGGCTTCGAGATCAAAACAGATGAAAATTTACCTTGTATCCCAAGTCTATTTTTATTTATAGCCGCAGTATCATATTACAAATAAAAAATAACTATCCCTCAAATACTCATATCTGTAAAAATACTATTATTATTTTTGACAAGAGAGTAACAACAACTGAAGAAAATAAAGTAGCATTTTTTGCGAAAATCATATCAAATTAAAAGCTCGAGGCAATCGTCTAATGTAATTTGATAGAATTAATGTAGCTATCGGCGATTTGGCTAGGTTTCTCTTTATAATGAAATTTTGAAATGATACAAGATAGACCTAAGGCGATAAATATCATTAAAGTAATGGTGCCGCCGCTAGCTCAACAGACTTCGATTGAGAACCTAGTTTTTTATTGATAATTTTCATGTCATTATAATTTACATTTTAAGAGCTTTTCTGGTCATTTTACGGTTCCAAACCAAAATACTATATGTATATCGATACCCTTGGCGCACGAGTCCGACTCGCACACGACCGTCTTAGGGTTCCGATACCAAAATTGTAAAAAAAGGAACTCTTATGGTGCCGCAGGCCGCTCTGTCTGTCTGTCTGTCGCACCTCTATATATCAGCAACCACTTATGCTATCGACCTGAAATTTGGAATAGTTTTAGAATATAGTTGTCTAACTTAATTGCACATGAAATTTTTTTGAAAAAAGTATGATTATTAATGTAAAGGGGGCCAAAATAGGGGGGGCCAAATTTCAAATTGTCGCTACTAGGTGGAGTGGGGTATCATATAAAAGGGCTTTACTTGTACATTCTAAAATATATTTTTGTATTTTTTTGCGTCTCTTAGTTTTCAAGTTATGATGAAAAATGACAAAAAAATACCATCCCCCCCCCCCCCCTTATCTCTGAAGTTTGTGAAAGGAAAAATCTGAATTAATTACAATTGACAGAAGTTTATGTAAACACTACACAAAAATAAAACGATCTTTCTGAATTGCACAGTTTTTTTGAAATCTGCAAATAACCTTTACAAACAAATTTAGTTTTGCGGTCCTAAAAATGGACTTTATTGCTTCCAAAAATACAAAAAGTATTCGGAACCCTCGGCTCGCGAGTCCGACTCGCACTTGACCGGTTTTTTTTTTTACTTAATATCGCGCTCGCTTATCATCGCTAGGGCGTCTATTGCTGCTGCACCTCGACTGCACCCTGTATATTAATGATAATAACTTACAAAAGCAAAAATAAAAAATCTTGCTTTTCCCCCCACTCAGTCTAGCGGTGAAAGATCATGTCAAACAGCCTCTAAAGGGAATATATGCGAGCCTACGCGACCTTCCAATTTCAAATTCGCGCTCGATGTATGGTAATGTCCGGAGGTGGTCCGGAGTGTGGTAATGGTAATACGTGTCCTTGTCACTCTAATATCTTACGCATAGCACCGTCCTGCTTTCACACTGCTGTCTTAATAATCAAGCTACATTTTCACTATCACGTGAAGACAGTAGATCAACGGTTAAATCGAACGAAAAAATACAAAGAGCGATTAATAATTATTTACGGCAATATATGCAATTTTTAACGCTCAAACAAAGCACCATTATTGTAAGTCAAAAATAAAACTACTTTTTTAACTGACATCGTCACTTAGTTTATGAAGATGATTTTTACTTTTCATCCCATCTATTTAAAAAACGCTGATCGGTTCGTCAATAAAGGTGAGCAAAATAGCTCATATCTCCAACAGATTTTCGTAGCGGGTAAAAATTAGATTTGAATTTAGAACATGAAGATTGATGCAATAATGTAGAGGTCAAACTAAAATATTGTATGAAAAATGTATCGCTGGCCGGTTGTATAACACGTTCGAACTGTCCAACTAACCAAAGAAATTCTGTTCCAATCAATCAATAACAATTTAATTATTATTATTACTGCTTCTTCACGTAATAATAACCGTGCGCTTAGAAATTGTAATACTACTTTATATTTAAAATTAATAATGAGTTTTTCTAAATGAGCCTCTAATCGTTTTGCCATAATAGAGAAGTAATTTGCGAAAAGCGTTTGGCTGGAAGATTATATTTTACCTCGGGCGACTTACTTTAGAATCCCTGGCTATGCTCCGGGTTCTACTCTAGAATCTTTCACTTCACTCTGGATTCAAAATAACGCCCTCGCTTCAAAAATATAATTTTTCTGCCTTGTGTTACAATCTACAATTTTTTTCTTTTTTTCGTATTTAAAGGGAAGGGTATTGTTCGATTCAGTCCGATTAACAGACCGATTAACATACCTACTCAAGAGAACGCATTTGATTTTTTAAAAATATAATTTGTTTTTTTTTTTAATATAATTTTTAAATATTGGGGGACATTTCACACAAGATTATCTGATCCCAAACGCAGACACAGAACAAACATTTGTGTGATGAATGTTCATCACACAAATGTTTGACTTGGGCGGGGATCGAACCTGCGGCATACGGCGTGAAAAGCAGGCTTACTACCAACCGACCACACTAACAACGGGCTTGTCAATTAGGAAGCACCCTATTCAAAATTCTGAACACAGTTTGGTTCCGCGATTCAATTGTTCCGAGATTCCGTTTTCCTTGCCGGAACTACGTAGTATCAATTCAAATGATCTGGGTGTCTACTCCCAAAGTCCGATATATCGAAACGATACTACTCGAAACATGCAAATGCAAAACTTCGTCCCTTGACAATAGAGTAGAATATTGGTTGGATGCAGTTTGAAAATTCATCCAACCAATATTCTACTCTATTGTCAAGGGACGAAGTTTTGCATTTGCATGTTTCGAGTAGTATCGTTTCGATATATCGGACTTTGAGAGTAGACACCCTGAATTCAATGGCAAATCGATCATCGATTGAAAACACATTCTTGTCTCAGCAGGGTGATACCGAGTACCTAAAATCTGCGTAAAATAACTCAACCTGATACATATGATAGCTTCAAAACATCCCATGATACGTCCAATGCAGGACAGGAATTTATTATTATTAATTAATTAATTAATTAATTTATTTATTTATTTATTTATTTATTTATTTATTTATTTATTTATTTATTTATTTATTCATTTATTTATTCATTTATTTATTTATTTATTTATTTATTTATTTATTCATTTATTCATTTATTTATTTATTTATTTATTTATTTATTTATTTATTTATTTATTTATTTATTTATTTATTTATTTATTTATTTATTTATTTATTTATTTATTTATTTATTTATTTATTTATTTATTTATTTATTTATTTATTTATTTATTTATTTATTTATTTATTTATTTATTTATTTATTTATTTATTTATTTATTTATTTATTTATTTATTTATTTATTTATTTATTTATTTATTTATTTATTTATTTATTTATTTATTTATTTATTTATTTATTTATTTATTTATTTATTTATTTATTTATTTATTTATTTATTTATTTATTTATTTATTTATTTATTTATTTATTTATTTATTTATTTATTTATTTATTTATTTATTTATTTATTTATTTATTTATTTATTTATTTATTTATTTATTTATTTATTTATTTATTTATTTATTTATTTATTTATTTATTTATTTATTTATTTATTTATTTATTTATTTATTTATTTATTTATTTATTTATTTATTTATTTATTTATTTATTTATTTATTTATTTATTTATTTATTTATTTATTAATTTATTTATTTAGGACGAGATTATAGCTACGAACAATTACTTGTTTACAAGAAACCCTGAATCGGCTAGCGGGATTGGTTTTGGCAGTTTTACCGCAAATTAAAACTCCTGGCGTCCAAACAAATTAGTTAAGATAGATTTAGGTCACTAACATATTTAAGGCTAAGATTAAGTGTTGCAATATATTCTTCCAGTCCTATATTTACGCGTTTTGCTTTCCATAAAAGATAACCCATAACATCCCTCCAGACTCCAGAAAAAAACGCGTGGTAGTAGAGAAGACTCAATACAAAAGAATCTCATCATCATAACATCCCATGAAACGTCCACTGCACTGCAGGACAAGGAGCTCCCTCCAGAACAACAGCAAAAACGCGTCACCACGCTTGTAAGCATTGCGGCTGGCGACCGCTGTTGTTGGTAACTGCAGTATGTAAGATAGTACGATGCACAGAAAGATGCTGCTGCCCATCCTTCGTTTTATAAGCCCTTGGTCGCCTCTTACGACACTCAAGGGTAGAGATGGGTTGGTACTATTCTTTGCCGGCACCACACGGACCATGATATGCTCATAGCTCCTCCAAGTATGCTCATGATAGCTTGTTTACTATTATTTTGCGTTTATTCTCATTCTCAACTCAAAAATAATCATGTTAATTTTTGGAAAAACTGAACAATTTTTGACATTGACCAAAATCAATTTTTAACCTCTCAGAAACTGCATCAGCTGATAACGCATTTTGTATGACAGGTCAAATTCGCTTTTTCGTATTTCGAACTATGTTCCTTGGGCAAAGTTGTTCAGTTTCATTGGCAGATTCACATCCTTCAGTTTTATCACACCTTTCCGTTACTTGGGTGACTTTTAATTAGTTCTTGACAGCAAAAGATATGCATGTACTCATGATACTGAACAACTTTTCCCAAGGAACATAGGTCGAAATACGAAAAACCAAATTTGACCTCCCTTACAAAATGCACTATCAGCTGATGCAGTTTCTATGGGAGGTCAAAACTTGATTTTCGTATTTCGACCTTCCTTGAGGAAAGTTTTTCAGTATCATGAGTACATTCATACCTTTTTCTATCAAGAACTGATTAAAAGTCACCCTATATAAAGTCAGACGTGTTTCTACTGACGTGTTGTCGGGTGTACCATAAGGCCGTCCGCTAAACTCGCGCGGGCGCACGGAGTGGGTGGCATTCTCGGCATTCACTGCGTGCTTAGTAAGAAAGTTATGTAAGCGCGGTGCTGTGTGACACGCAGTGAATGCCGAGGCTTTGGGGGCTCAGCAGATGGGAACAAAAATTTAATTTCAAAGGTTGTTATTGGAGACTGAGTTTACTCCAGTATATTGATTTGATACACACGGCCGCACGTCGGTGGAAACACTTTGGCCTTGAGCGGGTTTCGGGCATTTGTTTGTAGCGCTGGTTCGGTTCACCTTATACTGGTTTTGTTTCTACGTGCTTCCTGTCGTGCGTACGATACGCTTCTACGTACGCTGACTCTGTTGGACTCGATACCCATCCTTCTCTAGATATATTAGTCGCCTTTTACGATAACCACGAAATACCAAGGACTAACGTGATTTTACGTCCCGTGTGGTGCCGGCAAAAAACAATACCATTCCATACATATCTGTGGGTGTCGTAAGAGGCAACTAAGGGTTATAAACTGGAGTATGGGCAGCAGCATTCTTCTGTGTATCAAGTCATCTTTCTCACTGCGGTCACCTACAAACGCGGCCCATGGTGCTAGCCGTAACGCTAACAAGCGAGGTGACTTCCCCTCCACATTTTTCCAGCAAAAGCTAGAATTCTAGAGGGAGCTCCGAGCACTGTAGTGGACATTTCATGGGATGTTATGATGAACGTGATTTAAAGATCAATGTAACACAAAATGCCAATTTAGCAGCAATATTTGCTTACAAGACGTGTGGTGCGAAGCGAGACGTGACGTGGCGATCCATTTTCCTGGACAGCTTCTGAACATTGCAATCATGTTTCCGCTCAACGAACACGCAAAGAATAGTTTACTGTGGTAATGTACAGAGGTGACACACTTTAATGCCGTGTAGGGTATGATGCATTGAGCTCTATTATACTCTGTATGATGGAACTTAAAGTAGCGCCAACGGAAGAAGTCCATTTTGATGTTTCCTTAACACCAACGCACAGGGTTCATTTTTCTTTGCAGTTCATAATATTTCATATGTTTGACAGCTGTCACAAAGGACCTATTATGATGGCCCTACTTTAGACTCTGTTGAGATGGAGTTTGCAGCTTTTTGTCTTACATTGCTTAGTCGTTAACACTTTATTCACTTGCTCGGCTAAGCAATGCGGCATTGTACAGTCAAAGGGTGAGTGAGGTGGGGGTGAGTTAATTCGGGAGCAGACTGTACGTGAAATCGCGCCAAAAATCGCTGCCAATTCGCCCTTTCCGAATAGGGTCTTAGAAGAGATTGGCTTGGGAATCTAAGTGAACATTTTTTTTATCTTTTTTGGGTAGTGTTCCCGTTCAATCGTTAACTAGAAACTCTAGAAAGAGATGATAGTCTACTTTAGGGTTCCGTACCCAAAGGGTGAAAAATGAGACCCTATTAATACCCTGCGTTGTCTGTATGTCTGTCTATTTATCTATGTCTGTCAGCGGGATGTATCTCATGAAACGTAACAGGTAGACAGTAGAAATTTTCACAGAGTATGTATTTCTGTTGCCGCTATAACAACATTAAATAAAATAATAAATTAAGGGGGGCTCCCCTACTAAAAACGTATTTTTAGGGTTCCGTACCTGAAAATAAAAAATACGGAACTCTTATAGGATCACTTTGTTGTTCGTCTGTCTGTCTGTCTGTCAAGACCCTTTTTCTCACGAACTAGAAGAGGTATCAGGTTGAAATTGATAAAGAATATTAAGGTCTATAAACCACACAAGATCTGAAAACTTCAATTTTTTACAACGAAGCAATCAAAAGATATGGCTTTTTATGTCCTCATCTCCATACATTTATGCAAAAAAGCAAAATCTAAAAGCAAAACTTCCCGTTGACCTAAAATTATGAAATTTGGCAAGAAGGCTAGGTCTCACAGTACAAATAAAGGAAAAAGTCTAAAATCATTAAATATTTCAATGTTTCTCACAACTAATAATAAGCAATTAAGGTGAGCTTCCGATTCAAGAACTTTTCTATAAAAGAGGGGTCAAGTTGGATGGTCGCGGAGTTTTTAAAATCAAAGAGCAAAAGCATTTAGTATATCATATGGTAGATAGGTACGGAACCCTTAGGGCGCGAGTCCGACTCGCACTTGGCCGTTTTTTTTTAAGGAAATTATTGCTCGATTTTAGCTCTATCGTAAAAACGGGAACTCTTACAAGCAAGCGCGTGAAAATTGGTGAAATAAAATAAAAACTTGTGAAATGCGTATCTGACTCGCGCGTTTTGCTCTCTCTGCTACATCTGTGTTCCGAAGTTCATATAACCCGAATTTATTCAAGTCTCGAGTCAATGGACTTCTTCTCGGTGAGCTCATTAGAGTAAAGCCCGCGTCACACAGAGGCGGTAGCGGAAGCGTTCCGGGGCCGGTATTTTTTGTAAAGTATGAGTTCTTATGCACCCTGTCACATTGAAAAGCGGTCAGCCCCGGTCCGCTTTCGCAATCATACCGCCTCTGTGTGACTTGAGCTTAAGAGTAAAGCCCAAACTGACAGATTAGATAATAAACAAAGTTAATAAAAAATACGTAAACAAAGAACAAAAACCGGACGGAATTGAATCGATTAAAAACAAATATTTATGATCCATTATTTTAGTTTATTCCAACGCTTGCCAACACATTTTGCTGCTATATCAAAAGCAATCGGCTAAAGCTGTCAGAAAAAACAAGTTTGTAAAACAATGTTGTTTTTTCCGTTAAATATACTCTGGTTTTAGTGTCATTGCTACAAAATAAATTGGTAATCGTTGTAATTAACCAAAAAAAAAGTCGTAATTTTAATTTTTGTACAGAAAAAAGATTAAAATCAAGTTTAAATACTCCACAAGCTTATTATAGTCTAATCAGTAGTTTTTAATGATCATCGCACAACTTTTAGTAAATTTACACCTAGAAGCACGTCAGTAGAAACATTTTAAACTCTATGGCATAGTAATAGAGTTGCAAATGTTTGTACTGACGTGCGGTGAACAGTACCTATTATTTTCACCGAATTGATGCAAAAAAACATAAATCAGCGACAGCTAATGAGTTACGTCATCAAAATGAATGACAAAAAAAACTGGCCGAGTACGAGTCGGACTCGCACCCTATAGGTTCCGTACCCATTCACTAATATTCACCAAATAATATTCGTCAAGCTTATCCTTTGAACCTCAAAACTCTGCGTCCACTCTAGCCTGACCTCTCTTTAATATGATTGTAAGTACTTGAAACGACAGCTCACCTTTAAGCCCGCGTCACACAGAGGAGGTAGCGGAAGCGTTCCGGGGCCGGTATTTTTTGTAAAGTATGAGTTCTTATGCACCCTGTCACATTGAAAAGCGGTCGCGGCGCGGTATTTTGTTCCCGCCAAACCGCCCCGGACCGCTTTCGCAATCATACCGCCGCCTCTGTGTGACTTGAGCTTAATTGATTATACCTATTGATTACCTGTGGGAAAATTTGCAATACTTAATTTTAGAATGAATGAATGAATGAATGAATAAATTCTTTATTGCACACATAAACATAAGAAAACACAAAGAATAACACTTAAGGTTATAGTGGGCAAAGGCGGTCTAATCGCTGAGAGCGATCTCTACCAGACAACCTTTGTATAGAGGAAAAGACATACATAAATAACTTAGACTAAGACTTAGATTTAGACTTCCTCCTTTGCTTGTGCTTCGAGACCTAGCTACTTTCAAAACAGCATTCTAGGTTAACGGGAAGTACCCCGTACCCCATAGGTTTTGGTTTGTTTCATAGATGTACGGAGAATGAGACATAAATTTTAGTATCTTTTGATTGTGATGTCGTACATAGCATCTTGGAATTATCACAACTAAGGGTCCAGGGTCCAGGTCCAGGGTCTTCAATGTTTGATATCCTATGACACAGGGTTTTCCTAGTTTAGGTTCCTGTCTTCTACATAGTTAGGTTCTATAGTTGTCTTAAGTTAGGCTTATTATAGCTCTATATTTTAATTCTCTTTTGCTGTATCTAGTTTGTAGAGGAAGACATAAATACTTTTTTTTATATTAATTTCAACCCGTTCGGAAGAAAAATTACATGACAGACTGACAGACAGATTTTCGTTATTCTAGAATATGAAATGTCATGACAGACTGACAGACATATTGTCGCTATTATATGATATGAGACTATGAAAATGACAGTTTGCCCGAAAGGATTCTTTTTAAAATTTAAGGCTGACTTCACGTGACCACATTGACAAAAAATTCGTTATTTCTTTAGGAAAGTCGCTTGATTTTATTGAGTTAAGAAAAAACACACACACATACAGGAAAACGATTAAAATACAGTACACACACACATACAGGAAAACGTTTAGACTGACGTTTTAACACTTTTTTAATGAATTTGAGGTTATTATTTGGTTAGCAAAACATGACACTCTTTCGTGAATAAAGGAAAACGTATTTGACCG
This sequence comes from Athrips mouffetella, assembly GCA_947532105.1. Taxonomy (NCBI): domain Eukaryota; kingdom Metazoa; phylum Arthropoda; class Insecta; order Lepidoptera; family Gelechiidae; genus Athrips; species Athrips mouffetella. The sequence continues at coordinate 2,616,974 of OX383965.1, forward strand.
CGAGTACGTCCGCCTGTATTCTCACCCTCGTGTGCGTAGCGCCTTTGTAAGTAGGTATACAACTTTCCTGAGATTTTGGCTACATGAATTTACTTTAATAAGTAGTAGTTTTTATAAACGAATCAATTTCAACTTCTTTAAAAAAGACTGGTACCCATTAATTAAAATGAACACTAAAAAGGAAATTATGATATTTGTTCATTATAAATGATTTTTTTTATATTTCAAATTAGCCCTGACCAAATCTGAAAATGTATGTTTGATATTGGTTATTTATACTGATTTTTGTTAGATTTTTTTGTCACAATTGGCTAAACGAGCAGATGGGCCACCACCGCCCATAGCACCCATTGTCTTATTATACTATTAATAGTGAAATAATTTAACACTAACAACTAATAAGGTACCTATGTCTCATGTGCCGGTAATTTCATTGGCTCCCTTGCCCTTCAAACCCAAACAAGCAAAAAGGTAAGGGTTTGGTACTTCCTCAGACGGACTATGCACAAAAGCCCTTCCACCAATAAAACTACACTACTGAAATCACTACAAAATTATTTATTATTGATGTTTTTTGTGTTTTTTGTGTTTGTTATTTTTGTTTATTATTTGTTAGGTAGGTAGGTACTTGTTTATAATTATCAAATATGTATCATGTTTCACTTTCGTGGAGTTTATTGACAAGCCCGTTGGTGTGGTCGGTAGTGAGCCTGCCTTTCACGCCGTGGGCCGCGGGTTCGATCCCCGCCCAGGGCAAACATTTGTGTGATGAACACAAGTGTTTGTTCTGTGTCTGGGTGTTATTTATCTATCTATGTATGTATGTATATCATTCTCTGATTGTCATAGTACAGGCTTTGCCTAGTTTGGGATCAGATGACCTTGTGAAATGTCTCCCAATATCATGTACTTTTTTTATTTTTAAAACCTCGATAATCACTCAGTGATATTCAAGAGTTGGGCCCCTAAACCCGGAAGTCAGAAATACAAAAGCTAATTATTGGCTCCTTCGTACTATATTACTGACAAAGCAAATATTATTAATCGCAGAAAGAAAAAATTTCAGTGACTATTGGTATGTCAAAATAACAGGTTAATACAATGAACGTCTATCAGACAGAACTAAACGCATTACTCAGTAACTGTGCTATTATTCTTTGACCTGCGCACTCGCATTAGCTAAGGTCGGCATTATCTACCGCTCCGGTCAGCGTTCAGTCAGTATTCCTTGTGCGCGCGAGTCGACAACACGCGAGCGCGCGAAATTTGAATCGTTCTTTTTGTGTTTGTAAATTTAAAAGTTCGAAAATACAACAATGTTTTTCCTAACCTTTGCTGTTCTCCTGGTCGGCGCAAACGCTAAATTCTACTCGGATTGTGGTAATTATCAGTTTAATTAAATTTTAGTTTAAAAAGGTCATATTTGTTGGGCTAAAGTGGCGTTGTCGCGATATAGCATCAAAAAGCCACTGGAAGATATTTTTTTTGTCAGAGACTGTTTGAAAACCATTTTAATCCAAACAAACAATTTAAAATTTTTGAACAAACAATATTTATCCACGTTCATTTGTCTTTGTGCCTTCTAATCAACTGTGTTCTTTTGAGTATGTTACTGGGACCATGAAACTGAACAACTTTCACAAAGAAACAGATTAGTCAATTTACGAAAAAAAAAATTATATTTCCCATAGAAACTGCATCAGCTGATATCACTTTTTGTATGGGAGGTAAATTTTTTACGGGAAAGTTGTTCAGTTCTTTGGTCCAAGCAAGCAACTTACTCAAATAAACGCATTTGATTAGGAAATACCCTAAACGTGTTCGTAAAGTGTATGGAACGAATAGGACGAGACTCTACCAAATGTAGCAGAGGGTAACTTTTGAAATTCAACACGTTAGTACTTAAAAATTCCTCAAGTTAAGGGGCTGATAAGAGCTAAATACGCTTCACTTGAGCAGGTTTTTAACGAAAAGTGATCAATATATGACCGTGAAAAATATTTATGTGATAATTGAGCATCTTTCCAAGAATATGGCCTACTCCAAAACACAATTAAATATATATTGTACGCCATAAAAAAAATCAAAGTTACCGCTGCTTTTTGCTTTTAAACCGTTTTTCTTAAGTACCCATTAATCTATGATGCCAAAACTTTTTAACATTATTCAATACATTATGCATAGTAATATAGTTATTTGATAATTAATATTATGGGTACAGATTTTGAGAAAAATGCAAAAATTCGCGAAAAACGTAAAACAGCGCGAATCCGCTCCGTTTTTGCACGCGCATTCTGCCCTTTGTTAGAAAGGGAAGTAATTCAGCTCTTATCAGCCCCTTAAAATGGCTCACGCATGACAATCTTTAAAACAAACGATAACAACGCATCATAATATATGATCATACTTATATAGGACTTGTATTAATTTAGTTAGGAGCGTCCTGCGCTGGCAAAACTTGTTGTTCATATTTCGGACCCATGTCCGCCGTGTGCGTGCGGCACGTGTATTGTGACCACGATGACGACGTGATAATAAAGAGACAGGTGTGACAGACAGACAGACTGAAGTCGCACCACAACGGTTTCGGCTTTTGCATTATGGTTCGGTACCCTAAAAATATACAAATAATGATAATATTGAATTTTATGCAAAACATTTCTTAATTCGTAATTAAGTAAAAAAAATCAAATAAATGGAGATAAAAATAATTTTCTTCAATTTATCTGGGCAGAGTGATCCAACCACAGAGCTCTGAAGTCCATGCGTCTTGCTCTGCATTGCGCGCGCAGGCGGAGTGGCCCAATCGTTGTTCTGTTGTTCATGTGGATCCGACAGATCTGGGACTCAATTGCTGAAAATCACCGGGTGATAATAGTAGATTGTATCACAAGGCTGTAAAATAATATTTTTAAGGCGAGGGCGCTAATTTGAATCCAGAGCGAAGTGAAGGATTCTTGAGTAGAATACCGAGCATGGCGACGGATTCTAAAGTAGAATCCTGAACGTAGCGAGGGATTCAATAGGTCGCCTAAGGTAAAAATATTTTTGCAGCCGCGTAATACACTCTACTTTTCATCTCCTTCTATGAGAAAAGAATAAGAGGCTCATTGAGACACAAACTCGTCATTAATTTTAAATATAAAATACCATTACAATATTATTTCTTGATGAAACAATACTAAAAATCATACTAAGTATTATTTGTAACAACTGAAAATGTTATTGACATTTTTGTATCAATTAGGAACAGAACCTCTTTGGTTGGTAGTCTTGTTTATATTTCAAGCATATTTCTTTTTTATATCCATACTAATATTATAAATGCGAAAGTAACTCTGTCTGTCTGTCTGTCTGTCTGTTTGTTTGTTGCTCTTTCACGCCTAAACGGCTGAACGGATTTTGATGAAATTTGGTATGGTGATAGATGGTAACTTGGAGACGGACATAGGCTACTTTTTACCCCGGGAAAATATCTCATTCCCGTGGGAATCTACACATACATATACAATTATAAATGCGAAAGTAACTCTGTCTGTCTGTCTGTCTGTCTGTTTGTTTGTTGCTCTTTCACGCCTAAACGGCTGAACGGATTTTGATGAAATTTGGTATGGTGATAGATGGTAACTTGGAGACGGACATAGGCTACTTTTTACCCCGGGAAAATATCTCATTCCCGTGGGAATCTACACATACAATAATACTCTAGCGGGGTTGTATCTGCTACAGCACACCGAAACTACTTAACCGATTTTGATGGGACTTTTTTTATTCAACTAAGTATCGCTGATTACGAAAACTACTACAATTTTGAAATCCAACGTGGTAGACGTAAACTACCATTATCCCCTGGGGATAAGGTTGAGGTGCGATAGGGTTGAAATGTCTAAAAATCAATATGAGTGTCGTTTGTAAGGTTTATCGAGCCGCTGATTACAAAAACTACAACAATTTTGAAATCCAACATGGTGGACGTGAAATGCTATCATCCCTTGGGGATGAGGTTGGGGTGCGATAGAGTTGATATGTCTAAAAATCAATATGGGTGTCGTTCGTATGGTTTATCGGGTCGCTGATTACGAAAACTACAATGATTTTGAAATCCAACGTGGTGGACGTGAAATACCACCACCCCTGGGATGGGGTTGGGATTCGATAGGTTTGAAATGTCTAAAAATCAATATGAGTGTCAGTTGTATGTTTATATAAGGATAGGGATAGCGGTTAAGATGGCGTTAGGGGTAGAAGCAGGGATAGGGGTAGGGTCAGGGATAGGGAGAGGGAGAGGGGGAGGGATAGGGAGAGAGTGTAAAGGAGGGGAAAATGAGGGGAGAGAAAGGGGGAGGGAGGGGTAGAGGGCGTGGGAGGGGGTAGAGGGAGGGGGGTAGAGGGAGGGAGAGGGGGAAGGGGAGGATCAGTGAGGGGAAGGGGGAAAGGGAGGGGAATGGGAGGAGGGCGAGGGGGGAAAGGGAGGGTGATGGGGAGAGGGGAAGGGAGGAAATGGAGGGGGAAGGAAGGGTGAGGGGGGGAAGAGGGAGGGGCGAGGGAGAGGAAGAGAGAGTGGGAGAGGGTGAGGGAGGGGGAGTGGGAATGTAGGGGGGGGATACAAAAGGATAGATAGGGAGGAATAGGGACCTTTTTTACTTTTATGAATACCTCCTCGCTACCCATTCACTTCACTCCCTTTATTGCCTTCTTTTTTAAGTTCGCCTGTAACGGTTGACAATGAAAATTCCGCACTACCTACCAGTTAAATAAAATCAAAAGATAATTAAGTTTGTAGTAAGATGCATTTATTCAACTTGGATAAGTACAAATGCATCTTTTACGTAGGGATCAAGAAGGATAAGCGCTCCGTAAAATATGTTTCAATTAAGTTCGAGTTCTGTTTTTTTATAAAATCTACGCGGACGAAGTCGCGGGTAACAGCTAGTTCATAATAAAAAAAATTTAATAGAACAACCGGCCAGTATCATTTTTCATACAATAGTTTGTTCGACCTCTATGGTTGATCTAAAATATCCCTATGGTGGACCCACGGTGGACCTAAATTCTAATTCTAATTTTAAATCCCTTTTTTACCCGCTACGAAAGTCTCTTGGAGAAAATAGCTATTTTGTTCGCCTTTATTGACGAACCGTTCAGTGATTTTCGAATAAATGGGATGAAAAAGATTTTTCTTTCCAAAAGTGAAGTTTAATATTAATTAAATATAAAGTAGTGTATAATTCTTAATATTTTTATACTTACTTTTATTTTATTTTTAACAGTAAATTTTATGTGTAAATTTAAATTTTAAGTCCTAAAAGTGATATTTTACCCGAAAATATTCTAGAATTGGCCATTGGAATTGTCCAGCTAATTGGACTACGGGCCATTACAAGCGGTCTTAAAACGCTCGATTATCACTTTACTAAAATTTTTGAACAATTCTGAACAACTTTCAAGGAAACGAAAAAGGACAAAAAAAATACCTAATAGATGGGAAGAAAATTTAAAAAAGAACTTCGGTTCGTTTCTATGGAAAAGTGGTTAAGTTTTTGGTTTGAATAACGTTTTTTGCAGAACTCTACATTTCCATATACGATAGATGAAAAATTTATTAAGATTAATTAAAACAATACAATTTACTACTTATTACATGGGGTGTAGAAAAAATTACAATGATCTTTCTAATGGGTGACTCTACATTAAGTACTAATACATTATGTAAAAATTTTTAAAAAATCTTTAAAATAAGTATTTTTAGCTCAAAAAGAAGTGAAGCGTCTAGAGGGTTAAATGGATTTTGTTATAACAGCCAGTCTATCCATTTCAATAAATTACTGTAATGTAACTCAAAGGGAAATCAAGTTTCATGGTCTCCCAGAATATAAAAAAAAAAATAATATAATGCATTTTTTAATATTTTTTACAATGTATTAGTGACGTATAATCACCCCTTAGAAGGATCATCGTACCCTTTTTTTTACACCTTATGTTATCTTTGGCAGAAGTTTACATTTTATTTTGATAGTACCTAGGCGACACTGTATTTTTATTATGTTACAAGTGAGCAAACGAGCAGGTGGGCCACCTGATAGTAAGTGATCACCACCGCCCATAGCACCCACTGTCTTATTAATGGCATATTTTGACACTAATAACACACCAAAGCACGGTGCTCACTTTGAGAACTAAGAATGTATGTCTCATGTGCCTTTATAAACTTAATCAAACCAAACCCCACTAACAGAACAGGTGGCGTTCTGAAATGCGTTTTTTTCAAGAAATGCTCAACAAAAACGGAGAAAAATAATTTTCAGAGACATTAGATAGGTCGATTTTTCGACTCCAATAACCCCGTATACTAAATTTCATCGAATTAATTAAACCCGTTTTCGAGACACCGATTACGATTTACGTATACTGAGTACAAAATAACTTTGTCCGTGACCGTAAATGCGCAGAAGTCAAAAAAACCGGTCAAGTGCGAGTCGGACTCGCGCGCCGAGGGTTCCGATATACCTATAGTATTTTTGGAAGCAATAAAGTCCATTTTCAGGACCGCAAAACTAAATTTGTTTGTAAAGGTTTTTTGCAGATTTCTGAAAAACTGTGCAACTTAGAAAGATCGTTTTATTTTTGCTGTAAAGTTTACATAAACCTGTAATTAATTCAGATTTTCCCTTACTCAAACTTCGGAGATAAGGGGGGGGGAATGGTATTTTTTTTGACATTTTTCATCATAACTTGAAAACTAAGAAACTTAAAAAAATACAAAAATATATTTTAAAATGTACAAGTAAAGCCCTTTCATATGATACCCCACTCGACCTAGTAGCGACAATTTGAAATTTGGCCCCCCCTATTTTGGCCCCCTTTACATTAATAATCATACTTTTTTCAAAAAATTTTCATGTGCAATTAAGTTGGGCAACTATATTCTAAAACTATTCCAAATTTCAGCTCGATAGCGTAAGTGGTTGCTGAGATATAGAGGTGTGACAGACAGACGGACAGACAGACAGACAGAGCGGCACCATAAGGGTTCCTTTTTTTTACCATTTTGGTATCGGAACCCTAAAAATGAGTCGCGGGGGTGAGCGCGAGGGCGCGAGCGAATCGTTCATTGGCTCTCCGCATGTCACCCATGCGCGGCAAATAACCGTCATGGACAAACTTGTTCTGAACGCGCTGTAGGTATCTGCTATCTCTACTTTGTTTACAAACATGAAAAAAAAATGGGTTCCCAATCTAAACAATGTCGTTAACAAAACAATGATTAATAACTATCAACCATATTCGTCTGTCTGTTTGTTTGTTTGTCCTTTGACACACGTGTCTCTTTGAGGTCATTGGTGTGTTATATACAGAATGTAAAAAAATTGTAAACACTCTTTAAGCTTATCGGCGCAGGAGGCCAATAATCCAGAGATATGAAATACGTGCAAATCATATAGCGAAAATGTCGTAATATGCCGACAAGCTTGTTACTAAGACAATCATCATCATCATGGGGTGCCATCTTCGAAATACAAGACAATACAACTGAAAAACTTCCCTAAAAACATAGGTGGAAATAAGAGAAAAAACTTTTTACCTCCTATATAAAAAGGTGGTGCAGTTATAATTTTTTTCCTATTTGGACCTAAAGTTCCTAGGGAAAAGATGTTCAGTTTCAATGTCTGAGAAACATCGAGTATCAGTGGATATGGGTGATAGATAGCGCGTCGCTCCGGGTCATTTCCCTACGAGTTTAACGCTCCTCGTAGGTTTAGTTTGGCAGTTTCATTCTTTTAAGGGTTTCGTAGTCAAAAGGAACCCTTATAGTTTCGTCATGTCCGTCTGTCTGTCTGACTGTCCGCGGTTTGGCTCAGAGACCCTTAGTACTAGAAAGTTGAAATCATGTACGAATAAACATTTCATCTACGCCGACAAAGTGGTAGAATAAAATATTGAAAAACATTTTTTTTAGGGTACCTCCCATACAACTAAAGAGGGGATGAATTTTTTTTTTCTCGCTACCCCATAGTGTGGGGTATTGATGGATAGGTCTTTCGCAATTTTTTGTTGGAGTTGAGTGTCGTCGGTTATTATGGGAAATATGAAAAAATTCACAGTAGTAGCATATATGATGAAATTAAAAGGAAAACTATCGCAGTTAAGTAGACTTCACAGGTTAATGAGCTATAACTGAAAAACTAAAAATAATAAAAACAGAAATCAGGTCCTAACCTCTGAGCATTAGGAGGTAAAAGTTATATGTTATAAACGTTATGAAATACTTACTCAAAACCCGCTTTGCGATAAAAAAAAATCGTAAAATAACTACGGAACCCTATACTGCGCGTGGCCTGACACGCACTTGGCCGGTTTTTTTATGTAGAATTTTTTTGTGTTCCTGTGTCGTAATTGTAACACCCCTAAGCTATAGCACACAATTAAATAACTCTGTACGCAAGGTGTCAGAAAAAGTACTTTAGATCATAAAGGATTTTTTTTTATTTTATGTTTTGCTTGTTGCTCTTGACCTCGATCTAGTCTTATGGACAGAGATGAGGTCGACAATGGGACGAACTTGCCCAGAAGAAGCCTATTCACTCGCGTCATGAATGGATTGGGGTTATATGAACTCGGGAACACAGACGCAGGCAGATAATTACACAGATATGAGATGAGTATGCCCACTTTAAAACTTTTCCCAACATACATTATTCGAAATGCGGAAAAATTCTCCCTTCGCATATTGTCACGTTCTCAAAATGTCACGTTCGCATAATGTCACGTTCGATTACCTCCCTTACTAATGCAAATTGCAATGTAAGTGACCAACACATTTACCTACAAATACGCAAATGTGTTAGACACGTATGTTACACTAGCTTTTACCCGCGGCTTCGCTCGCGTTATATAGTTTTTGTGTCATCCTAGTATCTCCTTTTTTTTATAAGACAGCACAGTGCGTTGCCGACCCTGAGAACTAAGATGTTATGTCCAATGTGCCAGTAATTTCACTGGATTCCTTACCCTTCAAACTGAATCACAGCAGTGCAAACACTACTGCTTCACGGCAGAAATAGGCAAGGGGGTGGTACTTCCCCAGGCGGACTTTGCACAAAAGCCCTTCCACCTAGCCTTACTATTATATGTGTTAGTGTTAGTCCAGTGCTTGAGCTACCTACCTAGTACCTATTTCATCGAACATCAAACATCCATACTTTCGCATTCATAATATTACTAGCTGGTGCACGCGACTTCGTCTGCGCAGGTTTATAAATTGTTGCCTATGTGTTATTCTGATGTATAAGCTATATTATTGTAAAGTTTCATTAAAATCGATTCAGTAGTTTTTACGTGAAAGAGTAACAAACATCCATCCATACTTAAAAAAATTCGCGTTTATAATATTAAATAAAGTAGGATAGGATAGGAAGGAAGTGAGATTAGCTAGTAAGGGAGGTAGGTCAATGTTTTTTTTCATTAAGACCCATGTTCCTATACTCAATCGCAAATTGACTGTCAGTCAGAAAGTTACCATTACTCGGTAATATAAAATATACTTATAACTAACTAACTTGGACCTATTGTAATGCAGCTGAGCGGCTCAAAATAAGCAATCATCTGATTGATACATTGTACTGTACAGGCTAGCGAAGGCACAGCTTGACACTCACAGCGCGATTCTAGCTCCATAGGTGACTGTATTAAGATTTTTTTTCTCTTGACCTTGATCTAGTCTTGAGGAAAGAGATGACATCGACGATGGAACGAGCTTGTCCAGAAGAAGCTTATTCACTCGCGACTTGAATAGATTTAATATGAACTCGGGAACACAGTCGCAGGCAGAGAATTCCACTTTTTAGCCGTGCGTATTATTAAGATGTTTCAAAGCGCTTTGTGCGAATGTGCGGAATATCAACCAAGTATGGGTGATATCCTGCGGTGCGTCTGGGCTCCAGATGTTAGAAGGGAGATGGTGGAATAAGTTCGTGGAGCTCTTGAGCACACTCTCCGAAGTACAATCCGTAAAAGACCGACAGACATGCAACTTTGCGGCGATGGAATGGCACAAATCGAAAGTTTTCTATGCAAAGTACAATGTATCATTGTCGTGGTCTTGACTGTACGTAATCGTAGGTGATTTATATTATACGTATGCACACAATGTACTGTACTATTATTTCATACAAAAACTACTTATCAGCATGCCTAAGTACATACGTATACTACATGCGTATTTCCTTACCTACTAATATGGACGTGTGTGTATACTAATTACTACTAATAAAGTTTTATCATGCGCACGAGTCGATTCGGTCCAGTAAATAAAAATATAAAGTTGAGTCTTTGTATGCTTATGTCACTGGTGTATAATTACGAGCTTGATGTGATCTTACTACTCCTAATGTAAGGGTCCATTAAACATGAGAGCACTAAGTACCTACCAATTTAATGTCTCATATCCTATACTCTAAAATTTTTGTATAATATATTTGTAATCGGTTTCTCGAAAACGGCTCTAACGATTTCGATGAAATTTAAACTAGGCAAAGCCTGTAATAAGAGTATCAAAGACTTATAATTATACATTACCCAGACACCGAACAAACACTTGTGTTCATCACACAAATGTTCGCCCAGGGACTCAATTCTTGAATATCACCGGGTGATAAAATATTACTCAAAAAATTCAAAATCACAGATTTTTCTTTTCAAAATTGAAGATTGATATTCGTAAAATATGAAACAGTCCTTGATTGGCAATTTTCATGTATTCTGATTTACCTTTCAACAGTTTATCACGGCAAATGTGAATTTTTAAAGTCTCAAAAGTGATATTTTATCACCCGATGATTTTTAAGAATTGAGTGGGCGGGGAAATTTTTATGTGATTTCGATCAATGTTCCTTGAAAAAAGGTGTACATTGACATGAGCTAGATTTAAATTCATCATCAGGCTGAGGTACTGAGTCAGATGTACTGAGCTGGTGTCAGAGGTACTGAGCCCTCCAAGGACTACCGCTGTCACGTTTCATTTAATGAGCAAAACTTTTTCAGTGAATAAAGAAAATAAAATACGAAATCCATGGCCTCATTATAATCTAGACGAGAAGTTAGAAATAGATTACAGCGTGGGTAGGGATCTAAGGTAAAGATATTGGCCACAATATGACACATAAAACAAGTAATGAACATACCTACTCGTATTAATAATACGAGTACGTCTTATTTTGGACATAAGAAGACAGGACAAGATTTGTTATTTTGGCAAATTGCAAACAGAAAAGCAGCTTTTGATAAACTGTAATTCTACTTAATTTATTTTTTGTATTGTACTAAAAGAAAGGATTGAAAACATTATAATATCAGCGAATCGAGATTTTAAAAAAATAATAGAGCCTTGATAACCTCTAATAATAAATGAATATGTAATTAAATGAATATATAATTAAATGAATATTACAAATTAAACATTTTTAGGGTTCCGTACCTCAAAAGAAAAAAACGGAACCCTTATAGGATCACTTTGTTGTCCGTCTGTCTGTCTGTCTGTCAAGACCCTTTATCTCACGAACGGGTAGAGGTATCGGGTTGAAATTGGTACCATATATTAGGGTCCATGAACCACACAAGATCTGAAAATTTAAATTTTTTACAACGACGCAATCCAAAGATATGGTTTTTTATGTCCTCATCTCCATACATTATGCAAAAAAAGCAAAACCTACAGGGTACTTCCCGTTGACCTAAAATTATGAAATTTTTCTCTTAACTAATGGTAACCAATTGAGGTGAGCTCCCGTTTCAAGAACATTCATATAAGAGAGGGGTCAAGTTGAATGGTCGTGGAGGCGATATTTGTTTTAGTTCTATTTTAAAAACGGGAACACTTACAAACTTGAAAATTGGTCTGTTTATAGTGCATAAGCTATTAAATAACAACAAATAGTAAAATTTGGTCAAGCACGTGTCGGACTCAAAAAATCTAGCACATTACCTTACTGAAATTTCAGCTAACAAAATTATAATTATGTGGTGGTACGGAACCCTCGGTGCGCGAGTCCGACTTACACTTGGCCGGTTTTTTTTTATAGCAAGCAAACATTTTATTTTTTAAGAATCTTTGTTTTTTTTTTGTTTGTTATAAAATAAGTTTTGATAAAAATGTACTAGACTAGCAAAAAAATTCAAAACAGAATCAATATAACAATGTAATCGTTTCAAATATTTTATTCATTTATTATACTTACAAGGTTATTTTTTTGGACCTGATATGCGTATGCCCACTTCAAAAGTAACAACTTTTGTTCTACGACTTTGCTAATAACGCATGAAAAATTTTCAACGTCCCATACAAAATGGGTCGGTCACGTGACCACTGTAGTATGGGGAGTCGAAAATTTTTTGTGCGTTGTTAACAAAGTTGTAGAACAAAAGTTGTTGCTTTAGACCTCTGTAATAAGGTGGGTATACGCATATCAGGTCCAAAAAAATAACCTTGTATATGGCCGCTGCGAATTTGATGTGGTTATTTAAAAAAAAACAATTGCATGTTAAATGACTTAATGATAATTATGATTTCAACCTTGTCGTTTAAATCCGCAATGCATCATTAACCTCGTACAACAAAATAAAGACAAAATAATTTTAAAAAGTGCTAAATATTTTACCCCATTACGTCAACTAGTACATACATAATGTCACGCCTTTGTCCAGCCGGGGTAGGCAGAGACCACAGGCCTCCACCTGCTACGATCTTGACATACTTCCCTTGCTTCCTGTACTTTCATCAATCCTTTCATACATGCTTGTCGGTTTAGGGTACTTTTAACCTGGCCTTTATTCAGAACGTCCTGAATTTGGTCAAGATGACCGCCAAACAAATTGGTAGGATCCCAGGTACAGATAAGATCATAACATCCCATGAAACGTCATCAAACGTCCACTGCAGGAGAGGGACCTTCTTCCAAAATTCCAGCTTTTGCTGGAGCAATATGAAGGGGAAGTACTTACCGTAGTCACCGCGCTTGTTAGTGTTGCGCCTGGCACCATGGACCGCGGTTGTTGGTGACTGCATTATTAAGATGGTACGATACTCAGAAGAACGGTTGAAATACGAAAAAATAAATTGCCCTCTTATACAAAAAACAATTTTTTCATACGTTCAGTTAAAGAAACTGAATAACTTTCCATAAGAAACATAGGTTAATCTAAATATATACAAGAGCATGTCCTGACTGACTGACTGACTGATTCATCAACGCCGAGCAGTAACCGCTATAGATACAGATCTGAATTTTTGTACACAGGTTCTATGCACGTCAAAACCACCCACTAAGAAAGGATTTTGGAAAATTCATCTCCCAAGGGGGTGAAATAAGGGATGAAAGTTTGTATGAAAGTCCTTTGTTTCTTGAGCTAGATTCACACAAATTTGAATTTAAGCTTTTGGTAAAAAATAAAGAAACACGTGTTTAAGCATTTCTTAAAAATCACCCTAAGAGGGGGTGAAAAAGGGGATGATATAGTCTTTTTTTTTTAAAGGTAGAATTATAGAAATTTGTTTTTGAGCTTTTAGTAAAAAATAAAAAAGAACATGTTTTAGAATTTTTAAAAAATTCATCCCCTAAGGGGTGAAATAAGGGATTAAAGTTTGTATGAAAGTCCGTCAGTTTTGAAGTTAGGATCTTCAAAATTTGTATTTTGACTGACAATAAAAAATTAAGTTTTACATGTCTCAGGGTTTTTGAAAATTCTACACCATAAGGGGCGTGTTATGTATGTGGGTATCGTAGAATATAAATTGTTATCGAACAATACGGTGAATGTGGGTAGTCGAATAAATGGCAGTGTGAAACTAGCTACGGTCTTTGTTGTTGCATCTCCCCTTATTTAAATATTTAACAGTGGCGACGATCGAACTAGCGTGTGTTTTCGCAATAAAACGATGGCAGGAGGAGTCCCGTTTGGATTTCTGTCAACATTTGACCATAATACCCAGGAATGGAGTGGTTACAAAGCACGACTCAACCAGTGGTTTATTGCGAACGACCTTGGGACAAGCACAGACGGCGTATCAGCGGACAAAGGAAAGATCAAGCGAAGGGCGATTTTGCTGAGTGCCTTAAGTGGACCAACCTACAAGTTAGCGAGCAACCTGGCGCTGCCGAAAACTCTGGAACAAACTGAATACGATGACATTTTAAAATTGTTAGACGGTCATTTCACTCCGAAGAGATGCGGTTTTGCCGAAAGGCACCATTTTTATTCAGCGCTGCAGCAGCCAGGGGAGACACACACTCAGTGGGCAGCAAGGATCAGGGGACTAGCAGAGCACTGCGAGTTCAAAAGCTTGGAGGATACCCTAGTGGATAAATTCCTAATGGGCATGGTAGCGGGCCATGAGCGTGATAAGTTATACGCGCAAAACCCGCGCGAGCTTACGTTGGCGAAGGCGGTGGAGCTAGCAGAGAGCGTACGGTGCGCCCGCGAGGCCGCGAAGGCCGCGCCGGGTGCGCGGACTGCACCGGGTTCCATGCAAGAGGGCAGCGTATTCAAGATTTCTTCCAAGGGCGAAAAATGCAGTGTTTGTGGTTTTTCTAGTCATAAAACCGATCAGTGCCGGTTTAAAAATTACAAGTGCAAAAAATGTGGCCAAAAAGGTCATCTGCGTCGTATGTGTAAACCCGGTTCAGAGAGAGTACATTATGTTGAGAACGTGGATGAGGGGGATGACGGTAAGTGTTTATTCAATATAAGATGTGAGGAGGGTAAACCTATGTCTGAACGCGTGAAAATTGGTAGCCTGGTTTTAGAGTTCCAAATCGACAGCGGATCAGCTGTTAGTGTAATTTCTGAAAAAACGTACAATTTGAATTTTAAAAACCTACCATTATCACCCACAACAAAAAAATTAACGAGTTATACCGGCGCAAACATTGAGGCGTTAGGTTATGTTCGGCTGGACGTGTCGTACGGCGGTTATTCTCATTCTATCGACGCGTATGTTGTGCGTAAGGGGGGCCCACCACTTTTGGGTCGGGATTTCATTCGAGTTTTTAATTTGGAACTTGCACCCGCACCCTCAGTGAATTTTGTCAATTTTTCTAGTGAAAACGAGCTCAGCAAAATAGTAGAAAAATTTCCGAAACTTTTTTCAGGGGAACTTGGCTGTTTTAACAAGTATAAAATACAATTACACTTAAAGGAGGGCTCTAAACCCGTGTTTATGAGGGCAAGATCAGTGGCTTTTTCTTTAAAGGACAAAATTGATAAGGAAATCGACCGGTTGATAGACCTGGGTGTACTCGTACCTGTGGATCACAGTGAATATGCTTCACCGATTGTGCCTGCTCTAAAAAAAGACGGGGAGTCGGTACGCTTATGTGCTGATTATTCTGCTACTATTAATGGGCAACTGTTAGTAGAGAAATATCCGTTGCCTACCAGCGAAGAATTATTCGCAAAATTGCACGGGGGGCAAGAATTCAGTAAGTTAGATTTGTCAATGGCTTACAATCAATTTGTGTTGTCGGAAGAGTCACAGAAACTCACATGTATTAATACACACCGCGGCATTTTCAAATACACTAGAATGGTTTTTGGATTGGCAAGTGCACCCGCCATCTTCCAGCGCGCCATGGAATGTGTGTTGGCCGGTATGGAAGGAGTAATGGTTTTTCTAGACGACATACTGATAACAGGGTCGAACCGAAACACACATAAAGCCAGGTTGTATGAGGTTTTAAAGCGACTGGAAGATGCCGGGTTGACAGTGCAGAGGAGCAAATGCGACTTCTTCATGAAAGAGATAACGTATTTAGGACACATAATTGACAAGAATGGAATCAGGAAATCACCAGATAAAGTTAGTTCCATTCAAAATGCACTGAGACCGACAAATGTCAGACAATTGCAGTCTTTCCTGGGACTAGCAAACTACTATCGCAAATTTATACCGGATGCCTCAGCAATAATGAGTCCTTTATACAACCTGCTTCATAAAAAGTACAAATGGGAATGGACCGCAGAGCATGATGACGCGTTCAAAAAGATCAAAGCGCTTATCAGTTCGGAATGTGTGTTAGCACATTACGATCCGGGCGCGAAGTTGATTTTAACCGTAGACGCGGGACCAAACGCTTTAGGGGCTATTTTATCACAAATAGGCAACGACTTGCAGGAAAGGCCAATTTCCTTTGCTTCCAGGACACTCTCTCAGTCGGAAAAAAATTACTCGCAAATCCAAAAAGAAGCAACGGCGATTATTTTCGGAGTAAGACGCTATCACCAGTATCTGTACGGCCGTGCCGTTCCGTTTGTTTTGCGCACCGATCACAAGCCCCTAATTTCAATTTTTGGTCCTTATCGGGGTATACCGGAAATATCGGCTAACAGGTTACAAAGATATGCGATGTTCTTGTCTGCATACAACTACACGATCGAGTACATTCGAAGTAGCGATAATAGTGCGGATTATCTGTCGCGATCTTCATGTGTACCAGAGGGCGACAGCGGGGCGCGGAGTGAGTCGCAGGGGGCGCAGCGGGATTGTGAGGAGCGTGCCGCCTATGTCAACTTTATAGTGCAAGGTTGTTTGCCGGTAACCGCGCAAGAGTTGCGCCGCGCGACTGATAGTGACGTATTGTTATGCAAAGTCAAACAGTATATTTCCTCTGGTTGGCCGAGAAAAGTAAGTGACGTTGAATTAAAGCCGTTTCATAGTTGTAGAAACGAGTTATCTCTCGAAAACGGTATCGTTATGCGGGGCCACAAGGCAGTTATACCAGCATCGCTGCAAACAAAAATTTGTGAAGAATTGCATAGCTCTCATTTTGGAGTCGTAAAAATGAAGGCTGAAGCTCGTGCGCGCCTGTGGTTTCCCGGCGTGGATGCAGCGCTGGAACGTCTGGCGGCAGCGTGCGAGGTGTGCGCGCAACTGCGTCCCGCCCCGCCCCGCGCGCCGCTCGCCGTCTGGCCTCTGCCGCCTCACGCTTTTTATAGGGTACATTTGGACTTCCTAGGTCCAATAAATAACCATATGTATTTGGTAATAGTGGACGCTTATAGTAAGTGGGTGGAGTGCTATGAGATGCCGTCGTCTTCATACGGTTCTAAAGCGGTGATTGAAAAACTTTGTGATCTGATGTCTCGCGTGGGAATACCGCACATGATTGTGAGTGATAATGGTACATCTTTTACATCACAAGAGTTTAAAAATTTCTGCTCCTTGAACGGAATCCAGCATTGTTTGAGTCCCATTTACCATCCTTCCAGTAATGGACAGGCGGAAAGTTTTGTAAAAATAATTAAAAAGGGCTTAAAGGCTATTATTTTAGAGTCAAACAATAAAAAAGATATCAAGGAGAGAATTTCTAAATTCTTGTTTGATTATAGGAACTCTAAAAACAGCACTACCGGTAAATCTCCCGCTGAGTTAGTGTACGGGCATGCGTTAAGGTCTAGATTAGATTTTTTATGCCATCCCTCAAAGACCGTCACATCTTCCGCATCCACAGACCTCACTGAACGCGTAGAACACAATCAGTTTTTACAGGCTAAGTACTTTAAATGCAAACCTAGAGCACGTTTAGAAGCAGGCAATATGGTGTGGGTAAAAAGGTTTTTTAAAAATAAACAATTTAGTTGGATAAGGGGTGTTATAACTAAAAAAATGGGAAATGTAATGTACCAAGTATATATACCAGAATTAAACACCGAAGTGACAAGACATATCGATCAGATTAGAACGCAAGTAAATAGCGTGGATCTAACCGGGACTGAGATGCCCGAAGATGTGGACCATGAGTGGGACCCTGACATAGTTCCTGGAGTGTCGTCGTTCGTCGAAGAAGTCGTCCCCAATCTCTCTTATCCTAGAGAGGCTGAGGTGATCGCACAATGCTCTGAGAGGCAGCAAGCTGCGGGGGAGGTGGGGGTGGCAACGGGTGATTCCGGGACCGGAGATACCGCGAGTGCTTGCTCAGCCCCGCCACCATTGAAGGATGCCCACACCGTCTCAGACAACTCCGAGTCAAACAACGAAGCTAACGCATCGTATGAAGGTCTTCCTACTCCGCCTAATGTCGGTTCTTCTTCACTGAGCGACACTACCTCTTCTGATGAAATAGAGGAGCAAGAGTCACTAGAGCAGGACCCTATCCATCTAAATATAGAAACTAGGCCTAAGCGTAATCGTAATTTCATAGACTTTAGGAAATACTTCTAAAGCTAATTGTTACTATTGGGGGAGGGATGTTATGTATGTGGGTATCGTAGAATATAAATTGTTATCGAACAATACGGTGAATGTGGGTAGTCGAATAAATGGCAGTGTGAAACTAGCTACGGTCTTTGTTGTTGCATCTCCCCTTATTTAAATATTTAACAGGGCGAAAAGGGGGATGAAATTTAAACTCCTTCATTTTAAAGTAATATCCACTAAATTTGTTATTTAGGCATTAAGGTTGTAATTCTGTGGAACATACATCACTGTTATTGAAATTCCACCCCAAATTCAACCCTTTAAAGAGGGAAATGGGGTGAAAAAGTTTAAAATCCAATATGGATATCGTTTGTATGGTTTATAGGGTCGCTGATTACGAAAACTAAAACTATTTTAAAATGCAATGTGGTGGACGAGAATTACCATCATCCCCTGGGGATGGGGTTGGGGTGCGATAGGGTTGATATGTCTAAAAATCAATATGGGTGTCGTTTGTATGGTTTATCGGATCGCTGATTACGAAAACTACAACAGGGGGCCGAAGGGGGGCGGAAGGGGAGGGGTAGAGACTGCACATTGTCTGAATATCACGCGGGCGAAGCACAGCTAGTAAAGAAAATAAAATCGTATGGGAAGGCAATTTTTTTTTCGTATTTTAATCTATGTTTCTTAGGGAAAGTTGTATAGTTTCGTTAACTGAAGGTGCTCTTATAATATCTACCTATCCTCAGGAACACGGTGTAAACATGATATTAGTAAACTGCCGTGTCCTTAGCCTTATTCCATCTTCACAGAGCGGTTAGGTAGAAGATTTGACGAGAGCACTTTGTTCCAAATAATGCAAGTGCCATCCGCAACTCTGAAGGAAAACCGAACCAGTCACAGAGCAATAGAGGCACAAATATATGTACAGGATGGCCCATTGGTAGGCGTCCAAAAGAAAAATTTCGATGCCTGATACTGGGGTATCCAAATCACCCCCATGTAGATATTACGAGTATATGTTCCTGTTTTTTATTTTATTTTCCGCTGTGGGAGCCAGTGAAATTACTGGCACATTAGATATATCATCTTAGTTCTCAAAGTGAGCAACGCACTTCATTACGTCCAACGTCTTATTAGTGTAAAAATATGCAATTAATAGGACAGTAGGTGTTATGGGCGGTGGTGACCACTTACCATCAGGTGGCCCACCTGCTCGTTTGGTCACTTGTAACATAAAAAAAAAAATGTTTAGCTATTATTTGTAGTTTTCGAGTTTAAAATTATTTTATTATTTTTTAGAATTTTCTGCCGAAGAAATTTTAAACATACGTAACTTTTTTTAACTGGATATTATTTAAATTTTCTTTTTGTCTCATGATTGTTTTGAACCTTACTTTCACGCATTTTGGCATTCCAAAATTATGGTAAATAAAATTTTCGAAAAAATAATGGGCCGATGAAAATTTTGATCATCAATTTAAAAATACAAAGAGGATGTCCATAGATTGTGGCTAGTTTTGAAAACTTTGCAAACTACCCATTTCAATAAGTATTCTGTAAGAATCTAAATTCAATAAAATTATCTGAATATTATTTCATTGGCCCCCTTACCTTCGATGCCGAAACACAGCAGTGTAAGCTCTGCTGGCTTACGGCAGAAATAGGCAAAATGGTAGTAAACGTAGAGACACTTTGACCTTGAGCGGGTCTCTGGTTTCAAGCGTGTTAAGCGTAGCGCTGGTTCAGCTTATACTGGATTCGTTTCTACGGGCTTGCTGCCATGTGTACCTACTTCCTACCACCTTCACAGATTGAGCAGTTAATCGTGAAAACAAAAGAAAACAATTAGTAAAACAACACAATACCGAACACCTACTGAAAACACCTACGGAATGCGATTATTATGATTTATGGGACAGTTTCATGGTGTTCCTATTATTTTCCAAAGACATTTGTCGAAATAAGATGTCATCTAACGAGAGGTGTTGGATTCGAAGAAAAATATAATGATAAAATTCTCCTTGAATGTACCTAGTTTTTAGTTTGGTTTCGGGGCCATTTTTTCAGTATTACAAAACAAGGTTATTTTTAGGGTTCCGTACCTCAAAATAAAAAAAACGGAACCCTTATAGGATCACTTTGTTGTCCGTCTGTCTGTCTGTCTGTCAGTCAAGACCCTTTTTCTCACGACCGAGAAGAGGTATCAGGTTGAAATTGATAACGAATAATTACTAAAAGCTTTTACTCTTTGACTTTAAAAACTCAGCGAACATCCAACTTGACCCCTCTTTTATAGAAAAGTTCTTGAAACGGGATAAGTTGTGAGAAAAATTGTAATATTTAATGATTTTAGACTTTTCCCTTTATTTGTACTGTGAGACCTAGCTTTTACCAAATTTCATAATTTTAGGTCAACGTACCTTCTAGGTTTTGCTTTAGTGCATAAATGTATGGAGATGAGGACATAAAAAGCCATATATTTTGATTGCGCCGCACAGTGTGAGAAATGCGAATTCTAGCGGGATTTAATAACGAATAAAAATATTTTTTTATTTGAAAGCAAATAGTGTTTTGTTTTACCTAATACTATCCCTGTCAATATGACATTTAAGTTTTTTTTGTTGGTACTTTTAAATTTAAAATAGGCTACCTCGAAGTCGGTAATAAAAATAATTAGTTTGATCACTCGGTACTCAGTGTTAACTTGTGCGAATTGACAATACGATTACGAAGCTATGTTATATAAAAACATTGTTTTTGTTTTATAAAACTGTTGTTTGGTTCTTTTAGGTAAGTACAAAACAGTTTATTTGCCTTGACGTTGAAATTAACGTCGTTTAAACTAATTACAATGAAGGGGCAAAATGGACATGGTTTAAATATTTTAATTGATATTCAGTAGACCTGAATACTATTTATTCCGCATTATTCCGTGATAAATACTATTATTTATGATAGCTAATAGTGTTAGCTTTCTGTTACAGTTGAAACTTTTTGCGCATTTTTGCGCTCTCCATACAATTTTTTTAATTTTTCAGCATGGCTGTTGAAATATGAAAACGCCAAATTTTTGATATTTTGGATTACTATTCTTGGTTTAATATGCCCGTTAGTGCACATAAAATGCTTTTTCATGGCAAAGATGTTATATCATCATAATATACTTCCTATTGGACAGTTATCGGAAGAAGCTCAAGAAATCAGAAATAAAGATACTAAACACTATCGAGAATTCTTTACGAGAAAATCTTCAAGAATTGACAAACACGGATTTACTTAAACAGGCTTTTAATATCATCGGTCCCATATTTAGCAAGTTTAAGGTGCATTCCGAAGAAAAAAGAAAGAAAAATTAAAGTGCATGTCTTACAAATGCTCTCCCTTCCCATAGAAAATTACTTTAATTAATTTAATAACATTTATTCAGTTGATGTTTCTTGAATAAATAAACCACAATGCGTTATTTCTATTATATGAACATCATTTATAACTTTTTATTGCCAAAAAACGTACGATCCGCGTCATTAGGAATTAAATCCCGCTAGAATGTGATTTTCTCACAGTGTGCGCCGTTGTAAAAAATTGAAATTTTCAGATCTTGTGTGGTTTATGGATCTTAATATTCGTTATCAATTTCATTTTGATGCCTCTGAGAAAAATGGTCTTGACAGACAGTCAGACAGACGGACAACAAAGTGATCCTATAAGGGTTCCGTTTTTTAATTTTGTGGTACGGAACCCTAAAAACGGTAAAGTGTGAGTCGGACTTGCGCGCTGAGGTTTCCGATATACCTATAGTATTTTTAAAACTTACAAAGTCCATTTTTAGGACCACAAAACTAAATTTGTTTGTAGGGGTTTTTCGCAGATTTAGAAAAAACTGTGCTACTTAGGGAGATCGTTTTGTTTTTCCTATAATACTTACATAAACGTCTATCGACTTAAATTAATTCAGATTTTTCCTTTTGTTAACTACGGGAACAAGGGGAGAAAGGTATTTTTTTGACATTTTTCATCTTAACTTGAAAACTAAGAGACGTTAAAAAATTAAAATACGAGTAGTAGATTGTATCATAAGGGAGCAAAATAATATTTTTACGCCGAGGGCGCTTTTTTGAATTCAGAGCGAAGTGAGGGATTCTAGAGTAGAATCCCGAGCGTAGCGATGGATTCTTTAGTAGGATCCTGAACGTAGCGAGGGATTCAAAGTACGTCGCCCGAGCCTTAAATATATTTGCGCCCGAGTGATACACTCTACTTTTCATCACCCACTATGAGAAAATAAAAGGCGCCTCATATTTTATTTATTGCCAAGCAACTGATAAAATCAAGACCAAATTTTATTTAGCAGACAGGTTTGTATAAAATATTATGTCAGAAGGTTATATCACTTAGTCGCCTTTTATCACATATGCTTAGATTAAGATGCTAAGTTGCCTTTTAGCACCTAATGGAAGGTTAAGTCACTTAGTCACCTTTTATCACACAAGGGCAGATTAAAACACTTAGTCGCCTTTTATGACACAAGGGAAAGTTAAGTCACTTAGTTGCCTTTTATGACACAATGGCAGATTAAAACACTTAGTCGCCTTTTAAGACACTAGGGCAGATGAAGACACTTAGTGGAAGATTAGGACACTCAGTCGCCTTTTATGACACAAGGGCAGATTAAGACACTTAGTCGCCTTTTATAACACAAGGGAAGGTTAAGTCACTTAGTCGCCTTACTATATTTGCGTTCGATTTCTTTGGCGCTGAACACTAAAGTAAGATGTACCAAATTCAATAAGTGCGCCGAAAAGTAATTTAAGGCGCAGTTTATATCTATATATAAATAAGTGCGCCGCAAAGTACTTTCCGGAGCGCTTATCAAGTTTCATAGAAAACACAACCTCTGGGTGCTTATAAAGGAGAACCCAGTCGTTCTTTTCGAATAGATGGGATGAAAAATATATTTTGGACCACTCGACCTAATAATGACAATTTAAAATTTGGTCATACATGCAGAGAGGATGAATGAACGAAGACTGACGAAAGAGATCTACCAGGCGAGAGTGAATGGAAACGTTGGAAGGGGAAGGCGAACGTACCAGGACCAAATTCAGGACGTTCTGAATAAAGGCCAGGTTAAAAGTACCCTAAACCGACGAGCATGTATGAAAGGATTGATGAAAGTACAGGAAGCAAGGGAAGTATGGCAAGATCGTAGCAGGTGGAGGACTGTGGTCTCTGCCTACCCTGCCGGGAAAGAGGCGTGATGTTATGTATGTATGTATGTATGTAAAATTTAATCCCCCCATTTGGGACCCCTTTATAAAAATAATAATCTTTTTATACTTATTTCTTTCATTTACAATAAAGTTCGGCAATCATATTCTAAAACTATTCCTTTTCAAGTCGATAGCATGAGTGGTTGCTGACATACAGGTGTGACAGACAAACAGACAGAGAGACGAAGTTGCACCATAAAGGTTCCGTTTGCACCATTCGGTTCGAAACCCTAAAAATTTTACCTCCCATAAAAAATGCGCTATCAACTGAAGTAGTTTCTATGGGACGTAAAATTTTGTTTTTGTTTATATCTTCACGTATGTTTTTTAGAAATTTGTTTAGTTTCTTGGGTAGACCTGAGAGATTTGCAGACACTAACCAAACACCCTGTATACAGGGTGTCCCAAAAATAGGCCGTCACGCTGACACCGGAGGTAGATGGACTTAAGGCGCATCAAGTTAAGCTTATTTTTTTCGTGTTAGCTGCTCAAAGTCGAGCTATTGTTTTTTAGAGAGATAAAATGAAATTAAACTGGTCATACTCAATACTCATTACACTTTTCTATGCTCATTACGCCTTAAGTCCATCTACCTCCGGTGTCAGCGTGACGGCCTATTTTTGGGACACCCTTTATATCATAATCTTTATTGTGCACAATAAACAGAACAGTAATGTATACCCATACCTTAAGCCAAAGAATCCCAAAAGTTTATAATTCGATAAACTTTACAAGCTTATTAATTTCGTCTCGAAGACTTGTTATAAGTTCAAAAACAATAAGAAAGAGATCTCTTATTTGATTTACTTTTGAACAACTTATCTCATAAATATTAGAAATGGATTTACTTGACAAAAGTTTGAGAGACAATACCACGCATTGCTCATGTAAGGCTTTAAAAGCAAATCAGAACAAAACAGATGATGAAATAAAAAAAAACACTATCACTGCTAGGTAGGCTTCACAGGTTACTCAGCCATAGGCGAAAAACTGAATATATTTAAAATAGCAATAGCAATCAGGCGCTAGCTATAGAACTTCGCTGAGCATTGAGAGGTAAAAAGTTTATGTTATAAACGTTATGAAATACTCAAAACCCGACTGCGATAAAAATCGTAAAAAAACTACGGAACCCTATACTGCGCGTGGCCAACACGCACTTGGCCGGTTTTTTATCAAAACGATCGAAACAGCGATCGCTCCCTGAGTATGACTAAACTGAATCATTCAAACAAGAGTCATAACCAGCCGCCGGCCGCGGTCATTATATGGTCATTGTGTGCTAAATGACCACAACACATTGTATCCTGTGTCGTTAATACCCACACTTCACTGGTACAAACTAAACAATTTAACTTTAGATACATTGTAAGTAGACTCTTCATACATTGAGCAGGCTCCATGGCCTAGTGGTTAGAGCGCTCGGCTCTCGATCCGGAGGTTCCAGGTTCGATTCCCGGTGGGAACACTGTCAAATTATTCTTCTTCTTTCGAGTCGATTCTGGCGTGATTTATATTGTATTGGACCAAAACTCCGCCACACAGACAGCATTATCGGTGGCATTGTAAAGGTCTTCGCCCGAGCAGGTAGAGGGGCACGCAGTGCAGGTCAAAAGGTGTGCAATCGTTTGCGGAGAGAAGCCACACGGACAAGCAGGATCCGCACCAAAGCCCCACTTGCACATGTTTTCGTTACTCCGACCGACTTGGGTCCGGAGTCTGTTTAATGACTTCCAAGTCGGCCAGGGAAGATGGTGTCCAGGGGGCAATAAAATTGCTCAGATACCGGGATAATTAATGCAGTGGGGCATCTCTCCTACCAGAAGCTAACACGGATTTTCGAGGCTTCGTCATTTGCTGGACGCACGACCTTCATATAGGTTCGTCGACTTTTGAGTCTCTGAGGCACCGAGACATGGTGGTGCATATGGTGCCGGGGATCTAAGTCACACTTAGTTCTTTACATAGGGCTTGCTTGCTGTCAAATCAAAATCCTTTTGTGCTACCTCCCCAGTTTGGTTAGGACATTGCAGGATGAATCATCTGATTGTCCGAAAAGCAAGATGATTCCATGCCTCGAAAGGCATGTTAAACCGTGTCCTGGCAGTTATCTACTGTCATCATAACATCCCATGAACCGTCCACTACAGGACAGGGAGCTCCCTCCAGAATTCTAGCTTTTGCTGGAAAAATTAGAGGGGAAGTAGCATAGTCACCTCGCTTGTTAGCGTTACGGCTGGCACCATGGACCGCGGTTGTAGGTGACCGCAGTAAGCAAGATGTAAGATACAAAGGTGGACGCTGCTGTCCATCCTCCAGTTTACAATCCTTAGTCGCCTCTTACGACACCCACAGGTATGTATGGGTTGGTACTATTCTTTGCCGGCACCACACGGGATATCTACTGTAGTAGTCGTAAATTAGCCATGTCAAATGCATTTGCCGGCTCAACTACTCAGTAACCATGGTTGTGATATGATGATGACTTTTTTTATGTAATCAAATTGTTTGTTTTCATTTAAATCTTGTTAGTATTACATTTGTCTCATTATGTATCTAGCGTTCCTTGTATAATGCTGTGACAAAACTTACGAGCGTCCATGTTATTTTAGTAGGTAAATCAGTTTCGGGTTCCTGCGATACAAGCTTGCTTAGTGCAGGGTCCGCTGTTAAGTTTATTTGTGTACTACACTGTAAATTAGTAATGTGTTATTGTTAATTTGTCATGATTTATGTACTTCCTATTTCGGTAATCAATATTTTTCATTTTCATTCATGATGAATGATTTTACGGGATATTTATTAGGTGAATTTGTTCCAGGCTCGAAGCTGGCGACGATCCAGAGTGTCGGCGTGAGTGGTTGCGCAGAAGATGCCAAGGAGTGCATTCTTAAAAGAAACTCTAACGCTACCATCTCCATCGACTTCACCCCAAGTAAGTTTCGCCATCCACTCAGATAAAGTACCTATACGGCGTTCAAAATAACTCAGATTCAGATAATTTTATTCAATGTAGATTCTTTACTGAATACATAATGAATGTTATGCAGAATACAATGCAAATAGAGCGAGTCTACGCCGTTTCGGATCGTTCTATGGCAGCGAAAAAGAAACGGCAAGAAACAACTGCAGCACGGCCTTCTTTACGAGTCGGATTTTTACAATGTGTTTCTTGTGTTTCGCTGGAATATCAGAGCACCATACCTCTTTGTCATTCATATAGTCATCTAAACAATCTATACAATCAATTTGCCGACGACACATGTTTACTTTCCCATAATAAAGATGTTGTACTTGCACAATATGCAATGCAACGTAATTTCGACAAATTGTGTAAATGGGCACACGACGTGGGACTGGTTATCAATGCCAGTAAGACGAAAATCATCCATATCCACTCACCTTATATAAAAGCTACTCAAGTACCTTCGATTATTGCGCACGATCACCTGTGCCTACATCGTGGGCTCACCTCCAACGGGTGCACTTGTCCTACGTTACAGTCTGTAGATCAGCACACATATCTTGGCCTTACTATAGATTCAAAATTTAACTGGGGTCCTCATATTGACAGTGTGGTCAATAAACTCAGATCTATTAACGCTAAGTTAGCTATTCTCAAATATAAGCTGCCCTTCCACACGCTGCGTATGCTTTATCTCGCTCTGGCGGATGCCATTATAGGATACGGTCTCTGTAGTTATGGACGCACTTATAGAACATATATTAATAAAATATATAAACTTCAATTGAGTATACTAAAAAACATTGTACCTAAAAATATAAAAAATAAATATAAAGACGATGAAAATGGTTTGTTTAAATATTGTAAAGTTATGTCAGTCTTTAATAAAATTAAAATGTCTATTATCCTAGATAAAATTCACAACATTAACTCTCTGGCTAAAAACAGTAGAAATGATCGATTGCGTAATATTGATTATTTACCAACATATAGACTACCTAAAACTATCAATGTCTACGGTATGAGGACTTGGGAATACTTTCTACCAGACATACTCAATTCATTGCCTGAGCATGTTCTGTCAAATATCCTTAATAATAAGGACAAATGTAAAACAATTGTAAAAAAGTTTTATCTAAATGCTTAATATCTAACTAGCGATTTAATATTATGTATATTAGCGATCTTGTGACTAATCAATTTTCGCATAAACCTCTTTAGGTTTTTAGATAAGTGTTTCACTGTAATAATTTTGTGTATAAATATTGTGTTGAATAAACAATATAAAAAAAAAATAGTAAGCTTTGTTACGGGATGTGGCTGTTAATGCGCAGAAGTCGAAAAATCAGTCGCGGTGGTGAACGCGGCATGTAGGGAGAAGGTGAGCGAATCGTTCATTGGCTCTCCGCCTGTCACCCATGCGCAGAAAACAACCGTCATAGCCCGACTTATCCTGTACGCTGGACAATGCGTGAGAGCAGAACAGAGCGATACTTGTCGCTGTCGTGCGTGTCGCTTCAATCTTACGCATCGCTCTCCTGCTGTCATTCTATACCTCAGAGTAAAAATCCATACATTTTAGTTTGGAGGTCCCTCGCAAGAAAGTGATACGCTTATGGCTCGCTCCTTAGCAGAAAGAGCTGCTACTTAAACCACCTTGTTTTATACTATTAAATGAGCAATATCCATACTCCATACTAATATTATAAATGCGAAAGTAACTCTGTCTGTCTGTTTGTTTGTTTGTTGCTCTTTCACGTCTAAACGGCTGAACGAATTTTGATGAAATTTGGTATGGTGATAGATGGTAACTTGGAGACGGACATAGCTACTTTTTACCCCGGGAAAATATCTCATTCCCGTGGGAATCTACACATACAATAATACTCTAGCGGGGTTGTATCTGCCACAGCACACCGAAACTACTTAACCGATTTTGATGGGACTTTTTTTATTCAACTAAGTATCGCTGATTACGAAAACTACTACAATTTTGAAATCCAACGTGGTAGACGTAAACTACCATTATCCCCTGGGGATAAGGTTGAGGTGCGATAGGGTTGAAATGTCTAAAAATCAATATGGGTGTCGTTTGTAAGGTTTATCGAGCCGCTGATTACAAAAACTACAACAATTTTGAAATCCAACATGGTGGACGTGAAATGCTATCATCCCTTGGGGATGAGGTTGGGGTGCGATAGATTTGATATGTCTAAAAATCAATATGGGTGTCGTTCGTTTGGTTTATCGGGTCGCTGATTACGAAAACTACAATGATTTTGAAATCCAACGTGGTGGACGTGAAATACCACCACCCCTGGGATGGGGTTGGGATTCGATAGGTTTGAAATGTCTAAAAATCAATATGAGTGTCAGTTGTATGTTTATATAAGGATAGGGATAGCGGTTAAGATGGCGTTAGGGGTAGAAGCAGGGATAGGGGTAGGGTCAGGGATAGGGAGAGGGAGAGGGGGAGGGATAGGGAGAGAGTGTAAGGGAGGGGAAAATGAGGGGAGAGAAAGGGGGAGGGAGGGGTAGAGGGCGTGGGAGGGGGTAGAGGGAGGGGGGGGTAGAGGGAGGGAGAGGGGGAAGGGGAGGATGAGTGAGGGGAAGGGGGAAAGGGAGGGGAATGGGAGGAGGGCGAGGGGGGAAAGGAAGGGTGATGGGGAGAGGGGAAGGGGGGAAATGGAGGGGGAAGGAAGGGTGAGGGGGGGAAGAGGGAGGGGCGAGGGAGAGAAAGAGAGAGTGGGAGAGGGTGAGGGAGGGGGAGTGGGAATGTAGGAGGGGGGAAACAAAAGGATAGATAGGGAGGAATAGGGACCTTTTTTACTTTTATGAATACCTCCTCGCTACCCATTCACTTCACTCCCTTTATTGCCTTCTTTTTTAAGTTCGCCTGTAACGGTTGACAATGAAAATTCCGCACTACCTACCAGTTAAATAAAATCAAAAGATAAGATGCATTTATTCAACTTGGATAAGTACAAATGCATCTTTTACGTAGGGATCAAGAAGGATAAGCGCTCCGTAAAATATGTTTCAATTAAGTTCGAGTTCTGTTTTTTTATAAAATCTACGCGGACGAAGTCGCGGGTAACAGCTAGTTTGTATTATATATTTGTAATCTGTTTCTTGAAAATGATGAAATTTACTTTCTCGAAAACGGCTCTAACGATTTCGATGAAATTTTCCATACAGGGGTTTTCGGGGGTGAAAAATCGATCTAGCTAGGTCTCATGTCTGGAAAAAATCATTTTCCCCGTGTTTTTAAGCATTTTGTTTTAATACCGCGTTTTAGACTAAAATCTACAGCGCCATCTGTTGGCGGGTAGCATAGCTTGCTCACCCGATGATATTTTAAGTTGAGGCGGCTATTGGAACGAAACTCGGTCGCCCAGGTACTTCT
Organism: Athrips mouffetella; assembly: GCA_947532105.1. Lineage (NCBI taxonomy): Eukaryota > Metazoa > Arthropoda > Insecta > Lepidoptera > Gelechiidae > Athrips > Athrips mouffetella. The sequence continues at coordinate 2,646,808 of OX383965.1, forward strand.
AATACTTAAAGCTAGTTATGTCAACTGATTAATTGGTTTATCATTTTGTCCCTTTCTTATTGCAGGCAGCGACGCGGATAATATAGATACGGAGGTCCACGGTGTGATAATGAACCTACCAGTGCCCTTCCCTCTACCACAGCCTGATGCCTGCAAAGACAACGGACTCACATGCCCGCTGAAGGTACGGGAATCTTATCTTAACTTTCGCGAAGAAAAAAAATTTTCGTCTCCCCATAGTAAAGAGGTCACGTGATCGACTCATTTTGTATGGGAAGGCGAAAAATTTTTTTTGAGTAAAAAATCTTTTTCTTCGGGAAAGTTGCTTGTTTTCATGAGTAGAATCACTGGGCTACGGGTGCGAAACCAATACAAATTTACTAGTGTGATTTTTTTTCCACATTTCCAATAACAACCGTTTAGCTGGCAAGGGATACTCGTTGCGCTTTCATAGGCTAAATATTTCGCAAATCAAAATTTATTTTTGCACTCACACATTATTTTTAAAAGACTTATCCAACGACACATTGGACTTTGAACCGTTCTTATTACAACGTGTTAACGGAATAAGCGAAACTGAGAAAATAATTGTTCAAAATCGAGAGTAGAATCAATTTCAGGGGTTTTTGATATATTTTTTTTATTTTATTATTTAAATTTTTGCCGCTTCTATTCTAAATATTTCTGTGGATACGCGCGCTGCTGGCGGCCGGCCCCTCGCGGTTCATGAGTGGTGAGGAGGGGAGGGTAACTAGAGGCAAACAGTTAGCCGTTCACTGTGAGCCTAATGGGGACGCGCCCTAAGTCGCGTTACGGTTGTCAAGGTAGACCTGCTCTTTACTATAGGTACTTAAAAAAAAATAGCCAGAAATCTAATTACCTGCCCGCCGCACCGGTGAGTCCCTATTCCCGTAAGCTATTTTACGAGGGTCTACCATCACACTTACGGCTTATGGGGGCTTAACCTTGAGAACATAAAGTAACTGGATATAATGAAATAACGTTATTTCGTCCTGTTTTTATGTCTTAGTAGCTTTTGTGTCTTTGTGTGGCTCGACTCATCATAACATACCATAATTCGTCCACTACAGGACTGGGAGCTCCCTCCAGAATTCCAGCTCTTGCTAAAAGAAAAGTGGAGGGGAAGTACCCTAGTCACCACCTTGTTAGCGTTACGGCTGGCACCATCGACCGCGGTTGTTGGTGACTGCAGTATGTAAATGGTAATGTAAGATGGTACGATACACGGAAGGACGCTGCTGCCCATCTTCCGGTTTATAAACCCTTAGTCGCCTCTTATGACACCCACAGGTAGATATGGGTCGGTACTATTCTTTGCCGGTACCACACGGAACGACTCAGTCCAATGTTTTTTTCAAGATTTTTAATGGCCTGCTTGGTAAAGTAGCAGAGTCTCGGATAGTAGCTTTGTAAATTCGCAGAAAAAGAATTGCTTTTTCATACAAATTGGCTCGGTCAACTGATCGATTTGTATGAAGTAGCACAAATTTTTGTAGAACAAAAGTTGTCCAGTTTCAAGTCATCCACCATCTCCTTTGGCACGACGTATATTTAATTTTATGACATTGGGCCTGTCCACATGTAGCCGGTGACGGTGCCGGTGGCCGGTGCCGGTAGACGGCGGCGCGATACGTCGTTGCCGGTGGACGGTGTGCGAAGGTGCGTGCAGTTTAGTTGGTCACCGCTTGCTGTTCGGACTAGTACTAGTGACAAAAGTTTCTAATTATGGATAACAAGACACGTATTCTACTCTTGTTATTGTTTATAAGGCGCAAACAGCAACAGCAAGCGGTGACCAACGCCTTTGTACACCCTCATGGACACCGTCCACCGGCACCGTCGCCGTGCCGGCTAATATGGCCAGGCCCATTGATATAATTAGCCTTCCAATTTCAAGTTCGCGCTCGATGTCTGTAGTGTCCGAGTGTGGCTCTGTCCTACTATCATAGATAGATAGATAGATAGATAGATAAATCATCCTATACTATTAAACCAGTAATATTTGTATACAGGGTGTTAATTTAATTTAGCTCAGGGTTGGGTTCAGCATCAGTAACTGAACAACTTTTCCCAAGGAACATAAGTAAAAACGAAAATTTATTTTGGACTTTCCATACAAGTGACCATAGCAAGTGACCAAGACAACTGTTTGGGAAGTTCAAAACTTTTGCCCTTTATCAGTTCAGTAATAGATACTGAACCCACCCTTGAGCACGCAATTAAATTTTCTCGAAAACGGCTCTAACAATTTCGATAACATTTACCTAATGTCTGAGGAAAATCGTTTTACCTGTTTTAAACGTTTTATAAAAAAACCGCGTTTTAGACAGAAACCTACAGCGCCATCTGTTGGCGAGTAGCATGGCTAGCTCACTCGATGATATTTTAATGTTGAGGAAGCTATTACAGAGCGAAGCTCGGTCGACCATAGGTACTGTAATTTTAATAAAGCTATTTCGACTGTAACTAAGCGCATTTTTTCTCATCAGGCTGGAGAAAAAGCGAGCTACAGGACATCTCTACCAGTCCTCAAGTCCTACCCCAAGGTGAGGGTAGACGTGAAATGGGAGCTGAAGACCGATGACGGAGACCTCGTCTGTATCCTCATACCAGCTAGGATCCATTAAACCACACCAAAGCCCGAGTCACACTGAGGCGGTAGCGGAAGCTTTCCGGGGGCGGTATGAGTTCTTATGCACCCTGTCACATTGAAAACCGGTCGCGGCGCGGTATTTTCTTACCGCAGGTCCGCCCCCGGACCGCTTTCGCAATCATACCGTCTCTGTGTGACTTGGGATTGAACCTTGATGACCTTCGGCGCTAGCATCGGTTTGAAGCTGGGAGTCTAGTCTCAATTTTCGATATTTCTATACGATACTACTTCGATGCAGTCGAATTCATAATTTTGTTCATTGACAATAGAGTAGAATATTGGTTGGATGAGTTGTCGAATTGGCAATGATCACATCCAAAAAAAAAACAGGTCAAGAGTAAGCCCATACATAGTAAAAAAAAACGTCAAGTGAGAGTCGAACTCGCGCGCCGAGGGTTCCGATATACCTATAGTATTTTTGAAAGCAATTAAGTCCATTTTAGGACCGCAAAACTAGATGTGTTTGTAAAGGTTTTTTTGCATATTTCTAAAAAACTGTAACTTAGAAAGATCGTTTTATTTTTGCTGTAATATATACATAAATTTCTATCGACTGTAATTAATTCAGATTTTTCCTTTTACAAACTTCGGAGATAAGGGGGGTATGTGAATGGTATTTTTTTTCTCATTTTTCACCACAACTTGAAAACTAAGAGCCGTAAAAAATGCAAAATATATTTTAGAATAAACAAGTAAAGCTCTTTCATAGATACCCCACTCGACCTAGTAACAATAATTTGAAATTTTGCCCCCCCCCTATTTGAGCCCCCTTTACAGTAATAATCATAACTTTTTTTAAATTCTTTCATGTGCAGTTAAGTTGGGCACCCATATTCTAAAACTATTCTAAATTTCAAGTCGATAGCATGAGTGGTTGCTGAGATATAGAGGTGTGACAGACAGACAGACAGACAGACAAAATCGCACCATAAGGGTTCCTTTTTTTACCATTGTGGTATCGGAACATTGTAACAGGCACAGTGTCAACATAAGAAACAGGAATCAACTTGCTTCTCATGTCAGCCGTGTTCACAAAATTAGTAAAACATATACAGGGTGTTAATTTAATTGCGTGCCATAGCTTAGGGGGTGTTTCAGTAACGATAAAGGAACACAAAAAAAATATTTAAAAAATTAAATTTTTTTTTCGTATTTTTTTATTATTATTTTTATTTACTTTTTTTGATAATATTTTAGTGTGTGCATCTGTCCATGATACTAAACAACTTTTGCGAAGGAACATAGGTCGAAATACGAAAAAAAAATTCGCCCTCCCATACTAAAATGTGCTGTCAGCTGATGCAGTTTGTATGGGAAGTCGAAAAATATTTTTCGTATTTCGACCTATGTTCCTTGGGAAAAGTTGTTCAGTGTCTTGGAAAGATGCACATCCTAAAATATTATCAAGAAAAAAAAAATAAAAAAAAAAATAAAAAAAATTTGAAAAAAAAAAGGATTTATTTTATATTTTTTTTGTGTTCCTTTATTGTTACTGAAACACCCCTTAAGCTATGGCACGCAATTAAATTAACACCCTGTATAAAGGTCAATGTATACGCTTCTATAATAAGGTACCCACTGATATTGAAAGTTTACCGTTAGATAAATTCAAAACTGTTATCAAGCAGAAATTGTATTATTTGAAGGGTTATTATAAAATATCAGATTATCTAGAAGAGAATAATGCATGGGATTAGGCTACGGTTCTAACAGGCTAATTCAAAATTAAAACTGACTTATGTTTGTTGTATATCAAAACATATTTAAAAGAGCGCGTGGGTTTTTATTGTCGCTTCTTTTTTTCCCACTATGGCGCCACATTGTTTGTGAAGCGATGTAGTTTAGCTGACGTCGTTAAGAGATTTTAATATCCAACAATGAATAAACGATTTTGACTTTGACTTTTGACTTTGAACCCTGATTATTTTTACTCAATAACGGCGAGATCACATCCAACCAATATCCTTCTCACCTATCAAAGGACTAAGTTTTGAATTTTCATGTTTCGAATAGTATCGTAGCATCTAAAATTTTCGAGAGTAACCTGATAGAAGAAAGCTGTCGAACGGACCCGGCTTAGCACGCTGCAGTTGTCAGTTTATCTAGGCCCCATAGATTAAAGACTTTAAGAATGGTCACGTATTTTTCACATCCGAGCAGTGCGACACATTTTGAAAGACAAGGACGGCTACATGTATTAGTGTATAAAGCTGTCTCTGTCTAAAATATCAAAAACGTAATTTGTGGATTTGTTAAACATTTTCCTTCACTGACATTTCTTCGCGCTTGGAGGTGATAAATTACTAGATGAAATAATTCCTCAAATAAAGTGAAATTTCTCCGAGATATATTTTCTCTCGGGCAGCGTGCTAAGCGGGCAGCTTCACAGTAATCTGCATTTGACAGCTTTCGATCGGTTTCAAATAAAATGCTAACGCCCCTGACCATAAATAATAAAATAAACTTATTCGGGGGGCAATTTTTGAATATCATTAGGTGATACAATATCACCGATAGAATATCACCCCAATAATTCAATATAAATAAAATAGGTTTTTCTTTAAAAGAGCGAAGACTTTAAAATTTAAAAAATGTCTCTTCGATATCGAAAATATTGTCCCCAGTATCCTTATAACAGCGGGGATTCATTAAGTTTTTAGATTGGTATATTTTCCGTGCTTCTGAAGGCATGTTAAGCCAACTATCGTACATAAACATTTTCTGTTTCATCATAAAACTTAAGATTTTTCACAATTTGATTGTTTAAGCACTTGTTTGTAAGTTGATTTAAAATCTTGGTAACTACAATTTTATATATTTTATTTTTTAAATAACCTGACTTGCCTGTAGGTGTCGTACAGGGTCTAAGGGAGACGGTGTACCGAAAACTGAAAGGGCGTGTTCAGTTAACGAAACTGAACAACTTTCCTAATGAAACATTTCCGGGAAATGAAAAAACATTTTAACCTCCATACAAATTGCTCACTCAGGTTGAACAGTTTGTATGGAGAGGTAATTTCGTAAGTTTCGTTGTCCGAGCACGCCCTTTCAGTTTTCGGTACACCGTCTGCAGCCTGTATAGGTGTAACCTAGGTTTAAGCCCAGATTACCAAGTATCGTAATGTAGTGATCCTCCTCAAAAGCCTTCTTTTAGCAGAGCTGGCTGGCGAGTATTTCTAAAATTGAAATTGATTTTGAATGATGACGTCACGTTCTGAAAACAATGGCCAGTCAACTCCTGCCCACGGCTGGGTCATCATCATCATCATAACATCCCATGAAACGTCCACTACAGGACAGGGAGCTCCCTCCAGAAATCCAGCTTTTGCTGGAAAAAATGTGGAGGGAAAGTACCATAGTCACCTCGCTTGTTAGCGTTACGACTGGCACTATGGACCGCGGTTTTAGGTGACCGCAGTAAGATGTAAGATACAAAGGAGGATGCTGCTGCCCATCCTCCAGTTAACCCTTAGTCGCCTCTTACGACACCCACGGGTATGTATGGGTTGGTACTATTCTTTGCCGGCACCACACGGGACACCACGGCTGGGTACGGACGTTGATATTCTCTAAAACGATAAAAACATAATATAACAAAAGTTCGAAGCGTATCCATTGCGTTTATTTTATATTAACCCCGGTCCCGTGTTTTCTACAGTACCTATAAGGTAGGTATAACTCAGTGATTTACAATGGCGCGATCCTTAGTGTAGGCAACGAAGCAGTTGACTCAAACATAAATTTCTCAGGCAGATTTTATTTGACAGGATGATAAAGATCCATGAATTAAATGTAAATTCAAAATATTAAAAAAAAAATACAAAAAAAAATTCATACATTTTTTGTATGGAAAAATTAAAAGTACCGATAATTCTTTGGATTTTTTTATAGAAGGTTTGTCTCATATAGTGTAATACCCCAGCAAAGTTTCATCGACTGAGGATTTAATGCGGGGGTCTTCATACAACGATCCGCTTCGTTTCTTAGACTACCTGTTTGCCTCACCTGCTTGTCTTGTTAACAGCAAATTCAAATGAACAATGTGGTCCGATGCTAAGAAGGAAGTCAATCTGCCCATGAAACTGAACAACTTTCCCTAAGGAACATAGGTCGTAATAATTTTTTTTGACCTCCCACAGAAACTGAATAAGCTGATAGCGCATTTTTTATGGGAAGTCAAAATTTTTATATATCGTATTTCGACCTATGTTTCTTGGGGAAAGTTGTTCAGTTTCATGGGTAGAATCACTATTATCCTTGTATTCCGGTAAATCAGTTTTGTTGATTTACTTATATAGGGTGACTTTTAATAATTAGTTCTTGATAGCAAAAGATATGCATTTACTCATGATACTGAACAACTTTTCCCAAGGAACATAGGTCGAAATACGAAAAACGGAATTTGATCTCCCATACAAAATACGGCGCGCTATCAGCTGATGCAGTTTCTATGGAAGGACAAAACTTGATTTTCGTATTTCGACCTATGTTCCTTGAGGCAAATTTTTCAGTATCATGAGTACATTCATATCTTTTTCTATCAAGAACTAATTAAAAGTCACCCTATAGAATAATTAAATTAAAAGGGAATGGAAAGTTCCCTTACCTACTAACTGTAAAGCTCAAAACATTTTTATTTAAGTAACTATCTATTGCATAAAATTGTTTCATCTTTATAATACCAAAGTTATAAACTTAACAAGAATGTTGTACATTAAGTTTCAGAAATAAAATGTTTTACAGACATGATTTTATGTATTCTTTTACTTTTTAGTAAATTTTGATGACAAGAGGTGTATGAGTTTGAAATCTGAAATGATTTCATAAAATTTCGTCTTATTGTTATTTTTCAAATAGTTTCCCAGGAAAGGGAAATGTGGAAAGATGGGAGAGGCCTTTGCTCTGCAGTGGGACACAACAGGCTCCTAACAATAATAAACAATAATAAATATATTTGCGTTATTTATTAATCTTTACAGTTTTCTATGATCAAAACATAGTAGGCTCATAGACATACATAATATGCATATATCACCGGAAAATATTAAGAATTGTTAGTTGATCAATTTCCTAATAAGTTTTTTTTTTAGTGTTACAAGTGAGCAAACGAGCAAGTGGGCCACCTGATGGTAAGTGGTCACCACCGCCCATAGCACCCACCGTCTTATTAATGGCATATCTTGACACTAATAAGACAGCAAAGCGCGTTGCTCACTTTGAGAACTAAGATGGTATCTCTCATGTGCCGGTAATTTCACTGGCTCCCTTGCCCTTCAAACCGAAACACAGCAGTGCGAACACTGCTGCTTCACGGCAGAAAAAAGCAAGGGGGTGGTACTTCCCCAGACGGACTTTCCACAAAAGCCTTACCACCTTCCAAATAAGTTAACAAAAATAATAAACTGTACCGAATTCGTTTCTCACTTTCCGGCTGCTGCCCATCACGATCGCTTCGCTCGCTTGGCTCGTACGTTTGATCGAAAGAGAACCTAAGGGTAGCTACACACATGTTAGATAGATAAAAATGTTTATTCATACCACGAATTCGACACACAATATACATACAAGGGACAGTAAACTATTAAACACAAAAACAAAGGAATCAAATTTCTACTTTTTTTAAAACTGTTGTTCGGTTCGGCTTTTTCTTATAGAACTTGAGTACTGTTGTATGAAAACGGTCAAATCGAACATGTGTGTAGCTACCATAACACAACCGAACCTTTACATACCTGAAGAACCTATGGAACTACGAGTTTCCTATGAATTTATTATTTTTGTCGCGGAAATTGATCAACTAACGATTCTTATTAGTTTCCGTCGACATAAACAGAACTTATTGCACAAATAACTTCTAAATAAATTAGTAAGTGTGGACGTGTTAGTAACCTATCAGTTAAACTCTTTGAAAAGTTATGTGAAATAAGTATTATTTCATAATATATGTGTATAATAACTTATTATGAGTAGGCAGATAAGTATACTTAATGTAATTATAATTAATTTTATCAAACTTAATTCACAGGTTTAGTCTCGTACCTTTTTAAGATGCGCCGCCTTAGAATAGTCGCTACTTGGTATGCGATGTGGTATGGTGTACATCATGACAGGTCATTGTAACATGGGCTGTGTTCCAAATTGTACAAACGCTGCTAAAAGCGTATACAGTACTGACGGACGGTCCAAATTGATTTTGCACGCTCACAAAGCTATCACTGCTTTAATGGCGCTCACGTGTTCATCTGTCAAAATGTCAGTTTTGTTTTTATTTTCTTTAACAAAGCCTAAGCTAATCGCTGAAAAATGTGCGCCAAATCCACTCTCATTTCCATTAGAGACAAACTTATTAAAATCAAAACTTAAGAGACATCAGCTGGCTGGAAATGTGTGGGATTTTATATGTGACAAATCGATTTTGACATTAGCGCTTTCACTGCTCCACCTATTTGACTAAAACACTGATAGCAGAAACGATGACGTCATCAATGACGTAAGGCGGTGAACGAGCGAGTGCTTTAGAGCACGCTTTTGGTCAATTTGGACCGACTTAAGCGCGCTCACAGTGCTCTAAAGCAGTCTGTTAGCGCAATATGGAACGCACAGTTAAACAGACACCTGACCATAATGAAGAGAAAGGAGGACCCAGCTTGTCCAGAATGCGGAGAATAGGAGACCAGCTTCCATTTCTTCGCCGAGTGTCCCATGTACTCGATGCACCGATGGTTAGCGACGGGTAAGGACAAAATATCAGAGGAGGACATCAGGGAAGTATCAGTAGCAGACATGGTAAGATACTACAAAGCAACAGGTAGGTTCCACGGGGTAACGCTGCAGGAGCACCAGTAAACCAGTGCCCCGGGCGGGGTGGATTGTGGAGCAGTGAGCCTTACACCAGGGGACACAGAATTGTGTGCGATATGCTTCGGAGGCCCTCTCAGGGTCCTCATTTAGTAGATAGGGGGGATGGAAAATGAGGACACCCCTGATGAAGCCAAAAGAGCGGCTCGCCACTTATAACTGGCCGTCATCCTGGATGGGGCTTGAAGCGAAGCAGGCCACGCCGTCCGCTTCCAGTTGGGTTAGTGGGGGAAATAGCTCCATACACGTGATCTGATCACCCGTCTGCGCGAGCCGCGGCGTCCCCATTAGAAATAATAATGGTGTGGTACGTATCGCTACAATAGATGTTTGCAGGTCGCACTGGTCGTTAGAAACTGGGAACCCAACCTCTTTACCCTCAAAACATGCGATGTGGAAGGGTCGCCGACTGTCCGCTCTTAGGGTTTGTTTTGATCAATTCCTCTCAACAATCAAGTATGAGATTGCTTTTAATATTAGGTCTTTACCTATGAAATTGCCGTTTTGTATGGCGAATTTTAGGTGAGCTCAATTTTCAGTACTAACATTTTTGCATTTTTCTTAGGAATTATAAATCCAATTTATTTTATTTTTTTAAGCATAATTGGGAAGACATTAAGCTAACAGAAGCATAAATTTAATTTTTGAAAAATATTATCTGCAAAAAATATAACAAATCTAATGATGAAATCGGACGACATTTAAGACGAACAACTTTCAAACTATTAATTTTATATATCAAACTAAAAACAAAAACTTTATTTTATGCGTAAATTGATAACCTTGAAGTCAACTTTCAAATATAAATCAAATGAAAAAAATAGCATTAGAATTATAGGAATTATGATCTAATAAATCTGTAAGAAAATTTCGGCAATTTCATAGGTAAAGACCTATTATGTACTTTATACATACAAATTATACATCTTGAGTGCAAGTCCAGATTTAAGAAGGATTCTATCTATTCTCATCACTTAGAGCCGGTTTCCACTATGTCGGATGTCGGATTCCGATTTTAATCGGGTGTCGGCGCCTCTGTTCCCACTATGTCGGATATCGGATTCCGATTTGAACAGCGCCATATGCGAGCGTTGATCCGACACTAAAATCGGCTGACAAAACACACGACATATCTTGTCGGATCCGACACAAAATCGTTGTCAGACGAGTGTGAATAGCTTCATATAAAATGCTCTGCCACTGGAACCTCCGATTATTAATCGGATCCGACAAATGACAAGTGGGAACCGGCTCTTAGTCTGTTTTTGAGACAGGGATTGCTTACTAAAATGCACTTTTTTAGTTTCATCCCACGCTTGTAAGATTTCACACACTACTACTAATTATCTGTATCTGCTGCGACCAGTTTAGGCAGTTGCCGATAACGACACCAAGCAAGATATCGAATGTGATTACCAATCTATTTTGCAGCCATGACACTAAAACCAGAGTATATTTGACGGAAATAATAACATTGTTTTACAAACATGTTTTTTCTGACAGCTTTAGCCGATTGCTTGTAACATAGCTGCAAAATATATTGGTAAGCGTTGGAAGATACGAAAATATTATCATACAATGTTATCATCACTCTTATTAGTCCGGTCGCTTAACGTCTTATATCGCCAAATTCACCAAACTGCACCAAATTTTTTCCAGGTACTAGTTAGGTACATAGCTCTCAATTTTTGATAGGAGCCAATTCTTGAATTTTCAATGGAAATTTTTTGTACATAGCTCTCAATTTTTGATAGGAGCCAATTGAATTTTCAATGGAAATTTTTTGTACATAGCTCTCAATTTTTGATAGGAGCCAATTGAATTTTAAATGGAAATTTTTTGAAATTCAAGAATTGGCTCCTATCAAAAATTGAGAGCTATGTACCTAACTAATACCTGAAAAAAAATTGGTGAAATTGTAAGGCGTGTCTACATGAAACAGCTAATTGACCGCACTATATCGCATTGAAAGAACCTACTTAGTTAAGCACTGGGCTGTAAGCTATTCTTGTAGTCAAAAGACAGTCCGTTCTATTTTTCACTCTCACTTTTTTTCTTATTAATAGGTTCCTTGCACTTCGCACACAACAATTCCGTTTTCGTTTTAGCGAAGTATATATTGAATTCTTGCTTCAATATTTTTCTATACATCGATAACTTCACTGCGTACAAGTTATTATTCATACATTCTTGTAAATACATTTTGTACATTTGCACAGCGGTCAGATTCCCTTGCAATTGTTGTTGTTTTCTTGAAAACTGCTTGATGGGAGTTGAATCTATTGTGTTGAAAGACATTATGTGTTCTCGAACAGTGTCTTTAGCTGATGGAGGCAACCCGTTACCACTTGATGAAGCATGTCCTCTCCCATCGGGTTTAGGAATATTCATATCAGATTTTCCAGCATGTACGTTGTAGACAGGTTTTTGAGATATAGATAGAGTGCCTAAGTAGAAGTTTTTGCATACTGAGTGTCTCGTTCCTCGGACTATGAAGTAATATTTGAATGTGTATAATCGTTTACCGGTGGAGTTTGGTCTTGGCTGTCTGACGTCATGTCTTTCGGTAGTATTGAGTAGGAAATGTTTTTTCTCGTTCTTTGTTAGAGAATAGAAGGCTTTGAAGATAAGTTCCCGGTCTGAAAATTAAAATATTGGTATCAAAATTTAAAAAATCTTATAAAAGTATCTCTATACTCTTTTAACTAAGTTTATTTAGATAATGTGATTGTAATGATGTAACCAATTGACATGTAATTATAAATTACTAAATAAAGTTACCATCCTATACCATTAAACGAGCAATATTTGTATATATATATATTTGTAATCGGTTTCTCGAAAACAGCTCTAACGATTTCGATGAAATTTAGTATACAGGAGTTCTTGGGGGCAAAAAATCGATCTAGCTAGGTCTCATGTCTGGGAAAATTCGTTTTCCCCGTGTTTTTAAGCATTTGCGTTTTAGACAAAAACCTACAGCGCCATCTGTTGGCGGGTAGCATAGATTGCTCATTGATGATATTTTAATGTTGAGGCAGCTATTATAGAGCGAAGCTCGGTCACCCAGGTACTGATTATAATAAAGAGGCAAAAAAGGTAAGAACCGACATAAAGTTGATGTTTGTCCAATACATTAAAAACGACTTTTTAACTTATATACCTTTTTATATTGTTTAAAAAATAAATAAATAAAACCGAGGACGTGTCGGGCCACGCGCAGTATAGGGTTCCTTAGTTTTTTTACGATTTTCTATCACACAGCAGGTTTTGATTAAGTATTTCATAACGTTAATAACATAAACTTTCTGCCTCTTAATCGAATCGTATGGAAGAAAAACATAGATTCTAGACTAAAATCTGAGCCTGCATACCAAGTTGACTTAAGTGGCCACTATTTAGGAGAAATTAACTTTAGAAATAAGTTCGTCTAAGTCGCTTATCAAACGCATCTGGCACTTTCTATCTCTTTCTAACGCCTCGTATTTTTGTTATCTTCTCTTTTCACAAAGTGACTATTCACACATTTCCATTTACAACTGCGTGCAGTTTCAAACGTCAAGTATGATGTCAATTGGAGAACAGCAGTTATCTCGGTTCATTCGGAGTTTTAATAACTTTGTAAGAAAGAGAAGATAACAATAGCACTATTTAGGCGTTAGAAAGGAACAGTTTGAGGTGTTTTATGTGTGAATGTTGTTCAGTTACGTTGACTGATCATGCCCTTTCAGCATTTGCCAACATGTCCCTTACATCCTGTATAGTGGTTAGATTTTTCTTGAATAAAACACCAGGTTCCATACATTTAACACCCACCCCTTTATTACCTGTATCACTGATTTTCTTGTTGCATTTGAGTTTGCAGGTAGTAAGGCAGTCTTTAGTGCTTTTGATTTGTCGTTCCGGAACATATTTGCCTCGTCTGCTGACGTAGGCCTCTCCGCTTTGGTGTTTCATTTTCCTCACGTTGCAAGCCCAAGTGCTAGGGTTTGATACTAAGCCGCGCTTCTTTTTGCCTTTGGTTTTTGGTTGTTCTTCTTGCTGGGGGGCTGGGTCTTGAATTCTGAAAATTTAAGGGTTAAAATATACCTAAAGGCCATAATGGTGAGTACTCTCAATTTTCGACATATCGATATGATACTGGGTGTCTACTCTCAAAGTCCGATATATCGAAACGATACTACTCGAAACATGCAAATGCAAAACTTCGTCCCTTGACAATAGAGTAGAATATTGGTTGGATGCAGTTTAAAAATTCATCCAACCAATATTCCACTCTATTGTCAAGGGACGAAGTTTTGCATTTGCATGTTTCGAGTAGTATCGTTTCTATATATCGGACTTTGAGAGTAGACACACTGATTCGATCGCGCAGAGAGACTCCGAGCATAGCCCTTTACATAGCCCTTTGGGTGACTTTGAGCTTCCTGATAAGGCCCATCGTGAGCGGCCACGTCTCGGTGCCACATGTTATCACTGGCATCACACACATCATCATCATCAGAAATGAGGAGATCCTCAGAAGAACTAAAGTAACTGACATAGTCCTGAGAATCGCTACACTAAAGTGGCAGTGGGCAGGGCACATCGCAAGAAGAACCAATGGCCGATGGGGCGTGAGGGTTCTAGAGTGGCGACCACGTACCGGGAGACGAAGCGTTGGCAGGTGGACCCCCGCAAGGTGGACCGATATCTGGTGGCGGTCGCGGGAAGCTGCTGCGGGGACCGGTCGTCATGGAGATCTTTAGGGGAGGCCTATGTCCAGCGGTGGACGTCTTTCGGCTGATATGATGATGATGATACGATACTATTCCAAACATGCAAATTCAAAACTTCGTCTCTTGACGATAGAGTAGGATATTGGTCGGATGCCAATCACTGCCAATTTGACAATTAATCCAACCAATATTCTACTCTATTGCCAGTGAACGAAGTTACAAATTCCATTCCATCTCTGTTTTTTAAAAAAAACCCTTTCACTTTAAATGCAATTTATTTTACAAAAATGAATTCCTCGTCCTTAATTTACTCGAAAAAGATACTCAACTCAACCTGATAGTTATATTCTAGCGAGTACATTTTCTTAAGATACTTAGGTCAGAGCATCCCTTTGTACCCATACCGATTCCCTAGCTAGACACCAGGATAACAGATGGACATTACAAACAACCAAGTGGCTTGGCCCCACTGGAAAAAGACAAAAAGAAGGCAAAGGAAAGATGTGTGGACGACATTGTGAAAACAGCTGGAAAAAACTGGATGATCACAGCTCAAGACAGATAAACATGGAAAAAGATGGAGGAGGCTTTCTACCCTACAGGGGCCATGCAATAAACTACATCCATAAAAATATAGGGTGACTTTTAATTAGTTCTTGATAGCAAAAGATTTGCATGTACTCATGATACTGAACAACTTTTCCCAAGGGACATAGGTCGTAATACGAAAAACCAAATTTGACCTCCCGCACAAAATGCGCTATCAGCTGATGCAGTTTCCATGGGAGGTCAAAACTTGATTTTCGTATTTCGACCTATGTTCCTTGGGGAAAGTTGTTCAGTATCATGAGTACATTCATACCTTTTTCTATCAAGAACTAATTAAAAGTCACCCTATATATATTTAAGAAATGTACTAAGTGCATGGATAAATAAAGCTATAATAATCCCTTTGTACCCATTCCCGGCCCAGGTCGGAGTGTTCCTGGGGGGTACCGATCTTAATCCGGCCTCTCTCACCTAATGACCAATTGAGAGAAGTTTCATAAACAATTCAGCAACTCTAAAGGTTTTTCCTTTGAACGACTCTACTATATCTGATTTATACTTGCGATTGTCGGCGCTTGGTGATACTCCATATTCAGTATTTGTATTGAAACACCTGTACACTGGTTCACGAGTTTTTATTTATCTCAACCGGTTTCGCTAACTATTTAGCATCTTCAAGAGAATACGAAAAAATTTAACACATTTGTCGGAGATCTAACATCGTGCATTGTTGCACCGTTGTTGTTGTTGAAACCGGTTAAGATAAATAAAAACTTGTGAACCAGTGTACGTACAAGTGATCCAATACAAATACTCTACTTACTTACTTTCGCTGGCTCAGGGACCCAAAGAGGAACTTTGCCTCCGACACCAAAAGCCGCCAGTCGTCCCTTTTCTGCACCTCCTCATGCCAATCGAGTCTTTGGAGGGCGCTCGGGTCCTTCTGCACTTCGTCACTCCAGCGGTACCTGGGACGTCCGACCGTTCGTTTTCCCGTCGGTCGTCCCAGGTACGCTCTTTTGACTGAACGATCTTCCTTCATCCTCTCTACGTGGCCAAGCCAGCGAAGTCGGGCTGATTTTGTCCCTCCAATTATATTGGGTTCAACCACTAGGTCTTCTACCTCCTGGTTTTTTCGTACCCTCCAAAGAAGATCCTGGGACCAACTAGGCGTGATGATGGAAAATACTCTACTAAATCTACTTAATAATAGAACAAACTTACTGATTTTGTTTATTATTAGCAGCAACAGGAGCATCAATCTTTTGCTCCTGTTCATTTTTTCCAGCGTAAATATGTTCCTTGACGTAGTTTCTGTACGGTACGAGGTATGTATCCTGGTCATTGACAACCATATGTTGCTTGAAGGCTGTCAGTTGGGGGAGCAGGACGTGAGACGTGAATGGGAGGGAGTGGAGCTCAGGATGGATACTCTGCAAAATAAAGACATAAATATTTATTTTTGAGAGGCCCGTTGGTGTGATTGGTAGTGAGCCGGCCTAACACGCCGTGGGCCGCGGGTTCGATCCCCGCCCAGGGCAAACATTTGTGTGATGAACACAAGTGTTTGTTCTGTGTCTGGGTGGTATTTATCTATTTATGTATGTATATCAGTCTCACTAGAGAAAGCCGGTACTAACCCATAGTACAGGCTTTGCCTAGTTTGAGATCAGAATATGAGCTTGTGTGAAATGTCCCCTAATATAAAAAAAAAATTACAGTAGAATCCGGTTATAACGACACTTAACAAGTCAATGAAACATATGCGTCGCTAAAAGCGGTTGGTCGTAATAAGCGACGTCGTACTAAACGGATTCCGCTGTATGTCATAAGTGAAAACAAAAATCTGAGAGAAAACAACAAGCAACCCTCGACACCTCAGAATAGCAATAAATATTTTTTTACTGGGGTGACGACTGTTTAAAAGAAAACTGAGAGTACCAGGAGTACATAAATCGACAAGAGGCTAACAGTTGGCTCGCTTCTATACAGGGTGTAAGGGACAGGTTGGCAAATACTGAAAGGGCATGATCAGTCAACGTAACTGAACAACTTTCAGCGAACAAAACTTTCAGGAAATGAAAAAAAATCGGCCCCTCCATACAAAATTGCTAACTTGATTGGACAGTTTGTATGGAGAAGCCGATTTTGTTTTTCATTTCCTGAAAGTTTTGTTCGCTGAAAGTTGTTCAGTTACGTTGACTGATGATGCCCTTTCAGTATTTGCCAACCTGTCCCTTACACCCTGTGTGACCGTAGCAACAAAAGAAGTGATTTGAACAAAATGGAAAGTATGTACCAGGAGAACATGAGTCTACAAGAGGCTGTCAGTAACCATATACATGAAATTAATGTTAAAGCAACTCCATCCACAAGCTCTGGATCTGGAATAACTTCGGGAATGACTTTAATTAACTGTACTAACTAACTGTCCTCTTAGTTCAATAAATTGATCACTACTCTCTAAAATTTTATTTTATTTTGTCGGTCGTAGATAAAGTTTTGTATGCAACTATACGTAATTAGTCATTTTAACACTCGATCTATACTATTTTGATACTCGGCTGCGCCTCGTATCAAAAACCAGATCTCGTGTTAAAATTACTCTCATTACGCAACAGTTGCATAAATAACTATTGATACTTCTCATTATGGTATACTTATAAAATACATAGTAGTGTAAAAGGGCTAAGATGCGCACCGCGACTTGGTTGAGTCGCGCGCAACTGTCACTTTTTATGTATGGACGCGAGAATGAAAAATATAGTTCACTGTAGATACAGATTCAAAAAGTGCGAAACACAGCCACTTTTAGCAGTTTTTGTATCTGTATCTACAGTCAACTATATTTTTCAGAATTGATAGGTTCTAAATAAACTAGGGTACCTGTACTTCAATTTCGTAAGACAGATTTTCGATAAGTTTTGCATTTAGCGAGTAATACTTTCCTAACTGATGGGGGCGCTAGTTGGCTGGGGGTAAACCCTTAACCGGTTTTTTTTTTTCACTTTTTTGCGAACACTGTTATAGATGCGAAAAAAAATTCAATGGAAAAAATAATCCTTATAAAATTCTTAACAAAACATCAGTCATACATTTTTAGGGTTCCGTATCCAAAGGGTGCGTTTTTCACCCTTGCGAACCCAATTAATATGCCTCCAATATCTGTCTGAGTATCATTAAGAGGGCTGTCTCCTACGAATAAATAATAAAGCTGTCTCTCATGATCCGTAATAGCTAGACAGATGAAATTTTCACAGATTATGTATTTCTGTTGCCGCTTTAAAAATAAATACCAAAAATAAAAAAGTAACAAATTAAGGGGGGCTAAAACCCGTTTTTAGGCAATTTTCGCTCGATTTTTGTTTTAGCTCTATCTTAAAAACGGGAACTCTTATAAACATGAAAATTGGCATATTTATATTATAGTGCATAAGTTATAAAATAACAAACAATCATAAAAACTGATGGTTTAGCATCGAAAAAGGTGTTAGGCAGGGATGTGTAGCGTCACCTTGGCTGTTTGACCTGTTCATGGATAATTGTTTGATTGATCTGAAAGAGAGTATGTGTGGACTGAGAATGAATGAGTTACTCATCAAATGTCTTCTCTACGCTGATGACCAAGTTGTACTTGCGTCATCTGCTGACGAGTTGCAGGAGATGGTAACAATGATGAATGTGGCTTTGGACAGGAAAGGAATGAAAGTAAATATAAGCAAGACGAAAGTACCATTAGGTACTTGAAAGAGAAGAATGTATGACAGAGTGTACTATATTAATAGGTGGTGAACAAGTCGAACAAGTGTATCTGGGCTCAAAGTTTACGAGAGATGAAAAGTGTGAAAGTGATATTGAAAGAAGAGTGAATGCTGGAAACATGGTGAATGGTGCCCTGCACGCCTTTATGAGGAGTCAGAAGGTGTCTCACAAGGCTCGTTTGGCTGTCCATAGGGGTGTTTTGGTACCAACGCTGATGTATGGCAGTGAAAGCTGGGTATGGCAGAAGAAGCATGAAAGTAGAATTAATGCAGTGGAAATTAGAGCGCTAAGGAGTATGATTGGTATTAAATTGAGTGACAGGATTAGAAATAGTGTGATAAGAGAACGGTGTGGCGTAAAAGAAGACGTAGTGATCAAAATCGAGAAAGGGATGCTGAGATGGTTTGGTCATGTAGAGAGGATGAATAAACGAAGATTGACGAAAGAGATCTACCAGGCGAGAGTGAATGGAAACGTTGGAAGGGGAAGGCCTAGGCGAACGTACCAGGACCAAATTCAGGACGTTCTGAATAAAGGCCAGGTTAAGTACCCTAAACCGACGAGCATGTATGAAAGGATTGATAAAAGTACAGGAAGCAAGGGAAGTATGTCAAGATCGTAGTAGGTGGAGGACTGTGGTCTCTGCCTACCCCAACTGGAAAGAGGCGTGATGTTATGTATTGTATGTATGTATAAAAACTGATCAAATTGGTGTCAGACTCGCGCATTCTTGTATTATATTACTCTATGTTAATACACTTCTGCGTGACTGCGCGTCAATAACTATAAGTTTGCACATAGAGTAAAATTTGTTTTAGGTCTATCTTAAAAACGGGAAAACTTACAAACGTGAAAATTGGTATATTTCAGCGCGCGCAGGTTTTAAACTCCTCCAGCGCACATAATCTTTCATTACTAATAAGATTAAGCGCTTGGTGCATGTAATTTTTCATAAATTTTTAATTTGAAATAAAGTTTTAAAATTAAAAAAAAAAAAAATATAGTCCATAAACTACAGAATAACAAAAATCATAAAAACTGGTAAAGTTCGTTTCAGACTCGCGCATTTTTAATACACTTCTTCGTGACTGCGGCAATAGATTGACGCGCAGTCACGCAGTATTATAAATGCGCGATATCGACACACTTGACCAGTTTTTATGATTTGTTTTTATTTTGCAGCTTATTCACTACGAGGGCCACACCGAAATGATCGGGAATAGAAAAAAGTACAAAAATAATACAACAATATTTACTTTCATTGTTTTTCGAAGTATTCTCCAGCCTAGCGAAACTCCTTAATAAAGAAAAATACTATGGAATTTGATCAAAAAATTATGGCAGCGTTTTTTTTTCTTTCTTCCGGACATTCTTTCCTTGTCACGTACTGTCATTAGCTTACAATATGGCGACTGTTTATTTACGATGTGATCACTGGTGTTTATTTTCATAAATTTCCGTGAATTTGTTGTATTTCTTAATCAAATTGTTGTGCAAATCTTTGGTTATTTCACGAACAATTGTTTCGGCATCAAAATGCATTATAAAAAATGTGAAATATGTGGATTAAGATCGGGACGGCAATCAGGAGAAAAACGTATATTTATGTCTAGATTTCCGACGGATGAGACGCGGTAAGTAATTTATTTTACTAATTTCATCGTTTACTACGATTTCTAGACATTTCCAATGTTTTTCCCAATAGTATTGCTTGAAAACCAAAGTTGAAATCTTATAACCTAAAAAGTTCTAGAGATGTGGTTCAACATTATCGATAAATAAATATGAACCAAAAATTCGTACGAGAATTTATAACCTTTATACATTGTTTTATTATATTTTCGTTTGCAGATGCAGACAATGGGTAAAAGCTGCTGGGAATGAGGATTTGGCTTATGTACCTATCGAGAAATTACATCAGTTGAAGTTCGTATGTGGAAAGAATTTAGTTCTTAATATTTTTGATTTGGAATTCTGGGGGAGTTTCCTGTCCAGCAGTGGACCCTACGTGGGATGATAGAATTATGACCTTCTTTGGGTACTTTCATGTGAATGCTATATGTACGTATTATTTACGGTGTGACCAGAGGCGTATCAAATACTTTCAGTGTAGATTTATCAAGTATTAAAACTTTGGTTATTTGCTTACAGGATACTAAATACGATATTTATAAGAATGCACAACCTAATTGACATTGGAGGTATTAACAGTATCCTTTCTAACTCTTATATGTTTTAGTTTTTATCACTCATGAGCAAAATATTGATAATCTACTTGTTTAAAGGATACCAGGGGTGATTAAAATGCACGACTAAGAGAAATATCAAGATATAAAATAACAAAAAATATAAAATTGATTAATTAATTGGTAAAAACGTTATTATCTTTTGTGGAAAATTGACATGTATCTTTGTGAATTTAAAATATTCAAAACCTACTTGGTTACAGAATACAATGGGCGTAATAATACAAAACAGTCGGGAGAAATAATATAAACAAAAGTTGAAGGTCTGGATAAATGATCATTCATCAGGTATAACATTGTGAAATGGCTTTATAATTTTTGTATTAAAAAAAATTAAATTATTTAATTTTATTTTAATTACATGAAATTTGTTTCAAAATATAGCATTTTCACTAGGAGGAGATAGAGCGCTGTTGAAAGCGTTCTTCTTGCGATTTCAGATGAAAAACAAAAACACCATGCAGATAACTAGCTGGTAAAAAAATTAAATGGACATGTATAACTTTTATCATTGTGAATTCATAATATTGGTATCGTTTCTTTTTTTATTTCAGGATACAGCATTTTAGAATCAGTGACACAAGTACAAAGACCAGCAGGAGATAGGTGTTGCAAGCGTTCCTTTAGTGACTTGAGATGAAAAATTAAATACCATGAAGATAACTAGCTGGTAACAAATAAAAATGAAAATGTTTAATTTTTATCTTAGTGAATTTAAAATATTGGTAACGTCTTTAATTTAAATTTCAAGATACAGCAATTTGAAACTAATGATAGGAGGAGATAAAGAGGTGTTAAAAGCTTTCATTTTGTAATTTGAAATGAAAAATAAAAACACTATAAAGATACCTGGCTGTTAACAAATTCAAATGTTTTTTTTTCTTTTATTTCAGAATACAGCATTTTGAAACCAGTGATTCAAGTACAAAGACCAGGAGGAGATAGAGAGGCGTTGAAAGTGATCTTTTAGTGATTTGAGATAAACAATTTAATACCATGACGATAACAGCTAGCTGGTAACAAATTAAAATGAAAATTTTTAATTTTCATCTTTGTAAATTCAAAATATATGTAACGTTTCTTTTTGAATTTCAGGATACAGCATTTTGAAACTAGTGATACATGTACAAAGACCAGGAGGAGATAGAGGTATTGAAAGCTTTCATCTAATTATTTGAAATGAAAAATAAAAACACCTTAAAGATAACTAGCTGGTAAGAAATTAAAATAAAAATGGTTATTTTTTATTTTTGTGAATCCAAAATATTGGTAATGTTTCTTTTTTAAATTTCAGGATACAGCATTTTAAAACCAGTGATACATGCACAAAGACCGGGAGGAGATAAGAGAGTTGTTGGAAGCGTTCCTCTTGTAATTAAAAAAAAAAAAACGCTATGAAGATAACCGGCTGTTGCGGATACTTTATCAATATATATTAAATTGTTTAATTAAATTAATGTTTTTTTATTTATACGTACTTTTTCCCAAATAAAAAATGAGACGCCATCCACCTGCTTTTTAAAAAAATATCGATATCGATAAATTCAGCAGGCTACCACAGGGCGCAGCTCTAAATTCCGTAGTAACTCCGTAATATTGGCACTATTGCTTTTTTTAATCTATGTTGGCAAATATTTTAGGGCAAATTGAAGCAAAAGTGACATAAGAAAGTCCCGCCTCTTAAAACGGAGTGATTTATTTCCTCTATGGTATTCTCCGTGACAATCGATGCACTTTTGCATTCTATCAAACCAATTATTATAACAGTAATTCCAGTCTGAAGTGGATATAGTCGAAACGGCCGATTTGTAAGCTTCGACTGCCTCTTCTGGGCCTTGAAATCGTTGACCACGTAGCATATCTTTAATTCTTGGGAATGTAAAATAATCATTGCGGCTCAAGTCAGGGCTATACGGTGGATGGTCCATTAACTCCACGTTTTCCTGATTTAAAAACGCGATCGTTTTGCGAGCGGTATGTGAGCTCGCATTATCCTGGTGAAGAATGATGCGACGATTCGGATTAATTTTACGAAGTTCTCTTATGACTTCCGGCAAACAAACTATTATGTACCAATCAGCAGTAACCGTTCTGCGTTCTTGTAAAGGAATCGTAGCCACATGACCAGTTTTCGATACAAACGAAGCGACCATTTTTTTCGACACGCTACGAGAGCGGACAACTTTTGTTGGCTTGACCTCGCCTTCGAAGACCCAAACAGCCGATTGATGTTTTCTTTCGGGCTCATATGAATAAATCCACGATTCATCACCAGAGACGGTAGTGTAAACTGCATTTGAGCTCCCTCTATTGAACCGTTGCAGAGTAGACCGACACCAATTAACACGAGCCGACTTTTGTTCCTCGGTCAAACGATGGGGCACCCAGCGGGAAACTAACTTCTTGACACCCAGTTTTATTCTTAAACAGTACATACTGTACTGCTCGTATGTCACATGTCTATCTTCTTTTATTAATTGGCGCACAGCATCGATGTTATCTTGTGTTACCGCTGTATTTGGTCGACCAGTAGAAGGAACTGTCGTGAGAGAGGAACGTCCACGACGAAACTCAGAATACCAACGATATATAGTCGTTTTACTGGGTGCTTCAAGTTCATAAACAGAAACAAGCTCGGCGAGACATTGTTCTTGAGATAAACCTCGACGAAAGTTGTGAAAAATTATGGCACGGAAATGTTCCCGCGTAAGCTCCATTTTCCCCACTGACTTGCCAAATTCAAATGGCTACTACTCTTTTCTTTTTTACTTTTTTTTAAATTCAAAAATGGAATTGTGTTTGAAATAATACTACATGTCATAAACCAAAAAGGTTTTAATCTAATTTATTCCTGAGTATTCTACTCCCGATCTTTTCGGTTTGGCCCTCGTATGAATAAACCAATTTTCACGTTTGTAAGTGTTCCAGTTTTTAAGATAGAGCTAAAACAAAAATCGTGCGAAAATCGCCTAAAAACAGGTTATAGCCCCCCTTAATTTGTAACCTTTTTTATTTTTATATTTATTTTCATAGCGGCAACAAAAATACATAATCTGTGAAAATTTCAACTGTCTAGCTGTTACGATTCATGAGATACAGCCCTCTGACTGATACACAGACAGACATCGGAGGCATATTAATTGGGTCATGTTTTTCACTCTTTGGATACGGAACCCCAAAAATGTATGATGACCAATATTTTGTTAAGAATTTTATAAAGGTTATTTTTTCCTTTGAATTTTTCTTCGTATGTGTAATAGTTTTCGCAAAAAAGTGAAAATCACTGGTAAACGGGACACAGTGAAGGGGGTGAAGCAACTGAAGCGTCAGGTGGAAAGGAGAGGAGAGTTATGAGTTTTAAACACCACACCCAAAGGTACGAGTATCATCCCACATAAGTTTCAAAACTTTATTAATTTGTTTGTCTGAAAAACATAGAATTACCGTAGTATATTCAAGGATTCAGAGTTAGTTTTAAGCCAATTGTCTACTCTACTGAGTTACTAAAAATAAAAACGAGAAAATATTTTTTTTCCTCTCATACAAATTTTGTGCTGGCAAGTGGGATTTGTCTGCAAAATCGACGATATAGCACGATCCGAAACGGCATAGACTCGCTCTATTTGCATTGTATTCTGCATGACATTCTATAAGTATTTTGTAAAGAATCTACATTGAATAAATTACCTGAATCTGAATCTATGGGATGACCAAAAGTTTTTCTCGTTTTTTCCATATTCCTTTGGGAAAGTTGTTCAGATTCATGTTGTGAATAAAATTGGGCTAGGCGTAAAAACCTTCATAAGAAAAAAACTCTTCGAAAGAGTTGGCAGCCATGCAAGCTTTGGGAAGACGATTGTTATGACGGGTGTCATAAGTGACTCAGTGTTATAAACTAGAGGATGGGCAGCAGCATCCTCCTGTGTATCATACCATCTTACTTACTGCGGTCACCTACAACCGCGGTTCATGGTGCTAACCATAACACATACAAGTGAGGTAACTATAGTACTTCCCCTCCACACTTTTCCAACAAAAGCTAGAATTCTGGACGGAGCTCCCTGTCATGTAGTGGACATTTCATGGGATGATATGATGAATTAATCTGTGTGTGGTATAATTAGGCTTTTATATTTTTTTATTTTAAGAAGAAAAACAGCAATACAGACCTGTGTTTGCATAGTGTGTAAAGTCTGTAATTGGCTTGGCTGCGACGACATCACAAGCTGGTTCGGAGGTTTCCGGCTGGAGTCAATTCCTGAAGGCGGCATAGTCAACTGATGTGATGTCATTGTTTGTTGATAAGACATTTTTGTATGCCTGCAAATAAATATGGAATTAAAGTTAATAGTTCAGTTCTAATGTTTGTAATCCTAGCCTATTATTATTGTTCTTGAGCAATGGATGATAGTTACAATATAGGGATTTACTAAGGCGAGGAACTATAGCACGATTCAGTAAACTAAATCATATTGAGAGCATACAGAAAAAGTTTATTCAGCACTTGTGTTATAGAACCAAAGATTATTATGATTCTAGTTATTATCTGGGGCCTTGTAAGAAATATCATTTTCTTCCACTGTCTAAGCGTCGGGAGCTTGCTGACATGAATTTTCTTTTAAAAATCATTTCCGACTCATTAGACTGTGCTGACCTACTTTCACTTGTATCCCTAAATACACCAAATAGACCCTCCGTTTTAATTGGTTAATTAACGTTCCCTCAGCAAATACAAATTACAGACAAAATACATTTCTAGTGCGAGCGAGCAGAAAGTTCAAAAATGTTTGTAAAGAGCTAGATTTAGACTTGTTTAATATTGGTGATGCTTTTAGATGTGCCTGTAGGATAATTAATTTTGATAACCCAACTTGTTGTAAGGTCAGTGTATTTTTTTTTTAATTATTATTATGGTTAATTTTAAAATGTTTTGCATGTGAGGCATTTTTCTTTTTTTTAATATGTTGTCTTTCAGTGAGGACCTATAAGGCTTTCTGTTTTTTTAAGTTAGTTGTAACCTATATTTTGTAACTGTTGGTATTCAAATAAAAAAAAACCTTATTTGCTAGCAAGTTCATAAAAAATCAAAAGAGAAAGAAATTTTATACAAGACTTACTGGCCGGCCGTCATTTGAACATGAGTTAATTCCATTAATTGAGAGTTCTGAGGCTTGGGATCAACTCCCGGTGGGTACATCTGAACTATATGTGGCATACTGGCGTCAGGGTGCATTCGCTCCATGTCAACACCTGGAAAACAATAAAACCTATGCATGACACCTTGGCACACTTAACACAAAAATACACATTGAAAACATGTAAAATACGATATCTTGCAAGAGAAAAAGACAAACAAAAGCAGCCATTACCTTTTTTGAGTAGCTCTACACATGAAAACCTAGATTTTGTTGTTTATTTTAAAATATTTATTGATAAAATGCATTTGCATACCAAAGAAAAGCACAAATATTTTTTTTAGAACTTTTTTTTTTTTTTTTTTTTTTTTTTTTTCTCTTATGGCACTAGTCAGACTTTGTGCCAGTGTCACGTTTAAAGGTAGGGAAACTAAACGCGGAAAATAAAAAGAAAGGAATTTGTAGGAGACAGTCAGGTAATTGATATAAAATAAAGTACTTAAAGTTTTACATTGTTACTTAAAATAAAAGATGATAATATATTGCAGAAATCAAGTGGATACATTAATATACAGGAAATACGGGTAGGGAAGGGAACATGAAATGATTGGAGTGATTGTATAAAAGTAGAATGGTCATACATAGGACAGGAGAAGAACACATGGTCCAAATCGCCAACATCCGACCCACACTCACACAAATCCGATTCCACGATACGAAGTCTCGCCAAATGAGAACGAGTGCATGTATGACCCAGACGCATTCGTGAAATTATTGAAGTCACAAGTTTACTGAGTTTTACTTTAAAAAACCAAGGTTTTGAGGGAATTGTAGGCTGAATATTAAAGTAAGATCTGCCCTTAATCTGACCGCTCTCTGACCAGAGTTGATTCCAGGTCTCCTGAAGATCAACCCTGGGCAGCGCAATCAGATCGTGCCCATACAGTTCATATGGAACCATATCTCCGTCAGTTGTGGCTTCTTTAGCAAGTTGGTCTGCTTTCTCATTTCCTTTTATACCACAATGGCTAGGAATCCATGTAAGTATCACTGATAACCCCTTAGAGGCACACAAACTAAGGCACCTACGTATTTCGATCACAGTGGGATAAAATGGTTTCATCTTGAATGGAAATTTATCTATGGTTTGTAGAGCACTTCGGGAGTCAGAAAAAATTACTGTTTTATCAAGTTTCATTAATAGAACTAATTCTACCGCCTTAAGGATAGCAAAGCATTCCCCTGTGAAAACAGAGGATTGTGGTGGAAGTTTGATTTTTTGTATCAATTTTAACTGGGAATGAAATATGCCTACACCCACACAGTCCCTCGAGGAAGATTTAGACGCGTCTGTGAATATATGGTTCCAGTCGAGCCAATTCTCTTCTTCAATACTAAAATTGAAATGGATGTTGCCTTCAATATCTTGTTTGTTTATACCAAAATTATATCGGATATTAGGTGCTGTTATCAAGGATTCGAAATTGGTATTGAATAAGGATAAAGAAGGAAAACGATGTAAACGTGTCTGTAAAGCTAAAAACTTTCGGTAACTGTTAATAAGGCACGGGATGGGTTTATGTCGCCAATATGGAGAAGTTTCTATAGATTCATGTAAAGCTTGAAGTTTGGGATAAAGTGGGTGATTTGAAAATTGCAAACATTTAAATAAAAATCGATCACTCAAATATTGTCTTCTTAATTTTAGTGGGGGCTCACAGCATTCCACTTGTAATGCATTGATTGGACTAGAACGCATCGCTCCCAAAACAATTCGTAGGGATTTTGATTGAATAGTATCCAGTTTCTTAATGCCCAACATACTACCTCCCTCCAATAAAAATGTGCCATAATCAAGAACTGACCTTATCAAGGCATTATATAAGAGCTTTAAGGAAAAAGGATGAGCTCCCCACCAAACCCCAGAAAGACATCTCATAATATTGAGCAAACGTTCGCTTTTTGTGACTATATACTCATAGTGATGGATTCCAGTGAGTTTATTGTCTAAAATTACTCCTAAAAATTTTGCATGAGAATTGACAGGCAGTGGCATTCTATTGTACATGACAGTTAAAGCGGGCATAGTACGTCTTCTTGAAAAAACTACCACTTGACTCTTAGAAACTGATAATTCTAAACCGTGGTCATCTAACCATGTATTTAAACAATTAAGAGAAGATGTCAAAGTTTCACAAGCATTACCAATATTTTTATCTATAGAATATAGCAGAAGGTCATCAGCGTATTGTAAAACATTTATGGATCCCAGAGATGATTCTAAATCGTAAGTGTAAATGTTATAAAGGAGCGGGCTAAGCACAGAGCCTTGTGGCAAACCCTTATAAACAGTACGTCTGAGTTTTGTAGAATCGTCAACCACTAAAGATATTGAACGGACTGATAAAAGGTTAATAATAAAATAAATTAAAACGTCCGGTACATGCAGTTCAAACAATTTGCGTTTAAGTATTGGTATCACAACATTATCATAAGCTGCAGATATATCCAAAAATGCTGCAACCACTTCTTCATTGTTTGAAAAGGCTAGACGGATATCTGTGGTTAATATACTTATACTGTCTATGGTGCATTTTGCTTTGCGGAAACCAAACTGGTTATAAGATAAGAGATGATTGTGTTCTATGTGCCACTCTAGACGGTTTTTAACAAGATGCTCTGCAATTTTTGCCAATACCGACGATAACGCGATAGGCCGGAAAGAAGCAGCCTCGTTATGAGGTTTGTTTGGTTTTTTAATAGGTACAATTTCCTGAGATTTCCAGGAGGGAGGGATATCCCCAGACAATACCACAGAATTTATAATTTCTAAGAAATAAATTAATGAAACATCACTGAGGTGAGAAAGAAAAGAATATGGGATACCATCTTCGCCTGGGGATGAGTCTCTTACGTATGAAAGTACTCCTTTTAGTTCGTATAAGGAGAATGGAGAAGATAACGGGGATATGATTTTATTTGAAATAAACGGTGGCAAAGAAGGAAAAACATCTCGTTCAGGGACTGAAGGAGGGGCCAATATATCTAAAAAGTTATCTATAATGGGCAATGGAATTGGAAGACGCGATGAAATGTCAGTGAAAGCAGATTTGAAGCGTTTTATGCTTTGCCACACTTCGGAGGGGCATGTAGTTGGAGATAGAGATGTACAAAAAATTCTCCAACCTTCCTTTTTTTTTTCTCTAAGAAACTGTTGTGTACTGTTAATGAGATCGGTAAGCCTCTCCAAATTTTCATCAGTCATATTTTCCGCATATTCCCTCTCCATATTTTTTCTTCTTAATACTGCTTCCGAACATTGCCTATTCCACCAAGGTGGAAGAGGAACCCTGCCGGAAGAGCTACTTTTGTGAGGAAATAATATATCAGCTGCCTCATTTAAACATTTAACTAAAGCTATGGAGGAATCCGTTTCACCTCCTCGAATTACTTCAGGAAGGTTTATTATTTTACTCTCTACGAGATCTCGAAATTTGGTCCAATCAACGTCCTTTAATTTATATTTTAATCTAGGTTGACGTTTCCTCGAAGGCGGACATCGAATGGGGGTAGATATGATGAGTGGGAAATGATCACTACCAAAAGTCGACAGAAGTGGTGACCAAGAATAAGAGGAAGCCAAACTAGGTGAGCATATTGACAAATCTACTGCACTAGCACTTAAACCAGGGGCCGTACGGCGAGTCGGTAATCCTGTATTCAAAATACACAGATTATTTTCATCCAATACCTCAACCAATCGCTCTCCCTCCGCAGTAGTGATTCCACTGCCCCACATTTGATGATGGCAATTAAAATCACCAAGAAATAAAAACGGTCCAGTTACATCAGAAAATATATTATTAATTTCGCTGAGAATACTCATAGAACATCGTGAGAGATAAATAGAAACTATTGAAATATTAAATATTCGTACACCAATTACATTAATGACATCTTTGGATATATGTGCAGGAAACTGTATTACAGAAAACGAAACGCAATTTTTGACTAGTATGGCAACACCGCCATATCCGCCATATCCATATATTTCAATTTTAGTTTTATTTGTTTATTGAAGAGTTTAATGAATAATTTGATTGGGTGTTATGCAGTAAACGTCTTTGAAAATGAACATCTATTAGAAGATTGGAATACATGCATTTATCAAGATTTTTGGATGGAGAGAAGCGGCCCATCGAGACTTCAATAATTTTCCCCATCAACTTATCGGAGTCATCATAGTACACAGGCCCTCGTCTTCGTGATGTGGATTCCTGTGTAAATCTTTCACTTGACATTGGCGAACTCGCCATAATTTTATAATAATTTGTTAACTTGACATTGTGCAAAATACATCTGAGATGTGACGCCATTAAATAAATATCTATCTATCTATCACATTAAATAAATATTCAGATTTTAACCAAGTTTCAGATAAAGTTATGACTATAGGATCGTATTCATTTATGAGATAAATTAAATCACTTTTCTTTGGGATGATGCTTCTGCAATTCCATTGTATTATCTTGGAATCCATTGTTATTTAAAGTATTCAATCTTTCAGATATTAGGGCAACGTGGGACGGTTGTAAAGAATTAGACTGAAGAAGAGAATTTATTAGAGACAGGATGGTCTCTAGAACTGATTCATCAGATTTAGACTCACGTGGAATAAGTGCGCAACCATTTTTAGGTGCTGGAACTTCAAATTCTCTAATAAGAGCTTTATGAGCAGCGTGATCGTATCCGTTTTGGGATTTCGGCGGTAAACGAGGTTTTAAAAAGACAGTTTTTTTATAGGACTGGTTGGGACTAGAAGTTTGAACTGAGGAATTGTTAGATTGGTGATGAAGCCTTTGATCAGAATTGTGTCTAGGAACAGAAGTTAAAACATCTGCAAATGACTTTGATACAGGCGGATGAACCTTGCATGCTTCGATGTAAGAGATACAGCTATGAGCCATGGTAACCTTTATTTCCTTTTGTCGAACAAATTCTGGGCAAGACTTACTTGTGGCAAAGTGAAAGCCTCCACACATCACACAATGTGCAGAATCTTCCTCTGTGCGACAAAATTCACCCACATGATCATCACCACACTTATAACACTTTGGCAATCTAGAACGGCATTGAGATTTGGTATGTCCGTATTTACAGCAATTGAAACACTGAATTGTTGGATATATGTATGTCTCGACCGGTAGAGCATTGTAACACATAAAAATCCTCTTAGGTAAAACCTGACCATCAACAGTGAGTACTACAGACTGAGATGGTTTCCATGTAGTTGTGCCATTAGTGTTGACTCTATAACTTAGACGTCTGACTTTCAATATGTTTCCACAACCTATGGGTGTGGAAATATTGGCTTTAACTTCATCTTCGCTCCAGTCTGCTGGAATTCCACGGACTAATCCCATACGAGTGACATTAAATGTTGGAATGAAAGCCTTGAATTTATGTGTCTGTAAGAGATCATTATGTAAGAAAGCATTTGCATCTTCACATTTAGAGAAAGCAACCACACACCTATTTCTACCAATGCGTTTTACACTTCCATGAATAATGTTTTGAAATTTGTTTTTTTTAAGGAAATTTCCAAATGAAATGGGATGCAGGATGGTACCATCGTTTGGAGAATCTTCTTGGCGTTGGACGTGAATTAAATAAGGGGGATTATCTGTTGGGAGATACATGGCTCGGCCCACATGGCGAGGCTCCGACTGTGAAGAACCTTGAGATGTTTTATCTGTATTAATATTCTGTTGTGACTGAGTGTTTGTGGACTGGGTATCATGTGATTGCTGGTCAGATGAATGCGACTCAACCTGTTCTGGCACAACCTTCTTTAATAAAATTACATTGTCATTTTCACACTTACAATAATCACCAAGAACTGGCTGGCCATCTATTTTCTTTCTCCTACGCTTAGTACATTCCCGACAAATTTTAATGTAACGCGTACGTTTCCTTCCCGATCCCGATTGTCTGTCATCAGCTCTAGATGACACTGAACCATCAGTGTCCATTTTAGCGAGTTCATCATTGGATACTACACAGAGAGATGTGCCTACAGGGAGATTCAGGCCAGGCCAAAGCCTGCCTGCATCCCCCCGATCGGCGTCGGGGGGATCGTTCATAAGCGTTGTAAACTATATTACAATTATTTACAAAAACTTACCATAAAACAGGAAAAAAATATACACAAATAGAAATATATACACTAAATACAAAGTTGAACTACTTTACCAGACTGTCTTTACTTATTTTAACTATGAAAATGAAATTAATTTTCACAAAACCCAAGAAAACAACCGCCCTTTCGAAGTTTCCCGCGCTTTTTTTTCTTTTTAGAACTTTACTTGTCAAATTTTGACAGGTACACGAAAGAAAAAAAAGTTTAACTTTGTCTATGGTGTCAATCCAATTCGCATAACAAAATATCCGATATCTTCTCGACGAGGACGAAAATAAAGCACCGATACATGTTTAAAATCTTTTAATTTTTTATTTCCCAAAAATACGTATCGCTCCAAACTTTCGAGTCATTTTTGAAAAAAAAAATGTGTTCAAAAGCTGAAAACCGACTAGGTACTGTAAAATCGTGCTTTAAAAAAGCTTACAATATACTTGTACGTATAGTACTTATCTAGTCCCTGCAATATACATATTTTTTTAAATGTTGTGCCCTTTCATTTGATACCCTACAAGGCATTTTTTTTTATTTAATAGGTCTTTACCTATGAAATTGCCGAAATTTTCTTACAGATTAATGAGATCATAATTCCTATAATTCTAATGCTATTTTTTTCATTTGTCTTATATTTGAAAGTTGACTTCAAGGTTATCAATTTAAGCATAAAATAAAGTTTCTATTTTTAGTTTGATATATAAAATTAAAGGTTCAAAAATTGTTCGTCTTAAATGTCGTCCGATTTCATCATTAGATTTGTTATATTTTTTTACAGATAATATTTTTCGAAAATTAAATTTAAGCTTCTGTTAGCTTAATGTCTTCCCTATAATGCTAAAAAAAAAAAATTGGATTTACAATTCCTAAGAAAAATGCAAAAATGTTAGTACTGAAAATTGAGTTTACCTAAAATTCGCCATACAAAACGGCAATTTCATAGGTAAAGACCTAATATAACTTCATCATAACATCCCATGAAACGTCCACTACAGGACAGGGAGCTCCCTCCACAATTCTAGCTTTAGCTGGAAAATGTGGAGGGGTAGTACCATAGTCACCTCGCTTGTTAGCGTTACGGCTGGCACCATGGACCGCGGTTGTAGGTGACCGCAGTAAGTAAGATGTAAGATACAAAGGAGGATGCTGCTGCCCATCCTCCAGTTAATCCTTAGTCGCCTCTTACGACACCCACGGGTATGTATGGGTTGGTACTATTCTTTGCCGGCACCACACGGGACATTTATAACTTAATGTCCTCTAAATGGCTCTACATTCAATTGAATGTGACGTCTAACGTCCTTTAACTGGCGGATGATCAAGATGCTTCTAACGATACCTCAATTGTATTTTTTTATCTCTTTTTTGACTTTTTAATGTAATTGACTAAATTAATTTATTATGATATTACTTGATTGTTATTTGACTTGTTTAGTTAATTTCTGACATTATTTTAATTGCGAAACTTTATTGTAATTTTCATTAGCACTTCTATTGCAACACCCTTACAGGGGGTCACACGTACTTATAACCATTTCTGTATAGCATCTAAATGACTGTTAATGAAACAATATTAATATTAATTACGATTTTAAGGTTAAAAGTTATCAAGGAACAGATGAACACACATACCGGGCAAAATCATACCCTCCTTTTTGCCGTGGTCAAGAAAAAAGACGAAAAGGCCAAGTCAGAAAAATGTTTCAGGATAAACAAAAGTTATAAATATTTTCTGGTTAATTTAGAAACATAAAATATATAAGATTTATAGCTATCGAAATATCATAATTTAAATTGATTTTTTATAGAAATACACTATATTTTTTTTGCAAAATCGCCAAACAACACTGTTAACGCAATGATAGTATTCATATCATAACATACCTAATGATTCACTTGGAGTTGTAGATATGTTAATGTGGGATGACCCTGACCTGACCAATCGTTGGGTAGAAGATAAACTACGATAACAGCCCACCGTTCCACACTGCTTTTAGTACAAAATTACTATCTACCCTTGCAAAACAAAGTGAGGGGGCGGGCCATGTATATTGTAGTTTATTCTAACGAATTTTCCCTGATCGTATATCGGATGTAAAAAAAAATTAAGCAATATATTAGCCTGATATTGATAACAGGCATGAAATATACAGGGTGTTAATTTAATTGCGTGCCATAGATAGCTAAGGGGGCGTTTCAGTAACTATAAAGGAACACAAAAAAATATGAAAAAAAATCCTACTTGAAAAAAACTAAAACTTCATTGAAACTAAACTAACGCGGAGGGCAATGACCTGAGGCGCTAGCACCGAACTCAATCGTTATCGAATCTCTCTTTTCTTCTTGTATAGAAAAAAAAGAGAGAATCGATAAACGATTGAGTTCGGTTCTAGCCTCTCAAGACGGAGTACCGAGCCAGCGCGCGAGTATCAATGTATAAGACGCCCAGTGTTATATTACTCTATGGTATAAGGGAGGCACATACATAACTAAAACTCAGTCGCGTGCTTTTGATAGTGCGGTACTCCGGGTCATTGCCTTCCGCATTAGTTTAGTATCAATGAAGTTTTTTTTTAAGTAGGATTTTTTTTGTGTTCCTTCACCGTTACTGAAACACCCCCTAAGCTATGGCACGCAATTAATTTAACACCCTGTATAATAATAAACAAGTTTTTTGTACTAATATATATACTTTATTGCACAAAACTTGACAGAAAAGACTAAAGGACATACACAAAGGCGGGCTTATCTCTAAAAGAGATTTCTTCCAGCCAACCGAACAGTGAGAAAGTTGTATTAACGGGAACACAATAGTGCAAAAAAAGTGAGAAAAGAAATGATGTATCATTAATAATAAATAAAGAAAATAGACTAATAAATAATACAAATATATAATTCACATAAATATATAATGAATACAAATATATAGGTAATAAATATAAATGATAAATAAATACATAACACACTATATACTACATAAATAAAATGATGAATGCTTTACAGATATATTTACAATGATGATGGCTATGAAGCAACTTATGACAGGAAATGATCTTTTAACCTTATTTTTAAGGGTGAATGGAGGGGCTTTCTTGAATAATTCGAGGCAATTTGTTCCAAAATAGAACGGCACGGACGGAAAAAGAGTGAAACTGGAAATTGGTACTACTCCTAGGCACCTCAAACATATGTGTAATGCAAGGGCGCCTAGGCCAAGCGGGAGGAGGAAGCAGCTGAAAACGGGAACGAAGAAACTAAACTATTCTATTCTATTCTATTGAAGGTAAGGTGGGAAGTGCGGGTCATTGAGGATGTTGAAAAGGACAGATAGGATATGCATATCGCGACGAAGGCGGATAGGGAGCCATTTAAGTTGAGCACGGAATTGAGAAATGTGGTCATATTTTCGCAAGCCGAAAATGAAGCGTATAGCTAAGTTTTGAAGGCGCTCTAACTTGTTAAGCAGCTCCTCAGTCACATCCAAATAACAAACGTCGGCGTAGTCAAGGATAGGTAGCAGGAGAGATTGCGCAAGCATAATTTTGGTGTTAAAAGGAAGGAAATACTGGAGACGCTTGAGAGAGTGGAACGTAAAATGCATACGCCTGCTAACATCGTTGACGTGAGATATCCAAGACAGGTTGCAGTCCATGAGCAGGCCCAGATTTTTAACCTTATCACAAAAACTAATCTGGACACCTGTATAGAAGAGTTTTGGTACTATATCCCAGTCTATCTTGGACCTGAGTCTACTACTGCCGAGAATAATTGCCAGTGATTTAGCAGGATTAACTAGCAGACCAAAAGATTCTGCCCACAACTGGATGGCAGTAAGGTCTTCGTTTAGAGCATCAACAGCATTGGATATCTCAGTCACGACAAAATGACGATAAATTTGCAAATCGTCTGCATACAGATGGAAAGGAGAAGAAATTACACGAGATATGTTATTTATGAAAACAGAAAAAAGTAAAGGTGAGAGAACGCCGCCTTGAGGAACACCAGCAGTGAGATTTGACCAGTCCGAGCCAACATCATCGGTTCTCACACACTGCTGGCGTCCGAAGAGATAAGAGTGAAACCAGTCTATTACCGAGGAAGGAATGTTAACAGCACGAAGAGTGCCGAGGAGGATATCGAAATCAACAGAGTTGAAAGCACTGCTGAAATCTAACAAGGCCATCACGGTGAGCTTGGTGTTATCCATAGCACACCGGATGTCCTCCGTTATATTCAACAGTGCACCAACAGTGCTGTGGGAAGGACGGAAACCAGACTGGAAAGGACATAATAGGTTGTTGGAAGTAAGATAGGAATAGAGTTGTCTATGCACAACGGATTTTAGGACTTAAGAGAGAATGGGGAGTATAGATATGGGACGGTATTATGAAAAGGATGTAGGTTTTGTGGTTTGTTTGGGTTGTTTACTCAGACCATGAAACTGAACAACTTTCCCCAAGAAACATAGGTCGAAATACGAAAAACCAAATTTGACCTCCCATAGGTACAAAATGTGCTATTAGCTGTTGCAGTTTCTATGCGAGGTAAAAATTTTTTTTTCCGTATTTTGTCCTATATTTCTTGGGGAAAGTTGTTCAGTTTCATGGTCTGAGTAACATACTTAAATTATATTCAATCTAGTCAAGTATAGTCAAGATCACGTCAAGACGTCAAGCTTGATTTGAAACAGTTCCTATTTCCTTATTCCAATAATCATAGAGGCTGGTAGAGTCACGTTAAAATGTGAAACTTGAGTTGCTCTTGACTGTACAGTCAGCAACAAGATAACCAGAACATAAAAAAAAACACCAAACTTTCAGTAGTTTACGTATATTAACATGTCTAAGCATAACTGGAAAGGTGTAACCGACTTTATCTGTCTGCATTCCTTATATTAGAAAAAGCTTAGTAAATGCATAAAAGAGAAATATAAAAAGTGTTTTAAAGTAGGTAAAACCCTACATTCTTCAGTAAAAACACTTTAGGATTTATGGCATCGCAATAAAGTTACAAATTCTGATACAAACTCTATTATTTCATTTTAAATGTTAAAAAATAATATTTTTTCAGTCTTTATGATTAAATAAATGACATCTTTTCAAACACTACTGACTTAATTTTATAAAAATATACTATAACACAATTTATAAATGGGAATTTTCAGACATCCCTGTCTTTCAACCCTAATATTTAAAAATTAAAATTGTATATGTTGTTAATATTTAAATAACCATTAAATTGCTTACATAATGCACAGTGACCTGATCACGTGATACCACTACCTCTCTATTTATTCAATTCAAACTTATTTTCTAAGAAATGATAGACGTAATCATAAACGACCAGCATTATGGCACCTCCAGGACCCAGACGTAATACTTTCGGGAGTAGGCCTTTGTATAGTGCTCGGAATCTGAAAAAAAGAGTAATGAAAGTCACAAATAGGTTTAAAAGAGAAGAACTGCCTATACAGAGTGTAAAAAAGTACGACGGTCCTTTTAAGGGGTCAAAGTATATTGTTTCATATTTGGATTCTTTGATCGATCACTTTATAACGACAAATTAACTAAAAACCATGTCACTTGGTGATTCTGCATAGTAAACAGATAGTAAAAAATCGTTTAAAAATATTTTGACAAATAAGAAGTGTAGTATGTATAATTATTGATTTAATTGTTTTTTGTGTATGATTTGACATTTCATAACTTAACTAAAAATCTATAAATTGACATTTTAATTATGGATTGGCTTATTGACTGTTGAATTTTACTTTACTTGAAGTTTGTTATAAAACTGGGATTATGATTGTCACTAACAATAGTTTTCAGTTAATACCTACTATCAATAGAACATAGTCCATGTTATCTGATGTGATGTGAATAAATTAAATAGTAACATAGGCAAAGAAAATTTGTTGTGTAACAAAATACAGTCGATTAATACAGTCAGTGTAAGTGTTAACGCGTTTTTGACCTTAAGAAGGTCTGTCTAGCGCTGCTCACCGCTGCTGGTTCATTTTATACTAGATTTGTTATTCCTATATACTTGCTACAATGCGTACTATCAAGAGCAGTACTAGCTTGCATATTAACCGAATGACTCTATCTTAATTTACAGTAAAATATTGTTTTTATTTAGAATCCTTTAAAAGAATCATTGTACTTATTTTACACCCTGTATACTCCACGTGATTTTTCTGTGTTTTTCGTCGTAAGAATCAAAACGTAGGGCATTTAAATACCATAACCAGGCCTGGCAATTTAAATACCATACCACGGCCAGGTTAAAAGTACCCTAAACCAACAAGCATATATGAAAGGATTGATGAAATTACTGGAAGCCAGGGAGTAACTTAAGATCGTAGCAGGTGGAGGACTGTGGTCTCTACCTACCCCGGCGGGAAAGAGGCGTGAGGCGTATGTATACCTTAAATTAAAAATCTTAGTAAACGACTCCTCCGTAAGTATCACGTAACTACAATCAACACTCTACTCGGATCAAATTCAAAATATATTGGTAATAAATCTAAACTATTTTCAATAAATTAATTCTTATTTAGAGCATAAAGTTATCTGTAGAATCACTTGTTTGGCTAGCGATCAAATTCGTGATAATCCACAAAATACAACCAAATTGCACAAGTTGGCGAAGCCTAAATTTAGCTTTAAACAAAGACACTGTAGTCTTGTAGCGGAAGCACATGATTCTATAAGAATACCACAGCTGCAGTAGACAACAAGAATTGCATTTGTTTTATTCATTGTATGCTTTCCTTGCTTATTTTAAACATATGCACACATAACAGCAAAAATCAACAAGGACACAACAACATTTTCTTCTTTTTCTTGAATAAATGAACTGAATTTTTATGATTTTGAAAAAGTTCAGCGTACTCAACCTAATTTCGAAACCCGTAGTCATTATGAAATACTTGGAGTAAAGCCAAAGTAATGTAGCCAAAAAGATGTCATTGAACAACAAATTTTAGGTAAACATGCCTGCATGTACTAACGCTTAAATTACGAGTTTTGTTTCGGAGACCGAATTTTCCATAGTTTATTCTCCTTTAGCAGACTGATAAAGAGTGCTAAAATAATTCGGAGTATACCTACCGCAGATATAGAACTAACGCAGCAACGTTCCAATCTCTTTGAGGTAGTTATTCTACCCTATCTGCAACACCTACTAAAATCCGCCATCATAGTAATTGCCTAATTATTTACGAGTATACCTACACAAGACACAGAATGCACATTACTCGTTAAATCTTTCTTATCTCTAATCTATGGTTTCAATTACATTGGTGGTTTCAACCGGCGGCTTGCGGGCATGTTGCAACTTTTGATTGATAGTTTTTATTGTTTTGATATATTGCTTACCCTTCTTCTTTGTACACCAGCATAATGGCACCAGTTGTGGACGTATACTTTATGACACCAGGTTTTGGCTGAGGACCTTGGATCCGGGACTTCGCTACGTCGAAGGGAATGTTCACACAGGATCCTAGCACTCCTGATGTGAAGCCTATAGCCACTTTCCGACCAAACTCTAAAAGCGGGTCCTGTGTTAAAAAATAAAAATGAAATAAATAATAAAACACAGTAGGTCTAGTAAAAGTAACTCACTAAATCTGTCTATTTTTTGAAAGTCTATCCTATTAACATAATTTCATTAAACGTGCCATCCGACTCAAAACTCTTCTACCGTTTCTTTGGCAATTCACAGTTTTTCCATACATCGTTCAAAATCTATGCTAACTACCAAAATACTTTATCCCTTCGAGTTCCTTTCTTTTGCGAAACAATAATTTTAAAATCCATATTTGATAAAACGTATCCAAAAACAATTTGTAGAAATAGTATATAATCATGACGTGTTTGTAGTTACTATGTGGCTTCTCAATACTATCACCTCAAGATTGTTTATATTACATAAGTACTCAAAGAAGAGAAGTAGAGTATATTATAATCTAGTTCTCGCCTGGTTCAAAAGTCAATAATGGAAATAGTATCTTTGTTGGTAATGGCATTTGTTGTCTCCTTATCAGTAGATAAATGACTGTGATAGCATCAGACAGATAACATATTTTATTTAAAATAATTTCAATAATATAATTTAATGGTGATCAGTGATCACTTTAATTTCATACTCCAAAAGATATAGTTTCCATAATTAGCATCTAAAAGTTTCAAGCATTTTGAACCGCAGTGCAGATAAATATTTTTTTCTGAACTTACCTCGTACTCAGGTATAATATTCTTTACACTGTGATAAAATCCAAAGTAAACCATATTGAAAACACCATTCCTGGCAATAGTAGCCGTCAACCCTTTATTGAGTCCTCTGGAACCTAGACCGTTTTCTCTGACAATTTGTCTGGTGACTGTCCATGTACTCGGAATTTCCGTTGCTAATTGCTTGTTTGACTGGAGGGTCACTTTAACCACTTCAAAAGGATTGACCAAGATAGCTTCTGTTATACCTGCACCAAGGCCAGCTAGCGAATATGTCTGAAAAATAAGCACCTTTATAGTCACCCAGTTAATCTGCAACGTACCAATTGAAAACCTGAGCCGGAATTACATTACGAAATTAGTGGCATGCATGTTGAACTCAGTTTCACGAAAGTAATTTCGATATATGCGCAAGTGATTTCGTTAAATAACAGGACATTTAATTGAGATAAATCATCATCATATCGTAGCAAGGTCGATGACGAGTTGCTGAGGCGTCGAAAGCCTCTGACATGGCTCATTAACGACTATATCCGTAAATAGTAGTCGGGACCATATACCAACTGCTTAACGTGCCTTATGAAGCACAAAATCATCTAACTTTTCAGACAACCCGGTGATTCGTCCTGCAATGTCCTAACAGCAATACAGACATTACACATAAGATGATACAAAACTTTTAAAATTATTAGTGATATTATGTATGAAAGTAGGTACTCTAATTAAACGAAAAATTAGCAAGACAATTAACTAATAGCATGCGGTTGATAGTGACGTCAAGTGATAAAAGCAATGAGACCATTGAGCTACTTGCATTAGTTTAGTATGTTTCATAAAAATTAAAGATTAAATTAGAAATAAGCATGTGTGTGTATTATATATTTCCACTGATCTGCTATTGACTGAACAAAATGCTAAATTATACATCCTAAATCATTAAATCAATGAATGAAACGAAACCAGTATAAGCTGAGCCAGCGCTACGCTATAAACGCCCGAAACCAGAGACCAGCTCAAAGTCTAAGTGTTTCCATCGACGTGCGGTCGTGTGTACCTAATTTTTTTATGCTGAGCATGCGCCTATAAAATATAGAAATAGTGCATATAAAGCATGAGAAAAGTATTGCTGTAAGAATGGATACATACTTCTGTTTTTTTTATGTGTGTTTGATGATGACCTAAGCTTGTTTGTGTAATTATCTAAAGTAGTGCATAATTTGTAAACTCGTTTGATGTGTTTTGTGTGTTATGTTTATTGAATAAAGGTTGTATTGTATCTAGCTATCTTGTATCTATCTAAATAAAATTGTGTTACTGTGATAAAATCTAATTAGATGGGCAAATTCACTTGAGTGAAGACTCGTGACGGAACCTAGTAAACAAATAAAAAATGCACCAACCAAAGGACTTGGGATACTGGATCCAAACATGAAAAAACGTTTGTACTGTTCGAACGTCAAAAACTTCACTGCTCGTTTGGGAGTTTCTATTAGAATTGGGGGCAAAACGCCTTTCCAAAAGGATAGTAAGCCTTCGTATCTGTACATTTTTCGCACACAATCTAGAACGCCAGTGTAATGGGTAGGATCTGGTCGTTTTATGGCTTTCTTTGTCTGAATTTGAAGTCTGGTTTTCACCACATCTAATGGGTACATTGTGGAAATTTCTACAAAACCAGCGCTACCGCCACTAATTATTTGAATCGTTGCTTGTTTGAAAACTTTATCAATTTCAGCCATTTGTAGATTATTTTCTCTTTTGTCAAACCCAGAAGCTATTTATTATTTATATTGTTAGCATGAGGTTAAACATTGATAGTGACAAAATCACATTCCTTGATAAAAAAAAGTGTTAGTAAAGAAGTTTTATTTACTTCAAGTTGTTTTTAGGGTTCCGTACCTCAAAAGAAAAAAAACGGAACCCTTATAGGATCACTTTGTTGTCCGTCTGTCTGTCTGTCTGTCTGTCTGTCTGTCTGTCTGTCTGTCTGTCTGTCTGTCAAGACCCTTTATCTCACGAACGGGTAAAGGTATCAGGTTGAAATTAATACCATATATTAGGATCCTTGAACCACACAAGATCTGAAAATTTAATTTTTTTACAACGACGCAATCAAAAGATATGGCATTTTATATCCTCATCTCCATACATTTATTCAAAAATGCAAAACCTACAGGGTACTTCTCGTTGACCTAAAATTATGAAATTTGGCAAGAAGCTAGGTCTCACAGTACAAATAATGGAAAAAGTCTGAAATCATTAAATATTACAACTTTTCTCACAACTAATGGTAACCAATTGTGGTGAGCTCCCGTTTCAAGAACATTCATATAAGAGAGGGGTCAAGTTGGATGGTTGCTGAGGCGATTTTTGTTTTAGTTCTATTTAAAAACGGGAACACTTACAAACTTGAAAATTGGTATGTTTATAGGGCATAGGCTATAAAATAACAACAAATAATAAAATTTGGTCAAGCGCGTGTCGGACTCAAAAAATCTAGCACATTAACTTACTGAAATTTCAACTAATACAATTATGTTTATGTGGTGGTACGGAACCCTCAGTGCGCGAGTCCGACTCGCACTTGGCCGGTTTTTTTTTTAAAGAATGTACAATCAGCAGCAAATAATTGAAATTGCTAATGGGAAATTCGAATATGAAATGAAACTTTAAATTTCTTTTAGCTCTACTTAATGAATTAACCAAAAAAAATACGAAACGTGGTTAAATTCTGTGCTGGTGAATGTTGTTAGGATTCGATGATGATGAAAAAGATTACAGAACCTGAACTATGCATCACTTTCAAGACAGTTAACCTTTAACTATGGACGCGCGGTCTCACAGACCGCTCAAAGTTTGCAATATGCGAATTTACCCCCTTCCCTGCAGGCTATGCTCCTGTATCGCTCAGTAGCTTCGTATTTGTTGACGAAACGACTGATGAAATGGGAGGTTTCGTTGCTGATTACTAATTGGATGAGTAAATTTACTATAAATAATTCCTGCGGTCTGTGAGACCGCACGTCCACGATTTCCGTAAGGAGATGTTCTATGGCAGTTTTGACCATTTTATGTAAGTTTGTTCCAAAATGTTGAAAGTAAAATAAATCAACTACTGCTGCTTCGAAACAAGCCTCAAATTAACCAATGCCACAGCTTGCGAATAAAATATTTCGAATTCATGATACCTACTTGGTTTCAAAATGAAATGTATAATTTACTTTTAGAAATCAGAATCAACTAAGTGCAAACTGTGTACCTAAACTTCGTTCACCGCGATTGAAAAAGAAGTATAACTAATTTTGTTTCAGTTGGAAACAGGTTTTCTTTCTTTTATATATGTTTTATGGTTCTGAAACCACTTTCATGCCTTCAGTGTTCCAAGATAATTTTGTACATGTTTGACCATTGTCAGAATTTTTGTGTTTCACATTTAGGATATATTTTTTTTGTTCTTAGTATTTGTTATAGCTTAGATTTACACATTATTTAGTCGAATTTTAGAAAAAAATAATAAGTATAATTTTTTTTAAGAATTTTCCGCATGCAGGAGATTTCATGTGAATTAAGACTTAAAATTACTTTAAAATGTTAGTACGCAAGAAAATAAATAAATATTGACTTGATACATGTAAAC
Source organism: Athrips mouffetella (assembly GCA_947532105.1). Classification (NCBI taxonomy): domain Eukaryota; kingdom Metazoa; phylum Arthropoda; class Insecta; order Lepidoptera; family Gelechiidae; genus Athrips; species Athrips mouffetella. The sequence goes on from OX383965.1 coordinate 2,690,814, forward strand.
TGTTCAAGTTTTGTCTCTCTTGAAACTAAAAATAATAATATTTATTCAATCCATATGTGTATTTTTGAACAATTCGCGTAGAAATAAAGCGGTCCGTGAGACCGCACGTCCATAGAAGTGTTCCACAAAAATGACGTCCACAGTTAAAGTTCGAGTAATAATAGACGGACGTAAAATATCATGCGAGCTTAGCTCATCCAAATTAGGCAAAGGCATCAGAAAATTAGTATACATAACTAGATTAATAATAATAACATAACACCTAGTCACAGAACAAACATTGTGTGTCCATCATCATCATAAAATTAGGGTTTCGAACACGCGACCTACGCCGCAATAGGCAGGGTCACTACCAGACCAGTTGCTCTAATAGACTAGTCACAGTCACAGCATAGTGCATTGTGATAGAGTACGCTATCTATCTAGGCTAGGAGGTCCCTAAGTACTTATCAAGAGCCTATAAGTAACACTCATAAGTAACACTATCTTTCTATCTATCTTATAATATACCTGTTTAAGTTACGTAGTTTACAGGTCGATGACCTGACTGGGTAACTAGATAAGTACCCAGTAATGTATGTATGTAATTATGTTTACATTCAATTAGAGAAAGAAGAATATTAATTTCCCATACATTTGTGTGATTCGTGGCCTTGTTATTCTTGTCAAATCACCACAGCGGCGGCGGTGGGGCGCGAACGTGTTTAGTGATGTGTCAAAGCTCTAAAAATAGCAGTTGTTTTGTTTTTTCTAACACAATAACAAAACAATTAAAAAGAATTCTGGTAAAACAACGAAAAATTTTTAAAAGCTGGTGATGACATTATACATCAGTCCAGTCTTCAATATTAATTTTATACTTTTCTAGACTTTAAATCAAAAGTTCTGTTGTTTTAAACTACAATACATAATTAATTATACATCCCCATGCTCGACAGATACATAACGAAAAACCTTCTTTGCCACAAAAAATATAAGTAAATACACAAAAAAATATAGGTATCAAAACCTTCTCTTGTTCTACAAGGTGTAACAAAAAGGGTATACCAGTCCTGAAGGATGTAAAGCTGCCCATGAAACTTTCCCTAAGAAACATTATGTCGAAATACGAAAATAAAAGTTTTGATGTCTCATAGGAACTGAATCAGCTGTTGGCGCATTTTGTATGGGCGGTCAAAATTTCGATCTATGTTCCTCAGGGAAGTTCCTCTTTCAGTTTCATGGGCAGAATCACATTCTTCAGGGTTGATATACCCTTTTATACAAGTTGTTCAGTCACGTTGACTGATCATGCCCTTTCAGTTTTAGAAAACCTGTCTCTTACACCCTTTATTGTACCTAGTTATGATTCATTAATAATCATTAGTAGAAAGCATGATTTTTATTACCTAGGGAGTGTAAAGTTCCAAAACAGTCAGAAGTTATCCTAACAGCAGGATAGCTTTACATATAGTTAATATGTGATCGACTGCAGTGCTGTTAAAGGTAATTATTTACTGATTCAGAACCACCTCTATGGTCGCGTTATAAGCTGTGGTGAAATATCTTCGACAGCAAGTCTTGATCACACATGTCATACAGCATACTGCTCTGCTGTCTGAGTAATTTCACACTGTTTTGGAACGTGGCCTAGGATCAAGGCTGGGTTTTAAAACGCGTGCCTAATCATAACCATGTGACAGCAGTTTGTCTCGACCACACATACGGACGTCATATAAAGCTATCCTGCTGTCAGGCCAAGTAAAGCTTGACACTCGTAGTGCGACTCTAGCCCCTGCGACTTTTGAAATAAGAATGGTACAAAGTCCAGTAACGATATAAGTGTCTAGCTTCACGTGCTCTTAACTGTACCAAGGACGTTAGTTTACTATGATTTAATCTGTGACCAAGGTAAGTAATATTACAATACCTACCTACAATACAAATACTAGTTAGAACAAGTGCAAGTATTATTTATTTTTGTTATATAGGGTGACTTTTAATTAGTTCTTGATAGCAAAAGATATGCATGTACTCATGATACTGAACCACTTTCTCCCAAGGAACATAGGTCGAAATACTAAAAACCAAATTTGACCTCCCATAAAAAAGGCACTATCAGCTGGTGCAGTCTCTATGGGAGGTCAAAACTTGTTTTTCGTATTTCGACCTATGTTCCTTGGGAAAAGTTGTTCAGTATCATGAGTACATTCATACCTTTTTCTATCAAGAACTAATTAAAAGTCACCCTATATTTGTAGTTTGAAATAAATTTAAATGAAACATACGATAGGTGTAGGAGTACTGGAACCAAACATGAAAAATCTTTTATATTGTTCGAAAGTGAAAAACTTGACGGCTCTTTTCGGAGTTTCGGCTAGAATTGGCGGCAAAATTCCTTTCCAAAAGGAAAGTTTTCCTTCATGTCGATACATTTTTCTCATACAGTCGAAAATTCCCCTGTAGTGGTGGGGGTCAGAACTTAGTTGTGATGCTTTATTGGTCTGGATTTGCAGTCTCGTCTTCACTAAATCCAAAGGATGCATTATACAAACTTCTACAAAGCCAGCACTACCACCAGCACCTATTTGAATAGCTGCTTGCTTCAAAAGTCTTTCGATATCCGTCATTTTTGTAGAGCTCTTATTACTACCTATTAGAAATAAATTATTTTAACAACTTTTCTCACACTTGAAAAATTTTAGATTCAAATAAGCTTTATTTACACTTTCGCGACTTTAGCAACAAAGTGCACTGTTCTGCGCTCGCGCAGCTTGTCCAACACTGAATTTTCCACAATTTTTCTTTGTCACTGTACTCAAAAAACAAAAACAGCTGACATAACTGCTAATTCGCATAACTGCACTCAAAGGAATATCTACTTGCACCATTGACGTAAGAAAAACGCTGCGCCCCCTGGCGTAGTTTCCAAAATCTTTGACTTGCACACACACCCGATCGACCAACTGGATATCCAACAGAACCATAGACCTATTCTTTTTTTCTTTTTAGGAATTTCACTACATTTTGTTGTTTGCAACACTCACAAACTGACAGTTGTTCGAGCTGTCAGCTGTCAGTCAGACAGAAAGTGTCAAATATCATCAAATTGGAAAGTGTTGTTTCCGTGTTTTTTCTCAATTTTGTGTAAAATAAATTGTATTCCGCAACATACGTGATGATTTTATAGTAACACGCTCGTCGATCTCAATGCTAAACTTAACCAAATGACTCTTTTTAGTGCTACCAGTGATGATTTAGTAGTTTGTTTTTTGTGTACATTGTCATACAAAATGGCAGGAATATAGGCTCTGATGGTGAGGGATGGACTTGAGTGGTGTTCTGGGGGCACGGAAGAGCGGACTGGGGTCTGAGATGTGGAGATAGCACGATGGGTTCTCAGACGCTGGAGATCCTCAGGCAGGGAGTTTGGGCGTCACTTACAGGAGGGTGGTTCTACGACCCTCACCAAAACCTCTTCTGCAACACGGTCCACTTGTACATCTGGCTTTTTCTACTATGTTTACCATTTTCAATATACCTAGTAAGTATTGCCACAAAGACTTTCAAAAAGAGCTTCTTTTATTAAATGAGGTCAAAGTATTTATATCGCATATTCGCTTATTTAATGTATTTTTAAACAAATAAGAATTGGAATACTTCTTACAGAGGTACCTTTTACATAAGCAAAGTGATTCCAACACGACTGGCTCCTAAATAAATAGGTAATTCTAGGAGAATTTATCACTTTTTAATCTTGTTGTCTTTCAAACATACTGTACACAAATGAGCATGTTTTGTGCAATAAAGACACTTCTGTATCTTTCCTGTTATGATTTATAGCTCAGAGAAAAGATTGAAAAACAATCTCAAGGGAAAATAGAGACAATTGTTGTATTGTTTGTTGTCTATCATTCCATAATCTCTGTCAATGAAGTCCCTGATATTAGGGAGGTATGTTAGAACAAGGTACACATGGTTTCTCATCGGTAGAAATACTTTGACCTTGAGCGGGCCTCTGGTTTCGGGGGTTTGTAGTATAACACAGTTTGGTTTCTATGTGCTTGCTGCTGTGCATACCATTTTTTAAAGGTGGTAGGGCTTTTGTGCAAAGTCCGTCTGGGGAAGTACGACCCCCTTACCTATTTCTGCCATTAAATAGCAGTGTTTACACTACTGTGTTTTGATTTGAAGGGTAAGGGAGCCAGCGAAATTACCGGCATAAGAGTCACACCATCTTAGTTCTCAGGGTGGGCAACGTGCTTTGCTGTCTTATTAGTGTCAAGTTATGCCACTAATAAGACAGCAGGCTTTATGGGCGGTGCTTGCACTTGCTTGTATGCTCACTTGTCACATTAAAAAAAAAACATTCCCAGAGCATAGTGACCCTTAAGACAGTTTTAAAATGAAGATAAATTGTTATTTTTAATATGGAGACAGGTAAGAGGTTGTCAAACTTGACACTCACAGTGCAACTTCTGTCTCTGTGCTGACGAATATAAGCAGAGTGCAAAGTCCAATGTATCAAACTTGATGTACACTTGACTGTGCTTAGTTTTTACTGATATTTGCCTGTATCGGAATGATTATTTTGTTACAATTTTTACTGTGAAAAAATCGCATTCATGTATTATAAAGAAAGCCGGTAGCTTGAAGACAATACCTACTCAATCACTTGTTATATTAGTCTTTGAAAGTGTTTGTTTACCAGCCAATTGCATAAAGCTTCTAAGTTCACCTAAGTTTAAGGTCCTTTAAATCTATTATATTCTATGTTGAAACTTTCAAGGATCTAAATACAAATATTTTTTTTGGTCTAATACAAAATGCGCTATCAGCTGATTTAGTTTCAATAGAAGGTCAAAATATTTTTTTTCGTATTTCGACCTATGTCCCTTGGAGAAAGTTGTTCAGTTTCATGGGCAGATTCACATTCTTCAGGGTTGGTATACCCTTTTTGTTACACCCTGTATATTCAAGCAGTTCATGTTTGATAGTTTACAATAACTATGATTAAAGGCTAAATAAATAAATAAGTAATTGTTTGAGTCATCAATAGTACTGTACCTAGTATCTTTTCCTCATTATTTAAATTGGCTCTTATTTACAAGTGTTTAGTTAATCTAAATAGAGTATCAATAATTAAATCACTAAATACGCACTTCTAACATTATTTTCCTTGGAATTTTTGTCTAAGACTTGTACTTTATAAATATTCAAATTCAAAATTGTTGATTTGCATTCATCATAACTTCCCATGAAATGTCCACTACAATACAGGAAGCTCCCTCCAAAATTCTAGCTTTTGCTGGAAAAATATGTGGAGAGGAAGTACCATAGTCACCTCGCTTGACAGTGTTATGGCTGGCACCATGGACTGCAGTTGTAGGTGACCGCAGTAAGTAAGATGGCTTGATACACAGGAGGATGCTGCTGTCCATACATACATACATAACATCACGCCTTGTTCCCGTCGGGGTAGGCAGAGACCACAGTTCTCCACCTGCTACGATCTTGACATACTTCCCTTGCTTCCTGAACCTTCATCAATCCTTTCATACATGCTCGTCGGTTTAGGGTACTTTTAACCTGGCCTATATTCAGAACGTCCTGAATTTGGTCCTGGTATGTTCGCCTAGGCCTTCCCCTTCCATCGTTTCCATTCACTCTCGCCTGGTAGATCTCTTTCGTCAGTCTTCGTTCATTCATCCTCTCTGCATGTATGACCAAATTTTAAATTGTCATTATTAGGTCGAGTGGTCGTTACTATTCTTTGCCGGCACCACACGGGACGATACATACATACATAATATCACGCCTTATTCCCGTCGGGGTATGCCTATGCGTGAGACCACAGTTCTCCACCTGCTACGATCTTGACATACTTCCCTTGCTTCCTGAACCTTCATCAATCCTTTCATACATGCTCGTCGGTTTAGGGTACTTTTAACCTGGCCTTTATTCAGAACGTCCTGAATTTGGTCCTGGTACGTTTGCTGTTCATCCTCCAGTTTATAACCCATAGTCGCCTCTTACCACACCGATGGGTATGTATGGGATGGTACGGTCAACCGCACGTCAGTAAAAACTTTTTCAACTCTATTACCATGCCTTAAAGTCCAAGAGTGTTTCTACTGACATGCTATTCAGTGTACTATTCTTTGCCGGCACCATGTATACTGGTTTATTTGCATTACAATATGTTATTACAAAATTATGGTTGGGAATACAATTTAACAATATAAAATAATAATATAAATGTAATTAAAAATTTGTGTGAATGTGTCATGAATGTATGAGAGAGACAAAAACCAATTATTTATAGTTGTAACTACTATTTGTGGCTTGTCACATTTTAGTGTAATGTTCAAAGCTTAAAACTGTTTCCCTATTTCCAACTGATGCTACTCCTTTCAGTTTACCAATGTTGTTATTTTGAACTTTTGGCTTCATAATCTCACATTAAAAATATACATAAGGTCCTAATTAAATTTTGAATATAATTTTAGTATGTTATTCAGACCATGAAACTGAACAACTTTCCCCAAGGAAAATAGGTCAAAATACGAAAATAAATTTTGACCTTCCATAGAAACTGCATCAGCTGATATATAGTCCAGTCAATCTACAAAACTTTGTATGGAGAGGGTTGCATTAAATGCACTTTAGGGGATAATTTATTAAATTACCAGTAAAAACAAAAAAATATTTAAAACCACAGTAATCCCCGACATAACATTGATATTCTTGAAACCAGTATAAGGTGAACTCAACCTGTATAATATTTACCATGTAGCATAGGTCAGTTTATACTGGTACTTCTACAAAAAATGCGTTTTTACAAAATTGTCGAATTTTATTATTTAGGTACAGCTTCAAATAGCCTATATATCTATTTAAAATTAATTTCTCTAAATGTGTATTTAATGCAACCTGATATCGTAGATTGCCTGGACTAATAGAGGTCAAATTTGGTTTTTCATATTTCGACCGACATTTCTTGGGGAAAGTTGTTCAGTATCATGGTTTATTAGGACCCTATATAAACCGACGACCAGTTAAAGCCTACAATTTTTAGATTCTTAAAACCGTAAACTTATCAAAGTCAAAGTCAAAAAAGTCAAAATCAAAATCGTTTATTCATTGTTGGATATTAATAGTACATTAAGATGCACGTGCGCTATTTTGGATATTACGGCCGAGGCTCAAAAAATGGTGCCCGAGCCGCAGGCGAGGGCGTAATGGAGCCGAGGGTGTAATCACCAAAGCGCACAAGCTTCTTACGACGTTTTTCAACACATTTGCGAATAAAAACGAATCGAATTCGCTTACCTGTAATTCCTGAGCCTCCATTTTTCGTTCTCACAATACTTTTCAACGTGGAATAAATACACCACAAAGAGCTAAGTTTATACTTATTCGCCAGCTCATTGAAATAAGCCAAAAACACATTCTCTGAAAACGAATTGGCATTTTGTGCTGTTCTTCCATTCAATGAAGTTTTTGTAGGCAAGAATGTAGGTACTCGTATCTATTTTTCCTTTGATTTTGCTGGAAGGAGACTCTCACTTGCATTTTGTGCCCCAGTAATTATTTCCTGTGGGGTTAAATTAAGTTCTTCTTCATTGCTTGAAACCGACGAACGACATTGTTAGTTAGTCACAAAAATCAAAGCAAATGAAAATACTTCTGAAAAATGGCGCGCGGAATTCTTGTTGCGCGCGCATTTCTTTTTTCAAATGAGGAGCTGTGACGAAGCAGTGGCAATGCTCCCAAACAGCGTAGTCATTGAAAAAGTACAAAAACTTTAAATTTATTGCTTACAAAATCAATAAATGTTAATTTGTTGTCAAATTTAACTAATCTCATGCAAAAAACTGTTAATGTAATATATTTTCAGCAACATTACGTATATATTTACGAAAATGTCATAAATATTTTAGACATTAGAACTCCTTGCTCTTTGTTAATATAAAAAAAAAAAAATTATATAACTAGTGCTGTAATATATAATGAGAAAAGCACGCGTTTTTAATAAGCTGGATTATGGACCTAAATACAGTGCAAATACAGCTGTTTTATGAGCAAATGTGTTGAAAAATCTCTTAATGACGTCAGCTAAACTACATCGCTTCGCAATGCAGGAATATTAACTGAACTTATTCAAAATTTGTTGAGGTTGCATGGTTGTGCAGTATGGGTGGTTTAAAGTCTAGGAGATGTATTGGGTTCCTCTAAAGGTACTTTTTCTTTCAAAAACGTAACAATGACGTGCATAATTAGACTAAAGCCGCAATCACACCTTCCTAAGTTCAGAGACTAATTCGGCATACATTGCTGGATGGCTTGGTTTGTTAGCTCCAATATCCTTACTTCAACTAGCAATGTATGCCGAATTAGTTTCTGAATTCAATCTTCACAAACATTTTATACATGTGGTGCCAACGGTGCCAACTAAGAATTGCACCAATCCATCTCTGCCCTTACATGTCGTAAAAAGCGACTAAGAGAATTTGGATCAGAGGATGAGCAGCAGCTTCCATCTGTGTATCAAAAAATCTTATACAGGGTGTAAGGGACGGTGTACCGAAAACTGAAAGGGCATGCTCAGTCAACGAAGCTGAACAACTTTCCCAAAGACACATTTCTGGAAATTGAAAAAAAATTTTGACCTCTCCATAAAAACTGTTCGACCAAAGTGAACAATTTGTATGGAGAGGTCAAAATTTTTTTACATTTCCCAAAAAGGTTTCTTTGTGAAAGTTGTTCAGTTTCGTTGACTGAGCACGCCCTTTGAGTTTTCGGTACACCGTCCATTACACCCTTTATATTGCAGTCATCAACAAGAGCAATCTATCGTGCCCGCTGCATGCAACCCAATAAAGCCTGGTGACTGTGATACTGCCCCTCCAAAATGTATTTTCTTTTTTAATTCGAAATTCTGGTAGGAGCTTTTGGTACAGCAGTGGACTCTAAATTGGGCTGTTAGACTGGCTGTCCATTGATGCGGAGCGAGCTGGCGGAGCGGAGAAACGAGAACATATTAACCAACAGGATTGTGGAACGATTGCGGAGCGGAGTTTTTATGTAATCCTATTGGGAAGCCCCGGTGTATCCCGAAGGATACAGACAAACTCTTTTGCTGCCAAGCCCCGGTGTATCCCCAAGGATACAGAAGCGACGTGGGCAACGATGTTCCAAATTATGCCTTATTGTGTAAAACCTACAGTTAATTTTAAAACAGCATGTTACTGTACTTAGTACCTTTTGAAATTCCCTTTCAAATGAGGTATGGTTCTATGGGTATAGGCGCGAAAAATGGGCGCGTAATCGAGTAACGAAGCTCAGTAGTTAGCCCGCGCTCTTGGGTGACGGACGGTTGGTAGGTGCAGCGTGCGATTTCGCGCGGTTTTTCGGTACAGAATCAGAGAGGTTAATATTTCCTCGTTTCTCCGCTCCGCCAGCAATGGACAGCCAGCCTTAGGATTAGAATGATGATATTTTTTTACTATTGCTAATTCAGGATATCGTTTGTTTCAGTATTTCCCGCCATCGAGCGTCGGCTGGGCGGTTTACTGCGTGGTGGTAGCCGTAGTGTTCACAGCGCTCAAGTTGATCAATCACGCCCTTCATCACATGTACGACACGAGGGAATGTGTTTTGGTTCAGCCCCCGCCCTCGCAAGCCCCAGCTACCAATGAAAACAACAAGTTAGTATTCGGCGTGAATTACACATACAAAGTGTTAATGGTAAAGCGAAACCCTCATACACCCCAACTGATTCTTATTAAAATAAATTAATTCCCGTAAAAAAATCTTAAAATAAAAAAAATTCTTCAAAATATTTTAAAGAAAAATTTTCGACTCTCCATACTAAAGTGGTCACGTGACCGATCCATTTTGTATGGGAAGTTGAAAATTTTTCGTGCGTTGTTAGCAAAGTCGTAGAACAAAAGTTATTGCTTTTGACCTCACTAATAAGTGGGCAAAAGGAAATCAGGTCCAAAAAAATAACCTAGTATATGAACTCGGGAAAACAGACGCAGACAGAGAATTCCACTTTTTAGCCGTGCGCTCATGGAAGATGTTTCAAAGCGCTTTGTGCAAATGCGTGGAATGAATGTGTATCAACCAAGTGTGGGTGATATCCTGCAGTGCGTCTGGACTCCCGAGTCCCGATGGTAGAAGGGTTGTAACGTGGGTAATGTCATCACCATCATCACTTGTAATATTTTTTTAAATTATAATAATTAATAATAACGTAATTGAATAATGATATAATTTATTACAATTTTAATAACAATGTAGTGTATTTTTTAAAGAATGTACTATTAGGACTCTTGTGTGCAATAATTTTATTTATACAAGGATCGCGTACGAAGTTGTTGGATTAAAGTCATCATCATCGTCGTAGCGTGTGGGTTGTAAAGTCGATGACCGACCTTTCAAACCCTGGCATCAGATTTGTCGAACCGCCAAAGGCCTCTAACATGGCTCATTAACGACCAATTCTGCCGGGACCAACGGCTTAACTTGCCTTCCGAAGCATGAAATTATCTTACTTTTTGAAAAATAAGGTGATTTAAACTGCAATGTCCTAACCAAACTGGGGAGTTGTGACTAAACTGAAGTCAGCATAAATTCAGATGGGTAGTTACGACATCCTAATCAAGTGTTTGTTTCAGTACCGATGAGGGCATGGAGATGCAGATGCTGCGCCTCGGCCACGCGGCGCCCGCCAGTGATAACGAGTCCGTCACCAGTCTGGAGTACCACAAGCCCAACAATAGCACTATAGGTATGACTAATCTCCCTGAGTTCTTGACTAACATTTTTAGGATTCCGTACCCGATGGCAGGCCTGTGACACTCCGCACTCTAGGTATGCAACGCGGCGCTAGAAGTCGACTGGGTATGCAGTCGATTTTACCTTTAATTTTCTTTACGTCATCTTAAGCTTATGGTGGCAAAATAGGTTAGTAAGCATTTTTACAATATGATATACCTACTTGCATCTCGCTCAATATCTCGTAAAGTGACAAAGTCATCGCCTTAGCCCACCTGTCCGCGATTTAAAAACGTGTCCTTAGCGGTACACTGCAAGTATCGACTTTATGCTTAAACCATAAGTTTGAAATTTGTTGGCACCCCGCCTGGGAGTGACGGATCTGTAAACGTTAGTTTACTATTATTTAATCTGTGCCGATGGGTCAAACAGAGAGAAACCCTAAAGCCTACGTTGTCTGGCTGTCTGTTCGATGGCTGTACCTTTTGAATCATAGTAGCTATTTGATTTGATTAAACTTTCACAGAATATGTGTTATTATGGCAGATTATCTAACAATAATAAAAAATAAAATAAGTTTCAAAATAAAGAGGAACGCCAATTAAGAAACATGTTTTTTTCAGTGTGCTGGTACGGAACCCTTGATGCGCTGTTTTACATGAAACTAACTATTGATAATGACGTAGTAGTTAGAATGAAAATAAAAGGGGTTAAAACTAACCTCACACAAAATTTCATCAAAATCAATTCAGCAGTTTAGCCGTCAAACAGATATTGGGGGAAAATCCACACAAGGTCATAAGCTAATCCCGAACTAGGTAAAGCCTGTACTATGGGTATCAGAGACTGATGTATATACATAAATAGATAAATAACACATTTGTGTTCGTCACACAAATGTTTATCCTCGACTGGGATCAAACCCGCAGCCCACGTTATGAAAGGCAGACTCACTACCAACCACACCAACGGGCTTGTCGAAGATAGACACACTGAGTTAAGAGAGAATTTTCACCAGTGCTGAGCGAGGGAGCTAAACTGAAAGGTGGAAAATTCTAGCCAATAGAATTGCTCTATTTGACAAGCTAGGAAAATGGCGCAATCCTATTGGTTGGAATTTTCCCAGCTAACAGCTAAGCTCCTCCGAACAGCACTGTTGGAAAAATTCACCCTTGCTTTCGCATTTACAATAGCTTGAATATTCTGTATCGATAGTTGTTGCCAACACTAGACGTGAATTACAATAGTATGACGTAAAAGTGGGTCAATACCACGACGATAGCTTCGTTGATCAATATGATTGATGAAACGATATTGAAAAACTTTCACAGATAATTTTTCAATTGCAATGCTGTCATACAACATAAAATGAATTCGGAATGAAATGGAATTCAATACTTTGCAAAGATAACTGAATTACCGGAAGATTTGTTCATATTTTTGAGAACGAATCTCGCCTCTTACCTGATAAATTTACTGATCCACTTTCCTGTTCCTGGGCCAACTCTACATGGGAAAATTTAAAGGATGGGAAAGAGGCGTTAAAATAATAATAATTAACTAATGGTCATTTGTTACAGATCTGAAAGTAGACGTCCATCGCAAGAACAGCTCAGAGTCAAGCATTGAAAACAGCGCTCTATCCACGAAACAAGCTGAACCGGTTGCCACGACCAAATCTGACCTCTGCGTCGCGCAACCAGAACCTAGCACCTCACGAACCCGACCCAACTCAAGTAGAAGGTCTAAATCAAGTAAACAAAGAAATAATAAAGCCAAAAGAGGCACCAATAGAATCGATGACATGCCTTTCACACCGATCCCAAATCTCTCTATGATTCCCATCGACGATGGACCTTTCGCCAAAGTCAGCAGACGGTATTACGAAGAAGGTCGAGTTCATAGGAGAGGCTCCAGCAACAGAGATTTCTTCAAAGAATGGTTGTATTTAGACGGCAATGAAGCCCAAGGCGAACCGTACCAGTCCAAATTCGCAAGACAGCTAAGTTCTGACTCTAAGGATAATTCAGAACCTAGTGTAGGACCTCCTTCGCCCAAAAAACGTACTCCCCATAGAAGAAGATACAACTATCATGATGAAAGTTGCACCAAGTCGGCAATGGCTTTAGCCACAGCGCAGTGCCCCAATATGAGAAGAAATTCCAATTCAACAATGTCCACAATTCAATTACCGCTTTTGAATTCGACCGCGCAACTTCTGTCGCATATGCGGCGGCATTCCAACAACGCTGATACAGGATTCTTCGCTAGCGTGGAGTTAGGAGAATACATGATGGTCAAAGCTGATGCCCCAAATGCAGACTCGGATAAAAGTAAAGGATTAAGTCCTGGAGTCCGGAGAATCAAAAGCGCCGCTTTAGAAATCGGATGCCCTCCATCCAGTGTTTCAAATTTATCTCCCCATCCCAACAGCGCTGAAACGATCGGTGGTCAAATGCTGAAGAACCCGAAGAGTGCAGTAATACCACCTCCAAGCAAAAGCTTAACTAGAGGACCGCATCTGAATTTATACCCTAAAGGCGAATCAGGAGAAGGGTGCAGTTATCCCTACCTGACTTATGGGTCAGAAATCGTTTACCCTATAGCTGAAATTTCAGACGAAATGCAAACCTCACAAAAAGAGACTGATTTGGACTCCAGTGGAGATAGTTACAGTGATTACGAAGACGACAAACAGTTTCGCGGTTTCGATTGGGACGCGGAACAGTCTGCCCATTCCAGCGATTCAGATTACGAAAATAATGGGTCACGATCACCCCTACTCGACCGAGGAGGTCCTGACTCAAGAGTAGTGAAAACAAAGAACCAAGATACCAAAAAACATTGCTGCGAAAGACATCCAAACAAACCAGAACTAGACAGAAAACCAAAACAAAGAAAACAATCTAAAGAGCTCGATACAAATTTTTGCGAGTGTAAATATACTAACGGAGATTACTTCGACAAAGCAAGCGCGAGCTCCAAAGATTTGCTCATAGAGAAATCTAGCCTAGAATCTAATGAAAACACTGAACATAAAAAAGTTGAGAAAGAAGTCGTCGAGAAGAAATTATGGGACCACGATATATCTAACTCTAGCAGTAGTAGTGATACTAATACTGATAGACATTTGGGTGAAGCTAAAGAGACTAAAGTAGTTCATGAGACTGAGGAGTCACAGCTTACAGGAGATAGCAAAAGTGCTGATGAAAGAAGCGTCTATAGTATAGATTGGCTTTTCGAAGAAACCCAACCTAGACTTAAAGATGAATTTTCACAAGATGTACAAAAATTTGCAACACTTGGAGAATCATCTACGAACGTACCCAAAAATTTAGGCGCAATTCCCAAGCAGATGAAAAGCTTAGCTAGATCTCGTGCATCGTCACAAAAAGAAAATAAGAAACGTGATTCTAAGAAAGAGAAAGATGAAAATAAAAATGAAGAAAGAGTACTAATGGATGCAGTCGAAGCCCAAGCGGCTTTAGTCCAGGGCCTAGAATGTCTTTTTGCGGCGACAAATGCTAACACAGTCGTTATGCCACCCTCGGTTCGAGACGAGAGATCTGGAAGCCATCGGCAAAGCTTGAGGGGGGAAAGAGATAACACACACAAAACTAGAAAGAGATCAATAGAAGAAGTAGCGCAAGCCTCTACTAATACTCTTCTACCAACGTCTATGCCGTTGTTAGCAGCATTTTTGAACCAAAGAGTAGACTTTATGCCAAGCGAAAACGCAACTCAAGAACAAACACAAGGAGCGGAAGAAACACAAAGACTGAGACCCCTTATGGATCGAAATCATAGAAATCGTGTGCGAAAAATCAAACGATCTACAAGGCAAAGGAACAATCCTACGACACAACCGAGCACGGATAAAAACAAACAATCGAACATTGAAAACCAGAGCAATTCTGGGAGCGTACATTTCGCAACATCGTTCGATGATACAACAGATGGAGCGATACATTGCTTCATAGATGAATACGGAAATTGGATGTCGTATACTTTCGACAAAAGTAGTTTGGGAGTTGCCCATGCGCAGCCCATAGCCGTCCCAGATAAAACAGAAACAGTCCGAACGAATAGAGTCAAACCTATTGACAGGGATAACTCTCAAGAAACAAACGAAGGTAGTTCAGGTTCTTCAGACTCGGGATCCTGTCACTGTGAAGAATTAAACAAAGCTAGAGAGAGTTTGGATCAAAGTTCATCTAATCAAGGAAGCAACAGCGCACTTCTGGCTAGCAACAACAACATATCATCAAGTGTCGTACCTATAAATACTAACACGGGTGTCACAGGGAACAAAAAATTCTACGTATTTGACGGAGGAACTGGCGCGGACCAACCGAGGTCTCCCGTCATTTATGTCACAGATAGACTGTTAGAACAAATAGAGGCGGAAAGGCAATCAAGAATGGGTCTTCCCAGCATGCACATAAACTTCTTAATGAGCCAACAGAGAGCACAGCAGCAGGCGCAACAAGCCGAAAGCATACCCCCAAATATACCCAGCTTCATGCCTTCTATAGGCGAAGAATCCGTTGAAATCAACATTAGAAGCAAATTTTCAAAGCTTTTAGATGAAATCGAAAAGGCAAACCAGCCGAAACAAAAAAGTTATTACAAAGTAAAAATTTTCAAATGCTGGGAATTGAAAATTACAATGGACAGACTAAAACTTATGGCATTGTTTGACAGAAATCTGACTTTTAGAGAGACTTTTATTTCTATAGTTTTGGCTATAACAGTGGCTTTTTTAGGGTCATTAGCGTTGAACCAAGGTTTCTACAGGGATATATACGCGTTCTGGTTTTGTTTCATCATAGCTGGAAGTCAGTATTCATTGTTGAAGAGTGTACAACCCGATTCGGCGTCACCAGTACATGGATTTAACAAAATGGTTGTGTTTTCAAGGCCAGTGTACTTTTGTTTATGTACGGCTATATTAGTGACAGTACATAGTTACTTAGAGCAAGCGATTTCTGTTGAAGATCATACGAGGCACAAAAGAGATGTGTCCGAATTG
Organism: Athrips mouffetella; assembly: GCA_947532105.1. Classification (NCBI taxonomy): domain Eukaryota; kingdom Metazoa; phylum Arthropoda; class Insecta; order Lepidoptera; family Gelechiidae; genus Athrips; species Athrips mouffetella. The sequence continues at coordinate 2,706,610 of OX383965.1, forward strand.
ACTCCGATGACTGTGTATGGAATACAGATGAATGAAAAAGATTTCCTATTTGCAATTCAAGAAATTTTATCGAAATTTTTACTCTTCTTTCCATTAGCTTTCAGCTTAGGTTTGTTTCCACAAGTCAATACGTTTCTAATGTACCTTTTGGAGCAGATAGATATGCACGTTTTTGGAGGGAACGCTACAAGTAGTTTGAGTGCAGCTTTCTACTGTGTCTTTCGATCCGTAACTGCTATTGGCGTTCTATACGGCTTCGCATACAGCGGGCTTGTTGAAGGAAAGAAGTCTCAACATCAAAAACACAACGTCCTGTTTTCAATCTTCTGTGGTCTTTTAGTTCCTATTGCGTACCACTTAAGCCGAAGCGCCAGCGATTATAGCTTAATATGGAATCTAATAAAGAAACATTTGCTACCACCCGAACTTTACGTCATCAACAATCCAGACTGTTCACCAGATATGGAAAAGGATGTGCAAAACGTACTTACAGAGGACAAAAAGAATACGTCAGAAAGTAACATTTCCAAGCAGAATTCTATTGGAAGTTCAGCGTCCAAAATCAACTTTAGTTCGGAAACTAATATCGCTCGAACACAGAAACGATCTCAAACGTCTAGTGTAAGTTCTTTGAAGATGGATCCTCGCGGGGATACCATTTCCAACACCTCTTTAAAAGGGGATGTCGCTGATGCTGAAGATAAGAGTCGGGATTCCAGTAAACAGGATAGCTCAGAGAAAACTGAAGAAGATATGGAGGATCCATTGCCAAAGAAGCTGCAGGCTACGGTGAATGGAAGGCTGAAAAATGACGCCATAGTTTGCATATTTCTCGGGCTTTTGGTGCTTGGGTTGCATTCTACCACCGTGTTCACTACGCTAATGCCTCAGTTAAATACGGTAAGTGCACAACTTTTGGCGTGAAGTTACCTTTATAACACCTTATTTTTAATATCTTAAAATTACAAATTGTTTGGCCGTTTTGTAAAAAGTAACTAAAAGAACCAAGAACTTGCAGCAAGTTCCAACTCTCACCATATCTCTTATTCTGTCTACACAATGAAAACTGTTCTTATTATATTTACAATAATCCTAAGGGACACAGATAAATAAGAAAAATAAATTGTTGTTATCACAAAATACGCTATCAGCTGCTGCAGATTCTGTTGCGAGTTGAATTCTTTTTTATTTAACATGGGGATAGTTGTTCAGTTTTTTGGGCGGATTCACATCCTTTAGGGTTGTTATACTTTTTTCAACATTGGCATTCAAACATAGGCCTCTGATTTATCAAAAACAGTGAATAAAACGCTCATATTTTCACTGAGTGCAAAAATACTTTTAGAGTTTGGAAAAAACGCGAATACAGCATACTGGACATACTGGCTAGTTGCAAGGAATATAGCCCATTTAAAATTCAGAAAACAAATGCCGCCATTTTCACTTTTGTTGTAAAATAGCTTCTGTTGTCAATGGTGAAAGGTAGCGTATAACACGTGAAAAAAAATCATCTCGGGTCGAATCCTTCGCTGCTCTCGGGATCTAAGTTAGTCCCTCGAAAGGAATTTCCTTTTTTTTTCACTTGTTGGGTAATCTACTATTGCTATATTTTCGCAGGTGTTATGGATCATAGCCGTATTGCTAGGCTGGGTGCTGCACTACATAGTGCCGCAGCTCCGCAAGCAGCAGCCCTGGCTGTGCCTCGCCGGGCCGGTGTTGAGGGCTCATGAGCACGCGCAGTTCGAAGTTACTGAACCCGCCAAACTTACTATCGTCGAGAAGGTGGGTTCTCTAACGTTTAAACCGCTCTAGTCTTCTAGTGTGGTTCCAGCAAAGAATAGTATCATCTCTTCTCTACCCGTGGGAGTCGTAAGTGGCGACTAAGGGTTTATAAATCAGAGGATGGACAGCAGCATCTTTCTATGTATCGTACCATTTACATACTGCGATTACCACAACAGAGGTCGTCAGACGCAACGCTTACAAGCGTGGTCACTATGGTAAATCTCCTCATAAGTACCAAGCGTTTCTGCTGGCGTTCTGGAGGGTGCTCCCTGTCCTGCAGTGGACGTTTCACGGGATGTTATGTTGATGATGATGATGAAAACATATTTTGTTGACAGATATTCGTGTACCTGTGTTTCCTGGAGCGCAACGTACTGTATCCGGCGGTAGTGATAGCAGCCACTACGCAGGACGCTCCGGCCATCGCGGCCAAATACGGCGACGCGGTCGGCGCTCTGCTTGTATGCGTGTGTGCGCTTAAATGTGAGTTTATACACCGTTCATTTAGCGTCCCATGTTTTAGTTTCGTAAAGGACTGGCAAGAGATGGCGAGGGCGAATGAAGCGCGAAGACATTCTCGAAGGCATCGAGTTCATTAACTCGATGCCTTCGAGAACTCAAATCTCGCCCAATTGTTAGGCGGTAAAACATCCAAGAAAAGTAGTCACTAAGGTTGACTGATAGAGATCTCACCTAGGGATAAGTCCACCTTTGCATGTAATCTTTCCGAGGATAGTATTTCTGTAATTTTCGTGCAATAAAGATTATACAACAACTGTCCAATGAAGTGTACAATTTTGTATAGAGTTGCTCTTAAAGTTTTATTCACTGAAAATTGTTCAGTTTCGTTGACTGATCATGCCCTTTGAGTGTTCGTAAAGTTGCCCCTTAGAGCTCGTTCCCACTATGTCGGATATCGGATTCCGATTTGAACAGCGCGCGCCATATGCGATCATATGCGAGCGTTGATCCGACTCGACTTTTTTCCGGACGAGGGCTGACAAAACACACGATATTTTTTGGCGAAAACTTGTAAATGGCCCAGTAAATAATCATTGTTTGTTTCTATGCTCTTACACAAAAGATATTTTTCTGTGTTCCCAGGTCTCCGGCACGCGTACTCAGAACCCGATACGCAATACCTGATCGTGATTTTCGCAGTGCTCCTGTTCCAAATGGACCTCGGGTCTCACCACATCTCGGAGACTTTCCTTGTTGACTACTTCATCATGGCTATTGTATTCAGCAAAGTCTACGAGTTTCTCTTGAAGGTATAAATACAATAAACTGCTTGTCTGTCGCTAAACTAAAGTGGCAGTGGGCAGGGCACATCGCAAGAAGAACCGATGGCCGATGGGGCGTAAGGGTTCTAGAGTGGCGACCACGTACCGGGAGACGAAGCGTTGGCAGGCCCCCCACAAGGTGGACCGATATCTGGTGGCGGTCGCGGGGAGCCGCTGGGTGCGAGGCAAGCAGGACCGCGAGTCATGGAGATCTTTAGGGGAGGCCTATGTCCAATAGTATATGTCTTTTGGCTGATATGTGGGACTAAAAACTACAAGGTGTAAGAAAAAGGGCATAATAACCCTGAAGGATGCGAATTTGCCCATGGAACTGAACAACCGTTTCTTAGGGAACATTGGATACACAAAAAAATATAAACTCCTTTCGACATGTTTTATGACTAAATTTGTTCACTTTCAGAATCTCAGTAACAAATGAAAATTATTTGCATAATTTATTAGGACCCATAGGCTGGTATTTCACTGGGACACCATGGTGGCGCGACTGGTGGCTCGACTGGTTGCGCTACTGGTGTCCGTAACTAGACACCAGAGTCGCTACACCCTGCGGCCACAGTACTAAGGGCTATATTTCACTGGGAGTGGTAGCGCGACCAGCAGCCGAGCTGGTGTCTAGTTACAGACACCAGTGGCGCAACAGACACCAGTGGCGCAACCAGTCGCGCTACCACTCCCAGTGAAATATAGCCCTTAATACTGTGGCCGCAGGGTGTAGCGATTCTGGTGTCTTTACTGGTGTCTTGTTACGGACACCAGTGGCGCAACCAGTCGCGCTACCAGTATCCCAGTGAAATACCGGCCTTATATTCCTACCATATGACATTGGTAGCTGCTATACTCAATTGACTAGACATATCAAAAGTACTCTTAGAAAAAGTTCGCATAAGATTGATAAGCTTCTGCCAAGCGTAGATTGAGGTGCACCTCAAATGACCTTCAAATTGTGACCTTGGATGACGTCTGTTTTCTCCACCATTTGCAATGAAGAGTATCGTTAATCAGTTTTTGACGTAGAAAACGGTACTTCATTGTGCGTTTTAGAATGTTTCCTTCTGAATGTTGAAAAATATAAATTTTTCTACAAGCCTTGCCTAAACTTTTTATGATCACATTAATACTTTTTGATCTATAATAAAAATTGTAAAATTTTGCTTTTAAATTCCTTTGTATAAAATAACCATCTGCGTTAACTTGCAGGTCCAGTTCGTGGTAACATACATAGCGCCATGGCAGATAACTTGGGGCAGCGCTTTCCACGCATTCGCTCAGCCGTTCTCCGTGCCTCACTCCGCTATGCTGTTCCTACAAGCTTGTGTGTCTGCACTCATATCCTCCCCACTCACACCTGCGCTTGGTAAGTTTATACAACAGAAGAGATTGTAAGTTAAAATGGCGCGTTCCATTCCACTCTCGCTCTAGAATGTTACTCAGGACACCAAACGAGAATATATTTTAAATAAATGAAAAACAAATTCATGAAAATTCCGACACTTATTCCACTATTGCAGCGCAAGATTTACACGAGGAAGCCAAATAAAAATCACTTTTTTTCGGTCCAAAGAAAGTTGTTTAGTTTTATGTTCTAAGTAACATACTAAAAATTGGCTAAGGCTTCGAAAATAACTTAGTATTGAGCAGTTAATGTGAGCGCAATGCTCATATCTGTCGTACGTCTCTGTCCCTGGCCGCTTCAGTAGGGCTTTCGACATTTTCATTTTATTGTACATGCAGTTAACCGTGAGATTTTAGTTTATTTTTGCGAAATGCAATATTAATATTTCTTAATAATTTCACGGTAATTGCATTGTATAATCTTCTAAATTTTAATGCATCCATTCAAATTCAACCCACCGCTGGCTTCCCATTTAGGCGGCATATGGGAGAGTAACATAAAACCTGTCAAAAATAATTTGAAGCAAGTGATATGAGAAACTTTAAAGAACATAAGTTAATATTTAACAATACTTGAGAAGGTTTTTGTAACTTGCAGGGAGCGCTATATTCATGACGTCATACGTCCGGCCGGTCAAGTTCTGGGAGCGAGACTATAATACGAAGCGCGTGGACCAGAGCAACACCCGGTTGTCTTCTCAACTGGAGCGCAACCTGGGCGCAGGTATTTATTGCGTAAAAACATACAGGGTGAAAGGGACCGTGTAACTCTTTTACGCTGCGATAGCACGATCCGAAACGGCGTAGACTCGCTCTATTTGCATTGTATTCTGCATGACATAAGTATTCTGTAAATAATCTACATTGAATAAAATTATATGAATCTAAAACGAAAACTGAAAGGGCGTGCTCAGTCAACGAAACCTATATCTATAAACCTTTTCTTAATTTCAAAGTGTACGTTTGTTTACAAAACGTCGCGTTATTCGTGTAGTGGAAAGGAAGGTTCAGTCTATGAAACTGAACAACTTTCCCAAAGAAAAATTTTTGGGAAATGAAAAAAATATTACCTCTCCATACAAATTGCTCACTTTAATCGAACAGTTTGTATGGAGAAGCAATTTTTTTTTTCATTTCCCAAAAATTTTTCTTTGGGAAAGTTGTTCAGATTATACAGACAGACATAGGGCTCATATGTCAAAATTTTCCTGTATCCCGAAGTATATTAAGAGTCTGCACAGGTTAAGGTAACCCTTACAATATTTGGGTCCAATTAAAAAACACCTTATACAAAAATTTGTGTTCCAGACGACAACAACCTCAACTCGATATTCTACGAGCATCTAACTCGTTCTCTGCAGCACTATTTATGTGGAGACCTGATGCTGGGCCGCTGGGGACAGGTGCAGCAAGGAGATTGTTTCGGTTAGTATACCGGGTCGGTCGTCAACCTTACGACAACTGGTAGCTGGATATTCACTACAAAATCTGAACATATTTTCAAGTGATTGAGGTACAGCAAAAATGCTTGCTAGGTGGCAGCACAAACGCAACGTTGGAATGCGTATAGAGGTCGCTAAATTTCACAACATCGGGCAGGACCACAGTAGCCTAGTTGGTAAAGCGTCTGCGGTACTTACGCAGAAGACGCAGGTTCGAATCCTGCCTGTGGTTGTGAAATTTTGCGATTTTCTACTTTGTAGATTTATCCGAACACAGGAAGTGTTAAAATAAAATCATTTTTGATTGAGGATAGGTAGCACTAATTACAAAATGAAAATATAAAAAAATAGAAGAACCGATGTTTGTCGCTCATCTTTTTTCGCAAACGAGTTGTCATTTTGTGACTTCGAGACAAAGTCAAGAGTACCATCGTTACGAGTTTGCGGATGCTTATTTTACGTTCTTAAATTTTGAGAAAAAAACTACTTACAACTTGTATTTTACATCGAAACTAATCCAAATCTGGCGAGCAGTCTAAATATGTTTATGAAATTGAGGTTTAATTTGGGAAAATGTCTCAGTCTGAGAAATTTTTTGTATAAGTTCGAGATAGACATGTGTTAGTTACCAAGAAATTGACACCCTGGTTTCCAACGAAGAAACTAAATTTTCTTTTTGTTTTCAGTGCTAGCATCAGATTACCTAAACTGCCTGGTCCACATAGTGGAGATGGGTAACGGACTGGTGTCTTTCCAACTGCGAGGCCTCGAGTTCCGCGGCACCTACTGTCAGCAGAGGGAGGTGGAAGCCATCTCCGAGGGGCCTGAGGAGAGCACAGGTTAGCTGTCATATATCCCTGCGCTGGCTCCCCATTTAGGCGGAATATGGAAGAGTAACATAAAATCTGTCTAAAGTCGAGCGCGACGTAGAAGCCATTTCTGAGCGGCCTGAGGAGAGCACATGTTTGCAGTCATATATCCCTGCGCTGCCTTTCCATTTAGGCGGAATATAGGAAAGTAACATGAAATCTGTCTTAAATCGAGCGAGAGGTGGAAACCATCATCGAGTGGCCTGAGGAGAGCACAGGTTAGCTATTATATATCCCTCCGCTGGCTCCCCATTTTGGCGGAATATGGGAGAGTAACACAAAATCTGTCTAAAATCAAGCGAGAAGTGGAAGCCATCTCCGAGGGGCTGAGGAGAGCACAGGTTAGCAGTCATATATTGTGACAGAAAGGTGGAAGTCACTTCAAGGATGTTCGTGGGTTCTTTAAGGCACGGAAGTTGCAGTTGTAGTGGCGGAGAAAGGGTTGAATATGGAATCATATGACGAGCAATATTTATTTATTTATTTATTTATTTATTTATAATTTACAATGTACAGTTATGACAGGCATACCTAATTAAACTATACAAGGAACATAGAACTTAAATAACGAGGTCACATTGAGATCAGAAACCTTAAACATTATTAAACAATAAACTCCTGTATTAGGTATAACATTGTTAAAATATATGTATAAAATAAAATTACAAAACTTCACAGAAAGTAAGCATAGATTTGCTGATGCTTGGCAACTTATCTGCAAATATATCAAGTTGTGGTGCCGCCTCTAGCATATCTCGTATAAGTCGCAATGCGCGCGGTAGAGGAGACTCGCGGTGCGCCACCGTGCGCATAGTGGGCAGCGCCACTAGGTGGTGCGCTCGACCTCTGAGATAGTTTTCGGGGACGAACAATCGGAATACCTGCGGTACCAATTCTGGACAGCTAGATTCACCACGAAGGATACAACAAACTGTGATCATAAGCTGATGGATACGTCTTGTTTCCAGCGATCTGAAGCCAAGGACTCCCAATAAAAATTTTGTCGGGTACAAAAACGGATAATAACCCAATTTCTTTTTGTATAGAAATCTGAGAAACGCTTTTTTAACTTTTTCAAGTGAAAGGTTATAAACACTTTCATGGGGGCCCCAGATAATTGACGCCGTCTCAATCTTACTTCGCACCAAACTTACGTATAATAATTCGATAGCCGTACAATCATCAAACTCTCTGGCGTTTCTAATAACAAACCCTAATCTCTTAAAACACTCTGCTGCAAGGGTTTCGATGTGAGCATTGAACGTGAGTTTGGCATCAAAAAGTACTCCAAGGTCTTTGACCGAGTTAACACGACTAATGTTTTCAGTGCCCAAAAAGTAAGCAGCATGCATAGGATGTAAAGCCCTAGTAAACGACATAATGCAACACTTGGATGGATTAAATTGAAGCTTGTTGTTTATGCTCCATCAATATATATATTTGTAATCGGTTTCTCAAAAACTGCTCTAACGATTTTAATGAAATTTTGTATCCGGGGGTTTTTGGGGACGAATAATCGATCTAGCTTGGTCTCATGTCTGGGAAATATAATTTTGTGCGTTTTTTTTACATTTATTGAAAATACCGTGTTTCAGTAATCCTACAGCGCCTTTCATTATTCATTAGGTTATGCATAATGTGCTGACTCAACGTAATTGTCTTCTTCCTTCTGTTTTTAACCCCCGACGCAAAAACAGAGGGGTGTTATAAGTTTGACGTGTCTGGCTGTGTATCTGTGTATCTGTCTGTGGTATCGTAGCTCCCAAACGGATGAACTGATTTTCGTTTAGTTTTTTTTGTGTCATAGATAATTTTATACCGAGTGTTCTTAGCCATGTTTCATGGAAATCTGTTCATCGGTTCGAGGATCATCAGCTCATTTCTAGTTGATGAGGGGATCTAACTAACTTTCTAATATCCGATCGATCAGAAATTTGGTACCATGTTACTTCAATAATATTGAAAGTATATGGTAAGGTAACCATGACCTGATCAGCCGTTTGAAGATCATCAGCTCATTTCTAGTTGATGAGGGGATCTGACTAACTTTCTTATATCCGATCGATTAGAAATTTGGTACCATGTTACTTCAATAATATTGAAAGTAAATGGTAAGGTAACCATGACCTGATCGGCCGTTTGAAGATCATCAGCTCTTTAATAGTTGATGAGGGGATCTGACTACCTTCCATATGTATTCCTATCGATACGAAATTTGGTACCGTATTACTTCAATGATATTGAAAGTATATGGTAAGGTAACCATGACCTGATCAGCCGTTCGAAGATCATCAGCTCTTTAATGGTTTATGAGGGGATCTAACTACCTTCCATATGTTCTATCGATTCCAAATTTGGTACCGTATTACTTACATGATATTCTAAGAACATGGTAAGGTAACCATGACTTTAAATATGACATGTTAGGGTAAGGTTTAGATTTCGAAGATGGGCAATTAAATGGGATCAGTTAGGCTCAATTACCACTGCGACAGAGTCGAAGCGACGCAACGCGTCAATTTTTGAAGTGAAAATTTCTTTAGCAGCGCTTGGCATTTTTTTAGGTGGGGAAAAAATGTTAAATTCGCATCAGATGTCGCGTCAGATCTCGGATGAAGTATAGAAATGGATTTGCAAATAATCATACCAAGTTAGAGCAGGCTCAATATATACAAAAGTTCTCAATAGTTTTAAAGTGTGATAAAGACCAAAACATCTTTTTTGTCTCTGTGCACAACACACTTGACGTACTGGTTTTTGATCATTATTTAATAGCGAATCCTAAATGTATGAGATCTATATTTCGGATTACAGCTGTCAAAGTAAAAATCGCTATAACTTGAAAACTACTGACCCTCTAGACTATTCGTGTGCTGAGACAAATGATAGGTCTCGATGTGATCTACATTTCGGATGACAGCTGTCAAACTAAATATCGCTATAACTCGAAAACTACTGACCCTAAACTATTCGTGTGCTGAGACAAATGATAGGTCTCGATGTGATCTACATTTCGGATGACAGCTGCCAAACTATATATCGCTATAACTCGAAAACTACTGGCCCTACACTATTCGTGTGCTGAGACAAATGATAGGTCTAGATGTGATCTACATTTCGGATGACAGCTGTCAAACTTAATATCGCTATAACTCGAAAACTACTGACCCTAGACTATTCGTGTGCTGAGACAAATGATAGGTCTCGATGTGATCTACATTTTGGATGACAGCTGTCAACTAAATATCGCTATAACTCGAAAACTACTGACCCTAGACTATTCGTGTGCTGAGACAAATGATAGGTCTCGATGTGATCTACATTTCGGATGACAGACTGTCAAACCAAAAACCCCATAACTTGGAAACTACTGACCCTAAACTACTCGTGTGCTGAGTCAAATGATAGGTCTTGATGAGATCTACATTTCGGATGACAGCTGTCAAACTAAAAATCGCTATAACTCGAAAACTCTGACCCTAGACTACTCATGTGCTGAGACAAATGATAGGTCTTGATGAGATCTACATTTCGGATGACAGCTGTCAAACTAAAAATTAAATTAGCTGTAGGAGCTAAAGTAGTGCTGCGAATGAAAAGCTTGATCTGCTCTTGACTTTACAAGCAAGCCTTCAAAAGATGCACTTATTCTTCTCCGCTTAAACTTAATAGAGTAAGAAGTGGACACAAAAATAATATGCTCAATAAAAATTTGAACGTTACAATATGGAAATTGAGTCTACACCACCTCCAATGTGCAAAATTATGCGTCGCACCGCTTCGACTCTGCCGCAGTGGGAATTGAGCCTTAAGTTTGTGTATTATTACTTCTTAGTCTTATCAATTCTGCTAAAGCTGATCTGTCATGCGGATTATTGAGGAGCTTTCTCTGGTCCAGTTCAATAATAGCCACACCTTGCAGGCTCTGTACGCGACTTAAGGCCACGTACGCTTGACCTTCCGCGAAAGTTCTTTAAATAAGTTTTATCCACAGTGGTCCCTTGCAGCTTATGTCCTGTTACGGCCCAGCTTAAAATTATGGAAAAACATTATATTTTTATGTTGCCATAAAAACAAAAGCTGATCGAATTTTGAATTAACTTTTTATTAGCAGCCAGTACCTTAAGCACCAGGCATACACTCTATAATATTCTTTCATACATTCGTTCACTACAAAATAATAATACATCACGTTCAAACAAAAAACTTTTCAAAATCGCTTTTAGCCGCAGAATTTAACCGACAAACTAAATATTTCCGATCTTTTTAGGTAAAAATAAAATTGTAGTTCAAAGTAACTAAATAAAAAGTTTAAAAAGCTGCAAATAAAATTAAATTTAAAATTTAAAAAAACCCCCGACAAAAAACGATCCCCTAAAAAGTAAAAAGTAATAAATTGCCTACACACACTAGCGCTAAAGATGATACTTGTTATATTTTGTTGTATTGTTGTTGTGCAATAAACAGTTTTTACTTATTTTTACTATTGTTGACCCTTGTTGGGGGACCGCTAAGTAAACATTTAAATACACAATATACGTAAATTGTTTTGTTGCAGTTACCTACTTTGTTTTTTTAGCGGTCCCCCACGCAACGCATTTAAGGGTCAACAATAGTAAAAATAAGTAAAAAACTGTTTATTGCACAACAAAAATACAACAAAATATAACAAGTATCATCTTTAGCGAAAGTGTGTGTAGGCAATTTATTATTTTTTACTTTTTAGGGGATCGTTTTTTGTCGGGGGTTTTTTTTAATTTTTAATTTAATTTTTAAACTTGTTTTTACCTGCGGAGACCTATAATTGGCTCTTCTGTTTCTTTTTATAAGTTTATTGTAAGATTGTAGTAGTTGTTGGTCTTCCTACAATAAATAAATAAAATAAAATCTGTTAGTGGGCTTTGGTTAAGATTATACAGAACAAATCTCGGTCACCCATTAGTAAGGGTGATGAAGGACAAATTTCTATATGATTTGCTCATGTCTGCCTCTTTGACTGATGTTAAGGAGCATCTTCTAGAAGATACAAAAAATATTGGTGGACATCCACACCCCTGCGTTTTTGAGGAATTTAGTTTTAACAATTTTGAAATTTGACAATGAAACGTACACCTGGCAGACTTTGACTATCTGATTAAATACAATGTATAAAACCCCAGAAAAATGGTCTGCCACCATAATAGCCCTGCGTCGTAAAGTTACAGCGCTTCAAAATGCAAAAATTTACTACTTCGTTCCGTGATAATGCAGAGCCCTGCATGTCTGCCTCTTCGATTTTCTACATCTTCAGAAGTATTTTAAACAGGAGCCACAAAGGCAGACAAAAAAAACATTATTTAGGATCTTATTTTAATTTTTCTTGCTTTAACTCAAAAACGCAGCGACGCACAGAAAAACTTGTAAGGACCAAATCGATTCGTATTGAGCTAATCTATCATCCCTATTAATATGAGCAAATCATATAACCAAATTGCAGCCAGCACCCTAACTACAGGTACTATCTAATAGAATTGGCTGCAAGCCATGAAAAATGGTGGTAAATTTGTTTGTTCAGAGGGCGTGTGCGGCGGGTGGTGGTCGTGCGGCGGGCGCGCGCTGGCGCCGGGCGCGTGGTGGGCGCTGCGCTGGCTGGCCTGGCAGCTGGCCTCCGCGCGCTACGTGCTGGAGGGCTACTCCGTGTCCGACAACAGCGCCGTCTCCATGCTGCAGGTGTTCGACTTCAGGAAGGTGCTGCTCACTTACTACGTCAAGGTCAGTCTCTACACTACACTACACTACACACTATGCATAATAGTAGTTTATGCAACGGTACATAATGAGGGGTATAAAACTCGAGTGTCGGTTTCGCCAGTCCGACCAAATTTGTGGTCCAATCACATCCGACCACATTTGTGGTCTGACTAGCGAAACTGCCAGGAGGATGCAAGGTAGACCTGTTGTTTTTTACTTGTATAGGTACCTTCTATTTCTACGAATAGATTTTATTCGTGTAATCTGTCATTTAACCACTTTTCTCTCCAACTGTACAAAACCTGCCAGGTTTCGGATTGGCAGACCAACGTTTTGTGGACCTATTAGGCCACTACTATCGCTACAAAGTTACAAATTTCGTGTACTAGATGACGTAGGATAACATGCAGTGCCCTTACGGTCTACTACCTCATACAGACTATGTATATGACGGACTCTACTCTGTCCGTAGGACTCAGCGCTAACTTAATTGACTTGACAGTCTGAATAATGTTGTTTGATGAGAATGGCAGCAGAAAGGAACAATGCGTAAGATGTACGACCTCTGGCTATGACCGTTAATGCGCAGAAGTCGATAAATGAGTCGCGGGGGTGAGCGCGGCATGTGGGAGGAGGCGTGCGAATCTTTCATTGGCTCTCCGCCTGTCACCCATGCGCAGAAAATAACCGTCAGAGCCGAACTTATTCTGCACACGCTATATAAGACAAAACAGAGACACCTGTTGCTCCGAACTGCTCTCACTCATAGTTCGATCCTGCTGGTATTGTAACTAAGCTACATAAATTTGACTGTAGAATTAGATAAATGATTTTACCATAACTTTCACTATACGCTTGTTAGTATTCTAAATAATCACCACGCTTCTTAGCGTGGCGGTTGGCACCGTGGACCGCGATTGTTGATAACCGTAAGATACTTTTCAATACATTTGCTCGAAAAACGTACTTACAAGGACGTAAACATTGCACGTAAGTAGTTACTTACCGAACTAGTGCGGTAAGTAAAAACAGTATACTACCAAGGACTTTTACACTCTGATCATAAAATTATTTTAACTTTATATGAAAAATAAAATAAAATTTCAGTTATTATTAAAATTTTACTATTAATTTTAACAACTAATATTTGTGATTTTAATTTTGTTCTTGAATTTATTAATTGCACGGCAATAAAATTTGTTGGATGTTCCTTTAGAAAACCTCTTTTCTCACAAATGTATCGAAAAACGTCGTAAGATACACGGCCGTAAGGGTTATGACAAACTCGTGCCGATGGTAAACCCTCGACTTCGTCTCGGGTTTACAAAACGTCAACTCGTTTGTAATAACCCTACTTACGGCACTTGTATCTTAAACTACTATTATTTTGTTACACTTTGTTTGTGAAGCGACGCAAATGTAACTGACGTCATTAAGATATTTTTAATATCCTACAATGTATAAATAACATTTCGGTTTTGATTTGATTCTGATAAAATACGCAGAACGCAGACGCTTCTGCACTCCGGTTCAATATCCCTTAAAAAAATCAAAAATTCAAAAGTCACCTTTTACGACACCCACGGGTAAAAATGCGGTGGTACTATTCTTATCTACGATTCTTTCTTACGATCTACGTTATTATTATTTATATAAAAATGTGAATTATTTTATTTTCAGAGTATAATCTACTACACAATCCAGTCTCCAAAGCTAGAAGAATGGCTTTCAGACCAGACATTAGCTAAAGCTCTGAAACCAATGGCAGAGAGGAACTTCGTGGATTTAGACCCTATATTTAACGTCAACCTGGATGAGGATTACGATTTTAGAGCATCCGGGATTACAAGGTTAGCTTGTTTATGAATTTATAAGACCAAAAAATATGTCTGTATTTTTCAAGATCAGATTTTTTGCTACTTGTATAAGACTACTTAGTTAGGGTGCTGGCTGCAATTTGGGTATATGATTTGCTCATGATTCATATTAATAGGGATGATAGATCAGCTCAATACGAATCGATTTGGTCCTTACAAGTTGTTCTGTGCGTCGCTGCGTTTTTGAGTTAAAGCAAAAAAAAATGAACATAAGATACTTAATAATGTTTTTTTTTTGTCTGCCTTTGTGGCTCCTGTTTAAAATACTTCTGAAGATGTAGAAAATCGAAAGGCTGACATGCAGGGCTCTACATTATCACGGGACGGAGTAGTGAATTTTTGCATTTTGAAGCGCTGTAACTTTACGACGCAGGGCTATTATGGGGGCAGACCATTTTTCTAGGGTTTTATATATTGTATTTAATCAGATAGCCATAGTCTGCCAGGCAGGTGTACGTTTCATTATCAAATTTCAAAATAGTTAAAACTTAATTCCTCAAAAACGCAGGGGTGTGGATGTCCGCCAATATTTTTTGTATCTTCTAGAGGATGCTCCTTATCATCAGTCAAACAGGCAAACATGAGCAAATCATATAGAAATTTGTCCTTCATCACCCTTATTAACGCACACTAGCGCTCTCATCAGAATTTTATTAAATTCTTTGAATTGAAGACCAAAATGAAAAATTTAAGAACGGTAAAGTGTTAATTGTCAGGTTAGCGTTATTTTAAACTATTACAATAAGCTTTATGTTATATTGTTTATTCAAAATCCTTTGAACGGAGCGCGGTGGCCACCAATTTCCGTTTTGTTTAAAACCTTTTAAGGGTTTATTGTGGAGGCTAAATGCAACAACTTTTGTTCTAAGACTTTTGGATAATCGCAAAAAAAATCGACACCTTAAAAAATGATCAGCTGCTCGATCCAATTTGTACGAAAACTCGAATGTTTCCCTTACGAAGTACAAAGTTTGTTGCATTTAGCCTCCAAAATTGGCCCTTAAAAGGTTTTACACTAATTTATTAAGGCGATCCGTTTTCCATACTAAAGTCAAATGACTCGCATGCTTATGCTGGACAAAATGCTGTTGAAAAACGAGTGTATTCTGCTATTTTTAGTTAAATTTTTGCTGATTAATACAAAGATACAGGTAATGCATCAAAAGTACTACAGTATAAATCGCACACCCACAATGGTAATATTCAGGGTTGGCTATTATCAAGATAATTATTTTCTCTGATAATTATCGGATAATTATCTGATAATTATCTAACTATCAAATCAAATTACGTATATATTTTCATTTATCGCAAGATTCCCTGCATTTCTTTTTTACATTTCTTGCATCTAGCCCATAAACCACTATTTTTAGTTTTAATGCAGTCAACCTTTGACCATATTGGATTAAGTTTTCTAGGCATAATGTTTTTCTTTATTTAATTTCGCAGCGCACAAACTACAGTTCACGAAAACAAATAACAGTGAGGGGAATTCCCCTGTAGATGAATGACATTTGGCGTTCGTTTGGATACACGCTTGATATTGTGACGAAAAAACATGCGTTTGGATACACATATATATTATTTCGTTTTGTTTTGTACAATAACAGTTACTCGTATTATCAACGATAATTTTCAATACGTAAATATCATGATAATTATCAACGATAATTATCCAGGCCAACCCTGGTAATATTGAACCAAAAATTGCTAACAAAAACTAGTAATTTCGTTGGTAAAGCCCTGTATGTTTGTGTTTAGGTCCCGTTTCTGCGCAACATACCTGGAGTGGATAGTGCACTGCGCGGTGCGGCGCGGGCTGGGCTGGCGGCGGCGCGCGCCCGCCCGGGACTCCCCGCTCGTCACGCTCTGCTTCGCGCTCAGTGTGGTGGGGCGCCGGGCGCTGGCCGCGCAGCAGCACATGACCGCAAACAGGTGACACTGAAGGACCTTTCACAACTTACAAACAGGCAACAGCAAGTTCTATTGAGAGACTGTGAAACGAGGAGAAGGGTAGACAGATGTGGCTGGAAAAAAAATATCAGCAGACTTTACTTTACCCATGACCATGGTCACAGTAAATATATAAGCTAAAGCAGTATGAAAACTCGGGCTTTTTTTTGAAAAAAGAACTATTCTGCGTCGGAGCGTCAGGGTTGTAACTCAGATTTTTTATATAAGAATAGTATGATGAACTCAAATATTGGGTGCTTCTATCAACTGTGTTCCTTTCATCATGTTTTCGAACCGTAAAACTAAATAATCGTAAGAACTCAAAATACGAAAAAAAAATTTTTTATGTCCTAGCATAAGAAACTGCGTCAGCCGATAGCGCGTTTTGTATGGGGGACAGTCTTGCATAAAATGTTAAGTCAGAAGGTTAAGCCACTTAGTCGCATTTTAATAACGCAAGGGCAGATTAAGACACTTAGTCGCCTTTTATGACACAAGGGCAGATTAAGATACTTTGTCGCATTTTATCGCACAATGACAGATACATACTTATAGGGACCCTATACGTACCTATTTGTTTGTATTATTGTTTTGGCACCCACGACTAACTTCAGCGCGAAAACTGCTTATTTTCCTGTAGCGGTGTGCGCATGTGTGAGTGCGCCAGTTTTGGACGTCTGTTAGGAGTTTCCATACTGCTTTAGCTTATATATTTACTGTGCCATGGTGCTTGCAACAGCTTGTGGTAAGAATCCCATCGAATTGACATAGCGTAATAGTACCCGCGATGAGTTGAGGTACCAGGAGTGCATAGTTCAGTAGGCAGTGCGTCTCACTAAGCCACACTCCTGTTTAATATGCGGTTGAGTGTCACAGAGTATTCTAGATGCTGCGCCTTCGTCGGCTCTTAACGGACCCCAGCAATGGCCACGCGAAGGGAAGTATCTAAAATGCCAGGAATCAGAAAGTGTTCTTTCAGTCTCAAGCCGCGACGAGTTGTGGTACCAGGAGTTCATAGTTCGGTAAGAGATGCGTCACGCTCTGTTTCGCGCTCAGCATGGTGGGGCGTCGGGCTTTAGCCGGGCAGCAGCACATGACCGCTAACAGGTGTCAATACAGGCACAAGCAAGACTGGAACGAAGAAGGTAGATAGACAAATATGTGTAGTAATAAAACAATTACCAGCAGACTCCATATTAGGAGTTTAGAAATCCTATATTGTGCTAGGAACCCATGAGATTAACAGGATGTAATAGTAGCCGAGACGAGTTGAGGTACTAAGAATGCATAGTTCAGTAGGCGGTGGCATGTCCTCTCGTCACGCCCTGCTTCGCGCTCAGCACATGGTTGCTAACAAATGACGTTACATGACAGGACACATCACATCAATTCATTTTATGAGTCAAATGCTTTAATTAGACACGATTTTTATACTAAAGTCCAGTTTTTAATTCTGTATTCTAACGTGACAGCTCACTGACGGCTGAAATGTTGCCAAACGTAGCGAAAAACATTGTGCTTCCGAAGTCGATATGTCGATATCGATATGAAACAATTCATCAAATTTTTAAGAAATTGATTTGCACTAATGAAGTGAACAGTTTATTTGACGTGGTATTGTTTGTTGCAGCGTGGAGTTCTTCCTATACGGTCTTCACGCGCTGTTCAAAGGTGACTTCCGCATCACGTGCGCGCGCGACGAGTGGGTGTTCTCAGACATGGCGCTGCTGCACGCCGTGCTCGCGCCCGCCATCCGCATGGCGCTCAAACTGCACCAGGTGGGCGCTGGTGCCAATACCGGCACACAAAAAACTAAACAAAAAAGTTACAGCACACAACCACACAATTAAGTAATAGTACTATCATACAGAATTAACACTCTCCGCCCCCGCCCGAACCCCGCCCGGTGCTCCTGCGGTCACTTGTACTGAACATGCAGCCTACGCGCGCTTCCAAATTCGCACTCGTTATATGAAGTGTCTGGAGTGTGTCACATCACAAAAATTAAAGTTAGATATATACCCGGCTGTGAATCTACCAGGGGGTATATTTCTAGGGGGGGGGGGGGGAGAGTGTCCGTTCTATACGTACGTAGCACTTTTACTTTATTCCGTGGAAGTGTAAATGATGCATTGTAGATTTAACTGCCGGTTCCCAAAGTCCACCGAAGTGTGGGGTATACGAAGGAGTAAAGCAAAATTCGCAGATAACGAATTGCTTTGTAATTTTAATAATTTACAAAGTTAATTATAAAATTCTAATAAATAAAATGCTAGTATCATCAGATGTTTATTGGTTTGCCTAGCTTACTGACAAAACGGCGTAAAGCTGACATGAAACAGTTCTTTGTTCGGTCGCCCACCGATTCTAAATGAATGGTTTTGTTTGTGCAATATAAACCTTGACCTTGACACGTACTGGTGAAGTCGTACTCTTACTCTGACTTATTTGTTTTTGTATACCCTGTTTAAACATGAATGAGACTTACGGTCGAAATAATGTAGTTTGATTAGAATGACATCAGGATAACTATGCGACAAAGCAGGACAAAGCGATACGTGCGTGCTTCTGGCGCTCTAAAATCTTACGCATCGCTCCGTCTTGTTGTTGTTACTGCTAGCATTCTAATCAAGCTGTTTCGAATGTTTTTACGTAGGATCACTTTATGTTCCCCGAGGAGTACTGCAGCAGTGCAGCGCTGTACACAGCCATCACTCAGCACACGCAGCGCTTAGTGATCTGCCACGAGGCCGCCCCCGCCTGGCGGTACAACGTGCTGAGAGGGGCGCCTCACCTGCTCGCGTTGAGGTCAGTAGTCAGACTTATACTACCCTAAAATTCGGTAAATTCCTAAAAGGTGAGACAGAAATTGTACATAATGAGAAAAATGTATACTTTTTAGTTTGCTATCTTTGACGTAATTTTTTTAAAATATTATACTTTCATATATTTTTGTTAAAAAAATACTATTCTTTGCTGGCACCACTGCCATAATTTAAAACAGAACGTACAAAAAACAGAGGCATTGTGATCTGCCACGAAACCCTCAAAAAGTTATGCAGAATGTAAAATTAAAACGTTGAATTCTACTACAATTGTTTTTTTTACAGACATGTAATGGACGAAGGCAACGTGGACGACTACAAGATCATAATGTTGAATAAACGCCATCTTGGATTTAGAGTTATAAAACTTAACAGGGAGTGTGTAAGAGGTAAGTTGAAACTATTCCAGGTTTTTCTAGAAATTTAGAGAATTTTTTGGATGTTACTAAAGACATAAAACTGAACAACTTTCCCAAAAAGATATGGGTCGGAAAACGCATAAAAAATCGTCCAATACTAATTTTACGCTGCTTTTCTACCAGTGTTGTGCGAGGAGCTAAGCTATGAGCTGGAAAATTCTAACCAATAGGATGGCTCCGTTTGACAGCGCATTTGGCAAGCTAGGAAAATAGCGCAATCCTACTGGCTGGATTTTTCCCAGCTGACAGCTGTGAAAAGGCAGCCTAACTATTGCCAGCGCAAGGTTTGTATGGGAAGGCCAAAAATAAGTCTCGTTTTTTTCTTTAGGAATGTTATTGAGTTTTGTGTGTTGAATAATATAGTAATATTTACACAGAGTAAAAATAACCCTGTATGTATGCATACACGGTGTAAGAGATATCGTCCAAAAACTGAAAAAAATCCTATCATAATACTGAACAAATTTCCTCGGGGAAAAAAGATCAAAACGAAACACGGGTTTTTTTTTAATTTTCATAAAAAATGCATCACGTGATTATAGTCAAAAAAATGTGGCTTGATTAGAGTGACAGCAGGACAGAGCTATGCGTGAGAGCAGGACGGAGAGATTCGTGTCTCTGTCGCACCAATATCTTTCGCATCGCTCCGTCCTGCAACAACACTGCCTTCATTCTAATCAAGCTATGTACACTCGGGGAAGAAAAATGTTCGTCACCTTAAGATTGCTTGTCGCTCGCACCAGTGCCAGAATCAAACATACCAACATCTTAGTACAAGAAACAATACTGCCAATATTTAAATAAATGTAACGTTTGGTGCAAAATAAGGTATTGTCTGTTTTTCCCGCTACAGAGTTTTATATTTTATAGTTTTTATTAGAACTTAAAACTCTTAATGAGATTTCACAGATTCCATTCCGTCAATGTATTCCAACTGCCAACAAACTGCCATGCAGTTTGGCAGATGTAATAATTTTAAGCAAATATTATGCTAACCAGAATAAACTCCATTTTTCATTTCATTTTCATGTGACAAATAACTCAACAATAACGTGACAGACACTTCAATTTATGACATTGAAAGACACTAAGAATGACAATAACTTTTTAACTGCCGTAACCAAAGAGATGAAGTCAAACCAACACGAAGGTTTTAATTTATCAAAATTTTTATATGATACAATGTTCTTGGACAAGGTCTGAATTAATTTAAACTTTATTTTCGAATAGTAAAGTATACTTTTGTATGCAATATTCGAATCTTTATCACAGTTTCAAAAGGTAATATGTGCTCGCGATGTTAAACGAATCAATTTGAAAACTGGCGAACATTTTTCTTCCCCGAGTGTACATTATTTCGACTGTGAGCCACAGCGTACTTGCGATTTTTAGCTAGCCGAAAATTCAGTCGCAATCGTACAACGTACAATTTCAACTTTTAATAGACAAATGCGCGCAGTACCATAGGTTACATACTGATTCCCAGAACGATCTAATTATCGGCAAACTAAAAATCGCTAGTGCGTGCATACAGTCAAATACAAGTAACAGACAAACATGCTTTCAAAATTACAAAAAAGAAAACTTTATTACTCTGCAAGTTTCAAATGAATTCTTTTCAAAATAGTACACGAATCAGGTTTGACTGTACATTATTATTCATCTGTTTTGTAGGTCTATGGGCGGGACAGCAGCAAGAACTCGTTTATCTAAGAAACAGAAACCCTGAGCGTGGTTCCATACAAAATGCTAAACAGGTGACTTCTACAAACCTTACTTACATAATGGCCAAATATGGGTTCCGAAGGGTTCGGGCTCCATTCCCGAATTTATTTTAATAAGCATACAAACTATAATCAAGATAAGAA
The DNA here is from genome assembly GCA_947532105.1 of Athrips mouffetella. NCBI lineage: Eukaryota > Metazoa > Arthropoda > Insecta > Lepidoptera > Gelechiidae > Athrips > Athrips mouffetella. The sequence continues at coordinate 2,728,074 of OX383965.1, forward strand.
TAATAAGACTAAGATTTGATTGGATCGCAGTTTAAACTAGCGTGCACTAAACTTTAACCACGAAATTTTACTATTTTTGAACTTTGACAAACTTTGACCAAGTATGTCTAACTCATTGTTCTAAAAAATTCACAACTAAAGGTAGTATTCAAACCTGTGTTCTATATGAATCACGAAATTGACCCAGAATGATACAAACTAGGAGTTTTTTATGTTCAATGAGTACTAAACTCATTGAACCTTAATTTTCTGTTGTTTTTATTAATCCCTCAAAGACCGTTTTTTGTTTTTTAACAAAATCGAACTATATTTTTTTTAAATATGTAATGCCACCTTTTGTACTTCCTTGATATCTTTTTCTCTCTGTATCTATTTGTTGTCCTGTGGTTTGCAATAAAGTGTGTTTGTATTGTATTGTAAAAATGTGTTCCTCAGGCGCTACGCAACATAATAAACTCATCGTGCGACCAGCCTATAGGCTACCCTATATACGTGTCTCCCCTCACTACGTCCTACGCCGACACCTCCGCTCAACTCACGTCGTTACTGGGCGGCCCCGTAACTGTCACTGCTATCAAAAATAAACTGGTCGCCGCTTGGAGGAGGTTAGTACCTAGATAAGCAACAGATGGCGTTGTGTGCTTGTTGAAACGTTGTATTGACATAATATTGGTTTCGACTCTGAGGAAAACGTAGTGATTACCTTCTCTCTGCCTCTGACCAATAACTATTTGCTGAGTAGGTCACTCTGATAGCTATAAAGAAGTAGCTGATGGCAGCTTGGAGGCGGTTAGTACCAAGACAATCCGTAGATGGCGTTGTAGGTTCGTTAAAACGCAGTGTTCTCTGACATAAACTTCGCCTCTGACCAATACCTTCTAAGCGACCCGGTCAGTGCCTCAGCTTTGAAGAATTAACAGATCGCAGCTTATAGGTGGTTAACACTGAAATAGGACAACAGATGGCATTGTAGGTTCGCTAAAACGCGGTATTAGTGACGTATCAAATACTTACAAACTAACAAGCCCGTTGGTGTGGTTGGTATTGAGCCTGTCTTTCACGCCGTTGGCCGCAGTTTCGATCCCCGTCCAGGGCTAACATTTGTGATTAATTAATACAAGTGTTTGTTCTGTGTATGGGTGTTATTTGTCTATTTATGTGTCTATATCAGTCTCTGATACTTTTGGCTTTGCCTAGGATTAGATGACCTTGTGTGAATTGTCCCCACAATAGCTCTCCGTATATTTGTATCGTTTAATTAATTTCTTTCGTATGTGAGGTTTCTCAAGAGAGCTACTAAAGGAAGAAAGAGAGTTCTTGATAATGATAATTGAATACAGGGAATATCTTCTTGCCCAACAAAGGATAGTATCTCAAGCAAAGTAGGAATGCACGTTAGTCTGATGCCTCCTCAAAAATATACAGCAACTGCAACTATAGGTACATTGCAATTTTTAGTTTAACTTGAATTGCCTTTCTTTTTATTTATTTAATAATAATAATTTATTTATTTTTTACTTGTGTAACACCCGGATTTGTTAAAGTTTTCATATTAGTTTGTTTTATTACTTTTTATAACAGTTGTATTGTCTAGCGCGTAAGTTTCACGGTTTTTATTATTTTTGTTTAGCGTAACCTCCACTCTGGTGCTGGCTGAAAATCAGTGTCACAAATACTTCTCTGGTACTTGTGACAAATGCTGAGTCTAGTGCCATTTCATCGCACGATATTCTGTGTACATCCTATTTGGTTTATAACACTCATTGTCGTGCATTGAATAAATTGTTTTTCTTTCTTTCTTTCTTTCTTTTCTTTCTTGAGAGTAATATCACATTTGTGAAGAATTTGTCAATACGACTCTTTACAGACTGCAATTCTTGTTATACTAGTTAATTTTTTTGTAACTGACATCCGTTTGCCCACTTATTAGTAAGGTTAAAAGGAACAACTTTTGTTCTACGAGTTTGCTAACAACGCATAAAAAAATTTCGACTCCATACTAAAGTGATCACGTGATCGACCCATTTTGTATGGGAAGTTGAAATTTTTTCGTGCGTTGTTAGCAAAGTCTTCGAGCAAAAGTTGTTGCTTTTGACCTCACCAATAAGTGGGCAAACGGATGTCAGGTATAAAAAAATATCCTTGTTTACCTCAATGTCTTTTACACAGAATCCGTCGTCGTTGCGGTGAAGGTTGTTCGTCTGGCGGCGCGGCCGTTACTTGCGATGTCGCCGCGGCGGAAGCGGGCGCTGCCAGAACGAACACCACGCCTAGACATAACACCCTGCATCTGTCCAGAACTTCGCTAGGTAAGTTACTTGCGATGTCGCCGCGGCGGAAGCGGGCGCTGCCAGAACGAACACCACGCCTAGACATAACACCCTGCATCTGTCCAGAACTTCGCTAGGTAAGTTACTTGCGATGTCGCCGCGGCGGAAGCGGGCGCTGCCAGAACGAACACCACGCCTAGACATAACACCCTGCATCTGTCCAGAACTTCGCTAGGTAAGTTACTTGCGATGTCGCCGCGGCGGAAGCGGGCGCTGCCAGAACCAACACCACGCCTAGACATAACACCCTGCATCTGTCCAGACCTTCGCTAGGTAAGTTACTTGCGATGTCGCCGCGGCGGAAGCGGGCGCTGCCAGAACGAACACCACGCCTAGACATAACACCCTGCATCTGTCCAGAACTTCGCTAGGTAAGTTACTTGCGATGTCGCCGCGGCGGAAGCGGGCGCTGCCAGAACCAACACCACGCCTAGACATAACACCCTGCATCTGTCCAGAACTTCGCTAGGTAAGTTACTTGCGATGTCGCCGCGGCGGAAGCGGGCGCTGCCAGAACGAACACCACGCCTAGACATAACACCCTGCATCTGTCCAGAACTTCGCTAGGTAAGTTACTTGCGATGTCGCCGCGGCGGAAGCGGGCGCTGCCAGAACCAACACCACGCCTAGACATAACACGCTGCATCTGTCCAGAACTTCGCTAGGTAAGTTCTCTAGTAAAAAGTGAAACGTGTAAAATAATAAATAAGATGTAGTTTAGCTGACGTCATTAAGATATTGTAATTTCCAACAATTAAAAAACTATATTTGATTTAATAAAAAAGGTGGCAGAAAAGCGTGCCCCTGTTTTACGTTACTTGTGACGTGGCCACCACGCTTAGACAATACGCTGCATCTGTCCAGGACTTGACTAGGTGAATTCATCATAAAATTGTGAAACGTGTAAAAAATAAAAGAGGTAGCAGAAAAATGCGCCCCTGTTTTACGGTACTTGTGACGTGGCCACGATTCCTAGACAACGCTGCATCTGTCCAGGATCTCGCTATGTTAAAAAGGAGTAATACGAGTATAACTAGCTAGACGTGACAGTAAAACATTATAATTGTGTAAGAATAACAAAGCGTGTCACTGTTTTATTCGTTATTAAAATCCGCCATAATGATTTTTCATAATTTAAATATACTCAGTGTCACTCGCGCTATTAAAACAAATTTAACCATGTATAGTCATCAAAATCATTTCAGATTTTTCGTAGTTACAATGAAACAAAGAAACGGACATACATACAGGTCAAATACATAACCTTTCTATTGGGCTTCACGGCAGTCTGGTAAAAAACAGCAAAACATGTAAGGAAACAGTAGTATATGTCACTGTTTTACCTAAGGGCGGCCGGTACTTCCTATATAGCCGTAGTAAAACAATTAGGCCCAGCGCAGACAGAACGGAATAATCCTCGCGCGGGCTCGGGCATTTCCTGAGGGATCGCACATGCTCGAGCATGCGCGCGACCGCGCGAGCCTGCGCGAGTAAACCGTCATCTTCTACCGAAACATGCCAGTTGGTCGCGGTTCGTCAACAATGGTAGACTGGGATATCGTTATAATTGCGCTTTAGGTAGGTAAATCTCAAAAAAACACGCCCTCCCTCTTTGAACTCACTGACAACACTGCGCGCTCGCCGCCGCGCGCCTACTCGACGCCGCGCGCGGATTGCCGCGTATCCTCGAGGATGCGCGACCATTTTTTGTCGGGTTCAAGCATATATGCACTTTATTTCAATGACGTTAAAGTTGATTTTCGAGTGCCTTAATAAAATCCTCTTCGATGCGCTCCTCTCTGTCTGCGCTGAGCCTTAAACGTGTCGAGAAACAAAAAAAAGTTACGAAAAACAGTAAGACAATTCAATAATGTCTAGGCATGTTAGAAAACTGTGACTGAACCGGGCGTTGCGAGAATAGAAAAATGGTTCTAGCCTTGGTGTTGTGCCTGGGCACACCTCGGAAGCTCCATACAATCGGGCTCAAAAGTGACAGCTGTCATTTTTACACGCACAAATGTGTGGGTGGGTTAAAGACGTGTGAGTGTAGGGTTGATAGTATCTAGAAAACACTTACCTACCCTAGAAAACGTAGATAACAGAACATTAGCATTATACTTTTATTACAGTTTCGAGTTGCACATTTTTCGTTCGACTATAAAGCGACTTACACAATTCACAAACGAATTATAACTTTACTATCACTCGTCACCTCACTTTGTTGTATTTAGTAATCGAATTTCAATTAAAACAAACAAACACACGTTGAAATAATCTCACAAACTCTAAAAACAATCATTTTTTTCACTAAACTTCATCTTTGACGGCTGGCTGGCCGCCGCCCCGCCGGTGCACCAGGGTGACTATCGCGAAAATGGCGAATCTGCTCATATCATCACTGCAAAAAAATCTGCCAAACTTTATTCCAGAAAATGAAAAAAAAAATGCTGTTATATTATTGCTTTAATGTGGAAAGGAATAAATAAATACATACTATTCAAAAAAGTTGTTCAGCTATTCACATCCTTCAGTATTATCAAACCTTTCTGATACACGTTGTATATAAACTTTAAAAATATCGTAACGTTTGTTACAGCGGGCACGCGCGGAAGCCTAGCTTCGGCCGGCAAGCCCACATCGTCCACATTAGCGTCTTTAGCCGGCCTGTTGAGGGAACACTCGCACGAGCGGACACAGGACGAGGCCGGTAAGTAGACATTGGTGGCTAGGGGTCAGGCGGCCGGCAAAAATAACACAGTGTACTGTCACAATCAGTTTCTGGAGCGATTAGAAAATAAAAATGGTTGTTTGTCATTTATCTATTTATGTATGTACAGTCGAATAAACTGATTTGTGACCCTTTTTAACAAGAAATTATTTGAAATTGTTAAATCAATAAGGTTTTCTTCTTTGACATTTTGAGTGAATGTTTACGCCGAATTCAACCTACTCGTATTTAGTTATTTATTCAGGAAACAAACAGTAATTTACAGATTTTTCTTATATACAAACATGAACACTACTAACCCTATAATAGTTCCCTAAATTCATATCAACCTAAGTATTTAGTTCACAAAAAATACAACTTCTCAAGGTACTAACTATTATAGATACTTATGGTAATAGGGAATATGGATATTTTTTTATGTCGCATTTATTAACAAAATATAAAAATACCGTAGCAGCGATGGCAAAAAGTGAAATTAAAATTTAAATCGGCTAAGAAATAAGGCCAATATAAGCATTTAAAACTATTAATTACGCACCGATTAGACAGAGAGATCCGACATGGACAGTGACGTCACATGTTACTACGGCCATATACACTACGTGTTATATTTTGTTTTGTTAGAAAGAGAGAGAGAAAGAAAACTTCAATGGCTAATATATTTTGTAATTTCATCATCATGATCATATCAGCCGAAAGACGTCCACTGCTGGACATAGGCCTCCCCTAAAGATCTCCATGACGACCGGTCCTGCGCTGCTCGCATTCAGCGGCTTCCCGCGACCGCCACCAGATCGTCGGTCCACCTTGTGGGGGGCCTGCCAACGCTTCGTCTTCCGGTACGTGGTCGCCACTCCAGAACCCTCACGCCCCATCGGCCATCTGTTATTCTTGCGATGTGCCCTGCCCACTGCCACTTCAGTTTAGCGATTCTCAGGGCTATGTCAGTTACTTTAGTTCTTTTTCGGATCTCCTCATTTCTGATTCGATCGCGCAGAGAGACTCCGAGCATAGCCCTTTCCATAGCCCTTTGGGTGACTTTGAGCTTTCTGATAAGGCCCATCGTGAGCGGCCACGTCTCGGTGCCATATGTCATCACTGGCAACACACACTGGTCAAAGACTTTCGTCTTGAGACACTGCGGTATTTTGGACGTAAAGATATTGCGGAGCTTCCCGAACGCTGCCCATCCGAGTCGGATTCGACGAGTAACCTCTTTCTCTAAGTTGGATTTACCCAGTTGGACTGTTTGTCCCAGGTATACGTACTCATCGACAACTTCGAGCGTAGAGTCTCCAACTTTGAGTTGAGTGGGTACAACAAGGGCGTTAGACATAATTTTCGTCTTATCCATGTTCATTTTAAGACCCACTTGTTGTGAAACTCTACTGAGGTTATTGGGCATCGTGCCGAGATCTTCCAGGGTCTCAGCCATTACGACAATATCGTCGGATAATCGAAGGTGGGTCATGTACTCGCCATTGATGTTGATGCCAAGTCCTTTCCAGTCCAGGAGTTTGAAGACATCTTCCAATGCAGCGGTGAGCAGTTTAGGAGATATGTCGTCTCCCTGTCTCACTCCTTGTTGCAATTTGATAGGTTTCGAGTCCTGGTCCTGAAGACGAACTGACATAGTGGCGTTTTTGTACAGATCCTTCAACACTTCAATGTACCGATAGTCGACTTGGCACCTCTGGAGAGATCGTAGCACGGCCCACGTCTCGATCGAATCGAAGGCCTTCTCATAGTCCACAAACGCTAGGCAAAGTGGCTGGTTATACTCTTAGGTCTTCGGTATAACTTGCCGTAGCGTATGTATGTGGTCTATGGTACTGAAGCCTTTACGGAAACCGGCTTGTTCGGGAGGCTGGAAGTCGTCGAGCCTGCGCGCGAGACGGTTCGTAATGACTCTCGAGAACAGCTTATAGACATGGCTCAGAAGTGAGATGGGTCTGTAATTCTTCAGCAGGGTCTTATCACCCTTTTTGAAGCAGAGCACCACCACACTTCTGTGCCATGCCTGTGGCGTTTTCCCTTCGAGTATGACAGAATTAAACAGCTTCTGAAGAGGTTTTAGCACTGGCTTCCGCCTGCTTTCAGAAGCTCAGCCGTAATTCCATCGTGCCCGAGTGCCTTGTTGTTTCTAAGCTGTCTGAGAGCCATTCCAATCTCGTAAAAGTTGACGTCCGGGATATCTTCGGTATGGTGTCGGGTAAGTCTAGCTCTTGGATCGTTGGCTAGACTGCTAACGGGTGGGCCGGTTGACGTGTACAACTGCCCATAGAACTTCTCGACTTCCCTCAGTAGCTCAGGCTTGGACGATACGGTTCTGCCGTCTTCGGTCTTCAGCCTCGTCAACTGGCTCTGTCCAATAGACAGATCTCTTGCGAACACTTTGGAGCCTTTGTTCCGCTCAATCGCTTCTTTAATATGGTTAGTATTAAATAGCCGAAGGTCGCGAGTCAGAGACTTAGAGATCTGTTTATTGAGCCGCCGATGTTGAGAAGCATCTTCCGAAGACTGCAGAACCATTTCGCGTCTTTCTTCCATTAGCTTGAGGGTATAGTCAGAGATCTTTTTGGTTCTTTTAGTACGGTAGGGTCTAAAGTACTTTGACCCAATTGTATGGACAGTTTCCACGAAACCGTTATTGTAGTCGTCCATATCTACGCATTCACCAAGGCATTCAAAGCGGTTTTGCAGTTCGAGCTGAAAGCCGTCGGGGTTTTGGATATTGTTGGGTGCGGGTCGGAGCGTAGACTTCATCAGTCGAGTTCTTTGCAGCTTTACGTTGATATTAAATGTGCCTCTTACCAACCGGTGATCGCTTCCGGTTTTAACCGCATTGATCACAGAGACATCATTGAATATTTGCTTCTTCGTCGACATGATAAAGTCAATCTCATTTTTTGTAGCACCATCGGGACTGATCCAGGTCGATTTTCGGTTTTCCGACTTTTTGAAGAAGGAATTTATCATAAAGAGTCCTTCTTTCTCCAATAAGTAGGCTAACATGTGGCCTCTGGAATTCCGATATCCAACACCAAATTGCCCCACCCTCAGCTCACCGTCGCCTCGCTTGCCTAATTTCGCGTTGAAGTCCCCCATGACAACGGTATAGTGGGTCTTTGGCGTATGTATGGCTTTCCATATATCCTCATACATAGCCTCGACTTCTTCATCAGAGTGTGTCGATGTGGGGGCGTATACCTGTATGACCTTCAGCGAATACCTTTTGGTGATCTGAGTATAAGGTACGCTACCCGCGACGACACATTCTCGATCATGACCACGGTGTTCACGAGAGACTTGTGGACCATAAACCCGACACCTCCCTGGGACAGTTGGTCGCCCTCCCGGAAATAGAGCAAGTTGATTTTAGGATTATCGAGTCCTCCCCCTCTCTTCGGACTTCAGATAGACCCAAGATGTCCCAGTGTAACCTGCTCAATTCTTCTTCGAGTTCTGCAACCTTCTCGTCGGTCCGCAATGTGCGCGTGTTATAAGTTGCCAGGGCCAGAGGTCGTCGTTGTTGGTAGCTCGACATCTGCCGGGATTCTTCGCACCCCCTGCCCCACCGTTACCATGGCCGCTACCGGAGCCAGGAATAGCGGGGCCGCCTGGGACTAGGGGCCGGTGCTTGTTATTGTAGTTCATGGTGATTTATAGGGGGGTTTACCATAGTCGCCACGCTTGGCAGACGGGTTGGCGCCCGCAGTGTGATGGAATAATGCACAGAAGGACGCTGCTGCCCATCCTCTGGATTTCATTCCCTTAGTTGCCTCTTACGACACCCACGGGAAGAGATGGGTTGGTACTATTCTTTTTAGGCCGGCACCGTACAGCACTTATTATATATTTAATTATATATTTAATTTCATAGCTATTCGAAATAGTAGTTTAAGATACAAGTGCCTTAAGTAAGGTAAACGAGTTGACGTTTTGTAAACCCGAGACGAAGTCGAGGAACCGAAGAACTCGGCACGAGTTTGTCATAACCCTTACGCCCGTGTATCTTACGACGTTTTTCAATCCATTTGTGAGAAAACCGGTATAAGTAATACACTTGTTAAAGAAACCAACCATGGGTACTGTCAGCCTCTTGTCGATTTATGTTCTCCTGGTACTCTTTATTTTATTTTAAATATAGGTTGGCAGTCGTCACCCAAGTAAAAAATCACCACTGTAGTATTTTTACAAAATAATTTTATGATCAGAGTGTAAAACCTCCTTGATAGTATACTTTTTTTTACTTACCGCACTAGTTCGGTAAGTAACTACTTACGAGCAATGTTTACGTCCTTAACAGTACGATTTTCGAGCAAATGTATTGAAAAATAGTTTTACTAAACTGTTTATTACATGAATGAAGATAATTTTTAAATAAAAAAAAAATCATGCATATTCCCTATTAAGAAACATATTTTATGCATGAAAATAAGCATGATTCACGATTCAAATTGCTTAAACTAGAACACAAACCTTTGTTATTGAACGCGTTTGTATGCTGCCTTTTGAAGTTTATATCTCGACTACTCTAACTTTGCCATCACGACCTGGAAAAACATTCAAGACTCTCGCCATTGGTCATGACATAGGAGGCGTATTTTCATCCTTAAGTATTACCAAAGAACCGATTTTGATATTAAAAACATCATCTCGCCATTCAAACCTATTTTTTAAGACATTTAAGTACTGGTTTTTCCAGACATTCCAAAATGACTGCTTTTATCAATTGCGTACACCGATTGCAGAACTTAGTCTGTTTACAGGTAAAACACTAATGTCCATCTCATGATAAGTAGTAAAACTAGAACCAATTATGAAATGAGCTGGTGTTAGATAAGCATAATCATTAATATCTGATGCAGACAAAGGCAATAGAGGCCTAGAATTTAGTATTCTTTTGATCTCCGTGAGCACTGTGTTGAGTTGTTCATATGTTGGCTAGCACATGCCCTTGCAAAACACGTTTTAAATGGTACTTAACGCTCTTAACAGCCGCTTCCCAAAGACCACCGTAATTCGGTGAATAGCAGGGAATAAAAGAGAAGTCAATTCCTTTTTCAGTAGAGAATTGGCTAACTCTTGCCTGATGGGTCTGTGAAGCGACTAGTTCATAGAGCTGAGCCAATTGGTTCCTCGCTCCTTTAAATGTGCTAGCATTATCGAAGTGGATTTCGCTGGGTAGGCCTCTTCTTTAGGCAAGCAAGAAAACAGTCCGTTGTTAAATCTGAAGCCATTTCCAAATGCACTGCTTTCGTAATAAAGCATGTGAAAACACATATATATCCTTTGTTTACAACAGATCGCCTTATGCCGAACCACTTTGCTTCTACCGGCCCTGCGTAATCCACACCGACTCTTTCGAGAGGCCGAGTGACTACTTCGACTGGAGTCACTCTGCTAGGAGGCAAGGAACCCATTAGCTGTCTTGCTGCAATAGCTTTGTTTATGAAACAACTTATACAAGCTTGGGTAATCTTTTTCACTACACTTATACAGTCTATTATCCAGCTGCGAAAACGATAACAAAAGTTTTGGACCGGCATGCAAAAGCCGTTCGTGTTCGCCTCTAAATGATCAGACTGGTAACTTGAGAGCTTTTATAGGATGCTCTTGCGAATATGGAATATCAGCATGATGAAGTTTACCGCCTACTCGAACAAGACAGAGTTTCTTTACAATGTTTACCTTCTTGAATCTTCTCCATTTCGTCCTGATAATAAATTTGTTGCTTACGCCTGACTAATAATGGTAAACCTTGACGTAATTCCGCCGCAGATAAAAATGGATTGTATTTTTTTTTAGGATCAGCACTATTGCAGAATCTTTTTATATATGCTAAAACTCTGATAATCACTCATTAAGATGAACACTGACAGTTGTCCAAACAATCTTTAACTACCTTCTAAAAAGTGACATTAATGTTGGAAATCAATAGGGTACGAGAGACGAATATAAATACACTAGCTGTTGCCCGCGGCTTCGCTCGCGTGGATTTCGTATTAAGGTTGTTACCGGTTTTCCGAAGCAATTAGATATTTTCCCGTCATTTCGGGGTAATTTTAAACTAAGGAAAAACAGGACTAACCCTGCGCAAATCAATGAGTATAATTCAAGATCCAGCTGAATTTTATATAATATACAGACGTTACTCATAAATTACTCAGAACAGAGGAACTTAGCAGCAGTATCCTAACAAATGTAAAGAGAAAGATGAGAGACACTTTTATGTAATATTTCAAAACAGAGCCAATTCGCAGAAGTAATTGAAAAAAACTAAAACCTTCTCCCTCTCTCTACCTCTCCCCCCTTCCTCTCTCTACCTCTCCCCCCTTCCTCTCCCCCTCTCTCTGTCTCTCCCCCCCCCTCCCCCTGTCTCTCCCCCTCCTCCCTTTCCCCCTGCCCCTCCCTCTCCCTTTTCATCACCCCCTCCCCCTCCCTCACTCCCTCCCTCTCCCCCTTCCCCTCCTTCTCCCTCTACCTGTACCTGTACCCCTCTACCTCTCTACCTCTCTTCCTCTCGACCTCTCTACATCTCTCCCTCTCTACCTCTCTACCTCTACCTCTCTACCTCTCTACCTCTCTACCTCTCTACCTCTCTATCTCTCTACCTCTCTACCTCTCTACCTCTCTACCTCTATACCTCTCTACCTCTCTACCTCTCTACCTCTCTACCTCTCTACATCTCTACCTCTCTACCTCTCTACCTCTCTACCACTCTACCTGTCTACCTCTCTACCCCTCTACCTCTACCTGTCCCTATCCCTACCCCTTACGCCAATTTAACCGCTATCCCTAACATAGAAATGACATCCATATTTATTTTTAGACATTTCAAACCTATCGCACCCCAACTCCATCCCCAGGGGGATGATGGTATTACACGTCCACCACGTTGGATTTCAAAATTGTTGTAGTTTTCGTAATCTGCGACCCGATAAACCATACAAACGACACCCATATTGATTTTTAGACATTTCAAACCTATCGCACCCCAACTCCATCCCCAGGGGGATGATGGTATTTCACGTCCACCACGTTGGATTTCAAAATTGTTGTAGTTTTCGTAATCAGCGACCCGATAAACCATACAAACGACACCCATATTGATTTTTAGACATTTCAAACCTATCGCACCCCAACTCCATCCCCAGGGGGATGATGGTATTTCACGTCCACCACGTTTGATTTCAAAATTGTTGTAGTTTTCGTAATCAGCGACCCGATAAACCATACAAACGATACCCATATTGGTTTTTAGACTTTTTCACCCCATTTCCCTTTTTTAGGGGTTGAATTTGGGGTGGAATTTCAATAACAGTGATGAACGTTGCATAGAATTACATCATTAATGCCTAAATAATAAATAATGTGGATTTTACTTTAAAAATAAAGAATTTTCAACTTCATCCCCCTTTTCACCCTTAAGGGTGTCGAATTTTCAAAAACCCTGAGACACGTAATTATAAATTTTTAGTCCTCAGCCTAAATACAAATTTTAAAGATCCTAACTTCAAAACTGACGGACTTTCATACAAACTTTCATCCCCTATTTTACCCCCTTTGGGGTGGAATTTTGTAAAACCCTTTCTTAGTGCACCCCTAGGCCTCATAAGGAACCTACATGCCAAATTTGAAATCTGTAGACCCAGTGGTTTGGGTTGTGCGTTGATATGTCAGTCAGTCAGTCAGTCAGTCAGTCAGTCACCTTCTTCTTTTATATATATAGATAAATAGATATAAATAACATCCAAACAAACACTCGTGTTCATCACACCAATGTTTGATCGAACCCATGGCCCTCAGCATAGAAGCATTAGGGTTTATTATACGAACTTCATCAGATTTTACTGATCTAAAAGCTATCAAGATATTGTACTGTGCGTTTGTGCGTAGTCACCTGGAGTATGCATCTTCTGTATGGAACCCCAAATATGAGATTTATAAGTCTCGAATTGAGGGCATACAAAAAAGGTTTCTGCGTTATCTTGATTATAAGGCCAGGGTTAGAACGTCTGGTTATTTCAATAGATGCAAAAGATATCACTTTGTACCTTTGGATGTGAGACGGAATATAACGGACATTTGTTCAGTTGTTAATATTGTCAACGGAGTTGTTGATAGTCCTGACCTATTGTCCAAAATTTATTTCCGTACTAATCAACTAGGCTTAAGGACACGTCCAATTTTACATGTACCTCATACTCGAACTAATTACAGACGAAATTCTTTCTTTGTTCGGGCTTGTCGTGAGTATAACACTGTAGATGATACAGTGGACATATTTTGTATGAGCTCCTTGACGATCAAGCGCATGCTTACCTCTAATATGTTTCATGTTATATCTCTATAATAGTTATTATTCTATTATTGTCGAATCTCTGTACCTTTTCTCTTACTTTTTCTTTCTTAACAGTCACTGAAACTTAACTTTTTTTTTTACCTATAGGTACCTATCCAGTTTCCAGTTTTATGTATTTCTCTTATCCTAAGAACATGTATTCTGTAACAAACCTAATTATATATTCTAAAGGTGAAGATTTATTATTAGTACTGATTTTATGTATATGCAATACTTATAAATGAAATGTATCTGTTAATCTTCCGAATATAAATAAATAAAATAAATAAAATAAAATAGAAGCAGTCCCGCTACCAACTACACTAACGGGTAAATATAGTTTTGTGAATTTATTTATTTATTTATTTATTGTTCGGTAAGCCAACAGCTATTTAAAAAAACAATAGAAACAATAATAACATCAGAGTGCCAATTACAGGCTTACACTACTAACAATTGAGTAAAAAAATCACAAAAGCAAACAAAGCTGCACAGAGTTGTTTGTGCGCATACTGACACAGTTGAAAAAGTAAAATATACAATACTATAACTAGCACAAGAAAATAGAATTACAACATTTTGGTATGACTAAATTAAGAGCTAGTGATGCATGATGCGAACAACTAAAATATCCAATAATATAATTCTTAAATGAATATAGTTAAGTTTAAAATATTACGACGATGCAAAACACAACAATCAGAAAAAAGCAGATAGGTATACTATGAACGCTGCGTTATCTCGAAGAACTTATTGCTCAACTGACGTCTTGCTGACACGATGCTAGTGTTGAAAAGATCAAAGTCAAATTCCCTGCACAGTTTATTGAAATTTCTACTCGCACGCACAAGAAATGAATTTTGACGGTAATTGGTCGTGGCAAAGGATGTATGAATAAGGTCGTGAAATCTTAATGGCCTCTTGGGAGCGTTAATACCAATACGAGCTAGGAGATTAGGACAATCAATAGAGCCAGACGCAAGTTTAAAAAGGAAAACGAGATCAGCTATTTCACGACGATTTACCAACGGAAGAAGGTGGTGTTTCTTACACATGCCAATGTATTGTTTAGAATCATAGCGATCTTTAATTTTAAAGCATAAAAATTTCAAGAACTTTTTCTGAATCCTTTCAATCCGGGTTTTGTAGGTTTCATAGCAAGGGTTCCACAACTGTGACGCATATTCCAGGTTACTTCTAACGAAAGCACAATATAAAATTTTAAGGGTTTTAGCACGAACGAAATCTTTTGAACTACGCATAATGAAACCTAGGGATCTAGACGCTTTGACGACAATTTGATTAATATGCATATCGAATAATAGTTTTGGATCATAAGTGACACCTAAATCGCGTACTGAGCTTTCTCTTAGTAGCGCTTGACCTTTCAACTTATAACTATAGGATACAAGCTTACGTTTACGACTAAAAGTCATAACACTACATTTTGAGGCATTGAGATCTAGGTTATTGGAAGCACAGTACTCTTCAAGTCTATTGAGATCACTCTGCAGCAGTTCAGCATCACTTACGGTAGAAATAACTGAATAGATTTTCATGTCATCAGCGAAACACAGTAAACGAGAAGAACGAAAACACTTGTCGATGTCGTTTACAAAGACTAAGAATAGCAACGGTCCAAGCAAGGAGCCCTGTGGTACTCCACTAGGTACAGTAATCCAGCTAGAAATGTAGCCATTAGCGACAACAGCCTGTGAGCGTCTTTCAATATAAGAGGAAAACCATCTCAATAAGTCGCCGCTAATACCTACATTCATAAGCTTTTGCAATAACAGATTGTGTGGAATTCTATCGAAAGCCTTGCTGTAATCTGTGTAAACGACATCGACCTGATAACCATTATCCATAGCTTCCGTTAGATCATCACTTAGTAGTAAAAGATTGGATGTGGTGGAACGACCCTTCAGAAATCCATGTTGAGAGCAACTAAAGGATTGTCTCAGTGCGGGAAAAACTTGCGAATAAACCACTTTTTCAAGGACTTTAGATATTATACAAAGTTTAGAAATTGGGCGATAGTTTATAACTTCCGTTTTAGGACCTTTTTTGTGGATTGGAGTTACAAAAGCACGCTTCCAGATCTCCGGAACAACACCTTCTCTTAATGACTTATTAAATAATATAGCAATAGGGACTGAAATCGATTTAGCGCAATTTTTTAGAAATATAGCGGGTAAATCGTCAGGTCCAGAAGATTTAGTAGTATCCAACTTAGACAAAAGCTTTACTATTTCTTCGATATTGATGGTTATAGATGAAATATCCGACACTGTATTTGAGATAGATATTGTATCTAATGTTGACGGAGGGACGGTTCCAGGTGTTAAGAAATTAGACAAGAAATACGAAGAGAAAGCATTGCATATACTTTGACCACTGTTTACAATTTCAACACCATAAGTTAAACTACTTGGTATTCCATTCGATTTTGACTTTGATTTATAGTATTTCCAAAAATATTTAGGATTTTGTTCAATTGAATTTTCAACACTAGCAATATAACTGCCATAGCAGTTATTTTCAAGAGACTTTACTCTATCCCTTAGGAAATTAAACGTATCTTTATTGGATAGGTTACCATAAATTTTATATTTTTTCAGATGCTTATGTTTTTCTTTTATGGACTTTTTTAATGCAGGTGAATACCAAGTAGGATAACGATTAAAATTTATTAATTTCGAGGGTATGTATTTAACTTTAAGGGACTCATAGATATTATAGAACTTGGCAACAGCGTCTTCTAGTGATAAAGGTGACAGGATTTCATTCCAATCTATATCAGTTATTTCCTTATTTATAGCGTCATAGTCACCTTTAAAAAAAAGGAAACGTGTAAAGGGAGCATATTTTAAGGGCTGAAAAGTCATAAATTGTATGTCGATGGCAAGTGCACCATGTGCTTTATCTATTGGGACAAGCGAATCTAAGCTACAATCGGATACAACTACAATGTCGTTAGATAAGATCAAATCTAACGTTCTACCTATATCGTTTTTTATGTAATTATATTGGTTAAGACCCAGAGCGCTTAATTCACTTATCAATAATATCTCATCATCAGAATAAAAGTTACTAGGGACTAAAGCATTGTCATTGGCATCTTGACTAGAACTCCAGATAATATTACTTAGATTGAAGTCGCCAGCGATAAAAAATTTGTCATTAGGATATTTAGTAACGACATCATTCAAATTTGACAAGAAATTCGATAATTGTTGGGAAAAACTAAATCCGAGTCCTTCCTTACATAAATAAAGAACGCAAACATGTAAGCTGAGGGGTGAGGAAGATCCTTGCTGTTTCATCACGATTGTAAGCCAAAGGTCTTCAGCACTAGATTGAAATAACGGTTGCGGGGTTACAGCTAACTCTTTACGCGTAGCTATCAGAACGCCGCCGCCGTATATTTGCCCAGTCTTAGAATAATTCCTGTCTCTGCGCCACACAAAATATCGGTCGTCAAATAATTCAGAGTTATGTAAACCATCTAGTAACCAAGTTTCGGTTATAATAATGATATCAAAATCAGATTTAATTAAATTCCGGTAAAAAGTGTTCGTCTTGGTCCGTAGGCCCCGAGCGTTTTGATAATAAACATTTAAACTTTCGCTATTAGAGTTTAAATTTGCCATATTGAAATAATTTTGCTCATAAATAACTGCTTAGTAACATTGTACAGGTATAAAAAATAGAAAATACCGTCATTATAAAATGTAATACAGCGTATCAAAAATAATAATTTAAATCTATCATCAAAAAAAGTTACAAAATATTGGTAAAAAAAATAAGTCCGAGCGAGTAGGTAGCAATAATGTAAGAAAAGTCGTGCGATATCAGTATTTAAATGTTGCATTGCCGCATACTTAGTATGAATGGATATGTCGATGACTGAGCGAGAACAATAGCGATGCGTTATCAGCAGGTAGGCAGATGGTTCGTCGAGGAGCGTGTAAAAAAAAATATTTATGAAATTAGTAGGTTTCATCAGAGAGTGAATTGCATTTCGTCGTAATATTTTTATTTTATAACTATTAATTAACCTAAGTCGCGGGTTAACACAATTTGATAGGTAAATAAGGTAGAATAAGAAGTAAACTAAGCAATTTTGTTTAAATCATTCTCACGGTTAATAATCAGGACATTTGCAGTATCATTTTTACGGACATGAATCTTCCCAAACTTCACCCATACGAATCTATATCCTTTTTCTTGAGCGAGGGATTTCGTTTTGGTTAAAAGTTTTTTTGAGTCCGGGGTAAGGTGATCGTTTATAAAGATTCGCTGGTCACTTTGGAAGCCGATCTCACTAGCTGTTATGGTTTTTTTCATTCTGGCGGCAGCCACGAAATCTTCTTTAACATAGCGGTTGAGAAATGTGATGATAATTAGCTTCTCCTTGGAGTTGAAGGTAGGTACCCGGGCAATGTAGTTAATTTGTTGTTTGGATATACTGTAGTTTACTGCTCTACCTAATGTTTCGGCTATAGTAAAAAGATTTTCGTTGCTTTTTAACGGCACCCCTTTAACTTCCACATTATTTTGCCGCGACCATTGTTCCTTAGCGGCCAACTCACTTTTTAGAGTGATTAACTCACTTGCTGTATTAGATAATGAATTTTCGCATTGTTGAAATTCGATCAACTTATCTTCGACCTTCGACAAACGATCACTGTGTTCATCTATAGTAGCACTATTAAATTCACAAGCAGCCTTTAGATCCATTAGCTCACTTTTAATGTTTTTAACTTCATCAAGTATTGTAGGTAGGGCGCTTAGCTGAGACCGAACGCAACGGAGCTCACTCATAATGGCATCAAAGGGGGCTTGACTAGCTGACTCAGTATCCAAAGGTAAAGGTGAAGAGATCTCGGGTTGTGCTGAAGTAATTTTGCACTGGGGACACTTCCATGCAGCTCTCTTCTCGGGTCCCAGGTTTCTAAACCCTCGTTCCTTAATATTGGCACAGGAAAAGTCCAGGTTCTTTTTACACTGTGAACACTGCACTCCATCAGTATAATTTTGACTACAAATATCGCATTGCTTCATTTTGGCAAAGAAAACTAAAAATCTGTTCGATAATAAACAACGAGGTAGGTAAGTAGTAATCGATCAACTGCGCCAATTGACAGTACGCGTGCAGTCAGCGCTTGCGCTCGCTTAACACTGAAAACACTGAAAACAATAAAACAATGTTTCAGCGGGTGGAACGCAATCGCAAGACTCAGAGCCGCGCCGGCGCAGCGAGGAGCGGTCGTGTGCGGAGCGCGTGCAGCCTGCGAGCGGGGGCGGGGGGGCGGCGCGCCGCGAGCGGAACATGCGCGCGCGCAACGCGCCCCGCCAGCCCCGACAGGTACACACACACACACACACACACACCCGACATGCAGGGGGCGGCGCGCCGCGAGCGGAACATGCGCGCGCGCAACGCGCCCCGCCAGCCCCGACAGGTACACACACACACACACACACCCGACATGCAGGGGGCGGCGCGCCGCGAGCGGAACATGCGCGCGCGCAACGCGCCCCGCCAGCCCCGACAGGTACACACACACACACACACCCGACATGCAGGGGGCGGCGCGCCGCGAGCGGAACATGCGCGCGCGCAACGCGCCCCGCCAGCCCCGACAGGTACACACACACACACACACACCCGACATGCAGGGGGCGGCGCGCCGCGAGCGGAACATGCGCGCGCGCAACGCGCCCCGCCAGCCCCGACAGGTACACACACACACACACACACACCCGACATGCAGGGGGCGGCGCGCCGCGAGCGGAACATGCGCGCGCGCAACGCGCCCCGCCAGCCCCGACAGGTACACACACACACACACCCGACATGCAGGGGGCGGGGGGGGCGGCGCGCCGCGAGCGGAACATGCGCGCGCGCAACGCGCCCCGCCAGCCCCGACAGGTACACACACACACACACACACACCCGACATGCAGGGGGCGGGGGGGCAGCGCGCCGCGAGCGGAACATGCGCGCGCGCATCGCGCCCCGCCAGCCCCGACAGGTACACACACACACACACACACCCGACATGCAGGGGGCGGCGCGCCGCGAGCGGAACAAGCGCGCGCTCAACGCGCCCCGCCAGCCCCGACAGGTACACACACACACACACCCGACATGCAGGGGGCGGGGGGGGCGGCGCGCCGCGAGCGGAACATGCGTGCGCGCAACGCGCCCCGCCAGCCCCGACAGGTACACACACACACACACACCCGACATGCAGGGGACGGGGGGGCGGCGCGCCGCGAGCGGAACATGCGCGCGCGCAACGCGCCCCGCCAGCCCCAACAGGTACACACACACACACACCCGACATGCAGGGGGCGGGGGGGCGGCGCGCCGCGAGCGGAACATCCGCGCGCGCAACGCGCCCCGCCAGACCCGACAGGTACACACACACACACACACACACACACACACCCGACATGCAGGGGGCGGGGGGGCGGCGCGCCGCGAGCGGAACATGCGCGCGCGCAACGCGCCCCGCCAGCCCCGACAGGTACACACACACACACCCGACATGCAGGGGGCGGGGGGGCGGCGCGCCGCGAGTGGAACATGCGCGCGCGCAATGCGCCCCGCCAGCCCCGACAGGTACACACACACACACACACCCGACATGCAGGGGGTGGGGGGGCGGCGCGCCGCGAGCGGAACATGCGCGCGCGCATCGCGCCCCGCCAGCCCCGACAGGTACACACACACACACACACCCGACATGCAGGGGGCGGGGGGGCGGCGCGCCGCGAGCAGAACATGCGCGCGCGCAACGCGCCCCGCCAGCCCCGACAGGTACACACACACACACACCCGACATGCAGGGGGCGGGGGGGCGGCGCGCCGCGAGCGAAACATGCGCGCGCGCTACGCGCCCCGCCAGCCCCGACAGGTACACACACACACACACACACACACCCGACATGCAGGGGGCGGGGGGGCGGCGCGCCGCGAGCGGAACATGCGCGCGCGCAACGCGCCCCGCCAGCCCCGACAGGTACACACACACACACACACACACACCCGACATGCAGGGGGCGGCGCGCCGCGAGCGGAACATGCGCGCGCGCAACGCGCCCCGCCAGCCCCGACAGGTACACACACACACACACACACACACCCGACATGCAGGGGGCGGCGCGCCGCGAGCGGAACATGCGCGCGCGCAACGCGCCCCGCCAGCCCCGACAGGTACACACACACACACACACACCCGACATGCAGGGGGCGGCGCGCCGCGAGCGGAACATGCGCGCGCGCAACGCGCCCCGCCAGCCCCGACAGGTACACACACACACACACACACCCGACATGCAGGGGGCGGCGCGCCGCGAGCGGAACATGCGCGCGCGCAACGCGCCCCGCCAGCCCCGACAGGTACACACACACACACACACACCCGACATGCAGGGGGCGGCGCGCCGCGAGCGGAACATGCGCGCGCGCAACGCGCCCCGCCAGCCCCGACAGGTACACACACACACACCCGACATGCAGGGGGCGGCGCGCCGCGAGCGGAACATGCGCGCGCGCAACGCGCCCCGCCAGCCCCGACAGGTACACACACACACACACACACACACACCCGACATGCAGGGGGCGGGGGGGCGGCGCGCCGCGAGCGGAACATGCGCGCGCGCAACGCGCCCCGCCAGCCCCGACAGGTACACACACACACATACACACACACCCGACATGCAGGGGGCGGGGTGGCGGCGCGCCGCGAGCGGAAAATGCGCGCGCGCAACGCGCCCCGCCAGCCCCGACAGGTACACACACACACACACGACATGCAGGGGGAGGGGGGGCGGCGCGCCGCGAGCGGAACATGCGCGCGCGCAACGCGCCCCGCCAGCCCCGACAGGTACACACACACACATACACACACACCCGACATGCAGGGGGCGGGGTGGCGGCGCGCCGCGAGCGGAACATGCGCGCGCGCAACGCGCCCCGCCAGCCCCGACAGGTACACACACACACACACACACACACACACCCGACATGCATGGGGCGGGGGGGCGGCGCGCCGCGAGCGGAACATGCGCGCGCGCAACGCGCCCCGCCAGCCCCGACAGGTACACACACACACACACACACACACACCCGACATGCAGGGGGCGGGGGGGCGGCGCGCCGCGAGCAGAACATGCGCGCGCGCAACGCGCCCCGCCAGCCCCGACAGGTACACACACACACACACACCCGACATGCAGGGGGCGGGGGGGCGGCGCGCCGCGAGCAGAACATGCGCGCGCGCAACGCGCCCCGCCAGGTACACACACACACACACACACACCCGACATGCAGGGGGCGGGGGGGCGGCGCGCCGCGAGCGGAACATGCGCGCGCGCAACGCGCCCCGCCAGCCCCGACAGGTACACACACACACACACACACCCGACATGCAGGGAGCGGCTAGGACGCAATACCCCGGACACTACATACATCGAGCGCGAACCTAAAATTTGAAATTTGAAGCGCACTTATGCCCGCATATTACAAAAGACCCTCAGGAGGACCACGAGAATCTCGTGGGTGGGCATGCATGGGGGTGCGGGTTAGATTGCAAGGGGAGCGGAGAGTGTCCGTTCTGTATGATGGTACTATTACTTTATTCTGTGCCAGAACCTTAGATTACGTCTTTACTGTCGTCCAGATGAACAAATGGCCAGATAACGCGAGATCACTTTTTATTTCTCAATGTGTGCGTTGAAGTCATAGAAAATTGCCATAGATAAAATTTTGCAAACTTACTAAACTTACTAAACTAAACAATTTTTTCTATGTATTTAAACTTATCTGTTTATAGGCTAGCAGTAGAAGCAGGCAACGTCGTGAGCGGCAGACGCCCGCCTCATTCAGACTGTTGGCGGCTTCAGACAACATACGAGTGCCGGACGACAGGAGGGATGATGCTCAGGTCAAATATCAGATCTCACTAATATTATAAATGCGACAATGTGGATGTTTGTTTATTTGTTTAACTATCACGCCTAAACTGCTGAACTGATTTCGATGAAATTTGGAAGGTAGATAGGTAGATCTAGCACTGGACTAACACTTAGGCTATAATTTAAAATCGTGCAAAAATCTAAAGCCCCTGTTTGTAATATTTTGTAATTTCTATGCACATTCAAATAAAAAATTTGGTATTTGTATTTTTGAATATCGATTTAAAGATTACCGTTATCCTTGGGACTCTATTTTAGAATCATTTTCTCGGAATATATTTTGATCCCGCGAAGGGTATTTTCTTTTTATCTTAATTTTCCTTCTTTATGGAAATGTGCCAATATTATACCCATTCCTAAAAGCAGCAATTCAATGGACATCACAGAGTATAGGCCTATTTCTCTTTTGTCAACTCTAGCTAAGGTATTTGAATCCCTCATTTGTCCAGTACTGACGTCTCATTTAAAGCCATTACTTATACCCGAGCAACATGGATTTCGTTCCAAAATGTCTACTGCAACAAATTTGGCCAATTATACATCACAAATTTCTTCTGTACTCGATAGAGGTTTGCAAGTAGACGCAATCTATACAGACATAAGCAAAGCCTTCGATAAAGTCGATCACTACTTGCTAATAAACAAGCTGTATAACGAAGGCGTCCATGGCAGTCTTTTGAAATGGTTTGCTTCGTATCTAAGTGGCAGATCCCAAAAAGTTGTTGTTTGTGGCAATGAATCTGAGCTCTTCACAGCTACTTCTGGTGTGCCTCAAGGTTCCCACTTGGGCCCAATACTTTTTTTAGTTTTTATTAACGACTTAGTTTCCGTCATACGCCATTCTAACTTCTCTCTTTTCGCAGACGACCTTAAACTTTTCAAAATTATTAACAGCTCTCTAGATTCACAACTATTGCAAAATGATCTCGATAGAATATTGGCTTGGTCTGTTAAAAATAAACTCCCCCTTAATAGTAAAAAATGCAAAGCTATTACATTTTGTAGAAAAAAGTATCCAATCAAATCAAGCTACCAAATTAACGGTTCCAAACTAGAAGAAGTCACGAAAATCAGAGACCTTGGTGTAACTTTGGACAGCAAGCGTTCCTACAATGACCATATCGACGAAATCATAAAAAAGTCTCTTCGAATGCTAGGGTTCGTTTGGCGTAACTGTAAAAAATTTAATAGAGATAGGGTCACTAAGTATTCATAAAAAATAACGCAGTTTAAAAAAAATACATTCTTTTTTATTTTAGTAAAATATCGATTTGCTGACGTGGGGAAGTAGACCGCTAAATTCCATGATGGTCGAATGTGCCCTAATAGGTGGGCAAAGACAGTCACCCATTGTATACCTCATGACGGGTCCAGACGCCGAGGTAGACCAAGAAAGCGATAGCGTGACGACCTTGATGCTTTCTTAAAGAATTTGGAAGAGGTTACAAAAGATCGTGACCAACGGAAAGCCGCGGGGGAGGCCTTTGCCCAGCAGTGGGATCTAGTAGGCTAAGAAAAAAAAAATCGATTCCCGTGCGGTGTAAAATTTAGTCATAGCCCATCACCAGTTGTCACTAAGATAGGTCTTCTTCTTCTTTTTCTTTTTCTTCCTGCTCCTTTTCCCAACTTTATTTGGGGTCGGGCCTTCTTGTGCGTCGGCGCCAGGATGGTCTATCCTGGGTTGTCAACGGTGGGATACTTTGCGTCTTTAAGTCTCTTTCGACAGTGGACCACCAAGAGGCCGGTGGTCTACCCCTGGTTCGCTTCTTCGTGTCGATGTTAAGCACTGTTCTCACGGAATAGCTTGCGGCTCGTCTCATCACATCACATGGCCGTACCACCTGAGCCTGCCTTCTTTCTCGGTTACCGGTGCCACTTTGAAGGATCCTCTGACGTATTCATTTAGTCACTAAGATAGGTGACAGTTTTTATTTTTAATTCATTATTTTCCATTCTACCATAGCGGAATCGATATTTTAGAAAGTAAAGAAAATGTAAATGCTTTATTTGTGTTCAAAAATATTAGATATTTTTTGTAATAACTTAATGACCCTTTCTCTATGTATGGGCAAAGGGTCGAGGTTACTTACATTTGGGCTTCTGTTGCAAAATATCAATAAATGAATTGATAGTAATATTTTGTTAACCAGGAAGCGACGGGAAGCGGTTGGAACGTAGCGTGGCGCGGACCGCCTAGGCGGTCTGTTAGTGCTAAGGTAATGTAGCTATTTGAATGCATTTTTTGTTAATACAGTCACCGGCAAAAATAACCGGCCGGTCTATTTTCTGTCGTACATTTTCATACAAGTAAGGGATCAAACGATGCGTCAATATATTTCCTAAACGAAATAAATATCCGTGAATAAACAGTGAGATCATGAAATAAGATATCTGACTTAAGATTCTTCAAGATTAGACCTGTGCACGGTATTCACGACATTCCGTGCATCATTTAGAAAAAAATATACGTAATTTCGTAAGATTTCTCTTACATTTAGCGAATTAAAATGTTTAGTGTCGCACGGGTTTTCTTCAACATTTTAGATATACCTAGTCTTTGACAATATTGTTAATAAGGTTCTTATCTAAAGACCTCATCAATCAGATTTGTATTTTTATTCAATTTAGGTAAGATATTGACGCTTCGTTTGCCCCCATATTTGTATGAAACTATAATAAAGAAAACAGACCGGCCGGTTATTTCTGCCGGTGAGTGTAGTTATGTATGGCTACAGAATAAAGTAATACTTGCAACATCCATTGCTATGCGGATGACAGCACTGGTGACACCTACTACACGGGTCGTTCCAATATCTCTCGGGATAAAGTTGAGGAGTGTAGGAAAAAACTCGTGTCCGACATAGAAATCTCACTGGAGCAAGTATCTGAGTGGGTCAGGAAAAATCAGGTCGAATTCAACCCCACTAAGACTTAAGTATGCGCGTTCACTGCAAAAAAAGCCCCTTCGTGACAGCACCCCGGTTCCAGAACACCCCTCTTAACATCTCAAAGAGCATTGGGATCCTTGGTGTTGACATTTCGAACGAAGTCCAGTTCCGCGATCATTTGGAAGGAAAAGCCAAGCTGGCCTCCAAAAAACTTGGAGTACTAAATAGAGCGAGGCGGTCGGTACTTCATGTCGAGTCTTCATCTTTTGCTATATAAGGCACAAGTGAGGCCCCACATGAAGTACTGCGGCCATCTTTGGGCTGGAGCGCCCCAATACCAACTCCTTCCACTTGATCGCATTCAAAAGAGGGCAGTTCGAATTGTCGACGATCCCGTGCTCACAGACTGTATGGAGCCACTAAGTCTTCGGAGAGACGTGGCCTCCCTGTGTGTTCTGTACCGTCTGTACAACGGGGAGTGTTCTGAGGAACTGTTAAGTCTGCACAGTTCCACCACCGCACCACACGCCGCAGGGAGAGGTTCCATCCACATCACTTGGACAATTCGCTAGGGAAACTTATATGTAAGGTACCTTGAAACTTGGCTCAAAAACAGGAATAGGATCATTACAAATACAAATTTTTTTTGGCCAAAAATGTCGAGGTTTTAAAAAAATCGTTTTCGTCCAATATCGATAGGTCGTATGGCAGAATGTGATGAGTAGTCATTGCCTATCATAAAAAAAAACAAACAACTGTATAAACGAAACCCCCCGTGTAAGCCGTCTCAAATGCTTTCAGCGCCTGACATTTGTGACGTCACACTGTTTAACTGTCATAATCAAGTAGTGATGAGGTATTGTCAATTTTTATATCGATGAATTTTGGATACAGGTGACAAAATTTCTGAAAAAGAAAACAAATACTATCAGATTTTTTTTATTATTATGGATTACTTATTTTTAAACTTGTATTATGTAAATAAAAAGGCTAATATAAGTTTCTAATTTTATTTTTAGCTTAAAGAAAAAAGATTCTTAAATAGGTATCCTTAACAATAACTATCATTATGACAATGGATAATCATTTTATTATTTTCCATCAGGCAGTGTATTTTATCCTTAATAATACTACTAACACTTAAATAAAATGTACAAAAAGCTATTATTAGTACAGGTTTCACTCATGATTCTTCATGACCAGCAGTTGTCTTTTTCACTACGTACTCAAGATTAACAATCATAATAATCTGTAACAAAACGCATTTTTAAGTACAATATCATAAGAATATTTTATTTATATTATATGTATTCATCATTTCTATAATTTATATACTAAGAAGTATCTTATGTTAACTTAACGGTGCTCCCCTCTTTGCCTTTAATATAATTTAAATACTGGCTAATCCACAATCGCTTAAAATTGTAAAACGTGGACAGTTTTTATTGGCTTACATAATATATTTTTATTTTATTTTATTTTATATATCCCGTAATTTTTTAGAAATTAAGCATAAGCTGTTATTGTCCCAAATAAAATAAAATTAAATTTTAACACTTTCTGTGTTCGGATAGATCTACAAAGTAGAAAATTGCAAAATTTCACAACCCCAGGCAGGATTCGAACCTGCATCTTCTCCGTCAGTACCGGAGACGCTTTACCAACTAGGCTCAGGGTCCATGATGCATGGACCCTGGGGCATGGGGCATGGGCAGGGGGCATGATGTTGTAAAATTTGCGATCTCTATACGTATTTCAACGTTTCGTTTGTGCTTCCACTTAATAAGCATTAGCTGTACTAGCTCAACAAGTCCTATTTTTGTAAATATAATTCAAGTCAAAAATTGGTAACATGATTGAGTTTTGCAATTTTCTACTTGGTAGATTTATCCGAACACAGGAAATGTTAAAATAAAATCATTTTCAATCATACGTAGTGTTACCAATTTTCGACTTGATTTCTTTTTGCAATAATAGACTACTTGAGCTAGTAGTCTAGTACAGCTAATGCTTACTAGGTGGCAGCACAAACACAACGTTGAAATGCGTATAGAGGTCGTAGATTTCACAACATCAGTCAGGATCACAGAAGCCTAGTTGGTAAAGCGTCTCCGGTACTGACGGAGAAGACACTTGTTTGAATCCTTCCTGTGGTTGTAAAATTTTGCGATTTTCTACTTTGTACATCATCATAAGTTCAAAATTATGCTATTAAAGGGTTTAGAACAGAACTCAGTTTATTGGCCTTCCAGGCTCCGATATTAATACCACCAACAGTTGTCTTTTTCTCTCCTTATTTAAAATGTACAAACATAAACACCTGTAACAAAATACATTTTAATGTACAATATCATAAGTTAAAAACGGGTGTATTAACGTGCCACCAAATTTGAGTAAATTTTTACCAAATAAAATCTACACCAAATTTGCTTCTGGCACTTCGCCGGCAGCGGCCGCGGCACGCTCGCTCGGCTCATGCGTTGTGGTCGCAAGATAACCTAACACAACTTAACCGAACCGGTTACCCAAATTTGGTGTACGTTCAGCCAATTTGGTGTACATTCATCCATTTTGTCTGAAGTGTATTGGGGTATAAAAAAATATTTTGGGAATCATTTAATTTGTTGCCGTTAAAAACTATTAAAACGTAACTTACTTTGTTGTCCTCTCAGACTCCAAAATTGATTCCACCATCAGCTGTCTTTTTCACTATGTACTTAAGATTAATAATGATTAACCTGTAACATAATGTATTTTTATGTACAAAGTCATAAGTTATAAACTATGCTATCAAAGGGTTAAGGGTGTATCTCAGTTTATTGGTCTCCCAGGCTACGATATTGTTACAACCAATAGTTGTCTTTTTCAATATAGATAAACAATCATAATAGCCTTTCACAAAACGTATTTTATGTACAATACCATCGGTTGAAAATATGGCATCAGTGTTTAAAATTTTACTAAAACCTAGCTGAACAGCCTTATGACACCTCATAAAATTAAAATATATCAAGCCATTTGGTAGTTACGAGATTTGTGCCTCAGTTGGACAAAAATATATCGATGTAAGAAATCCCATCTTTATATCATGTTTTGATATCAATGTTTATCATCATATTTTTATGTAAAATTTACTAATTAAATGCGATATTGAGCATACACCATATATACCACAATGTATAGAGTACTACACAATATTTCGTGAAGCAAAATATTGCGTATTATCAAAAATAAACTAAAAATACTTACGAATGATACGATATGACTTCGGCACTGTTTTCTTTGTAATTTTCTCGGGCATTGCAGCCTAATACGCAACAAAACATTTTTCACTAACTTTCTGAGCAATTTCTGAGCTCAAAACATTGGCTGAAACACACTTATATACTAAAATTTTGCAAAAACAACCAGTAAGCAAATAAACAACAACTTTCACAGTCTGACAGAAAAATGGAGGCATAAACCTTCCAAATTAAGTGACACCTTACAGGAGGGGTTTTGTCCTATGTTTATGGATCCTGCATTTTTAGTCGGATTATGCTTATTATAATCCGACCAAAAAATGCCTGTGGCGAGGGAGAATCGAGTATAACCAGACGATATATTTCTAGCTCTTTCTATTACGATGAATCACTTCTAGTTGAAGTGAGATAAAACGTGGTTATGAACTAATGCTCAATACAATCTGTCTTTTATACGTTAGTATTATATAGTCTAAGGTATAAACCGACCACAGACTACTTAGAACAATTGTCAGTTTTTTTTAAGACTGGCCATGGCTACTTTTCATTCTGCCACACGACCTATCGATATTTGACAAAAACAAAATTATTTTTTAACTTTTTTATTTGCAACCGAAAAAAATTCTTATTTTTTATTTTTACTTATTGACCTTATCCCTGTCTATGAGCCAAGTTTTGAGGTACCTTACATATACGTTTCCTATGCGGTCTGCGCGATCATTTCTCTTGCGATGTGGAACGATCTTCCTCCTGCGGTTTTCTCTGGTAGTTACGACATGGGGACATTAAAAAAGCGGGTAAATAAACTTCTCAAAGGCCGGCAACGCATTAGTACCACCCCCCCAGGTGTTGCAAGTGTCTATGGGCGGCAGTGACACTTACCATCAGGTGAGCTGTCTGCTCGTTTACCTGCTCTTACATTAAAAAAAAAAAAAACCGGCCAAGTGCGAGTCGGACTCGACGTATTAGTTGAAATTTCAGTAAGTTAATGTGCTAGATTTTTTGAGTCCGACACGCGCTTGACCAAATTTTATTATTTGTTGATATTTTATAGCCTATGCCCTATACGAGTAAACATACCAATTTTCAAGTTTGTAAGTGTTCCCGTTTTTAAATAGAACTAAAACAAAAATCGCCTCAGCAACCATCCAACTTGACCCCTCTCTTATATGAATGTTCTTGAAACGGGAGCTCACCACAATTGGTTACCATTAGTTGTGAGAAAAGTTGTAATATTTAATGATTTCAGACTTTTCCCATTATTTGTACTGTGAGACCTAGCTTCTTGCCAAATTTCATAATTTTAGGTCAACGGGAAGTACCCTGTAGGTTTTTCATTTTTGAATAAATGTATGGAGATGAGGACATAAAATGCCAATCTTTTGATTGCGTCGTTGTAAAAAATTGAAATTTTTAGATCTTGTGTGGTTCATGGATCCTAATATATGGTATTAATTTCAACCTGATACCTTTACCCGTTCGTGAGATAAGGGGTCTTGACAGACAGACAGACAGACAGACGGACAACAAAGTGATCCTATAAGGGTTCCGTTTTTTTCTTTTGAGGTACGGAACCCTAAAAACAGTATAACTAGAAATTGCCGAAATTTTCTTTCAGATTAATCATAGTTCCTATAATTCTTAAGCTATTTTTTTCATTTGTCTTATATTTTAAAAGTTGACTTCAAGGTTATCAATTTACGTATAAAATAAAGTTTTTATTTTTAGTTTGATATATAAAACTAGCGGCCCGCCCCGGCTTTGCAAGGGAAGCTAGAGTCCATTGAGTCCGCTAGAGTCCATTGAGTCCGCTAGAGTCCATTGAGTCCGCTAGAGTCCATTGAGTCCGCTAGAGTGCGCCCCGGCTTTGCACGGGAAGCTAGAGGCCGACTCTTAAAGTAGGCCGTGCTGCAGTGGTTTCTTGCCGTTTCTTTTACGCTGCCATAGCACGATCCGAAACGGCGTAGACTCGCTCTATTTGCATTGTATTCTGCATGACATTCAATAAGTATTTTGTAAAGAATCTACATTGAATAAAATTATCTGAATCTATCTGAATCTGAATCATAAAAGATTTGGCCCGTTTTTTGGTCTGTAGGAATTTTATATTAACTTTCATCCCTAATTTTCACCCGCTTGGGGGGATGATTTTTCAAAAACGCTGAAACACATGTTTATTTCTTTCTTTTTATTAGCCTATATCCTAAATTTTAGTAGCATTTTCATATGCACTTTCATCCCTTATTTCACCCCTTTGGGGGATGATATCAAAGGAAAGATGCTGATGCGCATCCTCCGGTTTATAAGACCTTAGAAGCCTCTTACGACACCCACGATGGGTTGGTTGGGTACTATTCTTTTTATCCCATCTATTCGAAAAGAACGACTGGGTTCTCCTTTAAAAGCACCCAAAGGTTGTGTTTTCTATGAAACTTGATAAGTGCGCGGCAAAGTACTTTGCGGCGCACTTATTTATATATAGATATAAACTGCGCCGCAAAGTACTTTGCGGCGCACTTATTTATATATAGATATAAACTGCGCCGCAAAGTACTTTGCCGCGTACTTATTGAATTTGGTACATCTTAGTGTTCAGCGCCAAAGAAATCGAACGCAAATATTGTAAGGCGACTAAGTGCCCTAATCTTCCACTAAGTGTCTTCATCTGCCCTAGTGTCTTAAAAGGCGACTAAGTGTCTTAATCTGCCATTGTGTCATAAAAACCGACTAAGTGACTTAACCTTCCTTTGTGTCATAAAATGCGACTAAGTGTCCTAATCTTCCACTAAGTGTACCCTGTGATAAAAGGCGACTAAGTGTCTTAATCTACCTTTGCGTCATAAAAGGCGACTAAGTGTCCTAATCTTCCACTAAGTGTCTTCATCTGCCCTAGTGTCTCAAAATGCGACTTAGTGTTTTAATCTGTCATTGTGTCATAAAAGGCGACTAAGTATCCTAATATTCCGCTAAGTGTCTTCATCTGCCCTAGTGTCTTAAAAGGCGACTAGTGTCTTAATCTCCCATTGTGTCATAAAAGGCGACTAAGTGACTTGACCTTCTCTTGTGTCATAAAAAGCGACTAAGGGACTTAAACTTCCTTTGTGTCGTAAAAGGCGACTAAGTGACTTAAACTTCCCTTGTGTCATAAAAGCGACTAAGTGTCCTAATCTGCCCTTGTGTAATAAAAGGCGACAAAGTGTCCTAATCTTCCACTAAGTGTCTTAATCTGCCATTGTGTCATAAAAGGCGACTAAGTGTTTTAATCTGCCCTTGTGTGATAAAAGGTGACTAAGTGACTTAACCTTCCATTAGGTGCTAAAAGGCGACTAAGCGTCTTAATCTAAGCATATGTGATAAAAGGCGACTAAGTGTATAACCTTCTGACATAACATTTTATACAAACCTGTCTGCTAAATTTAATTTGGTCTTGATTTTATCAGTTGCAATAAATAAAGTATGAGGCGCCTTTTATTTTCTTATAGTACTCCAGTAAAATTACGAGAGATTGTATGGCGAAACGGAAATAATTTGTAAAAGCCGTGTTTCTTTTTCAGATCTATAGATTATATTTCTGTGTAAAGCTTTTTAATGGAATCCACCTAAATTTACCCCATTTATTTATTTATTTTGCCTTCCAAAGTTTAAAAAAATATGGAATTTCGGAAAACAATTTTAATAGGTTATTGTTTTTATTTACGGCTTGCTATGTATACATATTTTCATATTATACATGAATCCACCTAAAAATATTATCTTTTTTGTATTATTTAAGTTATACCACGTAAGTTAAATTAAGTTTATCTTCGCAGCCAAAAATAGTAATAGAGCCGTTTTGCTTTCTAATAATTTAAATAGTGCTAAGTACTCACATTTTTGGCAAATCCAACATAAATGTTTGCAAAATCTTTGTAAACCACCGATTACAAAAAACTTTATTTTTATTTTGTATGGGAGTTCTGTGAATTTAATAAGAATCACTTACATTTAAAAAGGTTAAGTTTAGCTCAGTTTATTTCTATTATTTTACCTCGACTTTATTTAGCCTTATACAGGGTGTTAATTTGATTGCGTGCCATAGCTTAAGGGGTGGTTCAGTAACGATAAAGAAACTCAAAAAAATTATAAAAAAAAATCCTACTCAAAAAAAAATATAAACATTGAAACTAAACTAACGCGGAGGACAATGACCGCGCGAATGGGCGCGCTATCAAAAGCGCGCGAAAGAGTTTCAGTTATGTAGTCGTCATGGAGATCTTTAGGCGAGGCCTATGTCCAGCAGTGGACGTCTTTCGGGTGATATGATGATGATGTGCCTACCTTATTCACTGATACTCGCGCGCTAGCGACGTTGCTCCGCGTTAGTTAAGTTTCAATGCAGTTATAGATTATTTTTTTGTAGGATTTTTAATTTTATTTTTTTTGTGTTCCTTTATCGTAACTGAAACACCCCTTAAGCTATGGCACGCAATTAAATTAACACCCTGTATAGGGTGACTTTTAATTAGTTCTTGATAGCAAAAGATATGCATGTACTCATGATACTGAACAACTTTTCCCAAGGAACATAGGTCGAAATACGACAAACTAAATTTTACCTCCCATACAAAATGCGCTATCAGCTGATGCAGTTTCTATGGGAGGTCAAATCTTGATTTTCGTATTTCGAACAATGGTCCTACGGGAAAGTTGTTCAGTATCATGAGTACATTCATATCTTTTTCTATCAAGAACTAATTAAAAGTCAACCTATATATGAAAATAAGTGTCGATCTTATATTTAAAATATATATATATATATATATATATATATATATATATATATATATATATATATATATATATATATTTAAATATATTTATGGTGGATTTTGATGCCTATATGTAAAATATACGTTTATCTAAATATTGGATTCGTAAATATTGTGTCTTAACATCATATTTAAATACGATATACACAAAAAAGTAGTTATTAACATTTAATGTTTTGCAAAACCGTATTTTTACTGGAGTATAGTGGGTGATGAAAAGTAGAGTGTATTAAAAAAAGCGCCCTCGCCGTAAAAATATTATTTTGCTCCCTTATAATACAATCTACTATTGCAGGCACCCACACGGACTATTACTGACTACCATTTATACTTGCCAGGTGGTCCCCCCGCGCCCCGCCAGCGAGGACTCCTCCGTAGAAGACGTGACGCTCACCCCGCACGGCCTCGACTTGTCTCTCCCGGACTGCAAGATACTCGCCAACCGGAACGCTGCCACCACGCACCACCACTTTACCAGGTAACCGCACCATTACAAATTTATTTTCAACAAATTTGCTCATAAAACAGCTCTATTTGCACTGTATTAAGGTCCATAATCCAGCTTATTAAACACGCAGTTTTTTTTTTCGTTGTATTACCGCACTAGTATTTTTGTTTGCTTTTTCTTTTTAATCTCGTTTAATCAAGAAGTTTATTTTGTACGCATTTTTCTATAGGAACATTTTCATGTAGTTAGCTGTATTCGAGAAAATATGATAAATTGATATTCATTTTATGAAATTATTTAGGTATATTAATTTACTAATCAACAATAAATTTGTCATTTAAGGCGGTTGCTGGGTGGCAGCACCTTACGTTTAGAAATAAATTTATTGCGTCGCAAATACAAAACTTTTCGGTAGTATTGTTCGTTTGGCGGCAACATATGGTAGTTATATATGTTATAACCCATGACATCATAGCTTAGCTTATCATTTATAGCTTTGTATTGGTAAAGTGCTAAAAGTGGCCGTTTTTGGCAGTTTTACAATACAAAGCTATTCACGATAAGCTAAGATGTGATGGATAATAAAATATAGAACTACCCCAAATTGCCGCCAATCAAACAATCCTTATTATATGTCTTGTATTTATGACGCAATAAATTTATTTCTCAAAGTGGCAGCACTTCTGCTCAGCAACCACCTTAAGTAACAAGATAATCAATTTTAGATAATTTGTTTCTAGGTTCAAGTAATAGGGTGTTTGACAGTTTATTCTGTGCCTCTCAAATATTATAATCTGTGCCCGCTGAAAAAGAAATAATGCGCGCTGTATTTACAAATATTTGTGGTGTTTGATGTTTATTATTGTAATTATTTCTAAGTGTCGACTTCTACAAATAAAAAACTAATTAATATAGTTCCTGAACCATTTAAAATTCAAGTTTGGAGGTTCTAAATATCAAAAAAAGGCGCGTAACGTTGATGTCGAGGTAAAAAGGTAAATTAAGGCATATACTACACCTCTCCCGAAAAGTACTCCTCTACCACAGGCAAAGAGAAATAACTGTTATCTTAAATGACTTCCATCTGTTTTTGTAATAAAATGATGATGATAATAACTGCAAGCCTGTTTGAAATTTAAAATAAAATTTTTGTTAAGTAAAATTTTACTTAAAGTAATATTATTTTGGCCGATTTGGCTGAACGCCTTATCTACCAGATAACAATAGAGCAAAGATGAGTAATTCGGTCGATGCGCGTGCCCGTCTTAAACGGCAATTGTTTCTTTTTTATTTCTCCTAAAATAGGTGTCGGTAGTTTTAGTACCCTTTTGTACGGGTGTTAATGATAACATTCATCGGCTCAAATAATATTTCATCAACTATACCTGCACGGTTGCTATGTCTCAAAATAAAAAATAGTGTATTAGGCACTACAAACGATAGAAATGGTTTTTCATACAAACTTTGTCGGCCGCTGCTTGCATGTATTTAACCAGTACTGCAATTTCGATTTATCTCGAAGAAAGTGGTCAAAACAATCATCGAATTTCCAAGCATGTTCAAAAAAAAAATTACATCAGGTTTCACAATGGTATAATTTACTTGAGTTCTACAATCCATGTCAAATCTAGGCTACAAGATGCATCACGATGGTTAAGGGCATCTTGTGTTTTAGAACTACAAGTCCTGTGTTCGAACCGTGTTTTGGTATAAAGGTTAAATACGCAAAATAGGGGATCTCCATCTGCGGTGATTCCCGCAGGTTCAAAGTTAAGTACAGAAGTAGTTTTATCACTCCAAGTAATACTGGATTCATCGTCAAAATTTAGTGTCATATTCGATGCTGTATTCATTATTAATGATGCACCACTCAAATGCCAGTACTCATTACTACTAGTTTTGCAGTCAATATATACCCAAAAAGTTGTTGGATTTTCATTTTGAACTATCATCATTTTGCCTGTTCTATCTTTATTCAATATCCAGAATTTATGTCCGCGGGCAATAGCTTCTAGGATATGTATGTGTTTCTCAGTCACGGTTAACAAATTTGTTGAAGTTACGTTTTTACTGTCTGTTGCTGAATCTGTTTGAGTTTTAGTGGTGAAATTTTGTTGCGTTTCTGTCGCGACAGCTTCTGTGGTGGAGTCTTGTTGAGTTTCTGTTGTGACAACTTCTGCGGTGGAGTCTTGTTGAGTTTCTGTTGTGACAGCTTCTGCGGTGGAGTCTTGTTGAGCTCCTGTCGTGACAGCTTCTGTGGTGGAGTCTTGTTGAATTTTTGTTGTGACAGCTTCTGCGGTGGAGTCTTGTTGAGTTTCTGTTGTGACAGCTTCTGTGGTGGAGTCTCGTTGCGTTCCTGTTTTGCCAGTCACTGCACAGGTGTCTTGTTTCGTTTGTGGTGTGCCAGTCTCTGTTGCAGAGTCTTGTCGCGCTTTAGTAGTAAAACCTTCTTGCATTTCTGTCATGACAGTTACTGTACCTTTAACTTCACTCTTCGTTTGAAAGTTTTTAAAGAGATCTAGCAGAGATCGTATATTGAATGATTGCTTCATATTGACTGAAAAGGCGTCTTCAGAAGTTTTTGCGTTGTGGTACTGTGTAAGCTGAAAGTACAAGGTTACTGGTCAAGAAGTGCCATTATTTATTTTCTATTTTCTTTGAATTATCTTTATATACAATGTGTCCCAGGGTAAGTGACCGCCCGGCGTTTTTTTAATATTTGTACAAAATTATTAATAATTACTTTTATATTTGAAGACACGTGACGTGCTGCAGTTTTTTTACGATATTTCCTAAGTTTGTTCATCTTTTTTCCATTATTTTTTTATTGACTAGCCGACATCATAGTTTATCAATTAAAATTATTAAACATAACTAAAATGTAGTAAAACATTTATTAAATAAAAAAACTAAATTCGAAAAAAAAAACGATTATTTTCAGTTTTTTCAAAATAAGTCTAAAAAATGCCCCTGTAATATCACATTTTTTAAATTATTAATTAACTATATGATATTTCCTACAATAGCTCAGAACAATGTTTGTTACTATTTCAAACAAACACCAAACTACAAACTCTTGAATCAGACCTTTACTCGTTACAAAACACAAAAATGACGCAGGAATTTCTTTTTTTACTTAAATAATTACATCAAATAAAAAAAGTATCTAAGGGATATTAAGACGCCTAACAGTGTCAATAGCGGTTTTAGTTAGCTTTGAAGACTTTGCTCTTTTTTACTGAGTATGGGAGTAAAATTTCAACTGACTGTACTTTTGCTTTTGTTTGAAATTAGTAGCAAACATTGTTCTGAGCTATTGTAGGAAATATCATGTAGTTAATTAATAAATTGAAAAAATGTGATATTAAGGGGGCATTTTTTAGACTTATTTTGAAAGAACTGAAAAAAAGAGTTTTTTTCTTCGAATTTTAATTTTGTTTTTTATTTAATAAATGTTTTACTACATTTTAGTTATATTTAATAATTTAAATTGATAAACCATTATGTCAGCTAGTCAATAAAAAAAAATAATGGAAAAAGATGAACAAAAAACTGCAGCACGTCATGCCTTTGCAAATAAAAAAAAAATCATTAAAAATAAATGGTACAGCAGCACTGCACTTTCTTTCTCGCGATATACGAGTATGAGTCATCATTCAACAGTGTCCCCACCGGGAATCGAACCCAGAACTTCCGGATCAAGAGCCGAATGCTATAACTACTAGATTATTAAGGACTTCGGATAGCAAAGAGTAAATAAGGACCAAGTGCAAACTTAAGTTTGCAATTCCATACAAATAATATGGAAATACAAACTTACCTATACTAGATTTATGTAAAAACGTTTAGATGAAATATGCAGTCAGGTACATAACCAATTTAGAATTCCAATTTGAAGCATTAAAATAAGCTCATTGAAATCGATTTTGAGTAAATCACATTTTTAAATTTTAGTAGTAACTTCCACAGACCAATGGATACTGCCGAAAGATACCTTGCATGGAGAGTCTTGGTCATACAAAATTTCATCAAGATCGTTGCAGCCGTTTTTAAGCAAATCGCAATTTTTCAATTTCCATTGTATGACAGCTACCCTCAAAAAGAGAGCTAGCAAGAAACCACTCAGTATCTACCGATGAATTTCCAAGAACATCTTAAATTTAAAATATGGTGTCAATCGAACTATTCGTTTAGCCGCTAGGCCAAAGCGTGACGGACAGACCGACCGACGGACCGACCGACCGACCGACCGACCGACGAACGGACATTTTTGGGAGACTACTTTTTATGATGTATAAGTGATATAGAACACATTTTTGAGAAAATTAGAAAAACTTTTTTTTTCACGAATACAATACCTTTCTCGCCCCGCTCGAAAGTAAAAACCAAAGCCATTAAGTCCCAAATATAAAAGTAATTATTAATAATTTTGTACGAATATTCAAAAATGCCGGGCGGTCACATCCCTGGGACACATTGTATAATAGGATAAACTGCCTGACTAAATGACTGATAGATCAACGCATAGCCCAAACCGCTGGACCTAGAGACTTGAAATTTTGCACATAGATACCTTATTGACTGTATGATCTACTAAGAAAGAAATTTTAAATAGGGGATGAAAGTTTGTATAAAAGTCCGTCAGTTTCGAAGTTAGGACCTTAAAATTTTGTATTTTATCTGACGACTCCCACTATTACGTGTCCCAGTGTTTTTGATAATTCCACCCCCAAAAGAGAGAAAAGGGGGATGAAATTTTGTTTGTGAACTTCTTTATTTGTCAAGTAAAATTTGCATAGTTTATTTTTCCGTCTTATTGTTGGAAACTAACACATCGTACATCAAATTTCAACCCTTGGGGGTCAACAGGGGGATGAAATTCTTTATACCTATGAAATTCTTATTTTTTCACGCGAATTTTTCTAGGTTTATCAATTTGGCTTTTGCTTGGAAACCATCAACGAATTTTCTAGCAGTTTTGGGACCTTATCTCCCAAGGGGTGAAATAAGGGTTGAAAATTTATTTGAAAGGTCTAAGGTTTTGAAGCAAGGTACATGAACAATTTGGATTTAGTGACTTATTATTTATTCGTAGGATTTAGTAAGTACAAAAAGTATAGAAACATTTGTGTCAAAAGAACGCAAAATACATCAAAACAACTCAATGATATTATTTTCACCGTAACTGCGTATTTTCACAGTAAGTTGGGTGTATGGTAGTGCATCTAAACTTGGCATTGGATCGGATTTCAACCCTTTTTTAGGCAAACAGGGTTGAAAATTTATTTGAAAGGTCTAAGGTTTTGAAGCAAGGTACATGAACAATTTGGATTTAGTGACTTATTATTTATTCGTAGGATTTAGTAAGTACAAAAAGTAGAGAAACATTTGTGTCAAAAGAACGCAAAATACATCAAAACAACTCAATGATATTATTTTCACCGTAACTGCGTATTTTCACAGTAAGTTGGGTGTATGGTAGTGCATCTAAACTTGGCATTGGATCGGATTTCAACCCTTTTTTAGGCAAACAATTAGCCGATAGAAACTTGGCCCCCTTTTTACACAGTTATGTTTTTGGTGGGATAAAGATTACAAATCTCTCTTTGTCACGCTTTTCTAGAAAAAATACATAGAAATACGATAAAATATAAATTAGGTAGTTGACAGATATAACAATAACTGCAAAAAAACTTAAGCTACTTTTTCGGTTGAACATATGTATGTACTGTTCAGTGCACAAGCCTGACAGCCAGTTGCACAGCTTTTTAAAGTTAAAGCTCCTTTAAATCTATTGCTGTCACTTTCTTTGTCAACAAAACAGAAAGAGTGCAATAGACTTAAAGGAGCTTTATCTTTAAAGACGTTTTGTGCAACTGACAGTTAGAAAGTTAATAAAAAAACCGGCCAAGTGCGAGTCGAACTCGCGCACCGACGGTTCCGTACAAATCTGTAGGTATGTATAAGTGAAAGTTATGGTATTTTTATTGCCAAAAATGTTTATTATGTGATGTAACTAAAAATTTAAGGTTTTCGGAATTTTTCCTTTGTGTGCTATAAAACGTTGTAAATAAAAAAAAAATTTTGCAATAAAAATACCATAACCTACAGGTTTGTACGGAACCTTCGGTGCGCGAGTCCGACTCTCGCTTAGCCGGTTTTTGCCTTTTGAGTTACGGAACCCAAAGAAAAGACCTGATAAATTGAACTATTTAAGGTCAGTTTATGTTTAGATTTATCGGCATATCCTAAAATATACCACAAAATAAAAGCCAGGTTAAAAGGACCTAAACTGACGAGCGCGTATGCACGGGTTGATGAAAGTAGAGGAAGCGAGGGAAGTATGTCAAGATCGTAGCAGGTGGAGAGCTGTGTTCTCTGACTACTACTACCCCGACGGGAAAGAGGCGTGATGTTTTATTACCTGCAGTTCTTGCCACGGCGGCTGCAACTCTCCGCTGACAGTACCCAGCATACAGATCAGAACCACGCCTAAGATTTTCATCGTTACTGCTTAAAAAAAAGCAAATTTCATTATTTAAGATTAAGTAGTTAATTTCGATACTTGTGCGAAAATTAGGTGAATCCTGAAAAGGTGGCGCGAAGCGAGTGTCCTACGCAACACGAGTCAGGATTTACTAAAAGGGACAAGTAGGCAAAAACTGAAACCAAGGGCATGATCAGCCGATGAAACTTAACAACCATGTCCAAGAAACATCACAGTAAATGAAAAAAAAAAACTGTCGCTCCGTACTAAAATCACAAATTTTATTGTACAGTCTGTATGGAAAGACCGATTTTTTACGTTTCCTGATAGGTTTCTTGGTAAAATTTGTTCAGTTTTATCCACTGGTCTTGCCTTTTCAGTATTTGCCTACCTGTCCCTTACACTCTGTACATAAATTTTATTATACAAAATATACAATGTGTCCCAGGGATAAGTGACCGCCCGGCGTTTTTTGAATATTTGTACAAAATTATTAATAATTACTTTTTCACTTCTCATGCTCTGAAAGTGCTTATTTGTGCAGGATATAGGCTGCACAAAGTCGAATTTTGTGCACTAGGGCAAAACAGTAATCTCGGTGGTGTACGCCCTGCGCGCGGGCCTGCTGCACCCCCCCCCCCCCCCCCCCCATGCGTCAACATATTCTTCACTAAAGCAGAACAACTCATTCTTCAGTTACATTTAGAGAGTAGTTTTACGTTTTATTTCCTCGCAATCAAAGTGAAAAGCAGAGTTTATAACTCGTCCACAAAACCATTTTATCCTCGACATTACTATCAGCCCTCGCCTTCGGCTCGGGATGCTAAAAGTCTTGGAAAAATGGTGCGTTTTGTGCACTTGTTGTAAAATCTACTATTATATTTGGGACTTAGCGGCTTTGGTTTTTTTTAATGATTTTTTTTCTTGTTTTGTAAAGACGCGTGACGTCCTGCAGTTTTTTTACGATATTTCCTAATTGACTAGCAGACATCATAGTTTATCAATTAAAATTATTAAACATAACAAAAATTTAGTAAAACATTTATTAAATAAAAAAACAAAATTAAAATTCGAAGAAAAAAAACTCTTTCTTTCAGTTATTTCATAATAAGTCCAAAAAATGCCCATTGTTCTGAGCTATTGTAGGAAATATCATGTAGTTAATTAATAAATTTAAAAAATGTGTTATTAAGGGGGCATTTTCAATATGCGAAAAGCAGTATGTCGAATTTTGTTGGCACATACCGTA
Source organism: Athrips mouffetella (assembly GCA_947532105.1). Classification (NCBI taxonomy): domain Eukaryota; kingdom Metazoa; phylum Arthropoda; class Insecta; order Lepidoptera; family Gelechiidae; genus Athrips; species Athrips mouffetella. The sequence goes on from OX383965.1 coordinate 2,769,592, forward strand.
TGATACACGAGCAACACTACAACGTAGATCTATGGCGAAACCACGGTAAAATTATGATAGGAAGGTTTCATTTTCAATGTTTTATACCACATGATAAAGAAACATTGTTGTAGAATACCTAATATTTAAATTCCGGAAATTGTGGTTTTTACAGACCATACTGAGTCCAAAACGGTAGTTGAGGATAAAATAATGAAATAAATTTCAATAGTTTAATATACAGCGTGAATTTTCATTGTTTTTAAACCCGAAGCCCAGTGATTCTACTCATGAAAACAAGCAACTTTCCCGAAGAAAAAAATTTGTTACTCGAAAAATTTTTCTCGTCTCCCCATAGTAAAGTGGGCACGTAATCGACTCATTTTCTATGGGAAGGTGAAATTTTTCTTTCTAGTAAAAAATTTCTTTCTTCGGTAAAGTTGCTTGTTTTCATGAGTAGAATAGGTTCTAGCTGTATAGGTTCTTACTTATTTATCCTTTTATCATTTGCCATAACCACAATTACAAACATGATATTGATAATGATATATTACGGAAAATGTTGTTGTTGTATAATATTATTTGCACGAAAAATTAAAGAATTACTATTTGTCTAAAAGATTACATGCAAAGGCGGACTTATCCCTAGGTGAGATCTCTAGGTGAGAATGTTACAATATTAATAAAATAAGTACAGAACGGTTTCCAACTACCTATATAAATAGCGACTATAATGTTCTGGGGCCGTAGACAAGTGGCTTTCTATAATTGCACACGCCAGTAGAATAGAATAAAAATATTATGAGATTAATATAGAGATTCACATAAGCTAAAAAAATGTCGCGTGACAGCTAATGTCAATCTCATACATTTTCATTATATTCTACTAGCGTTTGCAATTGTAGAAAGCCACTTGGTTAATAAAAAGTTCAGCGGGAAAATTTAAAGTTTGAAATAATTACATGAAACACTTAAAATTGTAGCTCATATTTTAATTTGCCAAATTAAACAAGTTGCAGATTTCAGTTCCTAAAAGCAATATCGTCAAAATGACGTTCATCTTTTTCAGGCACTCTTGTGCCGGACTAACATTTGGCCAATTATTCCGCGGGAACAACAGGCGCACTATACTGTCATTTTGTGGCAATGCAAAGGCTTTTGATGGCGTTCTGTAGGGTTTTTAGACACCAATAACACGTTATCATGGAAAAAACGAAAATATAAATCTTTTATGACAGAAAGTTCTTCATTTTTGTCCCACCAGCTGACAGGTTGATACACCCTGCCATAGCCACCATTCCGTTGGGCATTTGGTTAATCCATGCATTGTTTAAACGTATGACCTCTGAAATATGCACGTCAAAAACGCTAACATCTTTGCGTACGCCGCGCCGATGATACTGAAATTGTCTTCGCTGGTAAGTCATGGTAAGCCGTTAAGCAAAGCGCTGAAATGGGGCTGTCTCAAAACTCGAAGTGGCTTAAAACCATTAAACAATCTTCTGACTCTAAAAATAAAAAAAAAACAAACAACATCTGTTTCAGCATTTATAATAATCATTAGCCAAATCAGGATTTCAAAATATTATTTTGGCCAATTTGTCTGAACGCCTTATCTACCAGAGAACAATAGAGCAAAGATGAGTAATTCGGTCGATGCGCGTGCCCGTCTTAAGAGCCCCACGAACCGAGCGAGAAATCGCGCGCTGGGATCATGCGCCGTGTACTCTCTTCTGTTGCTGTCTCACCCTGAGTGCGACAAGGCGCTAAAAGAGCAAGAGCACGATATTGTCTCGCGAAACCAGTTTTTGGGTCTTGACGGGCGCGGCGTGCGGGGCGGGTGGCCAACGGGCAGCCTAGTCAAATAGCTTTATAATAATTTTGTAATGTTTTGCTTGCTTTGCGCTCATTTTTGACGGCATATTTTTCTACAGCTGAACTATTTCTAAGAATGATGAACTGTGTGGTGAATGGCGAAGAAACAATAATAACTTAGTCGTACTGATAAAAATCCAGGTTAATTATTCGAAAATTAAATCATAATATAGTATATTTTAATAAAATCATTATAGGACATTAAGATGCAAGTGCATCTATTGTAATGTAATGTCCAAAGCGCACGCGCTTCTGACGACGTTTTTCAACACATTTGCGAATTAAAACAAGTAAAATTTGCTTAGGTACCTCTTTTCCCGAAGGAAAAGACGTAGACAACGTACACCCGATTCTCCAGACTTGTGTTTCGTGCCTTAGTATTTTCTACGTTGAGGAACTACATTAATTACTGTTTTTTTTAGGGTTCCGATACCAAATTGGTAAAAAAAGGAACCCTTATGGTGCCGCTTTGTCTGTCCGTCTGTCTGTCACACCTGTATATCTCAGCAACCACTCATGCTATCGACTTGAAATTTGGAATAGTTTTAGAATATGGTTGCCCAACTTAAATGCACATGAAAGAGTAAAAATAAAGATGATTATTAAAGTAAAGGGGTTCCAAATAGGGGGGCAAACTTTAGAATTGTCGTTACTAGGTCGAGTGGGGTATCATATGAAAGGGCTTTACTTACAAATTCTAAAATATTTTTTTGTATTTTTTACTACTCTTAGTTTTCAATTTATGATGAAAAATGTCAAAAAAAATACTTTTCCCCCCCCCTTACGGAAATCTGCAAAAAACCTAAACAAACAAATTTAGTTTTCCGGTTCTAAAAAACCGGCCAAGTGCGAGTCGGACTCACGCACTGAGGGTTCCGTACCACCACATAAACATAATTGTATTAGTTGAAATTTCAGTAAGTTAATGTGCTAGATTTTTTGAGTCCGACTCGCGCTTGACCAAATTTTATTATTTGTTGTTATTTTATAGCTTAAGCACTATAAACATACCAATCTTCAAGTTTGTAAGTGTTCCCGTTTTTAAAATAGAACTAAAACAAAAATCGCCTCAGCGACCATCCAACTTGACCCCTCTCTTATATGAAAATTCTTGAAACGGGAGCTCACCACAATTGGTTACCATTAGTTGGGAGAAAAGTTGAAATATTTAATGATTTCAGACTTTTCCCATGATTTGTACTGTGAGACCTAGCTTCTTGCCAAATTTCATAATTTTAGGTCAACGGGAAGTACCCTGTAGGTTTTGCATTTTTGAATAAATGTATGGAGATAAGGACATAAAATGCCATATCTTTTGATTGCGTCGTTGTAAAAAAATGAAATTTTCAGATCTTGTGTGGTTCATGGATCCTAATATATGGTATTAGTCTCAACATGATACATTTACCCGTTCGTGAGATAAAGGGTCTTGACAGACAGACAGACGGACAACAAAGTGATCCTATAAGAGTTCTGTTTTTTTCTTTTGAGGTACGGAACCCCAAAAATGGACTTTATTGCTTCCAAAAATATTACTAAAGGTATATAGAAATCATAAGTATATAAAAATCATATTAGGTATATAAAAATCATATTATCGAACAATGTTAATTTATTCATGAAAATATTATGGATTTTATAGACATAAAAACTCCTTGCTCCTTGCCGAAATAAAAAAAACCGGCCAAGTGCGAGTCGGACTCGCGCACTGAGGGTTCCGTACCACCACATAAACATAATTGTATTAGTTGAAATTTCAGTAAGTCAATGTGCTAGATTTTTTGAGTCCGACACGCGCTTGACCAAATTTTATTATTTGTTGTTATTTTATAGCCTATGCCCTATAAACATACCAATTTTCAAGTTTGTAAGTGTTCCCGTTTTTAAATAGAACTAAAACAAAAATAGCCTCAGCAACCATCCAACTTGACCCCTCTCTTATATCTAAATTCTTGAAACGGGAGCTCACCACAATTGGTTACCATTAGTTGTGAGAAAAGTTGTAGTATTTAATGATTTCAGACTTTTCCCATTATTTGTACTGTGAGACCTAGCTTCTTGCCAAATTTCATAATTTTAGGTCAACGGGAAGTACCCTGTAGGTTTTGCATTTTTGAATAAATGTATGGAGATGAGGACATAAAATGCCATATCTTTTGATTGCGTCGTTGTATATGGTATTGGATCCTAATATATGGTATTAATTTCAACCTGATACCTTTACCCGTTCGTGAGATAAAGGGTCTTGACAGACAGACAGACAGACAGACGGACAACAAAGTGATCCTATAAGGGTTCCGTTTTTTTCTTTTGAGGTACGGAACCCGAAAAATTGAGAAATAAAACACTAGTGCGGTAATATAATGGAAAAAGCACGCGTGTTTGATAAGCTAGATTATCGACCTTAACTCAGTGCAAATAGAGCTGTTTTATGCGTAAATGTGTAGAATAGTACATTAAGATGCACGTGCGCTATTTTGGATATTACGGCCGAGGCTCAGAAATTGCAGCCCGAGCCGCAGGCGAGGGCGTAATGGAGCCGAGGGTGTAATCACCAAAGCGCACAAGCTTCTTACGACGTTTTTCAACACATTTGCGAATAAAAACGAATTAAATTCGCTTACCTGCAATTTCTGAGCCTCCATTTTTCGTTCTCACAATACTTTTCAACATGGAATAAATACACCACAAAGAGCTAGATTTATACTTATACGCCAGCTCATTGAAATAAGCCAAAAAGACATTCTCTGAAAACTAAATGGCATTTTTGCTGTTCTTCCATTCAATGAACTTTTCGTACCCAAGAATGTACCTATTTTTCCTTTGATTATGCTGGAAGGAGACTCACTTGCATTTTGTGCCCCAGTAATTATTTCCTGTGGGGTTAAATTAAGTTCTTCTTCATTGCTTGAAACCGACGAACGACATTGTTAGTTAGTCACAAAAATCAAAGCAAATGAAAATACTTCTGAAAAATGGGGCGCGGAATTCTTGTTGCGCGCGCATTTCTTTTTTCAAATGAGGAGCTGTGACGAAGCTGTGGCAATGCTCCCAAACAGCGTAGTCATTGAAAAAAACCGGCCAAGTGCGAGTCGGACTCGCGCACCGAGGGTTCCGTACCACCACATAATCATAATTGTATTCGTTGAAATTTCAGTAAGTTAATTTGAAAAAAGTTAATTTGAAATTTCAGTAAGTTAATTTTATTATTTGTTGTTATTTTATAGCTTATGCACTATAAACATACCAATTTTCAAGTTTGTATGTGTTCCCGTTTTTAAATAGAACTAAAACAAAAATCGCCTAAGCGACCATCCAACTTGACCCCTCTCTTATATGAAAGTTATTGAAACGGGAGCTCACCACAATTGGTTACCATTAGTTGTGAGAAAAGTTGTAATATTTAATGATTTCAGACTTTTCCCATTATTTGTACTGTGAGACCTAGCTTCTTGCCAAATTTCATAATTTTAGGTCAACGGGAAGTACCCTGTAGGTTTTGCATTTTTTAATAAATGTATGGAGATGAGGACATAAAATGCCATATCTTTTGATTGCGTCATTGTAAAAATTTAAATTTTCAGATCTTGTGTGGTTCATGGATCCTAATATATGGTATTAATTTCAACCTGACACCTTTACCCGTTCGTGAGATAAAGGGTCTTGACAGACAGACAGACAGACAGACGGACAACAAAGTGATCCTATAAGGGTTCCGTTTTTTTTCTTTTGAGGTACGGAACCCTAAAAAGTACAAAAGCTTAAAATTTATTGCTTACAAAATCAATTAATGTTAATTTGTTGTCAAATTTAACTAATCTCATGCAACAAACTGTTTATATATTATATTTTTATCAACATTAGGTATATATTTACGAAAATGTCATAAATATTTTAGACATTAGAACTCTTTGCTTTTTGTTAATATAAAAAAAATATATATATAACTAGTGCTGTAATATATAATGAGAAAAGCACGCGTTTTTAATAAGCTGGATTATGGATCTAAATACAGTGCAAATAGAGCTGTTTTATGAGCAAATGTGTTGAAAAATACATAAGCTGTGTCGAGTACCTAAGGAAAGGCACGTAAAATGAATACGCTCGGTGCAATCGCGCGGAGAGCTAACGACGCACTGCACTGATAAGGATAACAAAGAAAATCGAAGGCGGAGACAGTCCGTGCTAGACGTCCCTCCCCCGACCCCGCTCTATACCTGCACACTGCACACCCCCGCTAACGAGAGAGAAGCTGCAGCGAACGGGCCGAAATTTAGCTATTTATCGAAACATTGTGGTTATTTCGTTTTCATTAACTTAATATTTAATTTATTTATATTTTTTTAGTTTATTTTCAAAGTACACTATTAAATCAATGCTTACGATTGGTTTCCATTTAATTTTAAAGTGTATTACGTATGTTGTACCTGGCTGCAAGTGACACGTATTTTGCGTGAAATTTGTCAGAAATTAAATTCGTTCTAATTTTGTTTTTGGTTAATATTTTCAAACAAAAACTAATTACAAGCATAGATATATTGCATTTGATTATGTCTACGAAGTTTGGTAAAGTTTGGTCTTACCTTTCAAAAATTAAAACCAATCAATGTTTGTATAGGATTTCGTCACTCCGTGGGAACCTTAAACGGCAATTTTCTTTTTTATTTCTCCTAAAATAGGTGTCGTTAGTTTTAGTACCCTTTTGTACGGGTGTCGCTTAGTGATAACATTCATCGGCACAAATAATATTTCGTCAACCATACCTCCTTGGTTGCTACGAGTATGCCTCAAAATAAAAGATAGTGTAATTTTTAAAGTACAAGACAGATATGAGTTTTCATAGTAATTTATTCGGCACTACAATAGTAGATTGAATTATAAGGGAGCAAAATAATATTTTTAAGGCGAGGGCGCTTTTTTGAATCCAGAGTGAAGTGAGGGGTTCTTTAGTAGAACCCTGAACGTAGCGAGGAATTCAAAGTAAGTCGCCCGAGCCGAAAATATATTTGCGCCCGAGTGATACACTCTATTTTTCATCACCCACTATGAGAAAATAAAAGGCGCCTCATATTTTATTGTAATATTATTATTAGAACATGAGTAACAACTAAATTAAAACTAAATAGTATCTATCTAATAATGAAACAACTAAACAATATTTGCGTTCGATTTCTTTGGCGCTGAACACTAAGATGTTCCAAATTCAAAAAGTGCGCGGCAAAGACAATTGCGGCGTAGTTTATATCTGTTTAAGTGCGCCACAAAGTACTTTGCCGCGCAGTTTGCAAGTTTCATAGAGAACACCATTGGATGAAGTCGTCCTTTTCCAATAGATGGGATGAAAACGATAGAAATGGATTTTCATACAAACTTTGTCGGCCGCTGCTTGCATGTGTTTAAGGTGGTTGCTGAGCAGAAGTGCTGCCACTTTGAGAAATAAATTTATTGCGTCATAAATACAAGACATATACAATTTGGGGTCGTTCTATATTTTATTATCCACCACATCACATCTTAGCTTATCGTGAATAGCTTTGTATTGTAAAACTGCCAAAAACGGCCACTTTTAGCACTTTACCAATACAAAGCTATAAATGATAAGCTAAGCTATGATGTCATGGGTTATAACATATATAACTACCATATATTGCCGCCAAACGAACAATACTACCGAAAAGTTTTGTATTTGCGACGCAATAAATTTATTTCTAAAAGTAAGGTGCTGCCACCCAGCAACCGCCTTAACCAGTACTGCAATTTCAATTTATCTCGAATAAATTTTTTTCAAGTAGGTATGTTTGAAAAAAAATAATTGTCATCAGTTTTCACAATAGTATAATCATTTTACTTGAGTTCTAGAATAAATGTCGAATCTAGGCTACAAGATGTATACGATCCCTCTACACGAAAGACATCTAGTGTTTTTGAACTACAAGTGCTGGGTTTCAACTGTGTGTTGGTAAAAAAGTTAAATATGCAAAATAGGGGATCTCCATCTGCGGTGATTCCCGCAGGTTCAAAGTTCAATTTAAATTTAACAGTCAAATTACCCCAAGCAATCATGGATTCGTCGTCAAATTTTAGTGTCATATTCGATGTAGTATTCATTAAATTTAATGATACACCACTCAAACGCCAGTACTCATTGCTATTATTTTTGCAATCAATAAACATCCAAAAATATATTGAATTTACATTTTTAAATAACATCATTTTGCCTGATTTATCTTTGTTCAATATCCAGAATTTATGTCCGCGGGATATAGCTTCTAGTATATGTATGTGTTTCTCTGTCACGTTTAATGAATTTGTTGAAGTTACGTTTTTACTGTCTGTTGCGAAATCTGTTTGCGTTTCTGTTGTGACAGCTTCTGCGGTGGAGTCTCGTTGAGTTTCTGTTGTGACAGCTTCTGCGGTGGAGTCTCGTTGAGTTTCTGTCGTGACAGCTTCTGTAGTGGAGTCTTGTTGAGCTTTTGTTGTGACAGCTTCTTCGGTGGAGTCTTGTTGACATGTTATGACAGCTTCTGTGGTGGAGTCTCGTTGTGTTCCTGTTTTGCCAGTCACTGCACCGGTGTCTTGTATCGTTTGTGGTGTGCCAGTCTCTGTTGCAGAGTTTTGTCGCGTTTTAGTAGTAAAACCTTCTTGCACTTTTGTCGTGACAGTTACTGTACCGGCAACTTCACTCTTCGTTAGAAAGTTTTTAAAGAGATCTACCAGAGAATTTATATTGAATGATTGCTTCATATTGATTGAAATAGCGTCTTCAGAAGTTTTTGAGTTGTGGTACTGGGTAAGCTGAAAGTACAAGGTTGCTGGTCAAGAAGTGTCATTATTTATTTTCCATTTTTTTATTATCTCTATATACAACATGTTAATGGAATAAGCAACACCCTCATACACCCCAACTGATTTTTATTAAAATAAATCCATTCCCATAAAAAAATCTTAAAGAACGATTTTTTTTCTAGATGTTATTTTAAAGTTTCATCGTTATTTTAAAGTTTCATCGCGTCCGCACACTCCACGCCCACTTCCCTTCCCCTCCTCACCGCTCAAGACCAACGCGCGTATCCACAGAAATATTTAGAAGCGGCAAAAATTTTAATAATAAAAGTATTAAAAAAGAACCCTAACAAAAACCCGTGAAATTGATTTTACGCTTGATTCTGATCAAACTGTTTTCTCAGTTTCGCTTATTCCGTTAACTCGTTGTATAAAAGTATAAACTGACTGACTAAATGACTGATATATCAACGCACAGCCCAAACCGCTGGACCTAGAGACTTGAAATTTTGCACATAGGTACCTTATACACTGTAGGTATCTACTAAGGAAGGAATTGGTAAAATAGGGGATGAAAGTATGTATAAGAGTCCGTCCGTTTCGAAGTTAGGACCTTAAAATTTTGTATTTAGGCTGACGACTGAAAACGAATTTATACGTGTCCCAGCGGTTTTGATCATTCCACCCCCGAAGGGGAGAAAAGGGGGATGAAATTTGGTTTGTGTAGTCCTTTATTTTTCAAGTATAATTTGCTTAGTTAATTTTTTCGGCTTATTGTTGGAAACTTAACACAACGTACATCAGTGTTGTTTAAATTTCAACCCTTGGGGTCAACAGGGAGATGTAATATTGTATTATGAAAGCGAACTTTGCTAAGTTTATCAATTCGGCTCATGGTTGGAAACTAACGTAACTAATTCTCCAGCAGTTTTGGGACCTCATCTCCCAAAGGGGTGAAATAAGGGTTAAACATTTCGAATCCTTGATTTGTCCATTCATACAAAACCATCTTCAGCCTTACCTAACAAATCATCAGCATGGTTTCGTTGGGTGCCGGTCTACTAGCACTAACTTAGTGACATGCCTTGAATTGTTGATAGGAGGAGTAGATGCTTATAAATCTGTCGATGTGGTCTATACCGACTTTAGTAAAGCGTTCGACAGAGTTCCCCATAAAATTTTAACGCTAAAATTAGCTGCGTATGGATTGACGGGCTCTTTACTAAAGTGGGTAGAATCGTACTTGACAAATAGGTATTTTGTCGTTGTGGTCAATGGTTATAGTTCTAGTAGTCACAAACTTACATCAGGAGTACCCCAAGGCTCTCATCTTGGGCCTGTTCTCTTCAATGCCTTTGTCAATGATATTCCCAGTAGTCTGAATTATTGTAAACCATTTTTATATGCAGATGATTTAAAATTAGTAGCCATTTGTGAATCTTCGGAAGATGAGCAGCGTATTCAAGAGGATCTTGATAGAATAATCAATTGGTGTGAGGTAAATGGTATGGATCTAAACGCTAAAAAGTGTTTCCATGTTAAGTACACCAGAAAAAATAATGCTTATGAGTCAAAATATAGAATTGGCAGTAACTATATTCAGAAAGTGGACAAAATTAGAGATTTAGGAGTTGTCTTTGACAAAAAGCTAACTTTTATTCCACATATTGAAAGCATTATTAAAAAATCAGCTAGCATGTTGTATTTCGTAAACCGTAATTCCAAACCGTTTAAAAACAATAAAACCAAAATTATGTTGTATTACAGTTTAGTAAGGAGTAATTTGGAATATTGTAGTGTCGTATGGAGACCCCATTATGCCACTCACGCACTGAGGATTGAACGAATTCAAAAAAGGTTCTTATCGAGCCTAGCGTTTGGTAATGGAGTAGCAAAAAAAATTCGCTCGTATAACAAGAGATTACGCCATTTCAAAATTTCCTCTCTTGAGGACCGAAGAGACATGCTGGATTTTATATTTCTACATAAGACCTTACAAAATTGTATAGATTGTCCCGAGCTACTTCAAAGCTTTAATATTCGAATTCCTCGTAGGCTCCCACGCTGCCCGATCACTCCTCTTTATCCCCCTCCTCGCAGATCTGTCCTCGGCTCCAACTCTCCTGTTTGTAGACTTAGTAAATTGGCCAATAGCTACAGTGACAAGGTGGACATATTCACGGACTCTATCTATAAGCTCCGTAAAATCTTAGCTAAGTAAGTTGCCTTATTGTATGTTTATATCGCATGAGGTGTTCGTCTATAATTAGTTATAGCACTTAAAATTGTTCCTTTGTTGCCTACAAATAAGTTTGTGTAGAATTGGTGTGTATAACTGTTGATGAACCTAAATAAATAAAATAAAAATAAAATAAAAAATAAAACATTTATTCGGAAGGTTTTGAAGCAAAATACATGAACAATTATGATTTAGTTTAGGTACAAAAAGTAGTGAAACATTAGTGTCAAAAAAACGCAAAATACATCAAAACAGTTCGATGCCGCTCTGTTCTCACACGCGCAATTTGCAGTTTGTAGATATAGGTTAGAAAGGGACAGTTGCAACACCAATGCCTCGCCTTAACTATAAAGATTAGTATCTGTCGCGCTTTTTAAGAAGAAATGCAATAAAATATGAATTAGGTAGTTGACAGTGATATAACAGTAACTGCAAAAAAATGCTACTTCTTCGTTGAAACATATGTATTGTTTTTGTAGGTGGTAGGGCTAGGGTTTTGTGCAAAGTCTGTCTGGGGAAGTACCACCCCCTTGCACTGCTGTGTTTCGGTTTGAAGGGTAAGGGAACCAGTAAAATTACCGGCACATGAGACATATCATCTTAGTTCTCAGGGTGGGTGACGAGCTTTGCTGTCTAATTAGTGTCAAATTATTTAACTAATAAGACAGTAGGTGTCATGGGCGGTGGTGACCATTTACCACCAGGTGGCACACCTGCTCGTTTGTCCACTTGTGACATAAAAAAAATGTGCTGTAGGTACTGTGTACAAGCCTAAGAAATTTATTTTAAAATCTGGTAAATTGAACTATTTAAGGTCAGTTTATGTTTATATTTATCGGCATATCCTCAAATATACCACAAACTAAAGGCCAGGTTAAAAGTACCTAAACCGACGAGCGTGTATTGGTTGAAGAAAGTGGAGGTAGCGAGGGAAGTATGTCAAGATCGTAGCAGGTGGAGGGCTGTGGTCTCTGCCTACCCCGACGGGAAAGAGGCGTCATGTTATATTACCTGCATTTCTTGCCACGGCGGCTGCAACTCGGCGCTGCTAGCACCCAGCATAAAGACCAAAACCACGCCTAAGATTTTCATCGTTACTGCTGAAAAAAAAAGAATTTTCAAATTTCATTATTTAAGATTAAGTAGTTAATTTCGACAGCCCCGCGCCGGCAGCCCCGTGTGGTGCCGGCAAAGAACAGTACCAACCCTTACATAGCCGTGGGTGTCGTAAGAGGCGACTAAGGGTTATAAACTGGGGGATGGGCAGCAGCATCCTCCTTTGTATCTAACATCTCATGGTTCAAAATATTACGTAACTTTGTAACATATATGCACATCTTACTTACTGCGGTCACCTACAACCGCGGTCCATGGTGCCAGCCGTAACGCTAACAAGAGAGGTGACTATGGTACTTCCCCTATACATTTTTCCAGCAAAAGCTAGAATTCTATAGGGAGCTCCCTGTCCTGTAGTGGACGTTTCATGGGATGTTATGAGTTAATTTCGATACTTGTGCGAAAACGAAGTGAATCCTGAAAAGGTGGCGCGAAGCGAGTGTCCTACGCAACACGAGTCAGGATTTACTAAAAGGGACAGGACCCTGAGTCAAGTTGCTTTCTACAATCGCAAACGCCAGTATCATAGAATGAAAATGTATGGGATTGACATTAGCTAACGAAATGTCACGTGACAGCTTATGTCAAATCCATAGAGTTTTATTCTATACTACTGGCGTTTGCGATTGTAGAAAGCCACTTGACTCAGGGCCCTGGTAGGCAAAAACTGAAACCAAGGGCATGATCAGTCGATGTAACTTAATAACCTTCTCCAAGAAACATATCACAGGAAATGAAAAAAAAACCGGCCAAGTGCGTGTCGGGCCTCGCGAAATATAGAGTTCCGTAGTTTTTTACGATTTTTTCAGCAGCAGGTGTTGACTAAGTATTTCATAACATGAAATGTTTACATCCTAATACTATGCGAGGTCTTAACGCCTGATTGCTACTGCTATTTACATTATTTCCAGTTTTTCAGCCATAGCTCATTCACTTGTGAAGCCTACTTAGCTGTAACTTGTCAAGCCTACTTACCTGTTTTCCTATTAATTTCATCATATATACTACTACTATGAATATTTTCGCATTTCCATTAAATACCGTTTAGCTGGCAGGGGGGGGGGGACACTCGACTCCAAAAAAAAATGCGCTTTCAAGCTGAATATTTCGCAAACGGATCCCTAAATCGAAAAATTATCTTCGCAAACTCACATCATTTTTCAAAGACCTATCCAAAAATGGGGTGAACAAGAAAAAATAAATTCACCCCCACTTTACTTGTAGGGGACTCCCCTAAGGGGAGGTACTTTAAAAAAATATTTTCTTAGATTTTATTTTACCACTTTCTCGGCGTGAATGAAATACTAAATTTCACCTTTCTTGTACGAAGGGTCTCTGAGCTAAACCGCGGACAGACAGACAGACGGACATGACGAAACTATAAGGGTTCCTTGTTGACTACGGAACCCTAAAAAATCAGCCGCTCCGTACAAAAATTACAAATTTTATTGTACAGTTTGTATGGAAAGGCGGATTTTTTACGTTTCCCGAGATAGGTTTCTTGGTAAAAGTTGTTCAGTTTTATTCACTGATCTTGGCTTTTCAGTATTTGCCAACCTGTCCCTTACACCCTGTACATAAATTTGATTATAAAAAATATATACTTATGAATTGAAGCCCGAACGACAGAAATTAAAAAACACACGAAAATAAAAAAACTTGAAATTCTAGGAAATCACACAAAAACGCGGAACACACAATTGGGATATTTTCGAATTCTGGTTATGAGAAATTGAGATTTTTCTTTTCGGCGTCAGTATTTGAGCCACCTTGTTTTTTAATAGGAAATGGGAATATTTTAGCAATATTAAGTATATACTCGTACCATAGAGTAATATAATACTGGGCGTCTCGTACCTACCGCGATACCTACCGTATGAAACACGAGAAACACTACAACGTAGATCTATGGCAAAACCACGGTAAAACTATGTTAGAAAAGTTTTATTTTCGGTTTTTATACCACATAACAAGGAAAAATTTTTGGGGAATACCTAATAAATAAATAAATACTAACGTTCTGAAATTGTGGTTTTAAACAGATAATACTGAGTCCAAAACGATAGTTGAGGATAAAATAATGAAATAAATTAAAATACTTTAATACAACAATAATAAACCACAATGACAAACATGATATTGAAATGACAATTTTACGGAAAATATTACAATATTAATTTAATAAGTACCTATTGAATTGTTTCCGACTACCTACTAAGTAACGATTATTTGTCCTTGATATTAAATAAAAAGCCCAGCGGAAAATATTTAAGTTTGAAATTACTAAATAAAAAACTAAAAATTGTAGCTCATATTTTATTTTGCCAAATCGAACAGTCTAACTATCCCAGAAAAAACATGTTCGGGAAGTGAAAAATAAAAATGGATTCTCCCTACAAACTGTGCAATAAAAGTGAGAAATTTGTATGGAGAGGTCAAATTTTTTTATCATTAAATAAAATGTTTTTTTAGGAAAGTTGTTCAGTTTCGTCGACCGAGCACGCCCTTTCAGTTTCGGTACACCGTCCCTTGGGGGTCATTGTGGTAATTTTAACGATATTACCAAAGCTAAAACGTTTCCCTATAACATTAGCTATGTCAAGCGCTTAAGGCGATCCGTTTTCCATACTAAATTCATATGACTTGCATTCTTATGCGGGACATAAAATGCTGAAAATGATTTCATTTTAACACTTCCTGTGTTCGGATAAATCTACAAAGTAGAAAAGGAGTGTGGTTGTGAAATTTTGCGATTTTCTACTTTGTACATAAAATGCTGTTGAAAAACGAGTGTATACTGCTAATTTTTAGTTAAAATTTTCGCTGATTAATACAAAGATACAGCTAATGCCACGAAAGTACTAGTTATTGTTAGCAATTCTTGGTTCAATACTTCCCTTCACTTTAGCACATTGACGCCTAATAAGTTTTCAAGTAAAACCGATCATTTTTTATTACAACCTTCATATCTTTAAATCTGCGATTTATGTCATGTCAGTTTTCCCTGGAATCAATACTTTGAAAGATCTGGAAAGGGGAATATGAGCAATTATAAAAAGCTAAATGTATACGAATTTCATATTAACTTTCATACCTCATTTCACTCCCTTGGGGACATGCCTTTTTTAATTTTTCTTTGCTGTGCCTTTAGAGATGGCCTTTCACAATCAGGTCCATCTGCTAGATTGGTCACACATAAAAATTGCTATATGCTAAAATATGCTTTAGTTAATTAAAACTTAATTTTGCAGTTTGGTATAATTGTTACCGATTAAATATACGCAGACGAAGTCGCGGGCAACAGCTGGTAATATCATATGCAATATTTGTTTCGAAATGGAAAATGATAGACGAAAATTAATGGCAGTCTCAAAAGTTAAATTTGACTATACATGGACAAAGAGATATATTTACAGAGATTTCTATAATTAGTAAAATTTAACATCATTTCCACTTTAACACATTGACGCCTAATAAATTTTCAAGTAAAAACGATAATTTTTTATTACAACCTTCATATCTTTAAATCGCATGTCAACACATTAAAAGTAACAGACAAGCAAACAGACCGTTGCACGTAGATCCTTTACAGTTAAAGCCACGTAAAATCTATTGCTGTCACTTTTTGTTTTGATGTGAAAGATAGTGACAGCAATACGAGTAGATTTAAAAGAGCTTTAGTATTTTTTTAACGTTTTTTGCAGCTAGCAATGAAAAAACGCTAAGTACAAGCAACGACAGGTCAAGCTTGACGCTTGCAGTGCGACTGTAGCCCGTATGTCTATAGATATAAGAGCGGTACAAAGTTCAATGTGTCAAGCTTGATGTGCTCTTGACTGTACAAGTTAAGGCGATTGCAGAACAGAGGCGATGGGTTATAAAATAAAGAACGGCCCCCCTAAAGAAGTAAGGCCACCGTAATAGGTCCGTTCTGCCAGCTGTCAAACGTACGAAAAATTGTGACCTACAAAGAAAAATGAACCCTGTGTGTTGGTATTAAGGTGATCCGTTTTCCATACTAAATTCAAATGACTCGCATTCTTATGCGGGACATAAAATTCTGTTGGAAAATGAGTGTATACTGCTATTTTAAGTTTCATTTTTCGCTGATTAATACAAAGATACAGCTAATGCCACGAAAGTACTAGTTTTTACTAGCAATTCATGGTTCAATATTACCATTGTGGGTGTGCGATACACTGTAGTACTTTCGGTGCATTAGCTGTATCTTTGTATTAATCAGCGAAAAATTTAACTAAAAATAGTAGTATACACTCGTTTTTCAACAGCATTTTATGTCCCGCATAAGAATGCAAGCCATTTGAATTTAGTATGGAAAACGGATCGCCTTAACTAAGCGTTTTAGGCAAACGTTTTTGTTTCGGTAATACCGTTGAAATTACCACGATCACCCCTTATATCCTGTTTATTTTCAAGGAATGAACATAGTTGGTTAAGCTTTGACAAATGTTCACAGAATGGCAGGGATATTTCTTGCATTCGCAGTGGCTTATAAATTGTACTGGTAAAAGATCGGGCGTTATACTCCTGTTTAATCCATTTGTTAAACTATTACTAAACTATTAATTAAACTATTAAACTATTTGTTTCCCTCGACAGGTACTTCGCAAATGAAGGCACATCGAAAGACCTCTCGAAGCCCAGCAAAGAAATCCGCCACGAGCGAGAAAGCTACAGAGAACTAACAGGACGGTACATAGAAAAACCCGAATCTATACCCTTAAAGGAGACCCACTACTCTGACCTATCAAACAAAGAAACCGGTTTGAAAAAGGAACGCGATGGTAAAAAAGAAATTAAAGAAATAAAAACCAAGATCAAAAGATCGGATTCCGGTCGAAGCGAGTTAAGGGTTAATGTGAGTGTGGGCAGTAAGGTGTTGATTATAGAACCCTTGGGGGTGTACGATTGTATAAACTTGGGGAGGAGGATAGATGTGCAGTGGCCTTCGGAGTACCAGAGGGAGAGGGGAGGGAGGAACTTTTGGGGCAGCTGGGTGCCTTTAGCCGGCATGGATGGATTGGTAAGTCAAGATCTGTTATCAAGCAAAACCTTTGTGTAAAACCTTTTTCAATACATTTGCTCGAAAAACGTACTTACGAGGACGTAAACATTGCTCGTAAGTAGTTACTTTCCGAACTAGTGCGGTAAGAAAAAAAAGTATACTACCAAGAAGTTTTTACACTCAGTTCGTAAAATTATTTTGAAAAAATACTACAGTGGTGATTTTTTACTTGGGTGACGACTGCCTACATATCTTCTATATATATAAAAGAAGGTGACTGAGAAGGTGACTGACTTATTGACTGACATATCAACGCACAGCCCAAACCGCTGGGTCTAGAGATTCCAAATTTGGCATGTAAGTTCCTTATGAGGCCTAGAGGTGCACTAAGAAAGGGTTTTACAAAATTCCACCCCTAAGGGGGTAAAATAGGGGATAAAAATTTGTATGAAAGTCCGTCAGTTTTGAAGTTAGGATCTTCAAAATTTGTATTTAGGCTGACGAGTAAAAATAAATATTTACGTGTCTCAGGGTTTTTGGAAATTCGACACCCTTAAGGGTGAAAAGGGGGATGAAGTTGAAAATTCTTTATTTTTAAAGTAAAATCCACATAATTTATAATTTTTAGGCATTAATGATGTAATTCTATGCAACGTTCATCACTGTTATTGAAATTCCACCCCAAATTCAACCCCTAAAAAAGGGAAATGGGGTGAAAAAGTCTAAAAACCAATATGGGTATCGTTTGTATGGTTTATCGGATCGCTGATTACGAAAACTACAACAATTTTGAAATCCAACGTGGTGGACGTTAAATACCATCATTCCCTTGGGATGGGGTTGGGGTGCGATAGGGTTGAAATGTGAATATGGGTGTCGTTTGTATGGTTTATCGGGTCGCTGATTACGAAAACTACAACAATTTTGAAATCCAACGTGGTGGACGTGAAATACCATCATCCCCCTGGGGATGGAGTTGGGGTGCAATAGGTTTGAAATGTCTAAAAATAAATATGGGTGTCGTTTGTATGGTTTATCGGGTCGCTGATTACGAAAGCTACAACAACTTTGAAATCCAACGTGGTGGACGTGAAATACCATCATCCCCTGGGGATGGGGTTGGGGTGCGATAGGTTTGAAATGTCTAAAAATAAATATGGGTGTCGTTTCTATGTTAGGGATAGCGGTTAAATTGGCGTTAGGGGTAGGGATAGGGGCAGGGATAGGGAGAGGTTGAGGTAGAGGGAGAGGGAGGAGGAGGGGAAGGGGGAGAGGGAGAGGGTTTTAGTTTTTCTCAATTGCTTCTGCGAATTGGCTCTGTTTTGAAATATTACATAAAGGTGTCTTTCATCTCTTTCTTTACATTTGTTAGGATACTGCTGCTAAGTTCCTCTGTTCTGAGTAATTTATGAGTAACGTCTGTATATAATACAAAATTCAGCTGGATCTTAAATTATACTCATTTATTTGCGCCGGGTTAGTCCTGTTTTTCCTTAGTTTAAAATTACCCCGAAATGACGGGTAAATATCTCATTGCTTCGGAAAACCGGTAACAACATAAATACGAAATCCACGCGAGCGAAGCCGCGGGCAACAGCTTGTTTAAAATAAAATGGAGAGTACCAGGAGGACATAAATGGATAAGAGGCTGACAGTACTCATGGTTGGTTCCTTTAACAAGTTTATTACTTATACCTGTTTTCTCACAGTATTGAAAAACGTCGTAAGATACACGGCCGTAAGGGTTATGACAAACTCGTGCCGATGGTAAACCCTCGACTTCGTCTCGGGTTTACAAAACTTCAACTGGTTTGTAATAACCCTACTTAAGGCAATACTATTTTAGTCCCTAACCTAACCACATGTATTTGTTCCAGGTCGTTCACAAATGGACTCCGAACCACCGAGACCCGAAGCTTCGTTCTCACGTCGACAAGTGCATCCTCCTTGTTCAAATTGACGACAAATTTGTGCCTATAGCCGAAAACTGTGTACAAGATCTCGGGGATGAAGTTTAGTGTCACCTTCATAGAAACATAGGGTAAAAGAAGGAAGATTAATGAAGGTCACAAGGTATTCTAACATTCATTCAGTCATTGTAAATACGGCATAGGCGTCGTTCTGTAAATTTTGTATGAGGATGTCAAATCACGTTTGATGATTTGACACATCAACTTGGGACACAATGGCAGATGTCATCCCATAGTAAAATAAATTAGTATTCCTTCTTTTCCGAGCGGAGCAAGGAGTCCGAATTCTATGGTCATCTTTTATAATGCGCCAATGAGTGGAATTCTCTGCCTGCGTCTGTGTTCCCGAGTTCATGTAACTTGATCTATTCGTACCGAATAGGCTTCTTCTGGGCAAGCTCGTTTCATCGTCGACATCTCTGTCTGAGTGGATCGAGGTCAACAGCAAGCCCATAGACAATAAAAAATTGTAGAAAATTGAGTTTTTAGTGCCTACCAAAAGGCAGCACTGAGTGACGAAAAATTGCATTCTGTCAGTCTTTTTTTTTCACAAGAAAAGCGGCTATATTTCTTTTCTATATTTCTGATTAAGTATAATTGTAGAGATCCGGCGCTATATTATCTATTAAGGTGATTGCAAGCAGAGATGCTGCTACGAGTACTTTGAGAAACAAATTTATTGTTTCGAAAAACTAAACTACATTGCAGTCGAAATAATGTAGCTCAATTACACTACGGTTTAAAACCTGCTCATGAGCTTTGTGTGCGGTTTTAGCGCGCTAATATTCGGTTCAAAACTTGCTCGTATTCACTCGTTTAAGCGACGTGACGTCATCAGTGACGTCACTTTAGCGCGCTATCATTGCATACGAGAATGAGGTAGTGCAGCGTGTGCGAAACGTCAAATTCATAAGACATTTGTCATCAATCTCGTTTTCGAGAGTTTTTTTTCAACTTTTTTTGGGGTTTTTAGATTTAATTATCTTATCGAATAATCTAATGATTAGATAATTCTCTCAATAATTTCTTAAAACGCAAAACAAAATCAAAATTTTAATTTTTCTCAGTGTTATTGACATAAGCGCGCTCTAGTCTGGTTTAAAACTGTATTCGATCGTATTCGACGAATGCACGCATATAGAAATAAACCGACTATATTCAGTGAATGTGATGTGAGCGTTGAATTCAAGAAACAAACCGTAGTGTTAGAGTGACAGCAGCGTGAGCGCAGGACGGAGCGATGCGTAAGATATTAGAGCGACAGAGACACGTGTCGCTCCGTCCTGCGCTCACGCATAGCTCTGTCCAGTGGGCTCAGCACGATATACCTATCTCGGAGAAATGTCACTTTATTTGTGGAATAATGTCATCTAATCTACCACCGGAAGTAGCGCTCTAAACGCGAAGAAATGTCGTGGAAGATAATATTTAGCAAACCCATAAATTGCGTTATTGATATTTTTGACAGATAGCTTTATACAAGAATACATGTACCCGTCCTTGTCTTTCAATGTACGTTACACTGCTTCGCTGTCAAAAAAGGTGCCCATGATTCATCATAACAGAACAGAATTATAGCTTTTGCTGGAAAAATGTATAGGGGAAGTACCATAGTCACCTCGCTTGTTAGCGTTACGGCTGGCACCATGGACCGCGGTTGTAGGTGACCGAAGTTAGTAAGATTTTACGATACACAGGAGGATGCTGCTGCCCATCCTCCAGTTTATAACCCTTAGGGATGGTACTATTCTTTAGCGGCACCACTCAGGCCATGCTAAAAAGAAAGTAAATTGGTAAAACTGTTTCTATAAGGGCCTAGATCATCATCATATCGTGTGGGTTGCAAGGTCGATGACCGACCTCACAAACCCTGGTGTCAAGAGTTGTTGAGCCGCCAAAGGCCTCTGACATGGCTCATTAACGACTACATCCGTAGATAGTAGTCGGGACCAACGGCTTTACGTGCCTTCCGAAGCACGGAATCATCTAACTTTTCGGACAATCAGGTGATTCATCCTGCAATGCCCTAACCAAACTGGGGAGGTCGCACAAAGAGATTTTTGTTTGACAGTGTCCCCACCGGGAATCGAACCCGGAACCTCTGGATCGAGAGCCGAGCGCTCTAACCACTAGACCACGGAGGCTGTTGAGTGCCTAGATAAAGTGACAAAGTAAACTTGTTGAGCTAACTGCTGGCATTCTAAGCAAGCTAAATAATTTTGACTAGTATTGTTTTTTACGCGGCAGTATGGGGACCTTCTTTATTTTATAATCCATCGCCTCTGCTCTGCAATCACTTTAATTTGTACAGTCAAGAGCACATCAAGCTTGACACATTGAACTTTGTACCGTTCTTGTACCGTTCTTATAGACGTACGGGCTAGAGTCGCACAGCGAGTGTCATGCTTGACTTGTCGTTGACTGTACGTAGCGTTTTTTCTTTGCTAGCAGTAAAAAACGTTCAAAAAATACTAAAGCTCTTAAATCTATTTCTGTCACTCTCTTTTACAGCAAACCAAAAAGTGACAGCAATGGATTTTACTTAGCTTTAACTCTAAAGGATCTACGTGCAACGGTCTGTTTGCTTGTCTGTTACTTTTAATGTATTGACATGCGATTTAAAGATATGAAGGTTGTAATAAAAAAAAATTGTTTTTACTTGAAAATTTATTAGGCGTCAATGTGTTAAAGTGGAAATGATGTTAAATTTTACTAATTATAGAAATCTCTGTAAATATATCTCTTTGTCCATGTATAGTCAAATTTAACTTTTTGAGACTGCCATTAATTTTCAACTATCATTTTCCATTTCGAAACAAATATTGCATATGATATTACCAGCTGTTCCCCGCGACTTCGTCTGCGTGTATTTAATCGGTAACAATTATACCAAACTGCAAAATCAAGTTTTTATTAACAAAAGCATATTTTAGCATATTGCAATTTTTATGTGTGACCAATCTAGCAGATGGACCTGATTGTGAAAGGCCATCTCTAAAGGCACAGCAAAGGAAAATTAAAAAAGGCATGTCCCCAAGGGAGTGAAATGAGGTGTGAAAGTTAATATGAAATTCGTATACATTTAGCTTTTTATAATTGCTCATATTCCCCTTTCCAGATCTTTCAAAGTATTGATTCCAGGGAAAACTGACATGACATAAATTTTTATGTAGATTAATTTGAAAAAAAAAAACCGGACTTTCTATGTGCCCCTAGGCCGCACGTCTAACGGTCCAGGACTTTTAGTATGTTAACCTCTTAAATAGTCCAAACAAAGTTTCGAAGTCTTTTGTACTTTCGAAGTTTCTATCCAGAATCATTCGTGTACAATACTATACCTGGGGTGGGGTATGTTCCTTTCGAGAGTTCAAGATCATGGTTTAACTAAATCCACCACTGTATTAGTTTTTGAGAGAAGTAATTTTTAATACCCTGTATTACAGAGTTGACGGTAGTTTTAAAAATATTTACCATGTAAATAATATGTATATATTTGTAAAAATGTAAACAAATTTGTATATTCTCTCCATTAATATATAAAAGGTTTAAGAAGTAAGTGATCATTTTTCTTATTTTGTTACTTTTCTAAATTATTTTTAAGTAAGCTATAGTTTGGCCATTTTCGTTTGTTTTTATACACCACATTCATTCGGGTTTGTGAATATGATAGGTTTCGTACCGGACAATTTCGGCACGGATCTCTCAGGGTTAACTGACTCGAAGGAACAAGTAAATCGGCGAAATATCACGTTGCAGCACTCTAATATTAACTTGTGAATGAGGTGTATGCTATCGAAAACTTGTTTGCAGGGCATGAAATACAGGTATTTTGAGATACCGATATTACGCGCCTTTGGGGCTTCACCGGTATTTAGAAAAGTACCGGTATTAGCTATAACGTCTTTTTTGTACGTTCCGGTATTCATATACGGGTATATTCGAAAAAATCCCTGAATATAACGTGTGTTTTTCAATAACTTTATCCCACTTTAGTACATACATGTCCACAGCTTTATTTACCGGTACCCATTAGCAATACCGGTTTTAGTCCTGCTCGTTTGCTGTTTGATGTCAAATAAAATCAGTTATCTTTGTGTAACTTTAATATGAAAGTTTTTTTACTAATTATCATTATTATTAGCCATAACGTCTTTTTGTTGTACGCACGGCAGCAAGTACGTGGAAACAAAACCAGTATAAACTGAACTAGCGTTACGCCACAAACACCCGAAACCAGAGACCCGCTCGAGGTCAAAGTGTTTCCACCGACGTGCGGCCGTGTGTACGTACCGGTATTAATATGCCGGTATATTCGAAAAAATATCTGAATAATACATGTATTTTTCAATAACGTTATCGCACTAAAGTACACTCAACAGCACGTCAGTAGAAACACTTGGACGTTATGGTGTGTGGTAATAGAGTTAAAAAAGTACCTTATTTACCGGTATATTACCTACCTGTATTTGCAATACCAGTTTTAGCCCTGCTCTTTAGTCGTTTGCAATTTTATGTCAAATAATAAGTTATCTTTGTGCAACTTCAATATGAACTTTATTACGTAAGAAAAATGTTAAATGTTAACAGATATTTTAAATGAAAAAAATAAAGGTCAGAATTGAATAAAAAACATTGAAAATTGACTTTTTCTTTCATTTGTTCAAATTTAAAGAAAAGGACGAATATGTCGTCGCTGTTTAATTCGATTCCATCAAATGGATATGTGGGAATATTCCCAGCCACGGTCAAGAAAACATCAAGCTTGACACATTCACATTATTCGCTCATAAATATTCAAGTTAGACGTTGGTTACAGAAAAATTCACTATGCTAGACATGCGCTTCTTAATGTGATTGTGTGCCTACTGAGATTGAGAATCAGAAAGATTTTTTAACACTTGGCTGTTCTTTACCGATATTGCTGGTGATCCATCGTCCTTCCTGAGTAAGACTCCCACAAATGCTTCTATTTATTCAACTTTTTGAAGTTGCTTTAGCCGGCAGAGCACGGTTACCAGGTGACAAGTGTTCAGAGACGTAGATCGGCTGTTTATTCCCAGCAATACCTAAAATTGAACTGTTAAGAATTGTCCTGGTTGTATTTGTAGCAGGAAGCCAGAAGATTGATGATCATAATATGGATGACCGAACAGACCAAAGATGATTAAACGAACTACAAGAGTGAAGTTTGATCGTTATTAGGTATATAAAAAAAAACTGAAAAAAACTTTGGCGCACTATTATTAATGTAACTAACATGGGTTCGCGCAAATCTCCAGCATCACAGGAACTTTTATATGCAGATAAGACACCTCAATTAGCCATAGATAATGTAAATTTGTTTTTTGCTGGCATAGGCAAAACCTTAGCAGAACGCATACAATCCCCAGACCACTTAATTAGTTTTTCCACTTGTAACTTATCCTCAGCTGGTTCATTTGTTCTATTGCCGACAGATTGTAGTGAGGTGGAATTAATAATAAAAAAATTAAAACATGACTGTACCCCCGGATGGGATGACATAACAGCGTTATCACTAAAAGCAATTTCTGCAAATATTACACCAGTGCTGACTGATCTAATAAATCGTTGTCTGCAGGATGGAATTTTCCCAGAGGCCTTGAAAAAAACTATTGTTCACCCTGTTCACAAGTCTGGGAGCAGAGACAGTGTTAATAATTATAGGCCAATCTCTATCCTCACAACTCTGTCTAAAGTATTTGAACGCATCATCCTAATCATTCGCCATATTATTGTACCATTCACCATATAACTGCACCATTCGCAAGACAACCGCACCATTCACAAGACAACCGCACCATTCGCCATATAACTGCACCATTCGCCATATAACTGCACCATTCGCCATATAACTGCACTTTTCACCACATAACTGCACCATTCACTAGGTTACCGCACCATTTGCCTGACAACCCCACCATTAAACAGGTAACCGCAGCATTCGCCATGTTCGATTTTGCATACACTTTTAATTTACCGAAATTAGTAGAATTTATTTATTTTGATATTGATTTGTTGAATTTATCTGTAGTTACTCGTACCTTAAGTTGTCACCCTCTCATTAAATTGTGAAAATTGGCCAACCTGAATTGTTGCACCGTTCTTTTTAAAATTTCTCGTTTCACGTACCTTTGCATTTACGAACCACATAACGTGATTCCGACTCACATTGTCAAATTTTTATTTTATTATGTTTTACTTAAGATTATGTGCTATGAACCCACCAAATAAGACGCTTGCACGTATCACCGTTTTTGCGATAGAGCAAAACAATAAAAAACGTATAATAAACCCGTTTTTAGGGTTCCGATACCAAAATGGTAAAAAAAAGGAACCCTTATGGTGCCGCTCTGTCTGTCTGTCCGTCTGTCTGTCACACCTCTATATCTCAGCAACCACTTATGCTATCAACCTGAAATTTGGAATAGTTTTAGAATATAGTTGCCCAACTTAATTGCACAAGAAAAAATTTTGAAAAAAGTATGATTATTAATATAAAGGGGGCCAAAATAGGGGGGGCCAAATTTCAAATTGTCGCTACTAGGTCGAGTGGGGTATCATATGAAAGGGCTTTACTTGTACATTTTAAAATATATTTTTGTATTTTTTTAAATTTCTTAGTCTTAAAGTTATGATGAAAAATGTCAAGAAAAATACCATTCCCCCCCCTTATCTCCGAAGTTTGAGTAAGGAAAAATCTGAATTAATTACAGTTGACAGAAGTTTATATAAACTTTACAGCAAAAATAAAACGATCTTTCTAAGTTGCACAGTTTTTCAGAAATCTGCAAAAAACCTTTACAAACAAATTTAGTTTTGCGGTCCTGAAAATGGACTTTATTGCTTCCAAAAATACTATAGGTATATCGGAACCCTCGGCGCGCGAGTCCGACTCGCACTTGACCGGTTTTTTTAATTGGTTACGTTTCTTTCTTACTTTTTATTATTTTTTTTAATATTGGTTAGTATATATTTTTTTATTATTGGTAAGTAGCGCGCGCGCGACACGGTACACATCGAGCTCGCAATTATTGCCATTAAATAAATATTATAATGTCGAAAACTACTGTGGACGCGTTGGAAAAAGTAATTAAAAAGTTTCTTTCACCGATTGAAAGAAAAATTGAGATTTTGTTATAAAAAATGGACGCATTAGAAGAAAAAACCGATATGACTTCTAAAACCAACGAGAAGTGTAAGTGCGCATGCTTAACCAACGACACCAATGACCAAACAAAGGATTTCAAGTCTCAAGATTCGCGCTTATTATCCGAAGTGGTCAAAAAAGCTGTGACACAATTAAACTCCAAGATTGAACAAATGAAATCTAATGGACCAACGGTTTCTGCGAATACCGTCAATACTGCGCGTCGAGTGTCCCTACCGCCGCCGCATAGGATGTCATCATCGAACTCTGCACCCGCTCCTAATCTCATCGCACGACCAGCCTCACCACGTCGCACTTCACTCAACATGCACATGCAGCCGCCCGAGGTTGTACGCGATCCATTGTCAGCTACCAACATGCCACAACAATGCACCGCTACTTGTATGCCTATAAATCCTAACATCCAGCAAAGTGTGGCCACGAAACCGGTTATTAACTCTAATGAGAGTAAAAGTGTAAAACACTACACACTAACAATGAACAAGACGGAACGGAACAACATCCTTGGCAGATCGCGGGATCAAAAAAGCGTAAGCAGCAATCACGAAGAATTGTGGTAGGTGCAGGTAATGCTGACGATGAACTGAAGACTGTAGAAAATTTGAAGTATATTCAGGCTTGGGCTTTCACTCCAGAGACGACTGCAGACAACGTACTGAATTTTTTAAATAGATCATTCCCGTCGAGTCGTTATTTCGTAGAAAAAAGAACAATCAAGACTGATAAACACTCATCTTTCATCATTGGAATTCCTGAGAGTCTTTATGCGCGGTTTGCGTCGCCGACGTTGTGGCCACAAGGCGTTAACGTTCACTGACTGGTTTCTCAGGCGCCCCCGCTACTCGGCGCGGGGAGAGCACAGTAACGTCAACATCGATGCGCGAACTTCAGACCGGACCGATGCACAGTCGCAGTGAGACAAACAACTTGGATACGCCGGTGAATGGAAATAATGCCGTGATAAAAATTATTACGGTAGTTCATCAAAATATTAGGGCTCTAGACAAAAAAACCCCGCTGCTCGAAGTCCTCTTGCAAAGTGATTTAAAGTGTGATGTGCTCGCTTTAAGTGAACATTGGTTAACTAGAAGTAAACGTGTTTCGATACGAGTAGAAGGTTATACGTTAATATCGAGTCACTGCAGAAGGGCTGCCGAGCACGGGGGATCGTGTATTTACGTAAACAATAGCGTAAAAGCGATTGAAAATACCGATGTCAGGTCATTAACAACAGACAATTTTCGCAATGAAGTAAACTTCCCAACGCGCGTCGCGAGCAATTCTTCAACTTGCTTGGACCATCTTTATACCAATAGCGTCCGTGGCTCAGTGAGCACGGTACCCGTAGTAACAAACCTTAGTGACCACTTTGCGGTGCGCGGAACTATCGCGTGCGCTGAACCTCCTCCACCTGCACCGCGAACTCGCCTTGCAAGAAGTTTTACACAACAAAATTACACCAACTTTGCAGCTGCGGTAGAAAGCGTAGACTGGTTTGAACTACATCTCCGCCATAGAAAGTCAGTGCTAGACATGACACTAGCTGTGTTAAACATTTTAAAATCAAAGTTTGACATATGTCTTCCTATAAAAAGGGTAAATAATCGTAAGCCATATAACTGGGTTACCCCTGAAGTAATTAATTTGAAATGTTTATTATTTGACATAATTAATATTAGTAAAAAATGGCCAGATGATGACATACTAATGAACTTATTGAAAAATATGAATTCTAGATATATTGACTTAGTAAAACACGAAAGAGCAAATTTCTATACAAACCAAATAGAAATGAGTAAAAATATTAATAAAACTTTGTGGAAAGTGGTCAACTTTGAACGTGGTAAAACTTCAGCTACTCGCGTTGACTTTACTCATGTAATTACGGCGCTCGATAGTGGCGGCGTGTTAAAGAATCCGGGGGATGTGGTAAACGCTATGAACGAACGGTTCGCCGGAGCTGCGACTGCGTGTGGAGCGCCGCCTGCTGACTGCGATCGCGCTATTGACTTGCTATGTGAGGCTCGCGTCCCGGCAGACCGATGCTTTAGGCCCATTACCTTTACGGCGAACGAAATCTGCCGTATTTTAAAAACAAGAGTAGCGCAGAAGCCAACCAGAGATATCTACGATATATCCGTCCTGCCACTCAATGCTGCTTCACACACCTTAGCACCTATACTAGCGGATATCTTCAATCGGTGTATTGCGGAAGGCGTCTTCCCTGAACCTCTTAAACTTAGCAAGATCTCCCCACTCTATAAGGGAAAAGGAAAAAGAGAGGATATGGATCGATTATTCCTATAGTCGCAAAAATATTTGAGAACGGATTAAGCTCACGAATATCAAAGTTCCTTGCTGAGACAGATGCCTTGTCTGACCGACAATTTGCTTACCGCACTGGATGTAGCACGACAACGCTAGCAAGGGATGTTGTTCACCGGATAGTGAGCGCGCGGGATACTCATCAAAATGTCGCTGTGTTGTGTTGCGACTTATCAAAAGCTTTTGACGTGGCAGATCATGACGTTCTTTCAGCTAAGCTTCAACATTACGGGTTGCAGGGTCACGCGCACTCACTGCTAATGAACATGCTACGAGTTAGAACTCAGGTTGTTGTAGCTCAGGGTGGTAATGTGAAGTCCGAGCCAACATCCACAACGATGGGTGTGGTGTGGCACAGGGTTCTTCCGTTTCTAACATCCTGTTTTCACTTTTATTAAATGACTTGCCACAATCAGTACACAGCGGAGATGCGTTTATGTATGTGGCGATAGTAGTATGCGCACCGACTCACGAAAAACTTGAAAGCGAGCTAAATAAAACTACAATCCAAGTATGCCAATGGTTCAAGAGCAACGGTCTTGTATTAAATCTCAAAAAGACTCACTTTTTGAATTTCGACCTATCCGGGCGTCCAATGAAACCATTAAAAGTTGTTGCCGAGGGAACCAGAATTCTACAGGTAGAATCCACCAAGTTCCTTGGATTTCATCTTGACCGACGCATGACATGGGAGGTACATATTGAGTACATCTGTGAAAGGCTAAGCGGCGCTTGCTTCGCTTTAAGAAGGGTGTCTAGAGTAGTCCCCCCGAATGTGGTCTGTTCCTGTTACTTCGCCACCGTGCACTCTATACTACAATATGGTGTAGAGCTGTGGGGCTGTGCGGCGGAATGGAAACGGGCCTTTATCGCTCAAAAGCGAGCAGTGCGAGCCATAGCTCGTATTACACAGGATACGTCAGTGCGCCCGTACTTTAAATTACTGAAGATTATTACTTTGCCCTCACTAGTTATAGAGCAGGTGGCGTTGTACGTTCGGAGAAATCTCAAGTTATATCCAAAACATAAAGACATTCACAATCGTAATACGCGCAATGCAGAAAAACTTGCACCGGTGCAACACAGATTGACTAAAACCAAGAAACTTACCCATGTATTGGGACCGTCAGTATATAACCGGCTACCAAATGAAATCATAGAGGTAGCGAGTGATAATATTTTTAAATATAAATTAAAATCATTCCTAATCGAGCAGGCGTTCTATAGTTTGGACGAATATTTAAATAATAATACGTAAGGACTTATTGTACACAAGTACATCTGACTTATCTTTATTTTAATTTAATAATACATGATGTAATTTTGATATATTTTAGTATTTGATGACATGTAATTTATATTACCAAATAAATGATTATGATTATCCACTACATTAATAGGTACCTACATATTTTGGGCTCACGATGGGCCTTATCAAGAAGCTCAAAGTCACCCAAAGGGCTATGGAAAGGGCTATGCTCGGAGTCTCTCTGCGCGATCGAATCAGAAATGAGGAAATCAGCAGAAGAACTAAGGGCCCTTTTCCTGTCATACGGATATCCCTCCGCGTCCGGATCTGGCCCGGTCCGGACCGTCCGCACTTGATAATTTCATACATTTTGCGTGCCGACCGGAAGCGTGACTTGGACCAGCATCATCTGTACGGACCGTCCGTATCCGGACCATCGTGTGTTGTTTTTTACTCTAGCGTAGATTACACGCATGCGTGTGTACAGTACCTACATATGTAAAGAGGCTAATATTTTTTTTTTATTATAACAGTTTCTGTTTTCGAATTTTTCTATAAAGTAGAAAATCGTAAATTTATATTCGTATTCCGCTAACTTTTGATAGATTCTTCCCAATAGCTCGTCAAAACAACGAATGGACATTCGGAAGCAATGCTTAAACTTGCCTTCATTGCTTCTCAGTTTTTGATAATTTACATGAAACGTTCCAGTAAATAATCTGGTTTCAATATAGGGGTCAACCCTAAACCGCTTTTATTTTTATTTATCTTGAAAATAAGATACGCTATAATTACTTTTTTAAGGAGTCCATTTTTCTGCATGACTTTACTCAATGGCGATCCGGATAGAAGTGCTGCGGAGCGACTAGTTTGGTCTCCGGACGGTCCGGACTGAATGCTGTCCGGATGCGTACTAGGTCCGGATCCGGAGAGAAATCCGTATGACAGGAAAAGCGCCCTAAAGTATCTGACATAGCCCTGAGAATCGCTAAATTAAAGTGGCAATGGGCAGGGCACATCGCAAGAAGAACCGATAGCCGATGGGGCGTAAGGGTTCTAGAGTGGCGACCACGTACCGGAAGACGAAGCGTTGGCAGGCCCTCCGCAAGGTGGACCGACGATCCGGTGGCGGTCGCGGGAAGCCGCTGGATGCGAGCCAAGCAGGACCGCGAGTCATGGAGATCTTTAGGGGAGGCTTATGTCCAGCAGTGGACGTCTTTCGGCTGATATGATGCATACATATTTTACGAAAATTTCTATCGGCTATCTATTAGGAATCGAAAGATACAGCCATTTTAAGGCAGGACAGTCAGACAGGCGTACAGACGGATGGCATAGACAAGTGTTATTTTTTTTGTATCGGTGTGTAGTTTTTCTTTTAAAGACATAAATAAAAAAAAATAAAAAAAATTCAGATCGGAATCCATATTTGGTTAGTACAACTTATAAAACTCATCATAACATCCCAAGAAACGTCCACTACAGGACAGGGAGCTCCCTCCAGAATTCTAGCATTTGCTGGAAAATGTGGAGGGGAAGTACCATAGTCACCTCGCTTGTTAGCGTTACGGCTGGCACCATGGACCTCGGTTGTATGTAGGTGACCGCAGTTAGTAAGATGTAATATACAAAGGAGGATGCTGCTGCCCATCCTACAGTTAACCCTTAGTCGCCTCTTACGACACCCACGGGTATGTATGGGTTGGTACTATTATTTGCCGGCACCACACGGCACCATACTTATAAAACTATGTTAGTATATATCTTAAATCATTTAAATTAAAATCAGAATAAAAACAAATAAAATCAGTATAAAATTACATTAAAATCATAAAAAAAATATATTAAAATTACAAAATAAATTCAAGAATTTTTATTTTTATTATAATTTTTATTTACAATTTTAATTTAAATACCTATCCACTGGGGCGCCGGGCACAAGAGCGTGAACTTGAACCCAGTGCCCCAGTAGAGGGCAGTCAGGCTTGACACTGAGGACTTTCAGGATGGTGTTGGCGCTCCTGCGCAGCGCGGGAGCCCCACAGTAGTGCGGGAGCCCCACCAGCACCCTGAATGCATTGTTGTACTGTACTCGGAGAGCGTTGAGAGCCCGCTGCGTATAGTTGACCCACAGATTGTACGTGTATAAAGTTTGGCAGAAGGCTTTGAAAAGAGTTATCTTCACTTCTATGCTACATCGTGCAAATCTGCGGGCCAACATGTTACAGCGGACTGCCATCGCCCTCCTTTCCCTCTCGATGTCACCATCGTCTTTCAAGTCCTCAGTGACCACGTGACCAAGGTACCTAAACTCTGTCACCCTGCCAAGAGGGACGCCGTTTAGCATCACGGGTGGCACATTCCCCAGCTTACGACCCCTAGCTTAAAAGACCAAGAGCTCACTTTTCTTTACATTACACAGGAGGCCGTGTGCCGCCGCGTATTCCTCGCACACACCCAATAACTCTCTGAGTGCAGCGATTGATATTACCTAATATTTGAATTTCGTTCAAGTCACCTCAGACCAAAAAAAGTCGATTTTCAGTTTTTGCCCGCCATCTTGAAAATTGTTAGTGTTATTTATGTCACATGCAAAAATGAATTCTGCAGGGTCGTATTGGTCTAAAAACACCTTAAAAATAACAGATGTTCGTTTTGCTTCTAGATTTTTTTAAATTCAATACCTAGTCTTTTCTAATAGAGCAAAGATGAGTAAATTCGGTCGATGCGCGGGCCAGTCGCAAACGGCAATTGTTTCTTTTTTATTTCTCCTAAAATAGGTGTCGGTAGTTTTACTAGGTACCCTTTTGTACGGAAGTCGTTTAGTGATGACATTTATCAGCCCAAATAATATTTCGTCAACCATTACTCCTTGGTTGCTATGCCTCAAAATAAAAGATAGTGTCATTTTTAAAGTACACGACAGTATGAGTTTTCATAGTAATTTATTTTATTTTATTTGGAACACTAACAGCTAAGCATACATTAAAATAAGTACGTAAAGAAAACACTACAAAGCCATTTACAAGTATTCGCAAATTCAGCACTACAAACGATAGAAATGGATTTTCATACAAACTTTGTCGGCCGCTGCTTGCATGTATTTAACCAGTACTGCAATTTCGATTTATCTCGAAGAAAGTTGTCAAAATAATCATCGAATTTCCAAGCATGTTCGAGGAAAAAAAAAAATTTTGTCATATGGGGGCACGGCAGTGCCCTCGCCCATACGAGCAAACAAAGGCACAGCCGTACCATCCTTTTCTCGAAGCCACTCAGGGCCCTTTTGACCCCCTGTAACTTCCTTTTGGATAAAGCTAGAGTCTTGAATTTTCAATGACAAAAAGTAGACACTATGCTTATTAGTTATACCCTTATTATTTTTTTTATTTAATAAAGAAGATGGTAAGTAAGAATTTTATCTTAATTTAAAACTCGCCAAACTGTTAAGTTTGATGGCGAGATGCGCTTATACTACATTTTACTACATACCATTCGTGCTTATAGCTTACGAGCTATAGCCAGTCGAAGTTAAGCAATTTTGTCACATTCACTGACTCACCGATCATGTTTAATGATCAATTTCCAATCATGTTTGAGGAAAAAAAAAATTTACATCTGGGGGCACGGCAGTGCCTCCGCCAAGACGAGCAAACAAAGGCACAGCCGTACCATCCTTTTCTCGAAGCCACTCAGGGCCCTTTTGACTCCCCTGTAACTTCCTTTTGGAAAAAGCTAGAGACTTGACTTTTCAATG
This sequence comes from Athrips mouffetella, assembly GCA_947532105.1. Classification (NCBI taxonomy): domain Eukaryota; kingdom Metazoa; phylum Arthropoda; class Insecta; order Lepidoptera; family Gelechiidae; genus Athrips; species Athrips mouffetella. The sequence continues at coordinate 2,803,100 of OX383965.1, forward strand.
ACAAAAATTAGACACTATGCTTAGTTATACCCTTAAATTACGAGCTATAGCCAGTCGAAGTTAAGCAATTTTGTCACAATCACTGACTCACCGATCATCAAAAAGATCTCGTAATTCCACTACACCTAGAGAGCTGAAAGGCACAGATCTGGGGTTAAGTATCCATATTAAGGAAAAACTATCAAACCAGGATCGTTGAAGACCTGGAATACCTGATGGCTCTGATGTGAAACCTTAATAGACCAGCCAAACTATGAGGATATTAAAATACTGCCTTAACAGAAAGTACTCAATAAATGTGATGAGTCTTAGCTGTTGATATACATCAATGCAATTTTTAAAAGCCATTGAACTGACAAATAATAAAACACGTATTTCAGGATTTTTAGTACTATGAAACAAACAAAAAGAAGTGAAATCCCACCAAAAACATTTTCATATAAAATGTTGCCAAGACGAGACCACATAGCTAGCATTTTCAAAAAGTTATCAGATCTCATGTACAGCCAAGCTTCTAACTCAACACGCCTTAACTCTACAAGCCCTAACTTCAAAAAATCTACACCTTAGTCAAAATATGTGGCTTGGCCGTTTCGCTACCGCTGGCGTAAGGTGAAAAATTTATTCACTGTTCATTGCTTTTCTGTTATACAATAGTTCTTGTACTAACGAAACGACCTAGCCACATATTTAGACTAAGGTGTAGATTTTTTTAAGTTAGGTCTTGTAGAGTTAAGGCGTGTAGAGTTAGAAGCTTGGCTGTACATGAGATCTGATAACTTTTTGAAAATGCTAGCTATGTGGTCTCGTCTTGGCAACATTTTATATGAAAATGTTTTCGGTGGGATCATCAGTTTTCACAATGGTATAATCATTTTACTTGAGTTCTAGAATCCATGTCGAATCTAGGCTACAAGATGCAAACGATTCATTTACATAAGCGATATCTTGTGTTTTTGAACTACAAGTGCTGGGTTTAAACAGTGAGTTGGAAAAAAGCTGAATAATGCAAAATAGGGGATCTCCGTCTGCGGTGATTCCCGCAGGTTCAAAGTTCGATTGAAGTTTAACAGTCAAATTGCCCCAAGCAATTCTCGATTCATCGTCAACTTTTAGTGTCATATTTGAAGCTGTATTCATTAAATTTAATGATACACCACTCAAACGCCAGTACTCGTTACTATTATTTTTGCAGTCAATATAAATTTTTCTGTAATTTTCATTTTTAACCATCATTTTGCCTGTTCTATCTTTGTTCAATATCCAGAATTTATGTCCGCGGGAAATAGCTTCTAGTACATGTATGTGTTTCTCAGTCACGGTTAACGAATTTGTTAAAGTTACGTTTTTACTGTCTATTGCTGAATCTGTTTGCGTTTTAGTGGTGATATTTCGTTGCGTTTCTGGTTTGACAGCTTCTGTGGTGGAGTCTTGTTGAGTTTCTGTTGTGACAGCTTCTGTGGTGGAGTCTCGTTGAGATTCTGTTGTGACAGCTTCTGTGGTGGAGTCTTGTTGAGGTTCTGTTGTGACAGCTTCTGTGGTGAAGTCTCGTTGAGTTTCTGTTGTGACAGCTACTGTGATGGAGTCTCTTTGAGTTTCAGTGGTGACAGCTTCTGCGGTGGAGTCTTGTTGAGTTTCTGTTGTGACAGCTTCTGCGGTGGAGTCTTGTTGAGTTTCTGTTGTGACAGCTACTGTGGTGGAGTCTCGTTGAGTTTCTGTTGTGACAGCTACAGTGGTGAAGTCTCGTTGAGTTTCTGTCGTGACAGCTTCCGTGGTGGAGTCTCGTTGCGTTACTATTTTGCCAGTCACTGCACCGGCGTCTTGTTTCGTTTGTGGTGTGCCAGTCTCTGTTGTGGTATCTTGTCGCATTTTACTAGTAAAACCTTCTTGCATTTCTGTCGTGACAGTTACTGTACCTGAAAATTCACTCTTCGTTTGAAAGTTTTTGAAGAGATCTAGCAGAGATCTTATATTGAATGATTGCTTCATATTGACTGAAAAAGCGTCTTCAGAAGTTTTTGCGTTGTGGTACTGGGTAAGCTGAAAGTACAAGGTTACTGGTCAAGAAGTGCCATTATTTATTTTCTATTTTATTTAAAATATCTTTATATATAAAAGGATAAACTGCCTGACTAAATGACTGATATATCAACGCACAGCCCAAACCGCTGGACCTAGAGACTTGAAATTTTGCACATAGGTAAGCCTTATACACTGTATGATGATTATGATTATGATCTACTAAAAAGAAATTTCAAAAATCCCACCCCTGTAGGGGAGTAAAATAGGGGATGCAAGTTTGTATAAAAGTCAGTCAGTTTCGAAGTTAGGACCTTCAAATTTTGTATTTTAGCTGACGTCTCCCATTGATACGTGTCCCAGTGTTTTTGATAATTCCACCCCCGAAGGAGAGAAAAGGGGGATGAAATTTTGTTTGTGGTTTCTTTATATGTCAAGTAAAATTTGCATAGTTTATTCTTCGTATTATTGTTGGAAACTAACACAACGTACATCAGTTTTGTTGAAATTTCAACCCTTGGGGTCAACAGGGGGATGAATTTTTTTATATTAAGTTCTTATTTTTGAAAGCGAACTTTTCTAGGTTTATCAATTTGGCTTTTGGTTGGAAACCATCAACTAATTTTCTAGCAGTTTTGGGACCTTATTTCACAAGGGGTCATAAGAGTTGAAAAGTTATGTGAAATTTCTACGGTTTTGAAGCAAGATACATGAACAATTGGGATTTAGTGACTTATTATTTATTTGTAGGATTTAGTAAGTACAAAAAGTAGAGAAACATTTGTGTCAAAAGAACGCAAAATACATCAAAACAACTCAATGCCGCCGTGTTCTCACACGCGCAATTTTCCGTTTGTAAATCTCGGTTAGAAAAGCACAGTTTCTAGACCAATGCCTCGGCTTAAATATAAAGATTACAAATCTCTCTTTGTCAAGCTTTTCAAGAAGAAATACAGAGAAATACGATAAAATATAAATTAGGTAGTTGACTGACAGATATATCAATAACTGCAAAAAAACTTTAGCTACTTCTTCGGTTGAATATATGTATGTATGTATGTACTGTTCAGTGTACAAGCCAGACAGCCAGTTGCACAAAGCTTTTTTAAAGTTAAAGCTCCTTTAAATCTATTGCTGTCACTTTCTTTGTCAACAAAACAGAAAGAGTGCAATAGACTTAAAGGAGCTTTATCTTTAAAGACGTTTTGTGCAACTGGCAGTAAGAAAGTTAATAAAAAATACCGGCCAAGTGCGAGTCGGACTCGCGCACCGAGGGTTCCGTACAAACCTGTAGTAAAAATGTAAAAGTTTTTATTATGTGATTTAACTAAAAATTTAAGGTTTTCGGAATTTTTCCTTTCTGTTTGCTATAAAACGTTGTTTCATGTCTGTCTGTCACGACCCTTTTTCCCAGGAACGCGTGAAGGTATCAAGCTGAAATTGATATCAAATACTCAGGTCTACTGTCCCTTGGAGCTGTGAAAAAATTTAACTTCTAAGCTCAATCAAAGGATATAGCTGTTTATGCCGCAAATTTTCGAGTTTTTCGACAATCGCAAACTCGCTGGCACGAAAAAAAAAATCTTTATTTCGCTTTACAAAGTTGGGTATTTATATTAGGGGTGATACCTCCTTTTAAGCTCGAAAAGGCCTGTGTTAGGAAGTATCGCTCTTCCGTAGAAGTAAACTGACGTTTTTGATACATTTAAACTATAATTAGGTATGAATCTTATTCTAAATCTTACATGAAGTTGATATTTGACTGAGTATGTATGTGTACAAATGAGAGTGTAAGTGAGTATATATGTCAGAAAGTGAACGTGTGAGTGTGAGGTGAGTGGAGTGTGAGTTGAGTGGAGTGTAAGTTGAGTGGAGTGTGAGTTTAGTGGAGTGTGAGTTGAGTGGGGTGTGTATATATCAATGTGAGTGTGGAGGTTGTATGTGAGTGACGCTAGAGTGCAAAGGTTAAATTAGCATTATTTATTTAGTTTTTATTAGATCTTAAACGTGGGTAGTATTGGTATATAAGTAAATTATTTTAATTACGAAGAGTAATTTATTATACTTTATGATTTGATTACCATTGTTTTATTTTTATATTTATGTAGGTATTTCTACGTATTTCAACTAGTTAATTGTTTATGACTGATAGGTTTCACGTATAGAGTTTTTGCACGAAAAATTTGTAAGTATTTGAAAAGTAAGTCATTAATAGTTAATGGTTATTTGATAGTTAGCCCTAGTCTTGGGATCGGAGGCTGTGTAACGAAGCAACGTATTATAGCACAGATAAAGGAAGAATTGCGAAAAGCATAAATTTTTAGTTACATATAATAAATTTTAATAATTTTTAACTTACTACTCTTATTATTAAGTATTAAATTGAAATTCATACCTGTAGGCTGTAACAAAATCAAACTTCTATGTCAACCCAATGAAAAGAAACAGCAATTTAAGCCGCATATTTTGAAACTCGCAACTATTCGCTAGGGAATCAAAACTTAAAGAATACTTCCAGTCGACCTAGAATCTTGAAATTTGACATGAAGCAACGTTTTAAAGCACAAATAAAGGGAAAATTCCGAGAACCTTAAATTATTTGTTACATCACATAGGGTATATACGCCCAAGCGGTGTGAAATGTGAGACATGTGAATAACTTTATGCTTCCTAATAGGAACGCGCCTCCCCGTCACTTCAGCCTGCCACAAAGAGTTGGTGCGTGCGGGTGTGCGTAGGAATACTAGCGAAGGTGTCGAGTCAACCAGTCGTAATTTTACTTTATGAATGTTTTTCGGCCTTCTATAACTTTGGAATTAACAGATAAGTTTGTTCTATTTATACTTCTACATCTACAATAGGGTAACTCGCCTAATACTCAACTAAAACTCGATTAAAACTCAAATGAAAGTGGACTTTGACATGACTAAAATTCGACTAAAACTCGACAGAAACTCGAATAAAACTGGACTAAAACTCAAATAAACCGACCCATCTCTTCCCGTGGGTGTCGTAAGAGGCGACTAAGGGAAATGAAATCCAGAGGATGGGCAGCAGCGTCCTTCTGTGTATTATTTCATCTTACTGCGGGCGCCAACCCGTCTGCCAAGCGTGGCGACTATGGTAAAACCCCCTAAGAATCGATGAATCACAACAATAAGCTCCGGCCCCTAGTCCCCGGCGGCCCCGCTATTCCTGGCTCCGGTAGCGGCCATGGTAACGGTGGGGCAGGGGGTGCGAAGAATCCCCGGCAGATGTCGAGCTACCAACAACGACGACCTCTGGCCCTGGCAACTTATAACACGCGCACATTGCGGACCGACGAGAAGGTTGCAGAACTCGAAGAAGAATTGAGCAGGTTACACTGGGACATCTTAGGTCTATCTGAAGTCCGAAGAGAGGGGGAGGACTCGATAATCCTAAAATCAGGTAACTTGCTCTATTTCCGGGAGGGCGACCAACTGTCCCAGGGAGGTGTCGGGTTTATGGTCCACAAGTCTCTCGTGAACAACGTGGTCATGATCGAGAGTGGGTCGTCGCGGGTAGCGTACCTTATACTCAGAATCACCAAAAGGTATTCGCTGAAAGTCATACAGGTATACGCCCCCACATCGACACACTCTGATGATGAAGTCGAGGCTATGTATGAGGATATATCTAAAGCCATACATACGCCTAAGACCCACTATACCGTTGTCATGGGGGACTTCAACGCGAAATTAGGCAAGCGAGGCGATGGTGAGCTGAGGGTGGGGCAATTTGGTGTTGGATATCGGAATTCCAGAGGCCACATGTTAGCCGACTTTTTGGAGAAAGAAGGACTCTTTATGATGAATTCCTTCTTCAAAAAGTCGGAAAACCGAAAATGGACCTGGATCAGTCCCGATGGTGCTACAAAAAATGAGATTGACTTTATCATGTCGACGAAGAAGCAAATATTCAATGATGTCTCTGTGATCAATGCGGTTAAAACCGGAAGCGATCACCGGTTGGTAAGAGGCACATTGAATATCAACGTAAAGCTGGAAAGAACTCGACTGATGAAGTCTACGCTCCGACCAGTACCCACCAATATCCAAAACCCCGACGGCTTTCAGCTCGAACTGCAAAACCGCTTTGAATGCCTTGGTGAATGCGTAGATGTGGACGACTACAATAACGGGTTCGTGGAAACTGTCCATACAATTGGGTCAAAGTACTTTAGACCCCACCGTACTAAAAGAACCAAAAAGATCTCTGACCATACCCTCAAGCTAATGGAAGAAAGACGCGAAATGGTTCTGCAGTCTCCGGAAGATGCTTCTCAATATCGGCGGCTCAATAAACAGATCTCTAAGTCTCTGACTCGCGACCTTCGGCTATTTAATACTAACCATATTAAAGAAGCGATTGAGCGGAACAAAGGCTCCAAAGTGTTCGCAAGAGATTTGTCTATTGGACAGAGCCAGTTGACGAGGCTGAAGACCGAGGATGGCAGAACCGTATCGTCCAAGCCTGAGCTACTGAGGGAAGTCGAGAAGTTCTATGGGCAGTTATACACATCAACCGGCCCACCCGTTAGCAGTCTGGCCAACGATCCAAGAGCTAGACTTACCCGACACCATACCGAAGATATCCCGGACGTCAGCTTGTACGAGATTAGAATGGCTCTCAGACAGCTTAGAAACAACAAGGCACCCGGGCACGATGGAATTACGGCTGAGCTTCTGAAAGCAGGCGGAAGGCCAGTGCTTAAAGCTCTTCAGAAGCTGTTTAATTCTGTCATACTCGAAGGGAAAACGCCACAGGCATGGCACAGAAGTGTGGTGGTACTCTTCTTCAAAAAGGGTGATAAGACCCTGCTGAAGAATTACAGACCCATCTCACTTCTGAGCCATGTCTATAAGCTGTTCTCGAGAGTCATTACGAACCGTCTCGCGCGCAGGCTCGACGACTTCCAGCCTCCCGAACAAGCCGGTTTTCGTAAAGGCTTCAGTACCATAGACCACATACATACGCTACGGCAAGTTATACAGAAGACCGAAGAGTATAACCAGCCACTTTGCCTAGCGTTTGTGGACTATGAGAAGGCCTTCGATTCGATCGAGACGTGGGCCGTGCTACGATCTCTCCAGAGGTGCCAAGTCGACTATCGGTACATTGAAGTGTTGAAGGACCTGTACAAAAACGCCACTATGTCAGTTCGTCTTCAGGACCAGGACTCGAAGCCTATCCAATTGCAGCGAGGAGTGAGACAGGGAGACGTCATATCTCCTAAACTGTTCACCGCTGCATTGGAAGATGTCTTCAAACTCCTGGACTGGAAAGGACTTGGCATCAACATCAATGGCGAGTACATGACCCACCTTCGATTTGCCGACGATATTGTCGTAATGGCTGAGACCCTGGAAGATCTCGGCACGATGCTCAATAACCTCAGTAGAGTTTCACAACAAGTGGGTCTTAAAATGAACATGGATAAGACGAAAATTATGTCTAACGCCCTTGTTGTACCCACTCCACTCAAAGTTGGAGACTCTACGCTCGAAGTTGTTGATGAGTACGTATACCTGGGACAAACAGTCCAGCTGGGTAAATCCAACTTAGAGAAAGAGGTTACTCGTCGAATCCGACTCGGATGGGCAGCGTTCGGGAAGCTCCGCAATATCTTCACGTCCAAAATACCGCAGTGTCTCAAGACGAAAGTCTTTGACCAGTGTGTGTTGCCAGTGATGACATATGGCACCGAGACGTGGCCGCTCACGATGGGCCTTATCAGAAAGCTCAAAGTCACCCAAAGGGCGATGGAAAGGGCTATGCTCGGAGTCTCTCTGCGCGATCGAATCAGAAATGAGGAGATCCGCAGAAGAACTAAAGTAACTGACATAGCCCTGAGAATCGCTAAACTGAAGTGGCAGTGGGCAGGGCACATCGCAAGAAGAACCGATGGCCGATGGGGCGTGAGGGTTCTAGAGTGGCGACCACGTACCGGAAGACGAAGCGTTGGCAGGCCCCCCACAAGGTGGACCGACGATCTGGTCAAGGTCGCGGGAAGCCGCTGGATGCGAGCAGCGCAGGACCTGTCGTCATGGAGTTCTTTAGGGGAGGCCTATGTCCAGCAGTGGACGTCTTTCGGCTGATATGATGATGATGAAAACTCAAATAAAACAGTACTTAAACTCCAAAAAAATCGACTTACACTAAAATACGTTTTATATGAATTAAACTCCATTCAAACTCACCTAAAACTGTAGTAAAACTGGATTAAACTCGACTAAAATTTCAATTTAAACTGAAACTGGACTTAAACTCGAATAAAACTCCACTTTAACTCGCCTAAATCACGAATAAAACTCAACATCAAACATCTCTACAATAAGTAAACGCAATAATAATATTATTTTGATTAAAGACCTATTGAAAATTTTGGTTTTCTTGTAAAGGGCATCTATCCCCAATAAATTTGGTCTGAGGCACATTTACCACATGCGAGTCATCTATCCCTGTATGCAGTTTTATTTTCAACCCAGAATATACGGTTTATTTATTGATTCATTAACAAAAAGCAGTATGACATTATTAAATGAAAGACCAAAGTTAGTAAAGGTATAAAAAATAATTGCGTATTATTTGTATGTTAGGATTTATGAGTGAAATAAAAAAAGGTGGGCATGTATCCCGGATTTACCCTACCTAATAAAAACATTTTTAGCAATAAAAATACCATAACGTTTACTTATATACCTACAGGTAGTAGGTAGGTTTTAGTAGATGGTAGGGATTTTGTGCAAAGTCCGTCTGGGGAAGTACCACCTCCTTGCCTTTTTCTGTCGTGAAGCAGTAGTGTTTACAATGCTGTGTTTCGGTTTGAAGGGTAAGGGAGCCCGTGAAATTACCGGCACTTGAGACATACCATCTTAGTTCTTTGCTGTCTTATTAGTGTCAAATTATTTCACTAATGAGACTGTAGGTGTCATGGGCGGTGGTGACCACTTACCACCAGGCGACCCACTTGCTCGTTTACCCACTTGTGACATAAAAAAAAAGGTTTGTACGGAACCCGCGGTGCGCGAGTCCGACTCGCGCTTAGTCGGTTTTTTCCTTTTGAGTTACGGAACCCTAAAAAAGGGCTGATAAATTGTACTATTTAAGGTCTGTTTATATTTATCGGCATATTCTAAAATTATACCACAAAATAAAGGCCAGGTTAAAAATACCTAAATCGACGAGCGTATATGTGCGGGTTGAAGAAAGTACAGGAAGCGAGGGAAGTATGTCAAGATCGTAGCAGGTGGAGGGCTGTGGTCTCTGCCTACCCCGACGGGAAAGAGGCGTGATGTTGTATTAGGTACCTGCATTTCTTGCCACGGCGGCTGCAACTCGACGCTGCTGACATCACTCAGCATAAAGATCAGAACCACGCCTAAGATTTTCATCGTTTCTGCTGAAAAAAAAAAATATTTTTCATGTGTCTTTATTTAAGATTAAGTAGATCATTTCGATACTAGTGCGAAGAGGAAGTGAATCCTAAAGAGGTGGCGCGAAGCGAGTACAAAAGACCCTCAGAAGGACCACGAGAATCTCGCGGGAGAATGAGCGCGGGGTGCGGGGTAGATTTCAAGGGGGGCGGAGAGTGTCTGCTCTGTATGATAGTATTATTACTTTATTCTGTGTCTACGCGAAACGAGTCAGGATTTACTGAGCATGTGTATAACTGTGTGTGCTCTGAGGAGAAAGCACCGATGCTAATGAATGATATAAAAAAATGTCTTCGTATGCTTCGTATACTTCTAAACCTCAAGCCTAGGACGAGTTTAAAACCCCACTTTATTAGAGAGAAAATATTATCGTTTCCTTCAATTTACATTTTTGAGATTGCACAATTAGTACACAAAAATATCACCGAATTCAAATTTTGTGAAAGTTCACGGCGCAAACATTTACTTGGAATGCCAACTCCCTGTATGGAAATTTTTAAACATAGTGTAGGTACAATACAGAGCTATTAAAATATAAAATAAACTCCCTAACAACATTAAATCCGAAACCGGTGACAAAAACTTTTGTCAGACACTCGAAGCTTTTCTCATCTCCAAATGCTACTATACAGTTAAGGAATAGGTACTTAAACGACAAAATATAATATAATAATATTTATCTACACTCATGTCGTAATCTTTGACTTATGATTCAAAAAGTTGATACATAAGGCTGAATATTACGCAGAGTATGCATAAAAAATTAAAAAGTTACCATTACGTAACGATTTTTGTATGAAAATTTTTGCAAAGGTGTTACCTACGTAATTTAACTTTTTAATCATTACATAACACTTGGATAAAATTCTTCTTGAACCTAAACCTTTTTAAAGAAGACTGAATATAAGATCTTTTAGAGAGCCGGTTATAAATGTAGCAGTTTTTCTTAGTAGCTGTCAAATATCAGCAGCATATTACAAAGTGTACCTCATAAACAACCTATTATTTTGGAGCAGTTAGAGTAACAGTTAACTATAGTTACAATTATTTCATCTGTGGCGGATAATATACGCGCGCAGCCTGAAATTAGAAGGACTTGGAAATAGATATGAGATTTGCCGTCATTCTCAAATATTTACCTTTTTCAAGTATTTTGTGCCCGTGAAAGTAATGTGTGTGAAAGTTTATTGGAAAAGTGGATAAAGTGGTGTAGTCAGGATACTGCAGTTACAGATACATACTCAATAACTTATGTTTGATCTTCTCCCATATTAGTCTAGGACATTTTACGACATACATACTCGTAACCTACAATGGATTGGGAAAAAATGAAAATCGAAAAGAAAAACATGTCTTGTTAAGAAAATGTTCTGCTTGTATATTTCAAAGAAGACCTAGCGGATATATCAAGACGGCTTCTTCAGACTCGTATCAGCACTGTAATATACATAATATAAGTTGCCTTTACTGTTTACTTACTTTTGTTTAATTTTTATAAGTAGTACCTACCTATTGCATGAGTGAAGATAAAGTAGTATACGCAACTGCATATAATATGGTATTAAAACACTCGTTTGATGCTATTATCACACTCGGCTACGCCTCGTGTGATAAACCCAAACTCGTGTTTTAATAACCTGTTTTATATGACAGTTGCATAAACTACTATTTTAGGACGTACAATAAACTGACATTTAAAACAGGATAAATAATGTAAAAAAAGTAAATAAATTAATAAATTCAAATTGCGATCGGCTTTTGATTAGTTAACTTATTACATAAATAATTAAATTGACATAAGTAATTTGTTTGAAATTTAAGAATTAATTGATTTAGTTAAGCATTAATTTAATAATTATTATAATAATATTTTTATGAATTGAACTGATCTTAAAATTCTAAAAGTATTAATTATAATCCAATTTTTTAATCATAATTTTGACTGAATAATAACAATGCATGCAGATCTGATGTATGTAATGAAATTTAATTTAATAATAATTTAATATAATAATATAATAATATAATATAATTTATTTTTTAATTTTTAAATGTAAAAATTATGGTAACAATTTGATATGTAAATAATAATGTACTTATATATTGTTTGTGACGCCCCAACGGGGTTCATGTACTGGACATATTGTAATATTTTTTTCAATACATTTGCTTATAAAACAGCTCTATTTTCACTGTACTTAGGTCCATAATTCAGCTTATTAAAAACGCGTGCTTTTCTCATTATATATTATAGCACTAGTTATATAATTTTTATTTTTTTTATATAAACAAAGAGCAAGGAGTTCTAATGTCTATAATATTTATAACATTTTCGTAAATTTAAACCTAATTTTAATGAAATTATAATATATAAACAGTTTGTTGCATGAGATTAGTTAAATTTGACAACAAATTAACATTAATTGATTTTGTAAGCAATAAATTTTAAGTTTTTATGCTTTTTCAATGACTACGCTGTTTGGGAGCATTGCCACTGCTTCGTCACAGCTCCTCATCACAGAATATATAATAGTACAGCTTGACCAACTTTTCTGTAGAATGGCCAAAAGAGGAACTACTTACGTCATTTTGAAAACGTCATTTTGTTGTTGACAGTCCTCAGAGTAAAAACTGTAGAGTCCGTCCTAAACATAGTCGACTATTACAAGTCGGTCAAAAAACTAGGGTCTAGGTTACGTTTTACAAACATCTTTAAAAAAATCTAATGTTTAATCCAAAATTTATATGCGAAAGTGAAAATATATCATTTTTACTTGTGAATTGATCATCAATTCTATACATATAATAACTCGCCGATTCTGTTCATTGAAAATTATCGGGAAAAATTGATCTTGATCTGGGGGGTCACAAAAAAGGTAATAGAAACCATTCGGTTCATTTTTGGAATTTTTGTCTGTTGGTCTGTTTTGTGTATTCGCGATAAACTCGCAAACCACTGAACCGATTGGAACCGGGTTTTCGATAGGTAATGTATTAAGCTTATTTCCGTGCAACATATAAGCTTAGTTTCATTGCAATCGGTTCACTCAAACAGAGTACAATCGAAGTTTCAAGCGGCGGCGCCAATAACTCACAGACCACTCTACCGCTTGAAATAAGGTTAACAATAAAACATTAGGCTTAATTTTGTTTCATTGCTCAGATTTGTTTCAATGCGAACGGTTCACTGAAACAGAGGATACGTGAAGTTTCAAGCGGTGACGACAGTAACTCGAAAACCACTGAACTCATTGACTTATTTTTGACAATATTTCAGCTATAGACCATTGCAATCGGTACACTAAAAAAAAGCAAATCGAAGCCACAAGAATGCAAATTATCACGGCCTGTGCACCAATAGCTCATAAACAACTTAACTGATACAAACGGGGTTTCCAATAATATGTTTGGCGTTCTTTCTTGCAATATAAAAGCGGTATATCATTGTAATCGGTTCACTCGAACAGAAGATACGTAACTCATAAAAAAATATACGTATGAAACTTCTAGAGTTTTGAAAACTTAGGTAAAATAGATAAATAAAATACTTTAAGAAATAAAGAGAGATGTGAACCTTCATGTTTTAGAAATTATCTTTTAAAGGGGGAAATAAGTTTTCAAACAAAGTTTGTATAAAAATACTACAGTTTTGTGTTCAGGTACATGTACTCGTACCTACAGTCAAAAGCATTTGTATCTTGACACGGTGGACTTTGTACCGCTCTTTTTTCAGTACCTACAGAAGCTAAAGTGACTGAGCCTCAGATTTAGTTACAGGTTTTGTTTTGTATATGAAATAAAGAAACCCGTATGACACTTCGTCCACATTTTACACTTACGAGGATAGTGGGCGACCTAACAGTCCATACGTGAACAAGTGTACATACATTTTAGTATGGAGGTCCCTCGCAAGAAATGGATACGGTTATGGCTCCCTCCTTAGCCGAAAGAGCTGCTACTTAAACCTCCTTGAATCAGTCAGTGTTGCCTGTGCTGTTCTTGTTTTTCTGCATATTTCCAAGTATTTTATGAGAAAATCATTCCAAAATCGCTGTAAAGTGGTGTGTGAGAAATGATCATAATGAAATCATTCTTTGATGCAGAAAAGGAGCAAGAATCTCCAATAGCACCATTTGTTCATGTATAACGCTAGCTCGTTTAACGTACTTGTCAAGCAATTTTGATCGTTTAGAACGAAGCTTGATGTGCTTGACAAGCAATCTACGTGCTTGCGAATGCTTGTTGAAAATTTTATATTTTTACAATGCTTGTCAAGCATGTTCGTCCGTTTAGAAAATGCTTGTCAAGCATCAAAATTTAATTTAATTACTTTGTGAAAGGTTATCAGTAAAAGGAATAATCAGGGTCTTCTTTTTCTATAAAAAAAATTCTTAAAATAAAAATAGCTATATTGATATGTTATCCTCCCTACTAATATTATAAACGCGAAAGTTTGTAAGTATGGGTGGATGGATGTTTGTTACTCTTTCATGTAACAACTACTTAATGGATTTTAATCAAACTTTACAATAATATAGCTTATACATCAGAATAACACATAGGCTACAACTTATAAACCTGCGCAGACGAAGTCGCGGGCACTTGCTAATATAAAATAAAAAAATTAACATTTGATATATTATTTGTATGCTTTAAAGTTTAATTATTCCGAGGCCAATTTGCCTAAAAACCCTTACTGTTTAGTTTTGTCTTTATCATCGATCTTTGTATTTACTTATACATGGTGTGAAAAACCGGCCAAGTGCGAGTCGGACTCGCGCCTTAAGGGTTCCGTACCTATCTACCATATGATATACTAAAAGCTTTCGCTCTTTGATTTTAAAATCTCCGCGACCATCCAACTTGACCCCTCCTTTATAGAAAAGTTCTTGAAACGGGAGCTCACTTTAATTGGTTACTATTAGTTGTTAGAAAAATTGAAATTGAATTATTAGTTTTTAGACTTTTCCCTTTATTTGTACTTTGAGACCTAGCTTCTTGTCAAATTTCATAATTTTAGGTCAACGGGAAGTACCCTGTATGTTTTGCTTTTTTGCATAAACGTATGGAGATGAGGACATAAAGAGCCATAACTTTTGATTGCGTCGTTGTAAAAAAATAAATTTTCAGATCTTGTGTGGTTTATGGACCTAAATATTCTTTATCAATTTCAACCTGATACCTCTTCTCGTTCGTGAGAAAAAGGGTCTTGACAGACAGATAGACTGACGGACAACACAGTGATCCTATAATAAGGGTTCCGTTTTTTTATTTTGAGGAACGGAACCCTAAAAAGTACGATGATCCTTCTAAGGCGTGATTCTACATCATTAATAGATTGTACAAAAAATATTAAAAATACTTTAAAAAAAAAATAGATTTAGCTCAAGTAGAAGTGAAGCGCCCCGAAAAATATTAAATTATTAGTGATGTAGAATCACCCCTAAGAAGGATCATCTCACTTTTTTTTACACCCTGTATAGGTATCTTTCATCTGTGATTGCGAGCAAGGAGGCAAACAGTAAAAGGTCGTGTCGTATTTTATCATGTAGTTAAGAGTATTAAAAAAGGCTGAATTTGTTTATTTTTGTAATAGGTGGCAACCCTTTTCGATCGTGGCGCCATCACAAAATTCTCCAGATAAGTTGGTCAAGCTGTAAACAAGTTTTCCTCATTTGAAAAAAGAAATGCGCGCGCAACAAGAATTCCGCGCGCCATTTTTCAGAAGTATTTTCATTTGCTTTGATTTTTGTGCCTACGATGGTTTCAAGCAATGAAGAAGAACTTAATTTAACCCCACAGGAAATAATTACTGGGGCACAAAATGCAAGTGAGAGTCTCCTTCCAGCAAAATCAAATAAAAAACACATTCTTGCCTACGAAAAGTTTATTGAATGGAAGAACAGCAAAAATGCCAATTCGTTTTCAGAGAATGACTTTTTGGCTTATTTCAATGAGCTGGCGAATAAGTATAAACCTAGCTTTTTATGGTGCATTTATTCCATGTTGAAAAGTATTGTGAGAATGAAAAATGGAGGCTCAGGAATCGCAGCCCGAACCGCAAAAAGGTAAGTGAATTTGATTCGTTTTTATTCGCAAATGTGTTGAAAAACGTCGTAAGAAGCTTGTGCGCTTTGGTGATTACACCCTCGGCTCTATTACGCCCTCGCCTGCGGCTCGGGCTGCAATTTCTGAGCCTCGGCCATAATATCCAAAATAGCGCACGTGCATCTTAATGTACTATTAACATCTTTACAGTGTACATTAATACAATTTAAATAAATTAAATTGTATAACTACACTGTAATTGTACAAAAAAATTACTTTATACTTAATATAAAAAAATACGGGGTGTAAGGGACAGATTGGCAAAAACTGAAAGGGCATGATCATTCGATGAAACTTAAGGTGATCTGTTAAGGTCAGCTTAGCCCCGAACGCAACTAGATGGAGCCACTGCTGCAAATATAAGGTTCATTTTTATGCAATAAGTACCAACTATTTATGTGCAAAAAGTTGATTCGCGTAAATTTCATCGTGCAACTTCAACGCCTAACAACAATTTCGATGAGAAAAATATCTCCATATGTCCACTAAAGTCAATTACTCTCGTCAGTCCGTGTTTACATGAGTACGATCACTCACACATGCACACAAAGCACAACCGTACAGTTTTGACCGCACGCCCACAATCGTAATATTGAACCAAAAATTGCTAAAAAAAAAATTTAAAAATTGCTAATTAGCGAAAAATTTTACTAAAAATAGCAGTATTCGTTCGTTTTTCAACAGAATTTTATGTCCCGCGTAAGAATGCAAGTCATTTGAATTTTTGTAGGGAAAACAGATCACCTTAACAACTTTCTTCAAGAAACATATCACAGGAAATGAAAAAAATAAATCAGCCGCTCTGTACAAAAATTACAAGTTTGTATTGAAAGGCCGATTTTTAACGTTTCCGGTGATAGGTTTCTTGGTAAAAGTTGTTCAGTTTCATCCCCTGATCTTGGCTTTTCAGTATTTGCCAACCTGTCCCTTACACATACATACATAAATTACTAACATAAATATGTTGTATAATTTAGTCTGTAGTCTGTAATTGTACCTTTTGCAAATAGAATAGGTAAATAATATTATAAAAAATATACATGAATTGAAACCCGAACGACAGAAATTAAAAAGCACACAAAAATAAAAAAACTTGAAATTCTATGAAATTACACGAAAACGCGATATATACATTGGGGTATTTTCGAATTATGGTTATGAGAAATTGAGATTTTACTTTTCGGCGTCAGTATTTGGGCCACCTTGCTTTTTAATAGGAAAAAGGAATGTTTTAGCATTATTCGAAAAACAGTATTTCGATTTTTTGTTGGTATAACAGGTGTAACAAAAAGGGTATGTCAACCCTGAAGGATGCGATTCTGCCCATGAAAAAAAAATTACTTCCCATAGAAACTGAATCATCTGATCGCGCATTTTACTTACCGTATGAAACACGAGAAACACTACAACATAGATCTATGGCGAAACCACGGTAAAATTATGTTAGAAAAGTTTCATTTTTGGTGTTTTATACCTCATGATAAGAAAAAAAAAAATTGCGGAATACCTAATGAATAAATAAATACTAATGCCCGGAAATTGTGGTTTTTAGTCTGGGTCCAAAACGGTAGTTGAGGATAAAATCTATACATATAATAAAAGAGTAGAAATCGCGTGTCTGTACTTTTGATAAATTTATAAAAAAAATAGTGTGGGCGATAAGAAACGACTAATAGAACTCAAAAATATGTTTTCTGAAGTTTTTGTCTGTCTGTCTGTCTGTATGTTTTCGATAAATTCCGAAAATACTGAACGGATTTTCTTGCGGTCTTCGCAGATAGATTAAGCTTAGCCCTGAGCAACATATAGGCTATGTTTCATTCAAATCGGTTCACTCAATCAGAAGCTACATTAATGTAAAGTATCAAATTGCCTGTAAGATAATAACTCACAAACCGATTCAAACTGAGTTTTCAATTACGAGTTTGGCTTACTTTTGTGCAACATAAAAGTTTAATTTCATTGCAAACGGTTCACTTCAGACAGAAGGTACGCTAAGAGTCATGCGGCGGCGCAAATAACTCACAAACTATTGAAAGGATTCAAACGGGGTTTTCAATAAACTGTTAAGCTTACCTACTTATTTGCAACATATTAGCTTACTTTCATAGAAAACAGCTCACTCAGACAGTTGCGCGAAATTTCCTGCGGAGGCGCCAATATCTCTCAAACAACTGAACCAATTAAAACGAGGTTTTCAGTAACGTATTTGGCTTACTCCATGCAACATGTATGCTTAGTTTCATTGCAAACGGTTCACTCAGACATAAAATACACTAAGTTTCAAGCGGCGGCACCAATAACTCACAAACTACTAAACGGATTTAAACGGGGTTTTCAATAACGTGTTTAGCTTAATTCTTTGCAATGTATTAGCATACTTTCATTGAAAACGGTTCACTCAGACAGAAAATCCTGAAGTTTCAATAGGCGGCGCCAATAGCGAACAAACTACTGTACCGACTGCAACTGGCATTTTCATGACGTACTTGGATTAGGTTCTTCCGTGCAACATATAAGCTTAGGTTAGTTGAAAACAGTTCACTCAGATAGAAGTTACGCAAAGTTTCAAGCGAAGGCGCGAATTATTCAAAAAGTTTTGAGCAGATTTAAACGTGGCTTTCAATAACGCGTTTGGCTTACTCCTGTGCAATAAATAAGCTTATTTTCATTGCGATAGGTAGGTTCACTCTGACAGAAGATACGCAAAGTTTCAAGCTGCAGAACCAAGAATTCACCTACTGAACTGGTTCAAAGTCAAACGAGGTTTTCAATGACGCGTCGTGCTTCTTTCTTTGCTACATATAAGCTTTATTTCATTGCAAACGGTTCACTCAGACAGAAGGTTCACGAAATTATAAGCGACCGCATCAATACCTTACAAACTACTTGAACGACTTAAACGGAGTTTTCAATAACGTATTTGGGTTGCTTTTGTGCAATATTTGAACCATTTTTATTGCCATCGGTTCATTCAAACCGATAATAGGAGATTTCAAAGTTTCAAGCTGTGAAACCAAGCTAAAATCAAACAAAGCTTATAATTTTGTACGGAAGAAAGCCAAACACGTTGTTGAAAATTCCGTTTGATGTTTGTGTAAAAGTAGTGGGTACAGCTAAAGATTGCTAAAATCTAGATTTAGTTTTATTGTAAAAATAATAATAAAAAAATTCCTGTTTCGGCATGGCGGTGCAACAAATGTAAAAAAAAAAATGAAAGTTCTAAAGTTTTGAAAACTTAGGAAGTAGGTAGGTACATATAAACGAAATACTTCAAAAAATAAAGACAGAAGTGAATTATTGTTTCTTAGGAATTGTCTTTTAAGGGGAGAGATAAGTTACCAAGATTGTACGGAAGTGAAGTCCAACAGTTTTGTATGTAGGTACATGTAGAGTTAAAAGCATGTGAAGCTAAACACGTTGGACTTTGTACCGGTCTTTTTTCAGGAGCCACAGAAGCTAAAGTGACTGAGCCTTAGATTTAGTTAGACTTTGTTTTGTATAAGAAATAACGAAACCCAAATCATAGTTACTCCGCGTGGAATTCGACTATGATTTTACACTTACGAGGATAGTGGGCGACCTAACAGTCCAAACGTAAACAAGAGGTGTTTAATTTACAAAAATCCGTATTATCGGTACTCTGTATACCTAATAATATAAAGGCGAGAACTGCACTGTCTGTCTGTCTGTTACGCTTTTATGACTAATCCGATAAACCGATTGTGATAAAAACTTGGTACGAAGATAGTTTGAACCACGGGAAAAGTCATTAGCTACTTTTTCTGAACCCAACGCGGACGGAGTCGCGGGCAACAGCTAGTAATGAAATAAATTAAAATAGGTACCTTATTTATACCTTATTTGGACCTACTTATTTATTTTTTTCTCATTTGCCATGACCACAATGACAAACACGATATTGAAAATGATAAGTTTACGGAAAATATTACAATATTAATTAAATATGTATAGAATTGTTAATAAGTAACAACAAATGTCCTTGATATTAAATAAAAAGCCCATAGCGGGAAAATTTCAAGTTTAAAAATAAATGAATAAAAAACTGAAAATTGTAGATCATATTTCATTTTGCAGTCCGGTTGCGGATTTCAATTCCTAAAATAATATCGTTAAAATGACGTTCTCGAGTTCATAAAACCCGAAACTATCTAAGTCGCGAGTGAATAGGCTTCTTCTGGGCAAGCTCGTCCCATCGTCGACCTCATCTCTGCCCTCAAGACTAGATCGAGGTCAAGAGTAAGCCCATTGGCAATAAAAAATCGTTTTTTAGGGTTCCGTACCTCAAAAGAAATAAACGGAACCCTTATAGGATCACTTTGTTGTCCGTCTGTCTGTCTGTCAAGACCCTTTATCTCACAAATGGGTAGAGGTATCAGGTTGAAATTAATACCATATGTTAGGGTCCATGAACCACACAAGATCTGAAAATTTTAATTTTTTACAACGACGCAATCAAAAGATATGGCTTTTTATGTCCTCATCTCCATAAATTTATGCAAAACCGGCCAATTGCGAGTCGGACTCGCGCACTGAGGGTTCCGTACCACCACATAATCATAATTGCATTAGTTAAAATTTCAGTAGGTTAATGTGCTAGATTTTTTGAGTCCGACACGCGCTTGACTTAATTTTATTATTTGTTGTTATTTCATAGCTTATGAACTATAAACGTACCAATTTTCAAGTTTGTAAGTGTTCCCGTTTTTAAAATAGAACTAAAACAAAAATCGCCTCCACGACCATCCAACTTGACCCTTCTCTTATATGAATGTTCTTGAAACGGGAGCTCACCACAATTGGTTAATATTAGTTGTGAGTAAAGTTGTAATATTTAATGATTTCAGACTGTGAGACCTAGCTTCTTGCCAAATTTCATAATTTTAGGTCAACGGGAAGTACCCTGTAGGTTTTGCATTTTTGAATAAATGTATGGAGATGAGGACATCAAAAAAAAATCAAAATTAGTTTATTTCTCTCTCACTATAGATTTTATGATTTTATGCTTAATTAAGCACTTAAAATAGTATTGTTTATGTAAATCTGTAATAGCGAGAGACAGGAGCCTAAACTAGGTAGACCCTGTGCTATATAGGTCTCCTGGTCGCTCCCACTCGGGTAAATGATGCAGACTTAAGATTTAAGGGTAGGTAAGGTATGTAGGTTGTTTTGCCAAAAATCTACTGTTAGTGTGTCAGTGAGTGTTAGAGCGTATTTGTGCTTGTGTCTGTATGTGTAAGTGTGTGTGTGAAAATGTGTGTGTGTAAGTGTGGGTGTGCGTAAGTGTGTATGTTTATTAAACGAAGGTGAGTGTAAATGCGTGTGCAATAAACTTTATTTACAGCTCAAACAATATAAACTACTTTGTAACGGTAAGCAGTTTTTCAGTTTCGTCATAGTCTAAAGATAATTTTATAAGTATGCTTTTGCATTCTGATTTAGTCATGGGATAAATACAAAAAAATTTGTTAGCCAAATTATACAAGCGCCCACTAAGGAAGGCATATGACCTTTGTGCTAAAGACGATGAGGCTCGCGGAGTATCACACACAACAAAATTACGCCGCTTTTGTGCATTTTCGTGGTTGGGTGTATAGGTTAACTCACAGTGTTTGCGTAACAAAAGAGAAATAATAAAAAGTTGCCTGACGGTTACGAGTAGGACTTCGCATTCCTTGTACAGCGTTTTTCTACGATACAACCGTGGCTTGGAAAAGCAGACTTTCAAGATTAATCTCTGTGCTCTCTCCAATTCAATCATGTGAGTTTTCATTGCACCACCCCAAGATGAGACACAGTAGGATAGAACTGACTGACACAAGGCTAAGTATACATTTGTTAAGAGCTTTTTATCGGCTATATGTCGTAATTGTCGAAACACAAAAGATAATTTGCGTATCTTTTGTGACATGTTTCTTACGTGTTCAGTAAACGTGAGATTACAGTCAATCATGACGCCAAGATACTTAATAATAGGAGTACGAGTACGTTCAATAGATGGACAACTGCAATCAAGCGTACAACAAAGAGAGCTGCTATGTGCTACTATCTGGTAAGTAGAGCCTTTGGGGAGTGGGGGGTTTTTTAAGGAAAATGATATAAATTTTGTTTTTTTGGTATTAAGAGTCAGCGAGTTTACGTTTAACCACTGAGACACACAGTTAAAACCCGCCTGTGCATGCCGAAAGACATCGTCCCAAGAGGACCCGTAGAAGGAGAGTGCATCTGCATAGGTTATTATTTTGCCGTTTGTCAAATTCATGTTGCAAAGATCGTTAATATAGCACAAAAATAACGTAGGGCCCAATATGCTGCCCTGTGGGACGCCATAATAAATAGGCAGCTCTTGACTCACTACATCTCCTACTTTGACACACTGTGTTCTGTTGGTGAGGTAATCTTTGAACAATTGAAGTTGTGTACCTCTAATACCCATGACTTCCAATTTTTGCAACAGGATGGGAAAAGAGACCGTGTCAAATGCTTTGGCCAAGTCTAAAAAAATTGTTATGCATTTTTTACGGTCGTTTAATTTGCTAGTTATAAAGTTGATGTAAGTGTGAACTGCCTCTTCAGTAGATTTTCCTTTGCGAAAGCCAAATTGAGATGTAGATAAAATGTTTTTTGATTCAAGATATTTTGTTAATCTTTGATTTAATATTTTTTCGAATACTTTTGAAATTGATGGCAGCAGCGAAATTGGCCGATAGTTGTTCACACAGTCTCTTTTTCCATCCTTGTGTATTGGTACCACTATAGATTTTTTTAAAGCATCAGGAAATATACCTTCTGACATACATCTGTTAAACAGGGCTGTGAGCGGCGGAACTATATATTTAGCTAAGGTTTTTAGAAGCTTTGCTGAGATTCCGTCTGCTCCCGGCGCACTATCTACCTTCATATTTAGTAAAAGACGTTCTACTTCCTCCTCCGAGGTGTCGATTAGGACAAAAGAGTTTATATTAGGGAGATCTTTTGTTGTGGCAGGAGTAGCACCTACAGTGCTTGATATTTTGCTGGCCAACTCCGCACCAATACAAGCAAAAAAGTTATTTACTGCATCCACAGAATCTTGTTTTGTTGGTTTAGAAGACAAAAGTTCAATTGGGAGCGCTTTTTCTTTCTTTAAGTTGGTGATTTCATTTATAGCACCCCAAAGTTTTTTATTATTATTTCTAGCCATAGCCAATTTATCTTTGTCATATTGTTGTTTACATTTTTTTTATATATTATTACAAAAGTTACGGTATCGCTTGTATGTTTTTTTTAGTATCGTATTGTCAGGATCTTTTTTTATTTTCATGTGCATTCTGTCCCTATTTCTCATGCAGCGAAGTAAACCGACAGTGATCCATGGTTTTCTAGTTATTTTTGATCTAGGTAATCTGATTTTCATTGTGTTTTGTAGAGTTCAATTTTGTAGATATTCGATAAATAAGTTTTTTGCATCATTAACATTTAGCTTATTCAGGTTACAGAAATTAATTTCCTTGCAGTCTTCTAAAATATTACTATAATTTACATTTTTATACTCTTTAACTATTTGCACATGTTGCTTTATTTTTAGGCAGAAAAGAACTGATTCATGATCCGTAACCGTAGTTAGTAGATTAAAAACAAGCGATTTAAGTTTCGAATTAACAAAAACGTGATCAAGGCAGCTATCACCCCTAGTTGGCGTAGAGTAAGCAGAAATCATTCCATGATAGGCAAGAAGATCAAGATAAAGAGATACATTAGCGTCATTATTTATGATATTGATATTTATGTCGCCAAGTAAAATTATGTTTTTAAAATTCTTAAATTTCGTAAGGATCTGTTGCAGTGATTGAAATAAAATGCCATATCTTTTCATTGCGTCGTTCTAAAAAATTTAAATTTTTAGATCTTGTGTGGTTCATGGATCCTAATATATGGTATTAATTTCAACCTGATACCTTTACCCGTTCGTGAGATAAAGGGTCTTGACAGACAGACAGACAGACAGACAGACAGACGGACAACAAAGTGATCCTATAAGGGTTCCGTTTTTTTCTTTTGAGGTACGGAACCCTAAAAACTAAAGTATACATCTTCTGTGACAGAAAATGTTGGTCGATCGTCGATCCACCCTGCCATAGCCACACTGCATAGCCACCATTCCGTTGGGAACATTGTTAATCTATGCATTGTTTAAATCAAGAAGGTTTTACTACGCTTCGCTTTAGTAAGGAGTGTATAATGCAAAAATCTTGCTACACAAATTTAGTCAATCGTATATCGTAATACGGTATAAATTCCTGTGATTCGCGAAGAAGAGAATTGTGCCGAGTGAGAGGCCAATTAGTCGGTATTGTGTCACGCTCACACAGTTGCCATAGAAAAACGAAATTGCGGGTCGGTAGGAAAAATATTTTGACAAGTTATGCTTGGTTTTATATAGAAAATCTTTTTATAGCTAAATCGTAAAAAGAGAATGACTACACAGTCCTGGGGCCGGATTCCCCGACCCACATTCCTTCGAACCCTGCCCAACGCCCTAATGTCCTGGATATAGTAATCCACCAGAACATGCCCTGCCCAGTGCATGTTGAAGTCCTTTACGATCTTCACACCAACCACCTGCCGATATTGGTGGTGCTAGGCCAGAACACAATGGAAGCACCCCAGCAGCGTACTAGGGTGAAAATCGATTGGCAGGCTTACGGCGAGGCAATGGCCAACCTCACCATAGACGGACCAATTTCTACCGCTGAGGATGTGGAAAGAACGGCGGACCACATTGTGACTCGCATCTTGGCTGCCAAGGAAGCTGCCTCCAAGGTGGTCCCAGCTCCTGTACACAGGTACGACGAGCTGCCTGCTAACCTTAAAGCAGACCTACGCCACAAACGTGAGCTTCACATCCTCTGGGTGAGAACTAGATGCCCGAGAGTGAAGGCGGACTTGAATAGGGTCTCGGAAAAGCTGTCGGCTGATGTGAAGGCGTTTCGTGGCATCACTTGGGAGAGGCGACTCGACCAAGCTGGTGAACACGAAAACAGCCTATTCCACCTCAACCGACAGCTCACGAGAGCACCTGAGCCCACTTACCTCCTACTAAACCAAGCTGGCCTCCTCTGCTTTACCGCAGAGGACAGAGCTCAAGCTTTGGCGGATCACCTCGAGCATCAGTTCTCGCCCCACCCGGTATCTACCACAGACCCGGCTGTCCTTGTCCATCATTCCCATGTCGAAGCGACTGTGAGGGAATTTATGTCGGCCCCAGTACCGCCGCTTCCAGGGGATGATTTTGTCTCCCCTTCGGAGCAAGCTAAGGTGGCTCTCCGGCTTCCAGCAAAGAAAGCCCCAGGACCCGACGGTATTCCAGTCACAGCGCTTAAGCTTATGCCCAGGAAAGGCCTGGTGGCCTTGACCAGACTTTTCAATGGGATTCTCCGCACAAATTACTTTCCCAAGGACTGGAGGGTTGGGAAAGTGATCATGCTCCCTAAACCAGGCAAGGACAAACGACAGCCGGGCAGCTACAGACCCATTACGCTACTGTCCCACGTCGCGAAGCTCTTTGAGCGTCAGGAGAATTCGTCCCCACATCCAGCTGAGGGACGAACAGTTCGGATTCCGAGGAGCACACTCAACGACGCTCCAGCTGGTGCGCGTCTTACACCATCTCTCGGAGGAGAGGGGCCTGGATCGGTACACGGTGGGTGTCTTTCTCGACATCGAGAAGGCATTCGACCATGTATGGTATCCGGGTCTCCTCTATAAGCTGATCTCCACGGACGCACCACCAGGGCTGATAAGGACAGTAGCGTCCTTCCTCGAAGACCGCTCCTTCTTCGTTGCCGTTAGCGGCAAATTCTCCACCACCAAGTCTATCACGGCAGGAGTGCCACAGGGTAGCTGCTTGTCTCCTACACTCTACGCCCTCTATACCAACGATATCCCCACCCTGGAGGGCAATCTACAGGATGGGAGGAGGATAGCGCGTACTTCGCGACCTCACGCAAGGCCCCATTAGCCGCTGCAAAAATGCAGAGGCTACTGAACATTCTACCCTGCTGGCTGGACAGGTGGCGCATGGCTGTCAATGTTGTTAAGACAGCCGCACTCCTGACTGGCCAACAGAGGAACTTGCCCCCTGACCTAACCCTCCGAGGTCAAAACCTCAAATGGGTACCCTCAGTGCGGTATCTTGGATGCCATATTGACAGGTCACTGCGCATGATGCCTATGGTGACGTACGTCACCAACCAGGCGAAAGCCGCGCGCGCACTGCTCAGACCTGTCATGGCATCCCAGACGAGCGCCGACCTTTACCCCGCGATCTCCTTTCCCCTCCCACTTCCCCATCATCTTCCTCCTCCCAGTTGCCCGACGGAGGCAGCACTAGCACCCGCGTAATATCCGCGGGATCCCCAGTCGCGCGTACCATCCGCGCCACTACCAATCCTGCGCGTCAGTGCAGGTACGGGACGTGCGAGAGACGCACCCCCTACCCCGGCTGCGCAGGCCCAGGCTCCTCCGATTTGGCCAGTCTTCGACGATCAGCCTGCTGAGGAGCCATGATCAGGGCATACGCCCAAATTAATTGACCGTTGGGCTACTTAGCCCAACGAGAAGCAGCCTGAGTACGAGGTTCGCCTCATCCCCGTTACCTGCACTGCATAAATAGCGTAGTGCGGAAGACCCCGTTCGTTCGGTCGCGAACTGTCTATTGCTCAGGTTAACCACTTGATCCGACAAGGCTCTTCTGTCGTTGCGCGCATTGTATATTCATAATTGCCCATATTCCTCTTTCCAGATCTTTCAAAGTATTGATTTCAGGGACTTATGCCCCCCCCCGCCCTAGTCTAACAATCCAGGACTTTTAGTATCTTAACCTCTTTCTTAACTAGTCCAAACAAAGTGTCGAATTTTCCATCCAGAATCATTCGTTTACAGTACTGTGCCTGGGGGGGGGTCTGTTCCTTTCGAGAAGTTGTTCAAGTTTATGGTTTAACTAAATCCACCACTCTTTTAGTTTTTGAGAGATGTCATTTTTAATACACCCTGTATTAGAGATGACGGTTGTTTAAAAATATTTACCGTGTAAATAATATGTATATATTTGTAAAAATGTAAACAAATTTGTATATTCACTCCATTAATATATAAAAGGTTTAAGAAGTAAAAAAAGTGATCCTTTTTTTATTTTGTTACTTTTCTAAATTATTTTTAAGTGAGCTATAGTTTGCTCATTTTTGTTTGTTTTTGTACACCAAATTCACTTGATTTCAGGGTTTGTAAATATGCTAGGTTTTGTACCGGACAATTTCGGTACGGATCTCTCAGGGTTAACTGACACAAAAGAACAAGTAAATCGGCGAAATATCACGTTGCAGAGCACTCTTATATTAACTTGTGATTTGTGAATGAGGTCGACATTTGCATTGACGAGAGTGTAGCTGCGAATTTTGGGGTAGTATGAGCCTTAATGTATGTAGTAAATTTTGACGTATAAATAAGGGAGGATAGGCAGCACACCATACCATCTTACATACTGCGGTAACCAACAACAGCGGTCGCCAGCCGCAACGCTTACAAGCATGGGATGTATAATAAAGCTTAATGTATGGAGTACATGTTGTCGTTTAATTTAAAGCGTTTATAGGAAGGGCTCATGCTGCCGCTGCACCAAGTACTGCCATCTAGTGTCCGACAAGCTAAACTAAACATAGCCCGAATCGAGCAATTTTTCTTCTTAAGTTTTTTCGTATAAGGAATTGGCATAATATTTTACCAGTTCCGATCGGTACCGAATTTGTCCGTACTTGTTAGGCTGTTTGTTCACCGCGACGATTAGCAGCCGATACCGATAAAACAGAAGAACAGCGCCGATAGAAGCGACACTGAGTCAGTAATAATTAGTAGGTACTGTTTTCGTCCCGTGTGGTGCCGGCAAAGAATAGTACCAAACCAACCCATACATACCCGTGGGTGTCGTAAGAGGCGACTAAGGGTTATAAACTGGAGGATGGGCAGCAGCATCCTCCTTTGTATCTTACATCTTACTTAAGTACTGCGGTCACCTATAACCGCGGTCCATGGTGCCAGCCGTAACGCTAACAAGCGAGGTGACTATGGTACTTCCCCTCAACATTTTCCAGAATAAGCTAGAATTCTAGAGGGAGCTCCTGTCCTGTAGTGGACGTTTCATGGGATGTTATGATGATGATGACTGTTTTTGCTGGTAACTTTGTCTGCGCTTTTCTCTTGTTATTGATATGGGATCGGATCATTGGACAAACAGGGTGTCTACTCTCAAAGTGCGATATATCGAAACGATACAACTCGAAACATGCAAATGCAAAACTTCGTCCTTTGACAATAGAGTAGAATATTGATTGGATGCAGTTTGAAAATTCATCCAACCAATATTCTACTCTATTGTCAAGGGACGACGTTTTGCATTTGCATGTTTCGAGTATTATCGTTTCGATATTTCGGACTTTGAGAGTAGACACCCAGGCTTATACTTCGTTCTTTCTGTTTTCTTTTCACCCAGTAAATCATGTATTCTGCTAAATAACCTGGGTGTCTACTCTCAAAGTCCGATATATCGAAACGATACAATTCGAAACATGCAAATTCAAAACTTCGTTCCTTGACAATAGAGTAGAATATTGGTTGGATGCTAACTACTGGCAGTTTGAAAATTCATCCAACCAATATTCTACTGTATTGTCAAGGGACGAAGTTTTGCATTTGCATGTTTCGAATTGTATCGTTTCGATATATCGGACTTTGAGAGTAGACACCCTGGTCGGTCATGGTCGTCGTCGCTATTTGTGTCAATTCCATCAAATGGATGTGGAAATGGTCCCAGGTACCGTCAAGAGCACATCAAGCTTGACACAGTGAACTTTATACCTTTCTTATTTCAATAGTCACAGGAGCTTTATTCTGTACCACTTATGCAGTAAGAGATTTATTTTAATAATAAAAATCTTTATTACCTCTACAAACTTCTACAAACAGAAAGTTGTAGAGGCTGGAGCCTAAACTAGAATACCCTGTGTTTTAGGTCTCCAGGCCTCCACCTCCAGAAAAGTATACATTTCAAGGTAAAAAAACAAACATTGTTTTAGCCTTAAGGGCGTTAATTATGAAAATTTAAATTAAAAAAACAAGTGTAGGAGATAGGAACACCTGAAAGTGATCTCCAAGGAGTATGAGTGAGTGAATCTGAGTAAGCGTGAGTGAGAGGTAGTGTACATTAGTGCAACTGCAGGCAGGGTAAAGGTGTAGTCACAGTGGAGTTAAAAAATATGTTTCTCAAGTTTATGCTTTTTTTAGGTAATACAAAAAAAACCGGCCAAGTGCGAGTCGGACTCGCGCACTGAGGGTTCCGTACCACCACATAAACGTAATTGTATTAGTTGAAATTTCAGTAAGTTAATGTGCTAGATTTTTTGAGTCCGACACCTGCTTGACCAAATTTTATTATTACATACATACATAACATCACGCCTCTTTCCCGTTGGGGTAGGCAGAGACCACAGTCCTCCACCTGCTACGATCTTGACATACTTCCCTTGCTTCCTGTACTTTCATCAATCCTTTCATACATGCTCGTCCGTTTTTATTTTATTATTTGTTGTTATTTTATAGCTTATGCACTATAAACATACCAATTTTCAAGTTTGTAAGTGTTCCCGTTTTTAAATGGAACTAAAACAAAAATCGCCTCAGCGACCATCCAACTTGACCCCTCTCTTATATGAATGTTCTTGAAACGGGAGCTCACCACAATTGGTTACTATTAGTTGTGAGAAAAGTTGTAATATTTAATGATTTCAGACTTTTCCCATTATTTGTACTGTGAGACCTAGCTTCTTGCCAAATTTCATAATTTTAGGTCAACGGGAAGTACCCTGTAGGTTTTGCATTTTTGAATAAATGTATGGAGATGATTACATAAAATGCCACATCTTTTGATTGCGTCGTTGTAAAAAATTAAAATTTTCAGATGTTGTGTGGTTCATGGATCCTAATATATGGTATTAATTTCAACCTGATACCTTTACCCGTTCGTGAGATAAAGGGTCTTGACAGACAGACAGACGGACAACAAAGTGATCCTATAAGGGTTCCGTTTTTTTCTTTTGAGGTACGGAACCCTAAAAACAGCTACTTCTTTCGAAGGTCTGCCTTTAATTAGTCATTGTGCACTTGAATTTATGATTTTAAGCGACCCGATTGATTACGGGGCTTGGATAACAGCGACGGAAAGCGATGACTCACTGCATTATTTATTAAGGTTTACTAGGAAGGATGTAAATAAACAATGATTGATGACTTAAAGTGGTAGCTGACCAACACAGTAACCAATCCAAGAGTTCAGATTTTACCCAATATTGGTAGTAAGAAAGAGTAATGAACGGTAAATGCTTATTGTTCCTATACTATAAAGGCGATTATACGAAAGCTAATTCTTCAAGTTTACTTTTTATTAAAACAAATCTAGAGCTATGTCAATTTTTGCGTGATCTATTACAATTTTTTCTTAGATGACCGGCATTACCCGTTCTAACCCTAGCTCTAATCAAAGGTTTCTAATTTTCCTTTTTACAGAAGTTGATGTTAAAAAACTATAACTGTCATCCATTATCCAATTTCATAGATCTTTCTCTTACCTATAAAGGAAATCTATGAAAATGGGATCCTGCCAATTACTTGTAGGTATCGCATTTTCTCAGTTTTGGCTAAGTGGTCCATGTACCTACTATTTAACTTTGTCACCGTTAGACCTTTTAGACACTATGAAAAAAAGACTTCATTGCTGTGATTACAATTTTTTATTTACAAGGTATTTATCTACAAAGACAGGGCAAGAAAGTAACGGCCGTAACAGTATCAGAGTATTGATGAATCCGAGAAAATTTACATATTCTTACAGATAAGTAAGTATAAGGTCGTAATGAAATGGTGAACATGATTTCAGCGAGCTATGCCCCCCCCCCCCCCCCGTCTCGCCGTGAGTATACCTACACAGCTATTGCGGTCAGACTATACCAAGCTTTTTTGCTGGAGTTCTGGAGGGAGCTCCCTTTCCTGCAGTAGACGTTTCATGGGATGTTATGATGAAGTGCTACGCAAGTACGCAACGTTACTGTAACGACCGACAGCGGGACTGAAATTAGCAAAAGTGAGAGAAAAGTAATGTGTTTCATAACACCCCACGAAACGTCCACTACAGGACAGGGAGCTTCCTCCAGCACTCCAGCAATAAAGTGTGGTACTTTGGAGGAGATTTACTATAGTCACCACGCTTGTAAGCGTTGCGGCTGGCGACCGCTGTTGTTGGTGACCGCAGCATATAAGATGGCACGATACCCAGAAAGATGGCGCTGCCCATTAGTAGGTAGGTATGTAATTTAACAAATACAGAAAAAGTTTAAAGACCACATCATTGAACGTTGTTTCTTCTACAATGTTGTAAATTTTCATACATTTTTGTAAAATATTGCAGCAGTAAAATGATTACAAATGGGAAAAATATTCAAAAATAAGATTCTTTTAGTATTTTTTTTTTCTACATTTATTTTAATTGAAATAAATTTGAAGCCTGCATTTGCCATAATTATGTTGTAGATCACTACGTGTTTTTGTGTACTGTGCCATACTTAATTAACGTAATTTTTCATAGTAAATTTTTTGTTTTTGTTTTTTCCAACGCTTACCAATCTATTTAAGGGCTATTTACAATAAAATTGGATAAGATCAATCACCCAAAAGATATTAAAGAATTGATCCTCAGAATCCTTTTTTTACTACTACTTAAAAAAAAATTTATACAACGTGTTAACGGAATAAGCGAAACTGAAAGAGTAGTTTGTTCAGAATCGAGAGTAGAATCAATTTCACGGGTTTTTGATGGGGGTAATTTTTTTTATTTAAGTACATTATTTAAATGTTTGCCGCTTCTATTCTTCAAGTTCTCGCTGTGCTATTGCGTGGAGTGGACGCGTACCGATCTTGTACTCGATAATAATTTATTTTTGAAATTCAATTTTTGTGATTGGCTAACGAGTGTGATTTCTGATTCCTTGTCACACCTAAGGAGTACTTACCTGTCGGCTCCTCCTACTGGGCGGACTTAGAAAGGGAAAATAATATTTTGGAGTGTTCGCGCGATATTTGCACCGCTGTGATTCGATCCGTCGCCTCCTGCGTGTGAGTCAAGCATTCTCCCACCGCGCCACAACGCCAGTTACTACAAGTATCGAAATAGCGGAGCGCCTACAACCGGTCTCCCGCCAAGTACCTGTGCTACGATACAAGCTACGACCGCTGTTGCCGGCTACGAACTTGCTACACGACCGCTACAAGCGCTACGCACGAATCGAAGGTCACGTTACTCATTCAATCTCGACACGCGCAGTCTTTATTGCAGTCGTACCTACTCGCAGTAAGTCAAAGCTTGCACAATGACTTCTATTGCTCACTCTCCACCGCCACAAAAAAATAATACACCATCGTCGCATCCGCTAAAAGATAATACATCAACTCTGACCCACACCAGTTCGGAAAAAGATCTTACTGTGCTAAAAAATGAATACTTGCAAAGAACAAAACGAACGCGCTTAGATTTCGAGGTTGAAGAGATAATTAGCTCTGTAAATAAAGGAGTAAGTGAAACGATTGGTAAGTGGAAGAGCGAACAGGAGGACGGCATCTCAAAGGCTTTTGATCAACAAAATGCCATCCTCTCACACTTAGTATCAGAAATTTCCGCCATAAAAGCTCAAAACAACCACATACAAGAAGTAAACACTCAAATTCAGAGCTCCATGGTACTAATGAACGAAAATTATGAGGAAATAAAAGGAGAAATAAATACCTTGAAGCGAGAAAAGAAAGAAAACTTAAACTATATTCAGAGCCTTGAAAGAAAAATTCAAGACCTGCACTTCAAGTCCAGATCGTCCGGTGTGGAAATACGCAACATTCCTCGTCTAGATGGTGAAAACGACGAGACCTTGAAGCAGATCGTACGCAGCATCGGACAAGCAGTTGGAGTAAACATTTCCCCGAATGAGTTCCGCGACATCTACCGCCTCCCGGGAGCCCCTGACACCGTGCGCCCAATTGTGGCTGAGTTCTCCAGCGTCCAGGCTAAGCACAAGCTGTTAACAGCCATTCGGACTTATAACAAGAACGCAAACACAAAAGAGGGCAAACTGCACACCGAACTTATCGGCTTACATGGGAAGCGTCAGCCTGTGTATGTATCGGAACAGATCCCAGGAAATTGTAAGAAGCTCTTCCGCTCTGCTCGTCAATTTTCCAAGGACAACGACTATAAATTCTGCTGGATATCTAACGGAAATGTCTTCTTACGCAAGCAAGAAGGTAGTAAGCAACTTATAGTAACATCCGAGCAATGCCTTCACGAATTGAATATCAATAAGTGACTACTCAATGTCATATTTCTAATCCAGTTAAAAGTAATTCTGTTTTTTGTATCAATTAGTCTATCTAACTCTAAGAACACACTGTGTCATACTCATACCTCTCTGTACACACACACATTCACTCACAAAAACACACACTCACTAAGCAACATAAAATATTATAAGCAACAACATTACTGTCCTAAACGTAATATCTTACCGTTTGTACCCGATATCGATGCTCGATGCTTCATTTCTCTGCTGATAATTCAACTAAAAAATGAATAGCTTAAGTAACATAAATGATGAATTAGATACCTTAAACCTTGAAAACTCTTTTTCTTGCCTCCCGGAGCACTGTTTGAATTATATAGAAGGATCCGAGAAGAATCTTACGGTACTTCAATTAAATATTCGTAGCATAAATAAAAACTTCGATGAATTACTGTTACTACTAAATATTATAAAAGTTAAAATTGACATGATAATACTCACTGAATCCTGGGTTAGTAAAGCTGACAAATTACCCTATTTACACGGTTACAACTCCTTTCTTACAAAAAATTTTAAAAACCAAAATGATGGAATCGTCATTTACACTAAAGTAGGTTTAAAATGT
Source organism: Athrips mouffetella (assembly GCA_947532105.1). Lineage (NCBI taxonomy): Eukaryota > Metazoa > Arthropoda > Insecta > Lepidoptera > Gelechiidae > Athrips > Athrips mouffetella. The sequence continues at coordinate 2,836,741 of OX383965.1, forward strand.
AAGGTCACTGAACCATCGTTTCAAGACGCAAACTGTATGACTTGCACAATAGATAACAAAATCGCTATTATAGCAGTTTACAGATCTCCCTCATACAAAACTAAACAAAATTTAGACAATTTCTCGAACAGTTTAAGTAACTTATATTCCAATCTAAATAATTTTACAAACATTGTATTAGTCGGCGACATAAACATAGATATAAAAGAAAGTTCTATTAACGATCGTAGCTTAGAATATCTAATTTTAAATGCTTCTCACGGACTTCTTCCTACACATTTACTTCCTACCAGATCTGGAAACTGTCTGGATCACATTTTATTAAAATCTAAACTTAGTAACATAACTTTAGTTCTAGAACCAACAATCACGGATCACTCGCCAACCTTGTTATCTATAAAGAAAGTAAACCCAAAACGTAAAAAAGATAACTGCAGTATTCCGCGCTTAAATCATTTAGCAATCTTAAATGAACTACAGTCAACTGACCTCAGTTCAATTTTAACTATAGAGGATGCAAATAAAGCAACAAATAATTTAATATCAATACTAAAAACTGTTATCACTAAATACACCACCTATATAAAAGTACCTCGTAAAGACCGTAACTTAAAACCTTGGATTACGACAGGTTTACTCAGGTGCATCAGAAATAGAGACAAACTCCACAAAAAACTTAGGAAATCACCAGTTGACGTAATTATCAAAACGACCTACACGCGCTATCGCAATTTTTGTAACGGCTTACTCCGGAAATTAAAAAAAGAATTTCAACAAAATGAGTTACTTAAAGCTGGCAAAAATCCGAAAACTTTATGGAAAGCTGTGAAAGATATTACAAATACAAATAAAATTAAAAACCAACCTACTGAATTACTAGATATCAACGAAGATCCTAAAGATTCTATCAATCAAGTCTGTAACTTCTTCTGTAATATAGGCAAAAACCTTGCAAGTAATATCATCTCTCTAAATCTTCAACAACCACAATCAGGATCAGCAATTAATATTCCTGCAAGTGATTCAAATTTTAATTCTCCAAGCAGCTCCCTAGCTATGTTAGAAGTAGACGAAGTAGAGGTTGAAGCTATAATCCTGCAACTACGTGACAACTGTGCCACTGGATGGGACGACATTCCAGCCTCTATAATAAAGCAGGCTCGTCACGTGCTTGTGCCTCCTATAGCACACATTTGTAACTGCTCCATTAGAACCGGTGTATTCCCTGATGCCTTAAAGAAAGCAATAATTCACCCAATTCATAAAGGAGGAAACAGAGACTGTGTCGACAATTATCGGCCAATCTCGGTCCTTACCGCTATCTCCAAAATATTAGAAAAAATCCTCAACAAAAGGCTCATAAATTTTCTTAACAAACATAGTCTTATTGCAAGTAATCAATACGGTTTTCGAGCTGGTGTTTCAACTGAAGATGCAGTAATGGACCTAACACAAAATATTGCAAAAAACTTAGATAGTCAGACAAAAAGCTTGGGTATCTTCTTAGATTTAACAAAAGCTTTCGACACAGTCTCTGTTCCCATCCTCATAAGCAAACTTGAGTCTATAGGTGTTCGGGGGCTAGCATTAGAAATCTTTAAAGACTACCTATCTGATAGGAAGCAGTCTGTTAAAATAGGTTCACTTCTGAGCGATGAGGGTGATATATCTTGTGGCGTCCCACAAGGCAGTATTCTTGGCCCAACTTTGTTCCAGGTCTATATCAATGACCTGTGTAAGCTGTCTCTTCCAAACAGCAACATCTACACATATGCAGACGACACTGCAATCATTGTTCAGGGAGCAAGTTGGGATCAAGTAAGGAACTATGCAGAGAAGGCTATGAAGGTAGTCATCACGTGGCTCACAGATAACTTACTTACTCTCAACGTAGGCAAGACAAACTTCATTCCTTTCTATCTTCGCAAAAACTCCAAACCACCAGATAGCTTCATCCTTAAAGCTCACAAATGTGATCTGTCATTAGTCAACTGTGGATGTCAGTCTATACAACAGGCTGAAGTAGTAAGATACCTTGGTGTCCAGATAGATGAACGCCTCAGTTGGAAAATACAGATTGACAAACTTTCTATTAGAGTGGCACGTCTTATCTACATTTTTAAAAAATTAAGGGATTGCGCTGCATTTGAAGTTCTTAAAACCACCTATCTCGCCTTATGCCAGTCAATTATCTCTTATTGTATAACAGTTTGGGGAGGGGCCATCAAAACGGGAATAATAAAGCTGGAGAGAGCACAGAGAGCAGTACTGAAGGTGATGACAAAAAAACCAATAAGGTATCCCACCCAACAACTATATATAGACTGCAAAGTCCTCACCGTCAGGAAGATCTATGTGCTAAACTCAGTTTTAAGACACCATAAAATAATGCCTCTTACTGATAAAAACAAGCGCAGAAACGATCCACCGTCAATCAAACACAGGACTGCCTTTGCTAAACATCAATTCTATGTGTTAAGTTCACTTTTATACAAAAGAATCAACAAAAATCTCAAAATTCAGGACCTTAATAAATTTGAAGTTAAACAGAAGATTACTAACTGGATTCTAAATATAGACTATAACAAAACCGAAGATTTACTAAAATTTATTGCATAACCTAATAACTACGTAGTGCTTAAAGTTGTTTCTTTAATAAATAGTCCCAAGCTAGTGAGATACATGCACATATACACATACACTCACAAACACAATACACTCACGACTCACATACACACATACCTTCACAAACACACACACCCACAAGCACACATACACCCACACCTTCAAAATTACACTCGCATCGCATAGTCTACATACATTCTTCATCACATCACATCACTACATTCATAATCATACACTTTTAAAGACACTGAAAGTAGTTTTAACCTAATTTTCTCTTTTTTTCTTTTATTAAGTAAGCATTTCAGTTTCAATTAAAAAAAAAAAAAAAAAAAAAAAAAAAATATAACTACGTCCACTCTGGGTTGAACTTTACTGTAACAAGTACTGTTGTTGTAATCAATCAGCTTGAACGCTGCTTCCTGAGATACAGGTTTCCTAGTTCAGGAAGTAGGGTTGTTTTTCTTAATCAACTAGTATTACCTAATTTATGTGAAACTACCCTATAATGTACGTTTTGTAAACTTGGTAAATAAAGATTTTTATTTATTTTATTTATTATTCTAAATATTTCTGTGGATATGCGCGCTGGTGGCGCGGGCGCCGCGCGGCGCTGTTCATGAGCGGTGAGGAGGGGGGAAGTGGCCGTGGCGTGCGCGGATTAGAACAACGATAAACAATAGAACGATGATGAAACTTTAAAATAACAATATCTAGAAAAAGAAATCTCTTTTTAAGATTTTTTTTTACGGGAATGGATTTATTTTAATAAAAATCAGTTGGGGTGTATGAGGGTTTCGCTTATTCCATTAACACGTTGTATAAGGCTCGGAAATCAAAACTTCCGTACTGACCGCAAAAGGTTTGTTTGGAGAAGTAAACAAACAATTATACATTTTTCGATTTTTAGGTTGGTCTAAGTAACATACTAAATTATTTGCAGCGATATGGCAGCGATAAAAAAATAATCCTGTATTGAAATATTACAGCAACTACTTATAGGAGAACTATAGTTTTCCCAACTAGAGGGCACCAGCTACGTTAAATTGGAATATCATCATTATCAATTCAATTCAAATTTTTATTTCCGAATAACAAAGACCCATACATTTTATAAATCACCAATCAATAAATAAAGATATGAAATAATTGAATAAAATTAAAATCAAAACAAACACAAACATAATATTCTGAACTAGGTAATTAAACCTCGTCTCATTTTATAATGTACAACACTGCCGCCCAGCAACTCGTGGGAAACTAAGCAGCAATGTCTCACATAATAAAAGTCTAGCCTTTCAGCAATCATTTGCAGAATACTGTTGGTGCTGGCCCGTACGCGACGCACCAGGGAAGAGCATCTTTTTCGCATCGTTGTGTAGAAACAATCAAATCGTTGTGTAGAAACAATCGTGGCAGCTCCAACAGCATTCTAAAAGCATTATTGAACTAGATGCGTTGTAAGATCGATGACCGACCTCTTAAACTCAGCTGGCTTAGCACGATACCCTAGATAAAATTATAACTCGGACATTTCTCCGAGTTACATGAGGAATGATGTCATCTTAATCTATCACTGGAAGTAGTGAAGAAATGTCAGTGGAAGAAAATATTTAGCACACTCACAAAGTACGTTTTTGTTATTTTAGAGTAAGAGTAGAAATTTAGACAAAGATAGCTTTATATAAGTCGGGAAAAACAGCTTAACGTGCCTTCCGAAGCACGAAATAATCTTACTTTTTGGATAATTAAGTAATTCACTCTGCAATGTCCCAATCAAACTGAGCAAGTCTCAATGTATTTTCTTATTTGTCGAACCCAGATCTAACCACTATCTCTAGATAGTGGTCTACCACGGGTGCTGTTAATTCAAATAATATGATGACTATAGGTTCAATTTTGTAGAGGCTACCTGCCACCTAGCGGCACCCTCGATAATTGAAAGTTTTATTTATTTATTTATTTACAGTTTATTGTACACAAGATAATACAAACATAAAACTAAAATTATGAAAAAGGACACAACAGGTGCTGCTTATTTCTACACGGAAATTTCTTCCAGCAGACCTACGGAAGCGTGATTTGACTGGAAGAGGCACGCTAACACTTATACTATACAAATACAGACATAAAAATTATGGTTTGTTTGAAACTTTCGCACTTCTCATACATGTTTATTTTATACCGGGTTTTAAATTACCCTCACTACACTACACAAACTACCCTATGATGTAAATCAGCCGAAACGTCGGGCATAGTAAAAAACTAAAATAAAAAAAATACAATAATAAAATATTACTCGTTGGGTTTAATGATCGAAAAACCAGATACAGATTGAAGTAATTAAAACTACTAGTCTATTTAGTAAAAATGCGTTTGGGACACTGAGTGCGATAGTGGCTCTAATCTAAATATATAAAAGAGCTTGTCCTGACTGATTCATCAACGCCGAACTGTAACCGCTATAGATACAGATCTGAAATTTTGTACACTGGTTCTATGCTAGTGCATTTTTATGAGCTGATGCCCTCTGTTGGAATCTTATTATAAAGTAATTCTACATTAAAGAGTGGATTCCACGAAAGAGACGTTCAGTAAACAACCTTTTTCAATGTAAAAAGCATGTGGATATTTCTGACTAGTATGTTAAAACACAGCCCGAGTAACCCGAAAAACTTTAACTAAGTTTTTCTGACGATGTTATAAGTAGGTAAATAATGTTATATGAATATAGGTCCAGTCGTGTAATTTTATCTTATAGCTATTTTTTTAAACAAAATCAATCAATTTTAGTCTGACCGCAAACGCTGCTGTACACACGGCCGCACATCAGTAGAATCACTTTTGGACCATATGGCGTGGTAAAAAAAAAAAGTTTCTACCGACAAGCGGTTGACCGTACCGCTATAAGCCCAAGTCACACAGAGGCGGTATGTTTGCGAAAGCGGTTCGGGGGCGGATCTGCGGGAAGAAAATGCCGCGCCGCGACCGGTTTTCAATGTGACAGGGTGCATAAGAACTCATACTTTACAAAAAATACCGCCCCCGGAACGCTACCGCTACCGCCTCAGTGTGACTCGGGCTATAAAGATATGCTCCCGGCGGCAACTAGTTCTTGCTCTTCCCTTCCCACTCCCCCCCCTCCCCGCGACTACCTATACTAAGGGTACAGCGGTTGCGGTCACACTATCAGCCAGTTGCACAAAGCGTCTAGCTCCTTTACAATCACTTTCTTTGTCAACAAAACAGAAAGAGACAGCAATAGACTTAAAGGAGCTTTAACTTTACAGACGCTTTGTGCAACTGGCGGTATAAGTTTTGTACTTTCTTGTAAACAAATTCCTATTAGTGTGAGTAAGCGAACATTAAAACAATAGGGTGTTTTCCTTGGCGTCTATCAACTACGTTTTTATAAAAGTGTCAATGGGTGGTAGACTGATCACTAAACAGGTTATTAAGGACGGTGTACCGAAAACTGAAAGGGTATGTTCAGTCAACGAAACTGAACAACTTTCCCAAAGAAACATTTCTGGGAAGATTTGTATGGAGAGGTCAAATGTTTTTTTCATTTCCCGGAAAAGAAAACTACATTTGACCTCTCCATACAAATTGCTCACTCTGGTCGAACAGTTTGTACTTATGGCGAGGTAATAATTTTACCGCTTCCCAAAAATGTTTCTTTTCGTAAGTTGTTCAGTTTTGTTGACTGAGCACGCCCTTTCTGTTTTCGGTACACCGTCCCTTACACCCCGTAGCTTGACTTAGTAAAACATATGAAAACTTTTTACAAGAAAAATGTTACAGACATTTGACAGCAGCAATCAAACTGACTTACAGCCAGTTGCACAAAGCGTCTTTTAAAGTTAAAGCTCCTTTACATATACAAGGTGTAACAAAAAGGGTATATCAACCCTGAAGGATGTGATTCTGCCCATGAAACTGAACAACTTTCCCTAAGGAACATAGGTCGAAATAAGAAAAAAAAAATTGACCTCCCATAGAAACTGAATCAGCTGATCGCGCATTTTGTATGGGAGGTCAAAATTTTATTTTCGTATTTCGACCTATGTTTCTTAGGGAAAGTTGTTCAGTTTCATGGGCAGAATCACATCCTTCAGGGTTGATATACCCTTTCTGTTACACCTTGTATATTGCTGTCACTTTCTTTGTTAACAAAACAGAAAGAGACAGCAATAGACTTAAAGGAGCTTTAACTTTAAAGACGATTTGTGCAACTGGCGGTTAATCATTTTCATACTGATTATATGGTGGAACTATGATGGTTGTTCCTTATGCTGAGCTGCAGCGCCATCCAGACTTAAAAAGTAGTTAAAACAACCTATTAAAAGTACCCTAAACCGACGAGCATATATGAAAGGATTGATGAAAGTACAGGAAGCAAGGGAAGTATGTCAAGATCGTAGCAGGTGGAGGACTGTGGTCTCTGCCTACCCCGACGGGAAAGAGGCGTGATGTTATGTGTAAACTATTAGTACAGTCTATTGAAATAAGAGCGAGAATTTCACTCCTTAGGGCGACCACTGAAACTCGCGCGGGCGCCCACACGCGTATGTATGTATGTATTGACAAACCTCTCCAACACAAGACGCCGGCTACGTCACTTTCATTAAAGTTTGTTTCACTGGAGATTTCTTAACTTGTTAACTTATTTAAAAAAGAATCGGCCAAGTGCGTGTCCGGCCACGCGCAATATAGGGTTCCGTAGTTCATGCTTAAGGAAATAGAATTTTTAAGCAGGTTTCGATAATTTCATTAGCGAAGACCAGCGCCTGATTACTATCTCTTTTATTTTCAGTTTTTCAACTTTTATTCTTTAACATGTAAGGCCTACTTAGCGGTGATAGTTTTCCTTTTAATTTCATCATATTTTGATGAAATAAAAAAGAAAAATATCACCAAATTTTAATATGAATTTATCCACATTTCCAGTAACAACCGATTAGGGACGAACAAAAAAATCGCGCTTCTAAGCTAAATATTTCGCAAACAGATCCTTAAATCGAAAAGTAGTCTTTGCAAACTCACAATATTTTTAAAAGTCCTATCTTACGACATAACACACTATGGCGTCGATGAGAAAAAAAAAACATCCCTACTTTACGTGTGGAACCAAAAAAGATTTTTTTTAAAGATTTTATTATATCAATAATAAATTACAGCTTCCTACTACGGGTCACTGAGCTAAGCTGCGGACAGACAGACGGACATGACAAAACTAGAAGGATTCCTTGTTGACTACGGAACCCTAAAAAGTAATGAATACCTTGAAAAGTAAGTTTTCGAATTATATTTTAAAACCACCTTTTTTTACTTCAAATGGACATCAGAATCGATGGTGAAAATCTTTCGGGTTAGTCAGGCCTTCGGTGTATAGGTTTTTCTGCACTTATACAGGTTGAAGGGGCGGTGTACCAAAAACTGAAAGGGCGTGCTGATTCAACGAAACTGAACAATTTTCCTTAAGAAACATTTTTGGGAAATGAAAAAAGAATTCGGACCTCTCCATACAAACTGTTCGATCAGAGTGAGCAATTTGTATGGAGAGGTCAAGATTATTTTTCATTCCCCAAAAATGTTCAGTTTCGTTGACTGAGCACGCCTAAGTTTTCGGTAAACCCTCTCTTACACCCTGTGGTTGCAGACTTGTGCCTCGTGCAATTGAAGAGAAATCTCTCCGCGACTGCAAAATGTTTGTTTACTAAACGTAATATTCTTTCGCGGAATCTATCATTAGGTTGTTTTCTAATAGTTCTACGCGCCATCTTTCTTTTTACTGGACATTCGTTCTATGAGACTAGTAATCATGTCTGCGTCGACGAGGCCGATGAATTTGTCTACTATAAGCCCATTTCTGATTGCTATTACTGCTGGCACTGCCTTTACCTGGAAATAAATAGAAAATAAATTAAGTTACTATCTAATAGTAGTTTTTACAACAAGTGCATAAAATATGACTTTTTATACAAGGCTTACGTATACGTAGGGGAGTGGGAATAATTATTTTATTTATTTTATATATTAGTAGGCCGCGGATAAAAAGTGTTTTATGGTCGAGTTTTAAACTCTGCTTTAGATTGCGAGGAAATAAAATGTAAAAGTCAAAATCGTTTATTCATTGTTGGATATTAAAATCTCTAGTAGTTTTGAAAAGTGGTATATGACTGGCTGGAAAGTCAATTTAGAAGAAGAAATTATTTTTTTGATCAAGTGCATAAAATGCAATTTTAGTAACAAGAATTTCACGAAACAAGGACTTGACGAAACAAAGATTTGACGAACGTCAGCGCTTTCGCCTCGACGCGTACTGAGGCAATAGGGCGAGCCGAGCGTGCATCAAATGCAGCTGCCTCTAATCCATACACATCTTAGGACATGAGGCCTACGTGGTTAGTAGGCCTTAAGGTGATCCGTTTTTCATACAAAAATTCAAATTACTAGCATTCTTACGCGGGACATAAAATTCTGTTGAAAAACGAACGAATACTGCTATTTTTAGTCAAATTTTTCGCTAATTAATACAAAAATACAGTTAATGTACTGGAAGTACCATTTTTGTTAGCAATTTTTGGTTCAATATTACGATTGTGGGCGTGCGGTCAAAACTGTATGTTGTGCTTTGTGTGCATGTGTGAGTGATCGTACTCATGTAAACACGGACTGACGAGAGTAATTGACTTTAGTGGACATATGGAGATATTTTTCTTATCGAAATTGTTGTTAGGCGTTGAAGTTGCACGATGAAATTTACGCGAATCTACTTTTTGCACATATATAGTCGGTACTTATTGCATAAAAAAAATAAAACCTTATATTTGCAGCAGTGGCTCCGTCTAGTTGCGTTCGGGTCTAAGCTGGCCGTCACAGATCACCTTAATGGCATGTATTTCCGTGGAATCCACTCCACAGGTGTGGGCAAACTACTTGAACAATGACCTTGGCTGCGCAGAGTCGATTTTACTTGCAAATTGACGTGCGCAAAGCTTCCCCCACCACGAAATAATTGTTCAAGTAGTTTGCCCCGCAGCACAGTATACCAACCTCGAAGGTATGTACAAGTTCAGGGTTGTCTTCGACGTCAACGACTGCCAAGTCCAGATTATCTAGATGCTCTATGAGTTCTTTCAACTTCGGGGTGAGGATCTTGCACGGCTCACACCAGTCCGCGTGGAAATTCACTATTACTGGTTTGTCGTTGTTCATTACCTGAAGAAGAAAGAAGGTGTGAGTAGTACCACTCATTGACAAGACGCGATGCAGAAGCGGTATGATGATAATGATATTTGTTGGCTTTCAGGCTGTATCATCATAACATCCCATGAAACGCCCACTACAGGACAGGGACCTGCCTCCAGAATTCCAGCTTTTGCTGGAAAAATGTGAAGGGGAAGTACCATAGTCACCTCGCTTGTCAGCGTTTCAGCTGGCACCATGGACCGCGGTTGTAGGTGACCGAAGTTAGTAAGATTTTATGATACACAGGAGGATGCTGCTGCCCATCCTCCAGTTTATAACCCTTAGGGATGGTACTATTCTTTAGCGGCACCACTCAGGCCATGCTTAATGCGCCGGCAAAGAATAGTACCATCCCATACATACCCATGGGTGTCGTAAAAGGCGATTAAGGGTTATATTATAAACTGGAGGATGGGCAGCAGCATCCTCCAGTGTATCATACCATCTTACTTACTGCGGTCACCTACAACCGCGGTCCTTAGTGCCAGCCGTAACGCTAACAAGCGAGGTGACTATGGTACTTCCCCTCCACATTTTTCCAGCAAAAGCTAGAACTCTAGAGCTCCCTGTCCTGTAGTGGACGTTCATGGGATGTTATGATGATGATGATGATGAAACTACATATTGCCTCAACGCTGGGCGAACCCTCCCCCCCCTTTTTCTAAAGCTTGAAATACAGGCGCTCGGTAAGCTTGTGCATTGTGATGCGTGCTGTAAACCAACATATTATAAACGAACCGCTGCTGCATCGCGTAGCGCCAATGAGAAAGGGCACTTAATATTGGTACACCCATGCTTTTGGCAAGCGACGATTCCGCTGTTCAATGGTTGGTGTTTGATTCTGAATCTGGAGGTTTGGTGGCTCAAAAGTGGGTTGAGGTCGGTCATCGATCTTGATGGTGTGGAGAGTGCTTCTGTATATTCTTTCATGGAATACGTTATTCTGAACAATTAGTACTAAATGTTTCGCTTGTAAACGTGATGCTTTGCGTATAAAAGTAGACCAAGGACTAGTACAAGACCAAACATTTTGTAAAGACAATCAAATATGTTTGCCAAAGCGGAATTAGACTTACGTAAAATAGGTCAAGAGAATTCGCTTTTATACAAGATGTACCGTATGGTGCCGGCAAATAAACCGTTTCTAACCGCATGCGTGTCCTAAGAGGCGACAAAGAGATTATGAACTGGAGGATGGGCAGCAGTATCCTCCTGTGTATTGTCCATCTTCATTACTGCCGTCACCAACAACCGCGGTCCATGGTGCTAGCCGCGTGGTGACTATGTTAAATCCTCTCGAAAGAGTTCTGAAGCTCCCTGTCTTGCAGTGGACGTATCATGGGTTGTTATGAAGCATTTGAATAAACGAAAACTACACTATAATCCATTTTTGTCCCGCAGTGGACTACGAAATGTTATGTTATGACAATGATAAAGGCCTGCCTCTGGCCTGAAGGACGTACCTTATTAACAAATTCTTCATTAGTTTTAACTATGATGGTCTCATTGTGGACTACCGATGTGCAGATAGGTTGTGCTCTTCGTAAGTGTGCAAGCCGCCGGATGGGTGACCGCAGACCTTGACTTAATGCGCTACACATTTTATTCTGAAAATAGATACAATTTGTTTCTTTGAGTATAAGTCTATTATGACGAATTGACTTTGAATGTAATGATTTACATTGTTATTTTTATCTGAATGTAAATTTATATTTTAATTTAATGTAATTTTCTATGATGATATGATTTATTGTAATTTCAAACACAATTTTATATTGTTAATGAATAAATGAATGAATGAAATTCTATGCTATTCGCGACATCGTTCGTGCGGAAAATTCAAAATAGAAAAAACCAGGCTATCTATGTACTTGCCCCGTGTGGTGCTGGCAAAGAATAGTACCAACCCATCTCAACCTGTGGTTGTCGTAAGATAGGGCTTATGAACCGGAGGATAGGCAGCTGAATCTTTCTGTGTATCGTACCATCTTACATACTGCGGTCACCAACAACAGCGGTCGCCAGCTGCAACGCTTACAAGCGTGGTGACTAATGTAATTCCTCTCCAAAGTACCACGTGTTTTTGCTGGAGTTTTGGAGGGAGCTCCCTGTCCTGCAATGGACATTTTCATGGGATGTTATGATGATGCAGAAGGTTTCTCACAAGGCTCGTCTGGCTGTTCATAGAGGCGTTTTGGTACCAACACTGATGTACGGCAGTGAAAGCTGGGTATGGCAGAAAAAGCATGAAAGTAGAATTAATGCAGTAGAAATGACAGCGTTGAGGAGTATGATTGGTGTGAAATTGAGTGACAGGATTAGAAATAGTGTGATAAGAGAACGTTGTGGCGTAAAAGAAGACATAATGACTAAAATTGAGAAAGGGATGCTGAGATGGTTTGGTCATGTAGAGAGGAAGAATGAAGGAAGATTGACGAAAGAGATCCACAAGGCGAGAGTGAATGGAAACGTTGGAAGGGGAAGGCCTTGGCGAATGTACCAGGACCAAATTCAGGACGTTCTGAATAAAGGCCAGGTTAAAAGTACCCTAAACCGACGAGCATGTATGAAAGGATTGATGAAGGTTCAGGAAGCAAGGGAAGTATGTCAAGATCGTAGCAGGTGGAGAACTGTGGTCTCTGCCTACCCCGACGGTAACAAGGCGTGATGTTATGTATGTATGCAACTATCTTCATGCAAAATTTTTGAGAGAATAACAGACAGACAGAATAACTTTCGCATTTTAGGGGGTATGGAAAACAAGGCCGTCTGGTCGTCTTGTAGCTAGGGTTTAAAGCAAACCATGCCCCACTGTCCATTTTGCTGTGATAATGGGTGAAATAGTTGCATAAATGTGATGCGATCACCCGTCTGCGCAAGTCGCGGCATCCCCACCGGAAATAATAATAATTTTCGTATTTATATTGGTGTCCCATTACACCCCAGATGTATCAATTAGTTTATTCAGAATCCGAAGTAGAATAAATTTCACAACTTTTTGGCAGAGTTTGAGATGTTTTTTTTTTTTATATTAATTGTCCAACATGCGATCGGTCTTCAGACCATAAGCAGTTAATTTAGATGTTGTGATGGCATTTTAGGCGGGCCTTTCCAGTATCAGGCTGCCTTCATGTGTAATTAGACATACAATTTTATTTATATGTTGTCCCACATATGTGTAAGTTTCAGACGTCTTGTTTGCAATGGCTTACTTAGACAATGAGCAAGTCTGTTTTGGTTGAGATGTAAAAAAATAAATAAAACTAGATGTTTTGTAAACAAAATAACTTAATTATCCAATTCAAAACTAAAAAGCATTTAAAATGTGGATATTTCTATCAATAGTCTATTTGGAGACAGCGGAAGATCACAGGAGCAATAAGGCAGGGGAGGCACAAAAGATCCCATAGGGTCGAAGTGCTCTGAGGTCCATTAAGGAACTCAGCCCCACATCATAAGATAAGATAAGATCAATAGTCTATGGGCTGCAGATTCATTCCCTGCCGAAGGCAAATATTTGTGTGATGAATGCACATGTTTGTTCTGTGCTGAGTGTTATTTATCTATATATATCAGTGTCTCATGCCCTTGTGTGAAATGTTTTCCAATACTAATATTTAAATATACACGTTTTGAACAGCATAAAATGAAAGCAATAGTATGTAAACAGTGCATCAAAGACATGCTTATGATAATAATGATAGCTATTATATTCAAATTATACCTACAAACACATAATACTATAACATAATCAAATAAAGATAACATTGAAGGAAACTGAGGTAGTATTTGTTAAAGAGCCTCTTTTTATTTTATAACTGCAGATAAATGACATATATATACCTCTAAATTGCTATGTAAGGATAATAAAAAATAAATACATTTGAGCTAGTTTCTTATAGCTGTAGGCTGAAGAAAACAAACTTGAAGTACTGAGACCTAGACGTAGAGTTACCTATTTACTAACAAAAATACACTTTCAAAACCAAAATTTTAAGGGGGAAAATTTTAGAAGGCCGTCGCAGACTTTTTTTTTTTTTATATTTAGCTACTAGATAGTTAAATTTTTTTTTTTAAGGAAGTGGGCTAAGAATAATGACATACAGCCAAGTTAATTCGTTTAGAAAAACTAGGAATTTTGAATTTTCACAGCTCCGGAGCTGCGGGAAGTGCAGCCCCTTCGCCCTTGCGTAACAAGAGCCAGGCACTCACGTTCGCCTCCGCAGCTTCGGCTTTTTCTCAGCCTCAGCCGCTGCGGCTCGCGTGGTGCCTGGCTCTTGTTACGGCGGGCGGGGGCTGCTCTCCCTCCGCTCCTCCGGTTTTATAAAAACAAACTCCATCCATTAAAGTCGGCAGCTTGGAATCGGGGTTGACCAATTCAGTTCTGTTACCAATTTATGGGTTTGGTGGCTTCCGATTTCTGCCCTGAATTTAGATAGGTTATGTAGTGAAAAGTAAACAAAGTCATATTTAATCAACTATATATATTTTTTTTCATTATTTTTTTTTTCGCATCAACAAGCGCTAAAAAGGGGTCCTTTTTATTTCTTTGGACAAATCGCCTCCATTGATATTATATAAAGCAATATCGATAAAAAAATATTTGGGACAAATACAATGGAACAAGGCAGTATGAACATTACTAAAAGTCTCGGTAGCCAAACCTAAAATCTAAAATTAAAAAAGAAAAGGCTGCGACGGCCTTCTAAACCCGACCCTTTTAAGGCTGCGGTTCAGACCACGCATATTAATACTGTCAGTACTGAAAGTGTGCTAGAAGTGCATTTAGAACTGGAATTTAGTATGTTAATAGTGCCAACAGTAGGAATATGTGTGTTATGATTAGGAACTGCAGCCTAAATCAGTTACTACACAGAATAAAGTAATTGTACTATCATACAGAACGAATGCTCTTCCCCCCTTGCAATCTACCCCACAGCTCCACATGCACTCGCCCGCGAGATCCTTGTGCTCCTTGTAAAGGTCTTTTGTACTGAATATGCTGGCCTACGTGACCTTCCAATTTCAAATTTCATATTCGGGCTCGATGTATGTAGTGTCTGGGGTGTGGTAACTACCAATAACCCTAACAAACAAAATAAACAAGTAAATAAAAAAACTTAACACCAACTTACCAATACCAGTAAGTTAATTTACTGTACCAAAATTTCTCACTTTTCTTGTCTCTATAGGAGTAAGACAAACATGGATAAAACAGAACACTAGGCCAACTAAACCACTAAGAAACAAAAACGATAAAATCGCGTAGCGCGAAACGAAAAGTTTGTCGTAAAAATTGGCACTGTGCGGATAATCTACGGCGCCTTTTGGCAACACCACCAGAACCACTGATATAAAAAATGACACCCCAAGAGCCACCTTCCCTATGTAATGACCTGTTTTTACTGATACCCAGCACAACATAAGAGTAATGAACCAAATCACAGTCAAAAAATACACCCCTATACCGAAACTAGCCATGATTCATAAAACAAATGTTAGAATAAAATAACATAATAAAGTATAGATGGAAAAGTTAGTTTGAGGCCATGCAAGATGCTTGAATCAATTACTGGGTATCACAGAAGATGGCACATGAATTAGTGTACAAATCAGCGTCTCACGGTTTGATTTCTTGTAATTTTGAGCCAAAACGTGGAACAAATCTTGAAAAAACAACCTTGACCCCACAAACTTTGCCAAACGATTGAATGACATTTGTGATCGTGACAGACCAAGGAGGTTTTAGTAGCAGCTCTTGCTGCTAAGGAGGGAGCCATAAGCGTAGCACTTTCTTGCGAGGGACCTCCATACTAACACTACGGATTGTTTCTTGAAATCAACGCACACATCACATTCACTGAATATAGTCGGTTTATTTCTATATGCGTGCATTCGTCGAATATCATCGAATACAGTTTTAAACCAGACTAGAGCGCGCTTATGTCAATGTCACTGAGAAAAATTAAAAGTTTGATTTTGTTTTGCGTTTTAAGAAATTATTGAGAGATAATGATTATTCGATAAGATAATTTAATCTAAAACCCCAAAAAAAGTTGAAAAAAATCTCTCGAAAACGAGATTGATGACAAATGTCTTATGAATTTGACGTTTCGCACACGCTGCACTACCTCATTTTCGTATGCAATGATAGCGCGCTAAAGTGACGTCACTGAAGACGTCACGTCGCTTAAACGAGTGAATACGAGCAAGTTTTGAACCGACTATTAGCGCGCTAAAACCGCACACAAAGCTCATGAGCAGGTTTTAATCCGTACTGTAAAATGTATGGAATTTTTTTCAAATCCTAAAAACGTAAAATTTTTATCTTTCTCTCTGAGAAATATGTGACATGGGACTAATAAATGCTACTACCACAGTTTTTCTGGTGAAAACACTTACCATTCAGAAAAAAACAGTGTTAAAAATCACGCATAAAATGGCTATTACGGATTATTTACGCTTCCGTTCTTAGTATTAATGATCAATTCACAAGTAAAAAACGATATATTTTCAATTTCGCAAACAAAGTTTATACTAAAACATTAGATTTTTAACAGTCTCCGCGCGAACTTCGTAGCGTTCGGGTGCAGAAAAATGTCGTCAAAGAAAATAAAATGTACACAGTGCAATATCGTAATAAATGAATTATTATGTTTTATTCAGAATAAATTCGAGATAATGGACGATGAAAGTTTGATTCGTTTAGGAGTGAGTAGTTTTACAGTTGAAGAAATTACTGCAGCTAAGAATTTATTGTTCGAGTCGATTTCTACAGATACCCGCAATATTTCTCGGCGAAAGGACAAGGCACAAAAAGAGATTGAAGATATAATAAGTGTTCTAAAAAACACAGAACCGGACAAGACCCCTATTTTTGTAGCATGGAACTTGGATAAACTACCACCTATAACTTTTGACCACATTGATGTAACGTCGCTATTGAAGGATATTGTTCGGTTGAAGTCAGAGATGAAGGAACTTAAAGAAAAATATGTGACGGTAGATCAATTAAACGAGGTAAAAGAGACCATTGACAACATGAAATATGCTTCATTAATTAATATGGAATCTGATATTTACGTAAATAAAAAGCGGGGAGCCTTTTGTCACGAGACCAATCGCAGTAGTGGTCCAATGGGTATTCTTCATGTATCGCAAAATTCCCTCATAAATTGTACAACTGAAAAAGTGTCAGCGCATAAATTTAATCACGAAATTACGCTTTCTCCGCAAAAATCTTGCCTCACGAGTAACACCGCGACGTTCACACTGCATACTACAGCTGACAGGATTGCTGCGCCCGCCTCCACCCCTCCCTCCGCCGCCGCCTCCGCTCCTACCACCGCCGGCGCAGTGACGCAATCACATACATCTACTCCAACTATAACTAAGCCGCCTATGCAGCCGTCGTCAAACCGGTCTAACAGCGCTGCAAACAATTTCAACGTAAACAAAGAAAAATCTTTAGCGGAAATAGTTCACGAGGGAGACTGGAAAAAGGAGACTTCTAAGACGGACGGGTTTCAAATTGTTATACATAAGAAGAGGCATAGGAATAGGTCTTTTGAATCCGAGGGCGTGAGAGGTAAGGCTGCTTTTAGGCCCGATGATAAGTTTAGACCCGCAAGTTTAAAATTACCTTTATTTCTCTCAAACGTCCATAAAGAAACAGCAGAGAGCGATATCGTGCAGTACATACGCGAGAAGATCAAGGAAAACGTAACACTGCAGAAGATTCGTACAAAAACAGAAAAAGAGTATAATTCATATAAAATTATGGTCCCCAATACAAAGCTCGACCTATTTTTGAATGTTGATATGTGGCCTACTTGTATATCATGTCGACATTTTAGACCTTATAGAAATCCGCAAGAGATAAGAAAGAACTTAAATAATCATGCATGATACAAAATTCGTTACATTTAATTGTAAAAACGTTAAGCGTTCAGTTGAGTTTATAAAACGGCTTTGCAGCATGTCGGATATAGTAGCGTTGCAAGAAACGTGGTTGCTAAAAGATGACTTGCCGTACCTGGTGTCTATACACGAAGAGTTCGGGAGCACAGGGACGTCTGCGATAGACGCGGGTGCCGGCATGTTGCGCGGCCGCCCGCATGGAGGTGTGGCGCTGCTGTGGCGTAAAGCAACATTTCCGTACGTGTCCGTGATTCCGAGTGCCAACCCGCGTATTGCAGCGATTAGTATCCGAACTAATAATCGACCGATACTCGTCTTTAGTGTTTATAAATATTAAAAGTAAAATGTATGAAGAAATTTTAGACATTTTAAGTAACAGTGCGAGTGCCACCTACAAATGTAAGACTTATAAGCGAAAAAAGCCCCTGGCTGGATGGAACAACCATGTGAGCGAAGCTTATAGGGATGCGAGGCAAAAATTTGATGTTTGGATGTGGTACGGAAAGCCTTGCTCTGGATTTTTATTTGATTCTATGGTTCAATCGCGTAAAATATTTAAAGGAAGACTAAAGTGGTGTCAAAAACATCAGCAACAAATAAAAATGGACATGTTAGCGAATCACCATACAAAGTTGGACTTCAAAAGCTTTTGGAAATGAACCAATAAACTAAATACCAAGCATGGCATCCCTGTAAGTGTCGACGGAGTTTCAGACCCTAAAGATATAGCTGAGGCTTTTAAAGGTCGTTTTGCTGTAGGATCGCCGCTGGGACCACCATGCCGAGACTATGATGCCAACAACCAGACAGGAGAAGTGTCAACACTCATTCTTGCGAGAGATGTTAGATCCGCAATAAAAAGAATGAAGGGTGGTAGGTCTCCTGGGCATGATGGTCTCAGTGTTGAGCACCTGCGACATGGTGGTGTGCACTTGCCTCGTGTACTAGCACTCTTGTATAATCTTTGCATGGGACACTCATATTTACCATCGGATCTGATGCAAACGGTTGTAGTACCTATCACTAAAAGCAAGACCGGAGATGTGTCGGATGGGTCAAATTATAGGCCGATCTCTCTCGCTACCATCATTGCCAAGGTACTTGATAGTGTGATCAACTCTTATCTTGATAAGCATGTGAATCTTCATGACGCCCAGTTCGGCTTTCGAAGAGGGCTGTCAACTGAAAGTGCTATTCCAAGTTTGAAACACACTATCAAGTACTACACGCATAGAAAAACTCCCATATATGCGTGTTTTTTAGATTTGTCGAAGGCCTTCGACCTTGTCTCGTTTGACATACTCTGGGAAAAGTTAGGTGCTACGACACTGCCGAACGAGCTAATCCTCCTTCTCAGGTATTGGTACCTGCACCAGGAGAGTCGTGTTAGGTGGGCGGGCAAGTTCTCACCACCGACTAGACCGGAGTGCGGGGTGAGGCAGGGGGGGTTGAGCTCACCCGTGCTCTTCAATTTATATGTGAACGCGCTAATCGAGCAGCTGAGCAGTATGCATGTCGGTTGCTATGTTGACAACGTCTGCGTTAACAACTTAAGCTACGCAGACGACATGGTGCTGCTTGCTCCCTCGGTTAGCGCGATCAGGAAACTGATAAAAGTGTGCGAGTCCTATGCTACATCACATGGGCTGGTTTACAATGCCAAGAAGCCTGTGTACATGGTCTTCAAAGCTGGTACCAAGTGTCCATATATGGTGCCCCCCATTTATCTTAATGGGGTTGAATTAAAACGCGTCAACCAATTTAAATATCTAGGGCACTTGGTAACATATGAATTCAAATTCAAATTCAAATTATTTATTGCATTCCATGTGTGTTTACAAGTTCTTAAACAATAAATAAGTACAAAACATGGACCCTGTCGGGCACAGCAATGTAGGAGAGAGGAAGACAGTTTATTATATTAAATATTTGACACTACATTAAAATTGACTTTATTATTATTATATTAAAAATTAAAAAAATAATTATTTTGTACCTGTAGTTTATGATTTTGATTATTTATTTAAGTTAAACTAATTAATTTATAAATTTTTATCATTTAAATATTCATTTATTGTATAATAACATTTTTTTATAAGAAATCGTTTTAAGTTTTGAATAAATTGTTTATCATTTGCAGAGTTTTTGATAGACTCAGGGAGTTTATTATATACTTTAATGGACATTACATGAGGGCTGTCTGCATGTAATTGTAGTCGTGAGCTGGGTAAGATTAATCTGTTCTGATGTCGTAAGGAGTAATTCGTTGGTATATCTGAGCGTTTTGTGTAAAAATCTGTTCGCGACGACTGTCAAATTTAAAATTACCGCCAAATAATTATGGATAAAAATGGCAACACTAAAAAGTATTATTCGTCAGTGGCAAGCCTGACAGCTTTAACCACTCGACACAAGATGGCGGTATTGGGTAGACAGCTGTCATGAACCATCGCTAACTACGAGTTATTGACTCACCGACACGCTAGATGGCACTACACGTTGGGGAAATTGTAATGTCTCGTAATCGTAGAAATAGTTATTCTGCTTCCCACCTGGCGGCACCACCAGCGCGCGAGAGCTTTGTCGAATATTCCAGAAAGCCGAAGCCGTATAGAAGGAACGAAGAAATGTACTAGAAAATTCCAAGTTGCCAGAATTTTCCATGAAAAATAGTATATAAACCGACCGCAACCGCGCCACTATGATTCAGTTCTCTCTGAGCAATCGTACAGTAAATACGAAGCAAGAAGAGTGAAATAAACAGTGATACAGTACAGTCAGTGAATCTTACAGTAAAATAGTGCCGCGTTTTTTTATCCGTCCAGCCACCCAGTCAGTCAGTTCGTACAGTCATTCCGTTCAGCCCGTGTCCAGTTCGTCAGTGTATTAGTATACCGTGTGAAAAATTATTCCGTTTCTGTGAGAAAGTATCCGATCAGTGCAGTTTACAGACATTGTTATCAGTGACATCCGATATTTGTATATTCGCGCCTTTCCGAGCGACAGTCCTAGTGTTGCCAGCTTGCCAGTTCATATTTTCTATTTAGTACAAATTCATAGTGTTGCCAGTAACAGTTTTCGGTTTTGTACAGACTTTTATAACCTTACAGTATTGCCAGACCGTGTAACAGTTTTCCGTCAGAATAAATACAGTCCATTAATAGCCAGTTTTTCATTGTGTACATTGGGATGGTCAGGAAGCTCTGCGAGCGACCCCCGTCCCGTACATAATGGTCCTTCGAGCCGGATCTTCGAAGGATTCGCGTGTGATACAGTGATCCATGGACAGTTGGACAGTACGTTATATAGTGTAAACAGACAATGAGTGAACAGTTTAAAGACAGTGACAGTAAAGAGTATAAAAAAAGTAAATTTTCGTGGATAGTGTAAAGAACAGTTTATTTGGTAAAACAGTGTGTTGCTCGTGAATAGTTTAAAATCGTGTTCGTACAGACAGATTTAACAGAGTCATAGTGAGTACAGACCCGGTGAACAGTTATATCTGAACAGTTTCGAAATTATAGTAGACAGTTACGTAAAGTGTATTGAGTGAATACAGACTAATAGACCGTGTACAGACCAAGTGAACAGTTTTAGTGGCACCTTATTCAGTTACGTAAATTGTGTACAGACTGAGTGAATTATTATAATACAGTGGACATTATTGAGAACAGGAAACAGTATCGAGTTGTAAACAATTTTTGTGGTAATTGAACAGTATTATAGTGTAAGTATAGTCGTGATAGTTAGAACAGTTATCTTGGACAGTGTGATTGTGTGGGTATACCGCGTGTAACAGTGTGAATACCGTGAATACAGCAGAAATGATTGTCGAGGTATGCAATGCCGTATCATCTGACGGACAGAAGCGCATTGAAGCAGCAGTTGTAAAGCTTAACGAAGTGATGTTGGAAGTCGACAGAGCAGACAAGAAACTTACCGACGCTCGCCAACACAGAATAGAAGTCGAACAGAAATATATAGTCTGTCAAACTAGAAAGTTTGAACGCATGATGTGCAATGCAGAGAAAGCCGAGAAGTCCGCTGAAAAAGAGTTAGAATCAGCACGAAAGAAGTGTGAAATAGCTGTAGCCGTACTGCAACAGATGGAATCCACAGAACTGCAACACAGTGAAGAGCATTATAAAGAAGTATCCCAGTTAGAGGTCGCATCAGTACCAAGCACCGTTAAGTCCGAGAAGTCCGAACGTGAAAAACAGATATCAGAGAAGCTCAACCAAGCAATACAAGATGAAGCCGAAGCAGATAAGAAATATATCGAAGCTGAACAAAAAGAAGCCGAAGCTAAAATAAAAGAACAGAAAATTCGGGAACAGCTTAGAAAACTGGAAATGGAAGAAGCCGAAGTATTGTATCAGATGCAGAATTGGCAACAGTCAGAAGAAGAAAAAACCAAACAGATCAGAAGAATTAGGACCGAATCCGAAATACAGAATACAGAATCAGATTCCGAAGAATTGTTTCACCAGAATTCGCAACAGTTCAAAGATGAGAAGACCAAACAGATTAGAACATTAAAGTCCGCAGAAAAGAAAATTGAAGACAACAGAAAAGTGAAGACCTTAGACTACAAGACAGAAGAACACATTGTAAGTGAATTTGAAGAGCAGAAGACAGCGAAATACAGAATAATGAAGAGAGAACCTGAAGAAGAGGGAACAGAACCCCACAGAAAAATGAATCTGGAAGATACAGGAGTCCGTCCTGAGTCCGAAGAACAGAAAACAGATCAGAAAACGGAATATCAGAAATTCGAAGAGCAAAAAAGATTGAAGAGTGAAGAAACGAAGGTCGACCAGCCGAAGTCCGAAGATCCGATGACCCATAGTCCGAGGGTCTATAGTCCGAGGGTCTACAGTCCGATGACCCACAGTCCGAGGGTCTACAGTCCGATGGCCCATAGTCCGAGGGTCGACAGTCCGATGGCCGATAGTCCGAGGGTCTACAGTCCGATGGCCCATAGTCCGAGGGTCGACAGTCCGATGACCCATAGTCCGAGAGTCGACAGTCAGATGGCCCATAGTCCGAGGGTCGACAGTCCGATGGCCCATAGTCCGAGGGTCTACAGTCCGATGGCCCATAGTCCGAGGGTCTACAGTCCGATGGCCCATAGTCCGAGGGTCTACAGTCCGATGGCCCATAGTCCGAGGGTCTACAGTCCGATGACCCATAGTCCGAGGGTCGACAGTCCGATGGCCCATAGTCCGAGAGCGAAATGTCCGAGGTCCTACAGTCCAAAGGCTCTTACTCCGATGACCTACAGTCCGAAGGTCAACCGTCCGATGTCTTACAGTCAGAAGGCCTACAGTCTGAAATCCGAAAAGTTTGAAAAGGATAAACTTATAGAAAATATAGATGAATGTAGTAAACAAATGACCGAGGAACAGAATTCCGAAGATTTGAAGGCTGAGCAGCCAAGAGAATTCGAGAAACAGAAGACAGAACAGTTTAAACAGAAAACAGAACAGTTCAGAAGACAGAAGCTGCAAGAAGCTAAAGAAATGAAAACAGATAATTACAGAAAAATTAAGATAGATTGTCAAGAAAGAAGACAGAATACAGAAGCGTACAGAAAACCGTCAGATGAAGAAAAATGGAAAACAGAAAAAAACAAGACAGAAAATCAGTACAGAATATCAGACATAAAATACATAAGCCATCCGTACAGAACAGGATACCATTTTGAACCACACAGTCCGTCCGTTCATCCGTTCCGTCAGCCGAATTCAAAATGGTATCGTAGCAAGTATGAAGACGTTAACAGAAACAGATCGTATTCAGCCGCCAACAGTCTACATTCGAACCTATATCACCCGTATTGCATTTTGTGCACAGAAACAAGGCATGAAGCCAAAAATTGTAAACAGTTTACCGAAGCCGACAGTGACAGCCGATGGAATATCGCAAAGAAGCACAATTTATGTTTCCGTTGCCTCAGACAGAGAATAAACCGAGAGCACAAATGCAGAGCTTACAGGTGTAATGTCAACAGTTGTATCCGTTTACATCATCCACTGCTTCACTTCAAGAAGAAGGAAGAAGATACTGCTGAAGAAAAATACGAGAAAAAACTGATTCCAACATACAAAAAACTGATTCCAACATACGAAGATAAATTGACCAGAAAAGAAGTTTTGCCGAAGAAAACATCGCAAGCCGACTCGGAGAACATAAATCGACGCACGTCAGATAAAGAGGCTGAATCACTAAAGATGAAATTAAAACAGTTGGAAGAGAAACTGGACAGCCTACAGCAACAGATTTCCGATTTAGTCCAGTCATTCGCTGAAACAGTTCGTCCGATACCGAAACAATTTTCGACCGTTCAATACCGGCGGGAGGGACGCCCCACAGATATAAGAATGAAGACCGTTAATCAATTCGACAGAGCAAGTTATCGGCGGGAGGACCCGCAAATTGAATCACTTTTAGCACAGCAAGACAAAATAGACCGTACAGCAGATTACCGGCGGGAGCAAAAGCCACTACACACAACGTGGATATCGCCTCATCACAGTCAGTTACGAATAATCGAAAATTGGCGTAGCCGAAGCTCACCGCAAGTAACGGAACAGTCACTGCAGTCATCACCGTCAAGTCAACTGGAGGTAAAGTCGTCGCTTCACCAACGGAGTAAATGCGCCGCTGATATCGACGTCGCACGGCGGGAGTATGTTCGCGACGACTGTCAAATTTAAAATTACCGCCAAATAATTATGGATAAAAATGGCAACACTAAAAAGTATTATTCGTCAGTGGCAAGCCTGACAGCTTTAACCACTCGACACAAGATGGCGGTATTGGGTAGACAGCTGTCATGAACCATCGCTAACTACGAGTTATTGACTCACCGACACGCTAGATGGCACTACACGTTGGGGAAATTGTAATGTCTCGTAATCGTAGAAATAGTTATTCTGCTTCCCACCTGGCGGCACCACCAGCGCGCGAGAGCTTTGTCGAATATTCCAGAAAGCCGAAGCCGTATAGAAGGAACGAAGAAATGTACTAGAAAATTCCAAGTTGCCAGAATTTTCCATGAAAAATAGTATATAAACCGACCGCAACCGCGCCACTATGATTCAGTTCTCTCTGAGCAATCGTACAGTAAATACGAAGCAAGAAGAGTGAAATAAACAGTGATACAGTACAGTCAGTGAATCTTAGAGTACTAATAGACGATCGGATCGGACTGCTCTGAATTTAGCTCCGTACCACGATTTTGCCCAATAGCAAAATTGTCGTTGGGGTCAATCCGCAGCGCTATTGGACAAAATCGTGGTCCGGAGCTAAATTCAGAGCAGTCCGATCCGATCGTCTGTTAGTACTCTTACAGTAAAATAGTGCCGCGTTTTTTTATCCGTCCAGCCACCCAGTCAGTCAGTTCGTACAGTCATTCCGTTCAGCCCGTGTCCAGTTCGTCAGTGTATTAGTATACCGTGTGAAAAATTATTCCGTTTCTGTGAGAAAGTATCCGATCAGTGCAGTTTACAGACATTGTTATCAGTGACATCCGATATTTGTATATTCGCGCCTTTCCGAGCGACAGTCCTAGTGTTGCCAGCTTGCCAGTTCATATTTTCTATTTAGTACAAATTCATAGTGTTGCCAGTAACAGTTTTCGGTTTTGTACAGACTTTTATAACCTTACAGTATTGCCAGACCGTGTAACAGTTTTCCGTCAGAATAAATACAGTCCATTAATAGCCAGTTTTTCATTGTGTACATTGGGATGGTCAGGAAGCTCTGCGAGCGACCCCCGTCCCGTACAAAATCCAAATATGATTTGAAAGATGATAGTGACATGGAGAGGGAACGTAGAGCATTGTCAGTGCGGGCAAATATGCTGGCCCACAGGTTCTCCCGATGCACAAAACAAGTTAAAATTACGCTTTTTAAAGCTTATTGTACATCACTCTACTCGGGGGCCCTGTGGTTCGGATATACCCAAAAGTCTTATAATGCTCTACGGGTCCAATATAATAATGCGTTCAGGGTGTTGTTGCGACTGCCGCGATTCTGTAGCGCATCAGCGATGTTCGCCGAGGCTCGCACTGACGGATTTGATGCCGTCTGGCGTAAGAAGTCTGCATCGCTTCTGCACAGGCTGCGCGACAGTCCCAACACCATCGTGGCCATGATAGCTGCCCGGTTTGATAACCCGCTTGTGTGGACACTGATTAAACGTACCAAATCCTGTTTAAAAATTAAGTACTAACATAGGTTAAGAAAACTGTTACTAACAAGATGGACCTCATTGTAGTCTGATTAATAAATTATTATTATTATTATTATTAAAGATATCTTGATTTTTGTAAAATTTAACTGAGTTTTTTGACCGACTAGCATGGGCGACAGTGAGACGCTTCACGCTTCACTAGGTCATACAGAATATGCATATGGCCTTCTCTATAGTTTTTTACTCTGAGTGACAGACAGATGACAGTAAACCATAAACTAAACCAGAGACATTTTTTTTGGTTTTATTCTTCCTTTCGGAAAGGCAAAGAGTACAAAGCCCATACAGCCATGTCTGATGTCTTTAATTTGTCTTTCTTTTTGCTCCCCTCGTAAAGCGATAGTGAACTTTACGAAGGAAAATGTTCGTGACTTTTTGGGACAACACAAACGGGGCTTAAACACGAGATCACTTGAAATCTTCATCAGCTGCGCACTCCGTAGTAAATTTACTGCATAACACACTATCTTTATTATCCACTAAATCACTAAATGCACAAAAAACCAAAATTTTAATTAAGCAGGCAAACGCCCATGTCGAGTTCCCGCCAAAAAGCCCTAAACCAGAGACAAATGAATTCTAATTTCTAAGATTCTAATGTTACCAAATTTTTATTACAAATTGCACATTGTTTCCTCATCGTCTTCAGGGTTCTGTACCCAAAGGGTCCAAACAAAGCACTATTGCTGTCACTTACGTGTTTATTTAATTATAAATTGCATTGTTTCTTTTTCTTATTTAGGGTCCCGTACCCAAAAGGTCCCAACGAAGGCCTCTTGCTGTGGAAGCTGCAGTTTTAAAATTTTCACAGTATAATTATCTTATTGACTCCAAACTATAGAAATTATCAAAAAAAGATATGTTTGTGGCTCCGATACAGCTAATCCAATGAAGCACGGGAAGCGTTCGCGAAGACCCAAAGATGATGCACTCCTGAACATTCTACCAACCTCGCGAAGCTACGACCAGTTTGTCGACCTAGTCTCAACTGTATCTTGCAGATACATCCCTAGGGGTTGCCGAACATCTTACATCCCAGGGTTGTCAAAAGAATCTGCAGAGCTGCTAATAGAGTACGATTGTCTGTCTGTACAATCAAGACCCTTTTTCCGAGGAAACTACAATGATGGGTGAGGAACTTCTAATGCGGACTGGTGATAATCAACGGAAAAGTTGGATTAAAACTGTTACCAACATCGACATGATGCACAACTGTAAAAAAGCGTGGAACACCTTCCGGAAGAAAACCAATGAGATGATGATGATGAGGGGAATGTCAGTAAAAGTTTGTAGTGCGATCATTGATACTATATCTCCATATTAAGCTGTTATATTCAATGATTGTGTCGATCATGGTACATTTCCTGACTTAATGAAAAAAATTAAAGTAGTTCCATTATTCAAAGCTGGTGACAAAAAGGATCCCAGTAATTTTAGACCAGTATCAGTCTAACCGGTACTTAGTAAAATATTTGAGAAGGTCATACTTAATCAAATGCATACACACTTCAATAGAAATAACTTACTACATGACCATCAATTTGGTTTCACGAAAGGGCGCAGTACAACGGATGCCGGGACAGCACTTTTAAAATACATCTTTTGCGCGTGAGAAAAATCTGAAGATGCTATTGGTATCTTTTGTGATCTATCCAAAGCATTTGATTGCGTAGATCATAGCACATTGTTGCTAAAACTTGAACATTACGGTGTTAAGAATAATTCACTTAAACTACTTAGGTCATATTTGGAAAACAGGATTCAAAAGGTACAAGTAAACAGAACGAAATCACTGGGATCTGTTGTCAAAATTGGCGTACCTCAAGGGTCCATATTAGGGCCATTTTTATTCCTTATTTATATTAATGACCTTCCTTCTGTGGTGAAGAATCTGTCAAAGATTGTGTTATTTGCTGATGATACTTCATTAATATTCAATGTAAGTAGGAAATCACAAAATTACAACGAAGTCAAAGATGCACTTGGACAGATTCATGCATGGTTTACTGTAAACAATTTAGTCCTAAACGCCAAAAAAACTAAATGTATAAAATTTGCACTACCAAATTTAATAGTGGATATGCCAGGCTGAGAAATGACTTGTCCCGTTAGACCGAAGATTCGTCCACCGACAACTAGTATCATTGTGTTCAGCATGATCACCCAAAGAATTATTGACTGGTTGTCGCACTATAAAGTGGTGGAGGGAGGAGGATGGGGAGGGAAAAGATGCAAAAACCGAGTATCAAGTTTAGCTAATATCTCAACAACCACTTTTTCTATTTAAAAAGATATAATGTCAAATGATAGGTAACATTCCGTGCCTATATTTTTCACAGGTTCTGCATTTCATAATGAAATTTTTTATGTCTTCTGACATCCCTGGCCAGAAGAATAATTGCCTAGCTCTAGTTATATATTTGTTTATGCCTGGATGTCCTTGATGAATTAAATTTAATACATAACACTTCAAACTTTCTGGTACAATAATTTTAAAACCAATGAATACAAAACCTGACTCAACATAGATTTCATGCCTTAGTTTATACTGTAATTTCTCTTTATTGAAAACTGCTCCTATCTCCTTGGCTCTTTTTAACAATTTCTCAACAGTTTCATCATGCTCTTTTTCATTTTTCCCCATCACAAGGATGTCATCAAACCAAAATAATACATTAGGTATATCACCAAAACAGTTTTCAATTTGATCTTGGAAAACTTCAGGTGCATTTGTGATACCATATGGGAGAACAAGATATCTATACACCCCAAATGGAGTCGCAAAGCAACATTTCCATGAAGCTTCCTCTGTAAGTGGGCAGTGATGAAATCCTTCCGACAAATGAAATACTGAAAACACTTCCATATCTCTGAGCTTAGATGCCACTTCATCAATAGTTAACATATTTTTAGGCTTTCTTATTACATACTTATTTAGATCAGTTGGGTCTAGACATAGACGTAATTTTTTATTTGGTTTTTCTATAATTTTTTTATAATTTTTCTATAAATTACCATTCTATTTATACATGCTTCTGAACAAATTTCATCCACCCTTTTAATAGCTCCTCTTTTCTTTGATCTATTTAACTCAATTTTAATGGTTCTGTTAATGCAAGGGGCACTTTAACAGGTAGGTTACAATTTGTTCATGAGGCACGGTTGGGATATTTGTTTCTTTAGGAAATTTACCATATCCTTTAAAAATTTCAGTGTTTTCCTCAATAAACTTAGTTTTCTCATTACAATCTGAAACATTGTATACTCGCTTGAATAAATTTAGTTTTATGCACCCAGGAAGACCTAACAGCATACTATTATTGTCCACAACCATGAAGTCTTCATGGCACTCGGCATCTTTATATTTGCAAATCAAATTTACTAAACCTAATGGCTTTATTTTAGTACCTTGAAATCCTTCTAACTCGGTGTGGACTGGAGTTATCTGAAAGTCACAGCCAAGACTTTTGAAAACACTTAAAGGCATCACACTAACATCAGCACCAGTGTCCAACCTGAATTTTACATTTTTATTTTCAATAAATATGTTTTCAGACTACTCACCACATTCCTCGGTCTTTTTTACCAGGCCACAGAAAATTGTAAAATCATCTGAAGAATGGTCCTCATTATTATCTTCCATTGTATAAACATTGTGGACTCGGTGCACTCTGCAAGAAATGGCAAAATGATTTAGTAAACCGCACTTGCTACACTTTTTCCCGAATGCTGGACATTGTCGAGGGCCATGTCTAGTTTGGCATCTGGTACAATTGAACTTCTTGTCTTCTTCTTTTTCTTCTTTCTTTTCATATTTTCCATAATTTTTAGTCTTATTATATTTCACTCTATCAATTTCGCACGACGAACTTGGATGCATGGCTCTGACTTGTTCACGACTTTGTTCTGCTGCTCTACAGAAGTCCGCAGCCTTCTTTAGTGTCAAATTTTCTTGTCGCACGAGACTTTCCTGCAAAGATTTGTCGGCAATTCCATGCACAATTTTGTCCCTTAGTAATTAGTCCTCTATTGGCTCCGTGTCGTCGGCATAATTACAACTCGAAATTAATTGTTTGCAATCCGTGAAAAAAATTTCTAATTTCTCATCTGGAAATTGCTTCCTTTCATTAAATTTGTATCTCTGAAAAACATGATTGATTCTGGGTCGTACGTATTGTTCTATGGCGGCCATTACTGCCGAAAAAGTAACTTTGTCTCCAAGGCACTCAGGCAACGTCAACAGAATTCTTGAAGATGCGGACCCCAACATATTTCTGAGCAAAGCTACTTTAACTTTCTCCGAAGCTTCTTCTTGCCCCGACCCCACTAAATAGTCTTCGAAACACAGCTTCTATAGCGGCCATTCCTCTCCAGCGTTGGTGGCACGCAAGTCAAAATTTGGTATAACTTTTATACAATTTTCCATTTTGCCCATATACTCGTACTTAATACTTTAAACTTACTGTAGGCACTTTTACAACAGCGCCATGATTTAAAATAAACTATATTTTTATTAAAATCGCTCTTTATTTTAAGACGATCTCAACACAACACATACAGACTTGAGCACAGATAATATATCGTTAGTAGTTCGGATACAATACAGAACAGATACCGCCGACCACGAATTGATAGGTAAAAAACTTCAGCACTACGGCATTCGTGGCCCAGCCCAAGAACTAGTCCTGTCCTTCATGCGTGACAGAACGCAAGTTGTGGTGGGGGACCAGGGCAAGGTGAAGTCCAGCGAAAGGGTGAATGTCATAGGTGTGCCTCAAGGATCGTGCCTATCTAACACTTTATTTACGATTCTCCTAAATGATCTGCCCTAGGCCCTGCAGGGCGCGGATGTATACATGTACGCCGACGATGTCGCGGCGGTAGTCTCTGCCCGGTCAGAAATCGAGCTCGAGCGGAAGCTGATCGAGGTGGTAGACCAGCTTGCGCGTTGGTTCCTTGCTAATGGCCTAGCACTGAACTTAGAGAAAACCTGCTTTATGCGTTTTCATTTAGGGGGCCGGATCCCACCAAAGCTCGTGGTCAAAGCAGGTAATGCACGCTTAGAGCAGGTTCGTTCAACGAAACTGCTAGGATTCGACGTGGACTATGCCTTAAAATGGGACCTCCACATAGATCGGATTTGTGGACGTTTACGACAGGCATGTTATGCTTTGCGCCGACTAGCAGCAACCGCGGGCATAGATGCTCTTAAGGCATGCTACTTTGCTACCGTGCACGCTACCATTAATTATGGGGTGGACCTGTGGAGTCGGGCTGCTGACGTGCATCGCGTCTTTGTAATGCAAAAACGCGCAATTCGAGCTATGGCAGGAGTGGCTGATGATGTATCAGCCAAAGAGTACTTTGACAAATTTAAAATTATGACATTGCCAAGTCTCTTTGTATATCAAATATCTTTGTTCACGCACGAACACTTGGATATGTTTCCTAAGAAAGGAGAAGGCCAACGGCACTATTTGAGGTACAGTAACTCACTGAAGGCAATACCTCATAGGCTTTCTAAGTCGGAGCGGTCGGTGTATGTATTAGGCCCTACGGTCTACAACAGACTACTTGAATCGGTGAGAAATGCTTCTTCCACTATGAATTTTAAATCCAGACTGAAAGACTGGCTGTTAAAACAGCGGTTCTTCACGTTTAAAGAGTTTACGGCACTACCGCTCAATACTAGTAGCTCACTAGGTTAAATAATTTTGTTACTGTGGAATATGAATTATATCCAACGATATTTTACTTTAATATTTCAATATTTGTTAAAAAAAAAAATTGAATCTATAAATTTTATTTGAATTTATTAGATCTATTCTATGACCTGTAACTTATTGTTGTTAAAAAAATTGTCGTCTTGTCTTGGTCATCTGAATAAATAATTTTATTAAATACTAGCTGTTACCCGCGACTTCGTCCGCGTAGATTTTATAAAAAAACAGAGGTCGAACTTAACTGAAACATATTTTGCGGAACGCTTATCCTTCTTGATCCCTACGTAAAAGATGCATTTGTACTTATCCAAGTTGAATAAATATTTGTTGAATATTGAAATTGAATATTTATCTTATGATTTTATTCAACTGGTAGGTAGTGCGGAATTTTCATTGTCAATCGTTACAGGCGACCTTAAAAAGAAGGCAATAAAGGGAGTGAAGTGAATGGGTAGCGAGGAGGTATTCATAAAAGTCAAAAAAGTCCCTATTCCTCCCTATCTATGCTTTTCTATCCCCCCTCCCTCTCCCCCTCCCCCTCCCTCCCCCTTCCCCCTCTCCCTTTCTATCTCCCCCCTGACTCTACTCCTCCATCTCCCCCTTCCACCCTTTTCATCTTCCCCCTCCCCCTCTTCCCCCCTTCCCCTCCTCTCTCCTCCGCTCCCTCCCTCTCTCCATCTACCCCTCCCTCGCCCCCTCCCCCCCCTCCACCCTCCCTCTTCCCATACACCCCTCCCTTTCCCCCCTTGCCCTCCCTCATCCCCCTCCCTTTCCTCCTTCCCCTCCCCCCATCCCCCTTCGCTTTCCCCCTTCCCTTCCCCCTACTTTCCCCTTCCCTCTCACCCTCCCTCTACCCCTCCCTCCCCCTACCCTTCCCTCCCCCTTTCTCACTTCCTCCCCCTAACTCTTCCCCACCCCTCTCTAACCCCCTCCCTCTCCTTCTCCCCTCCACCTCTCCCTTTCCCTATCCCTGCCTCTGACCCTACCCCTAAACCTGCCCCTACCCCTATTCCTATCCCTTCCCCTATCCCTACCGCCATCTAAACCGCTATCCCTATCCTTATATAAACATACAACCGACACTCATTGATTTTTAGACATTTCAAACCTATCGCATCCCAACCCCATCCCCAGGGGATGATGGTATTTCACGTCCACCACGTTGGATTTTAAAATGATTGTAGTTTTCGTAATCAGTGACCCGATAAACCATACAAACGACACCCATATTGATTGTTAGACATTTCAACCCTATCGCACCCTAACCCCATCCCCAGGGGATGATGGTATTTTACATCCACCACGTTGGATTTCAAAATTGGTGTAGTTTCCGTAATCAGCGAACCGATAAACCATACAAACGATACCCATATTGGTTTTTAGACTTTTTCACCCCATTCCCCTCTTTTAGGGGTTGAATTTGGGGTGGAATTTCAATGACAGTGATGTACGTTCCACAGAATTACAACCCTAATGCCTAAACAATAAATTTAGTGGATTTTACTTTGAAAATGAAGGATTTTCAACTTCGTCCCCTTTTTCACCCCTTATGGTGTAGAATTTTCAAAAACCCTAAGACACGTAAAACTTAGTTTTTAGTCGTCAGCCTAAATACAAATTTTGAAGATCCTAACTTCAAAACTGACGGACTTTCATACAAACTTTCATCCCCTATTTTACCCCCTTAGGGGTGGAATTTTGTAAAACCCTTTCTTATTGCACCCTTAGGTCTCATAAGGAACCTACATGCCAAATTTTGAATCTCTAGACCCAGTGGTTTGGGCTGTGCGTTGATATGTCTGTCAGTCACCTTCTTCTTTTATATATATAGAAGATGATAATGTGGTGGTACGGAACCCTAGGTGCACGAGTCCGACTCGCACTTGGCCGGTTTTTTATACACTTTATTAATTATACGGCAAAATTGAAAGATATTCAATCTGCTTATCAATTACTTTTCTCGACTGTACCTGTGACTGTACTATGCAAAGATTTTGGAAACTACGCGTGGGGCACGTTTTTCTTACGTCAATGGTACTGTGAGATAATCGAAATTAAAACAACTTACGAAAAATGGCAACACTTGCTAAGCATCGTTTGTTTTTTTTCCTGACTTAGCTACAAGGAATCTCTCGGTAGGTTGTGGAATGTTCAAAGGCTGGTAGCTCAGCCAGTAAAATTAAAACTAAAGTGGTGAAGTGAATTTGCCTGCTGTTTTGCTGTCAACTTATTAGAAAGGTAAGTAATTTTCATAGTTTTTTCGACTTATTACTCTGTATTTTATCGCTATAATTATGCTATTTTATTAAGCTTAAGATTTTTCAGAAGTTACATCTAAAAATCGATTGAAAAAGTGCGTTATAACCATAAATTTGTAACGCCATTTTCCGTTTCGTATTTCGTTGAACATTTTTTTATTTTATTGTGCGTCGCGTTGAATGATCTCGTAGAATTTCTGATATTCTTGCGTCTAACTACGCTTACTATAGTTCTATTTATCGTGACGCCTTTTCGTATGCGATTCCGCGAGAAACTTACATTTTCGCATTGTCTATTGGATGACTAATACTTCGCTGAAGGTCTAATAATCGCAGACTTGATGAAAGGCCAAACGAAACTTTATTTGTTGTGTCACTGACCTACAGACGTTTTGTACATTTCTTTGGTTGGCTGGCACTGCCATTTCCTACTTTTCTGTTTATATCTATAGGTACCTACATATATACCCAAGTCCAACCTACCATGTTCTTATCAGAGTTATAGCCTACTTTTAAATACCATTAGAATCCCGCCCTTAGTACTATTGTTATACAGGATGCATAGCATTATTTTTGTTAAATGAAAAAATTTCCAATGCATACTATTTTACTTGCTATATAAACTTATACCCATTGTATGCAACATATTACATACTTCAGCTTACCACACGGACTTCAGAAATTGCGGAGTTTTTATTCAGGGACTAAATATTAAATATTTAAATATTTGCAGAATAAAAAATGTTAAAAAAAAGAAAAAGAGATACCTATATGTTTATTAATGTGTTATGTGTGTTTATGTGTTAAAATGTAAACAGATTGTTTGATAGGGAAACCCTAATTAATATGCGAATATAATAATCACAGCATCATGAGAATACATGAAATTGAAAAATGAAACGGAACGGGTTCCGGTCCCTGACTTGCAATAACAACCCTTTCAAGGTTGTGTACTGTTTCATACATGATGGGCTTGCAATCTGTAACTGTTCTGGGCGTACCATCTTAACTCATCATAATCTCCAAGTATTGCCTTTTTTTTTCTTTTTTGTTAATGGCTTTAAATAGAGATGTATTTCGCCAATATCAGAGTTACTCAACTTAACACGCACTAGGTGGATGTTAGTTCAACACAAGATCTGCTCGCTCAACCTGTAGACAAGTTTGATAACAGGGTTGAAAAAAAAATTAAGTAAAAAAAGCATTATGATTGTTTTAAGGGGTGATATGGCTCCACTATCGCAATCCGATCGTCTGCGTGCATCGCGGCGTCCCCAAAAAGAGGAATTTTTTTTTATGAGGGGTGATATTGCATCGTTAATAGGTAGTATGAGAAATAATAACAAGAATTATTTATCAAAAACAAAACCGTGTAGGTTATATAAAAATACATACTAACATTAAGTCACACACCTCTTTCCCGTCCGGGTAGGCAAAGACCACAGCCCTCCACCTGCTACGATCTTGACATACTTCCCTCGTTTCCTCTACTTTCATCTTACCCTTTCAAGATTTACTTAAATCTTAAAAACTGTGATGCATGTAGGTTCAGTTATGATCAGCTGGTGACATGGACAAAGGTTGTTTTTGTGTCATTATTAAGGCACCTTTCCATTTAAATACAATACTGCAATTTATTTCAAAGAGAATCCAAATTTCATGACCACACCAAAAAAAAAAAATGTTTTTTAATTTTATTTTACTGTCTATTGTATTGTAACATCCCATGAAATGTCCACCACAGGACAGGGAGCTCCTTCCAGAACTTCTGTAAACCAGCTTGATTAAGAGGGTAGAAAAAAGGTATCATAATTGTTTTAAGGGCACCTCGTATCAGGATCATTATTCTCCTTGTACACCCTGTATATGTACTCATAGTATGGAGATATTAACACCCGTGTTGGTCCCGTGTGGTGCCGGCAAAGAATAGTACCAACCCATACATACCCGTGGGTGTCGTAAGAGGCGACTAAGCGTTAACTGGAGGATGGGCAGCAGCATCCTCCTTTGTATTACATCTTACTTACTGCGGTCACCTACAACCGCGGTACATAGTGCCAGTCGTAACGCTAACAAGCGAGGTGACTATGGTACTTCCCCTCCACATTTTTCCAGCAAAAGCTAGAATTCTGGAGGGAGCTCCCTTTCCTGTAGTGGACGTTTCACGGGATGTTATGATGATTAACACGTTCTCTGACGGAAACTCTATAGAATCCGTTTTTTTTCACATGCTTGGACGCGGATTTCATAGCATTCGAAGTTTGTTCTTAATTTTTGGCTTAGGATGCGTACGAATCGGTTTTCTCGTACCAAATTATGAAAGTTTATAATTTTCTGTCACATTTCAATTAGTTAAGAAGTTTTTACTGTCCTTTTATGATGTTTTTGCACACATTCAAAGTTTTTGAAATCTCGCTCTCCATACCCCCTTATTACGCACACAGATGCTATAGCATTCCTATTTGTATGGGTTTCATAGTGGTAACTGTCACATTGAATGGTCTACAGTAGAAGTATTGAATGGTCTACAGTAGAAGTTATACGACAATGATGCTAGTTCAAAATTTTTCATACGTTTTAGTGTCAATCTTGGGTGACTTACTGTGACTTACTGTCCACGAACGTGTTAAGGGTCCAAGATCAAAACATATTTTGACTCCAAAGACATGTCAATAAGGTTCATTTTCCCAGAAAACTTCACATATATTTTTATTATGTGAACAGTCATTCATGATGTCATGATGTACTCTTGTTTACTGTATCTAATATCTGGTTTGACCATTTAACTGGTTGTGTATTTTTATATGACTACCAAGTTGAATAAGAAAAAAATATTTTTTTGTACTTGTAACATCTGACTAGCCAGCTGTAAACAAGATGTAAAAGTAAGGATAGCATAGCTAGCTTGAAGGATGTAAATTTTCCCATAAAAATTAACAACTTATCTGAGGAAACTCAGATTGAAATACGTTAAAAATATAATATTGACTTGTAATACAAAATGTTTATGTGAGGGGGTGGGGGGAATTTTTTTAATTTTCTCTTCAATAGGTATGTTAAGAGTACACCGAGTTATTTGTTAAAATATCTTTGAATGCAATGCCTTTGTAGACTTTCATATCGGCGACCGGCTGGCTTAGGATACGGGACGCGACTTGATAGTCTTTATAGACCCAATGGACTGAAGGTGCGCAGCCTTTCTGGACAGTATTACCTGCCAGTAGACAAAAGAATGGCTGATAGTGGTATAGGTGATATGTAGATGGTAGAGCTTTCGTGCAAGGTCCGTCTGGGGAAGTACCACCCCTGGCCTATTTCTGCCGTAAAGCAGCAGTGTTTGCACTGCTGTGTTTCAGTTTGAAGGGTTAGGGAGCCTTTGAAATTACTGGCACATACATACCATCTTCGTTCTCAGGGTGGGCAACACGCTTTGCTGTCTTATTAGTGTCAAATGATGTCACTAATAAGTCAGTGGGTGCTATGGGCGGTGGTGACTACTTACCAGCAGGTGGCCCATCTGCTCGTTTGCTCATAAGTAACATAAAACAAAATCTCACCTACAAAATTAAATGACAGCTAAAATAGTTTTTACTACTGGCACTATTGGTATCTTTTATAGTATATCACATCGCCGACCTTACTCATGTTCGATCGCACGTCGAAATTGCCCAATTATTGTAGTAGGCAGACAGTAGACAAAGAGTGGGACAAGGAGTGGTTTCCGGAGCCGCAGACCAAGAAATTACTGAATGGGAATAGGTCGGTCCAACTTGTGGGGGCCTGCCAACGCTTCGTCTTCCGGTACCTGGTCGCCACTCTAGAACCCTTACGCCCCATCGACCATCGGTTCTTCTTGCGATGCGCCCCGCCCACACTGCCACTTTAGTTTAGCGATTCTCAGGGCTATGTCAGTTACTTTAGTTTCATTTCTGATTCGATCGCGCAGAGACTTCGAGCATAGCCCTTTCCATAGCCCTTTGGGTGACTTTGAGCTTCCTGATAGGGCCCATCGTGAGCGGCCACGTGTCGGTGCCATATATGTCATCACTGGCAACACACACTGGTCAAAGACTTTCGTTTTGAGACACTGCGGTATTTTGGACGTGAAGATATTGCGGAGCTTCCCGAGGTCGCGGGAAGCCGCTGATGATGATGAATAGCTTCACTTCTCATCACTCAGCCAGCCTAGAGCGCTTTAAATCAAACCACGGCTCATGGTTCTGATATTAGGTCTTTACCTATGAAATTGCCGTTTTGTATGGCGAATTTTAGGTGAACTCAATTTTCAGTACTAACATTTTTGCATTTTTCTTAGGAATTATAAATCCAATTTTATTTATTTTTTTAAGCATTGTTGGGAAGACATTAAGCTAACGGAAGCTTAAATTTAATTTTCGAAAAATATTATCTGTAAAAAAATATAACAAATCTAATGATGAAATCGGACGACATTTAAGACTAACAATTTTCGAACTTTTAATTTTATATATCAAACTAAAAATAAAAACTTTATTTTATGCGTAAATTGATAACCTTGAAGTCAACTTTCAAATATAAGACAAATGAAAAAAATAGCATTAGAATTATAGGAATTATGATCTCATTAATCTGTAAGAAAATTTCGGCAATTTCATAGGTAAAGACCTATTATTAATCAGGTGGTCGTCTTATGATATTTTTCATGAGCCCTTGAAACATCATATATCCCAGTAAGATTGAGGAAATTAGCAGAACTAATTTATTTGACAGGTAGGTACTCGTACCAAAAGTTTTAGCTTTGTGTTGTCGTTGACCCTCTTCAAAACCTCAAATGAATTCCTCTCTTCCGCTAAGGCTTTGTCGTGTAGGCCCGCATTTTCAGTACAAAGCACCCTCAGAAGGACTAC
Organism: Athrips mouffetella; assembly: GCA_947532105.1. Lineage (NCBI taxonomy): Eukaryota > Metazoa > Arthropoda > Insecta > Lepidoptera > Gelechiidae > Athrips > Athrips mouffetella. Next base: position 2,875,664 of record OX383965.1, read on the forward strand.
GAGAATCTCGCGAGCGGGTGCGCGCGGGGGTGCGGGGTAGATTGCAGGGGGGCGGAGAGTGTCCGTTCTGTATGATAGCACAATTACTTTATTCTGTGGTTTGGGTTATAAGAACGATTACAGACAAACCCTGTTGTGAGAGTAGTTGAGCCGCCTCTCCTCTCACACGGCTCATTAACGAATACTTCCGTTGATCTCTACATGGTATCCGGGAAGGCTTAACATGCTCCCCGAAGCACGGTATCATATTTCTTCAGACAATCAGGTGATTCATACTGCAATGTCCTCTCCCCAACAATCGATCCCAAAACCTCCAGTTCAGAGCTTAAAGACGTAATCACACTTTCTTAAATTCAAATACTAATTCGGCATACATTGCTGGGAGGCTTGGTTCTGTTAATTCCAATATCCTTACTTTAACGAGCTATGTATGCCGAATTAGTTTCTGAATAAAGGAAGGTGTGATTGCGGCCTAACCACTAGCTAGACACGGAGACCATTAAAGCAAGTCCATCTGAGCCAGATGAGATCGGGGTCAAATAATGACCTATTTCGCATTAAAAAAAAGCTGGGATAAAATAACAAAATATCTTATACTTCCAATGAAGCAAAAACTCACGGTCGTCGCTAGACTTCTATCAGAAAGAAAAGCACAAAAAAAAGTAAGCATTCACAAGGACGAGCTAATTGTAGCGAGACAGACATTCTTCTTAGCAGCTCGTGTGTTTTAGAAATAAGTCTAAAACGTCTAGGTATACAAAGTGTTCCTATACCGTGCGTGATGCCTTTATACACGCAATAACAGTCCGATTTAGAAACATAGTTTATCTAAATAATTCTTTGGGGGATCAAATGACGTAGAAATGCAGTGTGAAATATTTAATTGTGAATAGAATGTTAATTTAAGGCTAGTAATAAAAGCTCCGACAAGAAAATAAGAATTGTTTACTTACTTATTACTCAAAATATAAAATCTGCTGCCTAAAATACTAACTTTCCGACTACTTTTGTCCGAATAAAAATGACGAAACGACCATACCGAGATACTGAAATCTTCGAAAAATAAACATGACTTTATATTGTTGTAATACTTTTTTACCAGCTTTAATTACGAATCTACTGAAAACTTTTGGAACCTAAATTCGCTTCTGGCACTCGCCGGCTGCTGCCGCAGCACGCTCGCTTCGCTCGCTCGGCTCGTGCGTTGTGGTTGCAAGAGTGCCTAACACAATCTAACAAACCTATAGGTCGGTTCGCTTGTCGGAGTTTCAGTATTTTATTCGTTAGTTTAGTTTACATGTAATTTGAACATGCTTTTATTTGTTAGTTAAATTCGAATTTTTTTTTCAGCACGTTTTGGGTTTTCGGTCGGTAGTTCATTATAACGCTGGTTAATTAGAATATTAGTTGGACACAGATCGCTGGAGGTTAATTTGTTGGTCGGAACCATTATTATTTTCCTTAATTTAACAATTTATATCAAAATTCACACACACAACACAACCTCAATCAGGATTCGGAACAGCATCTTCTACGTCAAAGACGCTTTGACGCTGGTCCTTTTGTAGGATTTTTGTTTGACAGTGTCCCCACCGGTAATCGAACCCAGAACCTCCTGATCGAAAGCCGAGCCAACCACTAGGCCACGGAGGCTGTTTCTCACTACTTTTAGATCACCCCTCGTAGACACGAAAACAGGTGGCTAGCTTAAGCCACGATCACACCTGGCTGAATGCAAAGACCAAAGACTAATTCGGCATACATTGCTCGTTCAAGTAAGGATATTGCAATTAACATAACCATGCCTCCCAGTAATGTATGCCGAATTAGTTTTTGTATTCAGCTAGGTGTGATCGTGGCTTTAGCGCCTAGCTAGAGCCTAGTGAGTCACCTGATTATCGATTCAATATACCTACGTTCGGGATTCTTAGAAATAATCCTAGCCGAGCTAGTTTGATACTTGCTTGGTTTAAAAGGGAAAGTGTTGACTAAATGCATTAGAAAGGCGTTTCTTGTTACTCCTAATTCAATTATTCGTTTATCGCGACCACCTGCAGTTTCATGCTGTGAGATGTGTTGTGTTTATTTGGAAATCAAGTGCTCTTGTACACCCAAGAGCACGTCAAGCTTGACGCACAGAGCTTCAAAAGCTTTATTCCGCCAACCTCCTTCTAGCATCTAGACTAAAGTTATTCTGTGTTAGAGTCCTCGTACCGCGAGATATTACCCACACTAGGTTGATATTCCATACATTCGCAAAAAGCCGCGGGCGGCCGCACGCCTGTAAAATAGTATGAACAGCATACTTGGCGCAGGCGTGTGTGACGGGCTTTTTCATACAATGCGTTCAGGACAAGTCTGTCTATGACGGTTATTTTCTGCGCATGGGTGACAGGCGGAGAGCCAATGAACGATTCGCTCGCTTTGTGCGGGGATGCCGCGCTCACCCCCGCGACTCATTTTTTGACTTCTGCGCATTAACGGTCACAGACAGAGTTATTTTGCACGCACTATACTATTTTAGCGCGCGAGTTTTAGCGGACGCCCTAAGGAGTGAAATTCTCGCTCTTATTTCAATAGACTGTACTAGTAGTTTACATACTTAACATCACGCCTCTTTCCCTGTGGGGTAGGCAGAGACCACAGTCTTCCACCTGCTACAATCTTGACATACTTCCCCCGTTTTCTCTACTTTCATATACTATACCAACCCTTTCATATTTGTCGATGTATGGCACTTTAAACCTGGCCTTTACTAGTACTTTACTCGTAGTTTAGCGTAAAGCCGTGATCACACCTTTACTAATTAAGAAACTAATTTGGCATACATTGCTGGTTGTAATAAGGATATTGGAATTAATAAAACCAAGCCTCCCAGCAATGTATGCCGAATTAGTCTTTGTATTTAGGAAGGTCTGATTGTGTTGTGCCTTAAGATAACCTATCATTTCAACTGTGCTAGTAACAAATGCTCAGTTCTGGTCGGAATCTAAAATTCTGAAGGGGTTACCGCTAGTATACACCCGACAGCACGTCAGCAGAAACTCTTTGGACTTTATGGCATAGCAATAGAGTTGCAATTGTTTCCACTGACGTTCGGTTGACTGTACAGTTTGAGCGTTTGCCGTACTTCCGTGCTTTGCTTGTCATATTGTATAATAGATTCCAAAGCGCTCGTAGCCGAGTATTCTCTGCCTGCGTCTGTGTTCCCGAGTTCATATAACCCGAATCTATTCAAGTCGCGAGTGAATAGGCTTCTTCTGGGCAAGCTCGTTCCATCTTCGACCTCATCTCTGTCTTCATTTTCTTTCTTTCCAATTACGAAAGTAAAGCAACGTTGGCCGTGGTCAAAGCCCGGATGGGTGACCGCTAGTGGCACAACAACTAAGACGTTTCCGTGCTTCAGAAGGCAAGTAAGCCGTTTTTCCCGACTACTGTCACTAGTAATCGTTAAGCCAAGTCAAAGGAAATTAGTCGGCATGAAAACTCTGACAGCTAGGTTGACCTGAACTGGCAAAGCCTTTTCTAGTATTTGGTGTTGTTTGTCATCTGATGGCTGTCGTTCTGTGTAAAAATCAGTGCCTTCGTCAAATCCCATAGGTTAGGTAACCGACTCCGTTAAGAGGTATACCTAAAATTAGGTCCTTACTTATGAAATTGGCGTTTTGAATGGAGAATTTTAGGTAAACTCAATTTTCAGTACTATCATTTTAGCATTTTTTTAAGAATTAAAAATCCAAATTTAATTTTTTTATCCTAATTATGAAATCGGACGAAATTTAAGACGAACAATTTTCGAACGTTTAATTTTAGATATCAAACTAAAAATTAAAACAATATTTAATGCGTAGATTGATAACCTTGAAATCAACTTTCAAATATAAAACAAATAATGAAAATCGCTATAGAATTATAGGAACTATGATCTCATTAATCTGTAAGAAAAATTTCGCCAATTTCATAGGGTAAGGACCTAAATTTACAACTTTTTATCTACTTATAAAACAAGGCAAATGCCCACATATTAAGTCCCTACACTCTGACGTAACTATACTACCCTTATTTGCGCATCATATCATAACATGAATCACCCCTGCATGACTTGTGTTAGTGTGTGTACCAGTACCTTCTCGTTGCACAACTTGTGCGCATGTGTGTACTGTAGATAGGGTGGGGGCACCCTCTCCCTAGCTAACTCGATTGGAAAAGTGTAGGGCGGAGTTGGATTTTTTCATGACGTTATTTTTCTATTGTTCATTCTATTCGACCTATTTTTACTTTAAACACCCTAGCTGGCAGTTTTTTGGAAAACTTTTTTTTACTAATGACTTGTCTGTTTTTTGCTTGTCAGTCGATATAAAATATTCTGTCGAACGACTTACTGCGTTTCTCTAATTTACCAAATATTAGAACATTCTTTGGAGATTTTTTTTAAAAACTTTAGTTGAAAATATCAGTCATCATCGTTAAGTACTAAAATTTTATAAATTTTTTCCCGTGTATTTGATCACTCGGAATAAATTGGTACTTTTGTCATGATGAGTAAATTCCTTACTCATACAATTTTCATCCCCTATTCACCCTCATCGAAGATGATGAGATGATTAAAATTTGTCGACATTTTCCACTAACACAAGATGTTTTGATTCTTAGTTAATTTTCATCACTATTATACAGGGTGTAAAAAAGGTACGATGATCCTTCTAAGGGATAAAAAAAAATTATTTTTAATTTTTTAATTTTTGTGCATGGAGTTAGATTTTTCTTCGAATTACATTACAGTAATTTATAGAACCCATACATAACTGTGGGTGTCGTAAGAGGCGACTAAGGGTTATAAACTGGAGGATGGGCAGCAGCATCCTCCTTTGTATCTTACTTACTGCGGTCACCTACAACCGCGGTCCATGGTGTCAGCCGTAACGCTAACAAGCGAGGTGACTATGGTACTTCCCCTCTACATTTTTCCAGCAAAAGCTAGAATTCTGGAGGAAGCTTCCTGTCCTGTAGTGGACGTTTCATGGGAAGTTATGATGGTGATGATGAATTTATAGAAATGGATAGGTACTTGCTAGTGACTTGATATTATAACAAAAATCTACTTTGTTTGATCATAGAGGTCATTTAACGCTCCAGGCGCTCCACTTCTTCTTGAACTAAAACTACTTTTTTAAATTTTATACAATCTATCACTCCTTAGAAGGATCTTCGTACTTTTACACTCTGTATACAGCCTATAAAAATTGCTGAAGGGGAAGCTATTACAACATATGTTAGCGACATAATGAACGTAGTTTTATTTGTGCACCATTCTAACAGCATAAAGATCTCTAGAGTCCAATTTTCGATCCCAAGTCTAAATAGATAAGCCAACTTATCGACTATCGACAATACATGCGCCGTCCCTAAAACCAAGTCGATCCAATCCAATCCAACTGTCAGACGCAGACAGTCCGCGTTAGACCACGGGGGAGGGCAGACGCGTGTTCTTTCTGAAATCGATTTATATCAAACCGCGTCCTTAACCGTCCGCAAAATTCGCGTAAAGAAAATGTGAGATTTAGTGCTGTAGTGTTATGTTATTATACCTGTATTATACCTACTTATTTTTGTGTGGAATGTAAGGTTTTCAACAGATCCAATAGACCCAGGTGAAAAGCTTGTGGCCAAAAGCTTTTTATTTATTGTCAGTGGTCTTACTCTTGAACTCGATCTAGTGTTGAAGACAGAGATGAGGTCGATGATGGAACTAGCTTGCCCAGAAGAAGCCTATTCACTCGCGACTTGAATAGATTCGGTTTATATGAACTCGGGAACACAGACGCAGGCAGAGAACGAAAGTTAAGCCATGGCCGTGTTTGAAACCCGGATTGGTGACCGCTGTTGCCATACGAAATAGAGTGTTTTCGTTGCTGCGGAAGGCATGTTTTACTTTTGTACTTGGTTGCTATCTTAGTATCTTAGACAGTGGGTAGAGTCATGTTAAAGGCCTTTTCATGGCCTAAAAAAAGGTTTTTTTTTTTCATGTCGTAAATGAGCAAAGGAGCAGATAAGCTATCTAATCAAAACGGTACCTATTACTGCAATTATCAATTAATGATATATTAAGGTTGATGACAATGATGACCGCGTCACTAACCCTGGTATCAGAATTATGAATGATTTTGATCGACTTTTGTTCTACGAATTATCCTATCCTACTAATATTATAAACGCGAAAGTTTGTAAGTATGGATGGATGGATGTTTGTTACTTTTTCACGCAGAAACTACGGAATGGATTTTAATGAAACTTGGCACACTTATAGGTTAGGTCCTGGAATAGCACATAGGCTACTTTTTACCGCGGGAAAACACTTCATTCCTACAGGAAAACGCATTTAATGCGGGTGAAACCCTAGGCGGAAAGCTAGTAAATCATAAAAAAACCGGCCAAGTGCGAGTCGGACTCGCGCCCTAAGGGTTCCGTACCTATCTACCATATGATATAGGTACTAAAAGCTTTTGCTCTTTGATTTTAAAAACTCCGCGACCATCCAACTTGACCCCTCTTTTATAGAAAAGTTCTTGAAACGGGAGCTCACTTTAATTGGTTACTATTAGTTGTGAGAAAAATTGAAATATTTAATGATTTCAGACTTTCCCTTTATTTGTACTGTGAGACCTAGCTTCTTGCCAAATTTCATAATTTTAGTTCAATGGGAAGTACCCTGTAGGTTTTGCTTTTTTGCATAAATGTATGGGGATGAGGACATAAAAAGCCATATCTTTTGATTGCGTCGTTGTAAAAAATTTAAATTTTCAGATCTTTTGTGGTTCATAGACTTTAATATTCGTTATAAATTTCAACCTGATACCTCTTCTCGTTCGTGAGAAAAAGGGTCTTGACGGACAGACAGACAGACAGACGGACAACAGAGTGATCCTATAAGGGTTCCGTTTTTTATTTTGAGGTACGGAACCCTAAAAAGAATAAACAATTTAAAAAAATCGTTCCAGTCAGCTGATCATCTTTTTTGAAGACAATTTAATAAAAAAAATCGCAGGTAGCATTTGTTCAATTTCATGATCTGAATTTTCAACTATTTAAAGTTCTGCGTTATTCCTTTAACTCCCAAGATAGTCTATTAGACTGGACATAATTTAGTAAAATTTAGTAAAGCACGTTAGGCTCACTATTTCCAGCTTGAATGTAGTGACTACGCTTATTGAAATAACTACGTTTAAAGGCAATACACACATTACACACCAAAGCCGCCGGCCCGCCGACACAGCCCGCCGACACAACCCGGCGGCCTATTAAAAAGAATCATGTCGACAACATTGGCCGCCGACATGTCAGTGACTTGCGTACATACAAATGTCTAGCCGCCGACAAAGTTTTCCGCCGTGTAATGAGCGAAGTCGCCAACATAGCCCGACGACAAAAAGTTGCCAACATATGTCGGCGGGCCGGCGGCTTTGGTGTGTAGAGTCCTTAATATTAAAATGAAATTCTCTATGAAGACGATCCTTGGCTTGGAATTCATGAGGGATCCTCGTGATATGAATATAATATCAAGCTTATACATCTAGTATTTCACAATCAATACGACAGCTTTCGTGATCTAGCGGTTAGAGCGTTCGGTTCTCGTTCCAGAGGTTCTGGGTTCGAATCCTGATGAGGACACTGTCATACAAATATCACTTTGTGTGACTTATCCAGTTTGGTTTGGACATTGCAGGACGATTCACCGGACGCTTCTGTTGCGGTAGTAGCCGTTACATGATGAGATAGAGAGAGGACATTTCGGTTTTATAGGTGAGATTCCGTAACCATTGGGGAATATCAAAGTATTCGGACTCCTTGCTCCGCTCGGAGGAATATGCATAAATTTTTTTATGAGCCATCCCAATGGTGACAGCAATTCTCCACGCAGGATCGGACTTTCGGCGTACCGTGCCGACGCTCTTCGAATCCAACTGAGCTGCAATCGTTGGATTGGATTGAGCTATCGCTTCTTCAAGCGGCTAGTCAATCGATAGTCGGCAGCAGATAGTTGGATGACTAGCTCCAAGCTCAAGCTTGCGTAAATTTTTTCTTCTTCTTTATCTATTTAAATAAAATAAATAAGTAATATTGGGGGACATTTCACTCAATGTCATCTGATCCCAAACTAGGCAAAGCCCGTACTATAGGTATCAGAGACTGATATAACACCCAGACACAGAACAACTATTTGTGTTCATCACACAAATGTTTGCCCTTAGCGGGGGTCGAACCCGCGGCCCACGGCGCGAAAGGCAGGCCCACTACCAACCACACCAACGGGCTTGTTTAAAATAATAGGTCTTTACCTATGAAATTGCCGAAATTTTCTTATAGATTAATGAGATCATAATTCCTATAATTCTAATGCTATTTTTTTAATTTGGCTTATATTTGAAAGTTGACTTCAAGGTTATCAATTTACGCATAAAATAAAGTTTTTATTATTAGTTTGATATATAAAATTAAAGGTTCGAAAATTGTTCGTCTTAAATGTCTTCCGATTTCAACATAAGATTTGGTAATTTTTTTTACAGTTAATATTTTTCGAAAATTAAATTAAAGCTTCTGTTAGCTTAATGTCTTCCCAATAATGCTTTAAAATTTGAAAAAAAAAAAATTGATTTATAATTCTTCTTGTTAGTACTGAAAATTGAGTGTATAAATGCAGTGTATAAATGTTGTTTTTTAAATTGCCTTTGAAGCACGTAATCTTCTTCATTTTTGGTTTATCACCCACCACCCATATATCACCCATACTTGGTTGATTCCGCACATTCGCACAAAGCGCTTTGAAACATCTTTTATAATGCGCACGGCTAAAAGAGTGGAATTCTCTGCCTGCGTCTGTGTTCCCGAGTTCAATATAACCCGAATCTATTCAAGTCGCGAGTGAATAGGCTTCTTCTGGGTAAGCTCGTTCCATCGTCGACCTCATCTCTGTCTTCAAGACTAGATCGAGGTCAAGAGTAAGCCCATTTTCAATAAAAAAAAAAATCAGGAGGGAGATTCTCAAATTGGGGAGGTCTCTCACAAAGTGAATTTTGTTGGACTGTATCCCCATCGGGAATCGAACCCGGAATCTTCGAATCACGAGCCGGAAGCTCTAACCACTACACCATAGAGGCTGTCACAGGCTTGATGGTGGTAAGATAGTGATTAACTAAATTACTACAAACTTTCTAAAGAAATTCAGATGGTAGCACAATGAAAATAATTACTACGGCTTGCTATACCTTTCCAAAAGTTTCCATCCGAAGCTCATTTAGATTTCTCGATCAAAACGCGATTGTTTTGCTAGATCGATCGAAAGATCTATCGATCGATCTTTATAATCTGTTGACACAATGGATCTTTTGTTGTCTTGCACTTTTACCTTCATTCGTTAATTGTTCAGGCTTTTTTACTGGTTGTTACTTTTACTTTTTCCTGTCTAAGCAGTTAGAGTTGCCTAGTAAATTAAAATATTTGGCGGTCCGAAGAAAATTTTGAAACTGCGCATCGAAAAAACTCATTCAAGGAACACGGGACGGTGTACCGGTAAGAAACGGTGTACCGAAAACTGAAAGGGCGTGCTCAGTCAACTAAACTGAACAACTTTCCCAAAGAAACATATGTTGTGAAATGAAAAAAAAATTACCTTTTCATACAAACTGTTCGACCAGACTGGGCAATTCGTATGGAGAGTTCAAATTTTTTCTTCATTTCCCAACATATGTTTCTTTGGAAAATTTGTTCAGTTTCGTTGACTGAGCACGCCCTTTCAGTTTTCGGTACAACGTCCCTTACAACCTTTATAAGTTACAATATTAGAAGTCAAGAATGGAATTTAAATCACTCTTGTTTAAAAATGAAAATGAAAAATATATTAATAACATTAGTTACAAGTCCAGAGTGTATAATATCATTATAAAAATAATGATTATAATATTATTATGATTAAATAATAATCCATTTAACATTTTTCAGGTCATAAATATATGATAGTAATTGAATGATTCTAAAGCGTCATGTCTAATTTCAAGAATTCATCAAGGTTATAAAATTCATTGTTAATTAACCATAATTTGAGTTTATTTTTAAAACTAGCGATGGTAGTTGCATCGCGTACCGATTCGGTAGGTAACACATTACAAATAAATTATGCCATATTGAACTAAAATCATAAAATAATTGGCGTTCGAGTAATAGATTAACGGCCGGTTGTACAAAGGGTTTAAACAGAAAGTGACAACAATGTATTATAAAGGAGCTTCAACTATTCTCCTTATACATTGATGTCACTTTCTGTTTTGTAGTGAAAGAGTCTAGAGCTTTAATTTTAATGGTGCTTTGTGCAACTGACACGGTAAGAGTCAATTGACATCTGTGTGGCGTAAAAGAAGACGTAGTGACCAAAATCGAGAAAGGGATGCTGAGATGGTATGGCCATGTAGAGAGGATGAATGAACGAAGATTGACGAAAGAGATCAACCAGGCGAGAGTGAATGGAAACGTTGGAAGGGGAAGGCCTAGGCAAACGAACCAGGACCAAATTCAGGACGTTCTGAATAAAGGCCAGGTTAAAAGTACCCTTAACCGACGAGCATGTATGAAAGGATTGATGAAAGTACAGGATGCAAGGGAAGTATGTCAAGATCGTAGCAGGTGGAGAACTGTGGTCTCTGCCTACCGCGACGGGAAAGAGGCGTGATGTTATGTATGTATGTAAAAAGACATGGCCGGGGAACCATATTAATCTGAAACGTCTCTATTATCCAATTTCCAATACAAACTGCATCAGCTGATTGCACGTCATATTGTATTTTGAATAAGTATTCCTTAGAAAAATAAACTAATTTTGGTTTCTTATCCTATACTATTGAACGAGCAATATTTGTATATATATAAATATATATATTTGTAATCGGTTTCTCGAAAACGGCTCTAACGATTTCGATGAAATTTAGTATACGGGGGTTTTTGGGGGCAAAAAATCGATCTAGCTATGTCTCATGTCTGGGAAAATTCGTTTTCACCGTCTTTTTTAATATTTCTTAGCGCCTTTTAGTGCGTTCAAGAAACTTACAGCGCCATCTATTGTTGAGTAGCATAGCTTTCTCACCCAATTATATTTTAATCATACAGAGCATAGCTCGGTCGCTCAGGTACTTATCATTATATTGTTTGTTAGGTTCAGCGCCATCTATTGTTGAGTAGCATAGCTTGCTCACCCAATTATATTTTAATCATACAGAGCATAGCTCGGTCGCTCAGGTACTTATCATTATATTGATTGTTAGGTTAATCTTCATCATCATTTCATCCCATAAAACGTTCACTGCAGGACAGGGAGCTCCCTCCAGAACTCCAGCAAAAACGCAAGGTACTTTGGAGGGGATTTACCATAGTTACCACGCTTGTCGTTGCAACTGGCGACCGCTGTTGTTGGTGACCGCAGTATGTAAGATAGATAGATAGATAGATGAACAATTTATTGCACACAAAAAAAAAAACAAATACAAATTAAAACAAAAAATTACAAAAAGTGGGCAAAGGCGGCCTTATCGCTGTAAGCGATCTCTTCCAGACAACCTTTGGGAAGAGGAATCCATAGAAGGTGAACGAGTAGGAAGTGCAGTGTAACAAGCTGAGAATAATTATATAATAAAGCTTATGCTAAGAATACAAAAATAATAATAATAATAACATAAAAAAGTTAAATAATACTTTAATAAATACATACATTAATAATATAACAACATACATATACGTAAATATACAATACTAAATACATACTACATACTCTTACATATTATCAATAGATAGATAGTAGTAGATACGATGCACAGAAAGATGCTGCTGCCCATCCTCCGGTTCATAAGCCCTTTGTCGCCTCTTAAGACACCCACGGGTAGAGATGGGGTGGTACTATTCTTTGCCGGCACAAAACGGATTGTTAGGTTGGGGAAACGTAAAACTCGGCCAAATGCCTGAATCAAATTCCAGTAAGAATTACGAATTTGTGCCTTATCGATTGATTACGTACTTAATCCAAGTGTTATGTCATATCAGTTCGAAGTTCCTGATATGTTTTTAGACGTTTTAAAACAGGGTGTAAGGGACGGTGAAACGAAAACTTAAAGGACGTGCTCAGTGAACGAAATTGAAAAACTTTCCCAAAAAAAACATTTAAAAAAAAATTGACCTCCATACAAACTGTTCAATCAAAGCAATTTGTATGGTTATCTTATCTTATTAGCCATTTCTGTCCCACTGCTGGGCAAAGGCCTCCCTCCGTTCCTCCGTTCCATTTGTATGGTTAGGTCAAAAAAAAATTCTCACTACCCAAAAATGTTTCTTTGGGAAAGTTGTTCAGTTTCATTGACTGAGCACGCCCGTTCAGTGTTCTGTACATTCTGTATACCTATTTTAAAGTTGACTTTGATTAGAAATTGATTTCATCAATTCTGTTAATAGGGAAATGGTGTAAAAATAATGAAAGTTTTGAATCTGAACATTTTGGAGGTGTCAGGGCTTAATTTGTGCAAAGCCCGCCTGGGGAAGTACCACCCCCTTACCTATTTCTGCCGTAAAGCAGTAGTGTTTACACTGCTGTGTTTCGGTTTGAAGGGTAAGGGAGCCAGTGAAATTACTGGCACATGAGACATAACATCTTAGTTCTCAGGGTGGGCAACGCGCTTTGCCGTTTTATTAGCGTCAAAGTATGTCACTAATAAGACAGTGGGTGCTATGGGCGGTGGAGACCACTTACCATCAGGTGACCCACCTGCTCGTTTGTTCACTTGTAACATAAAAAAATTTAAATAAAAACATATGTAAAAAAAAAACATAAAAATATATGTAAATAACAATCTTTAAGATAAGAAGTTAACTAAGAGGGATTCGAATCCGCGTCTCTTTGTGCATAACGAAGACGCTATAACAAACTAAGACCAATTTCCGCAGAAATTGATAAGTAGCGCGATTTTATAGTATAGTTCCAATTGTTTTTCATATTGCATTGAAGAAAGTTGTATAAAATTCGACGTAAAATTTTACACAATTTTAAACTCTTAAACGTGCTATTACCGTATTTCGACTTCGTCTGCGCAGAATCTGCGGTTTCATCCGCATTAAATGCGTTTTCCCGTGGGAATGAAGGGTTTTCCCGCGGTAAAAAGTAGCCTGTTATTCCAGGACCTAACTTATACGTGTGCCAAGTTTCATTAAAATCCATTTAGTTGTTTTTACGTGAAAGAGTAACAAACATACATCCATCCATACTTACAAACTTTCGCGTTTATAATATTAGTAGGATAGTAGGATAGTTTTATAATTAATGGTATAGTATTGCAACCACAAATTCACCATAACACCATAACAGACAGGAAATGATCCGGACACATCCATATTTAATAGAAAGTAATTTTCCCGCGCAAAGTTTAATGAACGGCTTCGATTTCTCTGCGCACGATTTGATACGAGCGTTTGATAAATTGTATTGTAGCCAATATTGGACGATCTACGTTTTTGATAAGATATGCTGCTGATAATTTTTCTGTTTATGTGATATGATTTTATGAAGTGCTTTTGGTCTAGAGGTGATTGATCTTTCTTACCGATCCGATCACGGAAGTTAAGTACGGTTGTGCCTGAAAACGCATGACAACATTATTACTAGTAAAATTTTCGTGCAAAAATCATATGTCAAAAATAATAATAGGTCTTTACCTATGAAATTGCCGAAATTTTCGTACAGATTAATGAGATCATAATTCTTATAATTCTAATGCTATTTTTTTCATTTGATTTATATTTGAAAGTTGACTTCAAGGTTATCAATTTACGCATAAAATAAAGTTTTTATTTTTAGTTTGTTATATAAAATTAAAGGTTTGAAAATTGTTCGTCTTAAATGTCGTCCGATTTCATCATTAGATTTGTTATATTTTTTTACAGATAATATATTTCGAAAATTAAATTTAAGCTTCTGCTAGCTTAATGTCTTCCCAATAATGCTTAAAAAAATTGGATTTATAATTCCTAAGAAAAATGCAAAAATGTTAGTACTGAAAATTGAGTTTACCTAAAATTCGCCATACAAAACGGCAATTTCATGGTAAAGACCTAATATGATGCCATTTGTATTTTTTTTATTTTCGATGGGCTCACTCTTGACCTCGATCTAGTCTTGAGGACAGAGATGTGGTCAACGATGGGTCGGTGGTTTTTTCGCCATACATTTTCAAACAATGATGGGCTCAAAATAATCGGCAGAAATTTTCCTGAATATTTTAGTTTTTTTTTTTTTTTTTTTTTTAATTTAAAAATACATACACAAAAACCAACAATAAAAACAAACTTAAGCGCAACAAAAACCAGGTATGGTTAAAAATATGTATAGGTACAATGTTTTAAAAATTTGTTAACAATGTTAAAATACAGGTATAGGCACAGATTAAATAATAGTAAACTAACGTTATAGGTAAAAATACGGACCAATCCAAATTCGTATTATTATTCGATTTTGATAAGAAATTGGCGATTACTTTGGCCCATCATTGTATGAAATTTTACGGCGACAAAATTACCGACACCCGCTTTCTTTAATCTACAGTGTACTATCCCAGGATATTTTTATCACTGCAAGAATTTTCGAAACGTGGATCGAAAAACTGAAAAAGAAATCACTCTAATCGAACGGTTTGCATGGAGAGGTGTAAAAGTTTTTTCATTTCCCAAAAATGATTGTTTGGGAAAGTTGTTCAGTTTCTTTGACTGAGCACGCCTTTTCAGTTTTCGGTTCACCGTCGCTTACAGTCTGTATATCTGAGTAACACCAGTAGTATTGTGAACTTTTTTCTTACTATACCTATTTAAATACATACATACTATTAGGTCTTTACCTATGAAATTGCCGTTTTGTATGGCGAATTTTAGGTAAACTCAATTTTCAGTACTAACATTTTTGCATTTTTCTTAGGAACTATACATCCAATTTTTTTAATTTTTTTAAGCATTATTGGGAAGACATTAAGCTAACAGAAGCTTAATTTTAATTTTCGAAAAATATTATCTGTAAAAAAATATAACAAATCTAATGATGCAATCGGACGACATTTAAGACGAACAATTTTCAAACCTTTAATTTTATATATCAAACTAAAAATAAAAACTTTATTTTATGCGTAAATTGATAACCTTGAAGTCAACTTTGAAATATAAATCAAATGAAAAAAATAGCATAAGAATTATAGGAATTATGATCTCATTAATCTGTAAGAAAATTTCGGCAATTTCATAGGTAAAGACCTATTATTAATCTGTATTGAGATCTTAAAAATCAGCTCCTAAAGACCAATTTTCAAATCGATTAAATTCCTATACGTTCTCATCAAAGAGTGGCAGAGAATTTCTCGCTTCGCTGATTCTTTCATCTCGGCATGTAAATGACTTCAGAAGCGGTAGTCTATACGTTGAATGAGTTTGCAATCTAGCACGACTTTATTGCGTTACGTTAATAGTTAAATTACTGGCTGGAAGTCACTTAAGGGGCTGATAAGAGCTGAATTACCTCCCTTTATAACAAAGGGCAGAATGCGCGTGTTAGAACGGAGCGGATGCGCGCTGTTTTACGTTTTTCGCTAATTTTTGCATTTTTCTCAAAATCTGTACCCATAATATTGATTATCAAATAACTATATTATTATGCATAATGTATTGAATAATGTGTAAAAGTTTTGGCATCATAGATTAATTGGTACTTAAGAAAAACGGTTTGAAAGCAAAAAGCAGAGGTATCTTTGGATTTTTTTTATGGCATACGAAATATATTTAATCGTTTCGGAGTCAGCCATATTCTTGGAAAGATGCTTAATTATCAATTTTTTTTCACGACCATATATTCATTACTTATCGCTAAAAACCTGCTCAAGTGAAGCGTATTTAGCTCTTATCAGCCCCTTAATAGACTGCGTTCGGGCACTGGCAGGTGCGGAGGACTCGGGGCTTCTCTGATAACGACAAGTGTGAGTGCGGCATTTTGCAATCAATGACACACTTGCTTTCGTGCCCTACCTCCTCAGTTTCTTGCACACGGAAGGACCTTTTTGATGGCAACCAAAGAACTATTGTAGCCACATTTTGGGCTAAGTTACTATAAAATTATTTGCCATTGATACGAGAAGAAGAAAAAGACTGGCACATGAGACAGCATCTTAGCTTAGAAGGGCACCCCGCTTTGCTGTCTTAGTAGTGTCAAAGTATGTCATAACTAAACTAAACTAATAAGATTTTTTATTTTACGACCACTTACCATCAGGTGGTCGTTTGCTAACTTGTAACATAAAAAAACTTAACTGTTTTTTTGCCAATATGGGCTTGCTCTTGTCCTGAAGACAGATGAGGTCGACGATAGAATGAGGTTTTCCAGAAACCTGTCGACGGTACAATTAGAATTTTCCAAAAGCCTATTCACACGTGAATTCGGGTTCGTTTCGGGTTCTATGAACTCGAGATAATACATCTTTGGTTCAAAGAAATACAAAAATTCTATCACCTCTTCCGAGCGAGGAGATTTGATGAAAAAGTTACATACATACAACTTATGTATGACATTTCTTTATTTATATCGATGACACTTCTGTGGAGAGAAAACGACTTTTTATTTTTATTATTATAATTTTTTATGTTACAAGTGAGCAAACGAGCAGGTGGGCCACCTGATGGTAAGTGGTCTCCATCGCCCATAGCACCCACTCTCTTATTAGTGACATACTTGACGCTAATAAGACAGCAAAGCGCGTTGCCCACCCTGTGAACTAAGAATATCTGAATCATTACTGAATTCATGACAATTCGATGTAATGTAATTTAATTTAATTTTTTTTTTAATGTCTCTTACTGCATGCCTCACAATATGCGATGCCCTAATATAGGGTTCATGTACTAACTGCTACAATTATTTAAGAACTTTAAGCTGTACAATGTAAGCATGAATAAATGAAATGAAATGAAAAATGAATTATGTCTCATGTGCCAGTAATTTCACTGGCTCCCTTACCCTTCAAACCGAAACAGCAGTGCAAACACTGCTGCTTTAATTTTATTTTTATTATTTGAATGAATAGGGTGTTTTCAACCAGCTTTTAGAAGTTCAACCAGATATCGCTGCTAGTACTTCTATAGGAAAACAGAAAATGGAAACACTGACACTGAACGTTTACCCAGTATGAAAATTATAAAGTCAGTTTGATTGCTGCTGTCGAAGTCCGTGACATATTTTCTTTTAAAAGATTTCATTCCTTGTCTTCGATCTTCGTGATGTGGTTTCCTGTGTAAATCAATCTTTCACTGGACATTGGCGATCTCGCCATAATTTTGTAACAATTTCTTTACTTTTGCATTGTAAGAGATTTGCTTTTGAGATGTAATGCCATTAAATAAATATCTATCTATCTAATTTTACTGAGTCTAAAAAAATGAAATTAACGAAACTGATAAGCGTACCACCCTTAAAAAAACGTAGTTTACAAACGTCAAGAAAAACTCCCTATTGAAGAAACCTATTTGGGTTATGTCGTGAAAGTAGACCAAGGTCAACATGAGACAAAACATTGTAGGAAGACGATCAAATATAGTGATTGCCAAAGTGGAACTACACTTACGTAAAATAGGTCAGGAGAATAGGCCAACGCAATGCAGTTTATAATTGAGTTTATGGTTCGATTCCGTCCGTGTGGTGCCAGATATGAATAGTACCACCCCATCTGTACCCGTGTGTGTCTTAAAAGGCGACTAAGGGATTATCTTTACTGTGCTGTGGTGGTCACCAACAACTGCGGCGCACGGCAGCATTTAATTGCTATCAAAACCAGTAAAAGCTGAACCAGCGGGTTAGGTTATCTTTCGACTACAACGCACGAGCGAAGCGAGCTGCAGCGGTAGCGGCCGGCGAGTGCCAGAAACGAATTACGTGCCGTTTTGTGAAATTCCGCGGCATTATACAAGGTTATTTTTTTGGACCTCATTTGCGTATGCCCACGTTATTACCGAGGTCAAGGTTGAGGTTTTGTTCTACGACTTTTCTAACAACGCACGAAAAATTTTCAACTTCAAAATGGGTCGGTCACGTGACCACTTAAGTATGGGTCGAAATTTTTTTGTGCGTTGTTAGAAAAGTCGTAGAACAAAAGTTGTTGCTTTTGACCTCTGTAATAACGAGGGCATACACAAATCAGGTCCAAAAAAAAACCTTGTATAATGCCGCGGAATTTCACAAAACGGCACGTAATTCGTTTCTGGCACTCGCCGGCCGCTACCGCTGCAGCTCGCTTCGCTCGTGCGTTGTAGTCGAAAGATAAACTAACCCGCTGGTTCAGCTTTTACTGGTTTTGATAGCAATTAAATGCTGCCGTGCGCCGCGGTTGTTGGTGAACACAGCACAGTAAAGATTATCCCTTAGTCGCCTTTTAAGACACCTTTAAAGACGCCTTTTAAGACAAAATATATCGTTCTTACTAGTTGTCAGTTTTCGTCGGAATCCCGAAAATCATCTTAAACTATCTTTCATTATCTAAACCTGCGTAAGAATCCGATATGAAATAAAAACATCTTCAGAATGGGGTTAGCGCGCAGAATGCACGATATTATTTGCTATTCGCTCGGTTCAGCAGTGGCAAGTATTTTAGTTGGCTATACGATCGCGTGATTTCACACCAGCCATGCGCGAGCGCAGCTTCTTCAGTGTTCTTCACAATTTAAACGCATTCGTGAATTAACATTTGAATCAATTAATATAACGTTACATGTACTCATTACATGTATTCGTTTTCTCAAGGTAGTGGTTTTTGGATAGTTTTTTTTTTTCTTTTTTGAAGTCTTAATTTTTACTATTTCCTCATAGTTATTTCAAATTTTATTAGACCAATACTTAACCGCATATCACAAAGAACATTGTTACTTAGCTGCTGATAAAGAAATTTTTGAATTAAAAGTTCTAATCCATCATCTAAAGATTTTCATACATACAAAACTTTTATCAAAACAGATGATACTAAAGATCAACGACACTGACATGCGTAGGAGTCGCACGCTGGATCTATTTTTGTTTCGTTTTATATATCTATCTCTTTCTGACATGAGCCGTTTGTATACTTCCGACTCTCTCCGTCTAGCGTTGTGTAAGGTTTGGCAAAGGTATGGTTTTCCGTCAAAATTGTGCCAAAACACACGTGGATGACCGGAGTAAAAGTAAACAATAAATGTTTTTTTTATAACAACTAAGGCCATCCTAACAGTTTTGGTCCCGTATGGTGCCGGCAAAAATTGTACCATCCCACACATACCCGTGGGTGTCGTAAGAGGCGACTAAGGGTTATAAACTGGAGAATGGGCAACAGCATTTTCCTGTGTAATATATCATACCATCCGACTTACTGCGGTCACCTACAACCGCGGTCCATGGTGCCAGCCGTAACGCTGACAAGTGAGGTGACTATGGTACTTCCCCTTCACATTTTTCCAGCAAAAGCTAGAATTCTGGAGGGAGCTCCCTGTCTTGTAGTGGACGTTTCATAGGATGTTATGATGATGATGATGAAAGTTTGATGACCTACAAACAAAAATGAACCCTGTGTGTTGGTGTTAAGACTGTTAAGGAAAATTCAAAATGGACTTCTTACGTTATCCTTACTTTACACGTTTTTTAACCCAACAATTTCTCCTAAGGATGCTACAAAAAAATTAATCAATTATCTTAAAAATTAGGACTACTCATAGAAAACGCGCTATCAGCTGATACAGTTTCCATGGGTGTTTTTTTTCTTTTGAGAAATGTTGTTCAGTTTTATGGGCAGATTTACATCCTTCAGGGTTTTTATATCTTCGTCAAAACTGGTCCCGTGTGGTGCCGGCAAAGAATAGTACCAACCCATACATACCCGTGGGTGTCGTAAGAGGCGACTAAGGGTTAACTGGAGGATGGGCAGCAGCATCCTCCTTTGTATCTAACATCTTACTTACTGCGGTCACCTACATCCATACTACCTCCATAGTGCCAGCCGTAACGCTAACAAGCGAGGTGACTATGGTACTTCCCCTCCACATTTTTCCAGCAAAAGCTAGAATTCTGGAGGGAGCTCCCTGTACTGTAGTGGACGTTCCTGGGATGTTAGGATGATGATGAAAAACTGGTCAAATATGTGTCGGACTCGCGCGCATTTAATACACTTCTGCGCGACCATAACGAAGTACGCTATTTTTACCTTAGTAGTACGGAACCCTCGGTGCGTGAGTCCGACTCGCACTTGATCTTTATTTTTTTATTACCGGATGTTTGTCTGCGCTCGATGACCGCGGAAGATCAGGGCCTCGGGCTTGCACCGAGACAAATTGCTGAACGGTCACTAATTTTTGTGACTAGTACTAACTTTAAGTTTGTTACACGGCCGCTCGTCGGTGGAAACACTTTGATCTTGAGAGGGCCTCTGGTTTCGGGTGTTTGTAGCGTAGCGCTGGTTCAGCTTAGACCGGTTTCTTGTCTACGCGCTCGCTGCCGTGCGTACCTAGATTAAGTCTTAACAGTCACCTGCAAAGCATGTGGTGAGAAAAGCGAAAACATGGAGCACCTGTTGTGCACATGCAACGCTTTGGCTAATACATACATAACATCACGCCCTGTTTCCGTCGGGGTAGGCAGAGACCACAGTTCTCCACCTGCTACGATCTTGACATACTTCCCTTGCTTCCTGAACTTTCATCAATCCTTTGGCTAATAAGCGTATGAAGATTCTGGGTCAGGCTTATCCGACACCAGAAGACTACAGGCTCCTTCCGCTGAAATCTACAGCGAAGCTCATAACGAGTATATTCGAAGACAGCGGAAGATCACAGGAGGAATAAGGCAGAGGAAGCACAAAAGATCCCATAGGGTCGAAGTGCAAGAGTTCCATTATGGAACTCAGTCTCACGTAATAAGATAAGTCGGTGCTCTCATAACTCTTATCTATAGACTAGATTAAGGTCATAGATGAATAGTCAAAGAACTGATCAGTGTTTATTGGGTTTTTTGGCAACCAAACAAACCACACAAAAATAAGCAGTAAGTAAACTATAAATAGTAAACAAAACAAAAAAAAACATGAATTCAAACTGCAAATATACAATTCATTAATCATGAGTTGCCATGATTAGTAAAAATGATGTTTTTTCTTTCTGATATTTCTAAAATTGCAAATGTTGGCAATTCTGAAAGATTATAGAAAAACATATACGAACATACTTCGTTTCAATATATTCAGTTTACAGTACAGGTACCTACTTTTAAAGTACGCAACCTAGTTTAACCATTAACCAGATATTTTTTAATATTTCAGTGACAGTATTAAGAATTCAAAATAAACATAATATTTTTGTATTCACCTTTAAACTAAGTGCTTGTGATAAATAGTGTTGTGTAAAGCAAAATAGTGCAGTGACATGGAATAGAAGTGTTGGGAAGTGTTGTATAATGTCGAAAACATTGAACGCCTACAGAATGTAAGTACTAGATCGTAAGCTGCTTTTACATAATAAAATTTTTTCATGTTTTAAAATTTTTGATAACTGATAAATTCTTTTATGTGTTCAACTGAGCCAAAGAAAATACTACCTGCTAAAAATTTGAATTTAAAAGCCAATAAATAAAAGCAATGATTAAACCAACTTTACCATATTAGTAAGCACTATTTCAGCGTGTTACTCAGGCCGTGAAACTGAACAACTTTGCCGAAGAAAAAAAGAATTTCAACTTTCGATAAAAACTTGCACCATATTGCGCAAAATTAGTATGAGTGGTAATTTTCTTTTTCGCATTTCGACCTATGTTCTTTAGGTAAAGTTGTTCAGTTTCATGGTCTAAGTAACAGCTTAAAATAGTGCTTAATTTTTTTTTACATCGGATATTAACAGTTGCAGAAAACATTAATTCCTAACGTTGCGTGTCTAGTATCCATCTCGATATGAAGCCTCTAACGGTAACGACTTCCCCGTCTCTGATAGTGGTCTTAATGGGGAAACTTCATTAGTGCACAATGTATGGCCACCCTACTATCTTCACGAATATAGAGTGTTCTGTTTAGAGTGTCTTTCTGTTTAAAATATCAATAACAGACACCGCAATATAAAATGTATGCAAACGGGCGCTTCGTCGATGCGCTACTTTACAAAATGGCGCGCCAATTCGTTTCTGGCACTCGCCGGCCACTCCCACGGCACGCTCTCTTCACTCGCTCGGCTCGCGCGTGGTGGTCGCAAGATAACCTAACCCAACCTAAAATACAATATGGCTAAACGTTGACCGCCGCTTTGTAGAATGCATCGTTATAACGATCCGGCGGAACGACAGGTAGGCGGATTCTTCTTCTTCGTGTCAATGTTCAAATACCATAACGTTGTATCAAATACTTTCCTCCCAAAACCTTGCCACTTCTACGGCTTTATCTGACGCCTCAAGCAGATCCTCGCCAGTGCAGGTGGAGGGGCACAGTGGACAAGGGAGCAAGTGCGCCATGTTCTGAGATGGAGCTCCACAGTCACAGTGCCTTAGCAACTGGTCTGCAAAGCCCCACCTCGCCATGTTTTTTCTGCAGCGGCCAACCTGGAATCGTAGGCGGCGTAGGTAGGCGGATTGAAAAACGGCGACGTTTTGTAATCGGGCGCGCCGAAATGTAATACGGCGGATTTTACAATCCGGCTGCGACATATTTTACATATAGTCCTCTAGACCTGAGGTATCTAGTCGTCTAGGCCTGAGGTATCTAGCCGTCTAGGCCTGAGGTATCTAGTCCTCTAGACCTGAAGTATATATTCTCTAGTATATATCCTCTTCTTAGGGTGGAAAACGTGTTTTACTGTCTTATTAGTTTCCTATTAAGTCAGTAGGCTCTATGGGCGGTATCAGGTGGCCTGTCTGTCCATTCGCTTACTTCTTACATAAAAAAAAAACCTATGGTTATAGTCAGTTAGCTATTTAGCTACCTAATAAAAAGTGTTAAAAGGCCATGTCGCCAAAAACGTAAGTATTAATTTTAATGGCACTGGAGGGGACAGGATTTCTAAAATTTTTGGTGGATCGATTTGTAGTTGTTTTAAAGTTTTTTTTTATAAGTACAACGTATCTTGTCATTCGGGTTCGGTGATAATTTAATTGCAAAATCGAAAATAAAAGTAAAATTTACTTTTATTTTAG